>CM033430.1:63785755-66230117 GCA_019425775.1 Rafetus swinhoei | reverse complement strand
AAACTCGACTGCATAATTTGTGGTAGTGGGGACTGCGTTCGCGCTTTCCCTGGCGCTCGCTGTGAAAAACAGAGCAACCGACAGCACGTCGCGGGCTGGGCTGGGCTGGGCTTCTTTCCCGGCTCTCTCCCGTTCTGCTGGCTGCAGCAGTCGTGCGGTGCTCTCGTCTTTTGTGTGTGTTGCTAGCTCTCTTCTCGCTCGGACGAGACAGTCTGCTGTTTTTCCGTTCTCTCCGTGATCCTGCTCCTTCGCAGAAGGTTTCCCCCAAAGTCCAAGGCTGAGCTTCCCAAAGGGGAGGCCTCTTAACCGCCCGTTTGTTTCGCTTGTTCTAGGCCCTGCAGTCAGTTCTTGCTTTGCTGTTGTTTTTTCCCTATGGCACTGCCGGCCAGCCACGTTCGCCTGCGGTCACTGGTAGATTTTGAAGCCTCTGGCTGCGTCTGAATGATTTTGCCCCAAATCTTGCTGCCTGTCTACGTTGGCCGCTGGTATTTGCGCAAGAACGCTGACTTTGTAATGTACAATATCGGTGCTTCTTGCGCAAATACTCCGACGCTCCCGCTCAGGGATAAGCCTTGCGCAAGAGGGCCGGCGTAGACAGCTAAAATGGCCATCGGAGCTTTCTTGCGCAAGAGAGCGTCTACACTGGGCACGGATGCTTTTGCGCAAAGGCACATGCCAGTATAGACGCTCTCTTGCGCAAATACTTTTAACGGAAAAACTTTTCCGTTAAAAGTATTTGCAAAATCTTGCCAATCTAGACGCAGCCCTAGGGAGCATGCTGCCCAGGGACCCCACTGTGCCAGAGGAGCCCGATCTTGGGATGCCAGCTGCTTTCCGGCCCCTTTGTGCACAGGCGCTGCCTCAGGGCCGACTTCTCCGGTAAGTGTATGATCCCAGGTCAGATCCTGCAGGCCCCAGGTCACCGCCACGCCTCTCACCTGTTCACCAGACCACCAAAGGAGGGACCTGGCCCATGCTTTCCTTGGCCAGGACTCAGGGCCAGGGGGCTGCCCTGAAGAGCAGGCAGCAAGCAGCAAGAAAGCTTCATGGATCTCACTGCCGAGTCAGCACCTTGATTTCAGCCCTGCAGGGGAGCCCAGGGCTGGGCTGGCAGGGGCTGCAGGTGGGGACTGAGGGGCACAGGCAGAGCTGGAGGGGAGGGGGAGCCAAGGGCTGGACTAGCATGGCGGGCAGGTTTGGCACCAGCTGAGCCAGGGAGTTGGGGGAGCCCAGGGCTGTGCTAACAGGAGTTGCAGAGAGACTGGGGGGCCCTGGGGGGATCTGGTGAGGAGCTGCCCATGGATGGCCTGTAAGCCAGCGCTTGCATCCAGGAGTGAGTTGTGGGGGGAGGGGCAAGGGGCCGCCGGTCGTCCCTGCCTCCCCCTGGAGCTGTGCCTGGGAGGGCAGGTTCCCCTTTGTGGCTGTGGCCCCAGCTGAAGATCCAGACTCCTGGGTTCATTTACCGGCTCTGCCACAGGCTCCCGTGAAACCCCGGGAAAGTCCTCGCTCACCCCGTGCCTCAGTTTCCCCATCTATGCCAGGGCTGTTAGGCTGAGACCAGCCAGAGCCCACCGAGGGGCCGTGCTGGAGAAGCGGGTCCCCAAGGAAACCTGGCGGCCGGGTTGGTAACAACAGCGGGCACAGTGCCGCGTCCATGATCTCTCTGTACCCGTCTGTCTGTCTAGCCTGCCCAGCCGGCTGTCCACTGCCCAGCATATGCAGAAGTAGCCCCGCAGGCTCAGGGAGAGGCACCGATGGGTCTCTCCCTCCAGGGACCCCAGTCAGCCCGCAGCCCAGCCCACCTCGGGGCAAGGTGCAGCTCATCGAGCCCCGGCCATCCCCCCATGTTGGCCACACTGAGCCCGGCCTCGCTGGCTCAGCTTGTACTCAGGGGCCGAGGATGGGCAGCAGGGACACTGGCCCTGGGACCGGGCAGAAGGCTGCGAAGATGCGTGCTGAGACCAATGGGGATGAGGGCTCAGTGGCAGACAAGCTGGGCTCAGGCCCTGGGAGCTGCTAGAGCCCGGCTACCCAGCAGGGCCCTGCCCAGGGGTTCAGCTGCTCTCCTCTGGGGGAGGACAGTGACCCTGCTCCAGCTCGTCTTCGCCAGGTCTCACGCCAATAGGGACGTGACCGAATCTATTCTGGGCGTGCCGGGAGCGGGAGCTCAGCCCTTTGCTCGGCCCAGGGGATTTTAGCTCAGCCTGGGGCGGCCGATGGCCGGCAGCTGCTGGATACTCTGCTGGCCTCTCGGCCAGGGTGGGCACGGCTCCCCCCCCGGGAGCTCGGGAGCTGAGAGGCAGCAGGAAAGGCCACGGATGAGACGGAAGTGGGGGTCACTGCCAAGTCTGCGGTGGGAGCTGGGCCTGCCTCAAGTGCCCAGGCTCAGCAGGGTGGGGCTGGGACAGGACCTTAGCAGGGCAGACCAGGACCACGCGGCGCAGGTGATTTAGCGGCGGGAGAGGGTTGCCCACCAGGCTTATGCAAGTGGAAGGCAGCTTTTCCTGTTCCTAGCGCCCGGTGGGGTTACCTGGGAGGTACCACGCCCTGCTCTGGCCCGGCACCGGAAGGGCCCAGCAGCTGAATGCCGTCTGTGCAGTAAGGAGGGGCGGGCCGTGACTGGTGTTTGTTTGGGGTGTGGGCTGCTAAGTGACCACGGCGGTGGGATCCAGCCCCTGGCACAGCCGCACCGGGCTGGCCACGTGCCAGTCACCCTGCACTGCTGTCAGCCGTGCCTGCACTATGGGCGTGCCCAGGCGGGCAGAGGTGCAAAGAGGCGAGCTACGCGCCCAATGGCCGGGCCTGCAAACACGGCCACGGGAGCGGGGGGGGGCCTCTGGGCAGCGCTGAGACCCGAGGCACCAGAGCCGGGCACAGCGGCAGAGCTGCCATCCGCCCACGTGGTCACAGGAGAGTCGTTCTGGCCAGGCTGCCGGCTGGGGGAAGCAGCCAGGGGCCTCAGGCACATGGCCAGTGGCCAGGCCTGTGGGCTCCGCAGCACCTCACCAGGCCTGGTGTTTGGGGACCTCAGGCGGCAGCCCCAGAGGCAGGGTCTCAGGTGCTCGTCCTCCAGCACATTGCGCCTCAGAGACTCACTCACCCTCAGTGTGCGCAGGGGAACTGGTCAGCAGGGCCGGGGCAGGATTGGGCCCTTGATCTTCCCCTGATCCGGCCCCCTTGCAGCTGAGTGATCAGCAGCTGAATGAGAGAGCCCAGCACACCCCTCCCCCCTTCCCGCACCACAGGGCTGCCTGGACCCCTCACGCAGGTAGCTGGACGCAGCACGGAGCAGCAGTGAGGGGACGGGGCAGGAACCCATGGGCTCAGCATCAGCTGGAGTGAACAGGTGCCCTGAGAGCCTGACCCCCACCTAGGAGCCTGCTTTACGCCCCGGGGCCAGGGGGAGATGACTCCTTGGCTTGAACCAGCTACCAGCTGCAGAGCAAGATCTGGGGCCCTGTGTGCACCTCCCAGCCGTGCCCCAGCCCTGCCACGCCCAGCCTGCAGCGCCCTCTGCTGTTCTGCCTGCCTTGCTTTGGCTGGCACTGCTGGTGCCCCTCACCCCCAAAAAGCAGCCCCTGCTAGCCCAGCCCTTGGCTCCCCCCATCACCCAGCTCAGCCAGAGCCCCTCGCTCCCAACCCACAGCCCTGCCTCTTCTCATTGGTGCCTGGTGTCTCTGATGTGGCTGAGTGGGGCTCAGGACAGGTTCCCCACCCCGTATCCGAGCTTGGGGCTGGCACACGGTGTTCCCCGTCCCCACCCCGAGGTCTTTGCTCCCGGTGCCTCTGGAGCCCAAAGGCCCTAGGGCAGGGCCCCAGCTCATGCCCAGCCTGGCCAGGGCGCGGGTCCAGCAGCTGGCCACACGCCCGGCCCTGTATGGCCCCTTAGCCGGGCACTGGGCGGGGCTGGCACAGAGCTGGGCAGTGAGGGAAACGCCCCCGCGCACCTGAGCCCAAGCCGCGGCCTGATCTCTGGGCTCCGGGGCGACGCTGCCAGGGCAAAGGGGAGCCGCCCCGCCCGGATCCCGGGGCGCAGTGAGAGCCGGGGCGACTCTGCCTGGCCCCAAGGGTCCGGCTGCGGCCGGAGCCCAGGAGCCGCTCAGAGGCGAGCGGGAGACTCCCCGGGCCCGGCTCAGACGCTCTCGTGCAGCCGGGGCGCCCCGACGCCCGCGCGAAGCCCCGCCCCGCCCCGCCCCGCCAGACTCAGCCTGCCGGCGGGGGGCGCGTACCAGGGGCGTGTCCCGGGCGGAGGGGCGGAGCGGCGTGAGCACGTATGCAGATGCGGGCGCGAGCGGAGGCTTGTGGGCGGGAGCGGGCTGGCGAGCAGGGCCCGCCTTGGGCGAGCGGGGCTCGGTGTGGGTGTCGGGGCGGCGTCGGGGCGGGTGCGGGCGGTAGGGAGCGTTTGGGGCGCGGCGGTGTGGGTGCGCGAGGCGGCGTCCACCGTGAGGTGAGAGGGTTTGGGCGGTGGGGGGCAGGCGGTGGTTGTGCGGGGGGCCCTCATACTTACCTGGCAGGGGAGATACCATGATCACGAAGGTGGTTTTCCCAGGGTGAGGCTCATCCATTGCACTGCGGGTGTGCTGACCCCTGCGATTTCCCCAAATGCGGGAAACTCGACTGCATAATTTGTGGTAGTGGGGGACTGCGTTCGCGCTTTCCCCTGGCGCTCGCTGTGAAAAACAGAGCAACCGACAGCACGTCGCGGGTCGCGGGCTGGGCTGGGGTTTTTTCCCGGCTCTCTCCCGTTCTGCTGGCTGCAGCAGTCGTGCGGTGCTCTCGTCTTTTGTGTGTGTTGCTAGCTCTCTTCTCGCTCGGACGAGACAGTCTGCTGTTTTTCCGTTCTCTCCGTGATCCTGCTCCTTCGCGGAAGGTTTCCCCCAAGGTCCAAGGCTGAGCTTCCCAAAGGGGAGGCCTCTTAACCGCCCGTTTGTTTCGCTTGTTCTAGGCCCTGCAGTCAGTTCTTGCTTTGCTGTTGTTTTTTCCCTATGGCACTGCCGGCCAGCCACGTTCGCCTGCGGTCACTGGTAGATTTTTGAAGCCTCTGGCTGCGTCTAGACTGGCATGATTTTGCCCCAAATCTTGCTGCCTGTCTACGTTGGCCGCTGGTATTTGCGCAAGAACGCTGACTTTGTAATGTACAATATCGGTGCTTCTTGCGCAAATACTCCGACGCTCCCGCTCAGGGATAAGCCTTGCGCAAGAGGGCCGGCGTAGACAGCTAAAATGGCCATCGGAGCTTTCTTGCGCGAGGCGTCTACACTGGGCACGGATGCTTTTGCGCAAAGGCACATGCCAGTATAGACGCTCTCTTGCGCAAATACTTTTAACGGAAAAACTTTTCCGTTAAAAGTATTTCAAATCTTGCCAATCTAGGCGCAGCCCTAGGGAGCATGCTGCCCAGGGACCCCACTGTGCCAGAGGAGCCCGATCTTGGGATGCCAGCTGCTTTCCGGCCCCTTTGTGCACAGGCGCTGCCTCAGGGCCGACTTCTCCGGTAAGTGTATGATCCCAGGTCAGATCCTGCAGGCCCCAGGTCACCGCCACGCCTCTCACCTGTTCACCAGACCACCAAAGGAGGGACCTGGCCCATGCTTTCTTGGCCAGGACTCAGGGCCAGGGGGCTGCCCTGAAGAGCAGGCAGCAAGCAGCAAGAAAGCTTCATGGATCTCACTGCCGAGTCAGCACCTTGATTTCAGCCCTGCAGGGGAGCCCAGGGCTGGGCTGGCAGGGGCTGCAGGTGGGGACTGAGGGGCACAGGCAGAGCTGGAGGAGGGGAGCCAAGGGCTGGACTAGCATGGCGGGCAGGTTTGGCACCAGCTGAGCCAGGAGTTGGGAGCCCAGGGCTGTGCTAACAGGAGTTGCAGAGAGACTGGGGGGCCCTGGGGGGATCTGGTGAGGAGCTGCCCATGGATGGCCTGTAGGAAGCCAGCGCTTGCATCCAGGAGTGAGTTGTGGGGGGAGGGGCAAGGGGCCGCCGGTCGTCCCTGCCTCCCCCTGGAGCTGTGCCTGGGAGGGCAGGTTCCCCTTTGTGGCTGTGGCCCCAGCTGAAGATCCAGACTCCTGGGTTCATTTACCGGCTCTGCCACAGGCTCCCGTGAAACCCCGGGAAAGTCCTCGCTCACCCCGTGCCTCAGTTTCCCCATCTATGCCAGGGCTGTTAGGCTGAGACCAGCCAGAGCCCACCGAGGGGCCGTGCTGGAGAACAGGTCCCCAAGGAAACCTGGCGGCCGGGTTGGTAACAACAGCGGGCACAGTGCCGCACGTCCATGATCTCTCTGTACCCGTCTGTCTGTCTAGCCTGCCCAGCCGGCTGTCCACTGCCCAGCATATGCAGAAGTAGCCCGCAGGCTCAGGAGAGGCACCGATGGGTCTCTCCTCCAGGGACCCCAGTCAGCCCGCAGCCCAGCCCACCTCGGGGCAAGGTGCAGCTCATCGAGCCCCGGCCATCCCCCCATGTTGGCCACACTGAGCCCCGGCCTCGCTGGCTCAGCTTGTACTCAGGGGCCGGGGATGGGCAGCAGGGACACTGGCCCCGGGACCGGGCAGAAGGCTGCGAAGATGCGTGCTGAGACCAATGGGGATGAGGGCTCAGTGGCAGACAAGCTGGGCTCAGGCCCTGGGAGCTGCTAGAGCCCGGCTACCCAGCAGGGCCCTGCCCAGGGGTTCAGCTGCTCTCCTCTGGGGGAGGACAGTGACCCTGCTCCAGCTCGTCTTCGCCAGGTCTCACGCCAATAGGGACGTGACCGAATCTATTCTGGGCGTGCCGGGAGCGGGAGCTCAGCCCTTTGCTCGGCCCAGGGATTTTAGCTTCAGCCTGGGGCGGCCGATGGCCGGCAGCTGCTGGATACTCTGCTGGCCTCTCGGCCAGGGTGGGCACGGCTCCCCCCCCGGGAGCTCGGGAGCTGAGAGGCAGCAGGGAAAGGCCACGGATGAGACGGAAGTGGGGGGTCACTGCCAAGTCTGCGGTGGGAGCTGGGCCTGCCTCAAGTGCCCAGGCTCAGCAGGGTGGGGCTGGGACAGGACCTTAGCAGGGCAGACCAGGACCACGCGGCGCAGGTGATTTAGCGAGCGGGAGAGGGGTTGCCCACCAGGCTTATGCAAGTGGAAGGCAGCTTTTCCTGTTCCTAGCGCCCCGGTGGGGGGGTTACCTGGGGAGGTACCACGCCCTGCTCTGGCCCCGGCACCGGAAGGGCCCAGCAGCTGAATGCCGTCTGTGCAGTAAGGAGGGGCGGGCCGTGACTGGTGTTTGTTTGGGGTGTGGGCTGCTAAGTGACCACGAAGCGGTGGGATCCAGCCCCTGGCACAGCCGCACCGGGCTGGCCCACGTGCCAGTCACCCTGCACTGCTGTCAGCCGTGCCTGCACTATGGGCGTGCCCAGACGGGCAGAGGGGTGCAAAGAGGCGAGCTACGCGCCCAATGGCCGGGCCTGCAAACACGGCCACGGGAGCGGGGGGGGGCCTCTGGGCAGCGCTGAGACCCGAGGCACCAGAGCCGGGCACAGCGGCAGAGCTGCCATCCGCCCACGTGGTCACAGGAGAGTCGTTCTGGCCAGGCTGCCGGCTGGGGGAAGCAGCCAGGGGCCTCAGGCACATGGCCAGTGGCCAGGCCTGTGGGCTCCAGTCACCAGGCCTGGTGTTTGGGGACCTCAGGCGGCAGCCCCAGAGGCAGGGTCTCAGGTGCTCGTCCTCCAGCACATTGCGCCTCAGAGACTCACTCACCCTCAGTGTGCGCAGGGAACTGGTCAGCAGGGCCGGGGCAGGATTGGGCCCTTGATCTTCCCTGATCCGGCCCCTTGCAGCTGAGTGATCAGCAGCTGAATGAAGGCCCAGCACACCCCTCCCCCCTCCCCGCACCACAGGGCTGCCTGGACCCCTCACGCAGGTAGCTGGACGCAGCACGGAGCAGCAGTGAGGGGGCGGGGCAGGAACCCATGGGCTCAGCATCAGCTGGAGTGAACAGGTGCCCTGAGAGCCTGACCCCCACCTAGGAGCCTGCTTTACGCCCCAGGGCCAGGGGGAGATGACTCCTTGGCTTGAACCAGCTACCAGCTGCAGAGCAAGATCTGGGGCCCTGTGTGCACCTCCCAGCCGTGCCCCAGCCCTGCCACGCCCAGCCTGCAGCGCCCTCTGCTGTTCTGCCTGCCTTGCTTTGGCTGGCACTGCTGGTGCCCTCACCCCCAAAAGCAGCCCCTGCTAGCCCAGCCCTTGGCTCCCCATCACCCAGCTCAGCCAGAGCCCCTCGCTCCCAACCCACAGCCCTGCCTCTTCTCATTGGTGCCTGGTGTCTCTGATGTGGCTGAGTGGGGCTCAGGACAGGTTCCCCACCCCGTATCCGAGCTTGGGGCTGGCACACGGTGTTCCCGTCCCCACCCCGAGGTCTTTGCTCCCGGTGCCTCTGGAGCCCAAAGGCCCTAGGGGCAGGGCCCCAGCTCATGCCCAGCCTGGCCAGGGCGCGGGTCCAGCAGCTGGCCACACACGCCCGGCCCTGTATGGCCCCTTAGCCGGGCACTGGGCGGGGCTGGCACAGAGCTGGGCAGTGAGGGAAACGCCCCGCGCACCTGAGCCCAAGCCGCGGCCTGATCTCTGGGCTCCGGGGCGACGCTGCCGGGGCAAAGGGGGAGCCGCCCGCCCGGATCCCGGGGCGCAGTGAGGAGCCGGGGCGACTCTGCCTGGCGCCCCAAGGGTCCGGCTGCGGCCGGGAGCCCAGGAGCCGCTCAGAGGCGAGCGGGAGACTCCCGGGCCCGGCTCAGACGCTCTCGTGCAGCCGGGCGCCCCGACGCCCCGCGCGAAGCCCCGCCCGCCCCGCCCGCCAGACTCAGCCTGCCGGCGGGGCACGTACCCGGGGCGTGTCCCGGGCGGAGGGCGGAGCGGCGTGAGCACGTATGCAGATGCGGGCGCGAGCGGAGGCTTGTGGGAGCGGGAGCGGGCTGGCGAGCGGGGCCCGCCTTGGGCGAGCGGGGCTCGGTGTGGGTGTCGGGGGCGGCGTCGGGGCGGGTGCGGGCGGTAGGGGAGCGTTTGGGGCGCGGCGGTGTGGGTGCGCGAGGCGGCGTCCACCGTGAGGTGAGAGGGTCTGGGCGGTGGGGGGCAGGCGGTGGTTGTGCGGGGGGCCCTCATACTTACCTGGCAGGGAGATACCATGATCACGAAGGTGGTTTTCCCAGGGTGAGGCTCATCCATTGCACTGCGGGTGTGCTGACCCCTGCGATTTCCCCAAATGCGGGAAACTCGACTGCATAATTTGTGGTAGTGGGGACTGCGTTCGCGCTTTCCCTGGCGCTCGCTGTGAAAAACAGAGCAACCGACAGCACGTCGCGGGTCGGGCTGGGCTGGGCTGGGCTCTCTCCCGTTCTGCTGGCTGCAGCAGTCGTGCGGTGCTCTCGTCTTTTGTGTGTGTTGCTAGCTCTCTTCTCGCTCGGACGAGACAGTCTGCTGTTTTTCCGTTCTCTCCGTGATCCTGCTCCTTCGCAGAAGGTTTCCCCCAAAGTCCAAGGCTGAGCTTCCCAAAGGGGAGGCCTCTTAACCGCCCGTTTGTTTCGCTTGTTCTAGGCCCTGCAGTCAGTTCTTGCTTTGCTGTTGTTTTTCCCTATGGCACTGCCGGCCAGCCACGTTCGCCTGCGGTCACTGGTAGATTTTGAAGCCTCTGGCTGCGTCTAGACTGGCATGATTTTGCCCCAAATCTTGCTGCCTGTCTACGTTGGCGCTGGTATTTGCGCAAGAACGCTGACTTTGTAATGTACAATATCGGTGCTTCTTGCGCAAATACTCCGGCGCTCCGCTCAGGGATAAGCCTTGCGCCAAGAGGGCGGCGTAGACAGCTAAAATGGCCATCGGAGCTTTCTTGCGCAGAGGCGTCTACACTGGGCACGGATGCTTTTGCGCAAAGGCACATGCCAGTATAGGCGCTCTCTTGCAAATACTTTTAACGGAAAAACTTTTCCGTTAAAAGTATTTGCAAAATCTTGCCAATCTAGACGCAGCCCTAGGGAGCATGCTGCCCAGGGACCCCACTGTGCCAGAGGAGCCCGATCTTGGGATGCCAGCTGCTTTCCGGCCCCTTTGTGCACAGGCGCTGCCTCAGGGCCGACTTCTCCGGTAAGTGTATGATCCCAGGTCAGATCCTGCAGGCCCCAGGTCACCGCCACGCCTCTCACCTGTTCACCAGACCACCAAAGGAGGGACCTGGCCCATGCTTTCCTTGGCCAGGACTCAGGGCCAGGGGGCTGCCCTGAAGAGCAGGCAGCAAGCAGCAAGAAAGCTTCATGGATCTCACTGCCGAGTCAGCACCTTGATTTCAGCCCTGCAGGAGCCCAGGGCTGGGCTGGCAGGGGCTGCAGGTGGGGACTGAGGGGCACAGGCAGAGCTGGAGGGAGGGGAGCCAAGGGCTGGACTAGCATGGCGGGCAGGTTTGGCACCAGCTGAGCCAGGAGTTGGGAGCCCAGGGCTGTGCTAACAGGAGTTGCAGAGAGACTGGGGGCCCTGGGGATCTGGTGAGGAGCTGCCCATGGATGGCCTGTAGGAAGCCAGCGCTTGCATCCAGGAGTGAGTTGTGGGGAGGGGCAAGGGCCGCGGTCGTCCCTGCCTCCCCCTGGAGCTGTGCCTGGGAGGGCAGGTTCCCCTTTGTGGCTGTGGCCCCAGCTGAAGATCCAGACTCCTGGGTTCATTTACCGGCTCTGCCACAGGCTCCCGTGAAACCCCGGGAAAGTCCTACGCTCACCCCGTGCCTCAGTTTCCCCATCTATGCCAGGGCTGTTAGGCTGAGACCAGCCAGAGCCCACCGAGGGCCGTGCTGGAGAACGGGTCCCCAAGGAAACCTGGCGGCCGGGTTGGTAACAACAGCGGGCACAGTGCTCCATGATCTCTCTGTACCCGTCTGTCTGTCTAGCCTGCCCAGCCGGCTGTCCACTGCCCAGCATATGCAGAAGTAGCCCGCAGGCTCAGGAGAGGCACCGATGGGTCTCTCCCTCCAGGGACCCCAGTCAGCCCGCAGCCCAGCCCACCTCGGGGCAAGGTGCAGCTCATCGAGCCCCGGCCATCCCCCCATGTTGGCCACACTGAGCCCCGGCCTCGCTGGCTCAGCTTGTACTCAGGGGCCGGGGATGGGCAGCAGGGACACTGGCCCCGGGACCGGGCAGAAGGCTGCGAAGATGCGTGCTGAGACCAATGGGGATGAGGGCTCAGTGGCAGACAAGCTGGGCTCAGGCCCTGGGAGCTGCTAGAGCCCGGCTACCCAGCAGGGCCCTGCCCAGGGGTTCAGCTGCTCTCCTCTGGGGGAGGACAGTGACCCTGCTCCAGCTCGTCTTCGCCAGGTCTCACGCCAATAGGGACGTGACCGAATCTATTCTGGGCGTGCCGGGAACGGGAGCTCAGCCCTTTGCTCGGCCCAGGGGATTTTAGCTCAGCCTGGGGCGGCCGATGGCCGGCAGCTGCTGGATACTCTGCTGGCCTCTCGGCCAGGGTGGGCACGGCTCCCCCCCCGGGAGCTCGGGAGCTGAGAGGCAGCAGGAAAGGCCACGGATGAGACGGAAGTGGGGGGTCACTGCCAAGTCTGCGGTGGGAGCTGGGCCTGCCTCAAGTGCCCAGGCTCAGCAGGGTGGGGCTGGGACAGGACCTTAGCAGGGCAGACCAGGACCACGCGGCGCAGGTGATTTAGCGGGGAGAGGGGTTGCCCACCAGGCTTATGCAAGTGGAAGGCAGCTTTTCCTGTTCCTAGCGCCCCGGTGGGGGGGTTACCTGGGGAGGTACCACGCCCTGCTCTGGCCCCGGCACCGGAAGGGCCCAGCAGCTGAATGCCGTCTGTGCAGTAAGGAGGCGGGCCGTGACTGGTGTTTGTTTGGGGTGTGGGCTGCTAAGTGACCACGGCGGTGAGATCCAGCCCTGGCACAGCCGCACCGGGCTGGCCACGTGCCAGTCACCCTGCACTGCTGTCAGCCGTGCCTGCACTATGGGCGTGCCCAGGCAGGCAGAGGGGTGCAAGAGGCGAGCTCGCGCCCAATGGCCGGGCCTGCAAACACGGCCACGGGAGCGGGGGGGGGCCTCTGGGCAGCGCTGAGACCCGAGGCACCAGAGCCGGGCACAGCGGCAGAGCTGCCATCCGCCCACGTGGTCACAGGAGAGTCGTTCTGGCCAGGCTGCCGGCTGGGGGAAGCAGCCAGGGGCCTCAGGCACATGGCCAGTGGCCAGGCCTGTGGGCTCCGCAGCACCTCACCAGGCCTGGTGTTTGGGGACCTCAGAGGCGGCAGCCCCAGAGGCAGGGTCTCAGGTGCTCGTCCTCCAGCACATTGCGCCTCAGAGACTCACTCACCCTCAGTGTGCGCGGGAACTGGTCAGCAGGGCCGGGGCAGGATTGGGCCCTTGATCTTCCCCTGATCCGGCCCCTTGCAGCTGAGTGATCAGCAGCTGAATGAGAGAGCCCAGCACACCTCCCCCCTCCCGCACCACAGGGCTGCCTGGACCCCTCACGCAGGTAGCTGGACGCAGCACGGAGCAGCAGTGAGGGGGCGGGCAGAACCCATGGGCTCAGCATCAGCTGGAGTGAACAGGTGCCCTGAGAGCCTGACCCCCACCTAGGAGCCTGCTTTACGCCCCAGGGCCAGGGGGAGATGACTCCTTGGCTTGAACCAGCTACCAGCTGCAGAGCAAGATCTGGGGCCCTGTGTGCACCTCCCAGCCGTGCCCCAGCCCTGCCACGCCCAGCCTGCAGCGCCCTCTGCTGTTCTGCCTGCCTTGCTTTGGCTGGCACTGCTGGTGCCCCTCACCCCCAAAAAGCAGCCCCTGCTAGCCCAGCCCTTGGCTCCCCCCATCACCCAGCTCAGCCAGAGCCCCTCGCTCCCAACCCACAGCCCTGCCTCTTCTCATTGGTGCCTGGTGTCTCTGATGTGGCTGAGTGGGGCTCAGGACAGGTTCCCCACCCCGTATCCGAGCTTGGGGCTGGCACACGGTGTTCCCCGTCCCCACCCCGAGGTCTTTGCTCCCGGTGCCTCTGGAGCCCAAAGGCCCTAGGGGCAGGGCTAGCTCATGCCCAGCCTGGCCAGGGCGCGGGTCCAGCAGCTGGCCACACACGCCCGGCCCTGTATGGCCCCTTAGCCGGGCACTGGGCGGGGCTGGCACAGAGCTGGGCAGTGAGGGAAACGCCCCCCCCCCCCCGCGCACCTGAGCCCAAGCCGCGGCCTGATCTCTGGGCTCCGGGGCGACGCTGCCGGGGCAAAGGGGGAGCCGCCCCGCCCGGATCCCGGGGCGCAGTGAGGAGCCGGGGGCGACTCTGCCTGGCGCCCCAAGGGTCCGGCTGCGGCCGGGAGCCCAGGGAGCCGCTCAGAGGCGAGCGGGAGACTCCCCCGGGCCCGGCTCAGACGCTCTCGTGCAGCCGGGGCGCCCCCGACGCCCCGCGCGAAGCCCCGCCCCGCCCCGCCCCGCCAGACTCAGCCTGCCGGCGGGGCACGTACCCGGGGGCGTGTCCCGGGCGGAGGGGCGGAGCGGCGTGAGCACGTATGCAGATGCGGGCGCGAGCGGAGGCTTGTGGGAGCGGGAGCGGGCTGGCGAGCGGGGCCCGCCTTGGGCGAGCGGGGCTCGGTGTGGGTGTCGGGGGCGGCGTCGGGGCGGGTGCGGGCGGTAGGGGAGCGTTTGGGGCGCGGCGGTGTGGGTGCGAGGCGGCGTCCACCGTGAGGTGAGAGGGTTTGGGCGGTGGGGGCAGGCGGTGGTTGTGCGGGGGCCCTCATACTTACCTGGCAGGAGATACCATGATCACGAAGGTGGTTTTCCCAGGGTGAGGCTCATCCATTGCACTGCGGGTGTGCTGACCCTGCGATTTCCCAAATGCGGGAAACTCGACTGCATAATTTGTGGTAGTGGGGACTGCGTTCGCGCTTTCCCCTGGCGCTCGCTGTGAAAAACAGAGCAACCGACAGCACGTCGCGGGTCGCGGGCTGGGCTGGGCTGGGCTCTCTCCCGTTCTGCTGGCTGCAGCAGTCGTGCGGTGCTCTCGTCTTTTGTGTGTGTTGCTAGCTCTCTTCTCGCTCGGACGAGACAGTCTGCTGTTTTTCCGTTCTCTCCGTGATCCTGCTCCTTCGCAGAAGGTTTCCCCCAAGTCCAAGGCTGAGCTTCCCAAAGGGGAGGCCTCTTAACCGCCCGTTTGTTTCGCTTGTTCTAGGCCCTGCAGTCAGTTCTTGCTTTGCTGTTGTTTTTTCCCTATGGCACTGCCGGCCAGCCACGTTCGCCTGCGGTCACTGGTAGATTTTTGAAGCCTCTGGCTGCGTCTAGACTGGCATGATTTTGCCCCAAATCTTGCTGCCTGTCTACGTTGGCCGCTGGTATTTGCGCAAGAACGCTGACTTTGTAATGTACAATATCGGTGCTTCTTGCGCAAATACTCCGACGCTCCGCTCAGGGATAAGCCTTGCGCAAGAGGGCCGGCGTAGACAGCTAAAATGGCCATCGGAGCTTTCTTGCGCAAGAGAGCGTCTACACTGGGCACGGATGCTTTTGCGCAAAGGCACATGCCAGTATAGACGCTCTCTTGCGCAAATACTTTTAACGGAAAAACTTTTCCGTTAAAAGTATTTGCGCAAAATCTTGCCAATCTAGACGCAGCCCTAGGGAGCATGCTGCCCAGGGACCCCACTGTGCCAGAGGGAGCCCGATCTTGGGATGCCAGCTGCTTTCCGGCCCCTTTGTGCACAGGCGCTGCCTCAGGGCCGACTTCTCCGGTAAGTGTATGATCCCAGGTCAGATCCTGCAGGCCCCAGGTCACCGCCACGCCTCTCACCTGTTCACCAGACCACCAAAGGAGGGACCTGGCCCATGCTTTCCTTGGCCAGGACTCAGGGCCAGGGGGCTGCCCTGAAGAGCAGGCAGCAAGCAGCAAGAAAGCTTCATGGATCTCACTGCCGAGTCAGCACCTTGATTTCAGCCCTGCAGGAGCCCAGGGCTGGGCTGGCAGGGGCTGCAGGTGGGGACTGAGGGGCACAGGCAGAGCTGGAGGAGGGAGCCAAGGGCTGGACTAGCATGGCGGGCAGGTTTGGCACCAGCTGAGCCAGGGAGTTGGGGGAGCCCAGGGCTGTGCTAACAGGAGTTGCAGAGAGACTGGGGGGCCCTGGGGGGATCTGGTGAGGAGCTGCCCATGGATGGCCTGTAGGAAGCCAGCGCTTGCATCCAGGAGTGAGTTGTGGGGGGAGGGCAAGGGGCCGCCGGTCGTCCCTGCCTCCCTGGAGCTGTGCCTGGGAGGGCAGGTTCCCCTTTGTGGCTGTGGCCCCAGCTGAAGATCCAGACTCCTGGGTTCATTTACGCTCTGCCACAGGCTCCCGTGAAACCCGGGAAAGTCCTACGCTCACCCCGTGCCTCAGTTTCCCCATCTATGCCAGGGCTGTTAGGCTGAGACCAGCCAGAGCCCACCGAGGGGCCGTGCTGGAGAACGGGTCCCCAAGGAAACCTGGCGGCCGGGTTGGTAACAACAGCGGGCACAGTGCCGCACGTCCATGATCTCTCTGTACCCGTCTGTCTGTCTAGCCTGCCCAGCCGGCTGTCCACTGCCCAGCATATGCAGAAGTAGCCCCGCAGGCTCAGGGAGAGGCACCGATGGGTCTCTCCCTCCAGGGACCCCAGTCAGCCCGCAGCCCAGCCCACCTCGGGGCAAGGTGCAGCTCATCGAGCCCCGGCCATCCCCCCATGTTGGCCACACTGAGCCCCGGCCTCGCTGGCTCAGCTTGTACTCAGGGGCCGGGGATGGGCAGCAGGGACACTGGCCCCGGGACCGGGCAGAAGGCTGCGAAGATGCGTGCTGAGACCAATGGGGATGAGGGCTCAGTGGCAGACAAGCTGGGCTCAGGCCCTGGGAGCTGCTAGAGCCCGGCTACCCAGCAGGGCCCTGCCCAGGGGTTCAGCTGCTCTCCTCTGGGGGAGGACAGTGACCCTGCTCCAGCTCGTCTTCGCCAGGTCTCACGCCAATAGGGACGTGACCGAATCTATTCTGGGCGTGCCGGGAGCGGGAGCTCAGCCCTTTGCTCGGCCCAGGGGATTTTAGCTCAGCCTGGGGCGGCCGATGGCCGGCAGCTGCTGGATACTCTGCTGGCCTCTCGGCCAGGGTGGGCACGGCTCCCCGGGAGCTCGGGAGCTGAGAGGCAGCAGGAAAGGCCACGGATGAGACGGAAGTGGGGGGTCACTGCCAAGTCTGCGGTGGGAGCTGGGCCTGCCTCAAGTGCCCAGGCTCAGCAGGGTGGGGCTGGGACAGGACCTTAGCAGGGCAGACCAGGACCACGCGGCGCAGGTGATTTAGCGAGCGGGAGAGGGGTTGCCCACCAGGCTTATGCAAGTGGAAGGCAGCTTTTCCTGTTCCTAGCGCCCGGTGGGGTTACCTGGGAGGTACCACGCCCTGCTCTGGCCCGGCACCGGAAGGGCCCAGCAGCTGAATGCCGTCTGTGCAGTAAGGAGGCGGGCCGTGACTGGTGTTTGTTTGGGGTGTGGGCTGCTAAGTGACCACGAAGCGGTGGGATCCAGCCCCTGGCACAGCCGCACCGGGCTGGCCCACGTGCCAGTCACCCTGCACTGCTGTCAGCCGTGCCTGCACTATGGGCGTGCCCAGACGGGCAGAGGGGTGCAAAGAGGCGAGCCTACGCGCCCAATGGCCGGGCCTGCAAACACGGCCACGGAGGCGGGGGCCTCTGGGCAGCGCTGAGACCCGAGGCACCAGAGCCGGGCACAGCGGCAGAGCTGCCATCCGCCCACGTGGTCACAGGAGAGTCGTTCTGGCCAGGCTGCCGGCTGGGGGAAGCAGCCAGGGGCCTCAGGCACATGGCCAGTGGCCAGGCCTGTGGGCTCGCAGCACCTCACCAGGCCTGGTGTTTGGGGACCTCAGAGGCGGCAGCCCCAGAGGCAGGGTCTCAGGTGCTCGTCCTCCAGCACATTGCGCCTCAGAGACTCACTCACCCTCAGTGTGCGCAGGGGAACTGGTCAGCAGGGCCGGGGCAGGATTGGGCCCTTGATCTTCCCCTGATCCGGCCCCCTTGCAGCTGAGTGATCAGCAGCTGAATGAGAGAGCCCAGCACACCCCTCCCCCTCCCCGCACCACAGGGCTGCCTGGACCCCTCACGCAGGTAGCTGGACGCAGCACGGAGCAGCAGTGAGGGACGGGGCAGGAACCCATGGGCTCAGCATCAGCTGGAGTGAACAGGTGCCCTGAGAGCCTGACCCCACCTAGGAGCCTGCTTTACGCCCGGGGCCAGGGGAGATGACTCCTTGGCTTGAACCAGCTACCAGCTGCAGAGCAAGATCTGGGGCCCTGTGTGCACCTCCCAGCCGTGCCCCAGCCCTGCCACGCCCAGCCTGCAGCGCCCTCTGCTGTTCTGCCTGCCTTGCTTTGGCTGGCACTGCTGGTGCCCCTCACCCCCAAAAAGCAGCCCCTGCTAGCCCAGCCCTTGGCTCCCCCCATCACCCAGCTCAGCCAGAGCCCCTCGCTCCCAACCCACAGCCCTGCCTCTTCTCATTGGTGCCTGGTGTCTCTGATGTGGCTGAGTGGGGCTCAGGACAGGTTCCCCACCCCGTATCCGAGCTTGGGGCTGGCACACGGTGTTCCCCGTCCCCACCCCGAGGTCTTTGCTCCCGGTGCCTCTGGAGCCCAAGGCCCTAGGGGCAGGGCCCCAGCTCATGCCCAGCCTGGCCAGGGCGCGGGTCCAGCAGCTGGCCACACACGCCCGGCCCTGTATGGCCCCTTAGCCGGGCACTGGGCGGGGCTGGCACAGAGCTGGGCAGTGAAACGCCCCGCGCACCTGAGCCCAAGCCGCGGCCTGATCTCTGGGCTCCGGGGCGACGCTGCCGGGGCAAAGGGGGAGCCGCCCCGCCCGGATCCCGGGGCGCAGTGAGGAGCCGGGGGCGACTCTGCCTGGCGCCCCAAGGGTCCGGCTGCGGCCGGGAGCCCAGGGAGCCGCTCAGAGGCGAGCGGGAGACTCCCCCGGGCCCGGCTCAGACGCTCTCGTGCAGCCGGGGCGCCCCCGACGCCCCGCGCGAAGCCCCGCCCCGCCCCGCCCCGCCCCGCCAGACTCAGCCTGCCGGCGGGGCACGTACCCGGGGGCGTGTCCCGGGCGGAGGGGCGGAGCGGCGTGAGCACGTATGCAGATGCGGGCGCGAGCGGAGGCTTGTGGAGCGGGAGCGGGCTGGCGAGCGGGGCCCGCCTTGGGCGAGCGGGGCTCGGTGTGGGTGTCGGGGGCGGCGTCGGGGCGGGTGCGGGCGGTAGGGGAGCGTTTGGGGCGCGGCGGTGTGGGTGCGCGAGGCGGCGTCCACCGTGAGGTGAGAGGGTTTGGGCGGTGGGGGCAGGCGGTGGTTGTGCGGGGGCACTCATACTTACCTGGCAGGAGATACCATGATCACGAAGGTGGTTTTCCCAGGGTGAGGCTCATCCATTGCACTGCGGGTGTGCTGACCCCGATTTCCCAAATGCGGGAAACTCGACTGCATAATTTGTGGTAGTGGGGACTGCGTTCGCGCTTTCCCCTGGCGCTCGCTGTGAAAAACAGAGCAACCGACAGCACGTCGCGGGCTGGGCTGGGCTGGGCTGGGCTGGGCTTTTTCCCGGCTCTCTCCCGTTCTGCTGGCTGCAGCAGTCGTGCGGTGCTCTCGTCTTTTGTGTGTGTTGCTAGCTCTCTTCTCGCTCGGACGAGACAGTCTGCTGTTTTTCCGTTCTCTCCGTGATCCTGCTCCTTCGCAGAAGGTTTCCCCAAAGTCAAGGCTGAGCTTCCCAAAGGAGGCCTCTTAACCGCCCGTTTGTTTCGCTTGTTCTAGGCCCTGCAGTCAGTTCTTGCTTTGCTGTTGTTTTCCCTATGGCACTGCCGGCCAGCCACGTTCGCCTGCGGTCACTGGTAGATTTTTGAAGCCTCTGGCTGCGTCTAGACTGGCATGATTTTGCCCCAAATCTTGCTGCCTGTCTACGTTGGCCGCTGGTATTTGCGCAAGAACGCTGACTTTGTAATGTACAATATCGGTGCTTCTTGCGCAAATACTCCGACGCTCCCGCTCAGGGATAAGCCTTGCGCAAGAGGGCCGGCGTAGACAGCTAAAATGGCCATCGGAGCTTTCTTGCGCAAGAGCGTCTATACTGGGCACAGATGCTTTTGCGCAAAAGCACATGCCAATATAGACGCTCTCTTGCGCAAATACTTTTAACGGAAAAACTTTTCCGTTAAAAGTATTTGCGCAAAATCTTGCCAATCTAGACGCAGCCCTAGGGAGCATGCTGCCCAGGGACCCCACTGTGCCAGAGGGGCCCGATCTTGGGATGCCAGCTGCTTTCCGGCCCCTTTGTGCACAGGCGCTGCCTCAGGGCCGACTTCTCCGGTAAGTGTATGATCCCAGGTCAGATCCTGCAGGCCCCAGGTCACCGCCACGCCTCTCACCTGTTCACCAGACCACCAAAGGAGGGACCTGGCCCATGCTTTCCTTGGCCAGGACTCAGGGCCAGGGGGCTGCCCTGAAGAGCAGGCAGCAAGCAGCAAGAAAGCTTCATGGATCTCACTGCCGAGTCAGCACCTTGATTTCAGCCCTGCAGGGAGCCCAGGGCTGGGCTGGCAGGGGCTGCAGGTGGGGACTGAGGGGCACAGGCAGAGCTGGAGGGGAGGAGCCAAGGGCTGGACTAGCATGGCGGGCAGGTTTGGCACCAGCTGAGCCAGGGAGTTGGGGGAGCCCAGGGCTGTGCTAACAGGAGTTGCAGAGAGACTGGGGGGCCCTGGGGGGATCTGGTGAGGAGCTGCCCATGGATGGCCTGTAGGAAGCCAGCGCTTGCATCCAGGAGTGAGTTGTGGGGGGAGGGGCAAGGGGCCGCCGGTCGTCCCTGCCTCCCCCTGGAGCTGTGCCTGGGAGGGCAGGTTCCCCTTTGTGGCTGTGGCCCCAGCTGAAGATCCAGACTCCTGGGTTCATTTACCGGCTCTGCCACAGGCTCCCGTGAAACCCCGGGAAAGTCCTCGCTCACCCCGTGCCTCAGTTTCCCCATCTATGCCAGGGCTGTTAGGCTGAGACCAGCCAGAGCCCACCGAGGGGCCGTGCTGGAGAACGGGTCCCCAAAGGAAACCTGGCGGCCGGGTTGGTAACAACAGCGGGCACAGTGCACGTCCATGATCTCTCTGTACCCGTCTGTCTGTCTAGCCTGCCCAGCCGGCTGTCCACTGCCCAGCATATGCAGAAGTAGCCCCGCAGGCTCAGGGAGAGGCACCGATGGGTCTCTCCCTCCAGGGACCCCAGTCAGCCCGCAGCCCAGCCCACCTCGGGGCAAGGTGCAGCTCATCGAGCCCCGGCCATCCCCCCATGTTGGCCACACTGAGCCCCCGGCCTCGCTGGCTCAGCTTGTACTCAGGGGCCGAGGATGGGCAGCAGGGACACTGGCCCGGGACCGGGCAGAAGGCTGCGAAGATGCGTGCTGAGACCAATGGGGATGAGGGCTCAGTGGCAGACAAGCTGGGCTCAGGCCCTGGGAGCTGCTAGAGCCCGGCTACCCAGCAGGGCCCTGCCCAGGGGTTCAGCTGCTCTCCTCTGGGGGAGGACAGTGACCCTGCTCCAGCTCGTCTTCGCCAGGTCTCACGCCAATAGGGACGTGACCGAATCTATTCTGGGCGTGCCGGGAACGGGAGCTCAGCCCTTTGCTCGGCCCAGGGGATTTTAGCTCAGCCTGGGGCGGCCGATGGCCGGCAGCTGCTGGATACTCTGCTGGCCTCTCGGCCAGGGTGGGCACGGCTCCCCCCCCGGGAGCTCGGGAGCTGAGAGGCAGCAGGGAAAGGCCACGGATGAGACGGAAGTGGGGGGTCACTGCCAAGTCTGCGGTGGGAGCTGGGCCTGCCTCAAGTGCCCAGGCTCAGCAGGGTGGGGCTGGGACAGGACCTTAGCAGGGCAGACCAGGACCACGCGGCGCAGGTGATTTAGCGAGCGGGAGAGGGGTTGCCCACCAGGCTTATGCAAGTGGAAGGCAGCTTTTCCTGTTCCTAGCGCCCCGGTGGGGGGGTTACCTGGGGAGGTACCACGCCCTGCTCTGGCCCCGGCACCGGAAGGGCCCAGCAGCTGAATGCCGTCTGTGCAGTAAGGAGGCGGGCCGTGACTGGTGTTTGTTTGGGGTGTGGGCTGCTAAGTGACCACGCGGTGGGATCCAGCCCCTGGCACAGCCGCACCGGGCTGGCACGTGCCAGTCACCCTGCACTGCTGTCAGCCGTGCCTGCACTATGGGCGTGCCCAGGCGGGCAGAGGGGTGCAAAGAGGCGAGCCTACGCGCCCAATGGCCGGGCCTGCAAACACGGCCACGGAGCGGGGGCCTCTGGGCAGCGCTGAGACCCGAGGCACCAGAGCCGGGCACAGCGGCAGAGCTGCCATCCGCCCACGTGGTCACAGGAGAGTCGTTCTGGCCAGGCTGCCGGCTGGGGGAAGCAGCCAGGGGCCTCAGGCACATGGCCAGTGGCCAGGCCTGTGGGCTCCGCAGCACCTCACCAGGCCTGGTGTTTGGGGACCTCAGGCGGCAGCCCCAGAGGCAGGGTCTCAGGTGCTCGTCCTCCAGCACATTGCGCCTCAGAGACTCACTCACCCTCAGTGTGCGCGGGAACTGGTCAGCAGGGCCGGGGCAGGATTGGGCCCTTGATCTTCCCTGATCCGGCCCCCTTGCAGCTGAGTGATCAGCAGCTGAATGAGAGAGCCCAGCACACCTCCCCCTCCCGCACCACAGGGCTGCCTGGACCCCTCACGCAGGTAGCTGGGCGCAGCACGGAGCAGCAGTGAGGGGACGGGGCAGGAACCCATGGGCTCAGCATCAGCTGGAGTGAACAGGTGCCCTGAGAGCCTGACCCCACCTAGGAGCCTGCTTTCGCCCCGGGGCCAGGGGGAGATGACTCCTTGGCTTGAACCAGCTACCAGCTGCAGAGCAAGATCTGGGGCCCTGTGTGCACCTCCCAGCCGTGCCCCAGCCCTGCCACGCCCAGCCTGCAGCGCCCTCTGCTGTTCTGCCTGCCTTGCTTTGGCTGGCACTGCTGGTGCCCCTCACCCCCAAAAAGCAGCCCCTGCTAGCCCAGCCCTTGGCTCCCCCCATCACCCAGCTCAGCCAGAGCCCCTCGCTCCCAACCCACAGCCCTGCCTCTTCTCATTGGTGCCTGGTGTCTCTGATGTGGCTGAGTGGGGCTCAGGACGGGTTCCCCCCAACCCCGTATCCGAGCTTGGGGCTGGCACACGGTGTTCCCCGTCCCCACCCCGAGGTCTTTGCTCCCGGTGCCTCTGGAGCCCAAAGGCCCTAGGGGCAGGGCCCCAGCTCATGCCCAGCCTGGCCAGGGCGCGGGTCCAGCAGCTGGCCACACACGCCCGGCCCTGTATGGCCCCTTAGCCGGGCACTGGGCGGGGCTGGCACAGAGCTGGGCAGTGAGGGAAACGCCCCCCGCGCACCTGAGCCCAAGCCGCGGCCTGATCTCTGGGCTCCGGGGCGACGCTGCCGGGGCAAAGGGGGAGCCGCCCCGCCCGGATCCCGGGGCGCAGTGAGAGCCGGGGCGACTCTGCCTGGCGCCCCAAGGGTCCGGCTGCGGCCGGGAGCCCAGGAGCCGCTCAGAGGCGAGCGGAGACTCCCAGGCCCGGCTCAGACGCTCTCGTGCAGCCGGGGCGCCCCCGACGCCCGCGCGAAGCCCGCCCGCCCGCCCGCCAGACTCAGCCTGCCGGCGGGGCACGTACCCAGGGGCGTGTCCCGGGCGGAGAGGGCGGAGCGGCGTGAGCACGTATGCAGATGCGGGCGCGAGCGGAGGCTTGTGGGAGCGGGAGCGGGCTGGCGAGCGGGGCCCGCCTTGGGCGAGCGGGGCTCGGTGTGGGTGTCGGGGCGGCGTCGGGGCGGGTGCGGGCGGTAGGGAGCGTTTGGGGCGCGGCGGTGTGGGTGCGCGAGGCGGCGTCCACCGTGAGGTGAGAGGTTTGGGCGGTGGGGGCAGGCGGTGGTTGTGCGGGGGCACTCATACTTACCTGGCAGGGAGATACCATGATCACGAAGGTGGTTTCCCAGGGTGAGGCTCATCCATTGCACTGCGGGTGTGCTGACCCTGCGATTTCCCCAAATGCGGGAAACTCGACTGCATAATTTGTGGTAGTGGGGACTGCGTTCGCGCTTTCCCCTGGCGCTCGCTGTGAAAAACAGAGCAACCGACAGCACGTCGCGGGCTGGGCTGGGCTGGGCTCCGTTCTGCTGGCTGCAGCAGTCGTGCGGTGCTCTCGTCTTTTGTGTGTGTTGCTAGCTCTCTTCTCGCTCGGACGAGACAGTCTGCTGTTTTCCGTTCTCTCCGTGATCCTGCTCCTTCGCAGAAGGTTTCCCCCAAAGTCAAGGCTGAGCTTCCCAAAGGGAGGCCTCTTAACCGCCCGTTTGTTTCGCTTGTTCTAGGCCCTGCAGTCAGTTCTTGCTTTGCTGTTGTTTTTCCCTATGGCACTGCCGGCCAGCCACGTTCGCCTGCGGTCACTGGTAGATTTTTGAAGCCTCTGGCTGCGTCTAGACTGGCATGATTTTGCCCCAAATCTTGCTGCCTGTCTCGTTGGCCGCTGGTATTTGCGCCAGAACGCTGACTTTGTAATGTACAATATCGGTGCTTCTTGCGCCAAATACTCCACGCTCCGCTCAGGGATAAGCCTTTGCGCAAGAGGGCGGCGTAGACAGCTAAAATGGCCATCGGCTTTCTTGCGCAGGCGTCTACACTGGGCACGGATGCTTTTGCGCAAAGGCACATGCCAGTATAGGCGCTCTCTTGCAAATACTAACGGAAAAACTTTTCCGTTAAAAGTATTCTTAAAATCTTGCCAATCTAGACGCAGCCCTAGGAGCATGCTGCCCAGGGACCCCACTGTGCCAGAGGAGCCCGATCTTGGGATGCCAGCTGCTTTCCGGCCCCTTTGTGCACAGGCGCTGCCTCAGGGCCGACTTCTCCGGTAAGTGTATGATCCCAGGTCAGATCCTGCAGGCCCCAGGTCACCGCCACGCCTCTCACCTGTTCACCAGACCACCAAAGGAGGGACCTGGCCCATGCTTTCCTTGGCCAGGACTCAGGGCCAGGGGGCTGCCCTGAAGAGCAGGCAGCAAGCAGCAAGAAAGCTTCATGGATCTCACTGCCGAGTCAGCACCTTGATTTCAGCCCTGCAGGGAGCCCAGGGCTGGGCTGGCAGGGCTGCAGGTGGGGACTGAGGGGCACAGGCAGAGCTGGAGGGGAAGGGGAGCCAAGGGCTGGACTAGCATGGCGGGCAGGTTTGGCACCAGCTGAGCCAGGGAGTTGGGGGAGCCCAGGGCTGTGCTAACAGGAGTTGCAGAGAGACTGGGGGGCCCTGGGGGGATCTGGTGAGGAGCTGCCCATGGATGGCCTGTAGGAAGCCAGCGCTTGCATCCAGGAGTGAGTTGTGGGGGGAAGGGCAAGGGGCCGCCGGTCGTCCCTGCCTCCCCTGGGCTGTGCCTGGGAGGGCAGGTTCCCCTTTGTGGCTGTGGCCCCAGCTGAAGATCCAGACTCCTGGGTTCATTTACCGGCTCTGCCACAGGCTCCCGTGAAACCCCGGGAAAGTCCTACGCTCACCCCGTGCCTCAGTTTCCCCATCTATGCCAGGGCTGTTAGGCTGAGACCAGCCAGAGCCCACCGAGGCCGTGCTGGAGAAGCGGGTCCCCAAGGAAACCTGGCGGCCGGGTTGGTAACAACAGCGGGCACAGTGCCGCTGCGTCCATGATCTCTCTGTACCCGTCTGTCTGTCTAGCCTGCCCAGCCGGCTGTCCACTGCCCAGCATATGCAGAAGTAGCCCGCAGGCTCAGGAGAGGCACCGATGGGTCTCTCCTCCAGGGACCCCAGTCAGCCAGCCCAGCCCACCTCGGGGCAAGGTGCAGCTCATCGAGCCCGGCCATCCCCATGTTGGCCACACTGAGCCCGGCCTCGCTGGCTCAGCTTGTACTCAGGGGCCGGGGATGGGCAGCAGGGACACTGGCCCGGGACCGGGCAGAAGGCTGCGAAGATGCGTGCTGAGACCAATGGGGATGAGGGCTCAGTGGCAGACAAGCTGGGCTCAGGCCCTGGGAGCTGCTAGAGCCCGGCTACCCAGCAGGGCCCTGCCCAGGGTTCAGCTGCTCTCCTCTGGGGAGGACAGTGACCCTGCTCCAGCTCGTCTTCGCCAGGTCTCACGCCAATAGGGACGTGACCGAATCTATTCTGGGCGTGCCGGGAACGGGAGCTCAGCCCTTTGCTCGGCCCAGGGGATTTTAGCTCAGCCTGGGGCGGCCGATGGCCGGCAGCTGCTGGATACTCTGCTGGCCTCTCGGCCAGGGTGGGCAGCTCCCCGGGAGCTCGGGAGCTGAGAGGCAGCAGGGAAAGGCCACGGATGAGACGGAAGTGGGGGGTCACTGCCAAGTCTGCGGTGGGAGCTGGGCCTGCCTCAAGTGCCCAGGCTCAGCAGGGTGGGGCTGGGACAGGACCTTAGCAGGGCAGACCAGGACCACGCGGCGCAGGTGATTTAGCGAGCGGGAGAGGGTTGCCCACCAGGCTTATGCAAGTGGAAGGCAGCTTTTCCTGTTCCTAGCGCCCGGTGGGGGTTACCTGGGAGTACCACGCCCTGCTCTGGCCCGGCACCGGAAGGGCCCAGCAGCTGAATGCCGTCTGTGCAGTAAGGAGGCGGGCCGTGACTGGTGTTTGTTTGGGGTGTGGGCTGCTAAGTGACCACGGCGGTGGGATCCAGCCCCTGGCACAGCCGCACCGGGCTGGCCACGTGCCAGTCACCCTGCACTGCTGTCAGCCGTGCCTGCACTATGGGCGTGCCCAGGCGGGCAGAGGGTGCAAAGAGGCGAGCTACTGCGCCCAATGGCCGGGCCTGCAAACACGGCCACGGAGGCGGGGGCCTCTGGGCAGCGCTGAGACCCGAGCACCAGAGCCGGGCACAGCGGCAGAGCTGCCATCCGCCCACGTGGTCACAGGAGAGTCGTTCTGGCCAGGCTGCCGGCTGGGAAGCAGCCAGGGCCTCAGGCACATGGCCAGTGGCCAGGCCTGTGGGCTCCAGCACCTCACCAGGCCTGGTGTTTGGGGACCTCAGAGGCGGCAGCCCCAGAGGCAGGGTCTCAGGTGCTCGTCCTCCAGCACATTGCGCCTCAGAGACTCACTCACCCTCAGTGTGCGCGGGAACTGGTCAGCAGGGCCGGGGCAGGATTGGGCCCTTGATCTTCCCTGATCCGGCCCCTTGCAGCTGAGTGATCAGCAGCTGAATGAGAAGCCCAGCACACCTCCCCCTCCCCGCACCACAGGGCTGCCTGGACCCCTCACGCAGGTAGCTGGACGCGCACGGAGCAGCAGTGAGGGACGGGGCAGGAACCCATGGGCTCAGCATCAGCTGGAGTGAACAGGTGCCCTGAGAGCCTGACCCCACCTAGGAGCCTGCTTTCGCCCGGGGCCAGGGAGATGACTCCTTGGCTTGAACCAGCTACCAGCTGCAGAGCAAGATCTGGGGCCCTGTGTGCACCTCCCAGCCGTGCCCCAGCCCTGCCACGCCCAGCCTGCAGCGCCCTCTGCTGTTCTGCCTGCCTTGCTTTGGCTGGCACTGCTGGTGCCCCTCACCCCAAAAAGCAGCCCCTGCTAGCCCAGCCCTTGGCTCCCCATCACCCAGCTCAGCCAGAGCCCCTCGCTCCCAACCCACAGCCCTGCCTCTTCTCATTGGTGCCTGGTGTCTCTGATGTGGCTGAGTGGGGCTCAGGACAGGTTCCCCACCCCGTATCCGAGCTTGGGGCTGGCACACGGTGTTCCCCGTCCCCACCCCGAGGTCTTTGCTCCCGGTGCCTCTGGAGCCCAAAGGCCCTAGGGGCAGGGCCCCAGCTCATGCCCAGCCTGGCCAGGGCGCAGGTCCAGCAGCTGGCCACACACGCCCGGCCCTGTATGGCCCCTTAGCCGGGCACTGGGCGGGGCTGGCACAGAGCTGGGCAGTGAAACGCCCCGCGCACCTGAGCCCAAGCCGCGGCCTGATCTCTGGGCTCGGGGCGACGCTGCCGGGCAAAGGGAGCCGCCCCGCCCGGATCCCGGGGCGCAGTGAGAGCCGGGGCGACTCTGCCTGGCGCCCCAAGGGTCCGGCTGCGGCCGGAGCCCAGGAGCCGCTCAGAGGCGAGCGGAGACTCCCCGGGCCCGGCTCAGACGCTCTCGTGCAGCCGGGGCGCCCCGACGCCCGCGCGAAGCCCGCCCGCCCCCCGCCAGACTCAGCCTGCCGGCGGGGCACGTACCAGGGGCGTGTCCGGGCGGAGAGGCGGGCGGCGTGAGCACGTATGCAGATGCGGGCGCGAGCGGAGGCTTGTGGGAGCAGGAGCGGGCTGGCGAGCGGGGCCCGCCTTGGGCGAGCGGGGCTCGGTGTGGGTGTCGGGGGCGGCGTCGGGGCGGGTGCGGGCGGTAGGGGAGCGTTTGGGGCGCGGCGGTGTGGGTGCGCGAGGCGGCGTCCACCGTGAGGTGAGAGGGTCTGGGCGGTGGGGGGCAGGCGGTGGTTGTGCGGGGGCACTCATACTTACCTGGCAGGGAGATACCATGATCACGAAGGTGGTTTTCCCAGGTGAGGCTCATCCATTGCACTGCGGGTGTGCTGACCCCTGCGATTTCCCCAAATGCGGGAAACTCGACTGCATAATTTGTGGTAGTGGGGGACTGCGTTCGCGCTTTCCCCTGGCGCTCGCTGTGAAAAACAGAGCAACCGACAGCACGTCGCGGGTCGCGGGCTGGGCTGGGCTGGCTCTCTCCCGTTCTGCTGGCTGCAGCAGTCGTGCGGTGTTCTCGTCTTTTGTGTGTGTTGCTAGCTCTCTTCTCGCTCGGACGAGACAGTCTGCTGTTTTCCGTTCTCTCCGTGATCCTGCTCCTTCGCAGAAGGTTTCCCCCAAAGTCAAGGCTGAGCTTCCCAAAGGGAGGCCTCTTAACCGCCCGTTTGTTTCGCTTGTTCTAGGCCCTGCAGTCAGTTCTTGCTTTGCTGTTGTTTTCCCTATGGCACTGCCGGCCAGCCACGTTCGCCTGCGGTCACTGGTAGATTTTGAAGCCTCTGGCTGCGTCTAGACTGGCATGATTTTGCCCCAAATCTTGCTGCCTGTCTCGTTGGCGCTGGTATTTGCGCAGAAGCGCTGACTTTGTAATGTACAATATCGGTGCTTCTTGCGCAAATACTCCGACGCTCCCGCTCAGGGATAAGCCTTGCGCAAGAGGGCCGGCGTAGACAGCTAAAATGGCCATCGGAGCTTTCTTGCGCAAGAGAGCGTCTACACTGGGCACGGATGCTTTTGCGCAAAGGCACATGCCAGTATAGGCGCTCTCTTGCGCAAATACTTTAACGGAAAAACTTTTCCGTTAAAGTATTCAAATCTTGCCAATCTAGGCGCAGCCCTAGGAGCATGCTGCCCAGGGACCCCACTGTGCCAGAGGAGCCCGATCTTGGGATGCCAGCTGCTTTCCGGCCCCTTTGTGCACAGGCGCTGCCTCAGGGCCGACTTCTCCGGTAAGTGTATGATCCCAGGTCAGATCCTGCAGGCCCCAGGTCACCGCCACGCCTCTCACCTGTTCACCAGACCACCAAAGGAGGACCTGGCCCATGCTTTCCTTGGCCAGGACTCAGGGCCAGGGGCTGCCCTGAAGAGCAGGCAGCAAGCAGCAAGAAAGCTTCATGGATCTCACTGCCGAGTCAGCACCTTGATTTCAGCCCTGCAGAGCCCAGGGCTGGGCTGGCAGGGGCTGCAGGTGGGGACTGAGGGGCACAGGCAGAGCTGGAGGGGAGGGGAGCCAAGGGCTGGACTAGCATGGCGGGCAGGTTTGGCACCAGCTGAGCCAGGGAGTTGGGGGAGCCCAGGGCTGTGCTAACAGGAGTTGCAGAGAGACTGGGGGGCCCTGGGGGGATCTGGTGAGGAGCTGCCCATGGATGGCCTGTAGGAAGCCAGCGCTTGCATCCAGGAGTGAGTTGTGGGGGGAGGGGCAAGGGGCCGCCGGTCGTCCCTGCCTCCCCCTGGAGCTGTGCCTGGGAGGGCAGGTTCCCCTTTGTGGCTGTGGCCCCAGCTGAAGATCAGACTCCTGGGTTCATTTACCGGCTCTGCCACAGGCTCCGTGAAACCCGGGAAAGTCCTCGCTCACCCCGTGCCTCAGTTTCCCCATCTATGCCAGGGCTGTTAGGCTGAGACCAGCCAGAGCCCACCGAGGGGCCGTGCTGGAGAAGCGGGTCCCCCAAGAAACCTGGCGGCCGGGTTGGTAACAACAGCGGGCACAGTGCCGCGTCCATGATCTCTCTGTACCCGTCTGTCTGTCTAGCCTGCCCAGCCGGCTGTCCACTGCCCAGCATATGCAGAAGTAGCCCCGCAGGTCTCAGGAGAGGCACCGATGGGTCTCTCCCTCCAGGGACCCCAGTCAGCCCGCAGCCCAGCCCACCTCGGGGCAAGGTGCAGCTCATCGAGCCCCGGCCATCCCCCCATGTTGGCCACACTGAGCCCCGGCCTCGCTGGCTCAGCTTGTACTCAGGGGCCGGGGATGGGCAGCAGGGACACTGGCCCCGGGACCGGGCAGAAGGCTGCGAAGATGCGTGCTGAGACCAATGGGGATGAGGGCTCAGTGGCAGACAAGCTGGGCTCAGGCCCTGGGAGCTGCTAGAGCCCGGCTACCCAGCAGGGCCCTGCCCAGGGGTTCAGCTGCTCTCCTCTGGGGAGGACAGTGACCCTGCTCCAGCTCGTCTTCGCCAGGTCTCACGCCAATAGGGGCGTGACCGAATCTATTCTGGGCGTGCCGAGGCAGGAGCTCAGCCCTTTGCTCGGCCCAGGATTTTAGCTCAGCCTGGGGCGGCGATGGCCGGCAGCTGCTGGATACTCTGCTGGCCTCTCGGCCAGGGTGGGCACGGCTCCCCGGGAGCTCGGGAGCTGAGAGGCAGCAGGGAAAGGCCACGGATGAGACGGAAGTGGGGTCACTGCCAAGTCTGCGGTGGGAGCTGGGCCTGCCTCAAGTGCCCAGGCTCAGCAGGGTGGGGCTGGGACAGGACCTTAGCAGGGCAGACCAGGACCACGCGGCGCAGGTGATTTAGCGGCGGGAGAGGTTGCCCACCAGGCTTATGCAAGTGGAAGGCAGCTTTTCCTGTTCCTAGCGCCCGGTGGGGTTACCTGGGAGGTACCACGCCCTGCTCTGGCCCGGCACCGGAAGGGCCCAGCAGCTGAATGCCGTCTGTGCAGTAAGGAGGCGGGCGTGACTGGTGTTTGTTTGGGGTGTGGGCTGCTAAGTGACCACGAAGCGGTGGGATCCAGCCCTGGCACAGCCGCACCGGGCTGGCCGCGTGCCAGTCACCCTGCACTGCTGTCAGCCGTGCCTGCACTATGGCGTGCCCAGGCGGGCAGAGGGTGCAAAGAGGCGAGCTCGCGCCCAATGGCCGGGCCTGCAAACACGGCCACGGGAGGCGGGGGCCTCTGGGCAGCGCTGAGACCCGAGGCACCAGAGCCGGGCACAGCGGCAGAGCTGCCATCCGCCCACGTGGTCACAGGAGAGTCGTTCTGGCCAGGCTGCCGGCTGGGGGAAGCAGCCAGGGGCCTCAGGCACATGGCCAGTGGCCAGGCCTGTGGGCTCCGCAGCACCTCACCAGGCCTGGTGTTTGGGGACCTCAGAGGCGGCAGCCCCAGAGGCAGGGTCTCAGGTGCTCGTCCTCCAGCACATTGCGCCTCAGAGACTCACTCACCCTCAGTGTGCGCAGGGGAACTGGTCAGCAGGGCCGGGGCAGGATTGGGCCCTTGATCTTCCCCTGATCCGGCCCCCTTGCAGCTGAGTGATCAGCAGCTGAATGAGAGAGCCCAGCACACCCCTCCCCCCTCCCCGCACCACAGGGCTGCCTGGACCCCTCACGCAGGTAGCTGGACGCAGCACGGAGCAGCAGTGAGGGGACGGGGCAGGAACCCATGGGCTCAGCATCAGCTGGAGTGAACAGGTGCCCTGAGAGCCTGACCCCACCTAGGAGCCTGCTTTACGCCCGGGGCCAGGGAGATGACTCCTTGGCAGACCAGCTACCAGCTGCAGAGCAAGATCTGGGGCCCTGTGTGCACCTCCCAGCCGTGCCCCAGCCCTGCCACGCCCAGCCTGCAGCGCCCTCTGCTGTTCTGCCTGCCTTGCTTTGGCTGGCACTGCTGGTGCCCCTCACCCCCAAAAAGCAGCCCCTGCTAGCCCAGCCCTTGGCTCCCCCCATCACCCAGCTCAGCCAGAGCCCCTCGCTCCCCAACCCACAGCCCTGCCTCTTCTCATTGGTGCCTGGTGTCTCTGATGTGGCTGAGTGGGGCTCAGGACAGGTTCCCCACCCCGTATCCGAGCTTGGGGCTGGCACACGGTGTTCCCCGTCCCCACCCCGAGGTCTTTGCTCCCGGTGCCTCTGGAGCCCAAAGGCCCTAGGGGCAGGGCCCAGCTCATGCCCAGCCTGGCCAGGGCGCGGGTCAGCAGCTGGCCACACACGCCCGGCCCTGTATGGCCCCTTAGCCGGGCACTGGGCGGGGCTGGCACAGAGCTGGGCAGTGAAACGCCCCGCGCACCTGAGCCCAAGCCGCGGCCTGATCTCTGGGCTCCGGGGCGACGCTGCCAGGGCAAGGGAGCCGCCCCGCCCGGATCCCGGGGCGCAGTGAGGAGCCGGGGCGACTCTGCCTGGCGCCCAAGGGTCCGGCTGCGGCCGGGAGCCCAGGAGCCGCTCAGAGGCGAGCGGGAGACTCCCCGGGCCCGGCTCAGACGCTCTCGTGCAGCCGGGGCGCCCCGACGCCCCGCGCGAAGCCCGCCCGCCCCGCCCCGCCAGACTCAGCCTGCCGGCGGGGCACGTACCGAGGCGTGTCCCGGGCGGAGGGCGGGCGGCGTGAGCACGTATGCAGATGCGGGCGCGAGCGGAGGCTTGTGGGAGCAGGAGCGGGCTGGCGAGCGGGGCCCGCCTTGGGCGAGCGGGGCTCGGTGTGGGTGTCGGGGCGGCGTCGGGGCGGGTGCGGGCGGTAGGGGGCGTTTGGGGCGCGGCGGTGTGGGTGCGCGAGGCGGCGTCCACCGTGAGGTGAGAGGGTCTGGGCGGTGGGGGGCAGGCGGTGGTTGTGCGGGGGGCCCTCATACTTACCTGGCAGGGGAGATACCATGATCACGAAGGTGGTTTTCCCAGGGTGAGGCTCATCCATTGCACTGCGGGTGTGCTGACCCCTGCGATTTCCCCAAATGCGGGAAACTCGACTGCATAATTTGTGGTAGTGGGGGACTGCGTTCGCGCTTTCCCCTGGCGCTCGCTGTGAAAAACAGAGCAACCGACAGCACGTCGCGGGCTGGGCTGGGCTGGGCTTCTTTCCCGGCTCTCTCCCGTTCTGCTGGCTGCAGCAGTCGTGCGGTGTTCTCGTCTTTTGTGTGTGTTGCTAGCTCTCTTCTCGCTCGGACGAGACAGTCTGCTGTTTTTCCGTTCTCTCCGTGATCCTGCTCCTTCGCAGAAGGTTTCCCCCAAAGTCCAAGGCTGAGCTTCCCAAAGGGGAGGCCTCTTAACCGCCCGTTTGTTTCGCTTGTTCTAGGCCCTGCGGTCAGTTCTTGCTTTGCTGTTGTTTTTCCCTATGGCACTGCCGGCCAGCCACGTTCGCCTGCGGTCACTGGTAGATTTTGAAGCCTCTGGCTGCGTCTGAACTGGCATGATTTTGCCCCAAATCTTGCTGCCTGTCTCGTTGGCGCTGGTATTTGCGCCAAGAACGCTGACTTTGTAATGTACAATATCGGTGCTTCTTGCGCCAAATGCTCGACGCTCCGCTCAGGATAAGCCTTCGCAAGAGGGCCGTAGACAGCTAAAATGGCCATCGGAGCTTTCTTGCGCAAGAGAGCGTCTACACTGGGCACGGATGCTTTTGCGCAAAGGCACATGCCAGTATAGGCGCTCTCTTGCGCAAATACTTTTAACGCAAAAACTTTTCCGTTAAAAGTATTCTTGCAAAATCTTGCCAATCTAGACGCAGCCCTAGGAGCATGCTGCCCAGGGACCCCACTGTGCCAGAGGAGCCCGATCTTGGGATGCCAGCTGCTTTCCGGCCCCTTTGTGCACAGGCGCTGCCTCAGGGCCGACTTCTCCGGTAAGTGTATGATCCCAGGTCAGATCCTGCAGGCCCCAGGTCACCGCCACGCCTCTCACCTGTTCACCAGACCACCAAAGGAGGGACCTGGCCCGTGCTTTCCTTGGCCAGGACTCAGGGCCAGGGGGCTGCCCTGAAGAGCAGGCAGCAGCAATAAAGCTTCATGGATCTCATGATCCAAGGCCTAGGCCTGCTTCTTCCTCTCCCTGCGTCAGCTGATGAGTCAGCACCTTGATTTCAGCCCTGCAGGGGAGCTCAGGGCTGGGCTGGCAGGGGCTGCAGGTGGGGACTGAGGGGGACAGGCAGAGCTGGAGGGGAAGGGGAGCCAAGGGCTGGACTATCATGGCGGGCAGGTTTGGCACCAGCTGAGCCAGGGAATAGGGGGAGCCCAGGGCTGTGCTAACAGGAGTTGCAGAGAGACTGAGGGGCCCTGGGGGGATCTGGTGAGGAGCTGCCCATGGATGGCCTGTAGGAAGCCAACACTTTGCATCCAGGGGTGAGTTGTGGGGGGAGGGGCAAGGGGCCGCCGGTCGTCCCTGGCTCCCCCTGGAGCTGTGCCTGGGAGGGCAGGTTCCCCTTTGTGGCTGTGGCCCCAGCTGAAGATCCAGACTCCTGGGTTCATTTACCGGCTCTGCCACAGGCTCCCGTGAAACCCCGGGAAAGTCCTATGCTCACCCCGTGCCTCAGTTTCCCCATCTATGCCAGGGCTGTTAGGCTGAGACCAGCCAGAGCCCACCGAGGGGCCGTGCTGGAGAACGGTCCCCCAAGGAAACCTGGCGGCCGGGTTGGTAACAACAGCGGGCACAGTGCCGCACGTCCATGATCTCTCTGAACCCGTCTGTCTGTCTAGCCTGCCCAGCCGGCTGTCCACTGCCCAGCATATGCAGAATAAAACTTTTCCGTTAAAAGCATTTCCGGAATATCATGCCAGTCTAGACGTAGCCTTTGTGTGGCTGTGTTTGCAGGCCTGGCTGTCGTGTGCGTAGCTCAGTTCTTTGCACCATTCTGCCCACAACCCCTAGTGCAGCCATGACTGACAGCAGTGCAGGGTGACTAGCATGTGGGCCAGCCCAATGCGGCTCTGTCAGGGGCTGGATCCCAGAGCTGCCAAGGCCTAGGCCTGCTTCTTCCTCTCCCTGCGTCAGCTGATGAATCAGTGCATGCCAGAGAGTTCTGGCAGGGCTTCCCTGCAAACATCCTGCCAGGCCTCTGCTCTAATGCCACTTAGCAACCCACACCCCAAACAAACGTCAGTCACAGCCCACCCCTCCTTACTGCACGGCCTGCACTCAGCTGCTTGGCCCTTCCGGTGCCATGGCCCAAGCAGAGCGTAGTACCCACTGTGTCACTAGGGGCAGGAAAGGCTGCTTTCCAGCTGCATGGGCCTGGTGGGCATTCCCTGCACTGGATCACCTGCCCACATGGTCCTGGTCTGCCCTGGCCCTGCCCCCCACCGCAGCCTTGACAGTGACCCCCCACCTCCATCTCACCCGTGGCCTTTCCCTGCTGCTTCTCATTCACTAAGCCCCCGGCTGGGAGCCGTGCCCACCCTGGCCGAGAGGCCAGCAGAGAATCCAGCAGCTGCCGGCCATCGGCTGCCCCAGGCTGAGCTAAAATCCCCTGGGCCGAGCCAAGGGCTGAGCTCCCGTTGCCAGCACGCCCAGAATAGATTCGGTCACGTCCCTGGCACGGGACCAGGGGAAGAGGAGCTGGAGCAGGGTCACTGCCCCCCTGGCCTGTGTTCCTGCCCCCGCCCTCCCCAGGAGAGAAGCTCTCAACCCCCATTAGGCTCAGCATGTGTCTTCATGCCCACCCTGTGCAGGGGCAGGGGGCACCAGCCCCACGACAGGGCAGAAGGCTGCAAAGACGCATGCTGAGCCCAATGGAGATGAGAGCTCAGTGGCAGACAAGCTGGCTCAGGCCCTGGGAGCTGCTAGAATCCAACTACCCAGCAGGTCCCTGCCCAGGGGTTCAGCTTCTCTCCTGGGCAGGGGAGAGGACCACGGGGGGGGGGGGAAGAGCACTGACCCTGCTCCAGCTCCTCTTCCCCTGGACCTGTGCCAGGGACGTGACCAAATCTATTCTGGGCGTGCTGGGAGCGGGAGCTCGGCTCGGCCCAGGGGATTTTAGCTCAGCCTGGGGCAGCCAATGGCCGGCAGCTGCTGGATTCTCTGCTGGCCTCTCGGCCAGGGTGGGCACGGCTCCCCCCCAGGGCTTAGTGGCTGAGAGGCAGCAGGGAAAGCCCACTTGTACGACGGAGGTGGCGGGGGGGGGGGGTCTCAGCTAAAGTGCAGTGCATGCTGGGCCTTTTCTCAAGCACCCAGACTCAGCAGGGTGGAGCTAGGTCAGAACATGGCCTGGGCAGACAAGGACAACGTGGTGCAGGTGATTCGGTGGGGGGGAGGGGTATGTCCACCAGGCTCATGCAGGTAGAAGGCAGGCATTCCTGTCCCTAGTGCCCCAGTGGATGGGTCATCTGTGGCAGCACCGCACCCTGCTGTGGAAGGGCCCAGCAGTGCAGGCCGTGCAGTAAGGAGGGGCAGGCTGCGACTGGTGTTTGTTTGGGATCTGGGTTGCTAAGTGGCCATGGAGCAGAGGCCTGGCAGGATGCCCTCAGGGAATCCCTCTGGCATGCACTGACTCATCAGCTGATGCAGGGAGAGGAAGGAGCAGGCCTGGGCCTCGGCTGCGCTGCGATCCGGCCCCTGGCACAGCCGCACTGGGCTGGCCCACGTGCCAGTCACCCTGCACTGCTGTCAGCCGTGCCTGCACTATGGGCGTGCCCAGAGGGGTGAAAAGAGGTGGGCTATGCGCCCAATGTCCAGGCCTGCAAACAGCCATGTGGGGAGAGGAAGGAGGGGAATGCTCTGGGCAGAGGCACCAGAGCCAGGCACAGTGGCAGGGCTGCCATCTGCCCAAGTGGTCATAGGAGAGTCGTTCTGGCCAGGCAACTGCCTGGCGGTAGCAGTCAGGGTGTTCAGGCGCATGGCCAGTGGCATGGCCAGCAGCAACCCGCCTGGCCTGGTGTTTGGGGATCTGACCTGGGATCATACACATGCTAGAGGAGTCAGCCCTAAGGCGTCACAAAGGGGCCAGAAAGCAGCTGGCATCCCAAGATGGGGCTCCGTCTGGCACAGTGGGGTCCCTGGGAAGCATGCTCCCTAGGGGAGGGAGGAGAGGGCTTGCCCACCGGGCTGGGCCCTTTGGCTAGTCTGGGTTGCCAGCCAGCCCTTGTTACAGCCCAGGGTGTATTAGAGCAGTCCCTGGGCTGCTCTAGCTGGCTCCGGGCTGCGGGAGATACTAACGTGACCTTCCCCAGCCCCACACAAGGTCAGGCTTGGATGTGAGGCAGCTGTGTCAGCCCCCTCGCCCTCCCATCTGGGCCACAGGAAAATCCAGGCCTGTCCTAGCCCACTGTCTGGCCATGGGGTGGTCAGCTCAGGGAGTCTCAGCCCATATGGCCATGATGCAATAGGAGATGATGGGGGAGCTTCCACCCAGCACCGCTCTGCCCCCCCACCCAAGCCCTGCAGTGACAGCTGGGCAGCCTTCCTGGCCTGCACTGCAAACCCTGTGCCCAGGGCCACTGGGGGCAGGGGCTGTTGCTGCCTTGCAGACATGGATGGCGCGGGCAGATCCTGGCTCTAGATCAGGCTGCAGTGGGGCACAGCATGACCGGGGCAGCAGGGAATGGGCCAGCCAAGGCTGGCCTGGCATTGGCTGCAGTGGGACAGGCCTGCCCCCAGCACCCAAGGCCAGCAGAAATCGTCACCAAAAGACACAGCTCCAGGCAGTGTCTGGCACTCGATGCTAGTGTCCACCCCCTCACTCGAGACAGCTGTGGTGCTCCCAGGCCTGAGTGCCCCTGCGCTGCTGGTACAGACAGGACGGTGCTTCCCTCACCTGCTGCAGCACAGCACAGCCAGGCACAGCTGGGCACAGGGCCTGGCACCAGGACTTACTGGGTTGGGGGGCAGGACAGGGCTGAGAGAGGCATTGAGATGTGACAGGGCCAGGAAGGGCGATCAGGTTGGTGCCTAGCACAAGGCCCAGGTCAGTGCCAGGAACATTCCTGCTTCTCCCTGGCAGCAGCTTCCTGACCCTGGTCCCTTGGCATCTCACCAGCCTCTCCCCATCTTGGGGGCACTGTCTGGACCCAGCCCAGTCAGGGGGCAGCCCGAGGTCCTGAAGATGGTCCCATGAGCCAGGCCTTCTGAAGGACCCAGTCTCAGCCAGCGGCGCATGCATAGACAGCTGGTCAGAGACACAGACACAGCCAGGGGCATGTGGACATATGAACACACGAGACAGACAGATACTGCTGGGATGCACGGCCAGAAAGACAGCCACAGACAGGCTGCGTCTAGATTGGCAAGATTTTGCGCAAATACTTTTAACAGAAAAGTTTTTCCATTAAAAGTATTTGCACAAGAGAGCGTCTATACTGGCATGTGCCTTTGCGCAAAAGCATCCGTGCCCAGTGTAAACACTCTCTTGCGCAAGAAAGCTCCGATGGCCATTTTAGCCATTGGGCTTTCTTGCGCAAGAAATTAAGGTGGCTGTCTCCACTGGCCCTCTTGTACAAGAATACTTGCGCAAGAGGGCTTATCCCTGAGCGGGAGCGTGAAAGTATTTGCGCAAGAACCACTGATTTTGTACATTACAAAGTCAGTGTTCTTGCGCAAATACAAGCGGCCCGTGTAGACAGGCGGCAAGATTTTGCGCAAAAGTGGCCGCTTTTGCACAAAATCATGCCAGTCTAGACGCAGCCACACAGTTGGGGGCATGTGGACAGACATGGCTGCAGACAGATGAGAGTGTGTGGACAAGCAGAGGGACACAGCTGAACAGAACTGGGGGCCGGGAGGGGTTGTGTATGTGGATGGACAGACATTATTGGGGTGAACAGCCAGATGGACACAGACACCACTGGGGGGGGGGGGGGTGGCCAGGCAGACACAGATGCAGCTCAGGGCAAATGGTCAGACACAGATGGCCACCGGCACAGCCAGGGGCACATGGACACACACGGACACAGAAAGAGCCAGATCTGGGGGTACATGGACTGAGTCGAACACAGCCACAGCCGTGGGCACATGGGCTGACGGAGGGACACAGACACAATCAGGGGTGTAAGGACGGACAGATGGACACAGACACAGCTGAGGCAGGCCCAATCACTTGTGTGTACACAAAATGGGAGATGGGCTGCCTAGGAAGGAGGGCTGCAGCAAGGGAAGTACAAGAGAAATGATTCACGCTCTAGCAAGCCTGGGCTCTGGGGGAAGCGTGAAAAAAAATGGTTTGCTGAGTCTGGAAAAGAGAAGCCACGAGTGGCCGTGGCGCCAGTTTTCAAGCACATCGAACGTTGTGATTAGGCGGAGGGAGAAGTGTTCGTAACCTCAGGACAAGGCCAAGAATCATAGAATCATAGAACCATAGAGCTGGAAGAGACCTCAGAAGGTCATCAAGTCCAACCCCCTGCCCAAGGCAGGACCAATTCCAACTAAATCAACCCGGCCAGGCCTTTGTCAAGCCAAGACTTAAACACCTCGGCTGCGTCTAGACTGGCATGATTTTCCGCAAATGCTTTTAACAGAAAAGTTTTTCCGTTAAAAGCATTTGCGGAAAAGAGCATCTAGAGTGGCACGGATGCTTTTGCGCAAAAGTGCGCAAAAGCATCCGTGGCCAATCTAGACGCGGTTTTGCTCAAAAAAGCCCCGATCGCCATTTTCGCCATCAGGGCTTTTTTGTGCAAAACAAATCTCAGCTGTCTACACTGGCCCTTTTGCGCAAAAGTTTTGCGCAAAAGGGACTTTTGCCCGAACGGGAGCAGCATAGTATTTCCGCAAAAAGCTCTGATTTCTTACAGTAGGAAGTCAGTGCTTTTTGCGGAAATTCAAGTGGCCATTGTAGACAGCTGGCCAGTTTTTCTGCAAAAGCGGTTGATTTTGCAGAAAAACTTGCCAGTCTAGACACAGCCCTAGTGAAATAGTTTTTCCTACTATCCAACCTGGACCTCTCCCACCGCAACTTGAGACCATCGCTCCTTGTTCTGCCATCTGTCACTACTGAGAACAGCCTTTCTCCGTCCTCTTTGGAACCTCCCTTCAGGAAGTTGGAGGCTGCTCTCAAATCCCCCCTCACTCTTCACTTCTGCAGACTAAACAGACCCAACTCCCTCAGCCGCTCCTCATAGGTCATGTGCTCCAGCCCCCTAATCATTTTGGTTGCCCTCCGCTGGACCCTCTCCAATGTGTCCACATCCTTTTTGTAGTGGGGGGCCCAGAACTGGACACAATACTCCAGATGTGGCCTCACCAGAGCCGAATAAAGGGGAATAATGACAGAAGCAAGGAGCTTAAGTTGTAGCCCGGGAGGTTGAAGGTCGGACATTAGGAAAAATCTTTCACTAACTGCTCAAGTCCGGAAAGCTGCAGAATTGCCAAGGGCAGTGGCCTCCAACCGTTTTAACAGAGCACTTTGCTTTGCTGTTGTTTTCTGCTGGCAGGGATCGCCACAACCTCAGCACACACCAAGATCTTGGAGCCTCTGACAGGTGATCCTGACTGGTTTGGCCGGGGACCTATCAGGTGCTGGCACTTACAGTTGCCCCTCCACCCACTGCCATGCTGCTCCTGCTCTCTGCTTTGTACCTGCTCCCGTCCCCCCCCCAGCCTCCTGTTTGCTGTGCAAGGTGTGGGAGGGAGATCACTTTTTCAATTTAAGGGCAATGTAAGATCTACCTCAAGCCCAAAAACCTTTGCCCCACTTCCTTCCTGCCCCGCCACTGTTCCACTCCTTCTCCGAGGCCTCCCCCAGTCACGCGGTCCCTCCCCCTCCTCCATCCTCACTCACTTTCCCCAGGCTGGGGTTGGGGGTGCAGGCTCTAGTCTTGAGCCAAGGGGTTTAGCATGTGGGAGGGGTTCTGGGCTTAGCCCAGGGTGGCGGTTTGGGGGTCCAAGAGGGGGTTCAAGGTGCAAGCTCATGGGAAGGAGTTTGGGTGCAGGGGGGACTCATGTCTGGGGCAGGAGGATGGGTGCAGGAGGAGGTTCTGGGCTGGGTCAGGGTTTCAGGCTGCAGGATCTGGCACTGTTTAACTGAGATGGCTTCTGGCTGGTGGAGCAGTGGGTTCAGGTAGGCTTACTCCTGCACTGGCCTTGCACCATTCCTGAAAGCAGCTGGCATGTACAGCAACGGCTCCATGTGCTGCCCCCGTCATCTACAGACACTGAGCCCACAGCTGCTGTTGGCCAGGGTTCCCCGTTATGGATCAATGCAGGAGTGATGGCTGCAGGGAAGGACAGCATGTGGAGACTCCCTGCTCTGCCTTTCTCAGGGGCTGCAGGGACATGCCAGCCATTTCCAGGAGCAGCAATTATCATAGGGCTAATGACTCCAGCCAGGACAACAGGTTAGCCATTTTAGAACTCACTACTCAACGAATTGAATGTAAGCGTATGAGCGAAATGAAAAGTATGAGATACACAGACCAGTCAGAAACCAAAACTAACCCACTTTGCCATCAATAAAAGAAGTAACAACAACCTCCCACCCTTGTGTTGGGTTGGGAGAGGAGAGTGAAGGACAGTGTGAGTGAGAATGACGAGACATACACAGGCTATGTCTACATTACAGGCTTTTTGCACAAGAATGGATGTTCTGGCACTTGGGCTGCGTCTAGACTGGCATGATTTTGCGCGCAAATACTTTTAATGGAAAAGTTTTTCCGTTAAAAGTATTTGCACAAGAGAGCATCTACACTGGCATGTGCCTTTGTGCAAGAGATGTGCTTTTGCGCAAGAGCATCCGTGCCAGTGTAGACGCTCTCTTGCGCAAGAAAGCTCTGATGGCCATTTTAGCCATCGGGCTTTCTTGCGCAAGAAATTAACGTTGCTGTCTACACTGGCCCTCTTGTGCAAGAATACTTGCGCAAGAGGGCTTATCCCCTGAGTGGGAGCATCAGAGTATTTGCGCAAGAAGCACTGATTTTGTACAGTACAAGATCAGTGTTCTTGTGCAAATACTCGTGGACAGTGTAGACAGGCAGCAAGATTTTGCGCAAAAGCAGCTGCTTTTGCGCAAAATCTTGCCAGTCTAGACACAGCCTTAGTGTGCCAGAATGGTGAACAATCCTAATACTCCTTTGGCTATGGCTAGACTGGCATGATTTTCCGCAAATGCTTTTAACGGAAAAGTTTTTCGTTAAAAGCATTTGCGGAAAAGAGCGTCTAGATTGGCACGGACGCTTTTCCGCAAAAGCACTTTTTGCAGAAAAGCGTCCGTGCCAATCTAGACGGGCTTTTTTGCGCAAAACAATACCGCGCTGTCTACACTGGCCCTTTTGCGCAAAAGCTTTTGCGCAAGAGGACTTTTGCCCGAACGGGAGCAGCATAGTATTTCCGCAAGAACACAGACAATCTTACATGAGATCATCAGTGTTCTTGTGGAAATTCAAGCGGCCAGTGTAGACAGCTGGCAAGTTTTTCCGGAAAAGCGGCTGATTTTCCGGAAAAACTGGCCAGTCTAGACGCAGCCTAAAGTTCTACATGACTGTTTTCTTTTTGTTTTTGAACGACTTTAAATTCTAAGAAATTAACACTACAAAAAAGCCTTAAAAAATACAAAGCAAGATTTTGCAATCTATTTTTTTTTCACAGCATTGGGTAGCTTCACCGAAGTGAAGCCTCAAACAATTGGGTACAAACTCATAAATGTTCCTCTCCACTGAAATCTTTAGTAAAAGGTGAAAGATTTATACGATCTGAAGAGAAACGAGTATACAGAACCCACCGCAGAGGCGCTACCAGGCAAACAGCGTCTGCTTCTCACATCACGGTGGCTGCATCGGACCACCCGCAAGAGCTCTTGCGCAAGAAGGCAGTGTGGATGGGCTAAAATGGCCATCAGGGCTTTCTTGCACAAGAGAGCATCCACACTGCCATGGACGCTCTTGCGCAAAAGCACCTGGCAGTGTGGACACGCTCTTGCGCAAGACCTTTTGTGCAAGAACTCTACACAAAACAGTTCTTGCACAAGAAGCCTGCAGTGTAGATGTAGCCACAGCTGTGTCTACATTGGCGCGATCTTGCATGAAAGCGTCCGCTTTTGCGCAAAAACATGCTGGCTGCGTCTACACTGGCCGCTAGTATTTGCGCAAGAACACTGACTTTGTAATGTACAAAATCAGCGGTTCTTGCACAAATACTTTGATGCTCCCGCTCAGGGATAAGCCCTCTTGCGCAAGTATTCTTGCGCAAGAGGGCCAGTGGAGACAGCCACCTTAATTTCTTGCGCAAGAAAGCCCGATGGCTAAAATGGCCATCGGAGCTTTCTTGCGCAAGAGAGCGTCTATATTGGGCACGGATGCTTTTGTGCAAAAGCAAATCTTTTGCGCAAAGGCACATGCCAGTATAGACACTCTCTTGCGCAAATACTTTTAACGGAAAAACTTTTCTGTTAAAAGTATTTGTGCAAAATCTTGCCAATCTAGACACAGTCGCTGCCTGTCTACACTGGCGGGGAGTTCTTGCGTAAGAACACTGACATTCTAATGTGTGAAATCAGTGCTTCTTGCGCAAGAACTATGATGCTCCCGCTCAGGAATAAGCCCTCTTGCACAACTGTTCTTGTGGAAGAGGCCAGTGTAGACAGGCAACATGAATTTCTTGCACAAGAAAGCCCGATAGCTAAAATGGCCATCGGAGCTTTCTTGCGCAAGAGAGCGTCTACACTGGCACGGATGCTCTTGCGCAAAAGCACATGCCAGTGTAGACGCTCTCTTCTGGACGAGTTTTTGCACAAGAACTCTTCTGCAAAAGAGTTCTTGTGCAAAATCATGCCAGTGTAGACGTAGCCGCACCTGAGAAACATAGGCAGGTCACCAGCCTAACTGCGATTCACCCTGGAGTGATGAAGGCACCAAAGGTAATCCCAGCCATTGCAGTCCACTGGCTTGAAAGTAATAGCAAAGGGCAGATTTGTCAGACACAGAGATGAGCACAACTGGTTGGGGGGAAGAGCGAGCATGACTGTTAGGAAAGGGAATTGAGGTCAAACCCATCTACAGGAATTCCTTGAGGGGGCAAAAGGTTAAAAAAAAAACCACGAGTTTAAGGGTGATCGAGTGGCTACTGGGAACTTAAAAGCCTTTTTACAGGGTCCTTCACCAAAGGCTCTTGAGTGCAGTAAGCAGTCATGGGATCAGATCTTTTCATGGTTCGGTGTCCGGTTACAAGTTAGGAACCAAACAGGCATGGATAAATGCTCCATTTTCAGAAAGAAGCATGGTCAATAGCCGTGTCCTCCAGAGGGCCGTAACTTGGACCAGCACCATTGAATGTGTTCATCAGTGCTCTGGGAAAAGAGGTACACTTTTCGCAGAAAAGAGCTGGCAAATTTTGCTCCAGATAGTCACGTCCAAAGCATATGCTGAGAGTTACAAAGGGAACTCATTCTTGCCAGCAAGTTAAGGAATTGTGTATTGGATAAACGGACAATAAGGTGGGTAGACGGCTGGCTACATAGTCAACCTCAACGGGTGGTGATCAATGGCTCAATGTCTGGCTGGCAGTTGGTATCTAGCAGAGTGCCCCAAGAGTCGGTTCTAGGGCTGGTTTTGTTCAACATCTTTATTAATGATCCGGATGAGGGGATGGATTGCACCCTCAGCAAGTTCAGCGATGACACTAAGCTAGGGGGAGAGGTAGATACACCAGAGGGTAGGGGTAGGGGCTAGAGTGACGTAGACACATTGGAGGATTCATCTAAAAGAAATCTGATGAGGTTCAACAAGGACGGAAGAATCCCAAGCATTGTTGATTGGAGGCCGACTGGCCAAGCAGCAGCTCAGCAGGAAAGGGCCTGAGGATTACAGTGCATGAGAAGCTGGATATGAGTCAACAGTGTGCCTTTACTATAACAGAGTTTAAAGAGAAGCTAGATAATTTCATGGAGGTTAGGTCCATAAAAGGCTATTAGCCAGGGGAGAAAATGGTGTCCTTGGCCTCTGTTTGTCAGAGGCTAGAGAAGGATGGCAGGAGACAAATCACTTGATCATTGTCTTCGGTCCACCCCCTCTGGGGCACCTGGTGCTGGCCACTGTCGGCAGACAGGATACTGGGCTAGATGGACCTTTGGTCTGACCCGGTACGGCCGTTCTTATGTTCTTATGTAGCCAAGAAGGCTAATGGCATATTGGGATGCCTTAGTAGGAGCATTGCCAGCAGATCTAGAAAAGTGATTATTCCCCCTTTATTCGGTCAGGCCACAGTGGGGCTGTGTCTACACTGGCAGCTTCTTGTGCAAGAACAGCCATTCTTGCGCAAAAACTTGCATGCTGTCTACACTGCACGCACCTTCTTCCACAAGTAAATTTAGGCTACGTCTAGACTGGCATGATTTTTCTGCAAATTTGCGGAAAAGAGCGTCTAGATTGGCACGGATGCTTTTGCACAAAAGCACTTTTTGCGGAAAAGCATCCGTGCCAATCTAGACGCGGTTTTGTGCAAGAAAGCCCCGATCGCCATTTTCGCCATCGGGGCTTTTTTGCGCAAAACAGTTTTTAGCTGTCTACACTGGCCCTCTTGCGCAAATACATTTGCGCAAGAGGGCTTTTTCCCGAACGGGAGCATCATAGTATTTGCGCAAGAACAGTGACAATCTTACATTAGCTCATCAGTGGTCTTGCGTAAATTCAAGTGGCCAGTGTAGACAGCTGGCAAGTTTTTCCGCAAAAGCAACTGCTTTTGCGGAAAAACTTGCCAGTCTAGACGCAGCCTTACAGTATAGCGTCAGTTTAAGAGCAGCTACCAGGCTGTGTCTACATTGGCGCGATCTTGCGCCAAAGCAGCCGCTTTTTGCGCAAAAACATGCTGCCTGTCTACACTGGTGGGGAGTTCTTGCGCAAGGACACTGACATTCTAATGTGTGAAATCAGTGCTTCTTGCACAAGAACTATGATGCTCCCGCTCAGGAATAAGCCCTCTTGCGCAACTGTTCTTGTGGAAGAGGCCAGTGTAGACAGGCAACATGAATTTCTTGCGCAAGAAAGCCCGATGGCTAAAATGGCCATCAGAGCTTTCTTGCGCAAGAGAGCGTCTACACTGGCACGGATGCTCTTGCGCAAAAGCACATCTCTTGCACAAAGGCACATGCCAGTGTAGACGCTCTCTTGCGCAAATACTCTAACGCAAAAACTCTTGTGGCAAAATCTTGCCAGTGTAGACGTAGCCCTCGTGTAGACACCGCCTAAGGCAGGCAGCATGGAGACCCACAGGCTGCGTCTAGATTGGGTAAGATTTTGCACAAATACTTTTAACAGAAAAGTGTTTCCGTTAAAAGTATTTGCGCAAGAGAGGGTCTATACTGGCATGTGCCTTTGCCCAAAATATTTGCTTTTGCGCAAAAGCATCTGTGCCCAGTATAGACGCTCTCTTGAGCAAGAACGCTTCCGATGGCCATTTTAGCCATCGGGCTTTCTTGCGCAAGAAATTAAGGTGGCTGTCTACACTGGCCCTCTTGTGCAAGAATACTTGTGCAAGAGGGCTTATCCCTGAGCAGGAGTGTCAAAGTATTTGCGGAAGAACCACTGATTTTGTACATTACAAAGACAGGCTACGTCTAGACTGGCATGATTTTCTGCAAATGTTTTTACCGGAAAAGTTTTCTGTTAAAAGCATTTTCAGAAAAGAGTGTCTAGATTGGCACGTACGCTTTTCCGCAAAAGCACTTTTTGGGGAAAAGCGTCCGGGCCAATCTAGACACGCTTTGGTGCAAAAAAGGCCCGATCACCATTTTCGCGATCAGGGCTTTTTTGCAGAAAACAAATCTCAGCTGTTTATACTGGCCCTTTTGTGCAAAAGTTTGCGCAAATGAGAAAAGTTTTGCGCAAAAGGGACTTTTGCCCAAATGGGAGCAGCATAGTATTTCCGCAAAAAGCACTGATTTCTTACAGCAGGAAGTCAGTGCTTTTGATGCGGAAATTCAAGCGGCCAGTGTAGACAGCTGGCCAGTTTTTCCGCAAAAGCGGCTGATTTTGCGGAAAAACTGGCCAGTCTAGACACAGCCCTAGTGTTCTTGTGCAAATACTAGCAGCCAGTGTAGACAGGCGGCAAGATCTTGCACAAAATCATGCTAGTCTAAACACAGCCACACAACCTAAGGCAGGCAGCATGGAGACCCACAGGGCCATGCAATGTGAATGCTGGTGTGTACACACGTGCAACTGAGAATAGAAAAAGTCGGTAAGAGAAACAGCTTTCAGGTATCAGAGATGCTGGTAACATGCGCAAATGAGAAAAGAAGTAGCTCTCATAAACAACTTTCATTTCTAAAAAATTAACACCATAAAAAAACAAAAGCTTAAAAAAAACACTGAGAAAAATCTTGCATGTGTCTTCTTTTTTCACAGCATTAAGGAGCTTCACCGAGGCGAAGCCTCAAAAAATTGGGTACAAACTCGTAAATGTTCTTCTCCACGGAAATCTTTAGTAAAAGGCGAAAGATTTATGCGATCTGAAGAGAAACCGGAGTATACAAAACACACCGCACAGGCGCTACCAGGCAAACAGCGTGTTCTTTACACATCACGGTGGCTGCACCGAACCGCCCGCAAATCCTCCCTCTCCTGCAGCCTGTTGTACTGCCGCGCTGATAGCCCGAGTTCTGCGTGAGAATCAGGGACTTCAGGAGCAAATTCTCTCCCATGGACCAAGGTCGTGGGTCACGGTGCGCAATGCATCCTGGGTATTTAAATGAGCATATCTGGGAACGCCCGACCGCGCGGAGGAGCCCGGGCCTCCAAGCTGCGGCTGCAGTCCCTAGTAAGCGGCTCGGTGCTGGGCTGAGCAGCTCCAGGCGCAGCCCGCGCGCTGGCTCCCCAGGAGCCCCTGGGCCAGGAGCTTGGGGGTGCTGGGCTGCGCGCTTTCCTAGGGCGGGGCAGGCGGGCTTGGGGCGCCGGTCGCTGCCACCCGCCGCGAGTAAGGGCCGTTGAGCTGCCCAGGCTAGCTGGGGGAGTAGGCCAAACCCCTTTGCACAGTGGCGCTTGGACCCAGGTGCTGGCAGGCCCCGGAGTAAGATGCCGTCCTGCCACGGGAACGTGAAACAAACCAACTGACGGGTGGCGCTGGCGCCTGTGTCGCCCGGGGCTCGCCGGCCCTCCCGACCCAGCCCTTGCTGCCTTTTCAGGGCTCGGGTGCGTCATCGCAGCTCCTGGCTGCTTTAAGGCGCTGCCAGCGATGCAGAGGAGGGAATGCGCAAATCGCTTCGTCACGGGTCTGGTACCCCCTGCAGGGGGGCCCGGGAGCGCCTTTTGCAGCCCGCTCCCGGAGCAGTGCAGCGCTCGGCAACAGCAGGCGCAGGCGTGGGCGCGAGCGCAGCCTTCTGGGAACGGGAGCATGCGGATGGGGGTCTGTTCCGTGCGGAGCTACGTGAGCTTGTTATTAAGCAGAGAAAGAATTGCTCGCCCTGGAAGAACAGAACTAAGACGCAGAGATTGCTCCACTAAATTCTCAAATCGGCTAAACATCACAAAAAATTCCCGCAAAACAGATACCACGTAAAAATCTTTGCCCGTAGACGGGAACAAACAACAATCCGAAGAAAACGAAAAAAAACCGCGCCGGATAAAAAAAACTACGAATCCAAGTACCCACAACCGAAACAACCGCCCACTAGTCACATCTACGATCCATGTTTCGCTAAAGCCGCGGCAAAAATCATTCAAAAACACATCTGTTTTTCACAGCGAGCGCCAGGGGAAAGCGCGAACGCAGTCCCCCACTACCACAAATTATGCAGTCGAGTTTCCCGCATTTGGGGAAATCGCAGGGGTCAGCACACCCGCAGTGCAATGGATGAGCCTCATCCTGGGAAAACCACCTTCGTGATCATGGTATCTCCCCTGCCAGGTAAGTATGAGGGCCCCCCGCACAACCACCGCCTGCCCCCCACCGCCCAAACCCTCTCACCTCACGGTGGACGCCGCCTCGCGCACCCACACCGCCGCGCCCCAAACGCTCCCCTACCGCCCGCACCCGCCCCGACGCCGCCCCCGACACCCACACCGAGCCCCGCTCGCCCAAGGCGGGCCCCGCTCGCCAGCCCGCTCCCGCTCCCACAAGCCTCCGCTCGCGCCCGCATCTGCATACGTGCTCACGCCGCTCCGCCCCTCCGCCCGGGACACGCCCCCGGGTACGTGCCCCGCCGGCAGGCTGAGTCTGGCGGGGCGGGGCGGGGCGGGGCGGGGCTTCGCGCGGGGCGTCGGGGGCGCCCCGGCTGCACGAGCGTCTGAGCCGGGCCCGGGGGAGTCTCCCGCTCGCCTCTGAGCGGCTCCCTGGGCTCCCGGCCGCAGCCGGACCCTTGGGGCGCCAGGCAGAGTCGCCCCCGGCTCCTCACTGCGCCCCGGGATCCGGGCGGGGCTCCCCCTTTGCCCGGCAGCGTCGCCCCGGAGCCCAGAGATCAGGCCGCGGCAGGCTCAGGTGCGCGGGGGCGTTTCCCTCACTGCCCAGCTCTGTGCCAGCCCCGCCCAGTGCCCGGCTAAGGGGCCATACAGGGCCGGGCGTGTGTGGCCAGCTGCTGGACCCGCGCCCTGGCCAGGCTGGGCATGAGCTGGGGCCCTGCCCCTAGGGCCTTTGGGCTCCAGAGGCACCGGGAGCAAAGACCTCGGGGTGGGGACGGGGAACACCGTGTGCCAGCCCCAAGCTCGGATACGGGGTGGGGAACCCGTCCTGAGCCCCACTCAGCCACATCAGAGACACCAGGCACCAATGAGAAGAGGCAGGGCTGTGGGTTGGGAGCGAGGGCTCTGGCTGAGCTGGGTGATGGGGAGCCAAGGGCTGGGCTAGCAGGGGCTGCTTTTTGGGGGTGAGGGCACCAGCAGTGCCAGCCAAAGCAGGGCAGGCAGAACAGCAGAGGCGCTGCAGGCTGGGCGTGGCAGGGCTGGGGCACGGCTGGGAGGTGCACACAGGGCCCCAGATCTTGCTCTGCAGCTGGTAGCTGGTTCAAGCCAAGGAGTCATCTCCCCTGGCCCGGGCGTAAAGCAGGCTCCTAGGTGGGGGTCAGGCTCTCAGGGCACCTGTTCACTCCAGCTGATGCTGAGCCCATGGGTTCCTGCCCCGTCCCCTCACTGCTGCTCCGTGCTGCGTCCAGCTACCTGCGTGAGGGGTCCAGGCAGCCCTGTGGTGCGGGGAGGGGGGAGGGTGTGCTGGGCTCTCTCATTCAGCTGCTGATCACTCAGCTGCAAGGGGCGGATCAGGGAAGATCAAGGGCCCAATCCTGCCCGGCCCTGCTGACCAGTTCCCCTGCGCACACTGAGGGTGAGTGAGTCTCTGAGGCGCAATGTGCTGGAGGGCGAGCACCTGAGACCCTGCCTCTGGGGCTGCCGCCTCTGAGGTCCCCAAACACCAGGCCTGGTGAGGTGCTGCAGCCCACAGGCCTGGCCACTGGCCATGTGCCTGAGGCCCCTGGCTGCTTCCCCAGCCGGCAGCCTGGCCAGAACGACTCTCCTGTGACCACGTGGGCGGATGGCAGCTCTGCCGCTGTGCCCGGCTCTGGTGCCTCGGGTCTCAGCGCTGCCCAGAGGCCCCCGCTCCGTGGCCGTGTTTGCAGGCCCGGCCATTGGGCGTGGCTCGCCTCTTTGCACCCCTCTGCCCGTCTGGGCACGCCCATAGTGCAGGCACGGCTGACAGCAGTGCAGGGTGATTGGCACGTGGGCCAGCCGGTGCGGCTGTGCCAGGGCTGGATCCCACCGCCGTGGTCACTTAGCAGCCCCCCAAACAAACACCAGTCACGGCCCGCCCCTCCTTACTGCACAGGCGGCATTCAGCTGCTGGGCCCTTCGATGCGGGGCCAGAGCAGGCGTGGTACCTCCCAGGTAACCCCACCGGGCGCTAGGAACAGGAAAAGCTGCCTTCCACTTGCATAAGCCTGGTGGGCAACCCCTCTCCCGCTCGCTAAATCACCTGCGCGCGTGGTCCTGGTCTGCCCTGCTAAGGTCCTGTCCCAGCCCCACCCTGCTGAGCCTGGGCACTTGAGGCAGGCCCAGCTCCACCGCAGACTTGGCAGTGACCCCCACTTCCGTCTCATCCGTGGCCTTTCCTGCTGCCTCTCAGCTCCCGAGCTCCCGGGGAGCCGTGCCCACCCTGGCCGAGAGGCCAGCAGAGTATCCAGCAGCTGCCGGCCATCGGCGCCCAGGCTGAGCTAAAATCCCTGGGCCGAGCAAAGGGCTGAGCTCCCGTTCGGCACGCCCAGAATAGATTCGGTCACGTCCCTATTGGCGTGAGACCTGGCGAAGGCGAGCTGGAGCAGGGTCACTGTCCTCCCCAGAGGAGAGCAGCTGAACCCTGGGCAGGGCCCTGCTGGGTAGCCGGGCTCTAGCAGCTCCCAGGGCCTGAGCCCAGCTTGTCTGCCACTGAGCCCTCATCCCCATTGGTCTCAGCACGCATCTTCGCAGCCTTCTGCCCGGTCCCGGGGCCAGTGTCCCTGCTGCCCATCCCCGGCCCCTGAGTACAAGCTGAGCCAGCGAGGCCGGGGCTCAGTGTGGCCAACATGGGGGGATGGCCGGGGCTCGATGAGCTGCACCTTGCCCCGAGGTGGGCTGGGCTGCGGGCTGACTGGGGTCCCTGGAGGGAGAGACCCATCGGTGCCTCTCCCTGAGCCTGCGGGGCTACTTCTGCATATGCTGGGCAGTGGACAGCCGGCTGGGCAGGCTAGACAGACAGGCGGGTACAGAGAGATCATGGGCGTGCGGCACTGTGCCGCTGTTGTTACCAACCCGGCCGCCAGGTTTCCTTGGGGACCCGTTCTCCAGCACGGCCCCTCGGTGGGCTCTGGCTGGTCTCAGCCTAACAGCCCTGGCATAGATGGGGAAACTGAGGCACGGGGTGAGCGTAGGACTTTCCCGGGGTTTCACGGGAGCCTGTGGCAGAGCCGGTAAATGAACCCAGGAGTCTGGATCTTCAGCTGGGGCCACAGCCACAAAGGGGAACCTGCCCTCCCAGGCACAGCTCCAAGGGGAGGCAGGGACGACCGGCGGCCCCTTGCCCCTCCCCCCACAACTCACTCCTGGATGCAAGCGCTGGCTTCCTACAGGCCATCCATGGGCAGCTCCTCACCAGATCCCCCCAGGGCCCCCCAGTCTCTCTGCAACTCCTGTTAGCACAGCCCTGGGCTCCCCCAACTCCCTGGCTCAGCTGGTGCCAAACCTGCCCGCCATGCTAGTCCAGCCCTTGGCTCCCCCTCCCCTCCAGCTCTGCCTGTGCCCCTCAGTCCCCACCTGCAGCCCCTGCCAGCCCAGCCCTGGGCTCCCCTGCAGGGCTGAAATCAAGGTGCTGACTCGGCAGTGAGATCCATGAAGCTTTCTTGCTGCTTGCTGCCTGCTCTTCAGGGCAGCCCCCTGGCCCTGAGTCCTGGCCAAGGAAAGCATGGGCCAGGTCCCTCCTTTGGTGGTCTGGTGAACAGGTGAGGCGTGGCGGTGACCTGGGGCCTGCAGGATCTGACCTGGGATCATACACTTACCGGAGAAGTCGGCCCTGAGGCAGCGCCTGTGCACAAAGGGGCCGGAAAGCAGCTGGCATCCCAAGATCGGGCTCCCTCTGGCACAGTGGGGTCCCTGGGCAGCATGCTCCCTAGGGCTGCGTCTAGATTGGCAAGATTTTGCGCAAATACTTTTAACGGAAAAGTTTTTCCGTTAAAAGTATTCTTATAAACGTCTATACTGGCATGTGCCTTTGCGCAAAAGCATCCGTGCCCAGTGTGGGCGCTCTCTTCTTATGCAAAGCTCCGATGGCCATTTTAGCTGTCTCGCCCGGCCCTCTTGCGCAAGGCTTATCCCTGGCGGGGCGTCGGATATTTGCGCAGAAGCACCGATATTGTACATTACAAAGTCAGCGTTCTTGCGCAAATACCAGCGCCAACGTAGACAGGCAGCAAGATTTGGGGCAAAATCATGCCAGTCTAGACGCAGCCAGAGGCTTCAAAAATCTACCAGTGACCGCAGGCGAACGTGGCTGGCCGGCAGTGCCATAGGAAAAAACAACAGCAAAGCAGAACTGACTGCAGGGCCTAGAACAAGCGAAACAAACGGGCGGTTAAGAGGCCTCCCCTTTGGGAAGCTCAGCCTTGGACTTTGGAAACCTTCTGCGAAGGAGCAGGATCACGGAGAACGGAAAAACAGCAGACTGTCTCGTCCGAGCGAGAAGAGAGCTAGCAACACACACAAAGACGAGCACCGCACGACTGCTGCAGCCAGCAGAACGGGAGAGAGCCGGGAAAGAAGCCCAGCCCAGCCCGCGACCCGCGACGTGCTGTCGGTTGCTCTGTTTTTCACAGCGAGCGCCAGGGGAAAGCGCGAACGCAGTCCCCCACTACCACAAATTATGCAGTCGAGTTTCCCGCATTTGGGGAAATCGCAGGGGTCAGCACACCCGCAGTGCAATGGATGAGCCTCACCCTGGGAAAACCACCTTCGTGATCATGGTATCTCCCCTGCCAGGTAAGTATGAGTGCCCCCCGCACAACCACCGCCTGCCCCCCACCGCCCAGACCCTCTCACCTCACGGTGGACGCCGCCTCGCGCACCCACACCGCCGCGCCCCAAACGCTCCCCTACCGCCCGCACCCGCCCCGACGCCGCCCCGACACCCACCGAGCCCCGCTCGCCCAAGGCGGGCCCCGCTCGCCAGCCCGCTCCCGCTCCCACAAGCCTCCGCTCGCGCCCGCATCTGCATACGTGCTCACGCCGCTCCGCCCCTCCGCCCGGGACACGCCCCCGGGTACGTGCCCCGCCGGCAGGCTGAGTCTGGCGGGGCGGGGCGGGGCGGGGCTTCGCGCGGGGCGTCGGGGTGCCCGGCTGCACGAGGCGTCTGAGCCGGGCCGGGAGTCTCCCGCTCGCCTCTGAGCGGCTCCTGGGCTCCCGGCCGCAGCCGGACCCTTGGGGCGCCAGGCAGAGTCGCCCCGGCTCCTCACTGCGCCCCGGGATCCGGGCGGGCGGCTCCCTTTGCCCCGGCAGCGTCGCCCCGGAGCCCAGAGATCAGGCCGCGGCTTAGGCTCAGGTGCGCGGGGGGGGGGGGGCGTTTCCCTCACTGCCCAGCTCTGTGCCAGCCCCGCCCAGTGCCCGGCTAAGGGGCCATACAGGGCCGGGCGTGTGTGGCCAGCTGCTGGACCCGCGCCCTGGCCAGGCTGGGCATGAGCTGGGGCCCTGCCCTAGGGCCTTTGGGCTCCAGAGGCACCGGGAGCAAAGACCTCGGGGTGGGGACAGGGAACACCGTGTGCCAGCCCCAAGCTCGGATACGGGGTGGGGAACCCGTCCTGAGCCCCACTCAGCCACATCAGAGACACCAGGCACCAATGAGAAGAGGCAGGGCTGTGGGTTGGGAGCGAGGGCTCTGGCTGAGCTGGGTGATGGGGAGCCAAGGGCTGGGCTAGCAGGGGCTGCTTTTTGGGGGTGAGGGGCACCAGCAGTGCCAGCCAAAGCAAGGCAGGCAGAACAGCAGAGGCGCTGCAGGCTGGGCGTGGCAGGGCTGGGGCACGGCTGGGAGGTGCACACAGGGCCCCAGATCTTGCTCTGCAGCTGGTAGCTGGTTCAAGCCAAGGAGTCATCTCCCCTGGCCCGGGCGTAAAGCAGGCTCCTAGGTGGGGTCAGGCTCTCAGGGCACCTGTTCACTCCAGCTGATGCTGAGCCCATGGGTTCCTGCCCCGTCCCCTCACTGCTGCTCCGTGCTGCGTCCAGCTACCTGCGTGAGGGGTCCAGGCAGCCCTGTGGTGCGAGGGGAGGAGGGTGTGCTGGGCTCTCTCATTCAGCTGCTGATCACTCAGCTGCAAGGGGGCCGGATCAGGGGAAGATCAAGGGCCCAATCCTGCCCGGCCCTGCTGACCAGTTCCCCTGCGCACACTGAGGGTGAGTGAGTCTCTGAGCGCAATGTGCTGGAGGCGAGCACCTGAGACCCTGCCTCTGGGGCTGCCGCCTCTGAGGTCCCCAAACACCAGGCCTGGTGAGGTGCTGCGGAGCCCACAGGCCTGGCCACTGGCCATGTGCCTGAGGCCCCTGACTGCTTCCCCCCAGCCAGCAGCCTGGCCAGAACGACTCTCCTACGACCACATGGGCAGATGGCAGCCCTGCCGCTGTGCCCGGCTCTGGTGCCCCTGTCCGGAGCATTCCCCTCTTTCCTCCCTCCTCCCCCCCCCCCCCCCCACATGGTTGTGTTTGCAGGCCTGGCCATTGGGCGAGTAGCTCACCTCTTTGCACCCCTCTGCCCATCTGGGCACACCCATAGTGCAGGCACGGCTGACAGCAGTGCAGGGTGACTGGCACGTGGGGCAGCCCGGTGCGGCCTTGCCAGGGGCCGGATCGCAGCGCAGCCGAGGCCCAGGCCTGCTCCTTCCTCTCTGGTTAAAAGACAGGAAACAAAGGGTAGGAATAAATGGTAAATTTTCAGAATGGAGAGGGGTAACTAGTGGTGTCCCCCAAGGGTCAGTCCTAGGACCAATCCTGTTCAACTTATTCATAAATGATCTGGTGAAAGGGTAAGCAGTGAGGTGGTAAAGTTTGCAGATGATACCAAACTGTTTAGGATAGTCAAGACAGAAGCAGACTGTAAGGGACTCCAAGAAGATCTCACCAAACTGAGTGATTGGGCAACAAAATGGCAAATGAAATTTAATGTGGATAAGTGTAGAGTAATGCACATCGGAAAAATAACCCCAACTATCGTACAGTATGATGGGGGGCTAATTTAACTACGACAAATCAGGAAAGAGATCTTGGAGTTATCGTGGACAGTTCTCTGAAAACTTCCACACAGTGTGCAGCGGTCAAAAGGCAAATAGGATGCTAGGAATTATTAAGAAAGGGATAGAAAATAAGACCCAGAATATCTTACTGCCCCTGTATAAAACTATGAGTACGCCCACATCTTGTGTACACATGTGGTCTCCTCACCTCAGAAAGATATTTTGGCCTTGGAAAGGGTTCAGAAAGGGCAACTAAAATGATTAGGGGTTTGGAAGCGGGTCCCATATGAGGAGAGGTTAAGCGACTGGGACTTTTCAGTTTAGAAAAGAGGAGACTGAGGGGATATGATAGAGTGTATAAAATCATGAGTGGTGTGGAGAGGGCCGATAAAGAAAAGTTATTTATTAGTTCCTAAATAGAAGAACTAGAGGACACCAAATGAAATTAATGGGTAGCAGGTTTAAAACTAATAAAAGAAAGTTCTTCTTCACACAGCGTGTAGTCAGCCTGTGGAACTGCTTGCCAGAGGAGGCTGTGAAGGCTGGGACTATAACAGAGTTTAAAGAGAAGCTAGATAATTTCATGGAGGTTAGGTCCATAAAGGCTATTAGCCAGGGAATAAAATGGTGTCCTTGGCCTCTGTTTGTCAGAGGCTGGAGAGGGAAGGCAGGAGACAAATCGCTTGATCATTGTCTTGGTCCACCCTCTGGGGCACCTGGTGCTGGCCACTGTCGGCAGACAGGATACTGGGCTAGATGGACCTTTGGTCTGACCCGGTACGGCCGTTCTTATGTTCTTATGTTCTCTCCCTGCGTCAGCTGATGAGTCAGTGCATGCCAGAGGGATTCCCTGAGGGCATCCTGCCAGGCCTCTGCTCCATGGCTACTTAGCAACCCACATCCCAAACAAACACCAGTCACAGCCCGCCCCTCCTTACTGCACGGCCTGCACTGCTGGGCCCTTCCGGTGCCGGGGCCAGAGCAGGGCGAGGTCCCCCCCTCCCCGTGCCATGGAAAGAGCAGGGTGTGGTGCCTCCCCAGGAATGCCCCCCCCACGGGGGCACTAGGGACAGGAAAGGCTGCTTTCCACCGGCATGAGCCTGGTGGGCAACCCCCCCTCCCCCCCCCCACTGAATCACCTGCGCCGCGTGGTCCTGGTCTGCCCTGGCCAGGTCCTGTCCCAGCCCCACCCTGCTGAGCCTGGCAGGCCCAGCTCCCACCACAGACTTGGCAGCAACCCCCATGTCCGTCTCACCCGTGGCCTTTCCCTGCTGCCTCTCAGTTCCCGAGCTCCCGGGGGGGAGCCGTGCCCACCCTGGCCGAGAGGCCAGCAGAGAATCCAGCAGCTGCCGGCCGTCGGCCGCCCCAGGCTGAGCTAAAATCCCCTGGGCCGAGCAAAGGGCTGAGCTCCCGTCCCAGCACGCCCAGAATAGATTCGGTCAAGTCCCTGGCACGGGGCCAGGGAAATTGGAGCTGGAGCAGGGTCACTGCCCCCTGGCCTGTATTCCTGCCCCCCCCCAGGAGAGAAGCTGAACCCCTGGGCAGGGCCCTGCTGGGAAGCCGAGCTCTAGCAGCTCCCAGGGCCTGAGCCAGCTTGTCTGCCACTGAGTCCTCGTCCCCATTGGGCTCAGCATGCGTCTTTGTAGCCCTCTGCTAGGTCACAGGGCAGGTGTCCCTGCTGCCCCAGGGTGGGCTTACGGGGCAGCTCAGCCCAGCATTGGCACCCTTTGGACCTGGAGGAGACAGGCAGCCCAGAGCTAGGGACTCAGCTCTGTGAGGCTGCTCCTGCCTGCCCAGTGTCCCCACCTGAGGGCCAAAGGGACTCCAAGCTGGGGAGGCCCTCACCTCTGCTGCTGGCCTCCCTGGGCAGTAGGGCTGAGTGTTGTGCGCAAGCTGCCCCGGCTTTGCCCGCCCAAGGGGCTAGCTGTGCAGGCGTTGGGCAGCTGGCAGGGCAGAGCCGGGGTCATGGCACGGAGAGCAGGCCTGAGCCAGCGAGGCAGGGGCTCAGTGGGGCCGACATGGGGGAATGCCCAGGGCTCGTTGGGGTCCCTGGAGGGAGAGACCTGTCAGTGCCTCTCCCTGAGCCCGCGGGGCTGCTGCTGCATGTGCTGGGCAGGCTAGACAGACGATGGGGGCAGGGAGATCACGGATGTGCTGCACTGTGCCCACTGCTATTACCAACCCGGCCGCCAGATTTCCTTTGTACCAGGCTTGGGGGACCCGTTCTCCAGCACGGCCCCTCGGTGGGCTCTGGCTGGTCTCAGCCTAGCAGCCCTGGCATAGATGGGGAAACTGAGGCACAGAGTGAGCATAGGACTTCCCCGGGGTTTCACGGGAGCCTGTGGCAGAGCCGGTAAATGAACCCAGGAGTCTGGATCTTCAGCTGGGGCCACAGCCACAAAGGGGAACCTGCCCTCCCAGGCACAGCTCCAGGGGGAGGCAGGGACGACCGGCGGCCCCTTGCCCCTCCCCACAACTCACTCCTGGATGCAAGCGCTGGCTTCCTACAGGCCATCCATGGGCAGCTCCTCACCAGATCCCCCCAGGGCCCCCCAGTCTCTCTGCAACTCCTGTTAGCACAGCCCTGGGCTCCCCCAACTCCCTGGCTCTGCCGGTGCCCCTCACTCCGAACCTGCCCGTCATGCTAGTCCAGCCCTTGGCTCCCCCTCCCCTCCAGCTCTGCCAGTGCCCCTCAGTCCCCACTTGCAGCCCTTGCCAGTGCAGCCCTGGGCTCCCCCCAAGGTGGTGCTGAAATCAAGGCGCTGACTCGGCAGTGAGATCCATGGAGCTTTATTGCTGTTGCCTGCACTTCAGGGCAGCCCCACGGAAAGTGGGCCTGGGTCCCTCCTTTGGTGGCCTGGTGAACAGGTGAGGGGGTGGCGGGGCCCTGCGGCCTGCGCACGAAGGGGCCGGAAAGCAGCTGGCGTCCCAAGTTGGGGCTCCCTCTGGCGCAGTGGGGCCCCTGGGCAGCATGTGCATGAGGAATATGCAAATACAATGTTACCGGTGCAGCAAACATTTGTGACTAGCTTTGCAGGCCAGGCATGAGAAAGGTTGGGGACCACTGCCTTGGAGCAGTCCCTGGGCTGCTCTAGCTGGCCCCGGGCTGTGGAAGATACCAACCTGACCTTCCCCAGCCCCACACAAGATCAGGCTCGGATGTAGGGCAGCTGTGTCAGCCCCCTCACCCTCCCATCTGGGCCACAGGAAAATCCCAGTCCACCTTCTGGCCATGGGCCGGTCAGCTCAGGGAGTCTCAGCCCACCCAGCCATGACCCAATAGGAGATGATGGGGGAGCTTCCACCCAGCACTGCTCTGCCCCCCACCCAAGCCCTGCAGTGACAGCTGGGCAGCCTGCCCGGCCTGTATTGCAAACCTTGTGCCCAGGGCCACTGGGGGCAGGGGCTGTCGGTGCCTTGCAGACATGGGTGGCACAGGCAGAGCCTGGCCTGACGATCAGGCTGTTTTGGGGCACAGCATGACCGGGGCAGCAGGACATAGGCCTCCCGAGGCTGGCCCAGGTTGGCTGGGATGGGACAGGCCTGCCCTCAGTTCTGGCACAATGGGTGCCCCAGGCCAGCGGCGTCCCTCATCCCAGAGACGAGCGAACAGCCTGTCCCTGCCCCTCGGCCGTGTCCGGAGCCGGAGGCTGGCGGCCACCCCCTCACTCGAGGTAGCTGTGGTGCTCCCGGGGCTGGGTGCCCCTGCGACGCTGGCACAGTCGGGACGGCGCCCCCCTGCCCTTCCGCAGCGCGTGGCACTTCCAGGCCTCGGCGATGAACTCGACCTGCGGGAGAGACGCCACGCTGCTGCTGTGCCATGCCAGGGTCCTGAGCAGGCGGCTCGCAGCCAGGCAGAGACAGGCACAGGGCCTGGCACCAGGGCTTTCTGGGCCGGGGGCAGGGCAGGGCAGGGAGAGGCGCTGAGATATGGCGGGGACAGGAAGGGTGATTGGGTTGGTGCCTAGCACAGGGGGCTGGGATCTGGGTCAGTGCCAGGAACATTCCTGCTTCTCTCTGGCAGCAGCTTCCTGACCCTGGTCCCTTGGCATCTCGCCAGCCTCTCCCCATCTTGGGGGCGCTGTCCAGACCACCCCAGGCAGGGGGTGGCCCGAGTACCTGCAGCGAGTCCCACGGGGCTGAGCCCTCCCTCCGAAATGGCCGGCCAGGCCTTTCCAAGGGCCTGATCTCAGCCAGAGGTGCATGGACAGACAGCTGGACACAGACACAGCTGGACAGACAGACAGACACAGCCGGGGGCGCGGGGGCAGACAGACGGACACAAACATAGCTGAGGGCACATGGGCAGACAGACGGACAGAGCCACAGATGGACACAGCCACAGCCGGGGGCGCGTGGGCAGACAGACGGGCACAGACCCAGCCGGGGATGCGGGGGCAGACAGACGGACACAGACCCAGCTGGGGGTACAGGGGCAGACAGATGGACACAGACAGAGCGGGGGGTGTGTGGGCAGACAGACGGACACAGACACAGCGGGGCGTGGGGTCAGACAGACGGACACAGACACAGCGGGGCGCGGGGCAGACAGGCGGACACAGACACAGCGGGGTGCGGGGCAGACAGATGGACACAGACCCAGCTGGGCAGTACGGACACAGACACAGCGGGGCGTGTGAGCAGACAGGACGGACACAGACACGCGGGCGCGGGGTCAGACAGACGGACACAGACACAGCGGGGGGCGTGTGAGCAGACAGACGGACACAGACACAGGGGGGGCGCGGGGTCAGACAGACGGACACAGACACAGCGGGGGCGCGGGGGCAGACAGACGGACTCAGACACAGCGGGGGCGCGGGGGCAGACGGACACAGACACAGCTGCACACACAGGACTGCAGCCAGCCAGCAGCGCTCACCGGGATGAGCGGATCCTTCTGGTTGAGGCTCTCCAGGGCTGCCAGCTCGCGGGGCGACAGCAGGGGCAGGCGGAGCTCGCGCACCGGCACCGCGGCCACCTCGGCCACTGGCCGCGCCAGCACGGCCTGGAACAGAGCGTGGGGTCAGGGCTGGGGATGCCTGACTCGGGAAGTCGGGCAGGGGAGGATGTGGGGAGCCAGCAGGGGCAAGGCGTGTGATCTGGGCCCTTTCCCCCCCCAGGGCAGCAGGGCCCCAAGCGCATTGGCAGCTGGTGGGACATGGGCCGGGGGGAGGCTGGCCAGGTTCTCGGGGGCCATGGCACCTGCCAGCACCATCCTCCCTTTGGTGCCTCCTGGAGTCCCAAGGGACGGGCTGGAGCCCTGTGGGTGGGGGGAGGGCAAGGATTGGCATCACTGGGCTTGTGCCCCAGAGACTGCACAGGTGCCCTCACCTCAGACCCCCCAGGGGCAAGGCTGGCCGTCAAGGCCCCTCAGCTACTCAACTGACCCCCCTGCGAGCAGGCCAGAGGAAGCCGGCAGGAAGGGGCATGACTTGGCCAGCTCGAAGTCTTGCAGGCCGGGTGCGGAGACGCTTGCTGGAGACACGGGATGCATGAGCCACGTGGCAAAAGGCCTATAAAGGCAGCTGCAGCATCTCCATCCTGCCTTCGGTCCTGCTCCCTGCCCCCGGTAACCCCGCTACGGCCAAGCTCTGAGCAAAGGGCTGAACGACCCAGCCAAGCCGGGGATGTGTCCAGCCGGCAACCTCCCCAGGGCCGCTAGGAACCTGACAGCGTCCCAGGGGGGTCTCCGGAAGCTCCCAGGGGACACTGACGCACTGGGAGGGGTGTGGGGTCTGTGGATTACCATCGGGGGGCAGGTCCTTTCCCAGCTCTGCCAGGCACTCGCTGGGTGACCATCCCTGCCCCCCCCCCCCGTGCTGGCGGCAACCCCAGCCAGCATCCCTGGGGTGGGGGCTGAGATGCCCACAGGAAGTCCCTGGCCTGGTGGCCACGGTCTGAGCGATGCCCCCCCCGGCACTCACCGAGCTGACGTGGGCCCATTCCCGCACGGCCCGGATCAGGTCCGGCTCGTCGATGGCCAGCCGGTCGCTGCAGAGCACGGCCACCAGCGCCGTGGCCGACAGCTCGTGGAAACCCTGCGTCCGCACCACCTCCTGCGTCGCCAGATGGGCCGGGTCAGGCCTGGCACGGGGCAGGCACTGAGCCCTTCCCCATGCTGCCCTGCTATGGACCCTGCTGCCCTGCCCCATCCCGCCACCCCTTGTCCCGCACCATCTCGCCAGACCCTGCCATGCCCCTTCACCTTGTGCCTGACCCCAGCCTGCTGCACCTCTGCCCTGCCCACCCTATGGGGACTCATTGACCTTAGGGACAGAAGGGGCCCTGGAACCCCCCAAGTGAAGCTCAGCCTCTGGCCCAGCACCCCCTGCGTGCCCTAGAGCCCCTGGCCTCGTGCCCCCGTATCCACGTCCCAGCTACCGCTGTGTGGCCCAATGCCCACTGCCCTCCTGGCCCCTCCTCCTGGCTGCTCAGGGCCCCGGCCCAGGGGCTGTCAAGCTGGGCACTGGCGTGTCCGAGTCTGCCAGTGGGTGATGGGGGTGGGTACTGCCAGAGCTCATGGGGGCAGGCCAATGCCCAGCCCCTCCGGGCTCTTAGCTCCCAGGGTTGCGGTGCCCCAGCCACGCCCAGCCGCCCATGCCCCTGGCACTGCTGCCCGGTGCCCGTGTGCACGCACCCGCGTGTGGTCCTCCACAAACGCCAGGCAGTGCTCCTGCAGGTCCGCCTGCCCGAAGGTCACAGCCGCCTGTGGGGGGAGCAGGCAGACAGCTGGAGAGGGGCTGCGGGCTAAGTTTGAGGTCACCAGCGGTACTGGGGGGGCCTCCTGCCCCCTCCCTGGAGAAGCTCGGCTCAGGTCTGCTGGGGGACTGCGGGCCCTGGGCTCGGGGGCACCCCCGAGCGCTGCCCGGTGGGGGGCTGCCCTGCCCCATGGAGCTGCAGGTCAGGGCAGCACAATAGCTGGGGCGGCTTTGTAGGGGTCCCCGCCCCGCAGAGCACCCAGCTGGCTGCAGCCTGGAGGCCCTGAGCAAGGGTGGAAGGGGGGGTTGAGCGAGGCTGCTGCTCTGTGTGGAGGGGGCAGAGGGGAGCGCTGCCAGGGCCAGGAATCCCGGCACTGCCGCTGGCATCTCTCTGAGCATCTGAAACAGCAGAGAGTGAGCTGGGGCGGGCGGTCCTCAGCTGGGGCTGGAGCTGTCTCCTGTGGGTCACGGGCCACGTGCACAGACAGCTAAAACATACCCACAGCACACAGCCACACAACACACAGCACTACAGTGCACACAGCACACAGATCCACATACAGCCCAGAGACAAGCAGACATATGGCACACAGACACACAACACACACAGCCCAGAGACAAGCAGACATATGACACACAGCCACACACAGATCCACACACAGCCCAGAGACAAGCAGACACATGGCACACAGCTACACAACACACACACACACACACACACACACAGCCATACACAGATCCACACACAGCACAGAGACAAGTGGCCACATAGTACACAGACATTCACACAGAGCACACAGATATACACTATGTGGCACTATAGTGCACACACACAGCACACAGACACAGATGGCAGACACACACAGCACACAGACATTTACACACTCAGTACGCTCCCATACACATGGCAGACACACACACGCCATGCATACACAGACACACACAGGTAGAGACATAGCAATACATTGCACACAGCGCACAGACACACAGAAATACACAATGCGCACACACAGTAGTACAATGCACACACACACAGGTGCGCACATGCCCTGCCTCAGATGGGATCTCAGGCCCGTTTTCCAGCCCCGGCAGGGATTTGGGTGCCAGCTGCGCCCAGGTCTGGGGCCTGGCAGGCCAATACGCAGGGATTCACAGTGTGCAGGAGCAGCCAGCAGGGGGCACCCCAGGACCGGAGCTGGGTGCCGCTGCTGGCCAGCCTCAGGCAGAGCAGGGCTGGTGACCTGTCCCTGCACCCCCCATGGGCTCTAACGCTCCCCGGCCCAGCCGTGCCACAACCGGCCAGGGCTGGTGTTAGGGGGCCGCAAGCCGGGCAGCTGCCCGGGGCCCCACGCTGCCGGGACCCTGCCGAGCTACATCGCCAGCTTGTGGCTTCAGCCTCTGGTGCTGGGGCCCCAGATTTCAGCCCCCAGCGGTGGGGCTTTGGCTAGTGCCTGGGCAGCCACCCCCAAACTGCTCGCAGGCCCTCGGGGGGCCCCGGACCCCCAGTGCTATTTCACCAGCTCTGCCTGCCCCTAGCCGCACACCCGCCCCTCCCCAGCGAGGGGGTCTGGGGAGCCTCTTCTCCAGCAGCTCGGCTCTGCCATGGCTCAGTGTCCTCAGGAGGAGCCCCCCCTCCATGTCAGATGGGCAGAGACCCCGGGGTCACCTTCCTCTGCAGCATGGGGCACCGGCTGGTATGAGCTGGTGCCCAGTGGGGATTCTCCGGAAGCCTTTAACCCACGGATTGGGGGTGGCCGGGGCTCAGCCTCCAGTGAAGGAGCTTCCCCTGTTCCATCGGCCGACAGGCCTTTCGGTTGGGGCATTTGTCCAGATTTCACTGAAATCTGCTGTCAGGGGCTTGAGCCCGCGGCCGCTTGTGCTGCCCCCCCAGCCAGAGAGCAGCTTTTCGCCCATGGCTGTCCTGTCCCCTCCGTCTCTTCCACACGAACCACCGCCAGGTCCCACCGCCGGGGCTCTCCCGGGCCCTGTCCCAGCCCACGCGTGTGTCCCTGACACTCGGCGCATGTGTGTATCTGTGTGTGTGTGTGTACCCAGCCACATGGGCATGTATGTGTGTGTGTGACTGATCATGTGCATATAGGTCCTGGTGTGTACCTGACTGTGTGTGTGCATGTGTACCCAGCCATCTGCGTGTGTGTGTGCGGGGGCTCATGTCCCTGACTGTGCGTATGTTGTGACACGCTGTTGTGCCCCGGCGGTTTCTAGGACAAACAGGCCCAGCCCGGGGGCCGGATGACCACAGCGCGGGCAAGCGTTTCGGTTCTAACGCCTCCAGGCAACAGCCTCTCGCCACAGAGTAAACAGGAAACGCCTGACTTGCCACAGTAGCAACGTCAGCGCGGCCGCGAATGCGCTCGGGGGAGCAGAGCACCAGGGCCCGGCCCCGCCGGGAAAGCGCCCAGGGGAGCAGAACGCCAGGGCCCGGCCCGGCCGGGAACGCACCCAGGGGAGCAGAGCGCCAGGGCCCGGCCCCGCCGGGAACGCACCCAGGGGAGCAGAGCGCCAGGGCCCGGCCCCGCCGGGAACACGCCCGGGGGAGGAGAGCGCCAGGGCCCGGCCCGGTCGGGAACACGCCCGGGGGAGCAGAGCGCCAGGGCCCGGCCCGGCCGGGAACACGCCCGGGGGAGGAGAGCGCCAGGGCCCGGCCCGGTCGGGAACACGCCCGGGGGAGCAGAGCGCCAGGGCCCGGCCCGGTCGGGAACACGCCCGGGGGAGCAGAGCGCCAGGGCCTGGCCTGGCCGGGAACACGCCCAGAGGAGAAGAGCGCCAGGGCCCGGCCGGGAACACTCCCGGGGGAGCAGAGCGCCAGGGCCCGGCCCGGCCGGGAACACGCCCAGAGGAGAAGAGCGCCAGGGCCCGGCCGGGAACACGCTCGGGGGAGCAGAGCGCCAGGGCCTGGCCCGGCCGGGAACACGCCCAGAGGAGAAGAGCGCCAGGGCCCGGCCGGGAACACGCCCGGGGGAGCAGAGCGCCAGGGCCCGGCCCGGTCGGGAACACGCCCGGGGGAGCAGAGTGCCAGGGCCTGGCCCGGCCGGGAACACGCCCAGAGGAGAAGAGCTCCAGGGCCTGGCCGGGAACACGCCCGGGGGAGCAGAGCACTCAAGGATCCCGCCTGGGCCTTCATGCCCCTTTAGCCCCAGCTGGCTTCCCCACCCCGCCAGTGCAGAGGTCTCACAGTCCAGAAGCCCCCCACTTCCCTAGGGCTCCTCTCTGCAGCCATCAATCTCCCGCTCCGCTGCTGTTGCCCCTGGGGGGGGCGGAGGCTGCATGCCACTGAGTGGTGGTCCAGGTCCAGGGCCCGGGTTATTGGTCGCAGGTCGCACGGCGGCACCACGGCACTGCCCTGCCCCTGCCGCCGAGTGACATCGCTTGCTTGGCAAACCCCTGCGGAGGGGCCAGAGAGTGAGTCCCTGGCAGCTGGGCCTGGCTGGGGACATGGGCAGCAGCAGCAGCAGCTGCACTCACAGCCAGGGTGGCCGTACGGAGCCCCCAGTGAAGTGCCCGCCTCCGGGTGCAGCCCCTGTCCAGATGCCGCGGCTCAGCTGGGAGGAGCAGCAGTCTGCCTAGATCAATGCCTGGCGTGGGCGGAGACAGGGCACCGGGCTGACCCGGCTGGGGATTCCGGGGCAGCTGGCTCTGACGACCCCTCAGCGCCGCTGTGGGGCGGAGGGGCCATGTCTAGGGGAGAAGGGGCCCCTAGACCTCCACTGCTCATCCCCAGCCAGCTGCAGAGACTGACGGCCGGTCGCCCTGCGCCGGGGGCAGGGCCCCGCGGGACAGCTCTGTGCACACGTCAGCCAAGCCTGCCCCGAACGCGGAGCCGGGGGAACCCCCTGCGGAGCGGCTCCTTCCCCTCCTGGTGGATTGTTCCACGCGCACCAGGCCCCAACCGTCCCCTCGCGCACCGGCACTTTCCTGGGCACCTGACGCTGGTTTCCCCTCCAGCTGCTTTCCGCTGAGCAGCACTTCACGTGGCACCAGCCACCCGGGCCAGGGAAATCCTGCTGAGACAGACCTGCCCCAGCCGCCTCCGCAACCACAGAGCTGGGTCCCGAAACGCCTGCTCCTCTGCTGAGTGGCAGCAGGCGCCTGGGGCCTTGTGGCTTCCCAGCGCAGGAGAAATCTGTGACATGGAGCCGGGCTCCATTCAGTCGGCCTCTACGCTCATATGCCGCCGGCCAGGAGCAGAGCTGGTGATAAGCAGCACCCGGGCAAATCCCAGCTGCCTCGACTCTAATCGGAGCCCAAGGCAGAGGGCGAATGCTGCAGCTGCCTGCCCAGCTGCCTCGGCACAGAACCAAACCCGGGCCTCACCCCACAAGGTCTGCCCAAGACTGAGCATTTGCTCGCACGCTGGGCAGACTAGAGGGGCCCTGGGGCAGCGTGCCCGCCTCAGCAATGCCTCGGAGGGGGTGGCAGTAGTTGAGGGGACGGACTGTTAGTCCAGCAGCCGGTTCTAGCAGCACAAAGATGCCCGTTCCCAGGAGACGCTCGAGCAGGGAAGGGTCCCCTCGGCTCATTTCAGGCCCTGAGCTCCGGCAGCTCATGGGGGGCTGAACCGAGCACTTCTCCAGGCGACCGTCCCTTCGCCTGAACGGGCCTAGGAGGGGGCCCCAGCAGAGCCGTGGAGACGGGAGCGCTGGGCGCGGGGCTGCTCTGTGCGCTGCCCCGGAGCAATGGACTGACCGCGCCTCCGACTGGCCGACCAAGGGCAAGCCACGGGGCCGGGGGCTGCGTGGTCAGGTGCAGCACGCGGCAGGCACCCTGCCTGCGGCTCCGCCCACTGCCCACTCAGCTGCCGGCCTTGGCGCCAATCTGCCCAGTGCACGCTGGCGCCACGGGTGGGGGGAGCAGCAGGGCCAGGGCCGGACTCGGCGAAAGGGCTGACACAGCTGGGCAAAGCCCGTGTCCAAGGGCCATGGCGGGAGAACAGAGTCTTCTCTGTGGGGGCACCTCAGCCACTGCCCCTCTGGCCTGCCCTGGTGCCAGGCCCCCTCAGCCTGGCAGCTGATTTCCAGGCCCAGAGCCGGGCCGCAGCCCCCTCTGCCCAGCCTGGCCCTCTGGGCACCGGGCCCTGCCTGCTCATGTCTCGTGGCCATGGCAGTGGGGGACGGAGGGAGCTGATGCCCACGAGGGTTAAGTCCCACGCTGGCAGTGCCGAGAGTGGCCCGGCTGGGAACCCCTGGCTCTGTTACCTGGGACCCCCCAGCTCGCCAGGGCTGTGTGTCGGGCCCTTTGAGCGACTCCTGACTGCCCTGGTGCAGGCCTCACGGCTGCTGGGAGCAGCATTTCCGTGGAACAGAAACCCCAGTGTCAGCGTGTTCTCTGGGGCCTCCTCCTCGCCGCCAGCCCTGCTCTGAGACACTCTCTGAATCAATCAGCAGCCGCCAGCAACTTGCAGGCTGCAGGGGGAAAATCTTCCTGGGCCTCGGAAAACTGCCAGCTTCCCCTCCCAGCTCGCGAGTCACCTTCCCTACCCCCCCCCCCCGCCCTCACAGACCTGGTTCCCCTCGCTGACTCTGCCCCTGCAACGCCAGGGCCTCCCGCCGGACAGCCCCTCCCCCAAAGAGCTTCTTAAAGGGTAGGGCGGGAAACTGAGGCACAGGGAGGGGCAACGATTTGCCCAAGTTCTCCCAGCAGGCTCACGGCAGAGCCAGGAATAGGAGCCAGGTCTCCAGAGGGAGGGCCAACCCAGTGCTCTACTCACTGGGAAACACTGTCCTTCTGTTAGCCCCCCTGCCCTCAGCCCGCCCCTGCCCTGTAGAGGCAACCTCAACTCTGGTGGCAGAGCTGGGAGCAGGCCAGGCAGAGGGTGCATCTCTCAGGAACCCAGGGCATCACCAGTCTGCTCTGAAGCAGGTCGCAGGAGACCAGCTGCAAGGAGCAGCTTTGTGCCTCAGTTTCCCCTCCACTCACCAGGCTCAGCTGGCTCCCGTGGCCAGAGCAGGAAACACCTAGCTGAGCAGAGCAGGGAACACCCCACTGCCACCAGGGGGCTTTATTCAGGGCCCGTCTTGCCCTGCCGGCGGCCCACCACCCACTTGGTGTCAAACATGGGGACTCATGTAATAAAGGAGGGTTTCTGGAGGCACTCCTGACAGGGTCAAATCAGGTTGAATTGCTTAGAGACGGGGCTACTCACAGCCCGAGCCTGGGGGTCCTCCGCTCTCAGGCCCCACACCAGTCACACAGAGCCCTTCTGTTTGCCGCACTGGCTAACAAGAAGTCGCACCCGCAATCCCCTTAGGCACTCCAGTTCTCCCATGTCACCACCCGCACCGCTCCCTATGCAGGTGAGAGGCTGTGAAAACCAATCTCCCCAAAGCAAAAAGGGTTCGTCTGATCCCAAAGGACCCTCCCCATTCCCAGATCAATGTCTAACTTGGGGAACGTCTACACTGCATAGCTATTTCGGGATACCTCCGGTAACCCAAAACAGCTCTCTCATGTCTACACAAGCTGCCCATTATTTCAAAATATTTTTTGAAATAACAGGCGCGCTATTTCCCCATCCCGTTCCACAAGGGATAAGGGATGGCTCAAAATAGAGTGTTATTTTGAAATCTGGCGTTGCGCAGACATCCCAAATTTCAAAAAAAGCTATTTTGAAATAGTTTCAAAATAAGATATGCAAATTGCGTATCTTATTTTGAGTTTAGCGTGCTATGTAGACTTTCCCCAAAAAGCATGCTGTGCCAATCCTTTAAGAATCTAACATTTAAGGAGATGTCTACGCTGCCGAGAAAAGTTGGGAAAAGATACGCAAATTGCGAAGTGCAATTTGAGTTTCTTTTTCCACTTTTTTCCAAAAGAGGCTTTTCTGAAATTTGGCCCATCTACATGGGGCCAAATTTTGGAAAAAACTCCTCTTTCCGAACATCCCTTATTCCTCTCGCCAAGAGGAAAACAGGGATGCCGAAAGAACACGTCCGCTTTTTTGGAAACTGTTCTGAAAAAGCGGACACATTCCTTGGACACGGCAGAGCTCTTCCAGGATACCTCTGGTACCACAGAAAAACTCTGCAGTCTAGACATAGCGAAAGAAAGAAAGAAAGAAAGAAAGAAAGAAAGAAAGGTTAAAATTGTTAAAGGAATCAAATTCCATACACCAATTGCAAAGTTATTGGTGCAGGCATGTAGCAGAGGTAGAAAAATCTGCTGTTTTAAATCAAGTCTCTGGACTACAACGATGGATCGTGAGTCCTTAGTTGGATGCTCTAGTGAATAGCAAAGATTCTCCGGAAGGGAGAAGCTGGATGGAGGACAAAATGGAAGAGCCTCCAGGGCCCTTTTTCTCTCCTAGGCCACGCGGAGGGATCTGTGGAAAAGCGCAGCCACAAAATGGCGCTTGTCACATGAGCAAGTCACCCGTCCATGCCTGACTCGGCCCTTTTGAGGCAGCAGCCCTGGCTCGCAGGCTGGTCTGAGCTCCGCAGATGTGGGCTGACAGCGCCCAAGGCCGGTTGTCAGCCAAGCACCACGATTCACTTGCCTAACAGTCCTTTCACGGACCCAATGCTCATGGCGTCGCATGGGCAGAGGCGCCCTCTCCTCCCGGCTCGCTGCCCTGCCTCCCCTCCGTGCTGCCAGCGGCTGGCACCATCCCTTGTGCCCGTGTGCCCAGGCGCCGCCTCTCATGTCCCATGCGACGCTAAACACCCAGCGCCCTGCTGGGACACTTGCTGCGAGCCGCGGCCGCCTCCCAGGGCAGGGGGGGCCCAGCAGGGCCCAGCCAGCCAAGGCGGGATTGTTCCCTGCGTCACGGCATCTGAGGCACCCGCCCGTCGAGCCGCCATCTCAGCCACAGGCCAGCACAGCAAGGGCCAGCTTGACCGTTCCCTCTGCGGAGCAAGAGGCGCCCGGGGGAGACCTGCCCCCACGCGGTGCCCTGGGCTGGGCAAAGGGGATCCTGGCTGCCCATGGGGACCGGCCCGTCTCCGGGGGGGGCAGGGGCAGAGACACTCATCTCAGGTGCCGAGAAGGCCAAGGCCTGTGATGGGCTGGATGGGGAGCTCGCTCTGCCGCGAGTCAAGCTAGTCACCCTATGGCTGCCAAGCTGGCAGCTTCCTGGCCACGGACACACCGGCCTCGGTCTGGACACTGCAGCCCTTCTCCGGGGCACAGCTGGGCCCCGACCCTGCGGAGCAGCCTGGCATTTCCCTCAGCCGGTGGGCGAGGCACCGCCGAGGGGGAAGTGCCGGTGGGTTTGCTGCTGAGGTGCCCAGCTCTGGCAGGCAGCTGGAAGCACCACCAGGTCCTCCCTGGTTCCGGCTGCCCCGGACGTGCCCGGCTCAGCCTCCCATCAGCACGTTCTGCCCTCCCACCACCCTCGCCATCCCCCCAGAGGCCTGGCGCTTGCTGCCCCGGGGATCCCCCTGGCGCAATGCCCACCCTGTCCCCAGGCCTAGCACCTCGGGGGCGGACAGACCAGTTCCATGTGCTGGGCCTGGGGGGCTAGGCCGGCACAGACCTTCCTTTCAGCCACCGACTTGGCGGCTTACGCTCTGCCCTCTCGCTTCACATTCCGCGCCCCTGCTCCACTCCTGACTCCACCACCCCTCTCCCCCGCCTCCCCCCGGCTGACCCCTGGCAGGGTGGGAGGGGAGGAGCCCGCTGAGCTGGAGCGCAAGGGGTGGCCGGGGGCTGCTTGCCCAAGGGGAACATGCCTTGGCTGGGGCTGGGGGAAGGAGCACACGTTGCTTTAACGTCAGCCCGGAGCAAGAGCGTCCCAAGCGCGTCACCGGGCCCAAGGTGTAAACAGCCCCGGCAAAGGTTACCACGCTGCCTTGGGTGCGCTCACCCCACCCCACCCACACCCGCAGACGGGCTGTTTGCAGCACAACAGGAAGCGAGGGGGAACGGTTCTGACCTCCCTGCGCTATTATTAGCTCCCCGACAAGCGGCTGTTTACATGCCTCTGCCCCATGGGGGCTGGGCTCCCAGACCTGCAGGGAGCTCCAGAATGCTCAGGAGGGAGCCCGACAGCCTGCTTGTGCAGGGCACCCAGACGCCCTGGTGACGGGCACATGGGCCGAGCTCAGCGCTGTGGGAGGGCACATGGGGCAGAGAGGGTCAGGCACAGAGGTGTGCCCAGCAGAAGGTGCCCTGATAGGGCTGAAGGGCATCCCAGAGCCCAGCGGTACCCAGCAGGGCTCTCCACAGGGTGGGGACTCAGCCTCAGCAGACAACAGCCGCCGAGATCCCAGCAAAACACTGGCTATGAACCTGATCCCCCAGACCCCGCAGCAAGGTCACAGTCCCAGCACTCCCTGGCTCCTGCTCAGACCAGCGGGTTGTGACGTGGCTGGACTGTCATAGGAACACACAGATCACTGTTGCAACCACTGTGATATACTTGCCACAAAGCTTGTGAAAAGCGTGCCAAGTGAGATGTCTGGGAAAAGCTACGGATTTATGGATTCTGGTGGTGCTGTTTGTAGGCAGGTAGCATCGGTAGGTACATGTACTTCAAATGTTTGCTTTTGGGAGACACCACCAGGGGGTTGGCCACCGTACCGTGAAAGGAGAACTAGCCAAGTGAATCCCAGCACTTGACTGACAATGCACCTTGATCCACATCGAATGGGCTTCTCTGTGAACTCCAGACCCGTGAGGGAGCAACGGCGTCCAGCTGTAAAGAACTGAGTTAGGCATGGACAGGCAACTTGCTCACGTGACAAACTCCATCTTGGGATGTTTTTCTACCCTGCGAGAACCATGGGAGTCCCTCCGCCTGGCCGAGGAGATATCAAGGGCCCGGGAAGTCCTTCCATTTTGTCTTCAATCCGGCTTCTCACCTCTGGAGGATCTTGACCTACAAGCTGAAGCGAGCTAGTCCTTTGGGATCGGAAGAACTTGTTCAGATTTGGTGAGATTGGTTTTCACAACCTCTCATGTGTACCAAAGGACTGAATGACCCATCCAATGCAGATGTACTTCAGAGACTTGACTTAAGCCTGCAGATTTACTGCTACAAGACCACATCAAGAACTTTGCAATTGTTGAATGGATCTGATTCCTTTAACAATTCTTTCTTTCTTTCTTTCTTTCTTTCTTTCTTTCTTTCTTTCTTTCTTTCTTTCTTTCTTTCACTTTTAAATTTTTTTTCTGAAGAGCAAACATGCTCTTTCGGAAGCCCCTGTATTTCTTGTTCCACGAGGAATAAAGGGGCTTCTGAAAGATGGTTTTTTTCCAACATTTGGCCCAGTCTAGATGGGCCAAATGTTGGAAAAGCCTCTTCCGACAAAAGAATCGGAAAAAGCTATGCAAAATGCAGAGCGCATTTTGCGTAGCTTTTTCTGAAAACCCGGTGTAGTCTAGACATAGCCTAAAAAGGATTGGCACCAGCATGCTTTATGGGTAAGAGTCTGTGTTATAAATTGACCTGGGAATGTGGCTGGTCCTTTGGGATTGGAAGAACTTATTTGGATTTGGTGAGATTGGTTTTCATGTGTACCAGGAGCCGTTCGGGTGGTGACGCAGGAGAAGCTGGAGTGTCTAAGGGGATTGCGGGTGCAACTTCTTACTAGCCAGTGTGGTGAACAGAAGGGCTCTGTGCAACTGGTTTGGTGCCATAGAGTGGAGGACCCCCAGTCTCCGACAAGTAGCCCTTTCTCTAAGCAATCTGTCCTGGATTGACACACTCAGCAGTGTGCTTCTGAACCCCTTTATTACAGGGGTGCCAGCCTCCAGGGAGGCCGCCTTTCACAACCTTTTGGAGTCACTTGCACCAGGTTTTCTGCCATCACAGGGCTAGGAACTCGCTTTTCTAAAACTGAGCCCTGCACCTCGCCGCCTGCGATCCCAGGACGCCAAGAGCTGGGGCTTCAAAGAAAACACGCGCTCCCTCGGAGCTGGCACGGGTGGGTCAAAGCTCTGCCTAGGCGCAGATCCCCACGAGCGTTCATGGGTATCCAGGAGTCCTATACAGAGTGGAAACCAGGTCAAAGCACAGAGGAGGAATATAAACCCGCTCCCTGCTCACGAGGGAACTAGCTGGATTCACGGCATGGACCCCCCTTCCTCCCGGGCGCTGGCCTCACCCACTGAACCGTCTGCCCGGGGCATCTCCACAGTCGACTCCTGCCTTACCCCTGCTCTGAGAAGGCAGCATCAGATCTAACCTGCCCTGGAGCTGCCATGCGCCTGCCTGGGGCCGTGCCACACACACGGCTCCCGCAGGTGCCCAGGGCTTCCCCCTGGCCCCAGCGCTGCAGTCACGAAGGCCTGGTCCAAAGGCTGTTCGACCCCCAGCGGCTCCAGGGAGCTCCGCATCCGGCCCCGGCCCCCTGGGAGGCCCAGCCCCTGTCTGCAGCCGGCACAGGGACTGCTGTCGCCCTCACGAGGCAGGGCAGGGGGGAAAGGGATGACAGCTGGATCTGAAACAGAGCCGGGGCTCATCTGCCCCCTGGGGCAGCCCCCTCCTCGGCCAGGCCTCCAGCTTGCTGGCCCTGGGCCTCTCCATGCAGGGGGCTGAGACAAGCAGGCTCTGGCGGCTCCATCCTGGCACCGAGGGGCTGCGGGCCGGGCGCTGCGTCTCCCCAAGCAGGTTTCCACACTGTGCTTGTTGCAGCAGCACCCGAGCGCCCAGGCAGTGTGGAATCTGGCCTCAGTTTCCCCAAGGGGCCCACATCCACCGAGCCGGCCGCCAACTGGCCTGCCAAGCAGCTGGCCCGTGGGAGGCTGCTCAAAGTGAGCCCTGGCCCCATGGGACAGCGAGCGGGGCAGGAGAGTCGTCCCAGCGTCCCTGCTGCCCACTGTGTCTGCGTCCCACCCAGGGTGGTGGCCCCAGCCCATCCCCCAGCCAGGGACCCTGCAGCAGCTGCAGAGGACAAAGCGGGACGCAGGAGACAAAGTTGGTGCAGGGCTTTTGTCAGATCAAAGGGGCTGGCCCCCGGAGCCTGTGGGGAAGAAGGGGCTGGGAGCTGGTGCACAGAACAAGGCCCACGTGGCACCGCATGGCGCAGGCCTGGCCGATACCAGTGCAGCCCCTAACTCCTCTGCCAGGGCCACGGCCTGACCACTAGGCCATGCTTCCTCCTGTGGGGGCTGCCATGGAAACCAACCAGCCGGGGCTTAAAACCCCTCAGCAGGGAGACAAGCTCTTTGCTAAACCCCCCAGCTTGGCAGACAAAGGACCGGCTGGTGCTGGGGCCGCAGGGCCTGTCCGCTCGCTGCAGCTGCCTGGCTGGGCTCCTTTGTTCACTTCCTTAGGGCAGGTGTCTGGGCACGGCCCTGGGGGGCGAGGAGAATGGGGTCTGGGTTCCCCGCGAGGGGCCAGCGCAAGGTGGATGGAGGCCGGGGCTTGGAGAGGGACAGCTGCACGCCAGCTCCCTTCCCCCGACATCTGCCCCCCCACCCAGGGTGGATGCCTGGTCCCAGCTGGGCTGAGCTGCAAGAGCCCCTCCCCGCTGGAATGGGGCCCAGGCTGTCGTGGAGGCTCCCCGGGGGGGTCTGCGCTGGGTGTGTTCCCTGCTCCCGGGCGGTGGGGATGAAGTGAGAGGGTCTCACAGGGTCCTCGGCTGGTCTCGGGGACCCCTCCCGAGCCCCCTTCCGGCCACCCCAACCAGCCTCTCCCTCGCCTTGGGCATCAACCCAACCCCTGGGGCCCCCTGCTCAGTGCCCTTTCTGGGGACAGGCCACCCCACTCCTCGCCAGCACCCCGGCCCGGCCACACAGGGCAAAGCCCCGTGCCCCGTCTGTCGAGAGCGTTGCCTGGGCACAGCTGGCGGGGACGGGAGGGGCGTGTGGGTGGTGCGCCTGAGCCGCGGAGCAGGGGGAGGAACCCCAGCCGCGGGGGCGGGGACTCACCTGCAGGGCCTCGCAGACCAGCTCCACGCTCAGCACGCCTTTGAGGAACTGCACACACAGCTGCAGAGACAGACAGAGCAGGCTGTGGGGGCAGAGCAGAGAAGCCGTCCGGAGAGCCCCGCGCCTCCGACATGCACTGCTGCGGGCTGACTCAGCACCGTGGCTGGCAGAGGGAGAGCCCCTGGGCCCTTGCCAGGGCCACGTGGGCAGGTGGCTCTGGGAGCGTCCCGGCGTGGGCTTGCCGTGACGTGGGGAACCGAAGCCAGGGGAGGCTGAGTTTGGCGAACGGCCGCAGCCTGCAAAGGGCAGGTGGTGCCCACTGGGGCAGGCAATAGGTCAGAGAACTAAGCACCAGCCTGGATCTCAGAAAGCAGCCCCCAGAGCCAGAGGACAATGGTCGGGGACCGTCCCAAACATGGCCAGCAGCCCACGCCTGGGGACCAAGCTAACCACCGAACACGGCATCCGCACACAGCAGGGCTGGGCAGCCGTTTTTGCAGGGGGGCCACTTCACAAATTTTGATAAGCAGTCATGCGCCAGCTCTGTCCCCGAAGGGGTGGGCCTCAGGTAGAAAGGGGCGGGGCTTCAGGTGCAAAGGGGCGGTTCCCATGAGGTAGGGGGAGACTTTGTGCACTTCCCCACCCCCCGGTCTGGATTGGCCTGGGGGCCGGGGAGCAGCAGGGCGGGACACGAGCCGGATCAAATGGCTTGGTGGGTCAGATCTGGCCCACGGGCTGTATCTTGCCCACCTCTGCCATAGAGCAAATGCCATGGGATGGGCCAATGTAATTAAAGGGACCGAATTGTTGCGTGACCGAATCTGGGACGTGCCCAGATCAGCTCCATCTGGACTCGAACCCAGTCTGGAGGAGCCAAGCGGAGAGAGGCCTCAGAGGAAATCCCAGATGCCAAGCTCACCCAGTGCGCCAGGCGCTGTACAAACAGCCTCCTAGCACTGACTGGAAGTAGATCAGGCAGGACAATCCCCCATACTTGGTGGGAGGGGAACAGGGTGCAGGGAGAGCCAGACTTGATCTGGAGATATGCTGAGTCCTGCTGGCCCCCCAACCCTGAATTCAAGGCAACAAAACACCTCTGGGAACCAGGCCACAAGGGACTTGACCAAGGTCACTCAGGGAGCCTGTAGCAGAGCTGGAATCAAATCCCAGGCTCCTGAGGGTTGTAACTGCCAGACAACCAATTGCAGTAGCTGATCCCCAGGTTCACCCTGGGCCCCCCCGCCTCTCACTCTTGTTAATACACTCCCCACCCCGGCTGGCTGTTTGCAGGGGGAGGTTAGTTTTTCCGTCAGCCTCGGGGCAAGCAGGGGAAGCTCCAGCTTTGACTCCAATGGGAGTGAGGCAGGTGGAGGATCCTGTGGGATAATCGACACCAGGGAATCGGCCAGCAGTGCCGCTGGGACCTGGAGCCTCCAGCCAGCACAGCAGCCTCAAGCAGGGCTCACAAAGCACCTTGCAAACTTACCTTAACCACTAGGCCACGCTGCTGCTCACGGACACAGCTACGAGGCCTGTGCACTGGGCTGGTTTGTTCACAGAGTGGGGGTCCAGGCGGCACCAGCAGGGGTGTGTGCAGTGTGCCTGGGGGGGGTGGGAATGAGGGGCTTTCAAAGCTCCCCCACCCCAAGATGTACTAAGGAGGGTGGCAGGGGGCTCTCACTGTACCATTCCAATAGGATGGCCTGGTGAGGTTCCTGGCCTCTGCCCAGCACTGGGAGCTCGCAGAGTTAATGGAGAGGGGCTGGAGTAACCAACCCTGGTGCAGCAGACTGGAACTTTTAATATTTTGTATGATGAGGGTGCGTGCCTCAGTTTCCCTGATGTGCTGCCTGGGTCACTAGGTGGGGGGAGGTTTTCTTTGCAGAAAGAACCCAGCGAGCCAGGTGGGGGTGAGGCTGAGCTGGCTGGGGCCTGCCCCAGACAATGGCCTGGCCACTGGGGACCCAGCAAGTGACACCCCTGGCCTTCTGCAGGGAGCCAGCTGGTTCTGACCCCTCTCCCAGAATGTCCAGGACGTCCCTGTGCAGCCAGCTGGGAAATCTCTGGGGCCCCAGGAACAGCTGCTGCGCATGGGCCCCATTCAAAGCCAGATTCAGTGTTCCCCTGATGCTGGCCAAGGTCATAGGTGGCCAGGCCAGACGGGTCAGCCAGGCTCAGCTCTTCCCCAAGGAGTCCTGCCTCCAGAGCCTGGGGGGAGAGGGGGGACCAGCACTCTGCACCCCTGCGGGAGGCACCTCTTCCTCGGGGCTGGGACCAGCCTGTGCAACTACAGGCCAAGCCGAACATGCCCCGTTCCACTCCCTGGCACCTGCACAGGGATCCAACCGGCCTCCCCCCAGAGCACTTAGAAACCAGCCCTACCAACCAGATCACCCTGCGACTCTACGCCCTTGGATTTGTATGGAAATATAATTTTGAATATGAATATGCATAGCTCAAACCTTCTTTAGGCAAAACAGGTCAAGGAACCGATCATTCAAGAGCCTGCGATCCCGAATGTGCGTATTCTCTTTGTGGGCACGGATTGTTCTGGTACGTGATGTTAGAAGTACGAAGTGTAAACCTGCATATTTATCTAGAATTTCTAGTGGGAGCCATTAGTGGTGCCTAAGGGACTTAATGGCCCGGTGCTCAAGGCAACAATCTGGTTTTGTTTTTCACATAAGCCTAAACTGTGGTTAGTCCTACAAAGACATGTGACCATGCCACCAGGGGCTGGAATTCATCTTAAATTTGGTATTTTTCCATTGGGGAGGATGAAACACAGGATTACCGCCCTGGGGGAATTCTATTTAAGGGGTAGGAACAAACCAACGATTCAGCTGGCTTTTGAAATTGCCTCCCACTGTAAAAGGAGACACAAGAAGCTGTGATACCCGGGCTAGAGAAAAGATCAGCTCTGACTTGAAGATTTTACCTGAAAGAAGGATTAGGGTGAGAAATACGGTCCGTAACCGTGTTTTGTTTATTTTAGATTAGTAACAGGCTTTGATCTGTCTGTTTTCACTTGCAATCACATGTTTATACTTAATGAAAACACTTTTGTTTATTACCAAACCCAGCGTAAATAATTGTTACTGAGGGCTGGGTGTGTGTGTGTGTGTGTAGCAATGCCTCTCTCTCTCATTTATATCTCATTTATAGCTTTGGGTGAATCTTTTATACAGAGTAAGACGGATTTATTTGGGGTGTTGGTGCCTTCTGAGGGTGCTGGCACTTCCCTGTAGCGGAGCCCTCCCAGAGCTGTTAGAAGAGCTGTGTTACTCGGCTGGGGGGAGCCGTTACCCCAACTCTGTGCCTGGGCTGGGGGAGACGGGAGCTTCTGGCCCAGCAGGCAGGGGAGTGGGCGCCCCAGAGGGCAGGTGGGCAGGCTCAGGGGTGTGAGCTGCACACCGGGTGATAGGCCGAAGGGGATCTCTGGGATCCAACCCGTCACACGCCCCACTTTGATCCCTGGGGGAGATCGAACCCCCGGGCGGACGCCAGCCATGTGCTGGAAGGTGCCCAGGGAGCAGCGTGTGCCGAGAACGATACGCGTCTGCTCCTGCCTGAGGGTGCCTGGCTCTGGGCAGCTCTGGGGGGGCAGCAGCCCGTTCACCCGGGTGACGGCCCCAGCCCTTTGCAACATGGTTCTGCCCTGGCTGTGCCCCCCCCCGGGCCATTGTCCAAACACTGGTCAACGCCCGTCCGTGGCGCCCAGGGGCCCCTCGCTGACTGGGAGAGGTTCAGTCACGCCTGGCACGGGGCTGCGTGTGCTGGGACTCTGCTGAGGGGCCGGGGGCCAAGGCCCCCGGCCACGCACTCCCCGGGGGGGGCATTAGAACCAATTCCTCCCCTGCCCAGGGCAAACCTGTCATGCTCTCGACCCCGACAGGGGGGGAGTGGGCCCCACCTCCGAGCCTGGGGCAGGGAACGACAGCGGGGCCAGCAAAGGGGGGATCCCCACCCCAGGTGTTCAGGGCCCAGCAAGCTGGGGGGGGGGGGCATGGCTCTGGTGGCATTTCTGGGCCTGCCTCCTGCTTGGTAGCCTGCCAGCGCAAGCCTCACCCAGGCACAGGACACCGGAGCCACAGCCCTGGCATCACCCCCAGCGGACCTCACTGCGCAGCAGGGGAAGAGGCTCCTCTCGGCGGGCTGGTTTCCTAGCCCCGGCGCTCAGGAATGGGGTTGCATCATGGGAAGAAATCAAGGCCCCGTGATTCAGGCCGGGCAGCCCCAGGGGCCTTGCCCTGGATGGGCGGTTCCTGGCCAGGCAGAGCAGGCGATCAGGCACTGTCAGCGAGCAAGGTCCAGCCGGACAGCGCCCTCCAAGTGCCCTGGGGAGCGTGCGATGCGGCCCCAAGCTGCTGGCACCCAGAGCATCACAGCTGGCGTGGGGCCCCCCGGGGCTCGGCTGAAGGCCTGGCCGGGATGGAAGAAGGGGTTCCAAGGAGAAGGGAGCTGGGCTGGGGATGCTCTTCCCTTGGGGGAGGTGCCAGCCCTGGCGGGCCCCGGGTCCCGATGAGAAAAGAGGTTGGAGGATGAGTCCGGAGGCCTCCGCTCCAGCCCCAGCTCTGCCCCAGCTGGATTTGCCCCCAGGTGTTTGATTCAGTCCCCCCCACGGCCGATCTGCCTCCAGGCTGTGAGGCAGCGGCTTCCCCATGAGGGGCTGTAGAGGGCAGGGAGCTGGCGCCTTTGCCAGAAGGCTCAAGGGAAGGTGGAAGCCACAAACCAGGCCTCGGAGCCAGGGGGTTACTCGGCGCAGCAGAGGGGAGCAGGCCAGGGCCACCCGCGCGCTCCAGCAGCCCCATCAGACGGGTCACCCAGCTATGGCCTGCCTGCCACCCCCTCGCCAGGAGCAGAGAAAGGAAAAACTATGCTCCTCCCAGGACCCCGGGGTGGCTGCGCCCTGCTCTGCCCTGTGGCCAGGCTCCTGGCCCCATTCCTGCCCAGGCGCCCCGTGAGCACGGCCCAGAAAGCAAACTGCAAGCAAAGGAAATTGCAGCAAGGGAGGTGCAGGCATCGGGAGCCAGGGCATAGGGAAGCTGGCGACTTCCTGCTGCAGCCAAGGGTGACTCAGCCAGCCAGCTGGCAAGCAGCACCAGGGGCATGGAGCAGAGCCCAGTGGGGGGCAAGCGACAAGATGCCTTCCTCACCCCACAAGGGCACTGCCTGCCCCAGCAGGCTCCCCTCGGCCACACCCGCTCTGCCACGGCCCCGCCCCCCTGCCAGGCTACCCTCGGCCACACATGCTCTGCCACGGCCCCACCACCCCGCCAGGCTACCCTCGGCCACATGCTCTGCCACGGTCCCCACCCCGCCAGGCTCCTCAGCCACACCCTGCTCTGCCACGGCCCCGCCCCAGTCTCCTCGGCCACACACGCTGCTGCCATGGCCCCGCCCCCGCCAGGCTCCTCGACCACACACGCTCTGCCACGGCCCCACCGCCCCGCCAGTCTCACCTCGGCCACACACGCTCTGCCACGGTCCCGCCCCCCCGCCAGGCTCCTCGGCCACACACGCTCTGCCACGGTCCCTCCCCGCCAGGCTCCTCGACCACCACACACGCTCTGCCACGGCCCCACCCCGCCAATCTCCCTCGGCCACACACGCTCTGCCACGGCCCCACCCCCGCCAGGCTCCTCGGCCACACACGCTCTGCCACGGCCCCGCCCCCCCGCCAGTCTCCCCTTGGCCACACCCTGCTCTGCCATGGCCCCGGCCCCGCCGTCAGGCTCCCCTCGGCCACACCCTGCTATGCCACGGCCCCGCCCACAGCCAGGCTCCCCACAGCCACACCCTGCTCTGCCACGGCCCCGCCCACCCTGCCACATTCACCTCGGCCACAGCCTGCTCTGCCACGGCCCGCCCCCCCGTCAGGCTCCCCTCGGCCACACCCTGCTCTGCCACGGCCCCACCCCCGTCCCCTAAGCCACTCAACTCTGCCACAGTCCTGCCCACCTCATCATGGCCCTGCCCCACCCCACCACAGCTCCCCTTGGCCACAACCTGATCTGCCATGGCCCCGCCCACCCCATCACAGCCCCACCCACACAGCCAGCCATGCTCAGCCCTGCTGCCTGCTCCCCTCCCCACATCTCTTTCCCCTTTGCCATTCAGTCTCAGATGCTCCACTGACCCCCGTGAGAGCCCCCCGACTGTGAGCAGCGTGAGCCGGTCCGTGGGGTCAGCCCTAGAGACAGCTGGGAGAAAGGAAGGGAAGGGACCCCGATGCTTGCAGCAGCTGGGCCCCTCGTTTCTGGCGTTCGCAGGGCTCTCCACGTATCTTTGCAGCCACTGCCCAGCCGCTCTCCCCAGCCTGTGCCAGGCCCCGAGGTGCCAGGGAGAAGAGCTGGGGCCCTGGGAACGTGCAAGGCTGGTCTGGCTGGATCGGCAGCTTCAGCGCCAGGCGCTGCGTGGGAAAAGCCGGCGCAGGCCTCCGGGCCGTTGCATCAGGGGCTGGGCCCGCCCGCGCTGGGAAGGGAGCCTGAGCTTTCCACCCGCATCCCGGCCAAGCCAGGCCTCCCAGCTGGGGATTTCCCACAGCTTCCTGCTCACCCTCCGCCTGCGTCCCCCCGTCCCCTCCCCACCTGCCTGCCAAGGCCCCCACGCCTCGCTGGGCGTGAGGAGAGGAGGCTGCTGGCCGGCCAGCGGAGGTCTCTGGTCTAATCACGGGGTGCCTCATTAGCCACCCCCCCATCACTGCACCCCTGGGAAACGCGCTCCCTTCCAGGTGCCGTCCAGACGCCCACAGGCCCCTGCAGCTGTGGAAGCAGCGGAGGTTTTGGGTTTCCGAGTCAGGCCCATCCCAGCCACATCCGCCCGGACGGCCACCCACCCAGGGTGGAGAAATCCCTTCAGCTCGGGCAGGGAAGGAGCTGGAACCGGCCTCTGGCTTCCCCGGGCGCCAGCCCCCTGCCTGCTCGAGTGGCCCAGGGGCTGGTGCTGGGACTCGCTCCCGGCGGATGGCCCCCGGGTGCAACGAGCTGGGCAGGCCTCAGACCAGTCCCAACAGGACGGTTGCTCCCCTCAGCAACCCGCCAGCATGAAGTCGAGAGGAGCCGAGAGCGAGGGGGTCCTGGCGCCGGCTGCGGCCACGTCCCGGCTGCTGGCGGCTTCCAGGCCCAAACAAAGCAAGCTGGGAGCAGGCGAGGCCCCAGCCGGGCTCACCCAGAGCACAAAGGCTGCTCCTGCCGTGGGAGCGCTGGCGCAGCCCCCAAGGACGGATGGCGACCTGCCCTGGCGGCGCCTGGCGAGGGGCCCAGCTCCGGCGCGGGGGCCCGGGAGCTCACAGGCTGGCTGCAGGAGTGCCGGGGTGACGCCGCGCCCTCCGGTAGGCATCCGCCCACGTAACAGGGGTGTGGAAAGCGAGTGCGCCCCGGCCGCCGGAGGAGCAGCACCGCCACTGAGCCTCTGGCTGGAAGGTCACCTTTGCTGTTTCAACAACACCAGGGCCACCCACTGCTTCCTGGTTCTCACTCTGCTGCATGAGAGTTACCCACAATGTCACAGGGACAGCGACTCAGAGTTGGCTCTCAAAGCAGCAGCCCCTACCCTGGAGTGAAGAGAGACTCCCCATTAGCAGAGAGCAGTATAGGGCCTATGACACTGAGTGGCGCAGGTTTGATTCCAGCCTGCAGGGGACGGTAGTGCTCAGACACACAACCCATTTCTTTCCAGTGCTGGCAAACTTTCCCCTCCCACAGACAGAGGTGAGGGGCCTTAGCCACGGAAGAAACGCAGGCCTGGAAGAAACCGCTCTGAGCCCAGGGGCTGGGGAGCAGATCCGTGGAGGCGGGGCTGCCAGCCTGTTGGCCCCAGTGGGGAGGAAAGCAGGCCTGGCTTTCCCCAGCCACGGGCCCCGCTGAAGCAGAGCCGGGCTCAAAGCAAGCGGACGGCTTTGTGCCTTGGGCTGACAGGTGCTCCGGGGCGTTGCCAGTCGCTGCAGGGCAGGGACCACTCGCAGGTAGCAGCAGCAGCAGCGCTCGGTCGCGGGCAGCGCATGGACGGGGCCTCTCAGCAGCACCCCCAGCCTGCGGCACTGAGCCAGCTGGTACCTGAGCTACGGAGCACAGGAAAGCCAGGCGCCTGCAGCACAGACAAGCAGGCTGGAGAACCCAGGACACAGCCCTGCCGGTGCCCCTCACTCCCGGCCCACAGCCCCTCCAGCCCAGCCCAGCCCCCACAGTCCTGCTGGTGCCTCTCACTCCCGCCCCACAGCCCCTCCAGCCCAGCCCTGCCGGTGCCCCTCACTCCCGCCCCACAGCCCCTCCAGCCCAGCCCTGACCCTCCAGCCCTGCCGGTGCCCCTCACTCCCGCCCCACAGCCCCTCCAGCCTAGCCCTGACCCCCCAGCCCTGCCGGTGCCCCTCACTCCCGCCCCACAGCCCTCCAGCCCAGCCCTGACCCCAGCCCTGCTGGTGCCCCTCCCTCCCGGCCCACAGCCCCTCCAGCCTAGCCCTGACCCCTCCAGCCCTGCCGGTGCCCCTCACTCCCGCCCCACAGCCCCTCCAGCCCAGCCCTGACCCCTCCAGCCCTGCCGGTGCCCCTCACTCCCGCCCCACAGCCCCTCCAGCCCAGCCCTGACCCCTCCAGCCCTGCCGGTGCCCCCTCACTCCCGCCCCACAGCCCTCCAGCCCAGCCCTGACCCCCCAGCCCTGCCGGGTGCCCCTCCCTCCCGGCCCACAGCCCTCCAGCCCAGCCCAGCCCGCGCAGTCCTGCTGGTGCCCCTCACTCCCGCCCTACAGCCCCTACAGCCCAGCCCTGCCCCCCCCCACTCCCGCTGGTGCCTCTCACTCCTGCCCCACAGCCCCTCCAGCCTAGCCTGACCCCCAGCCCTGCTGGTGCCCCTCACTCCTGCCCCACAGCTCCTGCCCCCCCAGCCCTGCCGATGCCCCTCACTCCCGCCCCACAGCCTCTCCAGCCCAGCCCTGGGCTGCCTGCTGCCTTCCCCACAGCTCCACTGAGGCCCCTCAGCACACACTACCCAGCCTGCTGCCCGGAGGTAACACCGGGAGGCATCAATGCCCATTGCAGCTGCTTCCCACTATCCAGAGCAACAGGCAAACACGGCCCCTAATCCTCTTCTCAACCCCCCCCCCCGTGTCACTGAATGCAGAGGGGACCCTCTGACGGACGCAGCTCCCGCAACGCAGGGCCTTGGAGGGGAAGGATGGGGGGGGAGGCGTGTAGGGGACACAAGAGGCCCCTTCCCCCCCAACCCGGGGGATTAACGAGAGGGGCACTCAGACCATGTGCGTCTTACGCATCCTTTGAGTCGCCAGCCCCTGCCCCACTGCAGCCTACAGTGGGGCAGGGCGCTATAGGCCCTGTGCGTGCCCTGTGGGTCTGGTGGCCAGCCTTCTGTTTGGCCAGGGTCTAGCTTAGCCGGTGTCTTTTGACCCGCAGCTGGGAGCCTGGGACACAAAAGAGGCAGCTCAATGCAAGGCCCTCATTAGCCCAAGGCTGCTACGGGTTTGCCAGGTCGCGGCGGCGCTATGAAAGCCATGAGCTCTCCTGCAAGAGCGCTGGCAACCCCTCCCAGCAGGATGCCCTCCCCGCATTGCTCCATCCTGGCTCGAAACAGTCTGTGACCTCCCACCAGGGCGTGCCCCCCCCGTCACGTCCCTGCTGTCTTCTTCCCCCCGCCCGGCACACCCCTGCACGACTGCCCGCTCCGGGGCGGGAGCAGAGCCGTTTGACTGTGTGTCCGTGCCCCTGTAGCGCTCCCCGTTCACGGAGAGTCTCCTCCAGCACCGGCAGCGGCGGGTGAGCTGGGGCCCTGCTGGGGCGGTGAGGCTGCCTGCCTTGCAGCACTGTCACCACCTCAGCAGGCGACCGCAGCTGTGTCACAAACAGCCCCCGCCTTTTGTTTTGGCTTCCTGGTTTCTGGGAACTTCACAGATAAATCACTGCCCCCAGCCCTTCCCCCACCGGGCGCCAGCTCCGTTGGGACCGCCCGCGAGGCCCGGAGGAGCCTGCCCCGGGATGCCACGTGTCCGCCGCCCACCCAGACCGGGGGCAGCTTTCGACTGTCCCCACACGGGCCCTGCAGGCAGGTGGGGGAAGGGTGGGCGAGCGTAGGGACGAGCCGGGTGACCGGGATTCTGTTCTCAGCTCTGGCGAGCTCCGCCCAGGCCCCAGCCCCACTCCCTGCCTCAGTTTACCCAGCTGGACAAATGGGCAGTGGTGCTGACCCAGCAGGCAGGAGGCCGTGGGGCTTAGGAGGTCTCTGCTCACAGCTGTACCAGCATAACTGTGGTGACGGCGGGAGGGGGGGGCAGTCCAGCAATACCCGGCTGACCGTGCCCCGGGAGCCACGCCGGGTTAGTCAGAGCACCCAAGGGGGGAGGGCGGGCGCTGGCTGCCGGGGGAGCCCCTGGGAGGTGGGGATGGACGGGTTTCGAGCAGGGCCAGGCGCGGAGGAGGCGGGTTTGAACCAGGCACCGGCTGGACAGGCACAGTGATGCCATGCTGGCAGGCAGCCAGGATCGCCAGGGGCAAGGGCAACTGTGGGGCACCGCCCATATGGAAGTTAATGGGAGGTCGCTGCCTTTCAGCCTGGGCTGCTGTACGGCAGTTTGCCATGTCACATCCCCCCACGCACGCCGGGGTGGCGCCACACCCCAGCCCCCCAACCCCGGCTCCGCTGAGCACGCGCCAGGCCCGGAGCAGGGAGGGGAAGGAACCAAGCGACCCCCCACGGAGCCGGCAGGGATGGGGCTGGCGGTGCCGAGAGCCGCCCCGGGCCGGCGCACACGGCGTTCCCCAAGGGAACACGGAGAACTTCACGCCGGGCTGGGCAGCCGCTGCCCGCCTAGGTCTGGCTCCCCTGGAGGCAGAGATTCCTTTCCGCTAGGGCTGCGGCAGCCCCACGCACCCCGGCCTCTACCCCACCCCACTCGGCCCTGCTGCCGACAAGCCCAGACCTGCTCTCTGGGCCTTGTCCGGCTGCCTGCTTGGCTGGGGGCTGCCACGGGGCTAGGGCTGTAAAATGCTCTACCAGGCCCCAGTGGTGGGAGCAGAAAGGGCCGGGGTTGGGGGGAACCGCTGGCTGTGCCCACCCCATCCCCACTCCACTCCAGAGCACCCCAGAGTCACGCCCGGAGGGACATGACGGGGTCCCCATTTGGCACAAACAGCGAAGGGACATGCCTGAAATCGCAGTGAGTCAGGACAGGCTGGGGGGTGTTGAGGGGGCTGTAACCCCAGGCAGGGGGACAAGGGGGGTTGGAGGGTGTTGAGGGGGCTGTAACCCCAGGCAGGGGGACGAGGGGTTGGAGGGTGTTGAGGGGCTGTAACCCCAGGCAGGGGACGAGGGGGGTTGGAGGGTGTTGAGGGGGCTGTTACCCCAGGCAGGGGGACGAGGGGGGGCTGGTGGTGTTGAGGGGACTGTTACCCCAGGCAGGGGGAAGGGGGCAGGCTCCCCCCGGCTGTAGCTGTGCTCCCCTAACCCCGTACTCCCCACGGTGCCTGCAGGTTTTGGGCAGCCAGCGGGCAGAACCAGCATCAAAGCCGAGCGCCCCCCCGCCCAGCGCTGCGGCTCAGCAGCCGGCACCCGCCCCGGCGCCTGGCGCGGCAGCAAGGCCTTTGTTCACGTTGCCCAGGGCTGCTCTGAACGAGCCCGTGGATTTCCCCGCCCCACCGTCCGCAGGCCTGAGCCGCCCTTTGTGTGCGGGACGGGACGGCAGCTGTGCAGGGCTGGCCCCGGCCCAGCTCCGCGGCCATTTCCCGCCCTCCCCCACCCGGCCCTCCTGCCTCGCTCAGCACCCCAGCGCCCAGCCGGGGCAGGCAGGACGGGGGAGGGTCCCAGGGGCGGCAGGCGGGATGCGGCTCTTCCCAGACAGGGAGACGATCAGCCAGCTAGGTCTACAAAACCCACCCCGCCGGGAACAAGGCAGCATCGCAATCAAAACAGAGAGAGAAGCATTCCTGGGTCACAGGCCTGCTGGTGCCACACGCTCTGCACTGGCCCCCCAGCCTGGACCTGCCAGCCCCACCGCCCCTGCGCCAGCCCCCCATCTCCCCAGCCTGAGCCTGCCAGCCCCATGGCCCCTGCACCAGCCCCATCTCTCCAGCCTGAGCCTGCCAGCCCCCTTCCCCTGTACCAGCCCCCCAACTCCCCAGCCTGGGTTTGCCAGCCCCATGCCCCCTGCGCCAGCCCCCCAACTCCCAGCCTGGACCTGCCAGCCCCACGCCCCTGCGCCAGCCCCCATCTCTCCAGCCTGGGCCTGCCAGCCCCACATACCCTGTGCCAACCCCATCTCCGCAGCCTGGGCCTGCCATCCCTCTTCCCCCACACCAGCCCCCCAACTCCCCAGCCTGGGTCTGCCAGCCCCAAGCCCCCAGTGCCAGCCCCATCCCTCCAGCCTGGGCCTGCCAGCCCCTTTCCCCTGTGCCAGCCCCATCTCCCCAGCCTGGACCTGCCAGCCCCATGCCCCCTTCGCCAGCCCCCATCTCTCCAGCCTGGATCTGCCAGCCCCTTTCCCCTGTGCCAGCCCCATCTCCCCAGCCTGGACCTGCCCCTCTAGTTTTAAGTGACCCAAGAAACTAGCTTCCCTGTGTTGCCCTGCCCCCCAGCTCTCACTGCCAGGCAGCTTCCCCTCCACCCTGCACTAGCCTGGCTTGGCTTTCTGCCCTGCGGCCACCACAGCCAGGTCCTCTGCTTCTGTGGGACTCGCGCCCTTTCTGAGCTCGGCGGGGGCCTGGGCCGAGGGTCGGCAGCTGGGTCACCCGGAGAGGACTGGAGACAATGGCTGCAAGGGGCCCTTCCTGCTCCCCTGAGCGCGGCTGTGAGCTGGGCCCCGCCTGCCGCCCGGTTTAACCTTCCCGCAGCCCTGGGGCCTGTCCCCACCCACTGGCCTGGGGGGAACAGGCTGGGCCTGGCTGCTTTGGGTGCACATTTGCCCCTCCAAGTCCAGCCCCTGCCCCGGGAAACAGGCTGGGCCGGGCTAGGGCAGGCCCCGCGGGAGAGAAACGGCAGGTCCCAGAACACAACACGCAGCCCGTGGCGGAGCAGTGCATGCTGGGAGAGTCACGCTCCATTGGGCGCAGATATTCCCCTCCGCGCTGTTGAGGTGTCTCTCCCATGGGGCCTTCCCCCTGGGCTCTGCATCCTGCCATCCCTGGGGTCCGGGCCACGGCTCGGGAGTGCTATTGCCACTCCAGGTCCTGCCACCAGCCCCGGGCTCTGTGGCTGGGCTGCCGACTCTCCCGGACCGGACGCCATTAGCGGTACTAGCATCTGGCCCGTCCTGTCCGGGAGAGTTGGCAGCCGTAGGCGTGAGCCCCGCCTGGGGCGGTGAGGGGTGCAAAAAGATTTTTGGGAGGGGGCCACAGCTCAGCACACTCAGTCCCCACCCCGCCAAAAATAGTTCCAGCGCCGCAAGAAACGCGCTCGTTAGAAGCGCCCTGGCTGCGGGTTCCTCGGACCCGATGGCTGCGAAGGGTCTGTGAGAACTGGGTTCATCTCTGCCGTGGCAACTGGAAAGGGAGCGGCACTAGCCCGGGGTCCGGGCTGCTGGGAAGAGGAAGCGGCACATGGGAAGAGCGTGAAGGACACGTGCCCCCTGGGCGCGGCCTGGGAGCGGAATGCAGGTGTGATGGGCGGCCGCCTGTGCGGGAAGGGAGGGACGAATTCCCAGCTGCTGACAATGCCCGGGCCCGGTGGATTCCTGGAAAATTGAAAGTGCTTAGACTCAGAGATCCGCAGGCGGGCGGGGAAAGAGCCGGGAGCGGTTCGCCGCTGGCTTCCTCCCAGCACCTCCCTGAATCACAGCACCCAGGAATGGGGAAGCGGCATGAGATCATGGCACCCGGGCCCAGCTGCCATGTGCAGGATCGCCCCCTGCACAGTGGCCTGAGCACTGTCGCGTGTGCGAGTGTGCGGGTGCACCAGCAGCGGGGCTCACACCAGGCCTGGGGAGGCTGCCCCCGGAACCGCACCACCAGGAAATTCAGCCTGATATTCCGCTAACATTTCCCCCCTTTCTAAACCTTGTTCTATGGCTGCTCGTTGTTCCTCTAAATAACTCCCCTCCGATATTGTAAGAACATAGGAACGGCCACACTGGGTCAGCCCAAAGGTCCATCTAACCCAGCGTCCTGTCTGTCGGCAGCGGCCTTCACCCGTTGAGATTGACGCTGGGTGACTGTGGCTCTCCTTCCCTCCCTTCGGTCTTGTCTAGGGGAGCGAAGTTTTCCGTGCCGGGACGCGTTCGGAACACACATACGCCCACGCACACAGGTCCCAACCAGTTTACAAAGGCGCTAAAGAGACCGCGAATTTTCAGAGCCATAGCCCAAGTTATGGCAAGTGCAGAGGAAGATCCATCAAAACCGTTCACCTGGTCACCCCACTACAACCCCATCGGGCACCGTGGGATGCCTCCCACAATGCACTGTTTCTGGAAGCGCAGCAAGAAATGGTGGGATAAGTGCCCAGAAGGCACTGCAACTGAAAAGGCTTAGGAAAATGTCTATGGCATGAGTCGTGTGGACATCCGTGCTGAAGCCAATTCAATCGAGACTCAGCCGAGCCAAGGACTTTGTCATCACTGGGCCACACAAATGAGCGTGGTTCTTTGCAGCATTCCTCAGAAACCACTCCCAGGCCTTGATCTTTTTTATGGCTCTTCACTGAGCTCCTTCCCGCCTGTCAATATTGCCTTGGTAACAAGATCACTGAGAACAAGACCAAATATCCCAGCAGGACTTCCCTCCTCTCTCAGTTCTGTGTCCACAGCCCACAACCGGACTGGCCCGGCTTGTGGCCCAGCCAATTCCTCTACAAGCAGGCTCTGAAGGCATGCATCCCTTCCAGCTAGCTGGAGGTGGGGAGAGACCCTGGGTGTGTCTGGGTAAATACAGCTTGCGCCTGCTTCGCTCAGCTGTGTTAGCATGATACTCAGCGGATGGAGAGGTATTTTCCTCATTGTCAACAACTTAATCTGTGACCCAACACCGGCTCTGTCTCTGTGAAATGCAGCGAGAGCGGAAATATGGCTTCCAGTGTTTGTCACTTTGTGGGAAAACAGAAAAGCAGGACTGGGCTACGTTGTTCCAAAGGGACCCGGGGCTCACAGCCGAAAGAACCTTGCTACGCAGGGGCTTGACTTTCACAGTTCTCTGAGAGCAGGAGGGTGAGGGAAGGTCATTCTGGTCAGGGGGGTGTAGACCCTCCCTTGCCAGGACTGGTTTGACCTGTCCCCCCAACCCCGCAAAAGAACAGCGCTAAATAGGCATCACAAAGAGCCTCTTTTCTTGTGTTAATTGTGCTGGAGTTGTGTGTCCTGCTTGCTACGTGCGAAATCGCTTGAGACTCCTGGGCAGAAGTCACAGCCAAGAGGCGGATGGCAGCGGGTGGTGACTGACAGCCAGCGGCCGGGGCAGAGATGGGACAGGTGGCCAGCAGAATGGCTGCAGTACAACAAGTGGCCAGCAGGGCGGCAGAGAGGGGAGCTGAGCAGCCGGCAGGGCGGCAGCGGAGAGGGGAGCTGAGCGGCCGGGCAGGTGGCAGAGGAGAGGGGAGCCGAGCGGCTGGCAGGGCGGCAGAGAGGGGAGCCGAGCAGCCGGCAGGGCGGCAGCGGAGAGGGGAGCCGAGCGGCCGGCAGGGCAGCAGCGGAGAGGGGAGCTGAGCGGCCGGGCAGGTGGCAGAGGAGAGGGGAGCTGAGCGGCCGGGCAGGTGGCAGAGGAGAGGGAAGCCGAGCGGCTGGCAGGGCGGCAGAGAGGGGAGCCGAGCAGCCGGCAGGGCGGCAGCGGAGAGGGGAGCTGAGCGGCCGGGCAGGTGGCAGAGGAGAGGGGAGCCGAGCGGCCGGCAGGGCAGCAGCGGAGAGGGGAGCCGAGCGGCCGGCAGGGCAGCAGCGGAGAGGGGAGCCGAGCGGCCGGCAGGGCAGCAGGGGCAGGGAGGGGTGCCAAGTGGCCAGCAAGGCAGCAGCAGCAGGGAAGGGAGCCAAGCGGCCGGCAGGGCAGCGGCCGGGAGCCAAACAGCCGGCCGGCGGTGGAGGAGAGGAGAGCCGAACGACTGGCAGCAGGGAGGGGAGCCGAGCAGCCAGCAGGGCGGCGGCAGAAGGCACAATGTGCAGCTAGCAAGGCGGGGACGGAGAGGCGTACTGAGCAGCCAGCTGGGCGGTGCCAGAAAGCAGCGAGCAGGCGGCTGGCGAGTGACCACTGAAGTAAGGAAGATGCCTCCTTACCTGCCCCCCACCCAAGGTGGGAGGTGACCTCTGCGGATGCTCCTCTGAACTCTGGGTCTGCCAAGGGCAGCGACTGTGAGCGGGGTGCAGAGACGGGTTGGGCCTTGCTGGACTTAGGAGGCTGAGGGAAAGGACACTGCCCAGCCTACTGGGGTGGGACTTTCACTCCTGGTTTAGGTCTGTGAGCCCTGTCTGTGGTGTTTTCCCACACGAATGCTGCGTTATTTCCCTCCTTTTATTAAAAGCTTCTTTTCTACGCTCAGACTCTGCTTGCGAGGGGGGAGTTTTGCCTCTCCAAGGCATCCGGGGGCCGGGTGTGAATTTCCCACGTTCCTGGGTGGGGGCTCAGTTCTCCCTTGGATGGATGGAGAGGAAGCCCTAGATATTGAACCCGGCCCTGGCTGCTGCTGGCTCCACCTGGCAGAAGGGTCATTCGTCCAACAGTCTTGTCCGCCCATTTTCAGCCCTGGGTCCCCTCCAGACCTTGCTCCCCGGCTGCTTTCGCCCTGTACACCTGGTTGGAATGACTGGTCCTTAGATGCACTTGTAGGATTGCTGCTGCTTGAATGTTTAGCCCCTCCAGACCGTAGACTTGCCTCACAATGTGTAGGACCATGTGCACCGTTCCCCCTCCCCTCCAGACCATTCATGAAGATATTCAAGGGGAGAGGCCAGACGACAGACCCGCGCTACCTGGAACATTTCTTTCCTCATTAAATTGTGAATCAGTAGCCCTTGTTTGCATCCAGGCTGCAGCCCACGGACCAGTGTGTCTCAAAGTGCGTTTGCATTCATTTCACATGGGATTTCAAGAGCTTTGCTAAAATCCAAGCACACACGCACCCTACCCAGCTTCCCTTCGTCCTCGCATCCATGGGGCCTCAGAAGCAGTCGGCTTTGCCTGACGTGGCCTCTCTGGGCATGCGCATGCTGCTTGCAGTGCTTGGTTCTGCTAAGGAGGAGCCGGGCACCATTCCCCACTTGAGATCTGGTCCGTGACTTTACCAGTGGGGGGACGGGATTTCACCTCCCACAGGGCAATGGCAGGCAGGACTCTCCTTTCCCATTGGAAGAGCCGGATCCCGTACGGTGGTTTACAATGGTGCAGTACCTCCCCATCCCTTTTGGACAGCTCTGTGACTCAGTTCCCCAATCTGTAAAATGGGGAGAATGATCCTGACCTCCTTTGAAACCGACAGATGGGAAGCACTGGATAAAACCTGGTGTTACTGTAAGCATAATTATCGGCTGATCTGCGTGTTTGGAAGCTACCACCCTCGCGGGCAGAATTCCTTTCCTGGGGCTTCACGATTAGCTCGTTTCTCTTGGCCCCTTCAGCCGTCGTTCACCGCACAGCGATGGTCTGTTCTGGTTTGTGTCCCTCTCCTCTTCCACCCATTTTCTAAAACCGCAGGGTTTCGAGCGGCCAGTCCCTGCGAGCCATGTACTAGCTGTATCCCCCACCCCTTTCCCAGGCTGGTATCTCCCAACCCGGGGAACTCCCCACTGGCTGGAGTTACCCTTCCCTCTCTTCTGACCCTGCTCACTAGCAACTTGAATTCTCCCTGAACTCTTGCTGCGTTCCCAGGGACTTTAGGAAGTGAGCATGACTACTCTCAACCCCGCCGGTAGCGCCTTCCTTTCGGTGCAGGGTGCAAAGTGTGTGGAAACCCTGGAGCGAGTCTCCTGATCCTAGGGCCAACGCCGTCGTAACTCAGGCTCTTGGATTGCACATATTTGCTGTGTGCGTAACCCAGCAGAGACACCAGTGGTTAAAACCCTCATGACTGCAGCGTCCCATGCTCTTGGCAGCCGGCCTGGGGAGTTTTCACGCTCCCTCCCGCCACCGCCCATGCTGGGAGTAGCAAGGAGATGCTGCCCGTCACCGCCCCCTTCATTTTTCCATTCCTTTCCCCTCATTCCTACCCCAAAGGATTCACTAGTTCATGCAGGCACACACAGCCCTGGCTGTCCTGCACCCTACCCTGCCCCCCGCAACTTTATGAACTTTCTCTTCACTCCCAGCTCGGAGACGGAGGCACAGATCAGCCTGTTTCAGATCCTCTGGTTAAAACCCCCATGATTGCAGCGTCCCGGCTCTTGGCAGCTGGCCTGGAGAGTTTTCACTCTCCCTCCCGCCTCACTCACAGCTGAGCGGGGGACGATCAGCCAGTTGGCTGTAAAAATCAGAATTTGGAGCCCCTCCCGAGTGGGGCCGGTGTAAACGGTAGGGGACGGGGGCAGCTCCGGGCTGCATGTTGTAGGGAAGCGGTGTTAGTCGTTACAGCAAAATGCCATGCTGTGACAAGTCAAGGCACTCTGGCTGCACACACCCACCTCGCCAGGGGTTGTCTCCTTGGCATGCTTGGAATGACCCTGAGACATCCCCCCTGGCTAGGCAGCGTCTGAGTCAGCAGTAGCTTAATGACCTTAGAAAGCAAGGAATTAGCCCAAGTGGGAGGCCATGTGGCTGGGGTGGATGATCTCATGGGGTTTTCCCTGCCTCTGACCTTGATGGTCCTGTGACACCCTGGTCAGGGAGAGCTGGTCCCAGGCACACACCGGAATGGAGGAAAACGGCTGAAGGAGAAGGGGGGCGGGCTGCTGCCCCTTCCAAGGGGGGGCTGAAGAGCCAGGCTCTGAGATACGCACACAAGGGGAGCGGGCCCTTAGCCCCAGGGCAGTTCGCCCCTCCCCCAACCCCATTGGCAGGCCTGGCTACAGTCATCAAATAAATACAGTCGAACGCTAGAGTTGTGAACCAATCAGCTAACCACACCCCTCCGTTAGCACCGGAAGTAGGCAATCAGCAGCAGAGCCCCCGCCCCAAAAGCTAATTCTGCACGGTACTGAGTACAATGTAAATGACTTAAAAAAGGAAGGGAAGGTTTAAAAAGCGATTTGACACGGGAAGGCCCCTTTTCGGTGCTTGTGGCATGTAAATGAAGCTGGGTAAATTGCAGCATTTTTCTGCTCCAAAGCTGAACTAAGCCTGCGTTCGGCCGTTAGCTTGTGGAAGAACCGGGGTGTTTTGTTCGGCGTGAGGCACAGGCCCCGGTGCCCAGCGCCTGGCAGGCGGCGGAGCTGTTTGGAAGCGTAACGTTTCACCGCCCGCCCGCCTTCCCAGCTGCTCAGGAGAGCCGAAGGGCTCAGCCGCCAGCACGTCAGGGGAGCTCGGCTCCGTTTGCTGGACTGAGCATGGAGAATAGGGGCCTCCCCTTGCCAAGTTTCCCCGGAAACAGTCACCTCACGTAGGCTGGGGGCTGGACGGCGAGCTCCAACAATGCACTGCGCCCAGCGTCATGCCCATGGGGCTGGCTGCTTTCCCGGCCCTGGTTCCAGACAGTCTCCGGCCCGGCGGAAGCAGCTGGCAGCAAACAGCCCGGGCTGGCTGCCCCTAGACGTTACCTCCCTGCACCTTTAACCATCTCCAGGGTCCTGCTGGAGGGAGCCACTGGTCCCGTCCCCTGCCCTCCGCTCCCGTCAGAGCTGCACAGTCGGCGTGAGCACGAGCCAGCTACCAACGGACACAATCCCCCGGCCCCAGAGTCCAGGCTCCATGGCGTGGGGCCGGCCCGCCCGCACCGCTGGGGTGCCCCATGTTAGCAGGCCGGTGTCAGTCTACACAAACACACCCACTTGCTCCAGTCCCCGGCCCGCTGGACAGCCCAAATCCGGGGTCCCCTTCCCCTGACAACCCCCTCACCCCGAGGCAGCCCAGGCTGCGAGACCAGGGCCTTACCTTCCTCAGGTCGTCCAGCCCGTACTCCACAGCCGAGGTGAGCACCTCCAGGGCCTGCCGAGCGAAGACGCACGCTGGTGAACCCTCCGTCTGTCCTCTCCAGCCACTCTCAGCTGGCCGCATCGGGGCTATTCTACAGCTGCCCCACCCAGCCCACATGCACTGGGGGGGGCAGAGAGTCTTGGGGCTCCAGCAGCCCCCCCCGAGGAACAGGTTTGAAAGGAGACCAAGAGCGCTGTGGAGACACGGCAAAGGAAGTCGGCCTGGCCTGCCCGGGGGACCTGAGGGGCTGACAAGCGCCAGAGAGGCCCACGAACGTATGTGCTCCCCTGACGCCCCCTCCCCCGCGGCCCAGCCACCGCAGATGCAGCCGCCCACGGGACAACATATCCGGGTCCAGGCTGACCCGTCCGCACAGACATCCTCCCGTTGCCAGGGGCGGGGGGGCAGGGGGCCTGAGGCGCTGGGCCCAGGAACAGAACCGCTGCCAAGCGGCCCAGATCTGACCCTGAGGCTCCCTGTGACCGGCCTGGGGCGCGCTCCGCTCCAGAACCAGCTCGTGCGCTCCCGCCCATGACACCCCGCTGGGCTCTAGAGCAGCCGCTTTCAAACTCTTTTTCTCACGACCCAGTTGAAGAAAATGGTCGATGCCGCCACCCAACAGAACGTGACCAGAGTGTGGGCTGCAGGGTGGGAGCTTTGGGGTGCAGGAGCGGGCTCCGGCTTTGGGGGTGTCAGGACGGGGGCAGGACGGGCTCCCCTTGAGCGGCTCCCGGGCAGCGGTGCAGCGGGGCGGCTAAGGCAGCTCCCTGCCTCTCCTGGCCCCACAGACCATGCTGCCCCCAGAAGCAGCCTGCCTCAGGTCCCCAGCCAATGGGAGTACAGGGCTAGGGCATAGGGCAGGGGCAGTGCATGGAGCCCTGTGCTCTCCCCCCCCCAAGCCAGGCCTGCTGCTGGCCGCTTCTGGGGTGCAGCACAGTCTGTAGTGCGAGGACAGGCTGGGAGCTGCCTTAGCCCCCGCACTGCTCACCTGATCCCCCTGCTGCCACAAGCCCAGCGCCCAACATCCCACCCCCCCAGTGCTGGGGCGCACCCCGTCCTTTGGAAACCGCTGGCCCAGAGGACCCCTCGCACTTGAGGCTGGGCAGTTGAGTCTCCCCGGGACCGCCCAGCATCCACTGGGGCTTGTGCCCAGGGCAGGGCGGCTGGTCTCCATCAGCCTACAGGGAAGGGGAACTGGCCACCCCGGGGATGGATCCCAGTCACCCCGCCCTCCCTGCACCATAGGGCATTGCTAGCAGGACAGCTCCCCCAGCAAGCCGGGCCTTTCAAGGCTTCCTGGGGCACCTGGGAAAAAGCAGGGAGCCGGGCTGGACTCAGAAAAGCCGCCGCCTTGCCTCAACAAGCCCGGGAACGCCGGGAGAACTGGAAGAGCCGGACTCTTCTCTGCCAGGCGCTGGAGGCAGCCAGCCTCACCCGCTCCCAGAATTAGCATTGGGAGCCCGTCACCGGCCGGCCGGGCTGTACTCACGCTGGCCCGAGGGTAGCGGCCTAGCAACCCCACGAGTCAGGAGAGGGTCATGCAGAGCGTGGGGCAGCACAGGGCTGGCCAATGACGGTGGAGACAGAGGCCATAGGGGGCAGGCCCTGTGTCCTGCCTGAGAGGGCAAAGGGAGGGAGGAGCCCATGTGGCTGGGACAGTGGGTAGGGGAGGAGGTGAAAGATCCCCTCCTGGTCACACCCCACCCTCCTGCTCTCTCTCCCCGGGGCGGGTGGGTTGCTGCCTGGTGCTGGGCTGCCTCCTTCTTCCAAGCGTGCCAGACACGGGCTCAGCTCTGGCTCCCGGGAGCTGTGGCTGTACAGCAGCCCAGGGCCCTCTGGCAACTTGGTTCTCACCCTCCCCAACTGTTCACGCTTGCTCCCCGGGAGGCTGATAGGGCCATGCTGGCCTGTCTCATGGGCTCCCTTGATTGGAGGAATTAATCCAGAGCACCTGGGGCATGAAAGGCAGGTGCCTCCTTCCACCTAGGGCCGCCCCCCCAGAAGGAAACCTGTCCCGCCCAGCTGGGTGCTGCCCAGACTCTGCCCAGAGAGCAGGTGGGAGAAGAAAGAGAAACACCTGGTCAGTGGCAGAGCCAGGATTAGAGCCCAGCTCAGTGTCAACAGGCGAGGGACAGATCAGGAACAGCCACTGATGTTCCCAGTCTGGGGAGCGGCCTGAGGGCACCCTGGCCCCTCAGCCAGGCATGGACAAGGTCCCATGGGTTGCCAGCTCTCCCGGACCGGTGCCGCAAATGACCTCCGGTCCGTCCGGTCTGGAGGGCCGGTAACCCTGCCGAGCAAAAAATCTCCACCCTAGCAACGACACAGCCTGGGTCCCCCGCTCCGCAGGCTGCCTGCGGCCACGCTCCCAGCTGGAGACACTCCTCAAATCTGGGGGGGTTATACAAAGAGGGGCAGATGCCCCAGAGATTTCCAGGTAGCCCAGACTCCGGAAGAACAAAAGCCGCAGCGCTGGCCTGGGGCAGGGACCCGGACTGGAAGCAGTGGAGCCAGCAAAGCTGCCGAACTTTGGGAGGAGAAGGCATAAGAACGGCCACACTGGGTCAGACCAAAGGTCCATCTAGCCCAGCGTCCTGTCTGCCGACAGTGGCCAATGCCAGGTGCCCCAGAGGGAGTGAACACAACAGGGAATCATGCAATGATCCCTCCCATTCCCAGCGTCTGACAAACAGAGGGACACCATCCCTGCCCATCTTCGCTCATAGCCATTGATGGATCCACCCTCCATGAATTTATCTAGCTCTTTTTTGAATCTTGTTAAAGTCCTGGCCTTCACAACATCCTCTGGCAAGGAGTTCCACAGGTCGCCTGTGCGCTGTGTGAAGAAAAAACTCCCTCTGGTTTGCTTTAAACTTGCTGCCTCTCAACCCTCACTTTGAATGCATGCTGGCTGGGGCGTTAGTTGCGTTTTAGCTGTATTTCTCTTGTAGCCACTTCTGACTTTGTGCCTCGTGACATGGGTTCACATCAGATCTCTCCTTCCCTCCTCAGCGCGCGCTTCCTCTTGCCCGGGGCGTTTAAACTGAAGGGCTTGGGAAAGTCCGTGTGAGGGAGCCACGGCTGCGCGCATTGTTTCCCGATGAAATCACTGACCTGTGTGACCGGGGAGGGCTGGCCACAGCAGGACTTTGTCCGGGGTTGGGGGGAATCCCAGGCTGAGGTGTGTGGGTGTCCCCCGGGCAGTTCACACCCCTGCAGGGCTGGGGGCGACTTGCCTGCTGGCTGGGAGTGACGGCGACAGCGGCAAAGCTGTGGAAAGGGCACCCCAGGTCCGAGGGCAGGGGAACGTGGCTCCTTCTTGGTCTGGCTGGGACCCTGGGGATGTCACGACCCTCTGGGCTGTGGTCCCTGTCCCCTGCCTGCGAGGGGACCGCCCCAAACTCACTTCAGCGCCGCTGCTGGCGTGGCCAGAGGGGCACCCACGAGCTGCTGCCCCATCTCCTGCCCCCGCCTCTCCCCAGGACAGAGCCAGGGCGGCCACCACTGTGCCCCGAGCCAGCCTGCCCAGGCCCGGGGCTGGCTCGCTTCCCCAGGAGCATGCACGGAGGGGGGTGAGTTGGGCAGCCAGGAGCCAGGCCTGCTCGCTCCGGCAGGACACAGGACAAGGCGGCTGTGCGGGGGGCTGCTGCCTGGGGACCCCGGCCGCTCCTGGCACATCAGTCTAGCCCAGAGCCAGGCCCTGCAGGGAGCGTGGCGCTGAGGGCATGGGAGAGAAAGGGCCGACTCCCAGGGAGACTCGCCTCATGGGCAGGGTGATGCCCAGGATGGCCCCCGTTTCCTTGGGCTGAGTTTATTTTAGTTCCCTGAGAGGGGTGATTCACTCCCAGGCTTTCCGGTGCTATGGGGAGGAGGGGGGGCACTGCTCTAACAACAGCCTGGTGCAACCAGCCTCCCGCTCCTCTCCCCATAGCGCCCCCGTCCCTTAGCCCCACGGTGCACAGCGCAACCCCAGTGACGAGGCATAGAAAGGACCACAAAGGGTAGAGGTGGGGGGTTGGGGCAAGCTTGCTCCCCGCCCCATGCTGGCCCCTTCCTGCAGGCCCTACGCTCACCGGGGGCCCCGCCCTCTCTCCTCCACCAGGCAGGGCTGGAGGGGGAGCTGGCGGTCAGGGGAGTGGAGCAAAGACCACGCGGGTGAGGCACATAGGCCGTTCCCAGCCAGGAGGCCGGGGGAGCCGGGCAGCACAGCTGGATCCGGCATTGCAGCTTTTCACCACCATTCTGCATGCCCTTCCCCTGCAGGGGCTGGGCTCGAACCCCGGGCCTGTGGCACAGCCCGCCACTGCGGAAGCCAAGGCCTAGCGCCCTTGGGGCAGCAGTAGCAGGCTGTCTGAGCCCAGCTGCTAGAGGGGGACGTGACATGCACCCTCCCTGCAGCCCGCTTGGGGGCTGTGTCTGACCCACCCCCGCCCTTCCCACGCCCAGGCGGCCCGCGGCACTCACGGTGAGGCTGTGGAGGGTCACGCTGTTGGTGTACAGGAACTCCACCACGGCCAGGAAGACCTCGGGCTGCACGTGGCTGAGGACCAAGGGGGCCGGTGGCGGCTGCGGCTCCTGGGCGTCTGGCTGGGGCTGGCTGAGCACCCCCGGGAAGGCCCGGCAGCGGCAGCGAGGATGCAGCGATGGGCGAACACCTCCTGCCGCTCCCGGCCCACCACGAAGGTCACGTCGCTGTGGAGAGCGAGACGGACCAAGCCACCCGTGAGGGGCGGGGATTGCAGCCGGCCCGGCCGCCGCTGCCTGGGGCTCCGTGCAGAGTGACCTCTGTGCAGGGCCCCCCGGCCCCAAGCAGGGTAACCACTGGCCCCCACCTCCGTGCAGGGTACCCCATCCCCCATACATAGTACGTCCTGGGGCCCTATCTCCATACAGAGTAGCCTTGGAACCCTACCCCCATACAGAGTACCCCCTAACCGCTACCTCCGTGCAGGGTACCCCATCCCCCATATAGAGTACCCCCAACCGCCACCTCCATGCAGGGTACCCCATCCCCCATAGAGAGTACCCCCTGTCCTCCCTCCTGCATGCAGGGTACCCCATCCCCCACAGAGAGTATCCCCAACCGCCACCTCCATGCAGGGTACCCCATCCCCCATAGAGAGTACCCTGTCCTCCCTCCTGCATGCAGGGTACCCCACCCCCACAGAGAGTACTCCCTAACCCCACCTCTATGCAGGGTACCCCATCCCCCATACATAGTACGGCCCAGTGCCCTAGCTCCATACAGAGTAGCCTTGGAACCCTACCCCCATACAGAGCCCCCTAACTGCCACCTCCATGCAAGATACCTCATCCCCATACAGAGTACTCCCTGTCCTCCCTCCTCTATGCAGGGTACCCCATCCCCCATACAGAGTACTTCCTAACCCACACCTCCATGCAAGGTACCCCATCCAGAGTACCCCCTCCTCCATGGAGGGTACCCCATTCCCCCATAGAGAGTACTCCCTGTCCTCCCTCCTTTATGCAGGATACCCCATCCCCCATACATAGTACACGCCGGTGCCCTATCTCCATACAGAGTAGCCTCCATACAGAGTATGCAGGGAACCCTACCCCCATACAGAGTACCCCGTAACCGCCACCTCCATGCAGGGTACCCCATCCCCCATATAGAGGACCCGCCTTGGCTCCCCATCCTCACACAGTCCTATTGGCTGCACAGAATTGCCCAACCGAGTGTCATGGGCCCTGTACTGCTAACCGCTAATGGAGATTCCCCTGGCCTACCCCAGGGGAAGGGGCTGTGGAAATGCTGAGGGTTCTCATGTGATTGCACGGCTGCTATTGTTTGCTTGGTTGGTTCAAAACTCCATGTAGGGCAGGCAAACCACTTCCTCTGGAAGGTTCAAAAATCTACAGGCCGCTTGCTAGCATGGAGTCAGACCTGAAAAGGAAAGTGCCGTGGGCACTGGCGCCTGCCCAGAGGGGTTTTCACTCTTCATGCAGCCGGGAGTGGAAAGTCCAGCTGCTGAGAATCCAAAAGCGGCTTTTTGCCTTTGCCTTTGACTCACGGCGCTGGTGGCAGGCAGCTGCTGGAACCAGAAATGCTGACGAATAATTCCACCCCGGGCAAACTTTTCCCATCTCCCCGGCCGCCGGCGTCTGGGCGCCGCTGCCAGCACCCGCCTGGTGGCATGGCAGGGCCAGCCGGGTCGGGGGCTGCTGCTGCTCACAGTGCACAGGAGTCAGTTCTGCTGCTCGAGGGTTGCCCCCCGTCCCCTATGCATAGTACCCTCTGGCCCCACACAGGATATCCCCATCCTCCATCTCCCCTTCCCCTGCTCAGCAGGGCCTCTGGGCACCTCCCCCAGCTGCCCAGTGTCTCTGTGAGCTAAGGCAGGATTCTGCAGCGGAGGAACGGAGGGGCGGTGCCAGCGATGGGCCTGACGTCCCGTCGGGGCTCCAGGCCTCGTCTGTGGCGGAGCCAAGCCCAGAAGCCAAATCTCCCGCATGTCAAATGGACCCAGAACCGGCACGTTGCCCCCGGGCGTGGCACAAGGCTGCCTGCATAGGCTGGGGCCTGCAGGGGCAGGTGAATCCATTGACCTGGCTTCTGGGTGCAACCCCTATCTGAGATTGGCCCTGTTCTGCATGGAGCAGCTTTTGCCATCTCCATCGTTATCCCTGGGCCCTCTCTGTACCAGCGTACAGCAAGCTCCCCCGGCACTCCCCAAGCACTGCCCTTCGCAACGCGCTTCAGGAGCCAGGCACCCGCACTGAAATGCAGCCACCTCTGGTGTGGAGCACCTCAGCCCCCCAGCACGCCCCCCACAGCACCAGCAGCAGGGCGGTGAGCATGGATCTGGAGGCCGAGAACAGCCAGGCAACGGTCCCCTCCGGTGAAGTACGGGCTCTTTGATGCCCACGTAGAGTGGACAGGGCGTCGGCGCCAAGGACTCAACCAAACTGACCCCCAGGAGGGAGCTCGTCCGCCCTCCCACCCTGCCAGTACTGAAACACTTTCTGCCACGGCAGCATGGCCCCATCTCCCAGGCAGGCTGCAAATCCGGGGTCTGTCTGGCTCTGCTACCCACCCGGTGGGTGCTGGGAGCCAGAGGCTGCCCCCAGGAAACCCACCTGACTCAGTGAAACGGGCCCCCAGTGTCCAGTGTTAGGAATCCCTTCCTTCAGGGAACTTTGGCCCCTGAGACCAGCCCATAACTTGGGCTGTCGGCCTGGGCACATCTTAGCACCTCGCTGCCTTCAGCGTAGCTTTCATCTTCAACTGGGAGCTCAGCCACAGGGCGACTAAGGGAGTAGACCAAGGTCATACAGGAGTTGGTGGCAGAGCAGGGCCATCCTTCCTCACAACACCCTGTGAGCTGTCCTGCACCGTAGTATGTGCCCTGTAGCCATGAATGGTAACACAGGCTGACAGGAGCTGGCTGGGCCCCGAGGGTGGATTTTATGAGCTTGCCCAGGGAGGAAATCACAGGTGATAGGGTCTAGGCAGAACTATTTGAAGCCATCGGGCCCTGCACAGCCCTGCACGAGGGAGAGCAGCCTCAGGAGGCTCTAGCTGAATGAGTGACCTGGGCCAAGCTCCCTAGCCCATCGCCAGTGCCTGAGCCGGCCCATCTCACCCCGTGAGACACGTGTCGCACGTCAGGGTAAACGGCAGGACGCAATCACCGCCTGGTATATTTCAGCCCCGCCTCCTGTCCCGGAGCCCAATGCTGCAGCCAGCTCTGGGGTGAAGCGTTGCTGTCATTTAACAGCACACACCCACACGGCACCACAGGTCCTGTGAAGAACCTGTCGTCCCCTCCCGCTGTCCCGCCTCCTGGACAGTGCCAGCTGAGCCAGGTCCCCTGCCCATCCCTCGCTATTGCGCCGCTGACGGCTGCTCCAGCTGCCTCCTTCCATAGGTGCCAAGGGCGCTGGGACCTCGGTGTCTCGGCCCGGGAGGGAACAGGAGCTGGGGGAGGCGGAAACCTGCCCCTCGGGTGCGGAGGAAGGTGCTGATGAGCAGCTAGAAAATCTGTTAACCACATTTCCCCACCCGCGGCAGGTTTGCCTGAAGCCCTGCACGGTGCTGGCGAGGAAACCCATCTTCTGCCCGCACCACACGGCTCCGTGAGCAGCGATGCTGGGCGCTGGAGCCAGGCTCTGGAGCCAGGGGGACAGGCCTAGGGCCTTGCTTCTTCCCAGCATGCCTTGGAGACCGCTCTCCCTCAGCAGCCTCAACAAAGCGATCTCCCAAGCATCTCCCCCTTCCAGCGGCTGCTTCCTCCTCTCCTTCCGGCTCCACTCAGCTTCTAGACATGAGAGGCTTTTCCCCCCACGTGCCGGCCCGGCCTGGGTCAGTGGCCTGCCCCCACCAGGAGCCCAGAGAGCAGATTGCTTGCACTTGGCTGCCACCGAGGGAGAGGATAACGGGCAATTGTGGGTGCTGAGAGGTGGTCACAGACTGCTCTCTCAGCCCGGCCCTGGCCTAGCTCCTGGCTCCCAGCCACACGACTCCGCAGGCAGGGCTAACACAAAGGGGTGACTTCGTGCGCACTTGTCGGGCCTGATCAACGCCCACAGAAAGGTTTGGGTCAGGCCCTTCGGTCCAAACCCAAGGCCCTCGTGCAACGGCAGCTGCTCCTGCTGTAGCATGCGGCCAGTGCAGAAGGGCTGCGCAGACACCAGGGAGGGACAGACGGACGCTGGGTTTCCTTTAGTGACGTGTCATTGCACCCACTGGTGAAATCCATCTTGCTCTTTTTTGAACCCTGTGAAGTCCTAGTCTTCACAACATCCTCTGGCAAGGAGTTCCACAGGTTGACTGTGCGCTGAGTGTCACCTGGCCTCCACATCTCTGTCCTCCAACGCCTTCCGCTGGCTCCTTGCAGAGGATGGGCCCAGGCCATCAGTTGCCTGGATACAGTGTTTGGCCACTGTCTGGGCACTGGCACATCTGCCTGTTACGCTCTCTGCAACAATCCCACAGCCTTGTCCCACCACTGGATACTTGTGTAACACATTGGGGAAACTGAGGCACACACAGTGCTCAGACAAGACATTACGAGAGCTCCCTCTTCGTCCCAGCCCCTCCCACCGGCAGAGATCCTTCACCTCCCCGAGAGGCGGTAGCTAGGTGAATAGAGGGATTCTGCCCTCCACCCAGCGCTGTCTACGCTGGGACTTAAGTCAGCTTAACAGCGCGCGCTCGGCGTAGATAAATGGGCCTCCTTTCCCGATGCGCAGCAGCAAGCCTGCGTGGAGCCGACGTGGCTGGATTTTCTGGGGCTCCAAGTTCTTCAGCACAAACCGTCGTGGGAATCGACGGGCCTCTCGCGCCCGCCAGCTGGCCACGACCTCCGCTCCCCTGTCACATGTCCTGCAGGGTCCCCGGAGAGCAGCGGCGCCACATTCCTCGCACCAGGTTCTCTCCTCGGCCGTCCCCGGCTCCTGGGTCCGCGACGAACGGTCCCATCACGGCTAGCTATGCTCCAGGGCTGGGGGTGCGCCACCTTACCAGGGCAGGGCCAGCCAGCTGCACTCCCGGCTGCTCTCCAGCTAGGGGGCCGGGTTTTCCAGGGGGTTTCTCCTCCACAGGCAGCAGCTCGGCTCACCCGGATGCTGGTCTCTCCTCCAGAGTGGAGCATCTGCCCTCCCATCCCAGGGAGAAGCGAGACGCTTCAGACTGGGCGTAGCTCCGCCTTCCAAGGTGGGTGAAATCAGCCCCCAGGTGCCGGCTCGTTCTGCACACGGGCTTGTCGAACGGTTTGGAAGGAGCGGGTTGAAATCACAAGGTTTGCATAGCCGGGGAAGGGGGCCATATAAGGACGGAGACCTGATCCCACAGGCTGCAGCCGGCCAGAGAGGCGACCCACGAGACTGCTGCAAGGCTACATAGGACAATGCTCGATCTACGCGTAAACCAGAGGGGCCTCAGATACTGGGTGGTAACCAAGTCAAACTCCTTCTGAGCTGCTGTCACACCGCACCGGTCAGTCTGACGCAGCCCTGAGCGCTTTGCAAACTGATGCTGACACAGACAGATATTTGCAAAGCAGTTTAGGGGACCTAGACACGTGTTTAGATGTGTCTAAACCCTCTAGGCTGCTCTGAAATTCTCAGCCCCACCCACATAGGTCCAGCATGGGAATGCAGCCACCTCTGGGGTGGGGTGTGGCTACCGTGTCACTGCCCACAGCAACACTGCCCAAAGGTTTAGGACAGGAAGCAAAGGGAGAAGCCCACAGCACAGAGGCCCCAAGGAATGAGGCTGGGAAGGGGTCCAGAGGGGCCAGGCAGCAGGCTGTGCCCACACACACTCTGGCAGTGGGCACAGAGGGAAGGGGGCTGAGGTTCCCTAGCTCTCGTGGCCCCTCTGCTTGGTGTATGGCCCGGCCTGGTCCAGCCAGCTCCCCTGGCCCATCTCACCTGAACTGCGGGTTGTTAATGAGGCTCCTGATGGCAGCAGCAAAGGCAGCCGCGTCCCTCCAGGACGGCGGAGCCGGCGGAGGCCATGGCCTGGGCAGCTAGGCTGCAGTGCCAAGGCAGGCGGGAGGCCGCTGGGCTGTGTGTGGGGCAGAGAGGCCCAGCCCAGCGCTGAGGCTCCGCGGTGCTCCCCTGGCCTGCGGGTCGCTCTCTCGCGCTCCTTGCAAAGCAGGAGCAGCTGTGGGGGGCTGGGAGCCGCCAGGCAGGAACGGGAAGGAGCAGGGACGGGGAGGCAGGCTCAGGCCACGGGGAGGAGGCCCCTGCCGCACGCCACGGAGCTCATCACTAAGGAAACGGGCAGCTGCCCAGCTCCGGAGATCCAGCGGCTGCCGCGCGGGGCGTGTGGGAAGGCGGCAAGCCTGAAACCAGAGCCGCAGGGTCAGAGTCGAGCCAGGCAGGCGGCCGGCACGGGGGCCAGGCTCGGGGAACGGCAGCAAAGCGCCAGGACCGGAGTTCTGCAGGGGCGGATGATCGCAGCCGGGGCCTGCAGGAGGGCGAGGGGAAAGCAGCGGGAACATCCCCCGGCCCCGCATCTGCCCCAAGCCAGAGGCAGCTCCACTCCATCCCCACCTCTGAGCTTTGCAAGGCCTCAGGGTGCAACGGGAGGGCTGGTGCCAGTGCGGGGGCTGAGCCATTGAGTCCAGCTCAGAAAAAAAAGCGAGTGGCTCCTGGCAGCTGAGGGCTCTGTCTGCCCACCCCCCCACCCTTTGCCCTGTCACTGCCCGGCTCCCTTACTTCCCCACAGCCCGGCAGTCACAGCGGCAGGGTCGCAAAGACCAGGTAGGCGCAGGTATGGGGCCTGCACCCTTGCTCCAGCGCCGTCTGGGCCAGCGCTCGGAGCAGGTCAGGCCCCCAGAGGGGAGCCGGGCGGTGCTGGCAGGAAGTGGTGGGGTGCTGGCATGGGGGTCCCTGACTGAAATCTACACACCACATGCACCCAGCTCTGCTCCGTGCTGGAGACAAGCCAGGGGCAGGAGGGAGCATCCATCATTCTACCCCCGGCTCGACTGTCTGAACTGTACCGGGGCAGGCGCTCCTGCCGCAGGCCCCTCGGTTTGCCCTCCGGTGAACGCGGTGAAGGAGGCATTGCCCGTATGGTGAAGTCTAACACACCCTGAGCGAGGCTGCTCCTGTTTAAGAGGAACCACTTGTGTTCTCTGCGAGGGTGACCAGCGCCTAGCGCACGGCGACTCCGGTCTGTGACACCTGCGATTGTTAAAGAGGAAAGAATTGTAAATACCCACTGGCTGCGTCTAGACTGGCATGATTTTCCGCAAATGCTTTAAATGGAAAAGTTTTTCCATTAAAAGTATTTGCGGAAAAGAGCATCTAGATTGGCACGGACAAAAGCACTTTTTGAGGAAAAGCGTCCATGCCAATCTAGAGCGCATAAAGCCCGATCGCCATTTTCGCGATCGGGCTTTTTTGCGCAAAACAAATCTCAGCTGTCTACACTGGCCCTTTGCGCAAAAGTTTTGCGCAAAGCGGGACTTTGCCCGAACGGGAGCAGCATAGTATTTCCGCAAAAAGCACTGATTTCTTACAGTAGGAAGTCAGTGCTTTTGCGGAAATTCAAGCGGCCAGTGTAGACAGCTAGCCAGTTTTTCCGGAAAAGCGGGTGATTTTCTGGAAAAACTGGCCAGTCTAGACACAGCCACTGAGTTCTTCACTAGGGGTATGTCTACACTACTGCATTATTTCGAAATTTCTAATTTCGAAATAGTTAATTTGAAATAGCTTATTTCGAAATAACGTGTCTACACACAAAATGCATTGCGAAATAGCGTTTTTCTATTTCGAAGTAGCACGTCCACACTGAGTGGACATTGAATCGCATTGAAGGCTCGTTAGAACCAGTTCCTGCAGGGCATCAAGTCAGAAGTTTCCTTGTGGCCAGGGCGGCCAGCAGGGCACCTTGGGAAGGGCTGGAGGCCCCCTATTTCGAAAGAAGCGTCTACACAGCGCTTATTTTTAAATAGCAGTTTCGAAATTGGTGCTATTCCTCGTGGAATGAGGTTTACCAATTTCAAAATAAGCCCTCCGCTATTTCGAATTAATTTCGAAATAACAGAATGGCTGTGTAGATGCTAGGAAAGTTATTTCGAAATAACTGCTGTTATTTCGAAATAACTTTGCTGTGTAGACATACCCTCGTTCTGCCGTCTGATCACTCCGCCTGTCTCTTTTTGGGGGGCAATACAAGAGAACGAACTTGCTGTCTCTGCTGTTTCTAGTTCATGTCACCTTCCAGGCTCGGATGCCGCACTGCTTGGGTTGCACACACAGGGAGCCGTTAGGAATTTCAAAAGCTCTCCTCCGGTCGGATTTTTTGCTTTAAACAAATAGAAACATTTCTGCAGGCCTTTAGGTTCTGCCAAAGGTTTGTTTGGACAATGTTTATCTCGGAGGGCAGGCTGCTAGCTTCCCTCTCAAGCACTGGTTGAGATCCAGGTAAATAGATCTAGGCCATGACACAATCATATACCACAAGAGCTGGGGCTTTCAGAGTTTACCCCCCCTCCGCCCCCGTCACCCCCTGCATTCTGGGCAGTTTGTTCACACACCCTGATGCGACAGGACAGGGGAACAGCGAAGTAGCTAGATTAGGTAGCTGGACGTAGATTTTGTGCTGGGGTTTGTCACTTCCTTAAATAAATCTGCAAAAAGAGAACATGCAGAGATCTTCCAGCACCAGGCAGGGAAGAGTTAAATTCTGCATGATGGCCAGAGGACTTCCATGTCACATAGCAACACACAACGTGTCACTACAAAATAAACACCCTGCCTTCAATTTTCCTTGCTACACAATGTCCCGGCCCCTCCTGGAAAGCCACACGGGAGCGGAGGGGAAAAGGTAGGTCTGGTGGTGAAGAAATCAGAGGCAAGGCAATGGCTCCGGGGAAGGGGAGGCCAGGGAAGGTGGCATGTGATGGGGAGGGAGGGATGTGACCCGGCCCGGGGGAGGTGAGGAGCATGGAGCACTGCGCGGGGAGGGGATGTGGGGCGGGAGGACCAGGCAGCGTGGGGATCCAAAGGGCAGGGCGCTCAAGCAGGGAGGATGTGCCGTGGGCACGTCTGGGAGCTCTGCAAGCCAGGCTGGGCGACTCTGACCTGGATTCTGACGGAGGTGGGAGTAACAGAGTCCTCAGGGCCCGAGATCGGGGGGCTGCAGCATCCGACCAGAGGAGCCAAGGGCACCGTGGAAGACGCTGCTGTCGCTGGGGCAGGGCGTGAGTAAGGGTCGAACACGGCTCTGGTGAGAAGCAGGGCGGAGGCAAGGATCCCATCCAGAGAGGGGCTGGGGACAGGTGATTAGACCAGGGCAAAACCTGCCAAAAGTTTGGGTGCCCGGCTCTCCAGCCGAATTCCCAGAAGGGGCTGAGCAGCGGCCTTCTGGAACCAAGCCTTCTGTTCCTTCTGACGCTGCTGGCCAAAGGCATCTGGGGTGAAGTGGGGCGCCCCGGTGCCTGGCCTCCCTTCGGGCCGGGCTAAGGAGAGGCTAGAGGCCAGGGCCGGGCTGGCACTAGTGGCGAGTTATGTCTGGCAGAGAGGCGAAGGAGCACCCCGATGGGGAGGGGGGGCAAAGGCAAGTGGTGAGCGAGGAGGGGGGTTGTTACAACACCTTGGCGTGCTGGGAAGAGACAGAGGAACTTCAGGGGCTGCCGGCTCCCGTCATGTAACATGGGTCGGGGCACAAGACGGCAGTGCCCCCGGCACATGGCGAGGGCTGGCATCGGTCCCCTCCAGGGGCGGCTCTCCCTTTACAAAACGATGGCGAAGAATCGCACCCCAAACCAAGCCCCCAGGTCTGCCGTTGGCTCTACATGGGGCAGGTCTAGCCCCGGAGGTGCCACATGGCCATGGGGAGTGTGGGGGCTGCAGGGACCCAGTCACAGGGCTTAGGAGTCAGGGCTGCAGGTCGGGTACGTGGCCTGTTGGCCTCTAGCACGCAGCCCCTGCGCTGCCCGAAACGCCACGAAATTCAGAGGAGGAAAAAGAACCCTTCCCCACCCCCGAGTGTCCCAGAAATAGTCCAGGAGACAGGGTCAGGCAGCCCCGCCCGCTCTTGCATTGAACTGTCACTTCAAATGACCAATGAGTGACTGCGGCGGAGAGAAGGATCAACCCAGCTAGCTGGGGCCAGGGCCTCCAAGGGAGTGCAGGGCAAGCCTGGGCAAGCGTTGGCGAGATAATGGGCATTAAATGGGCTTGGCGGGCACAGCGCCGCTCACAGCTCCGGCAGCCAGCGACCCTCCCAGCAACCCTGGCTGCCTCCCGTCGGAGCAGGGGGCTCCGCCAGGTAAGAGCACGTCCGCGGCTTTCCCGCTGAAATGACACCAGATTGCTTCCCCCCGCCAGGCCCGCGGCATACGGGCTGTTTCCAAGGACTGATTATTATTTGTAGGCTCGTTTATTTGCCAGCCATTGCAAAGAAAAAGGAAATGTCAGTGAAGCTCAGAAATAATGGTGCCCTAGATTTCACCGTAACTGGCATGCATGGGTGGATCCCCGTTTTCTGGGGAGACCTCCCCGGGCAGACGCAGGCAGCAGTGGGAAGGGCTAGTCACCCAAGTACAATGCCTGAGCGAGGGTATCTGTTGGGGCTGCCAGCTCCAGCGCAGAGGTAGCCACGGTGCGCCGTACTCACTAGCTCGTGCTCCCCAAGCACCGGGCGCACTGCAAGGCTGCGGCGCTCTCTGCTTTTATACCCCCAGCCTTTGCACCTGGCCCAACGAGCCAGAGACACCCGCCCCTTGGAAAGATGGAGCTGGCGCTCTTTAGAGGCTGCCTATGGCACCCCCCAGACTTTGCAGGATGTCATATACCAGGCTGGGGCTGGGCTGAGGATGTTAAAATGTGGTTAATTGACTAGTCGATGGGAGTCCCCCGCTGACACCGGGCTCCATGGCTTTGAAATGTGCAAGAGCCCCCACTGGGGACTCTTGTGCATTTCAAAGAAGGCACCTGTGTGCAGCCCGGAGTCAGCGGGACTTCCCGCTGGCCCAGGGCTGCGCATTCCTCTGAAATGTACAAGAGCCCCAGCAGGCTCTTGTACATTTCAGAGGAGGAATGCGGAAGTGCCTATAGACTACTCGACTAGTCAAAAAACTATCCGATAATCAAATGCTTATTGGATAGTCGAATAGTCTTTAACATCCTTAGTCTGAGCACCACTGAGGGAGTCAGCCCAGGGTGAATTGCTCAAAACCAGGGCTATTTATAGCCCACGACTGGAGTCCTTTCCTATAAGGCACCAAACCAGTCATGCACAGTGCTTCAGCTGCCACTCTGGCCAGCAAAAAGCCTCAAAAGCAAAACCCAGACACCCCAGCATTCCCTGTGCCAGAACCAGACTCAGAGTTTACACAGGTGAGAGGCTATAAAACCCAATCTCACCAACTCCGAACAGATCCCCCTGGTCCCAAAGGACCATTCACAGACCCAGGATATGTCTACATTACAGAGATTTTTCGGAAAAACGGCCGTTTTTCTGATAAACATTCAATTATGTCTACACTGCAATCGTGTTCTTTTGAAAGAAAATCAAAAGAACAGAGGGGTTTTTCCGGCATTGGTAATCCTCTTTCTATGAGGAAGAAGCCTTTTTCCGAAACAGCTCTTTCACAAAAAGGCGTGTGTGGACGGGGAAGAGGGAGTTCTTTCAGAAGAAGAGGAAAGAGGAAAAAGCCCAGGTGCCCTGGTGGCCACTCTGCCCATAATTACAGTTTAAATGCGAGATAGCGTCCATTCAGTCTGGATGCTCTCTTTTGAAAAAGCAGATCGCTTTTTCGATGCGCTTTGGCAGTGTGGATGCTTTCTTTCGGAAGAAGTTTTTTTCAGAAGATCTCTTCCAGAAAAACTTCTTCTGAAATAAGCCTGTAGTCTAGAGGCAGTTCAGCAGAAAAGGACCTGGGGATTCCAGTGGATGAGAAGCTGGATAGGAGTCAACAGGGTGCCCTTGTAGCCAAGCTAATGGCATATTAGGGTGCATTAGGAGGAGCATTGCCAGCAGATCCAGAGAAGTGATTATTCTCCTTTATTCGGCTCTGGTGAGGCCACGTCTGGAGTATTGCGTCCAGTTCTGGGCCCCCCACTATAGAAAGGACGCATTGGAGAGGGTCTAGTAGAGGCAACCAAAATGATTAGAGGGCCAAAGCACATGACCTACGAGGAGAGGCTGAGGGAACTGGACTTATGTCTACAGAAGAGGAGATCAAGGGGGGATTTGGTAGCAGCCTGCAACTTCCTGGAGGTTCCAAGGAGAATGGAGAGAGGCTGTTCTCAGGGGTGATAGATGGCAGAACGGGGAGCAATGGTCTCAAGTTGCAGCGGGGGAGGTCTAGGTTGGATATTAGGAAAAACTATTTCCCTAGGCTGGTGGGGAAGCACTGGGCTGGGTTCCCTAGGGAGGGGGTGGAATCTCCATCCCTAGAGGTGTTTAAGTCCTGGCTTGACAAAGCCCTGGCTGGGCTGATTGAGTTGGGATTGGTCCTGCAGAGACCAAGGAGTTGGGATTGGGCAGGGGGCTGGACTTTGATGACCCCTGAGGTCTCTTCCAGCCCTAGGATTCTGTGATCCCCCAGACCTTAGTGCCAACGAACAGGGTTGGTTCTGTCCCTTTGACTGAGCGATTGTCCTTTCTTGGAAGCCCTTGTCTTTGCTGCCCTTGGCACAGCTGTTCCGGGCACATCTCCCGGAGCGAAAGGGGATCAGCTCTCTGCCTGCCTCCCACCGAGCAGCCTGTCAAAGACAGCAGCCGCCAGGAGCGCTCAGCCAGGCTCCCCTCGCCCGGTCTCTCTGGAGACACTTGGGCCATGGAACGCAGGGACGTGGAGACCAAATCCCCAAAGGAAAGAGCCTGGAGATAACAAGCGAGAGGGGAGTTCAGAGCGGGGCTAGGGCAGAGTCCGCTGCTGCCAATCATAGAATCATAGAACCCTAGAACTGGAAGGGGGCTCAAGAGGTCGTCGAGTCCAGTCCCCTGCCCTCATGGCAGGACCCAGCACCATCCCTGACAGGTGTCTGTCCAACCGACTCTCAAATATCTCCAGGGATGGAGATTCCACAACCCCCCTAGGCAATTTATTCCAGTGTTTAACCACCCTGACAGGAAGTTTTTCCTCATGTCCAACCTAAACAACCCTTGCTGCAATTTAAGCCCATTGCTGCTTGTCCTATCCTCAGAGACCAAGGAGAATAATTTGTTTTCCTCCTCCTTGTCACACCCTTTTAGGTACTTGAAAACTGCTCTCATGTCCCCTCTCAGTCTTCTCTTTTCCAAACTAAACAAGCCCAATTCTTTCAGTCTTCCCTCTTAGCTCATGTTCTCTAGGCCTCTCATCATCCTTGTTGCTATTCTCTGGACCTTCTCCAATTTCTCCACATCTTCCTTGAAATGTGGTACCCAGCACTGGACACAATACTCCAAGGCTACGTCTAGACTGGCATGATTTTCCGCAAATGCTTTTAACGGAAAAGTTTTTCTGTTAAAAGCATTTGCGGAAAAGAGCATCTAGATTGGCATGGGACGCTTTTGTGCAAAAGCATTTTTTGCGGAAAAGCGTCCGTGCCATCTAGACGTTTTAAGAAAGCCCCGATTGCCGTTTTTCGCCATCGGGCTTTTTGCAAAACAGTTTTTAGCTGTCTACACTGGCCTTCTTACGCAAATACATTTGCGCAAGAGGGCTTTTTCCCGAACGGGAGCAGCATAGTATTTGCGCAAGAACACTGACAATCTTACATTAGATCGTCAGTGTTCTTGCACAAATTCAAGCAGCCAGAGTAGACAGCTGGCAAGTTTTTCCGCAAAAGCGGCTGATTTTGCGGAAAAACTTGCCAGTCTAGACGCAGCCCAAGACTATGTCTACACTGGCGGGTTCTTGCGCAAGTACGGCCGTTCTTGCGGAAGAACCCGCAGAGTGTCCACACTGCCTGCCCTCTCTTGCGCAGGAAGATTTACAGTATGGCGTGGTAAGAGAGGGCTTCTTGCGCAAGAGCTACGCTCTTTTCTTACAAGTGTAAGCTCTCTTGCGCAACAGCTCTTGCGCAAGAGGGCAGTGTGGACACGCGGCAGGTGTTTCTTGCTCAGGAAAGCCCTATGGCTAAAATGGCCATCGGAGCTTTCTTGCGCAAGAGAGCGTCCACACTGCCATGGGCGCTCTTGCGCAAAAGCACATCTTGGACATGGCAGTGTGGATGTGTTCTTGCGCAAGAACCCGCCAGTGTAGACATAGCCCAACTGAGGCCTAATCAGCACAGAGTAGAGCAGAGGAATGACTTCTCGTGTCTTGCTCACAACACTCCTGTTCATGCAGCCCAGAGTCATGTTTGCTTTTTTTGCAACAGTGTCACACTGTTGACTCATGTTTAGCTTGTGGTCCACTCTGACCCCTAGATCCCTTTCTGCCGTACTCCTTCCTAGACAGTCGCTTCCCATTCTGTATGTGTGAAACGGGTTGTTCCTTCCTAAGTGGGGTACTTTGCATTTGTCCAGATCAGGCCTGATCAATGTCTAACCTGCTCTGAAGTACCTCCAGTGATATGTCCAATGGCTAGACACAAAGGGGGGGCAGATGAGAAAGCAGCAGCAGGAGAGCTGATAGATGCCTGAGATGTCTGTGAATTAACTTGGACCTTTCTGGTTTTTGTGGGCATTACCACAGAGCGCTGCTAGGGCATGACGGAGAGCGACTGCCAGGGAGCCGGCTTAGCTGAGCCCCAGGGCCAGTGCCCTTGGCAGACGGCAGCTCTGGAGCTGCGGGACTTGCACTATGCAGGGGGGAGGCAGGAGTCCAGGCTTGCTGACAATCCCAGATGCTTTGCTAAGAGCATCCAGGGCTACGGAGCACTCCATGAAGTCCCGCTGCACCAGGCGGTGGCTCCTAGTTCCGGTGGGTGAGTATTGGGTCTGCCCCGGGCCTTGTGCTGGAGCTCCGTAGGACAATGTCCTTTCCAGCCCCACTGTGGGAAGGGCTTTTATCACCTTAACTCTGCCCAGGCTGAGCCCAGGCTCCTGGCTGCCATTACCCCGGCCAGCCACAAGCAGGTGAGTGGTGGAACCGCTGTCACTTGCTGGCATTGCTCCTCTCTGTGCCCGCAGGCAGGTGGCTCACCCCGCGGCATGGCAGGCAAGCCGCTAGCGCTGTCCCAGGAGGCTCTGGCCCAGTTCAACCAGGCAGCAGCGTCGGAGGGCCCGGAGGCTGCGTGCCTGAGGGCAGGCTCGCTGTCCACCCGCCGCAGCTCTCACTCGCTGGAAAGCCTGCCCCGGCCCCTGATGCGGCTGAAGAGCATCGAGGAGGGGAAGCCGCCCTCCCGGAGGAGCTCTGTCCTCAGCATCGCCAACGCCCCTTTTGCCAGCCGAAGGAACTCAGTCTCCGTGGTAACGGGAGGGAAGCGCCTCTCCATTGGCCCGTGGATACCCAGTGGGCGGGTGAGCTTCTCGGGGCTCCCCCTCTTCCAGCCCATCCGGGAGACTCAGTACGAGAACACCTACAAGACCCGGCCGGACGCGGGCTGCAAGTTCGACGCCGGCCAGGCCCAGCGGGCTCTGGAGTCCACCCTGGCCAGCTACCTGGCGGATGCCACGTACAACCCGGGGACGAGTGGGCAGCTGGCCCAGAGCCTGTCCGAGCTCCTCCGCAGCCGCCTGAAGGACCTTGCCCCGGCCCGCTACAAGCTGGTCTGCAACGTCTTCCTGGGCCAGCGGGGCCAGCAGAGCCTGCAGGTGGCCAGCCGCTCCCTCTGGGACCCGGAGAACGACAGCTTCGCCACCGGCACCTTTGCCAACACCTCCCTCTTTGCCGTGGCCACCGTGCACGGGCTGTATTGCGAGTAGCGCCCAGGCCAGCTCCTGCCAGGGTCGGAGGCCTCCCTCCCCCCGGGGAGCAGCCAGAAATAAAGAGGGGCTCATCCTGATCTCTGGGGGGGTGTTAACTCACGTTCACTTCCCCAGCCAGGGGCTGGCCGGCAGCAGGAGGAAGCCCCCGTCCTGTGTGTGCTGCTGCTGACGGGGCTGGGTGGGGAGAGTAAAGCTGCTGCCAACGGGGTTTCCAGGTCTGACAATCTTGACCTACGGGACTTTCCACCGGGCACCCGGGGAGGCTGGAGCAGAGCCGGGAACTGAAACCACAATTCCTGCATCCCCCGCCGGTGCCTGAACCCTGCTGGGAAAGCCATGGAGGAGAGCCAGCCCGGCCCCTCTGGGCCCCACAGCTCCGGCTGTCCTGAGCAGTCCCCTGGAGCCCTCCCAGCCCCGGGGGGGCAGATAGCAGGGTAGGGCAAGGCTGGGCACGCAGGCCCCAGCTCAGAACTGCGGAGCGGCACCTGGGCGGGCGGGTAGGAGAGAAGGAAGCAGATGCGCCACCAGCCCAGCCAGTCTCCCGGCACAGGGGCCAGAGGGTGGACTGGAAACGGAGCCGGCTGGCCCACTTTGCCCAGGGCCTGGGGGATCTGCAATGCCAAGGGCTCGGGCTGCTCCCGGTGTCAGAGAGGTGCTGCTGAGCCCTGAGGGCGCCCTCACCCCACGGCTCCCTGAAAGGCGGGGCAGGCCACAGGGCCCCTGAGGGGGAGGTCTGCTCCAGCCCCCGCAGGCCTGGGCCTCCCGGCTCCTCCTAGGCCAGGCAAGAGCCACAGCAGGGCCCTTCAGCTCTGCAGTCACATGCCCCCCCCCCAGCTTTCTTGTGCTGGGCCCTGGGAGAATCGGGGCGGGGGGGGAGGGGACACAGACAGAGCCAGTAGCTGTGTCATCACCAGCCGCCTCCCTCCCACAGAACAGCCCCTTTGTCTGAGCGCAGACAATGCCGGCACAGTCTGCGGGCGCCCACCCCCGGGAGAAGGCAGGTGCAGCTCGGCCCTGGCAGCATTAGCGAGGTCTGCAGGAGCGAGCGCCGGCAGGGGGAGGGGGCTGGCAGCCGCGGGAGCAGAGCAGGGGGTAGCTCAGGGCCGGAGAGCCCAGCGGGGTGAAGGAAAGGACAGGAAAGCTGCAGCGGGGAAGGCGGCGCCCGCGGAGGCTGGTACTTAGGGAGCAGGGCTCGCGGCCCCTCTCACCTCCGAGGGTGCTAGGAAAGGCCCAGCTGCCGGAAGCACGGGATTACAAGGGGAGAGGCAGTTCCCAGCCCTGGGGGCACAGAGAGCAGGTCGGGCCACGAACCCAGGGAGCCCCTGGCTCAGGCACCCGCTGGCCAGGGGGAAGGCTGAAATCGTGGGGCATTTCCTCCAGTCTCAGGCCATCTGAATGCAGGAGGTTGGCAACCCACTCGCAGTGCCCCTGCTGCCCTGCCTCCCAGGCCACGCAGTTAACAAGCAGCAGGGGCTGATGTTCTAGTAACAAGCCCCAGGACCAGCTCCCCAAAGCTCCCAGCCCCACAAGCACCGAAACTGCAACTCGGGCCTTCTCCTACCCAGGGGGAGCAGGGAGAGCCTGGAGGCCACCGACCTGCTGCCAGGCTATGCACAGAGGGCCAGCAGCCGACGGGTTTCAGGCAAGGCCAGCTGGTGTCAGGCAGATGGATCACAGGAGCTGAGAGCAAAGGCTCGGACCCTGGGCTCCTCTCCCAGGGCAGCCCAGAGCCCCATTGACCTTCCAAAGGGGGCTGGCTGGGCTGGGCTCCCCCCTAGAGCTGCAGGAACCAGGGCGGCCTTGGGCCCTCCGCAATGAGTCACCGCCGAGCCCCTCCCTCCAGCAGGGCACAGGGAGAGCAGCACCTGCTGCCAAAGGAGTTTGCCCCCCCACCCCTCGCCAGCCTGCTCAGGGCACCGCCCGGACAGCACGGGCACCTTGGAACCCAGATCCGCCCCAGCTGGGTGCCCGTCTGCCGCAGAGGGCACAGACCCGAGAGGGCATCGCTGAGAAACCCACTGCCCGGGCCACACCCCCCTTTGAACCCAGCCTGGCCCAGCCCAAGCATGGTGCCACCAACTGAGCAGGGCTGGAGTGGCATCAGGACCGCAGCTCACCAACTCACTTTGCTCCAGCAGCTTTTTTTTTTTTTTTGGGGGGGGGGAGGAAGAGAAGACTTGGAACTTTGCTGCACCCCCCTTGGAGCAAGTGGCCCCATCACCAGTGGCACAAACACTGGCGGTGATCCAGCCCATGCAAGAAAGCATTGAGAATGAACGGTGGGAGGGGGCTCCCGTACCCCACACCCTGGGAGCAGAGTACACAGAGACAAGGCAAGCACTACGGCTGTAGGCACAGGAAGGGGGGATCCTGTAGCATGCTCAGACTCCCTACTGCCAGCCCTGTGCCCCCCCCTGGTTTTACTCTGAGGTGGGGCTGGCTCAAGGCAGGGGTAATATAGGCTCGTACCACTGGATGTAGCATCACTTCCAGCTCACTCACTACCCAGCACACTGAGCCCCACACCACTCTGGGGGCTGCCCCCCCACCTAATCCGCCTCTGCATGGGACTGTGGTCCCTGCGGAGGGACAGCTGAGAGAGTGCTGCTCTGCCATCTGCCCACAGCCCAGGGCAGCAGCTGCAGGAAGGGGGGGGATGCAGGTAGGTCATTCCCTTGGGGAGGTTCCAGCCTCAGTGCACAGGCTGGCAGGTTCCCTTCTCTCAGCCAGGGGCAGCCTGGCCCAGCAGAGACGGAGGGCCCTGCCCCAGCAAGAGGCAGGCTCCCACAGGCGGCACAGCAACCCCCTGCCCCCCAGGCAGCCGCACTGTCTGGTTTACAAAAAGGAACACTTTTATTAGAGGTGGGGCTTGGAGCCAGGGGCACGGCCCAGATGAGACAAGAAAGGCACACAATAAATAATTCCATATAAATACAAATACATAAATAGTTTTGTCAGGCCAACCAAGCCCGTGTTTGGAAGAAAATGCAACCCTGGTTTAGGCCCCAGCCAGCGAAGGGTTCGTCAGCCCCCTTCCGAAGGCAGGGAGCCTGGACCAGGGCGAGTCAGTCCCAGGCGTATGCTGGGCATACAGCAGGCCCCTCCCCCCCAAGCCTCAGCAGGCAAGGGAGCCCTGCCCCCTCATTAGTGTAACCACCGTGCAGTTCTCCCCACACGGCAGGAAGTGGGGCCAGCCTGGGGGGATACCAAGGCTCTGCTTTAGAGCTCTGGGCAGGGGCCGATTTGGTAACAGTGTCACCTCTCCCTCTGAAGGAGAGGCCTTGTTATACCCTGCCCTGCCCCCTCAGGTCCCCCGTAGCGACTGGCCTCTTGCAGCACCTTGAGCATGAAGCCCAGATATTTTCAAGTGGAAGGAAGCGTTTCCTGGGCTGGCCGTGCCCAGGCTGCCTGCCCCAGTGCAGCTCTCAGGGCAGGCTAAGCTAAGCCCACCCATCCCGACTGACACCAACAGCCTCTGCAGAAGAGGCCCTGGAAACAGGAGCTCAGCAGAAAGCCAGCTGAGGGGCCTGGGCAGGTTCCCCTTTAGCCTCCCCCCACAGGGGCCAGGCTGGGGAGCAGGGAGGTTTTCACAAGGAACATGGTCCTCAGGCTCCAGCCCCAGCTCTGAGGCCGGGACACCCAGCAGCCTCTGAACAGAGAGACACTGGGCAAAGTCAGGAGCCATCTTGTGCTGCCCCTTGCAACCCTGGATTGTTCCTTCTGGCCCTCCCCAGCTTCCTCGGCCTGGGAGGAGCAGCACGTGCCCCCGCAATCCCCACCCACCCCCGTGCACGACGTAAGCTGTGTAACAATTACACAGGAGTAAACTGGACATGTCACTTCCCCACCACCCCCTCCTCCTCGGATCAAAGCAGTCGGCTGGCAGGTCCCAATTTAACGGCTCCAGCATCAACAGGCGGGAGGCAGCAGACCCCCGAGCTCCACTGCCTAGAGCGGCCTCTGGATCGTTTGGCTTCTCTAGTGGCTTCCTCCCGGCCGTGGGCAGCAGGAGGGGGGTCACCCGTTCCACGGACCCGGCCAGGGAAGGCTTTCCGGCCTAGGCGTCCGCCCGTTCCTGCAGGAGCGTGAGGACGTACTTGAGCCGGTCGCGGAGCTCCGGCGAGCAGCCCAGCTCCGTGATGCTGCTCAGCTTGTACGTGTAGGAGTTGCGGGCCTTGTTGACATAGGTGAGGAGGCAAGAGGGGTCAGGCTTGCTGAGGATCACCTTGGTGTGGTCGTTGTAGAAGTTGACCTAGGAGAGCCACGGGACACAGCAGGGTTACTCCCCCCCAGCCTCTTGCGCTGCGCAGTGCCTCCGCCGGCCCCTCCTTCCTGACCCGTGACAGGGCCTGGGCTGCCCCACCATCAGGAGGGCAGCCACACAGCCAATGAGCTAAGGGGCTCATGCTGGAAACCAGGGGCTGGCTACTCGGCCCCCGCCCCCTTACAAAGGTTTCCCGCTGATGGGTTAGTGGAGCTCCTAGAGCACGAGACCGAGAGGACGTTGCTCCGTGCTTGAGCCCCCGAGCCCTGTGAGATGGTTGAGACTGACCCTTTCAACAAGAGCAGGGTCCCAAGCCCCGGTGGGGAGACTCCAGCCTGAGCAGGCGCTGAAGGCCGCTTTCCGCAGCTGCCAGGAGCAGACGGTGGGGTGGCTCTGGAGAGCCAGCCCCAGACTAGCTGGGATCCGGGGGCTCGCCAGCCCAGCAGGTGCCCTCTGCCCCTAGGACACCCCTTCTCCCCCTCCTCTCCCCAAACACACACACGTACACACACACGTACCTGGAGCGTCCCATTGCTGAAGAGCATCAGCAAGGCCTGGTCGGTTTTCACCCACTGCAAGAGCAGCAACACGGGATGCTCCACCTCGTCTATGCTGGGCAGGTCTCCCCCCTTGAGAGAGGAAGGAGTCAGCCTTAGCCACCGGTTCCAGCCCTCGCGGCAAGCCGGGCGGCCCCAGCGAGCGCCTCTCCGGGAGCTGGGCCAAGGGCAAGGAACCTGCTCGCGTCTCCGCCAGACCCTGGCTTGGGCTTCTGCTGCTGAGAGGCTCTGGGCAGCGCCCGGCTGAGCTCTGAAGGGCCCCCAGTGCACTCCCCCCGGCACGCGCCCGGCTGTTTCTCCCAGCATGGGCTCAATGCCACAGCCTCCCCTTTCCGCGAGAGTGCTCAGCCAGGTGGGCGGGGCCTGGCTGTATGCTATCGCAAGGGGCGGGGCCTCAGGTGGAAAGGGTGGAGCCAGGCAGCTAGTTCAGCACCCCCTGGACCATGGTGCACCCCCCAGTCCTTACTGCTGCCGGGAGCACACCGTGAAGCACTCCAGTGGCAATTTAAAGGGCCCAGGGCTCTGAGTGCTGCCACAGCAGTGGCAGGGAGCCCTGGACTCCTTTTGCATCTCTAGCCGCAGGGCTGTTGTCCCCTTTGCCACCCCACTCCGTGCCCCCTGGCTTGCAGGCCACCCCCACAGCACCTGGCAGGCCCAGGTGGCCCCTCACCTTCATGAGATGCTGCTCCATGTAGGAGGCGAAGTACTGCAGGATGCTGGTCTGGCCCTGCAGCTGCTCCGGGATGGCAGACATGGGGAAGGCGAAGTGTTTGCTGTTTGTCAGGTTGTAATGGACCGTCCTGGGAAGGTGGGGAGAGACGATGAGCACCCGTCTCCAGCGGCTCCCTTCTGCCAGGGCAGCACGCGCAGGCTCCCGAGTCCCCGCCACCCAGGGGTCCTAGTGTGGGCCGCAGAACCTGCACATGGCCAGCCATAGCCGGGGGAGGCCCTCCCATTCGGCAGGGAAAGCCCTCCCAGGATCCCCCCTTCTCGCTGTGGCCAGGGCAGGAAGAATCCCGGAGACCCGTCCCCCCCGCCATGCCCGAGGCAGGACGTCCGGGCAGCCCGTACTCACTTCCGATCGGCCGAGCGCGCCATGTGCGTCCCATCGTTGAAGAGGACCCCGATGCGGTGGTCGGACAGCTGGTAGCCGAAGCCATACTTGTTGGAGTAGTCCACCCACTTGCTCACCCAGGCGAAGTGCTCGTGGCAAGCCAAGGAGGCCGGGTTGCGCTCGGCTGGCAGGGGAAGAGAAGGGGCTGTGAGCAGATGGGCGCCTTGCCAAGGAGGCTCGCAAGCACCAGGCAGCCTGGACCTCGCTGGCCCCAGCCGGCCGACCTGCAGCCAACCCGTCCTCTGCTCCCGCCACATTGTCCACCCCGGCCAGGCGGGAAGGTGCCACCAGAGGTAGCCACTTCCCCCCAGCTGCCTTCAGACACCAAGTCCCCCCAGAGCCACGCCCCCTCCCGCCTTCGCTCGGTGCAGTAAGGTTCACCCCCCGAAGCTACTGCCTGGCCCCTCCTGCAGCACGGGCAGGGCTGCCGGGGGGACATGCCGATGCCCCGCATTACCTGGTGGCATGGAGGCCAGGCAGCGCGTCAGGAGCTCCACGGCGGAGTCGGCGACCGCAGCGGCCGTGACGCCCTCTTCAAGCGCTGCAGGGGAAAGACAAAGGCCTGTCAGTCACGCCTGAGCGCGGGAGGCAGCTTTCCCGCCCCCTTTGCCTGCCAAGGGGCTCAGGCCACGGAACAGAGGGCGCCTGAGCAGCAGGGACCGAGGCGTGAGCTGGGCTGGAAGCTGGAGGAGGTTCCAGGACACCAGACAGCCCCTCCCCGCAGGACAAGGGCAGGGATTTCATGGCACTGACACGGGGCTGCTGTTCCGCTGGAATTCTCTTCCCCGTTGAATGCAGAGTGGGGGGGGGCCCCCCTCAGGAAGCCACATCAGCTAGAGCCAGGGAGTCACAGGAAGAGTGTGGGGTCTACAGTAACTTGCCCTCCTTCCCCCTCCCCCCCCACGCGCAGCTGGGCACAGGGGGGCTCTTCCCAGAAAGGCGAGGCCCATGGCAGCACCAAACCCCTCTGGCGTCGCTGGGGATCGCAGTGCCCCCCAACCCGGGCAACGTGTCAGCAGCAGCTTCCCCGCCCCCCGCCAGGCCAGCACCTCAGCCCTGCTCACCTTCGCAGCTGCTGGCCACCGTCCCCCGGATGGACCTGGAGACGGACTTGCGCGAGCCCTCTTCCGCCAGCGTCTCCACGGGGCTGCAGTTGGTGCTCTGACTGGCCAAGGGGGCCGCCTGGAGAGAGATGGGGCATATTGACGCTGTCTCACCCGGGGACCAGCCCCGCCCCTCCCCCCCACCTCTGAGACTCCCCCTCGTTCCTGCTCCCCCGCCAGGATCCTGATGCTTGCCCCAGGGCCTGCGCGGCTCTGAGTAGACTCCTCTCAGCCTCCCTTCTTACCTCATTCCCTTCCACTGTTTTGTAGCTCATCTGCCTGCAGATGGAGGTCTTCATGAGGCCAGCCACCAACTTGGAGAGGTCGTCCTTCTCCTCCGAGGGGCCCTTCTTACCTAGGAGGAAGCCGGAGTGGTTCAGTGGGAAGCCGGCCCAGCAGAGGGTCGGGGGCCAGGCATGTTGGCAGGGCAGAGCCCAGGCACTTGGAGGCCGTGTGCCGGATGCACCCAGGAGCGGCAGCGGCCTGACGTTCTCCCACCCGCCCAAGCCCCGTCCAGCTCTGCGCTTGGTACCAGCGGGCGGGCTGAGTCTGTTGCGTTTCCTGGTTCTCAGGCACCGCAGGCCTTGCGGTGTTGCAAGGAAACATTCCCATCCCGGGGGAGAGGGACATCCCAGCTCCGAGCGGGGCTCTGTTCAGCACAAGGCCTGACGCAGCAGGCTGGCCCCAGAGCCCCACGGAGCGCGTGCGCTCTGGGCAGCTCCATGCCAGGCATGCCACCCTCCAGCAGTGGGAACCGGCCACGTGCCACGGGCCCCCAGGCCACGTCAGACAGAGGGAGGGAACTTACTTTTGGGTTTGCTTTTTCCAAACAGCGTCTTGGTGAACTTGGCAAACAGACTCTTGGCCGGGTTGGGGGGACTGAGCTCTGGCACCATCACACAGCTGCTGGGAGGGAGCTTCTCCGGTGTGTACCCCTGGGGGGACAGAGTCAGTCTGGTTCACCATCCTCACATCACCCCAACTGACAGCAAAACTGCAGCCCTGCCCACGGTCCCCCCTTTGCCAGCTAGCGGCAGCTCATTTCCATGGCGATGCAGCGACAGGGCCACGCTGGGGAATTGTCCGGCCCTGAGACGCAGCCTCAGGCTGAGATCCAGCGATGTTAATGGTCTACAGACCAGGCCCTGCAGACAGCTGGGGTCAGCGTCCCAAAAGGTTCCCCACCCGATCAGAGACCAGGCCCACCCTCCTCATTCTCTTCCAGCCAGCCCAGAGGGCGTTAGCAGCCCACAGGAGACAAACTCACTTTGGTGAAGAATTCATGGTCCAGGATCTCCTCCAGCGTGAGGCGGTCGTGCGGGTTGCGTTTCAAGATGCCCGTGATCAGCTGTTTGGCTGGCGTGGAAAGGAAGGCTGGGAGGGCGTATTCCACCTGCTTGATACACCTGTAGGTCTCCTTGAGGTCTGAGGTCTCAAAGGGTGGGTTCCCACACAACAGGGTGTACCTGGAAGGATACAGCGGTGGTGAGGGCTGGGCCACCTTCCCCTGCACCTGCCTGACCCTGTGTGCACCCCCGCCTGACTCAGCCCAGCAATGACAAGGCCCGGAAGTGACATGGGCGCGGACAAGAGGCCGCACCTGGCTCTAAGTGCCTCCTATGACAAGTCTCTGAGTAAGCACCAGGGTTCCGGGTCACAAGAGGCTGCAGTCACATCCGGAGCGCGCCTCCCGGATGCAATCAGGGACAGTGCGAGAGATAAGGAGGCAGGAATGTCAGTTGAGCCAGGTCTATATTTAGCAGGGGCGGAGTTAAACTCTGCCTCAGTTACGCCCTCCACGGCCGAGCTCCCCACCGCACCAGCCCACCTTCCCCTGGGTCTGTCCGAGCTGCTCTCTGCTGGCGGAGCAGTGAATGGAAAGTTCGACAGGAAGCTTGTGGCTTACCAGGGTAAACAGCCACGTGCGAGATTGTTTTTGAGTGTGCTGCGGGGAGCGATAGCCGCCCATATAAATAGATCACCGGCGGCCGCCTGCAGCTGACATTTTCCATTGTTTTGAAAGCACGCTGAGAGCAGCAACAAGGTGCTCTCGCACCAGGGGTCCTGTGCCAATGAATGACACCAGGAGCCGGCCGTTCACCAGCACCCCAGTTCCCCCTACACTGTCAGCCCTGTAGACACCCCAGGATCCGTCCCGCTGCGGCCAGTCTGCGAGCGGCAACTAAGCCCCTGCACTATCAGCTCTGCCCTCGGCAATGCCTGGGCAGCTCCCCTGGCTGCCTCTTTTCCTCCAGCCTCTTTTCCCGGGAGCCCCACCCTGCTCTGCCTTGCGAGCTGGGAACTTACACGACGCAGCCCAGAGACCACACGTCCGACTCCGGCCCGTGGCCCTGCCGGTGGAGCACTTCGGGGGCGAGGTAGTTGGGGGTGCCGCAGATCGTCCTGTGGGGCAGAGGGCAGGGCATGGTCAGTGACACAGTAGCAAGCCAGAGCACAGGAACAAGTGTGCTCCACGCAGCTCTATGCCCAGCAGGTAGAACAAGCCCTGAGCGCTGGGCTACATCCAGAGCAGCACAACAGTCCCCCCAAGGAACGCACCCAGCCCCATCGCTTCAGGGGCCCAGTCACAGACTTCCCGATTAGAAACTCCCCCCAGCCCGCTCTCTCCTGGCACTCATGGACCGCCTCTCCCACCCCTCTACTGATCCAGCACCAGGTTCCTGGGACCAGGCCCAGCACTGGCACCTCACACGGGGAAGAGACACCTACAATGGCAGGCATTCGCTTCTTGCCCTCTGGGGCTGGGCTTTGCGCCACCGCAGAGCCAGCAGGTGCAGATCTTATTTCCCTCCCTCCAGCCTCCAAGCCCCACACGGCGGCACCCGCCGGAGCACTGTGCTACTGCCGGAGCATGGGGTCAGGCCACGGAGACGCCATCTCCCCGCTGCACTGCCCTCCCGCCAGGCAGGGCAGGGGTTTTATTCCAAGGAGGTAAGAGGCAGGAGGAGACGGTGGACTTCAGGGGGTTGGGGGCGGGCCTGAGAGGGAGAATGTGACGCATCGAGGTGGCAGGGAGCAGGGAAGCCCAGCACCGTGGGAGGCTCTTACTTTTTCTTCTGATTCGTCGGCTCCTGGCGGGCAGCGAGGCCGAAGTCTCCGACTTTCAGCTCCATGTGGTCATTGACAAAAAAGTTGCCTGCAACGGAAGGGAGACGTCAGGAGGACGCCAGTGCGTGGACGGCCCCTTCCCAGGGTTCTCCGCGCCCCCCCGTCCACAGATCAGGGGCTCGGGTCGGACGTCGTGGCACGTACCCAGCTTGAGGTCCCGGTGGAGGATGCCTTTGAGGTGCAGGTACTTCAAGGCGGCGACGATCTGCTTGAGGTAATACCGCACCTCCGGCTCCAGCAGCGTGTGCCGGGCTTTCCAGATGTGAGCCAGGGACTGGAAGAGGAAAAGCCAAGCGGTGAGCGGCCCTGGCTGGGAAGGCACGCCACTTACCGAGGTCCTAGCCGAGGGCAGGGAGACCCATGGGAACAAGGGTTTGCTGCATGCTGACCCTGGGCCTTAGTCTGGCTGCCAAGACTCCGGGATCAAGTCTCATGGGCATGAGCGGCTCCTGTTACATGTTACACCAGGGGGCAGCCGGTCTCTCCACAGAAACCCCCTCCGGCCTCACACTCAACCAGCCAACCCGCCTGCTCCCGGAGCGTGATACTTGGGCAGGCCAGAGAGCTGCCTCTGAGGGAGCCACGATCTGCTCTTCCGCATAGGGGCGGATCTAAGAAGTTGCTGGCGTAACTGCCGGGCTAAAGGCCGATTTGGGCTGGGCAGGCCCAAAGATGCCACCTTCGCAGCGGTGGGGGCCTGAAGGATTTGGGGTCAGCCCCATTGGCGTTTTCTAGGGAGCCAACTGCTGGCAGAGCACGAGGCGAGAACAGGATCTAGGAACACGCCTGCCAAGAGAAGCCCGGTCATGGGTTTAGTGCGGTTACGCAAGGCCAGCGTGAGGTGTTCAGCTCACCCAGCTGATGACACAGCAGGGCGAGGACTGGGAAACGAAAGGGTCTGACAAACGGCCAAGCGCAAACTCAGGCCTCAGTCAAGGCGGGAGACCTGCTTTTGCTCACAAGCACTGAATGAAGAGGGGTCTCTTGGCACAAGGGAAAGGCGACAGCTATGGCCTTGTTAACACCAGACAAACCCGGTCGTGTTGGCAGCGTGGGCCCTTCCCCCCCTTACCACAGCCGACCTCACTTCCACGCCAGAGCTTCCCCAGCGCCACGCCAGCCCTGGTGCCACGCAGGGCGAGCCCCCCACGTACCTTCCTGCTGCAGTGCTCCAGGAAGATGTAGATGTTCTCCGAATCCTCAAAGTGATGTGAGAACTTGACAATGTGCTTGTGATGCAGGTCTCGGTGCAGCTCGATCTCATTCATAATCTGAAAACCAGGAAGCGGCCCATCAGCCCCATCACTAGGCAGAGAGCTTGCTCCGGGCAAGAGTGAAATCTTGGCTCTTCCCGGGGCCTGACCTGCCAGCCATCCCCTCCCCACCTACCTTCTCCCGCTGGTGCGGTTTGGCCACTCGGCTGTGAGGAATCACTTTCACTGCGTAGGTTTTGTTGGTGGAGACGTCCGTCATTTCATAACATCTCGCAAACCCGCCCTGCCAAGGAAGACTCATCATTACACACGGGTCATCGGTTCGCCAGCCCTCGGATCTGCTTTCTGGGGTCACCGGAGCATTCCACACAGGTGGGTGACTCACTTGGTCACCACCCAGGCCTGGCGGGCTAGAGGAATTGGACTGCCCAGGGAGTTCCCAGGAGCACAGGGCTTTGAAGAAAGCCAAGCTCCAAGTGTCACACTAGAAACCCCATTATCAAAACTGAGAGCCACAGCCCTGCATGGGGCCAGTTTCTAAATTCAGTTCCTGTAAAGTCTCTTTTGCGCCTCTCCTCCCCCACACCAGCAACACAGCAGAGTCTTCGGGCCTTGGCAGAGAGCAACTGGAAAGTCCTGCCCAGGGAAGGAAGTGAGCCGGGGACAAGAGCCCAGAGCCTGGGGAAAGAGCGCACTGCACAGGCAGGTTTTTCTGCCACGGTGCAAGGCACAAAGCCACCCAACCCGGCACCAGCGGCCTCCCAGCGACACAAAGCTCCGAGGGGCAGCAGGGGGCCTGCGCTGCCTGGGGAACAGCCCCTGTCCTCTCGCGGGGCCGCCAATGGGGCCGAGCAGGAGGGGGAACAAAGACATTCTCGCCGCTGTTCCAGTGCCCCCGCCGCGGGCTGCGAGCTCCGGGCAGCGCTGGGGGAGGGGGCGGAGCGGGGCTGACCGCAGCGTTACACCTGGAGCCGCCGATGGCTCGGCCCGGGGCAAACGCAGCTTTCGGGGTCTCTATAGAGAATTTACGGCCTGCCACGGGGGAGCGCGCTGAGCCACATGACGCCTCCCCCAACAAGCCAGCTGGGCAGGACACACGTGGAGCGTCACCTGCTCCGGCCTTCGCGGCCGGCTCCCCGGGCAAGGGAACCCGAGGCCGGCGCGGGACAGCACTGCAGGGCCCCCGGGGACAAAGGAACGGGCCTGCGGGGATGTGCTGCCTCCACCCCAGAGCCCCCGCCGCCCTGAACACGAGCCCGGGGCGCTCCGGGCAGCCCTTGGCCGAGCCCGGGACCCGATCGCCGCTGCCCGCGCCGGGGAGGGAGGGAAGGGCGGGCTGACTCACCCGCTCGCAGCAGTTTGACAGCCTCGATCCCCCCCCACGCAAGCCGAGTAGGCCCGGGCATGCCCGCGAGATGCGCCCCCAGCACGCACGACTGGCTGCCCACGCAGGACTCGCCCTCCCCCCGGCAGGGAGCCCACGAGCAGCGCCTACTCGCGCGGGGGCGGAATCCCGGACACGGAAAGCGGAGCCCCAGCCAGGCCCCCCGGTCACGCTGGAAAAGCCTCCTGCTCCCACGGGCGCCGATTCGACCCCAGGGCCCCCCCGCGCCCAGCGCCCCGGGACGGGCCGTACCTTGCCCAGCAGGCGCCCCTTGCTGTAAAACCTGCCCGTGACCGTGTCGGCGATAATCCGGGCGGGCTCGGCCGCCCTGGGCTGCGGCGGTGCCGGCTGCTGGGGCTCGGCTCTGGCTCGGCTCCACTTGGGCGGGGCGGCTCCGGCGGCGGCGAAGGGCTTGTACGAGTCCGAGCCCATGAGGCTGCCGGGGAAGGGGTGAGGCTGCAAGAAGCAGGCGGGCTCCATGGGGGCGCCGGCCGATTCCGCCACCAGCCCCTCACACGTGGCGAGCTGTCCTGGAACTTTCACACACTGGATCCGCGCCGCGAGGGAATCCCAAGACTTTTATCAATAAAGGCGCCTGACGTCACCCGCTGGAACCCCGCCCTCCGGTGGGGGCGGGGCTTGCTCTTAAAGAGACCGCTACATTCCCTGGCAAAGTCTCGGCGTGGGGGGGTTTCTGTCGCGTTCCGGGTGACTTGGTGGCGGCCGCGCCTGTGATTGTTAAATCGGGGAGGAGTTTTAACCTCTGAGCTCTGAGTTTCCAGTGGGTGCTGCCATCTGGTTTCTTTTCCTATCGGACCAGACTTGGACTGAAATCTGAGCAGCCACCAGTGTCACTTGTCTGTGCTCAGCGTCTCCTGCCCTCCTGGTGCAATTGTTGCGGTGGCAAAAACCGCCGGGGGGGGGAGGCGTGTCTCCACTGGCATGTTAAACAAAACAACCAGGTGTTAAACGAAACAGCCTAAAGGGGGTTAAATCCGACCTGACAACTGCCCTTGACATCCAAAGAAGGAAAATTCATTTCACAAGGGCAGGCCTGGAAACTGCTGAGCCACTTCAAAGAAACCGGTCCCCAAAAGGCTGCAGATTAATCCCCAGGATTTTTTTAAAACGTGTTTGTTTTAGTCCTTTGGCCCCAAACTCCGGCTGCCCTGTGTTTGCTTCCCTTGGTGGAACCCAAGGGCTGCCCCAGCTGGTTGCCAGAAGAACAGAAGGGCCTGCACCAGCCTGAGGAATCTAGAATTTTAGCTCACAGACCGGAGCCTTCCTTGTACCCCGCCGGATCCTTAGATGAACAACAAATGGAGGGTTCTCTCCAAAAGTAGTTTATAACCAAATCCCTCCACTATCCTACACCAATGGCCCAAAATACCCCACAACATCCCTGCAATCCGTTGTGTTTAAGATAATGGCCTGGATTAGACACTGAACTACTGGCCAATGTCTTATATGAATCAAGGACAAGAGAGTACTTTAATGGGGGTGGGGAGCAGGACCAGTCAGGCTCTTCCTGCAAGGAGTTTCTCGCCTCATTCATTTTTTTTAAAAGGGGAAGGCAGGTTATAGGAAGGGTGGCTGGATACCACCATGATGGGCTCTGAGGGCCACCGTCTGCCTTTATCTTTTACATCCCAGTGTGTCACCTTACTCTGCTCAGTGTTGAGCAGAAGGAGCTAAGCACCTTGCAGGAATGGGCCCTGGGTAGGCTTGGCCTCCCAGCCCCAGAGCTCTGGCTGGCATCAGTAAGGCTTGTTAAAGCTATAGAGAGTCCTCCTAGTCTGGGGAAAGTCTTGGCTGCGAGGAGGAACAGACAGGAGGACAGGCCCAGGCCAGACTTTACCAGAGAGTCAGAGATGGAAAATAAACCAAACCCTAAAATGTCACTGAGTCTGCCCCCCTGCCAGGGCGGGATAGGAGCCAGCAAGCAGGTAACATTGCTTTGATTGGAGGGGACAGATTAGCACAGCGTTCAGGGTGAGCGGCTGGAGCTGGGCGAGAGGCTTGCGTTACGTACAGGAGCACAGCAAAGGGGGCTGGCGGGGAGCTAGAAGCCAGCCCCCAGGTGTTTGTTATGAGACAGGCTGCCCAGAAGGCTCCATGTGGTCAGGTCCCCAAGCTGTCCCAGCTCAGCTCATCCACCCTCTCTGCTTTCTTGCTGGCAGAGGGGGCTGGACTGCAGGGTTCCCTCTCCTGAAGGAGGAAGCTGCCTCCCTCTCCAGAGACATACACCCTGGGTGCGTCTAGACTGGCAAGATTTTGCGCAAAAGCGGCTGCTTTTGCGCAAAAACTTGCCAGCTGTCTACACTGGCCGCTTGAATTTGCGCAAGAGCACTGACGTTCTAATGTAAGAATTCAGTGCTTCTTGCGCAAATACTTTGACGCTCCCGCTCAGGGATAAGCCCTCTTGCGCAAGAAAACTTGCACAAGAGGGCCAGTGTAGACAGGCACCTTAATTGTTTGCACAAGAAAGCCCGATGGCTAAAATGGCCATCGGAGCTTTCTTAAAAGCGTCTATACTGGCACGGATGCTTTTGCGCAAAGGACTTTTTGCGCAAAGCATCCGTACAATCTAGACGCTCTTTCCACAAATGCTTTTAACGGAAAAACTTTTCCGTTAAAAGCATTTGCGGAAAATCATGCCAGTCTAGACGTAGCCCCTGGGTGTATCGCACTGCTACGCTGATCCCGTGTGACAGAACATCCATCCAGTCACTGGCGCTTGGCAGGCTGAGATACACTCCGCCCCGCCCCAGCCAGCTCCCGCTCGCTCTGTGACACTGCCTCGCGAACACGTATGGAACACTAAGGAACACGTACATGAAACACCACAGAGCTCTAATGCCATCAGATCCCTGCCTCGATGCCCGGTGACACTGGGCCTAACCCGCATTTCCTGAGTCTCGGAGGGCCCGCAGCCAGCCATTCCATGCCAGCCCCCCTCCCTCTCTGTGCTATTCCAGCCAACAGGCCTAGGCCAGGGGAAACGCCTGATATCTGCTTATAGACAGGCATGGAAAAACTTGGGTGCCTCATAGGAGATCCCAAGTTACTGACGGGCCCAGGCCTTAGCCTCCCTCCCAGTGCTGACAGCGCAGTAGCAAAATCACTCACTTCTTGGTGACAGGAGCTGTGGATTCCTTGTGGACTCCTTACTCTCCCTGCCCCAAGATTTGGTCCCAGGCAAAGCTGGAGTCCACACACTCAGCTGTCGCAAGGCAGGGAACCGACAGTATGCACGTGCTGCCCTCCTCTGGCGAATCTGGGTATTGCCCTCCCTGCTCCCCTGGGCAGCTGGAAATCCCTTCCCAAGGAGGCGGGTTTTCGAATGTTGCTGCTGCAATTTGCACCCCAGGGGACTTCCAATCGGCTGGGGTCGAGATTGATTAGTCTCCAGAGAGACTCAGAGCCCAGGATGTGGAGGAGACAAAAGGGGCTCCACTGGATTCCCAGTCACTTATCAACATGGGGGGCAGATGACGCCCCAGGAACCTCTCCTCTAGGGCTCAGAGAAACAAGACTTCTCACGGCGGGCGCATCACTTACTTCCCCCCCACCTCCCAGTCTCACTGTTCTTCTCACCTCCTGGGCCACCCCAAGTTTCCAGCCAAGGGGCCCCTCCAAAGAGAAATGCTGTGGCCTCTGCCGTGCGAGTGGCGGCCTAGCCCCAAATCCTTTGTCCTTCCCAGGCTCTGACTCACTGTGCGACTCTGGGCAAGTCTCTTCGCTGCTCTGTGCCTCGGTTTCCCCACCTATGCACTGAGGGCCTTGTTACCCACCCGCCTCCCAGAGGGGAGGGGAAAACTTCCTTAGCGTGCCGTGCAGGCTGCTCTTTGAGGCTGCAGAGAGCGACCTGCTAGAATGACCCTCTGCCCATCTCTAGCATGCAAGGAGCTCAGCTGTCTGGTAGCACTGGTGGATTTAGCCTTACACGCATTTTAGGGATGGAGAAAATGAGGCACTGAGCATTAGCGATGAGTCCTCTCTGTCTCTCCCCCTTGCTTTGTTTCTCTCACTTTTCCAGCAGTCACACAGGAAACAAACATACCCGTCACTACCACAACACACACCGGGGCGCTCCGCCCTCTGTGAGAACAGATGCCGAGGAGGCCTTCCCCGCTTCACAGAAACGAACCCTCCCTGCCCAGACGTAAGCACCCCCAGCCTCTGTTTCCAGGCTCAGGAGGGGGCAGGGGGCATCACGGGGCAGCCTCGCGCTTTCCGACGGAAGCCCCAGCTCCACGGAGCCTTTCCGACGGGGAGCCGACTTGACAAGACCTCAGAGCCTCCATGCTGGATTGTCAGAGAGCTGGAGCCTTTCAGCCTGACGTTCAGGCTGGGCCTAGATCACGGCTGCTCAGTGGCCGGGGGGGATGGGAGTCGGGAGGGGAATCTCAGGCCAGCACCTAGGGGCAGCAGGGATGGGCCAAGCCAGAACTTGGAAGACCTGAGCTGAGATCCCTGCTCTGGTGCAGCCTCCCTGCATGACCCTGGCCAAGTCACTTAGACCCAGTAGGAAGGAGCCCAGCCCCCATCGGGCTTTCACCTCAGTGCCCCACCTGTTCCATGGCAAAGATGGCACTGCCCGGGGCTCAGACGCCCAGGGATGGGGAACACAGAGAAGTACCTGCGCTGGTGGGTTGAGCTCCAATGTCCCCAGCAGAGAGACTGTGAACTGACTAGGCCATGGAGGCTGAGCTCCCCCCCTTTTAGTGGGGATCCCTGTAGGGCGGGGTACAGCTCCACACGGCACCGGGCTGGGCTCAGCGCCCTGCGGCCTAGGAAGGAGGCTCGAGGAGGGGCCCAATCAGCCTCTGGTGCGGTTGGGAAATGCAGGCAGTGCCCCTGGGACGCCCAGACCAGGAACCGCCCTGGCGCTGGCCCTGCGCTCCCCTTCTCCCCGCCACGGCTGGCGAAGCAGCATCTGAGCCCAGAGAGCGGCATGATCTCACACACCCGCCAAGCCTGCACCCCAGGATCCCTGGCCGCCAGAAGTGGATGCCCAATCCCGGGGCCCGATCCTTGACATTGCTGGCAGCAGGCCCGGGCCCAGAGCAGACCTGTGACCGCACGGCCCAGGCACACAGGCCGGCGTCAGCATTTTGCCATGGGTGCTGGAGTCCTGCCCTTCGGGATTTAAAGCTGGAGAAGGTGCAGGACTCTCACTGGGGCCTGGGTGTGAAATTCCCCTGGGAGCACCTGGCCAAGGCCAGGAGAGCAGAGTGGGCCTGGGGCTGCCCCACGTGGCTAAGAAGACTCAGGGCCCCCAGCAATAAGGCCTCCCCAGTAAGAAACTGCCTGCTGTGCCCAGAGGCTGCAGCTGGGTTCATTTAGGGTGGGTCAGGTCCCTCTTGCGGGAGCGCAGTCCGCCTGCCCCATCCATGCCCGGGCTGGCGGATTGGTGACACCACCCAGCACAAGATGGTGACTCAGAGAGCACCACAGGGCCGGCCTGGGGCCAGCAGCCTCAGGAAAGAGCCCCTCTTGCAACCAGCATCCTGGCGCCTCCCCCCCCACCAGCGACACTGCAGTCGCTAGCCAAGGGATCCCTGGGCCTGGGGACCTGGCCCCCTTACAAGAGCTGGTTCCTTCCAGTGAGGAGTCAGCTCCTGAGAGAAGGAGGCCAGAGCTCGGCTAGGAGCCCTCGGCCAATGGGGCTGTCACTGCATTGATCCCTGCGGGGGCAGGACTGTGCTGACTGCACCAGGAGATAGCCAGTCGTGGAGCGGAGAGCAGCCCGGGGATCCCACAGAGGGGAGCCCTCCCATGGCCATGGTGATCGAAACATTGGGCCTCTCGTTTATTCAATAGGGATTTCTCAGTCCTAAGAGCCACTTTTCATTCCTTTGTAGGCTGCGTTGCAGCCTCCCCCTCTATTGAGTGGTAGGCAGGGAAAAATTGGTTGAGCAAAAAAAAAAAAAGAGGTTGCTGTGCCTTTAAATTACTGCGCTCCTCACTCCCTCCACTCTCGCAGATGTCTCTGGCCTTCCCTCTGAGGAAAACAGAAAATACTGGACATTTGACATGTCCAGTGCTCTCTGTTATTTTTTTTACCAGACGGAAGGCCAAAATACCGAACTATCCGGGCAAAAACCAGACCCCTGGCATCCCTATAGAGCGGGTTCAGACGTGTTGTTACCCACCCTGCCAGCAGGGAGTGTGGCCCAGCTTGCAGGGCACGTGGCAGAGCTTGCGTGCCCGCCACAGGCCACACTCCAGACGTGGGCTTCCCTTGGGTTCTCTCGAACTCAATCAGCGTCATTGCCCCTTCCTCGTTAGCGACGTGCCACGGGGCAGCCAGGCTGTGAAGAAGGATGGCCCTGTGGCTAGGCCAGTAGCCTAGGACAGCAGAGATCTTGGCTCAAGCGCCTGTGAGCCCCAGACACACTGTGCCACCTTGGCCAGGTCCCTGCCTTGCGATGGAGATAACAGCGCTGCCCCTCTCCCAGGGGTGACGGCAGGATCAATCCATTCGAAATTATGAGGCCCTGAGGCTTAAATGCCCACTGATTGAATCCCATCTGCTCAAAGGGATCCAACCTGACCAGACCAGTGCTTCTATGATTGCTGATGCAATTGACTCCGCGCCTGAAGTTTGGATCAAACTGGATGCTCAGACAAACTGGTGGCTGCGTGAAACGCTGCATGACGAAACAGGACTAGGGTTGCCAGATGGTTTCACCAAAAATACCGGACCCCCCCCCAAAAAATAAAAAAGTGCCGGGAAAATTTGGTCAAGAAAAAAAAAAAAAAAAAATCCGAAATGCAGTCGTGGACCCTTTAAAGTCCCCTGCCACTCCCCCCACCCCCGCCACATGTCTGTCAGGCACCACACCGGGAAAAGCAGAAAATACCAGACATTTTATATGTCCGGAATTTTCTCAATTTCGTTAATGGACAGAAGGTGCAAATCCCGGACTGTCTGGTTCAATCCCGGACACCTGCCAACCCTAAACATGACTAACACGGGCAGCACAATGGAGCTCTACAGAACAATAGACAGGCCTAGAACCCATGTGCCCTCACAGGGCCTAGCACCTGCAAAGCACGTTCCATCTTCTGAGCCTTGAACCACTGTCTTATAATTCATCACCACCCGCTCATGAAGGAAGCGTCAGTGTCTCCATTTTACAGATCAGGAAACTGAGGCATGACTAGAGGCAGCAACGTGCCCAAAGACCTAGTGCAGGGTGGGAAACCGTTTCTGGGTTGGGGGCCACCGACCCACAGAAAACAATCAGGGGCCACACACAAGCGAGAAGCAAAAAAGGAAAACCAACCCGTCCCTGACGTGGCCCTCGACTGAGAAGGAGAAAGACCTTCCCCACATTCCCCTTGCACGCCAGAGCCTGGGGGGCTCAGGCTAGTAGATTTTGTGTGCTCCAGCTCCACGGTGGGATGGCGGGGGGGAGATGGAGCACCAGCATGGGGAACCCCACGCTTTGGGGGCCAGATCCAGGCAAGTCAGAGGCCACGGGCCTGAGGCGCCCCACCCCTGATCTAGCGGGACTCATCACCCCATACTGCTAAAGGACAGAAGGTGTAAAGCCCTGATGCTGTTTGGAGTGAGCCTGGAACGCAGAACTGGGCAGTGGCAGCCCAGCGCTTGGAGGATCGCTTGCTAGTCCCTCCAAGGTCAGAGGTCATGCCGTGCCTTCGGAGGCGAGGACCTTCCCCCAGACTTGCCGCAAGGGTTTGGATTTGATCCATGGCCTAAGTGTTGAGTAACTATAAAATTCCACCTTGGGGGAAAAGAAGGAATCACAGCTTTGGTGGGATGACTTGGGGGCGAGGATGCTTGGCCCCTTCATGCCGCTTGGAGGCGTGGGGTGCCGGGGTAAGTCCGGGGGAACGGAAAGATGCGCCGAGCGACACAGGGGAGGGCGTCCAGATCACGGAGCTCAAGAACTGTGTGCGGTTTTGAACCGCACAGTCCGGTATTTGAGCTTTCTGTTCGGGAAACACATTGAGACAATAGAACTGAGACAATAGAACTGTCCGGTATTTTCTAAATCAGCTGTCATGGAGATTGTGATGTCATGTCAAGTGTGTCCGGGATCGTTGTTGAAACCACCTGGCAACCTAAATGCCACCGTGGGCAGGAAGGAATCCGCTCCTGTGTGCCCAGGGGTGTGTTTGCCGCTGCCACCGCCTGCGTTCGGCATTGCCCTCTGTTGGGAAGAGTAGTACAGGGCTCGCTGCTTGCTTGTTTTATATTTGTGGGAACTGCTGCCCTCTGCTGGAGGGACACAGCTCTGACAACGTACTTGTGTGTTGTGCTGTAGAGGAGTGTGTGTGTGTGTGGGGGGGGAAGAATCTGACCTGTTTGGGTGAATTTATTACCCAGAGGCACTAAGACCCCTGACAAGGGGGTGTGCCATCTGCTCTACAGCCTTAGCCAATGGGCTTTTAGCTCATGCAGTAGAAGCACATGGCTTTAGCCCCTAAGGTCCCAGGTTCAATCCCACCCACCGACGACCTGGGTCCCGTGCTTTCTGCAGTGCTGCTGCAGCCATGTTGACCCCCAGGTGTGGGAGAAACAAGGTGGGTGAGGTCATATCTGGAATGGGCCCAACTTTCAGTGGGGAGAGAGAAGGTTTCGAGCTCCACGGAGCTCTTCTCCCGGCGAGGCCTGGGCCTGTCTTGCTGCTGACGTGCCCCAGCAGCTTGGAGGCGAAAGCTGGGTTTAGCGACACACTGGGGCAGCGAGGTCTGTTTGGAGTCAGAGGGGATGGCACCTCATTGCACCCCCCACCCAGGGGCTGCCCGAGCCCAAGCTGGCTTGGGAGAGCTGGTGAGACCCCAGCATGCGGTGGAGGAGCAGGAGTAGAATACATCAGCAGCCCACCTCTGTTCAGACATAGCGACAGCCGGCTGGAAGGGAACCGTGGGTACAGCAGGGATGCTAGGAGTCACTGAGCCAGCCTGTGAACTCTGTACATGATGGGAACCAATTCAGGCCAGGGCACACGGCAGCCCCCCTCCATCCAGCACCATTTCCAGAGCTGCGTGCTGCACCCGGACTCTGCCCTGGATGGAACGGCCCCTGTTTTGTAACCTGCCTTTGCGTCACCCGTTTGTTTCCACACATCAGTGCATCGGCCCCAGGGTCAGTGACCATCGGCTCCCTCTGCTGGACACGGTCCACCCCAACCCACACACAAGCCACACAGGGTCCTTCCAGTTCATCGGCCCCGGGCGCTGGGGCAGCACCATGTTACAGCTGGCACATAACACAGGGGGGCCCTAAACTGAGCCCATTGGCCGTTGGATTGGTGCAAGGCAAGAGACAGAAACAAGGGGGAGCGAGAAAGGAGGAGCAAGAGGGAGAGATGAGCCATTGGATCCAGCGTCCAGCAGGGCCCATGCAGGGGGGCAGTTAAATGTCTGTCCCTGGGCACATTTCGGAAGGAGGCAGGGACCAGCTTTTATTTTAGAGTCGGGGGACCAACAAGACAGACAGACGTGTCCATGAGGCCAGGGCGCGTGTAAGGCCTGTGTCTCCCCCGCAATGCAAGGCACAGCTGGGCTCCACCCACAGCTGCGTGGAGCATGAGCACTGCCCGCCCCGGGTGCATGCAGAATGGCCGTCGGGGCCATCTACCTGGGACACAGGCTCTCTGCGCTGAAAACCCAGGCGATCCGGGCAGGGAGTCAGTGGCCAGCCAACGACCCGATGCAGCTGCTTCACGTGCTTGGTTGCAGCCATTCTGGGGCCCCACCGGGCACCAGATTTCCATGGGGAAGACACAGGGCATTGCTGCCTGGACCAAACACATGCCAGGGTTGGGGCTGATGTTTCTGGGGGGAATGCCCCATGGAGAGAGGAGACGGGGAACCCCCCCCGGTGGGAGGGCAGGCACAGAACGGGGTAACACCCTGGCTGATACACAGAGTCATGGAGTGTGGGAGAGTCCCCGGGCCCTGCCCCCCCCATCCGCAGCCAGTCGTGACTCTCAGCCAGCCAGGAGAACAGAAGGTTTATTGGTTCACAGGGACACAGTGTAGCTCAGACTTCTTGTTACTGGAACCAGGAGCTGTCAGTAGAACCCCTCTTGGGGGAAAGGGGAGCCCAGAGCCCCAGCTCTGGGCCCCTGCCCCGACCCCCCAGGCCAGCAAGGCTCCCTTCTCCCTCAGCCAGTCGAAAAACTCACTCTCACTCCCAGCCACTGCTCACAGCCCCCAGGCAGCCCCACCTCCTGCTTTGTCCTACTTCCAGGCCCAAGGTGTTATCTGCCATCACCTGGACCTCAGGACGTGAGAGACTGAACATACTTCCCCAGTGAGTCGTGCCCAGCCTCCCCCTCCTCGTCCAGGGAAACTGAGGCACACACAGAGTCACTGCAGAGCAGCAGAGCACAGTAGAAATTGCATACAGCACAACAAAGCAAATAGTGAGTATAAAGCAGAGTGAACACAGGGCTATAAGAGTGGACAAAATCCCCACGACGTCACACGGGGCTTTTCATTCCGAGCTCAGCGGCCCTGGCAAAGCGGGGGCAGGAGCACGCCCCCCATTTTACAGCTGGGAGGGATTTCGCCCAGGGCACCCAGTGACAGAGCCGGGAATGGCAGATCAGGTAGATGAAGGGGGCGGCTATCACCTCTGGATTCTGCCTCAGCCAGGCCATTACTGGCTGCTGCACCCATCTCTGGTGACCACACTTCAGCCCCGGTGGTAACCCATTGGAAAGGGTTCAGGACAGGGCTATGAGAATGCTCTGCCCAGGAGGCTCTGAAGAAGCTCAGTCTATTGACGTTGTCCAAGACAAAGCGGGGACACGTACCTCTGAGGGGAGGAGACTTCTGAGACAGCCAAGAACTCTGATCCAGCAGGAAAAGGCTGACGGAGATGCAAGGGCTGGAGGCTGAAGCCAGGCAAACCCAGGCTGGAAATAAGGCCTGATTTCTAACAGTGATGGTAAGGAGCCATCAGAACCACAGGCCTAGGGCGGGGGAGGGTTTGCTGTCATTTGAATTCAATCACACCGGGATAGTCTTCTGAAAGATCCGTGGTAGCTCGGCCCAATGTCACACACTCGATGAATGGTCCCAGTCACGCTCTGACCCCTAGCCCACGTTTGCAGGGCGTAGAGGAAACCCTCTCTGCATCCAGCGCTGAGTACTGCATCGTGAAAGGCGCCCCTCTGCATCTGTGTCTAGCCCCCATCACTGCTCTGTCTAGCGCAGGGGCGGGGGAACCTGAGCCACAGAAAAATCAGTCAGAGGCTGCACACAAGTGAGAAGCAAAGAAAACCCCAACCCCTCCCTGACGTGGCCCCTGACTGCGAAGGAGAAAGACCCTCCCACGTTCCCGTCGCACGCCAGAGCCGGGGGGGGTGCCGCCTAGTAGATTTTGTGTGCTGCAATTTCAGAGTTTCCTTTGCAGGGGCAGATGGTTTGTCAGTTTCCCGTCTTGTATGTAGGGTCCTTTCTCACAGCAGCATAGGAATGAAAAACACTTTAAAAACAGGAAAATGTGGTTGTCAAGCCACAGAAATTGGCAGGGAGACCCCGGGGCAGCCACAGGTCTTGGCTTTTAACTCTTTTCTTTTTTTTCGGGGGCGGGGGGAGGAAATTGACTAGATTTCAAATGGACCTTACCGGAAAGAGTCAAGCAGAGGGGGAGGAGGCTAGAGTGCCAGCACAGGCTCCCCAATGCTGGGGGGGGGGGGCTCTGAGCCTTGGGGGCCACATCCAGGCAAGCAGGGGGCCACATCTGGCCCCTGGGCCTGAGGTTCCCCACCCTTGATCTAGCACCTCACAGTCTAATGGTCTTACCATCACAACACTCCCTCAGGGAGGGCAGGGCTATGACTCATTGTACAGATGGGGAACAGGGACTAAAGGGACATGCCCCAGGTCCCACATGGAAACTGTGGCAGAGGAGGGAATTGAAACCAGGTTTCTCAAGGTCCCTTCCAGTCCTAGTATTCTATGATTCTATGATTCAGGCTAGTGCACTAACCATTGCACCGCCCTTCCTCTCTACACCTGCTTTCTGTAACCTTCAGACACAGGTAGGAAAAGCCCCTTTTTTCTTTGGCTACGTCTAGACTGGCATGATATTCCGCAAATGCTTTTAACGGAAAAGTTTTTCCGTTAAAGCATTTATCTTAACGTCTAGATTGGCATGGACACTTTTGCGCAAAAGCACTTTTTGCAGAAAAGCGTCCGTGCCAATCTAGACGCGATTTCAAGAAAGCCCGATCGCCATTTTCGCCATCGGGCTTTTTGCAAAACAATCTGAGCTGTCTACACTGGCCCTCTTGCGCAAATACATTTGCGCAAGAGGGCTTTTTCCCGAACGGGAGCAGCACAGGATTTGCGCAAGAACACTGACAATCTTACATCAGATCATCAGTGTTCTTGTGCAAATTCAAGTGGCCAGTGTAGACAGCTGGCAAGTTTTTCTGCAAAAGCGGCTGCTTTTGCGGAAAAACTTGCCAGTCTAGACGCAGCCTTTCTGTTTCACCTGCTCTGCTTCTTGTGTGAAATCCCCAGGCAGGAGAACGCGTGGCCTTTTGTTGCTATGGCGTTTGTTTTGTTTGCTGTCTGCTGCAGAAGGAGCCCGGCTGCCTTTTTACAAGGTCTGAAGCTCACCTGATTCCCCCAGGTCTTGCTGCTGACCCACCTGAGTCCAGGGAGAGGCCCGGATGTGTCAGCAATGTCTCTAGTGGGCGTAAGGTACAGATACTGGGTCATTCAGAGGGAAAGCTGGGGGACTCTTTCTGGTAATACGGTCAATTTGAAATCTAGTCAATTAAAAAAAAAAAGGTTAAAAGCCATTTCCAAACCCATGGCTGCCCCGGGGTCTCCCTGCCAATTGCTGCGGCTTGACAACCACATTTTCCTGTTTTTAAAGAGTTTTTCATTCCCTTGCTGCTGTAAGAAAGAACCCTACATACAAGACAGGAAACTGACAAACCACCTGCCCCTGCAAAGGAAACCGTGAAACTGACAAGACCCACCAATGACTAACACACAAAGCTAACACACTGGAAAACTCAGACATTCCTTTCCCCCTCCCCAACCTCTTTCAGTTACACTAATCTTAGCGGTCGCTTGTAACAGAAGTTGGGGGAAGGTGATGGAGCAGGGCCCTATTGTGCTAGCAGCTGCACACACACAACAAAACCTCCAATCCGCTGCACTATTTGTTAAGTTGGCCACATTCATTCATGTGTAAAAAACTCTCAAAAGATGGAGAGAACAGGGGAAGCACCAAACCCCACTGAAACTCGCAGGGATGCCTCACATACGTCAGCTGATAAAATCAAGTAAATAATTGGCCCCTATGTTCCTTTGTCTTAAATGATGAGCCATAACAATCTTCGAGTCTTAGCGCTTCTGACGGCACAGTTTATCCTAGGCATGTACTGTGGTCTCTGGGGTGCTTGACAGGTGCTTAAGAGGCAGAGTGGTTGGAGAAGAGGCCAGATACATTTCTTATTAGCCATAGGAGCACTCCGCTCAAACCGAGCCTCCTGAGGTATCTGGGAACCATTTGCCCTGAGCATGCTCAGACACGGACCATAGAATCCCAGGGCTGGCAGAGACCTCAGGAGTCATCGAGTCCAGCCCCCTGCCCAAAGCAGGACCAATCCCAATTCAATCAGCCCAGCCAGGGCTTTGTCAAGCCAGGACTTAAAAACCTCTAAGGATGGAGATTCCACCCCCTCCCTAGGGAACCCATCCCAGTGCTTCCCCACCCTCCTAGGGAAATAGTTTTTCCTACTATCCAACCTAGACCTCCCCCACTGCTAGGCCAGGCCTGCACTTACAAGTTTTGCCGGCATAGCAGTGCCGGTTGGCGTACGATTGTTTTTTTATGTAGCTGGACCAGCAAAAGCCCGACTGTAGACGCAGTTATACCGGCCAAAACCCGCTTTTGTCAGCTTTCACGCTGGTATCCAAAACTCCTGTTTGCTAGTGCAGCTGTGTCTACACTCGCAGGTTTTTGAAGGCCTAGCGACAGTGGGAGCGTTTTCAAGTACAGACAAGGCTTGGGAATCAGACCCACACCAGTACTATCACTCACACCCTTGTTAGTCAAGCCAGGTTGGATTCTCCCCAGTTGCTTCCACGTGTGCACTGATTTGATGCACAAGCCTGGTACAGATGTAAAGGGTAGTTTCAAGGTTCAGGGCATTGGGGCATCCTGCCCCTTCCCAGGCCTCGGTTTACCTAGCTGGACAGTAATTTTTATCTGCCTCCCAGACTCCAGGTGGAAATCAACATTTTATTACTTCTCCACCCACAGGAGTTGGGCCCTGCTCTTCAAAAGTATCCAGGCATCTAACTCCCTTTGCTCAGCACCTAAATCCCACTGAGGCCTGAGGCCCACAGGACTCCATGGAAATACTTGGATACAGCAAGGGAAACAAGTGAGGGTTTGGAAGACCAAGAGAGTAGGGCACCCCAGGTTGGGCCAGCCAGTCAGATTCTGTCTCCCTGCATTTTCCAAAACCAGGAATGGAGGGAACTAGAGATGGATAAACCCCCTCAGACCTCCTGGCCCTGCACCCCACCTATCTAGTTGGAACGATCCCAAGTGATGGGTCCCAGCCAGCCCTGCCACAGGCCCCAAGCTCCATAAGCAAACCCCCAGGCTAAGTGCTCCCCTGCTCGGTTCCATCCAGCCCCTAGTTACAGCCCTATGCACTGGATCAGGAACACCTGTGTAGGCAGAGCCGGCAATGGGCCCCAAGGGGTTAATTAGCTGGGCAGATTCTATGCAGGGGCTCTCTAGTCCCAGGAGCTGGGTGCTTGCCTGGGGCTGCTGTCTCCAGGCCAGTTTCCACTGTTGGGGAAATTGCCCCCACAGCTGTTTCCCACCAGGCCCAAGGGGCAGAAGGCTTCAGCCAGGTGCCCGGCAGAGGTGTGGGGGCTGGAGGGGGAAAGGCTGAAACTGAGGAATGCCAGGGACTGGGGGAGGGGAGGGGAGGGGAGAGGCAGAGGCAGAGGCAGGCTATAGGGGGCTGGAAAGGGAGGGGAATGGGAGAAGGGGTGCTGGGAACCATACTGGGGCACTGAAAAAGGGCACTGAGGGGAACAAGGGGGGCTAGCTATTGGAGGGGCTGGAAGGGAGCTGGGGAGGAGAGAGGGGGCTGGGTAGGAGACTGAGAAGGAGGACTTGGATATTAGGGTGCTGGGAAGAAGGGGATAGATATGGGGGCTGAAGGAAGGGGGCTGGATATGGGGGCTGAAGGCTAGGCAGGAGAAGGGGGCTGGGCAGGAGAAGGGGGCAGGAGAAGGGGGCTGGAGGCTGGGCAGGAGAAGGAGAAAGGGGGCTGGATATGGGGGCTGAAGGCTGGAGAAAGGGGGCTGGATATGGGGGGCTGAAGGCTGGAGAAAGGGGGCTGGATGGGAGACGGGAGCTCAGAGCTGGCTGGGGAGGACAAGGGGCAGGTAGCGGGGACTGGGGAAGAGGGGGCTGGCTCCGGGGCGCTGGCCGGCCAAGCGCTGGGGAAGCCCGGAGGGCGGGGAGTTACTTGCCTCTGTTCCGCAGGCGGCCCGAGCCTAGGCGGAGCCCCTGCGGCTGCCCCGGGCGGGCCACACCCCGGGAGGGCCGGCCCGAGAGCGCGGAGCGCAGCCCGATATGGACACCTGAGCCGGGGCCCCGCAGCTCGGCGGCCCGGGGAGGATGGGACGCGCCGCGGGAGGTGAGTGACGGCGCCGCTCGGGCTCTGTCCCGGGGCCGGGGGCAGCGTCCAGCGGGCTCCGCCTCCCTCCAGCCCCTCTGCGCCGCGACCCCCGGGCGCCCCCGCCCCGTCTGCCCCGGGCGCCTGTGAGCTCTGAGCGAGGCCGGGGAGCGGCTGCGCGGCTTGGCAGGGTCTCTCCGGCGCCTACGCGGGCTGCCCAGCCCCAGCGCCCCGCCTGGTCCGCGGGAGCCACCGGGCAGGGCAGGGGGCACCTGCTCCCTCCAGCAACCCTGCCGGGAGCCTGTTACCCGGCCCCAGCGAGCACCGCCCCGGTGCTCCGGGCTCTCCAAGCGGCTCCCCAAGGGGCGCTCGTCCGCCCGCGCCAACACCCCCTGCAGCCCCGGGCTGGCCGGAGCGGGCACTGTGCTGCTAGGCAGGAGACCGGCCAGTCCGTTCCTGGTCCTCCTCGCAGCTTGTGTCGTGCCTGGGCCTGGCAGCTCCGAGCCCTGCACCTCCGGTCGGAGAGGAAAACTTGAGCCCGGGCGCGCTCTTGCATTGCGAATACAGCCCCGATCGTCAGCGACCTACCCGGCTCCTGGCGCTTTTGGTGTGTGTGTGTGGGGGGGGGATGTTCACACCAGCGTCCTGATCGCTTTCCAACGCGGCCACTTCCATCCCCCTCCCCATTTCAGCTGCGTACAGGAGACTTTGTTTCCTGGCATTCATATGCTGCCCTGTCTGATGCGGTTAAACCGCTACCAGGCCGCGCCCCAGAGGTGGCTGCAGTTCAGTGAAGGGGAAGCAGGGTTACAGGAGTGTAAGACGGGACTCCTTGGAAACTGGCCTTTCAGGGCCTGCTGCAGGAGGTGGCCCTGCAGAACGTGTCTCGAGCTGATTCTCCAGGGTTTGTCAGCTGCCTTGACCTTAATTCAAAAGGGAAGCTGTCTAGCACAGCGGTCCCGTCCCCCCCTCCTCCCCGTTTACCGGTGTGGGCTGCATGTGCAGCCATGTCCTGGAGGGTTATGCGCCTGTCACAGGCATTGTTAGGAAAAGTCAGGGCCAGGTCATGGGCAATAAACACAAATTGACGGAAACGCTTGATTGGTTGCTGGCTCTTACTAAAAATACCTGGGGGATGCACAAACAGCACTGCTGGGGCTTGTTGCTGCTCCAGGTGCCCCTCCCCCCTCACTGCTCGTGGGGCAGGGACAGCTTGCTGCTGCTCCAGCCCCAGGGCGGCTGACCCAAACCCAGCCGCTGTGCAGGTGGTCTCTGCTCTGGCGGCCCTGGGGCTGACAGCTGCTCCATCCCTACCTCCAAAGAAATCAGAGGTCCCTGAAAGTCTTGGGATCCATGACCTCCATAACAGAGTCACAGCCGTAGTTACGTAGGCCCCAGCCTCAGACATATACCTGTGCGGGCATGTGGGCTGTGTGCTCTCGGGCTGTGGGTTGAGAACCTCTGGTCTAGCAGGAACTGGGCATTTGGCTTCCGTCTGCCGGGGACTCCGTTTGCAAGTCTCTGCCTATCTGTGACGTGGCCGCGCGGTGCATTTCCCGGCGGATTTGAAGCAACATTGGCACCTTGAGGCTGGTGGGGGGAAGGGGCTGGGGGCGCGCATGGTGCATCGTGGCTGAACAGGGAGGCAGGACTGTCGGGGCTTCAGGAATGAAGCTGTCAGAGGCCAAGACTTTCACAAGTGGGTCTGGGGGCCAAACCTGGGGCCTATTCCTTGGTGCCGAGCACCCCTCTTGGAAAAACTGGCCCCTTCGAAAGCACATGCGAGTGAAGCTGCCCAATCGCCAGTCCAGCTGTCCCCAAGGTGCCATCGGCAGATGGGGCAGTGGCTGGCATGTGGAGGACGCCGTTTTGTGACCTCGCACGGGCCGAACATGTGAGACCACAGTGCGTGGAGGGCACCGTTGTGCTCTGCAGCCCTGCCCCGCCCCCCCCATGCTGTCTGGGGTCTTAGGAGGAAATATGAATTAAAATGGAGTCGTGCAGCCAAAACATGGGGGAACCCCTTGAGGGCTGGCGCGGGCATCGAAAGGTAAGACCTTGGGTGGGCCTGGGACCCGAGGGCACAGAAGGGAGCCTGGGGCAATGGGGAAGGAAATGGTGGGCCCTGATGGGAGGGGCAGCAGGGACCAGGGAGTGGATGGGCAGCCCAGAAGCCAGGGGCTGTCACTGAAACTCTTGCCTAGTCTAACCACGGGACGTCCGGCCTTAATGATGGCTCGTGGCTACCCATGCAGGAGTGGGGCATGCTCTGCTGCCTGTTACCCTGGTGTAGCCCCAGGCCCGTGGAGTCGGGGAGGGCTGTGTTCTCTAGCGCCCTGTGCCCATGGGGGTGTGCGGCGCGGAAGGGGAAGCAGTGAAAAGTAAAGGCACAAAGTGCCCTCGTGCTTCCCTCCGCTCAGGGACCGGGCAGCCCGCTGGCCACACGAGCGGGGCAGCAACGCAGTAACCAGCCAAGGGAGCGGGGCCTTTCCTGGCAGCTGTGGAACGGGCCAGTGGTGCAGAGGCACGGGGCAAGCGAGGCAGGTGGGACGGTCCCGTGTGCTGGCTGCACCCCCTGCTCTGGCCGTGGTGGGGCGTGGTGGCGCACAGCCGGCCCGCAGAGGCCGAAGGGAAGGCGAACAGAGCAGGAGTGGGGGCAGATCTCCCGTCCCTTTCCTGCTGAGTCAGCGAGCCGCTTGTCCCTGCTGCCGTCCACCACCCTGCTGGGTCCGTGGGCCAGCCAGAGGGGAGAGCTGAACCGGCAGGGGTGTCCCGGGGCCTGGCGGGGTGGGGGGGGGGAGCAGTTCCAGGCTCCGATGGGCTGTGCTCAGAGGAACCAGGCGCGGGAGCTCGGTGAAGCTGCCGAGCAGGATGAACAGACACTCAATAACGCAGATGGGGGGGATCTGACCAGCCCCGCTCCCCGGCGTTATCCAGTTCGTTCCAAGCCTTCCTTCAGCATCTGCTGTGTGTCACCCGTGACGTGAGGTAGGAGGCCTCTGATGAGAGATTCATGGGGGGGGAACATCTGCTATGGAACATGGTCTCCCTTGAGTACGCTGGGGATGGGGGCGTGTGGTTACGACCGGTGTTTCCTCTAACTTTTCCCACCCAGAGTGGAACAAATTTTCTTGTGTGCATCAAAGGGGAGGGGCCGTGTCACACGTCGCCTTCATATTGGGGCACATAACTCGTGTGGTGGGAGTGGGGCCGGGGGTTCTGAGTGTGGGAGGGGCTCAGGACTAGGGTGGAGGGTGGGGGTGCAGAGGGGTGTGGGAGCTGTGGGGCTGGGGATGAGGGGTTTGGGAAGGGGATTCAGGTTTGGGGAGGGGCTGGGGGCTGGTGTGCAGGAGGGACGACAGGCTCTGGCCTGGGGTCTGGGCTTTCAGGTGCAGGAGGGTGTTCAGGCTCCGGGGGGGCAGGGGGCTGGGATTTGAACTTACCTAGGCGGCTCCATGCTGGGGCTGGCGGGGAGAGGCTTCTCTCCCACCAGCCACAGCAGCTTCAGGGCTTGGGGAGAGATCTTCCTCTCCCCCCCCTTTTTTTTTTTTTTTTTTTTTGCTGGAGGCCTGAGCCCCTGGGTGGGGCTTCTTGGGCAGCTGCACGGCCGCGCAGCGCAGGGAGAACGTAGGGTCAGCCTGACGTTTGTTGGCAGTGACCACTGGAACGTCCCAGCACCGGCCTCTGCGGCTGCCAGGTCCCAGCTTGGGACAGTCACAGAAAACAAATGTTTCTAGGCAGGGCTGGCGCACAGCTGGCATCCCGGGGCCAGGCACGGAGCTGTCAGCTGAGCTGGGCTGTCAAGGCTGCAGTCGTGAAAGCCCTGCCTGCCCCGCCATGCTGACAGCCAGCGTTGGTTGGGGACCAGCCGACACAGCGCCCCGTTCAGGGGACCAAACCGCGTGTTTGGCTTGGGGAGGTTTCCAGAGGACAGGCCCAGCCATAGCACAACGTCGGCCCTGTGGGAATTGGCAGCCAGCAAGCCAGAGCAATGAAAGGACATTCCTTCGTGGGCCTCCAGGGCTGCTGTTGGCCTGGCCCTCCCCTCCCGGAAATGCAGCTACCAGGCTGCCGGGGAGCCCACGTTTGTATCACAGCCTGCTAGCTACAGAGCAGGGGGGAAGGGAGCAGTGCCAGGCATTGGAGCCTGGTTCTCTTATGGGCAGGGCAGGAAAGGCTCTTGGTGTCGAGAGGGGTCCCTTCAGCTCTGACAGCAGCGCTGGTCTCCTTGGCCTTTTGCTGGGGCTACCAGCCAGGGCAGGCATTACTGCCAACTGGTCTGTGCAGACTGAAACAAGCCACCTCGTGGTGAAAGAGCTCCCAGTGCCCTGACTTAAGCCCAAAGTCTCCCCAGCTTCTGGCTGGACTGCAGTTGGAGGTGTAAGTCTTGTCCTGGTCTCCCGAGCCAGCCACGCACCTCACACGCAGACACTCTGTCAATGCTGCCTCTTAATTAGCCCCTCCTGAGAGCCACCCCCTTCCTCACGAGAGCCCTTCCCGCAGCCAGGACCTAAGCCCTATTTCACATGGAACAGCCGAGCACGTGCCAACCTGGCATCTGGAACAGGCTGCTTAGAGCCGTTATGGCTCTTGATTGAAAACCGGGCCTGGGCCTTTAAGCAGAGCAGGGCGGGGAGGAAAAGCCGAGGCAGGTCAGGGCAGTGGCCAGGAAGGGCCCAGGGCGTGTCTGGCAGAGCAGGAGTTCTGCTGGGGCTGGTGTGGCAGATAAGCAGAGATTGTTAATTGTTCCACCCCTGCTCGGCCCGGCCGGCTGTAACTGGAACACGGGCCAAAGTGCTGCAGTTTCCTGCCCCACACAATGGCCGGGAAGGGAACACGGGCCCTGTAAGGTCTCCGGCATGCAGTGTGATTCCCAGGCCATGTGTGTTCCCATAGCACCTCAGGGCCCCGGATAGGGCTGGGACCCGATGGTGCTAGGCACTGCATGGACACCGGACAAAGGGCAGCCTCTGCCCCAGGGAGCTTACAGTGCGAGACGAGGTCTCAGGTGGGTACAGACAGAGAAGTAGAGGGGACCAGCGGCTTGGCTAGCGTGACAGGCCGGGCTCCCTGCACTCGGGATGTTACATTTCGATTAATGGGCTAATCAAATAGTCAATGAAATTTGCATCGACTCTTTGATTAGTCAATAGGGCGTCTCCGCCTGTGAAGTGTCGCAACAGCCCCAGGGCTGTTAAAGGCGAAAGTGCTGCAGGGGAGCACGGGGCCAGCAGGGGACGCAAGCCGACCCCCTCTGGCCCGTGCTCCCTGTGGCCATTCAAAGCAGCAGCGTCACATGGAGCCTGGGGTCAGCGGGGGAGTCCCCAGCTGACCTTGGGCTCCACATGGTGCTGCTGCTTTGAAGCACCCCTCCTTTTCTCTTCCCCCCTCTCCCCCCCTTGCCACCTCTTTCTGACAGAGGCAGCAAGCAGGGGGGAGCGAGTGGTCGACCAGCATGTGGACTGTCTGATAAGCGTTTGCTTGTCGGCTGATTGACTAGCCGTTCACATCCCTTCCCCTGCATGGCCCGGCCGTTGTCAGGTTTCCCGGGCAGTGCGGCGAAGGAGAGCTGGGAGGGATTTGAAGGGGGATATTGGGTTTGTTTTGCAGAGGCTTCCAGGGAGTTCCTCCAAGTGCAAGGGGAAATCCCAAAGGTCCCCGTTGGCGTGCTAGCTTGGATGGGCAGCACCTCGGCGGAGGGCCCGGGACAGAGAAACCAGGGGCCGTACCCCATTCTGGGGCGGCAGCTCGTGGAGTTCACGTGGCCTCGGAGCCTGGCCACAGGGAGGTGTCATGGCGGAGAGCAAGGGGGGATGGGACCGAGGAAGGCAGCAAGGGGAGGAAGCAGGGTGAGAAACGACTGCAGGGGGGTTGGGGCAGGTGCTGAACCAGACCTGTCAGTGGAATCTCCTTCCCAGCAGCCCAGGGAGTTGTGGGTTTGAGGGGACGGAGTGGGGTCCCTGGTAACCCACTGCTGGGGTGGCCCGGCAGGCAGAGAGCTGGGGGATGAGCTCAGCTGAGCAGCTTGGGGTCCATGTTACCTCCTGCCCGCAGCTGTGGCCAGTCTCTGTCTCCCGCACTCGGCTGCGTCTTTCTCTGCACCGACCCCTTGGCCCCAGGTGGGCTGTTGGCTCTGGAGAACGTGCGGCTGAGTCACAGGGCCTGCTGCTGGAGCTTCGGCTCCCCGGGCTCCCCCCGCCTCCGCCTCCAGCCGTTCGGCCCCTGAGCCTTTCCTGCAGCCCATGTGCATTCGGATGCCTCCCTCGGCACCGGCTGCCCAGCTCGACAGCCCAGGGGTTGGACGCCCCTGCTTCTCCCCAGGACATGGGCAGGACGGAGCTAGCTTCCTGTGCTCACCCCTGTTCCTGCCAGCTGCCAGCTGGGAGGCAGCTGTTCCTGCCAGCCTCGCCCTGACCTGAGCGGTGACCAGCTGCCAGGATACCGGTGCTGGTATCTGGGCAGGACTGGAGCTGCAGGTGATGGGTCTTAAGCATCCGACCCTTACATAGGGAAACAGGAGGGCACAGGGCCTCCGTCGCCTCACTGCTGTTGCAGTGCCCCACAGGCCCCACTAGGGGTCGCCGATGGCTCCAGCAGAGGGAAACCATCCAGCACAGCTGGGAAACTCCAAGTACCCTGTGCAGCCACCGCCCAGGGGCTCCAGCCCCTGCTCCAGCAGACCCCTGGGGGGGCTGACTTTCTTCCTTGTTATGCCAGCAAAGCTTCGCTGAATTGATCGGTCCGGCAGCTGGACTCCAGCGCCCCCGCCCCGCTGCGGTGGCCCGTCAGTGCCAACCGAGGCCCGCTGAGTTGTCCATTTGCCTGGAGCAGGGCATTCGGGGTAGCTGGGCTCATACGTGGCCGGGGGGCGAGAAGGGAAGGTCGGCCCTGTGGGCTGGGCTGTTCTCGCCATGTCGGCCCCAGGACATTGGAGCGACAAGGCAGACGAGGGGCTCTCTTTCCTGGGACCAGTTGGGGGGTGGAGAAGCTTTCGTGCTTACCCAGAGCTCTCTTCTCCAGCTCCCCGGGTCACACTGTTGGGCCGGAGTCCTGGGTGGCCTTTGGTTACGTGGCTTTAATGGCGCTGGCTCTGTCGTTGCACACGCAGGCGACGTCTGTGAAATGCTCCCCCCCCCCCCCCCGGAGGCAAGGGCAGCTGTGCCCTGTCCCGACCCCCTCACTGCGGTGCCAGGATCCCTGATACGCTTGGGGGGCAGGCCCCTCTGCACAGTTCCCCACAGCGTGCCCCTGACTCTGCGCAGCAGGATGGAACCGATTCTGCTCTATTGAAGGAATTCTGCCCCGGAGATGCCTCCAAGAGAGATGCCTCCAAGCGCTGGTGTGAACAGAAGAGCCTCAGCCCAGTTGGTGCCCTGGAAGCATGACTGTAGCCAGAGGAAGGAGTTTAGGTGGTGGAGAAAAGACAGCTAGCCTGGGCTCTGGCCCCGCTGGAAAGAATGGTGGAGCGGAGAGCAGAGCAGCCTGTTTGCAATCCCTGGACTCCTTGGAACCCCAGATTTCAGTCCCAGCAGGATCTAACCGGGCCTGGCCTCTTCCTGCAGGTTACTGGGGGAGCCCTGGGAGGCTGTCGTTCGGCACTGATGCTGCTGATCCAGCCTAGGCATCCGGACCGCTCATTGGCCACGTGCGGCAGGGTCATGGGTCAGTCTGGGTGCCCTCGGGAGGGCAAGTCCCAAGCGCCGCCTCTGTGGTTTGAATGACGTGTTCCCCTTTCAAGGACGAGAGCTCAGGAGTGCCCGGCTGGGGGAACCGCTCTTGTCTGGAGCGAGTGTAAGCGGGGTGCGCCCGAGCCAATGCGGCGCTTTGCCAGCCGCTCCCCTGGAGCAGGTAACTGCCGAGCAGCAGGGTCTGGTCAGAGGCAGGGCTCCTGCCTGGGTGTGTTTGCACCAGGGCTGGGTTGCTTCAGAAACCATATCAGCAGCTTGGTATCAGCTGCCTGCCAGAATCCAGCTGAGCAGAGAGTGGTAGACTGGGACTTTCTGGCTTGAAAAGAGATGGGGGGGGGGGGGGAGGACTGTAAACTCCCGAGTGGGGTGGGGACAGTGTTTACTCCTCATGGCATGAGAAACGGGGGTCCCCAAATGCAAAGGCAGCATGTCTCCACACAGCCACTCGCGGCACTCCCTGCCAAGACCAGAACAGGGCTCAAAAGAGGGCTAGATACGCCCAGGTCCATCAATGGCTGTTCCTCAGGCTGGGCGGGGATGGTCCCGCGTCTCTGGCGGGAGCTGGGAGTGGGCACCAGGAATGGCAGGGCCATCCTTCAGACGCGTGGTGCCCGACGCAGCCCGAGCAGTGGGGGGTGGCCGCTCTGGGGGGCTGGGCCATGCTCGGGGCTGGAGCCGGGCGGGGCAGGGAGTCTGGTGGGGGGCAGGCGGCCCGAGCATCCCATCCAGCTGGAGCTGAAAGACTGGGAGGCAGAACAGGCAGAACGGGGGAGTGATGCACCTAGCGGGGCTGGGAGGCGGAGCAAGGGGGGGGGCTTGGAGCCACTTGGGCCAGGAAGCAGAGCAGGGGGCTGGGGAGTGGCGTAGCCTGTGCCCCGGTGATGCCCTACACAGCTGCATGTGCCTAAGGACCGCCCTGCAGGAGGGCTCACTGTTGCGGTCACTCCCTGTGGGGCACCTGGCATTGGCCGCTGTCGGTAGACAGGACACTGGCCTGGATGGGCCTCCGGTCTGGCCGTTCTGATGCTCTAATGAGCCAGGCCTCATGCTTGCTCAGAGGAAGCCCGGGATGGCCGCAGCCCGCTGGGGGAAGGGGCGTCGTTCTTGGGAAGGGGCTAGAGTGGGTGGCTGAAGGCCCTTAGTTGCTAAAAAGGGAAAGTCCCTCTGGATCAGCCAGTCCGTCTGCGCGCCCCACATTCATGCCAGATACAACTGGGGGATGCTAGTGCGTCACAGATACTGAGTGCTCAAAAGAAAGACCGGGGGGGAGGGTTTACCCCAACCCCTTCCTCCCCGCTGCGGCCAGACGCTGTCACGCGAGATGCTAGCAGCGGCACAGTCTGGGAGATGTGACCCGTAATACAGCCCTTGAATTAGTTACTGAAAACCAGCAGTGGTCAGAGATGCACTGCCACCCAGGGGCGATGTGCTGCCGGGGGATGCCCCCTTTCCAACGGACCGGAAATTGGAACGTTCATTGTTACCGATCCCGTGGCACCTTTCATCAAAGCAGCAGGGTCAGCCTTTGCTAAGTTCTCCGCTGGGTGCCTGCACGCTGTCCGGCTGTGCTTCAGTTCAGGCAGCGCTTTTCTTCACGACCTGCCTTGCATTGCTTTGCAGTTACTGGACGCTGCAGCGTTCCACCCCAGAGCCAGCTGCATTCCAGGGCTGGAGGACGTGAACGTTGTACAGCTAGAGGAACCCTTCTCCAGTAGTTACATTGATCCATTAAATGGCTTGAACTGCCATGATTGGGGTTTGCTGCTCAAGCAATGTGGGGAGTTAGTTCCAAAGCTGTCTTAATGACTGAGAGATGTTTGTTTTCCTCTCCTCTTTGCTATAGGTCCCGCGCTGCGGACATTCCTACTCTGGGGGGTGCTGCTGCTAGCAGCGCGACATGCCCTGGGCGCTGGGGAAGAAGCCTGCAACTGCAGTACAGCCGGGGACTTCTCCAACTTTCAGGCAGGCCCACTCCTGGAGGCGTGCTGTCTGAACTTCACCGGGACTGAAATTGACTCGCTGGACTGGAGCATCTTTAGCGGCCTAACAGGGCTGAAAGCGCTGTACCTCTCGCACTGCGGCATATCGGACATCGTCAACGTGACCGCCGCAGCCGTCCAGCTGGAGATCTTGCGCCTGGATCACAATTGGCTGGAAAAGCTTCCGGAAAGCTTCCTTCAAGACGCCCCCCAGTTGAGGGTCCTGCGTTTGGACAGCAACAAGCTCCGCGAGCTGCCCAAGTCCTTCCTGAGCGCATCGTCCCGAATCCAAGAGCTCGACCTTGGCTGCAATGACTTGGCCTACCTTCCCTCCGCTGTCTTTCAGCCCTCGCTCGCCCGACTCGGCCTCTCGAACAATAGCTGGGCTTGCACCTGCGCCCTGTGGAGTGACCTGAAGCGGTACTCCCAGACGCCACCCAGCGGGGACAGGCAGGGCCCCGTGGTGCTGTGCAGCGCCCCAGAGCGGTACCGTGGCCAGGACATCCGGGACATCCCGAAGCAGGAGCTGTGCCGGGCCCACAGCCTGACGGCCCTCTTCATCTGCCTGCCCCTGGTGGTGGTTTTAGCTGTGGCCACCTGGTGCTTTTGCAGGCAGAAGGGAAAGCCGGGCTATGCCCTCAGCCACCAGCCGGAGTGCCACCTGGCCACGGTGGAGAGGAACGATGCCAAGGGGCCGGCAGAGCACCCCCGCTACCTCCCGTGCCAGCTGCCTGCCGCCCCCACTGACAGCGAGAAGAACGTGCTGCTGAGGAACCAGATCCTGCTGAAGCCGGCCACCGCCCTGCTGGGGAGCAACCGGGACCTCTACGAAGAGGTGGAAATCCAGCTGGGGGCCTCGGACGATTCCTTGGTGCTGGTCAACGAAGGCAGCCTGCGGCAGGAGCCGGGCCCCGCAGCGGCGGCGGAGGAGCGGGCGGGCAGCGCGCCGGAGGCGGAGACGGTGAGCGTGACGGACGTGCTGAAGGACTCGGTGGACCGCGAGAAGCTCTACATGAGCCAGGCGGCGGATTATTACAACCTGGTGCCTGCCATCGAGCTGGAGGACTCGGACCACCAGGAGTACGAGAACATCGACCTGCAGTGAGGCTGGGCCGGGGCAGGTGGGAACCGGGGGCCGTGCCCGGCCCATGCTGACACCTGGCAGAGGGCGAGGGGGACGCTGGGGCAGGATGCAGGGGGAGGGCAGTGAACCTTCTCACCTGCAGGACCATGGCCCTTGTGCTCCATTGGACGGGCACAAGAGCCGACGTACGTGAGATAAATGTCTGGAAACGGCACAGGCTGGCTCATTGCAGGGTGGGACGTAGTGGCTTCCAGATTCCAAGCCCCTCCGCGACTTGATTTCCCCCCCCCCCCCCCCCAACCCCTTTGCCTGCCATGGTCAGCTCTTCCCACACTTCCTCCTGATGGGAAGAGGCATCTAACCCTGTCCCAAAGGCGGAGCCCCATCCTCCCATCTCTTCTTCCCCATCTACAATGGCCGGTCTGAGGCCAGCTGTCCCTGGAGCACAGGCTCAGGTCAGGATGCTAGCCGCCCCTCTCACACGGCCCAGGGGCTGGGCACCGCAGCGACTGTGCGTCCCAGGCCTGTGCTGAGGGGTCACAGCACCTCTTGCGCTGCAGTGCCCACAGCGGGCACCATCAGCGCATGTCACCACGGCCCTGGCAGCCGGAGACAGGCCGCCCGGCGGGGGGGAGCGGGATGCACTTACCAGGCCAAGCACGAGGGGGGGGTGGCCCTGACACAGGAGCAGGTCTGAGGAAGGCTCGGGTGGGCTTGGGTCAGGTTTTGGTCTCAGGCTGCGAAGTGAGAGCCAAGCCGCCCTCTGGCTTGCTCCCACCCCTGCCTGTGGGGCCTGCGGTGGCACAGGAGCAAAACCAGCGGGAATAAGGAGAATCGGGCCCGGGAAATCCAAGGCTGGGCTGCTGGGGACAGAGCCCGGTCCCTGGCGGAGGAGCAGGGATCCCCCGCTGAGGTGTCTCCACAGCCCTGGCCGCCCTCAGGTGGGCTCTGCCTTTTCCGGGTGTCCGGCATTTCCTCCGCTCACGAGGTGCTGGGACCACAGCGTGGGCCTTGCGGGCTGAAACCGACTGTGCGCCCCAGGAATAGTGAGGGGTGGTGTGTGCGCAAAGGCAGCGCTGGGGGGCAGCCCTGTGTGCCCCCAGCGGGCAGGGCCTGAGCTGTGAACTCCCCCTAGCAGAGGGGACGGTGGGCAGCGAGGGGCCTGGCCACAGCCCCCTGGGGCCCAACCCCAGCCGTGATGACCAAGAACAATGCCCCAGGGGCCCAAGGGCAGCAGCAGGGCTCAGCTCCTGGCCCTTTCGCAGCCTGGAGGCAGGTCGTTCCTAGCGGCAGGGACCTAAAGCGCGGGGAGGATGCCATGCAGAACAGGCCGGCTCCTCTCTCCCCGGGGGCTCAGGCTAAGGGGGCCGGGCTTTAGCCCTGCATGTGGTGATTGAGGCAGCCAGTTGCCCTGACACCAGCCCCCTGTCCTGTGGCTCCAGGGCTCCCTAGGCCTCAGGGGTCAGAGGAGTGAGCTAGCGGCAGGAGCCCCGGAGTGGGAGCCGGGAATGTCACATTGTAGTGCCTCTGCGGGGTGGCAGCGCCTGTCTCGTCCCTGGGGGCCCCTCGCTACCCTGAGGGGTGAAGCTGGCTTGGCCCCGGGGCCCCAGCATACAAAGCACAGCAGGAAGCTGCTACGGGCCAGGCTTTGCAGCTGGCCAGCCCTGCCGCCGCGCCATACGGCTGTTTGCCTCCGAGATCCAGACCCAGCCAAGGCCACCGACTCCCCCAAACCTTTCTGGCCTCTGGCTCATGCTCCCAGGGGCCGCAGTGCAGAGCTGGGCGGTGGGGTGGGGGGCAGGCAGCCCGCTGGGGGGGGGGCATCTTATTCTTGTTGGAGGGATGAAGGTTTCCTGGCTTTCCTCCTTTGCACCCCAGCCTCAGGCCTGCCCCTCCTCACTGCCACGTCCTGCCAGCTGCTGTGGGGGACTCGAGGGGCTGGGCTTCCCCATGGAGCCCCCATACGGCCCTGAGCTCGCAGGCTCTGCGGGTGGGCTGCAGCGCGCAGCCCTCGCCTGCTGGGGCTGCAGGGCCAGCCCCGTACCAGCCCTGCAGTAATCGGCCGGCATGGCACTGGAGCCAGGCCGAGCCAGCTGGGCACCCCCTGCCCGCCGCCCTGGGAGTGAAGAATGGCTGTATGGGCAGCCATAGCAGCTTCGCCCCCAGGCCCACCCCACCTCCAGCGCCTCCTTGGCTTAGCGGTGAGGCCCCTGACCCTGTGACAGCTGCAGCACCTGCCGTGGTCCTGCCAGGAGCTGGTCCCCTTTCCCAGGGGGCCATGCATGGGCACCCCCTTTCCCCTTGGTCCAGCCCGTGTTGCTCTGTGCACTATAGTGTCTAGAGCCACACTGCCATGGCAGGGGAAGGGGGAGCTCGGCCTTGCAGAGACTGAGCCTCAGCAGCACCCGTGTGTTGCGGCCCCGCCCCGCGGTGGGTGACTCGCACCTTTGCACAGGGAAGCCGTCACCAGCGCTGCCTGCTGTAAATAAGGGCCCTTCACCGCCCTCTCCCCCGAGCTGCGCTGCAGTGGGAAAGAGGGGAAGGGAGCAGCGGGGTTGTAAATCATCCCCGACCTGGCGCAGGGCCGGGCGGAGTTCAAGGGCCACGGGCACCGGAAGGCAGGGGAGAGGCTGTGTGGGGTGACACACCCCGGCCTCAGCCCCTCGCCTGCCTGCTGGGCCCAGCCTGCCCTTCTCTGCCTGCAGCAGCTGCTCAGTCCCTCCCTCCCCCGGCTGCAAAGATAGGACTTCCCTAGGGCTGCCTCTGGGGGTCACGGGGCTCTCGCGGGACCCCAGAGCCCTCCACTCCAGCTGCCACGGCTGCTCCCTGGAAGGTCGCTGCGGCCGAGGCAGGGACTGTGGTGCACACGGGTTCTAGGAGACGGGGGAAGGAGCGGGGCTGGGCAGGGGGCAGAGCAGTGGGGCAACAGGGAGTTAATTCTCTTCTCCAAGGGCACCAGGCTGTGGGAACTGAGACTTCCCATGCCTCCAGGGACAGGAGCGGGCTAGGCTGGTGTTAACCCTCTGGGGGGAGCCTTGCTGGCCACAGGAAGGAAGGGGGAACGTTTCGTTAACCTTCCTTCAGCCGCCGCACCAAAAGGCCGACCTGGGAACCGATCACTTCCTGGCCTGGCTCTCCCATAAACCTCAGGCTGGAGTCTCCCCCAGAGCCCGGGGGTGCAAAGCTCTGACTTGGGGAAGAGAGGGGCACAGGAGACAGACTACAGCTGGCCTTCCCGCGCTCGCCAGCAGAGCGGGCAAGGCAGGGCTGCGAGATGAGAGAGATCCAAGGCAGGGGCGGGACGGGACCTTTCAGTGCCTCCAGCAGAGGAAGCAGCATTTCCTGCGACATGAGATCATCCCTCAGAACTCTGCTTGGCCGGGAGCCCCTGCCCCACATGTGGCTTTGTTTCAGTCGGAGCATTTATTTATATCCCACCCATAGTTTTCCTCCAGGGGGTCACTACAGGGTAATTCCAAACCCCCAGCAGTACCCAAGCGACAACGGAAGAACCAGGCATGATCAGTGTCCGGCGGGGTACGGGAGTGAGGGTGATCAGCACGGCTGAGCCACTTGGCCAGCACACGCCTCCCTCCCAGGAGGTTTTGAGGAAAGGCGGTGTCTTTTAAACAGCCGGCTGACAGCCCAGCCCCTCACGCACACACCCCTGGTGGGAGTAACAAGTGGTTAACAAGGCAGTGAATTTAGTTTTACCAATGCGGTTGAAATTCACCAGGCCAAGGGGAGCCGCAGACACACGCACGTAATCTGCATCTGTCAATGAAACAAAGGGATTGCATGTCAGGATTTAACATGTTTTGATGCCTCTTGGTTACTATGCACTGAGTAGCAGCTCTGTGCCAGGTGGGTTCCCACAGGAAGAGCAGCGTGAGGACACAGCCAGGCAGGAAGGGGAGAGCGCTACGGGGACGTGCACGGGACACTAGAAAGCAAATGCCAGGAAGCCCCCAGAATTTACCCCCACGGTGCTCCTGGGACAGCCTGCCTGCCATTCTTTGTGCTTCTGCTGGCGGTGGCGCAAGCTTAGCACTGATCCTTCCACCTGGAGACATTAGGCTCCCCCAGGTGTGCTTCCTTCCTTTGTGTTTAGCTTATTCCCCCTCACGCGCACACTTATCCAGGGCCTTGTAATTGGTTCAGCAGCGTGGTACATTCACTCCAGAGACTAGGAACTATTTTTCCTTCCGTTGCAGCTTTCCTTTTAGTCATGAGGGGAGTCTGTTCAAATCTACCACACGGCGAGAAATTGGGTCCTTCCTAGCACTGACCAAACAGGGTCCCTTTCCCCCATGTGGCATCCGACTCAGTCGGTCAATAAAGGTGAGGTGGAGGGACTGGCCAGAGTCTCACAGCCAGCACAAGGGAATGTGAATGGAATGACCGGCCCTGGACACTCCCTCATTGGCTGGGGGTCTCTCTGCAGGCACCCTGCCTCAGTTTCCCCCTTTCTGGGCTCGCTCGCTCAAGCTACCGAGCGAACACTTCTCTGGTTCAGCTACCACCCTGACCCCCAGGCTGGGTTTATTAAAGGAACAAAGCCGTTCCCAAAACAAAGTTGCTTAAAATTAGGGTGCGTCCACACTGCAAGACTATTTTGAGATACCAGAAGTATCCCGAAAGAGCAACCCCGTGTCCAAAGAACAGTCCCATTAGTTCGAAATATTTTCGAAATAATGGACGTGCTATTTCACCATCCCTGTAAACCGCGTCGCACGAGGGATAAGGGATGGCTCAAAATAGTGCTTTATTTCGAAATTTGGCACCCTGTAGCTGCGCCAAATTTCAAAATAGCCTATTTCGAACTAAAGCAAGAGACGCAATTTGCGTAGTGCAACTTGCGTATCTTATTTTGAGTTTCGAGTGCAGTAGACGTGCCCTTCGATAGCGAGTAATTGAAGAATCGTGGAACTGCCTCCAATTTTAGTGCTTACATGACTGTTCAATAGTTCCCAGGGCTGGCAGCCAGTGCGCTCCCGGCCCCACTCCCAGGAAGCCCTCTCCTACCCCGCTTTGCTGCCTCTGTATCAGAGGTAGCAGCATGGCGTGGCAGCAGCCTCTGTCCGTGGGGGCCAACCTCCCCGCAGACAGAGGCTGCTCTGGCGTCTCACAGCAACAGCCTCCCCTGCTCATTCCCCCTTCCCGGGATCAGAGCAGCAGCCTGACCTCTCTCCACATGCCCCAGCTCGGACTGTCTGCACCCCACGGCAGGCCACGCACACACGCAGCCAAACCTGGGTTCCCCGGAACCAGAGCCATCTGCCACCCTGGCTCTCCAGAGTGGGTGGGAAGCTACGAACACTGCCTCTGCATTAGGGTTAACTGGTGCTCCCAACGCCATCCCAAAATGCCGTGCTTCCCGTTGGGAAATTACCCAGGGGTCCGGGCTGCAATGACGGGCCCTCCTGAGGAGGCTGAGCAGGGATCCTGGGACACACCTGTGCCCGGGCCTCTCCTGAATCTCTTCCGCACGGGGGCTGCGGAGGGTACAGGGCAGTGCCCCGGGCCCGGCAGGTCTGGGTGAGAGCAGGAGGGCGCTCTTGGAGCGCTGTGGGTCGGAGTGCTGGGTACACCTCACCAGAGGGGCTCCGTTACAGTCGGGGCACAGACCGGCTGCCGAAAGCAGGGCTGGTGTGACCCTCCCTGTGAGTTCCCTATTCTCTGCCTGGCGATAACCCCCAATCCATCACCGGGAGGAATGTGGTTTATGAGCCATGAGGAGGTATTTAAAGGGAGAGTGTCAAGGCTCTGCCGCTGCCTGGACCCTGTGGGACACAAAAGGACAGGCCACACACTCGGTGCAGGTAGGAGGAGCAGCAACTGGTCTGGGTAGGGGTAGGAGGGCGAGGGCTGCTTGTAGGGTGTCACCTTGGCATAGCTCTGCACTAGCAGTGTCCTGTACAGGGCCATGTGGGAGAATCAGCTGTTGCCACTCGACTGGCTGGCTGTGTGAACAGAAACAAAGCATGTGTATTCTACAGCCCAGTGCCTCAGCCCAGGTGGCACACTTTCCCTTAAGTGGATTTCAAGGGGGGACTCTGGGAAGCAAAGTGGGGGGTGGAGGGGACCCCCGCTTGGGTGGGCTGCATCCCCTTCTCTGGATGCTGCTAAGCCATCCCAGCCGGGGGCTGACTTCTGAAGAGCAGGATTTTCCCGCAATTGCAATGCCCCCCAGAGCAGAGACCTCCCCCCCAAGAAAGGCTTCGGTTCCTGCCAGCCTCCCCTCCGGACCGTTCGGTTCAGGCCATGCTCTGCGCCAGTGGGAGTTTGCATGCTAAGCTGGGAGAGTGTCAAGTCAGTAACGGGCCATGCTGCAGCTTTGGGCTATCTGGCATGGCCGTGTTAGAGGGGCTCGTGCCGATTCAGACCTGGCGTGAGCGGCGCTGAGCTCAGCCCAGTGGTATCTGACTGCCCCTGGGCTGAACTGGATCCAATAAGTCTGAATAAAACTGTCGTTATGAAGAGAAGCATCTGCTCAGCTGGTACCATCTGTGAACAGCAGGTACTGCTGCCTGTGTGTAGCCCCTCGCCTGTGTCTCGGTCAGCTGGCACTATCTGGCTGCTGCTCTGTGTGTGTGCTCTTGAGTGTGTACGGTTTCCTCACTAGTGCCCTGCTGGGTCATCACCAGGGAAGGAACACAGGACCCTCAGCATCCGCCTCTCCCACCTAAGCTAGAAGAGTAATGATCACCTGGTAGAAGTAGTAGACTTTTACCCCCTTATGCGGAACAGCCACTAGAGGGCGGCAAAGACATGGACGCCTAGCGTGGGTTGCACATGCGCCATCTAGTGCATGGGCTATGTCAGGCGGTGTGCACGGCTGCCCCTCGGTGGCGGGCAGAGCATGGGACCTCCTCTCCCTGGGCTGGCTGTGCACAGAAATTCCTGCAGCTCGCAGGTAGGCGCTTGTGATCCCAGGGGCCAGGCTGAGCTACCTTCCTGGTGCAGCCGGCATACAGCTGGGCCATGAATGTGGCATCTGCGGCCCTTTTGAGGCCTGCGCGAGACATGCCTGCTGGATCCCAGCCTGACGTCCAGCTGTGGGCTCCGTGACCTCCAGCCTTGGCGCTTGAGCCACGAGATGACACAGCTTCCTCAGACAGCGCTCCAGGGAGGCCGAGGGGAAATCTCACGCTAGCACCTTGTGTCCCAGCAGTAGCGCAGAGGGGGCGGAGGCCGGGCAGCCATGACAGTCTCCTACACGCTGAAGGTGGCCAATGCCCACTTCGGGGGCTTCTCCAAGCTGCTCTTCAGGTGGAAGGGGAGCATCTACAAACTGCTCTACAAGGAGTTCATTGTCTTTGTCGCGCTGTACGCAATGCTGAGCATCACTTACCGGTGAGTTTATGGAACGCCCTCCCAGCATGGGCCATCCACAGGCACAGGGCCCATGGAAGCCCTCGGCCTCTGGGGACAAAGGATTGATTTCATGAGCCGGTAGCAGTAGTAGGCTGTTTCCTTCTTGTGCAGCAGCCAGTCTGTTTTGCTCCCCCCGGGGTTTGCTGGAAACGCCTGTGTCCCTTACCTACCATTAGAGCATCCATCCTTTTGACTGGAAAACATCTGGAAATGCTGGTCTCAGGGAGAACCTGCCATTGGAGAGATCCTTCGGGCCCCGTCAGTGACAGATCTCTGGCCTGGGACATGACAGCTGGCGTGGAAAAGCCGTAACAACATCCCACGAGGAACTGTCCTTCACAGGCTGGGGGGCAGGAGCGGGATTCACTTGGGGAGGGAGAGAGCAGAGCGTCCCTTTGAAGGGGCCGTGAGAGGAAAGGTAACCTGACTCGGCGCACAGGGTGGCTGGTGTTTCCTTCCAGGCTCTAGCGCTCGATCCCTGCTACTTGTGTCCCCGCAGGAGGCTGCTGACGGAAGAGCAGAAACGTGTCTATGGGAAAGTGGCCCAGTACTGCAACCGCTCCACGGACTTCATCCCCATGTCCTTTGTCCTGGGTAAAGTGCCCCCTCCCGGGTCTCCTGCTCATTGGGTTTCCATCCTGAGCGGCCGGTGAAGGCTGGAGCGGATGGATGGGAGTCCTGCCTCCCAACTCCAGGCACTGTCCGCACTCCTGCCCATTATACTCCATTCAGCCTCTCCATGCCCCCGGCAGCGGGCTCCTTCCCTCGCTCCGCGAAGCTGTTATGCAGCACTGCTGTTCTGCCCCAGAGGTGGCTGCATTCCCGCTAGCGCTGTGGCGCCCCCTGTGGATAAGGGCAGGACATGTAGGGTCCTCTGGGGAAGAGAAGTCCTGCCCAGATGTGAGAGCCTGTGAACAGCGGAGGGACACATGCCGGAGGGCGAGGCACCAAGCAGGAGGGGGGAGATTGAGAGAACAGAGCGTGGGGTTAATGATTAGACAATTCCCGGATAAAACAAACTCTTGCCCAGTCGAAGCCGGGCGATGTCTGTGGGAATGCAGCAGCGCCCTGAACACCTCTGCAGGCCTTGGGAACACAGCTATCTCTGACAGCTGCCTCTGGTGCATTATTTAGTGGCACCCTGCCCCTCCCTGGTACAGGAGAAATGAGGAACCTGCGTCCTCCTTCCGGCAGACGCTCGCCTGATGAGTGCAGGTAGCCACCTGCCCCTGCGCTGCCCCCTTGTGCCCAGGCCCAAGGGTCCCAAGAGCCCGACATTCACCCCGGGCAGAGCGCTGGCTGGTGCAAAGCAGGCGGCCATGACCAGGGTGACTTTCGCCCTGTCTGAGCAGCGCTGAAAGGCCTCGGCTGGCGGATCTGCCAGCTGTTCCCTCAGGGATTCCGGTCTTTTCACTGCTCTTTACAAAATCTCCTCTCAGAGCTGGCTCAACGCGCGAGCTCTTCATTCAAGCCCAGCTGCGGGCGAGCGGATGTCAAGTCCTGATCCTGCCGCGCTTGCCAGGGGAAGTGAGTCAGAAGCAGCACAAAGCCCCTCCGAACAGCGCAGCGACCCTGCGTCTCTCCTGCACAGAGAACGCCGTCTCCCGCAGAAACGAGACACACGTGGGGACTGGGCGTCTTACCCGCTCGTCTCTCTTCGCTAGCTGGTGCAATGCATCGCCCGGGTTCTCCCCACCAACCTTACACCCTTGTGCAGCTCTGTACACACCGCGATCCTTCGCCTGGGGTGGGGAACCTAAGGCCTGGGGGCCACATCCGGCCCCCCAAGCTCAGGGCTCCCCCAGGTCCCCTCCATGGGGCTGGAGCACACAAACTCTGCTAGCTTGGGCCCCGTAGGCTCTGGTGTGGGGAGTGTCTTTCTGCTTCCCAGACAGAGCCCGCGTCAGCGAGGATGTGGGGGGGTTTGGGGTTTTTTGTTTGTTTTGCTTCTCACTTGTGTGCGGCCCCCAACTGATTTTTCTGTGGGTCTGCAGCCCCCAACTCTAAAAAGGTTCCCCCACCCCTGCCTTAGCCCACTCAGCGCAGGAGGGGGGAGATGGAAGGTCTCTGAGAGGGGGAGGGCCTGGCTTCTCTCTGATCCAGTCTACCCCCCGCTCTTCCTTCTGAATCCCGCATCTTCCCTGCGTTCTGGGCACAAGGGTTAATTAGCCCTGTCCCGCTCCCCTGCCCATCCCCCCGTGATCCACCAACCCCAGCTTTGACCCCCGGGTTTACTCTGGTGCGCTGTAACTGGCGGGCCGTGATCAGCCTGCTGGCACAGTTGTCACAAGCAGAAACTGGCAGGTCTCTGACAGGCTGAGGGTAAAACTTCTCTTCTTTGTGGTGTGTAAAAAGGGTGGGAAGTGTTCCTCGCTCCCCTCCCCCCCCCCCACACCAGCTTTGTGTCAGCATGGGGAATATGCGGCATGTGAGGGCTGCTTTGCCCTGCCTTTGATGCAGGACTCACTGGCAGGGTGGGGCTGCAGAGTGAGTCTTTCACAAGGAGAGTTTTCACCCTGCTGTGGCACAGGCTTGTGTAGACCAGGGAGGGATAGCTCAGTGGTTGGAGCATTGGCTTGCTAAACCCAGCGTGGTGAGCTCAATCCTTGAGGGAGGCATTTAGGGATCGGGGCAAATCTGTCAGGGGTGGTACTTGGGCCTGCCATAAGGGCAGGGGACTGGACTTGATAACCTTGCAAGGTCCCTTCCAGTTCTATGAGATAGGTATATTTCTCCCTCAGCATTGGGGAGCCTGTGCTGGTGCCCCTGCCACCACAGGCTGGAGCACACAAAATCTACCAGCCTGGGCCCCCTATGCTCTGGTGTGCCAGGGGACTGTGGGGTGTGTCTTTCTCCTTCTCACTCAGGGGCCACTGGGGATTTTGTCATTGAGGGGTTTTGGTTTGTTTTTTTGCTTCTCACTTGTGTGTGACCCCCTGACTGATTTTTCTGTGGGTCAGCGCCCGCCCCGCCCCAAAAAAAGGTTCCCCCCGCCCCTGCCGTAGAGTTTATGGATTCCAGGGGCTGATGTTAACCTGCGTCCTGCACTTGAGAGGTCTAGTACAGGCTGAACTGGCCGTGGGAAAGCCAGTGAGGGAGGCGGGGCACTCACTTGGGCCGCTGAGCGGACGTGGGCCAGATCTTCCAAGGGATTTAGGTACGTTCCGGGGGGGTTTCAAAACCACTTCTCATCCTCGCTAGGTGCCGAAATCCCTTTGGAAATGGGGCCCCACAAGCCTTGCCTGAGCTTGCCTTCTGTACCCCATGTGCTCATACCCCCATCTAGACGTGGCGCCGCAGCTCTGGCCCGTGCCGCAGCTCGGTCGTGCCTCACCTGCCCGCGCAGCCCACACGTCAGCAGACGCCGTGGCTGACGGCCCCTTAGCTCCTGCCGTTCTCATCGCCGGGCCTGCAACACTCAGCTGCTGCTGCCGGCCACGCCTCCCCCGCGAGTAACGGTGTCTCCTGGGGCAGGTTTTTACGTCACGCTGATCGTGAACCGGTGGTGGGCCCAGTACACCAGCATCCCGCTGCCGGACCAGCTGATGTGCGTTATCTCCAGCTCCGTCCACGGGAAGGACGAAAGAGGGGAGGATCCTGCGGCGCTCGCTCATCCGCTACGCCAACCTGTCCTCCGTGCTCATCCTGCGCTCGGTCAGCACCAGGGTGCTCAAGCGGTTTCCGACCATGGACCACTTGGTGGAAGCAGGTGGGTTTGTCTCCGGGCCGGGGCAGAACACTGATGCTGGGTTAGTGTCAAGACCATGGCTAGCGGTTAGCTGCCTGGGGAGCAGCAGGGGCTGGAGTTAGGGTCAGCATCTAGGGAAAACCTAGCCTGGCAGGGTGTGTTTTCCTGTCTCCCTTCCATCCTGAGGGATTCACTTCTCCCTCTGCTTCGTACTCTTCTGAGGGAGGATTCGACTCCTACCAGCAGCCCTCCTTCCAACGTGCAGAGAAGGGATTATTCCCCGCTATCCGGCACTGAGGAGGCCACACCTGGAGTCTGGAGTCCAGTTCTGGGCCCCCCACTACAGGAAGGATGTGGACGCTTTGGAGAGGGGCCAGTGGAGGGCAATGAAAACGATTCGGGGGCTGGAGCACACGACCTACGAGGAGAGGCTGAGGGATTTGGGCTTGTTGAGTCTGCAGAAGAGAGAGTGAGGGGGGATTTGAGAGCAGCCTGCAACTCCCTGAAGGGGGTTGCAAAGAAGATGGAGAGAGGCTGGTCTCAGTGGTGGCAGATGAAAGAACGAGGAGCGATGGTCTCAAGTGGGGGAGGTCTCAGTTGAATATTAGGAAAAACTATTTCCCTAGGAGGGTGGGGAAGCACTGGGCTGGGTTCCCTAGGGAGGGGGTGGAATCTCCATCCCTAGGGGTGTTTAAGTCCCGGCTGGACAAAGCCCTGGCTGGGCTGATTGAGTTGGGATTGGTCCTGCCTTGGGCAGGGGGCTGGACTCGATGCCTCCTGACGTCTCTGCCAGCCCTGGGGTTCTCTGATTCCAATGCAAGGCCGTCTCTGCAGCAGCGGCAGGCTCAGAGTGAGCCAGGACTGGAACTTGACCTCCGGTCACCCATGTGGTCAGGAGCGTACTGGCAATCAAAATAGGCCCGGGAAATGGGTTGAGAACGGCCCTCCCCATGACATCACCCCTGCGTGCCCCTCAAGCCCCGGCCCCTGCGGCATGTCCCGCACGCGGCACAGGCGGTGGGTTGGGCTCTGCGTGCTGCATACAGCGCGGACACGGAGCCGCTCGGAGTGAGGGGCAACGGCGTGTGGACACGACGGCCCACCGGGAAATTCCCGGTATCCCGCCGGGCCAGTCCGCCCCTGCATGTGGTTGTGCAAAATACCTGCCCCGGCTAGCCCAGGGAGCAGGGCTGGGGGAGCCTGGCGTGGGGGCAGTGAATGGCAGAACTCAGCTCCACTTCCATGGGGCCAGGAGTTCAGGCCGGGATGGGAAATCTCAGTGCTCCTGCTGGGGCCGGGCCTCCCCCCGCACAACCCAGCTATGGCTGGTTTGCTGGTCCGTGCTGCCTGCTCCGCCCGGCATTGGTGCGCAGTCCCTCCCGGGCCCATCCCAGCAGCAGGACCTGCCTTGCTCAGTGGCCGGCCTGGAAACTCCTGCTCCCTCCACTGACTGTTTCTCCAGAGGTGGGAGTCTTCTGGCATCTGCGAGCCTGCGGCGACTCCCGCTGGGGAACCAGAGGCCAGCTGAGCCGTGAAAGCCCGCCTAGCACATCACCACTTGCTGGCGCGGGGCAACGGAGCTGGTCCAGGGGCTCCCTGGGAGCGCCATGCTGGCTGAGTTACAGGAAGGGGGCTGGGTAGCTGGGGCGGGCAGAGCTCTTCATCCCCAGCTCAGATCCAGCCCAAGCCCGTGGGAACTGGGAGTCGCTACCAGCTGCTGGCTGCCTGCTGGCCTGTGCGGAATAAGCTTTGGTCTCAATCCGGCTCCTGATGAGACGGGGTCCCCCTTCACAACGCCCCCTCCTCCCCCCCGAACCAGCTCCCTCACTGGCAGCGTCAGCAAACATCCAGGACTGAGCAGGTCATGGGGCCTGCTCCTCCCTCGTCTCCCTGCCCCCTAGAGCAGGCACCGCTCCCCCCCCCTCCGTCTCACGATGGGTGCTGACTGCGCTGTATCTGCGCTGCAGCCAGCCAGACAGTCGGCTGCCTTTCGCCACTGCTGGATTCCTGAATCTCTCCCCCACCTGTTGTCGCCCGCGCCGCAGGCTTCATGACGCAGGAGGAGCGCAAGAAGTTTGAGAGCCTCCACTCGGACTTTAACAAGTACTGGATCCCCTGTGTGTGGTTCACCAACCTGGCCGCCCAGGCGAGGCGCGACGGGCGAGTCAGGGACGACGTGGCCCTCCGCTTACTCATAGATGTAGGTTTGGGGGGACTGGGAAGTCCAGGGTCGGGAGGGGGTGCGGGTCAAGTGGCTTGTTGCTGGGATCTGGGAAGGGGGGGTGTTAGCTGCTGGGGGGGGAGCCTGCCCCAGCCTAACCCCTGCTTTCCCCGCTGCGCAGGAGCTGAATCTGTACCGGGCCAAATGCAGCATGCTGTTCCATTACGACTGGATCAGCATCCCGCTGGTGTACACGCAGGTGAGTGAGAGCCCCGACGTCAGCTCCCCCCTCCGTTCCCACATCCTGCATCAGCATCCTGCAGGAGAGCCACTTGGTCCCTAGAAACTGACCCCTCCCCGCTCTCACAGTGACCGCTCCTTTCCATGCCAACCAAACACCCTGCCCAGATAAACCACTAGTTCCACACAGGGTAGAGATCACCTTCTCTGGGGAGCATCTTCAGAGAGCTTATGGGGTTCTGGGGGAAGACATAAGAACAGCCAGACTGGGTCAGACCAAAGGTCCATCTAGCCCAGTGTCCTGTCTGCCCACAGTGGCCAATGGCAGGTGCCCCAGAGGGAATGAACAGCACAGGGAATCACCAACGCTACGTCTACACTGGCAGCTTCTTGCGCAAGAACTCTTCCAGAAGAGAGCGTCTACACTGGCATGTGCTTTTGCGCAAGGGATGTGCTTCTGCACAAGAGCATCCATGGCAGTGTGGACGCTCTCTTGCGCAAGAAAGCTCCGATGGCCATTTTACCCATAGGGCTTTCTTGCGCAAGAAATTCATGTTGCCTGTCTACACTGGCATCTTCTGGAAGAGCTCTTGCGCAAGAGGCCTTATTCCTCATGGGGAGAGGAGTAACTCTTCCAGAAGAAACAAAAAACAGGACCATGCAGCACTTTAAAGACTAACAAGATGGTTTATTAGGTGATGAGCTTTCGTGGGCCAGACCCACTTCCTCAGATCAATTTGTGGAAGAAAATTGGCATGACCATATATACCAAAGGGATACAATCAAAAAAAGTGAACACATAGAAAATTGACAAATCAGATTTTAGAACAGAGGGGGGGTGAGGGGAAGGTTAGTGTTTGTGAGGTAATGATATTAGGGGTAATAATTGGGGAAGCTATCTGCCATTACAAAGATAGCTTCCTCAATTATCACCCCTAATATTATTACCTCACAGACACTAACCTCCCACACACACCCCCGTTCTGAAATCTGATTTGTCAATTTTCTATGTGTTCACTTTTTTTTGATTGTATCCCTTTGGTATATATGGTCGTGCCAATTTTCTTCCACAAATTGATCTGAGGAAGTGGGTCTGGCCCATGAAAGCTCATCACCTAATAAACCATCTTGTTAGTCTTTAAAGTGCTACATAGTCCTGTCTTTTGTTTCAGCTAGACCAGACTAACACGGCTGCATCTCTATCACTATTCTTCCGGAAGAAGCCCTGTTTTACAACACTATACTGTAAATTTACTTGCGCAAGAACCCACGTGCAGAGTAGACAGCAGGCAAGGTTTTTGTGAAAGAACGGCTGTTCTTGCGCAAGAAGCTGCCAGTGTAGACATAGCCTAAGTGATCCATTCCTGACTGCCCACTCCCAGACGTTGGCAAACAGAGGCTAGGGACACTATTCCTGCCCATCCTGGCTAGTAACAATTAATGGATCCATTAAATGACCTAATTCTTTTTTGAACACTCTTATCGTCTTGGCCTTCACAACATCCTCTGGCAAGGAGTTCCACAGGTTGAATGTGCGTTGTGTGAAATAGTTCTTTCTTTCGCTTTAAACCTGCTGCCAACTCTCTAGTTCTGTTGTTATGGGAAGGAGTAAATAACACTTCCTTATTTTCTCCACCCCAGTCATGAGTTTATAGACTTCAGTTGTGTCCCCCCATAATCATCTCTTTTCCCGTGTGAGGTATATCCATGCCTTCCTAGCTATAGCTTGAATTTCTCTATTGCTTTTCATCCCAAAGCCCTTGGCGCATTACCCATCCCTGCACTGCGTCACCTCTGGGGCAGCTGTTGAACAGCACACAGCAACATTGTGCAAAGATGGGTTCAGACAGGGAGGGAAGAAGGAGCCTGTTTCCTAATGACGCTGTAGGAAGGGTGTAGAATGACAGGGTGAAATCTCCCTGTGTTGGAATGTGGCCAGGCGAGCCACTTATACAGAGCGGCTCCTCTCACAGACAGGCCACGGCTCTGTAACGCTCACCCGTGGGGGGATCTCGGTGTTCTCTAACTGTATCTAGTCTCCTCGTCCAAAGCAGTGGCTGCCCCATCAGGATTTCCCGTGCACCTTGTGACCAGCCCGCAGTTGCTCCGTATTCCTCCAGCCCATCCCACTCTGGCTAACCAAGTGCCTCTGCTACAGGTGGTCACAATCGCGGTCTATTCCTTCTTCGCCCTGTGTGTGATCGGGCGGCAGTTCCTGGAGCCCCTGGACCCAGACCAGGACAGCGATTTGGATCTGTACGTCCCTCTGACCACCCTCCTGCAGTTCTTCTTCTACGCTGGCTGGCTGAAGGTGAGCATGGGTCCGGCGCAGGCCCCTGATGGATCTGCTCTTGCCCCGGGGTGCCAGACCCCTCTGCAGCCCCGGTCCCCCTCTGCAAAGCTGACATGGCAACCGAGCTCTCAGGGATCAATCCGGAGCCTTTCGCCTCTAGGACCCTCTGATGCTCCCCACGGCACCTGGGTTGTGACGTGCCTTGACACTGCCTGCTCCCTGAAACCAACAGCCTCTGGCCTCACACGCCTGTACTCCCGGGTCACAGAGAGTGTGAGCATTCAGAGACCCACCCTGAGTCCTCACAGCACACCCTGCAGCGCCTGCCTCGGTCGCACCCAGCAACCAGGCTTGCTCGCCCGGAAAGAGACCAGGGCACGTCACCTTGGGGTTGTGCTTTGCCTGACACCACGGCGCTAGGCAGAGGTGCCCCATGCCTGCAGGGATGGGGGGCAGGGAGAGGGGATAAAGTGAGGGCACCCAGCTTCAGCAGTTAAAATCCAGGGGGGCACATGACCCATCTAGGGGAGAACGTGGTCCCATGTCCCCCCCAAACACGCGTCACCTATGGCACCAGGAGTTATTTCTAATACAAACACAAATACATTTGTTGACAAAGAGCCGGGGTCCAAATTCCAAACGAGTCGTGAGCAAGAGTGTTAGCAGCAGAATGGTCACACAGGAAACAGCAGTGTAACAGGCTTAGCAGAGCTGAAGCTTCGCTTTAACGGCACAAATCCTTATCTAAAGTAGCTTCTTACCTACAGCAATATTTCCCAGTGTGACCAGGTAATATATTCACTATATACACATAACATTTAAAATCACCTCAGTCTATGCATTTCACAAGGATATTAATGACCAGCATGGTCCTGGCTTCGCACACAGCACAATCAACCAGTGGAACTCTTTGCTGCAGGATGTTGTGAAGGCTAAGACTATAGCAGTGTTCAAAAAAGAGCTCGATTCATCCATGAAGGTTAGGTTAGCCAGGCTGGGCAGAGATTGTGTCCCTAGCCTCTGCTTGCCAGAAGCTGGAAATGGATGACCAGGGGTGGGATCACTTGATGATGCCCTGTTCAATCCCTCTGGGGCACCTGGCACTGGACATTGTCAACAGACAGGACATTGGGCTAGAGGGACCAGTGTGGCTGTTCTTATGGCTTTCATTTGAGACATTACAGGGCCCTGTCTAGGGATAAATCCTAGGAAAACAAGCTGTTAGGTGCAGGGTTTGTCGGGCCTGTTAGGAGTTGCTGACATGGGGCTGGGAACCCTTTGCCAGTTGGTACCAGGGGGCCTGTGTGTCACAGTCACTGGTGTGGAGGAAATCCAGGTGGGTGCGTCTCATTGCACAGTCTACAGTACAGCGGAAGGTTGAAATATGATACACAACTCCAGCTACATAATTTACATAGCTGGAGTCGAGGTTGTTGTCAGTTCACTGATAGAGTCAGCTGTCATCATGTTTCTGTGCTGTCCACGCAGCGGGAGGCCGATGGGAACAACTTATCCCGTCAGCTTCCCTTACTCCTGGTGAGCAGCAGGAGTACCCACCGACCAGGGCGCCCTCTGAGTTCGATTTAGTGGGTCTATATTAGACCCTCTAAATCAAACCCTGATCTTCCGCATAGTGTAGACGTGCCCTGAGAGATTCATTGGGGTCTTGGTAATTCCTAGTGAGACAAGTGTCCCCCCGCCCTCACAACGAATTCCCTCTGACTGGCCCCATCGTGTGGACCCTCTTAGCATCATGAAAGATTACAGCTTATCAGTTGTACCTCTTCGGCGGGCAAGCACAGGTCTCCAGCCCCCAGGGCTGCAAATCCCTGCTTAAGAGGCACATTTTTGGTAAACCCTTTAAGTGACAATCCATTGCCAGAACAGAGGAGAAAGAGAAAAGGTTAGAAATCAAGGGCACTTGGCTCTGAGACTGGCCCTTCAGCTGGGCTTGCACTGCGTGTGTGTTCAAATACACTGTCCACATCATCAGCCGCTCGTGTGCTGTGATCCCTGACCTGGTGGAAGGGACTGGGTATGCACAGCACGTAACGCACCGGTGGTACTCAGCGCCGCGGTGGTCATCCTAGTGCCAGCTGTCCGTGCAGCGTCTCACAAGCACCGAAGTAGCCTGGTGGCTGAGGGCATGTGCCTGATGGGGCGTGCTGCCTTCCTTCGACAGGTAGCAGAGCAGATCATTAACCCATTCGGAGAGGACGACGATGACTTTGAAACCAACAAGCTGATCGACAGGAACCTGCAGGTGTGTCCCGGCCCTCGAAAGAGGGTGTGGTCAGGCAACAGGTGTGCTGGGAGCGCTCTGCAAACTGGAATCGCCAGGGCACAGAGATGTAACAGGCCAGGATAAGGGGCAGGGCACGGAGCCTTTCGTCTCTGAGGCTATGTCTACACTCGCGGCTTCTTGCGGCAGAAATATGCAAATGAGGCAAAGCGTGGAATATTGCCGAGCCTCGTTTGCATACCTAATGAGCCGCCATTTTTGCAGAAGAGGCTCTTGCGCCAGAAGGAGCTGTCTACACTGCCCCTCTTGCGCAATGCTGTTATTCCTGAAAATAATCGGCGTAACGACATTGCGCAAGAGGGTTTTCTTGCGCAAGAACGGGCAGTGTAGACAGCTCCTTCTGGCACAAGAGCCTCTTCTGCAAAAATGGCCGCTCATTAGGTATGCAAATGAGGCTCGGCGATATTCCACGCTTTAACCTCATTTGCATATTTCTGCCGCAAGAAGCCCCGAATGTAGACATAGCGGCTGTGTCTAGACTGGCCACTTGAATTTCCGCAAAAGCACTGACTTCCTGCTGTAAGAAATCAGTGCTTTTTGCGGAAATACTATGCTGCTCCCGTTCGGGCAAAAGTCCCTTTTGCGCAAAACTTTTGCGCAAAAGGGCCAGTGTAGACAGCTGAGATTTGTTTTGCGCAAAAAAGCCCCGATCGTGAAAATGGCGATCGGGGCTTTTTTGTGCAAAAACGCGTTTAGATTGGCCACGGACGCTTTTCTGCAAAAAGTGCTTTTGCAGAAAAGTGTCCGTGCCAATCTAGACGCTCTTTTCCAAAAATGCTTTTAATGGAAAACTTTTCCGTTAAAAGCATTTCCGGAAAATCATGCCAGTCTAGACGTAGCCAGCCTGAGTGGCCAAGCCAAATCCAGGCCTTGCGGGCCTAGATCCAGTGAACGGGGGGCTCTCCACAGGCTGGTGTCCACACCCCAAAACTGACCTTCACCGGCGATCCCGGCATTGCCATGGAAAAGTCACAGACCGAATGGGCTGCATGTGGACTTCAGCTTTGGGCTCTCTCCAGAACAGGGGACAAACCCAGCCAGAGGGGGGGTGCCAGTGTAACAGGGAGAAGCTAGTGCTGCTAATGCCTATGCAGGGGGTGGCAGACAGCAGCCTCCGGGACGAATTAGGCATAAAAACCCACAGGAGAAATGGAAACAAAGGAGAGGAGTTGGGGGAGAGCGAGCAGAGCCGGCAGGTTGTTCCGTCGCAGACGAATGCTTCTCCCTGGGGCTCGATTTTGCGCCTGTTGCGTTCAGCTGGGGTGGATACAGGACCAGAGCCTGTTTGGACGCAGCCCCCGGGTCTGACTCCACACTCAGGCACCGCCCTCCAGGGAGGAAGGGGGAGTTTTGCCTTCCCTGCCATAGCCCCTCGTGGCCTGGCTTCCTGGCAGCACCCCCACCTGGGCACCGCTAGCAAATGCAGACTATAGTCCCAAAGGAGTCATGAAATCGAAGGGGCTGGGTCCCTCCTGAGCTCCCCTCCTGAGCACTGACCCTCCCGGGATGCCCAGCTCCTACCTGAGCCGCTGATCCTCAGGGCTCCCTCCCTGGAGTCCTTCCCCCTATTCCCAAATGGCCCATCCCAAGCTGCCGTGGGAGCATCGTTCTCTCTGTTACCCTCTGCCCTCAGGGGCAGCCACAGAGACAACCCCCTCCTCAGCCCTTTACAGAAATGACCCCATGCTCCCGCAGCTGGGTCTGGAAACTGAATTGAAACAGCTGATCCCAGAGCATCAGATCAGCTGATCTCTCACGGGCAAGACTGAGCCCCGCTCCCCTTACAGCTCCAGCCCCCCTGTGGCAGGGCCTGTTCCTCCTTTTGATGCCCTCTGCTACCTCAGGTGTCCCTCCTCTCCGTGGATGACATGTACCAGAACCTGCCTCCAACCGGGAAGGACAAATACTGGAACGAATCCACAGCTCAGCCGCCTTACACCATCGCCACGGCCGCAGAGACCTTGAAACCTTCCTTCCTGGGATCCACCTTCGATATGCGGTAAAGTCACCGGGACCATTCCAAACCAAAATAGCATCTTTCCTAAGGCAGGACTCCAGCTACCTCCCCCTCCTTCCCCCCCGAGAGCATCTGGGAGGGCTCTGACGGGTGGCTTGGACCTGAAAAGTCATTCTACAAAGGGTGCCCCTTCCTGCCGCTCCAACACACCAGATCAGATTTACGCAGCTTATAGGTAGGGAGGTGGTTTTGCTAATTACTGCCTGTGCCACACACTGATCCTGGAATCTGGAGGGTGGGGAATTCTAGCTCTGGCATCATCCCTTTATAAAGGCCCTGCAGGTCAAATGCTGCCCTTAGTTACACCTAAGTAAATCTTGTCATCTCCAGGGGTGATAGAGAGCAAAACACGAAGATCATTGGGTGCAAGGAGGGGAGACGCCGATCTCAACCATCGGAATTACTCAGCTGCGTGACTTGGGAAGAACCCAGGCTGCAGTGAGATTGCAGGGCTGGCAGGCAGGGGAAAACGGCTCTCGTTTTGCCAAGCACATTTGGTGCACAAGCGTATTGCTCTGCACTCTGAGTGGGTCTCGCTCTTGCTGCCCCGGCTGGAGGAGACGCCAGCTTCCTTCGTGTTGGGCTCACGGGCATAAAAGCCGTTCCCGAGGGCGGCAGCAGGATGCCCAGGAGCAGGCCTGTGAGGAGAGGGGATATTTTGCAAAGTGAGTTTTCTTACACTAGCCCTGTTAAATCGGCGCGTATTTGGTTTGGGAGGCAAAGGGCACCCGAGGCCGGCAGCCCTCCCACCAGCTGCCAAACCCAGGCTCAGAACCCATCCCCTAATCCCACGCTCCTTCCCCAGGATGAGCGACGACCCAGAGCAGAGCCAGCAGGTGGAGGCCTCGCCCAGCCTGCCCCGCATGCACACGCCCCTGCTCAACCGCTTCCTGACCGCGGCCGCCTCCCCGGCCATCAGCCTGAAGAATTTCGGGAGGAACAACCGGGCCCACCACCACCTGCTGCGCCTGAGGGGTGAGGGCGGCTTCCCCTTCCCCAACACCCGCCACCGCGAGGACCCCGAATCGGTGGGCCGCATCGAGGAGGAGACGACAGAAGATGAGGCCAGCGAGCCCCCCACGCCTAGCACCCGCCTCAAGGTCCCCAGCCGGCTGGAGGCCTCCCAGAGGCTTCAGAGGGAGACCCCTCAAATCCAAGTGAGGCGGCCCTCCAACGAGAGCATCGACGGGGACCAGTCAGCTGCCTTGGGGTAGCGAGCTCCGTGTGCCTCAGCACTCCTCCCTCACCTTGTGACTGAGCCCAGAACCGGGCCCACGCTCTCTGCCCACTTGGCCTTGCCCCTGGCTAAGGGCCTGGTCCAAACCCCAGTGAGATTAAGGGAGACTCCCGCTGGCTCAGTGGGCTCTGGAGCAGGCCCTCAGGGCAGGAAGCCAGACTGTAGCGATCAGCTCCACTGCCACCAAGGGCTCAGCAAGGCGCATGCGCTACAGTAACCCCTCTTCCCCATCACACCCCTCCCGTTGCCACAGCCCAACCGTTGGATTCAGCGGATGACAAAGACCTGAATGGCAGGACACAGGAGAACAGTTCATACAGGAAACTTAGACAGCTGTGAGACGCCTCTGGTTAGGGCCCATAAATCCCTCCCATGCCTCAGCTTTGCGATGCTTTACTGCCCGTGTCCAATAGTTTTCAACAATAAAAATGCAGAGACCTCAAACGTGTGTAACCCTGGGGGCACTGGGGCTAAAGGAAGATCTGCAGGAGGGATTCTCAGCTGAATTCTTCAGTCTTTCAGTGGGAGCTGCCATCTTACTGAGACATCCCAGACCCGTAGTGACGCTTCCGCCCACCTGCCTAGGCTGTTGTTAGGGCAGAAGGGACCGCTGGACCGACCGTGACCATTTGCACCCACATGCTAACCCAGGAATTAGGTGTTCTTACAGGGGTGTAAAAAACAAAGAATCAAAATTCACAGTCTATCTGTATCTGGTGGGCTGGGGCCTTGCTCTTGAGCTCAGGCTTTTGGTTAAGCAGCAGGAGCACCCGTAAGCTGGGAAACCATGCAGTCACATCTTGGCACATCCCAAACCAGTCACGTTAAAATAAAGCAATTCGGAGCTGGGAGAAAAGCGATCCAATCTATGGCCTCCTGCTAAAGGGACAAGCATAGAAGATTTAAAGGAAACATAGGTTGAGAGTTTTCTGTCTGGCAAGGACCCAATTCTCAATAGTTGGGGTTGTGAAACCCTCATTTATTGCTTCATTATTATGCTCCCCATCTATTGTTTGTCTGTATGGTTCTGTCTGGCTTTCTGATTCTTTGTCTCCTGCATAATTAATTTTGCTGAGTGTAATCCACTTAAGGCAGTGGGATATAATTGGTTAGGTAATCATATTACAGTAAGTTAGGATTACTTAAGTTACATTTCAGTAGAATGATTGAGTAAGGGATACCTGAAATTACTGTATGCATCAGGGACAAACAGTATGTGTGTGTGTGGGGGGGGGGGGGGGAAGAAAACTGGATCCATGCTTGCTGAAGGCTAACTCCCCAAAAACATCGAACTGTTTGCATCTCCAGACTTCGGGCATTGCTGTTCTGTGGGCAAGTGAGGCCCAGGGAAGTGGGAGGGTAAAGGGATAAGCCGGCTGACATGACTCTGTCTTCAAATTGCGTTTTGTAAGATCTCAGTGAAATCTACAAAACCCAGCCGAGTTTCAAGAACACAGGTCCATTCATTTAAGACATGAGCATTCAAGGGCCAGCATTTAAAATATTTACACTTGGTTCTTAATAGTTTAGAATATTTCAGAGCTGCTGTCTCTCTTCCCAGGCTTGTGAATGTACAGAAAGCTTTATAGGGCTAGTTCAAAGCTCCATTAATAATAAACCAGCACCCCCTACAGTCCACAACAGGTTACAAACATTGTGACTTTTGGGAACTGCAGAAGCAGTGTGCCCCCTACAGGCCGCTGTGACAGTAGCAACACCCTAGTCCTATTCCAAATTTCCAAACCCAGACACTTAGGCTGCGTCTAGACTGGCATGATTTTGTGCAAAAGCGGCCGCCTGTCTACAGTGGCCGCTTGTATTTGCGCAAGAACACTGACTTTGTAATGTACAAAATCAGTGGTTCTTGTGCAAATACTCCAATGCTCCCGCCCGTGGCGAGTAGATTTCAGCCCGGCGCCCCGTTTACCGGCGGTGCGCGCATGCGCAATGCGGCTCTTGCGCATGCGCAGTGCGAGTCTGGCGAGCGGCTTTTGCCGCGGTTTGTCAAGCCCTGCAAATGAGGCTAAGCGTGGAATATTGCCGAGCCTCATTTGCATACCTAATGAGCTGCCATTTTTGTGCAAGAGCTTCTTCCGCAAAAATGGCAGCTCATTAGGTATGCAAATGAGGCTCGGCAATATTCCACACTTAGCCTCATTTGCATATTTCTGGCACAACAACCCGCCAGCATAGACATAGCCTTATACTTTGCACTACATGAAAACCAGCCCACACATTGGGTCTGAGATGGATTGTCAGAGCCTCCCAATCTAACCCTTTAACCATTTCGAGCTCTCCTCCAAACCTCTCCAATTTGCCAACATCCTTCTTGAATTGTGGACACCAGCACTGGACACGGTATTCCAGCCAGTCACTCCAATGCCAAATAGAACAATTCCTGCTCATACATCCAGGATCACATTAGCTCATTTGGCCACTGCGTCACCCTGGGAGTTCATGATCAGCTGACTAGTCACCACGGTCAAATCTTTTCCAGAGCTGCCACTTCCCAGCATGAGCCCCCCATCTGGGATGGCCACCCGATGAGTGCAGTTCTCTCCAACAAGGAATAGTTCTGTGCTTGAAGCAGGGAGCCAGGAACAAAGGGAATTGTGGTAGTATGAGCATATGGGTTAGGCATAATCCTAGTCAGGCCTGGATTCTATTTCCTCCTTTGCTATTTAACTGCTGTGTGATCTTCAACAAGCTCTGTGCCTCATTCCCCCTACTCCCCCCATCCGTGCAACAGAGAATATACTCCATGATCCATGTGCACCGGTGATTAGTTGGGGTACAGGAAGTGATTTTTTTCAGGCTGCTTTCTCTCACCCACCTCTGGCATTTCTTGGGGTGAGGTAAAGGTGATTCATGGTGCTTGTGTGAACTGTGAGGCAAACTCAGGATGGCAGTAGGCAGGTATTCATCCCCCAACCTTCCCTGGGAAGGTACCATTACCTCAAGGGTGAATTTGATCCTCCATTGCCTCCCCCCGTCTCAGACACTGCTGAGTGAAACACCGTCGAACATGCTGCAGTAATAGACACACCAAACCTATCTGCACCTCTCCTTCTGACTGCAGTGAGCACCAAGGACAGTGGCGGGGTTGATGAGGCCCAGTCACGGCCTTGGCATATGCTCCAAAGCCCTGTTCCTTCTACACCACAGGCTTTGGTTCTTGGGCACTTACAAGAATTCTGGAGAATTAAGTTGTAGCATCACCCTTTTATATTGCATCGTACCATGTCATTAGCGCACACAAACTTTTCTGATTTAAAAATATACGTAGCTTAAGTGCAGTGCATGGATTCCCACCCATTCATAAGAAAAAATCTACAGCCAGGGTGGTTTTGAAACCATTACATGTTCAAAGAAGAAAATAAGGTAATCAAGGACCTGTCTACACGGGGAAGCTACTGAGCAGTAAGCGGGCTGTGAATTTAAAGGGGAATTGTTATTCTAGGCTTTCTCCCACGTAGACAAGCCCTCCAGTACACTGGAGGGGTCACTCGACTCTTCTCTGCCACTCTGCTACTTCAGACTAGATTTGAGAACTCTTCACTGCTGGCAGGTCCCTCTGGAGTGTCTGCAAATCCTCTGATAGAACAATTTAGCCATGCATATGACAGTCTCCTCCCTCTGAGGCTCCGTCTACACTGTCAGGTTTTTGTGGAAGAGGAAATGCAAATGAAGTGCTCATTAGCATTTCTCACACATTTGCATATTCTCTTCCGATCCTTTTTGTGGAAGGTTTTTGTGGAAAAAACGCAGTGTATATGGGGCCATTTTGCACAAAAAAACCTTTTTTATGGATACATAGAGAATAGGTGCTCCTACTAACAACCAGAGGTGTACAAACACCAAGGCTGCGTCTAGACTGGCATGATTTTCCGAAAATGCTTTTAACGGAAAAGTTTTTCCGTTAAAAGCATTTGCGGAAAAGAGCGTCTAGATTGGCACGGACGCTTTGCGCAAAGCACTTTTTGTGGAAAAGCATCCGTGCCAATCTAAACGCGATTTCTTTAAGAAAGCCCCGATCGCCATTTTCGCCATCGGGCTTTTTGCATAAAACAGTCCTGAGCTGTCTACACTGGCCCTCTTGTGCAAATACATTTGCGCAAGAGGGCTTTTTCCCCCCCGAACGGGAGCAGCACAGTATTTGCACAAGAACACTGACAATCATACATTAGATTACCAGTGTTCTTGCGCAAATTCAAGCGGCCAGTGTAGACAGCTGGCAAGTTTTTACGCAAAAGCGGCTGCTTTTGCGGAAAAACTTGCCAGTCTAAACACAGCGCAAGAGTGGTGTCAGTTTTAGGTAAAAATAGGAAAGTGGGGTCAGCAACTGTGTACATGGCCTTTTCCCCATGCATTTTCTGTACATGTGTTACTCTAAGTAGCTGGGAACACAGGGAAGTTAAATGAAGATCGTATGAAAGCCAGTGCCCATCTTAGAGCGATTTCAGATTGTCCGTAAGCAGGAAAATAATACAAGCAGAGCTACACTGGTTTAATAGATTCTCTTTCATCACAGGGGCTGAAGAATAACTTCCCCCCACCCTAAAACAGCAGCTCGTATTCTCCAGAAACTGGAACATCGGCTAAATAAAGGTTTTATGACGCCTCTGCTGTGCACCTTCTGCACCGGCCCTGGAGGATAGGAGCTCACCACCAAGATGATTAAGCCAGTTTCCAAGTCAAGGTGAATGCTACTTATGGATCAAAGTAGTCTGCACCTTTCTTGGGGCACATCTCCACGACAGGGTGGATCCACACTGCAGCGACTGATCCACCAGGTCTAGTACAGGGAAAGGGAAGCTTGTACCCAACCATCGAAAGAGACAGACCACTGAAGCAGCCTGGCCCTTCTGCTAGAAGGGAGTTTATCTTGCACTGCAATGAGACTGAGGAGGTCAAGGGGAAGACCAACCAGACACTTGGCAGTGCAGCACCAGTTCTAACATCTCACCCAAGCAAGAACCCGTCCATTTGGGTTAAATGTACAAGTTCAAAATAAATGCAGGGGAGGCAGCGGGGGGGCACTTAGAGGAGTAACAGAGGACTCAAAGTAGCAGAATATTGACTAGAATGGCTCAGTAAGATTTAGAAAGTTACCCAAGCCTAAGAGGTTCCACACATGTCCATCTGAAACGAAAACAAGCCAGCAGGTGCCCCAAACCTATTAGCCAAATCTCTGTACAAAATGTAAACTAATTAACAGGCAGAAACCAGTGTCCGAAACAGGAAATGTTTCCAAATGGAAATTTTCCCATCACCCAGCAAAAAGGCCCCACTGGTGCAGCATTGAGTTAACTCCTCCTGTAATAAATCCGGTCTAGTCACCCAGAACAGGCTAGACAAGCCACAGGTCTGTTCCAATCTAGGAACCCCCATTGCCAGCTAACATAGTGGTGTAGAAAGATACCCCTTTCCATCAGCAACTGAAGTTAGCCGATCTAGGACAGCCAGAGTTGCACCACCGGCCCACATCAATGGCGTAGACCAGGGGTTGGGAACCTTTTCTGGATCGGGGGCCGCTGACCCATAGAAAAAAAAAAATCAGTTGGGGGCCGCACACAAGTGAGAAGCAAAAAAAAAAAAAAGAAACCAACATGGCCCCCCAGCTGAGAAGGAAAGACACTCCCCAAACTCCCCTTGCACACCAGAGCCAGGGGCGGCGCACAGGCTAGTAGATTTTGTGCTCCAGCCCTGCAGGAGACTTGCGGGGGCTGGTGCACCAGCACAGGCTCCCCAATACTGGAGGGGGGAGCCCCCAGGGCTGGATCCAGGCAAACTGGGGGTCACCTCTGGCCCCCGCACCTAAGGTTCCCCACCCCCGGTGTAGACTAGGAGCTGCCACACAAACTAAGTCGCTAACAAACCCTCTTTCTCCACACTTGTGTCAGGCCCATTAAGTCACTCCTATACATTTCCTGTTGGGTCCCATCTCAGCACTGTGGGGCGTAGGGGTCCAGCCTTGTCTCGGACTGAAAGCATGGAGAGAGCAGAAATCCCCAATTACAGCCCCTTTGCTTTCCCATCTCTGTGGGAGAAAGCAGCTTCACAAGCCTCGCGCCACACAAATCCGCACACTACCCTTTTATAACAAGACTCTGGGGTTTTTATTCGGTCTTTTAGTTGTGCATTGTACATTCATTTGCCTTTCCTGGCCTTGATCTTCCTCAGGTAGAATTCTAGTTCCTTGCCTTCCAGAATATAGCCATCCGCTCGGCCGCACTGTCCAGGTCTGGAGGCTATGCATGCTGCAACAAGAAGTCAGACATTAGGGCAGGCGGGGGGGAAACGGGAGCTCACCCCTACGGACTCTCAAACCACAGCGTCAAGCCAAACAAGCTGGACTTTCCCTTGCCCTCTGCTGTCAATCTTTCTTACACAGGCCTCCTGAAGCCAAGACCAGTAATAGGTCTTCAGACAAGCCAGTATGACAGCGCTCAAGCACAGCTGTAGGGCGGGGGCAGGCACTAAGGAAGTCCTCTTCAGATCTCCCAATTGTCATCATTCAAATTCAGTAGCAGAACTGGACAGAGATCTCATCACCAGAAGACTTCGGAATACCAGGCCGCCCGTGTACAACGGCAGGTAGCTAAAAGCTGTTACTTGTTAAGCGCCCAAAAGCTGCCTCACCGCAGAGAGAGTAGAATTAGGGCTTGCCTTCATTAAAGCACTCCAGCAGCTACAGATGCACAGTACCGACGGCGCTGCTACACCAGCAGGAGAGATTCCCCTGTTCACCTTGCGCTGTCTACCTCAGGGGGTTAGGTCGGTGTGACTGGGGATGTAAGCGACTAGTCGACTATCCGATAAGCATATGTTTATCGGACAGCCGACTAGCGACTCGACTCGTCGCTTTCTCCCCTCCCCCCACTTGCCGCCTCTATCAGAGAGCTCTTGTACATTTCAAGAGCAGGGGGCTGCTGGAGTCCCCCACTCGCCCCGTGCTCCCTACGGCGCTTAAAGGCAGAGGCACCTTTAGCGACTAGTCGATGGAAATTCCATTGACTATTCGATTAGTTGAATAATCTACATTTAGCATCCCTAGGTGTGACACGGCACTCAAAGTTGTGGATTTTTCCACAGCCCTGAGCATCGGAATTAGAGAGGCCTGCAGTGCAAACCTGGCCTTAGGATTTTTACATCAGCAAGTCTTACCAGAGAAAAGCCAGATTATCAAGCCACAGCTGCCTGGTAGTTTCTCCCGGCCCTCTAAACGCCATATAGAGCAGGGGTGGGGAACCTTTTTTGGACTGGGGGCCACTGACCCAGGGAAAAATCGGGGAAGGGCCACAAACAAAAGCGAGAGGCAAAAAACAAGCAAGCTGGAGATGTGGGCAGCAGGGAAGTTGCAGGAGCAGGCTGTGGGGTGGAGGGTCTGCGTGGGTGATAGGATGCAGGAGCAGTGCAGGAGTGCAGGGCTGAAGGAAGGGTGCAGGAGCGGGATGGAGGTGCGGGGCCAGGGGGGAGTATGTGAGGGCAATGGGGGGCATTTACCTGCACAGCTCCCTGTGGACACATGTGGCTCCCTCCCCCACTGCACCTACTGGCTGTGATTCCTCCAGGCAAGCGCTGGCCCGGGCTGCACGCGGCTTTTCAAAATGGCAGCACTGCATGGAACCCGGGGTCTGGCCCCAAGCTTCAAGTGGCACGCCGATTTGAAGAACCACTTCTTCTTTCCCCCCTCTTGCTGCCTCTATCTGATAGAGGCAGAAAGGTGGGGGGAGCAACTAGTCCTTCACATCCCTAGGTAATATCCAGTAAAACATTTTACAACTAGGCTTTAAAGCATTAAGAACATAAGAACGGCCATACTGGGTCAGACCAAAGGTCCATCTAGCCCGGTAGCCTGTCTGCCAACAGTGGCCAGCACCAGGTGCCCCAGAGGGGGTGGACTGAAGACAATGATCAAGCGATTTGTCTCGTGCCATCCATCTCCAGCCTCTGACAAACAGAGGCCAGGGACACCATTCCTACCCCCTGGCTAATAGCCTTTTATGGACCTAACCTCCATGAATTTATCTAGCTTTACCATTGTTTCTGGCTGGTTTGTTTTTTTAATTGGTAAATGTCCATTTCACAACACAAACTGATGAAGCAAACATTTCCAACCAGAATTATCAATGCTTATAGAGTGCGCTATTTTAGCATTTAAGGGTTTGATTTAATTTACTTGATATAATTTGACATCTCATGCTCATAATTTGTGTTTTAATGGTTATAACACTTTAACTTTTGAATCTCGACATCTGTTAAATAATTGCTGGCTAATCCAGACCGGACTTTAGAAACGTGAGCAAGAATAGCGTCTGCCTTGGCACCTTTCCTTTGTGCCTTATAGTCCACTGCGTTCTCCCTCCCTGGGGACTCACCAAGCAGCTTTCCCTGCTGGAACTGCTCCTCCAGGATGCTGCTGATCTTGGCGTTCTTCTTCCGCTCGTCGTATTTCTTCTGGATCTTCTTTGACCGCTTCTTGTTTAAGATTTCCTCCTCTTCCGGAGTCTGAAACAAAGCCAGAGAAAGGACTGAACAGGCTGCATTCAACTGGATGGCTGGCCATCTATTTGGTGGAAGCCTCTCCCTTCGTCCCCCTTCTGCAGTGTAATCTCTATATTCCTTCCAAGTCCGGAAAGAAGCAGATGTTGTTTAAACAGGAAAAGGCTGAGTTTAGAGCACAGTATCCAACTCATGGCAGACAAGCACTTTGTATTTCCAGTACCACTTTGATGAACACTACACTGCAACAGTCCTAGCCCAAAACGTGCCTGGCTATGTACAGAGTAGGAAAGATGGCCACTGACAGAATGAATTTATTCCTCCCTCTTCTGCCAATGGCTGCTGTTCGTCATTTCTCATGCACACAGAATGTGCGACCTGCGCTTGCCAAAAGCCTTAGATGCAAGGCGTGAAAAGCAGCTGTAACCCCAACCAGACTTTGCTGTTAGTTGACAGGGCCAGGGATCAGGCTCCTGAAGGGATGCGCACTCTACAGGCAAAGCAACACTTCCCCAAGGGAAAACCACAGAAAGTCTCATCTACCCTCCTCCTGAAATGAACGCAGTCTCACTTTCCCCCACCAGACACAAAGTGGGGCAAGCATCGGAATTCGTCTCCAAACGATATTAACTGAGCAACCCACACCCATCACACACTATCCAACAGTAAACTGGAGCAGTCCGAACTAGCCCCTTCCAAACAATGCAGGCGAGACCCAAATTCCTATAACTGACTAACATGCAGAAATCAGCTCTAGGAGCAGATGCTTGCTCCCTGATGTGTGGGCCAGGGATGTAAAATCCCATTTAATCAGTTAACCAGTTAAACGTTACGTTTATAACCAGCTAACTGCTTAACCAGGATCCTGCAGGCAGGGGGGGCTGCCAGTGAATCAGTCAGCATCACCCAATAAGAGTAATATTTACAGACTAAATCCCAAGCAAGGAGCTGACTCGCCCACTGCAAAGTCTTCTTCAGAGTCACAAGTTGTCATCGCTCTCCATTCAGCAGCAGAACTGGACAAAGTTATCATCATCAGAAGACCAGGAAGCTTTATGGGGGCAGATACCCCCCACTCATCTAACCCTACCAGGTGCTACACCCCTGGGGGGGTAGCTCCATGGAAAACTTTTTAAGGAACCAGCCTTGGCTTTTGAACAGCCATGCGACTCCAAATGAGAACATTTCAAATGGCTATAGATGGTCCCCAATGCAATTCTCAGACACAATGTACAAGAGGCAGAATTGACAGGTGTTAATGGTATTCAAGGCAGGAGTGCAGACTCTGCAATCCCTCTGCCAAGCAGACAGATTCACCGAGCAAACACAGATCTCTCAGCCAAGCACGTACCAGTTTAGCGCCCTTCTTGCGTCCCAGGGGCAAGGCATAGTGGGCTTCATACCACTGTCGGTACGGGGTGCTGTCAATCTGAACGATGCAATTCTTGACCAGCGTCTTTGTCCGCACCAGCTCATTGTTGGAAGCGTTGTAGACGACATCAATGATTCTGGTCTTGCGGGTGCAGCCTTGGAAAATAAGGGAATTCATGAAACCCCGCACAAGTCAAAAAGAGGCCCAAAATGAGCTGCAACATAAAACACAAAGCAGACAACACAGCATCTTCAGTGCTCAACCCACACCAGGAGCCACACCTCCTCCAAAGTTTATCCTCCAACTACTGGATGCTCTAACTCAGTGGTCCCCAACCTTTCCGGGCTGCTGGGCGCCCAGGGGCAGGGCCGCTCACAGGCCGCGTGCCTGGGGGCCGGGCCACGCATGCGCCACACACCCAGGGCCGGCACCGGCATGTGCTGCGACCCCGGGCAGGGGCTGCCCATGCGCCAGGCGCCCGCCCATGCGCCAGGGGGCAGGGCTGGCCCAGATTGTTCCGCGAGCGCACATAAATGGCCCGGCTGGCGCCATGGCGCCCACAGGCACCGCATTGGGGACCACTGCTCTAACTACTGTGCATCATCATCCTCCCCAGATCTCCTCATCTGAAAAAAGACTTTACTTTGTAATCCAAGCTGTAAGACGGGTTTCCCACCCTCCACAAGCCTTTAGAGACCACAGTGGGGTAAAACCATGTACACCAGTATAGAGTACATGGTAGAGACCACGTACAACAGTATAGGGATGTTAAGGACTAATTGACTAGTCGCTTCCCCCCCACTTGCTGCCTCTATCAGATAGAGGCAGCAAGGCGGGGAACAGGGGGGTAACTTCAAAGGGGCAGCGTGGCACAGAGCCCGGGATCAGCTGTGTAGTGCTGCTCCTTTGAAACACCACCACGGCGTTTCAAAGCAGCAGCGCCACGTGGAGCTCAGGGTCAGCTGGGGAGTCCCCAGCTGATCTCGGGCTCCATGCATGCTACAGCATTTCAAAGGGGCAGCCCTGCCATATTGACTAATCGAATAGTTAATGAAAAATGCATCGACTATTCGATTCGTGAAATACACATACATACCATTCCTGCTTTACCTAATGTCAGGAAGGCCAGCTTTCAGTGACTCTGAACCTGCATCAGATTTACTATTCATTATTTGTATTCCTGAAGCATCTAAAAGGCTCAGGAATTGAGTCTGCTAGTTTCAACATTGTACAAGCAAAACACACTCCTTGCCTTCAAGAGTACAGATGACCACAGTAGAAGGGTTACATACCCCCAGCTTCTCAACTTAATGCCTGACCCCCTTCTCAAAACCTCTTCCCTGCCCTCCACCCCTGTTGCAGGTACATTCTCTTTCAATTCCACTTATTTCAGCAAACCATTCTTGTCAAGAACCCTCATGTTCTTTCTCCTGAACCGTTTTGTCTTGATTTAGACAAACACTGTAGGACAAGGAGTGCGTTCTCTGCTTGTATCTGTGCACCACACAAGTCATTTGACAAGCATTTGTTTTCACGTGAAAACTCCATGATAGTTGCTCCCAACTGAGACATGAGCGTCTGTGAACAGTGTACTCAGTGTAACTATGACATTCCTATCACTGTGAGCTTAACAGAGCCCACCAGGACTCCTAATAAGCCCACCTAAGGTAAAAGTTATCATCATTGTTCACACTGTTCCAGAACCAAACCCTGTACAGACAACTGCATTGCTGAAGATCAGCATCCATGCTGCTTGCTTGTAGCATTTCTCCAGGCCAGCAGTAGCACCGAGAGTGGACACAGCAGGAGAAAGACTGGGTAGCTTTCGAAATGTGGGAAGCCTGTATTCTAATCTCTGTACTTACATTCAGAGCCCCAAGAGAAGTTGCCGACATCCAAGCGTAGAGCCCGATATTTCTTGTTACCACCACGAACCCTCACTGTGTGAATTCGGCGTGGGCCAATCTGTCACAACAAAATAACATAGCTGTGTCAAACTACGAATTCAATAATCTCAGGAGTAAGCAGACTGGGAGTTTCAGGCTGAAAGGCAACATGGTCAGTGTAACTATGACAGATCCTAGCATTGGCAGGTGCAGTAATTGCAACCAAAATGGTTCACAGCACCCACCTAAGGTGACGTTCTCATCATTCCAATTGCCTCCTAACTGCATAAAACCCTGAACTAATATAATGTCAAAATCCCAAGGGGGAGAATGCCCCTGCTGAGAGGAACATAGGCAGAAACTAGCGTATTGATAAAGCAGGGCAGTTTCCTACTGTAGCAGGCGCCCAGAAACTAACACAGCATTTTCTAAACTGGCCAGGGCAGCAACAGCCTGTTACCCCTAAAGTCCAAATCTCCCACCTTGGTGTTGGCAGGAGGTCGCCCCAACTCATACTTCCTCTTCTTGTGGTAGGGCTTCCTTTTGCCCCCAGTCTTGCGGCGCTTGTGCCAGTTGTCCCTAGAGATACCTGGGTTAAACCACAGAGCAGCAGATCAGGTAGGAAGACGAGTCGGCCAGGTCGTACACCAGCGAGGCTCTGAGTACTCAGCTCTCCAAGGTTGATTTCCACATGGTGCATTCAGATTAATGCAGCAATTAGAAAAGCTTCATCACGGATACTCAGGGTGCAGCAAAGCAGCACATGGCAAAAAGGAAACTGTCCCGTCCCCGACTGGGGCCTTTGCGGCCACGAGCCCTGCAACCGGCCCGCCCCGCCGAGCTCGCACCCACAGGGGTGCAGGGCGGGCCTGCCTGCGCTGAGGCCTCACGCCGGCTGCAAGACCCCGAGCGCCGGCTGGGGAGAGGATCGGGAGCCCCGGCCCCGCACAGCCGGAAAAGGGGGGCAGGAACTCCGGGCTCCAGGCCTGCCCACCCCCAGCAGGCAGCGAGTCTACGCCAGCCCCCGGGATCTTCCCTCGCTCCCGCCCCGCAACAGCAGCGGCAGCCCACGATCGCAAGCCCCGCAGCCCCGCCGCACCCTCCGGCCCCCACCCCGCCGCGACAGGGGCCCGCGCTGCCGGGCCCGCGGGCGGATGGCGGCGGATGGCGACAGGCCCGGAGCCGCGGCCCTTCACTCACCCATCCCGAGCGGCGCCGGCTGCAAAGAGGGGCCGCAAAGGCTCACGGGGCGGTTTGTGGGGCCGAGATCTCGCGAGACGGGTACGTCATAGCGCCGAGCCCGGGGGAGCCCCGCTTACGACATTCCACAGCGACCCAAGCACGTGACACGCAGGGGCTTACGCGCGTTCCGTAGGGGGGGGCAGTTCCTTGTCCGGGGTTCGGGCGCGGCTGCTGCTGCCCGGACTCAGGAGCGTTCTGCTGCGCACGTGGCGGGCAGGCCACGCCCCCTTCTCCCTGGGCCCAGACCCGCCACGTGCCCTGCGCCCGGGCGCTGCCTCTGCCCCAGTGCGGGGGCCGCTCCTCCGCGGGCCCCGGGGACACCCCCAGGCCCTGGGAACAGCCCGGCCTCCAGAAGAGCCCCTAGGAGCTGTGCGGGGGGAGTCCGCTCCCAGCTCAGCCTCGGGAACCCTCCCACCGGGGCAGGGAGAACAGCCCCGTGCACGAGCGTGGCCTGCCCGGCCTTCCGAGCAGCGCTGTGGCGTGCCCGGGACCAGGCCCTCCTCGGCTACGTCTACACTGGCATGATTTTCCGCAAATGCTTTTAACGGAAAAGTTTTCCGTTAAAAGCATTTGCGGAAAAGCGCGTCTAGATTGGCACGGACGCTTTTCCGCGAAAGCACTTTTTGCGGAAAAGCGTCCGTGGCCAATCTAGACGCGCTTTTGCGCAAAAAAGCCCTGATCGCCATTTTCGCGATCGGGGCTTTTTGTGGAAAACAAATCTCAGCTGTCTACACTGGCCCTTTTGCGCAAAAAGTTTTGCACAAAGGGACTTTTGCCAACGGAGCAGCATAGTATTTCCGCAAAAAGCACTGATTTCTTACAGTAGGAAGTCAGTGCTTTTGCGGAAATTCAAGCGGCCAATGTAGACAGCTGGCCAGTTTTTCAGGAAAAGCGGCTGATTTTCCGGAAAAACTGGCCAGTCTAGACACAGCCCCCGGGAATAGCTTTACACACCCCAGGGAAGCTCTTGCTACTAGCCTGCCTCGCTCCCCCCATGAGCAAAACAGTCTCTCACTGCTGGGCTGACAGCCCCAGAAGCTGCAGGAAAGGCAGGTTCTAATCTCCAAGGCTGTGTCGGGCTCTAGCTCGGTGAGTGAGGGCTGAGCATGTGAGGGAGAACTTAAGAAACAACAAATAGTCTAGTAGCACCTTAAAAACTAACAAAACGTGGACAGGGCCGGCCCCAGCCATTTTAGTGCCCCGGGTGCACGGCACATGCGCGGGCCCGCCCCCGGGGCGCGTGGGCCTGCCTCCGGGCGCACGGCGCATGTGTGAGCCCGCCCCTGTGGCGCGCGGGTGGGCGCACAGCGCATGCGCTGCCCGACCACCGCTGCTGGTGTGCAGCCCGGGGCCGCCCGGGCAGGCTGCGCCTGGCCATGCAGGGCCCTACAGCCGCGGGGGGAAGGGCACTGCGGGGGTTAACGCGGCCCCCGCCCCGGGCAGCCACTGCAGCCTGCCAGGAGCCAGGTGCGCGGCGCCTGATGGCAGCTATAAGGGGCGCCGCGCGCCCCTTACAGCTGCCATCAGGCACCCCCCATCGGTTGGCACCCCGGGCAGCTGCCCGGCTCGCCCACCCCTTAGTCCGGCCCTGCATGTGGATGATATCATGAGCTTTCCTGGGTACAGCCTGCTTCTTCAGATGACAGGACATGTGAGGGAGGCCACTCAGTCTGAAGTCACTGCTTCATCAGGACCTGTGTTGCTTTTAAACCAATTGGAGGTAAAACATTCTTTATAACTCCCCATTACTGATCTACCATTTTCTGTGTACGGAAAGCTAGTATGAAAGTAACTAAGAGACCTATGTATCCTGGGCCTTGGGTTCATATGGAGCTGTAATTTGTATTAAAAGGAATCATGAATTAAGCTTCTGGCCTTTTGAGTTTACACATTGGCTGCATCTAGACTGGCATGATTTTGCGGAAATACTTTTAACGGAAAAGTTTTTCCGTTAAAAGTATTTCAGAAAAGAGCGTCTAGATTGTACGAATGCTTTGCGCAAAAAGTGCTTTTGCGCAAAAGCATCTGTGGCCAATATAGACGCGATTTTGTGCAAGAAAGCTCCGCAGCCATTTTCGCCATCGGGCTTTCTTCGCAAAAAATTCCTTCCTGTCTACACTGGCTCTCTTGCGCAAGAACACTTGCGCAAGAGGGCTTTTTCAGCGGGGCGTCAAAGTATTTAGCAAGAAGCACTGATTTTGTACATTACAAAGTCAGTGCTCTTGGCGCAAATTCAAGCGGCCAGTGTAGACAGCTGGCAAGTTTTTGCGCAAAAGCGGCTGCTTTTGCGCAAAAACTTGCCAGTCTAGACGCAGCCGCACTGTCATCCACAATTCTACTTGCATGTTACCCACTTAAATAGAGGTGGCAACAAAACCCGGAGAGCGTTCACATTGCCAGGCGACAAAAGTTGTAACAAGCACCCACTTTCAGCGACAGAAACTTCCACGTCTGCAAGAGATGGTGTCTCTCCGCTTGCCATTTTTGTTACAATGATGCAGGCTGTCTCTAGACTGGCATGATTTCGCGCAAATACTTTTAACGGAAAAGTTTTTCCGTTAAAAGTATTTGCGCAAGAGAGCATCTATACTGGCATGTGCCTTTGCGCAAAAGATTTGCTTTTGCGCAAAAGCATCCGTGCCCAGTGTAGATGCTCTCTTGCGCAAGAAAGCTCTGATGGCCATTTTAGCCGTCGGGCTTTCTTGCGCAAGAAATTAACATTCCTGTCTACACTGGCCCTCTTGCGCAAGAGGGCTTATGCCTGAGCGGGAGCATCAAAGTATTTGCACAAGAAGCACTGATTTTGTACATTACAAAGTCAGTGTTCTTGCACAAATTCTCGCGGCCAGTGTAGACAGGCGGCAAGTTTTTGCGCAAAATCTTGCCAGTCTAGACGCACCCGTAGTGTGTACCTCCTGTTGTTTGTGAGGACTCTCACCAACTGGGCATGGAGCATGAAGCAAGGGAAGAGACGCAGGGTACGTTACTGTGCAGGTGGGTGGGTGGGGTGGTTCAGTCGTTGGCCACGTGGGGCACAAAGTTGCTCTAGTGCAGCTGGGGAAGGGGGAGGCTGTGGCAGCCTGGGGCACTAACATGCTCCAGTGCAGCTGGGAGAGTGGGCATGAAGGTCATGTGGGGCATTAAATTGTTCTAGTGCAGCTGACAGAGGGGGAGCTGTGGCAGCCATGCGGGGCAGTTAGTCGCTGTGTATTGCAGCAGGGTGGGGTGGGGGTCAGCAGTGCAGGGCAGTATGTTGGTGTTGCACCAGGGTGGAAGAGGGGAAGGCAGTGGCTTGGAAAGTTTCTCTTCCAGTTGTGGGAGGGAGAGCAGCAGTGCGAGATGAACAGAAGCTGTCTTGTGAGCTGGCTAAGCCCTGCCTTGGTCTACATCATGTTCAAGTTTTGCCTGATGTCGTTATCCATTTTCTCATGGAGATTCCATGACAGAGCTACCATTTCCCCACCCCCTCCCAAACCATTCCTCATACTGTGCTATTGGAGCCGAGGCGGAACAGAGTTTGGCTGCATAAGGAGTGGGGCACCCTTTGCTGACGTGCAGAAGCTGAGTCCAGCTTTTTCTGTTAGCCTGCAGCAGGGATGTGTCAATCAGAGTACTCTCAGTCTGTGGGCAAGTGTACGATTATTACAGATTGTTTCCATGTGCAGCTGCTGCACAAGGCACAAGCCCAGACTGTACTTTCTTGGGGAACCCTCACCCAACACCCTTTCCCTTCCTTTGCTCCAACTTTTAAAACTCAGCATGATCAGAGGGTCTGGAAAGATCTGTGTTTGCCTCTAGGGTAACAAGAAAAATGGCCAGTTTTGTTCAGAGATGTGCATGTTTGTGAAATGTTACAATCTTTATCATGAATACGACAGTCACTCCATTGTTAATGGTTCCTTTTCCAGACCAGACCTTGAGAAGTCATGCATGTTCACCAGCAGACAGACTCCATCAACTAAGGAAAAACCACAGAAGATGAGGGAGGGTCTTGTCAAGGATGTGTTGCCTTACTCAACACTTCAAACAGAGAGAAGAGAGCCAAACAGAGCTACAGAGATCATTGTGGAAACACAAACCACTGAGTGCATGCTATAACTTGTGGAAGACCAACATGAGATGCTGAAGTGTCTTATCAAGGTGTAGAGGAAACACAATGGCTGTGTCTACTTTGGCATGATTTTGCGCAAAAGCAGTCGCTTTTGCGCAAAAACATGCTGCCTGTCTACACTGGCGGGGAGTTCTTGCGCAAGAACACTGACGTTCTAATGTATGAAATCAGTGCTTCTTGCTCAAGAACTATGATGCTCCCGCTCAGGAATAAGCCCTCTTGCGCAACTGTTCTTGCGCAAGAGGCCAGTGTAGACAGGCAACATAAATTTCTTGCGCAAGAAAGCCCGATGGCTAAATGGCATCGGAGCTTTCTTGCAAGAGAGCGTCTACACTGGCACGGATGCTTTTGCGCAAAAGCACATCTCTTGCGCAAAAGCACATGCCAGTGTAGACGCTCTCTTGCGCAAATACTTTAACGCAAAAACTCTTGCATTAAAAGTATTTGCACAAAATCTTGCCAATGTAGATGTAGCCAACCAGAGGCCCCAGTGTCAACACATGCAGAACTCTTTTACAGCAACCATCCCTCCAAACCCACACATCAGCCTCTATGGCTGCACATACAAAATTCTTTATCCAGCAACCCTTCTTCTACCCCACATTCTCTTCTTCACAATCAAGTAATGTTGTTGTTTTTCCCAGGACACTCCGGTCCCTGTGAAAGCAGCTGTGGGTACAGCTACACTAGCTCGTTAGTTCGAGCTAGGTAGGGTAATGAGGGCAAGCGGAGTTGCAAATGAAGCCCGGGATTTAAATATCCCGGGCTTCATTTGCATGTTCCCGGGCGCTGCCATTTTTAAATCCCCCTTAGTCCGAACTCCATGCCCGCGGCTACACGCGGCATGGACTAGGTAGTTCGAATTAAAGATCCTAATTTGAACTACCTAGTCCGTGCCGCTTATAGCCGCGGGCACGGAGTTCGGACTAAGGGGGATTTAAAAATGGTGGCGCCCGGGAACATGCAAATGAAGCCCGGGATATTTAAATCCTGGGCTTCATTTGCAACTCCGCTTGCCCTCATTACCCTACCTAGCTCGAACTAACGAGCTAGTGTAGCTGTACCCTGTGACTTTAACAGCTGGACTTTAATATAACTGTGAGGTTTTTCAATAACCCTTACCATCGAATAACCTGACTGAAAGACATCAATAAAGACAAATGTTTGAAGACATCAGTTTATTTGGTGTGATACAACCCACACCAATCACTCTGGTCCTGTAGATGCTTTGGGCAGCCACCCAGGTGAGATTCAAATGCCACAGATTAGCAGAGTGCCCACAGCCGGCAGAATGTGTTTCTACTGGTGGTGCATATCTGCACATGCTTCAGTGCGCATAGCAAAATTTATTCTGCAAGTGGGTGGAAAAAAATAGAGGGAACATTGCACCACATCCAAGAGGTTTGTGTGTTACATACTTCCCCTAACTTAGGAAGCACATCCAGAGCTTGAGAGACCACATGAGCTAAAAGCCAGCAGGCCAGTAGCTAAGGCTGTAGAGCAGACTCATTATTCTCTCTGTAAGTGGGCTTAGTGCCAGTAGATGGGACAGTACAGCATACCCAAGAGGGTTATACTTCAATTTTGCTTATTAGAAGCTGGTCCAATATATTCTCATCCTTGTCTTGTCTCACTTCAATTTCATCAAATAGTCTAGTAGCACCTTGAAGACTAACAAAACATGAGCTTTCGTGGGCAAAACCCGCTTCTTCAGATGACCGGTCAGGAAAGCTCATGATACCATCTACATGTTTTGTTAGTCTTTAAGGTGTTTCTTCTAGACTGTTTGTTGTTTTTTAAGTTTTTCCTGTTACAGACTAACTCAGCTTCCCCTCTGAAGCTTTCAATTTCATGTCATTACAGAAGATGCATTGCAATTTCATGTCATTGCATCCACTGCCAAATGTAGAAGGCCAGTTGTGCTTTGCTACCTTTTGTTACATGCCAGGTGAGGGGAAGGGCACAGGCAGACAAAACTGTTTAAAGCTGTTCTGTGGACCAGTTTAGCTGGAGTTCAGAGAACTCAGGGATCTGCGGGAAGCTACTTTGCCGCAGAGACAGATCAAGCAGTAGGGACAATACCAGGTCATACGGGATGGCAGCAGACAGAATCTAGGAGAGAGTGGCTTCCTGTAGCTCCTGTAATTTTGCAAGGCCTGTGTCTTTGCTCTGGGTTTCCCCACAAAGTCGCAAGACCTCCTCGTCAACCTCCTCCTGGCCCTGGCAAAAGCCACTATATACAATACCAGGAGGAGGATGCTAGACGAGGGTGTTCTCTGCGACTGTGGGGCCTACTTCCGTTCCTCCCTAGTGTCACATATCCGGGCAGAGTTCCTCTGGGCGGTGTCCACTGACTCCATTGACAGCTTTGAGGAGCAGTGGGCGCTGTCCGGGGTTCTCTGCTCGGTGTCCCTATCCAGTTCCCTTGTTTTAAACCTGTGACCCGCACTCCTTGACCCCGTTTTGTCATTATTTTGTCCCCTGACATTAGTTGTGGCCTGGTTCTAATTGTCCCTCCCACAAGGCTGGGGAAGGGGCTTTGAGAAGTGGGTTTTGTACTTTGTTGTGAAATTTCTTTCTGGACACTAGCCCCATTTTCACCTGCTTGCTTTAGGCATTCTTTCCCTTGATAATGTTTTCAATGTTGCTAATTGCTGCTTATAGAAATAGGAGATATTTTTACAAAGAGAGGTGCAGGGGTTTTTGTACAACTTATAACATGACTCCACAAGTTCTTGCTCTTTTACAGCACGTGTATGACTTGCAGACCATGGCACATCTTTCAATGGGATTTGGGGACACTTACCTTGGCTATGTCTACACTCGCGGCTTCTTGCGCAAGTACGGCCGTTCTTGCGCAAGAATCTGCAGAGTGTCCACATTACCCGCCCTCTCTTGCGCAAGTAAATTTACAGTATGGCGTGGTAAGAGAGGGCTCCTTGCCCAAGAGCTACGCTCTTTTTTAACAGGTGTAAGCTCTCTTGCGCAGGGGTTCTTGCGCAAGAGGGCAGTGTGGACGCTCGGCAGGGATTTCTTGCGCAAGAAAGCCCTATGTCTAAAATGGCCATCAGAGCTTTCTTGCGCAAGAGAGCGTCCACGCTGCCATGGGCGCTCTTGCGCAAAAGCACAGCTCGCACATGGCAGTGTGGACGTTTTCTTGTGCAAGACTTCTTGCACAAGAACACTTGCGCAAGATGTTCTTGCGCAAGAAGCCACGAGTGTAGACATAGCCCTTGTGTGACGACGCGTTGGGGTCCCCTGACTCCTGCACCCCCGTAATGGCACGAACAGACTCCACCAGCCCGTAGAATGGAGGGAGTTTATTGTTTCTCCAGGATACGGCACAGCACAGCACAGCACCGATGTAATCTGGTTACAGGGCAGGTCTAGGATGCCTCAGCCCCCCTTGAGATGGGGGAGACTGGGCCCCTAAATCCCAGCCCCTGGCTTAGGCTGGTTCCTCCATGATCCCAGACAGAAACTCACCTAACTCTTCCAGCCCTGCCCCCAGCCAGGCAGCAATCCCCTTCCTTTGTCTCTCTCCTGGGGGTAGCTGGTCAGACAGGTTGAGAGACCCTCTTTGCATAATGACTCATCCTTCTGGGCTGTGGTACCGATGGCAGCCATTGGGGATTACCACAGAGCCAGCATAGGAACTAGCCAGATACCCCCACTACGTCACACCTTGTGTCTACACTGGCGTGATCTTGCGCAAAAGTGGTCACTCTTGTGCAAAAACTTGCTGCCTGTCTACACTGGCCGCATGTTCTTGCACAAGTAAACTGACGTTCTAGGCTACGTCTACACTGGCAGCTTCTTGCGCAAGAACTCTTTTGCGGAAGAGTTCGTGTGCAAAAACTCTTCCAGAAGAGAGTGTCTACACTGGCATGTGCTTTTGAGCAAGAGATGTGCTTTTGCGCAAGAGCATCCATGGCAGTGTAGACGCTCTCTTGCGCAAGAAAGCTCTGATGGCCATTTTAACCATCGGGCTTTCTTGCACAAGAAATTCATGTTGCCTGTCTACACTGGCCTCTTGCGCAAGAACAGGTGTGCAAAAAGGGCTTATTCCTGAGCGGGAGCGTCAGAGTTCTGACGCAAGAAGCCCTGATTTCATACATTAGAACGTCAGTTTACTTGTGCAAGAACACATGGCCAGTGTAGACAGGCAGCAAGTTTTTGCGCAAGAGCGGCTGCTTTTGTGCAATATTGCGCCAGTGTAGACACAGCCCTAATGTATGAAATCAGGGCTTCTTGCGCCAGAACTCTGACGCTCCCGCTCAGGAATAAGCCCTTTTGCGCAACTGTTCTTGCGCAAGAGGCCAGTGTAGACAGGCACATGAATTTCTTGCGCAAGAAAGCCCTATGGTTAAAATGGCCATCAGAGCTTTCTTGCTCAAGAGAGCGTCTACACTGGCATGGATGCTCTTGTGCAAAAGCACATCTCTTGCACAAAAGCACATGCCAGTGTAGACGCTCTCTTCTGGAAGAGTTTTTGCATAAGAACTCTTCCACAAAAGTTCTTGCTCAAGAAACTGCCAGGCTATGTCTACACTAGCGGGTTGTTGCGCCAGAGATATGCAAATGAGGCTAAGCGTGGAATATTGCCGAGCCTCATTTGCATACCTAATAAGCCACCATTTTTGCGGAAGAGGCTCTTGCGCTAGAAAGAGCTGTCTACACTGCCCCTTCTTGCGCAACAAAAAACCCTCTTGCGCAATGCCGTTATTCCTGAAAATAATCAGTGTAGCAGCATTGCGCAAGAGGGCTTTTCTTGCGCAAGAAGGGGCAGTGTAGACAGCTCCTGCTAGCGCAAGAGCCTCTTCCGCAAAAATGGCAGCTCATTCAGAATGCAAATGAGGCTCGGCGATATTCCACGCTTAGCCTCATTTGCATACTTCTGGCGCAACAACCCGCCAGTGTAGACATAGCCCCAGTGTAGACGTAGCCCCTGGCTATGTCTACACTTGCGGCTTCTTGCACAAGAAATATGCAAATGAGGCTAAGCGTGGAATACCGCCAAGCCTCATTTGCATACCTATTGAGCCGCCATTTTTTGCAGAAGAGGCTCTTGCGCCAGAAGGAGCTGTCTACGCTGCCCCTTCTTGCGCAACAAAAACCCTCTTGTGCAATGCCGCTACGCTGATTATTTTCAGGAATAACGGCAAGTGTAGACGTAGCCTTAGGATCCGAGTATATCAGCTATACTCTCCTGATCGTAAATCAGAGCTGCCCCACTCCGCTGCCGAGCAGCGAAATCACCAAAACAGAAATATTTGCAAATGTTATTTTTAAAAATAAAAAATGAAAAGTCTAAAAAAAAAAGCCTCCCAGCACCCGTGATTAGCGGGGTGGGAGTGGGGATTGCCTTCTGATTAAGGGACTGGTCAGCTTCCTCCATGCCTCTGAGCTTCACTGGGATTGGAGGACCGAACAGCTGCCCCATCACCACAATATGGGCTCAGCTGAGGAAAGCACAGCAAAAGTGGGAGAAACAAATTTGCCTACCCACAGTGCACTGCGAGCAGTGAAGCGATTGCCTCCAAGAGTCGGGTTTTGCTTCCAGTGACCCGAGTTCTGATTATGAAACTCGGATTGCAAAGGTCTAGTGCCATTTCTTCAAACAGCGAGGGGTTCCGAACGTGAGCAGCAGAGTCGCCCTAATCTTAGAAGATAAGGTACTTGTCCTGGCAGTGGCTCTGCGGTAGCGCTGTATACTCCGGTTTCTCTTCAAATCGTATAAATCTTTCGCCTTTTACTAAAGATTTCCGTGGAGAGGAACATTTACGAGTTTGTACCCAATTTTTTGAGGCTTCACTTCGGTGGAGCTCCCTAATAGTATGAAAAAAGCAGAACTGATACTGGCTTCAATATTAATATAGTAGCGCCCTTGGAAGCATTAACAATCAAACACACTCATTAGTGTTTTTTGTATTTTTTTTTGCAGTACAATGCACCATTTGTTCAGCAGTAATTGTGTGATCGGATAATAGTGCTATTTACTGTTTTCTCTGAATGTTGTTTTCTCTTGGCTGTGTTTATTCATATTCAGAGTAAAAATTACGCACGTTAACTCCTTGCCAATTGCGGGGGCTAAGGTGGCCGGGGCCGACGGCAGAACTGGCCAGTAAAAGAGATGTGGCTTGTACAGCAGGTGTCAGAGGCTGGTTTCAGTGGCGCTCCCAGACGAGGGGTTACAAACCCCGCGCTAGACCAGTGTCAGGGTTTCTGGCACCAGAGCGGCTGTTTCTGTTCAGCGCCGTGAAGGTTTCTGAGAAGGCTGGAACGAACCCGGCTCCTTTAGGGCGCGGAAGCTCCTGGGGGCGGAGACTGAGGTGTTGAACCAGCTGGAGCAAACCGGGGGCAGCACCAGCCGGCCCAGGCAGGGGAGAATCGCACTCGGGTGTGCCGGGGTCTGGCTCGATCACAGGCTGCGCGGGTGTCAGCGGGCGGGCTACCGAGAAGGGGCACGGGTGCAGGCTGCAGCGCTGGAGGCTGGGGACAAGCCCCCGACTTTGCTGCCGCGGGCGGGCTGGATCCTCTGTAGGCTCCGTGGCTGACCCGCCCTCCCCCGGGGCAGTTCAGCGGCTCGTGCCCCGGCCCTTGCCCGCGGCAGCGACCAGCGCCCCAAGCCCGCCTGCCCCGCCCGAGGGCGGCGCGGAACCCGGCACCCCCAGGCTACCGGCCCAAGGGCCCGCGGGGAACCAGCGCGCGGCCTGCGCCCGGAACAGCGGTGGGACCGGCAGCAGCTGCCCAGCCCAGCCCGCAGCAGCGTGCTAGGGGCTGCAGCCGCAGCTCGAAGATCTGGGCTCCTCCGCGCGCTCGGGCGTACCCAGGGGTGCTCATTTACATACCCACGATGCATTGCGCACCGTGATCCGCCACCAACGTCCATGGGGCAGGAGTTTGCTCCTAAAGCCCCTGAACCACACGCAAAACGCGGGCTATCAGCGCGGCAGAGCAACAGGCTGCAGGTGAAGGGGGGGTGGAATTTAGAGAACGGTCCGGTGTAGCCACCGTGAGGTGAGAAGCAGACGCTGTTTTTCTGGTAGCACTCTGCGCAGTCTGCAGTTACGGTATACTCTGGTTTCTCTTCCAGATCGTGGGCAAATCTTTCTTTAGCGCTTTTCAAAGATTTCGTGGAGAAGGAACGACGATGAGTTCTGTACTCCAATTTTTGAGGCAGGCTTCGCTTCGGTGAAACTGCTACCCAATGGTGTGAAAGAACAGAACTGGAAAGGTTAGTTGAATTTGTTTAGATAAACTCCATAGGTGGCAGTGTGGCAGTGTCTGTTAAAACACAGATATATGTATATAGTTAAATGTGTGCTACTTTTTGAATGTGTGCTACTTTTTAAAGATGTAGTAATAAAGATGTAGCCTAGAAACAAAAAACAGAACTATGCTAATTTTCTCTTTAAAGACTAACAATGGTGTGAAAGAACAGAACTAAAATAGGGTTGTGTTTGCTGCAGCACTTTTTCGAAACTCTCACGTTGCTATTTTCGAAAAGAACGGATGCCTATTTAAGTATCTCGCCGTATTTGTACGAGAGGCTGTCAAATCCTGCTCGGGGCTTATGTCGAAAATATCCCAGTCTAGACGGGACTGCGAAATAAATTTGCTACTTCTTTCCGCAAGATCTCTTGGCGCCTACTTGCAAGTAGGAATATGCAGATCTTGCGGAAAAGGGCTTATTTTCTCCATAAGATCCCCGTATGCCTACTGGGAGGGTTTTATTTTCCGGCAAGATCCCCGAGCCGGGAAAAAAGCTGCAGCGGCGGCATGTATCGAAATACCGCTGGGATACCAAATGCGCGTCGGCGCGGATATTGCAATTGCGACTGGAACTAGTGCGACTCATCCCTTTTGCGCCCACCGAAAAAAGTGCCAACAGGCTTACAACCTAGTTTTGTTTTATTAGATGCCTTGAGATGATGAGCTTCTATTGGCTGCTAAAAGCTGCTAATTTCTTCAGATTAAACATTATTGTACAACAAACTATTCTGAATAATGTAGAGATGTAGCTAAATGTAATATCTAAAGGGTTGAACATCGAGGAAAGAATGGACTATAAAACTTTGGCTGAACAAAATGGTTAAATATTATACACTGATGGAGCTTTCATAGGCCAGATTTTACTTGTCTACCACAAATACTTTAGAATTTGCTGCTAATTGCGACTTTATGGTAAGCACAAAATTAGCTTCTTGCATAGTCAAATGCAATAATAACGCTCTTCAGCTAAGGCATAATACGCCCTTCTTGCACACAAATGCTTTTTGTAGGCAAGATTGGCCAAGGCTATTTTTGCAGCCGCAAAGGGCCGCTGGCGCCTTACAAAAGCCCTGATTGGCCAGTTCAGATACAGCTTACGTCTTAAAACTTGTCTAGATTGGCACACGGCGGCTTTTAACGCGCGCTTTTGGCATAAACATCTATGCCAATCTGAGCTCTTTAAATACTGGAAATACTTTAGGAAAAACTTTTTCCGTTTCAGCATTTTGCAGAAAATCCATGCCAGTCTAGGCGTTAGTCTCTCAGATCAAATTGGGTGCGGAAACGCATGACCATATATATGCTAAGGGGCTGTGTCTAGACTGGCATGATTTTGCAGAGAAATAGTTTTAACGGAAAAGTTTTTCCGCATTTCCAAAAGTATTTCCGCCTAAAAAGAGCGCCTAGATTCCTAGCACGGACGCTTTTTGCGCAAAGCCTTTTTATGCGGAGAAGCCGCTTCGTACTAAGTGCATCCGCGTTTTTGCGCAGCGATCGCCCTGTTTTACGCCATTGCTTTTATAAAGCTACCACAGCTGTCTACACTGGCTTTTGCCGAATGGGGCGCCATGTTTTCGCCATCGGGCACGTTTTTAGCTAAAGCCCAGTGACTGGCTTCCATAAGTCGCCCGATGGCAAGTTTTACTAGCATAATAGCCCAGCTGCTTTTCATAATATTTGCACAGCCAAGGGATCACCAATTTTGTACATTACAGCCGCGCTCTTCTCCTGCGGCTTCTTACGCCGTCACAGCCCGTTCTTGCGCAATAGCAGCTGCTATAAAATCTTCTCCTATCTAGATACAGCCAAGGATACAATCAAAAAGTGAATACACATGAGGGCTATGTCTACATTGCGCTTCTTGCGCAGCACAGCCGTTTATGCAAGAATTGCAGAGCTGCTCACACTGCCCTCCGCTCTTGCGCAAGGAAATTTACAGTACGGGCTTGCGCAAGAGCTACGCTCATTTTTAACAGGTGTAAGCAATCTTGCGCAGGAGCTCTTGTGCAAGAGGGCAGTGTGGACGCTCGGCAGGGATTTCTTGCGCAAGAAAGCCCGATGGCTAAAATGGCCATCAGAGCTTTCTTCTGCAAGAGAGCGTCCACACTGCCACGGGCGCTCTTCCGCAAAAGCACAGCTCGCACATGGCAGTGTGGACGTTTTCTTGCGCAAGATTTCTTGCACAAGAACTCTTGCACAAGATGTACTTGCGCAAGAAGCCATGAGTGTAGACATAGCCTCGGAGTGTTGCGAGTTCCGCCGTAGCTCTTCACTGCCGCTTGGACGAAAGTATCTGGCGTCCTTTTTGCATCGTCCGCAACGTTTGCCACCTCACCCTTTCCCCAGAACACTGACGAACACGTTCCACGGTGCAGACGAAATAAGCTCTTTCGAAAGACGCTCGAAAGAAGCAGCGCCGTTGGCGCGGCTCAAATGGCGTAGCTTATTTCGAGCCGCGGCTGCGGCGTTGACGCGCCCTACCGGACCAGGCAGGTCTGCTTAAGGTCCGCAAATGCCGTCCTGCCGCGTAAGCCGATCCCACGGCTTCGCGTTTTGCGTTTCTCGTTCCCGTGCCGTCAAGTCCGTTCGACGCTGTACGCCTCTGAAGGAATAGGCCTCCCGTTCTACCTGCGGGCCGAGAGTCACATCTGGATGCGGATGGGGGAGAGGGGAGGGGCGGGGCGGCGCGGGGCCGCACCTCCGTGACACCTGGCGACCTGCTGGTGTTTCTCTGTTGCTTCCCAAAGCTCCGCTAATTGCACCTCGGCCTGGGAGCCTCTGCCCCAGCCTCTTCCTGCTCTTCAGCGTGGTTCTCCGCCCAAGGCCCCTGCCAGGGAGGGAAGCCTCATCAGCCCCATTTTGCCAAAGGGAGAAGGGAGGCCCAGAAGAGCCGGGTGACGTGCCCGGGTTAGCCAGGAGGTCTGGAGGAGCGGGGCGTGTCTGTCCGCGCGTGTGTGTCTGGGGAGCGGGGGGAGGGCGGATGCTTTTCCTAGTGGGAGGGGAAGATTCCTGTGCCTCCCGGAGGGCTCCTGCCTTCTCCTCCCCACCCCACCCCGCTTCCTTCTTGCCCCTTGTGTGCTCCGGGTGCGCCCGGCTCCGGAGGGCGACAGGCCCGGCTGGGCCGGGGTGTCGGGGCGAGCGGAAGCCGCACGGACCCGGTGCCGCCCGAGTGGCGGCCCCCGACAGAGCCAGCCCCTGCTGGTGTGCGGGCCGCAGCCGGGGAGAGCGGCGGGGGCGGGAGTCGGGGTGCAGCAGCGCCGCCGGGCTCCTCGCCGCCGAAGCGGGGGTCCGGCTGCAGAGGGGAGAGAGCGCCGGGCCCAGGCAGACAGGGAGGCGGCGAGGCAGGCGGGCGGGGGCGTGTCCCGGGCGGAGGGGCGGAGCGGCGTGAGCACGTATGCAGATGCGGGCGCGAGCGGAGGCTTGGGAGCGGGAGCGGGCTGGCGAGCGGGGCCCGCCTTGGGCGAGCGGGGCTCGGTGTGGGTGTCGGGGGCGGCGTCGGGGCGGGTGCGGGCGGTAGGGGAGCGTTTGGGGCGCGGCGGTGTGGGTGCGCGAGGCGGCGTCCACCGTGAGGTGAGAGGGTCTGGGCGGTGGGGGGCAGGCGGTGGTTGTGCGGGGGGCACTCATACTTACCTGGCAGGGGAGATACCATGATCACGAAGGTGGTTTTCCCAGGGTGAGGCTCATCCATTGCACTGCGGGTGTGCTGACCCCTGCGATTTCCCCAAATGCGGGAAACTCGACTGCATAATTTGTGGTAGTGGGGGACTGCGTTCGCGCTTTCCCCTGGCGCTCGCTGTGAAAAATAGACGGCCAGCCCGAGCGGGCATCGGAGAGGGGACGTGGCTGCTCGTGTCCTCGCTCTTTTCTCTCTTTCTCCCGCGAGTTCCGCTAACGCTCGCTGCCCTTTTTGCTTTTTTCTGTGTTCGGAGCCTGCTCCAGGCCGGCCCGCGGGGGGCTCTTTTCTCTGCTTCTTCCGCCATCTCCCGGCGAGGAGGGACATTGCATCACTTTCCTAGGCAATTGATGCCCTTCTTCAGCCACCCTGCTCGCCTTAGAGAAAGGCCCGAACGGCCAGGCGGGGACGGCTGAAGCTTTCTCGCTACAGCTGCGGACTTTTCTCCGGGCCCCGAGCTTAAGAGGAACCGCTCTTCTGAGTTCTTTCTCCTTTATGGCCCTGAAAACTCTGCAGGCTATGTCTACATTGGCATGATCTTGCACAAATATATGGCTGCGTCAGACTGGCCGCTTCAATTTGGCGCCAGAACACTGACAATCTAATGTATGATCGCCAGTGTTCTTGGCGCAAATACAATGACTCTCCCGCTGAAAAAGCCCTCGGCCGCGCCTAGACTGGCGACTGCTTTTGCGTAAAAACTTGCCAGCTGTCTACACTGGCCGCTGAATTTATGCGCACTAACACCGACGATCTAATGTAAGATTGTCATTGTTCTTGCGTGAAATACTATGCTGCTCCCGCCAGGATAAGCCCTCTTGGCGCAAATGCTTTTGGCGCAAGAGGGCCAGTGTAGACAGGTAAAACTGTTGTGTGCAAAAATCGATGGCAAAAATGGCGATCAGGATTTCGAAATCTAGATTGGCACGGATGCTTTTCCGCAAAAAGTGCTTTGGCGCAAAAGCATCCGCGCAATCTAGACGCTTCTTTCAGAATGCTTTTAACGGAAAACTTTTCCGCTAAAAGCATTTGCAGAAGAATCATGCCAGTCTAGACGCATCTTTGGCGCAAATGCTTTTGCGCAAGAGGGCCAGTGTAGACAACTGAGAACCGTTTTGCGCAAAAAAGCCCCGATGGCAAAAATGGCGATCGGGTTTTTTTGGCGCAAAACCGCGTCTAGATTGGCCACGGATGCTTTTGCGCAAAAGCATCCGTGTCCAGTATAGACGCGCTTTTGCGCAAGAAAGTTCCGATGGCCATTTTAGCCGTCGGGCTTTCTTGCACAAGAAATTAAGGTGCCTTTCTACACTGGCCCTCTTGTGCAAGTATTCTTGCGCAAGAGGGCTTATCCCCGAGCGGGAGCATCAAAGTATTTGCGCAAGAAGCACTGAATTCTTACATTAGAACGTCAGTGCTCTTGCGCAAATTCAAGCGGCCAGTGTAGACAGGCGGCAAGTTTTTGCGCAAAAGCGCAAATCTTGCCAGTCTAGATGCACCCATACTCTTTAATGCAAGGCTGCGTCTAGACTGGCATGATTTTGCGCAAATACTTTTAACGGAAAAGTTTTTCCGTTAAAAGTATTTGTGCAAGAGAGCGTCTACACTGGCACGGATGCTTTTGCGCAACGCACATCTTTTGCGCAAAAGCATCTGTGCCAGTGTAGACGCTCTCTTGCGCAAGAAAGTTCCGATGGCCATTTTAGCCATCGGGCTTTCTTGCACAAGAAATTAACTCGCTGTACACTGGCTCTCTTGCGCAAGAATACTTGCGCAAGAGGACTTATCCCTGAGCGGGAGCATCAGAATATTTGTGCAGGAAGCACTGATTTTGTACAGTACAAGGTCAGTGTTCTTGGCGCAAATACTCGCGCCAGTGACAGGCGGCAAGATTTTGTGCAAAATCTTGCCGGTCTAGACGCAACCCAAGAGTTCTTGCGTTAAAGTATTTGCGCAAGAGAACGTCTACACTGGCACGTGCTTTTGCACAAGAGCATCCGTGCCAGTGTAGACGCTTTCTTGTGCAACAAAGCTCCGATGGCCATTTTAGCCATCGGGCTTTCTTGCACAAGTAGTTCATGTTGCCTGTCGACACTGGCCTCTTGCACAAGAACAGTTGCACAAGAGGACTTATTCCTGATCGGGAGCATCATAGTTCTTGCGCAAGAAGCACTGATTTCACGCATTAGAACATCAGTGTTCTTGCGCAGGAACTCCCCGCCAGTGTAGACAGGCAGCATGTTTTTGCGCAAAAGCGGCCACTTTGGTGCAAGATCGCGCCAATGTAGACGCAGCCTTTCCATCTTCCCTCTCCGAGACTCCCTTTTTTTCCCCTCCCCAATCTTCCTCAGAGCTCATGCTTTCTAGACCCCGCACAGTCCTTTCTCTTGCATTCCCTGTCTCCGATTTCTATTTGTCTGCCTCTTCCTTGAAATGCGCCCCCTTCTCCTCCTCTCTCCTCTCCTCCTCCTCCCCACCCGCCCACAGGGCACAATGCTCCAGCTAGGCCTAATCCGCACCGTGTAGAGCGGAAGAATTACTTTTCCTTTCTTGCGCACGATGCTGACGCTTCCGCTAACGCGCCTCAGAACGACATTCGCTTCTCTGGCACCCTCTTACGCCTCGACTCGCTTTACCTCGTGGTCCGCTGTGACAGCCAGCCTCTCCTGGCCCTCTCTCCTGCGCCGATTCTTGTCTGCAGTATTCCATTTCCCATTCTCTCACTGTCTGCCACCGCACACGGGCGCAAGCAACGGATTGATCGTTCGTAAGCAGAGTACTTTGCATTTGGCCTCATCCTATTCTCTCCAAACCATTTCTCCGGTTTCTCCAGATCAGTGGTCCCCAACGTGGTGCCCGCGGACGCCATGGCGCCCGCCGGGACATTTATGTGCACCCGCCTAATGATCTGGGCCGGCCCCACCCCCCGGGCGCAATGCTGTCCCCAGGCGTGTGGTGCATGGGTGGCCCCGCCCCCGGGCACGTGGCGCACGTGCGGTGCCGGCCCCGGGCGCGTGGCGCATACGCAGCCCCTGCCTCGGGCCCACGGCACATGCGCGGTGCTGGCCCCAGGCACGTGGCGCGTGGGCTGCCCCTGCCCCGGGCGCACGGCACAGGCGCAGCGCCGGCCCCGGGTGCGTGGCACATGTGCGGTGCCGGCCCCGGGCGCGTGGCGCATAGTCGGCCCCTGCCCCGGCGCGCTGCACATGCACGGTGCCGCCCCGGCGCACGGGCACATGCGCCGTGTTGGCCCCAGGCGCGTGGCGCGTGGCGGCCCCTGCCCCGGGCGCACGGCACATGCGCAGCGCCGGCCCCGGGTGCGTGGCACCTGGGCGGCCCTGCCCCCAGGCGCCTGACGCGTGAGCGGCTCCGCCCCTGGGCGCCCGGCAGCCCCAAAAGGTTGGGGGCCACTGGGCCAGATCATTTTGGACCCCCGCTCGTTACGCCCGTCAGCTACGTCTAGCTTGCGTTTGGCTAGCGAGCGCGTTTGTGAGCAAGTCACGTGAGACGATACCCACAGCTTTCCAGCAGATATACCCTTTTGCTAGGTTGCCCCTTCCCCCTCTTCAGGAATCTCTCCCACCTGCCACGAGTTTTCTGAAATAATCCTCCATGTCTCAGATGTCTCCCCAGTCAGCTCCTTGGCTGTGTCTACATTGGTGCGATCTTGCGCAAAAGCAGCTGCTTTTGTGCCAAAACTTGCTGCCTGTCTACACTGGCTGCGCGTTCGTGCGCAAGAACACTGACTTTCTAATGTGTGAAATCAGTGCTTCTTGCGCAAGAGCTATGATGCTCCCACTCAGGAATAAGCCCTTTTGCACAACTGTTCTTGTGCAAGAGGCCAGTGTAGACAGGCAACATGCGTTTCTTGTGCAAGAAAGCCCAATGGTTAAAATGGCCATCATAGCTTTCTTGCGCAAAAGAGCGTCTACACTGGCACGGATGCTCTTGAGGAAAAGCACATCTCTTGCTCAAAGGCACATGCCAGTGTAGACGCTCTCTTGCGCAAATACTTTAGTATTTGCACAAGATCATGCCAATGTAGATGTAGCCCCAGGCTGCATCTAGACTGGCATGATTTTGCACAAATACTTTTCATGGAAAAGTTTTTCCGTGAAAAGTATTTGCGCAAGAGAGCATCTACAGTGGCACGGATGCTTTTGCGCAACGCACATCTTTTGCGCAAAAGCATCCGTGCCAGTGTAGACGCTCTCTTGCGCAAGAAAGCTCCGATGGCCATTTTAACCATAGGGCTTTCTTGCGCAAGAAATTCATGTTGCCTGTCTACACTGGCCTCTTGCGCAAGAACAGTTGCGCAAAAAGGGTGCGTCTAGACTGCCAAGATTTTGCGCAAAAGCGATCGCTTTTGCGCAAAAACTTGCCAGCTGTCCACACTGGCCGCTTGAATTTGCGCAAGAGCACTGACTTTGTAATGTACAAAATCAGTGCTTCTTGCCCAAATACTTTCATGCTCCCGCTCGGGAGAAAGCCCTCTTGCGCAAGTGTTCTTGCGCAAGAGGGCCAGTGTAGACAGGGAAGGAATTTTTTGCGTAAGAAAGCCCTGATGGCGAAAATGGCCGCCGGAGCTTTCTTGCACAAAATCGCGTTTATATTGGCACGGATGCTTTTGCAAAAGCACTTTTGCGCAAAAAGCATCCGCGCTAATCTTGACGCTCTTTTGCGGAAATATTTTAACGGAAAAACTTTTCCGTTAAAAGTATTTCCACAAAATCATGCCAGTCAAGACGCAGCCGAGGGGTTTTTCCTGAGCGGGAACATCATAGTTCTTGCACGAGAAGCACTGATTTCACACATTAGAACGTCAGTGGTCTTGCGCAAGAACTCCCCGCCAGTGTAGACAGGCAGCATGTTTTTGCGCAAAGTGGCCGCTTTTGTGCAAAATCATGCCAATGTAGACACAGCCTAGGACTACGCGTCTACACTGGCATGATTTTGCACAAGAACTCGTTCTGATTATTTTCAGGCATAACGGCTTTGGCGCAAGAGGATTTTTCTTGCGCAAGAAGGGGCAGTGTAGACAGCTCCGCCTTGCGCAAGAGCCTCTTCCGCAAAAATGGCGGCTCATTAGTTATGCAAATGAGGCTCGGCGATATTCCACGCTGAGCCTCATTTGCATAGCTCTGGCAAGAAGATCGCGCCAGTATAGACACAGCCCAGGGCTACGCCTAGACTGGCATGATTTTTCAGAAATGCTTTTAACGGAAAAGTTTTCCGTTAAAAGCATTTGCGAAAGAGCCTAGATTGGCATGGACACTTTTCCGCAAAGCACTTTTTTGAAAAGCGCCCGTACCAATCTAGACGCTGCTTATGCAAAAAAGCCCCGATCGCCATTTTCACAATCGGGCTTTTTGCGCAAAACAAATCTGAGCTGTCTACACTGGCCCTTTGAAAAGCTTTGCGCAAAGGGACTTTTGCCCGAACGGGAGCAGCGTAGTATTTCGCAAGAACACTGACAATCTTGCACGAGCTCGTCAGTGTTCTTGCGGAAATTCAAGCGGCCAGTGTAGACAGCCGGCAAGTTTTTCCGCAAAAGCGGCTGATTTTGCGGAAAAACTTGCCAGTCTAGACACAGCCCAGGTGTCAGAGGCTGGTTTCAGTGGCGCTCCCAGACGAGGGGTTACAAACCCCGCGCTAGACCCGGTGTCAGGGTTTCTGGCACCAGAGCGGCTGTTTCTGTTCAGCGCCGTGAAGGTTTCTGAGAAGGCTGGAACGAACCCGGCTCCTTTAGGGCGCGGAAGCTCCTGGGGGCGGAGACTGAGGTGTTGAACCAGCTGGAGCAAACCGGGGGCAGCACCAGCCGCCCAGGCAGGGGAGAATCGCACTCGGGTGTGCCGGGTCTGGCTCGATCACAGGCTGCGCGGGTGTCAGCGGGCGGGCTACCGAGAAGGGGCACGGGTGCAGGCTGCAGCGCTGGAGGCTGGGACAAGCGACTTTGCTGCCGCGGGCGGGCTGGATCCTCTGTAGGCTCCGTGGCTGACCCGCCTCCCCGGGCAGTTCAGCGGCTCGTGCCTCGGCCCTTGCCCGCTGCAGCGACCAGCGCCCCAAGCCCGCCTGCCCGCCCGAGGGCGGCGCGGAACCCGGCACCCCAGGCTACCGCCCAAGGGCCCGGGGAACCAGCGCGCGCCTGCGCCCGGAACAGCGGTGGGACCGCAGCAGCTGCCCAGCCCAGCCCGCAGCAGCGCAGGGGCTGCAGCCGCAGCTCGAAGATCTGGGCTCTCCGCTCGGGCGCACTCCAGGGGTGCTCATTTACATACCCACGATGCATTGCGCACCGTGATTCGCCACCCGGCCCATGGGGCAGAGTTTGCTCCTAAAGCCCCTGGCTCCCACGCAAAACTCGGGCTATCAGCGGCAGAGCAACAGGCTGCAGAAGGGGGTGGAATTTGCAGACGGTCCGGTAGCCACCGTGAGGTGAGAAGCAGACGCTGTTTTCTGGCAGCGCCTGCAGCAGTTACGGTATACTCTGGTTTCTCTTCAGATCGCCTTTTACTAAAGATTTCCGTGGAGAGGAACATTTACGAGTTTGTACCCAATTTTTTGAGGCTTCGCTTCGGTGAAGCTACCCAATGGTGTGAAAGAACAGAACTGAAAGGTTAGTTGTTTTAGATAAACTCCATAGGTGGCAGTGTCTATTTAAAAACACAGATATATGTTATGGTTAAATGTGTGCTACTTTTGAATAGTAATAAAGATGTAGCCTAGAAACAAAAACAGAACTATGTAGCACTTTAAAGACTAACAATGGTGTGAAAGAACAGAACTAAAATGTAGTCTATATTTCCTTTTTCGAAAAGGATGCTAATGAGACCAGTCGCAATTAAATCAGCTGGGATTTAAATATCCCCGCGTATTTGCATGATTGTCAAGCTTGGGCTTTGCCGAAAGCGCCAGCCTAGACGGATCTTGCGAAATAAACCCTTTCCGCAAGATCTCTTATGCCTACTTGCAAGTAGGAATAAGAGATCTTGCGGAAAAGCGGTTTATTTTCCGCAAGATCCCCGTTTAGACTGGCGCTTTTTCCGCAAAGCCCCGAGCCGAAAAAGCGCAGCAGTTATGTAATGCAAATACCGCTGGGGATATTTAAATCCCCCGCGGATTTGCAATTGCGACTGGTCTCATTAGCATCCCTTTTTCGAAAAAGGGTGCCAATGTAGACACAGCCTAGTTGTTTTGTTAAACCCCATAGATGGCAGCGCTATTTAAAAACACAGATATACGTCATGGTTAAACGTGCTATTTTCTGAATAGTAATAGAGATGTAGCTGTGTTAGTCTAGCTGAAACAAAAGAATGGACTATGTAGCACTTTAACGACTACCAAAATGGTTTATTATGTGATGAGCTTTCATGGGCCAGACCCACTTCCTCACTGCATCTACACTGGCCGCTTGAATTTGCACAAGAGCACTGACTTTGTAATGCACAAAATCAGTGCTTCTTGCGCAAATACAATGACGCCCCGCCAGTAAAGCCCTCTTGCACAAATGCTTTTGTGCAAGAGGGCCAGTGTAGACAACCCAGAACCATTTTGCGCAAAAAAGGCCCGATGGCTAAAATGGCGATCGGGGCTTTCTTGCGCAAAACCGTGTCTAGATTGGCACAGACGCTTTTGCGCAAAAGCGCTTTTTGCGAAAAAGCATCTATGCCAATCTAGACGCTCTTTTCCGCAAATACTTTTAACGGAAAAACTTTTCCGTTAAAAGCATTTGCAGAAAATCATGCCAGTCTAGACGTAGCCCCTCAGATCAAATTGTGGAAGAAAATAGGCATGACCATATATACTAAGGGGCTGTGTCTAGACTGGCATGATTTTGAGGAAATAGTTTTAACGGAAAAGTTTTTCCGTTAAAAGTATTTCCGCAAAAGAGCGCCTAGATTCACACGGACGCTTTTGCGCAAAAGCTCTTTTTGCGGAAAAGCGTCCGTGCCAATCTAGACGCGGTTTTGCGCAAGAAAGCCCCGATCGCCGTTTTACCCATTGGGGCTTTTTTGCGCAAAACACTTTTTAGCTGTCTACACTGGCTTTTGCCCGAATGGGAGCGTCATTGTATTTGCGCAAGAAGCACTAATTTTGTACATTACAAAGTCAGTGCTCTTCCGCAAATTAAAGCGGCCAGTGTAGACAGCTGGCAAGTTTTTGCGCAATAGCAGCTGCTTTTGCGCAAAATCTTCCCAGTCTAGACACAGCCAAGGGATACAATCAAAAAAGTGAACACACATGAGGGCTATGTCTACACTCGCGGCTTCTTGCGCAAGTACAGCCGTTCTTGCGCAAGAATCTGCAGAGCGTCCACACTGCCCTTCCGCTCTTGCGCAAGGAAATTTACAGTACGGCGTGGTAAGAGAGGGCTTCTTGCGCAAGAGCTACGCTCATTTTTAACAGGTGTAAGCAATCTTGCGCAGGAGCTCTTGTGCAAGAGGGCAGTGTGGACGCTCGGCAGGGATTTCTTGCGCAAGAAAGCCCGATGGCTAAAATGGCCATCAGAGCTTTCTTCTGCAAGAGAGCGTCCACACTGCCACGGGCGCTCTTCCGCAAAAGCACAGCTCGCACATGGCAGTGTGGACGTTTTCTTGCGCAAGATTTCTTGCACAAGAACTCTTGCACAAGACGTTCTTGCGCAAGAAGCCGTGAGTATAGACATAGCCTCGGAGTGTTGCGAGTTCCTTCGTAGCTCTTCACTGCCCGCCGACGAAAGTATCTGGCGCCCTTTTGCATCGTCCGCAACGCTTGCCACCTCACCCTTTCCCAGAACACTGACGAACACGCCCACGGTGCAGACGAAATAAGCTCTTTCAAAGACGCCGAAAGAAGCAGCGCTGGCGCGCGCTCAAATGGCGAGCTTATTTCGAGCCGCTGCCGCGCGCTTGACGCCGCCTCTACCGACCAGGCAGGTCTGCTTAAGGTCCGCAAATGCCGCCCTGCCGCTGCGTAAGTCGATCCCACGGCTTCGCTTTGGCGCTTCGCTCGCGCCGCCAAGTCCGCTCGACGCTGTACGCCTCTGAAGGAATAGGCCTCCCGTTCTACCTGCGGGCCGAGAGTCACATCTGGATGCGGATGGGGGAGAGGGGAGGGGCGGGGCGGCGCGGGGCCGCACCTCCGTGACACCTGGCGACCTGCTGGTGTTTCTCTGTTGCTTCCCAAAGCTCCGCTAATTGCACCTCGGCCTGGGAGCCTCTGCCCCAGCCTCTTCCTGCTCTTCAGCGTGGTTCTCCGCCCAAGGCCCCTGCCAGGGAGGGAGGCCTCATCAGCCCCATTTTGCCAAAGGGAGAAGGGAGGCCCAGAAGAGCCGGGGTGACGTGCCCGGGGTTAGCCAGGAGGTCTGGAGGAGCGGGGCGTGTCTGTCCGCGCGTGTGTGTCTGGGGGGAGCGGGGGGGAGCGGAAAGGGCGGATGCTTTTCCTAGTGGGAGGGGGAAGATTCCTGTGCCTCCCCGGAGGGCTCCTGCCTTCCTCCCACCCCCACCCCGCTTCCTTCTTGCCCCTTGTGTGCTCCGGGTGCGCCCGGCCCGGAGGGCGACGGCCCGGCTGGGCCGGGGTGTCGGGCGAGAGCGGAAGCCGCACGGACCCGGTGCCGCCCGAGTGGCGGCCCCGACAGAGCCAGCCCCTGCTGGTGCGGGCCGCAGCCGGGGAGAGCGGCGGGGGCGGGAGTCGGGGTGCAGCAGCGCCGCCGGGCTCCTCGCCGCCGAAGCGGGGGTCCGGCTGCAGAGGGGAGAGAGCGCCGGGCCCAGGCAGACAGGGAGGCGGCGAGGCAGGCGGGCGGGGGCGTGTCCCGGGCGGAGGGGCGGAGCGGCGTGAGCACGTATGCAGATGCGGGCGCGAGCGGAGGCTTGTGGGAGCGGGAGCGGGCTGGCGAGCGGGGCCCGCCTTGGGCGAGCGGGGCTCGGTGTGGGTGTCGGGGGCGGCGTCGGGGCGGGTGCGGGCGGTAGGGGAGCGTTTGGGGCGCGGCGGTGTGGGTGCGCGAGGCGGCGTCCACCGTGAGGTGAGAGGGTCTGGGCGGTGGGGGGCAGGCGGTGGTTGTGCGGGGGCACTCATACTTACCTGGCAGGGGAGATACCATGATCACGAAGGTGGTTTTCCCAGGGTGAGGCTCATCCATTGCACTGCGGGTGTGTTGACCCCTGCGATTTCCCCAAATGCGGGAAACTCGACTGCATAATTTGTGGTAGTGGGGACTGCGTTCGCGCTTTCCCCTGGCGCTCGCTGTGAAAAATAGACGGCCAGCCCGAGCGGGCATCGGAGAGGGGACGTGGCTGCTCGTGTCCTCGCTCTTTTCTCTCTTTCTCCCGCGAGTTCCGCTAACGCTCGCTGCCCTTTTTGCTTTTTTCTGTGTTCGGAGCCTGCTCCAGGCCGGCCCGCGGGGGGCTCTTTTCTCTGCTTCTTCCGCCATCTCCCGGCGAGGAGGGACATTGCATCACTTTCCTAGGCAATTGATGCCCTTCTTCAGCCACCCTGCTCGCCTTAGAGAAAGGCCCGAACGGCCAGGCGGGGACGGCTGAAGCTTTCCTCGCTACAGCTGCGGACTTTTTCTCCGGGCCCCCGAGCTTAAGAGGAACCGTTTTTTCTCTTCTGAGTTCTTTCTCCTTTTATGGCCCTGAAAACTCTGCAGGCTATGTCTACATTGGCATGATCTTGCACAAATATATGGCTGCGTCTAGACTGGCCGCTTCAATTTGCGCCAGAACACTGACAATCTAATGTATGATCGTCAGTGTTCTTGCGCAAATACAATGACTCTCCCGCTCGCGAAAAAGCCCTCGGCTGCGTCTAGACTGGCGACTGCTTTTGCGTAAAAACTTGCCAGCTGTCTACACTGGCCGCTTGAATTTGCGCACGAACACTGACGATCTAATGTAAGATTGTCATTGTTCTTGCGTAAATACTATGCTGCTCCCGCTCAGGGATAAGCCCTCTTGCGCAAATGCTTTTGCGCAAGAGGGCCAGTGTAGACAGGTAAAAACTGTTGTGTGCAAAAATCCCCGATGGCAAAAATGGCGATCAGGGATTTCTTGCGCAAAACCGCGTCTAGATTGGCACGGATGCTTTTCCGCAAAAAGTGCTTTTGCGCAAAAGCATCCGTGCCAATCTAGACGCTCTTTTCCGTAAATGCTTTTAACGGAAAAACTTTTCCGTTAAAAGCATTTGCAGAAGAATCATGCCAGTCTAGACGCAGCCCTCTTGCGCAAATGCTTTTGCGCAAGAGGGCCAGTGTAGACAACTGAGAATCGCTTTGCGCAAAAAGCCCCGGCGGCAAAAATGGCGATCGGTTTTTTTGGCGCAAAACCGCGTCTAGATTGGCCACGGATGCTTTTGGCGCAAAAGCATCCGTGTCCAGTATAGACGCGCTTATGCAAGAAAGTTCCGATGGCCATTTTAGCCGCCGGGCTTTCTTGCACAAGAAATTAAGGTGCCTTTCTACACTGGCCCTCTTGTGCAAGTATTCTTGCGCAAGAGGGCTTATCTCAGCCGGAGCATCAAAGTATTTGCGCAAGAAGCACTGAATTCTTACATTAGAACGTCAGTGCTCTTGCGCAAATTCAAGCGGCCAGTGTAGACAGGCGGCAAGTTTTTGCGCAAAAGCGCAAATCTTGCCAGTCTAGATGCACCCATACTCTTTAATGCAAGGCTGCGTCTAGACTGGCATGATTTTGCGCAAATACTTTTAACGGAAAAGTTTTTCCGTTAAAAGTATTTGTGCAAGAGAGCGTCTACACTGGCACGGATGCTTTTGCGCAACGCACATCTTTTGCGCAAAAGCATCTGTGCCAGTGTAGACGCTCTCTTGCGGAAGAAAGTTCCGATGGCCATTTTAGCCATCGGGCTTTCTTGCACAAGAAATTAACTCGCTGTCTACACTGGCTCTCTTGCGCAAGAATACTTGCGCAAGAGGACTTATCCCTGAGCGGGAGCATCAGAATATTTGTGCAGGAAGCACTGATTTTGTACAGTACAAGGTCAGTGTTCTTGCGCAAATACTCGCGGCCAGTGTAGACAGGCGGCAAGATTTTGTGCAAAATCTTGCCGGTCTAGACGCAACCCAAGAGTTCTTGCGTTAAAGTATTTGCGCAAGAGAACGTCTACACTGGCACGTGCTTTTGCACAAGAGCATCCGTGCCAGTGTAGACGCTTTCTTGTGCAACAAAGCTCCGATGGCCATTTTAGCCATCGGGCTTTCTTGCACAAGTAGTTCATGTTGCCTGTCGACACTGGCCTCTTGCACAAGAACAGTTGCACAAGAGGACTTATTCCTGATCGGGAGCATCATAGTTCTTGCGCAAGAAGCACTGATTTCACGCATTAGAACATCAGTGTTCTTGCGCAGGAACTCCCCGCCAGTGTAGACAGGCAGCATGTTTTTGCGCAAAAGCGGCCACTTTGGTGCAAGATCGCGCCAATGTAGACGCAGCCTTTCCATCTTCCCTCTCCGAGACTCCCTTTTTTTCCCCTCCCCCAATCTTCCCTCAGAGCTCATGCTTTCTAGACCCCGCACAGTCCTTTCTCTTGCATTCCCTGTCTCCGATTTCTATTTGTCTGCCTCTTCCTTGAAATGCGCCCCCTTCTCCTCTCCTCTCCTCTCCTCTCCTCCCCACCCGCCCACAGGGCACAATGCTCCAGCTAGGCCTAATCCGCACCGTGTAGAGCGGAAGAATTACTTTTCCTTTCTTGCGCACGATGCTGACGCTTCCGCTAACGCGCCTCAGAACGACATTCGCTTCTCTGGCACCCCTCTTACGCTCTCGACTCTCGTTTACCTCGTGGTCCGCTGTGACAGCCAGCCTCTCCCTGGCCCTCTCCCCTCCTGCGCCGATTCTTGTCTGCAGTATTCCATTTCCCATTCTCTCACTGTCTGCCACCGTGCACACGGGCGCAAGCAACGGATTGATCGTTCGTAAGCAGAGTACTTTGCATTTGGCCTCATCCTATTCTCTCCAAACCATTTCTCCGGTTTCTCCAGATCAGTGGTCCCCAACGTGGTGCCCGCGGGACGCCATGGCGCCCGCCGGGACATTTATGTGCACCCGCCTAATGATCTGGGCCGGCCCCACCCCCCCGGGGCGCAATGCTGTCCCCAGGCGTGTGGTGCATGGGTGGCCCCGCCCCCGGGCACGTGGCGCACGTGCGGTGCCGGCCCCGGGCGCGTGGCGCATACGCAGCCCCTGCCTCGGGCCCACGGCACATGCGCGGTGCTGGCCCCAGGCACGTGGCGCGTGGGCTGCCCCTGCCCCGGGCGCACGGCACAGGCGCAGCGCCGGCCCCGGGTGCGTGGCACATGTGCGGTGCCGGCCCCGGGCGCGTGGCGCATAGTCGGCCCCTGCCCCGGGCGCGCGGCACATGCACGGTGCCGGCCCCGGGCGCACGGCACATGCGCGGTGCTGGCCCCAGGCGCGTGGCGCGTGGGCGGCCCCTGCCCCGGGCGCACGGCACATGCGCAGCGCCGGCCCCGGGTGCGTGGCACCTGGGCGGCCCTGCCCCCAGGCGCCTGACGCGTGAGCGGCTCCGCCCCTGGGCGCCCGGCAGCCCCAAAAGGTTGGGGGCCACTGGGCCAGATCATTTTGGACCCCCGCTCGTTACGCCCGTCAGCTACGTCTAGCTTGCGTTTGGCTAGCGAGCGCGTTTGTGAGCAAGTCACGTGAGACGATACCCACAGCTTTCCAGCAGATATACCCTTTTGCTAGGTTGCCCCTCTTCCCCCTCTTCAGGAATCTCTCCCACCTGCCACGAGTTTTCTGAAATAATCCTCCATGTCTCAGATGTCTCCCCAGTCAGCTCCTTGGCTGTGTCTACATTGGTGCGATCTTGCGCAAAAGCAGCTGCTTTTGTGCCAAAACTTGCTGCCTGTCTACACTGGCTGCGCGTTCGTGCGCAAGAACACTGACTTTCTAATGTGTGAAATCAGTGCTTCTTGCGCAAGAGCTATGATGCTCCCACTCAGGAATAAGCCCTTTTGCACAACTGTTCTTGTGCAAGAGGCCAGTGTAGACAGGCAACATGCGTTTCTTGTGCAAGAAAGCCCAATGGTTAAAATGGCCATCATAGCTTTCTTTAAGAAAAGAGCGCCTACACTGGCACGGATGCTCTTATGAAAAGCACATCTCTTGCTCAAAGGCACATGCCAGTGTAGACGCTCTCTTGCGCAAATACTTTAGTATTTGCACAAGATCATGCCAATGTAGATGTAGCCCCAGGCTGCATCTAGACTGGCATGATTTTGCACAAATACTTTTCATGGAAAAGTTTTTCCGTGAAAAGTATTTGCGCAAGAGAGCATCTACAGTGGCACGGATGCTTTTGCGCAACGCACATCTTTTGCGCAAAAGCATCCGTGCCAGTGTAGACGCTCTCTTGCGCAAGAAAGCTCCGATGGCCATTTTAACCATAGGGCTTTCTTGCGCAAGAAATTCATGTTGCCTGTCTACACTGGCCTCTTGCGCAAGAACAGTTGCGCAAAAAGGGTGCGCCTAGACTGCCAAGATTTTGCGCAAAAGCGATCGCTTTTGCGCAAAAACTCCTGCCAGCTGTCCACACTGGTCGCTTGAATTTAAGCAAGAGCACTGACTTTGTAATGTACAAAATCAGTGCTTCTTGCCCAAATACTTTCATGCTCCCATTGAAAGCCTCTTGGCGCAAGTGTTCTTGCGCAAGAGGGCCAGTGTAGACAGGGAAGGAATTTTTGCGTAAGAAAGCCCTGATGGCGAAAATGGCCGGAGCTTTCTTGCACAAAATCGTTTATATTGGCCACGGATGCTTTTGGCGCAAAAGCACTTTTTGCGCAAAAGCATCCGTGCCAATCTTGACGCTCTTTTGCGGAAATACTTTTAACGGAAAAACTTTTCCGTTAAAAGTATTTCCACAAAATCATGCCAGTCAAGACGCAGCCGAGGGGTTTTTCCTGAGCGGGAACATCATAGTTCTTGCACGAGAAGCACTGATTTCACACATTAGAACGTCAGTGGTCTTGCGCAAGAACTCCCCGCCAGTGTAGACAGGCAGCATGTTTTTGCGCAAAAGTGGCCGCTTTTGTGCAAAATCATGCCAATGTAGACACAGCCTAGGACTACGTCTACACTGGCATGATTTTGCACAAGAACTCTCGTTCTGATTATTTTCAGGCATAACGGCTTTGCGCAAGAGGATTTTTCTTGCGCAAGAAGGGGCAGTGTAGACAGCTCCGTCTTGCGCAAGAGCCTCTTCCGCAAAATGGCGGCTCATTAGTTATGCAAATGAGGCTCGGCGATATTCCACGCTGAGCCTCATTTGCATAGCTCTGGCGCAAGATCGCGCCAGTATAGACACAGCCCAGGGCTACGTCTAGACTGGCATGATTTTCCGCAAATGCTTTTAACGGAAAAGTTTTCCGTTAAAAGCATTTGCGGAAAAGAGCGTCTAGATTGGCATGGACACTTTTCCGCAAAAGCACTTTTTGCGGAAAAGCGCCCGTGCCAATCTAGACGCAGAAAAAGCCCCGATCGCCATTTTCACAATCGGGCTTTTGCGCAAAACAAATCTGAGCTGTCTACACTGGCCCTTTGGCGAAAAGCTTTGCGCAAAAAGGGACTTTTGCCCGAACGGGAGCAGCGTATTTCGCAAGAACACTGACAATCTTGCACGAGCTCGCCAGTGTTCTTGCGAAATCTGCCGCCAGTGTAGATAGTCGGCAAAGTTTTTCCGCAAAGCGCTGATTTTGGCGGAAAACTTGCCAGTCTAGACACAGCCCAGGTGTCAGAGGCTGGTTTCAGTGGCGCCCCAGACGAGGGGTTACAACCCCGCGCTAGACCCGGTGTCAGGTTTCTGCACCAGAGCGGCTGTTTCGTTCAGCGCCGTGAAGGTTTCTGAGAAGGCTGAACGAACCTGCCCTTTAGGGGCGGAAGCTCCTGGGGCGGAGACTGAGGTGTTGAACCAGCTGGAGCAAACTGGGGCAGCACCAGCCGCCCAGGCAGGGGAGAATCGCACTCGGTGTGCCGGGTCTGGCTCGATCACAGGCTGCGCTGGTGTCAGCGGGCGGGCTACCGAGAAGGGGCACGGGTGCAGGCTGCAGCGCTGAGGCTGGGACAAGCCCCCGACTTTGCTGCCGCGGGCGGGCTGGATCCTCTGTAGGCTCCGTGGCTGACCCGCTGTGACGTAGTGGGGGTATCTGGCTAGTTCCTATGCTGGCTCTGTGGTAATCCCCAATGGCTGCCATCGGTACCACAGCCCAGAAGGATGAGTCATTATGCAAAGAGGGTCTCTCAACCTGTCTGACCAGCTACCCCCCAAGGAGAGAGACAAAGGAAGGGGGAATGCTGCCCTGGCTGGGGGCAGGGCTGGAAGAGAGTTAGTTAGTTTCTGTCTGGGATCATGGAGGAACCAGCCTAAGCCAGGGGCTGGGATTTAGGGGCCCAGTCTCCCCCATCTCAAGGGGGCTGAGGCATCCTAGACCTGCCCTGTAACCAGATTACATCTGTGCTGTGCTGTATCCTGGAGAAGGAATAAACCTCCATTCTACGGGCTGGTGGAGTCTGTTCGCACACGGGGTGCAGGAGTCAGGGGACCCCAACGCTGGCCACACTGGTGTCAGGAGTGGATGCACTGCACCCCGTGGATGGAGCATCCAGCGCGAGCGACAGGCGCAGTAGAAGCAAGAGCCGTGGAACCAGGCGTGCTGGAAACAGAGCGAAGCGGTTCCTGAGAATCGTGGCGCAGCAGCACTAGACTGGTGAGTCTGCACCGAGGGGACCAGCGGGAGATGGCCTACACCCAACTCCTGAAGGCAGAGCTGGTGAAGCTGTGAGAGAGGGGCTTGCCTGCGGAGCGCAACCAAGGCCCAGCTGATTGCCCGGCTGGAAGAGAATGACCAGCCACAGGGCTGGGATCCTGTCCTCGTGGGAGCAGCCAGACCCCCACTGGGAGCGTGTCAGGCTCGGAGAGGGGCGGAGCGCTGAGGCCGCCGAAGAGACCGGACTGCCTCCCAGGGAGCACTGCAAGCCGTAGTCCGCCGAGGAGGGTCCAACTCGCGGAGCTGCGCGGCTAGAAATCCAGCTGCAGATGAAGGAATTGGAAGTCCAGGACCGAGAGAGCAGCGACAGCATGAGCTGGCCATGGCAGAGCGGAGAAGTGGCGGGCCTCGGCTGCGCCGAGTGCGGACGATGGCCCCAAGGGCCCAGGGCGGCCAGACGCTTGGAGAAGCTCGTGGTGGCCCAATTGAAGGACATGGGCGATGTAGATGGGTTCTCAGCCTTTGAGAGGGCCTGTGGACTGCAACGGGTCCCCAGCTGACTGGCTGCAGGAGCTCATCCCTCGCACTGAACCAGGAAGCTGCCGGGTGCTCAATCAGCTGGAGGACCTACAGCCAGGGATTACAACCGAGTCAAGGAGGCCCTGCTGCACAAGTTCGGGCTGACCAGATGTACAGGAAGAAGTTCCGGGAGGTGCAGAAGGAGCCACGGAGACCTATGTGGACCTGGCCTCCCGCCTGGCGCAATACTGCCGCAAGTGGGTGTCTGGAGTCGGAGCCCAGACTGCAGAGGGGCTGCCTGCTGTTCATGATGGAGCAGTTCTATGAAGCATGCCCACCCAGATTGAGGCTGTGGCTCAAGGACCGAAGACCAGAGACTCCCAGGAGGCCGGGAGACTGGCAGATGAGTTCACGGAGAGCCGGTCCGGGTGTGAACGGGAGTCCCGGAGAGAAAGGGAATCGCACAGAGACCGGATCTCGGCTGAGCGACGGAGGGAGTCAACTACGAGGCGAGCCCAAGGAACAGGTCGTCTGTGCCCCAGAGAACCAGCCAGGGCCTGGACAGAGACAGCCCAAAGCCTAACTTGCCATCGCTGTGGGCAAAAAGGCCACAAGAGGGCTCAGTGCACCAGGTCCCATGACCTGGGACTTTCCAGGGTTAACTGGCTGGGGCTGGAGGAAGGGCAGGCTGCCCCAGAGGCAGGGGCTGGCAGGCAAACCTCAGCTCAGAGTGGGGGGAAGGATGCTCAGTGCACCTGGGAGGTCTGACCTCGGGAGGCGGATTTCTCCGTACCGGTGGGGGCAGGACGGCTCGCGGAGCGAGTGCCTCATACCCCTGGAGGTGGATGGTAGGAAGGTGACGGGTTTCTGGGACACGGGGCGGAGGTGACGCTGGCCCGATCTGACATAGTGGCCCCAGACCGGATACTACCCCACACGCAGCTGACCCTGAAGGGCATAGACGGGTCCCCGCAAGGTGCCTGTAGCCAGGGTGCATCTGAAATGGGGGCCAAGGAAGGTCTCAAGGAAGTGGGGTGCACCCGCACTTGCTCACGAGGTGCTAATGGGGAATGACCTAGAGGAGTGGCCCCAGGAATCCCAGCGGCTCTAGTCACTGCTCAGAGCCAGAGCCAGCGAGGGGCTGGCAACCTGGATCCAGGAAGGACTCCTGGCAGGGTCCCCAGGGTCCCATCATCAGGACACGGGGTCCAGCCAAGCCGGGACCCCGGACCTAGGCAAAGGTGGGGAACAGGTCCCGATCCCTGCCCCAGCGGCTGAATTCCAGGCTGAGGTGCAGGCAGACCCCTCTGCAGAGGCTGAGGGACGAGGCTGGCCTCCACAGCTCAGCCCCTGGGGAGAGGAGGCCAGGAGAGATTCCTGTGGGAGCGGGATTCCTGTTCCGGGAATGGCTTCCAGGAAGGTGAGGGCATGGGGGTCCAGCGGCAGCTGGTCGCCCCCAAAAGTATCACCTCAAGCTGCTGTATTTGGCCCATAACGCCCCTTTGCGGGCCACCGGGGATCCGGAGCACCCGGCTGAGGCTGCTCCAACACTTCTACTGGCCGAATATTCGCAGCCGCAGCGGTACGGCCGGTCCTGCGACTCCTGCCAGAGGGGCGGAAGGCCCAAGACGGGAGGAAAGCTGCTCAGGGCCCCTACCCTGTATAGAGGAGCCTCTGGGCTTGCTGAGAGAGTTATGGAGGGGAAGACCTCCGGGATGGAGCGCCGGGGTGGAGGCCGCCTGGCTGTCCAGAGAAGGCTCGCTGGGCTCATGGCCCTGCCCGAGAGACCCTGGCCAGAGATCAAGGCCAGCGAAGGGTGGGTGCGACCACAGAGGACAGGCCTGTGCCAGTCGCCCTGGAGCGATGCAGCGAGTGGACAGAGGGAAGCCAGTTCCATGTGGGCCTCGCGCCGGCCCGAGTCAAGGGGAGCACCCATGTCCCCAGGGCGGGTTCCCACGCAGAGGACCCGAACTTCCCTAGGTCACGAGCGGAGTGACCCTGCTCAGTTCGGGCCTCGGAGGGGGAGAACTGTGACGAGTGGGGTATCTGGCTGTTCCTATGCTGGCTCTGTGGTAATCCCCAATGGCTGCCATCGGTACCACAGCCCAGAAGGATGAGTCATTATGCAAAGAGGGTCTCTCAACCTGTCTGACCAGCTACCCCAGGAGAGAGACAAAGGAAGGTGGATTGCTGCCCTGGCTGGGGGCAGGGCTGGAAGAGAGTTAGTTAGTTTCTGTCTGGGATCATGGAGGAACCAGCCTAAGCCAGGGCTGGGATTTAGGGGCCCAGTCTCCCCATCTCAAGGGGGCTGAGGCATCCTAGACCTGCCCTGTAACCAGATTACATCGGTGCTGTGCTGTGCTGTGCTGTGCTGTATCCTGAGAAGGAATAAACCTCCATTCCCACGGGCTGGTGGAGTCTGTTCGTTCAAGCATCACGGGGTGCAGGAGTCGGGGGACCCCTAACGCGTCACACACCCGCCTCCCGGGCAGCTAGCGCTCGTGCCCGGCCCTTGCCCGCTGGCAGCAACCAGCGCCTGCCCGCCTGCCCGCCCGAGGCGGCGCGAACCCGGCACCCCAGGCTACCGCCCAAGGGCCCGCGGGAACCAGCGCCCCGCGCCCGAACAGCGGTGGGACCGGCAGCAGCTGCCCAGCCCAGCCCGCAGCAGCGTGCAGTTAGCCGCAGCCGCAGCTCGAAGATCTGGGCTCCTCCGCGCGCTCGGGCGTACCCAGGGGTGCTCATTTACATACCCACGATGCATTGCGCACCGTGATTCGCCACCCGCGTCCATGGGGCAGAGTTTGCTCCTAAAGCCCCTGGCTCCCACGCAAAACTCGGGCTATCAGCGCGGCAGAGCAACAGGCTGCAGAAGGGGGGTGGAATTTGCAGACGGTCCGGTGTAGCCACCGTGAGGTGAGAAGCAGACGCTGTTTTTCTGGCAGCGCCTCTGCAGCAGTTACGGTATACTCTGGTTTCTCTTCAGATCGTATAAATCTTTCGCCTTTTACTAAAGATTTCGTGGAGAGGAACATTTACGAGTTTGTACTCAATTTTTGAGGCTTCGCCGGTGAAGCTACCCAATGGTGTGAAAGAACAGAACTGAAAGGTTAGTTGTTTTAGATAAACTCCATAGGTGGCAGTGTCTATTTAAAAACACAGATATATGTTATGGTTAAATGTGTGCTACTTTTTGAATAGTAATAAAGATGTAGCCTAGAAACAAAAAACAGAACTATGTAGCACTTTAAAGACTAACAATGGTGTGAAAGAACAGAACTAAAATGCTAGGGTTGGGTTCATGTTATACTTTTCGAAAGGATGTTAATCGAGACCAGTCGCAATTGCTGGGGATTTAAATATCCCCGCGTATTTGCATTTACAGGCTGTCGCGCTCGGGCTTTGCCGAAAGCGCCAGTCTAGACGGGATCTTGCGAAATAAACCCTTTCCGCAAGATCTCTTATGCCTACTTGCAAGTAGAATAAGAGATCTATGAAAAGGGTTTATTTTCCGCAAGATCCTCGTTTAGACTGGCGCTTTTTCCGCAAAGCCCCGAGCCGGAAAAAGCGCAGTTATGTAATGAAATACCGCTGGGGATATTTAAATCGCGATTTGCAATTGCGACTGGTCTCATTAGCATCCCTTTTTCGAAAAAGGGTGCCAATGTAGACACAGCCTAGTTGTTTTGTTAAACCCCATAGATGGCAGCGTCTATTTAAAAACACAGATATACGTCATGGTTAAACGTGTGCTATTTTCTGAATAGTAATAGAGATGTAGCTGTGTTAGTCTAGCTGAAACAAAAGAATGGACTATGTAGCACTTTAACGACTACCAAAATGGTTTATTATGTGATGAGCTTTCATGGCCAGACCCACTCACTGCATCTACACTGGCCGCTTGAATTTGCACAAGAGCACTGACTTTGTAATGCACAAAATCAGTGCTTCTTGGCAAGAATACAATGACGCTCCCGCAGTAAAGCCCTCTTGCACAAATGCTTTTGTGCAAGAGGGCCAGTGTAGACAACCCAGAATTATTTAAAAAAGCCCCGATGGCTAAAATGGCGATCGGGCTTTCTTTGCAAGAAAACCGGTTCTAGATTGGCACAGACGCTTTGCAAAAGCGCTTTTTGCAAAAAGCATCTATGCCAATCTAGACGCTTTTTCAAGAATACTTTAACGGAAAACTTTTCCGTTAAAAGCATTTGCAGAAAATCATGCCAGTCTAGACGTAGCCCCTCAGATCAAATTGTGGAAGAAAATAGGCATGACCATATATACTAAGGGGCTGTGTCTAGACTGGCATGATTTTGAGGAAATAGTTTTAACGGAAAAGTTTTTCCGTTAAAAGTATTTCCGCAAAAGAGCGCCTAGATTCACACGGACGCTTTTGCGCAAAAGCTCTTTTTGAGGAAAAGCGTCCGTGCCAATCTAGACGCGGTTTTGCGCAAGAAAGCCCCGATCGCCGTTTTACCCATTGGGGCTTTTTTGCGCAAAACACTTTTTAGCTGTCTACACTGGCTTTTGCCCGAATGGGAGCGTTAGATTTATGCAAGAAGCACTAATTTTGTACATTACAAAGTCAGTGCTCTTCCAAGAAATTAAAGCGGCCAGTGTAGATAGCTGGTAAGTTTTTGCGCAATAGCAGCTGCTTTTGCGCAAAATCTTCCCAGTCTAGACACAGCCAAGGGATACAATCAAAAAAGTGAACACACATGAGGGCTATGTTCACACTCGCGCTTCTGCGCAAGTACAGCCGCTTCTTGCGCAAGAATCTGCAGAGCGCCCACACTGCCCTTCCGCCTTGGCGCAAGGAAATTTACAGTACGGGCGTGGTAAGAGAGGGCTTTCTGCGCAAGAGCTACGCCATTTTTAACAGGTGTAAGCAATCTTGCGAGGAGCTTGTGCAAGAGGGCAGTGTGGACGCTGCAGGGATTTCTGCAAGAAAGCCCGATGGCTAAAATGGCCATCAGAGCTTTCTTCAGAAGAGAGCGCCCACACTGCCACGGGCGCTTCCGCAAAAGCACAGCTCGCACATGGCAGTGTGGACGCTTTGCGCAAGATTTCTTGACAAGAACTCTTGCACAAGACGCTCTGGCGCAAGAAGCCGTGAGTATAGACATAGCCTCGGAGTGTTGCGAAGTTCCTTCGTAGAGCTCTTCACTGCCCGCCTGACGAAAGTATCTGGCGCCCTTGCATCGCCGCAACGCTTGCCACCTCACCCTTTCCCCAGAACACTGACGAACACGCCCACGGTGCAGACGAAATAAGCTCTTCGAAAGACGCCGAAAGAAGCAGCGCCGCTGGCGCCGCTCAAATGGCGAGTTTATTTCGAGCCGCTGCCGCGCGTTGACGCGCCCTACCGACCAGGCAGGTCTGCTTAAGGTCCGCAAATGCCGCCCCGCCGCGTAAGCCGATCCCACGGCTTCGCTTTGGCGCTTCGCTCCCGCCGCCAAGTCCGCTCGACGCTGTACGCCTCTGAAGGAATAGGCCTCCCGCTCTACCTGCGGGCCGAGAGTCACATCTGATGCGGATGGGGAGAGGGGAGGGGCGGGCGGCGCGGGCCGCACCTCCGTGACACCTGGCGACCTGCTGGTGTTTCTCTGTTGCTTCCCAAAGCTCCGCTAATTGCACCTCGGCCTGGGAGCCTCTGCCCCAGCCTCTTCCTGCTCTTCAGCGTGGTTCTCCGCCCAAGGCCCCTGCCAGGGAGGGAGGCCTCATCAGCCCCATTTTGCCAAAGGGAGAAGGGAGGCCCAGAAGAGCCGGGGTGACGTGCCCGGGTTAGCCAGGAGGTCTGGAGGAGCGGGGCGTGTCTCGCGCGTGTGTGTCTGGGGGAGCGGGGGAGCGGAAAGGGCGGATGCTTTTCCTAGTGGGAGGGGGAAGATTCCTGTGCCTCCCGGAGGGCTCCTGCCTTCTCTCCCACCCCACCCCGCTTCCTTCTTGCCCCTTGTGTGCTCCGGGTGCGCCTGGCCCGGAGGGCGACGGCACCGGCTGGGCCGGGGTGTCGGGCGAGAGCGGAAGCCGCACGGACCCGGTGCCGCCCGAGTGGCGGCCCCGACAGAGCCAGCCCCTGCTGGTGTGCGGGCCGCAGCCGGGGAGAGCGGCGGGGGCGGGAGTCGGGGTGCAGCAGCGCCGCCGGGCTCCTCGCCGCCGAAGCGGGGGTCCGGCTGCAGAGGGGAGAGAGCGCCGGGCCCAGGCAGACAGGGAGGCGGCGAGGCAGGCGGGCGGGGGCGTGTCCCGGGCGGAGGGGCGGAGCGGCGTGAGCACGTATGCAGATGCGGGCGCGAGCGGAGGCTTGTGGAGCGGGAGCGGGCTGGCGAGCGGGCCCGCCTGGGCGAGCGGGGCTCGGTGGGTGTCGGGGCGGCGTCGGGGCGGGTGCGGGCGGTAGGGGAGCGTTTGGGGCGCGGCGGTGTGGGTGCGCGAGGCGGCGTCCACCGTGAGGTGAGAGGGTCTGGGCGGTGGGGCAGGCGGTGGTTGTGCGGGGGCACTCATACTTACCTGGCAGGGGAGATACCATGATCACGAAGGTGGTTTTCCCAGGTGAGGCTCATCCATTGCACTGCGGGTGTGTTGACCCCGCGATTTCCAAATGCGGGAAACTCGACTGCATAATTTGTGGTAGTGGGGACTGCGTTCGCGCTTTCTGGCGCTCGCTGTGAAAAATAGACGGCCAGCCCGAGCGGGCATCGGAGAGGACGTGGCTGCTCGTGTCCTCGCTCTTTCTCTCTCTCCCGCGAGTTCCGCTAACGCTCGCTGCCCTTTGCTTTTTTCTGTGTTCGGAGCCTGCTCCAGGCACCCGCGGGGGGCTCTTTCTCTGCTTCTTCCGCCATCTCCCGGCGAGGAGGGACATTGCATCACTTTCCTAGGCAATTGATGCCCTTCTTCAGCCACCCTGCTCGCCTTAGAGAAAGGCCCGAACGGCCAGGCGGGGACGGCTGAAGCTTTCTCGCTACAGCTGCGGACTTTTTCTCCGGCCCCGAGCTTAAGAGGAACCGTTTTTTCTCTTCTGAGTTCTTTCTCCTTTTATGGCCCTGAAAACTCTGCAGGCTATGTCTACATTGGCATGATCTTGCACAAATATATGGCTGCGCTTCAGACTGGCCGCCTAATTTGCGCCAGAACACTGACAATCTAATGTATGATCGCCAGTGTTCTTGGCGCAAATACAATGACTCTCCCGCCGAAAAAGCCCTCGGCCGCGCTCTAGACTGGCGACTGCTTTGGCGTAAAAACTTGCCAGCTGTCTACACTGGCCGCTGAATTTGGCGCATCTAACACCGACGATCTAATGTAAGATTGTCATTGTTCTTGCGTAAATACCATGCTGCTCCCGCCAGATAGCCCTCTTGCGCAAATGCTTTTGCGCAAGAGGGCCAGTGTAGACAGGTAAAAACTGTTGTGTGCAAAAATCCCCGATGGCAAAAATGGCGATCAGGGATTTCTTGCGCAAAACCGCGTCTAGATTGGCACGGATGCTTTTCCGCAAAAAGTGCTTTTGCGCAAAAGCATCCGTGCCAATCTAGACGCTCTTTTCCGTAAATGCTTTAACGGAAAAACTTTTCCGTTAAAAGCATTTGCAGAAGAATCATGCCAGTCTAGACGCAGCCCTCTTGCGCAAATGCTTTTGCGCAAGAGGGCCAGTGTAGACAACTGAGAACCGTTTTGCGCAAAAAAGCCCCGATGGCAAAAATGGCGATCGGGTTTTTTTGGCGCAAAACCGCGTCTAGATTGGCCACGGATGCTTTTGCGCAAAAGCATCCGTGTCCAGTATAGACGCCGCTTATGCAAGAAAGTTCCGATGGCCATTTTAGCCGCCGGGCTTTCTTGCACAAGAAATTAAGGTGCCTTTACACTGGCCCTCTTGTGCAAGTATTCTGCGCAAGAGGGCTTATCTCAGCTGGAGCATCAAAGTATTTGGCGCAAGAAGCACTGAATTTTACATTAGAACGCCAGTGCTCTGGCGCAAATCTGCCGCCAGTGTAGACAGGCGGCAAGTTTTTGCGCAAAAGCGCAAATCTTGCCAGTCTAGATGCACCCATACTCTTTAATGCAAGGCTGCGTCTAGACTGGCATGATTTTGCGCAAATACTTTTAACGGAAAAGTTTTTCCGTTAAAAGTATTTGTGCAAGAGAGCGTCTACACTGGCACGGATGCTTTTGCGCAACGCACATCTTTTGCGCAAAAGCATCTGTGCCAGTGTAGACGCTCTCTTGCGCAAGAAAGTTCCGATGGCCATTTTAGCCATCGGGCTTTCTTGCACAAGAAATTAACTCGCTGTTCACACTGGTTCTCTTGGCGCAAGAATACTTGGCGCAAGAGGACTTATCCCTGAGCGGGAGCATCAGAATATTTGTGCAGGAAGCACTGATTTTGTACAGTACAAGGTCAGTGTTCTGCGCAAATACTCGCGCCAGTGGGGACAGGCGCAAGATTTTGTGCAAAATCTTGCCGGTCTAGACGCAACCCAAGAGTTCTTGGCGTATGCAAGAAGAGAACGTTCCTACACTGGCACGTGCTTTTGCACAAGAGCATCCGTGCAGTGTAGACGCTTGTGCAACAAAGCCCGATGGCCATTTTAGCCATCGGGCTTTCTTGCACAAGTAGTTCATGTTGCCTGTCGACACTGGCCTCTTGCACAAGAACAGTTGCACAAGAGGACTTATTCTGATCGAGCATCATAGTTCTTGGCGCAAGAAGCACTGATTTCACGACAGAACATCAGTGTTCTTGCGCAGGAACTCCCCGCCAGTGTAGACAGGCAGCATGTTTTTGCGCAAAAGCGGCCACTTTGGTGCAAGATCGCGCCAATGTAGACGCAGCCTTTCCATCTTCCCTCTCCGAGACTCCCTTTTTTTCCCTCCCCAATCTTCCTCAGAGCTCATGCTTAGACCCCGCACAGTCCTTTCTCTTGCATTCCCTGTCTCCGATTTCTATTTGTCTGCCTCTTCCTTGAAATGCGCCCCCCCCCCTTCTCCTCTCCTCTCCTCTCCTCTCCTCCCCTCCCCACCCGCCCACAGGGCACAATGCTCCAGCTAGGCCTAATCCGCACCGTGTAGAGCGGAAGAATTACTTTTCCTTTCTTGCGCACGATGCTGACGCTTCCGCTAACGCCTCAGAACGACATTCGCTTCTCTGGCACCCTCTTACGCCTCGACTCGCTTACCTCGTGGTCCGCTGTGACAGCCAGCCTCCCTGGCCCTCTCCTCCTGCGCCCGATTCTTGTCTGCAGTATTCCATTTCCCATTCTCTCACTGTCTGCCACCGGCACACGGGCGCAAGCAACGGATTGATCGCTCAAGCAGAGTACTTTGCATTTGGCCTCATCCTATTCTCTCCAAACCATTTCTCCGGTTTCTCCAGATCAGTGGTCCTCAACGTGGTGCCCGCGACGCCATGGCGCCCGCCGCCGACATTTATGTGCACCCGCCTAATGATCTGGCCGCCCCACCTCGGGCGCAATGCTGTCCCCAGGCGTGTGGTGCATGGGTGGCCCCGCCTCGGGCACGTGGCGACGTGGCGGTGCCGCCCCGGGCGCGTGGCGACACGCAGCCCCTGCCTCGCCCACGGCACATGCGGTGCTGGCCCCAGGCACGTGGCGCTGCGGCTGCCCCTGCCCCGGCGCACGGCACAGGCGCAGCGCCGCCCCGGTGCGTGGGCACATGTGCGGTGCCGCCCCGGCGCTGGCGCATAGTCGCCCCTGCCCCGGCGCGCGGCACATGCACGGTGCCGCCCCGGGCGACGGGCATGCGCCGTGTTGGCCCCAGGCGCGTGGGCGGCCCCTGCCCCGGGCGCACGGCACATGCGCAGCGCCGGCCCCGGGTGCGTGGCACCTGGGCGGCCCTGCCCCCAGGCGCCTGACGCGTGAGCGGCCCGCTTCTGGCGCCCGCAGCCCCAAAAGGTTGGGGGCCACTGGGCCAGATCATTTTGGACCCCGCCGTTACGCCTGGCCAGCTACGCCTAGCTTGGCGCTATTAGCGAGCGCTTGTGAGCAAGTCACGTGAGACGATACCACAGCTTTCCAGCAGATATACCCTTTGCTAGGTTGCCCTTCCCCTCTTTCAGGAATCTCTCCCACCTGCCACGAGTTTTCTGAAATAATCCTCCATGTCTCAGATGTCTCCCAGTCAGCTCCTTGGCTGTGTCTACATTGGTGCGATCTGCGCAAAGCAGCTGCTTTTGTGCCAAAACTTGCTGCCTGTCTACACTGGCTGCGCTGCTGCAAGCGCAAGAACACTGACTTTCTAATGTGTGAAATCAGTGCTTCTTGCGCAAGAGCCATGATGCTCCCACTCAGGAATAAGCCCTTTGCACAACTGTTCTTGTGCAAGAGGCCAGTGTAGACAGGCAACATGCTTCTTGTGCAAGAAAGCCCAATGGTTAAAATGGCCATCATAGCTTTCTTGCGAAAAAAGAGCGCCTACACTGGCACGGATGCTCTTGCGGAAAAGCACATCTCTTGCTCAAAGGCACATGCCAGTGTAGACGCTCTCTTGCGCAAATACTTTAGTATTTGCACAAGATCATGCCAATGTAGATGTAGCCCCAGGCTGCATCTAGACTGGCATGATTTGCACAAATACTTTTCATGGAAAAGTTTTTCCGTGAAAAGTATTTGCGCAAGAGAGCATCTACAGTGGCACGGATGCTTTTGGCGCAACGCACATCTTTGGCGAAAAGCATCCGTGCCAGTGTAGACGCTTTGCGCAAGAAAGCTCCGATGGCCATTTTAACCATAGGGCTTTCTTGGCGCAAGAAATTCATGTTGCCTGTCTACACTGGCCTCTGCGCAAGAACAGTTGCGCAAAAAGGGTGCGTTTAGACTGCCAAGATTTTGGCGCAAAGCGATCGCTGCAAAAATCCTGCCAGCTGTCCACACTGGTCGCTGAATTTGCGCAAGAGCACTGACTTTGTAATGTACAAAATCAGTGCTTCTGCCCAAATACTTCATGCTCCCGCTGAAACTCTCTGGCGCAAGTGTTCTTGCGCAAGAGGGCCAGTGTAGACAGGAAGGAATTTTTGCGTAAGAAAGCCCTGATGGCGAAAAATGGCCGGAGCTTTCTGCACAAAATCGCTGTTTATATTGGTTACACGGATGCTTTTGCGCAAAAGCACTTTTGCGCAAAAGCATCCGTGCAATCTTGACGCTTCTTATGGAAATATTTTTAACGGAAAACTTTTCCGTTAAAAGTATTTCCACAAAATCATGCCAGTCAAGACGCAGCCGAGGGTTTTTCCTGAGCGGAACATCATAGTTCTTGCACGAGAAGCACTGATTTCACACATTAGAACGCCAGTGGTCTTGGCGCAAGAACTCCCCGCCAGTGTAGACAGGCAGCATGTTTTTGCGCAGTGGTTAGTAAAAATCATGCCAATGTAGACACAGCCTAGGACTACGCCTACACTGGCATGATTTTGCACAAGAACTCGCTCTGATTATTTTCAGGCATAACGCTTTGGCGCAAGAAGAGGATTTTTCTGGCGCAAGAAGGGGCAGTGTAGACAGCCCGCCTTGGCGCAAGAGCCTCTTCCGCAAAATGGCGGCTCATTAGTTATGCAAATGAGGCTCGGCGATATTCCACGCTGAGCCTCATTTGCATAGCTCTGGCGCAAGATCGCGCCAGTATAGACACAGCCCAGGGCTACGTCTAGACTGGCATGATTTTCCGCAAAATGCTTTTAACGGAAAAGTTTTCCGCTAAAAGCATTTGCGAAAGAGTGCCTAGATTGGCATGGACACTTTTCCGCAAAGCACTTTTATGGCGGAAAAGCGCCCGCGCTAATCTAGACGCAGAAAAAGCCCGATCGCCATTTTCACAATCGGGCTTTTTTGGCGCAAAAACAAATCTGAGCTGTCTACACTGGCCCTTTGGCGGAAAAGCTTTGCGCAAAAGGGACTTTTGCCCGAACGGGAGCAGCGTAGTATTTCCGCAAGAACACTGACAATCTTGCACGAGCTCGTCAGTGTTCTTGCGGAAATTCAAGCGGCCAGTGTAGACAGCCGGCAAGTTTTTCCGCAAAAGCGGCTGATTTTGCGGAAAAACTTGCCAGTCTAGACACAGCCCAGGTGTCAGAGGCTGGTTTCAGTGGCGCCCCAGACGAGGGGTTACAAACCCCGCGCAGACCCGGTGTCAGGGTTTCTGGCACCAGAGCGGCTGTTTCTGTTCAGCGCCGTGAAGGTTTCTGAGAAGGCTGAACGAACCCGGCCCTTTAGGGCGGGAAGCTCCTGGGGCGGAGACTGAGGTGGAACCAGCTGGAGCAAACCGGGGCAGCACCAGCCGCCCAGGCAGGGGAGAATCGCACTCGGGTGTGCCGGGTCTGGCTCGATCACAGGCTGCGCGGGTGTCAGCGGGCGGCTACCGAGAAGGGGCACGGGTGCAGGCTGCAGCGCTGAGGCTGGGACAAGCTCCCGACTTTGCTGCCGCGGGCGGCTGGATCCTCTGTAGGCTCCGTGGCTGACCCGCCTCCCGGGCAGTTCAGCGGCTCGTGCCTCGCCCTGCCCGCGGCAGCGACCAGCGCCTGCCCGCCTGCCCCGCCCGAGGGCGGCGCGAACCCGCACCCCAGGCTACCGCCCAAGGCCCGCGGGAACCAGCGCGCCCGCGCCCGAACAGCGGTGGGGACCGCAGCAGCTGCCCAGCCCAGCCCGCAGCAGCGCAGCTGCAGCCGCAGCTCGAAGATCTGGGCCTCCTCCGCGCGCCGGGCGCACTCCAGGGGTGCTCATTTACATACCCACGATGCATTGCGCACCGTGATTCGCCACCCGCGTCCATGGGGCAGAGTTTGCTCCTAAAGCCCCTGGCTCCCACGCAAAACTCGGGCTATCAGCGCGGCAGAGCAACAGGCTGCAGAAGGGGGGTGGAATTTGCAGACGGTCCGGTGTAGCCACCGTGAGGTGAGAAGCAGACGCTGTTTTTCTGGCAGCGCCTCTGCAGCAGTTACGGTATACTCTGGTTTCTCTTCAGATCGTATAAATCTTTCGCCTTTTACTAAAGATTTCCGTGGAGAGGAACATTTACGAGTTTGTACCCAATTTTTTGAGGCTTCGCTTCGGTGAAGCTACCCAATGGTGTGAAAGAACAGAACTGAAAGGTTAGTTGTTTTAGATAAACTCCATAGGTGGCAGTGTCTATTTAAAAACACAGATATATGTTATGGTTAAATGTGTGCTACTTTTTGAATAGTAATAAAGATGTAGCCTAGAAACAAAAAACAGAACTATGTAGCACTTTAAAGACTAACAATGGTGTGAAAGAACAGAACTAAAATGCTAGGTTGTGAATGACAGCATTTTTCGAAAAGGATGCTAATGAGACCAGTCGCAGAATTGCTGGGATTTAAATATCCCCGCGTATTTGCAGAGAGCTGCCGTGCTCGGGCTTTGCCGAAAGCGCCAGTCTAGACGTGGATCTATGGCGAAATAAACCCTTTCCGCAAGATCTCTATGCCTACTTGCAAGTAGGAATAAGAGATCTTGGAAAAGGGTTTATTTTCCGCAAGATCCCCGTTTAGACTGGCGCTTTTTCCGCAAAGCCCCGAGCCGAAAAAGCGCAGTTATGTAATAAAATACCGCGGGGGATATTTAAATCCCCCGCGGATTTGCAATTGCGACTGGTCTCATTAGCATCCCTTTTTCGAAAAAGGGTGCCAATGTAGACACAGCCTAGTTGTTTTGTTAAACCCCATAGATGGCAGCGTCTATTTAAAAACACAGATATACGTCATGGTTAAACGTGTGCTATTTTCTGAATAGTAATAGAGATGTAGCTGTGTTAGTCTAGCTGAAACAAAAGAATGGACTATGTAGCACTTTAACGACTACCAAAATGGTTTATTATGTGATGAGCTTTCATGGGCCAGACCCACTTCCTCACTGCATCTACACTGGCCGCTTGAATTTGCACAAGAGCACTGACTTTGTAATGCACAAAATCAGTGCTTGCAAGAATACAATGACGCCCCGGTAAAGCCCTCTTGCACAAATGCTTTTGTGCAAGAGGGCCAGTGTAGACAACCCAGAACCATTTTGCGCAAAAAAGCCCCGATGGCTAAAATGGCGATCGGGGCTTTCTTAAGAAAACCGCGTTCAGATTGGCACAGACGCTTTATGCAAAAGCGCTTTTTGCGCAAAAGCATCTATGCCAATCTAGACGCTTTTTCAAGAAATACTTTTAACGGAAAACTTTTCCGTTAAAAGTATTTGCAGAAAATCATGCCAGTCTAGACGAGCCCTCAGATCAAATTGTGGAAGAAAATAGGCATGACCATATATACTAAGGGGCTGTGTCTAGACTGGCATGATTTTGAGGAAATAGTTTTAACGGAAAAGTTTTTCCGCTAAAAGTATTTCAAAGAGCGCCTTAGATTCACACGGACGCTTTTGCGCAAAAGCTCTTTTTGCGGAAAAGCGTCCGTGCCAATCTAGACGCGGTTTTGCGCAAGAAAGCCCCGATCGCCGTTTTACCCATTGGGGCTTTTTTGCGCAAAACACTTTTTAGCTGTCTACACTGGCTTTTGCCCGAATGGGAGCGTCATTGTATTTGCGCAAGAAGCACTAATTTTGTACATTACAAAGTCAGTGCTCTTCCGCAAATTAAAGCGGCCAGTGTAGACAGCTGGCAGAAAGTTTTTGCGCAATAGCAGCTGCTTTGGCGCAAAAATCTTCCCAGTCTAGACACAGCCAAGGGATACAATCAAAAAGTGAACACACATGAGGGCTATGTTCACACTGCTGCTTCTGGCGCAAGTACAGCCGTTTGCGCAAGAATCTGCAGAGCGCCCACACTGCCCTTCCGCCTTGGGCGCAAGGAAATTTACAGTACGGGCGTGGTAAGAGAGGGCTTTGCGCAAGAGCTACGCCATTTTTAACAGGTGTAAGCAATCTTATGCAGGAGCTCTTGTGCAAGAGGGCAGTGTGGACGCTGGCAGGATTTTCTGCGCAAGAAAGCCCGATGGCTAAAATGGCCATCAGAGCTTTCTTCAAGAGAGCGCCACACTGCCACGGGCGCTCTCCGCAAAAAGCACAGCCGCACATGGCTTTGGACGCAAGATTTCTTTGACAAGATTTCTGCACAAGACGTTTGGCGCAAGAAGCCGTGAGTATAGACATAGCCTCGGAGTGTTGCGAAGTTCCCTTCGTGAGCTCTTCACTGCCCGCTGACGAAAGTATCTGGCGCCCTTGCATCGTCCGCAACGCTTGCCACCTCACCCTTTCCCCAGAACACTGACGAACACGTTCCACGGTGCAGACGAAATAAGCTCTTTCGAAAGGAGCAGCGCCATTGGCGCGGCTCAAATGGCGTAGCTTATTTCGAGCCACGGCTGCGGCGTTGACGCGCCCTACCAGACCAGGCAGGTCTGCTTAAGGTCCGCAAATGCCGTCCTGCCGCATAAGCCGATCCCACGGCTTCGCTTTGCGCTTCGCTCGCGTCGCCAAGTCCGCTCCGCCGCTGAAGGAATAGGCCTCCCGGTCTACCCGCGGGCCGAGAGTCACATCTGGATGCGGATGGGGAGAGGAGGGGCGGGCAGCACGGGCCGCACCTCCGTGGACACCTGGCGACCTGCTGTTGTTTCTCTGCGTCCCAAAGCCCGCGCACTGCACCTCGGCCTGGGAGCCTCTGCCCCAGCCTCTTCCTGCTCCTCAGCGTGGTTCTCCGCCCAAGGCCCCCTGCCAGGAGGGAAGCCTCATCAGCCCCATTTTGCCAAAGGGAGAAGGGAGGCCCAGAAGAGCCGGGGTGACGTGCCCGGGGTTAGCCAGGCGGTCTGGAGGAGTGGGGCGTGTCTGTCCGCGTGTTTGGGGGGAGCGGAAAGGGCGGGGGATGCTTTTCCTAGTGGGAGGGGGAAAGATTCCTGTGCCTCCCTGGAGGGCTCCTGCCTTCTCTTCCCCCACCCCCACCGCCACTTCCTTCTTGCCCTTTGGCTGTGTCTAGACTGGCATGATTTTCCGGAAATGCTTTTAACAGAAAAGTTTTCCGTTAAAAGCATTCGAACAGAGCGCCCAGATTCAGCACGACGCTTTTCCGCAAAAAGCACTTTTGCAGAAAAGCCGCCCATGGCCAATCTAGACGCGCTGCAAAATGCCCCGATCGCCATTTTCGCGATTGGGGCTTTTTTGCAGAAAACAAATCTCAGCTGTCTACACTGGCCCTTTTGCGCAAAAGGGACTTTTGCCCCAACAGGAGCAGCATAGTATTTCCATAAAAAGCACTGATTTCTTACAGTAGGAAGACAGTGCTTGTGCAGAAATTCAAGCGGTCAGTGTGGACAACTGGCCAGTTTTTCCAGAAAAGGAGCTGATTTTCCAGAAAAAGTAGCCTGTCTAGACACAGCCTTACTGCTGAACGAATGGTGCACTATACTGCCAAAACAACAACAACCCACCAACAGAAAAAACTCTAATAAGCATGCTTGATTTTTAACACTTCCAAGAACGCTGTTATACTAATATTAAACCTAGCATGAGTTGTGCTTTTTTTACACCATTAGGAAACTTCACCAAAATAAAGCCTCAAAAAATTGGGTATAAACTCATAAATGTTCTTCTCCACAGAAATCTTTAGTAAAAAGCAAAAGATTTATACAATTTGAAGAAAAACCAGAGTATACAGCAGCTGCCGCAAAGCCACTGCCAGGACAAGTATGTTGTCTTCTAATGTTAGGGTGACTCTGCTGCTCACCTTCGGAACCCCTCGCTGTTAGAAGACCTGGCACTAGACCTTTTCAATCCGAGTTTCATAATCAGAACCGGGTCACTGGGAGCAAAACCCGACTCTTGGAGGCAATTGCTTCACTGCTCGCAGTGCACTATGGGTAGGCAAATTTGTTTTTCTCACGTTTGCTGTGCTTTCTTCAGCTGAGCCCATGGGCTATGTCTACACTGGTGGGTTCTTGTGCAGGAATATCTTGCGCAAGAAAACGTCCACACTGGCCAGAACCGCATCAGAAGAACGCTGAGTTTCTGCGCAAGAAAGCGCCCACACTGGCGGGAAGCCCTGCGCAAGAACGTTCCGAAGCAATCGCCATGTCAAGAGGTCACCAGCAGCGCCTGTGGGCATGCACCGACTTCACTGGGAAACGTGACTTAAAGGGACTCCTGGATGGTTGTTTCTGTGGCTGCATGCTTCACGCACCCTTTGAGGGAGCAAGAGCCACAACAGCACCTGTCACCTCTGTTCCTGGCAAGTGCCCTGGGCACCCTCGCTGCACACCGCACAGCCATGGAGCCGGAGGAGGACCCCAGCCAGCAACATCCGCTCCTCATGGCCATTACAGAGGCTGTGGAGCTCCTCCACCAGGGAGTTACATTGCTCCAGCAGGAGCTGGAGACTGGGCAGCAGGTGCAGGACCTCGCCACGGCTGCAGCTGGGCTCGGGCACCTGCACCCCACCACTGACAGGCGCCTCTGGAGCTACGACACCAGTGGGGACTGGTGGGAGCGCCTGGTGCTGGGACAATGGGGAGACCAGCAATGGGTGCAGAACTTTCGGATGCGCAGGGGGACATTCCATGAGCTCTGCACGTGGCTCCTGCCTTTCTTCCCCACCCCCACCGCCACTTCCTTCTTGCTCCTTGGCTGTGTCTAGACTGGCACCCCTGCGCCCGAAGAGACGTTCGGCCTGGCGCCCGCCACACCCGGGTGGAGAAGTGGCCCTGCACTCCGAAGCAGGACACCCGCCTGCACCCCGCCATCGCCCATGGCAGATGGAGTCGTTTGTGGTGGGCAGGACCCAGCCAGCAACATCGTGCCATTGTCATAGGCTGGAAAACTATCTCCACTCAGGAGTTGGCCTGTCCTGGAGCTGGTCATAACTGGGTGAAGGCTGTAGGTGCAGGGGAAGCCCCGACCACAGGGGTCAGCTGTATTCCTGCACACAGCCCCTGATTTCTTACAGTAGGAAGACAACAGTGATCCTGGGCAGAGGGGCCCTGGCCTGTGTGGAATAAACATGGCAAGCGTTTTTCCAGAGAAAGACACTGATTTTTCCAGAAAAACTGTAGTCTCATTCCATGCATCCCCTGTGCTCCCATGTGCCCTCTGCAGGTCGCCAACGCCATCAATGACGTGTTGCTCCAGAGGGTGATCCGCCCCGGACATGGACACCACCATTGCCGGCTTTGCCAGCCTCGGGTTCCCGAACTGTGGGGGAGCCGTAGACGGGACCCACATCCCCATCCGGGCGCCAGAGCACCAAGCTGCCCAGTTCATAAACCGGAAGGGCTACTGCTCAGTGGTGCTCCAGGCACTAGTGGACCACCAGGCCGGTTCCAGGACATTTATGTGGGGTGGTCCGGCGGGCCCACGACGCCACATCTTCAGGCACCTGTGTGCCACAGGCTGGAGGGCATCTACTTTCCCCAGCAAGAATTCACCATTGGAGATGTCAGGATGCCAGTCTGCATCTTGGGGGATGCGGCCTACCCCCTGATGGCCTGGCTGATGTGGCCATACACCGGCCACCTGGACCACAGCCAGGCCACCTTCAACAGCCACCTGACCGGGCCCGCAATCCTGTCGAGTGCGCTTTGGCCGCCTGAAGGCACGGTTTAGGTGCCTCCTGACCCGCCTGGACATGGGGTGCAGCACATCCCGGAGGTCATCTCGCATGTTGTGTGCTCCATAATATTATTGAGGGAGGGGGAGGCCTTCCTCCCGGGTGGATGGTAGGTGAGGGCCAGGCCTACCAGCAGCCCCACATGGCCGCCACCCGCAGACCAACCGCCACCATGGGGTTCGGGTCCGGCTCCGGGTGATGCTGACCAGGCCCCACAATAGGCCGCTCCTACACCTCTGACCACAGGATGCCCCTGTGCCCCCACTTCCCGCCCCATCACCACCCCTTCCTGCCACCCTTCCTCACCTCCCAATAAATAAAATGCACTTGCTGTAGATAAGGCACTTTTTATTTACATGGGGAAGGGAGTGCACTGTGGGGAGGGGGGAGGAGGGGACCCTGGACTGGGAGGAGGGGACCCTGAACTGCGAGGGCCTCATGATGGATAATGGAGAGGCCTCTCCCACCCCCATAGGTGCGGGGCGCCTCTGCCCCTCGTGCCGGGTTGGGGCAGGCTGCACCAGGAGGTGCCGAGGGTGGGGGACCTCGGGAGGGGGCATGGGCAAGGCAGGGGGAGAAGCGGGGAGAGCTGGGGTGGCAGAGGGGGCCTGGCAGCATTGGGCTGCTGCACAGGGCCCATCCAGTCGGCAATGGTGCCCATTGGTGAGAGTGCAGACACGGTCGGCTGGTGGGCCTACCAGCAGCTCCCACATGATGCCACCCGGCAGACCAACCACCATGGTTCGGGTCCGGAAGCCTTCCCCCGAGGCGCTTCAATGCTGGACGCAGGCCCATGGACAGCAGGTAGGTGGCGTGTCCTGGGCGCTGCGACACCTCTGGATCTCTTTGCGTCGGGCGACAGATGCCCTCGTTGGCAGGGGGTCCTCCACTTCAGGAGAAGCAGAGGAGAGCAACATGGTCAGTGAGCCCTGCCCCAAATGGTGTCTCCAGAGCCCCCCTCCTCCCAGCACGTCACGATGCCCGGGACAGGTGTGGCTGGTGAGGGGAATTCTGGGGCAGCAGGAGGGGGTCCCAAGGTGGCCCAGGACTCCAGGGGCCACATGTGCTTGGGGCCTGTTGTGCCTTCCCCAGGGGAAGCTACAGTGTCCCAGAGGTGGCCATGGATGTGTGCTGTGTGCAGCACCCTTTAGGCTGTGTGGGGTTAGGCCTGCAACCTTGGGGCTGGCCTACTCCTGGCCAAACCTCTCCCCCGCCCCCGGTCTGGTCGAGCGGAATCCCTGGGGTCCCAGGCATGTGCTGGGGCTAGCTGCCGCTTCTCTGTGCCACTTGGTCTGGCTGCACGTAGGGTTGCCGGATGGTTTCAACAAAAATACCGGACACACTTGACATTACATGACAGTCTACATTACATCTTAGTTAAAAATACCAGACATGTATATTTTCTCATTTATATCCTCTCAATTTGTTTCAACAGAAAGCTCAAAGACTGACTGTCCGGTTCTAAACTGGACACCTGGCAACCCTAGCTGCACGAGGTTGCACGTGCTGCATGCCTCTGCGCAGCATGTGGCCAGGCTGTGCCATGTGCCGCTACCTCTCCCCCACCCTGTGGCCCTCCCCCCCTTCTCCAGCACACTTGCGAATGGTAGCCATCGTTGGCAGGGGGTCCCACTGCAGGAGAAGCAGAGGAGAGCAACATGGCCAGTGAGCCCTGCCCCAAATGGTGTTCCAGAGCTTCCTCCCAGCACATCACGATGCCCGGGACAGGTGTGGCTGGTGAGGAGGAATTCTGTGGCAGCAGGAGAGGGGTCCTGGCAGGCCCAGAGACTCAGGGGCCACATGTGCTTGGGGGCTGCTGTGCCTTCCCAGGGGAAGCTACAGTGTCCCAGAGGTGGCCATGGATGTGTGCTGTGTGCAGCGCTCTTTAGGCTGTGTGGGGTTAGGCCTGCAACCTTGGGGCTTGCCTACTCCTGGCCAAACCTCTCCCCCTCCCCCCCCTGCTCCGGTCTGGTGGAGCGGAATCCCTGGGGTCCCAGGCATGTGGTGGGGCTAGCTGCCGCTTCTCTGTGCCACTTGGTCTGGCTGCACATAGGGTTGCTGGATGGTTTCATCAAAAATACCGGACACACTTGACATTACATGACAGTCTACATCTTAGTTAGAAAATACCAGACATGTATATTTTCTCATTTATATCCTCTCAATTTGTTTCCCGAAAAGAAAGCTCAAAGACTGTACTGTCCGGTTCTAAACTGGACACCTGGCAACCCTAGCTGCATGAGGTTGCATGTGCTGCATGCCTCTGCGCAGCATGTGGCCAGGCTGTATGTGCTGCTACCTCTCCCCACCCTGTGGCCCTCCCCTTCTCCAGCACACTTGCGTGGTAGCCACTGCACTCACCAGACAATCCTCGCCAGCTTCGGAGGATGCCCGGGACACATCCTGACTGCTGCTGGGCCGGGATGGTGAGGTCTGGCTGCTGTCCTCTGCCACCTCCTCCTCCTCGTCCGAGGACCGGTCTCCCTCCTCCTCCTCCGGTGGCCTGGGTTGGACCACTGGGGTGGCCACCGCCGTGTCCACCTGGGACAGCAGGGGAGTGGCCCCTTTGTCCCCCAAGATCTGGTGCAGGCGGTGATACTGGGGACAGGCAGTGGCTCCGCCGCCCCCACGCTCGCTGGCCCACACGTAGGTGAGGCGCAGGTCCTTCACCTTGGCCTGGACCTGTTCCAGGGTCCGGGCCGGGTGTCCCTTTGCGGCCAGCGCCTGGGCCATCTGGGCAAAAATGTGTGCATTTCTCCTCCGGGACTTGGGGTCCCGGAGGGCCTCCTCCTTTCCCCAGAGATCCAGGAGGGCAGTCACCTCCAGCATGGAGCCGCTTGGTGCCCCTTCGGGCCTGCTGGGTGCTCTGGGGTGGCTCTCCATGGGGTCTGAGGGACCTGGCTGAGGCTGGGCAGCTGCCATTCCTCCTCTGGCTGCTACCCGGCTGCACGTGGCAAATGGCTGTGCCCGTGCCTGTGCCTTTAAGGGGGGGCCAATTAGGGGGAACCAACGAGTGGTGATTGCCTGTATGGAGTGTCAGAGAGGCCACCTCTGTTTTTCACTGGAGGCCAATTCTTGCGCAAGAACGCACTTGCCAAACGTCCACACTGCCCTCTTGTGCAAGAGCGCACTAAGAGAGCCTAAGCCTGAGGCTACGCCTCAGACTGGCATGATTTTTCAAGAAATGCTTTAACGGAAAAGTTTTTCCGTTAAAAGCATTTATGAAAGAGCATGCCTAGATTGGCATGGACGCTTTTGCGCAAAGCACTTTTTGCGGAAAAGCTTCTGCGCACCCAGACGTGGTTTTAGTGCAAGAAAGCCTCGATCGCCATTTTCGCTTATCGGGCTTTTTTTAAAAACAATACCGCATTGTTTATACTGGCTTCTTGGCGCAAAAGCATTTGGCGCAAGAGGGCTTTATCCTCGAGCGGAGCAGCATAGATGACAAGAACACTGACAATCTTACATGAGATCATCAGTGTTCTTGCACAAATTCAAGCAGCCAGTGTAGACAGCTGGCAAGTTTTTACGCAAAAGCAGTTGCCAGTCTAGACGCAGCCGAGGGCTTTTTCCCGAGCGGGAGAGTCATTGTATTTGCGCAAGAACACTGACGATCATACATTAGATTGTCAGTGTTCTGGCGCAAACTGAAGCAGCCAGTCTAGACGCAGCCATATATTTGTGCAAGATCATGCCAATGTAGACATAGCCTGCAGAGTTTTCAGGGCCATAAAAGGAGAAAGAACTCAGAAGAGAAAAAACGGTTCCTCTTAAGCTCGGGGCCCGGAGAAAAAGTCCGCAGCTGTAGCGAGAAAGCTTCAGCCGTCCCGCCTGGCCGTTCGGGCCTTTCTCTAAGGCGAGCAGGGTGGCTGAAGAAGGGCATCAATTGCCTAGGAAAGTGATGCAATGTCCCTCCTCGCCGGGAGATGGCGGAAGAAGCAGAGAAAAGAGCCCCCCGCGGGCCGGCCTGGAGCAGGCTCCGAACACAGAAAAAAGCAAAAAGGGCAGCGAGCGTTAGCGGAACTCGCGGGAGAAAGAGAGAAAAGAGCGAGGACACGAGCAGCCACGTCCCCTCTCCGATGCCCGCTCGGGCTGGCCGTCTATTTTTCACAGCGAGCGCCAGAAAGCGCGAACGCAGTCCCCACTACCACAAATTATGCAGTCGAGTTTCCCGCATTTGGAAATCGCGAAGTCAACACACCCGCAGTGCAATGGATGAGCCTCACCCTGGGAAAACCACCTTCGTGATCATGGTATCTCCCCTGCCAGGTAAGTATGAGTGCCCCCGCACAGCCACCGCCTGCCCCACCGCCCAGACCCTCTCACCTCACGGTGGACGCCGCCTCGCGCACCCACACCGCCGCGCCCCAAACGCTCCCCTACCGCCCGCACCCGCCCCGACGCCGCCCCGACACCCACACCGAGCCCCGCTCGCCAGCCCGCTCCGCGCTCCCACAAGCCTCCGCTCGCGCCCGCATCTGCATACGTGCTCACGCCGCTCCGCCCCTCCGCCCGGGACACGCCCCCGCCCGCCTGCCTCGCCGCCTCCCTGTCTGCCTGGGCCCGGCGCTCTCTCCCCTCTGCAGCCGGACCCCCGCTTCGGCGGCGAGGAGCCCGGCGGCGCTGCTGCACCCCGACTCCCGCCCCCGCCGCTCTCCCCGGCTGCGGCCCGCACACCAGCAGGGGCTGGCTCTGTCGGGGGCCGCCACTCGGGCGGCACCGGGTCCGTGCGGCTTCCGCTCTCGCCCCGACACCCCCGGCCCAGCCGGGCCCGTCGCCCTCCGGAGCCGGGCGCACCCGGAGCACACAAGGGGCAAGAAGGAAGCGGGGGTGGGGGTGGGGGAGGAGAAGGCAGGAGCCCTCCGGGGAGGCACAGGAATCTTCCCCCCTCCCACTAGGAAAAGCATCCGCCCTTTCCGCTCCCCGCTCCCCCCAGACACACACGCGCGGACAGACACGCCCCGCTCCTCCAGACCTCCTGGCTAACCCCGGGCACGTCACCCCGGCTCTTCTGGGCCTCCCTTCTCCCTTTGGCAAAATGGGGCTGATGAGGCCTCCCTCCCTGGCAGGGGCCTTGGGCGGAGAACCACGCTGAAGAGCAGGAAGAGGCTGGGGCAGAGGCTCCCAGGCCGAGGTGCAATTAGCGGAGCTTTGGGAAGCAACAGAGAAACACCAGCAGGTCGCCAGGTGTCACGGAGGTGCGGCCCGCGCCGCCCGCCCCTCCCCTCCCCATCCGCATCCAGATGTGACTCTCGGCCCGCAGGTAGAGCGGGAGGCCTATTCCTTCAGAGGCGTACAGCGTCGAGCGGACTTGGCGGCGCGGGGCGAGAAGCGCCAAAGCGAAGCCGTGGGATCGGCTTACGCGGCAGGGCGGCATTTGCGGACCTTAAGCAGACCTGCCTGGTCGGTGGCGGCGTCAACGCGCGGCAGCGGCTCGAAATAAGCTACGCCATTTGAGCCGCGCCAACGGCGCTGCTTCTTTCGAGCGTCTTTCGAAAGAGCTTATTTCGTCTGCACCGTGGAACGTGTTCGTCAGTGTTCTGGGGAAAGGGTGAGGTGGCAAACGTTGCGGACGATGCAAAAAGGACGCCAGATACTTTCGTCCGAAGCGGGCAGTGAAGAGCTACGAAGGGAACTCGCAACACTCCGAGGCTATGTCTATACTCACGGCTTCTTGCGCAAGAACGTCTTGTGCAAGAGTTCTTGTGCAAGAAATCTTGCGCAAGAAAACGTCCACACTGCCATGTGCGAGCTGTGCTTTTGCGGAAGAGCGCCCGTGGCAGTGTGGACGCTCTCTTGCAGAAGAAAGCTCTGATGGCCATTTTAGCCATCGGGCTTTCTTGCGCAGAAATCCCTGCGGCGTCCACACTGCCCTCTTGCACAGAGCTCCTGCGCCAAGATTGCTTACACCTGTTAAAAATGGCGTAGCTCTTGCGCAGAAGCCCTCTCTTACCACGCGTGCTGTAAATTTCCTTGCGCAAGAGCGGAAGGGCAGTGTGGGCAGCTCTGCAGATTCTTGCGCAAGAACGGCTGTACTTGCGCAAGAAGCTGCGAGTGTAGACATAGCCCTCATGTGTGTTCACTTTTTTGATTGTATCCCTTTGCTGTGTCTAGACTGGCAAGATTTTGCGCAAAAGCAGCTGCTATTGCGCAAAAACTTGCCAGCTGTCTACACTGGCCGCTTTAATTTGCGCAAGAGCACTGACTTTGTAATGTACAAAATTAGTGCTTCTTGCGCAAATACAATGACGCTCCCATTCGGGCAAAAGCCAGTGTAGACAGCTAAAAAGTGTTTTTGCGCAAAAAAGCCCCAATGGGTAAAACGGCGATCGGGGCTTTCTTGCGCAAAACCGCGTCTAGATTGGCGGGCGCTTTTCATAAAAAAGTGCTTTTGCGCAAAAGCGTCCGTGCCAATCCAGGCGCTCTTTGAAATACTTTTAACGGAAAAACTTTTCCGTTAAAACTATTTCCTCAAAATCATGCCAGTCTAGACACAGCCCCTTAGTATATATGGTCATGCCTATTTTCTTCCACAATTTGATCTGAGGGGCTACGTCTAGACTGGCATGATTTTCTGCAAATGCTTTTAACGGAAAAGTTTTTCCGTTAAAAGTATTTGCGGAAAAGAGCGTCTAGATTGGCATAGATGCTTTTGCGCAAAAAGCGCTTTTGCGCAAAAGCGTCTGTGCCAATCTAGACACGGTTTTGCGTAAGAAAGCCCGATCGCCATTTTAGCCATCGGGGCTTTTTTGCGCAAAATGGTTCTGGGTTGTCTACACTGGCCCTCTTGCACAAAAGCATTTGTGCAAGAGGGCTTTTGCCCGAGCGGGAGCGTCATTGTATTTGCGCAAGAAGCACTGATTTTGTGCATTACAAAGTCAGTGCTCTTGTGCAAATTCAAGCGGCCAGTGTAGATGCAGTGAGGAAGTGGGTCTGGCCCATGAAAGCTCATCACATAATAAACCATTTTGGTAGTCGTTAAAGTGCTACATAGTCCATTCTTTTGTTTCAGCTAGACTAACACAGCTACATCTCTATTACTATTCAGAAAATAGCACACGTTTAACCATGACGCATGTCTGTGTTTTTAAATAGACGCTGCCATCTATGGGGTTTAACAAAACAACTAACCTTTCAGGTCTGTTCTTTCACACCATTGGGGAGCTTCACCGAAGCGAAGCCTCAAAAAATTGGGTACAAACTCGTAAATGTTCCTCTCCACGGAAATCTTTAGTAAAAGGCGAAAGATTTATACGATCTGAAGAGAAACCAGAGTATACGGAACCTGCCGCAGAGGCGCTGCCAGGCAAACAGCGTCTGCTTCTCACCTCACGGTGGCTACACCGGCCCGTCTGCAAATTCCCGCCCCCCCCCGCAGCCTGTTGCTCTGCCGCGCTGATAGCCCGAGTTTTGCGTGGGAGCCAGGGGCTTTAGGAGCAAACTCTGCCCCATGGACGCGGGTGGCGAATCACGGTGCGCAATGCATCGTGGGTATGTAAATGAGCACCCCTGGGTCCGCCCGAGCGCGCGGAGGAGCCCAGATCTTCGAGCTGCGGCTGCAGCCCCTAGCACGCTGCTGCGGGCTGGGCTGGGCAGCTGCTGCCGGTCCCACCGCTGTTCCGGGCGCAGGCCGCGCGCTGGTTCCCCGCGGGCCCTTGGGCCGGTAGCCTGGGGGTGTCGGGTTCCGCGCTTCCCTCGGGCTGGGCAGGCGGGCTTGGGGCGCTGGTCGCTGCCGCGGGCAAGGGCCGGGGCACGAGCCGCTGAACTGCCCCGGGGGAGGGCGGGTCAGCCACGGAGCCTACAGAGGATCCAGCCCGCCCGCGGCAGCAAAGTCGGGGGCTTGTCCCCAGCCTCCAGCGCTGCAGCCTGCACCCGCGGCCCTTCTCGGTAGCCCGCCCGCTGACACCCGCGCAGCCTGTGATCGAGCCAGACCCCGGCACACCCGAGTGCGATTCTCCCCCGCCTGGGCCGGCTGGTGCTGCCCCCGGTTTGCTCCAGCTGGTTCAACACCTCAGTCTCCGCCCCCAGGAGCTTCCGCGCCCTAAAGGAGCCGGGTTCGTTCCAGCCTTCTCAGAAACCTTCACGGCGCTGAACAGAAACAGCCGCTCTGGTGCCAGAAACCCTGACACCGGGTGGTCTAGCGCGGGGTTTGTAACCCCTCGTCTGGGAGCGCCACTGAAACCAGCCTCTGACACCTGCTGTACAAGCCACATCTCTTTGACTGGCCAGTTCTGCCGTCGGCCCCGGCCACCTTAGCCCCCGCAATTGGCAAGGAGTTAACGTGCGTAATTTTTACTCTGAATATGAATAAACACAGCCAAGAGAAAACAACATTCAGAGAAAACAGTAAATAGCACTATTATCCGATCACACAATTACTGCTGAGCGAATGGTGCACTGTACTGCAAAAAAACAACACAAAAATGCTAATGAGTGTTTGATTGTTAACGCTTCCAAGGGTGCTGCTATATTAATACTGAAGCCAGCATTAGTTATGCTTTTTTCATACTATTAGGGAGCTTCACCAAAGTGAAGCCTCAAAAAATTGGGTACAAACTCGTAAATGTTCCTCTCCACGGAAATCTTTAGTAAAAGGCGAAAGATTTATACGATTTGAAGAGAAACCAGAGTATACAGCAGCTACCACAGAGCCGCTGCCAGTACAAGTACGTTATCTTCTAAGATTAGGGCGACTCTGCTGCTCACCTTCAGAACCCCTGCTGTTTGAAGAAATGGCACTAGACCTTTGAAATCCGAGTTTCATAATCAGAACTCGGGTCACTGGGAGCAAAACCCGACTCTTGGAGGCAATCGCTTAACTGCTCGCAGTGCACTGTGAGTAGGCAAATTTTTTTCTTCCACTTTTGCTGTGCTTTCCTCAGCTGAGCCCTAGGATGTTTTTACCTTTATGGTCTTTTTTTTTTTTTTTGCTGTTTCTTTTCTTTACTAGCCAATTAGCCCGTCATAACACGGGATTTTCAGGTCTCTCCTCCATGTCGGTCTTCTCTCCTGAGCCTCCGGTCTCTTGCTTCCTGTCTCTCTATCTCTCTCTCCTCCTCCTACTTCCTCCCCCTCTCTCTCTCTCTCATCTCTCCTCCACCTCCTGCCTCTCTCTCTGTCTCTCTCTTTCACTTCTCCTCCCCCTCCTGCCTCTCACTCGGGGGACCGCAGAGCCCAAATGGCCGTTTGGGCTCCGCGCTCCCCGTGCTGCATGGGGGGGCGCGGAGCAAACGGTCACTTGCGCCGCTTGCTCTCATGTGGCGGCCTGGCTGAGCGGGGCAGAAATCAGCTGAGCGCCACAGCGGGAGGCGAAGGGGGGGGCGGGGCGATGATGTTCACGGCCAGGGGGCGGGGCCTGGAGCCACTGTCACGCTGCACGTCACCGCCCCGCCTCCCTTCCCCTCCCACCATGGCACTCGGCTGACTTCTGCGCCGCTCAGCTGTGCCGCCATGGGGAGCAAGTGGCACGTTTGGGCCCCGCACTCCCCATGCAGCATGGGCCGGCCAGAGGAACAGCCAGCATTTCGGAGTTACAGACTCTCAGACACTGGGCTACTATATATATGATTCTGTGACGTTTCTTTGCGCTGTTGTCCCTGCTTTGTATGTTTTCCCGGCGAAGGGCCTGTATGATTCACATCCTTTGGGTTTTCAAATGGGTTTAGTTAGGGTCAGGGGTAGCTGCGTGGCTCAGCACTGGCCGGCCCTTTGCCCAGTCCTGAGGGACCGAGCTGTGAGTTAATTTTGAGCTGTGAGTTAATTTTTAGCAGGCGCCAATCTCAGGACTGATGTCCACGGGTACACATGGGGCACAGCTCCATCAGCTTGGCTTGTGGGTGGAAGGATTCCACCGCTGGGGGCGGTGAGCGGCCTATGCCGAGGGGAGATGCGCAGCTGGTGGCGGGAGCGGAGCGCCCCGGCGGCGCAGCCATAGCGGTTTACGGGGAGGCCTTGGGGAGGTCTCGTCCTAATGCGGCTCCCCACGTCCCCACCAGGTGGCGCTGCTGCCACAACAAAGCCCCCGGGGCCAAGGCAGCGAGCCGGTGGGCTGCGCAGAGCCGCGGCGGGCGCCCGCCCGATGACACCGCTGGGTGCCGGGCTTCCCCGCCGTCGGCCCTTCGCGCGGGCCCCTTCTGTGGAAGGGGCCCAGCTTTGGAGGCGCCCGGCTGCCTTTGAAACCGAACAGGCGGACGGCCAGGGGCCCGGGCGCTTTCCTGGGACTGGGGCCCGACTTCCAAAGCGGGCCGGCCGCCCAGAGCCGCCCGAGGGCAGGGACAGTCCAGCCCTGCCGTGAATGAGGAGGGGACGTGGAAAATCCCGCTGGTTCGTGGCGTGCGCTGGGGAGGGAGAGGACGGGACGGGATCCCGGTCACTCGGCCGTGCGGGCAACCCAGGGGGCAGTCGCGGGGCGTTTCTCTGCCTCCCCGGCCCTGGGGGCGTTGCGGTACAGGCGGGAGCCGGTTGGGAGACACGAGGGCTGGAGGCAGGGCGCAGCGGGCCTGGAGCCTGGTTACAGAGGCTGCTGCTCCAGGACTCTCGTGGCATCCTTCTCCCTGAGCAGCGCTGCTTGGGGATGACCGTGGGGAAGTGTTTTCTTTCCAACCAGCCGCCTCCCCGCTCTGGGGTGCTACATGCGCCCCTCTGCAGCCCTTCGCCATCACCCCAGTACCCCAGCCGCTTCCTGCTCCTGGTCTTGCGCCTCCCAACGCGCCTGCGAGGGAAGGAAGCGTTACTAGTCCCACTTCGTGGAGGGGAGAAGGAAGGCCCACAGAAGCGGCGTGACATGCCCGAGGCTAGCCAGGGGACCGCGCTGTGCATTGGGGCTCCAGGAGGGCAGGGCAGCAGTGGTCGCTAAGCGCCGCCCCGTAGTGACCCGCTCCTGGCTGCCCCGCGCTGGGCAAAGGTGTCGGTGGTTCGCAGCGCTGCCTGCAGGGAGCGGTTCTGTACAAACCACGGCGCCTCGGCGCTAGTGACCGGAGCGAATCCCAGTAGCGCTGGGGGGCGGCCCAGCCCGGCAGCATGGGCCCCAGGCGGCAGGGCCAAGGACGCTCTGGGCGGGGGGGGGTGTTAAATTCCCCCACCCGCAGGGGCCAAGCCCCGCTCCTGTGGGTCACCGCAGGGGAGCAGCCCCTTTAAAAGAGCCCCTGTATCCGCACCCGAGGCAGGGCGGAGCGCTCTAGGCCGCCATGCAGGTGTGCCCGGGCCCTGCAGGGGGCAGTGTTCGCACGTGGGATCGGGCCCAGCGCCTCCAGAAGCTCTCGGGCAAAGGGCAAGCGCATGGGGGATGAGAGTGGGCTGCGGGTCGGGAGTGAGGGGCACCGGCAGAGATGGGGGTACCCCCAGGGCTGTGCTGGCAGGGGGCTGTGGATCGGGAGTGAGGGGCACCGGCAGAGATCGGGGTACCCCCAGGGCTGGGCTGGCAGGGGGCTGTGGATCGGGAGTGAGGGGCACCGGCAGAGATGGGGTACCCCCAGGGCTGGGCTGGCAGGGGGCTGCGGGTCGGGAGTGAGGGGCACCGGCAGAGATGGGGTACCCCCAGGGCTGGGCTGGCAGGGGGCTGTGGATCGGGAGGGAGGGGCACCGGCAGAGATGGGGGTACCCCCAGGGCTGGGCTGGCAGGGGGCTGTGGATCGGGAGGGAGGGGCACCGGCAGAGATGGGGTGCCCCCAGGGCTGGGCTGGCAGGGGGCTGTGGATCGGGAGTGAGGGGCACCGGCAGAGATGGGGGTACCCCCAGGGCTGGGCTGGCAGGGGGCTGTGGATCGGGAGCGAGGAGCACCGGCAGAGATGGGGTACCCCCAGGGCTGGGCTGGCAGGGGGCTACGGGTCGGGAGTGAGGGGCACCTGCAGAGTTGGGGTACCCCAGGGCTGGGCTGGCAGGGGGCTGTGGATCGGGAGTGAGGGGCACTGGCAGAGCCACCCTCCAGCCTTTCCCCCCAGTGTCCTGGTGTCTGCCCCCCACCCTGTGCCCCTCGATCCTCTACAGCCCCCCCAGTAGCACCCCGCTTTGTGCATGCACCCCCTGGCTCCATGGTGGGCCCTGTCCCACACCCGCCCCAACCATGCACGGGGCGCACATGAGGCCCTGTCACACATATGCGCTGTGCGCGTTCACAACCACCACCCCTAGCTGCACATTCATTCCCTGCTCTGGACGTTTGCACACACACACACCACCTCCCTCACACCATGCCCGTGCTCACACAACCCTCGCTCCGTGCACGTGCACACACGCGCTACCCGTGCATTCACGCTCTCCTGCACTGTACGCGAGCACCCCCCCACTCTCCTGCCCCCCCAGACCAGACAAGAGCCAGCAGGACGTGCAGGCGGGGATAGACAATATATATTTTACTCTTTAAAAATAAACCTTCCAGCCCGCTAAGGGCCTGTACAAACTACAAAAATAAACCTTTCTTCTTTGTAATATAAATAATTTATATGGCATGGCCGGCGGGGGCGGGGCCGCTTGGCGGCTGGGGGGTGCCCCAGCCCCCCAGCACTGACCCTGCTCTTCCACCAGCCAAACCCTGGCCCAAGGGGGGACATTTGCCCAGAAGCTGCCCCGCCACCCAGCCAGCCCTGTATTGCTGCACGGGGCCAATGGGAAAGCCCCCAATGGGTGCTGGAGGGGGCCCTGGGCCGGAGCGGGGGTTAAAGTGCCGGGTTATGGAGAGGCAAGCGCCTGCTTGAAGCTGCCAGTGATTCCACGCCGAAGTCCTGGGAGCCCAGCTGGGCTCTGCCTGCCTCCGGCAGTGGCCCTGGCTGCAGGATCGGGGCCTGGCAGGCAGGCCGGGGTCCTGTTCTTCAGAGGCTCCCTGATCTGGCTGCAACTGCACAAGCGTGTGGGGGGGGGGCAGTCATGCAGAGTTGTGCGAGTGCATGAGCGTGGGGGACTGTTTGGAATCCTCCCCTTCCCCATCACTCAGTGTCTGTGGGTCAGCCCCAGGGTCACCAGCCTCCCCTCAGCTCCCTTACATGCCTGGGGCTGTAGGCCTTGGAGGGGCCTAAAGGGGGTAGCCCATCCCCCTGCAATTTGCCCCCCATCAGCCACAGGAGGTTCCCTCACAGTACGGACTCACAAAGGAGGCTGGGTAGCACTGTCCCCACGGGGAAACTGAGGCAGGGAGTGCTCTCCCCAGGGTCATGGGCAGAGCTAGAAGGAGAACCCAGATGGCCCTAGGCCCAGGCCAGCGTTCTAGCCCCTAGGTCCTGCTACCCTGTCACTGGCCCCACTGGCAGCAGGGTTCAGGTGCTAGGCAGCACACCCTTCCTAGTGACGAAGGAGGGCACCATTCCCGTCTCCCAGGGTGGGGGTGAGGCACCCCCCTCCAGGGGCCCTGCGTGATACCAGAGCTCAGGCACCTACAGCAGGGGAAGGCAATTCCCCCACACCCCAGGAGAGTGGGGAGGGTCCCCCCTGGGGCCAGCTTCTCATCCCCCTGCAGGGGGGAGTTGCTGGGCCCCTCCCCAGACACAGCTGCCCCCTGCCCCAGGCTCCTGGGCAGCTCCATGACTAGGTGCTGGGGGTGGGGCTTGCCTAATGGACCCGCTAGGTTCTCTGCTACACACGGGTGTGAGCGCAGGGACCTGAGTGAGGGACACTGGGGGGTGGGGGCACAGGAGTGGCTGGGGGTGGTCAGGGACAGGCAGCCAAGGCTGGGTGAGTGCAGGGGAGACTGGGGGCACAGTGGACAGCAAATGAGGCTTGGGGGTGCAGTGGGGTAGGTGATGTTGGAAAAGTGCAGGAGGGTAGGTGAGGCTGGGGGGGCACAGGGAGGCAGGTGAGGCTGGGAGCTAGCAGGCACAGGGTTGGGGTGAGTCTGGGGGCACAAGGGAGACTGGGGGCAGGCGAGGCTGAGGAGTCTGGGGGACAGGCGAGGCTGGGGCTGGCGAGGCTGAGGAGTCTGGGGACAGGCGAGGCTGGGGGCTGGCGAGGCTGGGGGCATAGGGTTGAGGAGAGACTGGGGCACAGGGAAGGCTGGGGGCAGGCAAGGCTGGAGGGTCCCAGGGGGACAGGGGAGGCTGGGGGCACAGGGAGGCAGGGGAGACTGGGGCAGGCTCAGCTCGGGGGCACAGGGTTGAGATGAGACTGGGGGGGACACAGGGGAGACTGGGGGGCAGGCGAGGCTGAAGGGGCCCTGGGGGGGCACAGTTAGGCTGGGGGGGTCCCAGGGAGGTGCCCGTGGGATTTCTAGTTCCTTTTACCACACTCTCCATGCCATTCCCACAGTGCCTACCTGCCTCCCCCCCAGCCCCCTTAGCGACCAGGCTCACCACTGCTTCTGTGCCTGGGGTGAGGAAAAGACAGCTGGTCTGGGGGGGGGAGGGTGTTAAAATACAGAGCCCCTGGGCCAGCCCAGCCAGCCCCTTTACACACACCTTGCATAGAAACCTCCACACAGCAAGTCAGCAGACGGCCCAGGTGTGCCCCTGCTGCCCAGCCCAGCCGTGCGGTCTCTGCCGCGGGCAGGGTGCTGCCAGGCGAGTCCCAGCGCGGAGCAATAATAATAAAATAATAATAATTAATCAGTGGGGAATAGCAGCACAATGCAGGGGCGATGGCAGCCCCCTCCCGGCGCAGGTCACAGTCCAGCCACTTGTCCCGTGCAGGGCTCAGCGGGCGGCTATGCCAGGGCGCCGGCGCAGGTGGCGTCTCTTCTCCGCAGCCACACGCTGCCTGCGCCCGCAGCAGGGGAGCTGGAGCTGGACACAGGGCAGGTGCCTGCGAGGAACCACGGCGCCTCCCGGGCAACCTGCACAGAGACACACGGGAGCCAGGTTAGCTGGGTCCCCCGGGGCCTGCCAGCTCTGCCTGCCAGCCCCGCCACGTGCCCAGGGGGTCGACCTGCTCTGTGGCCCATGTGTTCGTGGCAGGCGTGCACCCTGCGCGTGTCCCTGTCTGCAGGCAGGAGTGTGCCACCCCTTGGGTACACATGGACGTGCACGGTCTGTGGACGTGTGTGCGCTGTCTGGGGGCGTCTACACTGCACCCGTCGCGTGAAATAAGCATTGCAATTGGAGCTACACTACTAGCGTGCCATTTCGGAATAACAGGTGCACTGTCAAGACGTGGAATAGCTATTTCGGGATACTGGAAGTATGCCGAAATAGCACCGCAGTGTAGATGTAGCCTTTCTGTGCAGGTGGGTGTGCACGCTGCGTGTGTCCGTCTGCAGGCATGAGTGCGCAAACCCTTTGGGTATTTGTGGATGTGCACAATCTGTGTGCGGGCAGGCGTGCACCCTGCGCATGTCCTTGTCTGCAAGCACGTGTGTAAGCCCCCTGCAAATGAGCAGACGTGCACAATCCGTGTATGGTGTGTGCACTGTGTGTGAGTGTGCACCCTGCATGTGTCCTTGTGTGAGCATGTGTGCAAGCCCCTGGATATGAGTGGATGTGCACAGTCTGTGTGTGTGTGAGCGTACACTGTGCTCGTGTCCTTGTGTGCGAGCACGTGCGCAAGACCCCTGGGAATGAGTAGATGTGCACAATCCGTGTATGTGTGTGCACTGTGTGTGTGAGTGTGCACCCTGCACGTGTCCTTGTGTGCAAGCACGTGCGCAAGCCCCCTGGGAATGAGTGAATGTGCACAGTCTGTGTGCACTGAATGTGTGAACGTGCACCCTGCACGTGTCCTTGTGTGTGAGCACGTGCCCAAGCCCCTTGGGTATGAGCGGATGTGCACAGTCTGTGTACACTGTATGTGTGTGTGTGTGTGTGAGCGTGCACTATGCTCATGTCCTAGTGTGTGAGCATGTGCACAAGCCCCCTGGGAATGAGTGGACATGCACCATGCGTGTGCGCGCTGTGCGTGCGTGTAGGGGTGCACACACAGCTGCTGCTTGGGAATCCCCTTGTCCTGTGGCGTTGAGCCCAGAGGCCGTGCTGGCCTAACGGGGGCCTGGCACTGCCTGGCAGGGGAATGATGAAGATGCCCTCAGCACAGGGCTGTGCCCAGACTCACCTAGGGCCACGCGGAGCCCCCTGCCCGTCCCAGGTGCTGGGGCGCAGCCGAGCCGGGGGCGCTGCAGGTAAGTGGGCTGGGGTCCTTGGGACAGTCCGACTCGCTGGCCTCGAAGCCCTGGTGGGCGTAGCCCTGGAGGGCGCCGGGCAGCAGGGGGTGCAGGGCCACCGTCACGGAGGCCGTGGCTGTCACCGTGGTGTAGCTGCCGCCGTAGGCAGGGAGGGCAGTCCGCAAGGGCCGGGGGCCTCGGCATGGGGCAGTCCTGGCTCCAGGAGGGCCGGGCTGGGGCAGTCTGTGCTGTGGCAAGTCCCTGAGGTCCGGGCAGGTCACAGGGGGTGGGAGGGAGTCGCTGGTGGGCAGGGGCTGGGCCCAGCTGGTGCTTTGTGGCTCCTTCCCTGGTGGCTCCTGGTTATCCTGGTAGGTTTTCACCACCTGTGCAGGGCAGACATATTCCTGAGTCCAGGGGTAAAGGCGGGGGGGGCGGGTTGCTAATGGGGGGCAGCCGGAGGCCATATCCGGGGGGGGAGCTTGAGGATAAAAGCTGCCTTCCCCTCCCCTGGCACTCACAGCCAAGCCCTGGGGGCCAGCCCCACCCTGCCCCCTGCTCGGACCACTGTCGCATGCTCCCTTCCAGCAGAGGGGCAGAGAGGGGCTCCGGGCGTGGGAAAGCAGGGCCACGCCAGGGCTGAGCAGGAGAGGCACCGTGCCACACTCACCGTGAGGCTGGGGCTTTTGCAGGCCTGCACCAGGCCCCGGGGTGGGGCGGGGGGCAGGATGTAGGCACCAGGGTCGTAGGGCTGGGCGTGGGCCGGCCCCGAGGCCGCGGTGCTCTCGGAGTAGTGCTCTGCGTCGGAGGAGGCCGCGAAGGCGCCGGGCCAGGCCGGGGGGTGCTGCAGGTAGAAGCTGTGATGGCTGATGGCTGGGGGGATGGGCTCTGGGGATGGCAGGCGGCTGCCATGCTCTGTCAGGCTGACCTGGAGAGGGGGAGGACACAGGGTGAGACTGGAAGGCGACGGGGTAGCCCAGAGGGGACAGGGAGCTCGGCTGGAGGGCGCCGTCTGGGCCGGGACCAGCCCTTCTGAGCGGGCTTCAGCCTTGCACAGCGGCAGCTTTGGGAGATGCGCCCCCGTCCAGCTCAACCGAGCGTTAACTCTGAACCCTACTGGTGGCCATTTGCACTTTACTGCGGGTCGTTTTCCAACACACGTCTCACTCCCATGGGCTGGGGGGCGGAGCCCCGTTTCCCTGCCCGCGTCTCCCCCTGGCACTCAGCAAGGAAGAGGCAGGCTCGGGAATGAAGCCAGGAGTCCTGGTGGCCATCTCGGAGCAGTAGGCTCCACTCCCTGCCAGGCCCATTGCGGTGGGGGGGCTCTCACCTCGGCCGGGGGCCCGATGACGGACAGCAGGACGGGCAGCAGCACCAGGCCGTTCAGGAGGCCCAGCACAGTCAGGACGGTGAACACGGCGAAGAAATACCTGGCGGAGGAGACGGGGTGAGAGCAGCCCGGCGGCACCATGGGCACGGAGCATCCCAGCATGCTTTGCAAACAGCAGCCACACCCCCCAGGCTCCCCCTTCCCGCTCTAACCCCCCCAGCTCCCACTAGGGGGCAGCCCCATAGCCCCACCCTGCCGCGTTGCCCCAGCTTGGCCTGCGCGCCAGCCTCCCACTGCTGCTGCCCTCATCAGCCCTGCCACCCCCCTACCCTCCCAGCACACCCACATGCCCCCGGCCACATCCCCGTCGCCCCAGGCCCCCCTGCAGGGCAGCGAGCCGGCCCAGGGCTGCTGTGGGCTCGGAGGGGGGCCGGGGCAGCCCGCGCTGGTACCTCAGGATGAAGTCGAACTCGGAGCCAGCCAGCATGAGCAGGCCCAGCAGCGTGGAGAGCGCCCCGTCCAGCACGGGCGCCAGCGTGTGCTCCAGGGCCAGGGCCGAGCGCAGCGTCCGGCTGCCCATGGCTGTCAGGAACCCCTGGGGCAGGACACAGGGCTCAGCGTGGGGCAGTGGGGGAGGGGCGGGCGGGCTGGGGGGCGGTGCTCAGCGGCGCCGACTCACCAGGGCCACGTGGACGGTGAACTCAACACCGATGCCCACCGAGGCGATGAGGATCACGGCCGGGATGGCGCTTAGCTTGATGCCCATCAGCCCCATGATCCCAAAGAGCTCGACCGTCATCATGGCCAGGACAGCCACCTGCGGAGCGTGGGCAGCGTCAGAGTGAGGACTGTCCCACGGCCCCCACGGCACTGCCCCACGGCCCCCAGTGCCCCGCCCCACTCCACAGCACTGCCGCACTGCCCACACTGCACCACCCCACCCCACTGCAGTGCCACATTGCACCACCCCACTCCACGGCACTGCCCCACGGCCCCTAGTGCACCACCCTCTGGCCCCAGTGCACTGCCCCACTCCACGTCACTGCCCCCACTGCACCACCTCACAGCAGTGCCCCACTGCACCACCCCACTCCACGGCACTGCCACACTGCTCCCACTACACCACCTCACCGCAGTGCCCCACTGCACCACCCCACTCCACTGCCACACTGCTCCCACTATACCACCTCACCACAGTGCCTCACCGCAGTGCCCCACTCCACCCCACAGCACTGCCACACTGCACCTCCCCACAGCCCCACTTCACTCCCCCCACTGCAGTGCCCCACTGTCCTCCCTCCACAGCACTGCCCCCACGGCACTGCCACACAGCCCTGCCACACTGCACTGCTCTGTGGTACTGCCACACTGCCCCCATGGCACTGCTCCTTGGCACTGCCCCATGGCGCCCACCCCTCTGGGCCAGAGGGAAAAGCGGTGGCGTTGGTAGACCACCGGGGCGCTCCCTGCCCAGGCCCATCCCCACGACGCCGGGGCGCACTCACGATGATGCCGGCGGTCCAGGGATTGAGCAGCAGGGCGGCGCACACCAGGAAGGTGCAAGCCAGCACGATGCTGACGGCCAGCAGGAACCAGTGCCGCAGGCCGATGTACTGCTCCCAGAAGAGGAAGGGGTAGCCGCTGGGATAGCTGGGCACGCCGCGCTCCTGGGCCGCCTCCTCGCACACGGCCCGCACGCTCTCGATGGCCTCCACGAAGTCCGAGGTCTGGCGCAGGCCGCTCAGGTAGAAGGGAAACTGTGCGAACTCCAGGGGCTGCGCTGCAGGGACTGGGGGGAGAGGCAGGGAGGGTCAGGCAGGGGCAACCCACAGCCTCTGGCCCCCCGAGACTGCCCCTTCCCCCTGCCATGCTGGTGTCCCTGCAAGCCCCGGGGAGGAGGCAGTGCTGTAGACCCCACCCCCCGGAATGGGGGCTCTACGCAGAGTGCCAGCTGGTGTGCCCAGCATGTCTGTGTGGGGCACGCTAGTGCGGGGGAGGCTGCCTGACATGACCTCGTGTGGCGCCCTGGAGCATGAGCTGTGCCTGGTGCGACCCCGCGTGGTGCCCTGGCATGTGGGCTGTGCCCGGTGCGACCCCGCCTGGCGCCCTGGCATGCAGGCTGTGCCTGGCGCGACCCCGCGTGGCGCCCTGGCATGTGGGCTGTGCCCGGCGCGACCCCGCGTGGCGCCCTGGCATGCGGGCTGTGCCCGGCGCGACCCCGCGTGGCGCCCTGGCATGTGGGCTGTGCCCGGCATGTCCCCACGTGGCCCCGTGGTGCGTGGGCTGTGCCCGTCACAACCCCGCGTCGCGTCCTGGCGCGTGGGCTGTGCCCGGCGTGTCCCCGCGTGTCCCCCTGGCGCATGGGCTGTGCCCAGCGTGTCCCCGCGTGGCACCCTGGTGCGTGGGCTGTGCCCGGCGCGAACCCGCGTGGCGCCCCGGTGCGTGGGCTGTGCCTGGCGTGTCCCCGCGTGGCGCCCTGGTGCGTGGGCTGTGCCCGGCGTGTCCCGCGTGGCGCCCTGGTGCGTGGGCTGTGCCTGGCCTGTGCATGCCCACAGGTACCCACCCAGGCGCGCCCACGGCTGCACTCACTTCGCAGGTTCTCGCCGGTGGCGTCGTACTTGTCGTGGACCCACTCGGGCGGCGGGGGGTAGAAGTTGGCCTGGGAGGCGGCGACGCCCAGAGGGTCGTTGCTGGCCCACACGGTCAGGCAGATGTAGAAGGTCTCCGGGGGGATGAGGCCATTCTCGTCCACCAGGCGCCGCTTGGGGAGCTGTGGGGAGCAGACCCGGTGAGGCGGGGGCCAGGCCAGCACAGAGCCCAGGGCAGGGCCAGGCTGGGGCCGGCTGCACAGCAGGGCCAGGCTGGGGCCGACTCACCTGGTCGTAGTTGAACGGCTCCGTCTGGTCGCCCGTCTGGACGAGCAGCTTGTAGGCCAGCGCCCCGTCCTCCGAGCCGTTGCGGTAGCTGTGGCGGGTGATGCGCCCGGCCTGCCACTCCCTGTCGAAGGCGGCCTGCAGGCCTGGGCACAGCGTAGGGGTTACTGGGCTGAGGAAACGGGCCAGGCACTGCCAGGCTCCAGGGCAGCGCTGCACACCCCCCCCACTGCTCACTGGGACCCTCAGCCCAAAGCCACGGTGGCAGTGGGGCTGGAGCACCATAGCGTAGGGCAGGCAGAGGGCCCGTGTGCAAGAGAACATGCAGCACCATGCTATGGCCATTGCAGAGAGCTCGTGGGTGCACACAGGGTAGGGGGGAGCAAGGGGCGGATGAGAGCATGGGGCGGGCGGGGGAGACACACAGGGCAGGCAGGGCGGGTGGGGGAGACACATGGGGCGGGCGGGGGAGACACACAGGGCAGACAGGGCGGGCGGTGGAGCATAGGGTGGGCGGGAGAGACACACAGGGCAGGTGGGGTGAGTGGGGGAGCACAGGGCAGTGCGGGAAGACACACAGGGTGGGCGGGAGAGACACACGGGGCAGGTGGTGGAGCATGGGGTGGGCGGGAGAGACACACAGGGCAGGCAGGGTGGGTGGGGGAGCACAGGGCAGTAGGGGAAGACACACAGGGCGGGCGGGAGAGACACACGGGGCAGGCGGGGCGGGCAGTGGAGCATGGGGTGGGCGGGAGAGACACACAGGGCAGGCAGGGCGGGTGGGGGAGCACAGGGCAGTAGGGGAAGACACACAGGGCGGGCGGGAGAGACACGTGGGGCAGGCGGGGTGGGCAGGGCAGGCGGGGAGGACGGGGTGGGTGGTGAGCATGGGGTGGGTGGGAGAGGGGCAGGTGGGGCGGGTGGGAGCCAGGCAGGGAGGGTGGGTGGGGCCCTCACCTCGCAGCCAGTCCCGGAAGTAGTGCAGCCACATCTTGGGCGGCTGGCGGGCCTGGTCGCGCACCACGTGCGGCAGGGCGCCCAGGGCCCGGTGCAGGCCGTACAGCGCCTCCTGCGCGCTGGGGTAGTGGAAGCCGCCCTGGGTGGCCACGGCGACGTGGTAGAAGGAGAAGTACTTGGCCTGGGCGGCGATGAAGGCGTGCTCCTTGGTGCCCCGCGGCACGATGTCCGTCAGGTACAGGCCGTCGTGCACCAGCGTGGTGCCGTACAGGCTGAGCCCCAGCAGCGCCAGGAACAGCAGCACCACGATGCCCTGGGGACGGGGAGCCCGTCAGGCCATGCCCGGCAGCCCCCACCCCTCCCAGCCCCCTGCCCCCGGTGCAGCAGGGTCTCGCACAGCATGGCTGCCCCAGACCTGAGGCTGGAACAAGAGACGCTCCTTCCACCACCAAACGGGCCTGGGCCACGGCCCCCCTGTGCTCCACGCCGTCACCCCTGCTTGGAAGCTGTGGGCACCCAGCCCCCCACGCTAGGGAGTCCCCAGGCACCCCCACCAGCACCAAGGAATCATCTCGGCCACCCAGCTCCCCCCACAGTGACAGGGAGCCCCCCAGCCACCCCCCCACACAACAGGGAGCCCCCAGCCCCTCGTAGCACCCAGGAGTCACTCCAGCCCCCCCACTGTAATTCACTCTCTAGGGAGCTGGGAGCCCACAGGAGCCGGGGCTGGAGGCAGGTGATGGGGGCTCTGCCGAGGGCCCAGCTCCCATACCTTGGTCTGGGTTTGCAGGAGGAGGGGGGCATACTTCTCCCTGGCGAAGTCGGCCAGATTCCAGCGGCAGAGGGGCAGTGGCGCGCACTCCCGGGCCCCCTTGGCCCCGTCCAGCTGGGCCAGCAGGTCGCGGGTGGAGCTGGCCGGGGCGAAGAGCTGGGAGCCCAGCGGGTCGGCGGGGGGCGGCGGCCCGGCGGGCACGGTGCAGACCTGGGCGGTGGGCGGCAGGATGGTGACGACGTGGCGGCCTGAGGGGTCGCAGCGGGTGAAGGCCTGCACCGTGGTGGTGATCTGGGTGCTGGTGGCCATGGCCGGGTGCCCGTAGGGCGAGGGGTGGCAGGCGTGGTTGTCGTTGGCATCAGTCAACTCCTGCGGCTGGATCTGGATGACGCGGGAGGAGCATGGGCTGGGGGAGGGGCCGGGGGATGTTTAGAGAGCGGTCATGGGTGCCAGCCCCCCGGCTTCTCCCGGCCCAGGCACGGCTGTCCTGCCGGTCACCACACCCACGCTGGGCGCAGCCCGGCCCCTTCCCGCTGGGCAAGAGCACCCTGGAGTGAGCCCTCCTGGCTGGCCCAGAAAGGCGCCCAGCTGGGCTCGAGCAGGGGAGCCTGTCCCAGAGGCCATGTCTCCGAGCCCCTGCCCAGCCCTGCCCACAGGGGGCTCCGCCGCCCACCTCAGCCTTGCCATGCGGCCCGGCCCGGCTCCCCGCCGGCGGGGCACCGCACCTGTAGAAGCAGCACAAGACGTCCAACCGCTGGTCCTGGCGCCGGTGCAGGTCCAGGCTCAGGATGGCCGGGAAGATGAGCAGCACCATGGCGAAGTTAAACACCACCACCACAGCGGCCTGTGGGGGCACGGGGCAGGGCTCAGGCCACAGGGCTCAGGGGTTAAGCCCTGCTCCCCGCCCTGCCAGGGAGCCAGAGGCAGCATGTCCCATGGGCCCACGTCTCACCCCGGTCAGTCACACGGCCTGGAGTGTGTATGTCTGACATGCGTGTGGGCCCAGAGCTCTCTGCCTCAGGGGGAGGAAGTCAGGGCCTAAAGGCCTGTGTTGGCAGAGGGCCTCCCTCCCCACCTGCGCTGCTGAAGCCCCAGTGATCCCCCAGGAGGCATGGACAGGGTGACCCCCAGAGACTCCCCCAGGCATTGGAAGCCGTATCTGCAGGGAGAAGTTGGGCTGGGTGGAAGGGGGGCTGTACCTGCAGGGAGAAGGCAGGGGGGATGTACCTGCAGGGAGAAGGGGGGGGCGTATCTGCAGGGCGAGAGGCGGGGCGCGTACCTGCAGGGAGAAGGTGGTGGGGGTGCACCTGCAAGGAGAAGGGGCGTACCTGCAGGAGAGGCAGGGCGCGTACCTGCAGGGAGAAGGTGGGGGTGCACCTGCAGGAGAAGGTGGGGGCGTACCTGCAGGAGAAGGCGGGGGCGTACCTGCAAGGAGAAGGCGGGGGTGTACCTGCAGGGAGAAGGCAGGGGATGTACCTGCAGGGAGAAGGGGGCATACCTGCAGGGGAGAAGGGGTGTACCTGCAGGGAGAAGGGGGGCATACCTGCAGGAGAAGGCGGGGGTGTACCTGCAGGAGAAGGGGGAGTACCTGCAAGGAGAAGGCGGGGGCGTACCTGCAGGGAGAAGGCGGGGATGTACCTGCAGGGAGAAGGGGGCATACCTGCAAGGAGAAGGCGGGGGGGGTGTACCTGCAGGGAGAAGGGGGGGGAGTACCTGCAGGGAGAAGGCGCGCAGGGCGGGGATGGGCACCAGGGCGGCCATGAAGAAGGCGATCATGTTGCTGATGGAGGTGAGGGCCACACTGGTCCCCGTGCGCCTCAGGCACTCACCCGTCCGCTCCTGTTGGGAAAACCAAGAGGGTGGGTCAACCAGCACCGTGCACCTGATCCCCCCCACGATGGGTCACCCAGCACCGCGCGCCCGATCCCCCCCCACGATGGGTCACTCAGCACCGCGCGCCTGATCCCCCCCACGATGGGTCACGCAGGCGGGGGTGGCCTCACCTTGAAGGGGACGTGCTGGCTGGTCTCGGTGAAGGCGTGAGCCAGGAGGAACATATCGTCCACCCCGATGCCCAGAGCCAGGAATGGCAGCACCTGAGGGGAGAGAAACCAGCCTCGGCACCCACGTCCGGACGCTGGCACGGCCGCTCCCCACGCCCACCAGAGCGCCCCACCTCCAGCGGCAGCAGCTATTGTCCGGCCCCCGTTCTCCAACCCGAGAACCCAGCATTCCGTGGAACGGGACAGGGCTGCCCAGAAACAACCGGCACAGGCTGGGACACAGGGCCCCCCATCTGCTTGCCCACATGGGCAACTCGTGCCCCCTCACCCTGCTGAGATGCTGAACCTGGCCCTGCTGCCTTCAGCACAGCGCCCCCTAGTGGCGCACTGCGGGGTCAGCTCTGCGTGCCAGGGGAGAGAGTGCCCCCTGCCACACTGCCTACAGTACAGCGCCCCCTGGGTGCCAGGGGAGAGAGCACCCCGTGCTAAGCCCTGCCCCACTGCCCACAATACAGCGCCCCCTAGCAGCACACTGTGGAGTCAGCCCTGCGTGCCAGGGGAGAGAGCGCACCCCTGCCTCACCGCCCACAGTACAGCGCCCCCTAGTGGCACACTGCGGGGTCAGCCCTGAGTGCCAGGGGAGAGCGCCCCCTGCCCCGCAGCACAGCGCCCCCTAGCGCTGCACCGGGCCAGCCCAGATGGCAAGGGCTGAGTGCCCACGCGACCCCTGCAGTCTCCATCCTGCTGCGGAGTGGGTGAGAAGGACGGGTCCCGGCCCCAGCGGTGCCAGCTCCAGCCCAGCAGCCCCATGCAGGAGGGTGAGCTCGGCTGGCCGGATCTCCCCAGGTCCCGCCCTGGCGTGCGGTACCTGGGTGGTGGCTGCGTTGAAGGAGATCCCCAGCAGGGAGCAGAGCCCGAGTCCCGATGCCACGGAGAGAGCCACCAGCAGGACACCAGCCAGGCCCACGGCCCCCTGGGATTTGGAGCAGTCCCAGCGCAGCATGGTCACGCAGGCGTACGCCAGCTGGAAGCAGAGCACGGGGCAGGGTTACGGGGGCGTGGGCATTCGGGGGCGGGGCCCAGCAGTGGGGGAAGGGACGTACCATCAGGAGGTAGCCCCCGGCCACGCGGATGGCGCTCACATCCGAGAAGGACTTCATGATGTCGCTGAGCGTGGTGGTGGAGAAGGCGTGGATGCGCTGGGAGCTGTTCTGCGGGAGGGAGTCCTGTGCCAGCTGGGGAGAGACAGGGCCTCAGAGGCGGCCGGACGGCACCGCGCCTGGAACAGCCCTACGGACAGCCTGTCACGCCCCTCCCAAAGGGCAGCCCTTGGCCCCTCCCAAAGGCACCCTGCCCCAGGCTGCGCCGTGCCACGCCCCTCCCAAAGGGCATCCCTCGGCCCCTCCCAAAGGGCACCCTGCCCCAGGCTGCACCGTGCCATGCCCCTCCTGGCGGGCAGCTCGACCCTCATGCCCTTCTCAGCAGACGGCCCTCCCTCCCCCACCACACCCCTCCCAGCTGGCAGTTTGCCCTCCACACACACACACACCCCCGGCCCTCTCACACCCCCAGAGCCTCCACACACACCCCAGCCCACTGCTGCTGAGCACCCCCCCTAACCCCCTACCTCCACAAACTCCCTCTGCCAGGCCTCCAGGATGGCAGCTGCCTTGGCCTCGCTCCAGCCTATGTCCTGCGTCTCGTAGTTGTCCTTGAAGTGCTCGTAGAGCTGCCGGGGGCTCATGAGCAGGAACATGCTCTGCAGGGCCTCCGCGCTGCCAGGACAGGACACACCTATGGGACCAGCCACGGGACCCCTAGTGCCCCACGGAGCACTGCAGCTGGGGGGCCAGCCCCACCGCAGCCAGCCCCGCCCCCCAGTACCCGACGGAGTGTCGCAGCCGGGGGGCCTGCCCCGCCCCCCAGTGCAGTCCAGGGGCGCTCTGGTGCGGAGGGCAGCTCCTAGCAGGTGGGCGCAGAGCACAGACCAGGGCGGGGCTGGCCCAGCACTCGTGCCAGGCAGAAGAGTCCTGGGCTGGTCTAGGCAGAAACCAGCCAGCCACATGCGGCTCGTGGTTTGGTCTCTGCTCTGTGCTCCCGGGCAGGGTGGCCAGCGCCAGGCTCTGGGGCAGGAGACCCAGACTGGGAGACAAGCTGAGCCCCCCAAGTAGCTGCGGGGCAGGGGAGACCTGGGAGCGCCTTCCCTCCCCCAGCGGGCCCCTTCCCCTCTGCCCCAGCTCGGGCCAATGCCGGTGTGTGGGCCCCTCCATGGGAGCGCTTACGGCCCAGGCCTCGCCCCTGCCCCCGCTCACCTCAGCAGCCTGCCCTGCGCGTCCTTGGTGGTGCCACCCAGGATCAGCTCCTCCTGCCAGTGCATGAATTTCCGGGAGAAGCCGTGGCAGCCCCCGGTCAGCTCCGCAGGGATGTCGGGGTCCTGGGGGGGGGGGAGGCAGCGAGTGGGGGGGTGAGCACGTGCACAGGAGCCGGGGAAGCCAGGAACACCCCCAGGCCCAGAACGCCGAGAGGGCGGGAAAGGGGCCGGCTGCGCCCACAGCCACATGGGCGTCCCCAGAGTAGAGTCACCACCTGCTCCAGCTGCCGGAGCCGCAGGCAGGAGCTGCGGCAGAGTCCGGGCTGTTTGCCAAGGCAGTTGCTTGTCTGGACCCTGGTGCCCTGCCCACGGGGCCCTCCACCTCCGCTCTGCCCAGGCCATCCTGGGCCTGGCACCCCCTGTGAGGCCCTGCCCGCGTGGGGTGCGGCTTTTGCCGAGTGCCCCTCACCGCGGCCCTGCTGCCCAGCCCACGCTCCCAAACCCCTCCTGCTCCGGGACGCCTGCCAAGGAGACCCGCCCGCCGGGCTGCCTGTGCCCCATGCCAGCCTGCGTTGGCTCGCTGCCAGCCCGCTGCCCGGCAGGCACCACTCCGCGGCTGCCGCGAGCCGCCCAGCGCGGCTCCAAGGGGGACCTGCCCTTGCGGATTCAGCACTTTGCTCTGCTGGGGGAGCGACGCCGCTGGCTCTGTGAGCCCCTCACCCGCTCAGGATGGGGGCTGGGGCCCGGGGGCAGGGCCCGGGGGCTGGACGGGGCCCAGTGCTCTCTGTAGGGCGGCCCAGCCTGAGCGCGAGCTGGCAGCAGAGGGAGCCCTGCAGGGCGGGGGGTTGGGGGGGTCCCTTCGCTCTCTGGTTAGCTCGGGGGTCTCGGGGCCCATTGCAAAGGGGGCGGCGCAGCCCCAACAGACACGCAAAGGGCGGGGGACGCGGCGCCGAGGCTGGAGCAGAGACGTTCCCAGTTCTTCCAGCTGGGTTGGCGCTGCAGCCCAGTGCCCCAGGGCCCGCTTGTCTGACACACACAGCCGGCTCCCCCATGCCTGGCCACCAGCCGGCGCCAGCAGGGATCCTGGCAAGGGGCTGGCCCCGTATTTCCAGATGAATGTGGCCCCATGCAGCGTCCAGCTGAGCCCAGGGACACCCAGAGCTCAGGCAGCCAGACGCACACACAAGCAATCAAAGGCTCAGATGCAGGCATGTGCACATAGACCCACAGATGGGACACACACACACACACACACACACACACACACACACAGAGGCAGGGACATACACACACACACACACACGCTCCGGTAGGGAGACACACCAGCAGGGGGCCACAGACACACACAAAGGGACGCACACACACACACACACACACACACACACACACAGGGACACAGACACACACAAAGGGACACACACACCCCATCAGGGACACACACACATACAGGCAGGGACCCCCCCCCCATCAGGGACACACAGACACACACACAGCAGCAGGGACACACACACACACACACACACACACACAGAGGGACACAGGCTCCGGCGCACCCACCTGCTGGCTCTGCCTGTTGGGGGCGCTGGCGGGGCAGGCGGGCTCGCGGGGGTCGAGGCAGGGCCGCTCCACGTAGGCCTGGCCCACCTGCGCCTTGTCCAGCAGCTCCCGGAAGCCCTCCAGCGAGGTGAACTGGCCCAGCTCCTGCAGCAGCTGCACGGGATCCAGGTTGGTCCACTGGATGTCCGGCCGCCCCCTGCCCGGACGGGAGCAGATGCCCAGTCAGGGCCCGGCCAGCCCCTGCACAGAGCCGGGCGTCTGGGGGGTGCCCTGCACGGGCCCCTGCCACTGGCCACGCCCGGGCTAGGGAGGCAGCGGGGAGCCCTCTGGCGGGCCGGGTAGCTCCCCAGCCACCCCGCACCCCCTCCCAAATCCGGCCCTCGGCAGCCATGGGGCACCCCCGGAGTCCCCTGCGGGCCAACCAGGCTCTGGCCCTGCTGGGGGGAGCGGCGGGGGCGAGGGCTGCAGCAGTGGGGCTCTGGGGATTCACTGGCCAACCCCCCTTCCCCGTGGGGCGGTGACAGGCCCATTCCCCTTCTCCCCCCGCTGCCCCCAAAGCTGGCGCCAGATGCCAAGTCAAATAGCATGGCTGATCCTGTTACACGGTGCCGGCCCCGCCGGCTCCCGGCCCCTCCTTTGTGCCGCCAGTCAGGGCAATTAGCGCCCGCTCGCTAACGTCTTGATAGAGGGGAGCAGGCGGCCAGCGGGGGAGGAGAAGGGGCAGCCCCCGGGGGAAGGGAGAGCGAACAGCAAACTGCCCCTGGAGCTGGCCTGGACCTGCTCCTCTGCTCGGCCCAGCCCTGCCAGCCGGCCGTCACCCGCTCCCCTCGCGGCACCCGCCCCAGCAGCGGGCATCACTGGCTCCCAGCACAGGGGCCCTGGCAGGGCAGCCCAGAAGGAGGGGTTGATAGAAAGGCTCCCCCCACCCCAGCATATGCTGCCCTGCCCATGTGCTGAGCTGTTCCCGTACCACCCTCCCCCCCGCCTCCAGGAATCCCTGCATGGTTTTCCCTCCCCCAGGCTCGCTGCAGACAGCCCCCCAGGCAACCCCGGCCCCAGCTCCCTGTCAGCCCCCCCGTGGTGGGTCCATTCAGGGCCTGCGCCCCCGTGTCAGGGCAGGCAGTGGGCCCTCGGCGTGGAGGAGGGGTGGCAGTGCCAGGGGTGGGAGGGCTGTTAGCGGGTGCAATATCCGTCCCTTCCCTCTCCTGGCACCCTGGCCGCTCGCCCATCCATTGCCCAGGCAGCCCTGGCATGGGGCTCAGGATCGGGCCTTGGCTCTGCCAGCAGCCGTCCACTAACGCCAGCCAAGGCCCAGGGAGGGAAGGGATCTGCTGCCTGCCTGGCCCTCTGGGGTGGGCACAAGGGAGCCCATCTCAGTGCCCCCCACAGCACCGCCTCCGCCTGCTGCTCCTCCATGGGGGGGCGCCCGACTGAGCCTTCGTCCCCTAAGGCCAGAGCAAGATGGGCCAGGCGAAGGGCACGGCCCATCGGACAGGGACACACACAGGGTCCCCTGTGCCAAGAATTCTCCTGCTGCTTTGCTCATGCAGCTCGGGCGAGCCCCGCGGGTCCCTGGCTGTGTGCCCCCGGACCCACGATGCCCATCACAGAACAGCCACGGGCCCGCGGGGGGTGCGAGTGCGTGTCTGAGCCCACAAAGCGCCAATGGCCCCCGATCAGACATGCACCTGCCCCGTGTCAGCCCGTCTGCCCCGGGACCGGGCCCGGCTGCCGGAGGGGGCGACGGGCGTCCGTCTCTGGGTCTCGGCCCTGGCTGCCCTCACCCCTCCGCTGCATTTCGCTGCCCGCCCCCCGAGAGCAGGAAACGGGGGTGGCAGGTCCGCGCCGGCTGGCGCCCAGGGGCCTGTGGCGTGGCGGGCGAAAGGACACAAAGCCCCAGGAGGAGGGCAAGAGGGAAGGAGGGCAAGAACCACCTCCAGTTGCTCCCACCTAGCCGCGCCTTGATCCGCTGCTTCCTGCTTCGGAGCCCCGGCAGCCATGTTGGTCCCCTCCCTTGGCCGGGGACGGCGACGCCAGAGCCCCGCTGCTGAACTGAGGGGAGCCGGGGCAGGAGGAGCCGACGGGGAGATTTCAGCCCCTCAGACTTGGGACGTGAGAGCCCCAGGGGCCGGGCGCCGGGGCAGAGCGGGGCTTGGATGAGGGGCGACCCGAGCTCAGCGGGCACCGCCTCCAGCCCAACCCGCCAGACCCTCCCGGTGGACTCGGACCCCTTGCACAGCAGATGCCAGCCCCCCGGGCACCCCTCCTGTTGCCGTCCATCCCAAAGGCAAAGGGGTGGAGGGAGGGGCTGCTTTCCAACCCTTCCCTCCCTTTCTCTGCAGGGTTTGAAAGCCCCCCGGGCCCCTTCCCTCGCTCTGGCAGGGCAGCAGGCTGAATGAGGCCACTATTTCATTTGTTGGGCAACTCCCGGCTTTCAGGGTGGCATTAGCATGAGAATGCGGGCGCTGCCGTTTGCTGACAAAGGGCCTCGCAGACAAACAGCCGTGTAAACAGAAAGAATGCCACGGATTGTTCCCCGCCCTCCTCCTCCCCGCGCCCGGCCGGGGTTCCCCCTCTGGACCCTCGGCGGTCCCAGTCGCCCCCACACACCTTCGGGGCAACCTGGGCCAGCGAGAGAGGCCTCGGGGCCCTGGAGCTGGAAGGACTGGCCTCTGAGCGGAGCCCAAGGGGGCTGCCCCGGTGGCTAAGCACACACCCAGCGGGGAGCTGAGCAAGCTGGGTTCTCCCAGCTCGGGCGCTGAGTCACCGGTCGACCTTGTCCAACGCTCCCTGCCTCAGTTTCCCTGCCTGCCTAACAGGGACAGCAACACTAACATTCTGTCCCCTCTCCGAGGTGGGTGGGTATCGGTGTCCCCTTATACCTCCTCAGTGAAGAGCCCTGCAGAGGCCGGGCTGGGGCTCTCCGGCCGTGGGCATTGCTCGCTCCCGCAGGGGGGCCCAGGGGCTGCCATGCACGCCAGGGACCCTAGTGCGGGCACAGCAGCCGGTAGCCGCGTGTGACACCCGGCCACCCCGCCTGTGGCGCAGCGGGGGGAGGGCACTCACGGGAGGTAGGCGGAGCCTCCTTGCAGCTTGGCGCCGTCCCAGAAGCAGTCCAGCGGGGTCACAATCACGCAGGGGAAAAGCTTCTCGATCATCTGGGGGGGCGACACAAGGGGGAGCTCAGAACCACGGCCAAGGTGCCGTCCCCTATGCTGGACCCCCGCCCACCAGCGCTGCCCCCGCAGGCCAGGGCCCCGCCCCTCCAGCCCTGGCTCCCTGTGGCAGGACAAGAGCCTTCCCATCTACAGCTGCCCCCCCCCCCACCACGGGCGACTCCCCCTGCGTGGACGCAGCCCCCCCGTCCAGCCCTTCCCCACTGCCACCGGGCCAGGGAAAGCGAGCACCCCTCGTGCCCCCGCTCTCTGCCCAGGCAGGCGATGCCGGCGCATGAGCCAGCTGCTCTGCACCCCCGGGCCCGGGCAGCAGGACACCTTGGGTTTCCCGGGCACTTTGGCCCCAGGGCCTCACCCGCTCGATCATGCCGTTCTCAAGGATGGGGACGCCGGACTTGTAGCAGATTTTGTTCAAATCCCAGGATCTGGGGAAAGCAGCAGAGAAATGGAAGGAAGGTGAGATCACCGGAGGGAGCTCCATGGGGCTGGGCGTTCGGAGGGGGAGGGGGGAGCAACACCATAAGGGAGGATTAGGAAAGGCAGGTCATCAGGAGGGGCAGGGGCATCAGGAGATGCTCGGGGTGGGAGTTGTCAGGAGGGACAGGGGCACTGGGGTGGAGTGTGAGGAGTAGGTGGGTGTCAGGAGGCGGGGAGGTGCCGTGGGGGTATCAGGAGGTGGGGGAGTCAGGAGGGGCATTGGGAGGCGTGGGAGTACCAGGGGCGGGGTGTTAGAAGGGGAGGGGGCATCAGGAGAGGCAGGGGTGTCAGGAGAGGTGGGGAATCAGGAGGGGCATCAGGAGGTGTGGGAGCAACAGGGAGGTGGGTGTTAGGAGGGGTGGGGGGCCTCAGGAGAGGCGGGGGGGTGTCAGGAGGGGCATCAGGAGGCATGAGAGTACCAGGGGCGGAAGGTATTAGGAGGGGTGGGGGGTGGAATCCAGCCCCTGGGCCCCCCCAGGCCCACAGCCCTTGCGCGTGGTACTCACTTTCCGTAGGGCGAGATCTGCACCTTGCTGGCAGCCAGGGTTGCCTGCAGGTGCAGCTCCAGGGCCTCCTGGGTGAGGACGTTCTCCCCTTCCCGTGCCGGGGTCTGGATTAGCATTTGGGATGTGTAGACGGACTCTTCCCCCAGCTTCTCTTTCGTGTAGCGGAGCTCCTGGCTGAGCCGGCTGCCGGCTGCGGGAGAAGGAGAGGGCCCATGAGCCAGGCACCCGGGGGATCCTGCGACCGGCGGGGCCTGCAGATTCACCCCCCTTGCGAGCTCCAGTGGGACAAGTTCACCGGGTGCAACAGAGGGCGCGAGCGGCGCAGCGGCCCGGCCCGGCCCAGCCCAGCCGGCCTCCGCGCCAGGCCGGGCCACATGCAGCTGGCAGCCAACGTGCCGGCGTCGATGGGCCAGGGATGAGACCGAACGGGTGGCAAAAGTCAAAGGGGCCAGGCTGGCCCCCTGGCTGAGGCCTTAGAGATTTTGCAGGGGAAGACGGACAAATGGAACAGACACGGGCTACTGGAGCGCGTCCCAACGGCCCCTGCCACCCCCGACTCTGGGACCCCCCAGCCTCCGTCACGCGGACCTGAGAGATGCCCGGCCAGGCCGGAGGGCGAAGGACCCAGCCGACGTGGCCGCCCCTAGCACCGGAGGGGTGGGGGGGGGGACACGACACTATTCCGACCACCTTAGAAAGCTTTGCGGGCTCAGACACGCACACGCTTGCCCCTTCCTCTGTCATTGGGGGTCTGGGGTTTGGACGCAGCCAAGCCATTCCCAGCGCTACCCGCATGCTCAGCCCACCCGGCCAGGCCCCGCCTCTCCCCGGGGCTGCGTGCTGTCCGGAGACTCCCCCAACACGCAGGGCTGGCCACTCACCACGAGCCCCCTTCCTCTGCACGCAGCCTTCCCATGCCTGCTGGCCCCCCGGCCCGGCTGGACACACCTGGCTAGCGCAGCGAGGGGGCGCCTGCCAGCTGCTCCCCTGTCCACATCCCACTGTTCCGGGTCTCCCCCTCCAGCGCTGCAGCGCCGGGGGGCACGGCAGGCGCTGCCTGTCAGTGTGATGCCAGGGACACGTCCTGAGCCTTTCTGCAGTGCCAAAGGGCTCGATCCTGCAGCTCTTCCCGGGGCAGCCGCCCAGGGCGGCTCCCAGCTCTGCCACGCTCCCAACTCCCCTTCTCTCCGGGGCAGCCACAGGCTGCGGTCAGGAAAGGGGAAGGCGCAAGCCCCATCGCTGTTCGCCCCGTCGGCCCTAGGCCCTCGCGTTCCCGTCCACCGGAGAGGGACCGTAGCAACAGCAGGCCCTGGCCAGGAGGGAGCTCCACGCAGGCCAGGCCTGGGACGGGACACCAGGCAGAAGGGGCCCCCCACAGAACGGGCACGGGACTGGGCACCCCACGAGGGCGTCCTGCCCAGATTTCCTTCTCTCAGGTGTTTATTATGGTGGCACCTACAGCGCCCTCCCGAGTCGGGGCCCCACCGTGCCAGGCGCTGCCCATGCCCCTGGCAGGAGACGGCCGCTGCCCGGAAGAGCTCCCAATGTAACCGGACAGGAACGCCAAGGGAACCAGAGCTCGGGAGGGGGGTGACTGGACCCAACGGGCACCCAGCTCTCCCGATGCCCAGCTTACAGGCCGCTGCTCTCCGGCCAGCAGCCCCGCGGCTCCGAGAAGCCCCAGACGGATCTGTCCCGGAGCACGGATCCCGGCTGGCAGCCGCGGGGCTGGGAGCGAAGGACGCAGCAAGCCTCAGCCTCACCCCTGGCTCCAGCCAAGGGAGCAGGATTGGAGCCGCTCCCCGTCCCCCAACCCCGCTCAGGGCTCAGTGCAGGACTCCGCCGGCTCTGGCTGCCGGCCAGCGCATGGGAGGCCAAGCGCAGCGAGAGACAGACCACAAATAAGCAACAGAATCTTCGCCTTTAATTGCTTCTTATTTCTTTCAGGCTTTTATTTTTCCATCCCACCCTCCCTGAAGGGCCCAGGGAACAGCTGGGGACAGTCGGATGCCAGCTGTGAAGGAGGCAGGGCCGGGAAGTCAGGGGAAGGGCGGCGAGGGGGAGCCATTGTGCCGGTGAAATGGGACAGAGAGACACAAGGGTGCCGCGGGGGTGTCGGAGGAGGCGTCCAAAGCACGGCCGGCTGTTTGGGAGGTCAGGCGGGAGGTGCACTGAGCTGCTCCGGGCTCAGCTGAGCCACCCAGGAGAAACCCACCGAGGAGAGAGAAAAGGAGGGGAGAGTGGGACGGCGGACTGGGGGCATTATGAGAATGGATAGACCGATGGCACATGCTACAAACCCCACAGCACCCCACAAACCCCACAGCACTCCCGCTCCCTGAGCCCTGCCTGCCACGTGCGCCCCACGGACCCCACAGCACTCCCGCTCCCTGAGCCCTGCCTGCCACGTGCGCCCCACGGACCCCACAGCACTCCCACTCCCCGAGCCCTGCCTGCCACGCGCACCCCGCTAACCCCACAGCGCTCCCGCTCCCTGAGCCCCACCTGCCACGTGCGCCCCATGGACCCCACAGCACTCCCGCTCCCCGAGCCCTGCCTGCCACACGCACCCCGCTAACCCCACAGCACTCCCACTCCCCGAGCCCTGCCTGCCACGTGCGCCCCACGGACCCCACAGCGCTCCTGCTCCCCGAGCCCTGCCTGCCACGTGCGCCCCGCTAACCCCACAGCGATCCCGCTCCCCGAGCCCTGCCTGCCACGTGCGCCCCACAAACCCCACAGCGCTCCCGAGCCCCGCCTGCCACACGCACCCCGCTAACCCCACAGCGCTCCCGCTCCCCGAGCCCTGCCTGCCACGCGTACCCCGCAGACCCCACAGCACTCCCACTCCCCGAGCCTTGCCTGCCACGCGTACCCCGCAGACCCCACAGCGCTCCCACTCCCCGAGCCTTGCCTGCCATGCGCATCCCGCTAACCCCACAGCGCTCCCGCTGCCCGAGCCCCGCCTGCCACGTGCGCCCCATGGACCCCACTGTGATCCTGCCCCCAAATCTCCGCACCCCACAGCACTCCCACTCCCCAAGCCCTGCCTACCACCCGGGCCCCATGGACCCCACAGCACTCCCGCTCCCCGAGCCCTGCCTTCCACGCAGGCCCCATGGACCCCCCACAGTGATCCTGCCCCCCAATCCCCGCACCCCACAGTGATCCCGCTCCCCGAGCCCCGCCCGTCCAGCAGCGGGGGATTTCCGTGGCGTGTCTGTCATTGCCGACGCTGGCGGCTGCAGGAATAGCTGCACATCTGCAAGGGGGCTGGGGGGCAGAAAGCCGTCCCTTGTCATTAGTGTTAATTTGGAACAGGGCCCCCCGAGCCACGGGAGAGCTTCAAAGGCGACTGAGGAAGCCTCAAATTCCAACCCCCTAATTACCCGGGGAGCGACATGAAAAGACAGGGCCGGGGCCCAGGGCCTGCCAAGAGCACTTCAAATGGGAGGCTCGCTCGCTGGCCAGGCCCGGCCCCAGCTCTGGCACCGGGGACGCTCCCCCCCGACCCCCCCAGCTCCGAGCGGCGGGCGCACCACCGTGCCAGCCGCGGTCGGCCCAGGGCGAGGGGGCTCCGAGGGGGGAAGGGGCCCTGCCAGCCTGGACGATAGCAACAATGAGCATGTTAATGAGGAGCCCTATGCAAATTCTCCTTTCCTCCAATTAACAAAAGGCGCAGTCGGCTTTCTCATGCGCTGGGGCAGGGCCCCTCTGCGCCCAGCCAGCCCCTCCCTCGGGCTTAGCAGCACCCCGCCTTTGCCTCAGAGAGCCCCCTCCCCACTGGGCCCGACTCTGTGCCCCGAGGGCTTTGCGCCAGCCCTTCCCTCTCCCCCTGTGCTGGCATCCAGGCAAGCGCGCGGCCCCCGCCCCCCAGGCATGGAAGGTACCAGTGCCCGGGGGCCCTGGGGCGGTGCCCAAGCCCGGCTCCCCCCGGCCCTGCGCTCTGCGCCAGGCCCCGGCATGCACCAGCCCTGCTGTTGAGTTAGACCCCGCGAGGCCTCGTGTCGCTGGCCGGGCCCGGCTCTGCCAGCGGCGGCGGGGCTGAACGGGACCAAGGGGGCGGGCGCCGGGCCAGTCGGCTTCCGAGCACGGGTCCCTGGCGTCCGGACCTGCCCTGCAGCGCCTGTCGGGGCCAGTTCAGAGCCGGGGCGCCGCTCACGCTCCGGGCTGTCCTCCTTGGGCCGGGGCAGGGCGGAGCGTACCCAGCGGGCGGGCAGGGGCTGGTGCCCACGGCGGCGGTGTCGCTGGGGCAAGCAGCCAGAAGGGGGCGCTTTCCACTCCCGGGGCTGGCACCCGCTCCGCCGGGCAGCCCTCCCCTCTGTGCTCAGCCGCCTGGGACAGCAGCCCACGGATCCCCACGATCAAATCCGCAGCGAAATCACAGCTCCGGGCACCTCCCCGACCCCGCCAGGCCACCCCCGGAGGGCAGGCCGGGGAACGACCCCTCCTCTCCCCATGGCTCAGCCTGGTGCCACCCCACTGTAGGGCATTTTCTCTCCAGCGAAGCCCACTGGGTTGTCACCACTCGCCCGCCAGCCCCCCAGAGACAGGCCCCGTGGCCCCCGCCCCCCGCAGCCTCCAGTCTCAATGCCAGGGCACCCAGAGCCAGGGACAGAACCCAGCAGCCAGGGCCAGGCCCTACCCACTGGCCCAAGCTGCCCCCAGCTTCCTCCTGACGGGGGCAGGGGAGGGGGCCACGCCGGAGGCCAGCTTGCTGGAGGTAGGCCCACCCGCTGGGGCTGGGGCTGGGGCTGGGGCTCTGAGCCAGGTGCCCGCGGATGGGCGGAGAGGCAGGGCTGATGCCCCACCAGCCTGGCCCACGCTAGACTCTTTTGGGGCACACCCCCTCGGACAGGAGAAAGCCAGGAGCCAGTGCCCTGCAATCTAGTTACTCTCCCACAGCCCGGCTCTGCTGGCGGAAAACCAGGGCAGTGTCTCCCTCAGCTGCAGAGCCCGTGGGGGGCGGATCGGGCCCCTGGAGCCAGCCCCTCTCTCCTGGCTGCCCCACAGCAGAGTAGCCGCCTGTCTGACCCGGGCAGGCAGCGGCCCCGCCTGCGCACCCCGCCACTGGTGGGGCCGAGCTCTGGGCCTCTCTGCGACGGTGGCTTCCGGGCCTACTGGGGGCCAGATGAGCCCCCCAACTCGTCCCAGGAGGCAGGGCCGGATCCCTCCCCGAGACGCTCCCTCTCCAATAGCAGGCCCATGAGCAGAGCCCCCCGCCTGCCACAAACCTTCGCCCCCAGCCGCAGCATGGACCCGCTCGGCCACGCCAGGGCTGTCATCAGCCAACGGGTTAGGGAACCCCGGTCTCCTGGCTCCCCGCAGCCGGTTGCGCCCCCCCCCCCGAACCTCCGGGAGGCTTGGCTCACCCAGCGGGGCTTTTATGGGGGCGCCCAAAGTGCCCCCTTCCAAGGTCACCAGCAGCCCCCTGGGGCATCACATGCCACCTGGGAGTTCCCCTGTGCTTGTAGGGACCAGACCCTGCGGGGAGGGGCGCGACGAGACAGAAAGGGGGAAATACTGGGATGGGGGGGGAATAGGCGCCTATATAGGGGAAAGCTCCGAATATCGAATCGGGACACCTGGTCACGCCACTGAGAAAGGCCTGGGCCGAGCAGCCGAGGAAGGACGACGGCAATGCCACCCCCAGCGCAGGCAGGGCTGGGAGGAGGAGCATCTGGAGCGGGGCGGGGCAGAGTCAGCGCTAGTCCCCGTGCCTCGGTTTCCCCTCTGGCAGCGTTGGGGCTCATGGCCCCGCGGGGTGGGAGGCTGCGGGCCGTGCTGTCTGCAACGCGCCTGGAGCTCCCGGGACACAGGGCCCGCGGGAAGGGCAGAAATCCCAGGGCTGGCCCTAACACGAACGGGGGAAACGACTCGCCCGCTGTGAAGCCAGCTGTCTGCCAGCCAGGGGAAAGCCAGGGCCAGGAACACAGACAGTGTTCCTGTGGGCAGGCTGGCGCCTGGGCACCCCCAGCTATGGGGCACACTCCCTACTACCACCCTGCAACCTGCCGTGGGCTCGCATCCCTGCCCCGCCCAGCCTCGCCCTGCAGATCTCAGCCTGAACCCATCGCTCTGGTACCTGGGCACCTACAATCTCCCCTCCTCTCCCGGCGAGGAGCCCCTGGCAGCCATTACTGCACCCCGATTTCATGGCTCCCCCCGGGGCCCGAACATTAGTGTCAGGCCTGGTCCATGGGGCTGCCCTGCTTTTGTACCCGCGGGAAGCCAGGTGGGAGGGCATGAGCAGGCAGCGCCAGTGGGAGGGCATGGCCCGGGCACAAAGTGCTGCAGGGGTCCTCAGCCGAGGCAGCCAGGAGATACCCCTACGTAACACACAACAGCATCACGCACAACCCACCCTCTCAACCCACAACAGCGTCACGCACAGCCTGAGCCCCCCACATAAATTACAACAGTGTCACACACAGCCCGGAGCCCCCACGTAACCCACACAGCGTCACGCACAGCCCAGGACCCCCACATAACCCACAACAGCATCACGCACAGCCCGGGGCCCCCCACATAAATTACAACAGCGTCACGCACAGCCCGGAGCCCCCACGTAACCCACAACAGCGTCACGCACAGCCCGGGGCCCCCACGTAACGCACAACAGCGTCACGCACAGCCCGGGGCCCCCACGTAACCCACAACAGTGCCAAGCACAGCCCGGGGCCCCCACGTAATGCACAACAGTGCCAAGCACAGCCCGGGGCCCCCACGTAACCCACAACAGTGGCACGCACAGCCCGGGGGCCCCATGTAACCCACAACAGCGTCATGAACAGCCCGGGGGCCCCACATAACCCACAACAGCGTCATGCACAGCCCGGGGGCCCCCCAACGTAACACACAATGGGGTTACACACAGCCTCCCCTTTCCCCACTTGTGTAGCCCACAACAGCGTCACACACAGCCTGGGGGGTTCTGACATAACGCAATTACCCAGCATCACATCTAGCGGCACCAGAGCCTCTGCCTCTCGTCCGCCTGCAGAGCGAGCCAAGAGAGCGGCGTGGCGGGAAAGGAACAGCACCGGGAGCACACGGCGAGAGTCTGCAGACAGCGCCCAGCTGGGGCAGGGGGTTGCAGGTGCTGAGAGGACGGGATCTTTGCATTCAGAATGCCCTGGGCCAGGCGGAGAACTGCTCTGAGGGACGTCGGATGCCCAACACGGCCCACTGCCTGGGAAGGGCCCCTCGGTTGCGCCCCGTGCCCAGTGGGAAGCGAGTGCCAGGGAAGAGAGCTGTGGAAAGGGACCGGGGGGTTCGCGCCGCAGCTGACGGCTCTTCAGCGCGCAGTGAGGCCGGTGGCTGATTCAGCCTCACCAGAAACTCCTCCGGCACCGAAAGCGCCAGATTCCCGCCGAGGGGGGCCCGGCTCCGGATCACTTGCTGCAACACGAGCGGCCGTGATTGGCTCCGGCGCTGCCAGTGAGGGCCGGGGATAATGCCCTGCCGGAGCCGCTCTCCCCGCACTCCCTCCTGTCCACTCCCGCACCAGGGGGCGCGGCGCCCTCTCCGCCGGCTGCTGCTGCTCGCTGCCTGGCCCAGGTGAGTGGGGCGGGGCTGGGCTGGCTCCCGGGGCCAGAGCTAAGCTCACCCAGGGCTCTGCCTGTACCACGGCATCCACCAGCTGAGCCCCGCTGTCAGCGTGCCGCCTTGGACCCCGCAAACTCTTTGGCCAAGCCTGCTATTAGCTGCGACGTCATCCGCAAGACAGGAAAAGTCATTCTTGCGCTGTACACGGCGCGGGTTAGGCCTAGCTGGAGTACGGTGCCCAGTGGCGGGGGCCGCATTTCAGGAAAGAGGCAGACAAGTACAAACTGGAGACAGCTCAGAGCAGTGCCAGAAATATGATGAACGGTCACTAGAAAACATGAGCTCTGAGGGAAGATTGACAAAAAGGGGTTTGCTGAGTCAGCAAAAGCGAAGTCCCAGAGGGGACGTGATAACAGTTTTCAAGTTTATAAAAGGGTGTTACAAGGAGGAGGGAGAAAAATTGTTCTCCTTGGCCTCTGGTGACAGGACAAGAAGCAATGGGCTTAAACTGCAGCAAGGGAAGTTTACGTTGGACATTAGAGAAAACTTCCTGCCTGTCAGAGTGGTTAAACACTGGAATAAATTGCCTAGGGAGGTTGTGGAATCTCCATCACTGGAGATTTGTAAGAGCAGGTTGGACAGACACCTGCCAGGGACAATCTAGATCAGGGCTGTCAAGGACTGTGGACCACATGTGAACCGCCAGAGACCACAACATCTTTTTATTTCCTTGTTCTCGTTCTTGTTGCTGGGTTTGTGCTATTTTCTCTGGAGTCTGGAATTTGATTACCAGGGTTCCCCCATATAACCCACAACAGCGCCACGCACAGCCCAGGTTCTTCCATATAACCCACAACACTGCCACACACAGTCCAGGGCCCCCCATGTAACCCACAACAGCGCCACACACAGCCCAGGGCCCCCCATGTAACCCACAACAGCGCCACACACAGCCCAGAGCCCCCCATGTAACCCACAACAGCGCCACACACAGCCCAGAGCCCCCCATGTAACCCACAACAATGCCATACACAGCCCAAGGCCCCCCATGTAACCCACAACAGCACCACACTTGGACCCTGACACTAAATAATTGATTACGCTGGCCAAGATGCCCTTAGTGCAGGGGACCATCCCTTGAGGTCCCTTCCAGTCCTTCTAGCCTCCAAGAACCAGGACATCACATCACACACGACATGACACCTTTGGGCCTCCGGCACCATGGGCAGCGCATAAACTGCCAGCTGGAGGCTAGCTCCCAGCCCCTCCCCTTCCACCTGAAGGGCCACCCCTTCCGCGCCCCCTCCTGCCAGAGCCCAGTGCCCCCCATGGCTGCCTGTCCCAGCCCCAGGCTAGCACCCCCAGTCCCGGAGCGCTGGGAAGGCAGGTGGCGGTGCAGGCCAAGCTGGGGCCATGTCACAGGGAGAGCCACAGAGCAGGACGCAGAAGGGGGGGGCATGGGCGGGGCCACGCCTGGCTGTTTGGGGAGGCACAGCTTCCCGCAGTCCATGTCCGGCACCTCACAACGACACACCGAGACATCACAGTCCCCCCAGGAAGGGCAACGCACTGGGCTGCTCTTCAGCCTGGCTTCAATTCCCCTCTCTGCAGCTTTGGGCAAGTCCTGGGGCCTGGGTGCGGCTCTGTGCCTCAGTTTCCCCAGCCATGCAATGGGGCCAATCACCCTGCCCCCGTGTGTGAGCTGGGAGCACGCCGGGCGAGGGGCTGTGTCACTGAGCGTCCCATGCAGTACCTAGCACGACGGGGCCCAGATCTCAGCTGGGGCAATAGGTGCTGCCGTAATACACCTGGGAAGGGCCCCGTGTGTGCATGCCCCCAGGCTGTGCGCAAGCGCCCTGCCCGTTGGTGCACAGGAGGCCACAGGCTGCGCCGCGGGAGGCTTAACAGCCCCGCCAAGGGAAATTCGACAGGCTCCTCCCAAGTGCAGCCCTGCCCTGCGGGGCCTCCAGGGCGACCCCCCCCAGGCCGTGCCCAGCGCCGCGCTCCTGCGGTCAGGGCAGGCCGGCGGCAGCGACGCAGCGGCAGGGAGGGTGATCCGGGCGGGGGGGCCGCGTCGCTGCACCAGGCCCTGGCTGTCCTGTCCTGCTGGGCTCTCAGCACAAGGCAGCTGTGAGGAGACGGGCCAGGCGCCACGTCGGGGCCCGTAGAGGTCCCGCCGTCGGCCCAGCGCCAGCGGGCTGCAGGGGCCAGCAAGGGCCTGGTCCAAAGCCCAGTGAGTCCCTGTCCACCCACGTGCGCTGCTCAGGCCGCAGAGAGGACACCCCCACCCCCCCAACCCGTGCTCCACTGGGGGCTGGCTGCCCAGCCCGCCCCGCGACAGGCCCCTTCAGGCAGGCCCAGGGGCGGAGGTGGGGGGGACAAGCGACGCAGCCTCCCCCGGCCCCGGAGCTCGCACGTCCCGGCCCCCGCGCGCGCTGCCTCAGCTCCCCGGCCGCGGCCCGGAGGGCAGCCGCGCACGCAGGCCGGGGGCCACCTTCAGAGTGTTGTGGGCCGGATTAGCGGGATTAGGGAGCGGGTGAAAGGAGCCGTGCTGCTCGGGAGGAAGCCGCGCCGAGGGCAGGCTAACAGAGCCATTTTCACCTGGCCCGCCCACGCCCGCCAGCCTCGCCTGTCACAACACGGCCGCCGCCCCCCGCCGGGGCAGGGGGGCAGAGAGTGCAGCCAGGCGGGCGCCCGGGGTGGGCATGGGAAGGGCGGGGGGCTCGCAGCCCCCTTCCAGCACAACCCCCGCCCGGCCGGCTGGGGGATGGACACATCATTCGTGCCCCCCCCCGGTCTCTCACAACCGCTGCCCCCCAAAAGCAGGTTCTCCAGCCGCCTTTCTAACCAAAGCCGGCAAAGGGCGACCGGCTTCCCCAGCCCGCCTGTTTCTACCCCGGCCTCTTATCCCCAGAAAGCCCCCGGGCTGGTGCTGGGGGTGGCTGCGGGGGAGGGGAACGGCCTCTCCCAAAGCAGCTCCCAGAGCCGGGAACGAGGGGCAACACGACCCCCCCAAAAAAGGGGGGGGGAGAGTCGGTTGGGAACCATTCACGGCTCAGACTCCTGTCAGCACTGACATAAATTTCCACTGGTGTTGGCATTTAGGCCCGGGCCATTTCCATATGTATGGGGCTGCCTGGACTAATTATGCTAATCATCTCCTCTGTCGGGCGCTGTGAAAAATGGCTGCATTAGGCACTCCACTGCCTGCTAATGTGCCTTCATGCGGGGCTGAAACACACATTCATCCCCCTCTGAAAGGCGGAATTTTTCCACATTGCTGCCTTCATTCAGGCACGAAATGAAGGGTTTGAACTCGGACCACTTTTCCAGGCCCAGGGAGGAAGCAGAGAATACACCTCCCTTCTCGGCCCCTCTCCCTGCCCCCCAACCCCGTCACAAACCCCGCACACTCAAACTTGGCTGCCCGCAACGCTCTCGCAGGGTCTTCAAAAAACCACCCAACACCCCGGCACGTTTTCCATCCGACACAAGCAATCAGTCACTGGGGGTGAAAGGGCCAGCAAGGTACCTCCCCCTGCACCCCCCAAAAAGAGAGATTTCTACCCCCGCGCAGCTTTGGCAAATCGAACCAGGCGCTGGCTCTGAGCAGGCTTCAGACAAGAAAGCGCCTTTCACAGCCAGCCCCGGCTGCAGGGAGACGCGGCTTCCGAGCAAATGTCACAGCGGAGGGAGCAGACAAAGCAGATTTGGAAGCTAATGGGGCAGGCTGGGGAGTGCGGTGGGGAATCCTCCACTTGCTGCCTGAATACAAACCTGGCCTCTCTCGCTGGCGCGGAGAGGGCAGCCTGCCCCGAAGGGCTGGGCTAGCGTAGGGGTCGCCCCTGCCCCCCAACAGAGCGCAGGGCGGGGGACGCAGGGGCAGCTGAACAGACACGAGGATGCAAAGGTACCAGCTCAGCGCAGCTACCCCACGAACACGTCCAGAGTCAAACCGGGCGCCCCCAGCCCCCTCCGGAGAACGGGGCCTCTGCGCGTCTCCCTGCCACTCGGCCACCCTCGCCCCGCGCGCTGACGTCTCCGGACGTGGTTTCCTGCGACCCCTGCTCCCTTCGCAGTCCAGGGACAGCCCCTGCCCCTTCAAGCCCAGGCGCTGGCTTGGAGCAAGCCCCCTGCTAGTGTGCAGCTAGCTCCGGTGGGCCTGGATCCCAGCAGGCTCCTCGTCCGGCCATCAGCCCCCCCACTCCTCTGCGGAGCCTGCCGTTAGCCAGGGGACCACTCAGGAACCTGCCCCCCCAGCCCCTGCTCCGCACACGCTGCCACCCCCCCCGCCCCACGAGCCACGTCGGCTGTGCCCGAAACCAAGCCAGGCGGCTACGGACAGGCCACTGGGCCAGACACCAGGCCACCAGCATCTCCCCCTCCATCCCTGGCCAGGCGGGGCCCGGTGCTCAAGGTCCGAAGGCTTAGATCCCCGAGTGGGGCGCAGGGGCCCAGCATGCGCATTGGCCTCCAGGGGGCACTGCTGCCCCAGAACTCAGGGCTGCGGGGGCACAGGAGGGGTCTCAGTGGGGGTCACTGACCGGCACCCACCATACAGCTTCCCTCCAGCCTCCCCAGCCCCACAGGCCTCGTATGGCAGCTGCTCCCCACAGCTACTCCCTTGTTCCCCTTCGCGGGACCCCCACGGCTGCCTCCCTTCCCCCCTCCCCTCTCTTCATCCCGCCATGCCCTGCCCCCACTGATCCGCACAGACCAGCTCGGAATCCCCCCCCCGCACACTGGGGGGCACTCAGCCCCTCACCCTCAGACCTGCCTCCAGCGGGGGCGGCTCCCGCACCCCAGGTGGCTGGGAAGCGGCTGCGCTGGGCTGCCGGAGGCTACCCCAGCCTTCCCCTGACCCAGGCCTCGGCCCCATAAATCAGCCGCAGCCCGGCCCCCTGGCCCTGCAGACACACTCAGACGGCCAGGAACAGCTGCCAGGTGGCCAGGGAGACCTCACCACTCAGCCAGGGGGGGTCAAAGCCTCCAAGAGGCTAATTGCTTGAGAGGCGCCTAATTGAACATTTCCCCAGGCGCTTCCCATGTGCTTTCCCATCCCACCATGGGATCAGGCCGGTCAATAACCCCCGGGGCCAGCGCCCACCTCAGCCCCTCTCCACAGGCTGCCCCCCTGGGCTCCAGGGGCAGACGTCACCCACCCCGGTCCCGGTCCCCCAGCCGGGGGCAGGAGGCGATCTCCCTCGGGGAGCTCTCCCGCCAGGCTGCGCCACGGGACAGGATCGGGCCCCGCGCAGGCGCCCCGAGGAGCAAACGACTTCACGACAAGGCTGCTTTGAAAGTCTGGCAGGGGCCTGGGTGTCGGGCAGAGAAAGGGCCGGAGGGACACCCAGGTCACCCCGTCTGGCCCCCTGTAATCCTCAGCGTGCACTAGCCCAGTGCCTATGGGTTACCGCCCTCGAGAGACTCGCTTCTACGTGCCACTGGTGGAGACTGGGCTGGGGGCACCCCAGTGCCCGCAGCCCCCAGTGCAGGGAAGTGTGTAACTGCGAGAAACCCAGATAAGCCTGGCACGGGACCTGCACCCAGACGCTGCAGACAGGGCTGGATTAAGCGGGGGGCGCCTGATGGCAGCTGTAAGGGGCGCAGTGCACCGGGGGGGCGGGGCCACACATGTGCCGTGCACCTGGAGGTGGAGCTGTGCATGCATCGCGCGCCCGCTGCCCGGGGCGGAGGAATGGCTCGAGCCGGCCCTGGCTGCAGAGCAAGGCAAAACAGTCCCACAGTCCCTTCCAAACTGACCGGGGAGGGCGGGATTTCTTCTTGGCCCCACATGTGGCATGGACCAGCCAGCCACAGCTTCAGGGGCGTGTGATCGGTGCCGCCCCAGAGCCCTGCCTCACCCAGCCGCACCTCCCGTCTCCAGCCGGGGCCATGCCCCCTAGGAAGGAGAATCCTAGAATGCACTGGGGAGAGAATCCCTTCCTGACCCCTGCCTGTGGCCAGCTGCAACCCTGAAGCATGAGTGTGAGGAACATGCGGCAGAAGCGGGTCCCAGCGTCGCCAGGCCCGGCCCCCAGCTTCACAAGGGGTCCCACCGGAGAGTCATCATGCTCCTGCACGTCTCCTGCCCTCTCCCCAAACGCCGCACGCTGGGAGGCTGCTCCCGAGCCTTGCCCCTTTGACGGGGAGAAACTTTCTTCTAGCTCCCAGCCTGGTCGCCCCGGGCTGGTTCGTGCCCGTTTGGTCCCGTGCCAGCTCCGCCCCTCTGCTTAACAAGCTCGTCGCCCTGCCTCAGTGGGGCTACCGGGGGGCATTGCGAGGGAGTGACGATGAGTCCCCTCTCGGCCCCGTCCTGCTCCCCCAGCCCCCCATTCCCCGACCAGCCTCGTGGCTCTTCCTGGCACCGGTCCCAGGCTGGGGGCTGCATCAGTAGCTGCCCAGCGGCACCGTCTGCCCCCCGAGCTGTGCTCTGCCCAGGGACGTGAGCAGCCGGCTGCACTGCCAGGGAGCCAAGCGCCGGTGCCAGGCACCCACCCAACAGTGCCTGCGAGTCCATGGGCCCACGAGCTTCCCAGGGAGTGGCCCTGCCTGCAGGACTTGGCCCCACCATGGGGAGAGAGGAGACTGGAGCCTCCCTGGCCAGTTCTGCCCTGTCGCCCCACCGCGCTGGCAGCAGTTCTGAACAGGCCCCCTTGGCACCCCCACGCCCGGGCAGACAGCGCCCCACCCCCGCCACTAGCGACCCGGGTCTGCTGAGACCCTGCAGCTGAGCACAAAGGCACCTGGTTCTGATGGGACTTCAGCCAGCCCAGCTCCACCCTCCACCTTGGGCCCAGGTGGATCTGCTCCGGCCACTGCTCGGTGGCTGCTTTACCATTTGCCCCACAGAGACACACGCAGCAGCTGGCCTGAGCCCAGAAAATCAAACCCCGCCCATGCCAGGGCAGGGACCTCTTGCTGCCCCCCACCCTGCCCCACCCCTCAGCCTGCCCTTCCCCACCCTGTGCCCGGAGAGGCCGGAGCTGGGCCAAGACGTCCAGCCCAGCGGTTCCCAACCATTTTTATACTGCGACCGGCAAACCCATTCACAAACTTTTGGCGGGCCGCTAGCATTGTATCTGCATATTTATTATGCAAATAATAAACATGCAATTAAAATGTTACTTGTCCATCAAAGCCCGGCCCCCAGAGCCGCCGCGAACAGCCCGCTTCAGTTGCCACAGCCCGGCGGATTCCGCTGCTGAAGCCGGCTCTTCCCGGCGGCCCTGGGCACCGGGGCTGGAGTACACCTGGCCCTTGAGTCCCCCAGTGCCAGCCCCAACCCCTAATACCCCCCACACCTCCACTGCCCCCACCGCCAGCCACAGACCCAGAGTCCCCTGCACCCAACCCCAGTGCCACTCCCCTGCCCCTTAGAGCCCCACCAGACCCCCAGTGCCAGCCTCCTGTTTTCAGAGCCCCACTGCACCCAACCCCGACTCCCCTCCAGTGCCAGCCCCAATATTAGCCCCATCCCCAGAGCCCCCAATGCCAGCCCCCCGCCTCTTAGAGCCTCTCAGCTCCAGCCCCGGAGCCCCCAGTGCCTGCCCCGCCCCCCTCACCTAGCCCTGCACTGCTGCCCGGGTCACAGCTGTTCTAAGGCTGCCCCCCCCGCCAGGCTCCACACGGCCCTCCCGCCGCGCAGCGAACCGCTCTTCCGTGTCCGGGAGGAGACCCTGGCAGGACACGCCCCTCCCAACAGCCGTGGCGCCCTGCCCCCAGCCCCCAGCCCCACTGGTCTAGCCCCTGTGCCACATTAGCAAGGGGCAGCCCTGGCTCAGGGCAGGGCCGGCGGATGGGAGGGCCGGGTGGCTCCCTGCAGAAAGGGCCGTGCCAGGGTGCGGCTGTGGGCAAAAGCCATTGGGGGCAGCTGCCAAGCACAGACACAGCCAGGCTATGGATATCCCGAGCCCAGCTGCCCCTTCTCTGTGACGGCTCCTCACCGGGGCACAGGCCGATGCCAGCCGCCTGCCCCGGCCGCCCACAGCCCCTAGCGAGGAAGGGCAGGCGCTGAGGGCGGCAAACTCCCCTTTGGGAGGGGCCAGTCTCCCAGGCTCCGGCTCACCCGCCCCGCCTGGCTCTCGGGCAGCAGAAAGGGCCCGGAAGGCCCAATCAAGCCACGTCCCTGCACCGGGAGCTTGTCAGTCCCAGTCTCCCAAGCCTGCTAAGCAAGGGCCCGATCCTCCAGCCACCACGGCGGGCAAGCCGAGCCCACGGGCCTGGACGGGGCCTGCCACCCCAGAACAGAGCCAGATGCCCAAGTGCCCAGCAGCTTCCCAAGCGCCGACAGTGCCCAAGGGGCTGCCGCCAAAACCGTCCCTTGGGTCCCGACAACTGCCCAGCCCTGAGCCGGGGGACGCGGCAGCCGCCCAGCCTGCTCTGGGGTCTCCGCCCTGCAGGGCTTCGTGGTGCTTTGCCCGAGGTCCTGCGCAGAGGAGCTGACAGCACAAGCCTGGCCCAGCTGGGAGGGGTACACGGGGTCAGCAGATCTCATGCCATCATTGACAGCCCTTGGCCCTACACGCTGCTCATTCACGGCACCAGGCAGACACCACCCCACCCACCTGGGTAAAGGCTCTCAGATGCCTTTTACAGCTGGGGAAACCGAGTTACAGAGCAGCAGCTGGTGCCGCTCAAAGCCCAGCCGGCAAGTCAGAATGGGACCCCACCTGCCTCTTGTACCTATCACGTTCCTCTACCCCGCGCTGCCCATCGCGCGCCCTAAGCCCCCACACAGCCACTGCCCGCGGCCTTCCAGCGGATTGCGCCCTCGGGGGCCAACACGCTCCAGCGCAGGGCCCCTGTGAGCCCGCCAGCCTGGCACCCGCTCCAGGCAGCACCTGGCACCCGCTCCAGAGCAGCAGGAGGGAACGTTCAGCCCCCCGGGGTTCCACGCACCCTCCCCACACGATCCCCCCCCATGGCGCCCGTTCCCGTCACACCCGCCCTTGGAGACGCCCCGCCCGGCTCTCACCCACCCAGCCACGCAGCCCGCTTCCCTGCCCCGTTGCACCGGCGCCGAGCCCCAGCGAGCGAAATCGCACACGGTGCAGCCTCGCTTCGCCCGCCGAGCTGCCGGGAGGGGCATTTCCTGTCGATAAATTCCCAACAGCTGCAGCTTGGGCCGGATCTCTCCCCCCCCCCCAAATCTCTGTAAGGCAGGGAAAGGGCGGGGGAGGGGAGGGGGAGTCCTCACCTCCTTTTCTGAGCAGCCGCCCAGACACCCCTCCTGGTTGTGTGAAACAGGTGTGTAAACTTTGTGGGCATTCACAGCCATGGGGGGAGGGGAAGGAGGGCTCTTTTAAAGGGCCGGGCGAGGAAAGTTGCTTCCATTGTTGAACCAACTCCAAGAGGAGCGCAGGACCACACAGGGAGTTTGGGGGCGGGGAGGGAGGAGAGCGGGAGCGCAAAGATGGCTGACACAAGCAGAGGGTGTGAAGGTCCGAGCCAGCCTGGCTGGGGAGAGGGGCTGCGAGAGGGGGTGAGGCGGGCATCCCCGAGGCCTGGAGGCCAGCGCCCCGAGAAAGGGCGCAGGAAGCGCCGAACGCCGCCCCGGCCGAGCGCAGAAATCCCGGCTGAACTTATTCCTAACAAAGGGCTCGTTTTTATCAAACGTTTCCACTAGGAAATGAGGCTTTTCTCCCGCCCGCCCCTGGCTTTCGGCTGCTTGCGCTCCGGCTGATTCCCGCTGCCCCCGTGGCAGGCGCGGGCCTGGGCCAGCCGGGCTCTGACAGCGCTGCCAGGCACCGGCCGGTCATGTCAGAAAGGCAGCATCAGAGCAGGGCCCCGCGGGCAAGAAAGAATTCACACCTGTCCGCGGACGGCAACCCGCACGCCAGGCAGCACCGCACCGCACCGCACGCGCCCCCCCCCCGGCTGCATCCCCAACGCTGCGCAAACCTTCGGTCCCCTCTCCCACCCGCCCAGCTGGCACATGGGTGCCAGGCGCTGCTGTGGGAACGCCAGCGGGCTCAAGGCAGCCCCTTCCCTCAGGGGCCGTGCATCGCCCGGGGGGTGTTTACGCTGAGGAGCGTGTGCGTGACACACACGTTTGCACGGTTCACATGCTCGTGCACGTGCATTGTGGGGCGCTCTCTGTCCCTGCATTTCACCTGTGCCACAGCCGAGGGGTCAAAGGCGAGAGCAAGGCAGGGACGAGCGTGTCTCCGTGTTATCACGGGACGTTCACGTCCGTGCAAGAAGCACTCTCACATCTCGGCAGGGCGCGGGCAGGACCCCTCCTGGGACACTCCCACAGGCGCGCAGAGCCAACCCCCCCAGAGTCCGGTTCCCAGCCTACGCTCAGCCATCTCCCATCTAGGGCTGGCACCCACGGGGCATGGAAACCATTCCCCACAGCCCGTCTGCTGTGCACTCCTGCCCCACTGCTCCCGGACAATCCTGCTCCCACAGTGCTCCCCTCCCCATTGCGCCCAGACAGCCCTGCCCCACAGTGCCCTCCTGCCCCACTGCGCCCGGACAATCCTGCTCCCACAGTGCTCCCCACCCCATTGCGCCCAGACAGCCCTGCCCCACAGTGCCCTCCTGCCCCACTGCGCCCGGACAATCCTGCTCCCACAGTGCTCCCCACCCCATTGCGCCCAGACAGCCCTGCCCCACAGTGCCCTCCTGCCCCACTGCGCCCGGACAATCCTGCTCCCACAGTGCTCCCACCCCATTGCGCCCAGACAGCCCTGCCCCACAGTGCCCTCCTGCCCCACTGCGCCCGGACAATCCTGCTCCCACAGTGCTCCCCTCCCCATTGCGCCCAGACAGCCCTGCCCCACAGTGCCCTCCTGCCCCACTGCGCCCAGACAGCCCTGCCCCCACAGCGCCCTCCTGCCCCACTGCGCCCAGACAGCCCTGCCCCCACAGCGCCCTCCTGAGCCCAGACAGCCCTGCCCCCACAGCGCCCTCCTGAGCCCAGACAGCCCTGCCCCCACAGCGCCCTCCTGCCCCACTGCGCCCAGACAGCGCTGCCCCCACAGCGCCCTCCTGCCCCACTGCGCCCGGACAGCCCTGCCCCACAGCGCCCCCCCGCTCCACTGCGCCCAGACAGCCCTGCCCCACAGCACCCTCCTGCCCCACTGCGCCCAGACAGCCCTGCCCCACAGTGTCCCCACCCCATAGCACCCTCCCACCCCATTGCGCCCGGACAGCCCTGCCCCCATAGCACCCTCCTGCCCCACTGCGCCCAGACAGCCCTGCCCCACAGTGTCCCCCACCCCATAGCACCCTCCCACCCCACTGCGCCCGGACAGCCCTGCCCCACAGCGCCCCCCGCCCCACTGCGCCCAGACAGCCCTGCCCCACAGCGCCGCCCCCAACGCGTCCCAGGCCGGCTCTTACCTTCCACCCAGAGCTGCTCCAGGTCGGTCTCGATGGCGGCGGCCCGCAGCCCCAGGGCCAGCGCGCCGAAGCCCAGCAGCCCGGCCAGCAGCACCTTGCCGCAGTGCCGCTGGATGCGGCAGCCCAGCGCGAAGAGCAGCGCCTGGAACCGGGCCCGCAGCCACAGCGGGGCGCGGGGGCCCCCGACCCGGCCCTGCGGGGAGAGGCAGCGTTACGCACGGCCCGGCTCTGCCCGGGGTCCCCCAGCCGCACGGCTCCCGGCTGGCCCCGCGGGGGGGGGGGGGGCACGGCAGGTGCTCCCCTTCTCCCGGGCGCTTGGGCCGCAGCTGGAGACCCCAGGCTCCCCCCTCTTCGCAGCGCCCCCGGGGCAGCCCTGCCCCAGCCCCGCCGGCTCCCCCTGCTGCGCCCCCGCGCCTCGCTGGCTCGCTCGCTCCTCTCCCTGCTCCTGCCGCCCACTCCCCCCCAGCCAGCCTGACCCTCCCGCCCCTGCCCACTGGCTGGGGTCAGGGCTGGGAGCCCCCCATGCCTCGGCTCCGCACAGCCAGGGCAGAGCAGGGGGCCGCTGCGTGTCCCGTCCAGGGAGCGCTGGGCGGCCCCGCCCGGGGGGCCCGGGGATGCGCCCCAGGGGCGCCCCCGCTCGCCTGGCTCTCCCCGCGGCGAAGTCCTGGGGCATCTCCCTTCCCGGGGCCGCTCCGCACCCCGCGCCCCCGGCCGGGCACCAGGGCGCAGGCAGCTCTCCAAGCGGCTCCCTCGCCGAGCGCCCGGGCCGCGGGGGTAAGGTGCCGGCTTGGCCGCCCCCTCGGGCCGCTCTCTGCCGCCCGCTCACCTTGGGGATCCGCTTCAGCGCCGAGGCGGCTCCCGTGCCGGGCGGAGCGGAGCCCGGGGCGCGCTCTCCAGAGCGGGGCTCCGAGGCCATGGTCCGGCTCCGGCGGGGGACGAGCGAGGGCGGGCGGGCGCGGCGGGAGGGCGAGCGCGGTAATCCAGGGGGCAGCGGGCAGCATCCGAGGGCTCCGCTCTGCTCCGGGGGTCCCCGCCCCACATTATGTGGCCAGCCCGGGGGCCATGCGAGCGGGGCCCTGCGCCCTCCGGCCGGGCTGCGGTGCTGGGCGGCGAGGCGCAGCGGGGAAAAGCCCCTCGGAGCCGAGACTCAGCGCTGCGCCGTGCGCCTCGGAGCCTGTCCCGGCCACATTTGGAGCCAGCCGCAGCCTCCCCTCCAGATCATGGGGGGCGGGGGGGGTGATGGGAACGCGCTCCGGTTCCCATTGGCTAAGGAAGAGGCAAATTACTTTGCAAACATCTCCTATTATTAGCTGCTAAGCAACAGCTCGCCACAGCGGAGACGAGGGGAGACCACCCAGGCAGCCCCCTCGCTCCCCCCCGCCCGCAAATCAATGACGGCCGGGGCTGGAGGAGAAAAAAACTTCACTAAACACAGGAATTCTGCTCCAGAGCCTCTCAAACGCGGCAGCCTCGCCCGGCTTTATTTATTATTGCAGGGCCTGGCCCCCCGGAGACAGCTGCAAACAGCCCCTCGCCAGGCGGGGAAGGGGGGCACCAAACAACCTCCCCCTTACAGTGGAGCAGGGAGAATTGCGGGAGAGCCCCTGGGCTTGGCACTGGAGTCTGCCTGATTTCAAAAAGAAACACCAGGGAAGTTGCAGCAAAGCGGGGCGCACAGAAAACCAGCCACTGTCCTCTCCCAGAGGCCTGGGTGAGGGGCTGGCGGGGAGCAGCCGGGGTCACAGGCTCCGAAAGCAGGCTGGGTTCCTGTGGGGGGGTGCAGCCGGTGAAGGGGGACAGACCCCCTGGCTCAGCGAGCCCCCCACTTGCCAGTGGCACTGGGGGGGAAATGGCCTCTGTGATTCTCATGAGCCCCCCTGCTCTGGGATGGGGTGCGGCTCCTTCCCCAGGACAGACCCCTGGCAAACCGGGGCCGGAGCGTGGGCCCTGCCCCAGCCCTGGGGGTGGGAAGCCAGAGGCAGCGCCATGCGCAAAGCCACATTTCCCCCTGCCAGATGTCGTGGCCGGTGCCCTGGGCAAGGCGGGCGGGCGGGAGGCAGAAGGGAAGAGGGGCAAAGGAGCTCCATGGCGGTGACGCATGGCGGCCTAGGAGCCCCCCCGCCCAGTGCCCGGCTGCGGCAGGAGGCAGTGAGCGGAGCCAAGGCGGGTGAGGGGCCTGTGGCTGGGAGAGGTGGGCGCCACTTGGCTCAGGAGCCCTCAGGGCGAGGCTGATGGCCCGGGCGGGCCCACAGCATAGGGTCCTGCCCAGCCCCGGAAGGAGCAGCTGAGGCCACCTGCCACGGGCCACTGGAGCAGGTGGTTGAACAGGGTCGCACAGGCAGGGCTCCCGGCCCGGCCCGGCCATCTCTGTCTCTCCGTGGGAGCCCCCAGCCCTGCCCAGGACCTGTGGCTGCCCCAGGCTGCAGGCGCTTCATTGGCTGGGCTTGGGCCTCCCTGGGGGTCAGGCCCCAGGCCCCTGAACCCAGCATCCCGTCTCTGGCAGCTGCCAGCGCCGGGGGGCTGGGGAGACGGCGTTGTTAGACCCCCTCCCCTGGGGCTCAGCTGTTCCCAGAGCCACTTAAACCCTTCCCTGCCCGGTGCCCTCCCGCCCCATCCTGCAGCAACTGAAGCGTTTTGTCCCCCCTCCCTACCCCCCCAGTTCTGCTAGGGGAGGGTGGGAGATGGACACCTCCATGGGGGGGCTGCTCTGCCTGCTCATAGTACCAGATCCCTTGCGCCTGACAGCCCCCCACCCCACTTGCTCCAGGCCACCCAGGCCTTTGCGCTGGGGGATCAGCCGGCAGAGCAGCGGGGCCTGGGGTTCGGATGGGCCGCAGCCCCAGCTGTCCCCTCGGCCATGGCACCACTCAGGATCCTCTCCAACAGATTCCCAGGCTCTGCTCCTGCTCCTCACGAGGCCACGATGCCCCCCGGCCCTTCCCCTCTGGCGGACTGCCGGGGGCTGGTGCGCTCCTCTTACTGGAACGGCCAGAACCCAACTCACGCCAGGCACGATGCCCCGGGGACGGGCCCCAGGGAATCCTGCAATCCCTTCCTGCCAGGGGAGGCCGGGCTGGGCCATTCAGAGCCAAGCGCAGCCGCTTCGGAGGAAGGTGCAAGAAACCGCCTTGTGGACAAAGCTGGCATAACCTGCCCCAGCAGCTGCTTCCTCGCCCGCCCCCGAGCTAGCAACTGGCTCATGCCCAAGCGCGGCAGCACCCAACAACCGGAGAGGCTCTGCTGGGCGCCCTCTGGGGTCATGGCACAGGCGGCTTTCAGACCCGGACTCATCCGGGGACAGAGAACACCGGCACCTGGGAAGCAGTGCCCCAACAAAGGGTTGGGGGCTGATCAGCTGAGCCTGAGCCCCGCTGGGCTGGCAAAGGGCTAATGCCAGCCTGGGCGGCACCGAGGGGGATGCCACGTGGGAGCAGAGCGGGGCTGCGCCCTGCACTGGGCACTGGCGAGGCCGCAGCTGGAGCGGAGCGGAGCGTCCTGGTGCCCCGGGCTCAAGAAGGACGTTGATCAGCTGGGGGGGCCGCGAAGAGCCCCAAGAATGAGCAAAGACTCCGAGCACCCGCTGCCAGTGGCCGACCGGGAGCACGGGCTCCTTCCGGAGCAAAGATCACAGTGAAGGAGGGGCCTGAGAACTAGGCAGTGGGAAGACAGGACATCCCTGGGCTGGCCCGAGCCCCCTGCCTCCCTGTGGGGCTGACCCGAGCCCCCTGCCTCCCTGTGGGGCTGGCCCGAGCCCCCTGCCTCCCTGTGGGACTGACCCGAGCCCCCTGCCTCCCTGTGGGGTTGGCCCGAGCCCCCTGCCTCCCTGTGGGGCTGGCCCGAGCCCCCTGCCTCCCTGTGGGGCTGGCCTGAATCCCCTGCCTCCCTGTGGGCTGGCCCGAGCCCCCTGCCTCCCTGTGGGGCTGGCCTGAGTCCCCTGCCTCCCTGTGGGCTGGCCCGAGCCCCCTGCCTCCCTGTGGGGCTGGCCCGAGCTCCCTGTCTCCCACCCACACAGGGCCGGGCTGAGCTTCCCCAGGGCCAGCCCCAGTCCCCTGCCACTGCTGCCACCCCCCCCCCCCACACGGGTCCACCTGAGGTCCCTTTCCCCACTGTATGTGGGGCAGGTTGCCCAGAGCTGCTTTGCCCAGCCCTCCCTCCATCAGTGGGCTGGCGTAGCTCCCCCCCCCAGCCGTGCCCTGCTCGGGGTCCCACCTGACCTTCTGGGTACGCGTGGACATTTGCCAAGTTTGCTCTTGCCCCGCGATGCCCAATTTTGTCAAAAAAGTCGGGACGGCTGGGACAGGCCTGAAGAGGGGGCCGGTGGGTCCTGCCCAAACCAGGACCGATGGGCCCCCCGACTGCGGTCTCAGCCCGCCCAGGGGCAAATACCCACCAACGAGCTCTTCCAGCTGGCCGAGGGACGGCTATCTGGGGCCAAGACAGGAAATCAGGCATGAATTTGTCACCACGAGAGTAAGGAACCATTTCCTGAGGGGGGGGTGTGGAGTCTCCATCCCGGGCCGATTTCCAGCCAGGATGGGCCGGTTTCCTAACCGATCTGAGCTAGGGATCCCACAGAGAAGACACAGGAAGTGTGTGTGTGTGTGTGGGGGGGGACGACTTTGATGCGCTCACAGATTAAGAGCCTTGGCACCTGGGGCCTGGTGAGACCCCCCGCCCTCAGCAACCCGCTTTGGAGCCTCTTCAGCGTCCACCTTGGAAAGCAAATGCAGTCGCAGCGGCCTCCTCGGCTCGGGGCCTGCTTGCCAGAGCGACGCCCCCGCGCCAGGCCCGTCTGCCCCGAGGAAGAAGAGGAGCAGCCTTCCTCCTCGGGCTCTGCCCAGGCCAGCAGCCGCCGTCTGACCGGGAGCTGCCTCTGCTCAGAGCGCCCGACTGCACCTTCGCGGGTCCCTCCCCCTGTGCGAGTAGCCCGGAGCACACGGAGAAGCAGGATCCGGAAGCCTGGGAGAGCTGGGAAAAGCTGGGTTCCCACAGGAGAACTCCAGAAGCCCTGCCAGAGAGGCCAGCTTGTCCGGTCCAGAGAGAGGCTTTGGGGTTAAGAATTCTAGGGCCCCTGGGCCCGGGGGTTTGGCGCCTCCCTCCAGCCACCAGCAGCTGCTCTCGCGAGTCTTCCCAGAGGGTCCCCCCGGACGCCGGTGTCCCAGGCCGCGGAGGGGATCCGGGCGAGCCCTTGTGACAGCCTCGCGCCTTGACACCCCACAGCAACTGGCGGCCCAAGGCAAAGTCCCAGCGAACAGGACTGAGGGCCTGCCCTACAGAGCCAGCAGCCCCGCCAGGGCTGAGCGCCAGCGGCGGGAAGACACAGGCCAGGGATCCGGCGGTGGAGTGGGCGAGCCAGCAGCCAGGGAAGGGCAGCGCCCCCAAGTGCCACAAGCATGTAGTGATCCGGGAGCCGCTCTCACCGGAGGGGGTCCCCGATTCAGCGGCAGGAAGCTGTTTAAGGGCACGCTGCAGCAGCACGACAGGGAGCGAATCGGCGCCCACCCAAAGGCAGCGTCGGGCACTGAGGCACCAGGAGAGCCCGCAGTGCCCAAGCTGAGCAGTGTTTGCCAGACCCACCTTCCTGGCCGCTCAGCTGCAGCTTGCTTAGGGCACCTGCCTGGCCCGTCGGCCCTGACGCCCAGATCTCCCAGGTTCCCAGCACCACGGGGGCGCCCACCTCCCCTGCCAGCAACCCCCCAATGACGCAGCTGGGGACTGGACGCCTGACCCACAGGCTCATGCCCTAGGCTGCGGGACAGAATCTCTCCATTAGGAGACTAAGGGAGAGCTGATAGAGGTGTATAAATCATGACAGGTGCAGAGAAAGTGAATAAGGAAAAGTTATTTACCTGTTCCCATAACATAAGAACTAGGGGTCACCGAGTGAAATGAATAGGGAGCAGGTTTTAAACAAAAGGAAGTTTTTCTTCACGCAGCGAACAGCCAACCTGTGGAACTCCTCGCCAGAGGATGTGGTGAAGACCAGGACTCTAACAGGGTTCAAAAAGAGCTAGATACATTCATGGAGGTTAGGTCCATCAGCAGCTATCAGCCGGGCTGGGTAGGGAGGGTGTCCCTAGCCTCTGTCTATCAGAAGCTGGGAATGGGTGACAGGGGCACCTGCCATTGGCCGCTGTCAGCAGGACACTGGGCTAGATGGGCCTTTGGTCTGACCCAGGCTGGCTGTCCTGTTCTTATGCTCAGATTGCAGCTCAATGGGGCCAGCGGGCCAATCCCTCCAGCAGGGGGCAGCGCTGCCCTTCCCCACCCCGGCCGTAGATGGCGCTGTTCGTAGCTGTCCCAGCAGGCCCGCTGCCGCTCCACTGGGACTGAGCCCGGGCTGCGCACCGGGGCGCCCAGAGGCGCAGCCTTTGTCTGAGATGGCCCCTCGTGGCTCCGGTCACCCTGGCTGGCTGCCTGGGGTGGAGTCTCTGGCAAGCCGGGGGTATCGGCACCCCAGGCAAGGGCCTGCAGAAAGGACGGTCACTGGCAACTTCTCCTGGCTGACTCTGGCCCCCCCCCAAATCTGGGGTTCCCGGCCCCCGGGGAGGGGGTCTATGAAGAGGCTCCCGGGGCAGGCTAGCCCTTGCCCGGAGCATGTCTGCCCATGGCATGGATCAGCCTGGAGGTGCTGCGGATCTCTGGGCCCATCTGGGGAGCAGGGAAGAGCCGCGGTCCCCACTGCAGGGAGCCGGAGCAGCTCCAGCGAAGCCGGCGTTGCTCTGCACCGACTCCGTACTGGTCCTTAGGCTCCCGGCTAAGAGCAGCCGGTACCGGGCGCCAGGCAGCGCCGAGCCAGGGAACTCGACAGTGCACGGGGCACCAAAGGGGGCCAGGTGCAGGCACCCCCCTCGGCCTGGAAGGGGCGTGACTGAGGGCGCATGGGTGGGTCTGGTGGGACGTAGCAGGGCGCTGGTTCCGATCCCAACCACGGCCTTGGTGCCCAGCTGGCCGGAGAGTACGGCAGCGGCAGCGGCTCTCTAGCGACCCCCATCTAGCCAATGCAGAGTGTGAGTGTGGAGCAGAGGCTGGGCCTCAGGAGAGCTGGGGGGTCTGTTCCCAGCTCTGCCACTGAGCTGCCGGGAATCCTTGGGCATGTCACTTCACTACTCTGTGCCTCAGTTTCCTCTCCCACCTGCTGTCATGGCTGTTTGGATTGTGAGCTCTTGCAGTGGCGCCCGGCCCCAGGAGCTTCCGTTTCAGCTGGCTGTAACACGGAGCATCCCTCCTGGCAGCAGACGTTCCCTGCGAGGGCCCCTCCTTTTTGGAATTCGCTCCCCGCCCTGCGGCCAGGCCTCTGCCAGGGGAATGGGGTGTTCGCGGGGGATTTTATTTCCTGTTTCCTGCTGACTGGCTCTGGCTCTCAAGGAGGGGGGCGGAATTTGCTGCTCACGATGGGGTTGTTAATGGGAGCGAGGCAGCTAGAGCCCGGGGAGACCTGCCGTAACATCTGGGTAGCAACAATTCTATTAAATAAGAGCGACTCTGTCCGACCCCCTCTGGACACCGGCCCTGCAGGAGCAAAGCTGGAAATCAGGGCAGAGAATAAGACTAGCACAGACGTTTTCATCTCAAAAAAGATCTCTTGGCATTGGAAAAGGTTCAGAAAAGGGCAACTAAAATGTAGGGGTTTGGAACGGGTCCCATATGAAGAGAGATTAAAAAGACTTGGACTTTTCAGCTTAGAAAAGAGGAGACTAAGGGGGGATATGATAGAGGTCTATACAATCATGACTGGTGTGGAAAAAGGGAATAAGGAAAAGTTATTTATGTATTCCCACAATATAAGAACTAGGGGTCACCAAATGAAATGAATAGGCAGCAGGGTTAAAACAAACCAAAGGAAGTTTTTCTTCACTCAGCGCACAATCAACTTGTGGAACTCCTTGCCAGAGGATGTGGTGAAGACTAGGACTTTAACAGGGTTCAAAAAAGAGCTAGCTAGATTCATGGAGGTTAGGTCCATCAATGGCTATTCGCCAGGATGGGTAGGAATGGTGTCCCTGGCCTCTGGGTGACGGGAGGGATCACGTTAGGATGACCTGTTGTGTTCCCTCCCCCTGGGGCACCTGGCATTGGCCGCTGTAGGCAGACAGGACACTGGGCTGGATGAACCTTTGGTCTGACCCAGTCTGGCCGTTCTTATGAAGCACCCCCGCCAGCGGCTACGCCTGCCTCCTTTCTGGGTGTAGGAACGTAAGCACGGCCAGGCTGGGTCAGACCAAAGGCCCATCCAGCCCAGTGTCCTGTCTGCCCACAGCGGCCGGGGCCAGGTGCCCCAGAGGAATGAACAGAGCAGGGAATCATCACGTGATTCCTCTCCTGTCGCCCATTCCCAGCCTCTGACACAGAGGTCAGGGACACCAGCCCTACCCAGCCTACTCCGTGGGAGCCGGTTCCCCATGGACACTGGCTCCTGTCTGCCCCCCACCCCCACTGCTTCTGATACAAAGGCAGCCGGGGGCGGGGGGAGGCGTTTGGATCAACTGCCAAGCCCCAGTTTATCGGTTAATTGCTTAAACGACTTTACGCTGCGGTCCCCAGCTGGCAGCAAGCGGCTGGATGCTTCAGGGATGGCTGGACAGAAGGAGGCTCCATCGCCACCATAAACCACCCGCTGTAGCGCCTGGCTGCGTGTTCGCTAGGGCTCCGGCCTCGCCCCTGGGCTCCGGAGAGACGATTCCCCTGCAGCTCTCTGGAAGCGCCACTGCTGCTCTGCCGGCCGGCTCCTGGCCCTACCCCCTCCTGTCCCCTGTCCCTGCCTGTGCCCCTCCTGTCCCCTGTCCCTACCTGTGCCCCTCCTGTCCCTGCCCCCTCCTGTCCCCTGTCCCTACCTGTGCCCCTCCTGTCCCTGTCCCCTCCTGTCCCCTGTCCCTACCTGTGCCCCCGTTCCTGTCCGTGCCCCTCCTGTCCCCTGGCCCTGCCCGTGCCCCTCCAGTCCCCTGGCCCTGCCCGTGCCCCCCTGGCCCTGCCTGTGCCCCTCCTGTCCCTGTCCCCTCCTGTCCCCTGTCCCTACCTGTGCCCCCCCGTTCCCTGTCTGTGCCCCTCCTGTCCCCTGGCCCTGCCCATGCCCCTCCAGTCCCCTGGCCCTGCCCGTGCCCCCCTGGCCCTGCCTGTGCCCCTGCTGTCCCCTGGCATGGCCACTGCCCACTTGGAGGCCCTTGGCAAGCCCCTTCCTCCCTGGGCTGCAGTTCCCAGGCTGTGAGATGGAGCCGAGATTCCCACCCCACTGGAGGCGCTTTGTGAGCAGGGGACAGTGGGGGGCGGGGGGGAAACCCGGGGAGAGTGGGGCCTTGTGGCTGGTGTAGCCCAGCCATCCTCACTGTGCCAGAGGGGGGAGCAGCTGGGACTGAGAGTGGTGGGGTGGGGGGAGGACAGGCAGTGCCAGCTCCCTGCCCCCACTGGCTTCCCAGTTTGCTCCCCCTCCGCTGGTGCAGAGGCTGCTGGGGAGAAGGGAGGGGCGGGGGGGGTCTCTCTGCGAGATCCTCCAGTCGCCTGCCCTGTCTGATGACCCCTGGCCCTGTGCCCCGGGGTGCAAAAGGGGCCAGGGAGGGGCAGGCTCTGGGGGTGGGCTGGCCGGGCACTGGGGGAGTGGTGGATGCCACGCCCCATGGCAAAGGCTGGCACAAACTTTCAGGAACCCCCCGCCCCAGGGTGGCTGAGTCCTGCTGACAGGCCAGCTGTGCCACGGGGCCACAGAACGGGCAAGGAAACCCCCCCAGTGCGGGCACCGGGCGAGGCTGCCAGCTCCCAGCTAACCCACCCAGCCAAACCCCCACCCCAGCGCTCAGCCGGACCCCCACTCCCTCCCCTCCCCCACCACCAGGGGCCCAGCCAGATCCCCACCCCTCCCTTCCCTTCCCTTCCCCACTCCCAGGCCCAGCCAGACCCCACCCACTCCCCTCCTCCCATCCCCGCCGCCAGGGGCCCAGCCAGACCCCACCCCTCCTTTCCTCCCCTCCCCCGCTGCCAGGGGCCCAGCCAGAACCTCACTGCCAGGGCCCAGCTGGACCCCACCCACTCCTCTCCTCCCCGCTGCCAGGGACCCAGCTGAACCCCCATCTGCTCACACACACACACACACCCCGGTGCCAGGGACCCAGCTGAGCCCCACCCACTCCCCTCACCTCCCCAGCCCCCAGGGACCCAGCCGAATCCCCACCCGCTCCGCCCCACTGCCAGGTACTCAGCCAGACCCCCACCCGCTCACCCCCCCACTGCCAGGGACCCAGCTGGACCCCCACCCATTCAGCCCCCAGCACCCGGGGACCCAGCTGAGCCCGGTGCCCAGTGTGCCTGTCACACGCAGGCAGCCAGTGGGGCAGGCCCAGGGACAGGTATTACACACCTGCAGCTGGTGGCCCATGGCAACGGGCCCATCCCTGTGCGTGCCAAGCCAGCCCCAGCTCAGCTCCCAGAGGGCACCCCAAAGCAGCCCTGTTGGGATGTCGCCCTAGGCAGGGGTGGGAGGGACCCGTCAGGGCCACCCCAAACAAGCGAGGGGGTGAGATGGGGGCCCGGCCTCCTGCCACCCGCCCGGGGTGCCTGAGCCATTGACAGAGCTAACTCTGCCCTCCGCAGCCAGCCTGGGCGTGGAGCTGGGTGGGGCCTCCCCACGCCCCTCGGGAGCCAGCGGGCCCTGCCACCCACCGCCAGCCCCGGATTAATTATGCTAATGGCTTGCGCTCCGCCTTTGTCCCTAATGAATGGGCCCCTTTACGCTGGCGAAGCCTTTGTCTGCCCCTTTTAAGGGCTAGTGGCGGGTGGGGGCGAGCAGGTGGCTGGGCCCCTAAACAGACCCTTTTGTTGTTCTTGGGGGTTTTTGGGGGGTAGGCCAGGAAACTCCTCCAGCATCTTCACAGCACTGGCAGCCCCTGGCGCTGCTCACAGAAGTTCCCCTGCCCCCACGAGAGCTCCCCTGAATCCTCCACTGAGACCCCCATGAGCCCTGTGCTGACAGCCCCCATGAGCCCTGTGCCTGCAGCCCCCACAGATCCCCCGCCTGCAGCCCCTGCAGATCCCCCGCCTGCAGCTCCCATGAGCCCTGTGCCTGCAGCCCCCGCAGATCCCCTGCCTGCAGCCCCCGCAGATCCCCTGTCTACAGCCCCCATGAACGCTGTGCCTGCAGCCCCCACAGATCCCCCGCCTACAGCCCCCGCAGATCCCCTGCCTACAGCCCCTGCAGATCCCCTGCCTGCAGCCCCACAGATCCCCCACCTACAGCCCCCCATGAACCCTGTGCCTGCAGCCCCCGCAGATCCCCTGCCTGCAGCCCCCACAGATTCCCCGCCTACAGCCCCCATGAGCCCTGTGCTGACAGCCCGCAGATCCCCTGCCTACAGCCCCACAGATCCCCTGCCTACAGCCCCCATGAGCCCTGTGCTCACAGCCCCCGCAGATCCCCTGCCTACAGCCCCGCAGATCCCCGCCTACAGCCCCCATGAGCCCTGTGCTGACAGCCCCTGCAGATCCCCTGCCTACAGCCCCCGCAGATCCCCTGCCTACAGCCCCCATGAGCCCTGTGCTGACAGCCCCTGCAGATCCCCTGCCTACAGCCCCCACAGATCCCCACCTACAGCCCCACAGATCCCCAACCTACAGCCCCCATGAACCCTGTGCCTGCAGCCCTCACAGATCCCCGCCTACAGCCCCATGAACCCTGTGCCTGCAGCCCCACAGATCCCCACCTACAGCCCCACAGATCCCCACCTACAGCCCTCACAGATCCCCGCCTACAGCCCCATGAACCCTGTGCCTACAGCCCCAGATCCCCACCTACAGCCCCACAGATCCCCCTACAGCCCCCATGAACCCTGTGCCTGCAGCCCCGCAGATCCCCACCTACAGCCCCACAGATCCCCAACCTACAGCCCCCATGATCCCCACCTACAGCCCCACAGATTCCCCACCTACAGCCCCATGAACCCTGTGCCTACAGCCCCACAGATCCCCGCCTACAGCCCCCCATGAACCCTGTGCCTGCAGCCCCGCAGATCCCCACCTACAGCCCCACAGATCCCCACCTACAGCCCCACAGATCCCCGCCTACAGCCCCCATGAACCCTGTGCCTACAGCCCCAGATCCCCACCTACAGCCCCACAGATCTCCAACCTACAGCCCCCATGAACCCTGTGCCTGCAGCCCCACAGATCCCCGCCACAGCCCCCATGAACCCTGTGCCTACAGCCCCAGAGATCCCCACCTACAGCCCCCACAGATCCCCACCTACAGCCCCCATGAACCCTGTGCCTACAGCCCCGCAGATCCCCACCTACAGCCCCCACAGATCCCCGCCTACAGCCCCCATGAACCCTGTGCCTGCAGCCCCCCAGATCCCCACCTACAGCCCCCACAGATCCCCAACCTACAGCCCCATGATCCCCACCTACAGCCCCACAGATCCCCACCTACAGCCCCATGAACCCTGTGCCTACAGCCCCGCAGATCCCCACCTACAGCCCCACAGATCCCCGCCAGCCCCCATGAACCCTGTGCCTGCAGCCCCCAGATCCCCACCTACAGCCCCACAGATCCCCACCTACAGCCCCACAGATCCCCGCCTACAGCCCCCATGAACCCTGTGCCTACAGCCCCGCAGATCCCCACCTACAGCCCCACAGATCTCCAACCTACAGCCCCATGAACCCTGTGCCTGCAGCCCCACAGATCCCCGCCACAGCCCCCATGAACCCTGTGCCTACAGCCCCCCGCAGATCCCCACCTACAGCCCCACAGATCCCCGCCTACAGCCCCCATGAACCCTGTGCCTACAGCCCCGCAGATCCCCAGCAAGGGCCCACCATAGACTCTACCACTCTACCCCTTAGACCCCTCTGCCAGGAGTCTCCCACAGACCCCCTGCTGACAGCCCCCCCATGATCCCCCACTGCCAGCCCCCCTGAAACGCCCTGCAACAGCTCCCCCCGAGCCCGGCAAAGCCCCCCTGGGGACTAATGCCAGGGTCAGGCGCGGTGACCTGTTGCTTTGCTGCCAGGCTCTCAGCAGCCGGGGCATTCACGGCCGGCAGAGGTTTGTGCCAAGAACCAGCTGCCAAGGCCAGGACCCACCCTGCCCGTATGGACCTATGGGCCCAGAGGGGCATAAACCCGGCCCCAAGCCTGAGCAGAGCCAGGCCCGGCGCCCCCAGGCAAGGACAGCAGCCCCCTGCAGCCCAGCTGCTGAGGAAGGCCTGGGCCTGGAGGGGGGGCAGATGTTGGAACCCCCCTCCCAGGGTACCTGGGCCACCTGCGCAGGGTGACACAGGACACAGCAATGTGCCCTCTAACCTTTTCCACGCACATGCCGAATAAAGTTTGTTATGTGCACCCAGGCATGTGCAGCACCAGGACAAACACAATCCTAGCCGTGCACTGGGAGTGACCCCTGCACCAGGCTGTGCCCAGGGCCACGAGCCACCCCCCCACGCCGGCTAAGTTACTGAGTGTGACCCCTCTGGCCCTGTTCCCGCCCGGCTGTGGAGTCAGACAGGCCCCCGCCCTGCTCCGGCACCCACAGGACCCCCGCCCTGGGTCACAGCACTGACCGGAGCCTGTCCCAACGGGCCAGCCACCTCCCCCAGATCCCAGGCACCAGACAGGGCGGGCGTCTCAGACACGGCTGGTGACCGGCGGGACAAGGGACCCGTTGGGTATTTACAAGGGGGAAGCAGGGAACATGGGTAACCCCCTTCCCCGTCACGTTATTGGATCTTAGTGGGAGCAGGCAGCCCCGTCGCCCACACTGGTGTGTTTGCCCCAAATCCCGTGCAAAGGGGCCGTGGGAGGGGTCACACGGCAGCCCACGCCGTGCTACTTCGCTCCCCACGGCTCACGTGCTCGTGCAAGCCGTGCGGGTGAGGCTGTGCAGATGGGCTTCGTGTTGCTATTTTCCATGTTTTCTACGGGCAGGGGCGGTTGCTCAGGGCTGCCTGGCCAGTGGCTCTTAAGGGTCGCCTGAGGACACACCTGGGGACACCACGGCGCCTTGCCTAAAAAAAGGACGTAGTCTGGGGTGGTCATGTGAGCAGCCCCATTTTGGGAGGACCCAGCCCCCAAGGGGGTATAAAACATCCCAGGGCGCCTCCATTGGGTCTTCGCTCAGGAGCCCCTTTGCCACGGGATGGGGGCCGGGACGCAGGACGTGCACCAGAGACACAAGCCGGCGTCTTCCATCTCTGCTACGAGCCTGCACCGAGACCCTGGGGACTGACGCGCCAGGTGTTCCCCTCACTCCCACCCCTTTCGTTTGTTAATAGGCGTTTCGAGGGTGGATGCCAAAGGACGGGCCCGGGGGCTCCTTTGGGTACGCGCTGAGGTCTACATCGGCCTGGGACTGCGGCCGGTCCTTCGGCTGGGAGAGCCTGTTGCGAGTTGGTGAGATGGGCTATAACCTCTCCCCTGTGTAAGGTGGGGCTGGGGGGCACAGGGAGCGCTGGGGTGTCTGAGGGGAGGTGGGGGGATGGGTTTAACCTCTCCCCTGTGTAAGGTAGGGCTGGGGGCACAGGGAGCGCTGGGGTGTGTGAGGAGGTGGGGATGGGTTATGACATCTCCCCTGTGTAAGGTGGGGCTGGGGGGCACAGGGAACACTGGGGTGTCTGAGGGAGGTGGGGGATGGGTTTAACCTCTCCCCTGTGTGAGGGGGCTGGGGGCACAGGAGCACTGGCGTGTGTGAGGGGAGGTGGGGGGATGGGTTATGACATCTCCCCTGTGTAAAGTGGGGCTGGGGCACAGGAGCGCTGGGGTGTCTGAGGAGGTGGGGATGGGTTATGACATCTCCCTGTGTAAGGTGGGGCTGGGGGCACAGGAGCACTGGGGTGTCTGAGGAGGTGGGGATGGGCTATAACCTCTCCCCTGTGTAAAGTGGGGCTGGGGCACAGGGAGCGCTGGGGTGTCTGAGGGGAGGTGGGGGATGGGTTATAACCTCTCCCCTGTGTGAGGGGGGGCTGGGTGGGGCACAGGGAGCACTGGGGTGTCTGAGGGGAGGTGGGGGATGGGTTATAACCTCTCCCCTGTGTGAGGCGGGTTGGGGGGGCACAGGGAGCACTGGGGTGTCTGAGGAGGTGGGGATGGGCTATAACCTCTCCCCTGTGTAGGGGCTGGGGGGGCACAGGGCGCTGGGGTGTCTGAGGGGAGGTGGGGGGATGGGTTATGACCTCTCCCCTGTGTAGGGGCGCTTGGGGGCACAGGGAGCACTGGGGTGTCTGAGGGGAGGTGGGGGATGGGCTATAACCTCTCCCCTGTGTAGCGGGGCTGGGGTGCACAGGGAGCGCTGGGGTGTCTGAGGGGAGGTGGGGGATGGGCTATAACCTCTCCCCTGTGTAGCGGGGCTGGGGGGCACAGGGAGCGCTGGGGTATCTGAGGGGAGGTGGGGGATGGGCTATAACCTCTCCCCTGTGTAGGGGGGGCTGGAGCGCTGGGGTGTCTGAGGAGGTGGGGATGGGCTATAACTCTCCCCTGTGTAGGGGCTGGGGTACAGGGGGCGCTGGGGTGTCTGAGGAGGTGGGGATGGGTTATGACCTCTCCCCTGTGTAGGGGCTGGGGGCACAGGGAGCGCTGGGGTGTGTGAGGGGAGGTGGGGAGGGTTATGACCTCTCCCCTGTGTAGGGGCTGGGGGGCACAGGGGGCACTGGGGTGTCTGAGGGAGGTGGGGAGGGTTATGACCTCTCCCCTGTGTGAGGGGGCTGGGGGCACAGGGGCACTGGGGTGTCTGAGGGAGGTGGGGAGGGGTTATGACCTCTCCCCTGTGTAGGGAGCTGGGGGCACAGGGAGCGCTGGGGTGTGTGAGGGGAGGTGGGGAGGGGTTATGACCTCTCCCTGTGTAGGGGGCTGGGCACTGGGGTGTCTGAGGAGGTGGGGAGGGGTTATGACCTCTCCCTGTGTGAGGGGCTGGGGGCACAGGGAGCACTGGGGTGTCTGAGGGGAGGTGGGGGAGGGGTTATGACCTCTCCCCTGTGTAGGGGGGCTGGGGGGCACAGGGGGCACTGGGGTGTCTGAGGGGATTTGCTTGCGAGGTTTCTTGCTGGCTAGGACGGCAGCGGAGAGCTTTGCGTGGCTGGTTTGGCGCCGTCCAGAGGGACCCAGGCGTGGGCTGTAAGTCGCCCTGGCTCCGAGCCATTGGCCCTGACTTGACCCTTTCCGCGGTGCCCCAGACAAGCGGGTCTATTACCCCCCGGGGAACGCGCCGGCTCCCGCCATCCCTCCGGGCTAAGCCTGGGGCAGCCGCTGCTAATGCCCAGGAGTCCCAGGCCAGGCCCCAGAAGCAGAAGGCCCATCGGTGAGGGGTTAATTCCCTCCCCCCCGTGCTCTGCACTGCAAGCCCCGCGGCTGGAGCGAAGCCAGGCCCAAGGGCTGGGAGGGGAAGAGTTAGCCAGCGGCTGCCCCCTCTGGCACCCTGCCCTTGTGCAGCTGGTGGCCATGGGCTGCCCGTGGTGCCTTCGGGGGAGCCCAGCGCGTCACACCAGCCCCTGGCGCTCACACGCTCAGCCCGCTCCCCACCCCAGGGCAGTGGCTGCTCTCGGTGAGATCAAGGCTGCAGCAGTCCCCAGCCTGCGGTCATGGTGCCCACGTCCCAACCGCGCCCGCGCCTACGGGAGACGGGCGGGCTCCTGCCACGGGACGGCCCGTGCTCAGCTCAGACGCCCGGTCTCATGGAGCCGCCCTGGAAAGCAGCCGCCGGGTCCGGTCTGGGCTGCGGGGGCAGGTTTGCCCGAGGGCACGGGCCGCGCTGCAGCTTTCTCCTCCCAGGATTTCTCAGCAGAAGCGCAGTGGGTGGCAATGCCCACCCGCGGAGCTCAGGGCCGGGCGCTGCCCAGACCCACGGGGGAACCCGTCCCACGGAGCCCCCAGCCTGACCCGAGCAGACCAGCATGGATGTGCCACGGCAGAGACACTGCTGCCACCTCCCCACGCTGGTCTCAACTGAGGAGAGGCCCTGGCCCAGCCCGGGCATGACCCCCCCCCTTCCTCTGAGGCCCATTCTCATCCCATTGCCCCCCTGCACACGCGGACATGATCTCACTCGGGCCGGGGGGCGGCTGGCCCCGGAGATCACACATCCCCCTTTCACCCGCAGCCCGGCCCTGCCACCCGCTCCTCCGAGCAGGTTCCCGGTTGGGTTGTTTGCTGGGAATGGACTTGGCAGGAAAGGCCGCGGCCACCAGCCCCACTGTCGTGAGTCCCAGCCCAGCCCCGGCTCTCGCGGTGCGGCTTGTTTCTCGTTGGTGGTGGGTTTCGTTCCAAATTCATTTGTAAGTGAGCCGGCCCCCTCGTTTCCCGACAGCTGTCGGATGGGGCAGGAGGGGCGCCTGCCGCGGGGCCGGCTCAGCAGGAGAGAGAAAGCCGGAGCCCCCGAGCCTGGCGAGGAGTCAGTGAGAGGTTGGCCCGCGGCACTAAGCGGATGTGACACCAGCGCAGGCGCTCGGGCTGGGGGGGGAATTGGACCCTCGGGAGAGGTGAAGGACCACATGGGCAGGGCCTGTGCCCCATTAAGGGCCCGATTCCTTCCTCTATCAGGGAAGCCCAATGGGAGAGTGCTCAGCTCCGGTCAGGGTCAGGGCCTGGGCCTGGATCCAGGCAGGGAGCATCACAGAAAAACACCACAGCTTGGGCTTAAACCCAACCCTGCTCAAGACACTGTGGCTATGTCTAGACTACATCCCTTTTCCGTGAAAGGGATGCAAATTAGACGTATCGCACTTGCAAATGAAGCGGGGATTTAAATGCCCCCCGCTTCATTTGCATAAACATGGCTGCCGCTTTTTTCCGGCTCGGAGCTTTGACGGAAAAAAGCACCAGTCTAGACGCGGATCTTGCGGAAAATAAAGCCTTTTCCGAAAGATCCCTTATTCCTCTTAAAAGAAGAATAAAGAATAAAGATCCCTTAAAAGAAGGAATAAGGGATCTTTCGGAAAAGGCTTTATTTTCCGCAAGATCCGCGTCTAGACTGGCGCTTTTTTCCGTCAAAGCTCCGAGCCGGAAAAAAGCGGCAGCCATGTTTATGCAAATGAAGCGGGGGGCATTTAAATCCCCGCTTCATTTGCAAGTGCGATACGTCTAATTTGCATCCCTTTCACGGAAAAGGGATACAGTCTAGACGTAGCCTGTTTGAATTGTCTGACCTGCTTGGAAGACAGCGGCTGGTCTCTGCTGTGGGCAGCTCATGGGATACCCTGGCTTGGCCCGCGTTTGCCCTGGGGTGTTCTCCAGCTACATGTCCAGTGCCTGCCTGTGATTTTTCCTGCTTGCACCAGTCTTCAGGGCTTGTTGGACTCCTGCTAAGCTCTTGGCCTTGGGAATATCTTGTGGCAGTGAGTTCCCCAGGGCATAACTGGAGGGGCCATTGCTGTGGGCAGGCCTGAGCCTGCACCCTCTGGGGGCCGTGGGAGGCCTGGAGATGGGGCAGAGGAGGGCACGGCGAAGGGTCCAAGGAGAAACGGTGTCCACAGGAGTTTCTTTGCCATCCACCTGGATGGAGCAAACCTGGCCCAAGCATGGGGCCCAAGGAGACAGGGGCCCGGTCTGGGAACACCGAGCAGGAAAGGGGGCTTGTCCCAGTGCGGGAAGGGCCCCAGCCAGGCGCAGGACCTGACGCTGTTGGGGGGGTTATGACAACGGTTTCTGGGGGCACAGCTGAGAGGATCGAATCAGGGCAAATTGCTTAGAGCAGCGGTTCCCAACCATTTCACACCGCCAACCGGCAAACCCAGGCACAAATGGGTGGTGGGCCGGCACCGAAATACTTGCATATGCATTATGGTAATTAATTTATCTGCGTATTCATGATGGTAACTGTAGCGCAGGGTATATCAGGCAAATCAAAGGAAGGGGGACATGGTGGCGAACACGTTTGAAAAGCGGCTGCTCTCAGACGTTGTAAAAACCCAACAGAATAGTGGCGAATACTTATTGGAGAGGATTCTCCAGGCCAGGCCTTTGGCCTCAGTGGCACCAGAATGAAGGAGGCAGAGCTGACCCGTCTGACCGGGCTGACCCAGCCTGCACATTCATATCTTCCTGGGCACTTGATGTGTGGGCCCGCTGGCTGGGAGCCGCTGGAGGCCAGGGGAGGCTCCCACCGAGAACAGGGGTGCGGGGGAGCCGCCCTTAACGCGGGCTTGGCCCTGCCGGCTGGGGCAGTCGCTCTCCACGTGGCCCCGCCAGCCAGAGCTGGGACTGGGGCCACAGTGAGGCTGCCCCAGTAGGCACAGACCCATGGCAGTCCCAGCTCCCGCCGCAGCACACCCGGCTGCCCACCGCGCCACTCACCCTGCTGCTGCCGCCAGGGGAAGCGGGTGGGAAGGGAATTCCCTGGGAACCCCAGTGGGCGGGGCTAAATAAAAGCTGGGGGAGTGGCCTGGCACCGTGCTGCAGCCCAGCAGACTGGGGTCCACGGGCCGGCGGTTGGGAACCACTGGCTTAGAGAGGGGGCTACTCATAGCCCGAGACTGGGGGCCTCCACTCTCAGGCCCCACACCAGTCACACAGAGCCCTTCTGTCTGCCGCACTGGCTAGCAAGAAGTCGTACCCGCAGTCCCCTTAGGCACTCCAGCTCCGAGCCCCACCCAGCACCGCACCCGGCTCGGCTGAGAGGTTCCCAAACCCATCTCCCCAACTCCCAACAGGCTCTCCCAGGCCCCAGGGACCAGCCGCAGGCCCAGGCCCATTTCTACCTTGGATCTTAGCCAAAGGAGCCCGCTGGGCCCGTCCTTAAGCATCTAAAGTTTCATTAAATAAAGAAAAAGATACGATTGAGAGTAAATTGCCCTCCGGCCTTCACCAGGGGGGAGGGAAGGGCAGAGTCTGAGACCTGCCAACCTTCAATAGAGGGGGAGGGAGCCCTGATGCCTGCTAGCCTTCAAGGGGAGGGTGACACCCGGCAGCCTCCAATAGGGTGGGGCCCTAAGATGACCCCACTGGCCTTCCAGCATTCAAGGAGGGCTGAGACCCGTAGACCTTCCCAGGGGGCCTGACACCCACAGACTCTCCCAAGGGGCCCGACTCCCATGGGCTTTCCTGGGGGCTTGTTTTACGGGTTATTACCATCACTCTAGCTAGGCTACGAGGTGACGCCGGGCCCGCACCCCCTCACTAGCCTCCCCTCAGCCTGCCCCCCGGAGCTGGACTGTTCGTCCCAGTGACCCGGCCAAGCTAGAAACTCAGGCGGCCCCTGGCCTTTGGCCTCGATCCACACGCCTCCTGCACACTCAGACGCGTAGGAAGAGCCCTCAGGAGGCACCGAGTCCAGCCCCCTGCCCAAAGCAGGACCAACCCAACTCAATCGGCCCAGCCAGGGCTTTGTCCAGCCGGGACTTAAACACCCCTAGGGATGGAGATTCCCCCCTCCCTCGGGAAGTCCCGGTTTTGCGCCAAACCCAGCGGAGTGTCCACGCTTGACAAGACTTTTTGGGGTGAAACTCAGAAGAAGAAAAGCATCGCCCCAGGGAGGCGGACAGCTCTGCCCGGCGACGCTGTTGCGGGATGTGCGAGTGCAGACACGGGCTATCCCACAATGCCTCGGTGACCGCTCTCGCCAGCAGCTCTGACGCCAAGTAAACAGACGTCCGCCTCTCCCCCTGCGAAGCTCCCGTTGAAACGCCTGTGCCTGTTTTCTTGGCAAGCGCTCACTTGTCTGGCCAGGGGACAGCGCCTGCTCCCTGGCGCACACGTCGCTGAGCGACTGGAGCTGGTCAGTGTCTGGAGGGGGGCTGTGCGGGGACTCCGGATGGCCTGGGATCGCCGCCCCTTTGGACGAGAGCGGCACGGTGAGAAGGCTGCCCACAGGGCGCTGCTCTGTGCTGCAAATGCGAACAGAAGCCGTCGCCTGCGGAAGTAGGCGACCGCACAACCCAGTGCTTCTCTTTCCCCGGTTCCCGGGGAACCTGACAGCACCCAAACTCTGGAAGAGTAGACGTAGCCTAAGGGTATGTCTACGCTTGCACCCTATTTCGAAATAAAACACGCTGTGGTAGCCTTATTTCAAGAGAAAATCCTTCTCTCGAAATAACTGTTAAACCTCATTGCATGAGGAATAAGGGTTATTTCGAGAGAAGGGTTTTCTCTTGAAATAACACTTCTACACAGTGCGTTTTATTTCGAAATAGCGCCATAACGTGATTATGCAAATGAAGCGTGGGATATTTAAATCCCGGCTTCATTTGCAATTTTGAATGTCTTCATTTGCATCCCTATTTCGAAATAGGGTACAAGTGCAGACACACCCTAAGGGACTCACGGAAACCCCTGGGTACCAGCAATGGAGCCCTAGAGAACCAAGATGGGAACCCGGTTTTGTTCCAATTCTCAGGCATCTCTTATTCTGCCCCGAGTCAGCACCATGCGGCTGCAGGGAGAGGCTGCGCTTACATCTGCCTGGTCTAGAATGCTGGACCACATTCAGCTCGGCTGGGCTAATGGTTCAGGCCCGGGCTTGGCTGAGGACACACGGCAGGCAGAGCCAGATACCACGTGGGTTGGAAACACACCCTGAAGCTGGCAAGCGTCCCGAAGGGGGCCACAAAAACGAGACCCAATCTGGAGTGCCGGACCTGGCAGCCTCGAGGCCTCTTCCTCTCGTGCAGGGTCACACTGCTAGTCAGCGGCCGAGCTGGAAAAGCAGCCAGGCCTGCTCCCAGACTCCTCATCGCACTGCTAAAGCAACGAGCGGGACTAAGAGGAAACGGCCACTGCCCACAAATACCGCGAGAGAAGCGACTCCAGATGTACGCGGGGGCCGCGGGAATGGGAGTGCTGCATCTGGAGCAGCTGTACGGCCACAGAGCTATCGCCAAGCTCACTGCCATGCTGCTCCAATGTCGGGCAAAGCTGCCCTTTTCGCCCGGCCCTGCCAACAGCCTTTGTCCCAACCCCAGTCGCTTTCCCCTGGAGGAGAAAGCCAGGCTACAGCGTCCGGGTGTGTTCTAAGTGTAACTGGTCATTTATCCCAGGCCTGGAACAGAGCAGTCATGAACAGAACACAGGCAAATCCCTTTTTTCCAGGGATCTCAGACCAACAAAGGCCGCTTCCTAAGGAGCAACTGCCTCAAGCATCAGCTCTATTCTGAGCCCACCGCAGAGAGTCAATTCTGCAGCTGCTGGCACGGCTCCTCCTCCATGTCCTCCTAAGATTGAACACTTGCTCACACACTGAGAAAAAGGGCTTAGAAGACTGTGCTGCGCCTGGCACACTGGGCTCCTGGGCCCTGGCTGAGGCTCTTAAGCCCCTCAGGAACACAAACAGTAAATCATCATAACAAACAGAGCTTTAGTCTCCAACTGGGCACGTAGCCTGGGCCACCCCTGGGAATCTCGGGGTCTTCCTGGAGACGAGCTGACCTGCCTGAGGCCATGCGAGAAGCCTCAATGCTATGAAAGGACACACCAGTTCAGGGCGAGCCTCTACAAACGTGGGGAGGTGAGAACACCCCACCGCCTGGTGGTTTCCCTCTGTGCCGCCCTTACACCATTCATGCCCCAGAATGGATTTTTTGGGGGGGGGTGTCACTGGACACTGGAGCTGGCGAGGGGAGAACTGAGGGGAGGAACAGCATCACTTCTGTACATTCCAGATCTTGCCCCAAAACACACAGCTGCGTTTTCACGGTTCTCCCAGCACCTGCCTCACCGCACCAGGCCCAAAAGGGGCCGGCCTATCCCAGCAGCCCAGCGGGGTGATGGTTTATGGGTCGACGGCGCGTGTCCCCTGCCACTGAACTTGCACTAAGGCACAGATGACAGCGGGCTGGAGTCGGCTTCGGTCGCTAATGCCTCGCCCACACGCGCCAGCTCACGCCCAGCAGTGCCACGCAGTGCATGTGTGTGGGGGGGAGAGTCTAAGCAGCACTTTAGTCTTTGCAGCGGGTTCTTTGATGCTGAGAAGAATTAAATTTGGATTTCACCTGTCCCCAGCTGAGCCCTAAAACCCCCTCCTGCCCGAGGGGGCCAGAGACACAGATGGGTTTGCAAAGCTCACCTCGCACCAGACCGCTGATGCGTGGAGGTGGGCACACCGCGGCGCTTTGCAAGTCAAGGCCGCCAGCATGTTGTGGGGCCACGCCACGGGCCTGGGGAAAAACCCAGCACGCCCCAGGTCGGAGTGCGGAGCCGGGAAGCAGCCGCCTGTGACACATCAGGACTCTGACTGACCCTTTGATGACCAACAGCTGGGCAGCTGGCAATCGGATGGGATTTCCGTCCAGGGCGGCTTTCACCCCTCGGAAAAGGAAGGCATGTTCTGTAGCTACACGTCCCTGGCCGTGCAAGGGTTAAAACTCCCCGCACGCCGGCAGAGGAAGCCCTAAAACACAAACCCCAAACCAATCGCAAGAATTTGGTTCGTGCTTCCTGGATCCCTCCCCACCCACAGCCGCGTTTTCCTGGACGGCCAATTTATAATCAGCAGAATGGAATGCAGTAAATTAAATATTTTTAAACAACTTTGCTCGCTCGCTGGTGAAGCAGCGCAGAGATTGCTCTGTCTTGTCTGTTTCGTGCTGGGTGGTCTCCCCGTTCGCCCGCACATCTTCCCCCGACACAATTAACCATTTAGATGGTGCACAAAGGAGCAGCTTATGCATACAGCGCCCGGAGCTCGCCGCTGGGACGGCGGGGGAGGGAGGGAAGCGGCAGGCTGCCCTTTTATTTCCCCCTACAAACAAAAACAAGAAAATCCCTTTTTCCTCTCCAATCAGCCCAGTATTTGCCTTGCATTGTAAAGGCGCCGATCCAGGCTCCTCAGCTGTCCTTGAACTCAGTCAGCGTCCCACTGCCTTCTTGACAAAAGAACTCCCCCTTCGCCTTCTGAACGCTGCAAACGCACACGCTGGTGTCACTGCCGAATCTCTTGCCGTACGTGGTTGTATCAGGAGGGATGGGAGGCGACTGTCTATGAGGCCTGGATGGAACTGGTCCGTCCGGGAGGCAGGGGCGAGGCTGCGGATCTTGGCTCCTGGCACCCAGGAGAGGAACCAAAAAACCTGCGGAGTCAATAAAGACAACGCACGGGGCCTAAGCCTGCAGTGCTCCCCCAGGCCGAGTCCCTGCGGCTCTCCGGGGGCTGGGCAGCTCAGGGTCTCTCTTGAAATGTAATGGATGGTCCCTCAGTCCCCCTCCCCCTCTCCGGCACGCCCGCCGGCAGCTCCTGGGGCAGACGTGACGGGCTGCGTTCATCGCCCCGCGCTACGCCCCGGCAGGCATGAGAATCAGACCCGCTCTTCCCACCGCAGCCGCCGGACTCTCCAAAGCTGAGAACAGCGACTGCCTGCACCCTGGCCCGTTTCCCCCCCCCCGGAGGAAGGAGGGAAGTTGTTGGCTGGAGCCAGAACAGGTCGGCTCAAGTCGGCAGCTCTGCCCTGTGCAGAGGCACAAGCCCCTTTCTCCCCAGCACACCGAGCCGGAGGTGCAATCAGCGCTTTGCTCTTTAGCCCTTGCAGGGCTGCGGCTCTTTGTGCGCTGGGGGGCCCTGCCGAAGCCCAGGTTGGGGGCTCGGCGGGCAAGGGACCCCGCTTGCCCGCTGGGAAGCCACCTGCAGGCGCGCTCGGCAGTCCCAGCATGCGGCCAACGGGCCAGCACGGCCTGGCAAAGCACCAGACGCGCAGCTCTGAGACATTCAAACTTCTTTGCCTCTGGCCCGCTCGGCAGCTGGGAGTCATTCTGGGCCACTGGCCTGGGACGATCCCCAGCTGGAAGGAGCAGTGGGGCATCGTGACAAACCCTCCTCTAGGAGCCCGAGCCCACTCAGCCAAACCAAGCGGGCGAGACAGGAAACAGGCAGGCGGGGAGGGGGGAGCATTGAAGCCAGCAGGAACCACGCGGCTTTGGATGAAGAACGTTGAAGGGGAGGCACCTTCCAGCCCCGCGACGGTCTCTGACCGACGGGGAATGGCAGGTGAGGCGCAGACCCGCCCAGCAGCTGGGAGCCAGACCGTCTCGGCGCTCGCACTGGGGACAAAGCCGCAAGATCTCCCCGGGGAGCTGCGAGGCGTTCTCGGTCCTCTCCCCCGCCCAGACCCACTGGAGAGGCTGGAGGGAAGCGCAGTGGACACACGGTCCGATGATTTTCCTTGTGCCCCGTCCCCAGCCTGACAGATTCCCCTCCACAGGCCTGTGGATTGGAGAGCTTGGCTTCGCCCTGGGCACTGGCCCCCACCGGCCACGCCTCACCGATGGGGAGGGCCCCAGGCTAGTGCCGCTGGGCACCGTTGGCCATAAGCCGCTTCTCTGCTCTTCCCAGCTCGTGGCGTCTCCCAGCCGGCCTGGGCCCTGGAGCTCCGCAGGCCACACGCGCTGGGCTGCCTCTCTTGGACAACACGGGGCCGTGGCAGGGGACTAGAGCAGGAGCCCCAAGTTCGTCTCCCACAGACAGCACCTGCCCACTGGCCAGGCAAATGCACCCTCAGGGCTCCGGAAGATTCCTGCGTGCTCCAAGCTCCCCCAACAGGCCGCTGCGGCCTGCTAGGCCTCCTGTGTCTGGCCAGCCTGGCTGCATGTTCCCTGTGGCCGCTCAGTCGGCAAGGTCCTGCTGCCAGGCCGCTAAGCGGCCAGTGGGCCGACAGCGCGTCCGAGAGGCTGGGTCTTTCCCTCAGACCTGTCCTGGCAGCTGACCGGAGAGCCGCTGAGGGGGCCAGAGCCCAGGGCCCAACTCTCAGGAGCCAGGGGTTGGGTCTTCGCAGCAGCAGGCTCCCCGCTGCTGGAAATGCCAGCCCTGGCCTTGCTGCATTCAGGACACCCGGCAGGACTTGCCTGGTTCACGAGCCTTCGCACAGCAGTGAGAAGGCCAAGAGCCAGCTGCGCGCCCCCTTGGAATGCTCCAGGTCAAGCCTGCTCCAATGGCCCCGGCCCCCACAGCGGGTGGGCAAGTCTGAGGCTTTCAAAGGTGCAGGCCCTGGTGAAGGGCACATTGCAAATGGTAAGACAGAGCCGCTCGCTCACTTGCTACGGCCCAGGAGGATCAACCGTGAGCTAGGCCACATGTAAGGGCCGGGTACTTATGGAGAAGCCAGATTTGCACTCCCAGAGTCATGCGGCAAAGGGCCTATTTTCAAAAGCACGTACGTGACTGAGGAGCCTAAGTCCTATTTTCAAAAGTCACCGACGCGTTTAGTTGCTGAGGCCCTTTTGAAAATGTCACCGGTTGCTAGTTTTGGAGAGTCACCTGGCTTCCAAAGCACCCGCCAGGTGGGCGAGGGTTAAGTCCCGGTGCCTGCCTGGGGGAAGGAACAACTCTTCCGAATTAGCCTTCATCCTTCCTGCCACACACGTTGAGTACATCAAGAGCGACTCTTCGCTTTGATAATTTGGGCCGTGAAATCTCGCTCTGCGATCTACTTTTCTCTCTCCCCAAACACCTGCAGGTCGTAAAAGGGAAAGGAATACTCCTCAGGGCCCCGGCAGGTCTGAGTGCCAGCGAGCGCTCAATTAATCCCACCATTCTAACTGCGCAATGAAGAGCTTCTCCTGAGCTGAGCTACACCAAAGGGCTAGAGCGAGCCCTTCGCGCAGAATTTCGGCCCCGAGAGACCAAACCTGAAGCTATGACCTAAGGGAAGCTTAGGGATGTGTGAGATCAATGGAAGGGAAGGAGAGCCCCAGGACTCCCCTGGTTCTGAGATTTCTAGAGGAACTGTAAGCGAGTCACTTGCGCCTCTCTGTGCCTTCCGTTTCCACCTGTAAAATGAGTCTCCGGCACGGCAGCGCTCACTAACGCCGGCACAGCCGGGGTCAGCCTGGGAGGAAAGGGATGTGGCGTCTATTCCTGCCCCAGGCCTCTCAGGTGATGCTAACCTGAACAGAACTCGTACCTTGTGTGGTGCTTGCCCCCGGCTACCTCAGCCCTTTGAGCCAGCAGCCCCTTTCCCCCACCCCCCGTCATTAGGCGGGCCTTGCATGTGGTTTTTTGCCATGTCTGAAAGGCAGGGCAGGGCTGGATTCACTTCTCCCACCCGGGGTGGCCAGGAAGCTGTGATTTTCTGCTGAGGGTGTGTGTGTGTGTCTGTGCCCACGGGACATGCCTTTGAATTGATCTCCGGAGTTAATGAAATATCGTGTCTCCCAGCCAGTAGCTGGAAGCACCTCTCCACATCCAAGCGCCCTGCTGACACGGGCCAGACTCCAGCGAGAGCTGTGGGGCAGGGACCCCAGCGCAATTGGCAAAGTTGCAAGAACAGCTTGCAATGCCTCGATCGCATCCAGGTGCTTTCCAGCCCTGGCAGGACACCCAGCCCCAAAAGCCTGGATTTCCCATGCCAGCTTGTTCCTCATCGCCTGGTGAGTCAGCCCCATGCAGCGTAAGTGCGCGGAGAGGGAGCTCGCATCTGGCTTTCCAGCAGCAGGGCTGAGCATGCGGCTAGTGACATAACGGGTAATTCCGTTCAGGTTCCCTCCTTCCCGCCTCTCCCCACACGTGGGCTTGGGCTCCGTTTCAAAGCACCAAGCCAAATCCAGAGGGGACGTGTGGGAACGCCTTTGGCACGCCCGCCTCCATCGCAGACTAGACTAAAACCAGCTGCGGCGACTCAGCGTGTCTGCCCCAGTGCAGGAGCGGGGGCCGGAGAGCTGCAGGAACGGCGAGGAAGCAACGCGGCTTTGCTGCCGGGCTCGCCCAGCCCTCCACGCACAAAGCTGCTCCTGGCTTCCCCAAGGCAAGGCCCCAGTGCCGCTGTTTGGGTCCGGCCGAGAGGGGTCTGCGTGTGGCCCCGCCGGCAGCGCTGCTGAAAAGCCTGGTGCTTTTGCGCCACGGGCAGGAGCCGATCTGACCCTGCACAAAGCAGCGGGCAGATCTGCAAGGCGGGGGGCGGAGAGAGACAGACCACTGGGGAAATGCTTCTTTATTAAGACACAAACCCAGGGCTGGCCGGGAAAGGAGGGATGACAGCGCACGCTCTGCCAGGCCTGCTCCAGACGAGCCATCTCGCGACGGTGTGTGCCCTGGCTTCCCGCGGGCTAGATTTCCATCAGCTGCTCACTGCCCACAATGACCTCGTTCAGGTGTTTGGCTGGAAGAGGAGGAGAGAAAAGGCAGAATTGGAGGGTGGTGCGTTTCAAAACGGCAGCTTTAGGAGAAAATGGGAAAAGCAGGTTCCAGTAAACACCAGCCTGCCTGGGCGGTCCCCCCCCCGGGTGTCTCAGTCCCAGTCCCACCCACCTGGCCATGGCCCACCCACCTGGCCAAACACCAGGGGGGCGACGGAAGGAGATTGCGCACGTGTCCGTGTCACTGGCTCTATGAGGCACAGCTGCTGCCCACAGGTGTCTGGCGAGGCACCGGCACCGAGGCGTCAAACCCAGGGGGAGACAGTGACAGGAGCTTTCATCCAGGCGGGGCTTTCAGAGGGCCGAGTACCCGCAATTCCATGAGGTCAGCAGGGGCTGGGCATGCTCAGGACCCTGCCGGACTGAGAGCCAGCACCACAAGTGACTTGTGAAGAGATCACCAGCCCAGCGATCCCAGATCAAGCCGGCTCTTTTGCAAGTCCCCCGGAAGTTTGCCTTTGCTGGTGCTGAACAGAGCCTGGGAGGCAGCGGAGAGCAATGGGCAAAGCCCGGCTCACACTCCCATCCGCTGCCGCTAGGGGAAATGGTATCGGCTGATGGGACTCGCCCGCCCAGCCAGCAGGGGCCAGTCCGACAAGCTCACATCTCCAGCTACTCCCCCAGACAGCAGGGGCCAGTCCGACAAGCTCACATCTCCAGCTACTCCCCCAGCCAGCAGGGGCCAGTCCGACAAGGTCACATCTCCAGCTACTCCCCCAGCCAGCAGGGGCCAGTCCGACAAGCTCACATCTCCAGCTACTCCCCCAGCCAGCAGGGGCCAGTCCGACAAGCTCACATCTCCAGCTACTCCCCCAGCCAGCAGGGGCCAGTCCGACAAGCTCACATCTCCAGCTACTCCCCCAGACAGCAGGGGCCAGTCCGACAAGGTCACATCTCCAGCTACTCCCCCAGCTTTGCATCAGCTCAGTGAATATTCAGAAGCCAAGGCACCATTATCCCCTCCTCTGCCTCAGGCTTCCTGTGTGACCCTGGGCATGTCACTTAGCCAGCAGGGCCCCGCTCTCCAATGGGATCAGCGCCCTGCCCCACCTCCCGGGGGGCATGAGGACAAAGGCGTTCAAGGCCAGGAGGCGCTCAGACACTGCGGTGAGGGGGCCAGGCCGGGCCCCGCCACACAGGGAGTCGAGCCGGACGCTGGCCGCGTAACGAGGGCAAAGTCTCCTGCTGTGTGACTTGCCCATCTCCAGTTGCTCCCAGGCGGGGAGGAGTTTGCAAGGCTGCTGGAAAGCAGACTAAGCAGCCTTCGACTGAACCAGCCCTCAGCAATCCCAGTGCACCCCCCGTCCAGGTGCTCTCCCTGTGCGCCAGGTTCGCCGCTGCCCAAGAACCCTAGGGGCCCCGCGATTTCACAGCGATCCACGGTTCAGGAAGTCCTGGCCCTGCGACAAGATTCTGTCCAGTTCTCACCTCCCCAGCCACACTCCTGGGGACCCTTCATCTCTCCCGCAGGGGGGCTGCCAGGGCTGATGGCACCCTCTCTGCACAGGCCCGCCCGCAGATGCCAGCCTAGGGAGAACAACTCGAGTCTCCTCTGGCTTTCAGTGCCAGCCAGTCCCACCCTGGCTCCTAGCAGCCGACAGTGACCTGTGGGAAATGGCCTCCCAGCCTGGATTCCTGGCTTCGAAAGCCAGCCCCTCGCCCCATCCCCTGTTGCTTGGTGTCCATTAGACTCCTCGGTGGCACTCAAGGAAAGGCCCGTTGCTCTCGACAACGGAGGCCCGGCTGTCGGTGCCATGTACGAGCGTGACGGAAGCACCATGCAAGCACCAGACATGAGTGCCAGCCGGCAGCCTTCCAGTCCAGGACCCCCTAGCTTTGCCAGCGCCCCTCGAACCAGCCCTGCAGCACGTCTTGCTAACCCATTGCTCACCCCCCAGCATCTCCGACAGGCCGCATGGCTCTGCCATCCCTGAGCCTCTTCCAAGCCGACTGCCAGTCGTGCTGATCTGTGTGATGTGATAAGACCCTGGCTAAATTACAGCGGGAGTCGTGGCACTACTCTAGTCTAATAAACACCTCTCATTTCATTTCAGCCAGTGTCCCTCACTCCCTGTTCTAGACTTGTGGGCTGCGTCTACACTGGCATGATTTTGAGCAAATACTTTTAACGGAAAAGTTTTTCCGTTAAAAGTATTTGTGCAAGAGAGTGTCTACACTGGCATGTGCTTTTGCGCAAGAGCTGTGCTTTTGCGCAAAAGCATCCGTGCCAGTGTAGACGCTCTCTTGCGCAAGAAAGCTCCGATGGCCATTTTAGCTATCGGGCTTTCTTGCGCAAGAAATTAACGTTACCTGTCTACACTGCCCTCTTGCGCAAGAATACTTGCGCAAGAGGGCTTATCCCTGAGCGGGAGCATCTGAGTATTTGTGCAAGAAGCACTGATTTTGTACATTACAACGTCAGTGTTCTTGCGCAAATACTCGCGGCCAGTGTAGACAGGCGGCAAGATTTTGCGCAAAAGCGGTAGCTTTTGCGCAAAATCTTGCCAATGTAGACACAGCCGTGGAGTTTTGCTGTAGCGCATTACTCCTTTTGCCATTCCTGGGGTACTCTGCACGTCTACAGCTCACAATTATTTGCACTAGCGGACATTTTTAGCATCGCATGACGGCAAGGTGCTTTGTAACCCTTGGTGAATACCGCCAGGCCCATTTCACAGACCGGAGAACGGAAGTGTGGAGAGTTTAAGTGACTTGCCCAAGGTCACAAAGTCTGTCAGTGGCAGTGCAGAGAAAGCACCCACCTTTCCAGACTGCTAGTCCCTTTGCTGGGTCTGCTCCATGACACTGCCTGTCGGTGTCACCAAGGAGGGCCAGAAGGTCCCAGCAGGGGATGCTCAGTCTTAGCACAAGTGGACCAGAGGCTCTGAAAGCTGGAGCCTGTCTCCTCGGGCCTTGCTGCTGTATCAGAGATGCAGCAAAGCCACCAGACATGCCTTCAGCTGTCGGGGAGTGAACCTTACGTCGGTGTCCTGGGCTTTAAGGCTGAGTGGAATAGTTTGGCTAGGCACTGAAAGCAGAGCCGCTACCTCGCAGGGAAGAACACCACGAGTTTATGCCCACTGCCCGCCTTCTGCCTGGCCTCTGGAAAGCCCAAGGTACTGCCGACTCCCTGGCATGCTCTGAGCAGAGCCTGCGGAGGACAGCTGAACACAGACCGGGTTTCCTTACCAGACCTGGCTGCTGCCCGCCAGTGGCTAAACCTCATCTCCGCACACTCTGGAAATGCCAAATCCCTGGGCACATGGAGAGGAGCACGAGAGCCCCGCTGCCCGCTCTGCGCGTTCCCTACCAGGCCGCCTTTCCGGTGCCAGTGGCAGGGTAGTAGCTGCACTCAGCCTGCCCAGAAAGAGGGATTAGAGGAGGGACTTGCCAAAAGCGCGAGCGCTGGACGCCGCAAAGGTGAATCGTATCGGGCGAGACCTGCTCCGTGCGGGAGCCAGGCTATCGGGCGAGATCTGCTCCGTGTGGCAGTAAGACTATCTGGCGAGACCTGCTCCGTGCGGGATCATTGGGTGAGACCTGCTCTATGAGGGAGAAAGGCGCGCGGTGCAAATGCAGAGCGGAGTGACGCACTCGAATGCCCGGCTCGCACGTTGCTGCTGTGGCCCGGCCCGGAGCAGGCCTGGGTGCTCCAGCCGAACGCCTGCGGAGATTCCGTTGGGGGCAAATCAAAAATCTGTCCCTGGGTCCCGAGGTGATTCTGCTGCGCCCGGTGTTTGTTTACAGGGACCGGGCGCCAAGCGCCTTCGAAACGGGAGCCTAGTGTGTGGGGAGCAGGGAGCCTCTGCAGCTGGAGGCAAAACAAACTGCAATGCAAACAAACACCGGGGCGGGAATGACTCTGACTCCCAGCACAAAGCCAACCATACTCCCGGGTGCTAATGACCCAGCGCCTTCCTCTCCAGCTCAGACCCCGCTTTCTGGCAGGTTCCCCCGGGGGGGCGGGGGGGCAGGAGACAGCCCAGCATCCTGGGAAGAGCACCGTGAAAGCATCTCCTTGTTGTTCGCTCAGTTAGCCCCCAGACACGCGGCTGCTGCTGGTGGCAAGACTCCCTTGGAGGGGTGGGGGGGAACAAGGTTAGGGCGGAGGCCCAGGACCACCCCGAAGCCCTCGGGGGCTCCAGAAACGTTCCTTTACTCACTCAATTACATACACTGCTTTATAAACCTGTTAAAAGCCAATCGAAACCAGCCCCTGGCACAGAATTACTGCTCCATTATACAGCAGGGAGGAAAGCCACCGCTGAGCGCTGGCTCGCTTTAAAACAGGCGGGGGAGGGGAGGCTGCAGAACCACGCGGGAAAGCAGGCTGGGGGGCTCCTAGCAGCGCTGACGGGAGAGCCGGGGAGACGCACACTGAGCGGCTCACTGGGGGTGAAGGAGGGCCTGGCACTTGGAGGCTGGGGGGGGGAGTTTGGAAGGGGCATGTGGTGAGAGAGACCCAAGGGGCAGCAGGGACCGGGCAATGGGGCCTTGCCAAGGCCTGCTGCACCCCCCCACTTGAGACACTCAGCACGTAACTGGGCTGACCAAACGGGCGGCTCCCAGGGCTCTGCGGAGGGCCGGCCTGCTCAGCCGTCTGACCCCAAGGAAGGACTGCAGACGGGCTGTCTGGAGCCAGGCGGCCTGGCCCTGCCGCCCCAGAACTGAGATGCTTGGACTTAGCTCTGGCCAGGAGATGGGGGCTGTGACCGCAAGCAGATGGGCGTGGCTGGCCTGAGCTTCCCGCAGCCCGGCAGGCCAGGAACGAGCACCAGCCAGGCCGGGAGAAAAGCAGAGACTAAGCGGTAACCGATCCAAAGGAAGCAGCATCCCCACTGCTCTGCTGCGACCCAAAAGGTCACATGACAGGAAGCCGGGGGTGCCCAGGAGTAAAACGAGACCTCTGGGACGGCGGCCGAGTGGCAGGGTCGCTACACCGGCCAGGAGCTGCCATGCACACGGGTGTGCCACTCTGCGCTGGCCTGCCTGCCAGGCTCTGCTCAGTCTGTCACCCTCCCTGGGAGGCTGGGCTGCACATCTTGGGCAGGGCAGGTAGGAGGTCTTGCAAGCCGGGCAGGGAGCAGGTCTCGGGCACCTTCCCTCGCTTGGGAACGTCGCGCGACAGGGAAACGACGCTCTTCCGACCAGACGCCCAGGCTCGAGCCCTCCCAAAGCCTGTTTGAGTGGCCGGGGTCGTTCCGGAGCGTCACGCCTGGAGCTGAGTGTGCGGGGACAAGACTCCGCCCGCCGGCCAAGGGAGACATGGCGCACGGCTGCCGGCGAGGGGATTTCACATGTTGATTGTGCGCCAAGGTGAGGCCAGCTGGGCTGAGGAATGGGAAGCGGCTTACAGGGTGAGGTTCCCACACGGCTCCTGTTAACTCCCAGCAAAGTTAGCCCAGCCGGCCAGGGGCTCTGAAACATCCCTGGAAGGGCTCTGTCCCTCGCCGCAGCCGGGCACTGGAGGAGCCTGTGCCCACAAGAGCTCGCTGATCCCTGCACAGGCAATCGGGCGTGTGTGTGTGTGCGCGTGTGCGCGTGCGCATGCGCTCCTGGCTCTTACATGCAGCTGCCTCCTAGGAGTGCACAAGGGGCTCTTTGCTCTGGATGGAGCGTGTGAAAATAGTTTCACAAGGTTATGAACTGAGGCCTTCCGGGCAGACGCTTCACAATCAACAGGCAGAGCATGTGGCAGGTCACTTAACCCCTTCACGCAGCAAGCCTGAATCTCCCCAGCTGGGAATGGCGGGGCTAGCCCCGAGAGGATGAAGTGCTAGCCAGTGGATGGCCTGGGGAAATGACAGACCAGACCTTGTACACCAGCGTTACCCAGACTGGGAAAACGGGATCAGTCTTCTGAAGAGCTGCCTGATTTTGCTGGCTCTCCCAGGAACACACCTTTTAACAAGGGCTGTGCACCAGTCTGACACCCTCTCCAGCGGGCACTGGCGCATGGGGGAACGGGTTTGCCTGTGGTGGCTGCACCGGGAACCCAGGGGAACTGAGCCAGGCCTCCCAGCGCAGCAGCAGCCAGCTCCCTGGGGAGGCATGAGCCCCACCTTGCTAACTGCTCTTCACGCCCATTGCTATCCCGAGGGGCACTCGGCACCGCGCAGGGTCAGGCCCTACAAACAATGGTGCTATTCCACCACTGAGAGGCACTGGTGGCATCCACCAAGTTCCTTGCAGAGCCCTGGGCACGCCCCGAGTTGGTCAGCGCCTGCCTGCCCCAGGATGTCGGTGCCAGGGAGTGGCTGGCGAGATATTCCCGTCTGGCTGGACACCGGTCCCCCTGCAATGCTAGCCCCGACCCAGGGCTGTGGGTAGAGCCGTGCACAATCCACAGAATGAGGACGGGAGATCCGGTGGCTTGTCCTTACAGACCACACGTTCCCAGCTGTTCTGCTGGGGAGCTACAGACCTGACTTTGCAAGAGAGAATGGCCCTGGGGTCAGGGCCTTTTGCCGCCCCGCTGGAGAACCGCCCTCATCTGGCCATGTTGTGAGCTGCCAAACATCTCAGTAGAGACCAGGCAGTTCGGCCGCTACGTTCTCCGAAGAGCCTGGCTGCAGGGAGCCCCACCCAGGTGGCAGGCGCTGAACTGGAAGCTCCCGGCCTTTGCTGCTCCCAGGCGCCGCGACACCGGCACAAGGGCCGAGCAGGGAGCCGGGCCTGCCTTGTGCTCAATGCTCCAGCACAGAGGAAGAAGTGGCCTGCCACAAAGGCGGGAGTCGGGTGGGGAGTGGCAGAGCGAGCAGACGGGCGAGCGGCTCGGAGCGGGGGCACAGGGCTGGTTAAGAAGAGCTGTTAGGGTACGTGGGGCCCTGCAGAAAGGTTTCTGGGCTGCCTGAAGTGCAGATCGTTTTGCGGGGCCCCCTCAGTCCAGGGTGGGCTGGGGGACGCGGTTCCACTCTGCTGCTCCCCCGCGCTGGAGCTGCTAGAGGCAGGACACTCCAGCTGCCTTGCAGGCTCCACCCCCCAGCTCCTATTGGCCGGGAATTGAGGCCAATAGAAGCTGTGGGGGGCGGTGCCTGCAGGCAAATGCAGGGCAGCGCACAGAGCCACCTGCCCCCTTCCTGGGCCTGGCCCACCAAAGGGGAGCTGCTCCAGGTGAGTGCCCTGTACCCCCACCCCTCATCCCCCTCCCTCCTAACTTCTGCCCAGATTCCTGAACCCTGCCCTGCGCCCCCTCCTGAACCCCAAATGCAGCATCCCAAGACCCACCCCAGAGCCTGCATCCCCCATTGGGAGCCCTCACCCCCTTCCCACGCCCAACCCCCTGCCTCAACCCACGGCCCCTGCTGCCCTCTGAACTCCGCATTTTTGGCCCCACCCCAGAGCCACACACAGGAAGCCACCAGCCTAACGGGACAAGGTCCCCTGCAGCAGCCAGGTGGAACCAAGGATAAAACCGAGGGGAGGCAGCCCAGGAAACGCCTAGCTCCTCAAGGAACTCTACACCCATCATCCATGAAGCTCCCTGCTCACCTTTGGGTTCCAGACGCTGGCCGCTTCCAATCAAACAATCCCTGAGGTCAGCTCCTTTCTCTATCACGGCGTTATGGCAGATCAGGCAGTTCTGGAGGCTGCACCTGGAAGAGAAAACCGAGGATGTCGGATACAGAATGTAACTAGAGTCCAGCCAGCGCAATCTGATGAGCCTAGTGTGTGGGGGATTGGTCCTGCTCTGGGCAGGGGGCTGGACTTGATGACCTCCTGAGGTCCCTTCCAGCTCTATGATTCTATGACTCAGGCCGGGCTTTGGTGCTGCCCCGTCTCGGCTGGATTTCCCCCACACGCCGCACGTTCTCTGACCCTTGTGCTCAGAGGCTCTGACAGAAGAACAGGAGCAGCAGAAACTACCGAAAGGCTGTCTCCCCGAGATGAGTTTTGCATTTAGCTGAGTGGTCCTGGGGTGACACAGGACTCGCCAGGGTCCATCTAGCCTAGAATTCTGTCTCCAACAGAAGCCAGAACCAGATGCTGCAAAGAAAAGTGTAAGAGCCCCACAGCAGGCAGACGTGGGGAAATCTGCCTCCCAAATTAGGTCAATGTCCCCGCCACAAATCTATTCTTAGCATTAATTATGACAACTTTGGATATTCTTCTTATCCACATAAATGTCCAATCGCTTTATAACTCTTAAGTTCTTGCTGCAGTGATTTCCAGTGGCATGGAGTTCCACAGTTTCACACCCCTGCCACTTTGATCTTTGCTCATGACCTTTGGTCAGCAGAACACCACAACCATTAGCTTCCCGGTGGTTGATGGACAGGCTCTATGGTGTAACTAGGCCCACGAGGGCTTTGAATAGCAGGACAGAGCTCTTGAACTGGGCCTTGTATTTGGTGAGGAACCACACGGCTGTGGCAACCTGACTTGAGACAGGCTTTCCCGCCACCTGCCAGCCCTACGAAGTCTCCTGCTCCTCAGTGACACGGATTCTGCCCTCCAAATGGAGACGGCAGTTCCCTCGCTGATGGACGAGCCGCAGGGAGCCTGCAGGGTCAGAGGAGCGAGACGGCGCAACCCCTTTCAGTCAGCAGACGCTGTAGCTCAGGCCTGGGATCACACAACAGGAGCAGGCCTGCGGTGTAAGAAGGGGTCGCCGCAAAGAGGTGCTTCGGCTCCAATCCTGCGTGAGCCTGGTTCCGTCCCCCCCCCCGCAGGAAAGGCTGGAGGGATTCACGCTGGAGCTGTCCAGCTCAGGTTGCCTTGCCAGGGTTCTGATCCTCAACGGAGACATTACGGCACCACTAGTCTTTGCTTTCTGTTACTGCAGCCCGGCCTAGCTGCTGCCTTTCCCCCCCCGCTCGACGAAGCTCAGAGCCTGGCAATTTCGGGTGGGGCCTAGAAGGAACGTTCATCAGGCTAAAGCAGGGCTACTCAACTCTGGAAGCCCCACTCTGGAAGCCCCCGGGGGCCACAATGGTACTCTCAGCACATGCCGACGGCTGCAAATTAAGTGTGGTTTCATATACATGCAAATATATATGCAAATAGCTTCTTTCACACTGATGGGCAAGACTACACAACACACAGGCCTGATTTAAGTCAGCTCTGTGGATATTAATACAATGCAATATTTACCCGATCGCCACCCCTATGGCAGCACTTTGAATGAGCAATGACAGTCCAGGAATGTAACTACTAAAACACATCTCAACAGAAGACCATTCTATGGACTCCTTTTTTGTTTTGGCTCCCATCCACGGGCCGTGTGTTGAGCCCTGCGTAAACCCAAACCGCACCGTCGGCCGCAAACAAATGGGCCGCGGGCTGAGTAGCCCTGGGCTAAGGAACGACTCGGTTCAGCACAGACCGCAGGGTGCTGCTCTGAGTTTGCCCAGCAAGGACGGAGCTACCCCCCGCACTAGCATAACCTACCCAAAGCGCCCTCGCCCCCACTCCGCTCAAAGAGTCTTGTTCGTGTGTTAGCTCCACCTTGGCCGAGTCTAGAGTCTCTCTCCCCAGCCTCATGTGGAGCCCCATCCTGGGCGGTCCCAGCACCCCAATCTACCGCCCCCAAAAGGAATGGCAAGTTCCCAGCGCTTCTCAGGGCCCTGCAGTGGCCTTCCCGCTACCTGCTAGTGTGTGTGTCTGCAGAGAAGGGGTCTGGGTGTGCGTGGGAGGGGGAAGGAAGGCGGCTCAGACAGGAGAACACGATCTGAGCATGGAGAATCTCTCAGAGGTGGCTCGAGGAGGAGAAACTGCTGCTACAACCAAGAAACTGCTCCCACTGTCATTATCTTTGCACTGGCATCAACACTCAGCAAGTTAACTCCTGCAAACCGCGTGTGTGGTTGGGGGAGGCGCTGCTGACGCCCGGGAACCACAGGAAACTTGTTGATGCGTGCCAGGTGCTAGCGAACCCGGGAAACCCAGCCGGCGGGAGAGGGGAGACAAATCACCACCTCCACAGCTTATAAAAACCACTCCAGCGCACCGAACTTTAAAATCATTCACAACACCCGCCTCCCACTCACATCAAACAGCAGCGGATCCCGTTTTTATTGTGCGGGTGGAGCAAAACTTCAACGGATATAAACACATTTTGTGGGTGTTCCTCGCAATGGCTGACAGATGGAACGCAGCCATTTTGAAACCACTTGGAAAGGCCTTTTCAGAAAGCCCAGGCTGCCAAGACGTGTACTCGGGGTGTTTATTTTATCTTTATTTATTTTTTTTAAATGTAAAGAGCACGGAAGAAACTTTCATTCTCTTGCGAGATCAATGTCACATTTCAGGCAGTCTATTGTGCTTTCTTTAACCACTGTTCTTCCTGGCTGTTTCCCAGTATTCAATACTATTTTATCCGGGCAGCTTTGATAGCACTGAGTTTGATGAACATTGCTGCGTGTGGTGCACACGGTTGATTTACTGCATTCTAATGGGAACCATATTTGTCTGCCTAAAACATAGTATATTTTTCAACTTTTCAGCGCTGTGAAAACGGATCTCTCCTGACCTTAAACCCGAGGCCGACATTCAAACCCACAAGAACAACTAATTTGGGTCGTTTGATTTACAGCTGAAGTTCCAATCAGAATTTGTTTTAAGGGCAATTGCACCGCTCGGAGCCTGGCAGCTGGGAACGCTGCGCTGAAAGTAAATGCAAATACGCCGCGGCTGGCTGCATTCTGGAGCGCGCTTTGCAAGCCGGGGCCTGCAGCGGTAACAGCTGGGGATGTGGGCTGGCTACCATTCGTTAGCCGCGCAGGTACAATGGGCATGCCTGCTTCCGACAGGCAGAGAGGCCCACCTTGTTTTCTGAACCAGGGAGGGGACAAGAGGAAGAAGAGGAATGGCCCAGGAGGGGGCTTGGGGGGGGAATTACAAAGATTTAGGGCTTCCCGTTGCAGACCACCTAACAAGATCACTCTGCAGGGCCCTAATTTCAGTGAGGCCACAGATGACCCCTCCACCTCCTCTCCACATTGTAAACAACTAATCCCAGCAGAAAACAACAGAGAGCAACATGTACACGCACTGGGCCACATTCCAGGCCCTTCTTTATCTTCTATTTATTTTTCTAAAAGGTCAGAGATTGCAAGGGGGGGGGAGGGGAGAGAAGAAAGCCAAATACGCGTCCATCTCTTGTGTGGGCTGAGCCAGCGTCCAAACACACACAACACGGAGCTTTTATTGCAGAGCAGTCCTGGGACTTGGCATGCGTCTCTCCCTGCCCCGCCCCCCAATTGTGGCAAAGTCTCCCATAGCTTTAAACCAGAGGCCAGGGTGGTCGACTGCATGCGGGAGAAATGCCGAGAATTGGGAAAGAATTCCATCTCCTGTCACAATTATAAATAAGGAAATATTAGTCCCAGAGACCGACTGATTTACTCAGCCCTGGGACTGCTCTCAGGCCGGCTATCAGTCTATAAATCAAACTCTTCAATCTAATCTGTCACTTGCAGTTGCAACATGCTACTTAAGAAAAGCAAAGCCTCTACCACCGAAGGCAGGGAGATCTCCCTGGCACTGTGGTGCTGCATTCTTCTAAACCTTTGAAAATGGAAATCTGAGATCAAACAAACTTTTGGGGAGGGGAGGAGAGGGGATCAAAATATGCACTGCTCAGCACACAAGGAACAATCTGCAGGAATCCAACACACAACCCATAATTACAGGCTGCCCGCTAATTATTTAGGACTCCGTGATTAAAGCGATGAACGTTCCTGGAAGAAAGGGGCTTAAATAACACAGGTCAAGACCTCCAGGGGAGTGCTGGCCCTAGACGTCCAATCTTAGGACGGCGCAGCTGTCACAGGTTTGCCTTACAGCAAATCGGCCGAAATGGAGATGGAAAACGTCCCTGGCCGCTACCTTGTTGTGCATCCAAAGGATGTCACCTCTGATGGGCAGGAAGGCAAGCCAGGTGGGCAGACCTCTCGCTGATGGGCTCCAAGGGGGTGGGCTCTGGATATGTAGAGGAGGGAAGACACTGCTGAGCCTAAGGGCCGATGCTGGGGGCAGCCTCGTGGAGATGCTCGGTGCCGCCATGAAGGAGGTGCAGCTAATCCTGCGTGGCCAGAAAGATGGCAGCCGCCAGGAGGGGCAGACGAAAAGCAAGAAACACAGAGAAACTCTTGGTGCTCTAGCAGCAACCATCACCTTCCAAAGGAGTCCCGCTTCCTCTTCGAGCCGGAGGCGTGGGGGCTATGACACACAGTCAAAGCGGTAAGACACTGCCATCATGGGAGAAAACGGAGCGCTCTCAAGCCCACTATCAGGAACCTAGAGAAGCCTGAAATTTCGCTTTCATGAAAAAACATTTTCCAAATGTTAATAGCAAGCTCCTCCGTTCATGCACTACAGGAGATGGCAGCTGAACATTTCAGAGCCACTTTACGAAGAAACCAGTTTATTAAAAATATGGGCTTTGAGGTCTCTCCCTGGGGTAACACAAAACTCCTACCAGCCCCCTATGTTCGTAAGCAATTTGCACGATCTATGAGGATGTGTTTGTCGAGGAACTTTCTACCCAGGTGTACGTACCTCACTCATTACCAAGGGACAACTGCTCTGCTCCTGCCCCACAGCCTAAATATTGCACTTTGCACCAGATGGACTAGCCAGCAGTCAAGCTTTCCAGTTACAGGTCATGGGCTCCTGCAGACAGCTGGCCCACAACTGTCTCGGAGCTGCCGTCACTGGTCTACGAAGGTGAGAGGCAGGGTTCGGGGCCAGGCGAATGGGGAGGTGGTTTCTCGCCTCTGACACTTCAGTTTAGCGATCTCTCGCTGACCTTGGAGCAAGTTCATCCATGGCGGGTCTGTTGTAACCATTGTAGGAACCACAGTGCGTGACAAGCTGTTCCTCAGGATTCATAAGTTTACAGGCCTTATGGCCGGAGGGCTGTGCCTCCTGTGATCATTTAGCGCACAGCAGTCTATTTGTTCCTCGTTTCAAAGGCTAGCCACAGAACAAGTACTCCTTGATTCCCACCTCTGAGCTAAGCCGCAGGGTTCACGCTGACCCACCTCAGGCGGAGGCTGGGATATTCGGAGCACACCCCGGGAGGGCACTTTGGTTGGGTTTTTTCCGAGTGCGGGTCTTCTCCAAAATGGACTTTGCGGCGCGCCCCGTTTAGGGCATCCCAGTAGCCTCCATGCAAAGTGAGCCCATTGGAGAAGTCTGCTCTAAACGCCTGCCCTGCCAGCGGAGCCTGGGACACGACAGTCAAGCCAGGTTCTTTCCTTCTCTCACGCAAGCCACAAAGCAAATTCTACAGCCCGGTTCTGCTTCAGGCTCCATCTGTTCACCCTCATGGCCTTCAAAGGACTCTCCCCTCCTGTTCCGTCTGCAACCCCGCAGGGACTGTGTTAACAATGGTGTTGATGATACAGAAGTTCACCTGGGGGAGACTGTCAAAGATACCTAGGGGCAGGATTCCCATTGCGAGTCAGCGGGGTCAGGCGCTCAGCTGCCAGTTTCGCCTTTGAAAGCCTCCTCTCTTGGTTCCATGCGGCCAGCAGGAGCAGATGCTTACTAGCGTCCCTAAAACCACCCAACTCTGAGCAGATCAGCTGTGATGGAAATGGTCATTTGACACAGCCCCTCCTCCGTGGAACAATGCTTGACGCTTAACCTCTGATGTAATTTTATCTGAACCAAATGTTTGGAAAACTGGCAAGAGTTCCTTGTGCTATCAGGGAAACATCTGCATCCATGTTAAAAACAAGCGGTCATATATGTAATGCAGCTTGATGTAAAATAATGAGAGCCAAAAGTGATCTCTTTTGGGGGATGAGGGAGAAAAGCAGCTCACACATCCACAAGATGTAGGTATTTTATGAGGAATGACCTCAATGTACACGAAGTGGACTTCAACAGAGTTGAAAAACAGCCCGCTCAGTGGCTCAAAGTTACTCCTTTCCAGAGGTTTTCCAGAACGACTCATCTCTTCCATTTCGTCGTAGACAATACGCTCTTTGGGGCAAGGACTGTCCTTTGTCCAGGGCACGAAGCCTGTGCCTGCTGGTTAACAAATAACACGCCCAAAACAACCACAAGCGCTCAAACGTGCAGACAACACTGACGTCGGAGGTGCAACAGGCAGAGACAGAGAGGGCAGGACCCAACCGCAGGGTTACCCGGGGAGATGAGAACTTGGAGTGGAGTGTCAGTAATTGGAAAGCCCTACATTCAGGGAGGAGAATGAACCAGCCCAGAACAAGCTGCATAACCCAGCAGCCACGCAAATTCCCATTTAAGACACTCAGGCCTCAGTTTGGCAGAGCACTAACAAACCTACTTACCTTTAAGCACATCTAGAAAGTCCATCCCTATTAAGCAAAGCAGTTGAGCGCACGCTTAAGTGTTTCTCCGTAACTGCCCTAATTTTACTGCTTTCACAGTGGCCCTGGGGAACGTGTGTGGACGAGGCCCCGGAGGAGACAATTGCCATCTTAACAAGTGGTGCAAAATATAAAATACTGAAGGGTCACGGCACGAGCACAACTTCATTTGCAGCTTTGTAAGCTACAGGGTTCAAAACGCCGTCTCCTCATTCCTTCTCAGGAGGGGACGTGCTGCAAAACATACTTTACAATGCCCCACAAATGGTGCCTTGGCAGAGGGAGCTCTCCTGTATACCGGTATTATCCCATGGGGGAAAAGGCTGCTTCTGGGCTGAACCCCTATTAAAGTCTCCACTCCATCCTGGTTTTAATTAGAACTTTCTTCCAATTGGTCCCAGTTTCATACAGCAGGTGCTGATTTAGCACTATCAAGGAAACAACCAATAAACTTCACAATCAATCTGCAGTTAGTAGTCAATCCCGCTTGCCTCGCTTGTTGTTTTCTCCCCTTTGTACATGTTCTCCTAGAAAGTAGCATTAAATTGGAGCCACGTGGTAAACTCAACCAGCATTTAACTAGACACATGTGGTCGCTCTTACGCCCGCTTACGGGGTAACAACTACAGCAAGCACTGTGCTCTCTGCTTCAAGACAGGGAGCTGGAACTTGTTTAACAAAATCCAACATGTAGCTTCTACACCTGCCAGCTTCTCTCACATCCGTTCCTGTTGTTACCCTTGGCTCCTTACACATGGGACAGCTTCCCCTGAAGGTAGACATACATCCTCCAGAGCACTTGGGAAGAGGCATACACATATTTTGTACATAACAGATTGTATTCCTCTCCCCTCAAGATGTCCCTTGTCTACTTGAGTCAATTGTTAACGGGGCAGGCGCTGTGTCTTCAGATGCATTTGCACAGTTCTTTAGCACAACAGGGCCCCCATTCTAATAGGGGATACTGCAATAATACACAAACACAAGAAGAGGAGGAAGAAATATAACTAAGGATTTTTTAATAAGTCAGTTCTTTAAAACTCTTTCCTATTCTTACCAGTGCTCTTCTGGGTCACAAAAGTAGACATAGCAATAATGGCATTTCCTTTGTGATAAGTATGAAGACGTGAGAACAGGAAGAGACTGCTTTACACCAGTGGTTTTCAACCTGTGTGCCACGGAGGCCTGGGAGTTCATAGACTAGATCTAAGATTTCAAAGGGGTCTGCATCTCCGTTTGAAATGCTTTAGGGGTCTGTAAATGGAAAACCAGGGTTGAAACCCCCTGCTTTACACAGATGGGCATGGTCAGCCGGCAGTACAGGCGAGAATGTCTCGTTACAATAATTAGATGTCTGAACCCCAAATGAAAGTGATTTCCAGCCACTGGTGGTGTGTGGTCAGATAATGGCTGAAATTCCATCCATTGATTTTAGAGACCTTCCCTTAAAGAGACATTATCAAGGATATAAATATGCCCCATAGCTGGACATCATCATCACCCCCCCCCTTTACTGCACACGGCAACAGTCTTCGAACCAACGGAACAAATTCCCTGCTGGCATAATGGAGGTCGGTGGAGAGGCATCTGCTTACACCAGTGCAAATATGACCTAAAGCATATCAGCTTTTTAAGCATTAATCCAGCAGCGGTTGCAAACTACCAGTCTAGGGCCATTTGGCCGTGCAGCACTTGGTTGCAAAAGACCAACTTTGATGTATGGACACACCGAGTCTATTCCTTAAATCTACCCAAAGTTTGAAAAGGTTCATTCTATGCTTGCTGGACACTGATACAACTATTGTCCTCAACTGATTTCCCCCCCTTCCCAGGAAATTATCGACTCTGCTTGCATTTTGATTTCACAACACACTGAAGAAAGGAGATCCACCTCCTCCGCTACAGGAGAAATTGGTAAGGAAAGGCTGACCTTAGAGAGCCTGCAAGATCGTCATCTTTGATTCTTGTCAAAGGTGACAGTGCTCCTTTAAAGCTATCGCGTACACATATGTACAATATAAAAATAAAGCTGGCGAATAGGCAGAGACCACCCAAAGTCGGAACCTTGCCATACATGTTCCCTTTAGCAAGGAGCTCAACGTCACTGCCACTGGGGAGGCCTTCCACTACCATGGAAATGCTCCTAAAGCCATAAGCCAGGTACCTGGCTCTGACTTACCCGGTACAGTGAGAGTAAGAATCCCACTGAAACCCTGCATCTCTCGGCCGGTGCACGTGTCACACTCCGACACACAAGAACTGAACTACATGTAGGCTTTGAGCTTGCCACTGAAAAATAAGCATCCCACCACCACGCCATGTGGCATTGTGGTCAGGGGTGGCCCGTCCATATAGGCGAACTAGGCGGTCACCTAGGGCGCCAAGTTAAAATGGGGCACCAAATGGTGGCGCAATATCATTGAGAGGTTTGGAGGTGGGGGCGCCAATTGCATGGTTCGCCTAGGGCGCCAGTTGCTGGCAGCTAGTCTAGGGCCGCCCCTGACCGTGGTGAGTCACAACAGACTCCCGAGAGCCAAAGCTTAACCAGCACATGTACGGTCTGAGTCACTTACGCTCCATGCCTCGAACGTCCTCTCCGAGGTTTTCCCTGCCAGAAATGACAATCTGTTTAAAATCTTAACTCTGTTTCGCTCTTTCTTTCAACACCTAGTGACCTCTGGTCCGCTGCACTCAAGCAAGCCAGGCTATAAAGCAGTCAAGCGCTTTAAACTTGGCCGGAACCACCTTCTGCAGTTCCAGGCCTGCACCGCTCCTGACCCAAGATGGCCAATTGTATCAGAGTGGCTGGTGGATGATCCCTATTACTCCTGCCCGAAAGGAGCCTTCTCCTGCCCAGTCCTTGGGGGCTTTGTGCCATTCGGCTTGAGGAATTAGGAGCATTTTTCGGCTAGGGAATCTTGTGACACATCAGGTTCAAATACATCCAGGAAACGAAGGCTGGGAAAAACACATTTTTACAGCCACAGGCGAAAGCTTACAGAACTGCAAGCAAAGCATTATTGTGGAGCGACCCCATGACAGGGCTGAGCACCCAAGATGTGAAGGGCGATATTGCCCCTCCCTGAGGATCGTCCAGGGTGAGATCTTCCTGGGGCAACTGCATCTGTGCAGGTGAGTCCCTGTGCCCATGGGGAGCAGGCTGACTTCAAAAGGCAAACGCCTCAGGACAGGGGTTGTACCGTGGGACCGGAGCCTTCTGGGGCCCATTTTTAACAAACACGGAACAAGCTGCCAGGAGGAGCGGGGTGGATTCTGACTCACCTGAAGTCACTAGATCATGACGAGACGTCTCTTCTGAAGGACACGCTCCAGCTCAAGCAGGAGCTATGGACTGGATGCAACGAGAACAGTGACATTCTCTAGCCTGTGGTTTGTAGGCCAGACTCGATGATCATAATGGTCCCTTCTGGCCTTCCCAACACAGCATCTATGGCTGATGTGGAACCTCTTACTTGCCTGATGCTTCGCTAAAGGTTTTCGTTATGGGTGCAGCAAAATAAGTGTCTCTAGTTCACAAATCTACCCTGCGGTTACTATGGCCCTGGCCTCCACCACTCAGCAGGAGAGTTCTAAAATCGTGTCTACTTATGAAGCTGGGCATGGGCCTTGGAGCTGCTTTGAGCTCTGGTGTCTTGTGCCCTCAACTAAGCTTCAAGCTCCACAAGGACCAAGAGCTTCTGTGACGTTCCCATCTCTCAGACTTCTCCCGGTCACACTGTTGGATTCTGTGTCCAAAGAGCAGAGACGCAACATGGCGCACAGGGCACTGCAGTAATTATACCACGGAGAGTGCACTTTACACCACCCTCAAAGGGCCTCACACAACTCTCCCAGCTCCAGTTCCAGGTGCGCATGAAACCGTTAGACTGCAGTACTTTGGGATGCAGGGCCACCAAAATGTTGACACCGCTTAACTATCTCTTGGATTTCCAAGGCAACCACCAGTGTAATCTCTAGGGAACGTTCTAGAATACCGTCCAGTCAGATTCCCATGGGGCAGCTCCTCGGCTTTCCCCATTCCTGGCCAAGATGTGAACCAGAGAAAGCAAACTAGCTGAGGTTCAATCCAGACAAGCGAGTAGTGAAGACTGGTTGGCAAGGAGAAGCAAGAAAAGGCCTTGCCAAAGGCAGGGACGTGTCCCCCTAGGGTACCACCATGCTCTGACGTCGGGCTACTTTTGGGCACCCATCAGCTCTTGGATTCCCAACGAGCAACAGTGGCTCACTTAACTTTCACACCTGTGGGTTAGCTACATGTTTCCCTCCTTTCCTCGATACAAACTGCAACAGCCCACCTGTGTTCTACAAACAGCACCGCCTTCCATCTGCTTCAAGGTGCAATTCAAAGGTGTCACGTCTAACAGCTAAAAACCTACCTAGTGATGCACCTGGCTTGCCTCCGGGCTGCCTCTCTCCCTATTCAACACCACCAAGGCTCACTAAAAATCATGAGCACACCTTTGGGGGGACTGGAGGCAGAGCCCTGCCACTGGTTGGGGCCAACTTTCAGAGAAAATCATTCGCCCTGGTGGCATGGAAGAGCCAGAATTGACTGACTTGCCGACCACTGGGCAAGATATCATGTCACCAAGTGCTTTCTGGACTGACTGCTGGTTTACTTATAGATGTTGAAGCAGGAGACATAGGGAACTTGTTTGTGGAGGGGAGCTGTCTAGTGGGTGTAATTTAAAACATTATCAACAAGGTTAATCTGTGCACTGTGTGCAGACGCAACAGCCCCATGGACACATCACACGCACAAAAATCCACCAGCTGTGATTAAGGATTTGAAAGAAATGAAGATGAAAATAGCAGCAGTAATTCCCCCTGCCCAGTACGTTATGAGTAAGGATTCTCTTACCAAAACTCAGCTTCCAGACACAGTTCCAAATCTTACTAAATGGTCACCGAGGGTTCCCATGCCAGCAAACCCAAGAGATTTACATAGCGTGAGACAGGAATAAGGTATCAGCACAATTTATTTACACAAACTTGTCACGTGTAATATGAATTCCACACAGAGAAAAGTCAAGTCACTGAGGGTACATCTACACTACAGCGTTAATTCGAGTTAACTTAATTCGAAATAGTTAATTTGAATAAAGCTAATTCGAATTAACGCATCTACACACAAAACCTATTTCGAAATAGCACATCCACATTGAGCGGACCCTGAACCGAAGTTAAGGCTGGCCGGAACCAGTGCCGGCAGGGCATCAGGTTAGGACTTAGTGTGTGGGGCTGCTGCCTGAGGCTAACTGAGCTCCGTGCTTAAAGGAACCCTACCCCCACCTCGGACAGACAGTTCTCAGGGTTCCCCGCTTGCTTGTCTACCTTGATGAGGGACAGCAAAGCAGTCTTGTCTTGGAGTGCCCCGATTGCCCTCACTCGGGACACCACAGCACTCGGCCACATGGAGCCAGAGCTGCCCCTGGACACGCTGGTGCATCTCGTGGGGTCGTTGCCATCAGCCCGGTTGCACTTGCTGCAGGGTGCCATCCGGGGGATCCATCGGGGGGCTATCAGGATCCAGGAGGCCCTGCGGGAGAGCGTCCACCCTGAGGAGCCCTCAGAGCCACCCCGGTCCTCCCCACTGCGGGCTTGTGCCCCATTCCTCCCTCACATCCTTCCACTTACCCCTTCCTAGCCCCACTTCCTGATGTCAAATAAAATACACGTATGTTCAAAAATAGAAACTGGGTTTATTGAACAAAACTGGGGAGGGGGGATGAAACTCTGGGGAGACTGGGAAAAGGAGGTGGGAGAGGGGAAGAGAGAGGGTGGGAGAGGGGAGGGGCAAACCTGGGAGGAGGAAGCTGGAAGGGGGAAGCAAGGGGAAAAAGCGGGAGGGGAAGCTCAGGGCTCAGGGTTGGGAGTCTCGCCGGACCAACTTGATTTTCATGCAAACCTGCTCCTGGGTTCGCATGTGGCCTTTGGTGGCCAGGCTGGCAGCTATCCTGCCATAGACGGCCGCATTCCTCCGTCTAGTGCGGAGATCATGGATGTTGGGGGCATCCCCCCAAACCTGAATAAGGTCCATGATCTCCACCGGACCAGGAAGGCGCCCGCCTTCTCCAGCCCCTGTCAGACTCCTGGGAGCTGGCAGACTGCTCCTGGGGAGCGGTGGAGGGCTGGCCGCCAGTGGCTTGCTGGCTCATGTTTTGGGGCCACTGGGTCAGGGGCCCTGGTGGCCACTGCTGGCTCTGGGCTGGCAGGCTTGGAGCGGGCACAGGCACTGGGGCCAGGGTCTACCCCTTTAATGGCTCCGGGGCTGGGGGAGAGGAGAGTAAGTTTTCCTGGTTGTGCCCAGAGTGGCCACCAGGGCTCCCTGGGAAGGCTGGAGGCCCCCTATTTCGAATTAAGTGTCTACACAGCACTTAATTCGAAATAGCTATTTCGAATTTGACGTTACTCCTCGTAGAATGAGGTTTACCAAATTCAAATTAAGCGCTCCGCTATTTCGAATTAATTTCGAAATAGCGGTTTGCATGTATAGATGCTATTAAAGTTAATTCGAAATAACGGCTGTTATTTCAAATTAACTTTGCAGTGTAGACATACCCTGACTCTCTTCTGGTTGGACTGATGGACTTTTGGAGCTATGAAGGCTGTCGCTATGTTTTGGAGCACGACTGACTGCTAAGAGCTTTGTTACAATAATACCCAGGAGGAGGAGGTTAGTCAGAAAAGAAAACCCATCTGCCCACCCTGGCATTTTCCTGTTCAAACCAATAGTTGAGCAGACTGAAAGGCACACACTGAATAAAGGCTATTAAGATAACAATCCCTGGCTCTATTTCGGGGTCCGAACAGAACACTGCTGTATATTCAGTGCAGAAGAACACACACTGACTTTGCTAGCTGTGAGGAAGGGCCCTGTTTATACATCTGGCCTCCTTGGGGCATGTCTACACTAGGAAGCTATTTTGAAATAACTAAAATCGATTTAATAACTCCCCAAAATAACAAAATCGAACAAGTGTGTCCTCACTACGGGGAAGCCTCAAAATTAGTCTGAGGCAGGCTCCATTTATGTAGACGTGCTCCTTGACTTACAGTCCCAGGAAGCACTGGGGAGTAATTAGTCTGAATGACTCTGGGGAGGAGTTATTTCAAAATAGCAGCTCCGGAGCCTCCACCCCACCGCTATTTCGGAAGAACTATTTCAAAAAGAGTGTTATTCCTCGAGGAAAGCAAGAGTGCCGATTTTGAAATAAGCGGCCCCTTATTTTGAAATAATGGGCTTGGTAGTGTGGATGCTGCACTTATCAATTCAACTGAAGGGGGGTTATTTCGAAATAATGCCCTCATGTAGACCAGGGCTTTGTGATTTAATCATAGAGTAGCTTACCTTGTATGCAAAACCCTGCCTGAATGCCTATGGCACTAAGCCATTAACCACGACAACAGAGTGCTTCAGTGTCAAATCAGACTATTTCCTGGTAGCTTCAGAGGGGTAGCCAAGTTAGTCTGTACAGGATAAACTTAAAAAACAACAACTAGTCTGGTAGTACTTTATAGACTAACAAAACATGTAGATGGGATCATGAGCTTTCGTGGGCACAGTGGGTCATCTGAAGAAGTGGGCTGTGCCCACGAAAGCTCATGATCCCATCTACATGCTTTGTTAGTCTTTAAAGTGCTACCAGACTATTTGTTGTTTTTTAAGTTATTTCCTGGTACTTAGAGGACAGCGAATTCTGTGATATTGCCATACTGGATCCATTTACGAGTGAACTGGAGACCAATGATTATCTATACACCAAGGAATCCTGATTTATGACGTGCTCGAAATGACTGTGGATTTCTATTAAAGACTAACTGCTTGGCAGTGATGTGCCACACTTACTTACCTGTAATTTAGCTCTGTAACAGTAGTATTCTCCACAGACCCGACCGACCGCCTTTGGTTTCATGTTTTCAAGCATGTGACTGTTAGAGCCAGCTTGGCATTTTTTAAGGGTTTGACCTCTCCCACAAGGACCCTCAGCAAACCTCATGGCATGAAGGAGCAGGGAATGAATAAGAGACCTGTACAGACACTAATGAGCAGTTTCTTTTCCACTGACACCCACAGGAAGCCGGCTTGTTAGAGGAAGTGGGAGCTTTCAGACAGCAATGGGTTGGTCATTTTCCCCCTCACTGAGGAGTCAAAGGATGTTTCAGTAGCACAACACAAACAAGCGGGAGCAGAGTGAGCTCTTCCGCGAACACATAATGCACATAATCCAAAACAATGGTCACATGCGCCTAACTCGCTTCTCAAATACACTCACGAGAGAACAGGAGCCGCGGAACGTGCGTGCATCGGGGCAAGGGGAATCTATGGAAGATAAATCTGGAAATCATCTGATGACTGGGCCGACTCTTCTTCTAATCTGCAAACCAGATCCTCTCGTGAAGAGGATGCTGAAAGGAAGTAATGACTAACTTTCCAGGCTGGGGAAGCACGGAGGCAGGAGGAAAGATCAACTAGTTTCAAAACTGCTCATTATTACTGGTTTCATCTTTTACAGTTTGCAAGCCCCTCCCGCCTGCCAGGCTAACACATTCATGAGTCTGCGGTTGTCCTGCCATAAGGCCATCTAGAATTTTCATGGCAGCAAGCCAGAAGAGGTCTCATTTTTAAGCATCCAAGTATTTAAACAGTGGTGACTGTGTGGATACCCATTCATTAGCTAGGTTCTCACACGCAAGGAACATCTACTGGATGGCAGATTTCCTTTTGGGAAAGCTTATTTCTTTGCTCTGTTTTCTAGCAACTGTAGTGCTGACAGAGATTCAAGATGCCAATAAAAAGCCCTAAGAGAACGCCCTGTCAGTGGAGGCTCTCAAAACACCAAGGCAGTAGGAAGATTTTTACTGGTAAATATGACATTTTAAAAATCAGCAACATTATAGGCATCTGCAGGTGTTTATACCAAAAATCTTCATGCCTAAGCCATTAAAATTAGCCTTCAGTGTTGGAAGGATGCGACCCAACCTCACACAGACCAGTGGATCCTTTCCAGCTGACTGACTTACAGTACAAACTGAAGAGGACAGGCTCTCTAGAATGATGGGCTGGGATGGAATTAAACTTCCGCATCTGGACCCCTCTCGTTAACACTCTCCCTTGTCATTGGGGTCCTACTGACACTAGACAATGCTTATTTCTGATTCAGTCTTACATCCAGCTGTCCTGGCCAGGAATCTCTCACAGGATAGCCAGTACCCCCAGCCTTTCTAGCGAGGAAAACAAGCGGCTTAGGGCAGGGGACAAGAAGAGGTAACATACCCGTCCTCAATTGTGACCGAGTTCATGATGATGCAGTTAGTTATTTTAACTCTGTCTTTTATTGTGCACGTGGTGCCAATGACAGAGTGTTTAATGGATGTCTTCTCTCCAACCTGCGTGGATGGACCAATGATGCTGTCAGATCCAACCTAGAGAGGAACAGAGTGGGAACTTAGTCAAACCACCACAGCTGCCTCCCAAAAATCAATGTTCTTCCTAGATCATCTCTATAAAAAAACAAGATTACCCTCCATACACTTACATACCATGAATCATAAAGCAATGTATCAACGACAGGCCTTGTCTTCCTGTGCCCACTCAAGACACTTCCATAGTTACTGGCTTCAACACATTTTGCATCTTCAACAGAACTTAGCAAACATCAAATCCATCTACCCAAAGGCCTGTATTGTCTTCTCAGTCGAGAGCACATTGATGGGTTAGAAATTATTTGTTATCATGTTAAGTAAAGCAAAGATTTCACAGATCTTACAGTGCTTCTCGGACAGACCTCTCGCATAACCAGGAGTGAGGGACGAGGATTGCTCACAGATGAGAGCAACACTTACAAGCGATCCTTCATAGGTTAACAATCTCACTCCTGATTAAAGAGCTTTGCCCCCAGTTTGGAGTTTTGGAAGCACAGCGTACACCCCAAAGAAGGGAGTATGTGTGGGAGAGGCACGGGGGACATGCTAAAGCATGTTGTACAGCTGGAGGGTGCACATTTAAAAGAATAATCTACACGCTTGTCACCAGGAACCCTTTGTTGCTGGAGGTGCTCACACACGAAGTGGCTGCGTGGACCCTGTCCTGCGCTTTGATCTAGCCCCCTTTGAAACAGGACGATATCACAGCATAGCAGGGAATTGTTAGTGCGCACCAACCGGGTTCACATGGATACTTAGTAAGCGACAGGCCAGCATGGGGAAATTCGCACCCCAGCTTGCTGCAAGCTAAATGTTCATGCTGAAACTGGCAGTCATGAAGCAAAACAGCTTCAAAAAAAGAACAGAATCCAGATGTGGCAGAGGGTGAGCTATGACCCAAGCTGGACCTTGCGGATCTGAAGTCTTGGGGAACACCTAAGACCCCTGTATAGTCAAAGGTTCGGATAAATGGAGGTGGCCAGACTGAGCACAGCCCGGAGACCATTCCCTGAACAGGCAGCTTGGCCTCCCAGCTCAGGAAGACTTCACTACACGGGGCCCAGCTGTGTAACTCTTCCGCATGAAGGCCAGGCCATATGTGACTAGTTCTGCTTAGGTTGGGGGGGAGTGTTTGTGTGAACTCACCACAGCGGGGCCAATCAGAGGGGCTGAGGGCTGGGACTCAGCTAAAACACTTTTTTTAAGAGCCAGCACTAAAATGCTAAACCCCACTAAGCTTGCTGGCCTTTGGGAAGCCAACTGATTGTGTATCATCGTCTGCCAAACCTCACATCAGCCAGCTGGGCACCAGGCGCTGCAGCGGTTTGGGGTAACACGTTCAGAGGCTCACGTAGAACATGTTTTCAGTGACTAAAGACTGAAGGGCAGGCCCTGCTGGCTCAGGACAGACGGGTGCTTGGGTTGTTTTCCATTCCTCTGTTCCACTCAGTGCAACCAGGACAGTCAGTCGTAGCTCGGCTACGGTTCAGGGACAGACACTGAATGACAAGAGGCAGCTGTGGAAATGAAGGCCAAGCAAGAGCGCTCCACTGCCTCTCACGCATTCGGCTGCAACGGTCACTCACCAGGGTTCTGTCAGCGACTTGTGCAGATGCATGAACCAACGGTTCCTCTGGACACAGAAGAGCAGGCAGCAGCTTAGGAACCTGGAGGAGGAGACCCCAAGTTACAGGTGAACAAGCCACCTCAGTACGTCATGTGGACAAATCCAAGCAGGCTTTTGTTTCCTGGCACTTCCGTGTCGACCGTAAACTTGCTCGCTTACAGGCGGCCTGGTTTTACCAGCTGTAGCACGAGATGCGTGCTAAGTACCCTCCCCCACACAACACTGGAGCCACTAGCAGGCCCTGCACCATGACAGTCCTTTGGCAGGGCTCCTCTGCGCACAGCTTGCTGCCTAGGTGGCTCTAATCGGAAAGCAGCAGCAAGAACGCGAAGGAGACGCGGGATTTGGGTTCGTACAGAATGTAACGCCGCATGCTTTGAGGCAACACAGCAGCAGGAAAGGACACCACACAACACAGAGCACTCGGCCACTGAAAGGAGACTATACTGAAGCGTTTCGTCAGAAGGAAGCTAGTTGAAGCACAGATAAGGGACACAAAATATTTCAGATGTCCTGGGGGCTGAGGGGGGTCACACAGAGGTAACGAGGCGTCTGTTTCAGAGAGCAGAAGCTGCAGAGGAAAAGGCTCCCAAATGAACAAACCAGAGGTGGGTGCAGGCCCACCAATGGGGTGGAGGGGGCAGTTACCCCAGGGCTCAGCAATCAAAAGGGGCCCTGAGTTCCTGGCCGCCGCTACTATAGGCGGGGGGAGGGACACATGCCGCAGTCCAAACAGTGCTGAGGGTTGGGTATCCTGGCCCCGCCCCTTCCACCTGAAGCCCCACCTCCTCCAGGGGCACAGAGCTGCCCCCCATCTTGCCCCGGGGCCCGTGCTGGCTGTCGGCCCTGCTAAACGGGTGCTAGATAAGCAGGCATAGCAGAAGGATAAGAGAGAGAGACAAGGCCCATGAAGTAGCCAGGGACAAATCCCTGAAGAGCAATTTTGAACTGGCTCCCGAAATGAATGGGGAGCTAGCGTTCTAGGCAGGCTGGGTGCAGGAAGCGAAGCAGGGCAGGCAGGCAGGCAGCCGCTGGAACAGGGCACAGACCAGGTGAGAAGAGAGGACAGTGGGGCAGCTGGGCAGCGCAGCACACAGCAAGGACGACGGACATGCAAGAACCAGGAGGAGAACAGGCCGGGGTCGGACACCGAAAGGGCCAGGTTGAGGAGAGACGGCACGGGGCCGTGCATCAGGACCCTTGAGCTGCTACGCCGGCTCTTCTATGCTGGAAGGGTTTGGAATTGAGCCTGCACTGCGACAAGTGGCTAAGTTCACCCTCTCGGAGAGCAACCGTTTCAGGCTCCCAGCAAGCCCCGGCAGACACTGCTGCATCTGTCACTCTGCACATCTTGCAGGTTGTCTCTGCCCCCACCCGGCGAGAGCTGGAGCTCTTTAAAGAATAAGACGCGAGATCCTGACATGCAGGATGCAGCCACAACAGCGCCCCCGAGCCAGTCCAGCGAGGCCAGCAGTATCCCAACGGTTAGGCCTCTGCACAGGGATGCTGTCCTCGCTCGAGACACGGCGGTGTGGCCGTGTCAGGAGGGATCCAAGAATGAAACCCACAGCTGTGAAGTAGGGATGTAAGCGACTAGTCGAGTGACTACTCAAGTACTCGCTTCCCCCCTGCTCCTGCTACCTCTGGGTATGTCTACACTACAAAGTTAATTCGAACTAACAGCCGTTAGTTCAAATTAACTTTCATAGCGTCTATACATACAAACCGCTAGTTCGAACTTAATTGGAACTAGCGGAGCGCTTAATTCGAACTAGGTAAACCTCATTCTACGAGGACTAATGCCTAGTTCGAATTAAGTAGTTTGAATTAAGGGCTGTGTAGCCACTTAATTTGAACTAGTTGGAGGCTAGCCCTTCCCAGCTTGCCCTGGTGGCCACTCTGGGCCAAACCATGGAAACTTTTCTGCCCCCCTCCCGGCCCCGGAGCCCTTAAAGGGGCACGGTCTGGCTACAGTGCTTGTGCCAGTTGCAAGCCTGCCAGCACCCAGCCAGCAGACCCTGCACCTGGCACGGCATGAGCCAGCCACCCGCCTCTTCCCAGGACCAGGCTGGCGGCTCCCAGGAGCCTGCCCGGGGCCGCAAGAGGCGGGCGCCCGCCTGGTCTAGTGCGGAGATCGTGGACCTCATCGAGGTTTGGGGGGAGTCCTCCAACGTCCACAACCTCTGCACTAGGCACAGGAACGCGGCCGTCTACAGCCGCATGGCTGCCAGCCTGGCCACCAGAGGCCACATGCGGACCCAGGAGCAGGTTTGCATGAAAATCAAATTGGTCCAGTGAGACACCCGACCCTGAGCCCTGAGCTTAGAACATAAGAACGGCCGTACTGGGTCAGACCAAAGGTCCATCTAGCCCAGTAGCCTGTCTGCCGACAGCGGCCAGCACCAGGTACCCGGAGGATGGACCGAGACAATGACCAAGTGATTTGTCTTGTGCCATCCATCTCCAGCCTTCCACAAACAGAGGCCAGGGACACCGTTCCTACCCCCTGGCTAATAACACTCCATGGACCCAACCTCCATGAATTTATCTAACTTCTCTTTAAACTCTGTTATAGTCCTAGCCTTCACAGCCTCCTGTGGCAAGGAGTTCCACAGGTTGACTATGTGCGATGTGAAGAAGAACTTTCGCTTATTAGTTTTAAACCTGCTGTTCATTCATTTCATTTGGTGTCCTCTAGTCCTTCTATTATGGGAACTAATGAAGAACTTTTCTTTATTCACCCTCTCTACACCACTCATGCTTTTATAGACCTCTATCATATCCCCCCTCAGTCTCCTCTTTTCTAAGCTGAAAAGTCTCAGTCTCTTTAGCCTCTCTTCATATGGGACCTGTTCCAAACCCCTAATCATTGTAGTTGCCCTTTTCTGAACCCTTTCCAAGGCCAAAATATCTTTTTTGAGGTGAGGAGACCACATCTGTACACATTACTGAAGATATGGTGTACCATAGTTTTATACTTCCCCTCCTCCTTCTTCCCCTGGCTTCCCCCTTCCAGCTCCCTCCTCCCAGGTTTCCACCTCCCCTCTTCCACCCTCTCTCTTCCCCTCTCCCACCTCCTTTTCCCAGTCTCCCCAGAGGTTAATCCCCCGCCGTTTTGTTAAATAAAGAGAGTTTCTATTTTTGAACACGTGTCCTTTATTTTTTACATCAGGAAGGGGGGCTAGGGAAGGGTAAGTGGAAGGAGGTGAGGGAGGAATGGGGCACGAGACTGATGAGGAGGACTGGGGTGGCTCTGCGGCTCCTCGGGTGGAAGCTCTTCTGCAGGGCCTCCTGGATCCTGACAGCCCCGATTGACCCCGGATGGCAGCCTGCGGCAGCCGGGTTGATGGCAGCGTGCTGTGATGTGCCAGTGTGGGCACTCAGGGCACTCCAAGACAGGACTGCTTTGCTGTCCCTCAGGGAGTTAGACAAGCAAGCAGGGAACCCTGAGAACTGTCTGTCCGGGGTGGGGGTCGGGTCCCTTTAAGCACAGCCCTCGGCTAGCCTGAGGCAGCAGCTCCACACTCTAAGTCCTAACCTGATGCCCTGCCAACACTGGTTCCGGCCAGCCTTAACTTCGATTCAGGGTCCACTCAATGTGGACATGCTAGTTCGAATTAGCAAAACGCTAATTTGAATTAGTTTTTAGGTCTAGATGCACTAATTCGAATTAGCTTAGTTCGAATTAACTAATTTGAATTAAGTTAGTTCGAATTAATGCTGTAGTGTAGACATACCCTCTGATAGAGCAAGGGGGGGAGGCAGGGAGAGTCAGTGCTGTGGGAAGCCGGCTTAAAAACCGGTTCCCCTCATCATCGTCTCTGTGGTGCGGGCAGGCGGGAGCAGGGGAGGCGGAGCCACAGTGGTCCTGGAGCCGGCATGAGCTGGGACTGTTCAGTCCCGGCTCGCACTGGCCCTGGGAGCTAACCCCGCTGCAGCTCTGCACTTTAAAAGTGGTAAGAGCCCAGCATTTAAAACGCAGAGCTGCAGTGGTGGTAGTGAGTGCCCCCACTTACTGACTAAGAGTAGTTGGGGGAAATTCCATCGACTACTCGATTGGTTAATTAACTGCTATTTAACATCCCTGCTATGAAGTAGCATGGAATGGCCTAGGGACGTGAAGGACTAGTCGACTATCCAATGAGCAAGTGCTTATTGGATAGTCCACAGGCTTGTCGACTAGTCGCTCCCCCCGTTTGCTGCCTCTATCAGAAAGAGGCAGCGGGGAGAGGAGGGGTGCTTCAAAGTGGCAGCGCCGCTCGAAGCCTGAGGCCAGACCCCGGGCTCCACGTGGCGCTGCTGCTTTGAAACAGTGCATGCAGGCTTGGGCCAGCTGGGGTGTCCCCAGGCTGCACACGGCGTTTCAAAGCGGCAGCACCACATGGAGCTCGGGATCAGCTCCACGCAGTGCTTTCGCCTTTGAAGTGTAACAACAGTCCTATGCTGCAACAGCCCTTCGCTTCAACCGCCCGAGCAACAGCCCCATGCTTCAACAGCCCTAGCAACAGCCCCATGCTTCAACAGCCCTAGCAACAGCCCTTCACTGCAAGAGCCCTACGCTTCAACAGCCCTAGCAACAGCCCTACACTTCAAAGGCGGAGGCGCCCTATCGACTAATCGAATAGTCAACGCAAAATGCATCAACTATTTGATTACTCAATGAGTCGATATTTAACATCCATAGAATGGCCCATAGTGCCAAAGGCTATTCCAAGTCTGGGAGAGGAGGGGGGAGACGCAGCCTCGATCAGCAGCAAGGAGGAGGGGGGTACAGTCATGAAGAACGCTTGCTCAGCTGTGGCCAGGGCAAAGCCCTGAGTGACACCGCTTGAGCAGAGCACAGCGCTGGGGGGATCAGTGAGATTAGAGAAGGCTACAAACTCAGCATTTTTGCTGTGAAAGGGAAGGTTAGCGAGGGGGCGGGAGTCAGAGGGAGTGTCTGGGTCAAAGGAAAGTTTCATGTTGTGCTTTTAATTCCTTTTCGAAGAAAACGATTTCCTGCTAGTGAAGCAACTCCCCCTTGGACCCACTGCCCACACAAGGCTCTGGGCCTCCAGAAACCCAGCTGGACATCAGCGCCTCCTCCCCGGGAAAGCAATCTGTTGGAACGCTGCTCCTCCACTCCGGCTCCGCACTGCCCTGCTAAGGCCTGGCTGCGTCCGACCTCCCCCTCGCTTGGAGCTGCCCACAGCAGCCTTCGAGAGACGGGATCGGAACTGTCCGAACTCCTGGAGGAGGGGAACTGAGACTCAAAGGGTCCTCGGTGAAGCCGGGGGTTGGGGCATCTTTTACCAGCCCTCGAAAGAGGCACAAAATGGAGCCGGACTGAGAACAAGAGCTCCCTTTGCAGGGCTCCTCATTCAGTTCTGGTCTACGATTCACCTCCGTGCAGCTTCCTCAGGAACCCTCCCATGCGGGAAAGTTAAACGCAGGAAAATCTCCCTGCAGGTCACCCAGTGACTCCGAGGCACTAGCCCTTTACCACCCAGGAGCAAACGCGTTTCCAGCACCCACCAAAAGGCAGAATATTTAGGTTAAAAAACCCAACAACCCAAGCCCCATGGAGCCTGACCAGCTCAACTCAACTTTTCACCCAAGCCGCTGCTGCCAAACGCCCATGCTCATCCGGCTAGCAAGTGGGGCTCCCCCTTAACCCTTCTGGCCCCCTTGTCCTCCACCAGAACTCGCTTGCTGCCCTCGCTCAGCAGCCCTGCCTGTCCTTCTCCCCTCTCCGTGCTCCACCACCGGCCCCAAACAGCTCCTCCCCGCCCACCACTTACGCCCACATCTCCGGGGGTTCTGCCCTGCCCCCCGCTCTGATCTACATTCACTCACCCCATCTGTCCCAAGGAGATCCCACAAACAGACACAGGATTGGCCACTGCCAGGAATCTCAGGCCAGCCCCTTCATCTCCCCTCTGCCTCGCACAGCATCCCTCCAGCCCTTGCCAGGCTCCCCAACCTCCCAAGTCTTGTCAGAACCCCCCCAGGAGTGAGAAGTGAGAAGCATGTGGCAGCTGCCAGGGTGGCAAAAAGCACGTGTCCTGAGGTCACAAGCTCTCTCTAGCCCTTCCCTTTGATCCTGGACTTAACAGCCTTTTTTCAGCGTAAACGTGGACTGGAATTGTGACTGACCCGCTATTGTCTTTGCTAGCCAGGGTGCCTGCATCCGCTCCCCCTGCAACACTACTACTCATTTATAAAGCGCTCTCCCCCTGCAGGTGGCGGGGTGGGCAGTGAGATGCAGAAGGGCCACAGGACTTGCCCGAGTGAGTCAGAGGTACAATGGGGGGTAAGCCCCAAGTTGCACTCTCTCTGCAGCTGACCGTGCTGCTAAACCGGGGTGGGGGTTGGGGGGGTGCATGCTCAGCCAGCCACTGGGTGCCTGCTCCCTGGGCAGCCCTCCCCCCCAGGAGGGGGGCAGCTGATGACGCTCTCCCTGTGCATACCAACGTCAGACGCAGATGCTCGAGTCCCACAGACAATCTGTATTTTTCTTACCTGTCTGTTGGCTTCAATGTACAACCCAAGAGTGTTCACGCGGTAACAGAGCCCCTCTTTCATGATGTGGACATAGCAACGCACTGTGCCGCCATGGAACGCCTCATTCATATCCCCTCGGAGATTGTTCCAACAGGATTTATCCGGGGCCAATTCCAGCAAGGTATCCCCCTTCACGAAGCTGTAGATGTCTGCAGAGCACACACGGGTGCAGTGAGGCAGGCTTCAAAGAGGTAGCAACATGCTCCGCACAAGGGCTCTAGACACAGAGTTTTTAAAATATCCCTGGACAGGGGGAGCCGCCCCGGCCGTCACCCCCTATAGCATACGAGCTTTACAAGCATGAAGGGTTTTCTCCCGCGCGGTAGGAAAGCGTGACCATCCCCATAATACAGACGAGGAACTGGGGCCCAAAGTAGGTTAAGTGACTTGCCCGTGGTCACACAGGCAGTCTGTGGCTGAGCCGGAACAGAACCCAAGCTCAAGTCCCATCCCAGCACCCTACCCGTATTTTCACAAGCACATTGATTTGCACTGCGGCACAGGAGGAAATCCACAGAGCCACAACCTGGTTGAGTGACTGATTATAAGAGAGTTACTCCTGATTTACAGCATCGGAAGGGAGATCAGTATAAACCCCCTAATGCATACTCCTGTCCCGGGAGGGAGGAGGGGGGAAGCCTGCATCTCAGAAACGCCCCTACGACGCCCAAGAACCTTGGCTCTCAGATACCTGAAAAAGGGGGACGTCCAAAAAGCACACAAGGACTCCTGGGGCTAGAGGGCTTTGAAAGAGCAGGCAAACAAAACACAGTATTGTTTTTGCTGTTGCTTAAAATGTCATTAGCCAGCCATAGTACATTGGCCTTTGCAATGATGGGTTAGGGGAGCTCCTTAGGCCAGTGTTTCTCAACCAGTTTGGGGGTATGTCAATAACTGAAATTTGGAGAAAACTGAATTTTTGTTTTAAGTTTTACAGCATTTTATGATTTTTGTACTTTTTACACCCAAAAATTTCATAGACTCATAGACTCAGACTTTAAGGTCAGAAGGGACCATTATGATCATCTAGTCTGACCCCCTGCACAATGCAGGCCACAGAATCTCACCCACCCTCTCCTAGAATAATCCTCTCACCTATATCTCAGATACTGAAGCCTTCAAATAGTTTGAAGACCCCAAGATGCAGAGAATCCTCCAGCTGTGATCTGTACCCCATGCTGCAGAGGAAGGCGAAAAACCTCCAGGGCCTCTGCCAATCTACCCTGGAGGAAAATTCCTTCCCGACCCCAAATATAGCGATCAGTTAAACCCTGAGCATGTGGGCAAGACTCACCAGCCAGACACCCAGAAAGTTCTCTATAGTAACTCCTATCATCCCTCCATTGACCTATTTACCACTGATAATGAATGGTCAATTAGTTACCAAGATCATGTTATCTCATCAAACCATCCCCTTCATAAACCCCTCTAGTTTAATCTTGAAGCCAGATAGATCTTTTGCCCCCACTACTTCCCTTGGAAGGCCGTTCCAGAACCTCACTCCTCTAATGGTTAGAAACCGTCTAATCTCAAGTCTAAACTTCCTACTAGCCAGCTTATATCCATTTGTTCTTGTGTCCACATTGGTATTAAGCTTAAATAATTCCTCTCCCTCCCTGGTATTTATCCCTCTAATATATTTAAAGAGTGCAATCATGTCCCCCCTCAGCCTTCTTTTAGTTAAGGTAAACAAGCCAAGTTCCTTGAGTCTCCTTTCATAAGACAGGTTTTCCATTCCTCGGATCATCCTAGTGGCCCTTCTTTGTACCTGTTCTAGTTTGAATTCATCCTTCTTAAACATGGGAGACCAGAACTGCACACAGTATTCCAAATGGGGTCTCACCAATGCCTTGTATAATGGCACTAACACCTCCTTATCCCTACTGGAAATACCTCGCCTAATACATCCCAAGATCCTAATACATCCCTTTTTCACGGCCATGTCACAATGGCGGCTCATAGTCATCCTATAATCAACCAGGACTCCGAGGTCCTTCTCCTCCTCCGTTACTTCCAACTGATGTGTCCCCAGCTTATAACTAAAATTCTTGTTATTAATCCCTAAATGCATAACCTTACACTTCTCTCTATTAAATTTCATCCTATTGCTATCACTCCAATTTACAAGGTCATCCAGATCTTCCTGTATGATATCCCGATCCTTTTCTGAATTGGCAATACCTCCCAACTTTGTGTCATCCATAAATTTTATCAGGACACTTCCCTTTGGTGCCAAGGTCAGCAATAAAAAGATTAAATAAAATTGGCCCCAAAACTGATCCCTGAGGAACTCCGCTAGTAACCTTCCTCCAACCTGACAGTTCACCTTTCAATATGACCCGCTGTAGTCTCCCTTTAACCAGTTGCTTATCCACCTCTCAACTTTCATATTAATCCCTATTTTTCCAATTTAACCAATAATTCCCCATGTGGTACTGTATCAAATGCCTTACTAAAGTCGAGGTAGATTAGATCGACTGCATTTCCTTTATCTAAAAATCTGTTACTTTCTCAAAAAGGAGATCAGGTTGGTTTGGCACGATCTACCTTTTGTAAAACCATGTTGTAATTTGTCCCAATTGCCATTAGCCTCAATGTCTCTAACTACTTTCTCCTTCAAAATTTTTTCCAAGATCTTAATCGCCCGGCTACGATTAAGTTGTTTAAACAAATGTGTGGCAACGGTAGAAAAAAATTATGGGTCTGAAAATTATAGGTACTGGGGGTACTTATAATTTTTTGTAAAAGGGGTACTTTATTAAAAAAAGGTTGAGAAACACTGGCCACTCTAGACCATCCCACTACACGCTACCCTGACTGATGGCCGGGAGCGTTTGCCTTCACTTCCTCTCGCCCAGGAAAACCAACTAAGGAGGCAATCACCTGGCTGTGCAACCACCAACCATTTCTGGTGCACGCACGGACAGCCAAGAAGCACAGGATTTAGGGCCTGACCCCACGAGTGCTGTGCAGGAAAACCCGCTGGCGTCAATGGGAACTCCTGCCTTTATTCTAAATCCCGGGAGGAGGACTGCCCAACCCGCTGCCTGCGTTGGTGCCTCGGCTCACCTGGGAGGAGCCAGCTAGACGCAGCTCAGTAGTTGCTTGAGAGCCGCTTAGTTCAGGGAGGGTGAGGGGGGGACGACAAGGTGGTAATGAGAAAGCACTGCCTCCCGCCCCACCCCGAGTGCAACATTTGGGGAGGGGACTGAGGGGACTTACAGGGCAGCATTTGGGCCCAGTCCTCTCCGGAAACATACAAAGTAAAATGGCTACTACAATCTTTACTGGCATGTGGGCTTGGGACAAACCCGCAGAGACGAGCCAGCCAGAGCCCCCGGCTGGGAGGGGCGGAAGCAGCCAAACCGGGACCCTTTGGCCATTCAGAGCATTTTCTATCGCTTTCACTGGACTGTCTTTGCCTGTGCCAATTGGCTACTTTGGCCAACTCTCCCACTCCACCACCCTCTGCTTCAGTCACATCTGCCCCTCAACCTCTTCTCCTGGGCCCCTAGCCTTCTCTTTGCTTTCCATTTAGCTTCTCCCTCTTGTGTAGCCCCCCCAATCCCTCGCCCGAGGCAAGTGGCACTAAGTGACATCTACACCAGCGCATGATTCACCCTGCTTCTGTGTCGCACCTCGCACCGCCCTTGTCTGTGCAAGCTCTACAGGGCAAGACTTGTGGCGGCGCAGTGGGGCCCTCTCTTGCCTGGCCTCAGGCGTTTCCATGACAGGCATGCTGAATACACAACAGAGAAAAGGACCCGCCGACGTAGGCAAACGGGAGCTCAGTGGCAGCATAAAGGCTTCAAGATCGTCCTTCAACCTGCTGATTCTCGCACTCACCTAATGACTTTTCGTCCTTCTTTTGATCCTGCTCTTTGCTGTCCCGTCCTTGTCGGACGCACGCCGTGGAGGAGAACTGCTTCCTAACTAGATACGGAATCAGCTCGCTTCGGAGAGACGTTAATGACCTACGGGAAAACAGTGCCCACAAATGAAGTCCAGGACCACGAAGGGCTGACATCCACCTCATTTGCTCACAGAAGATCTATCGGGCTTCAGAGTAACTGGCACCGAGCCAGCCTCCAGATTGAGTGGCTCTAGAGGGGACTTCACTCAACCTTCTTTGAAGCAAGGAATCAACCTGAATCAAGGCAATGTTCTAATCTTCCTCCCCAACTCCCTGTTTCTCTAACTTAAACCCCTCAGGCCTGCAAAGGGAGCGTAAAACGACGCTGAGTCACGAGGGTGATGCTTGGAGCCCACTGTGCGTGGCTGCAAATGACAACAGGGCCGGGAAAATGAGAGAATCCAGCACATGCTGCAACGCCCTTCTCGGGAAAAACCAATACAAAACCTGCTTGTTGCACAGCGAAACATTCAAGAAGAGCTGACAAACTCCATCTTTAACTGCAAATGACTCGCAAGCCATAATGCTGCCCTGTTCCACTGCGCGTCTGGAAAGCCAACCGACATCGACAGACCCTTAACACGCATCTTAACAAGTTCTGGAATGAGGTGTCTAAAGGCCTCAATCTGACAACCAGGGAAGTCAATGGATGGAAGGGCTCCCACTGACTTTCCTGTGCACTGGCTCTTTCTGTCTTACGTACTTCTCTGGACCAGTATCAAAGAAATGCAGCATCTCAGTCTCTTGGTTGTATTTACCCTCAACACCCTGGGAGGCCGTTATCCCCCTTAAATAGGCGGGGACGGAGGCAGAGGGATGAAGTGACTTGCCCAAAGGGACACAGGCAACATGTGGCAGAGCAGATCACAGCCAGGTCTCCAAAGTCCTAGGCTAGCGCCCTGCACTGGGCAACTCCTATGTTTTAACACAGCGATAAATAAAGCTGGCTTCTTTCCCACAGCTCAGGAAGGCCAATGCTGGGTCTAGTGCGCGTGAGCTGGGAAGGCAGCACTTTACTGGAGAGTCAACTTATTCCCACAATATAAGAACTAGGGGTCACCAAATGAAATGAATAGGCAGCAGGGTTAAAACAAACAAAAGGAAGTTTTTCTTCACTCAGCGCACAGTCAACCTGTGGAACTCCTTGCCAAAGGATGCGGTGAAGGCTAGGACTTTAACAGGGTTCAAAAAAGAGCTAGATAGATTCATGGAGGTTAGGTCTGTCAATGACTATTAGCCAGGATGGGTAGGAATGGTGTCCCTAGCCTCTGTTTCTCTGGAAGTGGATGACAGGGGAGGGATCACGTGAGGATTACCTGTTGTGATCCCTCCTTCTTGGGCACCTGGTATTGGCCACTGTCAGCAGACAGGATGCTGGGCTGGGTGGACCTTTGGTCTGACCAAGTCTGGCCGTTCTTATGTACTTAACTTTGGAAACCCATTTGAGTTTACAATAAAAAGTGTTTGAAAATCACACACTTGTCATCACTGATGTACGATGTGAGGAGAAGTCGCTTGTGGCCTATAAACTTCCTTACATTGGGTCTGAAACCAGTTTTATTGTTATTGCTTCGTTACTTTAACGATATGCATGTTGCTGCTGGCCTGTTCATTATTTAAAAGCTGGAAAAACCATTCAGCAAACTAATCCAAGTTGGCCTGTACAAAGGGGAGTGCATAACTTCCCGTAACGCATGAGGAAAGGTTAAAAGAAATAAATAGTTATAGGGAAAGAGAGGGCGGTGCACAGGGCAGAACTAACTATGGATTCAATCAAAGGAGGAAATACTTAGGCTGAATATTAGGAAAATGCTTTTGGAGCGTCTCCATTAGACGTCAGAACAGACTCCTACGTACTGCAAGTCCTGAAAAATATGCAACGCAGAACAATCCTGCACCAGTGCCCTCGGGGATGCATGATGTTGGAATGGACTTAGGAACCAAAAAGGACTTTTCCATCTCTAGTTTCCATGGGCAGGCTCAGATTCGATCATAAGACCTACCACGCAGACCAGCACGGAGCCCTCTCCTGGCATTCTGACAACAGAGGTTTGTGTTCTATAGGCTGCCCTGTAATTTCTTGGGTTTTGCATAGGGCACCAGCTGAAGCATCCCATCTCGAAGCCTTTGATCTTTCTCACTTTTGTCCTGCGAGAGCACCCGTGTGTTCTATCCGGCAAGCTGTCCTTCGTCTCCAAAGCAACGTAATCACATGGCATCTTGAGGTAGCCAGATTTCAGGAACTAATGAAGCAAAACTCTTCATTCTTTAATCACAAAATCCCACACCACTAACCATTTACAGACTCTCTGTGCCCCGGTCTCCTAGCCCTGCATTCTGAAATACGTGTGGGTATGCAGATGGGCAGTTTACTAGCTTAAAATGTTTGCCTGCAGCTGTGCCATTCAGCAACGATTTCCTGCTTGGGGTTTTATACTTTGTCCAAAACCGACACTGGTGTTTTTCCCTCAGAGGCTGGCCAGGGCATTTATGGGATCCATTACCTATAAAATATCTGAGCATTTGGCACAGTCTTGAACAGTCTGAAGCAGAGAACACCACAACCGAGTAGGAAATGAAAGAGGTGGAAATGGGGAAAGGCAAAGTTTTGCCGTCCTTTGGATGTTTTACTCTTTCCTGGCCGTACGTTTTCTGCCTTCCCAAAATTCTCGGAAATGCTATCCATATTCCTCACTAACAAGGTGGGCCCAACTTCGGCCACCTACAGACTCTCTCTCTCCCCCCCCACACACAAAGGAACAAATGTGGATGTTTACCTTTGCTTGTTGTTTATGCAGGATTTCATGGAACTGTTAAAGGGAATTTGCTTTTGGAAGGTCTTCGAATATTAGCAGCGAGGCATTTGGTAATCCAGACTTGGGGGTTTCTCTTGATCTGTTTTGCATATGTGGCTACTCAAAGTAGCCATGTAAGAACTTTTTTTTTGAGAGTCTGTAAAGTGGCAAACAAACATCTGGCAGGAGCAAGAATGAAGGCAAGAAATGAGAAAGAGAGAAGGATTAGGTCTGAAAAACCTTACTCAGGAAAAAAAATTAACAAGAATTTGGGAAGAGGCCAACTAGTCTGCATGTAGATTCAGGAAAATCAAAGAAGGATTTCTGGCCTAGCGCTATAAAAAATAGTCTTATAGTAATAAAATCCTGAACAGCAGGTACAAGGGCGTAGGTAAAGAGTCAGGGAAGAAAGGATAAGCTTGTTAAATCTGGGAAAAAGAATCTTTCCTGTTCTATCACCATGGTGTCTGAATTAGTACCTCCCTGACTCAAGCATCAAGGAAGGGTGAAACGCACAAGAAAATGACCTAAGGAAACCTCTACTATTTCCAGAGAGAAGGGAGGGGTAAAGCCAAGTGAAAGCAAAAAGCCTGTCAAGAGCCCAGCCTGGATGACTAGGTTGACACCCAAACAGAAAAATATGGGGGTAAGGAGATGTATCTGCTTTTAAGAAACATCTGCTAAAACAAACAGACTTTCATCAATTGTAATCAAAGCAACAAGGCGTTTTCATGTGCTATTCCCTATCTTTTTATTTTTAAACATTCATATCTGTCTGCTTTCATCTCAGCAAAGTAGGCTTTCAATACAGCTGCCCAAATGCTAGAACTGCTCCCACGCTATGAAATGTACAGCAAGAGAGAACAAAATATTTGAATACTTATGCATGTCCAGCGCCACTGCGAACAATGGGAGATGGTGGCACATTTGAAAAGGTTCCAGTTCATAATGACTCAATTTCAATTATGAAAAATAACAGCCAAAAAATTACCATGAATCCCAAATACCTTCGAAAGCTATTCCATCAGCAGGTGAGGAGGCAGGAAGAAACCAGGGTATATTCATGTATATTTGTAGGGTGATGTAGAGAAGAGAGAAAGGAAGTTGGGATGCACAGGAAAAGGAAATTGGTGTGGACAGGGGAACACAAGAAGATGCAAGAGGCAGGAATTTGGAATGGTTTGTGCACAAAATCTTTTTTAAAATCTCCACTCAAAAACTACATTAAAATGGAATTGAAGTTGCAAGTGATACCAGAAATGCAGATAAACTATAATACCAGAATGTTGTAATCACCCCAAACCCAAGGCATTCTAAACCTAAGAAATGAACAAGTAAAGTTAAACTTTAAAAATCCAAACACATTAAGGGATAGAGCAGCATAGTGAGAGCATATAAACAACCTTAACTCTGCCCTCTGGTGACACTACAGGGCAGGGGGAGAGAATCCAATGTGCCTTTACAAATCAATTGAATGTAATCAAGGTCCCGCAGGCTAGACTGCCTTCATCATAAAAATATGATTTTTGCATGGTGTCACTATAGGGCAGAGTTTAGGTTTCTGCAAGAGGAGAAACTTTCATTTATGAACAACAGTAAGGAGAAAAAAAATGCCATTAATTCCCCCAAAATATTACTCAAATGCAGCCTTTGCACAACATCTCCATGAGTTTTAACTGTATAAAAAGTTGGAGGAGTCCATGACAGAGCAGAGTTAAGGTTAAGTTCCCAGATTGTGTTTTGCATCTATATATTGTCTCTCTCTCTCACACACATATGTACATGTTTACACACACAGATACACACAATGAATGCACAGACTCACAAACTGATCATTTCAAACCACCAAATGCAGCCACCTCTGAGATGGAACACAGCAGCTATTACAGCTTGTAGAAACATGACATAACAAGAAGTGGAAAACCATGGAGCCACTTGAAACAGAAGGTGAACGTATGGAGGCAGAATATGAGCAGCTAAATTGGAATTTAGTCCTGGTAACCCTATTGCTATAAAACGTGTGATGTGATTTTTATTCAGCCAAACTGGTTGGAACCTTGATTTCCTGTGTCACAATACTCCTTAGCATCGTTAACAAAAAGCCCACAAACCACACTGCCTGTTTAAACACATCATTTGATGCATCCTTCCCTCCTCTTCCCCCCAAAAAGGCATTATATCTAGATGCCTGGATGGTGCCCTCGGCTTGTCGCACACCATGGATGGAAGTGCAGCAGCCTTTTTTTCCCTGGGCTATTTTTCACTCGCTGGAGAAGTCTGTAACAGAAGTGTCAGGCCCATTTGCTGGCTGTCGTTCATTTTTATTTTCCCTCTTTAACATTAAACACCATAACATTGTATGAATGAGAATTTGCATGTTAATACAGCCCCCCCTTTATTAATCTGTTGGGGAAGGGTGAAATCTACTGTTGTTGCCAGGATCCACCTGTGAACTCTGCCATCCTTCTCCACCGGTGAGTTACAGGAGGCTCTCCCTTAGAACGAGCTGCTTCCATAGGGTCTGACAGTGCTTATGTTTCAAAACCACAAAGCACCAACTTGTTTGCATTTCCCTTATCTAGCGGTGTCCCTTTCTTTTTTGGAAGTATAACTCTAGGCTTTGGAGTGCTGTGTAACACGGTGGGCCAGATTCAGATCTCGTTACCAGAGTGATTCCATTGACTTCGCTGGAGATATTACAGGCCAAAAGCCAAAGTGGAATATAGCACAGTATTTCCAATGAAAACTTTTGGTGCACGTTAGGAATGTATACACACACACACAACTAAACAGATCCTACAGAATATAACAGCAACGCTCAAAACGAGCTTTGCATGTTCACAAAAGATAATCAAGATCTAAGAAAAAGGGAAGGAGGGGAAAAAGAGAGGTGGAGGAAGAAAGAGAAAAGTTAATTATGAAGCTTGTAGGTAACGTAGTTCATGGTTCTCATCGTTTAAGGGATAAAGCCAAATAACGTTTAAAAATTCCATGTAAGCTGGGAGCTCTCTTGTTGAAGCTCAATGTTATTTTCTCCTGATCCTTTGATGGAGATTAAAAATTTCCATGTGAATACAAAGAAAGAAACAACAGTTACTCTGAGATTTTCCTCCCAGCTTTGAATTTTCTAAACCAGAGCAGCAGCCACCATTCCCATCTCGTCTTCCCCCCACGACTCTCCCTTAAAGAAAAAAGTCAACTCACTTTGAAGACGACGACAAAACCCGGCCAGGGCAAGGAGGATTAGGGAAATGATATTTATATCATGGACCAAATTAAAATGTCAATGCAGGAGGCAGGCAAACAGCCCTGGCCATATATACACGCCGGGCATGTTTCCTCAAGGAAACAGGAAAGAGATTTGAAAAGAGTTAATGCAGCCCTGAGTTAATACCACCTGCCTCAGACTCAACACCACTTAAAAGACAGTGTTTGGGTCCATTTCCCACAGTGTGGTTTTAACGAGCACAATGGAAGAAGCAATTACAAGCCCCCTTCCCCATCTCCTTACAGAGTCAGGGCAAAACACGCTGGCATTTCTGAGACACGCTAAGAATGTGGGGCTGACAGATGTGGCTATGTGCAAAAGAAAAAAGGTAGCACAACAAATTAAACCCAATTGGGGAGGTTTTTTTGGTGCTTCGGTCTGCTGGAAGGAATTTTGTTCCACATCTCTCAACAACCTCTCTCCCGTCTTAATTTTCTTCTAACCCCAGATTAATTTAAACCCACAAAAGAACAACTCCAAAGACACCAGGTGGGCCAATAAACTCTTCGTCAGTTCCTTGTGCCTCACCTAATAACCCACAACATTAATCAGGGCGCTGAACAAACATGACTGCTGCTTTCGGTTTTGTCTCTGTTTCACTACCAACATTTTTTATGCAAAGGCGGTAAATTTTTTTTTTTAATTTCATGTTAATTAGGACATGCATTAGCATCTTTTGTAGTATGGGAGCTAAAAATCAACAAATGAGGCTTGGAAACTTTGAGAGACTTTATACTGAAAGACAAGTCCACTTGCTTGCCTGCTGCCGTACTTATCCCAGATTTTCAATTACCAAATGGCTACCTACATTCCCTAACTCGTATATCAGGCGCTGTCGGAACTGCATCCTCTCTGGTCCTTCTTTCCAGCAACTCCAGCTGCGGGGTCGGAGGGTGGGCAATGGAGTGGACACAAGTAACAGCTTGCAGAACAGTTACGAAAGACAGGTAAGTGGTTTTTCTTCTTCAAGTGCTTGCTCAGGTTGGTTCCATTTTAGGGGATTTAACAAGCAGTATCCATGGAGGCAGGCTTGGAGTTCATAGCCTCATGGCTCGCAGTATCTCCCTGCCAAAGCCAGCAACAGCCCAGGCCTGCTTGGTCAGCACATAGTTGGATGTAAAGGTATGGAGAGACGACCAGGTGGCTGCTGGGAAGGCCTGCGCCCTGGTAGAACAGGTGCTGACGATCGCTGGAGGCGGCACCGTCGCTAGGTCATAGCAGAAGCAAATGCAGGCCATGATCCAGGAAGAAATTCTTTGAGTGGATACAGGGCAACCTTGCATCCTGCTGGCCACAGTGACAAATAACTGCATTGACTTGCGGAACAACCCGACCCTATCAATGTTGAAGGCCGGAGCCCTCCGGACATCCAAGGTTCGCAGCCTACACTCCTCCTCCGACGTATGTGGCTTTGGGAAGAAGCCAGTAAGTCAATGTCCTTACTCAAATGAAGCTGAGACACAACCTCAGGGAGAAATGCCAGGTGCAGTCTGAGCTGGACTTTGTCCTCTCAGAAGACCATGCACGGCAGTTCCAAGGTGAGCACCTGCAACTCAGCCACTCGGCAGATCGATGTCACTGCACACAGGAATGCAACCTTCCAGGAAAGCAGGCGGAGAGAGCACGAAGCCAGAGGCGCAGAAGTGCGACCCAGGACAGCACCAGTTTTCAGTCCCACAGCAGGACAGGGTCCCTGACAGGCGGGTGGAGACACAACATTCTCTTCAGGAATCTGGCCACGACTTCCCGAGCAAACACCGACCTGCTCTTGAACGGCTGCTGAAAGGCCCTGGATTGATGAGAGGGACGAGCCCTGGAGCTTGAGATGCAGGAGGTAGCGAGAATTAGCCTGCTCAGGACAGACACCTTTGTCCGCCATCCAGCAGGTGAATCGTTTCCACTTTGCCAAATAAGCTGCCCTGATGGAAGGCGTCTTACTTTCCAGCAGGACATGATGAACCTCAGCCAAGCCCTGCTGCTCCTGTGCGCTCAGCCCTGCAGTTGCCAGGCCATCAGATGTAGCGCCGCCAGGCTGGGGTGCGAGGGACGGCCGTGGTTCTGGGACAACAGGTCTATCCAAGCGACAGCCACTGACAGGGACAACTGAGTGCTGAAGCAGCGCTGGCCCAGCCACGCCGGCACAATGAGGATGATCCTCACCCTGTCCTGTTTGATCTTTGTGAGGTCCCTGGGTAGCCACAGAAGTGGAGGGATGGCGTTTGGCAGGGCCCCCCAACCATGGGCGCAGAAAAGCATCCGACAGGGATCCTCTGTCCAGGCCCCCAGTTGAGCAGAAGCCATGGCCTTTCCTGTGCTGCCCGGACACAGACAGGCCCACCTGGGGAGTTTCCTCGCCTGCAGAAGAGGGACCAGCTCCAGGTTGTGTGACAAGAACATCCTGCTACTGGGACAGCCGCACCTCAGCCCCGGATCCAGCTCCGGCACCCAGGGCAGCCACTGCCACGCGGCCTGCCTCACGAGCAGCTGGGCAGCCAGCCCACAGCCTTGGCCCCCACTCTCCCACCAAGCCCACCGCCAGCTTCCCCTCCATCAGTAGGAAAGTGAGCGCTGCTGCACGTCTCTGCTAAGGAAGTGGGCGGGATTCAAATTCTTTCCTTGCACCTGTGCAGGCTCGTGTCCTAGAGGGAACTATGGTGTGGGGTCTGGGCATGAAGGGGGAGGCGTTTACCTGTCTCCCAGGCACCGCCCCCCCGCTGCTCCCATTGGGCATGAGTCCAGCCAATGGGAGCAGTGGGGAAAGTCTCCAGGTGAGCGGCTTCCTGCACGGCCATTCCCCTAGCCAGGGGGAGCAGCAGGATGCTGGGCTGCTTCCTTCCCTCACAAGCCGGATCCGGACCGTAAGGCTCTCCCTCCCCCCACCACAGCGGGAAGCTGGTGCTGGCACTCAAACCTCATGGGGGGGCCTGTGGGGCTGGAGTTCCAGCATAGTCTCCCCGCTGCAGGGGGGAAGGATCGAACCCCAAGCCTGCAGCCCACTTGAGCGACGGTCATGGACCACATCTTGAAAACCACTGCCATCTGTGCAAGTATTTACAGAAATCAAAGAGTAACATTTTCACTTACAAACATTTGTCACAGAAGGGCCTGCATGCTCTGCCAGTAAGGGAACGGAAACAACATCATGTGACTTTGGACCAATCATAACCAACCAGCACAGCTCCAATTTCAAATACGGTATATTGAACTCTCCCACCAAAAGGCGCCTCTGATCAATCCACGGAATTAAACTGACTCCATCAAAGAAGCAAACTCACAGACACCGAGGTCTGGGTATGGACATTCCCCACAAAAACACAAGCTGCATTCATCAGATACATAATTTGTTGAGAATTATTTGCTCAATCTAGTTTGAACATTTAAGTTTCAAGCAAGGAATTCTGCCTCAACAAGCTGAATAGGTATCAGGGAAAGATGATGCTCTGGCAAGTTTGGAGTCTTGCCATGCCTGGTCCAGGACAACGTCTGATGTGAAAGGAAAACGGAGAAGATAGAACATGAAATGTGAGTTTAATTCTTTAAGTGTGCAAAGTAGGTTGGATAGTTGAGGTTTTTTTCTTATTCGAGGAGCTATTTGCTCTGTTTCCATACAGTAAGCTTCCTGCAGGAGCTGTTTGTTTATTTACCCCTGCTAATCACAAGGAAAGTATTCATTATCAACCCCCTCCTGAAAGCGAAGAAGAAAACATTCCAGCCACACGGCTGACAAATGTTAACTTGCAGGTATTCACAGAGCAGGTTCTGTTTTCAAGGCCGCACAAAGACCACCAAGCCAGGAGTTTAGCTCTGCCAGACCTCCCCCAGCCAGCCGCTCTTGCCAGGAAACACAGGTGACAGTCTGAATGATAAAAAGGCATTTACAGGGGAAAAGGGAAAAACGCACTGGTTTAGTCTGCAGCACCTCAACGTAAACTTGCAAGGGGCCTCTGTGGACAGCCTACCACATGGCCATTCAAGCGGGAGCCTTCATACAAATCTCCCCCTCGTGCCAGTTTTAAAAGGTGCATGTCGTCTCTGTGCTGTCCTCTCTTTTTTCCGCGGGGTAAGGGTTCATTCCTATTTATCTTGGCAGTGCAAAAGGCAGCAGTTAGCCCCATTAAAAGCGAGCCAGCAGACTGGGCTGGACTTTCATGACACGGTTTGTGGCAAAGGAGATTAGCCCTCAAGGAGGAGAGCTGGGAACAGCTCACGACTGGTAGCCCTGCTTGTTAGGTCCACAGTCCTGAGGAAAACCAGAGAAGAACAGATCCTTTTCCCTGAGCTCTAAATCAGCACCCTCTGCGGGCAAAGGGCTCAACAGGGAGCGAGGGAGACAGTAAGGTGGTGAGTGACAAGTTAACTGCATCGGGGGAATTGAGGCTCTCGGGCCAACTGTTCCCCAGTCAGACCTTCCAAAAGAATCACACTATCGCTCTCCACTAGATTTGCCCTTCACTTCCTTCTAACTTGTCTTGCTAGGACCTCTCACAAACAAAACTGTCCTCTGTCTGTAAAGCAAAGAAGTAGGTTACACTGCACTGAGCAATTCAAGCCAGCTAGGGTCAAAGCGCAAATCTGTGCACAGGTACGTAAAAGATGATCCCAGAAGGAAGGGCATCATGGGACCAGATGTGCTTCAATATGTAAGAAATGCATTTGGTGGTAACCAGGCATGTTTCGTGTATACTCATGCTTAAGTGTCTGGTTTTCAGGAAACTGAAGCCAAAGGTCCATCTGCATTTGCAAATGCAGCTACCACAACTGTGCACATACAGGCTGTGTCTAGACTACACCTCTCTGTTGACAGAGAGATGTAGATTAGGCACATCGAAATTGCTAATGAAGCAGGGATTTAAATATCCCGTGCTTCATTAGTATAAACATGGCCGCCGCTTTTTTCCGAAACGGAGCTTTTTCAAAAAAAAACAAAACAAAAAAAAACGGCAGTCTAGACGCAGATCTGTCGAAAATAAACCCTTTTTCGACAGATCCTGTAAACCTCATTTTTTGAGGAATACAGGATCTGTCGAAAAAGGGTTTATTTTCGACAGATCTGCCTCTAGACTGCCGTTTTTTTAAAAAAATGCTCCGTTTCGAAAAAAGCGTCAGCCATGTTTATGCTAATGAAGCACGGGATATTTAAATCCCTGCTTCATTAGCAATTTCGACGTGCTTGATTTGCATCCCTCTGTCGACAGAGGGATGCAGTCTAGACGTAGCCACACTGTGCAAGAGTCACACGCACAAGTGAGGTAATTGCACATGGCCAAATGTAACTGGGTATCTGCAATCTCAAAACTTAGGCCTTCTATTATCATGAACTTTTGTGGGTAAAACCCACTTCCTTCTGATGAGATAATCTTGAGATCATCCTGTCTGAGGAAGTGGGTTTTGCTCACGAAAGCTCATGATCCTATATATGTATTTTTGTTTGTCTTTAAGATGCCACAGGACTACTCATTTTTTAAAAAGTTGTTTTTAAAGTTACAGACTAACATGGCTACCCCTCTGAGACTTTCAACTGTCACGTACATTTATTACAGGCACGTGGTACCACCCATAGTTAGGGACCTACGTGGATACAAAATTTGCAAGTTAGATCCGTGGCTGCGGATACCCGTGGATATAGAGTGGATACTTGCAGATCTGTAGGGCTCTACCCATAGTTAACACTTCCCGTTAGAAGACCTTGCTCTCACTTGCTTATAAACTTGGCCAAATTTTCACCATTTCAGCTGAAATTACCCATAGAAGCTGTTTGCTGCAGGCTGATTTTTTTTAAATTTAATTAAATTTTTTTGTGTGTGGAAAGTTTCAGCAAAAATAGTTCAGTCATTCCCAAGAATGAGCTACAGGGGAAATAGGTTGTTTTGTCCATGTGAAAAACAAACGATGCTCCCACCACTTTTTTACAAAGGCCCATTTACATGAGAAGCTGGAGCATACCTCCGAGCTCTGGTGTAGAGACTGGAAATGTGGCACAAGCTCACCTCTGTGCCAGGGAGGTGCCATTTGCCCTCCCCATAAAAAAAACACCTACGTTTGGCCAAGTTATGAAAGCACAAACAAAAAGGCCCCGTTCACACATGCTCAGAAGAGTCTTTGTTTTGCAGCTAAAATCTACCAAGCAGCTACCTGCGCTGGGCAGGCTCCATCCACTCATAAGGCCTCCATGATGAATAGCCTGTGCTATCCCAGACTGACTGAGCATAACTTTCCCTGCAATTGCTCTTCCAAGCTGACAGACCATGGTGGTGCTGGGGACCACAACAGAAAGGAAGGCGACTCCCTCATGTCCTCAGTGCTTCTCCTGCAGGAGGACGGAAGGAAGGAAGGACAGGGACAGTGTGCACTGGAACAATCAGCAGACAGACTGGAACTTGATGAGCAAGAAGACTGAGACTAGGACTAGGAGCCTGCAGGAAAAGAGGCTGGGAACTTAGTTTTTCACATTACCTTCCCCACCCTTAACAGGACTCCGACATAATTCAGTGCATTGGCAGGGCCTGGCCTGCAATCAGAGTGGCGTAGCGAGGGAGACTGTTGTCTGTAGGACCCCGGCCTTATGTGTTGCAGAAGTTGGAAAACGTGTTGAGGGCTGCAAGAAGACAGAGGCCGGTCTCATGGCTAAAGGCAGATGAATGCTGCCCTGGAGAACTGTATTTTATTCCCCAGTTCTGCCAGAGAGTTCCCTCTGAGAGACCAGGCATCTCACTTAAACCACACTTTTCACTGATAGCCACTTTCCTGCACGTTCCTCGTTTGAGACCAGTTTGTGGGGGTTGCAAACACTTTGGAGAACAGGCTTAGAATTCAATATGCCCCGGACAAATTGGAAAATTGGTCTGAAATAGACAAGATGGAATATAGTAAAGGCAGGTGCAAAGTACAGGCAGTCCCTGTCTTACGAACGGGTTACGTTCTGAACACCTGGTCGTAACTCGATTTGGTCGTAAGTCGGAAATACCCTTAAACGCGCTGCCCGCGCTGTTCGAAAAACTTGACGTACATGGTTCTCAACTCGAAAATATTATAATGGGGTTAATGGGAGGTTGGTCGTAAGTTGGTGTGTTTGTAAGTCGGGGAGTGGCTGTACTTCACTTAGGAAACAAAACTCAAATGCACAGTCATAAAGGAGGGACAGTGGGCTGGGGGTAGTGCTGCTGAAAACGACCTGAGGGTTCAAGTGGATCAAACTGAACAGGAGCCAATACTGAAAGGGGGCGATATTCTGGAGTGGATTATCAGCACTGTGAGCTCCGGGAGGTCACCGCCCCATTCTACACAGCGCTGGTGAGGCCCCAGCTGGAGTAGTGTCGTTCTGGGCACAGCCCTTTACGAAAGATGTGGACAAATTGGAGCGGGTCCATGGAAGAGCAACAGGAGTACTTGTTAAAAGGTTCAGAAAACGTGCCCTATGAGGAAAGGTTAAAAAACCTGGCGTGCTTGGTTTTGAGAGTCGCAGACTGAGAGACTTGATAGTTTTCAAGTATGTTCCAGACGGGTACAGAGAGAGAGAGGATCAACTGTTCTCCATGTCCACTGAAGGTAGAAATCAGGGTGCCAGGCTAGAGAGACCACTGGTCTGACTCAGTCTAGCTGTTCTTATGGGCTACGTCTACACTGGCATGATTTTCCAGAAATGCTTAAAACGGAACAGTTTTCCGTTATAAGTATTTCCGGAAAAAGAGCGTTTACATTGGCAGGATGCTTTTCTGAAAAGCCCTTTTCCGAAAAGCGTCCGTGGCCATGTAGACGCAGCTCGGAAAGCCCCGATCGCCATTTTCGCGATCGGGCTTTTTTATGAAAAGACTACTGGGCTGTCTACACTGGCCCTTTTCCGAACAGTTTTCTGGAAAAGGACTTTTGCCCGAGTGGGAGCAGCATAGTTTTTCTCCGGAAAAGCAGCTGATTTCTTACTGTAGATCGTCAGTGCTTTTCCGAAATTCAAGGGGCCAGTGTAGACAGCTCGCAGCTTATTCCGGAAAAGCGGCTGATTTTCCGGAATAAGTGGCCCAGTGTAGACACAGCCATGTTGTTCTGTAAAATGGACAGCACTCTCTCTGGGTGCTGTCGAAACACATTCATGGATGGGAAGCACTCAGGTACTCTAACGATGAGCACCATGGAAAAGCCCACGAGAAAATGAATAATTCAGTCCTCTGAGTGGTGTTTGAACATGGTGCAGTTAATAAGGCCTCAGGCCACACACTGAAGACAGGATAAAACTCAGTACTGAACAGTGGCTTGGTCAGCAAGCACCATCCATCCTGTGCACTGAATGAGGCAGGGTCCCGTGGAAAAGAGCGCCTGTGATGTCATAACTAAAGACAGAAACAGAAGGCATCACACATGAGGAGCAAATTAAGGAAAACTAAATTTCTGAGTGCTTGACTCTGCAACCCTAACAGTCTATAATCGGGTTAGGTGAGGATTTCAGCTGTAAGAGAACTGTTGTTTTCCTTACAGTAACTGTGGCTCTCGGAGATGTTGTAGGCAGCATGGTGTAGATGTGCCCCAGCAGGCAAGCCCCAAATCTTCTGTCTTGTAGTGTCCATCAGGGCCATGCAAGTGCTCTGAGCCTCTTTGTGCTCCGAGGAGAGGGCATACGGGCAAAGTAGTACCATCTCCCCTTCAGCTGCCTTGCAATTCAAAACCAGCATTGGCAGTGGGGCTGGCAGGCCGGCCACGAGAGCCACGTTGACTACATCATCTCAGAGAACGAGTTCTCCGGTGTGAGAACCCTTTCTTTCTTCTTTGAGCATGTGTCCGTGGAGAGCCTGCTGCCGGTGCCAGCGGTCTTCTCTTCAGCATGGTGGGCAGGACTGCAAGTATTGGCTGCTTGAGTCAAACACTGATTGGGGCACAGCTGTTCCCAACGTGGCATCCTCACTGGCAGCTGTGTCCAGTGGCTGCACCCCTAGGCTGCATGGCAGCTGTCTGACACGAGGTTATGGAAGCACTGAAGGATGCCCTCTGAGCTTCGAGAGGCAGTGGAGACGTGTGTCAGCCATCTGGTAGTGATATGCAGTCTGTTCCCGTTTGAAAAATCTTTGGGGTGACCTGGCTGGGCTTTTGGACTGGCTAGTTATAGCCACAGCCAGGCCCTGGAACTGTCGGAAAGATTTTGGCCTGTGCCCAAGATATCAGAGGGCTCTAGACAGGCCCAGGTTGTGGAGCTTCTCCCCTTGCACAGATGTGTCTTTGGAGAGAACACAGCTGGGATGCTCGAGTAAAACGGAATTCTGAAATCAACTGAGGGAGGGACTTGGCTTGAGGTCTCAGGGCTCCTTTCTCCCTGTGAAACAAGGTGCGTGGAGGATCTCCCGGGAGCATTCGTAGCTCACTGCCCCTTCCAGCTGCAGAGATAAAACAGGAGTCCTGGTTGCTGAGGTCAAGATGATGGACAGAGCTCCCTGTGAGCTCCAAGTCTAGGCAGGATGGCACTGAGGTCCTATGCTGGAACAGGGTTCTTGATTACGAGGTAAGTATTCCAAAGCCCTGAAGGAAAATGGATCCCACTGCTGAGAGAAAAGAGTGATGATTAGAAGATGGTTTGCTGATTGTGTTATCAAATGGCCAAAAGAGAATCCAGAGAGTGTTTTCATTGCAGCAAGTATTGAGGGTTCCCAGAATTGTCGGTAAGGGGACCTGTCCCGGGCGCAGGTCACACACACGGAGACCCTTTTTCCTTTGGTAGAAGAGATTTTCCTTGCGAACAATTTCCTGCTCTGAGCGAAGCTGAATGTGAGAAGAGACTCAGTCTCCATGGTGCTTAGCCAGCCAACACCCCGTGGAAGCAATTTGGGGTTTTGGCGGAGTACTTGGCCTCCATCTCATGACCACAGAAAGGGGCAGTCTGTGAATCTGCTTGGCAACGCTACAGAAATCTGCACTGAGGTCTGACAGTCAGAACTGTCCCGGCCATTGGGGGTGTGGTCTCGTGTTGCTTGGTGATGGCTTTGGGCGTCGGTGGGAACAGCAAGGCGGCATATAAAAGACCTCGATTCCATTGTAGGAGGAGGGCAACTTGCAAAGCTCTGGGGTTCCTGCCTCCCCCGGAGAAATGCTGAGTGGGGGACTGGATCCAGCAGTGACTTCTTGCAGTTGGCAGTGTGAACCCGCTCATGGGAAGGGTCCCTTCGGAGGGGTGGAGCATGGGGAGGGTAGATAGGGGGTAGGAAAGTAAACTGACTGGTGGAGCTGTGGTGACAATGTCCAGTTCCCATGTGTCAGCCCAAAACGTCCAACCTGCCCTTGCGGAAAGGGGTAAGGTAGTCCCCAATGCCAGCTCCGCAGTGGTGGGGTGGCTCAGGCTAGCTCAGCAACCCTGCTGCCTCGGGAAGGGAGGCTGGTGCAGGACAGAGGCAAACGAGCAGCACTACCAGCACTGCAGCGGTTGCTTTCTAAGCGGCGATCTGGGCAGAGACAAAAGGATGGCATTCTGGACTGCGGTGGCTGGCCCTGGCCGGACAGGCTTGTGGTCCGGAGCGGGGCTGCCCAGGGACCAGCGCTCCCCTGGAATGGCCAAGATAAAGCAGTGCCACCTCTGCTCTTGCACTAAATAGGTCCATTCCCTTGGAGGGCGATTCTCAGTTGTGGCTGGGACTCACTCCGGTATCCCGTGTGCCTGAGGATCACACGGTGACTGTCACGGCCATCGAGCGGCCAGCTGTATCGGATTCATCCACTGCCACTCAACAGCATTTTGGCTGCAATTTAAGCCTTTTGAAAGCATCCCCCAGCTCCTTCCTGCAATCCCAGGGACAGGGCAGTCCACTCCACACCCCTCTGCTGCATCAAAAGGCTGCATTTCACAAGCAGCGCTCAAGAGCTGGTAACGGGTCAATCAGATGGATGCGGAGGAGTTTGCCTTATTGGGGTCCCTGCTGGTCAGATTTTCTCTGCGACTGGAAAAGCTAACGAGCAACTCTGGCACTGGGTTGGTGGAGAAAAGTGTGAAGCCTCTGAGTGGGACCTGATACCACTCAACCTGCCTTGAGCCCGGGGGAGCGAGGCCAGAGCATGCCACAGACCTTTCGTCAGGCCTAGGTGGCCCTCCCTGACCAAAGACAATTCTTATGGGCACCCAGAAGCTGAGCACATCAAATCATGTGTGGGTGTTTTCTTGGCTCGCCATCCTTTTGATGTCCAATGTCTCTACTTGCCTCAAGAGCAGCTAGTGAAATGCCCTGAAACCGCGGACAGCCTGTTTCAGGACATGGGAGCAATCCTTTGATTGGCAGGGCAGCTGGGGCATTTTCCCTGCAGCTTGTGTTATTTCCTCGGTGGGCTCCTCTGGTGCTTGGGAAGGCGCTCGCTAATGACGGAGACCTCCTTTCTGCTGAGACATGGGAAGGGGCCCTGCTCTGAGACCTGAAAGGGGGTGCTCCATATGGCCATGCTGGCCAATGATATTGGTACTGCCCGGCCATGGATGGCCACTTTGCTGGCCCTGCATCAAGACGTGACACTGTGTATTGGGCTACCCTGCTTGTGGGGATGGTTTCCCTCTAGAGCCAGGAGAGGAGTGTCCCAGCGGTGGGGGAGAGAAGAGCGTGGGGCCAGTGCCATGGTGGTGGGACCGGTTCTGACGACTATGCCAGGCACATGGCCAATTGCAGGGCTGAGAGGAGCAGTGAGGGAGGCTTGAAAGCATCTCTCGGCACCATGAAGCGTTCCGGCGGCAGCATGGAGTTGGCACAACTGGTCCAGAGGCTCTCAGCCTCAGGTTCTCTAGTGCATTCTGGCGCTGCCCTTTGCCAACGCCAAGGGCTTCTCCCTCCACCTGGGGTCCTCCCTGCGGAGTGGATGTGCTGCCCACTTGGAGCTGTTTATGCCTGCTGCAGGAGCGCCCTCCCCGTTCAGAGGACACAGCAGCAGCACCACGGGGAGCCGGGGTCCGCTGGGGACTCCCCCGCTAGCCCAGAGCTCCACGTGGTGCTGCTGCTTTGAAACGCTGCGGGGACCCCGACACCGGCACAAAGCACCCCACCCCAGAGCACAGGGAGATCTCCCCTCTGTTCGAACTCTCGCTCCTTGGGCAGGGAGGGCACACAAGGAAAATTCAAAAGAAAAAGAAGGAATCAATGAAGGCATTTCTTTACTGAAAGCAAGAACTGGGTCAGGTACAGTCCACGTCCCAACTCGCTGCCATGTGTGGTAAGAGGCAGCAGCGCGGTGGGGCTGGCAGCTCCACAGAGCTGGTGCTGGGGGGAGCCAACTTTGAAGGAGGCGCCCCTCACCCTCCAGCACCAGCTCCTGCCTGCCCCCCGACTCCCCACACTGCCTCCGTGGGAGGCAGCAAGGTGGCGAAGCAGGTCCACAGAGCCGGCACATGCAGGGAGCTGGATTAGAAGCCAGCTTCCTGCGCATATCAGCTCCCACCTGCCCCCCTTGCCCTCCGCGCTGCTGCCTTTCTATTAGAGGCAGCAGCGCGGAGGGGAGGCAGATCCAGTGCTCGTGAGGAGTCAGCTCCTGCCTCCCCCCACTTGCTGCCTCTGGGCAGCAAGGTGGGGGGAATGCATGTAGTCGACAGGATTAACCGATAAAGCCAGGCTTGTCAGTTAATTGTGTAGTCATCTACATGTTGCCCAGAGAGATCCTGGCAGGCAAAAGATGCATGTGCAGCTCCAGAGGGAGCCACCCGGACAAATATTCAAAGGAGAACGTGTATTTTATAGGTTATAACTTTACACCAAATCTGCGGTAGGATGAAGTTTGGCAGACGTGATCTTGGCCAGGAATCACATTTTTTCATATATTCTATCTGCAATACAAATGATTTTTGGAGGGGGAATTACAAGCAGGGCTGTATTTTTTTTTAAAGAGGCCTCAACTTGCCCTCTAATTTTCTGCCCACCATCAATTGAGGGTGAAAATGAGAGCCTGATGACGAAGCCTCATTTGTGGGGACAATCAAGTAGTCAGTCATCTACCGTAAATGCTATCCTTTGTGCCTATAACGGACTGTGGGCATGATATTATTGGTACATCCTGCGTGCTACACACACACATCCAGACGTACTACACAGACGCCCATTCACCACTCTTCCAGGACGGAGCTGAAAAAGGAGTTTTGGGGTGTCGGTGATAAGGTCTGTAAAGCATAAACGTTGCTGTATTATTTGTTTAAACAGACATTCTGCCAGGGGAGAGCTCTGGACAGATTTCTGGCAAAGGAACAAATGAAACCCGACGATGTTATTTCACGTAGATCACAATGTTTCCACTAAAGGTTTCCCGGGGACTGTCAGCAAGCCAACTCTGGGCACGTACTGCATCGCTATTAACACCTGCCTACCCAGCATGCGTAGATCCTCCCCCTGATACCAACTGTGCTCAGTGGAAAAGGGAGTGAGGACCGTTTTCCATTGCCCCGGCAAGCAGCAGCAAGGCAGGCTTCCAAGCTAGCGCTCAAGAGAGCCTGCCAGAAAAGGGGACTGACTACCGTGCTGGCCAGCACCACAGAGCTCCAAGGGTGAGAGGGCTGCCAGCTGGGGGGTGTGACCATGCCCCCAGCCAGCTCCAGTCTCTCCAGCTGCCTGCAGTTTGCTGGCCTGGGCTGCGGGCTGATCTCTGCAGGAGAAGCAATCTTGTGCCTGTCTCCACGAGGTGCAGGTGTTCCCCAGAGCCAGCCAGCCCCCCACGGGCAAGATGGCTCCTGACGTGAACCATGGCCACACGCAGAGGGTCTCCCAGCACTACCAATTCACCCCTCGTGGTATCCTTAGCTCGATAAAGGAAGCTTTTTTAAAAAAAAAAAAAGGAAAACCCTTCTGGCTGGTGCACGTCTAGGACCCTGCATAGAGAAGCCAGGGCTTCTCTTGTGTCCCACGGCTACCAGGAGCTAGGGATCCTGCTCGGGATGTAGGGCTAGTCTTTTGGCTCGCCTGGCACCAATACCCAGGCAGTCCCGTTAGCTCCGGTCTCTCCGAGGCAGAGGGACCAGAGGGCCCAGCAAGGAAAATCCCTCGGAACAGCCACGTCCAGGATACATTTTAGACCAAAATGTTTTTTGTTGCTTAGGTTTACAGGTAGCCCCGCAGGAATTCAGCACGTTCGGCCTCCGAGTGTCATGTGTGTGCCCTGCGCCGGGGCAGGGTCAGACTGTTAAATGCCGACAGATGGACTGGGATAGTGTTTGAGACATGTGTGGGACGGAGGGGCGACGGATGGACGGACATTAACTGCCAAAAATATATAATCTCTGTGTGGGAGACAGCAGTTTTCCTTCTGTGAAGAAATAAACCCTGAGAACGCCCGCCCAGGTTTCCCCAGCAAGGGAGCGTGCCCTCATGGCTCCGGAAGGACAAGTATTGCAGCACCAGGAGATTCACCTGCCCTTGCTCGGGCCCTTAACTCAACATTGTTTGTTTTTCTTCATTTCAGGCATTGCCCTGGGGCGGGGCTGGGGAGGAGGGGTCGGCGCAGAGGCTGCCCCGTGGACAGAGGACGGCCCCAGCCCTCTCACCGCAGCGGCTTGGGGCCAGCGGAGAAGCACCTCTCTGCGACCACTGCAGCTCCAGCAGGCACAGCCGGGAGAGGGGCGCATGGCCCCCAGCTGGGGCAGGGCCAGGTTCTAACTGATTTACGTGCCTCCCCCGCAGCTGCTCTGATGCAGTGAAATCAGTTTAAAACTCACACCTTGAACTGAACGGCTGCGGCTGTGTGTGCAGATCAGGCCTTTTTGCTGTCTGGAGGGGCAGGCGCTCTGTGCTCCCCTTGGGATCCCTCAACCTGCCAGTCGCCATTCTCTTCCCCTGCGACAGGCTGAGCCACAGCGAGCCCCGGGAGCTAAGGGGTTAACTGCCCAGCAAGCTGTTTTCTGCTTTGGCCTGTAAATACACACTGGAAACAAATGTAGGGCCCGCAGCGACAAAAAGGGACAAGTGATTCCTGCCGTCACACTGCCAGGTTCAAATGTGAACCCAGCGTAAATACGGCCCTCCCGAGGAAGTGACGGTCTCAGCGCCTCCCGGCACGGTACAACAGCCTCCCTGTTCGCTTCGGGCCCGCCTCTTAGTTTTCACCTCGCTCAGACTGAAACGCGCCATCTGAGCTTCTCCAGCCCCAGCACGGAATGACAGAGACGCAAAATCTTCACGCACGTTTTCTCCAGACCGGAAAATAGCGTTTTTAAAAGCCCATCATCTCGCCATCAACCCTCCTGGGGCAGAAGTATTCCACCGGGTCTTTCAAAAGGCCGGGAGTACCACTCTCTGAGCATGCACTGTCCGTCCCTTCCCCCCGGGAACGAAAAACAGGCCAAGAATGCCCACCGGGGCCAGAAGCCTGAAAACCAGCGTTATTCATTGTGGCAGGAATCCCATTTTCCAAGCATGGCAATGCTGCGCCGTGATTGGCTCCCTCACGGTTGGCTTTCGCTTGAATAATAAACATGTAGCTGAATACACAGAAACGAGCAGCCACCTGTGATTGGTAATCGGCGCCGTGCCATCGAGCCCTGAACACGTTCACTCAGCGGCATGAGACATGAAACCAAGAGGTCAATTATAAACGTACAGGGCTTGGACCTAATTTAAGAGATGTGGGCACCACAGGGCAACAGCCTCCGCGGGCCCCTGGGCAATGTGGGGAGGGGCCAGCTCCATGCTCCCTGAACGGGCGGGGCCGAAGGCAGGTGATCCTCCGCGCTGCCCAGAGAGTGGTGCGCCCTCCACCCCTCCGCACTGCCCGCCCTCCAACCCTCCGCGCTGCCCGGGGCGTGGCGCGCCCTCCATCCCTTCCGTGCTGCCCGGGGCGTGGCGCGCCCTCCATCCCTTCCGTGCTGCCCGGGGCGTGACCCGCCCTCCATCCCTTCCGTGCTGCCCGGGGCGTGACCCGCCCTCCACCCCTCCCGCGCTGCCCAGGGCGTGGCGCGCCCTCCACCCCTCCGCGCTGCCCGGAGCGTGACCCGCCCTCCATCCCTTCCGCGCTGCCCGGGGCGTGGCGCGCCCTCCACCCCTCCGCGCTGCCCGGGGCGTGGCGCGCCCTCCATCCCTTCCGCGCTGCCCGGGGCGTGGCGCGCCCTCCATCCCTTCCGTGCTGCCCGGGGCGTGACCCGCCCTCCATCCCTTCCGTGCTGCCCGGGGCGTGACCCGCCCTCCACCCCTCCCGCGCTGCCCGGGGCGTGGCGCGCCCTCCACCCCTCCCGCGCTGCCCGGGGCGTGGCGCGCCCTCCACCCCTCCCGCGCTGCCCGGGGCGTGACCGCCCTCCATCCCCCTTCGCTGCCCGGGCGTGACCGCCCTCCATCCCTTCCCGCTGCCCGGGCGTGGCGCGCCCTCCACCCCTCGCGCTGCCCGGGCGTGCGCGCCTCCACCCCTCCGCGCTGCCCGGGGCGTGGCGCGCCCTCCACCCCTCCCGCGCTGCCCGGGGCGTGGCCGCCCTCCATCCCTCCCGCGCTGCCCGGGGCGTGGCCCGCCCTCCATCCCTCCCGCGCTGCCCGGGGCGTGGCCCGCCCTCCATCCCTCCGCGCTGCCCGGGGCGTGGCCCGCCCTCCATCCCTCCGCGCTGCCCGGGGCGTGGCCCGCCCTCCATCCCTCCCGCGCTGCCCGGGGCGTGGCGCGCCCTCCATCCCTCCATGCTGCCCGGGACGTGGCGCGCCCTCCATCCCTCCCGCGCTGCCCGGGGCGTGGCGCGCCCTCCATCCCTCTGGTTCACTGTGATGGCGTGTGACCCAAAAGCGTGACTCCACAAATGTCACCTGCCTTCTAACACGCGGCAACAGTGCTGGGACCTTTGGCTGCTCCAAGCACAACTCCCTGTGGCTTCTCTCACTTTTCCATCGGGCCGCCGTGTTTCCAATGCACATGATGAATTCCACTGGCCGGTACAATGATCCGTCCCAGCAAGGGAGAAGCACTCCCACAACCGTGGTGAGGAAGTCCCCTGGGGATTGCTCACTGATTTCCCATTTTGATACCACCCTGACCTTGCCCACTGCCCACATGCAGAGCCTACAACCAAATGCCCAAGAGGGGGGTGCGTCGTGAGAGCCTGTATTTGTGCCTTCCTTTGCGCTCAAGGCCCCTAGAAATTCCTTCCTTCCCCACCGTTCTCTCTCCTGGCAGTTTCTCTGCTAAGAAATATGGCTGTGAAATCACCTCCTAGCCATGACCTTTAGCCTCCCCCTCACCTCAAAGGGGGAAAGATTTGAGAACTCAGTGAACATTCCCTCTCTGTAGTGGCCCGGCAAGTGCCACCGATCTAACATCCCCAGGCCGGACTACGCGCCGTGCTTGGCTTAAGGTAAACACGGTGATTTTTTTCCTGTTTCATGAAATGTTATAGCAGGATCCCACTCCTCTTCCATAAATGGATGTTTTTCTTACCCTTGGTGGGTGGTCTGAGAGTTTCCACATGGGAACAACACAAATGAAACACATAGGATGCTACAGAGACTGCCCTCCTAGAGGGAATGGGTGGGGAGGGGGGAAGAAAGGTGATTACTGAGTGTGTGCTTGAGAAAAAGAAATAGGCGTGAAATGTACTCACATCTCTACCCAGTGGGGGAACCCTGGAAGAAACGAATTGCCCAGCAATGTAGGCAGAAGCAAGCGACAAGGTAAGATGATCAGAACTAAGGCAAATGGTTCTGCTTTTCCATTTGGCTGATGCAGGCTTTAAAACAACGGCTGGAGTCAGAAATCAGAGATCTGTGAACACCGCTAAGTGGGCGGACAAGTTGCTTGGTTTTAGAAATAGATGCAAGAGGGGGTCTAACAAAACCCTGCAGATAGCGAGCTACGGATCACATTCAACATCTGGCATCACCGCCGCCCTCTCCCTGCTCTTACCGATTTTCTGCAAGGAAGTCCACCACGTATTTCTTCAGGCAGTATAGATGGGCGTCCGCCAGCCCTGTCCTGAGGTGCATTCGAGGGTGTCTGGAAGGGAAGAGAAAACAGGGAACTCACACCACCGCGTTCGAAAGCCGCCGGAAAGAGCTCGACCTTGCTGTTCAAAGCAGTGGATGGTAGACGATTACAAGGGGCAAATGTTACGCCTGCCCACCTACTGCAGGCTTAACAAAGAGGTGAACAGTGGTGGCTGCCCTCACTGGAATCGGTCTATAAACTTACACCTGCTGGTTCTGCCCAGGATAACGCCTCCCCCAGAAGTCATTCCGCCCGCTACATTTCCTCTGTAAGCCCAGATTGCACGTGCCTGGGCAGAAAGCCAAGATAGCAGGCCCTGCGAGCTACACATTACAGTACCCTGACATTACCCAGTGGAACGTAAGGACTCATCTGTGGGTACTGCAGCTCCGGCCCCCTTTAGAGTGCAGCTGCGGAGGCTCCTCTGATGAACACAACTCACTCCACGGAGGCCACACCATTATCATGTGTCTTCCATCACCACACGAGGGAGACCCTGAGAGAAGGGAGCTGCTCCCCTTCCCCGTGGAGCGCCGCACGAGGCTACCGCTCAAGAACAGAGCGTGTGGCCGTGTGATGCATTCACACGGAAAAGCCCATTCGAACACACATCACTGGGCCCCGCTCACCAGCTGGGAATGCCGAGGTCCCACCTATAACTGCTGGCAGCGGAAGTATTCCTGGTAACGCTCAATAGTCTCTGTCCACTCAAATCTGTGCGAAGAACAAAGGGGGGTTCACATCCTAGAGCAGCCAGGCCCATTTATTCTTCCTCCCTGCCCCTCCTCTTCCCTTAAGGAGGGCCCGAAGCCTCGTACGGCAACGTGCACCAAAAACTCCAGCAGTTCTCACCAATTGTGCTTTCCGTCCATACAAGGCTAGTCTCCTTCAAAAGTGTTCTGGCACAAGGAGATGAGGATCATCCGATCATCCTTCCTAGAGCCTGTGCTGAGCTAGTCAATGGCAATAAAACACTAGCAAGTTGTGGGAGATCTTTTTAGCGGGACTCAAAGCAGGCAGGGCTAGTAAGGGGAAGGACTCCCACTCACACCTGCACCTGGCTTTATTTTTAGCTCTTTCCCCTTTTCTGTCTAAATTCACATAGGAAGCTCGAACCAACACGTCCTGCCAGCGTGTTCTCCCCCAGCTTGTTCTGCTTTCACCCCGACGAAGTAACAGACCGTGGCTCAAGAGCCAGAAGGTTCAGCTGCACCAGGAAAGGGCTCGCCGACAGCTCTGGGCTGGTCTTCATTGGATGAGGTGGGAAGAGACGTTCTCTACACAGAGCATGACAGAAACCCACAAGACCAGCATGCAAGGAACACTTACTTACTCCTGACTTTGATGAAGACCAGAGTGTGCTAGTGAAATATTTTGTGTGTGTGCGCGCGCGCACGCGTGCTTCTCATTTATTGGACTGGCATATAAGTGGGGGCAAATCTACTTTAATTGAGGTGCACTTCTCAACTGCGTCATGCAGCTCAAGCGAACGGTATGCTAAACTATATACAATGTCTTGAATCCGACACGGGGAAAGGACAGATCGTCCAATAACAGAGTAACACTTTCCCATAAAGTATGTCATGCTAACAAGTGCTCTATGAGCGTGGAGGGGATTACCTCACTAGCCAAAACATGAGCTCTCCCAGCCGTGCTCCAGCACGGATGTTACTAAGGCCCAGATGTGGCTATGGAAGGAAGCCCTATTAGCAATGTGCTCTGTACAAAGAAGAGAGGGAATCCCCCTAGTTTGTGAGAGTGCTGAGGTCTGGCTTTTGAGGGCTGCCTCCTGCACAGCCTCCTGGGAAAGGTTTCCTCCTTTCTGTGTATGGTGGAGGATCCTGATAGGCTCTCTCACTACAACACGTTTTTAAAAGGTCAGGACCACCCCCTCCCCCCAAAAGCCCCCTACGGTGACAGAGGAAGGAAAGGGAGCAAGCAGAAAAGTAAGAAAAAAGGAAGGCAGCAAACAAAGCAGGGAAACATGACGCGAGCCTGTTCCTAGCTTTAGGGTTTAATTCAAGACGCCCGTTCCCCGGCAATGCTGGGTTTCCCCTTCCTGAGTGCACATGCATGACAATCCCCCTTACGCAAAGGCGAAGAGTGCAGGCTGCATGGACTACAAAGGCCTAGCAAATACTAGCAGGGTGGCTTGCCCTGGGGGCTGGAAGGCGTGGGGCCAGCCAACCCTAATTACTATGGCCCCACACCTGGGAGAGATCAGGTGACTGCCCTCCAAAGAGCAGCAGGAAAGCACAGGGAAAGGGAGGGAAGCAAGCGCATGAAACGGCACAGAGAGACCGCTGCCATCAGGGGCCTCTGGAGGCCCGTGCCTGGCGAGCAGGAGGCTCCTCTCCAGAGGGAACCCAGACCGGGTTTGGGCCTAGCGGCCACAGCCGGGAGGATGGGCTGTGTGCACAGTCGGGTTCCGGCTGTGGAAGACAATGCCAGAGCTAGGTTTGAGCTTTCAGGTGGTGGGGATGGATTTGGGCCCCTGAGGACCGTTTGAACAGTCCCTGGTATTACACCAGCCCCAGCAAGTAGCCAGTGCGCCGTTCGTAAGCAGCCCGGAAGAGAGGGAAACAGAGGCAGAGTGCCCTCAGGCCAGGAGGGGGCACTCAGGAGGCAGCCGACCAAGATACATGGCTCACAAAGACCAGTGGAAACCAGGAACTCCTCAGTTAACACCGGCTTTGTCACTAGCTTCATGTGTGGCCCAGGGTCAGTCACAGCCTCTGGGCGCCCATCCCCCGGCCGTGTTCTTCCCCGTGGGGCTGCGAGCCTTTCCATGCTGATCTCTGGGCTACATTTGAGACAAAGACAGTTAAGCCCGAGCACCATTATCCCAGCATCCCAGCCCTGCACCCTGCCCAGCCAGGGGCAAAAGGGTCTCCTGCTCACAACGCCCTGAAATAACACCGGCTCCATCAGCAAGGCAGCCTGAGGGCGCGTCTCCGGGCTAGCCTACGGTTTGGCGCAAATGGACACTCATGGAACTTGAGGCTGGCTCACGCAGGGAGAAGGCTTGACACGGACTCGCCTGCTCCAGGGACCACCTAAGCGATTTGCACCGGCACGGAGCCATCGATTACATTATCGTCACAGCTTCAAACGCGAGCCGCTGACGCTCTGGTGAGCGCTGTGAGCGTGCGGTGAGGACAGCCACGCCACACTGGCCTGATGATACGACTCCTTCATAACAGGTCTGTAAGGAAGAATCGCGTTTTGATGTATTAGCGGTCAAGCCAAGGTTATCTTCCAGTGAAAGTACAAAAAGAGGCAAGTAATCTAATAGATTCCCAGGGCAGCGAACTCCAGCACCAGTTCAAACGAGCATCTGGTATCGAAGATCAAAAGCAGGATGGCCTCCCGCTACAATCTTTACAAGAGCATGAGAAATGGGTCAGCCACCAGGAGCAGCTGATAAGGAAAGAAACTAATGCTGACTAACCCAGGTCTTGAACCCTGATAGGCCCAGGTTTCTCAGCCTGAAACAACCAGGTGTTGGGCCTTTCATGAGATCAGCAGTTACAGAGCATTTGCAAGGAGGAGCTGGTTGCAGTTGGGTAAGCGTTAAATAATGAACGCCGGTTTGTTTGTTTGCCAGACATTTCGCTGGGTGGCGCACGCCATGGGCAGTGATGAGAACTCTGTCATGGCACCCAGGAAATCTTCCTATGAATCCCATCAAGCTGGCGAGCAGCAGCCTACACAGCTTACTACCAGGCATATGTCGGTGGAAGTCAATGGGGGTACTCCCAGTCGTAAGTGCCTTGCAGGGCAGTTGAAGGATCAAGTCCTAATGCCCAGGTCTGAGGGGCTCACGGGAGGGAAATCGACGCTGGTGAAGCTCTGGGAAGTCGGGGAAGAGGGGGGTTGAAAAGAAGCAGCTTGCAAGGAATGAAAAAAGGAATTTCATTTGTCCAAGTAGCGCTCTGTGGCCGGCAGCTCTATCAAATCCCGTGTTGGGATGCGTCTGCACAACCCCCCAGGAGCCGGCAGAAAAGCCAGCGCGTGCAGTTCCTCACACACCGCTCCGAAATGGGGAGCAGTGCTATCAGCATTCATGCAGGCATCTCCCCTCCTCCGCTCTGAAAATGGAGCTCGAAGCTTTGTCTTCCCGATAACCCCTCTCTCTCAGGATTTCCGCCCTCTGGGTAATCAACCACTGATAGTGGAGACGCCCATTGGTCAAAAAAAAAAAAAAAAAAAAAAGGACACTTGTTTGAACTGAAAACTAATGGAGAGAGGTGCCCACTAAGTTCAAACCAGCCTTGCCCCCCCGCTGACAGTGAGGTAATGCCAGTCGGGGTCAAAACCATAAATCGACAGGGAGCACTGGGAATGTTTAAAGCCGGAGTCTCTCTGCTGAGCATGGGGCTTTGGCACAGTAACCCCACCGCCTCACAAATAAACCAACTGAGCACGCGCAATCCATGGCCTCTCCCCATCATTTTGTGCAGCTGTGGATGGAGCAGAAATAGCTTTGAGGAACCCCAAGGACTTGAAGTCGGCCATCTTTTAATCCTCATCTGAGCACTGTCCTAAGGAAAAGGCACTCACACCTGCAATGATTAATCCGACCGCTGATCTTTGAACTAATTAAAAACATAAGAACGGCCATTCTGGGTCAGACCAAAGATCCATCCAGCCCAGTGTCCTGTCTGCCCACAGTGGTCAAGCCAGATGCCCCAGAGGGAGGGAACACAACAGGTAATCCTCACGTGATCCCTCCCCTGTCACCCAATTGACATGATCTATGGGGATCCTATGACCATGGGAGGTCAGGGTGGGATGTTCCCCTTTAAACAGAACACTTTCTAAGGGCATTTCATGGGTCACATTCCTCATTCCATCTTCTTCACAACTCATGGACATACAGCACAGCACTCTAATCCACCCACTGTAAGAGGTCTTTCATACCTCCTGCACTCTGAGCTGGATTCTTGCACACTCTCCGGGGCAGCAGGTGTTCCAAATGTACCCCACTGTGCCCGGGCTGTTTACACAGAGATGCTGTTCTCACGTAAAGCTGTGGATGTGAAAGCAACACACAGCTCAGTGCTACCAGAAATCTTACAGCCAAAATCGCGAGCCAACCTTTAAATCTCTCAGGCACTCCTTTGAAAGAAGAAAAGTCCATCTAAGAAGTACGGCTCGTTTACAGTGCAGCTTTTGGCTGTGAAAACTACCAGTGGAAAGAAGACCACTGTTACTTCGGCTCTTCAGAACACAGCCACTGTTTGACCTCCATTGGATACAGTGCCTTTAATCCAAAGAGATCCCAAAGCACTTAATGAAGTGAAGGGAGCTTCTTGTAACTGAGGAGTACTTTGCCCACCAATGAAATGCTGCCACCTCTAGGCCAAAACGCAGCAGCTGTTACTAGTCACAGTGGCATAGCTCACGGACAGCCTTGCAAAACTGAACTCACCCACATCACCGCCCCAGACCAGAAATTATTCTGAATGGGTGAGTAAAGCATCAATAGCAGATCTCGTGGGAGGACTGAGAACGTCCCATAGCAAGCCTGGAAGGCTGGATTACAACTAGCAGTGAATACTCTCCCAAAGGAAGCGGTGGCAGGAATACAAACAGGCAGCTGCGATCCTCAAGAATTAAGCGTCAGGAATATTATTTTTGCATACAGCTAGTTAATGCTCTATTGCGTCCAAAGAGACACTGCATTTGTCCAGCACTTGCACTGGGAAGGGGGCTTTATTTACCATAACCGGTTGTTTTTGTCAGAGGGAAAGGTCTCAGGGTGTGATGATTCGGAATCTTTCTGTCCCAACTCCTCGGTACAAAGCAAGTGATAACACAACAGATAAGGCCATTGTGGTAGCTTTCTTTCCCCTGAAACAATACTTATTACCAGTTGGACCTCAGGACCTGAGCTGTCTCAGACCAGGGAGTTTGCTGGACTAGGGGAGGTCAGTGCTCCCTTGCTGGCTCCCCTGCTCTTGGGCTCCCCTCTCTGGGGTTCCCTGCCCTGCTGCTGGCCCCGCTAAAGCTGGCCCGCCACGGCTCCCCACCTTGCTGCCCCAGGGTCTCCTGGGGACCGCTTGACTGCTGCCGGTCCCGTTACAACAGGGTGTTCTCCAGGGATCCTGGCTGGGGCCACCCAACCACCTCCAGCCCTACTGCAGCTGGGGGTTCCCCGGCGGAGGCTGCCCGGTCATCCCAGCCCCGCTGCCCCAGCTGGGGCCGGGACTCTCCAGCCATGTGGCCCACTAACGCTGGGGGTTCCCCGGCCTGGGCCGGAGCTCCCCAGCCACCACTTGGCCCCTCTGACACCAGGGGTTCCTGGCCAGGGTTGGGGCTCCCTGGCCCCATTGATGCTGGGGGTCCCGGGCCAGTGCGAGGGCTCCCCAGCCCCTGCGTTGCTCAAGGGCTCTTTGGTCCAGCAACATGCCTGACACTACTGGACCACGGGTTTTGCTGGACCAGAGAGTCCCGGATTTGGGAGGTTCAACCTGTATTAAGAATTCCGTACAACAATGATCATTACAGCCATGAAACTGATAACAATGCCTCTCAAAAGAGCACCTCTTATGTCTTACCCAGGAGACCGAACGCTAATGACTGAAACATTTCTACTCAGGCGGCTGGCAGAGCACAGGGGCAATCTAGCTTCAGGCCAGAGGAGCTAGTCTGACCTTCTGCAGAATGTGGGTCAGAGAATTTCACCCAGCAGCTCCTGCATCCACCTCTGAGCTGGGAACTGCAGCCGATTCATTGTCGGACTCTGTCCAAGCTGCTGACTCTGCTTCCCTCTGCAAAACAGGACTGGCAGTACTAACCATGCAGCCAATTCCCAGGGACGCTGCAAGTTCCACTGCCCCCCGGTTGCTTGTGTCGCTGAGTGCCCATGATCCCCGCAGGAGCACCCTGCTCCCAGCCACAAGCCTGATGCTGCAGACAGCATTTCCCTCCACTTGGCTCTGCAGTTCCTCCTGGCTACTCCAGGGCCAGCGGCTGCACAGAGGCGGGGTGCTGGACCGGGGGTACTGCTGGACCATGTATTCATTCCAATTGGCACTGTGAAGCTGTGCATGCAGGACAGCTGTATTGGGCATGCCTCTATGGACCCATTAGTACTCGGGGGGCTGGAGCAGGAGAGGAAGCTCATGCCAGGAGAGGGCAAGGTCACAAAAGCTGGGTAAGTGTAATGAGCATCGGCGTGGTAAGCTGTGCCAGTACACGTGACTGGCGTGGAAAAAGCGAGTAAGGAAAAGATATTCATTTATTCCCACAATATAAGAACTAGGAGTCACCAAATGAAATGAATAGGCAGCAGGGTTAAAACAAACAAACGGAAGTTTTTCTTCACTCAGCGCACAATCAACCTGTGGAACTCCTTGCCAGAGGATGTGGTGAAGAATAGGACTTTAACAGGGTTCGAAAAAGAGCTAGATAGATTCATGGAGGTTAGGTCCATCAATGGCTATTAGCCAAGATGGGCAGAGATGGTGTCCCTAGCCTGTCTGGAGACTGATGACAAGAGAGGGATCACGTGAGGATTACTGTTGTGTTCCCTCCCATTGGAGCATCTGGTATTGGCCACTGTCAGCAGACAGGACACTGGGCTGGTTGGACCTTTGGTCTGACCCAGTCTGGCCGTTCTTATGTTCTAAGAGGCTTGCACAGTAAACGCCAATCTTGGGGAGCAGAGTGTTGAGTGCCTGGGGTGCCTTGCACAGTGCTGACCTGGGGGAAGGGACTAGAGCACACTGGCTGAAGAGCCCCAGTTCCAAGAAGTGGAAGCAGAGTCAGTGCCCTGGAGACAAGCCAAGGAGACACCAGTGCTATAGTCTGTGGAGTCTCTAGAGCTTAGCTCAGCCCTGGGGATTCCCCTCCCGGGAGTCATAGGGGTAGGAGCTCCCCTCAGCCCATCCTCCTTCCCGCCCCCAGGCAGACGCAGAGAAAGGGATGGAGAGCTGCCGTGGGACAGGGAGTGGAAAGATGCGTCTGCCCTGGGTATTCTGCACCAGGGTAGCTGCACTGATGCAATCCCCGAGAGTGGACACATTCTGCTCTGAAACTGGGGAAGCGCAAGGGAGAGCACATGTGCCAGAGAGGCACTAAGCAGGGGTGAGGTGAGCACGAAGGAGGGGGTCAGTGGGTGGGTGAATGAAGTGGGACTAGAGAAATGGCACCGTAAAAGGGGGAGGGAATGGGCCCGGGACAGACAGCTGTCCCAGATTTTAAACTTGAACTCTGACTCTTTTCCCATTGGGTATGAACTACCAATCACTCCTTCCGCCTAGCGTTCCTTCTCACGCGTGCCAGTGCCAGGAGCGTGGAAAGCCCTGCCCACAAGCGGCAAGCGCCGGCAGTAGCTACATTCCAGAGAACGTCCGAAACGACAACTCCAATCGGGCCAAGAGCAGAGCCCTCTACTGCCTCCTCCAAGGGATTCAATTCTAACTGGAACTGAACGTGGGTCAGTCAGTCTGGACCAGATCCAGTCTCCAAGCTCATTTGTATTGTGCTGGGCTAGAAAATGAAGCAAGGGGGCTAATCAGGTTCAGGGAGGCTGTCGGTTTTATTGCGGCAGGAGGAATGACCGCAGTTCTGCAACGGAACGGCTTACAGCCTTTGGCTCCTTGTATCCCTCCCGCCACACGAGCGTGAATGGAAAGTCACCTGGACAAAGAATCATTCCATGAAATCAACAGGACTGAAATCACCACAAGCCATAAGGGGAACAAGCTCTACACAAATCCCAGACGTCAAAGGGTTGTAGGGCCCCCCAGAAGAACAGCAGCTCCACTTGATCCCTCCTAGGCCAGTTCCCAAAGGGCCAAGCAATAGATTTTCTTAAATCAACTAATGACAGTGAATGCAGGGGAGACGGCGAGCCTGGACCTCCAGCCCGGTCCTCTCTCCGCAGGAACTGCACGGAGCGTGCCAGGCATGCACTCAGTCGCGCGTTCTTTCATGTCACCTTCACCAATAACACCTTGGAGAGGAGGGAGCTTTTACTAGGGACTAGCTCAAAGGAAATCTACAGTCTAATCTGCAAAATCTGAAGCAGTCGCTGGGCCCCACACTGTCTCCATCCCCGACCTGCAGCTAGAATAGCCACAATGCAATTAAACACTTTGCCGGGGACAGAAAAGACAGGGTGACAATGAATGCGCAGCAGCGGGGTAGCACAGTGGGTTACGGCTCCCATTGGGCCCCGATCAAAGCCATCCCCTTCTCCACAGCTAATTCGTTACAGGCAGATTTAACACCCCCTCCCACCACCCGGCACTGTCGCACATAGCCCCACACGCGGGCACAGGGGCGCTGAGAGCCCCATTCGGAAAGCACAGGCTCCCCAGGCAGAACGTGTGGAATCTTAAAAGAGCCTCTTTTAAAAGACCATTTGGAGCTACAGGTGGCACGTTCGCACGCAGCCAGCCCAGACTGCGCCCCTCCCGCACTGTTTTCACCGCGCTGACAGACAGCCAAACCCTGCCGATTTAATGGCGCACTCATGGTGGCTGCTCCATGCCGGAGGCCGTCACACCTGTAGGGTGCCAGGCACGCACCACATGTCCCGCGACTCGGGAAAGCACTGCAGTTGCTTTGGCGGCGAGGTCTTGTAGGCCCCTACCCCGGCAGGTCGCCGTAACCGCTCAGACACACGGGGCTAGGGGGAGGGGTATCTCACTGGGGCAGGCAGGAAAGGAAAAGGTGGCACATAGCCTCTGACCCGAGGGTCACCAGTTACAATTCAAAGTGGACAGCAGCAGTTGTTCTGGGTCCCTTGGGATGAGCAGGTAAGAGTCAAAGCTCTTCGAGGAAAATGCCTGGGGTGCCCCCTCCCTGCCTGCCAACGCCCCTGCACTGGCTTTCTGCCCAACCACTGCTGCTCCCCAGCAATTCCCTCACAGGCCTGCCCCCCGCTGCACCGTCCAGCAGTCCCAGCGGCTGTGGCTCTCCGTGCAGGTCTAAGCTTTCTGCTCTGAATTCGGCTGCTCTCCAGATCCCCGCTTGCCCCCTGGCTGCTACTTCAGCTTCTCTTGCAGCTCCACAGAGCCCAGCCAGCCCTGCTCCAGCTCCTTTCCCCTCCCTGGCCAGAAGGACAGGGTGGCGCAGTGGGAAGCAGGCGGATGGGAGCTGGAGTTCCCTGCCTGGCAAAACCATCACAACAGTCACCTCCTCCTGCCAGCCTGCAAAGCCTGGCTGGCAGAAGAGAGACGAGGAGGCTTTTTCTTGACTGTTTTTTTAAACTCGTTTTTATGCTCTCATTATTTAGCGCTGTGGGCCTGGTGCTGTACCGCACTTGGGGAAGACTGTCTCTGGGCCCACCAAGAGCCAACAGCGCAGGAGGGGCAGAGGGGACAGGACGCACATAAAAACCCTGTGACAAGGTGGACAAGGCCCCCTGCTGAGGGCCATGTGGCCCTACAACACCGCGCCCCAGTAAAGGGCCAAGAGGTGCCCTCCGAGGGGCCCAGCCGCAAGGCAGGATAAGAAGAGCTGTGGAGGAGGAGCCAGAGCAGTTTCTTGCCAGAGCTGGAGGAGGGCAGATGGTGCTCCAGCTGGCTGCGGGGCCTGCGCCAGGACAAGGCCCTGGGGGGAGGGGAAGAATGCACTGGGGCCTTGGGGAAGTGGCCCAGGGAATTATAGTAACAACGCAGTGAAAGGGACATTGCAGATGGATGCTATCTACAAGGTCCCTGGGTGGAGACCCGGGGTAGAGGATGGCCCAGGTCCCCCTTAGCCACTGGGAGAAGTGGTGTGGACAGTGAAGCATCTGGGGAGGGGTGGGAGGAATGAACTATAGTGACCCAGCTGAAGAGCTAGGACCAGAAAGGCCCGGAGAGGGCCAAGAAGTTGCCTGCAGGGAAGGAGCCCTGGGGCACTGCTCTGTTTCAGAGTGGGGACAGAGACACATTGCAGAGGCCACCGCGCAGGGACTTGCACTCTGGCAGGGGTTCGCTTTGTTTGACTTTCCATGCAGACCGCGTGTGACTTGGCCAGAGGGCTGAGTCAGCAAAGAGCCACCGCAGAAAGCGAGCGCAGGCACATGCCCTCGGCCAGGGGGCGCTCATGAGAGGGGAGGGCACCCTGCTACAGCCGGGAAAACAAGTGCTCTTATCTTCTCCGTTAGGAAAGGGGTCTCTGTCTGAGCCCATGCGGACTTCCGCTGCGGTAACTCCAGGAGCACTTGCACCTGGCTCCCCCCGGCTCTGGGGCAGTTCACGCTTCCGCTGAATTCGCGTTCTCCACTGCACTTGCCGTCAGCTCCCCCATAGGCCCCGTGGGCCTGCCTCACTTTTGATACGCGACAAGAATTTAAAACTAAGACACCCATTAGAGTTGCACGGCAGAGCCACAGAACTGCTGTCCCCCTTGCTCCTTAACAGACTGCACTCAGCATGGATGAGCAGAAAGATTCCGAGGGCAATCAACAGAACTGCTCCAGCCTAGCCAGAAATGAATGAGCATTACTTTGGGGAGATCGTCACTGCACAGGGAGCCCGGGCATGCCCTGGGGTGGTACATCCCTACAGGAGAGCCCCACTGGGCTAGAGAGGTAGAGGGCAACACGTCGTGGAGGGCCTTGGACAACAACCAGCCCTCAGGTTTGATTAGTCTGCATCCTCATTGCAAAACAGGTGGGTTGCCAGCCTGGGTGACAGCCCAGTCCTCAGCCATGCATGTTAGCCTGGACTAACAAGCCCCAGTGAGAGGTGCGTGGACAACAAAGGCAAACAGGAGCAACACCCGAAGTAGAGCCCTGAAGTGAAGACACTGGTAAGGGCTACCGACGACACGCACTAGGGCTTTGTCTATACTTAAAGCGTGGCCACAGCAGGAGGGCTGAGAGCTCTCCCAGCGCTCTGTGTAAAACACCCGATGAGAGGAGTAGCTCCCGGCTCTAGCTCACTTCACACAAGGGCTTTACAGCGCTGTAACTTGCTGCGCTCGGAGGGTGTTTTTTCACACCACTCAGCCAGAAAGTTCCAGCGCTGTAAAGTGCCAGTATAGATTTGGCTTAGGATACTTAAATAACCTTTTTCTCAACAGCTGTGAATTACAGAGGGCACATCTGTGTCTTGTCTAATGATATTCCAAAGGTCTAAAACAAGAAGTTAATGAAAACTAAACGAGTAATTAGAAAAGATAGAATTCTAGTACAACTGCCATCTCTAACCAGACTGAAAAGCAGAGCTGGAATTTAATTAAAACCAAACAACAGATCTCTCCAATCATCACTCGATTCAGACAGAACACTTTCCATATAAACATATTAATAATTAGTTTATTAAAAATGCCCTCAAAAATACCACGGGACTTTGGATGCAAGTGTCAGAGAGAGAGAAAAAAAGCGCTCTCAGGAAAAATCTATCATTATTGCAAAGAGTAAGATGTTCACCAAGAGTTCAAATTAACATTTTTAAACACATAATTACAGTGGTTGGAACCACACTGGCTTATTTTCTGTTTAGAATAGATTGCTCATGATTTAAAATTTCCAGATCTTTTAATGGCAATAACAGAAGTCACTGCATCATATTACTTACCAGGAAGAAATGAGCTTACACCTCAAATACTTTTGGGAGGATGTTAAAGTTGGAACCCTACATCCTTAAACCCCAACTGAATCGAAACATACCATATACACCGCACACTGAGAACAGGTCTGGGTATTTCAACAGTCTCTCTCATCTTTCACACACTTACCAGGGCCTGCATAACTGCTCAAGGCTGAGAGCTGGTAATTTTGTTCCTTTTACAAAGTGACCAAACTACAGTCAAAATACCACAGTGGATAGAGGAAAACTAGAGCAGGAATCTTGGCTAGCTAATGGATTAAAGCACGAATGAGGAACCTAAGGCCCGGGAGCCAGATGTGGCCCCTGGCTTGCCTGGATCTGGGTCCCTGAGGCTGGGGCTCCCCCCAGCATTGGGGAGCCCGCACTGGTGCTCCAGTGCCCACCCACCTCCCTGTGGGGCTGGAGCATACAAAATCTACTAGCCTGGGCCCCCCTAGGCTCTGATATGCAAGAGGAATGGGAGGAGTGTCTTTCTCCTTCTCAGTCGGGAGTCACATCAGCGAAGGTTTGGGTTTTTTTTAAGCTCTCTCACTTGTGTGTGGCCCCCAACTGATTTTTCTGTGGGTCAGCAACCCCCCGACCCAAAAGAGGTTCCTCACCCCTGGATTAAAGTCTCAGGGGGTGGCCATGTTAGTCTGAATCTGCAAGAACAACGAGGAGTCCTGTGGCACCTTAGAGACGAACAGATTTATTAGGGCATCAGCTTTTGTGGGTAAAAGCCACTTCATCAGATGAATTGGAGTGGAAGTTATAGAAGCAGGGCTACATCCAAGGAAGAAGTTGCTTATGTTAATGAAGCTAATCAGGTCAGTGTGGGAGAGGCTCCTTCACAGCCTTTGGGGTGGAGATGTGACTATCCAGAGTAGGGATGGTAAATTAACTAATCGAATACTTGATGGGATTTCCATTGACTAATTAGTTGATAAGGGAACCTCCGTCTCTGAACTATAGCAAGAGCCTGCTGGACCTGCTCTCCCTGCAGCACAGGAGTCTCTGAAACGTACAAGAGCCCTAGCAGGCCTCTTGTACATTTCAAAAGCAGAATCAAAAGCAGCTTTTAAAAGCCAGCTCCCAGCACCAGTTCCTGCTCTCCCCCTTGCTGCTCTCTGAGGCTATGTCTAGACTACACCTCTCTGTCACCAGACAGATGTAGATTAGGCACATCGAAATTGCTAATGAAGCAGGGATTTAAATATCCCGCACTTCATTAGCATAAACATGGCCACCACTTTTTTCAAAACGGAGCTTTTTTGAAGAAACGGCAGTCTAGACGCAGATCTGTCGAAAATAAACCCTTTTTCGACAGATCCTGTAAACCTCATTTTTACAAAAAATGAGGTTTACAGGATCTGTCGAAAAAGGGTTTATTTTCAACAGATCTGCATCTAGACTGCCGGTTTTTTTTTTTTTTTTGAAAAAGCTCCGTTTCGGAAAAAAGCGGTGGCCATGTTTATGCTAATGAAGCACTGGATATTTAAATCCCTGCTTCATTAGCAATTTCGACGTGCCTAATCTACATCTCTCTGTCGACAGAGAGGTGTAGTCTAGACACACCCTGACAGAGGTAGCAAGGGGGGGGAAGCAACTAGTTGACTATCTGATAAGCTTGTGTTTATTGGATAGTCGACTAGTCGCTTACATCCCTAACTCAGAGAGGGGAAAGTGCATTAACCATCTGAGATCCTTATTCAATCCTAAATTGATAGTGTAAAATTTGCAAATGAACTCCCAACTCAACTCTCGCTCTCCCTTTGTAATTGGGATTGGAAATTCATTTGTAGGAGCATGGCTACTTTCAGATCCATTACCGAATGTCCAGGCAGGTTAAAATGTTCCCCTACTGGTTTATGTGCATTATCATTACTGCTGTCTGATTTGTGTCCATTAATCCTTTGGCATCGAGACTGTCCGGTCTGGCCAATATCCATGGCAGAGGGGCATTGCTGGCCCTTGATGGCATAGATCACCTTAGTGGACATGCAGGTGAATGAGCCACTGATGTTGTAGCTCAGAGGTGGGCAATAAAAAACCAGCAGCCCACCAGGGTTAGTCCCTAGCAGGCTGCCCCTGCTATGTTTACCTGCGCCTCTGCAGGTATTGGACAACTGCAGCTCTCGTTGGCCGTGGATTGCCGTTCCCGGTGAGAAGTGGCACTGACCGGGACACCGCGAATGGCAATTTGCAGCCGAGAGCTGCGATCGTCCGATACCTGCAGAGGCACAGGTACACACAAATGAAAAGACTAGAGGAAAGACAGTTGTGACGCGCCTAGTTCTTGTGTAATGGGAAGGAGTGACTAACTCTTCTTTATTCACTTTCTCCACACCAGTCATGATTTTCCATCATAGCCTCCCTTAGTCGTCTCTTTTCCTACCTGAAAAGTCCCAGTCCTTTTAATCTCCCCTCAGATGGCATTTCATACTCCTAAGCACTTTTATTGCCCTTTTCTGAGCTTTTCCCAATGCCAGGAATATTCCTGTAGTTAATTAACTTAGTCCGTGTTTATAAGATAATCTAGTTAACGTATTTCTAATTCAGGCCAGTACAATGTACGTTCTTTCCTCCACATTGAGGGAGGTGGCAAATTTCATGGATCTTCAGGTTTGTACTCCAAGGGGTCTGGACATCTGGATGAGGTGGTAAGTCCCTTAAGCTGGGCTTTCCCAGAGTGGACCTCAGTGTCCATATCGTTCTGCAGCTGGATGGGTCCCTGCTTGTATGCTTGGCTGGAAGAGGCTGGTGAGCCTAGTCCAAAGAGATCAGATAAAGGGGACCCAGTCTGGCAGAGAAGGCAGGCTCAGTGGTATCTTCAGCACATCAGGTGCCATCCCAGAGGGTACAACCCATCACAGGTGGGGGAACTGTTTTTACAACAAATACAAGAGAGTTTTGTGGCGGTACTGTGGCCTTATTGGTCCCAGGGTATAAGACAGACAAGGTGGATATGGAAATTTATCTTCTATTGGACCAATTTTTCTATTGGTGGAAGGGGCAAGCTTTTTGAGCTTCGCAGAGCAGAGATTTTCCGTTTAAAGAATTTTTTTTTTTTTTTTTTTTTAAGCAAAGCAGCTATCATGAAACCCACCAAGATGGTGCCCATCCCTGGTTTTAAAGTGTAAAAACTGGTGTCATTTTTTTGCTTTATGGGCTTGCAATTGCAAAGTCTGGTTTCTGGTCATAGCTAACAAGAGCTTTATGGTTTTCCAGTGGCTGTATTGGCACAGTGATTGTCTGGAGATATGCTAGGGCTGTTACGCGTAAATACACAGAGGAGATGTTACTAATCCAGACTTAAAATAGTTCCTGCATATTACTGTGGTGGCACAAAAGGGCCTTTCCCACACAGGACACATCATGGGAATGAGGCACAAAAAGAAACAGCAACTGATGCTATCACTGTTTAGCTTGCCCATTTGCATTATCAACCTAATGGTTCATGGCGAGCGGAAATGTACTAGCAGGGGCCGGCTGTGAACTCAAATGCCTCTGTAATTTGATCTTGAAAAAATTCTCCGTGCAAGGACCAGAGCGCAAACCACTCAGATCCTTGTACTTTAACGAGGATAAAGCCTTGTAGGACAATTCCCCCATCTGATGCCAGATCACATTACTACCGGCAAAAAGGAGCCTGGGGGTTTGATGACCTGCGGGTTAGCAATTGCAGTTTTTCGTGACAATCTCAAATATTGCTCAAAACAAAACAACTCTCGTTCCCCTTTAAGCCTGGAAGAGACTGGTCCCATTCCCCAGATATGCCTCCATATTCTCCGACAGCCCCAGCAAGATTAATGTCAGCAACAGGCTTCTAATGGCTTGAGGTGTATAGGAATGAAAGAAGGAAGAATTAAATTTGAAACGCTGCTTGTTTACTAGCACTAATTAAATATGCCAGATTTCTAGGAAAGCTTCTTAGCCTCTGGCTACTAAGTTACTGGCTTGTAAACAGTCAACAATTAGACAAGTGCAAAGTGAAAGTACAACAGAGTGCGTCAATCCAGTCGTACCCTCAGCTTGTAACAGAAATGTACTCAAAACCATCTGAAGTGATAAAGGCCTAGACCCAGACTGTACTACACAAATGAAATAAAGGGCTGACTCTACCGTGGTCCCTTGTGAGGAGTGAAGAATCAAGCAGAAGGGGTTGAGAACCAGCGGCCAGCACAGCACATGATCCCTAAAAATCCAGCGGTGTGCTTACTCCTAAAAAATACAGAGTGCAGCAGGAGTTTTTCCATTTACTTCCCCAGGAGCAGGGCGGATCCAGTATCTGAACTGGGGCATTAGTTTGTTTTTCCCCCACAGTTGGGATTTTGAAGTTAAATCCAACCAAAGGCCACAACCTATTTGCATAACCCACTGTGACTGTAAATTCTTTGGTACAGGCAGGCTGCTTGTGGTCTGTGTTTGTACACCACCTACCACAGCGGGTTCCTGGCCCCTAACGAGGGCTGCGAGGCACTATGTCAGCACAGATCACTAAAAAAGCTGGGGGAGACTGAAGTCAACGTCAGCTTTAACGGGGCTGCTGAAGACTGCTCATCTCAATGTACAAGGGAGATGAAATCGAATCATGCATGCTGGGACCGGTAATGTCCACATGCATTAAAAGGTGAAGTACAGCTGAGAGCGGGTAAGAAACAGACAAATTCCATGGGCCACAGGCTGCACTTTTTATACTCCTGGACTATAGGAACAAGCTTCCCAATTACTTTCACAGACCATAATGGAAGGTTTTGCAAAGAGCGGCAGAAACACTTAAGTGATTAAGAAACACTTAGAAATGTGATCCCATAGCTCTAATGTCCTCCAAAATCGCACAAGATGTTATGGTGAAGGTGAAAATCACACACATCACCACCGTCCAGTCGTTGTGCTCAGCTTTAATGATGCCTTGAGTTATGCTGCAAAAAATATTCTGCTATAAAAACAAGGGCACAAACACGTAACACTCAAATTCCCAGAGTCATGTTCACAAGGCAGAGAGAAACTATACAAAAATTCAGTCTGGCTACGTCTACACTGGCATGAATTTCCGGAAATGCTTAAAACGGAACAGTTTTCCATTATAAGTATTTCCGGAAAAAGAGCGTCTACATTGGCAGGATGCTTTTCCGGAAAAGCCCTTTTTCCGGAAAAGCATCCGTGGCCAATGTAGACGCTGCTCGGAAAAAAGCCCTGATTGCCATTTTCGCAATCGGGGCCTTTTTTGCGGAAAAGACTACTGTGCTGTCTACACTGGCCCTTTTCCGGAACAGTTTTCCGGAAAAAGGACTTTTGCCAGTGGGAGCAGCATAGTTTTTCCGGAAAAGCAGCTGATTTCTTACAGTAGATCGTCAGTGCTTTTCCGGAAATTCAAGGGGCCAGTGTAGACAGCTCGCAGCTTATTCCGGAAAAGCGGCTGATTTTCCGGAATAAGTGGCCCAGTGTAGACACAGCCTCTGTGTTTACATCTAAGATTTACGAGAGCAATTCCAGAAACTACAAGTTCTTCCATGGAGGCATTTATTTAATTAGCCTGCATAGCGTCCTGGGTTTGTACTAAGGCCTCCAATGTATACTTATAAAAAAAAAAAAAAGAAGGCGGTGGTATTTAGAAGCATGACTGCTTGCTTGCTGAACTACTTTAAAACTGACAACAGGCAGATAAGAAATCTCCCAAACATACTTTCAGATGAGCCGCTGACAAGCAAATACTATACATTTTACATGTATTCAGACTAGATGCTTTAAATTAAAGATGTGCCTGGATCAGTGAGACAATATAATCTTGCAAACTTGCCAACAATCAAACGCAAATTCAATGAAGGAATTTCTGAAGATACTAACCATGCCGCGCTGCAGTTCCGTTCCTGGCAAAGAGGAGGGCTTTCCTTTTCCAAATGAAGCAGCACGACAATGTAAAAGAATACCACACTTGGGTACTGGGGAGAGCATGCGCCATCCCACCCTTTAGTCCCAGCTTCTTGCAGTCGAGGTTTGGGGAAACTCAGAGCACAGGGCTGCATTTCTGACCACCTTGGCCAAGAGCCACTCAAGCACCTTTCTTCCATAATCTTATCTAATTACCTTTGAACCCATTTACCAGGGGTGGGGCTGAGGGGTTAGGGTGTGTGGGGGGGCTCAGGGTTGGGGCAAAGGATTGGGTGCAGGAGGGTGAGGGCTCTGGATGAAGGTGAAGGCTCTGGGGTGGGGCTCACAGCAGGGGCAGAGGGTTAGGGTGCAAGACGAAGGCTCTGGCTGGGGGCGAGACCTCTGGGGTGGGGGATGAAAGGTTTGGGGTGCTAGCTGCCCTGGGGAGGGATGACTCCCCCCCCCAGCCCTTTCATGGCAGCAGCTCAGGGGCAGGGGAGAGATGCCTCTTAGCTACTGCACCAGCTCCAGCAGGCATAGCTGGGGGAAGGGCACCCAGCTGGGGCAGGTCCAGGCTGGGTGGGGGTCAGGGAAGGGGCGCCTCTCCTCCGCTGTGGCAGCTCTGACTTCGGGCTGAGGAGGAAGTGGATTTGGTTTTTGAAGAGTTGGCCTCCTACCTTTCAACTCTCAGTCTTTAAATGAAGACTGGACGCTGTTCTAACACGGATACTACCTGAGCCTCGAGTTCTTGGTCTTGCCCCAGGAGTCCCTGGCTGAAGTTTATGAAGTTTATGGCCAGTGCTATGCAGAAGATGAGATAAAGAATAATGGGTCTCTTCTGGCTTTAGAATCTAAGGGGAAAAAAGCCACCCGTGTGGAACCTCCTTCCATCGTGTTACTCTCGATTCTCCCCCACCCCAGGTTGGGTGTTTCTTCCATTTATGGTTTCCTTCCCCTACACGGTCATAGCTTCACTTGTGAAACTGACCTTTTGTGAGGCCATGATTGAGCAAAGCATCCCTGGCACCTCTTGTCTGGTCCTAGCCTGGCCCTTCATAAACATCATATTCATTGATGAGACACGCAAGAAGCCCAAACGACCAGGGAAAAGAGAATCCAACACAGGGCCCGGTATGGGGAACTAGTGGCAGGGTTTGCCCAACACGGGTTAGAAGCAGCAGCCACGAGCAGGATTGGTGCTGGTGAAACCAGTCTCTGGATAACTCATTTCATACGGAAAGTGAACGAGTCCAAAGGGGCTCCAGGACCACTTGGGTTTTAAGCTTTATTTTAATTCCAAAGGAGAAACAGAGAAGGGTTATTATTTCACATCTGTAGCGCAGCAGTGGCCGGAGGCCCAATCTAAGGCTGTACACACCTGTATAACGAAGAGCCAGTCCCCACCCCAAGGAGAATGGGACCCCTTAAAAAAATCACCATTGGCTGAATCTGTCTCGGAGTCAATGGCAGGAAAATAAACACTGAGATTAACACGGATTGGGCAGAATTTTATTTTGTTTTTCATTCCACACATTTGGAAAATAAAAAAACCTCATCTGAGAGGAAATTAAATCCAATGTAACAACTGTGTTAGCGGCAGAATGGAACACTAAGCCATGTAACGAATGTAAATGCCACGAGAGCTCTGACAAGTCCAGAGCAATCAAGTCAAGGCTGAAAAACCAGGTTTCAATATGACCCTGAATGCGTCGCGTATAGAAGTGTGAAACCTCCGTGCAGCACCTGCTATTGGGTATGTGAGAACACGGATTACATGGATTCTAACAAGCAGCCAGTCCCCCTCACCAGTAATGAAATTTGTCCGTCCACCCGTCCCCCTCCCATCACTGCACACTTCCTCAACAGCAGAGGATGGGCTGAGGGCAGAGCTGGGGCTAGAGAGGGAATGAAGCAGGGGTGAGAACTGTGGCTGGCAGCAGAGCAGGAGGCAGAGCGGAGCTGGGGGGGGGAGACGAGTGGAGCTGGGGGTGCTCCCTCTCCCTACGAACATTCCTCTTCACCCCCCAAGTGGACACACCCCACAGTTTGAGGACCACTGTTACACAGAATTTTGCATGTAAGAAGTGTATATAAATATGAACTAAGCCTTGGCACTCTGACGAAGCAGGCAAATATCTGTATTTTAATGATGGGGAAACCAAGGCAAACAGCTGTTAAGTGACACTCTCCAAGTCTCACAAAGGAAGTCAGAGACCCTAGCGTTCGCCGCTCAGAATGCCACAGTAGGGCCACAAGTCCAACCTTCCTAATAGAGAGGGTGGGGATGCAACATCATTCCACCTCTGGCACCATAGCTCATGCCCAGAAGGGAATCTCTGGGGAAACCGAAAAGAGAAGCTTCCCTCCCAGTGCTTGTCTATCATAAATCAACAGATCAACTTCCCAGTGCCTCTGAAGTCGATGTTGGGCGGTAACATCAGACAACCCTCCTGCAATATCAGAGGTAAGCAAAAGATTAAGAGATCAGATATGTTCCCCTAGCACCGCTAGGCTTCAGGCTGGCTGTATGCTAGCACTGTTTGCTTTTCTTGGGCCTGCCTTCTACTTCTTCAGCAAGATCAAGTCTAATGTTGCCGGGAGACTTGTCAGAGCCCCAACTTCTCAGGTCTCTGCTGCCACACAGTAAAGCAGGTTTTAAACTGCATTTTGCAGCTATGTTATTAGGACTTATGCATTTACGTCTGAAAAAACCAATGCAAAAAGATACAGTCGTTAGACTTTGGATATATGATTGTTTGAAGTGGAAAGATACCAAAAACATACCAGAAAGAAGTAGTTGGGTTCATGGAGCTATGCCCTCAGTAAACAGATGGAGCTGGTCTTTGTTGTTATGTGTGTGCTGATCTACAAGGAATCTAAACCCCAGTCACTCAAGGAGGTTTTATGTCTGGGAAGGGGAAAGGAGGAAGAAAACAGAACGCAGGCAGGGAAATGCAATTATGTGACACAACAGTGGCCCCACAGCTCTGGCAGAGCGGGTATGAGGAACGGAGCCAACTGTGGGATTATCCATTATTCTTTCAATAGCGTCTAAGTGATGTTAACTATGGGCTCGCATAGGGTGCATCTACACAGCAGGGCTTAACTTGAAATAAGCGACGCAAATTGAGCTACGTCAATTGTGTACCTTATTTCAAAATTAGGAGTGTCTACACAGCACTTATTTCAAAATCGAGGACTCTTTGTCCGACTTCCCTTACTCTTCGTACAATGAGGGTTACAGAAGCTGGAGTAAGAAGTCCTCCAGCTTGACAGTGTTTCGACATTATTTTGAAATAACTGCCTGCTGTGTAGACACTAAGTTATTTCAAAATGACATTGCTGTGTAGATGTACCCATAATGTCCTACTTGAAAAGCTTAAATCTAGAGCAGCTGTTTGCTCTGGAAAAGCGGCTCTCCTTCAGATGCTAAAACAGGCCTCTAGGAAGGAGACCAACCCCCTGGAACAATATTTTCCAAGTGCTCTTAGAAGCAAAGATGGACAGAGAAAGAGGAGAAGCCTCATTCGTATGGGGGTTTATCCATTCTGCCTGATGCCTGCCCCTCAGGTGCTGGTCTCAGCACATGTCCCTCACACATTCTATTGCAAGAATGGAAATAGGGCCCCTTTGAAAATAATCACACTTGCTAAAAGACCTACCCCTGCATCCGCAGCTTTACGAACAGAACAAACAGAAATCAGCAGTTTTCCCTCTAGTCTAGTTGAAATGTACAGCCCTCCTGGCCTGGGTTCTGTTATTCCTGCTCTCCCTGGCTGAGACTCAACATCACAACCCTGGGAAGCTCAGCTATATTTACAGCAACGCTACAGTTCATGCCACAAACGGGAACATCCAGAGCTACGAATGCAGCAGGAAGGACGAAGGCATAGAATAGAAATCCAATCCTGCAAACGCAGGGCTGGCAGGGACATTACAAGGTCGACAGTCCAGGCCCCCGGGCTGAGGAAGGACCAAGTAAACCTCAATCATCCTGGCAGGTGTTTGTCTAACCTGGCATTAAAAGCCTCCAATGATGGGGGTTTCACAACGTCCCGCGGAACCCTATTCCAGAGCTTAATTATCCCATCTCTGACCCTTTTCCCGCTCCACTCTCGTCTTTTGGAGATGAGGCAGCCAGAATTGGTCACACAGTAGTCCTGGTGTGGGTGCAGAGTGAACTGACATAGTGCCATGATGCTATTTCTGCCTCTATCTATCCTTCTCCTAACAGTTCTTAGGCCACTTTGAGCCTGACCACGGCTGGGCACTGAGCAGACGTTTTCGGTGAACTATCCCCAGTGACTCCTCCATCTCTTTCTTGGACTGTCACAGCTAATTCGGAAGCCAGCACACTCTCTCTTTCATGGGCATGGTTTTTCCAGTGTGCATTACTTTGTATGTGTCAACCCTGAATTCACTGTACGGCCCTGTCACTAGTTCGGTGAGATCTGTTTGTGCAATCGTCTTTGCACTTACCCAGAATAATCTTCACACTTTGCTATTTCACCATTCAACCCTTTCCCAGACCATGACTGAACAGGTCTAGTTTACTCCATTTATTCCTACCACCACCAGCTATTTAACCCCATAATTTATACCAACTAAGTCATCATTTAGCCTGGGTTTTAACAACTCCAGCACTTCCTGTTTACTCCCCAGGCTCACTGCATTTGGGTACAGACATCTAAGAAGCCAAACAGATTGTCCTCCGGTTTTCCCTCTTTGTTTGCTCCTATTGCACTATTCCATGCCCCCCGCTTCACAATATTGAGCCCTCTGGTAAAGTTCACCTTTTTTCTAATGCTTTCCACTGAGCTTTTGTCACCTGACTCCTTTGAACCTCGTTTAACGCTTCCTCACTAGGTTGATGAGTTATCAAAAGATGCTCTTCCCTTTCTTGGTCAGGTGGGCCGAGCCATCGTCCTTCCCAGGGTCAGGGAACCAAAGCCCTCACACTGACACCACCTGCGCTGCCATGCATTGATCGCCAGGGTCGCCACTTGGGCCCTTATCCTCAACTGTGCCCCCATTTCCTTCCCCCTTAGGTCCCAAAGCCCCACTGTCACTACTGATATGGGGGTGGGAGGGAGGGCGAAATTAAGAACATGTAATGCAAATATCTCATGCTGTGACTTGGAGCGAATAAGGCAAGGAAATTCAAAGGGAAGTCTGAAAGACAGGGTCACGCCTTTGTAAAGTACCAGCTGCTCAGAGTTACATGCAGGAAGCAAGAGGATGAGTTCAACTGGAAGGTGACTCGCTCTTGCTTATTCCGGGTTTGGATCCAAACATTGGAATCCATTAAGGTCTAGCAGCCAAAGCTTTATATGCAAGAGCCTTAAGTTAGGCTCCAAAATGCTTATTTAAGCAACTAAGTGGCCAGATTTTCAGAAGTGCCAACCACCCACCAGCTCCCACTCATCTCAATTTAGAGAGCTGGGTTTTTTTCCAGATGAAAGGATTTCAAGAGGACCAGTCAGCAAAGTACTACTCAGTATTACTGCCTTTGGTTTCCATGTATGTAAATTAGGTTTCAAATGCATAGCTGTGGATGGCACATTGCCCTGCACTGCCATTTAGGAGATCCAGTTGGTGATCATCTCCTGAATCCCAGGTGGGGAAGGGCACAAATACAACACAATAAAGTACTTCAGACTCAGCCACTGGGGAAGGAGGGCTTTATATTATCTAAGAGAGGCCTCTTGGATCATTTAAGAAGGGCCTTTGTTACCTAAAAATGAACCTCTATCTAAGCTTCCTAGTGCCATCACGATGAAATAAAGAGGAGAAGTATCTAAAGCCAGGGAACACATGGAGAATTTTCGGGACAAGACAGAACATAGAGGACATGCTGTCTTTAGAAAAAGATCTGTGCTATTCACTCCAGCCACTGGAAGAACTCGAGGGAAGCACGTCTTAGTAAGAGAAGGGAAAATCTGTTTTGCTCTTCACTTCCTGTGTATTGCTAGAAACTGACAGCAGAGTCCGTTTTTGGGGAGTCACACAATGGCTATTCAACAGGGAACTGAGCATGTTAGCCGGAATGGGTGGAATCACTTGAAAAGCTATATCACTACTGTAAATGAAAGAGAATGCGCACTTTGTGAGCGTCTCAGGCACGTTTATCTATCTTTACACAAGCTAACTGTGAATTCTGATCTTTGCCATTATGGATGTTTATAATCTAAGTTTAGCACTGCAAAGAACAAGCCATTCACAATCCAGAGCCCCAGTAGACAACGTAATAGGTGTAGAAAACTGACATTTGAAGGATTATGTAACACTGTTCTTTACCCCTGAATTAGTGAATCTGAGGACTGAATGCCTATGTCTCAGAAAAAGTTCTTTAAAAGGTCAACATTTCTTAGTGAGAGAAAGATGAATGGTGCTTTGCAGGAATTCCACAGGTATTTCCCTCCTGCCGGCTGAAAACCTTCTGTTAGGCATGAAATAAGATTTCTTTTTTAAAAGTACAGACTAGCAAGACAGCGACAAGCGGGAGCTCTGGCTGAAGCTGGCACTCGGCATCTCAGCTCCAAAAAGAATTGGACCTTTTAACTTTGACAGAGTCGTATATGCCTCTTTTCACCCCTGTTTTGCTTGAAACTGGGTGATTTTTTTCTCCCCTGCATTCCTGTCTGCTTTGCGTCATGGAGTTCCATAATTCACTGATGAGTAACACATGTCTACCATGTGGTAGAGGAGAATCTGACAGCCTTCAAACAGGCATAGATAACACCTCTTACCTTTGGCTCCTCACTGTGTACCATCCCAACAGCACAACAATACCAGTGTGCTTCTATTACTTACTGGTTATTTCAGGAACGTAGTCCACAAACTGAGATCCCCAGATTTCAGCAGGCTGCTCTGTTCCACAACATCAAATATACTCTGTGCCCAAAGAGAAAACGTTTAATATTTCTGTGTCTTTTCTCAAAGTGGTCATAGAAACAGCTGAGTTGATTAGAGTTAATATACCATAAAAACAACCAACAAAGATGAGCATCCTACTTAACCACGAAAGGCCACAGACATGGTGCTAATTATTTTAATCTCTCAAAAGCTCTCTAAAATAAACAAAATACTGACCAAGTTTCCAAGATCCTGGCCTCTGATAGGCTAGTGAAGGGAATCAGTGCAAGTATCATCTATTGGAATAAGCTCACGCAAAATATTGTATCACTGGGCACGTGCCTTGTAAGATGTCTAAGCCAGCAGTTCCCAACCGCTGGGGTCAGCGAACAGCTGCCAGAGCTGAAGTCAGAGCTGAAGCCGTAGTGGCTGATTTTGCCCGCTGGCAGCGCTGGGGCTGAGGTGGCGGCAGGAGGAGGTGGAATAGGAGGTGCCTTCCTGCCTCCTCCCACCCAGGTAAGATGGTGGCCCAGCTGGGACTCTGCGCTCCCCCTGCCTCTACCCATGGGGGCGCAAGATGCGCTTCAGGAGGCGCTAAGGAGGAGGGAGCACACTTGCCATCAACGGCTGCTCCCCCTCCCTGCGCAGCAGTAATGGCCATGCTCCCTAGAGGGGGCAGCCTGGCTCTGGGGAGTTCGAGGGTGGGTGGAGTCAAAAGGAAAAGGATGTTGGGTGAGGACATGGTGGGTTCATGGGGCAAGAGGGTGTTGGCATGGGCTGTAGGAGTCAGAGGTTAAAGAGTCAAAGGGCACAGGGCGTGGGGGTCAAAAAGGTGTTAGGCACTGAGGAACAAAGGGCTGGGTTGGGGCTAGGCAGACAGGCAACATTTTATTTACATATTTGCATATTCATTGTTTGCATAATGAACATGCAAATAAACATTGCCAGACCACCAAAAGTTTGTGAATGTGTTTGCCAGTCTGCAGTATAAAAAAAGATTGGGAACCACTGGTCTAAGCAACACAATTTCTCTCTCTTCTAGAAACTCTGAATAATAAAAAACGACTCAGGACAAGCGCTAGTTGGAAGCCAAGCAATAATCTGCATTACCAGGACAAACAGCAGCCAGTTCAGCACACACACAGTAACAATTAGAAACCAAGCACCAAATCTCTCCTCTCCTTTTTCAGTCTTGTGCTTTTTATAATACTAGTTATAATCCTATAATGAAATGGAATTCATCTCCACACTTTTTTCCAGCTACATTCAAGAAATGGTTTTGCATATTTCCAGATTCCTTTCTTACATCCCAGAACACTATTTTTATCTGGCTGCAATTCAACTACCTGGCAGCAGGCACGCTCCTTCGCTCAGGAATAAAGGAAAGGCATGTTCCATATTCCTCACCATCTCCCCTCCATGAGCGGTTGGTGAAGGCAGGTCTGGGGGAGGCAGGCCCCCAGCCCAGCTCCAGCCTCGCCCCTTCTGCTGAGGCCCTTCCCCTTTCCTGCCCCCACAGGGAGGTGGGGCGGCATGCCGCACACATGCTCCCCCCTTCCAACCAAGGGGTGGAGAGTGGGAGGGGGGCACTCACTCCTGTCCCAGAGGAGGGCATGGCTGCGCGGCCCGGCCCAGCCCAGCCTCTTCAGCCCCGGAGCACGGGGGAAGGGGGAGGCACACCACACAGCCCGGCCCAACCTCTCCAGCCCTGGCTGCAATTCCCTGGAGCACCGGGGAAGGGAAGAGGGCGTGCCGTGCGGCCCAGCCCAGCCTCTCCAGCACCAGGAGGGTAGGCGCAGGGGGCAGCAACACTCCACCCCCAGAATACCGTCTGTAGGCGTTCTGGGGACGCAGTGTGGGCAGGGCCAGGCTGGCGGTTTGGGAAGGCAGAGCCTTCCCCGGCCTTACACACTGGACGCCTATGCCTCCTCCCTTCGCCCCCACATGCCTGAATAGCAAAACGCACCAACATCTGTACCAATCCATAACATAAAGGTATTCTCCAAAACACAATGCTCAACATTCAGTGAACGGCTTTTGGAGTGCGTGTGTACAGGCACAAAATAAAAGAACACAGCACTGAAGAGAAAAAATGCTATTTCTCTCCATTATTTTTATTTGGCTCCTGTATCTAAGAATCATTAAAAATTAATTCAAAAATATGTCAGTCTGAAGTTGGAGACTATCTACATCCCCAATATATTTTCAGCGAAACGCAAACGAAAGTTAATCAAGTTTAAAAGCATAATAAAAATGCAGACTTCTTGAAAAAATGAATGTCTTCTAGCTCATAGCAGTTATATTTAATGAACTGAGAAACTTCTGAACAGGCAAGCACAGCTACAAAGAGTACCTTGAGAACATCTATTCCCTACCGGTGTAGGATCAAGCAGCTAACCTGCCAATAATCTGTTGAACTATTCAGCCAGAGATTCATTTGTAAAGCAATGTGATTAAAGCCATACCATGGTTTTAAGTGTCGTTTTACTCTGAAATGTTAGAATGTAAAAATGGCAGCTCTTTATTCAGTAGACCTGGTCTCCTGGTTTAATTCAGAGTCAGTTTTGCTTACTTTCCTGGCAAAAATGTCACTACACTAACTGCTGTTAGCACCACAGAGCAAATGCAGCTCTGAGAAATGGAGCAGGATTCTTTTGTCCTTCATGCATCAACAACAGGATCATTAATAACGGAATTCAAATCAGAAAGTGTTCCTTCTCGGTGGTGCATGAGCAGAAAGAACCCAACTCGACGTTCTGACATAAGTTAGAAAATATTCTTACCTACAAACTGCACAAATCTAGAGTTCCTAAAAAGACAAATATCGACTTGCCCATTTTTCTTAAAAAGTAACGCTTTAGAGCAGAACCACAACGTTAAACCTCTTTCCACGGTGGCTTCCAATCCCTCCCACCCCCGCTTGCAAATAGAAAACAGACTTTTTAAAAGAAAATTTCAATGCTGAAGCCTTCCAATTTTACCAACATGTGAGAACAAACAGTGACAAACTAGGGTAACATATTTTAGACAAACGCAGTGACTCCCGTTAGGTATGTCACCTCCCGTTCTCATGGAGTTACCTTTGAGGATAAAATGCAGGTGAGTAACACTAAGGCTACGTCTACACTGCACAGTTATTCCGGAATAGTTATTCTGAAATAGCTTATTTCAAAATAGAACGTCTACACTGCAGGGAAGCCTCAAAATTAGGCTGAGGCAGGCTTCCCTAATGTAGACACTCTATCTCGATTTATAGCCCCAAGAGGAATAACTTAGAATGGCCCTGGTGAGGGGCTATTTCGAAATAGCAGCACTGGAACATCTACACATGCCTTATTTTGAAATAGCTATTTTGGAATAGGCGTTATTCTTCGTAGAATGAGGTTTACAGAAGTCGGAATAAGCCATTATTTTGAAATAATTTTGAAATAACAGAATTGCTGTGTAGACGCTCGCACAGTTACTTCGGAAGAACGGCTATTATTCCGAAATAACTTTGCTGTATAGACACACCCTAAGCATCATGGAATGTTTCAGAAAGATAACTTCCTGACGGGAGCACGCTGCACAGACCAGAAACAGTCAGTGACTAACAGTGAGTCTATAAGGCCCCCTTATTTAAAACCAATTAGGAGCAGAAAAAGAGTGGGATCTTATGGCAATACAACAGAAATGATATGCACCCATGCTCTTCCTGAACTCCCATTAGGCATCAGGCACAATGTGGACTTTTTCCTATTAGCAGATCCTTAAAGTGATGCTACTACATCATTAATTTGTATCCTCATAGTGTGGGGGGGAGGGAAGATTCCACACACACCGCTGCCTTTTTTGTATTATAAAAAGATCTTAAAACAAGCCTGCACTGTTATGGCAGAGTTCATCCCATAATGACAACAGACATTTATAGATGAGGTATTTTGTCTGAAGCACATGAGGTACTGAGTAGCTGAGACTGTCTGGATGATTTATTAGCATATCCTCTAGGAGAAGCACAGCACCTGGGTTTGCACAGATGGAACACCCACGAAGAGGGATGGTTTATTAAGGACGACTCACCCGGAAAGAAAAGGAAATGCTCCAAATTTAGACCTGCTCCAACAGGTGTCTTTTACTATCTTACTTTGTGTGACCATAAATGTCCACGGTGGAGCAAACAATTCCCTGTCTCACGTAATCACTTGGAAAAGAAATGTTTCAGCCTCCCCGTTTGCAGGAGGAAAAAGCCCATGGAATTCTCATTATTTTCTCAGTCTTGTGGTCTGCCAAGCCCCAAGTCAGAGAGATGTAACTGGTGAATTCAGGCTGCAGGGATGCTGAGCACACTGCCTTCATTTCTCTCTAAAGGACCCAGCTTGGCTCAGAAGTTCCCCTACGGCATTTCCTTCGTTCTTTGGGCCTCATTTCTCAGCTATGTACCACAATTCACCTAATAAAGGGCTCACATAGTTTATGCATAACTTTTCTGTAAGCCTTTATTATCCAAGCAAGAAATCTCTTCCTTGAAAATTCCTTCCATAACAGCATCACTCCCTTTTCCGTGCTCTCAACAAATGTGCTTACCTGTCCCAGTTGATGTTTTATAAACACATATACAAATCAGAGATGTTAAAGTGTAATTGTGTACACAGTTAATCGATGTCCCTGGGCTTTCAGCAGTTACACGCTTACTTGAAAAAACGCATTTTAACATCCCTACCACAAATGGGGCAGAACATGCCATGTGTTTGTTGACGAGAAGCCTTGATCAAGAGATTAGGTATATCGGAAACAGGCAAACATGATTCTTTGTCAAAATGTGGCTTGATGTTTCTACAATCAAAGAAGCCGCATCCAGAATCGCTTCTGATACATAAGGCGGAACATCTTAACTTTGATAATCACAATGACTAGCCACAGCTAGCAGAAAGCGAACCTTGCTCCAAAGAAATCCTATGCCAAACTGAACATTAGGGAGAAAACCAGATTGCTCAGTAAACTTTTACTTCCCCTCAAAATATTTCATTCTGCAGCAATGTAGCTACTGCTGAGCCCTTCTTGGTTAAGAGCAAATGAACATTTAATAAACAGGGACTCGGAAGGGTCTGCATTTTCCCCTTTCCCATTCCCTTTTACAGCAACTAACAGCTTGAAATCGAGTGGTAGGGAAAGTCAGAACAAAAGATTTTCCAGGATATTTTGATTTGTTTTGTTTTAAATTCTGCAGCTTTGGCTCTTTGTCAACGGAGCTTCCCGCCTGTGACAGGTAGAAGCAAAGGTCATTTGACCAGTTCTTGCATCAGATCTACAATTTTGCCATGGGTGGTAAACAAGGAAGTCAATGAGGTTCTGACAATTTCTCCTGGTGTAAAAGAAAATTCATCCTTTTTTCCCCTCCCAAACAAACCAAAATGAAAAGCAAACCAAGTATCTCCTAGAGCATTCTCCTGCAGGGTTTTTTTTTCTTCTTTTGGAGTACAACAATCATGTAACAACGCCACCATGACTTTTCAAAGTACTGATAGAAAGAAATCCATTTCACTTTCTAGAGGAATCAAATGTACCCGGAAATTCCCTCGACATGAAAACGAGCTATAATCCCACGAATAAAGGAAAGCCCAAAAAACAAGGCACAATCAACACAACAGAGACTAGCTGAGGATGGTGACCTACAACAGGATTTAAGATTGGACACGCACCTTTTTCCTGCTTTGCAATGATGTGGAAGAGAGGCTTCAAAGGTTAGCTAATGTAAATGTTGTGCTTGTTTCTCACCTGAGAAATGCAAGCCTTGAACAAGTTAGTTTCAGAGCAGGTCTAGACCACACAGTGATCAGCATGTCATTAGCTGACAGCATTTTGTCTCGAAGAGTTCTTCCCATAGTTACCCCTGTGGATTTGCACCACTGGGAAATTTAAAGAAAGGGCTTTTTGTACACCACACTCTGACTGAAAATGTCCCCAAGCTGGAATCACTGGGGTACACAAAGCATTGGCAGCCACTGTGAGTAACAGCAGCGGTGCTGGTAATTCAATACGCAGTGATGTCCCCTCCAAGTCGGTATGGAACCTTAGCTCCAGCATGGTGCTCCAGAACGCCATGCGGCAGGAAGTGCCCCCTACAGAGTGGGGCGTGGGACCAAGGTGTTGGCCACTTGTGCCTTCCAAAGAGCACATTTTACATTCACTCCCAACGACCCTAAGGGAGTGTTGTGAAGTTTAAAACATGGGTTTCTTCAAAATATGTCTAAACAGTCTTTTCTTGACAGATCGTCTCCCTGCACACGTGCAGAGTCACACGGGCCGACCAGACTGACAAAAGTAAGTTTTCACTCTTTTTTGCAGCCTGTACAACACATGCAAGATAGAGAGATAGGCAGAGTCCATCCCAGCTTGCACATCATCAGTATTACTACTAAGTTCCAATCAGCTGCACTTGTGAAAATCTACTGAAGGCATGGGCTTCAACGGCTGTCCCTGAGGTCTGCAAGATGAATCCTGAATAATTCTCATGCTAGAAGTTAAAATTAAGTGAGCTAACAGGAGTGAAAAATCCACTGGCGAGATACATCTGTAAAATCAATCATAGGTCAACTAAAGTCACATATGTTGCAGCAACTGCTAAGCTGTCATCTCAAAGCCACCTGTAAATGCAATGACAAAAACACCTAGAAAAGCCTTCGATAACAACAGTTGCAATATTCTTTACTACCCCTACAGAGAACTACTAGTGTTGGATCACTAATAATCGCAGTCCCGGAACACAATTCTAACAGTATGCATGATAATCGAGAACCAGCTGCAATAATTCTGTGGCCGCCTTGGATATTAGACAATTTTTTCATTTACATCAGTGGATCTCTCATAAATATCAACTATTTAATTTAAGTTATATCTGAATTTAGCCACACTGGCTTTTCTTAAAGAACACATTTGTCCCTTTCTCCTTCCCTGCTCTTATTATGATAATCCCTCTGTTTTTACTAAACAAGGACACCAGCCAGCTGTAAGTGCAAAACAGCAAAATGATTGAGAGTCTCTGGGTTAGGTTAAAAATGGTAAAAAACAAGGGTGATGTCATGCTAGGGGTCTACTACAGATCACCTACCCAGGCAGGAGAGGTGGATGAGGCTTTTTTTAAACAACTAACAAAATCATCCGAAGTGCATGATTTGGTGGTAATGGGGGACTTCAACTATCCAGACGTATGTTGGGAAATTAACACAGCAGGGTACAGATTATCCAATAATTTCTTGGACTGCATTGAAGAAAATGTTTTATTTCAGAAGGTTGAGAAAGCTACTGGGGGAAGCTGCTCTAGATTTGATTTTAACAAATAGGGAGGAACTGGTTGAAAATTTGAAAGTGAAAGGCAGCTTGGGTGAAAGTGATCATGAAATCACAGAATTCATGATTCTAAGGCAGTGATCTCCAACCTTTTTACACCCAAGATCACTTTTTAAATGACAGAACAAGCCAAGATCTACCGCCCCGCACCTTCCTTGAAGCCCCGCCCTCTCTATTCTCCTCCTCTCCATCACTTGCTATCCCCAACCCTTATACTGCTGTTTTTTTCCCCAATTCTTCTGTAGGAAGAAGTTTTTCCAACATTTGGCCTGTCTAGACTGGACCAAATGTCAGAAGAACCCCTTCTTTTGGAAGCCCCCTTATTCTTCGTGGAAAGAGGAATATAGGGATGACCGAAACATGTTTGCTCTTCCACTAAAAGAAGTGGAAGAACAAACGCATCCCTGGATGCAGAAGAGTTTTTCTGGGATATCTCTGGAATCCTGAAAAACTCCTGCAGTCTAGCCGTACCCTCGCTGGGTTGAGACAGGATGTGTAGGCTCCGGGGTGGGAATGAGGGATTTGGGGGTGGGAAGGGGTGAGAGGTGCAAGCTCTGGGAGGAAATCTGGATGCAGGAGGTGGAGGAGAAGGGAACGCTGGCTCGGGGAGGGGGCTCCAGGCCAGGCAGTGTTGGGGTCAGATGTAGGATTAGGGTACGAAGCAAGCCACAGACTTCTGGATGTGAGGGTTCAGGAATTTGGGTTGGGGTATGTGAGGGGCTCAGGGCAGGGGGTTCCACTGTATGATAGGCTCAGATGTAGGGTCTGGGGGAAAGGGGAGTGCAGGAGTGTTATGATGCTGTGGCCAGATGGGGGTTTGGCCCCAACTGGGGGTTTGTTGGCCAGGCTTCATTTTTAAATAAAATACTATGTCAAACACAAAAAGTTTCTGCATTGTCTTTATTTCTGAGAAGGGCAGGGAACCTGTTTTGAGTCAGGGGTCACTGACCCACAGAAAAGTCAGTTGGGGCCACACAAGTGAGATGCAAAAAAAACCTCCTCCAACTCCAACTCCAACCCCAACCCTCCCCCACAAGCTTCACTAATGTGGCCCCAACTGTGTTGGTGGGAGCAGGGGACATAGTACTGGGGAAGGGTGCTAGTGGGTGCTTCGGCAGGGGGACAGGGTGCCAGTGGGGACAGGTTTCTGAGGCTGGGGACAGGGGGCTGGGAAAGGGGGAGTGAGTCCCCTGCACCCGCCTCCTCCCAGGATTCCCCACCCCCACCCCACCGAGGGAAGCCAGCGCGTGCCTCCCGCGGCGCAGCCAAACCCCCATGCGCGCCTGCCCCGGGGCCAAACCCCTCTCCCGCAGCGCAGCCAAACCCCCGCGCGCGCCTGCCTCGGGGCCAAACCCTCCTCCTGCGTCGGGGCCAAACCCTTGCCCTCGACTCACCCCTCCTGCGGCGCAGGGAAGCCGCCGCACTCCACCTCCGGGGCCGACGCCCCCTCCCGCAGCACGCCCGGCACGCCACAGAGCTGTGGGAGGGGAGCAGCCAGCGCACTTCCGGAACCCCCGGAAGTGGCACGAAGGTGCAGGCAGGACTTCCGTCCACCCCGCGGGAAGCCGGCACTATGCTGGAGGTAGGTAGTGGGGCTTCTCGGGGGTGGGGGGAAAATGGGGGGTGGGAGGGGCCCGAACGCCTTGCGATCGACCGTTTGGTGAGAACAGCAAAAAGAGAGACAATGGATTTCAGGAAGGCAGAATTTAGCAAACTCAGAGAGCTGGTAAGTAAGGTCCCATGTGACCAAGACTAAGAGGAAAAACTGAAGAGAGTTGGCAGTTTTTCAAAGGGACATTGTTAAAGGCCCAAAAGCAAACTATTCCATTGCACAGAAAAGATAGAAAGTATGTCAGGAGACCCCCTTGGCTTAACCCGGAGATCTTACATGATATAAAAATCAAAAAGGATTTGTATAAAAAGTGAAAACTATATCAAATTACAAAGGATGACTATAAGCAAACAATGCAAGTATGCAGAGGCAAGATTAAAAAGGCAAAGGCACAAAATGAGCTCAATCTAGCTAGAGACATGTAAACAGTAACAAGAAATTCTACAAATATATTAGAAGCAAGAGGAAGACCAAGGACAGGGTTGGCCCATTACTCAGTGAAGAAGGGGAAACAAAAACAGGAAACTTGGAAATGGCAGAGATGCTTAACGACTTCGTTTCGGTTTTTGTAAGACGGGTGGTGATGGGATGCCTAACATAGTGAATGCTAGTGGAACTGGGTAGGTTTAATAGTTAAAATAAAAAAAAGAACAAGTTCAAAATTACTTAGAAAAGTTAGATGTCTGCAAGTCACCAAGGCCTGATGAAATGCATCCTAGAATACTCAAGGAGCTGATAGAGGGGGTATATGAGCCTTTAGCTATCATCTTTGAAAAGTCATGGAAGACAGAAGAGATTCCAGAAGACTGGAAAAGGGCAAATATAGTGCCATTTATAAAAAGGGAAATAAGAACAACCCAGGAAACTACAGACCAGTCAGTTTAGCTTCTGTACCAGGGAAGATAACAAGGTGATAGGTAACCAGCCAGCATGGATTTGTAAAGAACAAATCATGTCAAACCAATCTGATAGCTTCTTTTGATAGGATAACAAGCCTTGTGGCTAAGGGAGAAGCAGTGGATGTAGTATACCTAGATTTTAGTAAGGCATTTGATACGGTCTTGCATGACCTTCTCAATAAACTAAGGATATACAACCTCGATGGGGCTACTATAAAGTGGGTGCATAACTGGCTGGATAACTGTTCTCAGAAAGTAATTATTAACGGTTCACAATCCTGCTGGACGGGCATAACAAGTGGGGTTCTGCAGGGGTCTGTTTTGGGACTGGTTCTGTTCAATATCTTCATCAATGATTTAGATGATGGCACAGAGAGGACGCTTATTAAGTTTGCAGATGATACCAACCTGGGAGGGGTTGCAAGTGCTTTGGAGGATAGGCTCATAATTCAAAATGATCTGGATAAACTAGAGAAATGCTCTGAGGCAAACAGGATGAAGTTTAATAAGGACAAATGCAAAGTGCTTCACTTAGCAAGGAACAATCCGTGTCACACATACAGAATGGGACGCAATTGCCTAGGAAGGAGTGCTGCAGAAAGGGATTTAGGAATCATAGTGGACCACAAGCTAAATAAAAGTAAAAAGTGTGACACAGTTGCACACAAAAACACACAAAAAAAGCAAACATGATCCTGGGATGCATTAACAGGAGTGTTGTGAGCAAGATACAAGAAGTCATTCTTCCATGAACATAAGGTCAGCCATACTGGGTCAGACCAAAGGTCCATCTAGCCCAGTATCCTGTCTGCCGACAGTGGCCAATACCAGTTGCCCCAGAGGAAGGGGACACAACAGGTAATCCCCATGCGATCCCTCTCCTATCATCCATTTCCAGACAAACAGAGGATAGGGACACCATTCCTACCCATCCTGGCTAATAAGCATTGGCAGACCTAACCTTCGTGAATCTATCTAGCTCTTTTTTCAACCCTGTTAAAGTCTTAGCCTTCGCTACATCCTCTGGCAAGGAGTTCCACAGGCTGATTGTGCGCTGAGTGAAGAAAAACTTCCTTTTGTTTGTTTTAAATCTGCTGCCTATTCATTTCATTTGGTGACCCCTAGTTTTTATATTGTGGGAATAAGTACATAACTTTTCCTTATTCACTTTTTCCACACCAGTCATGATTTTATAGACCTCTATCATATCCCCCCCTTAGTCTCCTCTTTTCTAAGATGAAAAGTGTAAGTCTTTTTAATCTGTCTTCTTGTGGGACCTATTCCAAACCCCTAATCATTTTTGTTGTCCTTTTCTGAACCTTTTCCAATGCCAAGATATCTTTTTTGAGACCACATCTGTATGCAGTATTCAAGATGTGGGTGTACCATGGTTTTATATAGAGGCAATAAGCTATTCTCTGTCTTATTCGCTATCCCTTTTTTAATGATTTCTAACATTCTATTTGCTTTTTTGACTGCCGCTGCCCACTGAGTGGATGTTTTCAGAGAACTATCCACAATGACTCCAAGATCTCTCTCTCGAGTAGTTGTAGCTAAATTAGTCTCCATCATATTGTATGTTTAGTTGGGATTATTTTTTCCAATGTGCATTACTTTACATTTATCAACATTAAATTTTATTTGACATTTTGTTGCCCAATCACTTAGTTCCGCTCTACTCTGTGCTGATTAGGCCTCAGTTGGAGTACTGTGTCCAGTTCTGGGCACCACATTTCAAGAAAGATGTGGAGAAATTGGAGAAGGTCCAGAGAAGAGCAATAAAAATGATAAACGGTCTAGAAAACATGAGCTATGAAGGAAGACTGAAAGAACTGGGCTTGTTTAGTTTAGAAAAGAGAAGACTGAGAGGGGACATGAGAGCAGTTTTCAAGTATCTAAAAGGGTGTGACAAGGAGTGAGAAAAATTGTTCTCCTTGGCCTCTAAGGATAGAGCAAGAAGCAATGGGCTTAAATTGCAGCAAGGAAGGTTTAGGTTGGACATTAGGAAAAACTTCCTAATTGTCAGGGTGGTTAAATCCTACAATAAATTGCCAAGGGAGGCTGTGGAATCTCCATCACTGGAGATATTTAAGAGCAGGTTGGATAGGCATCTATCACCGATGATCTAGATGGTGCTTGATCCTGCCACGAGGGCAGAGAACTGGACCCGATGACCTCTCAAGGTCCCTTCCAGTTCTAGTATTCTAGGATTCTCCCTGACCCCTGCTTTCACTACTATTTGTGGGAGTCAGCTATCATGCATCAAGAAAAGTTCCTTTCCCGCTCCTCTCCTTAACCCAGTTCATCTTTCTCTATCAATCCAATTCCCAATGTTTTCCCCTCTCCAAGCTAAATTTGCATTAAAAGGACCCCAGAGGGCTTACTTCTGAAGCAGGGATCTCTTAATGACAAGTTCTTCATCCAAGTCAGCTTCATTAGTCATGAAGAGTAACCGCTTTCCTGTGTCATCCACTCCAATGAAGTCACGCTGCTCCACTGAAGTAGAAAATCAAACATAGCCATTTTACAATGCCATCTTAATGGAATCCAGGACAAGAGGGACTGGTCAAATTGCCCCCGTACTTTGAAATACATAAACATAAGCAGAGATTAAGCCATCAAGCCTAAGAACCTGAATTAATGCACTACAACACACTTACTTCTGCCTTTCAATCCGAGTAGCCAAAATGCAGCTCATGTTCTAAAATGTGGCCCCTGAAACTACCCACATCTCTAATATGAAGATGCCAACTGTGGAGACAGCATGTCCCAGCAGGCAATGCTCCATCTTGATTGAGCTTTTTCTACTTTGTACTTTTCTTCCCTCTTTATTACAACTTCAGTTTGCACTAAAAAGAATCCATTATAATTAATAGCTCATGGGAGTCAGCTCCTCCTTTTTCACCATAAATCACTCTGCTTTTCTCATATCACAATTAGCCGATGAGGAGAAGACTTCAAATAAGACTTTGCAACTAGTATCCTTTTTTGTATACACGTTGTTAGTAATAAACTTCTAAGCTACTCATCCCACAGCCCCCAACTTCTAATACTTGGATGCCCCAGGACATGTATTAGCTTAAAAGGACACACACCCAAATGAACACTTAATGTTCACGTCTATTATGTCAATTCTTCACTAGCATAATGCTGTTGAAATAAGTCGCAATTCACCAGGGGAGACTATGGCCTAAGGGGTCTAGAGGACTTTATTTTTAAACAGTCTGTCCCAAACACTACATACACTGACAGCAAAACTTTAGCCTCACAAATCTCTGTGGATGGGGGTCAAACCATCTCTAAAGAGCTCAGGAGAGCAGTGGTAAAGCCAGTTGGAAGGTGATTTCACTTTGCAATGAATTTGGAAGGCAACACAATTCTGGCAGTACCCACAAGCTGTTCCCTTAGCCTGAAGCTGAAAGCACAGGAATATCTGCAATGGCGCAATTCTGGCACAAACTCTTATTTTTCTTCCCATCAATGGTATTTTTGGCCAAATACTGGCAAAACGCTTACCACTCCCAGTTCCTAACACTCAAAATCTTGTGTGAGAAATGAATGCCTGGAGAAAAATAAATTTACTTTGTCATTTTTTTTCCAGCCAAATTACCTTTTAACCCCACTTCCCCCCCCCCCTTTCACTTTCTTCCTATCTGCATCTGAACAGCTGCCATAGTAACAGACGCCACCAAAATAAGGTCAAAACTATGCAGCTGTTGAAAGCTCCCCCCTCCTGGCAGCCTTTGATTCAAGGGATCAAATCAGCTCCCCTCAGAAGCTTCCCCTCACAAATTAACTATAAAGCTAAGGAGCCCCAAAATAGCTCTGAACACATAACTGATGTCAAAAATTAAGCACAATTAGAATCAAGCTCACCAGCTCACAACATTCTTGAGAGCAGTGGCTCTGTTCATTCTAGGCAGCAAATTAAGCTGTAAGCCATGGTCCAAATTCTCAGCAGAGATAAGCAAATCCCTGCTGAACCTAACCCTTTGAAACCCCTTGCCTGTGTGTATATACACAAGAGTAATGATAGGTTTCTTAATAAAGGCATCATGTGTCTTAAATTACAGCCAGATCTTAAGCCATCGTCTAGTCCAGTGTATTTTTATGTCTGCACAGCAAGGAGCCTCCTATGTAACCGTGATTAAAGCAGGATTGTGAGACATGGCTGTGACCAAATAGGTTCTGCTCTTCCCTGTGTGGACGGGGAAAAAGGCACAATCATGTCAGTGAACTATGTTTTATCCCTAGGAGAAAACTAGATAAAAATGTGCTTTTCCATGCATAGGCAAGAGACATGGCTATTTCTGTACCACAGACCAGCAGGCAAAATGTATCAAACCTACAGAGAAAAAAGAGTTTTGAATAGGGGTGTAATAGTATAGTCAATTAACGGATAAGCAAAAGCTTGTAGTCTGTAGTGTTAGCCTATATGCAGTCCCCAACCCTGACCGCCAGTAAAATCATGTAAACTAGATCAGTGTTTCTCAACTTTTTTTTTTTTAATAAAGTACCCTTTTTAAAAAAAATTCTAAGTACCCCCAGTACTTGCAGTTTTCACACACAACATTTTTTTCTACCATTGCAACACATTTGTTTAAACAACTTAATTGTAGCAGGGCAGGCGATTAAATTTTTGGGTGTAAAAAGTACAAAAATAATAAAGCGCTGTAAAACTTAAAACAAAAACTCTGTTTTCTCCAAATTTCAGTTGTGTTGATGTACCCCCCCCCCCCGACTTCTCACAAGTACCCCTTAGGGTACTCGTACCACTGGTCAAGAAACACTGAACTAGATAAATTCATGGAGGCTAGGTCCACCAACACTTATCAGCCAGGGTGGGTAGGAATGGTGTCCCTAGCCTCTGTTGTCAGAGGCTGGAAATAGGTGACAGGGGAGGGATCACTTGATGATTCCCTGTTCTATTCACTCCCCCTGGGGCACCTGGCATTGGCCACTGTGGGCAGACAGGACACTGGGCTAGATGGACCTTTGCTCTGACTCAGTAAGGCCGTTCTTATATAAAATGAAAACAAAAAACAAATTCCACCAATTGGCATCGTGCTGACATCCACATGGCCCTCAGCAGGGTTATAACCTTCAGATCTACTGAACAGACCTGTGGGGGAGGTCTAGGTTGGATATTAGGAAAAACTATTTCCCTACGAGGGCAGGGAAGCACTGGGATGGTTTCCCGAGGGAGGTGGTAGAATCTCCATCCCTAGAGGTTTTTAAGTCTCAACTTGACCAAGCCCTGGCTGGGATGATTGAGTTGGGATTGGTCCTGCTTTGGGCAGGGGGCTGGACTCGATGACTCCTGAGGTCTCTTCTGGCCCTGGGAGTCTATGATTCTATGACCTTTTCACTTGAGCTAATGGAGTAAAACTGAATGCAACAGTGTCACCTCCCAGCTCTGTGCTCTTGGGAAACCAGGCCAGAGCACTCATGGAAAACACGCACGCACAAACACGCACAACCTCTGCTTGAGCCAAAGCCAAAGCAATGGCAGAGGAAGACACACCTAAACCCTTCCAGACAAGGGTGACTGGATTAAGGAAACACTCCCAGCCTCATCTGCATCGAAGATAGAACAGACATACATCTCCATTAGCATACAGAGTGAGAACAGCACAAGAACGGCGCTGAACTGTGGGATATTAAAAGCAGGAAAGCACTGCCTGCTGGGAAATCTCTCGTCCAGATGCTCATGAACCCAGGCCTGCTCACACCCAAATCAGTAATTATCAGACCAATTCTAGTAATAGATCCTCTATTGGTATACAAAATACTGAAACTGCTCTGGCCAGGAGACTTACCAGCCAGCAGCCCAACCAGCCTGCCTGCCTACAGAGCTAAATGCTTGCAGAGCTTAAAACGTCTCTCACCCAGTCAGCCAGCCTGTCTGCCCCATGCCTGCATAGGCTGCAGAGCCATGAGCTTATGTGAATAACTGAGCTGAAGGGGAGGGGGGGCATAGTGCTTCGTATGCTGCCTGTTATTCAAACAGGCAGCTCCCATTGGCCAGTTTCCAGCCAGAAACCGGCCAATGGGATTGTGCTGGGAGCGGGGGCAGCATCTGAAGCCTTCCCCCCGTCCCCTCTGGGATCACAGTTTTGAAAGAGAAATGGCCCCGCAGCCGCTTTTTTGAGCAGCGTGCAGGGCAAGTAGAGGGAGCCTTCCTGGGGCTCCAGGCTGAGTCTGCGGGCCAGATCCAGTGGCTTGGAGGGCTGAATCCAGCCCACAGGCCATATTTTGCCCAGGCCTGCTCTATCCTCATTGTTCAACGTGTGGCTGCAGGGTTTATTTAGTGCCACTTCTTAACCTCGGAGGCCTTCTACGGCGGTGTTTTGTGGTCATGGTACTTCCACTCCACAAATTGTAACGTTCCCAAATAACAAAACGTGATGCTTGCAAGTTGTGCACGGGTGCTAACCTGAGACATAATGGTCACCACACCGGAGACTAGACATAACTAGGTCATTAGCCCGTGATTTCTACATCTTTTTATCTCCCCCACATCCATCCCTGCATCGTTAGTCTACTTACCTGGCCTTTTTTTCCCTTTCTGCCCAGGTATCATTTCTGTGGGTTCATGAGCTTTTTTCATCAGCATGGAGACTGTGGCATCATGGGCTCGAAACAGATCCACAACCTCATGTAAAGCCACATCTGTGATCAGATCACAGCTCAGCACCAAGACATCAGTCTGCCAAAACACAGAAGAAAAAATACACACTTCAGACACAAAATACCACATATTTGTCAACTTGGGATGCCTTAGCAACAAACAGTGCGCAATGTTGTGTGGCCTTCTCGTTTGAGGTTCACACCAAGCCACCCAAGAGTTCTGGGTGCAGGTTTTTACTGGCATGAAGAGGCTATAGAGCTGTGAGGCTGCTGAATTTGTTACCATTCCCAGAGCCTATCCAAGAATGGGAGATAAAGCTCTGTCAGGCATCCAATTGGTTATCCTCTCCTTGCAAGCCAAGGGGTGGGAGATGGACACACACACGAGTCTGTCAGTGCTGCCATGAAGTTCTGTGACACTTCCCACGGCTATTTTAAGTTAATTAATAATAATGACCTTATTGGGGCAATCTGAGTAGTTGACTTCCCATCTGCCTCAAACAATTTATAAATGTATTTAAATTAAGTAGGGATGTAAACGACTAGTTGACTATCAGATAAGCAAATGCTTTTCGGATAGTCGACTAGTCACTTCCCCCCTTGCTGCCTCTATCAGAAAGAGGCAGTGGGGGGGGGGGGGGGGGGAAGAGGTGCTTCAAAGCAGCAGCACCACGTGGAGCCCGGGACCAGGCTCCTGGCTCGATGTGACACTGCTGCTTTGAAATGCCGGGTGCAGCCCTGCGTGCAACTCCCAGCTGGCCCCAGGCTGCACATGGCATTTCAAAGCGGCAGCACCATGTAGAGCCCAGGGTCACCTGGGGACTCCCCCACTGACCCCAGGCTCCATGCGGCAATGCCGCTTTGAAACGCTGCAGGGATCATGGGGCCAGCGGGGGACTGCTTGAGTTCCCCGCTGGTCCCACACTCCCCGCAGCACTTTCACCTTTGAAGTGTAGCAACAGCCCTGGGACCTAACCCTAACCCTGCGGCTGTTGCTACACTTCCCAGGCAGAGGCGCCCTTATCGACTAATCGAATAGTCAATGCAAATTGTATCGACTATTCAATTAGCCCATTAAGCTAAATTTAACATCCCTAAAATTAAGTCACTTACTGGAAATCGAATGCTGGACAAACCTGCCCCTTCCTCACTCACTCAGACATCACATCTCCATTTGCTCATTTTCTAAACATGCCTTCTAAACGCCAACAGCACCCTGCAGCGAATTTAAAGAAGCAATCTCCTACTACATTCAATTGTGCTCTTGAAAGGATCCCAAAGAGCTTTGCAAATTACACAAGGGAACCACTTCACTCACCACTAACGTGCAGTTACTTGTGCGGTGAAACACGACTGCTTCCCGGCTGCTGCCAAGTACAAATAGGCACGTCAGACCAGACACTCTCTTGTTTAGGATCACCTTTCAATTTCCTATCAGTGTGGCAGAATATCTACTTTTCCAAACCTTACTCTCCTCAGCTATCCTCACCTCATTTCAATTCCTCCAAATGCCCCGTTCTTAGAACACTGCCTACAACATTAGTGAGTCTGGACTTTATTTTTTAATTTCAATTAATCATTTTGTTCCTAAATGGCATAAGCACATTATGCTTCAGGGACACAGTTCTTCATCCCTGGTATGTGTTATTTTCATTTTTTCCATCAGTCCATCATATACTATGTAAGCGCTATGGCACAGAGACTCGTTTTTGAAAAGCTCCTACTATGTTTTGGGGCACTCTGGAATACATCACTGTGACAGGAGCTATACTTCTACTTTAACCGTGAACACCTCAGCAATTCCAAGAGAAAACATGCGTGTGCACTTTTTACTTTGCAAGGGATTGCAAGATAGCCCTTGCTCTAATACCAGACCTGAAAGTCATCACTCGAAATAACAACTTTGAGGGCTGATAGACTCTGCAGACTCTTCAGTATTTCTGAACAGTGCTTGGAGATTATCGGGTGCGTACGCACAGCTTCTGGGAATTCATCATGTCACAGACTGAGACACAGCTACGGAGGCGCTATGCTGTACATGGAGATGGCTGGTACCTTGCAGGGCCAGGCCCATCATTTTTAGCTTAGCATATCTGCACCGATGAGTTACAATTGTGGCAATTACAGCTGCTTTAGTCTGAAGGGCTAACACCCCAGAGGCAAGTCTGACCAGTCCAAACTGTGACCTAACTCTCTCCAGCTAATACTACTTTCAAAAATTTCATATTTTATAGGGAGGGTTTGCCTATGGGAAATGCTGTGATCATCTCATCTGAAAAACCAAAAAAGTCCAATCATCCCATGCCAGCTGCCTAGCACTCAAGAGCAACTCTACATCAGCAACTCTACATGGGTACAAACAATGAAGAAAAAGTCTGGCGAAGAAGATTTCAGCCACCAGCTTTATACTGCAAACAGTGAGACGTGCAATGCATGTTAACAGACTTTGAAAAACAGACAGTCTTTTAAAGCTGTAAAGCTTAAAAACATTTGGTTTTCTACAAGAGCATGAATTTAATTGCAATCCTTTCAAAGAAGGGCAAAGATTTGCCAAGGGCCTTTTAAAACAGACCAACTTTTCTTCTGCTACATGATTTTGTAGCAGGAAAGGATCGCTGTTTAAATCTGAATGCATTTATTCATCACCAGAGTGAAGAGGCAGACCAGACATATCTTAAGGAATGACTATCTTGACTTGTAAAACAAATCTCATAATTATTTAACATTTTACTAAGTGCTTTAATCTGTCATTGCAGTAAACTGCCAACAAGCCTTCCATAATTGTGAACAGGCCTTTGGTTCCCCCCCCACACACTTTAGGACGAGCTTTTGCAGAGACTGAAGGCAAGACCCCTGAGGAGCACCGGGGAACAGAACCACTGAATGTCTGGTTGCCATCTGTTCTACCCATTGACTCTCCCAATATGTAAATAAACGTCAGCGAGCACAGGGACCAGTGAAACACACAGTTGCTCTGTAAAGCCCACGGTTCTGCCTCTCCTCCTGATGAGCATAGCGTTGGCTGCAGAAGCATGCTGAGAATACACCGTGAAAGGCTCCTGGGGGACTCCACAGCCTCCCCTTTGAATCACCCGCCCCCCCCATAAATAAAGCCCTCGCTGTCTAATGGAGGCACTTTTCTCCAGCACTGAACCCATGAAAGAATAAACCAATGGCTGAATGAAAAATAAACCATCCTAGCACCCGAGCAGAAGTGCGGAGGTTTCTTTACTTTCTTAAGGCTGGCGCTCTAGAAAGAAAACAAATGGTTCAGCTTCTATTTGTTCCAATATGTACTTCATAGGCATACTCTGTAGCCCAGTACCCCACCCTGACAAAGCGCCAATATAAAGGAGACATACTGTGTGCACACCTATGCCTTCACAACCCCTCGTTAGCACTTCATTTAATTAACACTGAACACACAAAAAGTTTAATGAAATTAAATGCAACACTGATTACACCAACCTCAAACTATTATACAAACAGGACAAGCAACACCGCAAATGTATTAAAACCCCGTATGTGCCATACTTGGTAAGTACACACCCGGCACGCTCAGGCACAAGGGAAAGACAACAAACAAGCAACAGGTTTTAAAAATGGACAACTTATTAGTCATTATTCAGACAGGGTGGATAGAACATTAGGTGAGAACAGCCTAGAGAGGGACGATGGTCCAGTGGTAGGCAGGGACTCAGGAGAGCCCAGCACCACCATAAATCTCCTGTGCAAGTTTGGGAAAGTAATTCAGGGCTTGTCCACATGGTCCTCAATCTGTGCCAGAGGGGGTGCGTGTGTGAAATATTAATGCACACCAGCATGAATGCACCAACTGGCTTGTGTGAATGCTGCTGTTCCACATGAAAAGTTCCCTGGTGTAGATTAATCCTGTTTCAAAACAGGACAATATTAACGTGCGCTAAGGGACTTTCAGTGCACACCAGCAGGGTCTACTGGACTAGTCAGTGAGCGAGATGCTGATGCACATTAGTATTTACACCACTGCAGGGGCGCATTAAGGTACTGCGAAGGCCAGCCCCTATCTGTAACGTGGGGTAACGGTACTTCCCCACAATGAACAGAACTGACACGTATCCAGATACTACAGAGGCCAAGCATTCTTCTTCCTCTGTGTGGCTTAATGACAGCCATGGGAAGTGCCCAAGTCTAGCCTGGCGATCCCACTGGCTGCTTCACGAGACATGGAGTGGATGGCAGAGGTACAATCAGGATATGATCACCTGGGACACTGTTGACAAGGGGCTCCATAGTTTTAAGTCTCTTCCACAGCCATTTATGGATTTGATAGCAGCCTTCAACTTCCTGAAGGGAGGTTCCAAAGAGGCTGGAGAAAGGCTGTTCTCAGTAGTGACAGATGGCAGAACAAGGAGCAATGGTCTCAAGTTGTGGTGGGAGAGGTCCAGGTTGGATATTAGGAAAAACTATTTCACTAGGAGGGTGGCGAAGCACTGGAATGGGTTCCCTAGGGAAGTAGTGGAGTCTCCATCCCTAGAGGTGTTTAAGTCTCGGCTTGACAAAGCCCTGGCCGGGTTGATTTAGTTGGGATTGGTCCTGCCTAGAGCAGGGGGCTGGACTTGATGACCTGCTGAGGTCTCTTCCAGCTCTATGCTTCTATGATTCTATGGAGGAGGCAGGTGCAGCTACCATGTGATTTGTAGATGCTGTTCAAAGAGGACCATTTTTCATGGGGGAGAAAAGCCACTGGTTTCTTTAGTTTCCTTCATCGGGAATTTGTTCAGGTTGTTGGCATCATTCCAGCTGAGTTGTCAAGCTCTAGCCCTGTAAGTAAAAAGGTTTTCTGAATTTGAGTCAGAATCTTGGTATATTAATAGGGCTTCATGGATTGGAAGACCATGAATTGAATGGAACTCCCAAAGGATTCTCATGGTCAGTAAATCCCATGTAGTCATAGCCATGTTATCAACAGAGATTCATTTCTAGGATGATGTTCACAGAAGGTCGCTGGGGTAAGTATTTAACAGGACTGGTGCTAGATCTGATCCCCTGGTAGGCCATTTTTGAGCCTGTATGGCACCTACTGACCTGAACACCAAGAAAAATGCAAAACTATTTTCCAAACTCCTGGGAAGAGTGTTCTCATTGCATTGCATGGGATCATTCTGATGGCTTTCCACAGGACATTCCTCCATACAGTGTTATAGGTGGCAGATAAGTATAAGAAAGCTGCCCCAGTCTTCAGTTTTCACTGGAATTCCATCTCGATGCGAGTTGTTAAGGCTAATACTTGGTCAGTGCAGCTGCAGCCTACTCAGAAGCCACATCTGTTCATTTAGCAACGTTGCTTCTACAAACACACAATATTACTTAGCAAATCCTTGCCCATACAGTAACAACGTCCGTTTTAGTTCTTCTATCAAGTGAAGTTATCGAACAAGGGCGGACCTTTGTAGAGTAAACTACAACAGCCACCTAAAAGCCAATCCAGAAAATAAAAAACAAACAAACATATGCTACAAGGAAAATCTCTAATTCAGAAAAGATCAGCATCAAGAGAAAAAGAAATTTCAGATAGCGTTATAAATATACCACTTAAATTAACACATGACTGATGGGGAAAACATACCTTGTAAAGGAATTAAGAAAGAAAACATGTTAAATGCAAAAAACCCCATGGTAATGCAACATTACAGCCGAGATGTTCCAGGAACAAAAGGTAGGAAGTTGAAAGGGTCTTTTTTTACAACTAGCACGACTCAACTAAATTGCAAAAATAAAATATTTTGTATTACTTTATATGGCTCATCCTGTAACGTGGTATAATCAAGATGGGGCCAAATCACAGGTACTGTGGAGTCAGGACTTTGATGTTCCTAACTTTTGTGCCTGCACAGTCTCAACCATATGTTGCATTACCAGATTTTGTAGCACGTGTGCCCGTAACTGTGAAAAGGGAGGAAAGAGAACAGTTCTGCTGTGGGCAGCTGCCTTGCACAGAAAGTACGTTATCCACCACTGCTCCAGTTAAGAATCTAACTGCATCCAACGAGATGGTAGAGCCTGCTACCCCCTCAGCCTCTGAAGAGCCCCTCTAATTACCACAACCAAGACCTTTGTAGGGTATTTGAGGCTCTTTGGATGCTGCTGGATGTGCCGCAGAGAACATGTACACAACCCTCTGCACTGATTTTTCAGTATTTACAAGATTGTACTGAAACGCTCCTTTTGTGGGGAATTCCCACTCCTGTGGAATGGCAGTATTTAGTCACATCTAGTCTAAAATACAATTCAATACAGTACAATAAAATACAATAAAGTGTTCACCTGCTGTGTACTTAGCCTCAAGTGCTGGAGTTTACTGATTGTCTAGAGCCTTGACCGCTTTTCCGATTACAGCCTCAAGCCATTTAGGAGGATAAATTCTGTCCTATGAGCCAGGCTCTCGCTCTCTCTCTCTCTCACGGGGTTCCAGAGCTTAGACTCTAGCCTAACCCTGCACAGCAATGTTACAGCCATACAGCCCGACTTCAGAGAACCCGAGTCAGCTGATCCAGGCCTGCCTTGAATGATTAATTGCTGCATAGATAAACCCTGAATCAGAAAACTGTTCTTCCTCAGCAAGCAGGGAATGCAGACTTAAGAATAGACCAAGCCCCTTTTTAAAAAGACACAGATTCTTCTGGAAAAAGAGGAAGAGATCGGAAAAGTATCAGGAACCAGGGAAGGCTTTACAGGGAACAAGAAATGACCAGAGACGGTATGAAAGTCTAAAGATAAAAAATAAAGGAACTAGTTGGGAACACCATGCAGAGAAACGTGGACAAAGACCACTGCTCCGTGGTGGCATCAAAAGAGTCCACGGACACCACACAACACAAGTGCCCGTCTCACAGAATGAAGTTCTCTATTTTTCTTGATAATAGGAACAATATGGACACCACTCTCACTCTAAAGATAGGCCTCAAACCTGAGGGCCGAACAAGATCACCAAACTCACTTCATACAAGCCTCTGAATGTGCATCAAATTGAACAACTTTTGATCACTACAAATACGGATTGAACTAGCAACCTAGACGTAAAAGGTTCCCTATTCCATTATCAGACCCCAAAAACCTACAATCCCTTTCACCTCAATTCCCTTAAAGACTTGGTCTGTAAATCTCTATGAAAGCTGCATATAAATATTGTTAGAGGCATTCCAAATGGGATTTATTCAGATTAACTTGTAATTAAGATGTGTATGTTTAAAATATTCCCATTTCAGTCATTAATTCTTCCTATCACAAACAATGCAATACAACATTTATACAACAGTTGAGATTTATTTTAAAAGAGGAAAACATGAGAAGATTGCAAAAGCTTTACTAATAAAAAGAAAGACTTATTTGATTTCTGCTGTTTATACCATTCAATGAAAACTAAACTGGTAGCGCACATGAAGCTGCACTGCTAAGCAATACAATCATTGTTTTTCAGGATCACTTGACAAAAGTGTGTAATTGAAATAGTCCACTACTTTTGCAATTCAAATGCCATATTGTTTGTGGAACTCACATGGAAGTGCAGATGAGTGTCCAGATGGAAAAAATATACATATTAACATGGGCAAAAAATATAAATAAAATCCAGGAAGGACTTCCAAGTGCAAACAGGCTTCAGAGAAGTAGTCCAGTGGACTGGGCACAGGACAGGGTGCCAGGAACTTTAGGCCCTCAGAAAAAGTGATAAGGCCCATCTAGTGACTCCCTCTACGACATTGCAGATATATGTTAAACTCCCTGCCTGCTCTCATCTTCCTCCCAGGAGATTTCGTGAGGTCTGTGGCATTGTCTACACTGCAGGGTTTTTGCGCAAGAAGCCTTTTGCAGAAAAGTTCTTGCGCAAAAACTTCTTGCGCAAAAGCGCATCCAGACCTCAAAGCGCATCACAAAAGCGATGTGCGTTTGCACAAGAGAGCGTCCACACTGCATGGACACTCTTGCACAAGAAAGCTCTGATTGCCATTCACAATCTGTGCTTTTTCTGATAGGAGTTTCTTGCACAAAAACCGCTCCGGAGCGTCCACACCTGCCTTTTTGCGCAAGAGCTGTAGCACAAAAAGGAGTTATTCCTTGTGGGGAGAGGAATAACTCTACCGGCAAAAGCCCTCTGTCCTGTCGATTTTCTTGCGCAAAAATGCACTTGCGCAAAAACCGGTGGAGCGTACACACCTCAAAAACCTTGTAGTGTAGACATAGCCTCAGTGTTTGCCAGGTACTGTAAAAGCCCTAAGAGTCACCGTTATTCACAATTCTGCAGGTTAAAAATCAGTTGCCTCAGACAAGCTTCTAACACTATAAGGAACCATGTAATTTTAAAGCTGTGCCACTTTGGGTTTGTTTTTAACATTTGGAAAGGCCATTGAACTCTGGAAACGTGGACTAGACAGATCACGACTAGCGGGAGCTCTGGATACATTCACCAACAGGTACAGCAAGGACAGCAGCCCTGCATGCTTCCAACACACACCATCACCAGCCTGTTTCAGAGGCCCATGGAGCAGGCACAGGGAGCTAGAGCTGCTTGTCAGGGTCTTACTTTAGAAACTGAGAATACCACCCAGACGGTCAGCTGCAGTGACTCTGATTTCAGGGATGTCCTCTGTGCACGAGGAACTGGACAATGGCCTACAACCCCCAACTCATTTCACCCAAGCCATCCAACAGCCATCAACGGTGGCAACTGAGTCACTTCTGCCTTGGCTGGCTCTGAGGCCGACGCTAAGCATGTTAAATTTAGATCAATCAATAATCAAATAGTCAATGCAATTTGCATCGACTATTCAATTAGTCAATAAGGGCGTCTCCACCTTTGAAATATAGCAAGAGCCTTGCTGGCTCGTGCTACTTTGCAAAAGTAGAAGCGCTGCAGGAAGCCTGGGGCAAGCTGGAGCCTCAAACAGTCCCCCGCTGGCCCCGCGCTCCCCGCTTTTGAAATGTACAAGAGCCCCAGGAGCGCTCCTGTACATTTCAAAAGTAAAGCGCCGCCGGGAGTGCAGGGGACTGAGAGTCCCCAGCTCGCCCCAGGCTCCCTGAAGCGCTTCTACTTTTCAAAAGTAGCAAGAGCCCCGTTTTTGCTACATTTCAACGGCGGAAGTGCTGCCAGTTCCCTGCTGTGCCTCTGCCCCCTCTCCCCGCGGAGACAGTGCTTGGGGGAACCAGCTTTTAAGCCGGCTCCCCCCAGCACCGGATCCTGCTCCCCCACCTTGCTGCCTCTCTCTGACAGAGGCAGAGACTAGTTGAGTCGAATATCCAATAACATTTGCTTATCGGATAATTGACTAGTCGACTAGTCGTTTCCATCCCTAGCTGACACAGAGATGAAACACTGCACATCCACAGCCCTCTCCGTTTAGTCAGCTAGCTCTTCTGGGCGGCATGTTAACCTCATGTGAAAAGCAGAACAGTCTCTTTGGAGGCATCAAAAGAGAGGGGTGAGATGGGGCTATTTTTATTTGCATTTGGTATTTGCTGTCACCCATGCTGAGGAAACTGGTGAAATGCTTAACTGAGCTAAGCGTTCTCTTGATCTATTTTAAAATTACCTCCTGCTTAGAGAGAGAGAGAAATCCTCTATGTCTCCTTGTAGATGAATTTCCCTCTTTTTTTAAAATGTTCACGGACAGTACAAAAATATACATCTGTATGTTACAGGGATTCAAGTTTTTCTTTCCATGGTCGCCAAATGTTGCTCAACAGTACAAGGAGGATTCAGATTCCACCTTCCAGCCGTTGCAGTGAGTTTACTTACATCATGTGTTTGGACAGGAGATTTTTCAACAGGAGAAGTGAAGCGCTTAGCCAGGCTGTCCAAGACTACATGGATCAGTGACCCTCAGCAGCATACAGATCACCCCTGTGACATCACAGTTTCCACAACATGGCTCAAAAAGATGCACATACCAGAGAAGCTGGAGTTTCAATCTTTGTTTATTTGTTCGGGGTTGGGGACTTTTTTCTCCTTAATGGGCTTCATTACAATTTTTGGAAACCTTACTTTAGAAACTGAGAATACCAGGTGGACCACCTGAGACGGAACATTTCATATGCAAGCACTTACCGGTGATAGTAAAGGGCAGAAGGCATGCTGATTACTTCACAGTATATTAGTCAGGGCTTCCATTAAATACAACTAAGGGCTCATCAAGGAAGGAAAATGTGAAATCGTTTCATTGCCATAACTTCGCTGGATCGCCACATTTTAATAGCTGGCCCGAGTATAGCAGGATGACACAAGGGAGAGGAAAGCATAATCCAAGTTGAAAAAAAGTGGACTTAATGAAGACACATGTTTAATGTACGTACATCCACCCTCCCTCACCCAGTCCCACATTTCATGATTTAACCGCCTCTCTCAACCTGCCATCTAGAGGATCCCAGTCTGAGAGGGGCTGAGGAAACTAGCATAAAAAGAGGGCAGCCAAAAAGTAGAGAAGCCTAGGTTTAAAGAGAACTCATCTTTAAATAGCACTCTCAAAGAAATAACGATCAGAAAAGTTTTGAGGCAGTTTTGATAAATGGTACAAGCAGCTGACAGGATTAACCCAGAGGTTACTACTGCATCAGGTGCCAGAACACTGCGGTCAAACACCATGTCGTGAAATTGGTGTTGGAGAGTTATCCAACAGAGGTGAAGATTTTACCTTTGCTGTACCCCTTGCTTTGGAAGGGCCACAGTTTGAAAGATTCTTCCTTTCCAGTTAAGATAGAAAAAATAAGTCCTGAAAGTTTTTTAGTGGAGTGCTTTGCAAACCTAGAACTCATGGGATTACGTTTTCAGCACTGTCCATTAACTCCCAAATACAGATGTTTAAGGAAAGAGCCTTCCTAAGGAAGGGCTGGGGCAGGAGGAATTTACTGTATTGACAAGATGCACATCATGGAGGCTGGTGATTGAATTATGATGAAACTCGAGATATTGGCTGAGGCAGCTGAGTCGACTGGACAGACCAGTGTTCCAATCCAGCATGAACACGTACATTCGGAGTCAAATCTCAAAGCAGACACACCAAGCTGCCAGACAAAGGCAGAGGGTGTAAAGCAGGTGAAATGGTGACTGAGGAGATTTTGTGCACGTTTGCTTTGTTCTCGTTCATTTCAACCACCAAGAAACAGAGCCCAAAACAAGGGGAGCCAGCTGCTTGCTGCTCCCAACTGTGAGATTTGTCTTGTGTTTAAATAATCAAGGCTTGCCCTGTAACAAGGTGGAGGGAAAAGACGGTCCAGTGGTTAGGGCTTGGGAGATCCAGGTTCAATGCCTCTGGGCTCTTCTAGGCTATGGGGAACGGTCGAAAGAAGATATGCAAATTCCGTGGGAATTTGAATATCTTCTTCTGATCGCACTTTTGAAAGCAGAGCTTTCGAAAGTGAAAGTAATTAAGACACGCGAAAAGCCACTCTTCCTCAAAAAAGGAGGTTTACGTGGCTTTTTGACTGGGGGAGGGGGGGGTCATCGAAAAAGCCGTGTCTTAATTACTTTCATTTTCGAAAGCGCAATCGGAAGAAGATATGCAAATTACTGCGGAATTTGCATATCTTCTTTCGACCATTCCCTGTAGTCTAGATGAGTCCTCTGAGACTTTGGACAGGTCTCTCAGCTCCCTCCTCAGTAAAGCAGGGATGAGAATACTTCACAGGGCTGTTGTAAAGACAAATGCATTCCAGACTGTGGTATGCAAGTGCCACAGTGACAAAGCCAGATACAGAGAGCTCTGGTCTCCGGCTTTGTCCACACTTAAAACTTTAAAGCGCGGCAGCACTTTAAACTGAAAGTGTGGCCACGGCACAAGCACTGGAAGAGAGCTCTCCCAGCGCTCCATGTAAGCCACCTGCACAAGGGGAGCAGCTAATAGCACCGCAGTGTACAAAGTTTCTGGGCAAATATTGAGAGACACGTCTAGTCTCTGCAAAACCAAGAAGGTACATGGAATCCTAGCCGCGAATGCAATGTAGTGGAAGCTCAGCTATGTGCTGAGCAAGTGGGTCACAGCAGAGTGGCCCCCTGGCCAGGAGAACAAGTCACGTGCATTTCGTTATCTCCAGCGGTCTAATAATGATTCCTACTGCATCAAGCTTTGCAGTCACACACTGAACTGGCCTGAGGGTTATTTCTAACTGTATCTTAGAATTTTGGTTTCACTCTCCCTCACACTAAACACGGGCAAATTGTCTAGAGCGTTACCTCACTTTTATGAAATAAAACAGATTTGTTCTTCTGTTGGCGGGTGATTAACTCAATTTGTGACAAACGCAAATGTCAACAGCCAGGACAGACTTTTCACCAGCTTTTTGCAATGGCTGGGATAAGGCTGCTAGTAACTTGAGGCCTCAAGCATCAATTGGATCAGCAAGGGAACTGCAGATCCTCCAACCAACTCAGCAATGTCTCAGCTTCCTCCACTGTGCAGTTCTCACCCCTATGCCAGACAGGAGATGACACATCCCGTAAGAGGTACACTAATGGTATTCATTAACTGGTGGGATTGCTCCAAAATATGCACCATGCAGCAATCGGCTCCAGAATGTAGTGCCAAATTATTTGCAATCAGAGGACACTGTTTCCATCTTTGCTGGGCAAACAAAGATGGGGAGCAGACAGAAATGTAAGTGGCTGCCAAAACGTTCACATATTGCAAACATTTACTATAGCAAAGCCTCATGCTGCTTTCAAGTCTCGCCCTCAATTTTTCTCTGGACCTTCTTTTGGCTCTGGAAAATACACTTCCACTAAAGCAAGAGGTCGTTCTCTACTCCTCTCCCCCCCTTTAGCTTCTTCACTGCTGTCTCGTCAGTTTCCAAGAGAGCTGTGAGCATGGCCAAAAAACGAGATGCCTAAATGATTAGTGACAGACCCAGCCAGCCAGGACAACTGATGAGGCAGGCCTGCTGCTCTATTACTGCAGTCACCACCTAACAGCTTGGAACAGTGACGTGCTCCTCAGCCCTCTTTGCACTGCAGCTCAGGCTGTTGGAGTTACTTTGTTCAGTATACTCACCTTGTGAATCACCGTTGCCACATGACTCCCTGTGTATAGAGAATAGGTTTGTCCCGTATGAGTATCTCTACACAGCAAAGAAAAACCAGTGGCTGGCACACGCATGCATTTGTTCATTTCTGTGTAGACTTCCGAGCTCAGCCTGGAGACCAAGCCCTGGGACCTTGGGGGTCTACCTAGCAATGAAACAGTCGCGCAGTCCCTGTGAGCCAGCGTCAGGGGGCGAGAGCCCACCACAAGTTTTTCTTTGCTGTGTAGATATACCCTTAGGCTACGTCTAGACTGGCATGATTTTCCGCAAATGCTTTTAACGGAAAAGTTTTTCCGTTAAAAGCATTTGCGGAAAAGAGCGTCTAGATCGGCACGGATGCTTTTGCGCAAAAGTGCTTTTGCACAAAAGCATCTGGTGCCAATCTAGACGCGATTTTGCACAAAAAAGCCCCGATCGCCATTTTCACCATCGGGGCCTTTTTGCACAAAACAATTCTGAGTTGTCTACACTGGCCCTCTTGCGCAAAAGCATTTTTCCCGAGCAGGAGAGTCATTGTATTTGCGCAAGAACACTGACGATCATACATTAGATCGTCAGTGTTCTTGCAAATCAGCGCCAGTGTAGACAGCTGGCAAGTTTTTGCGCAAAAGCGACTTGCCAGTCTAGACGCAGCCTTAGAGCCTCATCTTGTCTTTGTGGGCGTCTCTGCTTATATTTGGAGACAAAAAAAGAACCTGAAATCTTTGAATCGGTCCACAGGCCTTCTATTGGAAGCAAAAGAGCGTTTCCCACAGGAGTCAGCAAGGAACTTAATGAAAAAGCAGGGATGGGGTAGTGCAAAACAACCAGATACATTGAGCATCTGACTTCCACCCACAAAAGCAAATTCAGTAATAAGGCTGAAATTCTGTCCCAGCTTACACCACGTGCCATGTTATTGGAGCGAGCTCCAGATAGATTGTACACCCAGAAATAAGCAGATGTAACAGACAATTTCAACCATCTCTCAGAATGTCCTTACTTCTGTGGTTTGAAATTAAATCATTTGCATGCTATCTGTATTATAATAGCATCTAAAGGCCCCACCCAAGATCATGGCCCGTTGTTGAGAGAACTTTATGACACACAAGTACAGACAGTCATAACATTACACAGTAGGAGTTCTAAAGAACTGCTAAGTTTTTAAATCACACATGAAAGGAAAATCTTAAAGGAAATGTCTATTAACCAAGGTAAAAGAGCTGTACCTTAATTTTTTGATGAATGTACCTCAGTGAGTCTGCAGTACCCATGTCTGCATCATCAGGGATACACACTATATCCAACTTCATCTTTGTGTCTAGATTAAGCAGCTTCTGGACTTCTTTGGTTGTAACCACAATGACCTCTGCAGCGTAAAACAAGAAAGGGGTGAGGAAAACAAGGAAACAAATATTAATGTATTCATCTATGCAAAGCACAGGCTACACCCACACTTCCAAACTTTCTCTGACTTCCATTGTGCTTTAGGAATGGATTTAGTCATTTAACTGAGTTATTCAAATCCCCTCTCCCCCCGCAAAAAAATACAGTAAAACTCCATTAGTCCGGCATCCAATGCTCCGGCACTCCTGATGGTCCGGCACCATCAGGAACCCGGAAGTGCTGGGACAGCCGGACAGGCTTCCCCCATTCAGCCACTGCTGAAACTGACCAGCAACTGAATCGGGGAAGCCGGGAGCAGAACAGCTGGGGTGCTGCCGGGTTGGTCCCGTGGCGCGCTGCCCTCGGGCTGCGGGACCAACCCGCAGCACCCCAGCTGCTCTTGGGGACGCCTGGTGCAGAGCAGCTGGAGTGCTGCTGGGTTGGTCCCGCAGCGCCGAGGGACAGCACTACGGGACCAACCTGGCAGGACCCCAGCTGCTCTGCCCCAGGCGTCCCCGATTCAGCCGCTGCTGAAACAGATCAGCGGCTGATTCCAGGAAGTCCGGGGCAGAGCAGCTCCAGCAACCCGGCTCTGCCCCAGGCGTCCCTGATTCAGCCGCTGCTGGTCAGTTTCAGCAGCAGCTGAATCGATGCCTGCAGCAGAGCAGCTGGGGTGCTGCCGGGTTGGTCCCGCAGCCCCGAGGGGCAGCACTACGGGACCAACCAGGCAGTACCCTAGCTGCTCTGTCCCAAGCGTCCCCAAGAGCAGCTGGGGTGCTGCCGGGTTGGTCCCGTGGCGCCGCCCCTCGGCGCTGCGGACCAACCCTGCAGCACCCCAGCTGCTCTGCTGCAGGCATCGATTCAGCTGCTGCTGAAACTGACCAGCAGCGCTGAATCAGGACGCCTGGGGCAGAGCCGACTACGGAAGGGGGCTATGAGGGTCTGGGGTGGCATCCTCCCACCCCACTCCAGACCCCTCATAGCCCCCCCTTTCCGATAGTCCGGCACATCTGATAATCCGGCACCCCCTGGGTCCTAAAGGTGGCGGATTATCGGAAGTTTACTGTAGTTCCAGAATAATAAATGTCACAACTAGAGGATTAAGTTTTTGACTGACACAAAAGTAAGTTTTTGAGCATTTTTCTTCCTCGTGAGGGACTTCAAATGAAATTGAGAGGGGAACAGGATATATTTCCTGACACTGCTAGCTAGCGATTTATTTAAATTACATGTCAGATAGAGTCTCTTACACCTTAAATACCCCTGTCATAGTGGACCTAAGTGTCAGTAATTTTAGCAATGAGTGACCCATAGTTAACTTTCTTCCCCTATGTCTCAGCTTGCACAGCTCACTATGGAAAAATACCAACTACATTGTGAAAGGCAATAGTTAAATCAACTCTCTTAGCACCTTCCTGAGAAGGAAATGGAATAGTTTGGCTGAGTACAACACGGATGAGTTCAGCCTAGATAGAAAAGACAGAAAGGACATAGGAGGATGAAGCCATAGGTGGTAACATTAACACTGCCACACAGATACCGGGGAAAACAATATTCATGGTGGTAAACAATATTCTCTGTATGCTGAACACTTGGGCAGCCACCAGAGATTCAAATGCCACCCAGCTGATTAGTGGGCGGTCCACAGCCGGGCAGCATGTGTTTCAACTAGTGGTTCACATACACACATGCTTTGGTGCACATAAAGTTTATTCTGCACATGGATGGAAAAAAACAGAGGGAACACTGGTGGGAAAGTAGTGAAGGTAAAGGAACAAAGACTACAGCAAAACAGCAACTGCAACAGGCATTTACTACTGACATCCAAGAATGAAGGACAGAGAAAAGCAAAACTTCTTGAAGTAACTGAAACCCATGAAATACTATATTCCTGAAGACTTTCCCAAGACTTACGGTAGGTAACCATCACAACCAGACAGGCATCCGAAATGTCCCCAGATTACACACATAAAAGAATGATTCAGTATGAAAATAATCTAACCAAAGAAACCCTCCTGGATTTACTAATTAATGATATGGAGGAAATGAAAACATGAGAACAAGACAGTTTGGTATAGGGATATTAAATTTTGATTAATTGGCTAATCAAATAGTCAATGTAATTTGCATTGACTATTCAATTAGTTGATAAGGGCGCCTCCGCCTTTGAAGCGTAGCAACAGGTGAAAGCACTGTGGGGAGCACAGGTCAACGGGGGGACTCAAGCAGTTCTAGTCTTGCCAGAAAAAGGCAGCACGGGGGAGGCGGGGAAGTGGGGGGGGGACACTCCCCAGCTGGCCCCAGGCTGCACAGGGCGTTTCAAAGCAGCAGCGCCACATGGATTCAGGTGTCTGACCCCGGGCTCCACATGGCATTGCCGCTTTGAAGCGCCCCCTTCTCTTCCTCCTCCCTCCTCCCCCCACTGCCTCTTTCTGACAGAGACAGCAAGGGAGGGAGAGTGACTAGCCAACTAGTCGATCACATCCCTAGTTTGGTAACGCTAACTGGGAGCTGCTTTTCAAAACTGATTTATTTTGTTGACTAGAATTATAAAGCCAGAGCATGAGAGGAGCATGGAATTGCAATTGGTTTGATGTGAAACACTTGACACGGTGTCCCCCACACAAAAATTCTCAAAAATCAAAATGAAACTTCCTTGGATTCAAAACTGGCTAAAGGACCTAAAGAAAGGAAAGTGATAAATGGCAAGGTCTTGAGTTGAGGTGAAATGGCCAGTGGAGCAGGGGTTGTTAGTACATTCAGTCTCACTTGACATTTTCATAAATTCTCTGGATGGGAGAAAAAGACATCAAGTTATTGAAATTCATATACTGGAACCTGTGAACACTGGCAAGAGTAGAACGATATAAAGAGATCTAAACTGGCTGGAAATATAAAAGAAAAGTAATATAGAATTAAAGGATGAGAATAATTAATGCCAGACAGCATGGTTTTATGAAACAAAAGGTCTGATCAAACAAACCTGATTTTTTGGATGAGAATTAGCATTCGGTTGATTAGGGTAATTTCCTAGATACAACATAGAGACATCTGTAAAATGTTTGACTTAGCACTAGAGGACAGTTGGATTAAGAAATTAGGACAATACCACACACATAACATAGATTAAGGACTGGCTAACAGAGAGCTGAAGAAACTTAAACAATGAACGGTCCTGCAGCACCTTAGAGACTAACAAAAATGTAGATAGTGTCATGAGCTTTTGTGGGCCACTTCTTCAGATCAATGGAGCAAGGGGTCCAGAGGTACAAATAAATAGCAGAAAGAGAGGGGATGGGGAGGGAAAGAGAAGGAAAAATAAATCTTGTCAATTAGAGCATCCATGTTAAATGAGGCTAATAGAGTGGGCTGTAAATGCCCGATACTGAGCTTCTGATGTCATTAGGGTGTTGAATGTAGCGGCCTAACCAGTTCATGTCTTTGTATAAACCTTTATTAAAGGTGTCAAATTTGCAAATGAAGGCAAGTTCCTCAGCGTCTCTCTCCAGCTGCTTTTTGAAATTGCTTTGTGAGAGTGTAGTCACTTTGAGATCCATTAATGAGTGCCCGGGCAAGATGAAATGCTCCCCAACAGGTATGTGTTACCATTTAGAATATCTGATTTGTGTCCATTAATCCTTTCGACAATGGGGAAATCATGACTAAATGGGGATGCTTCTAGTGGAGTTCTGCAGCCATCAGCCCTGTCAGGCCTAACACATCTTAACGTGTCTCAGAGGGGGAGCTGCGTTACTCCATAGCTTTAAAAACAACAAATAGTCCTGTGGCACCTTAGAGACTAAAAAAAATATATACACAGATTGCACCTCCCAAAACCAGCAATCTCTGGTCCGGCAACATCCGTGATCTGGCACTACCACAGATGTTCTTGGATCAGAGAGCCCGGCACCCTAGTGGCAGGAAGGCTATCCAAAAGCAGGGCCAGGCTGAAGCAGCAGGAGGGGACAGGGTTGGGGCTGGCAGTAACTCTGAGCAGCCTGTAGCAGTGGGGCTGGAGCCAGCAGCAGCCCCCTGCAGCTCTGAGACCGGGTCGGGGCAGCACCCGCAGTGCAGGACTGGGCACTCCACAGCCTATGGTAGTACAGGGCCAGAGCTTGCAGGCTGCCGCAGGGCAGGAGTTCAAGCCCTCAGCAGCCCATGGAAGCAGGACCGGGGCCGGGGCTGGCAGCAGCCCCAGCAGTCTGTGGCAGCGCAGGGCCTGTGCCAGAGCCTCAGGCAGCCTTCAGGAGCATGGGGCCAGAGCCCACTGGCTGCCACGGAGCCAGAGCCTGAGCCCTCAACAGCCCCTGGGAGCCCGTGGCAGCAGGACCAGAACCAGAACCAGAGCCAATCCCCACCAGCGGGACCAGAGCTAGAGCTGGCAGCAGCCCCTGGCAGCGAGGCCGGGGTTGGGCCGGTGGCAGCACAGTGCAGCACAGAGCTGGAGCCTGTGACAGCCCATGACAGTGCGGGCTGCTGGAGCCCACAGGCAGCCTCAAGCCAGGGCAGTGGCAACAGGACTGGCTGGGACTGGGAGTAGTCAGGGGGCCCTCAGAGCTGGCAGACTGTGGCAGGGAACCTTCCCTGTTCCGGTAAATTCCTGATTCGGGGCAGGTCAGGTCCCGAGGGTGCCGGACCAGGGAGGTCCAACCTGTAGTATCATGAGTTTTTGTGGGCAAAATCCACTTCTTCAGATAAGCTGGAGTGGAAATGACAGGAACCCAGAATTTATAACAGAAAAAGAAGGGGAAAGAAAAAAAAAAAGCACCTGTCAATTGTAGTACTGGTGCTAATGAGGCTAATTGAGTGGGCTGGACATATCCCATACTTCACTTTTGATGTAAATGAGGTGTTAAATGCATGGAAGTCTAACATGTTTATCAATTATCTGAAAGTACATACAAGACTGCGGCGGATAAAAATGTGTTGCTAACACAAAGACTGGCTTAGTGGTAAACAGGAAGGAGGATAAGGCTGTCACAATCTGGACTGCTTAGTGATCTGGGCCCACTCCATTAAAATTCATTTTATTACAGCCAAATGCAAAGTTAGACAACCAAGAACAAAAAACATAAGTCATACCTACAGAGTGGGGGGACTGTATTCCGGAAAGCAGCGACTCTGGAAAGGATTTAGGAATCATAACAAATAACTAAACATAAGAGCCAAAGGCAGGGGTGGGCAACATGTGGCCCACAAACTGGACGCCGTTCACCAGAGTTAGCCCCTGGCGGGCCACTAGCCCTTCGTTTACCTGCATGTCTGTTTCCAGCTCCTGTTGGCCACAGATCGCCGTTACCTGCCAATGGGAGCTGCGGGAAGTGATGTTCCTGTCCGCACTGCTTCCCACGGCTCTCATTGGTCAAGAATGGTGATCTGCAGCTAACAGGAGCTAGAAGCAACTGTATCTGCAGACACACAAGGAAAATGAAGTGACAGTAGCCCACCAGGAGCTAATCCCGGCTAGCTGGCTCCGGTTTATTGCTCACCCCTGCCCGAACACAAAACGGGCCAATGCAACCCTTGATACATAAATAGGGGAGTAACAAGCAGAAATAGAGAGGTGGTTTTCTCTCTATACAGAGCACTGGTGAAACACATGCTGGAATACTGAGTACAGTTCTAGTTTCCACATTTTTAAAAGAATGATGAAAAACTGGAGAAAGTGCAGAGAAGAGAGACAAAATTATCTGACGGATGGAGAAAATGACGTACAGTGAGAGACTTAAGGAACTCAATCTCTTTATCTCACCAGAAAGATTGACAAGCAAGTTGATTACAGTGTATAAGTACTTTCATGGGAAGAAAATGCCAGGTACCAACATGCTCTTTAATCTATTGGAGAAAGATAGAGCAAGAAAACACCACTGGAAAACACCAGAAAAATCAAGTTTGAAATCAGACGCAATTTTTTAATAATGAGGGTACTACTAGAACAAACTACCAAGAGAAGTGGGGTTTCTCCATTGTTGGATGTCCTAATCAGCAAGACGGAATGCCTTTTTGGAAGAAATACTTCGGTCAAACACAAGATATTGGGCTCAATATAGGGGTAACTGAAGTGGGTTGTGCCCACGAAAGCTCATGATACCATTTACACGTTTTGTTAGTCTTTAAGGTGCTGCAAAACTAGTCGTTTCTTAATTTTTTAAATTCTATGGTCAGACAAGATCCAACTGGCCCCTTCTGGCCTTTACATCTATGAATGTATTCAGTAACTATTAGGCTTGGAAGGATTCTATTTTACTCGTAAATGCCAGTAAATGTCAATTTCACCATACACCAACAACTTTAACAAAACACATTTCCATTGACAATAAAAGAGCAGGTGACAGAAACATCTATCAGGAATGATCTGGATGATGTTTGGTCCTGCCATGAATGCAGGGGACTAGACTTAATGACCTCAAGACCCCTTCCAGTTCTAGTATTCTATGAAATACTTTTATAGCTAGTTAGACAAAGTAAGGAAAATGCTGGTTGAGAATTTGTAAGAGTTTTGATGTAACAATATGTACTTTGTATATTCTGACATGTGATGATGACTGTTTGTTTTAATGCATATAAAGCTTTAAGTCTTTGACTCTCGATGCTTATTGTCATTAAGTATTTACTACCTGAGTGCCCCATAATTTCTCAAAACTGTTTACATTTAAATAGATTAACAAAAGTTGCAAACCCATAACTCTATACAATTGTGAAAATTAAAATTAACAAATGTCGACATTATGCTTACAATGATCATCAATATTCTCTATGAAAACTGTACATTAAAAAAAAACTCCTGAATTTTTGCCAGGTCTGTGTGTCAGGTGGGGCTACCCTGCACTGACAGCAGAAGGGGTTAATTAAATCCAGGGATCTCTCACCTTCGAATCCGATTCGCTCTAACAAATTTAACGGGTACCAGATCAGAGGTTTGTTGCCTACTGGCAGGAGGGCCTTGGGGATGCTGGAAGTTAAGTCCATCATTCGGGATCCCCCACCAGCTGCCATCACCACCGCTTGAAACTCCATCTTGACAACTACAGGGGAGCGGCAAAGGCACCACGTTCTCGCATCAGAGGGTAAAGCTCCCCCCGCTCCTGCCCTCCCCGAGCGACCCCAGAGCACGGCAGGACCCCAGCAACCCGCCCATCCCCCGCCACCAAAGCGGCCCTTCTTCCTCCGCAGGCTGGAGCCCATCGGCGGCGGGTGCTTGACCCTCAGACTCCAGCCGGCCGCGCCCCCGACAGCTCCCGGCCCCGCTGCGCGGCGGGGCCCCGCGGGGCCGTTTATTGAACGTTCGTCCAGGGACACGCGCGTAACGGACCCGCCGGGACCCGCAGCGCGCGGAGCGGGGGGGGACCAGCGCTAGCGCCACAGCCTGGCCCGGGCCCAACGCGCAGCACCCGGCATGGTAACCCCCCCCCCGCGCTGCCAGGGGAGCCTGGCCCCGCCCCTCCCCAGCCAGGGGAGCCTGGCCCCGCCCCCAGCCAGGGGAGCCCGGCCCCGCCCCTCTCCCCCCAGCCAGGGGAGCCTGGCCCTGCCCCTCTCCCCAGCCAGGGGAGCCCGGCCCTGCCCCGCAGCCAGGGGAGCCTGGCCCTGCCCCTCTCCCTGCGCTGCCAGGGGAGCCCGGCCCCGCCCCTCTCCCCAGCCAGGGGAGCCCGGCCCTGCCCCTTCTCCCCCCCCAGCCAGGGGAACCCGGTCCCGCTCTCCTCTCCCCCCCAGCCAGGGGAGCCCGGCTCTATGGAGCAGCCGCTACCTGAGGTGCCTCCTTCGCCGGCTTCTCTCGCCCGGGAGCCCCCGCACTGACAGGACAGCAATGGCAATGGCGGCCCAGGCAGGTACTGCGCCTGCGCTGGTACCCGACGAGCGCCGAGAGAATCGATCGGCGGCCGTTCCGGCGGAGAGCGCCGAGCCATCGAGCGATCTATCTTCCCCCGGGCGGGGCGGAGGGGGACTTCAGCCCGGACTGAGAAGGAGCACGGAGTCATCGATCCCCCTGCAGCAGGCGGCGGGGACGGGGAGGAGCACAGAGCCATCGATCCCCAGGACCCTCCTGCAGGCCCTGGAGAGCAGGCGGGGGGTGCAGTCCCAGGGCAGCATCCCTGGCTGGGGCAGATGGGGCTCGCCAGCCCCCTCCTGTGGCCGGGCAGGGATGCGCAGGCTGCCATTAATGGGGGGGTTCCCCTTGCAGAGATCCGTGACTCCCATTTCCAGCGAGGCCGGGGGGTCCGTTTTCTAGGGTATCAGAGGCAGCCTGGGCAGCCCCAGGGTTGCCAGATGGTTGCAACAACAAAATAGCTGAATAACAGCGCCCCCAAACAAAAATACCGAACAGCTTAAAAAAAAAACCACCAGGAAAAAATTCTGTTGAAGGGAAAAAATGGGGGCAGAGACCGGGAGGGCTGGGGGTGTTGGGAGCCAGGGGAGGCCGGGCGTTGAGTGTTTGTAGGGTTACCAGGTGCCCAGCATTTTCACCTCCTGGCCGGGGAAAAAATCAGAAAATACCAGACATTTTAGGTGTCCGGTATTCTCTGAATTTTTTAACGGACAGGAGGCGAGAATACCGGACACCTGGCAACCCTAGTAGCCGCAGGTGATTGTGAGATCAGCCTAGCCCCGGTGGGATAGCTTAGTGTAAATGATAGAGTTTGGGTTCTCTCTTTGCCTTTTGGGCATGAGCTTTAGGGCCACCTGGGGCTCCTGGTTTTGAGCGTTTCTCCCTCAGCAGGAGGACTAGACGCTCACCAAAGAAAAAAGCACAGTGTCAAAACATGCGGGCAGCACCGTTATCTCCACAGCAACTTGTGTGTATTTCTGGGAGGGGGGCAGAGTCCCCCCAGTGCATGTCACGCTGGAGTTTGTCAGGAGACACTGGCCAAGTGTCCTTAGACACCCTCATTCACTGGACTTTGCTCTTCACTCCAAGCCCCCATTCATCACGCCGAACACTTGTTTTGCAGGGCACCTGTTCTCTGACATACCCATTTTTAGAGGGACAGTTCTGATATTTGGCACTATTAGGACCCATCTCATTCCTGATTTTTCACAATTGCGATCTGGTCACCCTACTCTTGAACTGCTGTTATTCCCAAATTCCTATTTGACAAGTAGCATGTGGAATTGGAAATATTTCGTGATCAGACAGAGGTCTGCTTCCAATTTGAACTAAACCACAGAATATGGACCCCAGATTTCTTTCCTGGCTAGGGAACCCCATTTTTTTCCCAAGGCACTCCATTTAAGAAGCATCGGCGCTGCTGTACCAATAGAAACTATTTGCACAGATGAATAATATTTTCAAGTCCAAACCAGTAGGGCTCTGGGAAAACGCCAGAGCTTCCCGACAAGAGCTAAAATTATTATAACTGGCTTAACTTCTCCCAGCAGAGGCATTGTTGCTGCCAGTCGGAGACCTCGCTGATTTGGAAGGATGTCTCCGGGACCACCAACCAAGCTCCCCAGTTGCCTTTTGAACTTAGCAAAGCAGACAGAAACCCCTGCTAACTCCAAATTCAAATCCAAGGAACAAGTTTACTGCAGCATAGCTACAGAATACCCCACCCCAGAGATCAATGGGATAACAGGCCAATGAGTTATACAGATATAAATTATCTATACAGATATAAATTATCTGTATAGCCTAAAGGCTTCTTTGCAACACACTCGTTTTACATCCAGGACACCCCACTTTTATCTACTCCCTGCTTTTACCCACACCCCCTCCTCTAATTCACTGCCTCCTAACAGTTATGACCGTATATAAAATTCCACGCTACCCACTAGATTATATAACATGTTTCTCTACTGCTTAACAATCACAAAGCTATTAATCTCATTTGATGGGGATTCCCCTTACTTTCCCTGCCTGTGCTTTCCTTGTCCTGTGTCCAAGTCAAGGGCAGTCAGGACATTCCAAAGACGGAACATGTAGTAAGACTGAAAGGCTTGGTTTGCACGCCTTGCCAAAAAGGGTAGTCCAAGGTCTTATTAACCATGCTAGGCCAACAATTCTATCGCTGACATATTAGTAACCAATCTATGCTCCATGAAATACGCTTAGGTCATGTAAGCGCTAAGAGGCTAAGTTCACTTACTCAGTGTTTCACTTCCTTGCACTCGCCCACCGGAGCCCTCTCTGGTCCCCGAGGGGCAAAAAAGGGGTCTCCCGTTCCCACTAAGAGCTGCTTCGATCTTGCACTACTGATTCTCGTAGGAGTGCTTTCCATTACCATGCACGCCAGGCAGTACGGTACTGTTGCATTGTGAGCTGCAGCGCTATTTGTATGTATCCACTTAGCCCAGTAGTTCCCAAACTTTTCGGCATCACGCCCCCTTTTTGATTTTTGAGCAACACTCATGCTCCCCCCCCCAACAGCAGCAAAACTTGTTGAGCAAAAAAAAACCAAACAAACATAGCAGCACAACTTGGGAATTGATTGGGGGCTGGGTTGCCTCACCCCCCCTCCAGAAGTTCTTCATGCCCCCCCCAGTTTGGGAACCCATGACTTAGAGGAAACCATGGATGGAGGGTGAGCACGTGTCTCTGATTGGGGGGACAGTCCCAACTGTGCCTTTCAAGTCCCAGTCCCGCGCTGAATGGCTCTGGGACAGCACTTGCCCTGGAGTCCCTCTGCCGCTGCGCCACATCTGCCCGTAGCTCGGGCAGCACCAGCCTCTCCCACTGGCAAGGCAGAGGTGCCTTCTGGCCCTGCGACACCCTGGGCATATGCCTCGATTCCTGGGTAGATTTGGTCTCAGTTTAGCCTGTGTGAGGCCACCCAGGCTCTGGCAGCTACCGGGTGTTTACACAGGCAGGCAGCAGCTGGTGCCTCAGTTTTGCCATCTGTGAAATGGGGGCAGCAGGGCTGCCCCGGCTCCCAGGGGACATGAAGATTGTCAGTGTTGGCTGATAAAGCAGTATGGCAATGGCTGCAAGTGCTCAAACATCAGCATGTCCCCTAGTTCTGACCCCAAACTCCTCCACTGAGGGGGCAGCTGCCCTTCCAGTTGGCATGGCAAGGGACAAGGCCAGGGCCTGCGGGCTGGTGACTGAGGCCGTGAAACATCCAGTGCGGGTTTCAGAGCCAAACTGGCCACCCCTCGTAACCCTGCTGCCTCCACACCAGTGCGTAAAGGGTGCAAGGTTCGAGGCCGGCACAGGGGGCTGAGACTCTGTGGCTCTTCCGCTTGCTCATCCATGGAACCACAGAGCAAGTCAATCCAGGCCCATGATGAGGCTCATTTCTCCAGGGTGTTGTCCAGAGGGACATGCCCATTAGCCCCACCCACAATCACTAGCTCCGCCCACAGGCCCACAGCAATTGGATGCTTCTGCTAAAAGGACCGCTGGTGAAATAGATAACAATAGTAATTGTTACATTTGCCATCACTAGGCTTCAGAGTCAACACTCCCTGGGTGCTCTGATTGGTCTGTCTGCAGCCTCAGACGCAGCGCGTGCAGTGCTGTGTCACATTTGGAGAGTTTCCTTCACACCTCTCGGCTGTTGCCACAGGCTGGCTGCAAACTCAGGCAGGCGTTGCTGCGTTGGTTACACTGAGCTCAACGTCAGGAGGCCAACCACCCACCCAGCAGGCTGGGCACTCAGCGGGGGTGCTTTTAAACCCAAGCGTGGGTTCAACGGACCCGTCCCTGTGCGCTGGCTTTGCCCGCTCTGTTCATTCGTGCTTTGAGAGCCTGGCTAGCTAGAGCCATTCGAGGTACCAGCTGAGCGGACCCAGCACCAAGCAAGGCCCAGTGCCCCGCACAACCAAGGAGCCGCTGCTGTGCCAGTGGTCTGGCCTAGGCACTCTGGGCGTGGGGAGGGCAGGAGGCAGACGGAGGGAAAAGACCCCTCCAAAGGTTTTGTTCATCCCCGTCTCAGGCCTTGCTCCTCCCTGAAAGCCCCCAGGGTGACTAGGGGAAACACAGACCAGCTGGGATGAGTCACCTGGCTGGTTGGGGCCTGTCTTCAGCCACCCACTGTTATTAGCTCCCATAAGTCATCCCCCAGCGGCGTCCCCGGGCCCCGCCGCACACAAAGGGGCCCATTGAGGTGCGACGGGAGGTGGGTTGTTGCTGTTGGTGTGAAATTGGAAGAACAGCTGTCTCGCTGATGACGGGGGTGGGGGGGGGGGCCTGAAGCCCACACCTGGCGCGTGAAACATACCACCCCATCCAGCCGCCATCCCCAAACCGGGTGCGGCCCTGACGTGCCGCAACAGGAACTGGGGCACAGAACCACAATTGTGCCTCTTATACATCTTCCTGGGCCTTGTCTCCAGCGGCCAATTTGTTCAGGAGTCTCCCACTTGGCCCCCTGGGGAGCAGCCCAGGTTGTGGCTGGATTCATAGGAAAAACGTGATTAACATCAAAAGGGACCGGGAACTCAGCCGAGCTCCATGCAGCTGGCTCTGGGGTGCGGCATGGCAGGAACGACGCAGCACGTGGCAACAAGGCTCCAAGACAAGAAAGTTGTGGTATCTGGAAAGTTGTGTGTGTGTGGCAGGGACCACCTCCGGAGCGGGGAGGAGAGAGGAATTCCCAGGTCACCACTTGTAGTCCTGGTACCACGCTACCTGCACATGCAGCCGATGACACGGCCACAATCAGCAGCCAGTGGGGCGCTCAGCTAAATAGCCCCCCGAACCGCCCCCTTCCGTAAGATGAACAGGACACAGCGAGTTTGCTGTTTCTTTAAAGGAGATTTGAGGAAAGGGAAGAACTGTCACGCGAAGGAGCCTGGCATTTGTGCAAGGCTGGGGCTGGGTCCCTACTGCAGCAGTGAGGCTGGAGAAAAGTAAAGCCAGACAACTTCACCTTTACTCTGCCCCCTTGTGCACACGCCTTCAAACTGGGCAGCTCTGTGGCAAGCAATGTGTTAACCAAAGCAGTAGGGAGGACTGCAGAGTTGGGCCAAACTGGGCAAGTCCCTCCCCCAACTCAGTTTTCCTCCCACCCTCCGCCTGCCTTGTCTGTTTAGATGGGGAGCGTTTGGGGCAGGGACTCTCTCTCACTGTTTGTACAGCATCTGGCACATGGGGGATGGAGGGGTTGATCATGGCTGGGGTTCAGCTGTCCTGCAGAGTCTGCTGCACGATGGGACCACGGCAGGGAAAAGCCCGTGTGCTGGGACCGTAGGGGTAGCCGCTGGACTGATTGCATTGAACGTGGAGACGAAGGCTGGGAGGCTCAAAGGGGATCGATACACCCCTCCGCACCCGCGTACACACCACCGCACGCACTGACACCCCTCCGCACCCACATACACCCCTCCGCACCCGCGTACACACCACCACACCCGCGTACATACCCCTGCACGCACTAACACCCCTCCACGTATGTGTACACCCCTTCGCACCTGCGTACACACCACCGCACGCAGACACCCCTCCACATCCACGTACACACCACTGCACGCACTGACACCCCTCCGCACCCGCGTACACACCACTGCACGCACTGACACCCCTCCGCACCCACATACACCCCTCCGCACCCGCGTACACACCACCACACCCGCGTACATACCCCTGCACGCACTAACACCCCTCCACATATGCGTACACCCCTCCGCACCCGTGTACACCCCTCCGCACCTGCGTACACACCACTGCACGCAGACACCCCTCCACACCCGCGTACACACCACTGCACGCACTGACACCCCTCCGCACCCGCGTACACACCACTGCACGCACTGACACCCCTCCGCACCCGCGTACACATCACCGCACGCACTGCCACACCTGCATACACACCACCGCATGCACTGACACCCCTCCGCACCCGCGTACACACCACCGCACGCACTGCCACACCCGCATACACACCACCGCACGCACTGACACCCCTCCACACACACGTACACACCACCACACGCACTGACACCCCCCGCACCCGCGTACACACTGTCACACCCGCATACACACCACTGCATGCACTGACACCCCTCCACACCCACATACACACCACTGCATGGACTAACTCTCTGCACCCACATACACACCACCGCACGCACGAACACCCCCTCCGCACCTGCGTACAGACCACCGCATGCACTAACACCCCTCCGCACCCACGTACACACCAGCGCACACACTGACACCCCTCCGCACCTGCATACACCCCACTGCACACACTAACACTCCTCTGCACGCACGCACACACGCTAACTAGAAGGAACAAGCAAGCGCTTGTGTGCCTACGACACCCCAGCTGGCGTAGGATTTGCCCTACTGCAGCGCCTCTGTGTATTGGCTGTTGAGTTCAACGTAACTGTCCCAAACAACCCCTTGGGCCAGGGGTTCCCAGTCAGGCAGGCCGCCGCATGGCCTTGTCCAAGTGCACGGCCCTTAGTGGTGCTATGCTGTGGAAATGCCATGCACTGGGCGGCTGCCCCAGGCGCTAGGAGAGCGCCAGCACCCAAGGGGCTGGGCACCTAGGCTAGCCAACAACGCCCTCAGCCGGGTCTCTGCCATGCTGCTGGACAGCTCCAGCTCCTGCCAGTAGAGGTACCAGGTACACACGGCGGCACGGCAGCGTACAGGGGCTGAGGGTTGGCCCCTTGTCCAGCCAGGGTGCCAGGGAGCACAGCAGGGTGGCTCGGACCTGTGCTTCCGCCAGCCCAGGGAAGTGACCGGCTCCACCTGGGACCAGGAGCCCGCTGGCTTCGCAGCGTCTCCTCCAGCCTCCGTGACCTGCTGCTGGTTCTGGAGGCCCCAGCTCTGAGAGTCCTGGACTGGGCCAGGGCAGAAGCTGTTGTCAGGCTGTTGGTGAGCACAGAAGCGAGGACTGTTGTCAGCCTGTTGGTGAGTCTAGAGTTTTTATTATTCCAGCCACCTAGCCACACACAACCGGCCAAACAGCCACATGTGGCTAGTGTGTTGGACACCACAGGAGCTGCTGTTCAGCTGCGGGTGAGCCCAAAGCGGGGAGCTGTTCTCCGGCTGGCGGTGAGCATGGGGCTGGCTGCAGGGTGCTTAGGGTTCTGACCCGTCGGGTGTTGCTGGGGGAAGCCCATGGAGCAGAAAAGCCCACGGGCTGTACCCCAGAACCTCCAGCCTGCCCTGGAGCTGCCTGTACCCCAGGGAGCTGGTTTGGGCTGCCAGGGGACCATCCCCCTATCCCTGCCCCGCTGCCACATTCCTGCTGCCCAGCTGTGCCCTGCCACTCGCCGGGGGCGGCTGCGATGCCGGTTCCCCCCGGCCCGGAGCAGGGTCTCCCCTCATACTCTGCCTCCCCCACTCACCCAGCTGCAGGCCTGACCTGACCTGCTGGACTTTACTCTCCCTTGGGGAGCGGAGCAGCCGCCTGCCTGTGGGTGGTCTGGGCACGCTGGCCCTGGGAGCTCACAGCGCTGGGGCGCGCAGACACCATCTGCCCTGCCAGCCACTGCCCCCCCGCCAGGGCCTGGGGGCCATGCTGGCCACCCCAAAGGCACCGGGGAGCCCTTTGCACCCAGACCCATTAACCCTCCCTGTGCCGCAGCAGAACCCGACCAATCCTCACTCTCTTGGGGCTGGCAGCTCCCCGCCCCTCCCAGCCCTCACCCGACCCCCAGCTGCCCTCAGCCATGGGCCTCACAGGACTCCTGGGTCCCTTTGACGGCGCAGGCCCTGCTGCTGCCCAGCTGCACCCACAGAGCAGCACTGACCCGGGAGACACTGAGGCAAATATCCCCTTCCCCGCTGCCTCCTCCGGCCCCCGCTGTGCCCGCCCCACTGCCCATAGGGGGAGGACTAAGAACTGCCCCAGGCAGAGCTGCCCGCGGGGTTCCCCCGGCTCAGGCGGTTCTGGGCCCTGCGGTGTCACAGAGGGAGCCGTGCGCTGGCATCACTAGCCAGGGCGCCCCCTCCAGGCAAGAGCTGGCGCTGCAGCACACCTGCCCCGCTCAGCCGCCCCACATGGCCCGGAGCCTGGACCCCCGGGCTTGGTCACAGCCTAATCTACTCTGTCTGGGGAGCAAGACCCCTCCCCAGCAGCCTCCCACCCAGACACCACCTCTCCGCCCCGGCGAGGCCCCTCAGCAACCCCTCTCTCCGTTCAGCAGAGCGGGTTCCCGTTTCCTCCCTGGCGTCCCGTGTGGGTAACTCCTCCATCTGGCTCAAGAGCCAGCATGGAAATGCAGCCCCCTCTGGGGTGGGACCCAGCAGCTGTTTCCCAGCACACAGCACTGGTGCGCCATGGGGGCAGGCAGGTGATGGAGAATCCCGTTTCAGCCGAAAGGGCAGCGGGCACAGGCTGGGAAGACATGGGGCTGGATTCCAAGGGGGGGCCTTGGGGTGCCACCTTCACAGCCTGCTCCTTTTAACTGTGCCGTGCCCTGCCCCCAGCCCCTTCCCTCCGTAGCTACAGGGCCCAGACCCAAGCAGCTCCTAGCACAGACTGGGGCAGAGGGGCCGTAGTCTGGATTGGAGCTGGGATTGAGGGAGCCAAGGGGCCAGAGCCACCCCCCGCAACACACAGTGTGCAGCACCCCCTGCTGGCCACAAGAGCTAGGTGCAGAGCAGCAGCATGACGTGCCACCCAGGGCAGGGATCTCAGGGCCAAGTGATGCCCAGGTGGGAAGGAAGCCCAGCCCTTTTCGGGGCACAGTCAGGCCCCTATGGCAGGCAGCAGTTGTGGTGGGGAAGCCTCGGCCACTGGCTGCCTGGGATCTGTGTCGGGCTGGGAACGCTCTGTGTGGGACATTACTCACTTTGGCACGGGCAGTCTTCCCAGCCCCGCCCAGGGCCCTGGTGCCAGCAGCTGCCTTCCTGGCATCTAGCGCCGCCGTGGGTGGCCCAGCAGCTTTGGCAAGAGGACTGCAGTCCTAGGGAGCAGGCCAGGTCTTCCTGCGGCTGCGGGAGCGGGGCTCTGGGCCAGGGAGAGGCACCGGGGGTGTTTTCTGCACCAGGATTCCAGCTAGCAGGAGGGTGTTGCCAGTGGGAGCTGGCTGGGCCCGGCCTGGCAGCAGAGGTTATGGGTTGACTCACGTGCCCGCTCATGGCCCCGGCTGGTGCTTCAGCAGGAGCAGAGCAGAAAGGAGGCGGGGGGCAGGGCACCAGGATGGGGGCAGCCAAAGGGCCAGTGCCCTTCCCCCCCCCAGCTCAGCACCGCTGCCCATGGCAAGAGGGCAGAGTCCTGGGCGCTTCACCCCCCCAGAGGTTCGCTGACCCCCGGGCAGGAGCTCACAGGGCAGCTGCTAACGACCCCGGCACGCAGGGCTGCCCCTGGGCGCCGGAACCATCGCCCTGCAGCAAGCGGCGCAGCTCCGGCCGGGGGGAAGCAGCCGAGAGCCCAAGCGGCTGGGCCCAGGAAGCGGAACGACCCTGGGCCCAGGCCAGGCCTCCTCGGCCCTGCTTCTCCTGGCCGGCTCGACCAGGCAGCCTCTGGGATGAAGCAGCGACTCTCCTGCCTCCCTGGGCAGGGCCTGGCCCTGGCTCTGCCAAGAATCATGGGCATTCAACTCAGGCACCACCCAGGGAGGGGGAAAGAGCCAGCAGCACCTGCCCTGCCCCAAACCAGGGAGTGGAGCCCCTACGCCCAGGGTGATTCCCACCCCAAGCCCTTCCTCTGAGCCCTCCCAGGCCTGCTGGCACCGCCCCAAAGCAGCAAAATCCCCTCCCCTCGAGCTAGTTCTAGTGCCGAGCCCAGGCGGCTCTGAGCACCCGCACGTCCTGCTGGGCACAGGGGAGCCGGGGCCGGAGCTGGGGGTGGTGCAGATCCGCCCCAGAGGAGCCTTCCGCCTTCCTAGCTCTTACCCGCTGGGCCTGGCACATGCCGGGGGAGCAGGCTGGCCGGGCAGAGTCTAATCACACAGCGCCCATGGGGGGGCACAGCTCCCTGCCCCATCCCCCCGCTGCGCCTGGGCCCCTCCATGTCACTCGGGGGGAGCTGGCACAGGGTTCCAGGCTGTGGGTCAAAGGCAGCCCCAGCGGGCAGCAATCGGGAGTTGGTGGGTGTCAGGGGGTGAGGGGAGCCCCGCAGCTCCACAGCCAGCAGCCCTGGGCCCCCTCCAAGAGCGGCCAGGGGCTGAGGGGCCCTGTGGGGCTGCTGGCCCCTTGCTGACACACTGACCGGAGCAAGGCCCAGCCCTGCCCTGTGCCAGGGGCATGCAGACAGCACCCCAAGGTGGTCTGGCAGTTGGGGGGGCCCCCTGTACCAGCCCAGCCTTTGGGAGCTCCCAGCACCTCACACAGGCCTGGGCCCAACCCCCGCTAGCAGCCCCATGGGACAGAAGAGGGAACCACAGCACAGCCGAGCCGGGACCCCAGGAGCCCTGAGCCCCAGGCCCCTGCTCTCGCCCAGCCCCCCCCGGGGAGCAGCTGAACCCGCCTGCACCAGAGCACAAGGGACGCGCCCCTGCAGGCCTGGCCTGAGGGGCTCCAGGACTCCCTCCCCGGCCCGCGAGGCAGCCAGCTGCACCGCGACCCCCCCGCAGCCATGGCAGGGCAGGGAGGGTGCCTGGCTAGATGGTGCCATGGAGCAGCTCGGCCTTGGCCACTGGGGCCGCTACCCCAGGTCAGGCGTGGGGGACCCGGGGTAGGGCGCAGGGGCTGCAGCAGGCCTGATGCGACACCTGCTGGCCAGAGTGGTGCACTGCAGGGCCTGTCCCAGGCGGGGATCCTCTGCAGAGGAAGGGGGTCACAGCTGGGGGATGTAGGGGGCAGTTAAACTGAAGGGAGGGGGGGGCTGTGGAGAAGGGTCAGGAATGCTGGGGGCTCCGTGGCATTGTTCCCCATGACTCCGTGCCACAGGGGGACGTTACAAGAGGACACGCCCCACGGCACCGGGCTGCTGGGGTGGACACGCCCCCAGCCCCTCCAAGAGCGGCGGCAGGACGCAACTTGGGAAACAACAGGGCCGCACGTATTCCTGTACAGCCCGCCAGGGCAGAGCCGCTGGTTCTGATCACGCGCCGAGCGGGGCGGGACGGGGGCAGGAACTTGGCCCTTAGAGACGGCCTGGAACCGGCTGTCCTGTCGCTTCCGCAGGAGACGCCCCTTCACGTCCTGCCGTGCGGCTGCAAACCCCCTGCCGGGCTGCACCCCAGGGGCAGGTGGAGCACGCGTGAGTCCTGCGAGCGCGTGCGGGTGAAAGGAGACGCAGGTCTAAGCTAGCGGCACAGCGCTGTCCCTGCCCCTCGGGAAGCCGAGGCCCCGGGGAGCCGGGCTGGTTCCGGCCCTGCCCCGGAGCCAAGCCGACACCAGGTGTTTATTCACTACACATGTTTGGGGGGGGGGGAAGCGGGGGGAAAATCCGTGCAGAGCAGTCTCAAGGCGCCATCAGCACTGGGGGGGCCGGGGCGGCTCAGCCCCACGCCGGCAGCATCACTCCTCCCAGGGGCTCATGTCCGTGTCAATGGCCACGCAGTTGTAGGCCGCGTAGCGCAGCTTCTCCTCGCACACCTTGGCGCTGGAAAAGAAGAGCCGTTGTCACCGCCCGCGGGCCGCTGGGACCAGCCAGGCACTGCTAAGCCACAGCTTCAGCCTCCCTGGACACTGGGGGAAACTGAGGCACGGCCAAGCGGCAGAGCCGGGAATGGAACCCAGCTTTCGTGCTGCTGGGGCCCACCCCTCCACCCCACACCCAGCTGACGGGACCCTCCCCGGGACCGGCGCTCTGACACGGAGCTGTGGGGCTCAGCCCAGGGGGCAGCCAAAGTGGCTGCTGGCGGCACGACTCACGTGGCGTAGTTGGGGAGGTAGAGGGAGCTGGAGCAGGTGGAGGATTCGGGCAGCGCATCCGTCGTCTCCGAGCTGGGGAGAGAGGACAAGCAGCTCAGCCGCGCCTGAGAGAGAGCGCCCCGGCACAGGGACTCCGGCACCCAAGCAGGGGCACTGCCCTGCCAGGGCGGGACACTCACCCCAGCTTGTCCGGGTAGATGTAGATCCGAGCCGGGAGGCGGCTCCGGCCGGTGACAAACCTCAGAAAGCGGCTGCGATCCTCTGTGGGGGAGAGAACAGCGTCAGCGGCCCCCGGGCTGGGAGGGAGCCCACCGGAGCCGGCCAACGTGCCCGATCACTGCGCCCGGCGGGTCTGTCTGCAGCTCTGGGCTCAGCCATGTGGGGGCAGCCTCACGGCCCAGCAGGCAGGGGGTCCCCCAGCTCTCACAGGCGGAGAGAAGGGCCCTGCCTGGGCAGCGGGTCCCAGCTGTGTGTGTGTAGGGGGGGGCTCAGGCCTGGGCGGCAGACACAGGGCCCTGCTTTGGGAAGCCACACGAATCGGCTGGGCTTTGGAGAGACCCGGAAGCCTCTGGGATCCGGCAGGAGCCAGCACCCTGGGCCGTGGCGGTAGGGAAGGCCGGGCTCACCGTTGGTGAAGTTGCTGAGCGCCTCCCAGAAGTACTGGACCCTGGTGTCCGACGGCTCGAAGTCCTCAAACCGAGCTGGGGGAGAGACAGAGAAGTGGTGAGACAGAGTCCGGCTCCTGCCAGGTCAGTGCTGAACCGCTCCCTGCCGGGACCCCGGCACCCACTCCACACCCCCCCCACGAGTGCCCAGATCCAGGGCGCACGGCATGTCCCCTCCGGGAGGCGCCTTTACCAACAGCGCCGGGGCTCAGACAGCAGGGCGGGAGCCAGGGCCCAGCCAGCGGCGCCAGCAGACACCTCCCTGTCCCCCACCGGGTTCCCCACAGCCCCTGCACTTACTGAGCTTCTTCAGGGCGTCCACCGTCACCTCAGGGTCCCCGCAAACCTTCTTCTCCAGCTCCTGCCAGGTGAGGAGGTCGAGGACGGCTTGGGGCACCACCCTGAGCAGCCCAGCCTGCATCGCGGTGATCTGGGGGGAGGCAGAGCAGCCGGGGGAGGGCCCCGGAAGGGGTTAGAGCCCCGCACGGCACCGCTGGGGTGCACTGGATCCCACCAAGGGCTGCAGCGTTAGAGGGGAATGGAGCCTCGGTTCCTCAGGGCACAGGAGCTCCGCAGGGCTCCACACAGGGCTGGCCATTAGCACAGCCAATGAGAGCAGTCCACAGTGCTCCCTGACATACACGTTAACGGACACAACCCCCATGCTTCAGGGCACAAGTCACCTCTTGGTGGTGGGGACAGGAAGGAACGTGCCCTGGGGCAAGGTTCCACACAGAGCCCCAGGAAGTCAGCCGCCCCAGCTGGCGTTACCTGCTCCTTGCTCTCCTCCAGCCGGGCCTTCTGCACCAGGCGGATGAATTCCTGGCGGTCCTCGTAGCGCACCACGGTGCTGCCACCGTTGGGGATCAGCTCCACCATGCGCTGGTCGCTGAGCACTGTGGTGTAGGTCAGCTCCTTCCCGAACTTGAACTCAAAGGTCTCCTTGTCCATCACCTCCATCACCTCCAGGAGCTTCACCTGCACGGCCGGGCGAGAGCACACGCTGAAGAGCGACACCACCGGCTGCCCGGGCAAGACCCAGTCCTCACCCTGCCCCGGACAGCGTCGGGGCTAGGCCAGGGGGCAGAGCAGAGCCCAGCTTCCCGCAGCAAAGCAGAGCCTGGCATGCTGGGACAGGTCTCCTCCGAGGGCTGCACCGTCCCCTGGCATGCTGGGACCGGCAGTGCCCTTGGCCCGCACCGCCCCTTGGCCCAAGCCAGAGCACGGCATGCTGGGACCGGCAGTGCCCTTGGCCCGCACCGCCCCTTGGCCCAAGCCAGAGCACGGCATGCTGGGACCGGCAGTGCCCTTGGCCCGCACCGCCCCTTGGCCCAAGCCAGAGCACGGCATGCTGGGACCAGCAGTGCCCTTGGCCCGAGCAGTGCCCTTGGCCCGCACCGCCCCTTGGCCCAAGCCAGAGCACGGCATGCTGGGACCAGCAGTGTCCACAGGCTGCATGGCCCCTTGGCCCAGGCTAGAGCACGGCATGCTGGGACTTGTAGTCTCCAAGGGCTGTCTCTCAGCACTGACATGAGGGCACCGAGCTGGGGCGGCTCGGAGCCTGTTTCTGGGGTCACAGGCGGCCCCACACAACCGGCCCAGTCCCCGCGTGCTGCCCATGGGGAGGGGGCGCCGTCCTGGCAGGCCCGGCCCACACACCCGCCCAGCCCCGCTCACCAGGACGGAGTCCACGGCGGGGAAGTCCTTGCCCCAGCTGACCTCCTCGCCCGTCAGCTGTTTCCACACGAAGCCCGGCAGCGCCAGGACCTGCAGGGGAGGAGACGCGGGGCTGGGAGCGCGGGCGCAGGGACCCCTCCCCCACGGCATGCCAGCACCCTGGTGAGGCCAAACCTCAGCGATGCCTCCCAGAGAGTCCGGCCCCACACGCCCGCCCAGGGAGGGAGATTTCACGTCCTCTCTGACGGGGGCATCAGCGCTACCGAGGGCACGGGGCTGCCACGTCAGTGATCCGACCACTAGGCCTCACGCCTGCCCAGCCCCCAACGCCAGGGCAGCCGGCACAGTCGAGCGGGGGAGGAGCCTGCCGACGCTGCCCTGGTTTCTATTTACTGCCCAATGATCACGGATTGCCTCGGTTCTCCCGAGCCCCCAGCAGGGTCCCCGGGCCGTGTCTGCAGGGGACACACCACAGGGGGGTGACCAGGGACTTGCCATGGCCCCCCCACGGTGCTGGGCTCCCCCTGGCTCTGCCCAGGTCGCTGACTGGCTCAGGCAGGGGGAGCAGGGCTGGGGCCCGTTGGGGGAGCCCAGGTCCCGGCTACGGGTTGCCATGGTGCCCGAGCGTCGCCCTCCCACGCCGAGGCTGGGCCTGCAGCGAGGGCCCCCCCCGGCAGGACTCACCAGGAACTCCTTGCCCCTCAGCGCCGCTCCCATGAGCTGCCCGATCCACTCGTACTTGGCAAACTCCTTGCAGGACGGATTCGGGACGTACATGTCCCTGGCCTCGCCCGTGCCGTTCCCCTGGAACAGAGACCTGCTCAGGGCTCCCCGCCAGACCCGCTCGCTCCCCTGCGCCCCCCCACTGGCTGCCGCGAGGACTGGGGCTCACAGGCTGCGGGGGGCTCCTCTGAGACCCCACAACTCTCCCTCCTGCCCCTCCCCTGCAGTGTGACCCTGCCCCGCACCCTCCCTCCCAGGACACCCTACGGACCCCAGTGACTCCCGCGCAGGCTGGGAAGCCAGGAGGTGGCACCAGCGTCCCATGAGAAAGGAGGGGAGGGCAGGTTGGGGCCTCAGCCGCGGCCACACGGGGAACCCGGAAAGAGGGCACGGTGCCCAGGCTGGGGGGGGTCGTACCCTGCAGGACAGCGGTAAGGCCCCCAGCAATACTCCCAGTGAGGGGCAAGCAGCCCAGCCCCACACCCAAAGCGAGGGCGCGTCTCCTACCGGCAGGGCCTGCCCGACAGGCATGAGCTGCCGCTCCCCAGCCCAGAGAGCAAAGTCACCCCCGCTACGAGCAGCCCTGGCCCCCGCTGACCCGCCCCCCGGTACCTGGTTGGAGGTGCGGACGAAGAAGGGCAGCGGCACGGGGCTCTCTGCCGAGCTGGGACACAGCTCCTCTGACATGTCCGCCAGGCTGTCCCGGAACCCGCCTCCTGCAGCCCGGAGACCCCCCAGCGCCATGAGCCGAGCCCAGGCCGCCGGCTGGCCGCCAGCCATACAGCCCCCCGCCTTGGACTGATGGGGAGCCTCCTCCCGAGCAGCTCCAGGGCCGTGCCCAGGGTCTTCAAAGCACCCCAAGAAAAGCAACCCTCAGCCCCTTGTCCAGCCCCACCCTGACCCTGGGGGCGGCCCAGGGGCAGCACCAAGCCTGTCCCCCCCCCCTGCTGAGCCCACCCCGACAGCAGTGCGGCTGGATCACGCTGCCCTGCCCAGCTCCCCTGCCCCGGAGCGCCCGGCGGGGAGGGGCCCAGGCCAGGCTCGGCCCTGGGGACGCACCTTGGTCGATGATGCCCTCGGCAATGAACTTGCACTCCCACCACTGGTCGTCGCGCAGCGGCCACCTGCGGGGAGCCAAGGCGGCAGCTCAGAGAGCAGAACTCAGAGCCCACGGGAAGGGCCAAGCAGCACCCCCTGGACAGGGACAAGGGCCTTTGTACCCACCCTGGAGGGATCAGCTCTTTGCCCTCTTTCCGACACTGAGCTTTGGGATGCTGGCCCTTCCCCCAGGGGTGAGGCTCATGTCCCCTCTCTCCTGGCATTGGACAGCCCCAGCCCCGCACGTCTCCCCCGCCTCGGCAGCAGGGCCCCTTACCTGTAATCCAGGGGCTTCTCGTACTTGTCAGAAGGTTTGAGGCCCTCGTGCACCTAGAGCAGGCAGACACGAACGAGACTCAGCCCTCGGCGCCGGTACCCTGGGAGGCAGGGCAGCGCTACTCTCCCCGCACAGATGGGAACTGAGGTGGGATGGGCGAAGTGACTTTCCCATGGTCGAACAGGGAGTCAGTGGCAGAGCAGGGAACTGACCCCCCCCCACCCAGATCTCCCACATCCCAGGTAGCACCGTAACCACTGGGCCTTCCTTCCCTCCATCATGCCCGCAGCATGGTGGGCCGGGGGTAGGCAGGAGGCTCCGAGCAGCATATCACGTCCCCACTGGGAGCGGAGCAGCCATTGGCGTGAAAGGCTACAGCACGGAGAAAGCCACGCCCGCAAGGGAACCGCAGACAGACCGATCCGGCTCGCCCCAGCCCAGACGGACGCACACCAGAGCGACACACAGACAGCAGCACCTCCCCCCATGGGCTGCCCACCCCTTAGCACACCAAGGCAAACCCGCACACACATCCTCACATCCCTTTAGCTCCTCCCACCCCCATGGCTCCTCCCACTCCCGCCGTTTCCGTGTCTCCCCCGTGCCGGGCACCTCTCCCCAGTGTAGCCCCGCCCTCTCCAGACCCAGAGCGCCACGGATTCTCCCAGCCCCCGCCCTGGCCAGCTGGAGGAGGGGCGGGCAGGCGGGTACCTGGGTGAAGACGGCGTTCTTGCAGCTGGGGTCCAGGGCGGGGTTGTCGCGATGCTCCATGGCCAGGCGCCGGTTGATGTAAAGACGCGGCATGAAGTTGGGCTTGCTGGTCTCCGAGTCCTTGAGGCACTGGGCGATCAGCGCCGTGCGCCGCTCCGACAGCAGCAGGAACTGCTTGATTTGCTGGCACGGGCAAGCGGGTTCGAGAAACTGCCGCCCTGTGCCCGCCCGTGCAGGCGGGAGGGTCTCTGCCACGGGCCCCCCGACATCACCTGTCTACACGCCCCACCCCGATGTCCCAGGGCATCTCCCCCACGTCATTCTATAGGCTCACACCACTCGGCACCCCCGGTTTTCCCTGCATTGACCCCTTGAACGCACACCTGGCCCTGCCGGCTCCCCGTGGACTCCCCCCCCGGCCTTGCCTCCCACAGCGCCCCAGACACTTCCACTTTCGAGGGGACACCCAGGCGGCAGCTCCGCCTTGGGCACCGGGGGGCGCTCACCTCCCCCTGGCTGCACTTTGGACTCCTGGGCAGGGGGGAGCCTCGCGCCGCAGCCCCCAGGGCTAGGGAGGGAGGGGAGCCCGGCTGTTGCTCACCTTGAGCCAGCTGAACGTGCCGACCGTGTGGTCCCAGGCCGGCACGATGTGGTGCAGGACGCTGTCCAGGAGCTTGACAAACCTAGGAGAGCAAAGGGGGCTGCTCAAGACACGGGGCAAGGCCTGGGCGCCCGGGCACAACGCCCCCGGGAACGGCACCAAGCGGGGTCGGCAGTGCTGCAGGGTCAGTCCCATCGGTTGCTGGGCTGACCCCGACACCCCAGTGCGGCACTGGCAGAGGCTGTGCTGTGGACAGCGGGCGCTCTCCTCGCACTCAGTGCTGACCCCACAGTGCGGCACTAGGGGGCGCTGTGCTGTAGGCAGTGCTGGGTAGGGCTCAGCAGGGGGCGCTCTCTCTCCCTCGCACTCAGTGCTGGTCCCACGGTGCGGCACTAGGGGGCGCTGTGCTGTAGGCAGTGCTGGGTAGGGCTCAGCAGGGGGCGCTCTCTCTCCCTCGCACTCAGTGCTGACCCCACAGTGCGGCACTAGGGGGCGCTGTGCTGTAGGCAGTGCTGGGTAGGGCTCAGCAGGGGGCGCTCTCTCTCCCTCGCACTCAGTGCTGGTCCCACGGTGCGGCACTAGGGGGCGCTGTGCTGTAGGCAGTGCTGGGTAGGGCTCAGCAGGGGGCGCTCTCTCTCCCTCGCACTCAGTGCTGACCCCACAATGCGGCACTAGGGGGCGCTGTGCTGTAGGCAGTGCTGGGTAGGGCTCAGCAGGGGGCGCTCTCTCTCCCTCGCACTCAGTGCTGGTCCCACGGTGCGGCACTAGGGGGTGCTGTACTGTGGGCAGTGCTAGGCAGGGCTCAGCAGGGGCGCTCTCTCCTCCCACTCAGTGCTGACCCCACGGTGCGGCGCTAGGGGGCGCTGTGCTGTAGGCAGTGGGGCAGGGCTCAGCAGGGGGCGCTCTCTCCCCTCGCACTCAGTGCTGACCCCAATACCCCAGTGTGGCCAGCACTAGGGAGGGCGCCTCTTTGGGACGAAGAGCGGCAGCTGCAGGCCCCGCCCACAAGTGATGGGAAAGGGCCTGTGAGATCCCCCGACAGCGATGGCGGGGTGATCCTGGTGCCCGGGCCAGCCCCCACTGTGCCTCCCCAAGCCCCGTGGCAGCTCCTGGATCCGGGATCCCTACTCGGCCTGCCGGGAGCGTCGCTGGAGCAGATCGACCTGCCACCCTGTGCTCTGCACCCGGGGGGGGCCCCGCGTTCTCTCTGGGCGCAGAGCTGACCCGCTCAGCGCCCCCTGCTGGCGTCCCCAGGCGGTACCTCTGAATGACCACAGCCCGGCGGTACAGCAGGTCGGGGTCCGTCCCTTCCAGGCGGGGGTAGCGCACCAGGCTGGCCTGCTGGAATGTGTCCGCGCTGAGTCCCAGCTCCCGCTGCCGGGACGACTTGATCTTGATCCCTCGGAGACGGACGTCGATCCCGTCCTCTGCTGAGAAAGGGACGGCTGATCCAGCAGGCCAGGAGCGCCCGGGCCGCAGACACACCCTGGGGGCGCCCGTCCCATCCCGGGGCAGCCTATTTCCCTATCGAAGGGCCCAGGACATCGCACCTGGCGTGGGGCGAGTTTGAACTAGAGACGGAACCGAGCCGCCAAGCCCCAGGAGTGTTGGGACCCGGGCTTGTCTCTATGAAGAGGCACCTCAGCGGCCCCAGGGCTGGGCTTCCAGAGGCACCCCCAGCGGGAGAGAGACCGGGGTGGGGCGTGAGGCTCCTCATCCTGCAGGTGCCCCCCAAGGAGGGCTGTGGCCTCATCCCTCTTCCCAGCAGCCAGCTGGTCACCTCGCTCGGCACCAGCCCAGCTCCCTTAGCTGCCCCGCAGGAGAGGGCAGGTGCTGTGGGGAGCGGGACGATCTCGGGGGAGGGGGCGCTCCTCAGAAGCGGCCCCCCAATTGTGCAGGGCAGCACAGCTCTTGTCCCCACCCACCTCTACACTCCACGATGCGGATCTCGATGACGGGCAGGTGCGTCGTCATGTCCTCCAGCACACACACGTCGCCGATATAGCTCCTGGAACGACAGCGCGGGGGGTGTCAGAGCTACCCACTCATGCCCCCCCCGCCAGTGTCCGTTCTCCCCAGGCCAGAGAAGAGGTGCTGCGTAGTGAGCAGGAGTGAACGGTTGGAGCTAGACCCTGGGGATTCAGCTCCCCGCCCGGCAACTGACTTGTCACATGACCTCGGATGGTGACATAGGGAGCCCACACAACCGTGTTTAGCCCACAGGGTCCCTTTCAATCCATGCGTTCTGCTTTTCCAGGACGGTGGGCAAACATCCTCCCGGAGGAGAGCCTGAAACAGGAGGCTGTACGGCAGAGGCCTGGTGCCAGGCCTGAGGCCTGGACTAAAGTAGTGTCCAAAACTTGCTCAGCGAAGGCAAAGTAACGTTCTGCGCAAGAGGCGGGCTCTGCTCACAGTCGGGCAAGAACAGGGACGGTGTTGCAGAAACACACCTACGAGGTGCTAGGCACAAGCCACGCAAGCACATTCCAGGGCAGCAAGGGAACAATCGGACACCGGCTCATGCCCGACAGACAGCAGGGACCCAGCCATCCTAAGGATACAGTCAGAGTGACAGTGCGATGGTTGGGGTGGCTTTGATTGAACCGACATGTATAAGGGAAGGGGTGGCATCCAGGTGCGCCAGGAGCAACGTGTACATTGTTGGTATCTGTGTATAACGGTGCCTCTCCATGGGGCTGGCCTTGTCTGGCCTAGGGGGCAGTGGAAAGTCCTGCCGCTGGCTGAGCCGAGTCCAGTCAGGGGACACACGTTCTTAGCACCCTTGGAGAGTCAGCCAGGTGCTATTACTGCTCTTTGACTGGCAATAAACCTGGCTGGGTGCCTTCGCCCCTTCTCTGACTCTGTGGTCATTGGGCAGTTCGCCCGAGGGCGGCTTCGCCAAGTCTGCGCAGAGCCGAGGAGGCACACACAGGGAACACACCCGCAGCCAACAGCGGACAGACCATCACGTGGGTAACCACTGTCAACACACACCCGTCTCTGCCAGGGCTGGACAATATTTTATACCTTCCCCCCTCGGCTGTGAGCTCTCTGGGGCAGGGCCTGCCTCGTGGCCCCGTTTGTACAGGGCCAGGCCCTTAGCTGGGGCTGGCGGGCGTTCCCACACTCCACACAGGGCAGCACCGCTCTCAGAGCTGCCGGCGGCGTGACCACATGGCAGGGCCCGGCGCCTAGAGGGCCCTGCAGGCAGGTGCCTCTCGCTCTCCCTTTGACCGTCCAGAGGGAGAAACTGAGGCACAGCGCTGGGAGGGCCTTTCCCAAGCAGCCAGAGGGAATCCCCAGCAGCGGAAGTCCAGGCCACTGGACCGACCCGCCCAAGCCCCACTCACTCGTCAATGCCCACGTCACTCAGCTTCTTCAGAGTGTCGCCTTCCCCGCCGTACACGGCGATCCTCTTCGGCATGTAATTCTCGTCCGTGGTGTCCACCGTCAGCAGCAGCTTCCTGTGGGGGAGGGGACAGACAACAGCTGGGCTCCCTGGCACCGAGACCCCAGCCCAGCAGCTCCGAGTCCCTCCACAGCCCAGGACTCACACCGACCGGGGGGTCCCTGAGAAGCCCTGGGAGATGCAGCCTGCGGTGGCCATGAGATCCCCCTGTCCACCAGCTCCCACCCATCCTGCAGGAGTGGAGGGGCGCGGGGACGGCCCCTGGGCACCCGCGTGGGCGCTGCTGGTGAGCCGCCCGCCTGCCCGTGGCCACCCCCGGGGCACACGCCCCCAGGCCCAGCCACGGCGGAGAGCGAAGGGGCCGGCGCTCACTTGACGATGGTGCCTTTCTTCATGGTGAGCCGCACCCAGTGCTGGCCCTGGGAGCCGTCGCTCTCCCAGTAGGTGTCCGGGTTGCCGTCCGTCAGGCACGACACGTTGAAGTCCTCCTGGAAGGAGGGGGAGGGAGAAAAGGAGTCAGCCGGAGGGAGCCAGGTCCTGCTCTGTGCACACATGCTGGGCACCAACCGACGCCAGTGAGTCCCAGTGTGGGGGGAGGGTGTGTGCCCGGCTGCTTCTGCTCCAAGGGTGGCGGGGGGGCCAGGGGACTGGGCGGGAGCAGGCACCGTGCCCCAGCTGATGCCGAACTCAGAGCCCTGCTCCCACCTCCGGGTCTCCTCTGCGCCCCCAGAGCACCCCCTGACCTCCCCCAGCAGGGGGTGAGGCCCTAACGATTCCCCGCCCCCCTCAGGACACTGCTCCCCTCCTGCGCCACGACAGGTCGCCCGCCCGGAAGCCAGAGGAACCCCAGGCAAGCCAGGCCGGGCGGCCAAAGCGTCACAGCGCAGAGTAGACCGGCTGGTCCCGGGCCCCCGTACCGTGTAGGAGGAGACGTCGATGCTCTCCACATACTGCTTCACGCTGCCCAGGTTCTCGTCCTCCTTCCCCAGGTGATCGTACAAGAAACGCACCAGGTCCTCATCGCACTCGTAGCTCCACGTCGGGGGCACGCACCTGCCGGCACACGCGGGGTTAACCCCCAGGCGGCCCAGTGCCAGACTGACCTTACGGAAGCCCCCTCCCCCCGCCCGGGAGCTGGATGGGACACCCCAGAACCCAGCACACTGTCCCTGCCCCCGCCAGCAGGGGGCGCTGTAGAGGACAGACGCACCCAACTCTGCCATGCACTCACTGCGAGGGAACCCACCCAGGGCCAGCGCAGACCTCGACCCCAGGCCTGCCCAGCCAGGACAGGCAGCCGAGAAGTCTCCCCTCGCCGACCCCGGCTGACTCACGAGCTCACAGCAAAGAGCGAGGCCTGCGCAGCCGCGGCAGAACCAGCGCCTGAGACAGCCACATGCACCCAACAACCCCCCGCCTGGGGCACCCTGTGTCTGCCCCGACTCCCCCACGGGGTGCACCCAGCCTGGCCCCGCAGGAGGGTCCCAGCAGGATGGCCAGGGCCAGCCGGGAACACACAGGGGCTCTCTCCGGGCCACCCCATAGGGTGTCACCCAGCCTGGCCCGGCCCTGCAGGAGGGTCCCAGCGGGATGGCCAGGGCTAGGTGGGAACACACAGGGGCTCTCTCCGGGCCACCCCATAGGGTGTCACCCAGCCTGGCCCGGCCCTGCAGGAGGGTCCCAGCGGGATGGCCAGGGCCAGCCGGGAACACACAGGGGCTCTCTCCGGCCTAACCCAGCAGAACCCGCGCCACGGCCGTGCTGCTACCGGAGCTTCTGCACCGCCGCCTCGTCCGGCTCCATGGCCTTGGGCTTGGCGCCGAGCCGCAGGGAGTACGTCAGATCCACCACCTGCTCCCACCTGCAACAGCGCAATGGCGGAGGGTGAGGGGAAGGTTGGGGGAGGGGAGATGGGCCTGTTACTGGGCACCAGCCTGGGACAGGGAGAGGTGGGGGGAGGGGAGGGCAAGTCCCTGCTTTGCCCCAGAGCCGCTGTGGGACCCACCCTGGGCTCATCTCTGGGCATGTCCCGTCTGCCTCCCCGGGGGCGGGGAGGGGCTCAGACACTGCAGACCTGGGGGTTGGTAAGTCCCGGAGACACCAGCCGGCTCCCTCCCCCCACGCGCAAAGAGCCGGCTCTCGCCAAACCCACGGCCACCTCTGCTCTGGATGCCTGGAGACGGGGGCTCTGGCAGGGTCGGCGGCTCCGTTAGAGTCCAGGCAGGATCCGCCTCTGGGCTGCGGCAGGCCCGTGGCTGCGGCCCCAGGGCGGGATGGGTGGCGTCACAAGGGCTGGCCGGCCTGGGGAGGCCGGCGAAGTAGAGTCCTGCCCCGGGCCCACGCACAGCCACGCTCTGCAGAAATGGCTCTGGGGCAGCGGCAGGCTGGGGGGCACCACACGGTCCGGAGGTCAGACCCACGCAACCCTGGCGAGCCGGGATCAGGTCCTCAAGGTTCACGCCCCCAGCTCTGGCCTCCAGTGAGTCGTCCCTACAGGGGGAGGTCCCACGCAGGCCGGGCCCTGCCCAGCCCTCCTCGAGCCAGCCACACAGACTCAAGCTGAGGCGCCCGGTCCAAGCCCGACCCCCCCAGAGCCTCGGCCGCCTACCGGATCACGGGTTTATAATCCACCCCAAACAGCTGCTGCTGCCTCTGGATTCTGTCGGTGGACTCCACCGGGACCAGCCGGTCCCCCCCCTCGGCATGCTTGCACACCAGGATCCAGCCTTCCTCCAGCTCACAGCTGCCCCGGTACTCCTCCAGCTGCTCCTGCAAAGCAAAGCGGGGCCCGTCATGGTCCCTGTGCCTGGCTCCACGCAGCACCTGCGGCCAGGGGAGCTGCCGTCGGGTTCACACTGCTGGGCCCACCACCACCGCCTGGCCAGAGCCACAGATCTCCGGGCCAACAGGGACATGTGATCCCCTCGCTGCCTGCCTGCGCCACCCACGGAGCCTGCCCCCCGCTTCCCGCCCCTGCCCAGCCAGCGCCAGGCTGCTCCCCGATGGGACACCAAGCTGCTGAGTAGCGGCAAATCAGCTGCCCCCTTGCTCCTTCGCCCCCCCTACCCCGTTCACCACCCGGTAAAACAAGCCCAACTCATTGGGCATCAGCTTCCAGCTCCCGCATCCAGTTCTGCTGCCGCCTGGAGCCGGCAGCTGTGGGAGTCCTGCGTCCGCCTGTCTGTCCCCATTTGCCCATCTCTCTGTGTCCACCCGCCTCTCCTGTCTGGTGTCTATCCATCTGTCACTCCCATCTACATGAGTGTCTGTCTGCCTGTCTCTCCCCATGTCCATCTGTGTCCACCTGTCTCTCCCAGCTGCAGGTCTGTGTTCACCTGGTGTGTGTCCATCCGTCACTCCCATCTACCTGTGTGTCTGTCTGCCTGTCTCTCCCCATGTCCAGCTGTGTCTACCTGTCTCTCCCAGCTGCAGGTCTGTGTCCACCTGGTGTCTATCCATCTGTCACTCCCCTCTACCTGTGTGTCTGTCTGCCTGTCTCTCCCCATGTCCACCTGTGTCCACCTGTCTGGTGTCTATCCATCTGTCACTCCCCTCTACCTGTGTGTCTGTCAGCCTGTCTCTCCCCATGTCCACCTGTGTCCACCTGTCTGGTGTCTATCCATCTGTCACTCCCATCTACCTGTGTGTCTGTCTGCCTGTCTCTCCCCATGTCCATCTGTGTCTACCTGTCTCCCCCACCTGCGGGTCTGTGTCCACCTCTCTCTCCTGTCTGGTGTCTATCCATCTGTCACTCCCCTCTACCTGTGTGTCTGTCTGCCTGTCTCTCCCCATGTCCAGCTGTGTCTACCTGTCTCTCCCAGCTGCAGGTCTGTGTCCACCTGGTGTCTATCCATCTGTCACTCCCCTCTACCTGTGTGTCTGTCTGCCTGTCTCTCCCCATGTCCATCTGTGTCTACCTGTCTGGTGTCTATCCATCTGTCACTCCCCTCTACCTGTGTGTCTGTCTGCCTGTCTCTCCCCATGTCCATCTGTGTCTACCTGTCTGGTGTCTATCCATCTGTCACTCCCCTCTACCTGTGTGTCTGTCTGCCTGTCTCTCCCCATGTCCAGCTGTGTCTACCTGTCTCTCCCAGCTGCAGGTCTGTGTCCGCCTGGTGTATGTCCATCCGTCACTCCCCTCTACCTGTGTGTCTGTCAGCCTGTCTCTCCCCATGTCCACCTGTGTCTACCTGTCTGGTGTCTATCCATCTGTCACTCCCCTCTACCTGTGTGTCTGTCAGCCTGTCTCTCCCCATGTCCATCTGTGTCCACCTGTCTGGTGTCTATCCATCCGTCACTCCCCTCTACCTGTGTGTCTGTCTGCCTGTCTCTCCCCATGTCCATCTGTGTCCACCTGTCTGGTGTCTATCCATCCGTCACTCCCCTCTACCTGTGTGTCTGTCTGCCTGTCTCTCCCCATCCCCGCCTCCGCCCGGCCAGCGCTCCGGCCGCGGGTACCTGGCAGAGCCTGACCCACAGCCCCTGGCTGTTGCAGTACTCCTCGCCGCTGGCCCGCACGCAGGTGCCCTTGCGGAGCTCCACGGCGCACTTGGCGAGCTTCCTGCTGCCGCGGCCGCGGGCCGGGCTCTCGCTGACGCTGAGCAGGGCGCGGCCCGAGGCGGCGGCGGGGTCCCGGCAGAGCTTGTAGCGCACGCGGCGGGGCACGTAGCAGAGCGCGGCGGGCAGGGGCCGGGCGCGGCCGAAGCAGCTCACGCAGGCGGCCAGGCAGCGGACCCGGCCCAGCAGCTGGTGCGGGGAGTCCGCGGGCGCGCTCATCCCGCCCGGCCCGGCTCCTGCCGCCCCGCCCCGCGCCTCAGCCGCTCTGGGGCGGGGTTAGCGCCGGGGGGCCGGGCTGGAGCCGGAGCGAGCAGGGGGCTCGGCCGCCCCACCCCGCGGGGAGCGCTGAGCCGCTTCTCTCCGCCCCGCGCCGGGAGGGGGCTGTAACCCCCTGCCCCGCCTGCTTCCCTTTTCGGGGTGCGCCTCTGCGCCTGGCTTTACGGTAGGTGGCCGCGCGCGCAGGCAGAGCCCGGGGCAGCCCTGGTCCTGGGGCGGGGTCTTTCAGGCACCCGGGGAGGCAGCTGCGAGGCCACCCGGAAGCGGAGGGGCAGGATGCCGCCGCGTGGGGGCGTGGCCTGGGCAAGATGGCGGCGCGCGGGTGGCGGAGCCGGAGCACGGAAGGGAGCAGCCCCGGTGAGGGGCGGGGCCGGGGTCAGAGGTCGCGGGGCCAGGCCAGTAGCCCCCGCCCCGGGAGGTCACGTCACAGCCCAGCGGGGGCTGCTCCTCCCGAGCCTGGGGCGCAGCCGGCGCGGGCCCTGCTGCTGCGGAGCCGGGTCGTGCACTAGCCAGGCCCCCGCGCCTGGAGCCCCGCCGCCCCCTGCTGGCGCCGCGAGCGCTGGGAATGGGCCCTGGGGGCCGCCTGGGCTGCGTCGACACGGGCCCGTTTTCCGCAAAATCAGCCGCTTTTCCGGAAAAACTCTCCAGCTGTCGGCACCGGCCGCTTGAACGTCCGCAAAAGCACCGACTTCCTGCTGTAAGAAAGCAGAGCTTCTTGCGGAAGTACCATGCTGCTCCCGTTGGGACAAAAGTCCCAGTGTAGACAGCTGAGATTTGTTTTCCGCCAAAAAGCCCCGATCGCGAAAATGGCGATCGGGCTTTTTTGCGCAAAAGCGCGTCTAGATTGGCCACGGACGCTTTTCCACAAAAAGTGCTTTTGCGGAAAAGCGTCCCTGGCCAATCTAGACGCTCTTTTCCGAAAATGCTTTTAACGGAAAACTTTTCCGTTAAAAGCATTTGCGGAAAATCATGCCAGTCTAGACGTAGCCCAAGAGTTTTTGCGTTAAAGTATTTGTGCAAGAGCGCGTCTACACTGGCATGTGCTTTTGCGGAAAAGCATCCATGCCAGTGTAGATGCTCTCTTGTGCAAATACTTTATCGCAAAAACTCTTGCCTTAAAAGTATTTGCGCAAAATCTTTCCAATGTAGACGTAGCTCAAGAGTTTTTGCATTAGAGTATTTGCGCAAGAGAGCGTCTACACTGGCATGTGCCTTTGTGCAAGAGATGTGCTTTTGCGCAAGAGCATCCATGCCAGTGTAGACGCTCTCTTGCGCAAGAAAGCTCCGACGGCCATTTTAGCCATCGGGCTTTCTTGCGCAAGAAATTCATGTTGCCTGTCTACACTGGCTTGCGCAAGAACAGTTGCACAAGAGGGCTTTTTCCTGAGCGGGAGCATCGTAGTTCTTGCGCAAGAAACACTGATTTCACACATTAGAATGTCAATGTTCTTGCGCAAGAACTCCCCGCCAGTGTAGACAGGCAGCATGTTTTTGCGCAAAAGCAGGAGCTTTTGCGCAAAATCATGCCAATGTAGACACAGCCCCAGTGTCCTCAGTTTGAAAGTGAGGTTTCCAAGAATTGTAACGAAGCCCGTTAGGGAGAACACCACCCCCCCCCGGAACAAATAAACCAAGATTGAAACTCCAGCTTCTCTCGTATGTGCATCTTTTTGAGCCATGTGGTGGAAGCTGTGATGTCACAGGGGTGATCTGTATGCTGCTGAGGGTCACTGATCCGTGTAGTCTGGGACAGCCTGGCTAAGCGCTTCACTTCCCCTGTTGAAAAATAATCTCCTGTCCACACACAAAAATTCCGGTCATCTGAAGAAGTGGGCTGTGCCCACGAAAGCTCACGATCCCATCAACATGTTTTGTTACTCTATAAAGTGCTACCAGACCATTTGTTGGTTTTTAAGTTTATCCAAACTCATGGGTTGTGCCTACGTTGGCGCGATCTTGCGCAAAAGCAGCTGCTTTTGCGCCAAAACTTGCTCCCTGTCTACACTGGCCGCAAGTTCGTGCGCAAGAACACTGACGGTCTAATGTGTGAAATTAGTGCTTCTTGCGCAAGAACTATGATGCGCCTGCTCAGGAATAAGCCCTTTTGCGCAACTGTTCTTGCGCAAGAGGCCAGTGTAGCCAGGCAACATGAATTACTTGCGCAAGAAAGCCCGATGGTTAAAATGGCCATCAGAGCTTTCTTGCACAAGAGAGCATCTACACTGGCAAGGATGCTCTTGCGCAAAAGCACATGCCAGTGTAGACGCTCTCTTCTGGAAGAGTTTTTGCACAAGAACTCTTCCGCAAAAGAGTTCTTGTGCAAAATCATGCCAGTGTAGATGTAGCCATGATGTAAGTAAACTCACTGTAACGTGGAATCTGAATCCTCCTTGTACAGTTGAGCAACATTTGGTGACCATGGAAAGAAAAACTTGACTCCCTGGAACGTACAGATTTATATTTTTGTACTGTCAGTGAACATTTAAAAAAAAAAAAAAAAAGAGGGAAATTAAATTAAAGTCTGCTTGCACTTGGAAGTCCTTTTATGGATTTTAATTGTCTATATTTTTTTCATCTAGACACTCATGCACTTCCATGTGAGTTCCAGAAACAACATGGGAAAGGTCCTGGCTGGGGAGATTGGAGGGGCTCTTTGGAGGCAAGGGGGCAGCAGGCTCTCCTGTCTCCTTGGCTGCAGTTAGATGCTTAACTGGAGCAGTGGTGGGTAACGTCTTTCCTCTGCCAGGCAGGCTCTCTGTCCAGAACTGTTCTCTTTCCTCCCTTTTCCTCCCACACGTGACACAATCTCTGCTCATGCAATGCAGGTCTGAGACTGCGCAGGCCCAAAAGTCAGTAATGCTAACTAAACGTGGGCCTGGCCCTGAAGGGTACCAGCCATCTCCATGTACAGCACAGTGCTCCATAGCTGGGTCCCAGTCTGTGACATGATGAATTCCCAGAAACTGTGGGTACGCACCTGTAGGGGAGCCTGGACAACCCCGTCTTGAGCAGAATAATAATGTCTGCCTTAACCGGACTAGCAGTGGCTGCCTTGACCAAAGTGCAGCTTCTAACAAAGGAAACCCAGGCCTGACTCAAGCCTAGTGCATGTAAGCCAGGCTGACGGGGGGTGAGCTTTGAGCGTCAGGAGTGCCTTAAAGAGTAGTGCGAAGGGAGTATTGGTATAGTGAAACCACGCCAAGAACATTGGGAGAAACCTGGTACAGGTACATAACATTTCTAATAAGTGACAATCACCGATGCAGCCATAGAACTATCAATCAAGGATAGTATAGTTTGAATAGCAGGATGTTTCCCAAATATGGGCATATGCAATACGTAATCAATGGGTAGATTTCACTAGAATGACCAAGTCTCGCTTTGCTATAAAAGTAAGTGTAGAAAAGATAATCAGTGGAAGGGATTGGGTAAAGGGTCCCCATCACCTTAGTCGCTGCAACTAGAAGCTGTGCCTGTTCCTACCGACTGATACATTGTGGACGCCTCTGCGCGTGGGGAAATAAGGCCATGAGCTTCTGTCTGACAGTCATAAGGTCTTAGCGGTGGAATTGTGTGTGATGTATAGAGATCAGATAACTATATGTATAGCCATTCCCTTAAAAATTAAGGATCCTGTGTCTTGTCCTAGGTATAGGTGTTATATTATTTATTGTCTGTGCTACTATCCTGTGTATTGAAATAGATCTGTGTAACCTTGCATTGCTTTCCTTTACTACACTGTGCATAATAAAGTTAACAAGAGTCTGAGGTGTTTTTACTGGCTCCTCTCGTATCCAAAAGCCAAACCACACGACAGCACCCAATAATCTCCAACCGCTGTTGGAGGGTGTCAATGCGAAGGCTTTGGCTCCCTAGTCCCTGGGATGCTGTTCTGGGACCATTGGGAAAAGATGGGGCCCTGCAGGGGTCAGACCAGGGCCTGGCACTAGTCAATATTTTCATTAATGACTCCGGTAATGGAGCGCAGAGAGTGCTGGTGCAGCTTGCGGGTAAAACCAAGCTGCAAGTCCCTTGGACGACCGGATCAGAATTCAAAATGACTTTGATAAATTAGTCTGAAATCAACCAGATGAAAATCAATAAAGACAAGTGCAAACCCCGACCCGTGGGAAGGAAAACTGCAATGCCCCAACGCGGCAGAACTGCCGGAAAGGACCAGGGGATTACAGGGGCTCCCACTTTGAATAGGAGCCAGCAATGTGACACGGTTGTGCAACAGGCGACTCTCTCTCAGGGATGTTGTAACGAGAGCGTCGTACGTATGGCTTGGGAGGCAGTTGACTTGCTCTGCTCAGCCCTAGTGAGGCCTCATTGGGAGTCTGGTGTCCACTTGGGGCATCACCCTTTCAGAGAGGTGCGTGCGAAGCAGACAGAGTGCAGAGGGGAGCAGGAAACCTGAACAACCCGGAAAGGCTGGAACGACCGGCCCTGGTTACGTCTTGCCAAAGAAGACTGGGGGGGGTTCCTGAGAAGCCTTCCCGTATGTTCAAGGCTGTTTTAAAGAGGCTTGCGATCAGCGGGTCTCCCTGTGTGCTGTAGGTGGGACAAGAAGAAAAGGGCCTAGTCTGCAACAAGGGGGTTTTCGTTAGGTACCAGGACAAACTGTCTATCTGTAGGATAACTAAGCTCTGGAATAGGCTTCGCGGGACGTTGTGAAACCCGCATGGTTGGAGGCTTTTAACACCAGGTTAGACAAACACCTGCCAGGATGATTGAGGTTTACTTGGTCCTGCCTCAGCCCGGGGGCCTGGACTGTCGACCTCGTAATGTCCCTGCCAGCCCTGCGTTTGCAGGATTGGATTTCTGTTCTATGCCTTCGTCCGTCCTGCTGCATTAATGCTGCATTCGTGGCTCTGGATGTTCCCGTTTGTGGCATGAACTGTAGCGTTGCTGTAAATATAGCTGAGCTTTCCAGGGTTGTGGTGTGGAGTCTCAGCCAGGGAGAGCAGGAATAACAGAACCCAGGCCAGCAGGGCTGTACATGTCAACTAGACTAGAGCAAAAACTGCTGATTTGTATGAGCTGTGCCTGGCTCAGCACAATGTCCGCAGGAGGCGGGTCCGGGGCCCTGTTCTCCTGCCTCCCCCACCTGCCCAGCAGTCACTGGCCCAGACAAGGGGCTGTTCAGGGAGCAGCACAAAGAGACGGGCTGATATGTTATCAGGCTGGAGCAGCTGCTCTGGGGAGATTGTGGGACCGCAGAGCCTCCCCCCCACAGCCCCAGGGCTCAGACTCTGCTGGGAGGCGTCTCTGATGTGGCCGTAACTCCCACTCAGGGGGCGCTGGGGCGGTATCTCTGCTGCGCAGGCCTGGGGGTGCTAGGCCCAGGACACTGGGCTGTAATGCCCCACGCTGGGGAATGGGAGGGCAGCGTTTTCTCTTGCCAGCTGGCCCGCTGCCAGAGCCGGGCAGAAGGGACAGACCCTGGCTTGGGTCCCATGAAATGGGCTGAGGGCCCCTCTGTGCCCCGGCTGCTGGACCCAACCACGCTCCCTATGAGCTGTGCTGGAAGCTGGGCGGGGGCCGGCCACGTGGAAATGGGCCCTGGCTAGGTGGCCCGTGGAGCCAAGACAGGCTCTCTCAAGCCCATCCCCCGCAGCAGCAGCTGGGGGCAGACCTGCCACCGCAGCCTTGTAGCTAATGCCCTGGCTGTGCTGCCGGGGAGCGCGGGCCGTGTTGGCTACAGCTTCAGAAAGAACAGTTGGAAAAATCCGTCCCGTCCCGCGCCCAGCGAGCCAGGTGGGCACCAGCCAAACAGACAAACGGGGCTCCCGCCGTCTCCACTGCCAGGGGAACCCCAGCTCCTCCGGCAGGGTCTGCTCCGGGGTTGGGCCGCCCAGCGCAGCGGGGTCCTGATCCTGTCTGCAGCCACCCAGAGCCACCACCGTCCTCAGTAACACTGCAAGCGTGACTGGCCATTTACAGCCTGGGTCACAGGGCTCTGTCAGCGCCGCCACTGCGCCCGGCCCGAGCGCCTGCTGCCAATAGTCGTCTTTGCGCTACGTGACTCTTCCTCCGCTCTGCTGCTGAGGGAGGTTTACGTAAATGGGAACCTCAGCACAGCGCTGGCAAATCCCAAACCAAGCGAAAGCTTCTCTAGGGGAGCCAAGGAAACTTCAGTGGAGCCGCTTTCCACTGGAAGACACAGCTCTGCGAAAATCAAAACAGTGCCAGGAGTCCCAGCTTGACCTGACTTTTACTTCATGAGAAAACGGGAAGAAATGCCAACAATAATGGGGGCTGTGTGGAGAAACGTCAGCTTGTGTTACGTATTCCCCCATGCAATAATGTTGAAATTTACATGTAACATTTATCACCACCAAGCAATTCTTACCTGCAATGGATTTTCATTTTGACAATCTCAAAATTCTCCCAGAAATAGAACACCTGTTCTCCAAGCAGCTCGGTTCTCCACTGACTCTTTCATGAGTACTGATCAAAGTTAGGTGCAACCACAGGGTTAAAAACAAAAAACCTCACATGTAACATTAGGTGGGTGATCTAGAGCAGTGTTTCTCAACCTTTTTTTATAAAGTACCCCTTTAAAAAAACCCATAAGAACGGCCAGACTGGGTCAGACCAAAGGTCCATCCAGCCCAGTATCCTGTCTGCCGACAGTGGCCAATGCCAGGTGCCCCGGAGGGAATGAACCAAACAGGTAATGATCAAGCGATCTCTCTCCTGCCATCCACCTCCACCCTCTGACACACAGAGACTAGGGACACCATTCCTTACCCATCCTGGCTAATAGCCATTAATGGACTTAACCTCCATGAATTTATCTAGTTCTCTTTTAAACCCAATTATAGTCCTAGCCTTCACAACCTCCTCAGGCAAGGAGTTCCATGCACAGGGAAAAAAGTACCCCCAGTACCTACAGTTTTCAGACACACAATTTTTTTCTACCTTTGCAACACATTTGTTTAAACAACTTAATTGTAGCCTGGCGTGTGATGAAATTTTTGGGTGTAAAAAGTACAAATATAATAAAGCGCTGTAAAACTTAAAACAAAAATTCAGTTTTCTCCAAATTTCAGTTGTGTTGACGTATCCCCCAGACTTCTCTTGAGTACCCCTGAGGGTACTCCTACCACTGGTGGAGAAACACTGGCACAGAGCACTGCATCAGCAGCACTGTAGCGTGATAATGAAGACGCTCTAAGCCAACAGGAGAGCTCTCTGCGGTGGTGACTTAAACCAGCTGCCAGAGAGGGGGTAGCTACTTGGATGGGAGAAGTTCTGCTGTCTAAGGGGCATGGGAGCAGTGTAACTCCAGTGCTCAGGGAGGTGGTGTTTTCACAGGGCTGTCGGACTGTCCGCTGCTTCTGTCTCGTCTACAGTAAGGCTACATCTACACTGCAGGCTTCTTGCACAAGAACTGTTTTGCTCAAGAGTTCTTGCACAAAAGGTCTTCCACAAGAGCGTGTCTACACTGCCATGTGCTTTTGCGCAAGAGCGTCCATGGCAGTGTGGACGCTCTCTTGGGCAAGAAAGCTCCGATGGCCATTTTAACCATAGGGGCTTCTTGTGCAAGAAATTCACGTTGCCTGTCTACACTGCCTTCTTGTGGAAGAGCTCTTGTGCAAGAGGGCTTATTCCTGGTGGGGCGAGGAGTAACTCTTCCGGAAGAAGCCCTGTTTTCTGACACTGTACTGTAAATTTACTTGCACAAGAACGCGCATGCAGTGTAGACGTAGCCTAATGGTCACAGTCTGGCTGCACTGGAGTGTGCGTTAAACTCACCCCTTGCTGTATCTGATCCCCAAACTTAGTGCTTTTATCTCCTGCCTGACCAGTCTCAGCCTGGCGTGCAGCGCGAAACAAGCTTCACTTGCTTTGGAAGGAGCACTCACTGCTCCCCCAGCCCTTCTCTCCCACCCCCGCTCCCCTTCGCCCCCTCCCACGCCTGCTTCCCTTTTCGGGGTGCGCCTCTACGCCTGGCTTTACGGTAGGAGGCCGCGCGCGCAGGCAGAGCCCGGGGCAGCCCTGGTCCTGGGGCGGGGTCTTTCAGGCACCCGGGGAGGCCGCTACAGCGCAACCCGGAAGCGGCGGGGAGCGGCAGGATCCCGCCCCTTGGGGGGGCGTGGCCCGAGCAAGATGGCGGCGCCCACGGGGGGCGTGACCGCGCGCAGGGGGGAGGGGGCAGCGGAGCCGCCGGCGGCAGAGCAGGAGCATGGAGGGGAGCAGCCCGCCCCGGTGAGTGGCGGGGTCAGGGGTCAGGGGTCGCGGGGCCAGGCCAGTAGCCCCCGCGGGCGGCAGCAGGGCCCGTTGGGGCGCTGGGGGCCCCGTCACAGCCCGGCCGGGGGCTTCTTCCCCCCGCCTGCAGCGGCGCACAACGGGGGGGGTCCTGGCTGAGCCCCCCCCGCTCACTGCGCTCGCCCGGCCCGGGGGGGGGGGTCTGTAGAGCGGTGGCCGCTGACCCTTCCGGGGTTGCACGTGGACCGGCCGGGGGGGCTTTCCCGCTGGTTCCCCGCACGCAGCGGCCTGGCCCCGGGGGGTGTCAGCGGCAGCTGTTTACTCCATTCACCCGGGCGGGTGGTTAATCCTAGTGAGTATCCCCGCTTCTGGATCAGCGGCAGCAAGGGGGCTGGGGTGGGAGGCAGCAGCTGTTGCCCATGGGGACCCACCTTTAAGCCAGCTCTTGCAGATCTGCCTGCCCCCTGCGGCGTTGCGTCTGTTTCAGGTGGGAGCCCTGCCTCTGTGTCAGATTCAGCAGGGTGCAGAGGGAAATACATGGGGGGAGCTGGCTTGAAAGCCAACTTCCTGTCCCCCCATGCTGTTGCCTCTGATACAGAGGCAGCAGCATGGGGTGGGGGGGGGAGGGCAGGTGCTTGTAATCATGACGGCTATTGGCTGAGCCCAGGCTCAGCGGCCGTGTACATTATCGTATCCCTCTTGTGCCATGAAGTTATTCTGGCCCTGATGCCCCTTAGACAGCAGGAGAACTGCTCCCCCCATCTCTGGCTTTTTTGATTCTACTAGAGAATCTCTCTTGGTTTGGGATTTGCCAGCTGTCTGCACAGTTGATTGTGCTGAATGTCCCCTGCTTGCGGAAACCTCCCTCAGCAGCAGAGCGGAGGAAGAGTCGTGTAGCATGAAGACGACTATGGGCAGCAGGCGCTCGGGCCTGGTGCAGTGGCGGCGCGGACAGAGCCCTGTGACCCAGGCTGTCAGTGTTACTGAGGACGGTGGTGGCTCCAGACAGGATCAGGACCCCGCTGCGCTGGGCGGCCCAACCCCGGAGCAGACCCTGCCGGAGGAGCTGGGGTTCCCCTGGCAGTGGAGACGGCGGGAGCCCCCGTTTGTCTGTTTGGCTGGTGCCCACCTGGCTCGCTGGGCGTGGACGGGACGGATTTTTCCAACTGTTCTTTCTGAAGCTGTAGCCAACACGGCCCGCGCTCCCCGGCAGCACAGCCAGGGCATTAGCTACAAGGCTGCGGCGGCAGGTCTGCCCACAGCTGCTGCTGCGGGGGATGGGCTTGAGAGAGCCTGTCCTGGCTCCACGGTCCACCTAGCCAGGGCCATTTCCACGTGGCCGGCCCACGCCCGGCTTCCAGCACAGCACATAGGGAGCGTGGTTGGGTCCAGCAGCCGGGGCACAGGGGGCCCCTCAGCCCGTCTCATGGGACCCAAGCCAGGGTCTGTCCCTTCTGCCCGGCTCTGGCAGTGGGCCAGCTGGCAAGAGAAAACGCTGCCCTCCCGTTCCCCAGCGTGGGGCTTTACAGCCCAGTGTCCTGGGCCTAGCACCCCCAGGCCTGCGCAGCAGAGATACCGCCCCAGCGCCCCCTGAGTGGGAGTTACGGCCACATCAGAGACCCCTCCCAGCAGAGTCTGAGCTCTGGGGCTGTGGGGGGGGAGGGAGGCTCTGCCATCCCACAATCTCCCCAGAGCAGCTGCTGCAGCCTGATAACACACCAGCCCCTCTCTTTGTGCTGCTCCCTGAACAGCCCCTTGTCTGGGCCAGCGACTGCTGGGCAGGCAGGAGAACAGGGAGGGGGCCCCATGCCCACCTCCTGCTGGCCTTGTCCTTAGCCATGCACAGCACCGGGCTGTGCTCGCAGGCGGGGAAAACGTTTCACCCAGGGCGCTCTGTGCCCGCCTCCAGAGAAGGCAGCGTATTCCCACCGCAGCTCTCCGCCCTCGGGGCTCTGTAGCAGCTCAAGGGAACCCCACCGAGCTCCCCCGGCCTGGGAGGAAAGGCAGCTGCAGCAGCCTGGGGCCAGGGAGCCAGCACCTTAAACCTGAGTCCTCCCCGCGGGCACCTCCCGGCCATGTGGGGGCAATGACTGGGGTTGGGGGCCCCTTTCCCCAGTCAGGTAGCTGGAGGTGTCCCTGCCTGCTCGTGCAGTCACCCAGCAAGCGGGGGGTCGGGAGCGTGAGGCTCGGGTTGTCGCCATGGCTCTGCCCCCATTTCCTGGCCCCAGGGTTACGGCACGGGACGCTCCAGCGGGGTTGGGGCTCGGGGCCTGGCGGGGATCTGGGAACAGATGGGAAACTTGCCTGTGTGCAGAGGGGTCTGCGTCGGCTTCCTGCTGGCTGGAGGGGGGAGCCGCAGGCCAGGGGCTGCCAGCCCCCTTGAACGGAAGAGTCGCCTGGGTAAATCTCCACAACCCCAGGGCGGGCCCCGAACAGCCAGGCCCAGGGCAGGCTGGGGCCCTGGCCTCAGCCTCCCTTTGGTCCCCCCCAAGAGAAACCGAGGGCCAGGGCCTAAGTAAGCAGACCTGTTCCTCACCTAGCCTGGGGCCACTGGCAGCCCAGCCGCAGGCTCTGGGGCACGGGCAGGGCTCACCCTCTCCCACCTTGTGCTGCAGCTGCAGGGAAGCTCGTGGCCAGGCTGCCTGGTGGGGCCGGATCCCTCCTTTATGGGCCCCAGCTGGGACTCAGCCCCTCGCTGCTGCCATTCAGCTGGGGCTGCCGATTCCCAGCGCGTGCCTGGGCCCCGCCCCCTCCCCAGATGCCTCGGCCCATCGCACTGGTGGGGAAACTGATGGGCTGGCATTCGGTCACAGGCTGCTCGTGCCTCCGACTCCAGCCTGTCGGCCACCCAGCCCTGGGGGCCGGGGGCTCTGCAGCTGTCCTGCCCCACACTGCTCGGGGGTGGGGGGGTTGCTCCCTGCTGACTGCCTGCCCCCACTTCCTCCCTCGCCTTAGGCCCCACGGCTTCCCTGCGCTGAAGAACGACACGTTCCTTCGAGCGGCGAGAGGGGAGGAGACGGAGTACACCCCGGTGTGGTGCATGAGGCAGGCTGGCCGATATCTCCCGGGTGAGTAGCTGGAGCCCGGGGTCCAGGCCGGGCAGCCCAGCACCCCTGGCAGGGAAGCAGGCATGCGGGGCTGCCTGCCTCCCCTTCCCCGGGCAGGCTGGGGGTCACTCCCGGGGCAGCACAGCAGCTGGAGCAAGAGGCTCAGCTTGGAGCAATGGGCAGAGGCCAGGGTAGCGGAGGGTGCTGCGGGGACCCCTGTGCCTTTGCCCTCCTGCCGTGGGGGGCCCACCGAGGGGCATCCTCCCCGCACTCACCCCGCTGACCTGCTTGCAGAGTTCCGGGAGACCCGAGCTGCCCAGGACTTCTTCGCCACCTGCCGGAGCCCCGAGACGTGCTGTGAACTGACCCTGCAGGTGAGCGGCTGCCTGGTGCCTGGCTGGAGGTTCTCCCCAAGACAGGCTCCCCCCGGAGGCTGTGGCAGCACCATCTGGGGGCCAATCTCAGCCCAGGGGAAGGCGCTGTCAGCCTGTCCTGGGCCCTGCCACTCACCCCGGGCCCAGCACACGTGACAGCTTGGGGGAGCTAAGCACCGCCCCTCCGCTCGCCAGCTCTGGACCCTGGTTGATAGCACATGTGCTCCCTTCCTTAGCCTGGGAGCTCATCCGGGCCAGCCCCTGCTCATGGCCACCCCAGACCCCGCTGCCCTGGGCAGGAAGATCTGGGTGACCTTGCACCAGGGAGCGATGTAACAGTGCAGAGAGCCAGGTCGGACCCGCAGGGAGTTTTGCTGAGCGGGGGGCGTACCCGTGGGACGTGACAGAGGTGGGGACAGGCAGGAGTTAAGTTAAGTTAAGCAACAATGTGGACACAAGAACAGCTGGCTCTAAATGAGCCATGCACAAGGTGCGGGGCGCAGGGAGGGGAAGGCTTCTAACCAGCAGAGTCGTCGCGTTCCGGCATAGCTTCCCAAGGGATGCGGGGGGGAGAGAGGGGGAGCAAAACCTACCTGGCTCCACGCCTGAGCATGATCCGTTTATGCAGGGGATGGCCTGAGGGGCTGCCTGCATCGGCGCGTTGCTGTTCTGGGACTGCAGGCAGCCAGGATCGCCAGAGGGCGGCGCCGGGGCGCTATGTGGGGAGGGCGCGGAGTTACTGCAGAGAACTCTTTCCCCAGGGGTCTGGCTGCTGGGTCTCACCCACCCAGATGCCCTGGGTCTGACTGATGGCTGTGTTTGGGGTCGGGAATTTCCCCCGCTCAGATTGGCAGTAGGGATGTGAAAGGTTAATGGGTAAGCATCACCCGTTAAGGTGAACCGTTAAGGTGAACCGGTAGGGGCTGGAGCAGCTCCCTGCCTGCTGTGGGCAGGGGACTGCTCCAGCCCTGCGAGGTCTGACGTGGACAGGGGTTCTCCAGCCTGGAGCCCCTGTCCGTGGTAGGCCCCGGCATGTCCCAGAAAGGGATTGCTCTGGCCAGGCTAAAGCAGCCCAGCCCCGCCTCTCCTTGAATGGGTTGACCAGTTACACATCCCGACGCGGCAGCATGTACACGGGGGATGCTCTGTGCCTGGAAGCCTTTGAGCCGTGATTTGAGGACGTCGGTAGCTTGGGCAGGTTCGGGGGCTGTCGCAGCCGCGGGCGAGCGAGGGTCTGTGGCCTGCGAGGTGCAGGTCGGCCTAGGGGGGCGTCGCCTGGGAGCTCTGGCCTGACGCTGGCTCTGTTCCCTGCAGCCACTGAGGCGATTTCCCCTGGACGCCGCCATCATCTTCTCTGACATCTTGGTGGTGCCCCAGGTAAGCGTGCCAAAGGCTGGGGGCTGGATCCCCACGGAGACAGGGGGCTGGTGGGCACTGGCTCCCTCTCGCGTCCCGTGGTCTCCCCCCAGGCGCTGGGCATGGAGGTGGTGATGGTGCCCAGCAAAGGGCCCACTTTCCCGGAGCCCCTCAAGGAGGTGGAGGACCTGCTGAAGCTGCGGCAGAAGGTGGACGTGGCGGCGGAGCTGGGCTATGTTTTCCAGGCCATCACCCTGACCCGGCACAACCTGGAGGGCAAAGTGCCCCTGATCGGCTTCTCGGGGGCGCCGGTAAGGACTCCCTGCCCTGCCTGGCCCCTCTGGCTGTGGGGAGCCAGCTGCTCAGCCCCCCTGGACTCCAGGGGAGCCCTGCCCTCGGGGCAGGCTGCCTCGCTCACCACCCCGCCAGGGTCTGCACATTCTCTGCAGGAAGCCCGAGGGCTGCGGCTGCCGATTGGCCTGCCTGGGCGGGCGGGGAGTGCCAGGGGCTTCCTGGCCCTGGTGTGCGGCGCTTGAGCCATGGGGAGGGGGTGGATGCTGGACTGGAACAACCCTGCCCGGAGGCGGATCCGGCCGGTAACTCCCCTGCCATGCTGTACGCAATGTCTGTCCTGGCTCTGCTGTCCAGCCTCGCCCTCGGCCACCTCCATCTCGCACCAGCCCTCGTGTGAGGGGCACCCGGCTGCCCCGGCACAGGGCGAGCAGCACGAGGCCTGGGGGGCAGGGCGGTCCCTGCTGACTCCTCTTCCTTGCCCAGTGGACTCTCATGTCCTACATGATCGAAGGCGGCGGCTCCAACACGCTGGCCAAGGCCAAGCGCTGGCTGTACCAGCACCCCGAGGCCAGCCACCGCCTGCTGCAGCAGCTGCAAGACGTCATCGTGGATTACCTGGTGGGCCAGGTGGCAGCCGGTGCTCAGGTGCGCCCCGTCCCGGGGGGGTCACGGCAGCCGTGCAGGGCGGGGGCCCTTGGGCAGCCTTGCGAAAGAGACCAGCCTGGGGGCATCGCTGTGGGCAGCTTGCAGCGGGCTCCTGGGGTTCACAGCACCGTGGGGCAGAGCCTTGTGGCAGGTCTCAGCTGGCAACGGGCAGCTGGGGGCGGGGAGGGTCTCACTTATCTGTGTCTGCTAGGCTGCAGAGCAGTGGGGGGGGGAGAAGGGGGCCACTGGGAGATGGGGGCCCAGTCTGGGCTGGGGACGCTGGGAGGCGGGGGGCTGGGCTGGGGCACATTCTGAGCTGGGGGAGCAGGGCGCCTGGGGCTGTAACGGTTGTGCCGTTGGCTCGGGCAGGCGCTGCAGCTGTTCGAGTCCCACGCTGGGCACCTGGGCCCAGAGCAGTTCCGGGAGTTCGCCCTGCCCTACATCCGGGCCATTGCTGCGCGCGTGAAGAGCAAGCTGCAGGCGGACGCGCTGCCCCCGGTGCCGATGGTAAGGGGGGCGCTGGGCCGGCCCGGCCACCCATGGGGTTTGTGTCGCTGCTGCCTGCAGCCCCCTCCTCCTGCCATGGGGCGTGGCACTGAATGTGCCTGAGGCAGGTGGGAGGGGTTTCCCTTTGGCCCCGCCCCTTGGTAGGGGAGAGCCAGCCACAGCGCTGCGCCCTGAGCTCCCTTGGCCCAGCTGGATCCCCGGTGCAGATTCCTGGCGACCTCCGGGCCGGGCATGGGGGCAGCCAGCCTGAGCTCCTGGCCGCCCCCGTTTAGCTCCTCATTGGTGGGGGTGGTTGAGGCTGCGGCTGCTTTTCCACCCCGGGGAGGTGGCGTTTGGGTGGAGGAGGCTGGGGCTGCCTGGCCCTGCTGGCACCTCAGTGGAGCGCTGGGTGCTGGCAGGGCGGGTGCCGAACCCTGGCTCAGATCCAGCAGCCCGCCCTGCCAGTGCACCTTGGGGGCAGAGGTAACAGCCCAGGCCTGGCGCAGACACTGCTCGGGGGGCAGCAGTGTGAGCGATCCCAGGCCCGCCGGGGGCAGCGTGCAGGGGACACACCTTCCCAATGGAGAGCAGGGCTGGGGGCTGCGAGGAGACGGGCCCTGGTACTCCCAGGGTGTGGGGAGAGGGAGGCAGTGGGTTGCATGCCCCCTGCCCCCAAAGGACCTCAGGATGTTGGCACCACTGCCACGACCCCAGCCTAACAGCTCATGCCCGGGGCAGCAGCCTTGGTGGCCAGGGGCAGAGCACAGACCTAGTGTGGGCTGGGCCGGCACGAGGGGCAGCTAGGAGATGCTGCCAGCTGGCCTTGAGGCCCTGCTCTGTGAGGGGCCCCACAGGCCAGGCTGGTATGGTTGTGTGCCTCAGTTTCCCCAGGGGACTGACGGCAGCGCTTGTGCTGGGGGCAGCCGTGGCCAAGGTGAACGTGCGGACAAGACTCCGGCTCACAGGCCTCGCCACAGCCGCTCGTGGGACCTGGGGCTGAGGCTGGGCCGGCCGGGGGGGGCGGCTGGCACCGTGTCCCATTCTGCACGGTTCAGGGCGGAGCCAGGCCATGCCCCGTGGCTGAGCCCCTCCCGCATCTCTCCCCTGCAGATCGTCTTTGCCAAGGACGCACACTACGCCCTGGAGGAGCTTGCCCAGGCCGGCTACGAGGTGATCGGCCTGGACTGGACCATCCCGCCCCAGGCCGCGCGGTAAGAGGCCCGGCTGGCAAACCGGGGCTCAGCCGGAGCCAGGGGGCAGCTCCATGGAGCCAGCCCAGGGGCATGGGCCGGCCTCCGCCACTCCCAGTGCTGCAGGGGCACCAGGCTCAGCCAGCAGCCGCCCCCCACCTCCACCCTCTCCAAGGAGCCCTGCAGGTGGGCGGCTTCCCCTTGGCTGGCACGCAGCGCACAGCGGTGCCTGGAGCCCCTCAGGGAGCAGCAGTGCTGGGCCTGCCCAGCGAGAGGAGAGGAATTTGCCCCCAGGCTCTGCAGCAGCCGTCCCAGCTGCCACCCTGAGCTCCTGGGACTTACCAGCTTCCTTTTGGTTCCAGCGAGCGGACGGGCCACTGCGTTACCCTCCAAGGGAACCTGGATCCCTGCGCCCTCTACGCCCCCAAGGTAAGGGGCTGGCTGCCCTGGCTCTAATCCCAGCACCCCCATCCCCTGCTGTGGGGCAAAGCACGGCCCCGGCCTCAGTTTCCCCACATGCACTGTGGAGCCAGTGCCCAACTCCCAGGCACGTGGGGCAGGGGAGCAGAGCCAAGAGCTCGTGAGGGCATTTGGGGCTGAGCCCAACCCCGGGGGGGAGCCTCTGTCTGGCAGGGGAAGGCAGCTGGACTCTGTCCCCAGCCTGGAGTCCCAGCTCTGCTGGCCCGGCCCTGCCTTGGCGAGGGGCCCAGGGCCGTGTGCTGCCAGGGCTCGGGCTCACGGCGGGTGTCTGGGTTGGCAGGAGAAGATCGGGGAGCTGGTGAAGAGGATGCTGGAGGGGTTCGGCACCCAGCGCTACATCGCCAACCTGGGCCACGGCCTGTACCCCGACATGAGCCCCGAGCACGTGGGCGCCTTCGTGGAAGCCGTGCACACGCACTCCCGCCAGCTCAGCAAGCCCCACTGAGCTGCCCCCACCCTCCAGAGGCCGGCAGCATCCCAGCCCAGCGGGCGGCAGAGCAGGGCCCTGGGCCGGCAGCGCTGCTGCCTGTGGGTGGATCTCAGCCACACTGGCCTGGGCCCCAAATAAAGCTCCTTGCTGGTCGCAGAGTGTGATGTGGGGCAGGGTGGGGACTGGAGAAGCTGGAGGGGGAGCCTGGACCCCCCCAGCCACAGGTGGGGCCTCTCTGGCTCAGGTGCTGGGCTCACCGGCCCTGGGCTGCGTCTAGACTGGCAAGTTTTTGCGCAACAGCGTCTGCTCTTGCGCAAATACAATGACTCTCCCGCTCGGGAAAAAGCCCTCTTGTGCAAATGCTTTTGCGCACGAGGGCCAGTGTAGACAACTGAGAACCGTTTTGCGCAAAAAAGCCCCGATGGCGAAAATGGCGATCGGGGCTTTTTTGCGCAAAACTGCGTCTAGATTGGCCACGGATGCTTTTGCGCAAAAGCATCCATGCCAATCTAGACGCTCTTTTCCGCAAATGCTTTTAACGGAAAAACTTTTCTGTCATATTAAAAGCATTTGCGGAAAATCATGCCAGTCTAGACGCAGCCCTGGGCTCTCTCTGCCCTGCCCGGCTTTCCCAGCTCAGGGCAAAGGGCCCATGGACTCGTATAGCCCAAGGCAGCCGGAGAAATGGGTCTGGGGCCAGGAGGGGGGCTGGCCCCCAAACTCGTTTCAGGCCTGGGGGTGGTGCTAGCCCTCCCCCCCCCCAGCGTAGCAGACTGAGCCCCAGGGCCCAGTACAGTTGGGAGCCACGCTGTGGTCAGGAGGGTCTCCCAGGACAAGGGCGGGGGGGGAAGGGGGAGATGTGGTGAGGCCCCAGCTCTCACCAGCACTTTCCATTTGGCTGGTAGCTCCCTGGCGAAGCCACATGGCAAACATGGGCCGCCACCGCCACCCTGTGGGTCCCGAGGGGTCCCCCGAGTGCCCCGCTCCAGCCTGCACTACCCACAGGCAGTGTCCTGCGAGTCGCTCCCCCCGGTCCCCCACCAGGCAGCGCTGTGGAGCAGCTTCCCTCAGCAGGCTGGGCTGGGCGGGGAGCTGGCCCAGGGCTGACTCATGCTCCTGGACTCTGAAGCTGGTAGGAGGGGCCTGGCCTGTGAGATGCTCTGATGAAGGGGCCTCTGCCCAGAGCCAGCGACACTCCAGCCTTGGGCTGCTGTGACCCGTGACGGTCCCTAAGCCTCTCCAAAGCCAGTTGCAGGCTCAGGTCCTGGGGGTGAGGGCGTGTCCCCTGCACCCACGTTGGCTGAACTCTGCTCCCATTGACATGGATGGGCAAACTCCCCCTAGGCCCGGGCGCACGGCTAGGCCACTGCTGCGCTGGCTTGGGGAGCTCGCTGCGCTCATGGGTCGATCGCGTACGGGCCGCACAGCAACTCCGCTCCCTTTCCCAGTGCCAGCGCTCCTGCCCTGCTAGCCCAAATACCAACGGGCCTCGATTTGCCCCCTCCTCCGTGGATTCATTATGAAAATAAAGAACAGCACCAAAATTCGAGCCCAGTTCATATAAAACAGCCATGGGGATCCATATAAAGTGAGCTTTTTTCCTTTTATTATTAAACAGTAGGTCAAGAGGTTGCACACACACACACACAGAGACAGACAGGCTGAAGAATGATACTTTTGTGGCAACAAAGAGCGCGGCCAGCGGATGGGCTGGTCCGTAGCGCAGACACAAATCTCTTCCAAAAATAAAACCAGACAGGAGATCAGCCCACATGTTCTAGCTACTAGTCCCCTTCCCCGCTGGCCCCAGCCCTTGTACAACGAAGACGCATTGGCCCGGGGCACACCGAGACAGGGAGGGCCGGCCCTGCCCCCCGAGTTGGAATCTAGCCCGGTTGGCGAAGCAGCAGCCGGAGTGACACCCATCGGGAAACGGGACCGAGGCCTTCACCCGGCAGGTGCCCATATTAACCCAAGTGACTTGGAAATGGAGAGGAACTTAAAGGACAGAATAACGAAAAGGCAGCCCACCCCTCCCCGCCAGGCCCACCTGCACGTGCCCGGACAGCCACTCCGCATGCTCCGATACAAGGCCAAAAATAGAGCTATGTACACAATGGGCCCAACGCTCTGTGTTCTGCATTCAAAGCTCTGCCAACCATGGGCCGAGCTTACGAGGGGCAGGGCTCCTGTCATGTCCGTTAGCGTCGGAGCAAGTCCATCCTGTGAGTCTCCCGCTGCAGCGAGCGGCCGTCTGCCCGGCCGTTAATCCAGCCTGCCCAGGTGCCGTCTTCCCCCGGGGTCGTTGTGGTTCTGCAGCAATTCTGGATTCATTGCGAGTGGCAGGTTGCCTCCCTTCCCCCTCTCTTTTCATGTGCCGACAGTGATGCCGGGGACACCTGAGAAACGGTCACGTTTCCTCTTTTTTTAATTAAAAAAAGTCCCAGCCCATGACAATTTCAAGTATCCCCCAAATAAAAGACAGAATAATTATAAATAATTATAACTTTACAATTTAATAATTGACACATATACTATAGTATTTACAGTATCATAAATGCTTTTTTTTGTTACTTTTAGTAAGCAATCCCTGAGAACAGTTACTCTCGTTTTTCGTGACGTATCTTCATGAAGGGAGGAGTTTCACGTCTCCGCAGGGTGTGCGCGGCGCTGCAAAGCCCTCGCGTTTGGCGCCGCGTGAGGTTGAGTGTTGCGCTTCTCTTTTGCTTTCTTTTTTTATTCTTTCCTTTTTGCTTGGCAACCTTAGGACCAGCCGGCTAACGCTTCCTTTAGGAAAGAGGTATTCGATTTCCAGGTTAGCTTTTGGTATGAAACGGTTATACACACGCAGGAGAGCAGGATGCTGAGGAAATTGGTCTTCCCGTGCTTGTCTTTTGGTTTGATGTGCCCGAAGAATGCCGGAACCCTCGCAGGATGAGAAACGGCTGAATCCAACAAAAACAAAACCCCTTTGTTTTGCCAGTTGCGGTTCCATTTTCCTTCCTTCTGCGGTTAGTGCCCCTGCCGGCACTGAGGGAGCTCACCCAAACCGCTCCCGGACCAGCATCATCAGTTTTTTCTTGCCTTTGTAAATCTGTTTGAGATTGTCTATGAACTGAGCAAACTGGAGGTGGCCGTCCTGGGCCAGGAGGAAGGTCTCCCGGGCTTTGCTGAGGAACTCGATGAACTCGCCGTAGTGCCGGGGGCTGATGTGGGTGAGCCGGGAGTGGGTGGTGTTGATGTAAGCGCTGATGGTGGCGTCCAGCAGCTGGCGCAGCGGGGCCTTGTCGGTGGACATGAGCTTGCCCGAGTTCCTGCGGCCGGGAATGCCGGCCAGGCCCGGCGCCGTCATGGTGCAGCGCCGCAGGATGTCCGACAGCACTGTGGCGCAGTGCACGCTCTTCACCACCAGCGGGATGATGGCCGCCAGCTCGTTCTTGCCCAAGGAGTGGCTCAGCGCGCAGGCCCAGAGGACGTCGTTGATGGCCGGGTGGGTGTCCTGGTTATAGGCCAGGTTAAGGTGCGCCATGGCCAGAGAGGCTAGTTTGAAGGCCCGCAGGGGGTAGCCCCGGTGCTCCATGTAGCGCGCGATGGTGAAGAGCTGCGAGTAGGTCATGCCGGTGGCGGCGGCGTCGATGACGATCTGGTAGGCCGTCTCGAAGGCGATGTGGTCCTTCTCGCAGAGCGTGAGGGCCGAGAGGGCACAGTTCTGGGGGTCCTTCATGGCACACTGCAGCGCCAGCGTGCGGGCGCAGCCAGCCAGCTCCTCCCGCTGTGGGTACTCCAGGCTCAGCCGCAGGATGGTGGTGTGGGACATCACCGTGGCCGCCACGATGCTGGTGGCTTCCGTGGGGGTGAAGAGCGTGTACCAGTTCTGCAGGATGCTGAGCAGCGCCCGTACCCCTGCCAGACAGGAATGCACAGTCAGCTCGGGCTGGGGCACGGCCAGCTCCTAAATCCTCTGGGGGCTTCGACCAATCCCAGCTCTCTCCACTCGCCCTGGGCCATTCCCCATCCAGAGGCCGGGCTGACAGCACTGGCTTGGATCTAGCGCAGCGCTGGGCAATGACCCGCCTGCAGGCTGGACACGGCTCACCAGGGTTACCCCGGCGGGTGCTGCTGTAATTACCCGCGTCTCTGCAGGGACGGGCGCTGGCAGCTCCCATTGGCCGCAGATCGCCCTTCCCAGCCAATGGGAGCTGCAAAAAGTGGTGTCCTGGCTCTGCTCCGCTCCCATTGGCTGGGAATGCCGATCCGCGGCCAACAGGACCTGCAAGAAGCGGTGTCCCCGCTCTGCTCTGCTCCCATTGGCTGGGAATGCCGATCTGCGGCCAATAGGAGCTGCAAGAAGCGGTGTCCCGCTCCGCTCCCCTCCTGTTGGCTGGGCACGGTGATCCGCAGCCAACGGAAGCTGCCGGCGCCCGTCCCTGCGGAGAGGCAGGTAAACACAGCGGTGCCCCACCATGGGCTATCAGGGCCAACTGCCGCCATCGCATTGCCCGCCCCTGCTCTAGAGGGACGGCCCGATGCCAGTGCGCTGCAGACAGGCCCATGTTAAAGCGACGCCACATGGGGCAGTAGCGCAGCCGCGTTCCTGTGCGCGGGAACCAGCGCCAGGCCCCCCAGGAGTCCTACGGCTGCCGCTCTCCGCCCAGGGGCTGCGCACTGACAGCTCCGCCCCTCTGCTCACTAGGGTTGGGGTTAGGAAGGAATTTCCCCCCACGGCAGCCTGGCCGGGAGCTTGGGGAGAAGGTGGGGGGAGGGGAGGTTCCATTCCTAGGCTGAACGAGTCACCGGGGCACGTCTCACCTACTCAGGCCCCTGCCACTGCAGCGGCCTCAGGCACTGCTGCCCCCTGGTCTCTGCCTGCGGTGCCGTTCGGTCTCCCCCGGGCGGGAGGGAGGGGGAAGGTTCTCCAGCCCATGCCAGGTGAGACGATCCACTGGCCCCATCTGGCCTGAAAGGCCAGGAAATCTACCGACGTCCCCAGCCAGGTTCCCTCTCATCTTCCGCCCGTGAGCAGAATAAGTTTTGTTGCGTGCACTGATGCATGTGCGGATGTGCACCACCAGGAGAAACAAACCAAGCTGGGGGCGCATGGGAATCTCTCCCCTGGCTTCCAGGGGCCACTGCGCTCAGTGACTCGCCCCAGCGGGCTGGACCGAGCGAGCCCTCCCTTGGCCCACGGGCCAGGGCAGGACAGTGATGGGCAGACCCAGCCCTTCCTGGCAGGGCTGCGCTGCTGGGGGTACCCACCCACTTCCGTCGCACAGGTGACCAGCCACCGCACCATCTCCCTCCGCCTCCAGTTCAGCGTGGACAGCGTCATCCGCATGACCTAGGAGAGGGACATGGTCAGTCCTCGTCGCCCCTGCGGGGCACTCCATCCGCGCCCACCCGCCCGGCCCCGCCAGCGGGCGGCAGTCGCGCCAGAACGGCTCAGAGAGCCCTGCCACAGCCAGGGCAGCCCCGTGCCACGGAAAGGCAGCGCTGGCATGGCGCCAAACCCAACAGCTGCTACGTGAGCCGTTGGCCAAGCTCGTCCCACTGGGATAGTGGATCGTAGCCGTCACCCGGCGGGGACGTGGGGCCAGGCTCCGTGAGCCGTTCCCCACCCGAGGCAGGCGGGTCGGTTGGGTCAGGCCTCACCCAAGGGCTCAAGGAGCTTAGGCTGGGATGGGAGTGGCGGAGGGAGCCCGGCCCAGGCTCTGTCCCGGAGCAGGGAAAGGCAGCCCAGGAAGGGGCAGGGGCAAGTGGAGAAGCCTCCAAAGGGGTGCAGATCTGGGCTCGTTGGGAGGCCTCAGCTGGACTCCTGCCCTGGAAGGGGCTCCGTGTGTGACTTGGCCGGAGGGCTCAGCCCGGCCTCCCGCACTGCCCAGCAGGCGGAAAGCTGAGACCACCCACCCCCGGGAGGGAAACTGAGGCAAGGGGCCTGCAATGCCACACTCGGCCTGCAGGGGACACTGCCAGTCCAGGCAAGCCTCTACCTGCAGCCCCAGCTCCAGCGCCACGTTGAGGAGGGTGGTGTCGGGGTTGCTGTCGGCGGGCGTGGCGATCTTAAAGGCATCCTGGGCCAGCTTGAAGATCAGGGACGAGGAGTGGATGTTCTTCTGGATGGCCTCCAGGACGGTGCGCAGCCGCAGCATGTCCCCTGCACGCACAGGGGGACGCAGAGGTGAGCCCCGTCCCCCCCGGGCTTTCGCTTCGGCCCACGCGGCGCCAAATGCCCAGGGTGGGGAGCCGGGCCTGGCTGGGCCCTGCCGAGCTCAGCCTGCCTCTGCCATTGCCAGCTCCTGGGCTCGGCAAGGGCCCAACGAGGCGCCCACGCCGGTCCCGTCTAGCCCGGAGAGCGCACGCAAGCCCAGCGCCTCCCCCGGCCCTGCACTCTCCTCGGGGCTTCTCCGCACAGGGCCAGAGCGCGCCGGGGGCAGTGCGGGAAGCGGGATTTCTCCGCTGACCAGCGGCTGGAGAACGGGGAGTCTGCTCCCTCTGCCGGCCCGGGACTGGGCTCAATGACACCAGCGTGCAGCAGCCTGGGGGGTGACGCCCGCCCCCCTGCCAGCCAGCCAGGCCCCATAATGTGGGGCGCAGCCCTGAGGGGGACAGAGGAATGCTGGGGGTGCAATGGGCTGGCATGGAGCACTGCCCAGCCCGGCTCTGCCCCCAGCTGCGGCCCAGGCTCGGACTGCGGCCTTGCTCTTGAGTGTGCAGGCCCCACCGGTGCTGGCCTCGGCTCCCTCCCAGCTCCAAGCCCCCTCCAGCGGCCCCGGGGGAGGGGGGGTGCACAGACAGACTGTGTTACTGCTAAGGGTGGGGCGGTAGACGTCTCAGGCCCAGCGGGTAGAGGCTGGAGTCTGTCCCAGCGCCTGCCTCCTGGGGAAATCGCTCGCTCCACTCCAGCTACTTCCCTGGGGCCCGGGAGCAGGGTTCTAACCGGGCGGATCCTGCGTCTGCACTGCAGCCTGCCCACGGCGAGCTACCGACACCGGCGACCCCCGCTAGGCCCAGACCCGCACACCCCGTCCCCAGGTGTCCCACTGCCGGGAAGAGACCGTCCCGCCAGCTACGCCGTCTCTCCCCTCCCAGCCCTCGGCACGGCCCAGCCAGCCGGGCGGCGTTGGCACAGCCTTCCTCTGTTTGCCCCGGAGAGCACGGTGGCCTCCCCTCACCGAGACTGCGACTCAAGGGGCACGACACGCAACACGCCATGGGGGGGCCCTCAGGGCACGCTCCCCTCACACACGCTCCTCCGGGCCCCCGCCCAGGACATTCAGCCAACACTCTATGCGCTGCTTTCTTTCGCTGCTCTTGCAGCTCCTGCCATGTTCCTGGCTCCGGTTCCATCCCCACCACGCCTGAGGCTCCCTTCCACGGCTCTGGATCAGAGAGGGGCCTGAGGCCTTCAAGCCGGACACTTCTACCTACGGAGTAAGGTCCCTGCGGCCGCTTTTCCTGGCCGGTCCCTCAGCCCCGACCCAGTGTACGCTCTGCACGGTGTTCGCCTTTGCAAGCAGAGCCGGTTGCTTCCGAGGGGACCACATCTTAGCTGCTCTAGAAGGGAACAAGCCAACACCTGCCTCGATGCGTTGCCCTCAGGCTCTGGCTACCTCGCGGCTCCGTCCACGGTCTGACCAGCGGCCATGAAATCAGAACGTTTCCACCAGAAGGTCTGCCCTGGCGAACGGCCTCCTGCTTGTCCCCAAGCCCGGACGTGCCGCACAACGGACACTGAACGTTCAACGTGGGTCACTCTTTAGATGCGCCGAAACCTCCCGTCTCCTGGTGGGAGCTGCCTGGGTTAAGCCTTGTTCAAAGTGATACGGGAGGCGCACCAGAGGGAAGGGGCCGCACCTAAGCTAGCACAATGGGGAGGGTCTGGCATGGCCGGGTATGACAAGAGCAGCCCGATGCAGACTCAGGCAAAAAGCAAGAGAGCCAAGCAGCAGCTGTGAGCACCACGGGTCTGAGGGAAAAGCTGGAGCGAAGGTTTTCGGGCTCTGGCGTGGGCCAAACGAGGGCTGTCAAGCAATTAAAAAAATGAAGCGCGATTTAAAAAATTAATCGCGCTGTTAAACAATAATAAGAATACAGCCCCCCCCCCCCCCAACCCAATGCCCTCACCCTCCCGCCCAGCTAGCCCCCTGCTCAACCCAGCTCCCTCCCTCCCCAGAACCACCCACTCCCCCAGCCTCCCGCTCCAACCCAATGCACCATCCCTCTCCCAGAGCCAGGCACCCCAGCCCCCGCTCCAACCCAATGCACCACCCTCCCAGAGCCAGGCACCCCAGCCCCCGCTCCAACCCAACGCAGCACCTCCCAGAGCCAGGCACCCCCAGCCCCGCTCCAACCCAACGCACCACCCCTCCCAGAGCCAGGCACCCCAGCCGCCCACCCCGCTCCAACCCAATGCACCACCTCCCAGAGCCAGGCACCCCAGCCCCCGCTCCAACCCAATGCACCACCCCTCCCAGAGCCAGGCACCCCAGCCCCCGCTCCAATCCAATGCACCACCTCCCAGAGCCAGGCACCCCAGCCCCCGCTCCAACCCAATGCATCACCCCTCTCCCAGAGCCAGGCACCCCAGATCCCCCCACTCCAACCCAATGTCCCACCCCTCCCACAGAGCCAGGCACCCCCAGGCACCCTGCTCCAACCCAATGTCCCACCCCTCCCACAGAACCGGGGACATAACCTAGCACAGTGGTCCCCAATCTTTTGGGGCTGCCGGGCGCCCGGGGCACAAGAATGGCTCGGGCTGGCCCTGGTCACTAGGCGGGCGCACATAAATGCCCCAGCAGGTGCCATGGCACCCACGGGCACCGCCTTGGGGACCACTGGCCTAGCAGGTCAGAGGGTAACACAGTGACTCCGTGGAAGGAGCCAACCCCCTTCTTCCCACACTGGACCTGCCCTGGGTCTCACTGGAGCTGCCGTGGCTGTGAACGGTCCGGGCGTGCGGCTCCGAATGTTCCATTTGAGAGGCTCGTGCCGCCGCCCCCTTCCCGACCCCCTCTGCAGGGCGAAATCCTGGACATTTTTTGCCATTTCAAAACGCCGGCCAGCTGGAGATGTAACGCGTGAAAACGAGGACACGTCTGGGAAAAACCAGACGTATGTAACCCTAGATTAACAGGCATTCTTTTTTTTAACGTGTGAATTCTGCCCTGTGTTAATCGCAGGCGTTAACACGTTAATTGACAGCCCTCGCTACAACGGCCTGGGGCAGCAAGCTAAGAAACTGGTCTGCTTGTTTCCAGGGCCTCTGGCGTTCGCAGAAGCAGGACCGTGCACGCTCCTTGTTGCAGCAAAGCAAGTACCAGCCGCCCGCGTCGCGTTCTACCCCTCTGCCGAAACGTGCCCCGTTGCTCGGCTCAAAAAGCTGCCCCCCTTCTTTTGTGCCCTGAGCCCCTGCAAGTGTGCGGGCTACAGACAGCCTCAGAATTCAGAGTCAAGGGGATTACACAGAGGTCACTGCGGACGACATTTCACTGCCAAACTGGCCATCACTTGCGACAATGACAAGCCGGGAGGAACCCTGCGTGGCCTGCAGATACCTTAGCCAAGGGCGTGTTTATAGGGCTGGCAGTTAAAGAAACGTCTCGTCAGCCGCGGCGTCTCGGAGATGCAATAAAGAAGGGCCGAGGAAAAGTGAGTAAAAGGTGCAGAGCAGAACTGGATTTGAAAACGAAAAGGAACGTCAGTGACTACAAATATCTCCTGCCGCCGCTGCCGCAGGCACCGGTTACGGGGACTCAGCCACGTCTCCTCGTACCACCAGACGGGAAAACGGAAGGACGCGTGTCAGAAGGACCCCGGCGGGACCTGATCTCACACAGGCCCGCTCCTGCGTATGAGCATTTGGAGGGAAAAGGGGAGAGCAGGAATTAAGAACAAAAATCCAACTCACTCTGCCTTTCCATCCTCGGGGAGGGCTTATTACCCGGCCCAGCTGAAGGAGAACAGGGCAATATATAAATACAATTGCTGGTTTACGGAGACCAGCTTTCTACGAGCGCACAGCGAGGGGGGAGAAACGCAGAGCCCTTGGAATGGAAAACTGGGAAAACGCACAAAGGGGGTGGGAAAACCAACAGCTGCAGAGACAAGACCTCGGCCACCATTTCAGCAGGCCGGGGAAGGAAGGAGAGAGCGCGTGTGTTCCCCACGACGGCGCGAGGGGCTGGAATTTTACTGCATCGCAAGTGACACTGTTATTGATACACATGCTGGGCGCCTGTCGATCGTCTTTGGTTTCAAGCCCTCTAAGCACATCACTGCCCTTCGCCCGTCTGCCTGACGGAACGATTGATTTGCCTCCCTGTCCAGCCTCGCCTGGGGGTTGTTCTGGTTTCCTGTCAAATGAAAACCGAATCGATAAAGTAAAAACCCCATTTGCCTTCCAGCCTCCCACGGCAGGAAGGGCCGGGGCTCTACCGCCACGTTACCAGCCTGCTGTCGCCGCGCCAGGGCGGCTGCGCACTCCGCCCGGCAGCGGCTTAGGTACAGAGCTGACCTTCCGGAAAACCACACGCTGCTGGTGGAACAGAAACCTTCCACCTTCCCCAGCCTCACGGAGAAAACCCGCCCCGATGCTCCCAGTCTGCCTGCCGGGAAGCAACGCAAAGAGAAGAACCGAGCCCAGAGATACGGACGCTCTGCCCTCACCTCCTCGCCCCCAACCCCTTTGCTCCCAGGGTGGGTACCGTAGAGTCCTGACAGGCTTGCTTCGTATCTACTGCCCTCCCGGGCTTCACACCGCAGCCCCCGACTTCCAATGGACAGGACACGCGGGCCGAGACCATCAGAGCCCTTCAACCAGTGGGGGGGAGACACCCACCCTCGTGCGCTCACCGGGACAAGGGACTCGATTCCAGTGCCACCAGATCAACAAGGATCTTTCGATCCATGTCAGGGGGCCCGGGCCCTGGGAGAAACTGACCTCGTCTGCCCCGCACTGAGCACCACCGACCCCCAGCCGCCACCTGCCGGGCACTGCGAGGCTGGCGGCAAATCCGGCCCACGCTCCCGCCAGCTGCTGGAATGGAAACGGCCTGACAGGGAGAAGCATTTGGGCACGTGGCCCCAGGCACTGCAGGGTTTCTTAGAGCCCCTTTTCCGGCAGCCCATCTCCCTCCCTGGCCTACGGGGCTGGGCCTGGCGGGAGCCATGGGTGGCGTGAGGGGCCACCCCCCTTCTCCCTCCCTCCCGCACCGAGAGCTAACCTGGGGTTCTCGCCCAGCACTGCCTCCGCGTGTCCCTAGCAGCTCCCAGCCCCGCGAGAGCCGGCTCCGGAACCCCGGGGAGCTCCCCGCACACCAAGACCCCCTCTCGCCCCCCAGCGGGTTCCTCTGCAAGGTCGCAGCCGAGGGGCCCAGCTCCGCTATCCCCGGGCGCGAGCCGGGCTGAGCCGGCGCAAGACGGGCCCCACACCAACCTTTGGCGGCGGTCAGCATGGTGGAGGCCAGTTCGCACTGCTGCGACTCCAGGTGGCCCAGCGTGAACCAGCGGGGGTACCTGCTGGGCACGACCGAGACGAGGTGGGGCGGGTGCGTCACGTCCCCCGCGGGCGCCGTCGTCTCCAGCACGGGCAGCCTAGGAGAGACAGGTGGTGTCGGCGAGGAGGGCTGGTCGCTGGAGGCCGGGCGAGCGCTCTGAACGCGCCCAGCTGCAGCCCCCGCGTGTGCCCAGCCCCCGGCGGCACCCCTGGGCACAGGGCCCTGGCTCAAAGGGATGGGAAAGGGCGCTGCCGTGGGGCTGATGCACTCGCAAGCTGCAAATGCTCACTAGGGCGCAGCCAGGCTTTCGGGCAACGCGCCTGGTGCCTCTGGCACCCGAGGCTGGGCCAGACACGGCAGCATGTTTCTCAAAGGCCCCGCAGTGGGCTTGGGCCACCCGCTCCTGGGCTAATGGTCCAAAGTCTTATCAATCCCAGGGGACAGGAACCTATGGACCCCCCAGTCCCCAGCACTCACTGCTCACCCCCACGGGGTCCTGGCAGGCTACACGTGACGAAGGGGGCGTTACTGCTGGGGGCAGGCCGAGCAGGGGAAGTGGCTGCCGGGGCTGGGCACAGCGCTGCGGCTGCTGGAGCTCACAGGGCACCGGCCCGTGGCCAAGCTGACGCGGCATCAGTGACTCCGTCTCCAGCCAGTCCCTCGGAAGGGGAGGCGACTGATCCGGAGCTCGGCGGGTTGCAGCCCAGCCCCTCCTCCCAGACCAGGCTCTTCTGGTTCCTGCCCCTCCCCTCGATCACCCTTGGCTCTCCGAGGGAGCAGCCCGCCCAGGAGAGGAGGCAAGGCAGGGCTGGGGGTGGAGCCTGCCTGGCTCTGTCCTGGGCCTTTCGCTCTGCTCCGGCTCCTGGCGCTGCAGGACGGAAACGGGGCAGCCGGCGCCTGGTCCCCTCCGAAGCGCCCTGCCCAGCTCTGCGGAAGGGCCGGTTAACCCCAGAGGGATGCGCCTGCCGCAGCCGAGGCCTGTTCTCCAAGGAGCAGGACCTCGCCACTGCTCCCGGCGCCCACTCCACGAGCCGCCGAGGGCACAAACGCCACCCACCTCATGGCCCGGAGCGCCAGCTTGTAGGCCAGGTCGGCGTCGTGGGGCAGCAGGGCGGAGAACAGGTACTTGGCGAAGGTGTGCATGGGCACGCTCTCCCGGTGGATCACCTCTCCCAGGCCGCTGAAGGGGCCGCCTGTAGGACAGCAAACCGCCCGCCTCAGCCGCGGCGCCGGAGCCTCCGCCGGCCCGGTGCCGCGCAGCCACCAGCCACGCCGGGACCGGAGCCGGTTACGGAGCCCAGGGCTCGGCCCCGATCCCAGCCACCCCTCCGAGGTGCACCGGCCAGGGCTACGAACACCCCAAGCCCTGGCCGCTGTGCTAGCCTGGGGGCACGGCGACGCCCTCGGCCCAGGAGCAGGGAGGGGGCACAGGCACCCGGCCAATGGTGCAGCACCAGGCTTCACGACCCTGCTACTGCTGCCTTCACAGCAAACTCTCACTGGTGCCCTTTCCCAGCCCTGGCCCCGCACGCGTCTGCTGGGGAGCATGACCCCATGCCGGGGTGGGAACCTAAGGCCCGGGGGCCTCACCCGGCCCTGGCCTGCCTGCATCCAGCCCCCGAAGCCCAGGGGTCGCCCCTGCCATCCCTCCGCGGGGCTGGAACACACAAATCTGCGAGGCTGGGCCCCCAGGCTCTGGCGTGCGAGGGAACGAGGGGGCGTCCGTCTGCTCCTCAGGCGGGGCCCACGTCAATGAGGGTTTGGTTTTCACTTTTTGCTTTGCCCCCGGCCCAAACACGGTTCCCCGGCCCCGCCCTACGCTGCCACCCAGGACGTGCTTTGGGGTCCCCGTGGCTCCCTGGGTGAGGGGAATGTGTCTTCTGCCAGCCCCCCCCCGCTGCCCGGCCTCACCTTCCAGCAGCAGCAGGCACTGCTTGCGGAGGGTCTGCACCAGCACCGCGTCCAGCTCCAGCTCCTGCAGCCGGGCCAGGATCTGCTCTTCATTGCGGCAGACTTTGTCCTGCGCGTACAGCCCCTCGGGCATCACCCGCTGCTGGCCCATCCCCAGCAGCGCCACCTCCAGGGCCAGGGCCAGGTAGGACTCGCCGCTCTCCTGGCAGCCGGGCGCCACGGGCACGTGCTGGTACGCCGGGGCTTTGGCCTCGCCGGCGTCTGCAGAGGGGAGGCCGCCGGGGCGAGAGGTTAGAACGACCGGGAAGGGACGGGGTGGAGATGCCAACCCAGCATGGAGCCCTATCGCCCTTCCCCGCCCCCCACAGCGGCAGCTGGAACCGCGGTGACCCCCTCGCCGGCGCTGGGTCACGCACAGGGCGAGCCTGACCAAGAGCCAACGCCGGGCCGGGGGCCTCCTCCTGCTTTCCCCAGCCGTGGGGAAACACGCCATGTCTGACCGGCCCACGGTCAACGTGCCGCGCGGCAGGCGAGAACAACCGGGTGTCCTGGGACGACTCAGAAGTCTGGCAGGGGCCGTTCCGCAGCTATCTGGGGGGGCCACCTAACCCTGCGACATTGGAAGGGCCGTATCCTCCCCCTCGGGGAGTGACAGGGTCCCAGTTGTGCTCATCTGGCCTGGCCTCCTGTATGGCCCAGGCCCGAAATCACGCCCAGGCAGAGCTCTGAGAAAACCAGCCACCCTTGCCTGACAAATGGTCAGGGATGGAGAATCGACCACGGCCCTCGGGACACCGGCCCAGGGGTTAACCACTCTCTCTGCTAAATGCGGACGCCTTATTCCCAGGCGGGGTTTGCCTCGTTTCAGCTCCCAACCACCGGCTCCTGCTTGCCTGCCAGGATCCCCACGCGGCCCCTGGCGGGCTGCGATCGGAGGGCCCCTGATCCTGCTGTAAGGAGCTCTTGGCCAACCAAGTTTGCAGCCAAGCAAAAGGCGTCACAGACCGTGACATCTGGGGTCCTCCCAGGAATCTGGCCTTCTGTGCACGTCTACCCTGTCCTCTCCCTTTCTCCAAGTGGGGTCCTGACCCCAAAAGGAACTGCAGAGGGATCACAAGCATATTTCAGGAGGGTCACGGTATTGCCACCTTCCACGCTGCCTTCAGCGCCGGGCAGCTGGAGAGCGGTGGGTGGGATGTTGGCCGGGTGCCCAGCTCTGAAGGCAGCGCCCTGCCAGCAGCCGTGCAGAGGTAAGGGAGGCAACACCGTGCCCGTGTCGCCCTTACTGCTGTGCTGCTGCCTTTAGAGCTGGGTTGTCAGAGAGTGGCGGCTGCTGCGTGAGGGCCCAGCTCTGCAAGCAGCAACGCACAAGTAAGGGTGTCAATATCCTACCAGGCCACCTGCCCTTCCGTGCTGCTGCTGGCAGTGGCTCTGCTTTCAGAGCTGGGCTCCCCCGGCCAGCAGCTGCTGCTCTCTAGCTGCCCAGCTCTAAAGGCAGCAGCGCAGAAGTAAAGGTAGCAGTATCACAAGCCTCCCTCCCCCCCACAATAACCTTGCAACTCCCTAATTCCTTGTTGGGGTAGGACCCCCCACAATTACACCACCATGACAATTCAGACTGAAATCACTGAACTCATGACATTTACTATTTTTCTAATCCTATGACCCTGAAATTGACCAAAATGGGCCATGAATCGGGTAGGGTGCTAAGGAGACATCCTGGGCTCTCTTCCTCTGTAAGTGGCGTGAGAGCAGAGCTGGGAGCGAGCAAGACTGAGGCAGGAGGGGAGCACAGGGGAGCCGTGGGCTCTGTCTTGGATTCGGCAGCTGACAGGCCGGAGCCCTTGAAGTTTAACTCGCTGCTCTGGACGGGAGAGACTCGGATACCTGAAATTTCAAGGCAATTTTCCTCTTCTAATCGACAAGCCTCCGTCAAGGTGAGGAACAAGCAGCCAACGGGGTTGAGCGGGTGCCCGACCCAGCCCTCCAGGTTCGTGATGGTGGTGGCTCCTCTCTGCAGTAACTCTGGGGAGCGGGGATGGGAGAGAAGCAGAGTGTTCAGACACGGCACACGGAGGGGTTTCAAGGCAAGCCGAACGCCCGATGCTTTCCACCTGTGACGGGCTGCCAAGGCAGCCGATCACCGACCTCGGTCCATGTTCTCCGAGTGGCCCACTCAGGGTGGACAGGCACGTGAGAAACGGTGCGGTTTAGGAAGGCAGCAAGCGGGTCCCTGGTATCAGGTTGAACAAACTCCAGTGGAGGCCCCCAAACGGGGCAGTTCAAAGGGCTGTGACTCGCTTGCCTATTTTACAAACCCCAGGGCTGGTGTGAGCAGCGACCCACAGTTCCTAGTGGTGCCGAAGCCTCATGCCGGCAGGACCCAGCTCGGCGCCCAGGAAAGCGGAATCGCTGTTCTCCTCCCACTGGGGCAGCCTGCGACACCAGCAGGAATGTCGCTGGGAGGCACCGGGCTGGCCCCAAATGCTTTCAGGTCAGGCTTTCACACCCTCGCGGACCAGCCGTTGTGGGTTCAAGGCCCGGCCACGACAAGCCAAGCTATCCAGTATCAAAAGCTTCTGGAGCATTTTTCAGCTCCGGTGTCAAATGCTGCTCGGCTCAGACGCACCGGGCTAGCGCTCTCCGGTGCCGTGGCAGGAATCCATCGCCCCGCAGCGCCCACCAGAACACAGACCGGCTCCGCGGCATCCGAGTGCGGCTGAGCCGCGGCAGTTTGCTCACCGTACCCTGGCCAAGCCAAGGGGCTTCTGTCTGGGAGCAGCCCCTACCTTTCTTCTGGTGTTTGTAAATTTCCAGCTGCCTCTGCTGCTGCAATCTCAGCGTGTTGATTATGGCCACGGTGAGGCGGAGCGCTTCTTTGGGGTACCCGTGGGAGCGCAGGGCATCGACCCGCGCACATGCAGTGGGGACGTGCTCTGCAAAACAAGGTTGCATGCAGCAAATCCGTGAGCCTGTAGCGCAGACGCTCCCGGCACCGTGAGCTTTCTCCCTTCAAGAGCATTGGCCTGCTAAACCCAGGATTGTGAGTTCAGCCCTTGAGGGGGCCATCTAGGGATCTGGGGCAAATCTGTCGGGGTGGTACTTGGTCCTGCTGTGAGGGCGGGGGACTGGACTCGATGACCTCTCGAGGTCCCTTCCAGTTCTATGAGATAGGTAAGTCCAGCCCGTTCTCTGCCGTGTTAGCGTCCTCGGCCCATCGGCCAGGGGTTGCTTGCCAAGAATATTAACAGAATTCCTGCCGCATTCTAGGAACAGCGGCTATAAATAACCATGCCCTGCCCTGGAAGATACCCCAGGAAACGAGGCTTTGCTTTGTCTAACCCGGAAGGCGTTTCTAACACTGGAGTATCTCTGTGCCAAGCCTATGTGAAGAATTAGCACGATGTTTATCCACCCAGGGCTGCACTTTTCACCCTTCCTGGGTGCAGCCCGCTCAGCCGAGAGCTTCTCTCTCCTACACTTGCTCAACTTTCCTCACGTCTGCCCCTGAACAGGGTTCAACCCGGGATTCTGAACTGCCTCGCTGGAGACGGAGGCTGCGATTGTGCCTTTCCTTCATCTCTTCCCCGGAGGTTCAGCATTAGGATCAGTTGCATGAAGAACAGAGTCACGGCTGCTTAGAAATTCCTCTGTTCCCGCTGCTTATTCCCACCTCAAGCCCCATGCGCCTGCAGAGAGGGCTAGGACTCTGAGCGAGAAAGCAGCAGCAGCCAATGACATGACAGACTGTATGGAAAGCAGCCGTTCCTGCAAACGTGCCCAGCAAGAAAATAAATGGGGAGTAAAGAAGATCTAAAATTGCAGCAGCAGGATCGTCTCTTTCTATGTAGCATCGGAAGGTCTTTGCTCAAGAGTCCTGCTCTAAGTCCCAATCTGGTACGTTACACGGAACACGCCCCCCAACATCCTCGTGCAGAAAAGGCGTGAAACACAGAAGGGTTTGCAGAAGAATTTCTCACTGGCTCCCTCTAGTGTTGATTTGCTAAATGGGGGAACTATTTGCCTTCTCGCTGAACTCTGGTAGCACCTTAAAGACTAACAAAACACATAGATGGGATCATGAGCTTTCGTGGGCACAACCCACTTCTTCAGATGACTGGAATCCAGACCAAGAATAAATAAACTTATTTATTCTTATTTATTTATGTATCTTATTTATTCTTGGATCTGGACTTTTAATATTCCAGTCGTCTGAAGAAGTGGGCTGTGCCCACGAAAGCTCATGATCCCATCTACATGTTTTGTTAGTTTTTAAGGTGCTACCAGACTATTTGTTGTTATTTAAGTTTTTCTAGTTACAGACAAACTCGGCTCCCCCTCTGAAGCTCACTGAACTCTGTCGTTCAATGCTGCTGCCAAATCAGCTGTTTGCCGTGGCCTCGTGAAACCCTCCAGGAAGAGGCTGCGAGGGAATAAAACGGAAAATCAAAGCAACGACATTAAAAATAATCAGGACAAGTATGGGCTTCGTTAAGTCCTGTTACAAGACTGGAGTGAAGCAGGAGGCACCTATTTTCAAAGCTTTGATAGATGCGATCGAGAAACTGTGGCCTCCTTCATGCAGCTTTCTGTCTCCCTACAGCGGGGCCACCTAGCTCAGAGGAGGGTGCAAAGACCCTGCAGTGAGCTGGTTATGGAGAAAACACCCCACAGTGACGTGTCTTTGAACTCTGGCCGGTTGCGGCTAGTTTATGCTCCAAAGTCTAACAGTCTATAGAGCCTTTTTACCTAACTGGGGATGTTCTAATTATCTTTATCAATACCGAAGTACGTATTGATTCGTTATGGAGTGCTTGGTAACCTTGTGGCAGCGAGTTCCACAGGTTAACGGTATGGCTTGTCTTTAAATGTTTTCACTTCTGTCTTGGGCCTGTTTCACTGAATTATTTCACTTCCTTGTTCTCGTGCTATGGGGCAGGGCAAACAGGAAGCCCGACTGACCCTCTCTATCCCAACCACGGTTTTACGTGCCACTGCCTTCCCCTCCCTTAGTTATTTCTACACTACCCAGTCCTGGGTTTTGCAGTTTCTCGGCTCACAAAAGTCTTTCTGGGGTTCTGATCATTTGTGTCACCCAGCCCAGCCCCACCATTTCCGTGCTCAGTTTTGAGATCGACCGACCAGAACGGGGCGTAGTAGTCACGGTGACGACCTGCTGTAGGTCACAAGCGAGGCTGGCGTCACCAGGAACGGGCTGTACGCGTTCCATCGCCTGCGGGCTAGCCCTGCTGGGAGTGCCCGCCGGTCTCCTTGGCACAGAGGAGAGCGGGCCGAGGAACTGGCTACCTTATGGCAGGCTTTCCCTAGCTGAGCCACAGTTGGACTCTCCCGAGTGCGGGCCTATCGCAAAACCGCCCGGTTGCTATGGATCATAGAGCCCCGCGGGCCTGCAACTGAAACCTGAAGCAGCGGGGATAGGGCTGGGGATGGGGCAGGCTTTGTACGGGGGAGCCGGGTCACCCCATGCAGCTCTGCCCTGGAGGCCAGGCCGGGCGCGGGCCCTCCCCCCGCTCCTGAGGCCAAGGGGCGGATGGACACGAAGGGTCTGGGCTGCAGGGGCTGGAAGGTGGGAGGAATGTCGGGAAATTCAACGGGGGGAGGGACCCAGGTCAGGCAGGCTCAGAAATGGGACTGGGGTCGCCTGCTGGCAACAAAACAAAACAAACGCCACCCCCCCGAAGCACGCGCCGCTTCCCACCAGGCACAGGGACCTCCTAGTGCTTATCCCACATGGGCCCACTTCCATATCCCGCGGCGAAGCCCGGGCCCCCGCCAGAGCAATGGGAGTCCCAGGCCCCCCGGCGTGGGCAGGGTTTTGCCCAGGGCCTTCACCGTCCAAGTGGAGGCGGGCCAGCTGGCAGCCAGTTCCCGGGGCCCAGCCGCACAGCACAGACCTGCACTGCGCTGGGATGCTGAGGCAAACGGAGCTGAGGCTGGAACGGGGGCGGCTCCTCGCCCAGATCTGGCCAGCGCCCCCCACGCCGGGCCAGGCAGGCCTGGCCTCTCTGCGGGAGCCCGGCACGGGGCAGTGACCCTCCCAGACCGGCTTCCCCTGCAGCGGCTTTCGGGGAGTGGCGGGAGCTTTGTTCCTTCCCCTGGCGGCACCGAGGCGCCTCAGAAGGGAGGTCCAGGTGCCCAGAAGCCAGGGGATGGGCACGGCTGAGCACAACAGGAACTCCAGCTACACCCAGCCCTCGGAGCAGGGCCCATGCAACCGCCGAGCGCCCTGTAGCCCGATCCTGGTGACGCCAGCGCCAGCAACTCCCCCGCACCAGAGGGTGGAAGGGGGTTACCTAGCCACAGCGGCTGTCCTTGGGAATTGAAGAGGAGGCTCTCGCCCTCCCGTTGGTAAGCCGGGGACACGTAGAAGTCACTGCTGATGATGCGCTGCAGGTGGCTGTCCTGCCAGTGCAGGTCGCAGCCCTCGATGGCACGGGTGAACACCGTCCGCCGCGGCCGCGCCAGGGGATCTGCAAAGAAACCACTGTTGGGCGTCAGGCGGCCGGTTCCGCGGTTCGGCCACAGAACAGCGCACGCCCCGGCAGGGCTGGCAAACGAGGGGCCCCGCTACACCCGGTGTGGCAAACAGGGCCCGTCCCCCGGCCACAGCTCTGGGGGGCTCCGGGAGCAGGTCAGGTTCCTGACCCACGTGCTGCGTTGCTGGAGACGAGCCCGTCTGCTCGCCGGGCCCGGAGTCTCAAGGTCTGTGGTCTCTTTGAGAGAGAGGGATGCTGCAGGGCCTCTCCTGGGGGCCACGCCGCAGGCTGCCTGGAGCAAACGGCACGTCCAGCTGGGGCACCTGACCGAGGATGCAGCCCGCGAACGGCCTGGGAGCCAAGAGTGGCCGAGTCCAAATCCCGACCCTGACACCGGAAACAACAGAATGGCCGCCCCGGGCCAGGCCAGCGGTCCCTCTAGCCCAGGGCCCTGGCTGCCGAGAGTGACAGATGCCAGGCGCCCCAGAGGGAATGAATCGAGCGATCCCTCCCGTCGCCCATCCCCAGCTTCTGACAAATGGGCTAGGGCCGCCGTCCCTGCCCAGCCCGGCTAACGGCCACCTCTCCTCCAGGAACGCAGCTGGTGCCTTTTGGAACCTTGTATGGCCTCGTATCGTCTCGGTTACAGGCACTGACTCGACGTGGGCAGGTCCTTCCCAGCCTCAACCTGCGCCTCCGTGAAAGGGAGTGTGCGCCCGACTCCCCAGCCCTCCCCAAAGAAGGAAACGCCCCTGCTAACGTGTACTGTGCAGATCTGGGGAGCCCTGCGGCTCTGTAGAATTCCAGCACCACCTTCTCGGCTGCTTGTTTTGAGCTCGCCCGCACGAGGCCCTAATGTGACTGGGAAATGCACCTCGCCACCCTACTCAAGGGCCACGCCACCGCCACCTGCCCGGAGCGAGGGGGGCCGGCGTTTTATCCCCGCAGAAGAGTAAGGAACACGGGCCACGCCCTGCGCTCCAGCGTCACGTCGAAAGACCCACCAAACCGGCCTACTTCCGTTATCACTGTAGCCTGCAACGTAGATGGGAGCAGCGCCGGGGACCCAGGCAGGCGCTTGTACCGGCTGTTGCCGGAGGAAGAGGCTACTTTGGCCGGCCTGGCTGTTTCGTGCTGAAATTGCTGTCGTGCTACCGGGCAGGGCTGCGGGGACAGAGGAGGAATGCCTGGGAACCTCAGGGGAGGGGGAGAAATGGCAGCGCTGGCAGGCGGGATAAACAGACCAAAACAAAGGCCGCCAGCGCCCTGCCGGACTTCTGCCGTCCAAGGGGCAGAGCTGGAAAATCAACTGGTTCCTCCACCGAGAGCCCACGCGAGGCGAGGCTGCAGAACGGGCCATGAGGACGGATTTCAGGAATCCGTGGTGGTTACAAACACGTTATCTGACGGGAACAGAAATCATAAAAGCCACTGGCAGCCACTGGGGTTGGCGGAATTTACCTCTTCGGAGCGTGGTGCACACGGGAACCGCCTAACGCTGCCGGGAGGTCAGACAAGATGACCACAAGGGTCCCTTCCGGCCTTGGCGTCTAGTCAGCAGAACCTCGATGTTCTGAACACCTGGGAACGGTTCTCTGTGCCTCGGAGAAGCCCCTACCTTGGAAACACCCCCACCCATTTCTGGCTCCAGATCCAGCTACTGACACTCCTGACCACTGGGCTCCCTCCTCGGCCCGGCATGACGTTGCAAACCTGTTTCCCTACCGGGCCGGTGTGCATGTAAGCGCCACAGAGCTCAGCGTTGCTCCTGCTCTGCTGGCCTCGCCTGCTTTGATCTGGCACCTCTGAGCTGTAAGGGGCTGCCTCGTCTGTGGGGGTGTGGACAAGCAGCCCTGATGGGCCTCCCTTTATGCTGAAATACAGGCACAGCACGGTACTTGCTGGGGCGGGGGGTGCTTTGCTGCTGCCTGATTGGTTACTTCCAGTTTACATGGTGTCCGGTCGCGCGGTCAGTTCTGAGCGGTGGGGTTCCTACCTCTGAGGTTGGGCTGCAGTTACTAGTTTAAAATTGGGGAATCCGGGGGCTACACTTGTAAGGAGCTGGCTGCCGAAAGAGGCAGACAGACGCCTCGCTGCTTTCGACACCCCACCGGGCACCCATCCGCTGCCTTAGCTGCCTTTACACATCTGTGACTAGCCCGGGTCACACAGGGAAACAGCAGCACAACTGGGCAGGCATTCGTGATCGTGTCAGGAAGCCAGGCTGCATCCCAACAATGCGTCGGCGCCGCAAGCTTCACCCTGCCCAACTGCCCTGACACCAAGGTCTAGCAAGCACATATGGTTCTGAGTTTAGCTGAAATGGGCCGGTGGGGCGTCAGCCAACAGCTCTCCCACCCCGCAGTGTGTGGCTCTGCCAGGGGAGCTCCCGATTCGCGGGGAAGGCTTAAAACACTAATTACACCCAGAAGAGCGACGCTTCCTTCGCAACATCGCTGCTCCCCGCCTTCCATATTGGCTGCATCAAATACACACAAGACCAATTAGAGCGCAGCAGATGGAGCCACCGCCAGAGCAGTATGTTTCAATTAATGTCTATTTTGAGCAAAAGGAAGGGGGGGGAAAAAAGGTGCTTAAAATTAAAGGGATCAAGTGCTTTGTCAGGGCTTGAGAAAATATTTCCGTGCTAATGAGCATTCCCACAAATAAGTTGCTTAATTTGTGCTGGCCCCCGTTAATAACGGCTCCCCTGAAATGCACAAGCTGAAGTCGCAATGTAAGAGCATTAAGTGAGATTAAATAACCAGGCACAAAATAGTGAGGGGCAAGGTCCCACAGACACCAGCAAATTCCTCCCACTTGTGGAAACACGACAGCAAGGATTCCAGAGCGCTCCCTCGCTTCAATCGGCACAGGGCTGGACGCGTGCCTCGCCTTCCCAAGGGCCCCCAGGATCCCAACCCAGAGAACACTCACAGGCTGCCTCCGTGGGTTGGGTCGACCCTGACACTGTTTCACAAAGAGGGAGAACCCAACAGAGCCTTTTCGTGGCCATTTCAAATTAACGCCCGTGGAAACGATATTTGCGACTGAGAACTCCCACCGCAGCTTCCTAGTTGGGCCCGGGAACCAGCCGGGCCATGGCTTGGAAACACAGGAAACTGACCAGCCTTATTTCAGAGCAGGGCGCAAAACGAGCCTCGTCGATGAGGAATGCCAAGTTCAGGCTGCAGTCTGCCTCCAACGGCCAGTGTTTCGGGCGTGTCCTGGGGAGCGTCACAGGCCAGACCTCGGGCCCGGGTGCCCTCTGCATCCCCGGCATAGCTCGCCCCTCTGTGACAGCTGATCTGTGAGGAGATTTTCTAAAGCACTTGCCACAGGGCTAACTCCGCTCCCAGTTCAGTGAATCGTAAAACACCCAAGCCAGCACTACACTCGATTGGAAAGTCGGCTTAAGGTCCGCAACTCCAGCTGCATGAAATACGTAGCTGGTGCTGAGTTTGGTGCCATCTTCACAGAGGGAGGCCGACAGGAGCAAACACTCCGGTCGGCTTCCCTTCCTCCTCGCGACTGCCAGGAGCACCGGCACGAACCGGAGCCACCCTCAGCGTTTGATTTAGCAGGTCTGAACTAGACCCGCTAAATGGATCGCCAGAAGAATCGACCTCCGGCGTGGCAAGTGCGGACAGCGTCTTCACCAGAAGCAGAGCTGAGCTAAGGATACGCGTTCTCAAAAATCCCACCACCGCTACTTCAAAGCACGTTTGATTTTCTCCCTCCCCGTCCTAGCACGGCGATCGCACCGCACTCAGGCAGCGGGGCGATGGGTTGGACAGACCATTGGGACTAGCGGAAACTGATCCATCAATAAGAAACAGCATCGCTGCTGAAGAATCCGATGTTTTTCCAAGTGATCAGAATGACAATAACCCCACGAGCTACCAACTCAGGGCAAGGAATTTGCTGTAGGGCGATTTTCATCGTGCCAGTACCTCAGTTAGGTTGCTATCCAGCTGATGCCAACCACCGGCTCGCCCAGGGACAGGACTCTGGTGAGACCCCATGGGAGAGGGCCCCGGGAAGCTGCCCCGTTCCCACTCACCTTGGCCGTGATTGGAGCTCTGCGTCAGCGCGTTGGTGATGTTGGGCAGCTCGTTGCCATAATTCCCGTCCTCCAGCGGGCACACGTCCATGTCGCCCCACTTCCGGAGCTGCCGGAGCCAGCAGGACTTCTCCTCCAGCTTGCAGTGCGGGTTCAGCACCACGCACACCCACAGGGCCCCTGCGCAGAGAGAAAGCGACACACAAACCCACACACGCATGGCAAAAGGCTTCAGCGTGATCGGACCGCAGCCAGCTGGCTTCACGCGCACCCCCTGCCTGCCGCGAAAGCTGGGAAGGTTTCTAAAGACCCCACCATGCCCTGAAGGGCCCCCTAGGAAGCGTAAAGCAAATTAAGTACAACTCCTCCGTAATGAAGCTAACCTACAATCTCAAGAGGTCGAAGACCTGTCTGTTGGTTTGACAGGACTTCTCCCTGCCAGGACCCCGTCCCCGGCTTGAACTACGCATCGACGCAAGCTCAGAAGCGCCCCAGCAAGCAGGCGAGTCAGCCTCTCCCCAGACTAACCCAATGCTGATCCTGCGCCGCCCCCCGGGTTCCCAGCCAAAGCAGAATTTCTGCTGCCACCGTTCTTTGGACCGTTGGCGTCCGGCTGCTTACAGAGATTTGACTTCCTTTGGGTTCAGTCCCCCAAGTCCCCAGGCTGCAGCAGAGACGTTGGGAGTTTGTGTCCTGGGGGGAAAGTCAGACCCAGAGTGCAGGCTGACAGGCACCCCCCTTGCCCAGCCCAGGGGAGGAGCGTGATCCAGGACAGTGGGGACTGGCAGCAGCGCTCTGGCTCAGCTGAGGGGCTTGCTGCGAGAGAGCCGTCTGCTCTCCTTCCTCCGTGCCCAGCCCGCCTGTTCCCACGCACAAAGGTGAGTTTCACATCCTCTCCTTTCGAACCACCTCTGGTCTGCGGCACACGGCGGCCCAAGTCGGGCCCTCGAGGCACCCACTGACTTGGCTAGGGATGTGAAATCCCATCAAATCGGTTAACTGGCTACGTGTTACGGTTAACCGGTTAGCCACTTAAATGGGAACCTGGGGGCTAGGGAGCTGCTGGGGCCGGGCTGCTGGATAATGGGATATCCCCGTTCTCCGGTCCTGGGCCAGGTAACCGGTTAACCATTCACATCCTGTGTCCGCCCGGCTTTCGTAAATTACAGCGTCCACCATTCTCGCTCACTCTGGTTCTGTCTTGGCAGAGAATCAGATCTAGTATCCCACGGCACACAGGGGATTCAAAAGACCCGTCAGGAAAGGGAGCAGAGAAATCTCTACGAATGGCTGATACTGGTAGCTGGAATTGTTCTAAATATAGTCACTGCTTTCATGTAGAAACGACAGCCCGAAAATCTGCCACGTGTGTTCTCCGCCACTTGTCGGCTTATCCTGGCAAAACGCTAGGGGGACCGAGGGGACACGCTCTGGGTTTTAACGTGAAAAGTTGCCTGCCGGAGACGTCAGGAAGAGAGAAGGCATAAGCGGGGTTGGTATTTCCCGATGCCTCTCGCTGACAAGATGCAGCATTTTAGAAAGGATCATTTGAAATGCTCCCTCTAACAGGTCGCGGAAAAGATTCCAAAGAATATTTCGCGTGTTTCCTGATCAGACTGATCCAGCGACACAGGCGAAATCCATCGCTAAAACAAAAGATTCGAGTCCTTTAATGGAAAATCGCAGGGCAACCGTCGCTAAGGAGTCACTTCTGACCCCTCCGCGATACAGTCCTGTAGTTAACCAGCGCTGCTACCGTCTTGGTGACAACAGGCTTGGAAAGACACGGGAACCTGGGCCTGGAACGAAACACTCTGTACGCGCTATGTGGCTCAGCAGCGTTTATGGCGCAGGAATGAGCAGGGGAGCTAAGTGCCCCGACTGGGCCGCCGGTTGCCGAAGCACCGAAGTGCCCGGCTGTGAAAGGAAAGTGAAAGGCCAGAGCGCTGCCCGCCCCCCCAGAGCGGCCCACCAGCAGGGGCGCGGTGCCGGCTTTCAGAGACGCTGAAGAGCATCAACCAACCTGGAAAGCCAATAGGAGCGGCGACCGCTGCGGCTGCGAAAGTCAGAACCAGAGGCTTTGAACAGCCTTTGTCAGGCCTCTGGCTCATGTCGCGTGAGGCTGCGAGGCCAGAAGCAAAACAGGGCTCAGAAAGGGGCTGGATACATTCCCAGAGGACAGATCCATCAATGGCCATCGGCCACGACAGCCAGTGCCCCTCGCCCATGCCCCGAGCCCTCTGCCTAACACATGCTGGGACTGGACACCAGGGAGGGATCACTCGAAATTGCCCTGTCCTGTTCCTCCCCCCGGAACACCTGGTGCTGGCAGGGAGAGGATGCTGGGCTGGATGGGCGGGACGTACGAGCTTCCCAGCACCCAGCAAGAGGCTAGCGCCAGCATGGACATGCTTCAGTTCCTGGGAGTCGGCCCGAGCCTGGCGACTAAGCTAGTTACACCCATGGTAAAACCCTGCCCCTAAGCGTAAGATGCATCTCTGCTGCGGGGCTCGGCTCAAACTAACCCAGGAGCTGGGGCGCCGGAAGTCCTCGCTGCGTTGCCATGGAGACCGATTCTCCCCCATCCCCCAAAATCTCCACTCACCGGGGGCTCTGCTGGCAGCGGTTTGAGGACCCGGCCTGTGCTAAGCTGCCTCTTGGACATGACACTTGCGAGAGTGGAATGAATCCAGCGGGATGTGATCTGGGAAGTGGGTTTACGTCCCCTCTGGTCAAATGAGGGGAGATTTCACGGAGCTGAAGTTTAAACAGCTGGGCTTCCGTCTACCTAGCCCGGTCTCCTACGGCCGCGGGGAGCTCCAGTTAGTGGTTTTGTCTGCTGCGCTGCCCCATAACCCTCCACGTGGCCGTGGCTGGAAACAGCACGAGAAGAGAATCTGCCCGTCACGATTACACTACGGCCCAAGACAATGATTTCAGCAATAGGAGGAAGGGGGTTAGGGCTTCCTCCAGCCCAGAGCTCTGCAGTCACCTCCCTGGAGAGGAGACGCACTCACGTGCCATAGATAAGGTCACCCCCCTTCCCAAAAAATCAAAGAACGGCTCCTATTTCCTACAACACCCCTCCCCTGCCGGACTCGGGAAACGCCCCGCTGTAAACAAACCGGGGCCGGGTAAACACACCCAGCCCCAGGCAGATTAAGGTCAGACTGCAGTTCAGCTGTTTGCTATTTCTCATGATGGGGATTTAATCCTAAATCCTAACCCACTGGTGCAAACCCTGCAAAGCACCACAACTCTCAGACTAACCCCACAGCGGAGCTTTTGTTTGGCTCGGCGCCCGGCCCTTTAAATCATGCTCAGTTTGCAGGCTAGATACAAGCAAATTAGGCCTTTGAGGGGGTTTTTCAACTATGAAATCCAGCCAAGCCCCTCGCTTTTCACCCAGCATAATCCACAATCTATTTTAAGGCTGGTCTTTTTCCAGGCATGAACAAGGCTTTCAGGAGTGTTTGTACAAATAAGAATTTGTCCAAAAATGTGATCTATAAAGGGCCCATCTTCTCTTCCATACCACAAAGCCAGGTGATCGGCAGCCCATCTTAAACAATCAGACAGGTGCAGGGCTGCTATCTTACAACGTCTTAGGTCTTTATGGTGAAGTGTGCCATTCTCTGCCACAGTAGAATTGCCGCGCTGCAAACACTGGGGTAAGTGCAAGTGGAGACAGGGCCCACTGTCTCACAGATGGCAAACCCTACCCCGAACCTTACTGGATCACAATCAGACCTTGCAGCCAGGAGTTCCACAGGTTAACCTCACTGCATTAAAACCACATTTCCTTTTATCCGCTTACCATTTATTATCTTTCAAATTTCACTGGCTAGTCCCCTGGCTCCTGTTTTATGAGAATGAGTCAAGAGCAGCCTCTAATATACAAACCCTCCACTTTTGGCTTCCCTCCAGCACGTCTCCTTTCCCGGCCCCCTCACTGCGCCATATGGCAGTCTTGCCACATCTCGGACAATTTTCATCCATAATCTCCGACGCTCACTGCTACCACCGTCTCCCTTTCGGAAGGTGCCTGGGTGGGGACACGGCTGTGCCCTGGAGCGACAGGGTACCACTGCAAGATCTGCTGTCTTCAGGGCGAGCCTGGTGTTTCTCCGTCCCGTCCCAGCGCCTGCTTTTCGGACCACGGGTGCTGGCGTACACCGAGCCGTTCCCTGCGTGCGAATCCAGCCATGCCGTAGGGGCGTGCCGATGTTTCTTTCCAGTGTGCACTGCTTTGCATTTCAGCGGCTATCGTGCCGACCTTGCCTTGGTAGCACCTCCCCTCCTTCGCCAGCCCCGATAAATACACCGGCGCCAGGCCCCCCTCGCCATGCTGGGGCACCTCACCGCGAGCCCCCTGCCGCGCTGGACACGGCCTGTTTGTCCTGCTCTGCTTCCTAGGTGGCTTGACTAGGACCGGGGAGACAAATTCCTGGCCAGAGGACCCGGCTCGGAGACTCTCAGCAAGTCCCTTCCCCTTCCATATGGCTACCCACAGGGTCTCAACTGACCCAGGCTAGGGCAAGAACGACGAGTGCAGATGCGTCCCCCCTCGGGCTCCGAGACCCTCTCTCGGCCTGGGAGGATTCCCCTGGACCGCAGTGAAGTGCCGCATTTGTTCCCCCCCGGATGCTTTCCGAGGTGTCTGGGATGAATCACGAGCGCCTGCTTTGCAGCCCCCCTGGGCTGGATGTCGTCTCTGGACTGAGCAGCGCCGGGAGGGCTGGCGGCTGCGGGGCAACAGGTAAGCAGCTTGCCCAGGCCCTAGGCTGCGGGGCAGGTTTTTCCTTCACTTGTAACCGGCGGCTTCCACTTGCTTCTATTGCACGCGGCCCTCGAGCGTGGTGAGCCGCACGGCAGCCTAGTGTCCGCGGGGCCCCGTCCGTGGGGCTCAGGGCAGGCTGGTGGAGGGGCTGCCCTGCTGTCATGCAAGGCAGCAGACTGGGCGGGGGCGCGGCAGCTGGCCAGAGAGGGGCTGGTGCGTAACGGCGGCGGGTGTGTAAACCGCTCGCCTGCCATGGGAACGGGCGGGGGCTTGCGACAGCCCCTGGAGCAGAGCATCGGCGTTGCCCGGGGAGAATCCCCAGCCCGCCTCCGCAATGAACGCAGACGGGACTCGGGGGGGCAGCGAGTCACCCTGGTTAAACCCCAAAGCATCACCCCTCCCCCTGGACAAAGGGTTAAAGTTTTACTCCCCTGGACGAAGCTGCGGATGCGCCTCTCTCCCTGCACTTCGGGTCAGCGGGGGAACCTATTTCCAGCCCACGGCAACACACGGCGCAGACCCCCCCAAGCCCAGCCGCTCCCTAGACCTCTGAGCCGGTGTCTCTGCCGAAGGGTAAGCAGGGGGATTGAACCCTCCTCCCCCGCCGCCAGGCCCGCGCCGCCTAGCGCAGCCCCCTCGGGACGCCCGCAGGTGCCTACGGCGCGCAGGCCGCTCCGCCCCGCCGAGCTCCCTGCCGCCCTGGGGACCTTACCCAGCTCGTCCCACAGCTGCCGGCACTTGTCCGTCATGCCCGTCCCCTGCTGCCTCCAGAGCGCGAGCCGGGGGTCCGCCATGAACTGTTCCGTGATGAGCGTCAGCATCCGGGCGCCGTTGGAATCGCGCATCCGCAGCATCTCGCGCACCTGCGGCAGGGGGGAGAGGTCGGGAAAAGGCCTCTAGGGAGAGGCGGGAGGGGCCAGCTGGAGAGGAGGGGGTTGGAGACCCTTTGGCTCTTTGGAGACCCGCCCCCCCCAGCGGGATCCCAGTCGTGTGCCGGGTAGGAAGCTGCTGCCGGGATGCCTCGAGCCCAGCCGCTCCCCACCTGCAGGTCGCAATCCCCACGTGGGTCGTTCTGTTCCCACTAATCTTCCCCAGCCCCTGAGCGGAGTGAATATTGTGTGCACCGACGCAGAGGGGCCGTGCGACACGGAGGGGTCGTGCGACATGGAGGGGCCGTGCGGCCGTGTCGCCTTCGTATTTGGGCACATAACAAAACTCAGGTGGCGGGGGTAGGGCCAAGGGGTTCGGAGAGTGGGAGGGGGCTCAGGGCTGGGGCAGGGGTGCGAGGGCTCCAGCTGGGGACATGGACTCAGGGGTGAGGCTGGGTTTGGGGTTTAGAAGGCTGCTCTGGGGTTACTGCGAGGAGAGAAGACCCGCCCCCAGCAATCTGTCCATGCAGCAGCACCTGGGATGGGGGGACGGCTCCTTTCCCAGGCCTGGCCGCTCCACGCCTGGGCTGACCCAAATGTGGCAGGGGCAGGGCTGGGGCGGGCCACCACAGCAGGGGCCAAGGCCGTGCCACGGCAGGATTGGCGTCACAGCAGGGTCGTGCAGCCATGGCTGCAGCTGGACCCGGGCCGGGTCAGGGACAGGCCGCCCCAGCCACAAGCACCACGGGAGCTGGGTCCACATGGCCACTGCAGCATTAGGGCTGGGGCTAGGCTGCAGTGGCAGGATCAGCGCAGTTCAGGGCAGGGCTACAGAAGGACGAGGGCTGGGCCTGGCCACCCACAGCAGGTTGGAGAGTAGGCTAGGTTGGGGCAGCCTCCCCCGGCTGTCACGGTCTCTGCCCTGCGTGGGGCAAACAGGTGGTGACCGGTGCTGCCAGGGATGGCGCTGGACGTGCCGGGGCCTGGGGTCAAAGCCCAATTCCCAGCGCCCCCAGCTGCAGCCCGAGCTCCAGTGCCCGAGGTGAAGCCCTTGTGCGTTGAGTTTGGCCCCCACTTCCGGGGGCGCTCAGGCAGGCTCAGGCTCTGGCCCCCTCCCTTCCCAGGGGCCATGTCGTCACGTGCTAGACACGGACGTGTGAGGGGCCCTGTGCTCGGCGCCCCGTCAGCCCCCCAGGACCATGACTTGCCCACGTGTCACCTCGCGGGCGGAGAGCCGACGGGAGCGGCACCGCTGAAAGCTCAGACCCCTGACTGGGCCGGGGGGGGGTCCCGGCGAGCCGGCTGCCCAAGGCGGAGGAGCTGCGTGAGGGGAAGGGCAGAGGATTTCGGAGGGCGCCGAGGAGCCGGCCGCTCACCTTGGCGAACATGGAGTTGAGCTGCTTGCCGGAGCCGTAGTACCCTCCCTGCGACAGGAACAGCTTCACCTGCTCGCGCACTTGCTCCTCGTCCAAATGCCAGCAGTTCTCGTCGTCGATGCTGGCCCCGGCGGTGGGGTCCGGGGCACCTGGCGGGAGGGAGGCGATCGCGTTTACAGCAGCGGACCTGAGCGCTTTCCCCTCGTGCGCGTCCTGAGAGGAGAAGGCCGACAGGCTGCCTGCCGGTCTGAGGCCTAAACCCGAGTCCGTTAGCCCAGAGAGAAGCGAGCACCAAGCCCTCTGCAGGCCCGGCTGGCGTCGAGAACGTCTCAGCCAACGCCTGGTACTCCCTTTCTGTCGGCAAGCTAGGCCGGGGCGCAAGCAGGCCCCCGACGAGGAGGGGAAGCGAACTTCCCGGGGCCTCGCGTTGCTGTTCCAAGGGACTGAAAGGTGAGAACGGACCCAGAGAGAAGCCAAAGGATCTGGCGAGGGTCAGGCTGAGTTACGGCAGCTCCCCACGAGGAGGAGTTCACGCTGCAGCGCCCTGGTTGTGCAATGAGAGCCGGGGCAGTCCTGTGGGAGCCCCTGACAGGATCAGGGCCCGAGGTGACAAACCAAACCGGCTCAGGAGAGAGATAAAACCACCCACATGCCCCTCAGCCAAGCCAGATAAGATACGGCGCGCGTCTGGTTTCTTTTAAACACGACGCGGATACAGACACGCTCGCTAAGCTGCGATTCTCACTCTTGCCAGTGGGGGGAGATTTCTTCCCCCTTCCTCCAAGCCATGGGTTCCCAAACTGGGGAGGAGGGCGTGAAGAAATTCCGGGGCACGAGGCGACCCAGCCCTCCTCCTGTCAGCCCCCCCTTAGTTTTGCTGCTATTTTTGTTTTTCGGCCCTGGTCAGTTCCTTTTTTTTTTTGGCTCAAGTTTTGCTGCTGGGGGGGGGGGAAGGTCTGTGAGGTTTCTCAAAAATCAAAAAGGGGGTGTGATGCTGAAAAGTTTGGGAACCACTGCTCCAAGCCTTCCTCAGGGAAGCGGCCCCCACGCTCTTGACTGGCCCCAACGTCTGCGTGCGGTCTGCCGGGCCGGAGCCATTTCTCAAACAGCCGAATCAGGATATTTCCAAGGGAAACATTCGGAGTGTCTTGGACAAAGAAAGAGGAGGGTCGGGTTTTCCCTTCACACCCCGCTTGTTCCTATTCAGCTCCTCCTGGTTTGCTGTGTTAACACCCAGCACCAATGAACACCCCTTGCTTTGCAGGCTGGCGCTACTGCGGCGACAGGCCTGGGGCCGGGGTAGAACAGCGGCATAGCGGGAATGCCTGGCGCCGCGGTGAGCCGTTTGCAGGGAAGCTACCGGAATAGCCATTCCGCGCCAAGCCCAAAGGAGCGCCGCGTGGAGATGAAAGACCCAGCGGACGGGATCATTCTTCTCAGCCGCTGCTAGATAAAATGCAGCTTGTGCCTGTCGAGCAGCCGGCGAGACGCATTCAGAAGCCCTCGGCAGCGCGGACCGCCTGGTAAATTAAAAACCATTTTGCATCGCGGAGCTGCTGTCAGCGTGTGCACACCACAAACACGGAGTCGTGTCAAGCCTTCCCCCTTCTTCACAGGCGGCTTTGTGAGCCCCGCACAACGCCGCGACGCGGTAGAAAGGGTCAGCGTTTCGGCGGCTGGATGCGCGACTTGAAACAAAGCCCTCCAACCTCCCTGGGCCAGACGGGGTTTGGTTCCGGGGGGGGGCAACAGAGCCCCACAGAAATTCCTCAGGGAAAAAGTGATGGTGAAAAATCACAATGCCCGGAGCTGGCTCCGCTGAACTTTCACCCACTTCTCTCGTGCTTATCACCGCCCTCGAGTGAGCACGGGGGGCAGTGCCGGCTGATCAGGGCGCCGCACGGGCCGCCAAGGGAAAGCAGCGACCACGGCGTTGGGAACACGGCCCGGAGGGCACCTCTCGACCGGCACCACGGGCTGGCTAGGAAAGGCTGCTGTCACCTTCCCGGCCCTCGCTGAGGCAGGGAGAATTTCCAGAAGGTTCCCCCGCCCGGCACGCCATACCGACAGCTCCCCCACTGTGCCACGGACCTTGCCCTGACTGGCGCGGAGCGCAGGCAACTCCGAGAAACCGCTGCTAAGCCAACGCCTCGAAATCCGCCCCTCTAACGAAAGCCAAAGCGAATGCTTCCGCTGGAGCCGGGTAACTGCTTCTGAGAGGAAGGGAGCACACCCAAGCCCCTCTGCCCGTCCGAGGAGACGCAGCACGCCCTCGACTCGATAAGCTGCCATGACTTGTCTTTTTACACGTCCTTTGACTCTTGCTAATTCCCTGGGTGCGGGACTTTCCGGCCGAGCCCTCGGCATACCCGTGCCCTGCCAGAGGGGGGCGCTGACTGCCATTTCTTCAGCCGCACCATCGACAAGCGACGGAACAGTATGCCCGGGGCCGCGTCTAAACCAGCAGAAAGGAAAGGAACCGGCGAAGTCCAAAAGCGCCCGTATGGCGAAAATGGAGACAGCGGGCAGGTCCTGCGTCCACTGACACAAAGGGCCAAATTCACCTGCGGCTTTGGAATAGGCCCAAGGGATTGAGAGCCCTTCGGGTCAACACCAGGCTGGAGTTTAAAGATCCTTTGTCTCTATTCCTGGCGAGCGCCGTTACCCCCACTAATGAAGGGGGGAGAGAGGCTGCTGTGATTATCCAGAGGCAGGGAGCCAGGACCAGCCAGTGTTAGGCCTGGGTGGTAGAGAAGTGCTGCTCCCCTGTTTCACAGAGGGACTAAGTGACGTGCTCAAGGTCATACAGGGAGTCTGAGGCAGGGCATGGACCTGAAGCTGCGCCCCCCCCCCCCCATCTAACCACTGGGCTATACTGTCCTTTCATGGCCTGGCTTGTAATGTTCTGAGCACCCATTGCTCTTAATGGGTACATCTACATGGGGATAAAATCCGGCTTTGGATCAGTTAACTTAGGCTCATATGATTCAGGGGGGCTGAAAAACTGCTGAGGAGACATTCAGGCTTTGGCTGGACCCCAAGCTATAGGACAGACTCCAGCCCAAGTCTGACTGACTACATGGCAATTTTTAGCCCCACCGGCCCAAGTCAGCTGACCCGGGGCAGCTGTAGCCATGCCCAGAGGGCTTTTATTCCCAAGCAGAGATACCCAGTGTTGCCTAGCACGAGAACAAGTCAGTGAAAGTGAAAGATGACAGGTTTAAAACTCATAAAAGGAAATACTGTTTCATATGATATACAATGAAACTGTGGAACTCATTGCTGCAGGAAGTCAGTGAGGCCAAGTATTTAACAAGATCAAAGACAGACAAGAATATGCAGACACCCCAATGCAGGGGGCTAAGTTCCTACACTGGCTTACTGTGGGGTTTCTGTACCTTGGAGCATTTGGCGTCAGCCACTGGTGGAGACGGTATCCTGGATAGATGGAGTTTGGTCTCATGTAGTCTGGCAATTCCCAGGTTCCTAGGGAAGCAGTGCAGAGGAATGGGCAGGACATTGGGTTGGACTCCAAATATTGGGTTAAATTCCTAGCTCTGCTACCATCCTTCTGGTTGACCTTGGGCAAGTCACTTCCTTTCCGTGCCTCAGTTTCCCCACCTGCAAAATGGGGACGAGACTGACCTCCTGCGACGGCTCTTTCCATCGAAGGGCTATATGGATGAGCCAGGCATGGTGAGGAGTGGGAAGTGACAACGATGGGAGCTGTGGATACTCAGTGCCTCCGAAAAATGAGGCCGGCCGATTTTTATGTTGAAACCCAAGAGCAATGAACAAGGGGAGTGTTTAACAACAGGGAAAACTGGAATGACCCAGCTGGCAGGAGTAGCATGGCCAGATTCCCTCCTCTGCCCCCCACGGTGTACTTTGTGACGCTGTCCCCCTTCACCAGAACGCCCCTTCCCGTTTTCACATCCAATGTTTCGAGTTGAGCTGAATAGCCACACAGTTCCTGCGCTTCAAAATGGCAATCTAGTGATTACCTGTGGATTTATGTTGCACTGATATAAAAGATTCATGGAGGGTGTTTGTAATAGCAGACTCCTACACATGCGACCGGAAAGAGCAGATACCAGGTTCCCAATTCTACTGGGGAAATAGATAAACATTTATGAGTAAATAATGGTATCTGTGAGTGCTTAAATATTAATGATAGGAACCATCAATTGTATGTTGCCAATTTTAACGCTGCATTAACCTAGCCAGTAGAATGCTGTCACCTAAATAAAACCAAAGGGTCGTTCTGTGTCCGGACTCCAAATTAGCAGGGCATGGCAGGTAAAGCAGGCCCCGAATCTGCTTAAAACGTTGCTTATATGATAACCTTCCTAGTCTAACCCCGTTTTCAGCTAAGCTTGATCCATTTCCCACATGATCAAGCTGCAAGGAACCCTTCACCCACCACACGCATCTCATGTGGAAAGGGGGCAACCCAACCCGCACACTTTGGAAGGACAGCAGCAAATGAAACTGGTCCAACTAGCACCAGCCAAACAGCCCCGACATTCCTCCAGCCTCAGGGCTTAAGAATTTCCCCTCCACGTCCAGACATCCCCTTATGGGAACCAACGCTGGCCTAGCGCATCAAGGACACCGAACCTCCTGTTGAAAGATGAGCAGAACTCAGTGGCCAGGGCTGGAGACACCCCAATTCCGAGACGGAATGCGGCGCACAGCTGGACGCTCGCTCTGGTCACATGACCGCAAGGCAGCGAGTCGCTCGCGTGGCAGGTGGAGGGGAGAAGAGGAGAACGCCAGGGAATAGTCAGATACTTCCTGGCTCATCTCCAGTGGCCACAGGGCCCCCAGGTGCTTAACCCTGGCCAAGTTCTCCCAAGCTGGTGCTCCCCAACGGGCTCAGGGGGCGGGCAGCCCTTCACCCCAGGAGGGTCAGAGGTGGGAAGACAGAAAGGCCTCAGCAGTGGCAATGCTTTGGGGTGGGGTGTGGGGGTGTGCTGAGTCACCCTCCCTCCTGGGGGTAACGTGGGATGGGGAGGGGCCAGGGCTCCACGCTGTGGGTGGGCAGGGACGAGACACGTGGGATGGACACACAACCTTCCCTTTAGCTTGTGCCCCCCATACGGGGAGGCAGCCAGCCTGAGCGGGGAGCAGGAGGGGCCAGAGCCTCTTCTAGCCACTGGGACGCTGCCCCTGTAGCGCAGCAGCTGCTTAGGAGAGCCTGGCTAGGTGGGGCAAAAAGGGGGCAGGGAGAGCACAGGGGCCCTAGACTGGGTGGGGCAGGGCAGGGAGGAGCACCTAGGGTGGTGACGTGTCCTGTCCTTTGCTAAAGCAGGAGGCATGGCGTCAGGGAGGCTGAGATGGGAGTGCAATGCATCGCAGATCGGATGGGCGTGGGGCTCGCTGGTATTGCTTTCGGGACCCCCAAGATCCACTGCGCTTCTTGCTGGTTTCCCCTCCCCCACTAGCAAAGGTACAGGTTGAACCTCTCTAGTGTGGCACTCTCTGATCTGGCAACCTCCGTGGTCCGGCACGATGTTAGTTCGCCGGGTGTCCATGTATCATGACATGGCCAAATTCCCGTGGTCCCAGAAAGTTTGTTTACAGCCCCCAGGCCTGGCTCGCAGTGTTCTGTGCTGTTACTTAGCTCTAATTCCCCCCAAAATGTCTCTAAGAGTCCAGCAAGCCGTGGCAGTGTTGGTAATGCTGCTAGGCAACACCAACCTGCTGAGGCAAATCTCTGGTCCGGCACCGGTCCGATCCTCAGGACGCCGGACTCGAGAAGTTCAGCCTGTATTCGTCTAGGGATTTAAACAGCCCTTATCTCTGTAGAGTCGGAGGGTCTCAAAGCCACATGCTGCAGCCCTGGTTCCCCAGATGGCTGGCCTGAGTATTCTGCAGAAGGCGAAGGGCTGCAGCAGCTCTCAGCCCCTGCCTCCTTCCTTCCTTCTCTTTGCACAAGTCGCAAGCTCGCAACTCAAAAGTTACAGCTCATCAGAACTCGAGGGAGCTGTTTGAAGGGGCCTGGCCGCTGGCATGTGAAATACGCGCCCGGCCACATCGGGACCTGGGGCGGGAGAGATTTAATAGGCAAGTGCTTGGAAACAGGGAGGGGGGCAAATGAAAGAACATGGGCCAAATGAGGAGAAGACGTGGATTTTTTTAAACCTGGAAGGCTGCCCCTTCGCCAGCCCAACAGACCCCACAAGGCGGCTGCTGTGAGAGCGGCACTAAAACGCAGTGAAGAGTCTCCGCTCCTGTCTCGGGTGCTCGGCTTCGGGGCTTCTCCGCCAACCCTGGACCGTCGGGAACCTTTGAGGGAGGTCGAAGCGTCCTGGAGCCCTTGCCCTAGGACGACAGCTCCGGGAGAAATCCTGAAGCAGCTCTCGAAGCCAGCTGAGTCACGGCCTGCCCCGAGGCCTGGCAGACATCCGTGAGGAATGTCTCATGACTGCACACGGGGTGCTACGGAAAGCCACTGGCCGCGTCTCTGACGGTGGGGGAGAAACCAGACGTGAAGGAAAGCCACCCAGGGAAGAAGCGGCCACCAGGAAGGCAGATGACCTATAACGCCAGCTAAAAAGAGCAGAGAGGTGGAGGCGGGGAAGGTCATTGCCCTCTGATCGGCCTCTCACCCCTCCTCTCTCTTTTTTTAAACTAACTGAGATCAGATGAGGTTTTCCGGGGGAAGTCTGGTGATTCAGGGGAAGGACACGGCCCACACACAGGAAACAGTAAGACATAAGAACGGCCGTACTGGGTCAGACCAAAGGTCCATCTAGCCCAGTATCCTGTCTGCCGACAGTGGCCAGCACCAGGTGCCCCAGAGGGGTGGACCGAAGATAATGATCAAGCGATTTGTCTCCTGCCATCCTTCTCCAGCCTCTGACAGAGGCCAGGGACACCATTTCTATCCCCTGGCTAATAGCCTTTTATGGACCTAGCCTCCATGAAATTATCTAGCTTCTCTTTAAACTCTGTTATAGTCCTAGCCTTCACAGCCTCCTCTGGCAAGGAGTTCCATAGGTTGACTACACGCTGTGTGAAGTCAACGCAGTAACAAGTCATAGCACAGGTCTGGGCAAAATAAGGCCCATGGGCCAGATCTGGCCTGCCAAGTCACTGGATCCAGCCCGCTGACGCTGCAGGGAGCCCCAGGCAGGCTCCCCTCTTGCCTCGCCCCACCCATACGCCGCTCAGAAACGCGGCTGTGGGGTGGTTTTTCTTTAAAAACGGTGAGTCGGGAAGGGAGGGGAAAGGTTAGGAGCTGCTCCCTTCCCCAGCACAACCTGATTGGCCGGTTTCTGGCCAGAAGCTGGTCAATGGGAGCTGCCTGCTTCAATAACAGGCAGCCATGAAGCACAAGGGGCTCCAGAGCAGATGGCTGCAGCCTGGGGACGGGGGGAGAGGGCGGGCGGAGCAGGCAGGCTGGCTGGCTGATTGATTCAGGAATGGCTGCTGGCTGGTAAGTCTCCTGGCAGAGCCTACCTCTGGCACCCCAGTCCTTCCTTTCCCCAACCTTCTGCCCCCCACTCCTGCCCCCTACTCCACATACCGGCACCCCAAACCCCTGCCCCAAATCACAGTCTACTCCTCACCTAGCTCACAACCCACCCCCTCTCCACCCCAGACCAGCGCCCCAGGTCACAGCTGCCTCCTTCACCCAAACTCCCTCCCCTTACCCCAAGCTCCCTTCTGCACCCAACCTCCACCCCAGACCCTGCACTTCCTCCATCAATGTCCATGGAAGAGTGCGGCCCTCGACCACTTTCCAAATTCTTGGAGTGGCCCCCCCATCAAAAATGATTGCCCACCCCTGTCATAGCAGGAGGTCCCGCAAGTGTCCCTCCGACCCACAGTGGCCTGACGGGGCAGCCGCTGGAGCGGTGTCAGCTGGAACCAGGTTTAAACAGGGCGGATAACAAGCCCTGAAAGCAGGGGTTGTTTGAGGAAGCTCCAGGGACCAGTTCCACATGAAGGTCCCCCCCCGCCCCACAGCCTGAGCTGGCAGACGCCTCGAGGGACGGCTGTGTAGAACTGCAGTGTTCCAGGCCCAGACGTGTCCCGCTGCCCCCTCCTAGCGCCCGGCTCCGTACCGCCAGTGAGACGGACACGGAGAGGCTGGAAACGTTCATCCTCTGCCTCCCGGCCCCCAAACGAGGCTTGTGGGCCTGAGTGAGACGCTTACACGTGGCGCAGAAGCCCCAGGAGGGAGGGCTCTGAGCAAGGGCCGCTGCGAGCGGGGGAGCCGTCCTGGGAAAGACCTGCACAAGCCACCTAGCGCTGCTGCCGGCCCGGCCACGCCCACCAGCACGTGCTGATCCAAACCCTGGCCTGACGGCAGGCCCGAAAAATCCCCTTGCTCACGGTGGGGAAGGCGCTGTCCTGCAGGGCTGCTGACAACACATGCTGGGCATGGAGGGGCTTAGCGATAGGCATGAAAGGGGTTAACTGGTTACCTGCTTACTCGGTAAGCATTTGCCTTACCGGCATGCTTACGGGGTAACTGGTTAACCGGCACCCGGCTGGAGCAGCCCCCTGCCCACAGCTGCCCACAGGCGGGGGATGCTCCAGCCTGGCCGGTCCCACTGCACCGTGGGCGGGGGGCTACTCCAGCAGCCCCCCGCCTGTAGCATGCCGCAGCGGGCCGCTGAGCCGGTCAGACATGCAGTGTAACCGGTTAACGTGTTATACAGGATTTTACATCCCTCACTATCGGTTCCTAGATTGCAAGGCCACCAGGGTCGACTGTGACCGTGTCTGGCCTCGTGGACAGGCCAGAGCCCTGCCCCGCCCCAGCGCCTAGAGGAGAGCTTTGAGAAACCCAGCCAGGCGTGGCTGAAAAATCGTCCATGATGGAGAATCCACCTGGGGCCGCGGCGCACTATTCCGGTGGTTAATTACATTGAAACCGATGCCCTATTCCCCGTCTGCATTTGCCTCCCTTCTGCTCCCAGCCACTGGATTGGTGTCAGACCTTTCCCTGCTGGACTGAAGAGCCCGTTAGTAAATATTCGTTTGCTATGTAATTACAGACTCTACTCAAGACACCCCCCCGCGTGAAGCTGGCAGACTGAGAGTGTTGTGTCTGTCTTTACGAGGCGGGTTTGCTAACCCTTGGATCATTCTCGCGGTTCTTCTCTGACCCCTCTTCATTTATCAACTTCTTGTTTGAGACACGGCCACCAGCACAGGGCCCAGGATCCTAGAGAGGGGTAAATTAAATGCTCTGCTTCAACTCAAGGTTCCCGTGTCTGCATTCCAGGCTCACGTTAGCGCTTCTGGTCACAGCCTCACACCGGGTGCTCGGGTTCAGAGGATAAGCAACAATGACCCTCCAAAGCTTTTTCAGAACTAGCTTCCCAATGGGAGCCAAGCAGAAACCCACCCGGAGCTGCCTTCCTGAGTCTGCAGCCTGACTGGCAGCCGGTGCTTCTGCTGCTGCTCAGACCTTTGTTATGCCGCAGTAGTGAAAACTGACCAGTATTTCCAGTATTCCACTGCTGCTATCCGGAGCTCGGTGGGCACCATCTCCTACCACGGCGTCCGAGCCCCTTCACTGTCAGAAGGAATCCTGACGCATCACTTTCACAGCCTTCTCCCGCAACACCCTTGTACTTGGAACAAACTTCATTCCTGGCGGAATTCTGAGCCACTGAGCATGCGCAGAATTTATGTCCCCCACAGACTTCTTTGCTTCCCTGCAGAAAAATGACTTTCTGATTCCCCTGCAGGGCATGTGGTGCTAGATCAGACCCTCACCCAGATTTCTCACTCAGCTGCAGGAAGCTTTGCAAACTCCCTTCCCCCACTTCCTGAACCCATCACTCCAGAGCTGCAGGGGGAGGGATCACTGTACAGGGAGCTGCTCCCCCATCTGCTCAACTTCTATGCAGCCAGACACCCTCCTACCCAGACTCCGAGCCTCCCCAGATGCAGAACCCTCCCGCCAGTGCCTGGACCACCACGATGAGCCACCTGCACCTCTAGCCCCTCCCCACCGAACCCCAGCCAGCTGTACCTGGGTCTGCACCCCACTGAGCCCCACTCCCTTAGCATCTGGACCCCACCACTGAGCCTCCCACACCCAGACCCTCTGCCAAGCTCACACCCCCCCCAGAACCCAACCACCTTCACATGGACCCTCCCCGCACCATCCCATCACTGTTGCACTCGGAACCCCCAACAAGCCTCCGTGCAGTCAGATCTCCCCCACCCGGATCCCCCCCACCGAGCTGCCTGCACCCAGACTGCCCCACACAGAACCCTCTCAACCCACACCTAGAGTCCCCCCCCACTGGGCCCCCCGCCAGGCTGAGCTGGCCTGGCTGCAACTCGCCCGGAGGGGGAGGGCCTGGGGGTGTCTGGGAGCTGGCCTGGTGCTTGTGCTGCGGCAGGGTTGGGTGCAGGCAGGGGCGGGAGCTGCAGAGCCATCTCCTACCTCTGGGCAGCCAGGGGCCTGTGCTCCCCGGGGCCACGCGGCAGCCCCCACGTTTCTTTGACAAAGCCGGCAGAATCGGCCACATGTGAAAATACTGAGCGCAAAGAGACCGCAGAGGGCGCCCCGCTAGCGGGAGTGATGGGTGGGCAAGACTCAAACTACCTGCAGTTTGTACCAGGGATGTTAAGTATCAATTCATTAACTAACCAATTAACTAACTACTCGATTAGTCGATAAGGGGGGCGCTCCTGCTGCAGCTCTGCACTTTGTAGTAAGAGCCCGCCGGGCTGCAGCGATCCTGGGGGCGGCGTGTTCAGTCCCAGCTCGCACCGCTCCCGGGAGCTAACCCCCCTTAACGTGGTGAACGGTCCCAGCTCACGCCGGCACCGGGACTGCTGCAGCTCTGCCTCCCCTGCCCGCCCAGCCCCACGGAGCCAGTGCGGGGGGGAACCGGCTTTTAAGCCAGCTCCCCCCAGCACCGGCTCCTGCTCCCCCCACCTTGCTACCTCTGCTTGTCAGGCAGCTGACTACTCAACTGGTTGCTTACATCCCTAGTTTGTACTGCAGCAAAAATGGCCACCACCCGCCCCTTTTAACGGCTCTCCCGTCACCGCCCACCCCTTTTAACGGCTCTCCCACCTCCGCCCGTTGAGCCTGCCCCTTTTAACAGCTCTCCCGCCACTGCCCGCCCTGCCTGCTCCTTTTAACGGCTCTCCCGCACCACCTGCCCCTTTTAACGGCTCTCCCGCCACTGCCCGCCCTGCCTGCTCCTTTTAACGGCTCTCCTGCCACCACCCGCCCCTTTTAACGGCTCTCCTGCCACCGCCCGCCCTGCCTGCCCCTTTTAACGGCTCTCCCGCCACCACCCGCCCAGTGACTGCCCGCAGCTGACTGCCAAGGAGAACGGACGAGAGGCAGAGGCTGATCGGCGCGTTAACGGCAGCCACCCGTGTCGTGCCACGTCCGGGGGTGGCACTGACCTTTAGCGCGAGCCTCGCAGACTCCGCCTACGGGCACAGGCTCATAACGAAAGTCTCTGCGGTTGCCTTGTCACAACTGCCAGCGAAGACTCAGAACTCGGCTGGGTTCTGAGGGCGAGACACTCTCCTGAGGAGCCCCTTGCTCTTTGCAAAGTTCCCCTCGAGCCGCCGCCTGTCCCAGGGAACCAGACAGGCGGGGCGGAAGGGGTGAGGAGGGGCCCCCTCGGCTGCTCTCATTAAAAATGGGGCAGCAGGATCCCACGCAACAGAGCTTCCGAGTAGGGAAGTAAGTGACTAGTCGCTTCCCCAGTCCCAGACACTGCGCCTCTGCTTTTTAAATGTATTAAGAGCCTGCCAGCTCTTAATATATTTAAAAATCAGAAGCGCAGTGGGGGGGGGACCCGGCACGAGTCAGGACAGCTGATTCCTGGCTCATCCTGGGTCCCTCCTGCTACGCTTTAGCCTTTTAAATGTATCAAGAGCGGATAGGCTCTTGATACATTTAAAAGGCAGAGCTACAGCGGGGTTAGCTCCTGAGACCGCTTATCGACTCTCCCGCTTATCAACTAGGCGATGGAAAATCCATCAACTAGTCGATTCAAGTAAATTTAACATCCCTGTTTCTGAGACTGGCCTACACTTCCCCAGCCAGTTGCAACACCCCCAATTCCCAACGGCGTGCACTGACCACTGGCCGACGCTGCCCCCTCATGGCTCTCAGTGCTGCAGGCTTTATAGCTCAGAGGAAGGCCGGTTAGGAAGTGTCAATCGGAGTGGTTGGCCACAGGAAGTGATCTGGCCAAGCCGTGCACATCTGGAAAAAGCCGCCTTGTCTGAGTGGGGCCAGCAGTGGACGATCTAATACTGATCTGGCGTTTAAAGGTTCACTCTACAGACATGGGATGTCGGGGAAGCTCCTTCCTGAAGATGCTGTCACCCCTGGGTGGGCAATGACCCGGCAGTACGCCAGGTTTAGCCCCCGGCGGGCTGCTGCCACTATAGCTACCTGCCTGGCAGCAGGTGCTCACTGTTCCCAGCCAATGGGAGCAGCAGGATGCAGCATGGACCAGGACACCGTATCCCTCATCTCCCATTGGCCAGGAACGGCAATCCACGCCCAGTGGGAGCTGCGATCACCGGGCTCTGCAGCTGTGCAGGTAAATACAGAGGCGGCGGCCCGCCAGGGGCTAACCCCAGAGCACTGGATCCGGCCCGCGGGCTGGTATTTGCCCTCCCCTGCCATAACCTCAGTGTGAGGAGGCTAAACATGCTGATATGAATGGAGGGGGTGCGGGGTCTGGGATGGAGTTTGGGTGAAGGAGGGTGTTGTGCACGTGTAGGGTGTGGGAAAGGGGGGGAATCTGACCTGAAGGAGGGGTGTGGGAGGGAGCTGTGACCTGGGGCAGGGGTACAGCAGGGGATGCAGGGTCTGGGAGGAGGTTGGAGCTGGAGTAGGGTTTGGGGTGCAGGGACTGGGAGGGGGTTGTGAGGTGGTGTAGGGATTTGGGATGCAGGGTCCCCACCCCCACATGCTGCTCAGAGCAGCCGGCTGCAGTGTCATGTACTCTGCATGTCGTGAGCCGGGGCCGGGGAGGGACTTAGCCCAGGCAGCTCCTATTGGCCGGTTTCTGGCAATGGGAGCTGCGAGATTGTGCTGGGCAACGTGCAGAACTTCTCCGTCCTCCCCCCAGCATGCAGAGAACACACAGCCCCCATAGCCGGGGCTCCCAGATTTTGCCCATCCTGGATGAAGTGTAGCCATAGGCTGGAACTTTCAGGGGAACTGAATCAACTTCCCAAAGAGACGGGTGAGTTTTAAAAAAATGGGGACATTTTTAAACCACCCAGCTTCAAGAACAGGCGGAGAGATTGCCTTAAGCTAGCCCAGGCTCTGGCAGAGTGCGGGGAAAACAGGCTCGGCCCACTTCAGATTTCTTCCAGCGTCAGCCACGGGCGGCCTCTCTGGCGTCAGGCCCTTGGACACAGAACCCCTTGCGGTGCAGGACGCAGACCGTCCTAGGTTTCTTGGCTCAGGCCTTGCAGCTCAAGATGCATTTTCCATATAGCTCCATTGACGGCTGTGCGTGGCTGGTGGCCTCCGGCGCGCCTTGCGTGCTAATAACGCTGCAGAACTGGTCTAGTTCAGCAGCTACAACTGGACAGCAGGCACCTCAGAACACCACATGCCTCCTTACAGGAGACACCCACATGCAGCCCTCCCCCTCCTTGAGCGCTCTCCGCCCCCTTGGAGCTGCGCTATTTACCGCACGTTGCCTGCGGCCCTGAGTTGCACCTCGCCTGTGCGACCCGCTGGTCAACGAATAAAAACCCGCAGACAGCCACAGAGAGCAAAGCAGATCCAAAGTGCCCCACACCCACGTGTTCCTAACTCACGTGCCTGCACATCAATTTCATGCATGCCCCTTTGTCTCGCTCTGGACAGCAGCTGACAGGCCAGGCACTAACGAAGGCCGCCCCTGCCCTCGTGCGAGCTGCAGGTGGCGCCACAAGTCACCCGACACGCTGCGGGTGTTACCGTGTGTTTGGTTGATCTCCGAGTTGGAGGAGAGGATGTCGTCGGCCAGCTTCTGGGCCGTCGGCAGGACCCTCGGTGTGGTGCTCCGTGATTAAATACTGAACAAACTTCTGCAGCTGGTCCCTGTTCATCTGGAAAAGGGTCTCTGAGATGGGAAGACGGAGTTTGACCTGCTCTGGCTTGCGGATCCGGTACAGCGACAGGGCCACCACGTGCGCGCAATAGAAAATGTCCTTGTTCCCGCAGCCGCACGTCACGGAAGTGATCTTGCAGCGGTCGAAGCTGATGGCGACTTTGTAGGTCATTTCTGGTTCGGTGGCCGTGGCCGGCTCCGTGACTGTCCCGCTCAGGTGGAATCCTGGGAGAGAGAGGGGGGAGGAAAAAGAAACCAGAGAGGCAACGTTAGCCAGGCAAAGAGGCAGCAACACAGTGACGCTCTGGAATGCTGATGGCATTGAAATGCAGAGACGCTGGCAAACAGCAATAGCATCCCCGGGGGAATGGTTTTGGGAGGCCTGCATCGCTGGACTGCATTACTATTTGTGTTCTGGCGGCTCCCAGCAGCCACGGCCCTGGGCCACGGCCCCACAGTGCTAGGCGCTGCACAAACAGAACAGACCGTGCCTCCCCAAGGGGCTTATCATCTAAGGCGAGAGGCGGCAGCAGGCGACACCCACCTGGATGGGGGAGAACAGGAACAAATGAGACATTGGTCAGCATGCCAGGCACCCGCCTCTGCACACAGCAGCTTCCCTGTGGCCACGGTTTGGAAGGAGGCAGGGCGAAGGCATGTTAAGGCGGCATTTGAAGGTGGCTCCTGAGAGGGAGGCTTCTGGGGAACGCCTGCCACGAAAGCCACAAAGGTGTGTGGGAACGGAATGAGTCAGCGGCGCAGGCCGAATGGAGGCGAGAGAGCTCGGAGCAGGGATGGGAGACGTTAACCAGGTCACCGGGAGGGGCTGGAGCAGTTCCCCACCTGCCCCGAGCAGATGGTTGTTTCAGCCCCACGGGTCCCACCACAGGCAGGAGCTACTGTGACGGCCGGCCTGAGCAGCCCCGGCTCCCCCCCTCACCCCCCTGGATTACACGCGGTTTCCTGGGAGCGGAGGGATCGCCCTGCCCCCCCCCCCAATTACACATGGTTCCCTCCCTACTGCGGAGGCGTCGCTGCGGGCTCTGCCATATAGAGCCCGCAGCGTGTAACCCCTAGGATGTTTAGTGGTTACACAGTTAGCTTTTTTTTACACCCACAGCTCGTAGATAGGATAAGAACGGCCAGACTGGGTCAGACCAAAGGTCCATCTAGCCCAGTGTCCTGTCTGCCCACAGTGGCCAATGCCAGATGCCCCAGAGAGAGAGAACAGAATCAGGTAATCAAATGATCCCTCCACTGTTACCCATTTCCAGCCCCTGACTCACAGAGGCTAGGGACACCATTCCTACCCAGCCTGGCTAGTGAGTACTGATGGTAACCTTCATGAATTTATCTAGCTCTTTCTTGAACCCTGTTAAAGTCCTGGTCTTCACAACATCCTCTGGCAAGGAGTTCCACAGGTTGACTGTGTGAAGAGAAGCTTCCTTTTGTCTGTTTTAAACCTGCTGCCTATTCATTTCATCTGGTGAGCCCTAGTTCGAGGCAGGATGCTGCCTCGTCCTGCATCATTTCAGGACGATAAGCCAGCAAAGAAGCGGCCAGCTCCCCAGGCTGGTGCCGCTCTCTGCCCCTGCTCACAGTCACTGTGCCCTGTCTTCTCAGTGCTCAACCTCAAGCATCCAGACTGGAGGGCACAGACACGGCATCAGAGCGTACCTGTTGGCACAGGTCCTGCCTGCCGGGGAGGCGGTAACATGCCCTCCACCTTGGAAAGCTACAAACCAAGCCCGGCCCAGGGCACATGCCACCCGGGCGGCTCTACTTGGATACGACACACTTGAAACCACCCAGACCCACAACCAGCCCTAACAGTGGTGGGCAACCTGCGGCCCATCAGGGTTCTGCGTGGGGCCGGCGGGACCTTTTGTTGGCTGCTGCCCACACGCAGGGTTGCTGGATTCCACTGGTTTCTCTGTGTGATTTTTTCCTTCCCATGTTACGAAGGCAACACGCGCCTAAAGCCAGGCCACGTGCAGCGAGGTGTGAGCTGATTGCATGTAACACTGATGGGTCCTCCCTCTGCAGCCAATCACAGTGCAGCTACGGTTCCATCGGCACCTCCCACAAATTCTAGGGACACAAGCAGAATGAGCAACACTGCCCCATCCCGGGAGGCCGGCTTGGTTCCAACAATCTTGCGGCCCACTGGGATGAGGCAGGGCCCCTCCCACGGCCCCCTCACTCGCCTGGGCTGCCCATCGCTGATTTAACAGCTGAGTCTAAGGGAAAACCACAGAGCTGTTTTGTGCAGGGCCCAGTCTTCCGCCTCAGGATGTAAGAGTTTCACTGGTTAACCAGTAAACAGGTGTGGATCGGGTCCTGTTAATGGTTAAACTCCCACAGGGCTGGCAGCCTGCGGAGCCTGTTTAACCATGTAACCGATGAAATCCCAATTGGTTAACCCTTTTTACATCCCTTCTTCCAGTGACCACCTCTGACTTTCCTTAAGGATATAGGGCCCCGTCTTGCAAACACTTATTCACCAAGGGTGTGTCTAGACTACATGCCTCTGCTGACAGGCATGTAAACTAGGCTACCCGACATAGTCAAAGAAGCCATAAACATGGCCGCCGCGCTGTGCTGGCTCAGCTGATTGTCGGCACAGCATGTGAGTCAAGACACGGATCGGTCGACAGGGGAAGCCTTTGTCAACCACTCCCTTATGCCTCCTGAAATGAGGTTTACAGGAGCGGTCGACAAAGGCTTCCCCTGTCGACCCATCTGCGTCTTGACTCACGCGCTGTGCCGAGATCAGCTGAACCGGCACAGCGCGGCGGCCATGTTTATTTTAATGAAGCTGGGGATATTTAAATCCCGGCTTCTTTGACTATGTCGGGTAGCCTAGTTTACATGCCTCTGTCAGCAGAGGCATGTAGTCTAGACATACCCCAAGTCTCAGAGGGGTAGCCGGGTCAGTCTGTCACTTTAAAAACAACAAGAAGTGTTGCATCACACTTCAAACACACTCACCCAGGAACCGACCCCTGCAAGAAACCCCACTGTCAACTCTGTCCACACAGCTACACAAACGACACCTTCACTGGACCTAATCACATCAAGGGCTCATACACCTGCACATCCACTAACAGAATTTATGCCAGCAAGTGCCAGCGATGCCCCTCTGCCAAGGCTATTGGCCAAACTGGACAGTCTCTGCAAGAAAGGATCAACAGACACAAAACAGGTATTAGAAATAGTAACACACAGAAATCAGGAGGGGAACGTTTTCACCTGCCTAGGCACTCGATCATGGAGTTAAAAGCAACTGTTCTTCTCCAAAGGCATTTCACAAGCCAGCTACAGAGAGAGCCAGCAGAACTGACCTTCATATACAAATCTGACACCGTTTCCCTAGGCCTGAACAAAGACATCAATTAGCCTCATTAGCACCGGCACTACAATTCACAGGTTCCCTTTTCCCCTCTCCCGTCTTCTTCTGTTATAAATTCTCAGAGTCCCCCCTTTTTTCTCCGCTCAAGTTCATCTCAGAAAGTGGGATTGCCCACAAAAGCTCAGGATACCACAGATATTTTTATTTGTCTCTAAGGTGCTCCAGGACTCCTTGTTGTTTTTAAGTAAGCCCTGCATGCCTGGTGACATGTTATTTCCATGGCTTTTACCACCCACACCCATTGGTGTTAAGCAGAACCAGCCACCCATTCCATGCGCCCACGGCCACGTTTTAACACCACATGGGTTCCCGTTCATTCTCCCCGCCAGCTAGGTTGCTTCCGGATACCATGGGGCACACACGCTTTTCAGACGGGCTGGGGCAAAAGGCACCATCCAAAAGCATGTTGGGAACTGACCCTCCACCAAGAAAAGGTGGCTCGTGTGTTGAGCTGAGCAGCTTTTTCTGCTTCTCCGTGAACTTTAAACCTCTGTCGGTTTGTTCAATGAATGACATGCCTCTCGGAGCTGGGGAGCCAAGCATCAATGGAATTTCTGGTCTGTGGCTACGCAGCGTCCCTGCCTGGCACACAAGACTGCACCGAGCCCTGCATGTCCACAGACACAGGCGGGATGCAACATTATCCTGCCTAGCCAAAATGCTCATTTGCTAATGAGAAAACACACTCGTCTCTCCTCGGGTCAACTGGGAAAAGGCCTAACACCAAGAGCATCGCCAATTCTAAGGGGTCAGAAACAGAGGAATCAAATATTCCCTGTTATTTGGGATTTATGCGCGCAGGTCTGCATGGCACTTGGCAAACGCATCTGACAGCAGGGCCCCTTGAGCCAAGAACATTCTCCCCCTCCACCCGCAATTCAGCAAAGAGGACAAAGAATTATGTCTCAGGCCAAAAGAGCGAAAGACGAGAACAGTCTCAAGAGACCACGGGTGAGAAACGGGGATTTGAAGAAGGCCTTCTGGGGCCCAGGAAGGAGTCCAGTAAAAGAGTGTGACGTTATGGAGGAAAGACTATACAGGTTGAACCTCTCTAATCCAGAACTCTCTGGTCCAGAAACATCCGTGATCCGGCATGATTGGAGTTAGCCGGATGTCCACTTTTCATGGGTGTGGCCAAGTTTCCCGTGGTCCCAGAAAGTTTGTTTACGGCCACCAGTCCTAGCACTCAGTGTTCTGCGCTGTTATTAGCTCCAATTTATCCCTCAATGTCTTCTAAGAGCCCAGGATGCAGTGGACGTGTTGGTAATGCTGCTAGACCATATTGACCTCCTATGGTCCAGAAAATTCTCTAGTTCAGAACCAGTCAGGTCCCGAGGGTGCCGGACTAGAGTTTCAACCTGTAGTGCAGTGGTTCCCAAACGTTTCGGCATCACACCTCCCCTTTTGATTTCTGAAAAACCCTCACGCCCCCCCCAAAAAATAGCAGCAAAACTTGTTGAGAAGAAAAAAAAAGGAACTGTCCAGGGCAGCAAAACTTGATGGGGCAGGGGTTGGGTCACCTTGTACCCCCCCTGGAATTTCTTCACGCCCCCTTTGGGAACCCATGCTGTAGTGTCATCTCCTTTGGAAATGAAGGTGGGAGCTAAGATACACAGGGTCTGTCAGGCTACGTCTACGCTGCACCGTAGCTCGAAATAAGCGACGCAATTTGAGCTGAGACAATTGTGTAGCTTATTTCAAGTGTACTTCGAAATGGCTTATTTCGTACTTGGGCGCTCTCTACCCAGCACCAAATTTCAAAATAACTCGCTATTCCGAAACATCCCTTATGCTTTGTGGAATGCGGTTGACAGGGACGTGGGAATAGCGAGCCCGTTATATTTCGAAAGAACGGGCTTGCTGTGAAGATGCGGAATAGCTATTTCAGGTTACTCCAGGATCCCGAAATAGCGCCGCAGTGTAGACGTAGCCTCAGAGAGCTCCTTTCCCAAAGAAAATAAACCACCCTTCTTGGAAAGACAGCACCGCCGAGCAGAGCTTTCACCAACGCAGGGCCGACGCACGCCCAGGGTGGCACGGCAGGGAAGGGACACAGGCCAACATTTGCAGAACACTGGTGATTCTGGGGGCACAACCGGAGGCCACTGTTAGGGCCCTCGCTGTAAGAAAGCCCTGAGCACCCGGGTCTTCCAAAAATTAGGCCCGTTTAAGGTGTCTCATGCTGGGCCCCCAGGAATCAAGGCAAACAAACTCCCTAGCCGCCTTTGGAAGTCCTGGCCCACAATGCCTACATAGGGCAGCAGGGAGGCACAATGTAAGTGTATTTATCCCCTCTCCTCTCTGCCTCCCCCCCAGAAAACCAAGGCCCAGGGAGGTTAACAGACTTGCCCGGCGTCGGACCCAAGAATCCAACTCGCAGTCCGCGTGCCTCGGTCACAGCTCTACCTCCCTTCCCTGGGAGGCTGCTCATGTTGCCCGCATCACCGGAGCCCTCATCATCACAGGAACCTATCTGAATGGAAGCCTCCCTGGAGCCCCTCGGAGTAGGCCGCTGAAAGGGTTACAATTAGCGGGGAAAGAGCGCGAGAGGGAGGGAGAAGATTAAAATACATTAACTGCAGAAAAGCCTTGTGCGTTTGCCAGCCCTCACTTTGGCTTTCCGAGACCAATCCTACCAGAGGGTTTTAATAAAGGGCATCAAACCCGGCTATTCACTGCCAGTCTCTTTAAAGCGACGCCAGAACCCACATTTGAATCTGATTAAGTGTCAAGGCGGCCTGCTTTCGCTTTAGAACCAGGGGGAGGGAAAACCTGCAGCAGGCCTCCGCTCGCCTCCAGCCCAGCCCATGTGGTTGATAAAAGCAGCTAATTCGGGAATAGCCAACTTCAAAAATAAGAGGAGGAGAGCAGGCTCCTTCTGGCTCTCATTTCCACTCCGGGCTGGAGCGCGGGATTGGGCCGGGGATTTCTGTACACCGAAGGAGCGGGGGCCTATGCATTCACCAACCGCCTCGCCCCAACGCCGCACGGATCCTTCCTGGCACAGCCTTGCCACATACATCCCAAGGATCAGCTCCCAAGGGTTTGCGTTTTACCACAGCTTTGGGCTGCGGGACTGGGCCAGCGCCTCGGTTTCACTGCCCGCTTCCTTTCTGAAGGGGTCGCAAGGACATGACACAACGTTCTTTATCATTACAAAACCCAACAAACTTTAAGTCCAATTATTAGTCATGCCTGTTGCCTTGGAATGCTTGCTTGACAGGGGACCATCAGTTACCGGGTGTAAACCTAGAAGAACGTCACTAACGTACCAGAGCTACTTGCTTTACCCTGGCAGAACCATTCTTTATATTTCGAAAGAACGGCCTTGCTGTGAAGACGCGGGATAGCTATTTCGGGTTACTCCAGGATCCTGAAATAGCGCCGCAGTGTAGATGTAGCCTCCGAGAGCTCGTTTCCCAAAGGAAATAAACCACCTTTCTTGGCAACGACAGCGCCGCCGAGCAGAGCTTTCACCAACGCAGAGCTGACTCACGCCCAGGGTGGCAAGGCAGGGAAGGGACACAGGCCAACATTTGCAGAACACTGGTGATTCTGGGGATGCTAGTGAGCAGCCAACTAGCTGATCGGGTAGCTGCCTGGCGTATCGACTACTCTTTTCCCCCACCGCCTTGCTGCTTCTATGAGAGGCAGCAAAGCCGGGGGGGGGAGCCACGGGTGCCACCTGCCCTCCCCCCACTGCTTCTACGAGAGGCAGCGGGGGGGAGGGGAAGATAGGGGAGGCTGGTGCGAAGCAGCCTGTGCCCGTGACAGGCCGAAGCTCACCGTGGGTAGAGGCTACTCTGGAAGCAACCCCTGTTCACAGGGGGTCCCGGTGGGGAGCTGAGCCCCCCCCCACCGACAGAGGCTGCTGGACTCAGTGCAAGCCAGGACCGAGCAGTCCCGGCTGGTGCTGGTCCGGGACGCTGCGTCTCTGCATTTTAAATGTAGTAAGGTCCCGGAGGCTCTTACTGCATTTAAAATGCAGAGCACGCGGGTGGCTCCCGGAGCCAGCACGAGCCGGGACTGGTCAGTCCTGTCTCAAGCCGGCTCCTGGAGCTACTCCCGCGGCGGCTCTGCACGATTAGTCAGGTAACCGCAATTTAACACCCCTAAGCCCGGGCCCAGGAATGGGGAACTCAAGAGGGAGTTTAATACGTGGGAGGGCAAGGGTGTGACTGCACGGATGCACGGTCCTCGCTCTGTTAAAGCTGCCACCATTGTGAGCGGCACCATTTCTGGGCAGCCGCTACTGAACTGCAGGCTCTGCAAAGAGACGTAAACGGGCCATCTAGGCTGAGAATCTTTGGTGCCGTTCCACACACACGAGGTGCCAATCCAAACCAGACCCCCTCACGAGCGCCGTCTCCTGCGTGCATGACCGTAGCTTTTAAGTAGCTAAAAGGGTGTTACAAGGAAGAGGGAGAAAAATTGTTCTCCTTGGCCTCTGAGGATAGGACAAGAAGCAATGGGCTTAAATTGCAGCAAGGGAGGTTTAGGTTGGACATGAGGAAAAACTTCCATCATGATGGTTAACCACTGGAATAAACTGCCTAGGGAGGTTGTGGAATCTCCATCACTGGAGATATTCAAGAGCAGGTTGGACAGACACCTGTCAGGGGATGATCTAGATCCGTGGTTCCCAAACTTTTCAGCATCATGCCCCCTTTTTTATTTTTGAGACCTCCTCACACGCCCCAACAGTAGCAAAACTTGTTGAGGAAAAAAAAGAGGAACTCACAAAAATAGCAGCAAAACTTAGGGGGGAGGGATAAACGGCAGGGGGGGGCTGGGTCGCCTCGTGCCCCCCCTGGAATTTCTTCACACCCCCCACTTTGGGAACCCATGATCTAGATGGTGCCTGGTCCTGCCGTGAGGGCAGGGGACTGGACTTGATGACCTTTCAAGGTCCCTTCCAGTTCCAGGGTGCTATGATTCCACTGATGTGACGCTAAGGAAAAGAGAGTGAGCTCGATTCAAGTCCTGTATTTTCCTTGCAAATGAGCCCACTGAAGATGTGGGAATCTGCCAAGTTCATCTGGAGCTAGAGCCTTCGGTGTCAGGGTAAAGCCGAGCGGTTAAGGCGGCGGGTCTACGCAACATCAACTAGGAACTCTGTACAAAATATTTATCGTAAGCTTAGCTGGAAATGAAACATGGCTGGCGAGAAGACCTGGCCGTGCCGAGGGAGCGATTTGGGAATATTCCCATTCGCGGGAGGAAGACCTGCAGCTCCCCACGGTTCCTTCATGTTTGGTGAGCCAGTGGCAGAACCAGCCAAGCCAAACCCTCCCGGTCCAGACCCACCCGCCCAGCAAGGCTGGGGACCCACCAGGCCATCTCAGCCCCACTGCCCCACTCCTAGTGATGGGAATCTGATGAGAGGACGGTTGCTATAGGAACGAGGCACTCTGGGATTAGAGAGCATTGGTTTTTTGTTGGGTCTATTTACTTAATTTTCTATTGAAGCACCTATCCCTGGTACCCAGCATATAATGCAACACGTCCCCACTACAGACACAAATCTATAATCCCACGGCCAACCCCCTAAAACCCTCTAGGGCCCATCTCCCACTCCTCTCCGCAAACGCCACCCGTTCAAAGTATGCCGTCATCTCAGCTTCTAGTTGGAGAAGGACTTTTTAATGGCGTAGGCGGCAGACGTGAGATGCATCCCACCCCAACTACAGCATCACCGCATTCTCTCGCTCGCCGCCCACGAGAAGGTTGGAAAATGGCCACGCTCCAAAGAGGTCACTTGCTGTTACCTTTGCTGCTCGACGCTGGCTCGGGTAACGCAGAAGCGGCCGATATTTGGCTCTGCATTCTCTCCCGTCTTACAGTGGAACGCTTATCTAGGACTGCTGCTCCAAACGTGCATTTAACACAAACTAACCTAGCGTTTGATTTGCTGCCAGCCCAGCGACAGTGCCAGGGTTTGAAAATCACGGACAAATTAATTCTCCTTGTCGTAATTAAGGTCTTGTCAAATTTCATCCACGCCTAACCTGCCTAAGCAACAGCTACAGTTTGGCTCATAACCTGCTTCCTCCCTGCCCCTGTTGAGTATTTGGGGAATTGTATGCTAAGGCTTGAAATACGATGGCAACTTCCCAATCCGTAACACACAACAGGCGCTCCGTGCATACACAAATTCATCAATTTCGGGTCACTGCGAGGTCACAGAATGGCGCAGGGTGTTTCGACGAGGCTTGTATAAAGTTTGCGCTAAGCAGGGGGACAAATGTTTAAATCACACCGGGCGGGATCGGTAGATTAATAACCCCTGTTTACCTACCAAATGAACTGGGGGTAGTGAGACATATAAACTCAACCAAGGGCAGCACGGAGCTCCATCTCTATGTGTTTCTAGCAGGCTCTTGTCTATGCATAGTCCCTACCATAGCGAGAGCCAGCAGACCATGCTTATTCGTTTGGGGTTGGATTTCCTGGCCCAGCTTGCTATGATCTGGACACCAGCCTAGGATAAGGCATTGTTTCCGTCTGCAAACAGCCACCCTTCCGTTCAGTTACGGAGCAGCCTTGACAGATTTCAAACTGAAACCCAGCCACTTCTACACAGAGCGGCAATTACTACAAGCAGCCATGAAGGTAGGAGGCAGGGGGACCTTTCCTCCATTCACCGTCGCTAGAAGGGGCAGAGAAGGAGAAGCTGCTGGTCGACAGAATGGCAGGATAGAATCCATGGGCCAAAAAATAACACTTGCAGAATTCTGCATCTCAGCGTTTGGCATTTCCCGATTCCGAGCTCGTGACTTCCCCTTTGGCACAGGTGGGACCTCCCTGGTCTGGAACTCTCAGGACCTGAATGGTCCTGAACCACAGAGTTTGCTGGACCAGCTGAGGTCAAAGCTCCCCTCCCAGCTGTTGGCTCTGCTCCTGGGTGCCAGCCCCAGCCACCAAGCTCTGCTCCCAGCCCTGGCTGGGGCTGAGCACCCATCACCAGCCCAGCCCCTGAACCTGGCCAGCTAGGGCTCTCTGGTCCTGCTGGGCCACAGATGCGGTTGGACCAGAGCATCCCGGATTTTAGAGGTTCGTTTCTGATTTCAAAACAATCCTAGAAGTCTCTCCAGAGCTATCTGGTGTTGGGCGTTCCCAAGCTCTGCCAGTGGCACTTAAATATTCCTTAACCCAGGACTTTTGCAGAAGGCTTAGTGGGCTCGCAACCTTCTCCTTATGGGGTTTATAAGCTGCCGGCTCAGCCCTGGCATGGCTGCTTTACACAACAAACGTGGTTGTCTTCTAGCAGGGTTGTGGCCAGTCGGCCAGTCAACACAACGGCTCTTAAAGGCCATGCTGCATTCCTTGATCTGGCCCTTCAAACTCCTCCAGTTTCACCAGCAGAGCTAGAGACCTTAACCCAGAGTGATGCAAACCCAGCTGTCAGCAACCGAACACATGCGCACGACACACTCGGCAACAGCTGCTGTCGGAAACTGCCCAATTGTCTTATTGGGTCCATCTCAGAAACAAAGCCTGAAGAAAATCTGAAAGTTACATTTGGCAAAATCTTTACAAATGCATGTCTCGTGGCGGGACCCTTTAAAAGCCGGGAATACCAAGCTGCCACAGGTAGCGCACAGTTACCAGACTGAGAACGCTCGTAACGTTAAAACCACCGCGTTGATTTTCTTCAAGCTGGCTCTGAATTTCAACCTCCCCAAGAGCTCTACGTGAGCTGACAAAAATCTGACGTTTCTCGCTGCAGAGGGGCGCGAAGTGACCGAGTGCAAAGCTTCGGAGCAGGACATGAGGAGAACGCACGGGGTTTGAGGGCTGTACAATTCCAAAATACACCTCCGCTGATTTTGCTCCAACCTTCCAACCCACATTCCTCGAGACGAAGCAGAGGAAGTTGCACTCCAAGGAGCAAGGGAGACCCTCTGCCTGCTCTCCAGCATGTGCGCTGCTCACAGAGGCCTGAAAAACTCGAGAAGGAGTCATCAAAGCGCTGCATGCGGACTCCGTTCTCAGCTCTACCAGAGACTCCACGTCACTCCCGGACTACAGAGATTCAGTTGGAAGCTTTGATGAGCATTGCCGTGACCCCCCTGAGGAACATTTGTTCTTTGATTTGCCGGCCTGCAAGGTGGCGCTCAGTCCAGCACAGCCCCTTCGCCAACATTTATCAAGGCCCAACCATTCCCAGCTTGGGGCACTGGACCGCCATGCCCAGCCGGACAGACAGCAAGCTCCGGAAAATGGCCCAGTCGCTATAGCGCCGTTCTAGCCACTCGGGGGTTCAGATTCATGACACGGGCAGCAAAGGGAGAGCCCCTCTAACCTGGAGCTCCCAGGGTGCTTCTCAGAAGGCAGCTTCTCTCCAGCCTCCAGAATGTAACCGCCTTCAATTTCCTGAAGGAGACGGCCATGTTGGACACTCGCTTGAAATGAGGAGATGAACCTGACTCTCTCACACACACACACACCCCTAAACACCTATGTGTAGGCACCCCCCATGTGTGTACACCCCCCATGTGTACACACACCCCCGTGTACACACACACACACACCCCTATATATAAGAACATAAGAACGGCCAGACTGGGTCAGACCAAAGGCCCATCTAGCCCAGTATCCGGTCCACCGACAGTGGCCAATGCCAGGTGCCCCAGAGGGAGCGAAGAGAACAGGGAATCATTCAGTGATCCCTCCCCCGTCACCCATTCCCAGCCTCTGACAAACAGAGGCTAGGGACAACATTCCTACCCAGCCTGGCTAATAGCCATTGATGGACCTATGAGGGATGTAAGCAACTAGTCAACTATCCGATAAGCATAAGTGTACTGGATAGTCAACTAGTCACACCACTAGTCGCTTCCCCCCTCTTGCTGCCTCAGGGCTCTTGCTACACTTCAAAGGTGGAAGCGCCCTTATAGACTAATCGAATAGTCCATGGAAATCCCATTGACTATTTGATTAGTTAATTAATCTAAATTTAAATCCCTAGGATCTATCCTTCATGTACTTATCTAGTTCTTTTTTTTTTAACCCTGTTAAAGTCCGGGTCTTCACAACATCCTCTGGCAAGGAGTTCCACAGGTTGACTGTGCGCTGTGTGAAGAAAATTCTTTTTGTTTGTTTTAAACCTGCTACACACACACACACACACACACTCACACACTTTGCAAGTGGCCTCTACGTTAAAATGTCAAGGGACTTCTTAGCTACCAGGTGAATTTTCTGGGCGAGCACCTATAAGATCAATAGCCAATATATGCTACTTCCAGAAACCCTCGGTAATTTCTCTTTGCATGCCGGCCAACAAGGAGCGGCTATTGGGTGGGGCGGCTTCACAGCCTCTCTCCATCGCTCTTACAAAGCAGATCACCTTCCTCCATGCCCCCAGCTCCTACAAACCCACAGCTAATCATTCTAACCCAATTTCAGCTCTGTGTTTACAGCATGACGGCTGCTGTCCAATTACCCACTGCCTGGAAAGCAGGCGTGTACTAGTGATAAATGGAGAAGGTGGCGCACATCATCAGATGGCTTTTCCCGGATGAGGCTGATTTACCCAGGCCTTTGTCATCAACCTTGAGGAAGAGGGATGCATACACCATCTTCCCTGTCCTGCCCATCCTTCTCCCAGACATATTGCCCTTTCAACCTGGAGTTTAGGTCGATTCCAGGGCAGTGTGCACTTTTTGCAGAGTGGCTGGCCTACAAATAAGCAGATGTTTTGCAGCATGCCAGACTGTCAAAGGCTCCCAAACCTTCAGACAGACAAATACCTGGAAAAACAAATGGGAAGGAAGACGTGGCTATTTATGGGAATCAGCAGATGTGTCCAGACTCAGCTGCAATCCTCAATCCATGCCATATAAACAGGGTTAACGTGACCCAAAATATTTCAGAATTTCCAAGCTGTCGCAGGAAAGTATTTTAAACTAAACTGAATCCAGGCTCCTTCGAGATTTTAATAAACACACAATGACTGCAGCTCCTAGTGGAAAAACCATTTGTTTTTCCATGGGGTGAAACCAGCAACTAGCACTGAATAATTCTTGCAGCGTTGAGTGTTATTTATAACCCACTCTTGGTCACATTTCCAAGACAGAAAACACAACAGCAACGTTCCCAGGGTTAACCTAAACCAGTCAATATTTGTAATGGATACACATGCTTTGTAGAAAGCGTTCTCCGTGTGTGCGTGCACAGTGAGAAACCGAGGTTAGCGGGCTCTCAGAAAGCTTTCTAGCTAATAGATCAATTGCTCCAGCCGGCTGAAATTGACAATTGCTCAGTCCCTGACCTTGCAGTTGGAAAGGAGATGGGCTCATGAACTCATTTGCACATGACAATGCTCCGGCAAAGTGGATCATCTGAGTACTTCTCCGGGGGCAACCCCCCCCGCCCCCGGCTCCTTTCAAACAGCACAGGGATGGCCTTTTGTTCGTCAAGACTCCGCTGAAGATGTGTGCAATTAAACCCACTTTTCTTGCTGCTCTTTTGATTCCCCGGGATTCGCAGAGGCGCCCTCGGCAGGTGTTGCTACACAGAGAAAATGTGTCTTTTCAGCAAAAAAAAAAAAAAAAAAAAAAAAAAAAAAAAAGAGAAAAAGCTGAATCAATTGTAATTTCTCTCTTGCAAAAACACAAAACTCAGTGGTGAGTGATCCAATTAGAGAAGCAACCGCTCATACGAATTTCAGCCTCAGAAAGCAATTTCCTCCCGTGACAAATGGGCGGCATACGCCAAAGGGGCTGGGATCTGGGGACACCTTCTGGGGCAGGTTCGTGGCACAGGGCAGGAGGCTGGAATAAGGCTGACACAGCCGCACCTTTATTTATCCGGCGTTTCTTTCTTTTCCCCCTTCCTGCCTTAACACCTAACCAAGCAAACTCCAGATTCCAGGAGCCAATAAGCCAGGAAGACAATCCTGGGAGGAACTGGGTTTGTCTGCAAAACCTCCCCCGAATAACCAGGAGCGGAACAAAGGGATGGGGCTGAATTAGAAGGGTTCAGTTATAGAATGTTAAACAGCGGGCACGGGACCGTTCAGCCCTTCCCCCTTTTACAGTTGTGTGTACACGCGCACACACACACACACACACACACACACACACACACACACACGGGCCCGAAACACAGGAAGCACCAACGACTGCCAACCTAAGAGAGTGGCTGCAATCCGGGAAGGACGGAGGTAAGAAATTTACACTGCAGCTTTAAGCCGAGAAGATGTAGGTAGATTTGTTTGTGCTAGAGGTCATGGTAAGCTCCTCTGAGCAGCTGAGTAAGCTGGAGGGACGCTCTCCTGGCCATCTGCTCCTATCCCAGAACACCTCCTGCAAATCAAGAGTCAATCCGCTGGTTTCTATTCCTGTTAACCTCTAATCAGCCACAAGGGCCCTTCTCGGCTTTGCTCTTTATCTGCGCCAGCTAATGCGTGAAGTGGCCTTCGCTCCCCATCTGTTCCAGCATTAGTAGAGTTAAAGAACAATGAAGCTTCCCCGTCCCCAGCATTCACATACACAGATGCCCTTGTCTTAACTCAATTTTCCAGGGTTTCCCACTGTTATCTATCCCCGGGGTTTGCTGTTTGTTTATTTAGAAGCCTGAAACCGAGCCTCTCTTTTCACTCCAGCCCTTGGAAACTTTTCAATGACGTCGCCACGGCAGGGACAACCTTACACGTCCGGGACATTTTTCCCAGAAAATTCAAATCAATGGGGGCGGAATTAGACTCAGGTTGCTCCTTGTTTTGCCCAGCCCCCCCGTTCTATGTTGTCTGTTAAAAATCTGCGATGTCTCTCTGTCCCCCACCCCCAAAATCTCCTGCGTCCCCCACAGCATCCATCAGTCGTCCCACAGACAAAATGAATTTTTAATCTGCGCAAACATGCAAATCAGATGGTCTTCCGCTAAGATGACATAGATTTGTGAGAGTGTACAGGAGGGGGAAAAACCAACAAAAAACCCTAACAAAACCCTGGCTGCACAATGGATTTCCTAATTTCAAGCCTGATGAACTCCATTAGTGCATCAGCAAAGCAAGTGGCGTCAGATTATCTGCTTTGTAACAGTACAGACAACACACAGAATTTGGACAAAGGAAAATACGGTAAGTCTTCACTAAGGTGTGTTATACGCCTGTGTCATACCTTGTTCTGTACGAAGGATGTTAGGTGTTGGGTAACTGACTAATCGAATAGTCAAAGCATTTTGCATCGACTATTCAATTAGTCGGTAGGGCGCCTCTGCCTTTGAAGTGGGAAAGGTGAAAGCGCCGCACGGAGCCCGGGGTCAGCTGATCACGGCACTGCCACTTTGAAATGTCGCATGCAGCTTGGGGACAACCTAGCTGGCCGGCAGCACCTTGTGGAGCCTGGGGTCTGGCCCCAGGCTTCAAGTTTCCAAGTACCCCCACTTCTTCTCCCCCCCCCTTGCTGCCCATCTGATAGAGGTAGCAAGGAGGGAGTGACTAGTCAACTAGTCCTTCACATCCCTATTCCGTACTGCGTTCTACACATTTCTAACGTATGATGATGTCTAATCCGAAGAACAGCTCACCTTAATACCTAGAGAGAAAATAAAAACTAACGCTGCATTGTAAAAACGCATAGTTTTGCAGCACCTTAGAGACTGACAAAAAATGTAGATGGTATCATTAGCTTTCATGGGCCCAGCTCACTTCTACAGATGAATGGCATTATTAAAGGTGCAGTTTCTAAATAAATAGCGAATGGGGTGGGGGGGAAGAGAAGGAAGGGGGGGGGGAGAGAAAAAGAATAGTCAATTAGCGTGCAGTTAGTTTCTACAAAGAGCAGGGGACCAGAGCTGCTCTGAATCAAGGCATTAGAGAGGAATGCTTGGGGATCATCACAGCTAAGCTTTCTCTTGGCTTTCATTACTGGATACATTGGAAGGCCAAATGCCTAATCCAGACTCAAAAATTAACACAAACACCTTATTCTGGTGTTATTCTCAAAAGATGCATTTGGCAATCCCATGGTTCGCGATAAGCACTGAGAAGTCATCAATGAGAAAAATGTTCATCTCTGGAACGAGTGCCAAGTAACCAGGTTCAGTTTTACACTAGCAATCTGGACCAGAGCCCTGCGCGGATCCAACGTTTGTATCTGCAGCCACAACAATAATCTCTGGATCCACATCTTCAGATACCCGTGGAGAACCACAAATTTGTAGAGTACTAGATACAAAATTTGTACCCGCGTTCACACCCATGGATGCAGCTACCCACGGATTTGTATGTCTCTACAGATTCCTAAACGGAGTAGGCACCAAGCTCCATATTTTTACTATATATGAGATTCCAACCCAAGAGTCACACAAAATGCCCACACAAATCAAGCGGGCCAAATGCTGAGGTGCTGTAAACTGGCAGAGCTCTACTGTCTTCTGTGGAACTATCCACGTTTCTACCAATCGAGGGTCTGGCTCACAATACATAAAAGGTTTTCCATTAGAAACTGCTTTTTAATCAAGCCGTAAAATCATAACCCTACGGCATACCTGCTCTTCAGTGTGTTTGAAACCTAATGACGTTCTCGGTGTGGCCTTTTTAATACGGTGATTCATGCATCCTCCACCAAACACTTCAGTACCACAAAAAAGAATCCCAAAGGCTAAAGCCAAGTGCCTGATTCCTTTTCAAAACCTAGGATGTTGTTTTTACAGATGATCTACCACCTCAAGCACCAATGAGACCCTTTTGTTCTACCCAGCAAACCTGAACTGTCTGGGGTGGCAGGAATTTCAAGCCCCGATCCAATTAGCACAGCGCTTGCAATTCGATTGTAAAACAATTGAATCAACCCCCACCCCACCCCACCCCGGCTGCCGCTGTATCGGAGTCACACCTGCGGTATGCAAATACGGCTCCGTCGCCAAGGGCTCCACTTTGCTTAGGGAATCACGGAGGGAGGGCTAACAGCATTCAGATCGCAGACAGCAGCCCAGAGGAGCTGTTCTGCTGGGGGAAAACCCCTGGTGTCAGCAACTCCGTCTGAATAAAAATTGAGTTATGGCTGCATAATCCTGTTAATCGGCCTTACTCTCCTTGTGTCCATTGTCCCAGCCGCTGGGTTTCTGGGAGGGAAAGCAGTTACTGCGGAGCACGGTCATGTCCTTTTCATTCCAGGCGTTTGTGCTCATGGGCGGCCTCCCTACCGCGTCTGCAACTTTACCAGGCCTTTTGTTCTCGTTACAGGCTTCCATCTTGCCTCTCACCACAGCCATGCCTGGGTTAGGGATGTGAAATATCGGTTACTTGAAAAGTCGAGTAACCTCAAGAATTCTTGTTGGTTAGTCGACTAATCTATAGTCCCTAGGGGTAGGGCCAGCAGCCAGTGGAGCCCCCTACTACTCCGTGCTGCTGCCTCTGTATCAGAGGCAGCAGCTGGTCCGCAAGGCAGCAGTGCGAGGTTGCAGCAACCCCTGTCTAGAGGGGATCTGAGCTCCCGGACCCAGCATGAGCTGGAACTGAACCAGGCTGCCTGCCCACCCGGCTCCTAATAATCTTTAAATGCAGAGCCACAGCGAGGGTAGGTCCCGGTGCTGTTGCAAACCAGGACTGAGCTGGGCTGCTGGCCAGCCTGCTAAACAATCTACTGGCAAGGGGAAGGGGGAAATGCATGTAGTTTATAGCATTAACCTATAAGCTTTTGTTTATCGGTTAATTGGCTACAATATTATATCCCTAGCCTGGGCGACCGCTTGTATGCACGACTGAAAACGAGAGGGGTGGACCGGGGTTGCACACGGGGGCCGTGCACACGGGGATCGGTTTAGAACAGAAAACGTTATTAAATCAGATGCTGCCCTCTTCAAATTGCAGCAACGGGCTGCAAGACGGAGCAGGACACATGCCAAATGGTGACTGTCCGCGAGACCCCAACCCAAGAGTCACACAAAATGCCAACACACTCACTGCCAAGCACCCCAGACTTACGGATATGATCCTTTCTGCTGCAAGGGAAGGGAAATCACAGTAACCATTACTATACTTCAGAATGACCTGGAAAACGCCGGCTCCAAAGAACAGGCCAATGGAAAGCCCTGAGGGGTCTGATATACAGCCGCTCCCAAAGCGGTCGTAAATGCGGATCGAAGTTACAAACGGCGATCCATGCTTACGAACAGCGCGGTCGCCATGTAACTCTATGGGATCCGAGTTACGAACACTTCGAGTTACGGACCAAGTGTTGGTCCGTAACTTGTTCGTAACTCGGGGAGAGGTTGTACTGCTACAGGGCAAAACGCACACATGCAAACACTCAAAGGAAGCAGTGTATGACAGCGATGAGAGGCAGAATTGTATGATAAACTGCACTTCTAACACACTTTGCCGGTTAACTGTATTCTGCCCACTAATGCACCTTACGATAAATTCTGCTACTCCAAATATTGGTGCAGCTTCCAAAGAGCTGCCTTTAAAAAAAAAAAAAAAAAAACACTCATACCAACCACCAAGAATAAATTAAAAGGCCCGGAGGAGTACGCCCAGTAGCAGAGGAAAGGTCAGCTCCATCCTTAGCCAGATGCAGAATACGCAGCTGCGTAGGGCACCTGAAAATTTGGGGCACATTTAATTAATTGAAAACATTTAAAAATGCTGATATGGGGCGTTTTTAATTGAATTTGAATTTCCATCTAAACAGAGCTTGAAACCAATTACAAGTAAAAAATCAATCAAGTAAAGAAGACAGGTTTCGTTCACCGTTTTCTAACAATTAAAAATGCAAAAAACCAGGAATCTAAATAAATGTCAGTTACATTCTATAGCTGCTTAAACAAATATGTATCGATACAGTGCATCACCCTGGCCCTCAAACACAGACAACAAATGTCGTGTAACGGCTGTATTTCATTGCAAACCAGCATGTATGAATGGTTACCAACCAATGAGAATTAATCTTTCTTTAGGAAAGTAACTAAAAAGTATAAATGCAAAACACAATTAAAATTAATTATTCAAATCAAGCGGCATGCTTGATGATTTAAATGAATGATTAATATCAGTGATTTAAATAATTTTGATCTAAAATCAATTCACCCCACCCCACCCAGACCATTTTTCAATGCGTACAGATGCTTTTCCTGGCTATTCGTTGGATTTCGGCACCTTCAGCTCTCCAAAATCAGAGAGGAAAGCGGCTCGGATGCCGAAAGAGCAATGATATTTTGTGTACGGTGAATCGACTGGGTCTTGTGCATGCTTGTACCAGTCTGTATCTGGAGAAGGGGAAAGTAAGGGCGTGTTAAGGGAGAGCAATTTAAAATCTACTTCGGTCAAGTGGCTAGTGAAGTCTCTGTACAACAGAAGCCTAAAAGGGAAGTCTGCAGTATGAGCACTGAGCAAGGTCTCCAGCGGAATCTGGAAACTGTGCGTGGGCAACAGCAAACAAAATATCTAGCGGGTCACACGTAGAATCCCGACGGGCCACACATGGTCTGCGGGCTGACCACCCCTTCGCTACACTCAAGATGAAAAAATACAAGGACAGAGACAAAGCACAATGATTCTGAGCTAGTCGACTGAAACGGGCACAAATACAATTTTCCGTATCCACCTGTTAATTATCAGTGCCTAGCTGTACGTAAATCATTTACAATTCTTCTTTCCTCACAAGCACGCGGCACTGGCCCGTACTGGAGTTGGGACGTCAGGCTAGACGGACCCTCGTCTGACCCAGACCAGCTAATCCAACCATCCTCTGTTCCAATGAGAGTGGTAAGTTCTCAGATTTGTATCTGTGGAGATATGACCTGTCCCTTGCAATGTGAGATCGCTGGGTTGCAGGCCCATTGAAGTGAAGGCTTCATGAACATATCTTTTATAAAGACATTGATTGTGCATGGGAAGAACTTGGAGATAGTGCACTTCGACAAGATTGCCCAGACAACAGGAGAAGGACCAAGGACAGAAGACACAGGGTCTTGGGCAAAGTCCCTGGTTGGTGATGGATTGAGTCCGCCAGACTGAGGAAGTTATATACTAATAGATACTCCACAAACATATTTAATTAACTCCGCAAACGACCTACAAAGTATGGGACAGCTCTCTTGGAGTTCTAAGAGCGAAGAAGGAACGGGGGTTCCAACTCCAGCTGTCTGGCAGGAAGAGGGCACTAGAAAAGGAAGGAACAACTGCTGCTAGAGAAAGGGTTTAGGCTCTAGTCAACCTGCTCTGCCCCTTAGATCCTTGGCAGGGAACCCGAAAAGACGCACTACACACAGGTGAGTCAACGGACATGGCTTGGAAACACTTATGCACTCAGGTGTGTGGACACCGGGACCATCACCCAAAGAAGGTCTAGATGCACTACAGATTTTCAGTGAAACGTGTAGTGCTTTGAGGGCACGGCAGAGGATCAAATGTGGATATTAGGATCGTTGGTGCTACTGAACACGTGCAGGGAAAAAGTGACGGACTGCACCAGCCCAAATGAAAACATGAGTCAGAGTGGGGAGGAGCCAGCTATTTACCAACCAACAGATGGGTTTTCAAGCAGAAATGAACACACACACACACACACACTTCGAGTGAGATGCTCTGATACCTCAATTATAAATGAGAACTATTTCCAAAGAAGAAAACTTCTTTCACAAATGGCAGGCCCCCTCCAGCAGCTTGCCGGGGCCCTCGAGTCCCACTCAAGTTAAAAGGTGTTGAGGACGCTCAGCCGTGCGCAGGATCAAGTGCAACAGGCAGGATTCTATGGACGACGTGGGGGGCAGCCGGACCCCGTGCAATATCAAGGAGGCAAAAAATTCCAACGTCGGCCAACCCCATTATAACAAAGAGTTTCGGAATCGTCTCCGGCAGGATCAATGACATTCATCCCAGCACTCAGGGCTAACGTTCCTCCGCAGGGTAAACTCCCAAACTTCAGGAGCACACGACTCACGTGGGTGTTACAGAAACATCTCAAAGAAATGAGAGCGTGCTAACAAGATGGGAACGTCTCGATTCTTCACTGGCTAAGCAGTTCATCCGGCAGAGTTCAGATCACATTTGATTAGCAGGGAATCATCTACTTCTGCCCCCCTCCGCAACCACAGTGTCACAGCTGGGCTTGTAAACGAAAAGCAAACTTGCCCCAGTGTGACCCTTCCGGCTACTCGGAGGTAGGACTGAGAAAGTCCAAAACTTGGAATCTTGGCCACCCGTCCCCATGGAAAAGAAGGCGATTGTGACAAAGCCTTGAGGAAAAAACCAGGTTCTTTTACAGAGGAAACTTGAATTGGAGCAGCGTGTCGTGGGGGATGCAACATACTGGAATGTGTCAGCTCTATTTTATATTGAAAGGTCAAACTTACACCATTGCTTGGCAGTCTTCAGAATAATAAAAGGCTATAAACTGATAACCAGTGAAGTCTGATCCATCCCGTCTTTGTGTTGGAGGTGAGCTGCCTCCCTAAAACGCATGTTTCTGATTAAAAACATCTGATTAGCAGATTTTTTGCTGGGAAACATTGTTATTCAATCCACAGACTACACTGCAGTCACCTTCCTTTGCGTCTGGTGCAGTGCAAACCTCGAAAATGACACGGCAGAATGACAAACTCGATCACCGGGCCAATACGGCTACAAACCCCAAAACAAAACGTCACATTTAAAAAACTAAAAAACCTGCCGAAAGACAGCGACGGAAAGAGCTGTTTGTCCTCCCTGGAACCAACACAAAAATACCAAGGAAAAGAAGAAGTGAAGCTAACGCAGATGCCATACAACTGAAGAGAAAGGGAAAAACTTGTGAAATGAGACATTTTGCAATGTTCTCCCTCTTCCCTTCTTAAAATATCCACAGTACGGCATGAAACGCTTTTGGCAACAAAACTAGCTTCTCAGACGTCCAAACCCACAGATGCCTCTTCGTAATTAGGTCTTTTTGTAAACAAATAAACAACATAAACAAAAGTAAAAGAAAACACCCTACAAAAAAACCTCAGCCAAACAGCCACTGCTTGACTGAAATATAATTTTGAAAATCCCACATATTCACTTCATCTTCCTCCACCACCCCCAACCCTTCAGAGCTTTAATCTCTTGCCGTTCTGGCCCTTTCTTTAATAATTCAAATTAGTCACGGCTTCACTGCAGAAGATGCTACACACACACACACGACATTTATTTTGACTTGGCATTTGAGACACCCAGCTCAGTCACACACTGCATAATAAAACAGAAACAAAGCAAAGAGTAAAACCAGATGGGCAACCATGTCTGCATTTGCCGAGGGTAGTCCATGCTGTACAAGGATGTCATCCAAGATCACAGGGAAGGGGGTTTGGAAACGGAGGCTAATCATCAACATATTATCCCAATATGAAAAGGAAGTTTCCATTTGGAGAGAGAGGATTTTAAACCAAGAGACATTTTCCAGGCTTTGAGAAGAGAATCTTACGGTTGAATTTTACATTGCAGAATTCTACCAAAATGTAAGATACGTTTACGCTAGGAAACGTACACTCTACTGGTATAGGAAAACCAATCTATCACGCTGGCAAAGCACCCCTAGTGTGGACACAGCTGTGTCGTTCAGGGATCACATCTCTGGCCCACATGGCCGTGGTTGGCAGAATTCTAGAGTGCGAACATGGCCCACAGCTTCGAACATCCTCTCTCCAACAGTCGAGGAGCCAATGTGCATTCCAAATCGCCACGTCGAGTGCTGGATGGTAAGTGTTGGGCCTGCCACGTGGTACCAAAGCAAGAGACACCTCAGAAATGGGGAGATGTTTCTTCCAAACCATTTGCCCACCATTATAATAGTCACTGGACATTTACACATTTTCCCATTCAAATGTTGGAAAGAGAAAACCCTGCTTTTTTGCACCATGGCCCATCAAGCACTCAATCATATTGTTTGAACTCTGCTCCTCAGATAAACTCTACGTCCCAGGCCTTAAACAGAGAATCCCCTTTTGCCATGTCTTGGTTGCGGACAGGTCTATACTAAAAGGGAAGGTCAAAGCAAGATACGCAACTCCAGCTACGTTAATTATGTAGCTGGAATCAATGTACCTTGAGTTTCCCTGCCACCTCCACAGTGGGAGGTCAACGGGAGCAAACACTCTTGTTGGTTTTCCTCACTCCTTGCAGGAGCAGGAGTACCAGCCGCCGATGGGGTGCCCTCTGAGTTCGATTTAGCAAGTCTTAACTAGACCTGCTAAATCAAACTCTGGAAGATGGATCGTGGCAGTATGTAGACATGGCCTGAGTCTGCATACCTCAGCACAAACAATGCAAGGCAAAAGGAGCGAGTCTGGTTTACAATTCCAAAAATAAATATCCAGACAACTCGGCTTCTTGGAGGAGGGAAAGGAAGAACTGAAAACTGACTTCTAAATAAAACCTGGAGCCCGCACACTGCACTGAGACAGAACAATGCAACACTTCAGAGCTCAGCTCACCCTAGAATGTGCCACATCAACCCAGCCTACAGCGACAAGGAGCCAGACACTGAACGTGGACTGACCCCAATGAATTCAGCAAGGTTATTCCTGATTATGCTGGTGTAAAAGAGCAAAATTTGGCCCAGTGTCTTGCAAAAGCCAGAGCGCAACCTTCTTGCAAACGAAACACATTTTAAAGGATAAAAAAGAGCTACATGTTTAACACACTTCACTGCTAGCACGCCAAAGACAGCCACATGTACATAATGTTTAAGATGTTGCCAGAGCTTTATAAATAACCGCTGCTTTTCCAGTGGCCTTTTCCAGCCTGCAAACACCAGAATGAAACAGACAAGGGAGATACCTTTGTAGTAACCTCTCCGATGGAACAAACTGCAGGAAGCGGTTGAAATTCAGAGGAACTGAGGGCAAAAGACCATTGCGGGAGGTATGTTTGCATTCACAAATGTGGGGATAGTGTCAAAGAACACCCCCCCACACACACACACACACTAGGAGTTCAACCATCTCATTACCTGTTCAAGGAAACATGTTGACAGTTGTTGTCAACAACAGGCTGATTCCTCCAACAGACCAGGCTGATTTCCAGAGCACCTCTGAGCTGGTCAGTTTCTGAGGCACAGAGAAATGGATCTTATTACACCACAGAGCCCTCGCTGATTTCACTGTGAGCAGTTTTCCTCTGTAAAGATTTGCTGGTGACATTCACCCTGGGATAGACTGGCACCCAACACCCTCCTTACACCATTAGCACTGGGTTTGCCCTGGGATGCATTTTATCCTAATGCAACAACAAAGCTCATTGCATAAAGAATTCCTATTAGAACCGTGCACGCCACCAACTCAGAGCCACGCAGAAACGCAAAGACTGGACGACAAGGCCAGATTTGTGCTGCTTCAGATGCGAGGCCCATATGATCCTACCAAAACTTTTTGGGGGGTATTAGGCCCATCTGTGTATAATATCTGTCAAGTCCATCATTTATTACCATGGAGGTCTACTAGAGGCTGCAACGACATGCCAAATCTGCAGAGAACGTTTATTCTTCTCGGAATGGTTTCAAGTGTTTCCATATTATTAACAATGCTCAGTACTACTGGGTCTCAACCACTTCAGCAGTTTGCCAAATCACAGTCTTTTACAAACCTTGTGTAACTAACCCTCGAAAACGGCCGAACATGCTGAACAAATATTAGCCCATTTTACAGATGGGAAAACCAAGTGACAATGGAGTCAGTATCAGAGAGGATTGGAACTCATCAACTGACCACACTTCTCATCAATTTGACACAGTTGTTTGCAGTGTTGTAGCTATGCTGGTCCCAAGATAGGTGAGAGAGAATGCAGGTAAGGGGATATCTTTTATTGGACCAACTTCTGTGGGTGGAAGGGAAAAGCTTTTGAGCTGCGCAGAGCTCGAAGATGCAAAGACATGATTTGTGAAGCTCAAAAGCTTGCCCCGTTCAGAACAGGCATTGGTCCAGTCTAAGGTATTTCTTCACCTACCTTGTGGGTCTCAATTTTCCATGGAGTCAGACAAGACCGAAAGAGAGAAAGAAACCTTATCGCTGCATCTCTGGAAAGAAAGCCCCCATCTAGAAGAGCAAGACGTCCCACACAAGCTACATCCTTGGTTTCAACCTTGAATATTTGCAAATTCAGTAAACGCAGAGGTCCATTTCCCCAGGAAGTGCCTCATTTCAATGGAAACCAAACAGGCTAGGGTGCATACATTACAGACTAAATTGCTCTAATCAAGGGGGTCGAGGCAAAGGCTGGGAAAGTTGCCTTTGTTGAGAACACACCTGAAAATTGATCCATCGGCTGAGTCAATCTTGCCCCAATGCCGTTAACTCGCTGTCCAGCTGTTGCCGAGCAACCGACGCGTTTAATGCCTAATGTGCATCAGTGCAGCAAATACCCTCACACTTTGTTTTTTCCGCACGGGGCACGGCCAGGAGGGAAAAGAGAGAGGCCACTACGTTCCCCCCTCCCCGCCCCCCGACATTCTTTCTGAGCATTGGTCTGACGGCACAGTGCACCTGTCAGGAGAAAAACGACATACAACCGATGCTGGAGAGGAACCCCTGGTCGAGCTGTTTTGGGGTTCAGACATTGCCCCAAGAAAGGGTCAGCTCTCCACACAAGCTAGGTGGATCAAGCTGCTCTAATCTGAGGGCTAGCTTAGTGGTTTGAGCATTGGCCTACTAAACCCAGGGTTGTGAATTCAATCCTTGAGAGGGCCAGTTAGGGATCTGAGGGCAAATCTGTCAGGAATGGTACTTGGTCCTTCCCTGAGGGCAGGGGACTGGACTCAACAACTTCTCAAGGTCCTTTCCAGTTCTATGAGATAGGTATATCGCCATTAAAAAAAAAAATCTCAGGGCAGCCAGAGAATAGGAGGTGGAGCTCTCAGTAGGTTTAATGATTCCCAACTAACCAGTTCACCAGATGAATTCTTCCAGACCATGATGCAAAGAGAGAGGGAACTTAAAAGGCACAGGGCTGGGAAGAGACATGTGTGCTCTGACTCAGAGATAAAACCATCTTTATGATAAAGTTAAGGCTGTAAACATTTATACACTAAGGGCGCCCAATCCTGGCATCCATCTTTATGACTGAGCAGGACACTCAGGAGTCAGTATCATTCCACATGAGTAAGGGACAGAATCAGGCCCTAACTTAGTTCAGTACTGGTCAGGGTCAGATTAATCTTTTGTGGCCCCAGTGTCCAGATCATGGTCCCTCCCTCTGCTCTCTGCTGTACCCCAAGTTGGCCTCTTCCCCATACCCACCATTGCCTTGTATGTCCATTGTGCCATCTCAGGCTGGTATGATAAGCATGTATATAGATCTGAGAGCGTTCGGCCCGAGCAGTGCTTAGACTCAGGGGCGGTCAAGAGGACAAGTTATATATAGGGCCTGGCAGAATTCATATTTCTGATTTCTGATTTAATAACATCAACGGTTAAAACTGGTGTTTATTTTTAAGTATCCCTCACTTCTTAACCAATGTAAATGACCATAGTTGCACAAAAATTCGGGTGTTATACCTTTCCCCCCACCCCCAATTTTTATTATTTTAAATAGTTTGTGGAGGAAACTCGGGGGTGAGGTGTCAGGCTAATGAGTTGACAGCACCTGTGGAGATTCAATGTCCTTCAAGCAAACTCTAGGAAGCTCTTAAGCAGCATGTCTTGCTTTCCCCTCTGTGCATTTGGATGATTATTGACGGAACTATTTTTGCATTGCTTTGTATGTGTATGACGAGACCGATGTTTACTGACCTCTACCGATAAAAATCAAACTCTTCCAAGCCTAGTTGCATGTTAGCTACCCTGGAAAGAGAGGGTAGGAGTCCAACCAATAGTGCAAGGGCCACCTCCAATGTAAAACATTTAGATGCTTGCCTATGCCATCTCCGGCACAGAATTCCTGTGCAACCTTGGGCAAGTCACTTTGCCTCTGGGCTGCAGCTCCCCCTCTGTACAAGGGAGATCCCAGCCTGTCCTGGCTCCCGGGTTTTGTGCAGATGAAAACACTAGAGATTGTGAGCTGCTCAGACACTCCAGTAACGGGAGTTCTGGAAATGCTGGGAGAGGCGATGCAGATTTGTGGGCAGGGGAGATTTTAATGAGCAATATTCAGTGAGGATTGCTACAAAGGCGAACTTCCTCAGTGTGCAGAGAACCACTCGCAGAACAGATGCGCCTGCTCTGGACATGCCAATCTCTTGTACTTGTTGACTGAACCATATCTTGGCCGCAAGGTGATGGAGGAGCTAGCTGCCAGGGGGTGGGAGGAAAGTGGCTTGAGCCCTTGACCTCTGGCTCTGGAGGTGGGTACTTTATCCACTGTGCCACTGTAGGAACACCCAACCTCCCTACCTTCAGGGCCCCCTTTATCTTTCCTTTGTTCCCAGGGTGCGAGCTCTGTCCCTCGGGGGTCTGGAGGAGGCTGGTCCCCTGGGGTGGGGGTGGGGGACGACACAACACTTGGGCCCTCGACCTCTGGCTCCGGAGGCAGGTACCTTGTCCATTGCACCACTGGAAGAGCCCCCCAACCTCCCTACATTCTGGGCCCCCCTTATCCGTCCTATGTCCCAAGGGTGCCAGGTCCATCCATCACCAAGCTGGTGGTGGCTGTCCCAGGGGTAGTGGGGGCGCAGAGATCAGTCAGCGAAGATAGCAGGAGGCTTAAGGCCCAGCGTTGGAAGAACCCAGGGATGTGAACCGTTAACTGGTTAATGGGTAAGCATCAAACTTAATGGGCGTTGCTTACCAGCTGCAGTTAACCAGTCCCAGCCTGGCTGGAGCAGCCCCAGTCCACCCCTGTTGAAGCGTTTAACGGGTTAACGGATTACACGGGATGATTGTACATCCCTAAACCCAGGGTAATTCTCGTGGCTCACAGACAGTGCGGGGCACCCTTCCTTGAACCCCTTCCCCTTTCCAGATTTTAAAATGATTTTCATTTTGTGCAAGGGGCCACTGCTCCTTAAAAGCTTTTATCCCCACCGACCTCTCTCACATGGCAGCCGATGCCCGTGCAAGCGTGGGGAGGGAAAGCGAGATATGCTGGTGCTACCTTTAAAGAGCACGTTGCTCCCACGCCTTTAAGCGACCTGCCTCAACCCCACAGGAACAAACCAACAAAGCCCCCTCATAACGGTCCGTCTCTATGGGCCCCCGATCGTCATAGGGTCCCGGAGCCAGCCCTGCACGCCCCAGAGCTCCCGGGTGGATGCAGGGTTCCCCCCAGCATGGAACGCTGATGCGCAGCTGGGAGAACTCCTCGGTGTTGGGGGTGGCTCGCTGTAGTTTGATCGTTTTCCGTGCTCCCCTCACACCACCTCTCAGCAAACCAGCTGAACAAAACCTCAGAACTGCCTTGGGCAACGCCACACGCTCTTGGGGCCCCGCCCTTCCTGCCGCAGCTGTCCCATGAGCCCGCTTTATACAAGGCACAAGGATGCAGATTTTTGATAGCAAAATATCACGACCCAGCCAGAACCCGGGTGCTGGTCTCCTCCTGCACAGCTCACGACCTCAAAAGCTTATCGGATAGTCGGATAGTCCCTCGACTAGTCACTCCCCGCGTCTGTCAGGGGGGAGCAGGAGCTGGTGCTGGGGGGAACCGGCTTAAAAGCCAGTTCCCCCAGCACCATCTCGGCGGGGGGTAGGGGAGACTGGGCGCGAGCCAGGAATGAGCTGGGATTGGCCGGGAATCAGCCTGCCGGCTCTTAATACATTTAATCAGAAGTGCAGCAGAGGGACCTGGTGCAAGCCGGGAATCAGCTGGTCCAGCTTGTGCTGGTTCCCCCCTGCTGCGCTTCAGCCTTTCACATTTATTTTAATACATTTCAAAGGCAGAGCTGCAGCAGGGTTAGCTCCTGGGGTTGGGAGCTAACCCCGCTGTGGCTCCCCCACTTATCGACTAGTCGATGTAAAATCCATCGACTAGTCGATGTAAAATCCATCGACTAGTCGATGTAAAATCCATCGACTAGTCGATGTAAAATCCATCGACTAGTCGATGTAAAATCCATCGACTAGTCGATGTAAAATCCATCGACTAGTCGATTAGCTGATTAAACTAAATTTAACATCCCTAAGCAGAATCTGAGAGGTCAGCAAAGGAGCTGGCTGCTAGGGATGTGATAGGTTAACCGGTCAACGTCCACCATAATGTGGTGCTTTCCAGTTCCAGTTAACTGGTGGGGCTGGGGCAGCTCCCCACCTACCACGGGAAGGGGCCTGCTCCAGCCCTGCGGGGCCTGTGGACAGCCCAGCCACAGCAGCCCCTATCCGCGGCTGGCCTGGGTACGTCCCAGACTGAGGCTGTTCTGGCCAGGCTGGAGCAGTCCCTGCCTGTGGCAGAGAAGGGGGGAGTAGGAGGGACGTCTCCCGCCTAGACAGGTGGAATGGAGTGCCACCCCCGCTCCCACGTTGATTGATTAACTGGCTAACCAATTAAACAGGATTTGACATCCCTTTACTGAAACCATACAGCTCAGAACTTGTCAGACCCCATTTGGCTTTGTGCCTGGCATTACGCCCCAGAATGGGATGTAAAATGGCAGTGCAGTTATACCCCTGTAAGGTGCCCACCGTCAGCTATATCCAGCTCACCATGCCCACACTGGGGGGTTAAGAGGTGGGTATTTAAGTAATCGAGTAGTCAATGGAATTTTTATCGACTACTCGACAGGCTGCCTGGCTCGGGACCAAACCCTGCGGCTCTGCAATTTAAAACGCAGTTGGAGCTGTGGGGCAAAGGGGAGTTGGAGAAAGGTGCTGCTGCCTCCAATACGGCCTATCATTAAGCAATACGGTCTATCAATAAAACACCAAAAAAACCCCAAACGATTAGGGTTGCCAGGTGTCCGGTTTTGAACAGAGGCCCTGGAGGTTTTTCGCCTTCCTCTGTAGCATGGGGCATGGATCACTTGCTGGAGGATTCTCTGCATCTTGGGGTCCTTAAACCATTTGAGGACTTCAATATCTGAGATATAGGTGGGAGGATTATTCTAGGAGAGGGTGGGTGAGATTCTGTGGCCTGCATTGTGCAGGGGGTCAGACTAGATGATCATAATGGTCCCTTCTGACCTTAACGTCTATGAGTCTAATATTTGAGCTTTCTGTTCGGGAAACAAATTGAGAAAATAGAAATGTCCGGTATTTTCTAAATAAGATGGAATGTCGATTATGATGTCATGTCAAGTGTCCCCGGTTGAAACCATCTGGCAACCCTACAAACAACTGAAATCTTAAAATACACCGAGTGGGGAGGGACTAGCTACAAATAAGCGGAAAGAAAAACACCTTTATAGACACAACCGTGGGAAGCAGACTCCACTTTTGTTGCCCTGCCAGGACTCACCACATTCCACGTGTGTTGAAAACATTACTGGTACCTGAAGCAGCGAGGCGAGTAGTTTAGCTATTTGCAAGGCCCGCTACTCTGGGGATAGGGCAAGGGGGCGGGGGCTTCAAACTCAGGACCTCACCAACCCATTTAAAAATGAGAACTTCATTGTAAAACATGCTCGCCTCTATTAACGGCTGCAAGAGCTGAGGGCAGGTGCGCGTTTTGGCTTTCAAGGCAATTCAGGTCGCTGTCAAGGGGAACAAAGCAGTGCCCAGTTGACACGTACGGACTGGACGGCGAGTTTTCCACCGGCCGCGTATGACAGCCCGAGCTGGGCAATAGACAAGACCCTCCGGGGAACTGAACATTGGCCTAATCCAGCTCTGAGATTTTACCACAAAGAAGAAAAATGCGGCTTTCCCGTCGTTTCGTTTAGTACTTTGCCTTTAATACAGCGCAAGATTGTATTTGCTCCCACTCCTTCCTCCCCCAAATCGCTGCTGTTGACTGATTGGGTGTTGTGATGTTTAGCGTGGAGGTTCTCCTTGGAACCCTACGGTACAGGAAACAGAATCTCTGTCCCCCTTAAAAGTCCAAGCTGTTTGCTCACCACTCACTGGAGGCAGCCGCCGCACTCCTCAAAGCAGCTGTCTCCATTTGGCCGTGCCGCCAACAGCAAAGGAGAGACTGTGCGCTAGCAGATTTCTTCCCTGCGCCGATTTAACACGGCCTGCTCCCAGGGCCGCGGTGGGCTCCTGCTGCTGCCGCAGCGCAGAAGACGCCTGATCTCTGCAGGCACAAGGTGCCACAGGGCAGAGGGCAGACCCCAGCCCAGAAAAGCCCTCTGGGTTATCCGAACTCCCAATTGCCTGAATAAAATCCACATCCCGCCCCCTGCTCTTTGGCGAATTGGGAGCAGACGAGGAGACGACAGATGGATACAGAGACAGGGAATACAAGGAATGAGGAGACAGGCTGTGGTCTCAACACACCAGCGAAGCAGCCATAACGCCCACTCAAGAGACATGGCCCAGTCACAACGAGCGTAACATACGAAGGACTGTGTAAGGGTTTTACATAGTGCACAGGGAAGCCTGAAGAGAGGCAAGTTAAGGCAACAGCCCAGAAGGAATTCACACAGCCATGAGTGGCTGGCAGAAAGCTTAGTTGTTATTTTACAGGAAAGTACGTGTGTGAGACAGAGAGAACATAAGAGTGGCCAGACTGGGTCAGACCAAAGGTCCATCCAGCCCACTGTCCTGTCTGCTGACAGTGGCCAATACCAGGTGGCTCAGAGGGAATGAACAGAACAGGGAATCATCATGGGATCCTTCTCCTGTCATCCATTCCCAGCCCCTGACAAACACCATTCCTCCTTATCCTGGTAGCTATTGATGGACCTCCATGCATTTATCTAGTTCTTTTTTGAACCCTTTTTTGAGTCCTGGTCTTCCCAACATCCTCTGGCAAGGAGTTCCACAGGTTGACTGTGCACTGCATGAAGAAAAACTTCCTTTTGCGTGTTTTAAACCTGCAAGCTATTAGTTTCATTTGGTGACCTCTAGTTCTTATGTTATGGGAACAAGTAAATAATTTTTGTTCATTCACTTTCTCCATACCAGTCATGATTTTATAGACCTCTGTCATATCCCCCCTTAGTCTCCTCAGAGTGGGACAGAGAGGGAGCGTAGGTGTAAACAAAACAACTAATTACACCTACAAACGAGACCAAGGTTAATAACACGGGGCACTTTCCATTCTTTCAGTGCACGACAAGCCATTTTCTTTTCACAAAATAGAAGCTCAGATGCGTCCATAAAGTCCAGCACAACACAAATTTGTCAATCTGCGCTCCCTCCCCCTCCCCCCCCCCCATATTCACCACATTCAACTGCTGGGCTGGCAGTACAGATGCCGCCAGCAAGCGATTCTGCTAGCGAATGGGGAAGGGGACCCTGGGATGCAGAGTAGGGGTGTAAAATTTCGATTAATTGGCTAGTCGAATAGTCGATGCAATTTGCATCGACTATTCGATTAGGTCACCTCCGCCTGTGAAGTGTCACAACAGCCGCAGGGTTAGGGTTAGGCCCCAGGGCTGTTGCTACCCTACAAAGGCCAGCGGGAGACTCAAGCCGTCCCCCACTGGCCCATGCTCCATGCAGCGCTGCTGCTTTGAAACGCTGCAGGGAGCCCGGAATCAGCAGGGGCGTCCCCAGCTGACCCCGGGCTACACGCGACGCTGCCGCTTTGAAACACCCCTCCTCTTCCCCCCCCGCCCTTGCTGTCTCTTTCTGACAGCAAGGGGGGGGGGGACTAGTCGACTAGTATGTCGACTATCCAATAAGCATTTGCTCATAGCTGTTCACATCCCTAATGCAGAGCATGCAACTGCTCATGCCAAGCCATGCTTTCAGGAGCACGACCGAGAAATTGCAAGGTTTGCAGTTTTCCCGTCTTTTCTCCCGGCGTTCTCTAGCCAGGTGTACGGCTGCAGGCTGCGGTCTCTAAGCGGCTAAGCGCTGCGGCTGGGTAGCATCCGCCTTGCTGCCCCGGCCTAACACAGACGTCAAGTTCAAATTCACGAGGCTTTTTTTTGTTTGCATTCAAACTAAGCCGTGTGACACCTCTCCCCGCCCCCCCTCCCCCCAATCTCTGCCACGTGCCAAACACAGTGACCCCGCGGCCTGCCCCCCTCCAGGAGCAGCAGCCTTGCATTCCAGAGGCTCTCTCCCGCCATCCCCATGGCTGCAGCGGGGAAAAGCATTTCCAAAAGGAAAGTGCCAGGCGACCAGCCCAGCCCTGGGATTACCACGCGATATTTGGGAGGAGCGGGGTGTTTGGCTTCGCAGCCTCGGCCGCCAAGAGTCAGACACACGTCATTACGGTTCAAGGGCAGCCAGGGGTATTTCTCTTTCAAGAGGACACAATCGCCTTGCAGTTCATAGCCACGTTTTCTGGCTTTTATTCTACATATAAAAAGTCAGATTGGCACAATAGTCCAACCAGTTCTCATTAGCCCTAACAACACCAGGCGCAGCAAACTCTAAGCAACCCGAATTCCTGCCCGCGATCCACCTTCCAGATGGCAATGCAAGCAGACCCACTCCTCTGCTCGGGTTCGTGTTTACAACAGCACCCAGACTTCGAACGTTCAAAGGGTTTTCAGTTCAACGGGCCTTTTGGAGCTGGCTCTGTTTCAGAGGACAATGAAACCATCCCTATTCCTTGCCAATGGTACACAGCCCTGCGGATCGGCTACCGAACCCAGCCGACAAAGCACCCTTCATCTGAAACGGGCGAATCAAACCGCCTCGGGCAGTCGTGAGCCCAAAGCGAATGAAAAAAATAAAATCCCGCCGAGGCAAAGGCACCGCCAGATCGGTAGAGTTGTATTAGTCCTAAAGCACGCACACTTGGAAGCTCTTTGGTTGTTTAATTCTCATACTTTTGCTTCTGTGAAACATTAACTGTGTAAATAATCAAACCCTTCACGTGAACAATCTGGGGCCAATAACTCCAAGGGTAATGAAGGGAGTCGTCTCTGGGCTCCAGGATTTTCATCGCTCTGAAGCCCTGCAAACATCAGAACAAAGGCATTCGCTCCCCCTCCAAGGGCTTCAAAGGAAAAGCTTTGACTCTCTCCGGGTAGACCACATCAAGACGGCTCGCAGACATTCTCATGCCACGTATCTCGCAGTGCAATCTGCTGGAGAGACATCTGAAGGCACCGGCTACAGAACGGTGGGCTCTACGGCAAAGCAGCTGGGTTACCAGGGCAGACGACAGTCCAGAAAAAGCCACAACACAGCAATCTGACACTGACTCTGTCCCTGTGCTGGCCGGCTCTGGTGCCGAGGACTGAGAGATACATGGCAGCTGAACTTCCCTCTCTTCTGCATCCATCAATATGTTGGTGAAGAATGTTAGATGGGAGAGTGAAGCGACAGAATCTTCCCCAGCCCCACTTCTCGGACGGTGCAGGCCCATGGGGAAGATCTTCCACAGTAGGGCTCCCAGCCTGGTACTTTCAACCAGCGCGCGCACGCACACGCACGCACACACACACTCGCTCTATCCTGAAACTGCGGCTATCCTGAAACTGCGGCTATTCTGGCGCGTCATGCCGAACACACAGGGCATGGTCCCACTCTGGTAACATCACAGTGCACTGCGCAGATGTCAGTTGGCAGACAGACAGGTCAGATCTCCCTGCTTGCAACAGGCAGCCTCATCTAGCACAGCGAGCGGGGGGCGAGGAAACCAAAAATGCCTGCGTTCCAATCTCTGCCGCTCCCTGACTCCTACAGCCACACGCTGAGGACCCTGATTTCCAGAGGTGCTGAGCGTGGCAGCAGCTGGCGACGTCCGATGAAACGGTGAGTGCTCGGCACTGCTGAAATGAAGCCCGCCCCATGCCTCAGTTTCCCAGGCTGCAAAGTGGGGATAGCACCATTTGCGTAACTCCCATGGGTGCTTTAAGGATCAAGTCAAGGAAGTACCGTGAAGATTCAGAGATTCCCAGACCAGAAGGAGTTGCAGTGAAAATCCAGTCTGACCAGGTAACTGCCCCACAGCAATTCCCAGAGCAGATCTTTCAGAAAAAACCAGACCATCTTGATGTAAAAATCAGCAGAGATGGAGAATCCCCCGAGTCTGAGTAAACTGTTCCAGTGGCCTGTCAAAAACTGACACTTTATGTCAGCTCCCGGCCACTGGATCCTGACAGACCTTTCCCCGCCGGACTGAAGAGCCAGTTATGAGAGGTCTGCTCCCCACAGAGGCACTGACAGACGGGGACCAAGCCACCCACCCCTTACGCCTTCTCTTCGTTAAGTGCTCCATCCGTGCAGCTGAGTCTCCTGCTAGACGGGAGGCTTGCGAATCCTTCAATCACTCTGGCTGCTCTTCTCCGACCCCTCCATCGTATCAATGTCCTTCTTGAGCCATGAGCCCCAGAACCGGACGCGCTATTCCAGCCGGGGTCGCACCAGTGCCAAACCCGGAGGTAAAATAACCCCTTGGCGCTGACTCACAATTGCCCTGTTTACGCCTCCCAGGCTGGCACTGGCTCTTTGGCACCCCGCGTCAAGCGGGAAGCTGTTGCTCAGCTGATTATCCACAGCCCCCAAATCTTTTTCGGCATTATGGCTCCCCAGGAGAGAGTCCCCCGTTCCGGCAGCGGGGCTTGATTCTTTGTTCCCAGACTGAGACCCTTACATTTAGCTGTATCAAAACGCATGTTGTTTGCTGGGACGGGGGAAGCTCTCTAGACCGGCACACTCTGGTCCGGCAGCATGCGTGGCCCGGCAGGATTTAAGTAGCCGGGTGTCCATGTATCATGGACGTGGCCAAGTTTCCCACGGTCCCACAAAGTTTGTTTACAGCCCCGGTCCTGGCTCACAATGTTCTGTGCTGTTCTTTAGCTCTACTTAACCCCCTTCTAAGAGCCCAGTGAGCAGTGGGAGTGTTGGTAATGCTGCTAGACCAGGGGTGGGCAATAATTAATAGGGGGCCACGCCAAGATTTTGGCAAGTGGTCATGGGCTGCACTTCTGTGGAGAGGGTGCGGGATCTGGGACAGAGGCTGGGTGCAGAAGACAGCTTGGAGTAGAGGACTGAGATGCGGGGGGAAAGGGGGGATGAGAGTGTGTTTGGGTGACGGAGGGGGTTGTGGTCTGGGGCAGGTGACTCGGGTGCAGGGCCAGGGAAGGGGTGTGGATGCAGAGAGGATTCTAGCCTGGAGACGGGTGTCTGAGGGGGTGCAGAGACTGGGAGGGAGTTGTGACCTGGGAGAAGGGGGAATGGGTGGTGGCCTGAGGCAGGTACCTGGGGGGAGAGAAGGGGTGGGGTGTCAGAGGCAGGCTCTTGCTGCGAGGCGCGTAACTAGGCAGCGCCCAGCCAGCAGCCCTGCAGGAACCTGAGCTGCAGTCCCAGGCTGGCTGCTCCACATGGCTCTGTTCCGGGCATGGGAGGAGAGGGAGGGAGGCTTTACACATTGTCCCTGGCCCAACAAAATTTCTCAGCTCCTAGTGCCTGGAAACTGGCCAATGAGAGCGGAGAGATTTTTGCTGGGGGCGGGGCAGTGTGTGAAGCCTTCCCCCTCCCTCCTCAGCACAGAGCAGCCAGTTGTTTAAAGCAGCTGCTCTGTGCCTAAGGGTCCCAGTGAGGCAGCCGTGGGCTGGATCCAGGGACTTGGCAGGCCGGATCCAGCTTGCTGGCCACCTCTCGCCCACCCGTGCTAGACAATACTGACCTCACATGGTTCGGCACCTGTACCGACTTTACCAAGCAAAGATACTGATCTGTTTTGCCAAGCACCTTGAGAGCTACTGATGAGAACAGCTAGGTTAATTATTACAACATTTTCATCTACAAGAACCTTGACAAAAATGGCTTTTTGTTGCAAACAAAATCTTTCGCATTTTTAATCCCCTCCCCCCCCCGGTTTTGGACAACAAACTAGCTACTAAAAATTGGAAAATAAAAGGTTTTTTTAATATATCCAGTTTTGGTTTTTAAAAAAGTCAGGTTTTTGGAAACTGCAAATTTGTCCTCAAAACAGCTTTGAAAATCACCACTGTTTTGTCTTTTGGTTGAAAAAAACCAATGTTTTCAATGGAAAATTTCTGGGAAAATTGCAGTTTGGGAACCTGAGGCACGGAGTGGAGAAGGAGCTAGTTTCTGACATCCTGAGAATTCACAACTCCAGTTCAAGTCACTGAATAATTTTCACCAAGGGCTTTCTCCTTTCTCCAATGCCTTTGTGACAACTCCCTGAACCCTGGCCAAGAGTTTGAGGCAGAGCAGAGCCGAGAGAGAGAGAAATGTGTGGCTGTCTCCAAAATGCGTTGGCCAGGTACCCGGTGCTGTGTTCGGACAGGGACTGATACCAATTTTACACAACAGGCACAAACCAATAAGGACAGAAACACACTCCACACTAAGAATAGAGGCAGAAAAAGACATGCCGTTTTGCAGAGCTGTTTGTCGGGTTGCCCGAGCTATGTAATTGAAGAATAGATTTTCCCTTGCTAAGACTTTCCGATTTGGGTTATTTCTTCATAAACGCAACGGGGCCAATCAACCCCGACCCTAGTCAAACGAGTCCCAAAACTCAATGGTGCAGGATTAGACTAGACCGAACTCCCGGGGGGTGTCTGTACACGACTGTATTCCAACGGATGCTCTAATCTCTCCCAAATGCCGATCCACGATAGTGAAAAAACCACCATAGCCACCGAAAGCAAATCAAGCCCTGCGCTAGACGCCCGTTTGTTGGCATGTGTCTATTTAAAAACACAAGGGGCGCAGGTCTTCTATTCATGATGTACAGCACCAAGCACCTTGTGCAGGTTTCACCGATAATAAACCTAAGAAAGTCCATTTCCTCCAGAAAGGCCTTTTAAAGCAAAGCCAAGGGGCCATGGGCTCAGCATGCAAAGAGAACGATTTAAGAAACCTCAGCAGATGGCGCGATTGTAGCCCTGCATTTTGTTTTTCTGGATCCTTGCAAGTCCACTGACAACCTCCTTTTCTCCAGCCTCCTTGAGACACAGCTTGACAGCAAACTCTTCCGACAAAGAGGCCACCCCTTACACAAAAGCCCAGAACCACCAGGAACGTTTCAGAGGGAGAGGGGCGGTCAGTCCTTGGTGAAGCCAAGCATCCAGCAAATAGCTTACAAGCAAAGTAAAATCTAAGTTTGACTAGTTAAGAATCGCTGCCCGTCAGGAAGGACATGGCTCCCTTCCACTGCATCAACATCCAGCGAGAGATTTCTCATATGGTAAAAACAAAATAATTAATTTTCTGATCGCCCCGTATGGAGATTTTTCACCCTCATTAGCATGTCTGGGAGAAGAGAATGAGTAACGAGTCATTTCGTTTTATTTCTCTGTTGCTTGCTAACGCTCATTTCCAGTGGTAAAACACACCCGTCACTAGGAGAAGCGCGGGCGGGTATGTCTCCAAACAAAGTCCACGCGCTCGGTGGAGCCAGGAGGACCCAGAAGCCTGCCTCTCACTTGAGAATAAACATAAAGAAAGTTCAGCTCAGGCATTCTCCCTGGGGGAGGCCGCCCGTGGGGTTCCCACCTCAGTCCAGCCACCCCCAGATGCTCTGTCCGAAGAGCCACACCCAGGTTTCTTGCCCCAGCCAGATAGAATTTCGGTTCCCAAAGGCAGCTAAACTCAGCCTAGCCCCTGGGGTTTGATGTGTACAGCTAAAAACTCCTGTAATGGCCAGGCAGCTATTTGGCTATAAAGGACAAGTGCTGTTCCCATTTCCACTGCGTATAAAAAGGAAGCACACACTTATTCCCTCTTCCCCCCGTCTGGTCCAATTCTCTGACTCTCTCACAGAAAACTCAACGCTGATTTCATTCCTCGTTTGTGCACTCCAGCGAGAAGCAGCCCAGACCATCTGCTGTAGATCCTTCCCAATGAAGGCAAAAGATTGTACACGGAAACTCCCAGGCAGAGTCTAAAGAGGATAACACGTGAGACTCATCTTGGCTCAGCTGCTCCGTTTTTTTAATACCGTTTTGGAACCAGCTGTTTGAAATACAGTAACCCAGCTTGTATTTGTTGAAAAACTTACTCTGGTTTAAAGATCCCTTGGAGCACATCGCTTTCACTCAACACACTCCGCAGAGCCGTTGCTCGCCGCCATAAATGTCATCCCTGCCGAGTGGAGAACTTGCCCGTACAAAATAAACATTGCTTGTAAGCAGGCGGAATGCAGAGATTACTCCCGGTTGAATCTATTCTTGGTGGCAACATTTTGTACTCCGGTAGAAAGGGTTCCAGCAATTCCCAAAACACTGGCAATGAACCATCCCTCCAAATTCATCCAAGATGCTTGGTGGGAGGGGGGTTGAGAGAGGAGCGTGCCCAGGACGGAGCCCTCTCTTACAAAGGACTAAGTAGAAGAGAACCACCAAAGAACCAGCATCCAACAGCGTCACACCTCTGAGCTCCCTTCCACACCAGCCTCTCGGTAGGTCTCTCCTTTGTCACATTAAGAGATGGTTTGTGCCCCAAACCAAAAGCCTACAAGCTCATCTGTCCTAAGCACACCAGAAGGAGGCTCTGTACCATTGCACAAAGACCAACTGGCAGAGGGACCGATGTGTGCTCGACTAGGGATGTAAACTCCCATTTAATTCGTTAACCAGTTAAGCATTATATATAACTGCTCCAGTGCCCACCAATTAACGGTTAACCTTCCACATCCCTATGCTCAGTGCAGTATTTTATAATGATTTCCCTCTACCAAAGGGAACATCAATCGTGTTCATAATATTGAAAATAAATCTTTTGCCACATCATTATTTGGAAATCAGTCTTTCCTATGGACTCTCTGCTCTTACATACTAGGGGAGCATCATTTACAAAAACAAAAGGCAATTTTCGGCTTGATTTTTCAGATTCAACAATTAGGTCTTAGCCTCCACTGTGCTCCTGGAGCGTCTCTGGCGGCCGAAGTCTGAACTGCAGTTTCCCCCAGTCCTAAGCCACTGGAATGTTTCCTAATGCACCGAGACACAAGGTAGGGGAGTGAATATCTTTGTTATTGGATCAACTTCTGTTGGTGAGAGAGATAGGACAGTCCTAATGCAGTCACAACATCTCTACACTTACCCAGACAATTGATCTCTTGGAGATTGATTTAGCGAGTCTAGTAAAGACCTGCTAAATTGCCCACTGATCACACTCTCGTTGACTCCAGTACTCGACCAGAACATGAAGTAAAAGGGAAGTCAACTGAGAGTTTCTCCTCTCTCCCCCCACAGTGGAGACCCCACTGCAACTCGACCTAAGGTACGTCGACTCCAGCTATGCTAGTCACGTAGCTGGAGATGTGTACGTTATGTTAACATTGCACCATAGTGTAGACCTGCCCTCAGAGTAAGATATCACACAGCAAAGACTTATTATCAAGAACAGTCTGGGTTCAGTGGGGTGACTCATGTGAGTAAGCACTACACCCATAGTAAATGTTACTAGAATTGGGCTAAGCAAGTACATTTCCTTACCCATGTTACCAACCTCTTACTTTACTAAAACTGGGAAAAATTTCAAAGCTGAGTTCACATTTCATCTTTTTACTTGTACGTTTACAGTTTGCGTTTCTTTCAGCTTGGACAAAGACATTCAACGGTCTCGGTTTCACGTTTGCTCGTTACAGTCAGTTTCACTTTCAAATTCTGAAAGTGCTGAAGAATCGTAGAAACGCAGGGCTGGAAGGAACCTCAAGAAGTCATCAAATCCAGCCTCCTCTGCTGAGGCAGAACCATGCAAACCTAGGTGTTTGTCCAGCCTGTTCCAGAGAGTAACTGTCCTGAAAGTCAGAAAGTTTTCCTGGTGTCGAACCTAACTCTCCCTCACTGCAGATTAAGCCCTTGACTTCTTATCCTACCTTCTGTGGGCATGGAGAACAACTGATCATTGTCCTTGTTATAACAATCCTTAACATATTAGAAGACTATCATCAGGTCTCCCTCAGTCTGCTTTTCTCCAGGCTACATACGCTTAAGGATTTTTTTAACCTTTCCTCATAGGGCAGCTTTTCTAAACATTTGATCATTTTTTGTTGCTCTCCTCTGGATCCTCACCAATTTGGCCACATCTTTCCTAAAGTGCGGTGCCCAGACCCAGACACTACTCCAGCTGGGCCTCACCAGCGCTAAGCAGAGCAAGACAACGGTCTCTTGTGTCTTACATGCCACACTCATCGTGCCCCTTAGAATCTTAGCCGGTTTTGCAACGCCATCACATTGCTGATTCATATTCACTTTGGGACCCACTACAAGACCCGGTCGATCTCAGCTATGCCAGTTACTCCCCGTGTTGTAGCTGTGTACTTGATTATTTCCCAAGTGAAGTACTGGGCACTAGCCTTCATTTAATGTTACCTTGTTGAATTCAGACCAATTCTCCAATTTAACAAGGTCCTACTGAATTCTACTCTGGTCCTCCAAAGTGCTTGCAGCCCCACCCGGATAGAAGTCATCGGCAGATTTTATATGTGTACTCTCCATTCCAGTATACAAGTCATTAATGAAAATACAGACTAAAACCAAACTCAGGGCTGACCCGTGCGGGGCCCCATCAGATATGCCCTCCCAGTCTGACAAGGAGCAATTGGTAACCCACCTGAAACTACATTCCTTTACACCTCAGCTATCTAGTTTGCTTATAAGACTGTCATGGGGGGTTGTGTCAAAAGCCCTTCTAAAATCAAGATGTATCATATCCACTGCAGCCCCGCCATCCACTAGGCGGGTGACCACGTCAAATAAGGAAACTGGGTTGGCTTGGTATGATGTGATCTTGACAAATCCATACTGGCTATTGCTGGTAAACCCATTATCCTCTAGTGCTTGCAAACGGATTGTTTAATCATTTGTTCGAGTATTTTTTCGGCTATTGAAATTAGGCTGACTGGTCTATAACTCTCTAGGTCCTTTTTGTTCCCATTTTTAAAGAGAGGTGCTGTATCTGCCCGTCTCCAGCCCTCAGGGACCTCACCTGTCCTCCATGAGCGCTACTCGGTAATTGCTAATGGTGCCCAGACTGCTTCAGTTACTTCCTTAAGTACTGTTGGATGAAATGCATCAGGCACTGGCGACTTGGAAACATGGAACGTATGTAAATGCTCTTTAACCCATTCGTTCCCTGTTTTGGCTTGCATTTGTCCCCCGTGCTCATATTCATTCTGCTGAATCTCTCTTCATCGGCAACTGCTGCTTCTAATGAGGTGCCGTGGTGAGTGGTTAAGGTCCTCCACTATACTCCTAAAGGTCGTGGGAACAAGTCTTGCTGGATCTCACACCTCCAGTTCACCCAGCTGCAAAATGATGTCTTATCCAGCCATTTCAGGCAGTCAAATGGGATGCTGGCCACATCACTTTCATTGCCCGGGGCACCCAAGGGAGTGATGTACCAGAACTGTGTCAGTCCAATGAGCAGTTGGCTCAGGAAAACTTAAACTTTGACCTTTTTAGTGACAACTGACACAAACTAGGCATTAACGGCCTTTCACTTTCTTGATGTCATCAGTTATTAGCTCTCCTTTCCCACTATGTAGAAGACCTACACTTTCCTTTGCCTTTCCCTGGCTCCTCACGTCGTTAAAGAACCTCCTCTTATTCCTTTCTACAGCCTTTGCTAATAGGGATGTAAGAGATTAACTGGTTAGCCAGTGAACCAGTAAGCATCACCGTTAACCAACTGAATAGGATTTTACATCCCTACTTGCTAGGTGTAACTCATTTTGTGACGTGGCTTTTCTGATCTTGCTTGCGTTATTCTTCTGTATTCATCCGGAGCAATTCAACCATGTTTCAAGTTTTGGAATGACTCCTTTTTGATTTTCAGGTCATTGAAGAGTGTCTGATGGACCAATATTGGCCTTTTATTATTCCTCCTCTATTTCCTTCGCATGGGTGGGGGGAGAGAGATTGTAGTTGGGCCTTCGATACGGACTCCTTGAGAAACCACCAGCTCACCTCTCTCCTTTATGCCTTAGATTTTCTTCCTATGAGAACTCTCCCAGAATTCTGAAGTTTGGTAAAGTCTACTTTTTTGGTGTCCACTGGCCATAGTCTGCTGCTCTCGCTCCTTCCTTTCCGTAGACACATGAAATCTCTCGTTTCATGGTCATGTTCACCCATGTTGCCTTCCACCTTCAGACTGGCTACCAATTCTTCCCCGTCGGTCAGAATCAAATCTAAAATGACTGTTCCTTCCTCAGCCTCTGAAACATAAAGCTGGTTCCCAACACATTCCAAGAACGTATTGCAAGGTTTGGCTTTTGCCATATTACTTTTGCAAACAGACGAGCGAAAGTCCCCCAGTACTACCACACCGGGTGGTTCAGATATTTCTGGTATGTGTCACACAGCTCTTCTTCCTGACTTGGTGGTTGGTAATAGACCCTAACCACGGCCTCGCCTCTTTTTTATGAACCCTTTTTTCTTTACCCACAGACTTTCAACTGCTCTGGCTCTCAGTCCCTCCTGGGCCCCAGAACAAGGATACAGATTCTCGAAGCATCCCCTCCTCCCTTTTCACCCTGCCTTTGCTTCGAGAGCAAAAGCCGATTATACCAATATTCCCGTCATGAGACTGATCCCACAAGTCATCTGTGATGCCAAATAAGTCAAAATGTAGCATCTGGCTAAGACTTGCCGTTCTTCCTGGTTACTCCACGTACTCCTTGCATTTGTATATAGAACGTCTACGATAGCCAACAGGCTTCTCCATGGATTCCCCTCTCATTTCTCCTAGGCCCCTGTTGTAATTTTCCATGTCCCCCATCAACATCTAACATCTCCGTTAAAGTCACCTCTTTTTATGCTTTCCCGTAGGTTCTCTCTCCCGCCCCCACTGAGCCGAGTTTAAAGCCCTCCTCACTAGGGGTATGTCTACACTAGCCCCCTAGTTCGATCTAGGGAGGCTAATGAGGGCGACCGAAATTGCAAATGAAGCCTGGGATTTAAATATCTCGCGCTTCATTAGCATGTTCCCGGCCGGTCGCCATTTTTAGAAATTGACTAGCCCGAAGTAACTGCCCGCGTCTACACGCGGCAGTGAAACGGGATTCCGAATTAAAGCCCTAACTCGAATTAGCTGGTAAACCTCAATACCCTAGGTTAGCAAGTCAATTCACAAAGAAGCTCTTCTCCTTCTTGGTCAGGTGGATCTCCTCTCTTGCCAGCAGCCGTTCTTCCCAGAGCATCCTCCCACTCTCAAGGAAGCTGACACCCTCCCATCGACACCACGTGTGCAGTTACGTGTTCACCCCCAGAATGCACGTGTCCCCGCCTGGGCTCCTTAGCTGAGAGGACGGACAAGAAACTGTTGCGCCCCGACCCCGTCGCCCTCACTCCCAGAGCTGCTCTGCTCCAGGTCACGCATGACAGTATCATGTGGATGAGCTTGGCTATCTTTCCGTGTCTCAGACACGGGCTACAGGCTGGCAACACACCAGCTGGAATTCCACAGCAGGCCAGCAAACCGACGGCTCCATCCCCCTCAGACGGAAGTCCTGACTCCTAGCACCCTACATCTCCTCCTCTCGGTGGCAGTAGCTGCAAGTCTCTTTGCACTGGGGTCTGCTCCTCCCCACCTGCTGCCAGGACAACATACCGGTTCTTCCCCTCGATGGATGGGGGATCCAAAGTGGCCAGCAGCCAGTCTCCTTCCCGCAGAACAGCCGGTTCTCCTTCCTTCTGTGGGGCCGCCACGGTCCTTTGCATCCATGTGCCGGTTGCGAGCCAGGCAGGGGAATGTTTGTTTTAAAAACCAACTGTTTTCACTGGAACTTTTAAGGAAATACTCCAGCAATTTTTCAAAGTGGCTGTGGTCTTTCGAAATGCCTGTTTGCACATTTGCGGCTACATCTGCTTGCCCCATACACTTACGGCCAAGCTATAAAACGCCGGGCGCGCCTGCCGTGTTAAAATAATCAGACACAAACACAATGTTAAGAGAGTGTTAAAGGCTGTGCCGTCAAGTACGCAAAAGTTAGGAAAGGCCATGATTAACTTTACCTAGCTCAGCCCCCTCGGGCAAATTCCTCTGATAGGAGGAGTGTGAACGCTTAACCGGTTAGCACCATCCTTATTGGGTGATGCTTACTGATTACAGTTAACCGGCAGCCCAGCCTAGCTGGAGCAGCCCCCACCTGCCCCTGTTTAAGTGGTTGACTGGTTATAAACATAACGTTTAACTGGTTAACTGATTAAACGGGATTTTGCATCTCTATCGGACAGTGTCTTTAATGACAGGATCAGGGCTCGACAAACTATACAATCTACTCGCCCGTGGCAAGTAGATTTCAGCCTCACACCCCGTTCATTCGCGGCGCGCACATGCGCAATGCGGCTCTTGCGCATGCGCAGTACGGGGCTAGCGAGCGGTTCTCGCCGCCGTTTGTCAAGCCCTAGACATGATCATAGACTATTTTTCCACAGGACACCTGCCTTCGGCCAGACCCAGTTGTTCTTCTACCTCCCTCTCCATTCCAGTCTTCTCCCTTCCCTCCCTATGGTCCAGCCCTTGTCCCCTACCGATCAAATCAGACATGTCCTCTTCCATGCTGCCTGGTGCCAACCATGTAAGCCCAGGTGATGCAAATGTCCTTGTTCTGAGGTTCAGTACCAGACCTCATCCTGGTTGTTCCTGGCTGCCCCTGATTTTTTCCCAGGCTTAGCCTCTGGCTGCCTGCGAGCACCAGGGCTGTTCGAAATAAAAAGATGTCTGGGTTTCTTTTTTTGGTTTGCTTTTAAATTTTTCGAAATAGCAGAACGGTTTTATGTGAAAAAAAAAAAAAACACTATATCGGCAAGCAGCAGACACCCATCCACTCCAGACAATTTCGACCCCCATGGTTAAAGTCTTAACAATGACAAACAAGAGATTTATTATAAGGGTTGTGGCAGGGAACCTTACTGAGAGGTGGTGCTATCCGTCCCGCCTGTAATATTTTAAAATCCTTGAGCAAACTGCTTCCAGACATCAGTCCCCCTCCCACGGGCAATAACAGATTCTTCATCTCAAATCAACCTTCCCCAGTACAGACCCCAGAAGTGGAAGAGAATGACAGATGACTAGGGCTCGACAAATTATACCATCTACTCGCCCGTGGCGAGTAGATTGTAACCCGGAAGAGCCGGGTTCGGGCAATCTGTGCATGCGCAGAACGATCTGCGCATGCGCAGATCGCCGGACAGCACAGCTGGCGAGCGGGGCTCGCCACGGTTTGGCAAGCCCTGCAGATGACAATTTAGGGGGAAATCACATTTCCCAGATCACTATCTTTAGCAAAGAGTAACAAAATATCAGCACATATTCCGCAAATAGGTTCGTTCCTACACAGTCTCAAAGACGACACTTTTAAGATGTTCTTCCCATATGGACTGTTAAAAAATATATATACCTTCCCCAGCTGGTACTTGATCATGGTATTAATTGGCGTCTCAAATAAGGAAACAGAATACAACTTCACAATACTGAAACGTCTAAACCGGGGTTCCCAAAATATGGTCGGCGAGCCAGTAGTGCTCCTCGACGGTCTTGCAGGTGGGCCGCGGCTCAGTCCCCGCCTCCCCTCCACAGCAGGGAGCCTGGACTGGCACATACACACACCCCCGTCCCCATGGTTGGAGCGCCAGCGCTGGCTTCCTGCTGGGGGGGAGCCCCAAGCCTGGTGGGCCGGATCCAGATTATGGGGGCAGGAAGTGGTTCTGTGCGCTGCCGCTTCCCCTCCCCCTGGCTGGGGGAATGGCTGCACAAGAAGCTGCTCACCTGGAAGCTTTCCCTGCTGCTCCCATTGGCCGGAATTCCGGCCAATGGGAGCAGCATGGGGTGGTGCCTGGGAGCGGTGGGGAGCACAGAGCTAGCTAAGCACCCCCCATTGCCCCTCATGCCCAGACCATGCACCACATCTCCCTCACACACACCCCTCCTACCAAGACCCTCCCCACCCCCAGCCTGCTCCTGCACCCTCCCTCCCAGTCAGACCTCCTACCCCTAGCCCACTCCTGCACCCATTTTGTGGCTGGCTGGTGAGCCGCGGAAAGGTTTGCACTGAGCAGGGTAGGCCATGGGCCAGAAAGTTTGAGAACCACTGGTCTAAGCTACAGTCTGCCTATAGATACTCTAGGCGTCCTCTGAGCTCCACACCGTATGTTGCTTCACAGGAAAACTGGTTTCTTACGTCAGCTGCAGCATGTCAGCATCCTTTCACCTGCACGCTTCATTGAGTGCACAATGTCAGCACACATCCATTTTTTGGCCTACCTAATCTACTGGATCAATGCCTGAAACCAATTCCTCTCCTACAAAACTGCCAGCCTTGCAGGAAGACTGAAGCCAGAGCCTGTCCACCTTTCACATCCGAGAAGCATTAATCACACTGCATCACTCCACCGACTGGAATTTCTGATCTAATCTGATGAATGTTCTCCATTTCAGGTATTGGGAGAGGCCAGTATCTAAGGAATCTAGGAAGAGATCTAGGAAGAGATACTGTAATACTTTCCCTGCCTCCAATATGGGCCAACGCCAAGAAACAGTGCAACTTTTTCCATTCGCATTTCCTCAGATTTCTACCCAAGAGAGCTCGGGAGGTTTAAAATCAGCACCTGGCACTCAATCCATCAGATATGCTAATAAGGTATCTTACCTTAACAAACACCCTCAAGAGCAGACTCATCTATCTTAATTGGTAAACGCTTCATTAATAATGCAGCTAAGGAGTCTCAAGTTAGAAGTATAAATAGCAAGTTCTGATGCAAGGGCTTTTTTTTTTTGGTTCTATCAGCATGGATTCAGAAGAAAGGTTTCCACATCTCTGACTCACCACTCAGCCCTGCAGAATGAAGACAGAAGATCTTTCTTCAGCAACCAGAGGGTCTATAAAAAGCCTCATTCTGTTTCGGCCAATAGGAACTTTCAGATCAACTACGGCGTCCACTCGGGGGGAAATAAAGAGGCACACTGAAGAATATTCCTGAATTTCAAAGAACTGAGGATCAGGGAAAGCGGTCAAGTGACGTAGACGAGGTCAATAAAACACCACCGCTGAGGCCGTGTCTTGTGTGCCGTTGATCTATTACAGGAAAAGCATTCAAATGTCTGCTCCGTTAAGTCAGAAATTCCAGTCTCATAATAACACTGCTTTTAGCCAGAGGACAAAGCAGGATGTGACAAAACCCCACCAGAAGGAACGCCATGAAGAACAACGTCTCACATATATGTACGTCTCGATACTCTGCGATGAAATGACCCAACGGCTACCACATTAGTCTCTAATTTTCCACTTTTAAAAGTTAGCCAAAACAAGAGCAAAGTTTTTGCACGGTTCACACATTCCACGGGTGTTGAAATAACAGGCTTGGATTTTCTTTTTCCTATAAATTCATCCTGTATATAAAATCAGGCAATTAGGTATTTAAACATACGGTATCATGACTCCGTCCAGCTGGAGAGTACATTCTGCTAATCTAATCAAGTTTTACTGGCGTTGTTGCCATTTTTGTACATGGATCCTTTTTACCTAAATGAGCAGCTGTTGTAAAATAGGTGCAGTGGTCACTAGGGATGTTAAGGACTAGTCGGCTATCTGATAAGCAAACGCTTATCAGATAGTCAGTCAACTAGTCAATTCCCCCCACCTTTCTGCCTCTATCAGATAGGGGCAGCAAAGGGGGTGGGGGGGAAGTGGGGTACTTCAAAGCGGCAGCTCCACACAGCTAAGCCCGGGATAAACTGTGCAGTGCTGCCGTGCGTGGAGCCCAGGATCAGCTGGGGACTCCGCAGCTGATCCCGGGCTCCAGCGCGGCATTTCCGCAGAACCCAGGATCAGCTGACTCTTGTGCATTTCAAAGCTGGCACCTGCATTCAGACCAGAATCAGCGGGACTTCCCGCTGGCCCCAGGCTGCATGCGGAGTTCTGCATTCCTCCTTTGAAATGTACAAGAGCTTCATGTACATTCCTCTTGAAATGTACAAGAGGAATTTCCATCAACTAGTCAATTAACCATTACTTAACATCCTTAGTGGCCACCATGACTGTATTTGCCAAACGTTACAACAGCTTTTCCCTAGACTCAGAAAAAGAAATAGCAGTGCTCTCTCAGTACCTCAGTAGGGTGTGGTGACTGTTGGCAAATGCTGACTTTTTTAATGATGATCATGAGAGGCCCAAATCAACTCCCATTAATGTAAATGGAAGATTCCCACTGAGTTCAGTGGTACGCAGATAGATCCTGATGAGAGTTTTAAATATTGAAAAATAATTGGTTTTCAACCATTTTCCTTCACACAAGTTTCCAGACCACTTTTTCCTGATACTCAGTCATGTTCCTCTTCTGAATTTTAATCAAGAATCCCTACTTATCCGCTTACAAAATTCCTCTCTAACCCTGATGTTTATATCTACATCCTTTCTTGGGTTTCCTTTTTTAACTATTTAAAATTGCTTGATGTCTTTCTCCAACAAATAATTTTATAGTTGTTAAACTGTAGGCCTAAAACCTTCAAAAACTGGATGTAGGCACTTTTGAAAGTTGTATGCCTAGTCACGGTCGCTAACCCCTACTCCTCAAAAGCTAGCTGCCAGCCAAGGGGTTATTTTCATTCGACAGTCCATCCTGGTAAGTCTGTATTTTCCAAAACGTTTCCCAGCATGGACACAGAATCACAGAACACTAGAACTGGACGGGACCTCGAGAGGTCATCAAGTCCAGTCCCATGCCCTCACGGCAGGGCCCACACCACATCCCGCGGCTCCCCTTGGCTGCAAACAGCAAACCGGAGCCAATGGAAGTCACGAGGTTCCGTGGCTGCAGAGCCAGTACACAAACAAGCCAGAGTGGCCCATTAGCAGCTCTCTCAGAGGGATCCGCAGACCGCTTTGGGAAACTGATCTAGATCAGCGGTTCCCAACTGCCGATCTCGGCCTGTTGCCAGGCCGCAGACCTCTGGCTGCCGGGCAGCAGCAACTCTGGGGGCCAGGATACACCAATCAGCACCTCCCCTCCTGCCATGGCTGTTGGGAAAGGCGCGTCCTGCCCTGCCTCGCAGCCAACCAGCACCGGGCAGGTGTGGGGTCTCTTCCCAGACACAGAAGAGTGCTTCACTGCATGGCAAAAGGGCCATGTGGAGCCCGGCACAGCAGCCTTAGAGCAGCCGTGACCCGGGCAGCAGCGCTCAGCTACAAGGCAGCACAGGCCTAGGTGAGAGGGATGGGGCATGCACTGTAGGCTCTGAGGGCAGGGCTACTGCTGGGGGGCTCCAAGAGGTGGGGGACAGACTCTGGGAGGCACTGGGGCGTCCGGGGTGGGGAGCTGGCACTGGGAGACACTGCGGATGGGGCTAATATTGGAGACTGGGGGCTGGCACTGAAAGGATTCTGGGGGGGCTGGGTGCAGTGGGTCTCAGGAAACAGGAAGCTGGTACTGGGGAGGTCTGGTCTGGTGGTGGTGGGACTCTAAGTGGGGCGTTGTCACTGAGGCATTTGGGATGGGGACTGGCACGGGGGGGCTCTGTGGGTGGGAGGCTGGCTTTGGGGCAGTTGGATGCAGGGGATTCTGGGGTGGTGGAGGGTGGGGGCTCTAGGGGCTAGGGGTGGCACTGGGGGGCTCTGGGGACTGGGGCTTTTAGTGGACTGGTAACATATTTGCATGATGAATATGCAAATATGCGAATACAATGTTACCAGTCCACCAAAAGTTTGTGAATGAGTTTGCCGGTTCCTGGTTTAAAAAAGGTTGGGACAACTGATCGAGATCATCCTGACAGATGTCTGTCTAATCTGCTTGTAAATATCTCCAGTGATGGGAGATTGTGGAACCTCCCTAGGCAATTTATTCCAGTGTTTAACCACCCTGACAGGCAGGAAGTTTTTCCTAATGTCCAACCTAACCCTCCCTTGCTGCAGTTTAAGCCCATTTCTTGTCCTGTCCTCAGAGGCCAAGGAGAACAATTTTCCCCCCTCCTTCCTGTGACACCCTTTTAGATACTTGAAAACCGCCATCGTGTCCCCTCTCAGTCTTCTCTTTTCTAAACTAAACAAGCCCAAATTCCTTCAGACTTCCCTCATAGCGCATGTTTTCTAGGCCTTTAATCATTTTTGTTGCTCTTCTCTGGACCTTTTCCAGTTTCTCCAAATCTTTCTTGAAATGTGGTGCCCAGAACTGGCCTCAGTTGGAGTACTGTGTCTTAATCAGCACAGAGTAGAGCGGAAGAATGACTTCTCATGTCTTACTCACAACACTCCTGTGAATGCATCCCAGAAACACGTTTGCTTTTTTTGCAACAGCGTCGCACTGTTGACTCATATTTAGCTTGAGGTCCACTATGACCCCTAGATTCTTTTCTGCAGTAATCCTTCCTAGACAGTCACTTCCCCTTCTGTATGTGTGAAACAGATTGTTCCTTCCTAAGTGGAGCACTTTGCATTTGTCCTTATTAAACTTCATCCTGTTTACCTCAGACCATTTCTCCAGTTTGTCCCGATTATTTTGAATTTTGACTCTATCCTCCAAATCCCCTCCCAGGTTGGTGGTATCTGCAAACTTAATAAGCGTCATCTCTATGCCATCATCTAAATCGATGAAGATATTGAACAGAACGGTCCCAAAACAGACCCCTGCGGAGCCCCACTTGTTATGCCCTCCCAGCATGAATGTGAACCATTAATAACTACTCTCTGAAAACAGTTATCCAGTCAGTTATGCACCCACCTTATAGTAGCCCCATCTAGGGCTACGTACAGACCACAGGCTTATTTCAGAAGAAGCTTTTTCCGGAAAAAATCTTCTGAAAAAACTTCTTCCAAAAGAGAGTGTCCACCCTGCAAAATGGCATCGGAAAAGCGATCTGCTTTTTCGAAAGAGAGTGTCCACACTGAATGGACACTATCTGCATATAAGCTGTGATTGCTATGGACGGAATGGCTACCAGGCACCGCTTTTTCCTCTTCCTTCTTCCAAAAGAACTCCTCTTCCTCAACATTCACACACGCCTTTTTCTGAAAGAGCTCTTTCACAAAAAGGCTTCTTCCTCGTAGAATGAGGATTACCAATGCCGGAAAAACCCCTCTGTTCTTTCGATTTTCTTGCGGAAGAACGCAATTGCAGCTGGACGTTCCTCAAGTTGTGTTGGAAAAACAGCCATTTTTCCAGTAAAACTCTGTAGTGTAGACATACCCTAAGTTGCATTTCCCTAGTTTATTGATAAGGTCCATGCATAACCACGTCAAATGCCTTACTAAAGTCTTGGTATACCACGTCCACAGCTTTTTCCTTATCCACAAGGCTTGTTATCCTATCAAATAAAGCAATCAGATTGGTATGACATGATTTGTTCTTTACAAATCCATGCTGGCTGTTACCTCCTCTTCCAGATGTTTGCAGATGAATTCCTTAGTTACTTGCTCCATTATCTTCCCTGGCACAGAAGTTAAACTGACTGGTCTGTAGTTTCCTGGGTTGTTCTTATTTCCCTTTTTATAGATGGGCACTAGATTTGCTCTTTTCCAGTCTTCTGGAAACCTGACTTCCATGATTTTTCAAAGATGGTAGGTAATAACGCAGATACCTCCTCTATCAGCTCCTTGAGTATTCTAGGATGCATTTCATCAGGCCCTGGTGACTTGAAGACATCTAAATTTTCTAAGTGATTTTTAACTTGTTCTCTTCCTATTTTAACTTCTAAAGCTACCCCAATTCCACTAGCATTCACTATGTTAGGCATCTCGTCACCACCCACCTTCTTGGTGAAAACCGAAACAAACAAGTCGTTAAGTATCTCTGCCATTTCCACATTTTCTGTTATTGTTTCTCCCTCTTCACTGAGCGATGGGCCTACCCTGTCCTTGGTCTTCTTGCTTCTAATGTATTTGTAGAACATTTTCAAGCTACCCTTTACGTCTCTAGCTAGATTGAGCTCATTTTGTGCCTTCACTTTTCCAATCTTGCCTCTGCATACTTGCGTTATTTGCTTATATTCATCCTTTGTAAATTTGACCTAGTTTATGCTCATTATAGAACTCCTTTTTGATTTTTAGATCATGTAAGATCTCCTGGTTAAGCCAAGGTGGTCTCCTGCCATACTTTTTATCTTTCCTACGCAGCGGAATAGCTTGCTTTTGGGCCCTTAATAATGTCCCTTTGAAAAACTGCCAACTCTCTTCAGTTGTTTTTTCTCTTAGTCTTGCTTCTCATGGAACCTTACTTACCAGCTCTCTGAGTTTACTGAAATCTGCCTTCCTGAAATCCCTCTTTTACAGTTCTCCCTTCTACCATTCCTTAGAATCATGAACTCTGTGATTTCATGATCACTGTCACCCAAGCTGCCTTCCACTTTCAAATTCTCCACCAGTTCCTCCCTATTTGTTAAAATCAAATCTAGAACAGCTTCCCCCAGTAGCTTTCTCAACCTTCTGAAAAAAAAATTTGTCTCCAATGTAGTCCAAGAGCTTGTTGGATAATCTGTGCCCTGCTGTGTTAATGTCCCAACCTGACTGCATAGTTGAAGTCCCCCATCACCACCAAATCCTGCACATTGGATAATTTTGTGAGTTATTTAAAAAAGCCTCACTCACCTCTCCTGCCTGGGTAGGTGGTCTGTAGTAGACCTCTAGCATGACATCACCCTTGTTTTTCACCCCTTTTAACCTAACCCAGAGACTCTCGACAAGTCTGTCTGCTACATCCATCTCCACCTCAGTCCAAGTGTATTCATTTTTAATATACAAGGCAACACCTCCTCCCTTTTTTCCCCTGCCTATCCTTCCTGAGCAAGCGGTACCCTTCTACACCAATATTCCAGTCGTGTGTATTATCCCACCAAATCTCTATGATAAACACAACTATGACAAAGGTTGTGTGTATGTACTAGCACTTCAGGTTCACAAAAATAAACTTTTTGCAGGATGATTTTAAGAGTTAGCTATAAAATGGAACAGAACATTTTTGTACATGCTGAAAGCAGCTGACCCATTAATAGTATTAACATGTGTTTTTACAAACCATCTGGTTAGAGGCCCTGGAGGTTTTTCACCTTCCTCTGTAGCATGGGCACGGATCTCTTGCTGGAGGATTCTCTGCATCTTGGGGTCCTTAAACCATTTGAGGACTTCAATATCTGAGATATAGGTTATTCTAGGAGAGGGTGGGTGAGATTCTGTGGCCTGCATTGTGCAGGAGGTCAGACTAGATTATCATAATGGTCCCTTCTGACCTTAAAGTGTATGAGTATCTAATGGGGATGTAAAATCTTGCTTAACCAGTTAAATGTGATGTTTAACTGATTAACCAATTAAAGGGGAGGTGGCTGGGGAGGCTGCTCCAGCCCCCACCAGTTAACTTAATTCCCCATTAAGAGGAATGCTTACCGGTTAACCAGTTAACCATTCACATCCCTAGTATCTACAGTCTTTCCATAGCACGGATCACTTCAATAGCTAAACACTGATTAGCAGATTAAGAGAGCAGTTTCAAATACAGGCATCACGAATGGAATCAATCCATAACAAATGCACCACAATGCTGGAGGTTTCAGAGCCAGCCAGCCCTGCAGAATGTCAAGGCAATTGGAAGTGAGCTTCTTTGGCTGCCCTGAATTCCCAAGATGCATTGATTATAGGATCCCCTCCTGGCGGTAGAGACCCCCTTCGGATCTGATTGCTCTCTGTACAAAGTCCCCACTTACAATTCACTTCATGGCGTGCAGCATCTTCTGTACAAAAACTGTACCCCAGGGTTGCTGGGGTTTTTTAACCTCTGAGCGGCTATTCTCCCAGCTGCACTAAAGCCTTCAGAGCGGTTGCTGCGTTAGTCTGTTTCAGCAAAAACAAGGAGAGTCTGGTGGCACCTTAACGACTAACTATTTTATTATGCCATCTGCTTTCCTGAGCTGCAACTCACTTCGTCGGACGCAGGACATGCAAAAGACACTGACAGAAAGGATACAGAGATGGGCGTGTTACGTCAGAGCTAACTCAAAGCTCCTAAAGCCAACTTCTCTCTAGGGCTGCCCACTGATTCCTGCAAGCACCGGGGCGCAGACAACACAACAAATGTTCTCTTCACCCTCCCACCATCTGGATCAGGCTCAACAGGAAGGGCTGCAGACCATCTGGATCAGGCTCAACAGGAAGGGTTCAGACTTCAGGAGCAGTCCAAGCAGCTCTGACTTGACACCCTCCCGGCAGGAAACCAGACTCATGCACTGAACTTCCCTGACTCAGGGACTGGGAGTTCGCATGAAACGTTTTTGTGGGAGTGGGAACCAGAAGTGTGGAGTGGCCCACAGATGGCTTCCAGCTGCCACCAAATCAGAGCAAACACTCAGCTCTCCGCCACTCCTGTACATTGCTCCGAAAGGCCCTTTGGTAAAAGACTGGACACCGAGGCAGCCGGCTCTGCCCCCACAAATCTCCCTTGCCTGATCTTTTTTAAATTCGTAACTACCAGCTTCATATCAATTAGGGATGTTCAAGGTTAACTGGTTAGCACTGCCGTACCAGCATGCTTAACAGGGTAACCAGTTAACTGGCACACAGCCCAACTGGAGCACCTCCTGCCCCTGGCATGGCACAGGTTGAGGGCAGTCCATCTGAGCCTACCCACGATGCACGGGCGGTTAACCGATCAAACTTATACTTTAACCGGTTAACAAATGACACAGGATTTTACCTAACCCTTCCCCTCTTGCGAACTGTATTCAGAGAGGAACAATTCACACTGGGAGCTAGGCTAAAACAGCAGGTCCATGGATTCAGCCGGCCACATTACTATGCTAAAAAATACGCTGCCCCCTCCCCCGAGGCTGTGGGTTTTCTCAGAGGTACATGCTAACGAGACTTGCTCTGTAAGCAGAACTCAGCCACTTGGTCTGTGCTAATTCTCTCCCCCCCACACACACACACACAATGGAACAGACTAACAATCAGCATGGGGAATTCAAGGCCACCCCATTAGAGATTCTAGCAGAGGGTAGCTGAAAGCTCCAGGGTCGGGCAGTGCTGCCAACCCACCTATTCTGAGCCTCCTCCCCAACCCCGTTCCCTGGCTTATACTGGAATGGTAGGTGCTCTGAGAAGAGGGCTCTCAAATGCATCCCCTTGCCCCAAGCCTGGCAGAACCCCCCCCGGCAGAGGGAAGAGAGCAACCGATCAGCCAAGTTCCTGGAGGGCCAACTGAAAAAGGGCAAAAGCCAAGGTGACGCCTGTCCACGGGGACAGCAGGACCTCAGGGGGATCTGATCTGATCTTGGGGAGCCCGCAGCTAACATTCTCCCAGCCGTGAAGCTCGCCTAACTGGCACCCCCATTCTCCTCCCACGCCCTGCTCTTAGGGTGAGCGAGCGGGCGCATGAGGACCTGAGAGTCATTATCCCCCAGTGCAGAATGGGTGGTGGGTGAAGGTAGGGCTGGGGGAGGTAAGCCCCCAGCTCCGCCCCTTCTGCCCAGCCCTCCTCCCCCCCCACACACCACTAAGGGGAGGTGGGGTGGCATGCGGCTCTCGCCTCCCCAACCCTAAAGCATGGAGAGGGAGGGGCACTCAGGGGCAGCAACACTCCGCCCCTAGTAGGCGTTTTGGGGGCGGAGCCAGGCCGGCGGTCCGCCTCTTATATCCGTCACTCCTGATGCCAGCATTTAACCTTTCCCATGCCCATGTATTGCCGTCTCTCAGTGCACCAGAGCCTGAAACGCTGCACCCACAGGCACCTTAAGAGATCCGCCGTGGTGCCAAGAGAGAAAATTTTATTCCACCCCATTTGCAGGATCGCTGTCTTTGATCGGACCTCCACTGCACAAGCCAGTGGTCCAAAGGGAACTCCTTTGGGATTGAGGATTGCACCTCCCGGGCGAAAAGACAAGCATGCATGTGAAAATCTTAAGACCGAGACGCATTTCAAATGCGTGTGTGCACTCAAATAAGCAGCTTTAGCTTGAACAATAGGGTGCTGAAAACAAAAATACCCCAAATGCGAGAGAAAAATCAAACCTGTTTAAGCATCCCAAAGTGACATTTCTAACACCCCCTGAAATGTGTATTTTCCTTTCTGCTTCAAAGCCCTATTTTCCAATCAGATTACATGCAGGATAAATACCATTACACGCTGACAGCAGGCATTGCAAAAGAAAATTGGGGATAATGGTAAACGCAAAGATTTACAGATACTTATCGCAGCATCTGGGAGAAGTATTAGCTTTGAATTTGGTGTTCAAACACCGTGTCAATCACTCCAACCCAGAGAAACGGCAAATTGGCTTCGCTGGGTTGGGCCCAAGGTTGGGCCCAAGTGGGGCCAAAACGAGCCACGTTTATAGGGAATGGGAAAGAGCAGCTGGCTGTAACGAGAGGGTGACGGCTTGCAGACCACAAGTACAGTCGCACGATTGTCAACCTGCTTCTCCCAGAGGATACTGCACCACAGATCTGATCCCAGCCACTGCCATCGGCATGGACCGCATCCGAACGGCGAGGCTACCCTACCCAAAGGTGTCCGAAGGCAGTGCCAGAGACAACGTACGCCAGATAGGCGTGCAGGTGTCTCAAAGAGTCATAAGTAATTCCCCCGGGGCAGCGGTTCCCAACCGCTGGGCGCGGCGGCTCTGGGGTACATCGCTCTCGCCGTGGCTGTTGGCAGAGGCGTGCCCTGCCCCGCCTCGCAGCCAATTAGCAAAGCGCTCTTCCGCGGCCAGAGGAGACCCCGCCCCTGCCCGGTGCTGGTTGGCTGAGAGGTGGAGCAGGACATGCCTCTCCCAACAGCCACAACGGGAGGGGAGGCGCTGGGCAGCGTGCCCCAGCCCCAGCCCCCAGAGCCGCCATGACATGGGCAATAGCACAGGGCTAGGTGAGGGGGGCGGGGCAGGGCTAGTGCTGGGGGGGCTCTTGAGGCTGAACTAGTAGTGGGGGCTATTGGGGCAGGGCTGGCACTGGGGGGCTCTGGGGATGGGGCTAATATTGGGGCTGGTACTGGGGAGGCTCTGGGGGTTGGGTGCAGTGGGGCTCTGGAAACAGGAGACTGGTACTGGGGGTCTAGTGGGGGCTCTAAGGGGTGGGGGCTGGCACTGAGGCATTTGGGATAGGGGCTGGCATGGGGGCTCAGGGTGGGAGGCTGGCTTTGGGGGTTGGCTACAGGGGACTCTGGGGTCAGTGGCTGGTGCTGGGAGTAGTGTATGTGTGTGGGGGGGTGGCTCTAGGAGTTAGGGCTGGCTCTGGGGACTGGGCTTTTGGCAGACAGGTAATATTTTATTTGTATATTCACATACTCATTTGCATAATTTGAATATGTGAATATGCAAATAAAATGTCGCCAGTCCTCCAAAGTTTATGAACAGGTTTATATGAAAAAGGTTGGGAACCCCTGCCCTAGGGGGTCTGACCGTACCCCTACTCACACAAGTAACCCCTACCCAGTCCTGAATGGCTCTTCCCGTGGGCACCCACGTACCGGGCTCGGGACACAGGACCAGGTCCGTGGTGAATGAGCTTCCTCTGAAAGAAAAGGCGCGGCTGTGAACGTCAGGGCTTGGAGCCCAACCCTGGCTCTCGTTAAAATCCGAGTGGCAAGCGAAGCAAGCGCAAGGTCGCTCTTTGTGAGCAGCAGGCAGGAGCCTTTTTGTCCTCACAATCGCCTCATCGCAACACCAGGCCGACCTGCTTGTTTGTTTTCCCACTGTAGCGCCGGGATAAACCTCCACTCGACTGACTCCGTCTTCCTGCTTCTTAGCAGCAGGAGCCATGGCCTCACACCCAGCACCCGCTCACAACACCCCAACCGACGGCAGTAACTGTTCATCCGACTGACGCAGCTCCATAAACCACTGAAAACATACATCTTGGAGACACCCCTCCAGATGCGCCCTTAGCAGCAGGACGTTCTCATGCTCCCTACACGGACATCTTCGGCCAATGCTGGTACCCAGCTTTGAGACCCAAAGGTGATGCTACTGACAAGCCATGCAGTATAATCACTAACTGCAAGCCTTCAATGGTAACCAGAGATCACCCAAAGAAAAAGACAAAGCCATGACTTGGAATCTCATCGGCTCCCTGCAGAAACCCAGTGAAGAAGCTCAAGTTTCCATTGTTCCAGCAAAGGAAGAAACACTCCAGGATCACTGGCGTGTTAAAACAACTTTGGCTGCAAAGCAGAAATCCAAACATCACTTCACAACCCTTAAGCAGATTTTTTTAACTTTAGAAGTTCCATGGATCTGAAGTTTGTTACGTCCACGATTCAGTGCATGTTCTTTTCTGGATTTAGGTCTGTTGGCAGAGTTGCTTCAGCGCTAAATAAAACCAGTTACGAAGTCGGTGACTACAGCATGGCGCAGGACTGGCACGTTTGTGTAATTTGGCTGCAACCGGCGAAAGTCTAATGCCAGAAACACTAAACCCAATTACAGCCGGTCTCCGAGTTACGAACGCGTTATGGAGCAAACACTTGGCCGTAACTCGGAACCCATTGAGTTCCATTGCGACTGCGCTGTTCGTAAGCGCGGGTCGCGTTCGTAACTCGGAGCCCGCATTTACGATCGCTTTGGTTGTAAGTGCGGATGGTCATAAGTCGAGGTGGCCGTAAATTGGGGACCAGCTGTGTTTAAAATCCATTAAAAAAAAAAAAAAAGCCTAAGAAGCTTGCGGTGATCATGTGATGCACAAAACATGCCAACCTCAAGTCGCGCTGCTGCTCAGTGTTACAGAAACGTGGGGATGGAGGGGGGGTTTATAGAGAGAGAGATGTGAGATCCAGTAGGGTGGGGCATAGTCCCTTGGAGGAGGTAGCCTTCCTTGGGACTTACTAGAAGAGAAAAGCAACAGAGGGGTAAGTTGTAGGCAGCTATCCTGTCCTGGCAGTGGAATTGGGCAGATAGGATCCAGGTCTTCTCCATCTCGTACTTCTAGTTGTGGGCTTCTCAATGCTGAGTGCACGACAGTGTCCAGTCTGACTGCCAGCCGGGTTTCTACCTTCGTTGTTACCCTTTCAGCCACTGAAAGAGATGCGGCCATGGGAACTGCTCTGCGGGATCGGAGGTGTCAGAGAAGAGAGTTTTCTCCTACCTGAAACCTGGAGTCCTGCTAAGAGCTCCACCCAACATGAAGCTAAGAGGTTCAGCAACGGCCTCCCTACTGCCCCCCACCCCAACGGAGAACATAGGCACTTTGCCGGCGGGCAGCCAGGGTGGGGTGTGTCTCCCACACGGGGCCTGGTGTGGCCAAGCCACCTCCAGGCGGCCACTTGTCACAGCGGCTGCCGCTGCCAGAGGGGGAGCGGCCGGGTCCGAGACAAAACCCAGTGGAGCCACTCCCCAACCTCAGTGCGGGGCCAAGCTGGGGCGCTGTGAAGTGGGGTGCGCTCGGGCTTGGCAGGTGCGCTCCATGCGCTGCTGCTCCCTTCCCACCCTGCTGGGGGAGTGGCAGTGCATGGGGCCGCTAGCTCGGCCGCTCTCTGCCGCGAGCTGGGTCTGGCGGGGAAGGTCGGGGCTTTCTTCACCCCCCACCTCGGATACACTCTGAGCAGGAAGCCAGAGCTGGTGCTGCAGCCTCACGGGCTCCCCGCACCATGGGGGAGGAGGGGCTGAGCTCCCTCCCCACCCTGCTGGGGGAATGGCAACATGCTGTCTGGAAGCTTTTCCCCACTGCAAGGGGGCACAAAGCCAGGTAAGCAACCCCCCCTCATGCCCAGACACCCACACCCCAATCCCCCTCACTCGCTCCCCTCCCTCCACCAAAGCCCTGCACCCCCAGCTTGCTCCGACATCCTCCCTTGCTCCCTCCGCCTGTCCAGACACCCCACTCCCAGCCTCCCACCCAGACCTCGCAACTTCTCCCCCTGCTGCACCCCACCCTCCTCCCAGATCCTGCACCCCATCCCTATCCCACTTGCTGGCAGCCCTGAACTGCACACTGAACCCCTCATTTTTGCTCCTCTCTCAGAGGCTAAGGGAAGGAGTGAGGTGTCTCAGTTGGGGGCCACATCCATGACGGTTGGGGGTTTGGGAGGAGTTTTTAGCTTCTCATTTGCGTGGTCCCCAACTGATTTTTCTGTGGGTCACTGGCCCCCAAGCCCAAAAAGTTTCCCCCCGCCCCTGCCATAAAGAAAGAAAACATGGAAACCTTCTGTGTTGGACATAAATTAATATTTTACTTTATTTAAAATGAAGTTTGATAACTAACATCAGAAAGTTAAAACACTTCATCTGCTTAATAATTTTATTTAACCGTTCTCCCTAGCTGCAGCTGGTTCAGAAAATATGGTCACCGCTCCCAGCCTGTCCCTGCCCCCTCCGCCCCCCGGCACACAGATCCGTAAATAGAAGTGGATAAGTTAAATCTTGGCACACCACTTCTGAAAGGTAGCTGACCCCTGCACTAGATCAATCCTGCCTGCGGTGGAAGTGAACACGCCCAAGGAAATATCAAAGAGTCTCAACCAGCAGCCTGAACATAAGAACGGCCATATTGGGTCAGACCAAAGGTCCATCCAGCCCAGTATCCTGTCTGCCAACAGTGGCCAATGCCAGGTGTCGGCCAATGCCAGAGGGAGTGAATCGAACAGGGAATGATCAAGCCATCTCTCTCCTGCCATCCATTTCCACCCTCTGACAAACAGAGGCTAGGGACACCATTCCTTACCCATCCTGGCTAATAGCCATTAATGGACTTAACCTCCATGAATTTATCTAGTTCTCTTTTAAACTCTGTTATAGTCCTAGTCTTCACAACCTCCTCAGGCAAGGAGTTCCACAGATTGACTACGCGCTGTGTGAAGAAGAACTTCCTTTTGTTTGTTTTAAACTTCCTTTTATTTGTTTTAAAATAAACAAATCAGTACCTGGTCCAAGTACCAGAGTAGGAGCAGCCTCCTATTTGACTCTGGGGGAAATGGAGCAGGAACTGGTAACAAAAGCAAATTATGCTCCCGCTTATTGGCTAATTTGCTTTCTGCAGCTTGGTCTGCGCCAGCACAGACCCGGGGGTCTCCTCATTTGCCCTGACAGGCAGAACGACAAGGGACAGCCAGGCAGGATTCCCCTCTCACGCCACATCTTTGCTCTGATGCCTTCCGACCAGGACAAACTCCCTTAGCCCCCTCCTACGGCAGAGGTTCCGCCCTGGACGCTTAGCTTGGAATGTAGCTCAGCAGAGCAGGAGTCTGGTCGGTCTCCGCTGACCTACAGAAAGCACATGCTGGGTGCACAGGGAGAAAGGACCAGCACACCTGGCCTCTAAGGGAGAGCCTCCTTCGGCTCATGCAAGAGGGGGCTCTGCTTCGAAACCAAAGAACCAGAGTTCTAGTCCCACCTCCCCAAGCAAAGAGTAACAGTCTCATCTCCAGTGCATGGACTGATTACAGCTGAATACACCTGCTCATAAGAGAACGTGATACGGGGTCATACTGATTTCAGACCGGCTCTTAGACAAAGCCGGGGCGTTCGGCTCAAGTCGTGTGCTGTGAGTACAATACGATCAAATATTTAAAACCTACATTTCCTCTCGAGTCTGACCCTGCCCTTCCAATGGCTACTGAGCAGAAAAGCAATCGCGCTGCCTCTCCGAGACGATCCACGTGTATTGTAAACAGAGACATGCTGCTGAATGGCAGAGTTTCGCTGCTTGACATGTGACAACAGGATCCACTGTCTGCTTTGCGTGGAAATGAGAGGATGAGACCAAGGAGTGGTTAAATGCTCGACATCCAGGAGAGGCTAGCGTGTACGTCGTCTGAAAAGCCGGCCTTTGTCTGCCGTGCGCACAGAAACTTGGTAATGGGCTAGGGAGAGCAACGGGGAAAGGCTTGGATCTCTTTAGTTACAATCATTCATGGTCTCATCACAAAGGGCTTGAATACATCTTTGATTGGTTATGTATTAGAGGCACCATCCCGCAGCATGGGGCCAGCCCTGTGCAGGAAAAGGAATTCTATTCAGCAGCCTGGGCTGCGATGGAAAACGTGGTCATTATCTCATCCCAACCGGTTTCAAGCGATTTCTGTTCAATATGATTTTCCTTCAAAGGAGCGGCTGGAGGTTGGGTGGGGGAGTGACAGACCCAGCGCCCATTCCGATGCGCTCGACCCCTGCTGCCCCCCACCCTCTGGCCTTCAAAGAGCTCAGCGCTGTGGCCGCAACCGGCAGGGCGCCTCCCTCCTCGTTCCAAACCTGGCTCGAGCCTCCGAGCGCCTCGGCCCGCCTGGTTTGTGTGTGAGACGCCGCGGGGTGGGCATCTGCGGCGCCGCTCTGTTCGCACACAAGCGGCCGTCTTGTCGCACTAACGAAACAAAGGGCTGATGGCACAGGAGCCTTGTCGGGCCTCCCTCGAACGAAGGCGATTGAAATGCAAGGGAATATTCATAAACGGCCCCGCTCTCATTTGTACACAGCAACAGCCTCAAAACTAATGATGAGTGAAGAGGCCCCAAATAATTTTGTTTGATTACAGCCCCCGCCCTCGCACCTTCATTATCTTTTATGTCTATTTCAGCTCTGGACACTGCATATTCATTCTCCCTGAGCTTCCCCTTCTGTGTGTGCCCCCTCCCCCCCCACATTGTCATTTCCCTCTTGCTTCTGTTGAGCATTCAGAGATTGGGGTTTTTTTGGAGTTCATTTTTTAAAAAGGAGTGTGTTGTCTGGATAGAAAATTACATTTGCATGCTTGAGAGGGGCCTGAGGGGCTCGCCGTGGGTTTTGGCAAAGATCCTAGCGTTTGGGGAGGGCGGAGGGACGTTGATTTGATTTCCTCCTCTTCCCACCCCTTCTCCCTTTTCTTTCCATATAATAAATGTCTGGCTGATTTTTCTTTTCTTTTTCTGCATGTGCAAACCACTTGAAGAACAATGGCACAGATTAGAGGCCTTCCTTAGGGCTGTTTATGAATGCAGTTGTAGAGTTCAGCAAAGCAGAAACATTACATACACTAATTGGACATTTAATTACTAATGAAGCTGGCAACGGGATTATTTTTTTTCCAAGTGTCTTAAGTAATTTGACAGTCCCTCCGAAAAGCTCTCTTAACTGCCCGTTTAATTACAGCGGGGCGTAGGTTTTCCTGCTCACACTGCAGCCTACTGCCCGCTTACAAACGCTTTCACCTTTTATTCATTTAAAAAAAAAAAAAGTTCGGATCAGTTTTAAACGCCTAAAAATTGCCATTTTGGCCCACTGGGCAAGAGGAAACTGCCCGGCCCTTTTGCTCTAAGTCACTGGCGGGGAAGCAGTGTCAAAAAGCAAGCGGGTTTTGCCCACAAAAGCTGGTGCTAATATAATATATATTTTTGTGAGTCTCTAAGGTGCCCCAGGACCATAGGTTGTTTTTAAAGCTCAGGAAAACAGAAGGTTTCAGGAAAAGCAGACGCTTGTAGAGGTTTGAGCAGGAAGAAACCTGGTAGATCATTCAGTCCATTGGCAAAGAACCAGAAAGGCAGCGTTCCTCTCGGGACTGTTTTCCACTCAGTTTAATTTCGTTTTTAATGACCCAGGCATCAGGGATTACGTCATTTCCCATAGGAACCTGTTTCACAGACCAATGCACCTTTCAGTGGGGGAGGACGCCCCACACTTCAGTAGTTACCCTCCCTTTCCCCCGCTTTCATGTCCCCATCCTCCCAGTCCACCGCGGTTTGCTGCTCAGCCTGTCCACGCAAGGCCCTACGCCCCAGGTAAGCAAAACTGTTCCAAGCCCGGTGCTCACAGCCGTGCTCCTCAGTCTCCTTCTAGGAACAGGGCCCGACTTCCGGGGAGCTGAGCTCCAACAGTTCCCCTGGACTCCAGTGGGTTTTGGGAGCTCAGCACCTCTACAAATCAGGCCATCTGTATTTAGCTGCCTGAGCTCCCCGTCCTTTGACTGACAGCACATGAGAAGCTCCATGTGAGATCAACGCTCCCTGAAGAGACAGCACACCAAACGGCCAAGGCAGGACCCACGCATGGATCTGGGAAGCTCGCCTAAAGCCATCTTGCTCAGCCCCCCTGCACTGGGGGGAATCTCATCCCTTGTGACTTGGGCTGCTCGCTTTGGGTCCAAGGCAAGCGATCCCCGCTGGCTGTATGCCTAGCATTAGCCTCCAGAGAGCAGATCAAGGCTGGGACAAGATGCGGCCCGGGGCCCGGATCCGACCTAACACTTGGATCCGGCCCACGGGCTGCATCTGGCTGCTTTCTAGTTATAGCCTGCTGCCTGTGCCATCGAACTTCCAGGCTGTGGCTCAGGCAGCAGGATCCTATTTAAATGGCTCCCAGTGGTGGCGCTATCGTGGCTGCCAGGCAACGCAGTAGCAGCAAGAATGGGAGTCGCGAGCCCTTTGCTGTGTTTTTAATGCAAAGCCTCTGGCCCCAGACCACTCTGGGGGAGGCTAGTCCCCAGCCCCGCCCCTTCCTCCCTAGGCCACGCCCCTTCTGGGGGTAGATCCAGCCCAGGGCCAGCTACTAAAATTCATTAAGTGGCCCCACCCTTTGAAAATTATTGCCCTTGCCTGGAATAGATCCTAGAGCTTCTGTTGACCAGAAATCTTTTAACGGTAAATGAACATGGTGTAGTGAAATGACAGGGTTTAACAGTGACAAAAATGCTATGTAAGAGTAGGTTAGATAAATGTCTATCAGTGATGGTCTAGACAGTACTTGGACCTGCCATGAGGGCAGGGGACTGGACTCGATGACCTCTCGAGGTCCCTTCCAGTCCTAGTATTCTATGATTGAGTGTGGGGTGGGGTTTTTCCTAGCTTTAATTATGGGAGCTGGTCCAGAACAGGAATTCTAAGGACGTTAACGAATAACCTTTATTTATCTGCTATCACATCTTGCAGGCTCAGTCTACCAGACTGTAGGCTTACCAGGAGCTGTCTGGTTTGGGGTATTGCAAAGCACACAGTCAGCACTTACATAAAAGAGAGGAAATGCATTTTTTTACTGTCTGCTTCTGTGCTATTGGTTTTGTTAAGCTGCTTCCAAAACTATCACACAAAGGTAGGTTTCTCCACAGATCACAGTGCCCTCCGCTATTGTACATTTCATACGTTTTCATATGAAAAGTGGTGCCAATTTTAACTCAATCAGTTCAGAAACTGATCTAATTAATCTGGAGCTAGACTCTCATGTAGATACTCATTCAGTTTTGCGTAATTGGGGAAATGGATTCCTTACCATTAAGCTACACCAATCCCTGGCGATCTTAGATGGAAATAAAAGAATGACTGGACAACAATAGTTATAATGAACTAAATCGGTCTCCAAGCCAACTGGTAAGGCCTCACGAGGACAAGGCCTAAAAGCAGAATGGAGATTTAGCTGGGGGATGCAGCATGCGTAAGTTGCATGAAAGCCACAGTGGGAAAACCGGTGCCGTCACAAAAACCCTGTGGACGGCTGAGCCCCCCGGTCCAGGCTGTCTTGCTGATGGCTGCCCCTCAGCCCTTCCACAGACCAATTGCATTTCAGCTTCCCGGCCTCTTGCTGATTTGCCAAAAGCACGGCCCATCCAACGGACTGACGTTGCCTCAGAGTTTCCTTGTACCTGCCTTCCTGTCCCCATCTGTCGTGTCTCGTCTTGTACTTAGATTGTCAGTTCTTTTGAGCCAGGACTGTCTTTTTGTTCTGTGCCTGTACAGCAGCTAGCACACCAGGGCCCTGGGCCAGAGCACATACAAACACAGAGAGATCAGGCAATTCTAGCCACACCCTGTCATTTTCTCCATTGTGCAGAGGATTCAAAGAAGAACTATTTATCGCCGAGCACGATTTTTTTCCAAGCTTTTATTCACCCAGCACAGGCAGCCGCAGGTTTCCTCCATTATCCTGCTAACCGGGTAAATCTTTGAGATTTAAAAAAAAAAAAAAAAAAACACGCACACAGAACATATCAGTGTTGCTATGCAAGGAGCCGTGGACCAGGCAAGAACCATTTCTTGAAACCTCTCCCTCTAATCTTTTCCATCCGTGTGCAGATTTTTTTCCATCCATGTGCGAAATAATTTGTTAATGTGCACACAGGCATGTGTAAATGTGCACCACCAGGAAACACACAATCAGCTGGGCAGCATCTGACTCTCTCACGAGGGGCCGCACCAGCGCCCAGCATACAAAGAACACTGACCACCGCCAAATCCCAGGCAAGCAAATCCTTTTCCCTTCCAAAGAACACAGCAGGTTTTTAAGCAATAAGGCTGGTGAGAATAAATCAAATGGCGTTAACTGGCCAGAGGTTTTTCTGTGGGGGTGGCCCAGAGTTGGCCATTGGCAGTACAAAGCTATGGGAATGAATGAGAATGCTACCTTATAAACCAGACACTCCGCTGCCCTTCCCTGTACCGAGAAAGCCCATTGGCTCCTCTCAGTGGTTCCAGTTTCCTGGTATCCCCGATGGAGTCTGACGCACACAGGAGCACAGATCACACCCTTCAAATTCTAATAAGGATGGACACATTTCAAGCTGGCCCAAGGTTATCTTGGTGAGCATGGAAACCGGGATCAAAGGGGACAGCGTCCAGCGCTCTTTGCAGCTTTCTATATCCGCCCCAGCCTAGGGATGTTAAATTCAGATTAATCAACTAATTGAACAGTCGATGGAATTTGCATCGACTATTCGGTTAGTCGATAAGAGCGCCTCCGCCTTCGAAACATAGCAAGAACCCCGCCGGCTCTGTCCTCTCCCACCATCTTGCCTGGTGGTTCTCTTCTCTAGGGGACAGCTGTGGAGGTGACAGGAGAGCCTCGAAAGATCAGACATTGTGCTTAAACCGCAAGCCCATTTCGTGAACCAAACCCCCGTCAGCAGGCGTCCTCCAAAAAGGTCTAGGCTCAGGTCACATTTGCCCTCTTACATGCTGAGGTTAGGTGCCCACTCATGAAACTGACTTCTCCGCAAAGAAATGGACAGGAAAGGAAAATTCCCTTATTTAACGTGCGTCCGTCAGTCCTTCGGAAAGGAGCCAGCAGAAGTGCCGAAGCCAGCGCACCACAGGGAAGCAAACCCTATAGACTGATGGTTCCTTTTTCTCTGGTCCCAACGCCTGTCCTGTACGTGGTTACTGATGGCTCAGGGGCTGTTTGTATGCATGAGGGAGGGACTGGTTACAGGGTACAGCCGGACTACAAGCGAAGGCATGATTGTACTCCAATGCTAGCTTTAATCCGGGTAACAACAGCAGCGCAGATGCGGGGGCCCAGGAGGGGGGAGAGGCTGGGTACCTACCCTCCTTGCTAGCCCACATTCTAGCCCATACGGCCACGTCTACATTATGACTGTTCCCCCGAGCTAGCTAGAGTAAAGCCGGCAAGACTGCCTATCCGTGCTAGAGTCTCCGCATGCAGAGCGCACAAACGACCTCTCTGGTGCAGCGTGGGAATCAGAGCTCACCTGGGCGCCCCCTACCCACAGCAATGGGAATTGGGGAGACCAAGAGAACTGGAACATCCCTGCATGGGTCTGGCTGTTTGCACATTTTCAAACCCCCAACCAACAGGCTGCAGTCTCCTCTTCCATTACAGAACTGCGTAGGGAGAAGGCAGCACTTTCCTTGGGGGGGGAAGCCATCACCAACGTCCACCTGATCCCTGCCACTTTGCCCTGGTGATGCATGTGGCCATATCGAACCTCTACAGCCACCACCTAATCCCTCCCCAACCCCCTTCAAGTCAGCCGGCGGGAGAAACGCTACCTCCTCCCCCCCCCACAAACAGCCAAGATCAAGTGGACTCCGTTGGCTGAAGCCATGATCTACCAAGCGCCTACCACTCAAGAGTTTCTGTCCTAGACGGGAGAGCGAACGATCGTCGTCCCTCTTAAACACTCCGCCTAGCGGCTCGGGCAGACGGCACGAGGTGCCTGGCCCAAGAACCGCGAGGCATGCCAGCCTGGCTTTCCAAACCGGCATCTTGGCCTTGGCTCTGACTGGACACGTTCCACAATGTCTCTTCGTTTTGCTCCTTCAGAATGACACCCTTTTACCCGCACACCACCCTCGGAATCGTCTCCAAATCCCAGCACATACCCACGTCTCCTCTTGACCCTAATAATCAGAGGCCACCTGACTACAACTTGTATTAATCGTTCCCTCCACGGCTCTAGAAAGGCCAGGCTTTTCTGGATGCCAGTCATAAGTAACCCCCGAAACCACAAGCCCCACGTGGAAGGTAGAGGGAGACACGGAAAATGGATGAGCCATCCGTCCTTGCTCTCTCATATAAATGCCGCGAGTAAGGATTGGGTTGTTTCTCTTTTTTCCAGAGAAGACAATTCTATTCACTGCCTGACCCCGCTGCCTCCAATCCTGCCATGCAGCTGCTAGGGGATTCGGGAGAGTCCCTTTGAGATTTGGGAAGGACCACAGCCAAGGCACAGATTTCCCCCCACACACACACACATACCAGAGAGACATAGTTCCCTGTGGCGCTGTGCACCAGTTAGCTCGACCCCAAGAGCCCGACGTAGCATTTTCCATCCACTGTGCTCTAGAAAAGGGGGAAAAGCATCATTGTCCCCCATTTTACGGATGGGAACTTCAGTCGCGGGGAGCTGAATCACATGCCTGAAGTCACCTAGCAACTGGTGGCAGCGCTGGGATTAGAGCCCACGTCTCACGTGTCCCATGCCAAAACTCTATCCTCCAGACATGCTCCTTTCCTTCCTTGTGCTGTGCGCTGAGCCCAGCAGAGGACACCCTGACCCCGGCGCGGAGATTACTGCCCCGCAATAAAAGGAAAGGCAGAGGCATGCTGAGGAACATTTCCCAGAAGTATCAAAGCTCTCTGGAGGAGGTAGGAGGACTAACAGAAATGCCCCGCTGTCTCTCGGGAGGAGAACGTCCTGATTGGTCCAGCAATCAGCAGGTACTTCCTGTGACCTACCCCCCTTGATGTGGGCCTTGTATGAGGAGAGGGGTCTAATCCAGAAAGCAGAGAAGGACACGTACGGAGAGGGGTCCTGCAGATGGGAGCGCTGGTTTCTTCAAACTCCTTATGTTACACTGAGCGCCATGATCAACGTCCGTCTCCAGCCCACGGGGAAAGCGCCCACGGGACAGGCGGACGCACATCGACCTGCAGCTCAAACCTGGCTGGAAAGAGCTGCTACTCACACTGGTTTTGCTGGCAGGGCGGCAGAATGGGGGCTCCAGGCAGAGCCGTTTCAATGTCTGTCACTTACTACTGCCGCTTCTTTCCACGCTCCAGAGTTGGAGTTAAGTTGGCTTCCAAAGCGCTGCCTACTGGAACTGCAACGTGAACCCTGACGCACCCCACGGTGCCTCAGAAGCATCCTGGCTGGGCATTTCAACAAGCTGGCGTTTGCTTGGCCAGCATCAGTTCATCGGAACTGATGACAAACGGCGCAAGTCATTCTACCCAGCCGCCCAGCCCAGCAGCGTGGAAAGGGTCCCAAATGGAGATGGTTCTCAGCCATGTAACTAGCGAGCTTATCTCCCAGCAAACAGGTCCCTTCCAGCCCACACACACACACACACACACACACACACACACACACACACACACACACACAGAGTCCCACAAGCCCCTTAACCTGAGCACATGGCCACACCCATCAGCGCAGCCTCCAGAGCAGTGTTTCTTAAACTTTTTAAGACTGAGGAACACCAAACAATTTTTTTTATGAGGAACACCAAAGATTGGGGGTTTGGGGTTTTTTTTTTTTGGCTTAACAAAAGGGGGGGGTGTTATTGAGCGCAAAAAAAAAAAGGGTCGCCTGCCCCTTTAAGGGTGGCCATTTTGAACTGTTGCTCTCCGCGGCACACCAGCATGCACAACTGCCAGTAAGAGAACCAGCTCTAAGCTCTGACTATAAAATGCTTCGGCCCCCAATACTGCCATAAAAGAAGAGTGGGATCACACCCAAAACGTCCAGACAATCGGTCTGACCAGTCCCTATTGCCACAGCAACAGGGCCACTTGATTCCATTTACAACTGGTTCTCACGAAGTATTTTAATTCTATACCGGAATAATGTAACCCTCCCAAGAGCCAGGGCAATCAAAACCAGAAAACCGGTTTTTGTCACCAGTTAGGAGACGGCTGATCTCGCCATTAAGGGATTTCATAAGGTGCCCCCTTGTGGCTTGAATCGCTGGGGTTTACACGCTGTCCATGGAGACCATCGTCTGAGACAACACACCTGGCATGACATGAAAGATCAGCCGGCCCTGAGGGTGGGGTCACTCAGAAAAAAACCCCTAATTGTATGTACTGCTGTACACCGCAACTATTTCAGTCAACACAGTTTGGGTACGTTACCCGCTGCACAGCTAAAAACGCCGCTTGCCTTTGTCCCCTGTGCCAAAAGTAGCTTGCGAGCTGGCTAGGTTTTCAAAGCTCTCGCTTCCTTATTGCAGATAGAAATAAAAGCACAAGGATGCAGGAAATTAAAGAACTTGAAAGGAACTTACACAGTTTAATAGAAAACATTCCTCCCCCATTTATCTGCGAGAAGCCAGGAGGGGTGGTGGTGGTAAGTCCATACAAAACCTGCGTTTTTACGCCTGCCATTTCTGTACCAGGCCTGGTGAGGCACAGCAGTGATTCGACTCGCTTCCTGGAGTTCTGGGTTCAAAGCCTGAGTTCAAAAAAGGATGAATTTGGTCTTTTTTTCCTACCATCATTACGTAAGATCATAAGAACAGCCATTACTGGTCAAACCAGCGGTCCATCTAGCCCTGCTGTCTCCAGAGACTAGCCAATGCCAGGTGGTTCAAAGGCAATTAACAGAACAGGACAATCAGGGAGTGAACCATCCCGTCATCCAGTCCCAGCAGCTAGCAGTCAAAGGCGAGGCACACCCAGAACATGGGGCTGTGTCCCCGCCATGGCTAGCAGCCACTGATGGACTTAGCCTCTAGGAACTTATCTAATTCTATTTTGTACCCAGTTATACTTCTGCCTTCACATCATCCCCTGGCAGGGAGTTCCACAGGTTGTGCGCTCTGCAAAGAAGTACTTTCTTTTGTTTGTTTTAAACTTGCTGGCTATTAATTCCATCGGGTGCCTCCTGGGTGTTGTCTACATGAAGGCATAAATAATGTTTCCTTATTCATTTTCTCCACACCATTCACGGGTTTCATAGACCTCTATCATATCCCTCTTTAGTCATCTCTTTTCCAAGCTTAACCATCCCCGTCTTTTTAATCTGGCCTCTTATGGAAGCCATGATTCACTTTTGTTGCCCTTCTCTGTACCTTTTCCAAGTCTAATAGACATTTGTTGCAATGAGGCGACCAGTATTCGGGCATAGTTTCTGCTCCGAGACCCAAGTCTGGATTCTGGCACATTGGCAGAAGTGTGCCAGGAGACCTCTCGTTGTTTACAATCACCCTCCTCTGCAAAAAATTGTGCCCACCTCTGGGGCCAGTGTTTTAAGAGTTTAAAAAAAACAGGGAGAGGCGAAACGGGACTGTATTCAACCGAAAAGGCAGCATACAACAGCCATCATCACAACGGAACACTCGTCCTTCAAAAGTCATTCCAAAAGCCCCATTCATAAGGGGGAAATCACAGCCAGATTTTTTTTTTTTAATCAATAGCTTTATCTGCTCAGTGACCAGTAGGGAAGAGAAATGGGGGAAGGTTTGTTTTACCCTGTTAAGCTGTCCGCTGCAATATGCCGGTAGGTGATGAGTCCCTCAGTGGAGCATTGATTTTCAGAGTTAATAAAAAGAAACCGATAGGAAACAGCGAATTATGAAAATAAAGACAAATGGGCAATGTGGGTACCCTAAACTGAGTTGGTTGTGTTTCTCCCCAACTTTGTTTGGTTTTGTTTTCAGGAGGGATGTAAGAACCGCCTTAATTGGTTAACCTATTAAACAATTTGTTTAATCAGTTAACCACCAGCCACAGGTGGGGGCCTGCTCCAGCCCCTGCTCTGCTGCTCCGGCCCCCCAGGCTGCTCCAGCCCCACCAACCTGCCACGGCCGGGGTCCTGCTGGGCAGGCCGCTGGGGTAGGTGGCTGCTGCCCCTGGCCTGGCCTGGCCCTCTGGTTAACCTGGTTACCTGCTAAGACTAATGCTTACCGGGTAACTGGTTACCCAATGAACCAGTTTTCACTCCGCATTCCTCAGAGTTTTAAAACAATACTCCCTCATATGAGACTCTCTCCCCTAATTAAATGCTCTAATTAAAAAGTGGCATGCTCCATAAAATTACCATGCCTTTGAAAGTTGATTTTCGATCTGGAGGGCAAATAGCGCCAATAAGAAGCTGAAAGATGATGGTTCTGCCTATTCAACGTTTAAAAAAAAAAAAAAAAAAAAAAATCAAACTTGCCGCTTGGCTCTGGATGGAAAAGCTTTGAACTGTGACTGGGGGCATTTGGGCAGATAAGACACAAAGCAATATTGAGATTTCATGCTCGGGGGTGGGGCGGGGGTTAAGGAAACAACCTGAAAGGTAAAAGGAAAAAAAGTTTGTTTGTGCAGCACCCACCAAACGCAGCTTTTTACATCCAGCGGAACAACATGAAAGGCAAATTGATGTTTACGGGCATTTTAAGAGATGGGTTTAAACCGGGGGTAGTGATTCCTGGCGGTAGTGGTGGGTTTTTTTTGTTTTGTAAGCACAACATCCCCTAGTGTGTTTATTGCAGGATCAAGTGGAGGAGGAGACCCGTCTAGTTCCCCTGCAGCAAACAGGCCAACAACCTGTCTTTACAGAGAGCTCTTTGCTCTGAGGAAATGCTCAGATTCCGGGAACGGGACAGGTCTCTGAAGCAGGTGTCCTGCCAGTTCTACTGCAATACGAACCGGCTGCATTATCCTGAAACCGTAAATAATTATGTGAGCCGACTAGCCACGCCCAGCCAGCCAAACAGCCACACGTGGCTGGCGGCTAGTGTTTGGACACCGCAGCTCTCAGCATTGCCGTGTTATCGGTCAGTCTCTTTCCCAGGAGACTGGCAAAGACGGGCGCAGTGCTAGCACATAACCCAACAAGCCCTCAAACACAAAGGCTGCCTAAGACCAGAGCAGGGAAGCGTCACAACACAGCGATGGGCAATTGCTTTATCCATTTTCAACACCCCCAGCGCCAGGGACGTGAATAGAGATGGTCACCCATCTTGGAGGCAGTGCGGTCCCCATTACATCAGTGCAGCTCCCATTAGCGTCAGGTAGAGCAGTGCAGGCACAACAGGGAGGACACCTGGGCCGATCCGAATTTTAGGTCACCTGTAACAGTGTAACAAGCAAGCCCAGATTCTCCACAGCTGGATGAGGGACAGGCTGAGTCTTCCCGCCACGTGGTGCCCAGTCAAAGGGCCAGAGCCGGGGGGAGGGACCCCGAAAGCCACAGTTCCACCGGGGAGAAGGGTCCCCCAGGAGCAGATGCCGTGGGACACAGCTGATGGGCCCCTCGCCAACATCCACGCCAAAGGCCGGGGAGCTCGCCTGAGTAACTAGCAGGGTAGCCACTGCAGCTCGTGAAGGCGCAACTGAGCCACTCCGGGTACAAATCTGCCCCCATTCGGGATGTAAAATCCCGTGTAATTGGTTCACTGGTTAACAGAGTATTTAACCAGTTAAACAATTACATGGGGGGGCTGCTCCAGCCTGGGTGGGCTGGAGTGCCCCCCCGGCCGCTGGGGGGGGGCTGCTCTGGCTGGGCTGGAGCAGCCCCCACCCGCAGGGGGGACGCCCCCCTGCCTGTAGCGGGCGGGCAGCTGCTTCAGCCGGGTAACCAGAACTTGTAAGCCTCACCCGTTAAAGGGAAGGCTTACCAGTTAACCATTAGCACCCCTATAACCCATGGTGACGTACCTGGCATCAGGCCTCTGCTGCCTCTACCCGCTATCCCGGCTACGCTGCTATTTACACCTGAGAGCAATCCGGAGCGTGCGCCCACAAGCAGAGGAGCCCCATCCCTATTCGTCAGGCAAATACGCTTGGCCCCGCCCCCAGGACGGTCTAAGATGCACTACAGCCCATGGAGCTGTCCAGAATTAGGCCCCGGAAGATGACTTCAGGACAAATCAGTGCCCCATCCCTCTGGGAGGCCGCTCAGGGAGCGGACCAGAATCTCCCCCACGGTTACTAGGACAACTTGAATCTTTTCCTTTCCAGCTTTCGGCATGTTTCAGCTCTATCTTTAACACCCAGGGAGCACACAAGGTCCAGTTTCGTTTCCCTAGATCAGAAAAAAAAAGGGGGGTCATGCACAACTTGTCTGCGCAGATTTTACCATGAACATGGGCAGTGGTTTTGACTCTGAACCTAAACTACAAAATACCAACCCAAAACTATGCTTTACACAGCCGGGTGCAATTGTATAGTATTATTCCATACACCTCTAAACGGTACTGACTTTGAGGGCAAAATTCATACTACTCAGGTGCAAAGATTCTTTAACTGCTTTTAACTCCATTTTTAATTGGCCCACAGATCAGTCTTCACAGGGGGATAATCATTAGGAAAGTTGGGGGGGTTTTACTCTAGCGACGTATCAAAAGGTTTGCAGCTTTTTGTTGGGAAATGTACATTTTGATTTTGATTCAAATGGACGGAACAACAATTCATCACTGATCTGAGACCAAGCACAGAACCTTTCAGCAAGTGATGATCCTGTTCATGTACCACCCCAGAGGGCGGTAACAGAAATCTCACACAACCATCAGCGAGGATACTTGCTACCAAGCAAACGTTCGTCATTGCTCCTTCCTAATAAATTAGTTGCTATGGCTATCACACCGATTCGACCCTTTGCGGCAGTCTCGAGCGGGAGGGGGTGGGTTTTTATGGTAAAGGAACGCTGATTTAATCACAGCTCTCTGACCGGTGGCAGCAGCGCTAGAAAAATGAAAAATATTCATGAAACCCCACAGAAAAAAATCAATGGGTTCAGGTTCAAATGTGATTATACTGTAGTTTTTTTTTTTTTAATAGGCTCTTCAAGATTCCAGTGCAAACATGGGTTAGCAAAAGTGTAACTTATAGCTCTTGTTCTTTCAGGGTTTGTAAGTCACCAACTATTTTGGAGGACTTACAATTCCCAAACCACCAGAAATGGGAACTTGACAGCAGATTTCACCATTGCAAACCGAAAGAACATCCAGACTGGGTCAGACCAAACGCCCCATCTGGCCCAGTGTCCTGTCTGCTGATTTGCCAATGCCAGATGCCCCAGAGGGCACGAACAGAAACAAGGAATCATCAAGTGATCCCTCTCCTGATACTCATTTCCAGACTCTGACAAACAGAGGCTAGGGACACCATTCTTACTCACTCTGGCTAGAAAGTATTGACGGACCTAGCCTCCATGAATTTATGTAGCTCCTTCTTGAACCCTGTTAAAAGTCCTGGTCTTCACAACAGCCTCTGGCAAGGAGTTCCACAAGTTGACTGTGCCAAGAAGCAGACATGTTTCCAATTCCAAGGAGAGCTGAAAACATGCACAGTGATTGCTCGGTGTCATCTGTTCCCAATGTGTGCTGCTGGGAATCTCATCTAGTCAGTTCTCATTACTGCATTGGTCGCTACGCGCAAGGTCTAAGGCAACGATGGGGCTGGAGCACTCCAAACTGTCAAAGGGAGCTCTTAGTGTTCAACTTTTGACAGAATGTAGTCTTTGGGGTCTCCTCCAGCTTTGGGCAAGACCACACTGATAGCTATAGGGGGGGGTTCTTCTTGCTCAAGGCCTCACTGAAGTCTAAGGGAAAACTCCAGTTGACTACAATGGGTTCAGGATTTCATCCCAGATCTGATACCTGGCAGCTGAATGGTTTTTAGCTGTTCCCTAAAGATGGCCAGTCTGCCTGCTAGCTCCTGTCCAAAGAGGCCTATCAAATCATGACTCACTGAAAACAAAAAAGATTATGGAAGAGGAGACATCCAGGCACTTGCTGACGTCCATACAAATTGGGGGCATCAATGCCCTTTGACCAAAGTCCTCCCCGCCACCCACCCTGGGAGCGACCAGACCTCCAACACAGGATAAGGGATGTCCTGAAGGTAGACAAGAGGGGTGGGTTCTGACCTGGCTTAGGGGATAGGACAGTGGTCTAGACAGCACAGGGTCATGGGCTCAATTCCCACCCACCCACACTGCAAGTGACCAGACCGCCAACACAGAATAAAGGCATTGATGCCCCCTGCTAAGCAAATTTTTGGTTTTGGCAATTCTAGGAGAGTTCCCAAAATAGCAGGAGAAATTAAATAGTATTTCATTTAGCAATTGCGGGTGCTCTTTTCCCTCGTCGGACTGTGAAGAGCGTAATACTATCATTAAGAAAAAAAAAAAAATCAATGAGATTCTGGGGAATGTTTTTCTTCCCTGTCAACCTCCATGCCTCTCTTGTAAAATACCTACAAATCTGTCAACTCACAGCCCGCCTTCAAACACCCTCCTACTGCTCACCTCGTCTCTTAAAACTGAAAACACTCCAAGACAGAACCATCCTCTGGGTCTCTCCGTCCCCTCTCACACCACCAACCCCACAGATAGCGAGAAGAAGAAAGGCAAAGAGGGTAAACGAGGGAAAAACAAGAAAAGAGGAGACACAGCACAGGAAAGGAAAAACAACGGACGGAAAGAACAAAGAGAAGAGAGATGTCCTTGCAATCTAGGAAAAGAATTCGGAGATTCTTTCCAACCTGCTAAACTGTAGCAGGAAGACGGGCAGAAGGGAGAAAAGACCAAAAAAGGCAGAAAAATCCAAGCGAATTGGAAACAGAGAGAAGTAGAAATGCAAAGGGAAGACAGACAAACAAAGCTCCACGCGTTTTTTTCAGCAAATCAAGTGGTTTCTTCAATTTTACAGTAGCTCCCTAATGCATCTCTTACAGTTGTGAGTGGGCCGGGGAAAGGCACTGGAGAAGGTCATTGCTGCAGAAACGGAGTCTTATAGCTTCGTAATACTCCTGCTAAGCATGTTTTTTGTTCACGTTGACACAGCACAGCAGGTATGGGAAATTCTAGGAGAGTTCCCAAAATAGCAGGAGAAATTAAATAGTATTTCATTTAGCTATTGCGGGTGCTCTTTTCCCTCGTTCAATTGTGCAGAACGTAATACTATCATTAAGAAAAAGATCAAGGAGATTCTGGGGAATGTTTTTCTTCCCTGTCTGCACAGCTGATATGGAGAAAAGCCCTTCAGAATACCAGCTGTCAGACAGTTGGGTTCCAAGGTAAGAATTAATTCTATCATAACCAATACCCCAGTTTCAGAGAGCAAAATCCACCGTCACTCCAGCAATAAACAGCATTCGTCTGAATGGTAAACCAGAATTAAACGGAGGAAGGAATCAACTTGGCAAAAAGATTCCTATCTCCTGATATCATCGGCATTTTTGCATTACAGCAAGATGGCCACTTTCAGCCAGAGTCGGAAAGAGGTGGACTGAATTATCATTCGCATTGTACAACTCAGACGTGATCATATCAGACTGCGGAAAACCTGGAAAACCAAGAGACAGGAAGTGTAATTTTTTTTTTCATTACACAGAATTCAGCCATTCCTTTTTTTCCTATCAGTTGGGATGTTTCCAGCAAGACTCATTTCTTTTGAAGTCAACCTGTTACCACAGAACCTCAGAATTACAAACAGCAGAGTCACATACCACCAGGTCAGTGGAACCAGAACTATGCAACCAGGCACCCGCAGAGACACACAGAAATACAGAAAAGTGCTGTAAACTACATAACCTCCTAAAAAGTAATGGGGATTTTTTTTTTAAATGGACAAAGTAAGAAAACTGTGTGCTTCATTTAAATTAAGATTGCTAAAAGCAACATTTTTCTTCAGCTCAAAAAAGGTATCTTGGCACTGGAAAAAGTTCAGAAAAGGGCAACAAAAATGATTAGGGGTTTGGAACGGCAGCCATGTGAAGAGAAATTAAAAAAACTAGGACTTTTCCGCTTAGAAAAGAGGAAACTAAGGGGGGATAGGATGGAGGTCTATAAAATCATGACTGGTTGGAGAAAGTGAATAAGGAAAAGTTATTTACTTGTTCCCATAACGTAAGAACTAGAGGTCACCAAATGAAGTGAATAGGTTTAAAACAAACCAAAGGAAGGTTTTGGTTTTCTTCATGCAGCGCACAGCTAACCTGTGGAACTCTTTGCCAGAGGATGTTGTGAAGGCCAGGACATGAACAGGGGTTCAAAAAACAGATACATAAATTCATGGACGATAGGTCCATCAAGGGCTATTAGCCAGGGGTGGGCAATAATTTTTGAAAGGGGGCCACTTCGTGAATTTCAGAAGCAGTTGCAGGCTGCCCCGAAAGGGGCCAGGAGACTGAGTGACCCTGATTGGCCTGAGGGTGGGGGAGCATGTGAAGTTTTTACCCCTGACCCCCACACTGCAGGGGCGCATGGCGCTGAGAGAGAACCGCCAGCTGTTTTGAGAAGCTGGAGATTCCATCTAGGTGCTGCACGCTCCTGGCGGTGTGAGGGACTTCACATGCTTCCCCGCCTGCAAGCCCTGAATGGCCTGGGGGTCAGGGGAACGCATGAAGTCTTTGCCCTGCCCCGACAAAGGAAGGAAGGAAGGGAAACTGATTGGTGGGGAGGGGGAAGGACTTTAGGGAAATATGCTCGCTCTCTCTCTCTTTTTGTCTCTCCTCCCAGACAGACTCTCTCTGGGGACCCTACGTGCGCATCCTACCACACAGCACCTGCATCAGGAGGGGGCTGGACGGGGGCTTTCCCCTTTGATCAGAAGGTGCCGCACCACTGGGAACGGTCTGGGGGCGGTAGAGCAGGCAAAGTCTCTCGCTCCACACCCCGCCCTGCCAGGGGCGTGCGGTTCCCTCTGGTGCTGCGCGCCCCTGGTGAGGGAGGAGACTTCGTGCTCCCTCGTCCCCAGGTCTCGATTGGCCTGGGGGCAGGGGAGCGGCAGGGTGGTTGTGGGTCAGATCAACCGGCTTGGCGGGCCAGATCCAGCCCACGGACGCGGTCTTGCCCTCCCCTGCCCTGGCCTCTGTTTGTCAGAAGCTGGAAATGGGCAACAGGGGAGGGATCGCTTGATCACTGGCTAAGCAGCAGTTCTGCAGAAAAGGACCTGGGGATTACAGTGGATGAGAAACTGGATATGAGTCAACAGGGCGCCTTGTAGCCAAGAAGGCTAATGGCATATTAGGGTGCATTAGGAAGAGCATTCCCAGCAGATTCAGAGATGTGATTATTCCTCTTTACTCAGCTGGTGAGGCCACATCTGGAGTAGTGTGTCCAGTTCTGGGCTCCAATTACAGGAAGGATGGGGACGCACTGGAGAGGGTCCAGCGGAGGGCAACCAAAATGATTAGGGTGCTGGAGCATATGACCTACGAGGAGAGGCTGAGGGGAGTTGGGTCTATTTAGTCTGCAGAAGAGAAGAGTGAGGGGGAATTTGATAGCAGCCTTCAACTTCCTGAAGGAAGGTTCCAAAGAGGCTGCAGAGAGGCTGTTCTCAGTAGAGACAGATGGCAGAACAAGGAGCGATGGTCTCAACTTGCAGTGGGAGAGGTCCAGGTTGGATATTAGGAAAAACTATTTCACTAGGAGGGTGGTGAAGCACTGGGATGGGTTCCCTAGGGAAGTAGTGGAGTCTCCATCCCTAGAGGTGTTTAAGTCTCGGCTTGACAAAGCCCTGGCTGGGTTGATTTAATTGGGATTGGTCCTGCCTTGACCCTTGACCAAGGGGGCTAGACTTGATGGCCTTCTAAGGTCTCTTCCAGCTCTATGGTTCTATGATTCCCTGCTCATTTCCTCTGGGGCACCTGGCACTGGCCAGTCAGAAGACAGGGCACTGGGCTAGATGAACCTTTAGTCTGACCCAGTCTGGCCGCTCTTATGTGCTTCTCCTGCACAGTAAAGTTTCCAAGCTGCATTGAGCCAATGTTCACTTGTAAACTTTTGCAAGACCCAGCATGACATTTTGTTCAGAGTTCCAAACACTTCAGAGGCTCAAATGCTCCATTTCCTAGATGTTCAGAACTCTGCCCTGCTTCAGGGCTCAGGCCCAAATGTCTCCAGCAAGGCCAGAGTCCGAGAAAGTAACCGCACAGCAGCAGACAAACCCTGGAGGAACAAAAGGGCCCAATTCTCCACTCCTCTAAGGATCCTGCAGACTTTCACCAGCACACAGGGGTGCAAAACACGAGCGTTTTACACCAGTGAAATGGCTACACAAGGAAACCCGGGCAACAGCGTCTCCAGCCCAAAGACAGTGTATCGTTAGCAATTTGCAAAGGGAGGGAGAGAAACACGTTAGCAAAGTGTTTCTAAATGGAGGCTAATTAAAGGATTTCCAGGAGGATTCAGCCTGTTTAGAGTGAGAAGGAAATGCTGTTCTGTGTACAGGAAAGACACCACCATGGGAAGGTTTCTTGAGGGGGCTGTTTTAAAAGTCATGAAATGCAACCAAGAACCGTTCCCTCCGCCTGAGCTTGTTGAGAAGGAAGGAGACGGGCCGGAGCACTCTGCCTGCAGCCACGAGACGCCGCCCTGAGACACCGCATTGTGGAAGCAGCCCCCAGACTTGCCTCCCCCGTCAATGAGCTCGCCTGGCAAACAAAATAGGGACGTTTCTTTGATCACCGGGATACGTCTGGGTGGGGAGGAGCAGCAGGCTGGTCCAGAGAGCAGCGCCTCCGGAGCGGGCTGGGCCGCTGCCCAGTTCCAGAGGGGCAAAACATCAGAGGCCGCTGCAGCTCAGGTTTGCTGCTCCGGCGTCAAACTGTCCCCTCCCGTGACAAGTGGCAGGCGTGGGTGCAGACCACTCAGAGGCGGTACCTGCAGCGTGGCAGGAGGCCCAGACCTAATGGAAACTCACTCGCATCTTGCTCCTAATGTTTGAGGCGGTGGTTCCCCACGGCGTGTGGGCTCCGTGTCTCCCACCCTTACCTACCAGGAGGGAGTTGGCTTTTCTTGGGGTCATTAAGATCCTTGACCTCCTAAAGGGCCACTTGAGATGAACAGGTCCAAAATGTACCCTCCTTTATTAAAAAAAAAAAAAAATCAGGAAAGTCTATTTCTCTGGGCTCTGTTGGCCCCAGATTGCTCATCAGCTCCCATGGTGACACAGACCACATCTGTGTGAGCTCTTGCATGCCTGGGAGCCAGCGGGGGTTGGGAGATGACAACCTGCCCGGTCCTCTGTCTATAAACCTCCTCTGGCCTGCTGCTACAGGGAGCTACCCCCAGCCCTCCTCGTCAGTGAACGGTTACATAGAAGGGGCTGGAAAGGGACTCAAGAGGGAATCCACTGCTCTGCTCAGTGACCAGCCGCCAACCCAAGGCATTGGGTGAGAGCAGCAAAGGGTGGTCTCTCTTCTCCAGGCCTGTGAGCCGACCAGCTACTGACCACAGCAGGACAAGATCGGCTCTGAGGCTCTTGTATATTTCAGGCTCAAAACCGCTGGGGTGGTGGGACAGCGCAACTTTTTCACCTTCTTCCAGGCAAGTACTAAGCAGCTGCATAGAGCAAGATTGAGCCCAAGCCCACAGCTGTGTTAATTTCATTTGGAGACGATGAATCCAGCCGAATCCAATTTTAAGACTGAAACAAATTCGCCAATTGAATCTGTGCGGGGTGTTGTGGGGGTTTTTTTAAATCTAAATTAGGTTTTTTTAATTCATTACTTTCCACGGCAATGGGTAAAAACAAATCTCACCTCGCCAGGTTTTTAAGTTGAGCCATCTCAAAGGCAGCTAATTAGCCAAGACGCTTAGAGAGTGCACGTTAAGAAAAGACAGCGGCTTGCATTTTGTTATGGAAGCAGATGGCAACCAAGTATTTTATACCCTGAAGGCTGCATCAGCAATTTCTCCACCCGCCTGTATCTGAACACAAGAGGACTGTGGATCCGCAGGAACAGGGACCGGGGTAAGCCTGGCAGATTGTACGGCAAACACACCAGGAACAGGCGACTGAAGCTAGTAAAGAACGTCTCCTCCGCTCACCCCCTGAGCTTGGATTTATTTAAGTCTTGGAGCAATGAGACATCGTCTTGCACAAGGCAGTCCTGGTCCAAGATGGAGGTTCCTAGAGGTCTCCACAAAACGAACTCCTCATCAGCCCTGTTCTGGCTGGACTGTGTGGTGGAGAGGAGGCATTTTCTCACTGCCACCAGTGCCACCGTGGGGGGTGAGGGGGGCGCGTTTGGTTTTCTCGTTTCCGTTCTCTGTGTGACGACATTGGGAGGGGATTAGCTAAACGGCAAGCCAGAGGGAAGGGGGTCTTACACGGTTTACTCCTGGACACGAACCTTCCAACGACCGACCGGGTCCCAAATTGGCCCTTGATGCTTTGGTGGCTCTTTCAGGCCCTGACAGAAAAAGGGAGACGTCGTTCCCCATCTGTTTCGCGCAGGGGTGGGCAAATACCCCAGCCTGCGAGCCGGATCCAGCCCCCCAGGCTGAGTCCCCGGCCAGCCGCCCCCACTGTATTTACCTGCACCTCAGCAGGCAGGGGCGAGTGCCACTCCCATGGGCTGCCAATCACCGTTCCCGGCCAATGGGAGCTGCACAAAGCACTGTCCCAGTCCACGCTGCTTCCCGCAGCTCCCATTGGCCAGGAACAGCGATCGGCAGCCAATCACCTGTACCTGGGGAAGTCCCGGTAAACAGAGCGGCAGCGACCCACAAGAGGCTAACCCCGGGGAACTAGGGATGTTAAATATCGATTAAAAAAGTCGAGTAACCTCAAGAATTCTTATCGGTTACTCGACTATCCTCTAGACCTATAGCAGCACAACTACACTGGTCAGGGGCCTGAAAACCCCCCGAGCCACAGCTCGTAGAATCATCAAATCCCAGGGTCGGAAGAGACCTCAGGAGTCATCGAGTCCAGCCCCCTGCCCAAAGCAGGGCCAACCCCAACTCAACCATCCCAGCCAGGGCTTTGTCAAGCCAGGACTTAAACATCCCTAGGGATGGAGATTCCACCCCCCGCCTAGGGAACCCATCCCAGTACTTTCCCACCCACCTAGGGAAATTGTTTTCCCTAAGATCCAACCTAGTCCACCACCACTGCAACTTGAGACCGTTTCTCCTCGTTCTCCCATCTGCCACCACTGAGAACAGCCTCTCGCCAGCCTCTTTGCAACCCCCTTCAGGGAGTAGAAGGCTGCTACCAAATCCCCCCTCACTCTTCTCTTCTGTAGACTAAACAAACCCAAATCCCTCAGTCTCTCCTCATAGGTCATGCGCTCCAGCCCCCTCATCATTTTGGTCACCCTCCACTGGACCCTCTCCAATGCGTCCACATCCTTTCTGTGATGAGGGGCCCAGAACTGGACACAATCCTCCAGATGTGGCCTCAGCAGTTACACCAACCTCATGCCTAGAGCAGAAAGTGCTCTAGCAGGCGAGCATCTTCCACCAACACAGCTACTGCCTCTTGGGAAGCTAGACTGGCTGTGCTAAGACAAGCTCTCCCGTAGGTGTAGGCAGCTTTGAACTGGTTAGCGGAGGGGGGTGCAGGGAAGCTCTCAGTTGGGGATAGAGATGTTAAATATCAGTTAACTGAATAGTCGAGTAACCTCAAGAATTCTTATTGGTTAGTCAATGAGTCTATAAGTGCCCAGGGGCGGGACCAACAGCCAGTGTGCTCCGGCCCCACTCCTAAGGAGCCCCCTGCCACTCTGCGCTGCTGCCTCTGTATCAGAGGCAGCAATGCAGGGTGCCAGGCGGGAGCTGGTCCACCAGAGGAGCCAGTTTAGAAACCAGCTGCTCTCGTGGACCTGCTGCCTGTTGCCCTGTGCTGCTACCTCTGATAAAGAGGCAGCAGAGCGGGGTGGCAGCAGCCCCTGTGCGGGGGGGTGTTTAAGCTCCCAGACCCAGTGTAAGCCAAAACTGAGCCGGGCAGAGACGCAGCAGGGGTAGGTCCCAGACCCGTTTCAAGCCAGGACAGAGCCGGGCTGCTGGCCAGCCTGCTAAACAATCAACTGGCAAGTCGGGGAGGGAAATGCGTGTAGTCTAGAGCATTAACCGATACGTTTTTGCTTATGGGTTTATCAGTTAATCGACTACACTATTACATCTCCACTGGGGGACAGTGCAGGAATCTTCATTATCGCTCAAACAAGCAGAGGGGGGAGAGAGGCTGTATCTGTGCCGCACAAACCACAACGTTTAAAGGAATAGCCCCAGAAAAGGCCAGCGAGGGGCACCAAACCGGGAAGGAAGGGCCGTGGGTGGGGGATTTGCAGTATAAAAACCCTCCCTAATTGGCTAATTACCACACCACAGACCCACCCACCGGTGCCGGCACAATTTTATTAGAGGGGTGCAGAAAGCCGGTAAAACTGGAAACCCCGTAAATGAGGGAAACCGCTTCAAACTGGGCGGGGGGGCTGTTTCACCTCCAATCCCCCTCGTTCCGGCACCGCTCCCCTAACGGTAAAGCCGGGAACTATATAACTGAACATAGGTGGCAAATCCAGAGAGGGGACAAACCTGCTTCCCTTTTCTTTTTTAAAAAATATGAAAGTAGCAGCCGCCACGCAGCTCCCAGACTGTGCCGTATCTCCATACGGCGGGTCAGGCAGTGAGCCAACCTGGCCACGGGGGACGGGAAATGCAAAAATAAATGCTCTGGTTGCTTGTTAGATGAAGAGTTAACACTGCAGCTGGTTTAGGCTCTGTCTAAAGGGTTTACTAAACCCAGAATGGCAGCCAGGGTGTTAAACTCCTACACCGGGTGGTTCAAAGGCAGCTTTGCAGGGCTGAGCCACTGGGGAATACACCGTTCGTCTGCAGCGTGACCTTTGCACGAGGCTTGCAATTCAGTAGAAAAACGGTTTTCCAAGGCACCCTCGCTAATCGCAGCCATAAGGGTCTCTACACTGCCATGCCGAAACGGCACTATATTTGGCTATTGGGATGGGGCTTCTGCAAAGGTTCCCAAGGACAAAGTCACCGGGCAGTTCCCAGGAATCTCTCTCTCTCTCACACACACGTACGTACGTGTGCTCAGAAGCCATTTACAAATTTCCATTCAGCTCTTCTTCCTTTAGCAAGCGGCTTAGCCCATGCGCTTACGGCTTTTAAGGACAAAAGGGACCATTCTGATCACTTAGCCTGGCCACCCACATAACCGACACTCCACAATTTCAGCATCGAGCTCTCTGGTTGAACTAGAGCATCTGGTTAGAGAGCAAGACTCCAAGAGAGGGAGAACTGACCCCCTACCTTGGTAATCCGTTCTACCGGCTAACAACCCTCCTGGTTAAAAACACCTGCCTCCTGGTGCCAGTCTGAATTGACTGATTTCACCTCCCAGGCATCAGGTCTTGTCGTACGTTTATCCACTACATGGAAGGGCCCTTATCAGTTCTCCCTCACTTAGTTTTCAGGCTAATGGGTATGTCTACATTAGCACCCCAATGCTGCAACTGTGTCGCTGTCAAGCAGACACATACTGCAGAGACAGAAGGCATGCTTCCATCAGTAAATCCAGCTCTAGGAATCGCAGTCGCTAAGTCAATGGAAGAAATCGCCCCTCGACCTAGTGGGATCCACACCCAGGTTTAGGTCGGCTTACTTATATTGTTTACAGAGCAGAACATTTTTCACCGCGCTGAGCAGTATAGCTAAGCCAACCTGCCTTGGAAGTGTAGACAAGCCCCAGAGCAAATCCAGATCTGTCTTTGTGCTGTGCTGCCATGCCAAGCTCACTGGAGTTCGTTCGTATCAGGGACGTTAGATCACGTGGGTTTTAGGAACTGTGTAGCCGCCACAAGTTTTAGTCAGTTACATGGTTACTAAAATAGACCCGGGGGCGCGGCCAGCAGCCAGTGCACTCCTAGGCCAACTGCGGGGGAGCCCCCTGCCACCCCATGTTGCTGCCTCTGTATCAGAGGCAGCAGCCCCTGTCCGCAGGGGGGCCCAGCTCCCCGCAGGCAAAGGTTGCTCCGCCATCCCATGGCAGCAGGGCAGATATAGAGGCAGCAGTGTGGAGGGTGTGGGGGGGCTCCTGCCTGCCCCCCGCACTGCTGCTTCCATGGGAAGCAGCGAGGAAGGGGGCAGTACCACAGAGCTGGTCCCCACAGGCACCGGCTCCCACCTCCCCTCCTCTTGCACCTCTGATACAGTTTTGATTAACCAACAAGCACAGGCTTATCAGTTAATCGTTTAAACGTCTATACCCTCCCATCCCCAGTTCATCTCTACATGGCGGAGTGGCTACACTTTGATGTTGGCTGCTCAACATTTTCTCCGTGTAAGAAAGAGGAACAAGGTCATTGTAACCCAAAGCGCATTAAAAAATGTTCCCACCACGCAGCGGGGGAGTCAGTCTCCATCATCTCCTCCTCAGATGCCACCACGCCTGGAAACTAAGAGCATATAGCGTTGTCCAAACAACTCCGCCTTTTACAGGAGTCCAGAGCTCAGATTGGCCGGGCTTCTATCCCACGAGAAGCCTTTAGTGTCAAGCCCAGAGCCCCCACGAAGGCCCAAATGGAGGCGTGTGCCATTGGCACAGGACGGAGGAGACGACCCAAGAGGACTCTTCCATCCATGATTCTGCTAGCACACCGAGTTCTTTGTTTCCTACTCCCCACCCGCACGTGGCAAATGACTTCCTTCTTTGGAGGGGTCTGGCCAACATGCAACAGAAAGGTGAGCAAAGCGCGGGAGCGCCAGAGAGAGTTACGGGGGAGTCAGGAGGCCACCCTCAGCCCTGCGATAGCCGCCTAGCTCCTGAGTCTGTACGTTCATCTCCCTTCCAACTGCCCAACGAAGCTGGCAAACGACAATCTTTCCACTTCGAATGCAAGCTCTTCAGGGCAGGGACCCATAAAGCACCTCCTCCACTCTCGGGTGAACACCACATGGAACAACTGAACTGCGGCATCCCACTGCTAAGTCTGATAGAAGCTTCCCTCGTGAACTGAACACATTTCTTTGTAGGGAGGCGGGTTGTTTTACATCAGCAGTTCCTTTTTCTGAGTGGTGGTCTGATACCGGATAGGGACGCAAGAGCGTAGTCGATTAACCAGTTAACCGATAAGCAAAAGCTTATCGGTTAAAGCTATAGACTACACGCATTCCCCCCCCCAGTAAATTTTTTTTAGCAGGCTGGCCAGCAGCCCAGCCCAGTCCCAGCTTGCGCCAGGTCCGGGACCTACCCCACTGCGGCTCTGCATTTCAAGTGTAATAGGAGCCAGGCACCTCTGCATTTTAAATGTATTAAGACCTCAGCGGCTCTTACTACATGTAAAAGGCAGAGTCGCAGCACAGGTGGCTTCGGAGCCGGCGTGAGCCAGGACTGCTCAGTCCCGGCCTGAGTCAGCTCCCGGAGCTACCCCATCTGCAGTTCTGCCGAGCGGTGCTTATCGACTAATCATATAGTCAATACAAATGGCATTGACTATATGATTAGCCAGATAATCGCATTTTAACATCCTTAGCCTGGGAGCTGGTTTAAAGTATTCTATCAGACCAAAAAAAGAAAAATCCTTATAGCCCATACTGACTACCATTATAAAGGTGTTAAACCAAACACATTTGAATTTCAGAGTCCTATATTAAGCTCTTATAGTGCATGAATCACGGATCTAAGGTGCGTTGGTTACACTGAAGAAATTTGCTTGAAATATAGGACTGAAGATGACAGCACACCTCTCAAGATAAGACAACACAGAAAAGTTTGGTGTCAAAGCAATAACGCAAGGAAACATTTTGTACCCGAAGGAAAGAAAAAAAAAATCCCACAATCCTATCCCCATCACACAAGCCTAATATTTTAATTTGATTGTATTCCCACATTTCCACCACTCATTCTGGCCCTGTATATGTATTTTTGGTTGGATAAATTGCAAACGATTCTCTCTTTGGAGAAAATCCAAAATTTGTCTCATTAAATCGCGCCCTGCAATATAATCAGCCACCTTGATTGATTGCAGACATCTGAAGTTTGATTTCTTACACACACCAATTCTGGAGTAGGTCACCGAGCTATGTTCAGAGTCATGTCAGCACCATCTAGACAAGCCATTAAAAACAGGATGCGATGATCGTCAACGTCAAGTTCGTTGCCCAAAGACAGCGAGGGAACCGTGAACAACGTCTGTCATGACACGGCCGCTTCAGTTTCAGTTGTGGCCAGTGACGCTCTTTACCAGTCACTTCATTAGTTAAAAAAAAATTGGTTGAAACTCTATGGGCAGAGCAAAATCTATATTTAGCTCCAATGCGGTAACTGTCCTAACCCCAGCGCATCTGTAGCATGGAATCTCTCAGAGCTGGTCTACGCTACTACTGGCAGTCATGCTTTCAATGGCAGTTAGGACGCGTTGTTCAAAAATCGCATCTTTTTGTTATATCGCCCTGCCTCAGGCCAACCTGCTTCTCCCTAGCAGGCTGAAAACAGTGCCCACGTCCTGCAGCTACCCTGACTTGCCAAAAAACAAGGGCTAAAAGAAGAGACTCACTTATGGCTCATGGAGCACAACTCCTAGGATACTGGACTGATCAAATTAGCTTTTCAACTCTATACAGCATTAAACGCAGGAAGCTAAATTTCACAATGCCATATGCAGGTTCAGCTCCCACTGATTTCAACAGACACTGCCTTTGTATCAGTCAGAACAGAATTTGATTCAAGAGGTGGGAAATTTAAGGGCTCAAAGCCCACTGAAATCTACAAAAAGACTCATTAACTTCAATAGGCTTTGGCTCATACCCTTAGCAAAAAACGGAAACTGAATGTATTGATTGAAACACTGAGCCTGGCCGTTTGGGTGTTGCTGTAATACAACTACATAATATTCCAGTATGAACCTTCCCTGAGATTACCTGTCTTCCATTATCTGTAATGGATTTCTCATCAGTACCACAAACACACACACACACACACACAAACACAAACACACCACACACACACACACAATCTTCCACACTAAATGAGAGCGGTTTGCTAGTGTTCTACATCAGAGCTTGCTTTTGCCACCTCTGAATGTGGAACTATTCCAGACTGCGAAACACACGTTGTAGTCTTGGCAAAATACAAATCGGCACTCTGTCAAAACAGAAAAATAACACAGGAGCTGATCTGTGAACATTAATCCACTGCAGTCAAAGAGGAGACAATTTTCCCTTGAGAAAGTCATACATTAAAAGAAAAAAAAGATTAATGTGACTTTGAAATATCACAAGCACTGTTTATCTTCCTACTGCCACAGCAGATCTATTTTTTTTCATACAAAGAGCCTTAAAATTCAGTCTCTACTGTTCGTTTGCTTCAGATGTACAAACACAGGCATACTAAAATCCTAGAGTACAGCAAAAATAGATATAACGTAGCCTCGTTTTTCTCAATATACAGTTTGAGAATTACTGAATAATTTCTTGATTTAAAACTTATGATTTCTAATTGCTTTCACTGATATAATCTCTGCTAATTAAACTCAACATAGATGCATGTTACTGTGCATTCCCAGATATTTTAGTAATTTGGCCACATACAAAAAGTTCATTCCTTAAAGGTTCTGTGTCAGTGGTAAATCAGTGTACTTAAAATTTTCTTGCATCAGACATATATTTTAGCAGCAGATACAGTGCAAATGTCCCGTGATAGATACATTCAGAAATGAAAACCTCTCCCATTACGAGGCACAATGAAAATGTTATACAAGCTTAATAAAAAGCAGACTGTTGCATGAAGATAATATCCAACGTTTAAAAACAGAGTTACTCTTACAGGTTACATGAAAAAGAAGCAACACTGAGACGCGAGGCTGATAAAAAAAGCTTGCCACCTCATTTATAATCTCATTTTCCTCCTACACACATCCCCATAGATCATGAATATACATTCATAATTATAACACTCAAAAGTTTACATTCAGCCATAACATTTACAATCAATACTCTTAAAATGACCTTTAATAATAATGAGCTACTGTCTGGCACACATTAATTTTTTATTACAAATACTGGATTACAAAATGTTCAAACTAACCTCTTTACAAAAAATACATCATTACATTTTTTCTTGAACAAAAGCAATGTCTCATTTGGCTCTTAAGGACCGTAGACTATATACCCCATCCATTATTATTATTACTATTATTATTAATAAAACATTTGGCTTAGGAATGGGGGGGGCATTCTCCAGGGATAACTTTAGGAAATTTCTCTTAGGAGATGGGATTGAATGGGGCTATGTTTTCAATCAATGTAAGCCTGTAATGGAGTGAGGAAGGCCCGAAGAGTTAAAAGCTGATCTCCTACAGTTGTTAATAGTAACAGCCCAATGAGATCCAAGACAGAGCTCTCTATCCGGGGTCTGCAGACACACAATTGTAGAACAGCCCAGAGATGCAGTGGAGTGAAATTAACAAGATTGGTCAGTTCCACTCATGCTCACAGGGTTCTAAATGACATCACTGAAACTGATCACAGTCTTGTCAATTCTAGGTTGGTGCTATTTGGGAATACTGTGACAGCAGCAGAAGCAACCATTGGAACTAATCACCGCAGAGGAAGACCAAAGGAAAAAAAAAAAAAGAGGCTGGGGGAGGGGTATAAAAGTCAAACCTGTTAAACATCTATCATCCATCTGAAATCCACGCTTTTCCTTTAAAAAAAACAAGTTAAAAGCTATTTGAAATGCTGTCCGAGTCCCCCCTCACAGTTTGAGATTTCACAATCATATTTTCCTCTTTTTAGAAACATGTTTCTCTCCCCAGTGGAACTCACTGGACAGGAGGGTCTGTCAAATATACAGACTTGAAAACAGAGAAAAATATCTGTTATCCTTCCATTATATTGTATTACTTGTTACCACAGCAGGTTAATAATAATGATAATAATAAACTTAAATATAAAACACACACACACACACACACTTTCATGTCCTGTCTACACTACATATTTTAACCATGTTTTCAGTTCCCAAGCTTGATTACAGTGATAGCGTTGAAAGGTTTTAACACTTCATTCTGAGTATCTTGGAACCCTGAGACCTAGTAACACTTGTCGGCCGTTTCACACTGTTCTTTACAGTCATATGGAAAACATCTCTCAATTAACATTTTTAACCTCACGGACATTCATCTCCTATAATCCATTTCGCAATTGAGTCACTTTTAAAAGGGAAGTCAAAATGTAAAGATAAACCATTTTTTAAAATATCAAGATAATTTAAAAAGCTAACTCGCCAACACTCCCTCCACCCCTGAAATTCTGGATGTGGCTCCGTAGTATCGCTACATTAGCTTTTAAATACAGATATCTGATCACCAGAATTTTGTTTTGCTTTATTTGAAGTAATCCTCAGCTTGATGTTAAACATATCCAAGCATTTCAGGAAGAGCGAAAAAAAATCTTCTTCTTTGTGCAAATGGAAACTGACCAACAAAAACCCCTATCCAGCAACAGCTGTTGAGGAAAACACTCTGACAGATTTCACAGACAAGATTTTCAAACACAACAATGTGGAATGTTAAAGGGCTGCAGATTTCAACCTCCTTACTACAGACCATACATTTCTATCACTGCGCATGTCTCACTAGCATATGATTCAGTCACTCGTAGACAGGCGGGAGGCTGTCTAACCTTCCATCGGTCAGGCTTAGTCTCCCTTTTTCCAGTAGAATGAAAACCACATGCTCCCCGGCTTCCAAATCCTTTATCTGGGTCAGTGTTACCACAATCCCTCCACACAGCACACTGCTTCCCCATTGGTCGTTGTCAAGATTCATTAAGGCCTGGATGAGAGAAAAAGGATCAAGTGCTCCATCTTTTCAGGCCGAGGACAGCTGATCTGCTATGGATGATTTCCATTGTTTAATGACCTGAAACAGGCCAAGTCATAAGAAAAATCTAGAAAAACAGGAGAGGGAGGCCTCTCCCCTGATTAGTCTCCACACACTGATAAAAAATGATTACACTTTTAAGTTAGAACAATTCCCTGCAGTTGTATTGTAGCCATTTCAGATCTAGATTGTCTAATTCACATTCATATTCATAATCCCTGTGTAATTAAATTCTTCAATCCCTGGAGCGTCTTTCCTAAACAATAGTCATTTATCTTCCTCAGATAAGGATGCCCTCGATTTATTCCACTTTGTAGCTAACAGCACTCCCTTTTGATCAAGAGTCCGCAGCAGACTCAAACACAATCTGAAAGATATTGAAAGAGTGAGATTACACTCCTTTTCTTTTCAAGTCACCCTTTAAGTGATAGCACACTCTCTCCTGAATTTGGACTAAAACCTTTCATCTAAAGTCAACACAATCCACACACACCACAACGCTGCCTTCAAATGTAACATACCCCACAACATTACCCGATCTCCACCCCACACAGCTCCGGGTCCAGACAACTCAGCGACGAAAGGCCAACACTTTATATCTAAGCAGCAGAAAAATCGCTTTTAAGAGACACTTAACAGGCTGAAGAGTATAATCTAGTCAGACATTACCCTGGGTAAATTCATGTGACCTGTAATTAATAGAAGTGTTTAATGTTTAAGAAACTCAAATCAGAACACGCTGAAAGGAAAAACCCAACCTTGCACGACAAACCTATTTCGGGGTCACAGAATTACAGCGCATACCCGAGTACTGCTCAGTCAGAAGCTTTGATGGGCTTGACCCGGTCAACCTTCCTCTGTAGTTTTAGGCGGCATCACAACAGCACACAGTGAGCAATAACGGAGGACATTGCTTCACAGCTGTTTATTATGCAGTCATATCCCCTCTGGCTGTGACCCCGGCCGATCGGGCAGTCTAAGGAGACTTGGGCGAGGCCAGCGTTTGGCCGGGACACCCCAAGGTGCCGCTGGAAGCGATGGGGCTGGTGAGTCAGTAAGTGGCGCTCCTCTTTCAGAATCAATGCCTTGGCAGGGTCTGCCTGACGGTGAGTCAAGCCCCCAGCCAAGCCACTGGTAGGCATTAAAAGATCCTATGTCAGTATTCAAGAGACCAAGGAGGGAAGGGGCTACATTCTAGTTAAACTATTTCTAGGGATGTTAAGGGTTAACCTTAACCAGTGCGGCTTACCAGTTACGGTTAACCAGTGGGGGCTGGAGCAGCCCCCTACCCACAAGGACAGGGGGACGCGCCAGCCCTGCAAGGCCCACCATGAGTGGGGGCAAACAAGCCTGGACGGAGCAGCCCCGGACTGTGGCAGGCCCACCCCAGCGTGCTGTGGGCAGGGGCGCTCCAGCCTGGCCGGAGCACCACCCAACCACAGTGGATTGGGGGGGGCCCTCTCCAGCCTGCCCAGCGGGGGACCACTCTAGCCCAGCCAGGAGAAAGCAGCCTCCCCCACCCCCAACTGCCATGTTTAATCAGTTAACCAATTAAACAGGATTTTACATCCCTAATTTAAACTCCCGCACAGGGTTCATTTGGATACTGTATTTTTCTCCTCCTGTGAGGGACCAACTTCCTTATGCCCCGGGCATAGCTGCCGACTGCCGGCGTGCTTTGCACAGCACCCTCGCGAGGGTGGGCGCGTGTCAGGGACACAGACAGCGCTCACCTCCACAAGGCCCACAGCCGCTTCTCCCGTTCTTTGCCTTTCGACAGGAAGCAAAATGCCTTGTGAGCTTCCTACTCAATCTAGACCGGCCAGCCTGCCCCACTCAGGGGCTCTGGGCTGGCCGCAGACGTCCTGGCTTTGTTACTTTCCTATTTTGATCGGTCTCTGGGGTAGAGGCACATCTCCTCTAGGGACCTGCTGGCTCTCACATGGGCAGGCTGCCTGCTAGGAAGCAACGGGGACTTCTCTTCCCAGTGGCAGTGAGCCCTTGTGTGAGGAATTCGCAACCCTCTCTCTCTCTCCCTCCCCCCCCAGTGGCTTCTCAGGCTGACCCCCCCCCATCTGCGCCTCAGGATCTAAGCTTCTAGTACTCATCGTTGGGGTGGGGCGCAAACACATCTGCCTTAAAAACGTTCTGAGCACCCACTGGTCCAAAAACATGGCTAAGCTCCATTTTGAAACCCTGACAGGTCACTTGCAATGTTCCCTCTAATTTTTTTCCATCCATGTGCAGAATAACAGCTGTTGTGTGCACCGAGGCATGTGCAGATGTGCACCACCAGTAGAAACACTGGCAGCTGGCTGTGGGCGCTCTGCCAATCAGCTGAGCAGCCCCTGAACTTCCGCTGGGCGGCCACCCAAGCACTCAGCTTACAGGGAACACCGGTCACTTCTAGGGATGTAACAGAGTAGTTGATTAGTCGATAAGCCTAGGTTTATCAGGTAGTCACTCCCCCGCCCCTTGCTGGCTCTACAACAGGGAGCAGGAGTCAGTGCTGGGGGAGCCGGCTTAAAAGCCAGCTCCCCACAGCACTGTCTCCACAGTGCCACTCCCCCCTCTATCAGAGGCAGCAGTGCAGGAGGGCCAGGGAAGCTGCTCTGGCAGCAGCCCGTTGGTGGGGGGGGGGGTCCTAGCAGGGAGTTGGGACACAGACATGGACATGGAGCTGCTGCAAGCAAAGCAGCCCCTGCCCACGGGGGGTCCCAACTCCCTGCTGGGACCCCCCGCGGACAGGGGCTGCTGGACCCAGTGCGAGCCAGGACTGAGCAAACCCAGCTCAGTTCTGGCTCACCCCCGCTGCGGCTCTGCAGTTTAAATGTAGTAGCAGCCGGGCTGCCTGCCTGCCTCTTACTACATTTAAGCTACAGAACTGCAGCCCGGGTAGCACCTTCCCTTATCGGCTAAACATGCAGTCAACCCAAACAGTATCAACTACACGACTGCCCAATTACCCGCCTTTTAGCATCCGTAGTCACTTGTAACCTGAGTAAGATTCCTTCTGCCCACAATGCTTCCAAGTTCACAGGTCACGAAAGCACCACAATGCAGCAGCAACCGGGACAAGCACAAAAGGGAAACTACCCTCTACACCAGTGGCCCCCCAGCTGTGGGACATGCCTCCCTAGAGGGAAATGGAGGAACACTCGGGACACAAAAGTGGGGCCTGAGCCAGGCCCCAGAGGAGGAAGTGGGGGGAGGGGGTGCCACCCAGTTTTGCCTTCCCCGGCCCCAGCGCCGTTCTGGGTCCAGACTCGGTCCAGGCCCCAACTTTGGCTCCTGGCCCCAAACACGATTTGGCTCCTGCTCTTGGCCCCAGCTCTGGGAGGGCTGGGCACAGACCACATTATGGGTAAGGGAGGTGGCTTCACACTGGAAGTCTATACAAAGCCTGCCATTCCGTCCAGCACTTCAACCCCGTTATATTCCTAAGCTCCACCCGGCCAAAAACATAAGCACTGCAAAACCCCCAACGCCGGCTGCATCTGCAGCGAGCTCCTGAGCAGTCCTCTGCAGCTGCACCTTAGAAAAGCGCCGTGTCCAAAAGTCCCAACGATCACACAAAAGGAGGGAGCGGGATCTGATCGTAAGGACATTCTCCACCACGCTGCATTTCCGTGTGCCAACGAGCCGTGCCGGGCAAACCCAACCTCTATTTATGTGCCTCTTCACAGATGTTGAGTGGCATCACCCGCTTTGGGGGAGAACAATGCTGTTTGCAGAAGAAAGACACAGCATTTGTATTTGCTGTTTGCCTTGGAACAGGCCTGTCACCATAACAGAATTTGAATTCTCCCACACTACCGATTCATTCCCACCTCCAGCTGAATTTCTATTTGATTTCTCTTCTTTCAGCTGTTGCTTATTTTGCATTTGTTACTCACATGCAAAAGAATAAGTGGAACATGAGTCATTCCGCGGGGAACGCTGGATCTTAACTCTTCCCCCACGGCCAGCATTTGCCTGGCTGTAAAGAGCCTTAATTTAAAAAAAAAACACAAAAAAAAAAAAACACACCACAAGTTTTCCAAATTTTAGGAGTGCCCTTACCTCACTCCTCGTGCCCTTCAGCACCTGCTTTACAGGCACAGTGAAGGATTCGGCTACCACACGTGAGAATCTGTCAAGCCAGCCTCCCACTTCTGCAATTTGAACACGGAGGGACACAGGAAAGGGAGGTTTTATTGCAAGCCAGAAGAGTTTGCACACAAAGGGATGAGACACTGTCATCACTGACTCGGGTACTTCGCTGGAGTCTTGCGAGTAGCGCCCTTGGGCTCAGAGGGACTGCTCACGCGAGCGAAATGAAGCAGGTGGGGAAACCTTTGCAGGATTGGGACAAAGGAAAAATTTCAAGGAGGGATGTGAAGGTTTAATCAGTTAATTAATCAGTTAACGCGGAAGCCGGAGCAGCCCCTGCTTGTGGCAGGGGGCCGCAGGCTAGGGTTGCTCTGGCCAGGCTGGAGCAGACTCTGCCTGTGGTGGGGCAGGAGGGGGGGCTTCCGCACCCCCCTTGTCCCTTTAATCAGTTACGTAAGAACGGCCAGACTGGGTCAGACCAACAGTCCATCCAGCCCAGTGTCCAGTCTGCAGACAGTGGCCAATACCAGATGCCCCAGAGGGAGGGAACACAACAGGTAATCCTCATGTGATCCCTCCCGTCACCCACCTCCAGAGAAACAGAGGCTAGGGACACCATTCCTACCGATCCTGGCTAACAGCCATTGATGGACCTAACCTCTATGCTTTATCTAGCTCTTTTTTTGAACCCTGTTAAAGTCCTAGCCTTCACCATGTCCTCTGGCAAGGAGTTCCACAGGTTGACAGTGCGCTGAGTGAAGAAAAACTTCCTTTTGTTTGTTTTAAACCTGCTGCCTATTAAATGTTTAACCAGTTAGCCAATTAAACAGAATTTTACATCGCTAATTTCAATGACCCTTTGCACCTAGGAGTATGCAGCAACACACAACCATCAGCAAAGTTCCCATCAGACATTCCAGAAGCAGCCCTAGCCTTCTCTCACACTAAGAGGCCAATCTGGCACTCTCAGGAGCTCTTTACTGACCTCAAAATCAGAAAAGCATCCTACAAAAATTGGAAACAGGGCCAAATTGCTCAGGAGGAATACAAAAGGGCAGCACAACGTAGGGACAAAATCAGACCGGGCAAGGCACAAAATGAGCTTCGCCTAAGAAGGGAGATACTCTCCTCATGGCCTTTTCTTTCAATACATTAGGAGCAAGGCAAAGAGGAGGGGAAGTGCAGGTCCTCTACCCAGCAAGGAGAGCTAATTAATTGATGACAAGGACAAGGGTGAGTGTTTAAATCCCAGTTTTGCTTCAATAAGGAATTCTCAACACTATTCATTTTAACAGCAAGGGGGAAGAAAGAGAAGCTAAAGGAGGGAAACACATTTCGGGAAGTTGGATGCGTTCAGGTCAGCAGGGTCTGAGGGAATCTGTCCTCAGAAAGCCAAGGAAGTAGTGACGCAATCTCCGAACCATTAGCTCTTGCCTTCAGGAGTTCATGGAGGCTGGCTGAGGTGCCAGAGGTGCGGAGAAGGACAAACATAACACCTCTCTTTAAAAATGGCGACGAAGAGACTCAAGGAATTATAGAGCAGTCAACTGGCCTTCAATCCCTGGAAAGACACTGAAATTATTAATCCATTTGTAGGCCCGTAGGCCAGCCATGGGCAACCCAGGCTAGCGTGGGGGGTCTCAAGACTGTCATAACCAAGAGTCTCCCGGAGGGGGAGACTCACCGTGCGTGCATCCCTAGAACTGGCAGGGGGCGCCGACTGAACCATAGCTGAGCCGTGATTGGCTGCGGAAGGAGCACACGGCCAACGTGGGGTGCAATCAGCTCTCACCTCACTGCACGGGCCACGTCAGTAACGCCGGTAGGAAAAAAGCCACGCGGCTGGAAACCAGAGGAATCTGGCAACCGGCATGTGGGCAGCGGTAAAGAAAACGCCTCACGGGCCACACACAGAACCCTGAGAGGCCGCAAGTTCCCCAGCTCTCCCCTAGAGCTTCAATAGGGATACAAGGAAAGGCCTTCATAGACTTGTCAAGAACAAATCAGACCAACCCAACCAACCTCCTCTCTTTTCCAAGGTTACTGGTCTAGTGGATGACGCAGTAGATGAGATACATCTTGGTTTTGGTAGTAAGGCTTTTGACACAGCCCCCCCATTATCGGTTAATCTAAACGACTACACGCAACCTCCCCCCCTTGCTGCCTCTCTATCAGAGGCAGCAAGAGAGAGGGGAGGGGGAACCAGTGCCCATGGGGAGCCGGCTTTTAAACCAGGTCCCTGCATGTGCCAGTTCCTGCAGAGTCCCCTCACCCACCCGCCCCCACCCTGCTGCCTCTGATAGAGAAGCAGCAGCGCAGGGAGCCGGCGGGAGCCGATGCTCAGGGAAAGCCGGCTTAAAAGGCAGAGGCGGCAGCAGCACGGGGGGCGCAGCCTCTGAGCCCTCCTTCACCAATCGCACAAACATTCACAACTTCTCCCAGCACGGCCGTCCTTGCCACAACTCAACACATGTCTCCCTGCACAGCACACACGATAACCCCACACATACAATGCTCCCAACTGCAGCAAACATACCTCATTCACCACCACCACAAAACCTCCCACCACAAGCCCACCCTCACTAGGGATGTGAATGGTTAACCGTAATGGGTGAGCCTTACCGGTTCCAGTGAACCGGTAGGGGCAGTTCCCCACCCACCACAGGGAGCCAGGCTGGAGCAGCCCCCCCCCCCCCCACACACACACCACCTTCAATCGATTACCCAGTTAACTGGTTAACCCAGCGTTTCTCAAACTGTGGGTCCCGATCCACCGGGGGGCCGCGAGCAACTTAGAGGGGGATCACAAACAAATTAGAGGGGGGTCGCGAGCAACTGAGAGGCTGGTTGCAGCAATGGGGAGGGGGGGTCGCGGTATCACAAGTTTGAGAACCCCTGGGTTAACCAATTAAATGGGATTTTTACATCCCTAACCCTCACTCACCCTTACCGTAAATTGGGCAGCAATGTTCAGCTCATCTCTAGCACGATAACTTCAGAGACAATTAACTTGCTCCTGCGCAGTTTCCTCAACCTCTCATGATTCAAGTCTTCAGCCATCACAGCTGACCTCAATGACCTTCCCACTCAGTGTAATGACATTTTAGAGAAGAATCTAAGGCAGGAGTTTCTAATTTCCAGGCCAGTCTACCTATTTTGGCAAGAACTTCAAATAGGTAATAGTATTGGCCAGTGATTTATGGCTCAACTTCGGGATGTCTTCGTGACTGACTCAGGAAGGGAAAGATATTTCTCAGAAAAAAAATTAAAACTAGAACACTACTCCCCGTGCAGAATTTAATGATCTCAGGGCACAAAATAAAAGGAAAACCTAAAATGCTTACCTAACCTTTTTTAAAATTCTTACATCTGTTATTTTACAGTAACTTTCAGCTATGATGTATAATTAGATGCAAATATATATATATTTGCTGATTTTAAATCCCAAATTAAATTCTTAATTGTACTCTTCTCTAAAACAGCTGAGATTTCACCACAAACATCTGCAAGTAAGAGATTCAGTGGAAGACAGGATATTTTTTCCCCAAATCCATGGGAAATGCTGAAATTTAACACAAGATGCATTGGCTTAAAGCCACCTGCTAAGGACAGGCAGCACAATATAAAAATCATATTGAGCTATTAGTAAGACTGGCAGGAAGGACACCCGAGAATGGACACAATCAAGGCTCCTTCCCCCTTTGTAAAAGTTGCTACCCCATGTAAAGAGGCCTTGCGGCTCGATCGGATTACATCAAAACTCCACCCCTCGCTTATCTCCTCGCTACATGAAAAGTTGGTTAGATGCTAAGACTGGAACAGAAATTAACCAGCCAGCCAGCTCCTCTCCCCCAGTGGTTCAAATCTATTTATTTTAAAATATTTCTATTAAAAATCCCCAAACCACTGATCCAAATCAGAAGGCACAAAAGAGGATGGAACACGAATCCTTCGCCAAGTCCTCCAATCCAGCTAGTTTGCATGCTGCGCATGGGAGACTGAGACCCTGATGTAGAGAAGAGAAGTAACGCCACCCCCAAAAATTGTAGGAGATGGACTGCTCACTGTTCCTCCCGAGTCCCCTCCGAGACATTCAAACCAAGCCCTCTTTATAAGAATAATTAAAAGGCTGTTCTCGCATTGCACTACACCACCATGTTTATAACACCATGTTCCCAGCCAAGCCAAATGGCCTTCAGTACCATGGGATAGAGCTATCGCACAACACCCCAAAACAATGCTGGAAGCTCCCTCACCGAAACACAATGGCCCCACAGCCTCCGGCCTGGGCAGAGCTGTTTGGATCAGCAAACAAAGTTACTTGCCTTGGGTGAAGAGAATTTTGCAGGACTCTGTTCTCACACTACATGACCTACTGCAGGGCTACTCAACTTGGGAAGCCCCGGGGGCCACAATGATACTCACAGCACATGCCAAGAGCTGCAACGTAAGTGCAGTTGCATAGACATGGAAATATATATGCAAATTCCATCTCCCAAACAGGGCTGAAAACCCCACGTTCATCCAGCCAGCGTCTCTTCTTTGCTGCCCTGTTTAATGCTTCTTATTAAAAAGAAAATTGTATCCCAGTGTTTTGGGAGTTTAGCTTGAAGCTTCAGGTTGTGCACTTCTTGGAGTGATTTTACTCAGAAAAAGATTCCAAGCCAGAGCGCTCCAACCTGCGGTGGGCGGGAAGCTGAGCAAGTCAGGCCGGACACGAGAGGTGCCCGGGAGCCCCGTCTTGGATTCCCAGCAGGGCTGACATCCCCACACCTCGCCGTTGTGGCGCACGTTCCCAGTGGAGACCACATTCAAAGGATCCCACCCACGGGCCGTGTGTTGAGCCAAAACCACACTGCGGGCCGCAAACAAACAGGCCGCGGGTTGAGTAGTCCTGACCTACAGAAAAGGAAGACCCCTGATACTGAGCCAGTCAGCCTGGCTGGAGCATTTACAGACAGTTCCTGAACCCTACAACCGCATTCAATCCAGGACCAGACAAGGCCCCTTATAAAGAACACAGAGCTAGTAGAGGGGGAAATGGAATTCATGCCAGGAGAGACCACTCTCTTCCAACCATACTTTGCTGTTCCATTACACGATGCGTAATCAAAGCCATTTAGGTCACCGTGGGTCTCCTGCAAATCCCAGAACAGACCCACCAAAAGCCGCTCATGTCCCTCAACATTGAACACACTGAAGATGGAAAAAGAAATAAAAAGGAGGAAAGCTGTCTCCATGTACACCTGAAGGACGAAGTAATTCAATCAAACCCACCAAGAGCAACCACTCGTGTGGGTTAGCAAAAGAAGTGGCTTGTAAGCGGTGGTCTCTCTTCAATGAGCAGCGGCTGGAGGCAGGGCTGCTGCATCCAGCAGCAAGGGAGAAGTAAGGATGACAACGCCATGTTACGCCACCAGGCCCGCTAAGACGGGGAGGAGCAAAGGGGGCCGTGTCTGGGGGCCCAGAGATTCAAAGGAGCCTAGAGCAGTAGCGCAGCTACTTTGAATCACCGCTCCATGCAGCTCAGAGCTGGGGGGAGGCGTGGTCTGTGTGGCGCTAAGGACTGACTGCCCTCACCCTGCAGAGCTGGCCCCCCCACAAACAAACCTTACCCCGGGATCCACGGTAGCTGTTGGCCCTGTCTCATGCCACCCTTCCAAGCTGGGCACCCAGCCAGCAGCGGTCGCTCTCCGGCCACCCAGCTTTGAAGGCAGAGCAGAGGGCCGTGGCTGCTGGCTGGGCACCCAGCTCTGAAGGGAATTAAGAAAACATGGTCGCTGGTTGCAGACAGCAGTAATCTCTCTTCAGAGGTGGTCACTAAGGCAGGTTTTATTTTACCTGCTTTGTCAAGATAGAGGAAGAATTAAAGGAAGTGAATAAGACTGTTATGGCAAATCAAATGCAAGGTATTTCCATTCTACCCATCTGCAACAAGGCAGGCCATCCACACATGTGGGGTGCGTTAGGAGACAAAAAGCAATAACCAAGGAGCCGTCAAAGGTCTACTAAACTCAACACAATACTTCCCTAGAAGCTCTAAACACCTCAGTTCTTTCTAATTAACTGTGGCGACAGCCGCCAGGGGGAGAAAAACCCACCTAGGGTAGTTCTGCTCCCCACCCACCATGTTTGTACCCCTGAATCGGCACTCCTCAAAATGGCGGCTTAGATGGTTGCCAACAACAACCACCAAATCTGTCCATCTGTTTGCATTCTTTTTAAGCCATCTTAAGCACTTTTTTTTTTTAAATGCGCAGAGAAAAAGTCTGCCTCGTTAAAAGAAACAGAATCCTCCGATAGCAGAGCCTTTTCAACAAGATTTAATGCCCCCACAGTTACCAGGACACACACACAAAGGTTAATTTTACGATAAAAGAACCAGTGGAAGGTGCTTTTTTGTTATGAGATCAGAAAGCGAATGGAATTTGAATGGTCTGCAGTGGCATGTATCTGACAAAGATTAATTTAAACGGATATTGTCTCCGAAACCAAAGTCCGCGGAACAGTTTCACAGCCTATCAACCACTCCTTGGGCAGCTCTGCTGACTCCAACACTTCCTTTAAAAATGGTTTAACCTATTATTCGCAAGGAAAAGGTCACCTCTCGTTTTATTGGATTGACCCCCACAAGAGCTGAAAGCGACAGCACGCAAGTAGAACGGTACAACAGTACGACAGAGATTTTTTCCTCCCATTGCTTTGCATGTGGACGTTACCCAGATACACTGAAAAACACACAGGAAATGTTGAACAAGCAATTTCTGTGTGTACTGTTGGGAGGGCTATAAATATTTCAACAAGGCTAAATAAAATAAAACGTTTGGGCCTCTGCAGTTTCCCGCTTGCGTGAAGCCTGGAGCAGCAATTCTGGGAAACATTCAATTGCAAAACTCATTGGCAGAGCAGTTTTCCGTGCAATGACAAAGGGCATTTCTTGTAAAAATGGAGAGAGAAATTAAGAATTAAACAGAAGCGTACAAGCTACCATTTAGCTCACGCACAGTGACACCCGATTCCACTGCCTACCTACTTAACCACGCAAGAATCAAGGCATAATAAGGGAAATGAGTAAATTATTCCTCTCCTCAGCCATCCCACACTCCTGCAAATCCCAGCTCCTAGTCCCATTGTCCCTGGCTCCCTTCAGTCAATACAATGGGGCATTATTTCTCCCTTTAATCGCAGGAAACCAATCTGTGGATACTATCGGCTGCATGTGGATTAAGACAGTTGCTCAGACTTCAATGAGGAAAAAGAATTGCAGCAGAGGTACAAATCCAGACAATTTATCTAGCTTTGATTTTGAGTGTGCATTGAGAAATGCAAGGAAAGAGCCAGCCAACAGAATTTAGCACATTAGAAACAACCATCACTACTCTTTTGAAAAAAAGGGACGAAAAAGACAACAATAAAAAAGTACCGGTTGAACCTCTCTAGTCCGACAACATCCGTGGTCCAGCAGGATTTTAGCCGTATGGCCACTTACCATGGGTGTGGCCAAGTTTCCCACGATCCCATAAAGTTTGTTTACAGCCACCAGTTCTGGCTCTCAGTGTTCTGTGCTGTTATTTAGCTCTCATTTACCCCTAGATGTCTTCTAAGGCCACATCTATACTTACCCTGCTGGTGATCGATCTTCTGGCATTTGATTTAGCGGGGTCTAGTAAGGACCCGCTAAATCAAACGCTGAGGGGGGCCCCGGTCAGCGTTAGATACACTTCGATTCACGAGTAGTAAGGGAAGCCGACAGGTGTGTTTGTTCTCATTGACCTCCCACTGTGGAGGCAGCGCCAAGCTCGGCATGGAGTTGTGTACCTTATGCCAACCTTCCGGGTCTAGTGCAGACCTGTCCTAAGGGCCCAGTAAGCAGTGGAAGTGTTGGTAATACTGCTAAACAATAATGACCTCCCCTGGTCTGGCAAATTCTCTGGTTTGGCACCTAAGGGTGCCGGACGAGAGAGGTGCAACCTGTATTTGTAAGGTAGTTCCAATATTTCCTCAGAGAGATTTTAAAACCTATAGGATCAATTAATTGTCAGAGATATCAATAAAATTGCCTTGCCAAAGGGAAAAATAGCCAGTAGAGGAAGAAGTCTTGTGTGTTCTTTTTTAACGTACAAATACTTTTCCTAGCTCCTGTATTTAAATAGCTGGAATTGTTAAAGCGAGTTTCATTTACAGACTCTATTGTTTTGTATGATGCAATTCCATTTGAAGCAACTTTGTCAGGAGACGTGATTGTCGAAATCACATAATGGCATGGGGCTATGAGAGCGATTGTCACCTTAGAAATGCAAATAAGGAGGGATGCTCTCCCCAATCATCAACACGTAAGCTTTAAATGAAATGTACCCGCAGTCCATTGTGTACATACTGCACAATAAGAACCGTGCAAGTCATAAGAAGAAACTATATAAATCCCACACCATTATGAGCATTTAAGAGTGACCCATCTTCATTTCGGGGCTACCCACATGGGTTGCCCAGATAAAATGAACAACAACTGAGCATGAGTAAATGAGTAAGGCCTTAAACAGTGAATAACTAATTGCACTGAGCAACGTGTGTTAAAGGAGCGATGCAACTAGAAATACGTGTCAACAAGAGCATGAAGCTGGGTTGTTCTGAATGGTTATTAGCCAGGTAATCGTGTACTGGTGAAGGTTCAGAAGTCTTTGAATCTTGACTGCATAAGGCAGGGATGGAGAACCTAAGGCTCGGGGGGCCGGATGCAGCCCCCGGCTTGCCTAGATCCGGTCCCCAAAGCTCAGGACTTCTCCTCCACCATTAAGAAGCCCATGCTGGTGCTCCAAAATCTATTAGCCTGGGCTCCCCCATGCACTAATTCTCACTTGTGCGCGGCCCCCAACTGATGTGTCTGTAGGTCAGCAGCCCCCGACCCAAAAAAGGCTCGCCATCCCTGGCATAAGGGAATACATCCCATTTCAATCAAGCAGAGGAGGTACCATTTAAAAGTATCCCAGGATTTCATGTTCAAGTGCTCCTTCTCAAATCCTCCTTTTTCACAACGATTCAAGAAGAGCAACAAAATGCAGCGTGCACCCGCGTGTAGAAGTTACAAGAGTTTAAAGCTGCAAGTAACAGCTCGAGATTGTATGAAAGCGGTAAATCGATTCAGCCACTTTCATAAGAGCCAACCAAAATCCAGTTTTCACTCCTAAGCTTACAACACAAGACAAAAATGAATAATCTTAAAATGAAGCATCAGTACACAACAGAGGCGCCAAATCTGACAGTCTCAGACACGGGTAAATTAATTAGTTAATAAACCAACAGAAGTCGGACAAACGTTATTTATTAGGGATGTAACAGTGTAACCAATGGGTCTGGGCTCATTGGTTAATCTTCACAGTTACACGCAGGCTCCTGGTACGCGGTTACATGGTTCCTTAATTAAACGCATTTTAACATCCCGATTATTTAGGTGGGATTTAGATTTAAACTTTGGGGTTGAAAATAAAAAGCTCTTGGAGCATTAGCAGGACTTGAGAAAAAAAATCCTTCCTTCTTTTTGTCCCAGTCAACAGAGTGGGATGGAGCGCTAAAGCATCCATTCCTGCCGAAGCTATGTGTGGTTTTTTTAAAGGAGATTATGGCCCCACTCCTAAAATGTTTTATGTGCATGCAACAAGTCACAGGATCAGGACCCCCTATGGGCTGTTTAAATTCAAGCCTGGACACGAGAGCCAATTCAGTATTGGTTTTCTGAATCTGCAGACGTGATGAATGCCTCTGCGCCTGCCCATCGTTTTTCCCGAACATCAGCACAGTGCAACTGGCCAGACTGCTTGCTTTCCTATTCAAAACCCTGCAGGAGGCAGCTGTAAACCTGATGGGAAGCGGATGCTGATGTTTGAAGAAAGTAGGTAACAGCCGAGGCAGACGCCGGTTTTCCATAGAGAACCGTCCTGACGAGAAAGGAAGGAGGAGGGCAGGACACACACATGCAGTGTCTCTCCCAATGCAAAAACCAGGTCACTAGATCAAGGAAAACCACTAGGCCTCCACCACACAGTCCAGGGGGACTCGCAGCAGGGGCAACAGAAGATATGTTCATTTCAGTAGTGTGGGGGAACAGTATGGAAACGGAAGAGGACTGAGCTTCAAATGTATCCTCTAGTACAGGGGTGGTCAAAAGGGCCTCCGCGGGCCGGATCCAGCCCGCCAAGCGGGTTGATCCGGCCCACAGAGGCCCTGTCGCTGCCCTTGCCCCCAGACCAATTAGGGTCTGGGGATGGGAGGAAGTGCACAAAGTTCCCTCCACCCTGCCAGCGGCATGCGGCACTTAGAAGTGCCGTGCGCTCTTCACAGGGCAGGGGTAGGGCGGAGGAAACTTTACGCGCTCCCCTCGCCCCCAGGCCCTGATGGAGGGAGAGCACGGGAAGTCTCCTCCCACTGCCAGGGACATGGGTGCTCAGTGGGAAAGGGGGGGCAAAGGGGCTCCCCACCCCAGACCAATCATGGTCCGTGGGTGGGGAAGCCCAGAAGTGTCCTGTCCCCCGTTTGAGGCCCCGCCCCTTCCGGTGTCGCCAGAAATTTTTGAAGCAGCCCCCGGCCAAAAATTATTGCCCGCCCCTGCTTTAGTACCTAGAGGCCGACACAAGGTAAGCCTCCAAGCAGGGTCCATAGATCACTCTCTGGTAGGAATCTCAGCATGTTCCCAACAGAGCTTACGGATGATCCCCATACCTAAGAGGAGAATCTTCCTTACTGGACTCAGTTTTGTGGCTGGTAGGCGTCAGGAACGGCTTCCAAGCCCGGTCACTCCGGAGGAAACAGTGACGCATCTCTCTGAATGCTACAGGCACACAGGTTTGAGCCTGCTCCAATTCAAAGTCAATGGAAACAATTCCCTTACATTCCATGGTGAAGGATCAAGCGCCGTATGAAGCCAACGAGAAAAAAATATATTCTACAGAAACTCCATTACTCAGAAAGGAGTCAGGCGCACAGAAATCTGAACCCTAGACCCAAAGGGAAAAGAGCAGCAACTTCCCAAAGGATTCCAGAGGAAAACCACCCTTTCAGTACAGTGCTTACCGCTGCACTACAATAAAAATCTTTGTCCCTTGATTATCTTTTCTAACCATGGCTACCTTGTGACGAGGCTAGTTAAAAAAAGAAACACACAAAGTACTGTTCCTGCTTAACTCACTATCCACCTCCTTCACAACCTCAGCTATTCTCATCCAACATGAAGTGGGCAGAGGAGGGGGAAATTGCATCCCAGCTAAACACGGAGCTGTAAATGACACCTAAAAGCAAAATCCAAAAATTAAGCAGAACACAACATATTAACTATGCAATTCATTTTCTTTCTTGCTGCTAACTAAAGTGAGAATATAATTAAGGCCCCAATGTGACAGACTGTCTGCTAGTGGGATGAGGACCGAATTTAATCTCTAAGACACAAGAAATGCATTAAACAAACAAGTTCAACAAACCTACTGCCTGCCTTTCTCCTGTCTTCACATTTCCCTCCAGAATTACAGATTTAGGCTTACGGGTTTTAAGGACACAAACTCAATACACCTTTTATTTCCATATGTAAAAGATCTCCCCTAGATTCTCCAGAGAAAATGAGACTCTCATTTTCTCTTAAGAGCTAATTCAGAGCACAAAGTTGCCCTATTAAAAGTACAATGCTACCTTACAAACTTAGGCCACTTTTGAAAATATTAGACTTGACTTTATTTTTTAAAGTTTTCATAAAAGTCTAACTTGGGTTAAAGGTGATAACTAACATTTCTCTCATCGAAATCTTAAATAATAGTGAAATGCATTGCCTCCTACAAAGCTCCAGAAATCACTCATCTTCTTTGGCTGGAATTCTAGAATAGTTAAATATTTCCTAAATGATCTCTTATGTGACCAAACTAAAAGTCTATTGTAACTAGTGTTCCCTCTAATCTTTTCCACCCATGTGCAGAATAAATTTTGTGGTGTGCACCAAGGCAACTGCAGATGTGCACTGCCATTAGAAACACATGCTGCCAGCTCTGGACGGCGGTGGGTGCTCTGCTAAACAGCTGGGCAGCACCTAAATCTCTCCTGGGTGGCCGCCCAAGCGCTCAGCTTACAGGGAACACTGATTGTGAGCAAACCGCAATTTGCAAATGGAGAAGTCTCTCACCTGTTCTAAACATTAATAGAATACATGACCCAAGCTCACACACAAAAGCCTTATTGGCTACTCAAACCAGAACTCTCATTGTCTAGATTACGGAACTAGAACCTGTTCTATGTAATTCAGTTCTCTATCAAACTCTAAATCCAAAATCAAGGCCAAACATGTAAATTATTTTGCAATCTTCCTAACCTCTTCCTACTAGTTCCACCCTTCCAACGGTAATTAACAATAAACCAAAAGCTCACCCTGCTTCAGAAAGCCTGGTCAGAGATCTGAAAAGGACTCAAAAACCAACACGCAAAGCTACTCGAGAAATACACCAGTATATACTCTAGCATAAGCTGACCCCCCCACACACATACCAGTTTAAAAAAATTGTAAAAATCACCATGATGCGTTCATAAGCCAACTCTATATCAGCAGTTTGCAAACTTACAGACCCAGGTCGCCCCTGGCACATCATGGTATTTTGTTTACCTGGAGCGCATGCAGGCACGGAGCCTCTCAGCTCCCATTGGCTGCTGTTCGCCATTCCCAGCCAATGAGAGCTGCGGGAAGCAGCGTGGGCCAAGGGATGTGCTGGCTGCCACTTCTCACCACTCCCCGTTGACCCAGAAAGGCAAACAGGAGATGAGGGGCTCCATGCCTATAGACACTCCACATACATAAAACGTCCCAGTGCACCAGGGTTTGCGCTGCTGGGCTGGGCACTGAAGTTTGCCGACCCTTCCAAGTTTAAAAAAAAAAAAAAAAAAAAAATGGTAAAACACAATGACCCATTTGTAAGTCAACACCCGCTCTTTACTGCGTCATTTTTTTACCAAAGAAATTAGGCTTATGATCGAGTATATATGCTAAGTAAAATTCTAGTTTTCAAAGCTGATCTTGCCTTCTTTTTAGTATCAAAAATCACATTCCCTCTGTTTTTATCATCATAAGATACGTTATGTAATATGAGCAAAAACCTGCTGGAGAAATATCTAATCTTCATGGTCCTGTAATAAAGAGAATATAGTTTAATGGTTAATAAACCTTATTTCATTTTAAATGTTCAGAACAAATTGTTAGACATGGAAACAGCAGGGCACGTTTTAAAAATGTGTAATGGTTTCCATCATGGCAGCCCCCACTTCCCTCGTACCACCTAAAAGTGGACCAAATTGATTACTTCAAGATCATGTGATTAGGACAAACTAATCCTTCTGTCAAAATAAAAACAATTGTTCAATTAATAAATTAGGAGCACTTTGTGACACGACTATTCTATCTAAAAATAAAGATTTCCCCATCCCAAAACAATACCTACGATTTTGAGCTGAGAAAATTCCTTAAGAAACTCTGCTTGCAGAGTTGCTGTGGCCATGTTAGTCCCAGGAGATCAGAGAAACAAGGTGAGTTTCTTTTAAGAAATGCTGTTAATTTTAAACCTCTTTTCTATCAGACCCAAGCAATTCCCAAAGCCAAACCTGATGCCAGGAAGAGACTGCCGGATGCACAAAACAAGTACTTGATCATATTTAGGCATAAAATGAACCTGGTAAAATGACCCTACACAGAATACTTGAACCTTTGATCAGCAGTACATCTGTGAAGTTTACATTTTTAAAAGAAAAATGATTATACATAAACTTTAGACTTGACTCAGACATTACGTGCAGCAGGATCCAAATGCTTACTTTCCTCTTGAATCTTGAAGTGAAGTTAAAAATGTGGGTGTTTTCGTATTATTTTCATCTGCAAAAAGGCTTTGGAACTGTTATCACAATCCTCCCACTTCAACTAAACCAAACATCCGATGACCCCCCAAAAAGCTGAAATCAAAAAGAACTGAAGTGGTTTCTTCCAGAGCAATGTAATTGTACTGTCAAATTCCCACTGTAGAACAAGCCTGACTGACCACAGCTGACAAGTGCTGACCATATGAGACGTTGTCCAAGCACAGTAGAAGAGTTACCAACACCTCAAGAATAAAGGCTGTTCGGAACTCTGAACTAAACGTTGTGGGGGTTCTTTCACAAGTTCACAGCTAGGTACAGACTGACTGTAGCTGACTATGTAACAGCTAATTCTGCAGAAGAAAAATGCTGCTTTTAACAGTCTTAATTTGAATGAAATGAGCTCAGAAATAGTGCCTTATCTTTAAAAAAAGCTATCCTTTTTTTCTGTAAGTGATTTACATTTAACACAGTACTGTACTTCCTTTTTTTTTTTTCGTTTGGTCTCTGCTGCCGCCTGCTCGCATAGTCCCAGTTCCAAATGAGGTGTGCAGCTGACCAGTCAATTTGTAACTCTGAAGTTCTGCTACAGAGGTAGAAAATCCCCAAAGTCTTTATATGGCAGCCTATGTATATAGAATAGAACAGGACATCACCAGCTGAAAGTTACAAGTTTCTGAACTGTGAAATACCAGATGGGTGTTCAAAATTATAAACAGATCTAAAAACTTGCTCAGTCTGTATGTTTACAAATTCAGTGCCCTTTTAAGCCATGCTCCATTGTTCCTAACAGCAAAAGTAAATTCTGTTTATGTACCAATGGTTGGACTGCATACCACTACCCGATTGTACACAGGCTTATCTCTAAGCGTTCCTAGTCTGCAGAAGAAACTATGAAAACTTGTGTACAGCATATTATAGAATATTATAAAATGTACCTTTCCTTGCTACAATCATAAAAGCAATAAAAAAAAAAAAGACCTAAAATTGCCACAGATACTTGCATAATCATAACCAAACCAGTTAACTCAAGGCCAAACTATATTATACTAAATTAGAAAATGCAAAGTAGGAACATGGATTTGTTATAATGGAGAATAGTCTGCTCTCAAACTCTACTGAAGGTCTTTTTTTCCCCCCCACAGATCTAAAAGGGTGTCAAAGTTTTATTCATAAATATTTATGTGAATGCACTTGTTAAAAATTAACTTCCGCCGTTAAAGGGTTTGTGTCTTTTAGCTGTCCCGGCATGCAGTGCTTTATATTAAGCCCTGCATTTCTGCATTCCTTTCCTGCATGCTTTTGTCTATTTGTCTTAAAAAACAACAACAAAACATACACACAAAGAGGGGATCTGTGCACATAATTGAGCAGTTTTTAGAAAGACAAAGATGCTTGTGTTCAAATTCCAAGATCTTTCTTTACAAAAGAAAATCAATGTAATGACTCCAGTGAGATCATGGTTTAAGCCTCGTTTAAGTTTTACTAAGCATGAAGGAATTATTAATTCATAATGTGGCATACACGTCATCCAAACCTGACAGATATGCAGGCACAAAAGGGTCGCAGACCAAAGCCACTTGTCCAAATTATTACAATATTCTCCACATTTACATTGTCCGCAATTTTCAAATGGGAGAGCTTTTTTGGTTTATGTGTACTTTTCTCATTTCAAAACTGCTTTTCAGTCACAAAAAAATGGAATTGCACATTCATGCTATTTTTGCAGGTCTGAGTAGGCAGGTCAAAAATTCAACCATATAAACATCTGGTTTTTATGACTAACCATGTGATTTATAGCTGTCCATGAAAGAGATCATTTGAGGCGAACAATAATTCTGATTTAATACTGGTAAGACTCAAGAAAGCCAAGACTGTTGAAATATAACGGTTCCCATACAAGCCGGCATCATTATTCCTATCTTAATGTAAAAACCTCATGGGACTCGCAAGCCATTACATCTTTGTTAGTCGGGTTACCACAAAGGACATTATCAGAACTGATAAAGTTAGCAGAAAACATTGTTTTGGTTTTGGGGGTGTTTTTTTGTTTTGGGTTTTGTTGTTGTTTTCTGTGCCTACCATCTCTATGAAACACACGCAGCCTTTCAAAGCATTTTGTTTTATTTAAATCTTCTTTTGGCTCAACTCGGTAACGGAATGTTACCATGGAACTATTCCAGCCCCTCTAAACTAACAGTCTTTCATGCCATCACAGTACAAGCCTGTTATCATTTGATCTAGAATTTGCAAACTTTTAGACCAAAAAAAAAAAAAAAAAAAAAGGAAATTGTTAAATCCCGCCCCATCTCCACATGACCATTGGAAGAGAAGTTACCCTCTCTGTGCATGGTACGTGGGCTTCTACAAAAACAAAAGGAACTTCTTGCGCCTGTCCGTCAGTAATATTCTTTTTTAATTAAATCATTCCCAAGTTATGCAGCAGATATTCCCAAAACACAGAATCTGACCCCAAAGTTTAGGATTCAGAAACTAGTGGTTGGGATCTCTAATCTCACCTTAACAAGAAATATGAATGGTAGAGACAGAAGTATCCTACCTTCTTATAGGCTTCAACCATTGGCACCACAGACCAGTGGAAATCTAATGAGGACAGGGAACTTTGGCAAAATTCAAATATCTTTTTCAGTGCCACCACTTAGAAATCATACTGTTTTGTCTTTCACATACCTCACGCACACACACCTCAAGTTCACAGTAATCATTTACATAATTTACAATAGTAACTCGCCATACCTACCTTCCATACTTGTATGAGTGAAAAAGTCCTTTAAAAAAAAATCACACAAAATCAATCTCATTTTCAAACCCTCATCTGCTATAGAACTAAGTCACCTATTCCCACATCTGCTGTTGATTTGATCCATACTTTAATAGGCAGTTTAATAAAACATTTCCCATACTAAGTCATTTTTCTAATTTTAAAATCTTTCTGAACCACTTCCCTCCCTATAAAAAAGAATGTTTGCCTTGCAGTTTCAAATTATTTTAACCAAGCTAGACATCTCAAACCACCCTGTAGAAAATATAGATTGACAAAAAGGGTATAAATCAAATAATCTTAAAAAGACTACTGTTATTTTTTATTAAATAGCTTAGTAAAGTAAGAATTTTCTATGTCAGAACAGAGAAACACGTTAATAAAGTTATTTTCTATATAGACTGTTCCACAATGTAATTATTTATACAACCCACTTTCCATTCAGAAAATACAATATTCAAAAATAACCTTGGCAGAATTAATCATTCCTAAAAAAAACACAACCCAAACTTTCTTCTCCATTCCAGGACGAATTTACATTTCACATTAGCAAACCAAATTGTAGCACAATATTGTTTTAATGGGAACGCTCATTCCAACCACTTTCAATAACAACCAGAAACCAATTATTTAATGCTGCAATTTGCTTCTCTAAGTACATACATGTGTACAAGCAGATTTCTGTTGGTGCAAGTACATTTTCCATTCACTACAAGTCCCCTTCCAGCCCCCCTAAATTAAAAAAACCCTTCTACTAACAGAATCCAAAACAATGGCACATTTTCCATATTCCGTTTGTCAGTGATAGTAAAAAAACCCTCTTCAATAAACCCTACAAATCTCATACACACACTACACACAATACACTACACACACCTAATCGTCCACCCAACTTGTCAGTGCCAAACAATTCATTTTATTTTCTGCCTCCCAACCCATGGAACGAATCCGATTCACAATATTTATGGATTTAATGAGATTAGCAAGACTTGGAAGGGGAAAGACGAGGAGAAAACCTTCCCTCATTTTTTCAAGAAAAAGTGAAAGACGCACGCACACAAAACAAAGGCCAATGATGAATTGTATTTAGTGAAACATGGGGAATTTATAAACCCATCCGGGCCTGGTTTCAGCACAACCAGAAGCACCCCCACCTTCACAAGGGCTGTGTGTAGGAGTTCACATTTTTCATCTGCAGCTCTTATTGTCAGTCCAGCCCTAGGAAGCACAGCTGGGAGGGGTGGAGGGGCACATATTTCAAGGGAGGTGCTGCCTGGGAAAGGCATTTGGTTTGGGATTCACTCTGTTTTCTCATTTTCAAAGGAATCGATTGAATCCAGATTCAGGCAGCTGCAGTCTGGGCTGCCCAGTCCTTTGACAAGCGCATACACCCAGTCCCAGGCAGAGGGAAATGGGAAAGCAATTAGCCCACCCCATTTCAAAGTCAGGCTGGGAGAGAGTTGGCATTTGCCAGGAGAAATCCAATGTGATTACTGCCCACAGGGAAGATCCAGGGCAGCGGAGGGAGGGGGAATGGGGGAAGATTGTACCGTCACACAACAAATCTGCCAGACAAAAGGCTGAAATATTTGCGGAAAAACTTCAAGGAAGCCACATCCCCTGCAACAATGATGGGGGCAGGAGAGGGGAATGAAGAGAGAATAGTGGGGAGGAGGAGAAGGAAGGAGGTGGGGAAGAGGGGAACAAACAGCAATGGGGGAAAGGAGGAAGAAGAGAGGGGAAGGGCAGGTGGAGGAAGGGACTGAAGAGATGCAAGGGGGCTGGACAGGGGACTGCGGGGAGAGGCAAGGAGGGGCCCTGGGAAAATGAAGAGGGGCACGGGGTGAAGGAAAGCGGAGAGGGGAGAGGAAAAGGGAAGCCAGGCGGGCTGGGGAAGGAAGGAAGAGGCAAAGGGAAGGAGGGGAATATGGGGGCGGCAGGAGGGAGAGAGGAAGGTGCAGCGAGGGGGCTAGGAGACAGCACAGAGAAGGGGAAGGAAAGGAGGAGAGAAAGGGAGGTGGGGAGGTTTGGAGGAAAGCAGAGGGGGCAGAAGGAGGGGAAGGAAAGCGGGGAGGGGAAGACAGAGGGAGGAAAGGGAAGGAATGAAGGGGAAGAAGGGAAGGAAAGAGGGAAGGAAGGGCTGGGAAAAGGGGAGTGAGAAGGGAACGAAAAGGAAAAGGGAAAGAAAAGGAAGGGGGAGAAGGGGAAGGAATGAAGAGAAGGGAGGAGGAAGGGCTGGAGGAAGAGGGGAAGAGAAGCGGGCAGAGAGAAGGGGAAAGGGAAAAGGAAGGAAAAGGAAGGGCTGAGGGCGAGGAGAAGGGAATGGAAGCAGGGGAAGGAAGGAATGGAAGCGGGGAAGGAAGGGAATGGAAAGGAAAAGGAAGGACTGGGGGCGAGGAAGAAGAAGGGGGAGGAAGGAATAGGGAAGGAAAAGGAAGGGCTGAGGGGGCAAGGGGAAGGAGAAGGGGAGGAAGGAATAGGGAAGGAGAAGGAAGGGCTCGGGGTGAGGGGAAGGAGAAGGAAGGAAGGAATAGGGAAGGAGAAGGAAGGGCTGGGAGGGGAAGGAGGAGGAGGAAGGAGCATGGAGAAGGAAGGGCTGGGGACGAGGGGAAGACGAAGGGGAGGAAGGGAATAGGGAAGGAGAAGGAAGGGCTGGGGCGAAGGAAGGAGAAGGAAGGACTGGGGCGAGGGGAAGGAGAAGGGGGAGGAAGGGGAATAGGAAGGAGAAGGAAGGGCTGGGGGAAGGGAAGGAGAAGGAGAAGGAAGGACTGGGGCGAGGGGAAGGAGGAGGAGGAGGGAGGGAGGAGGAAGGGAAGGTGAAGGGAAGGGCTGAAGGGCGAGGAAGGAGGAGGGAAGGAAGGGGAATAGGAAGGAAAAGGAAGGGCTGGGGGGAGGAAGGAGGAGGGAGGAAGGGAATAGGGAAGGAGAAGGAAGGGCTGGGGAGGGAGGAGGAAGGAAGGAAGGCGAAAGGAGGAGGAAGGGGAATAGGGAAGGAGAAGGAAGGGCTGGGGGCAAGGAAGGAAGGGAAGGAGAAGGAAGGGCTGGGGGTGAGGGGAAGGAGGAGGGAGAGGAATAGGGAAGGAAGGCGAAGGGAAGGAGAGAAGGGAGGAAGGGAATAGGAAAGGGAAGGAAGAAGGCTGGGAAGGAGGAGGAAAGGAGGAGGAAGGGGAATAGGGAAGAGGAAGGTGAAGGGAAGGAGGAGGGAGGAAGGGGGAATAGGGAAGGGGAAGGAAGGGCTGGGGGGAAGGCGAAGGGAAGGAGGAGGGAGGGAAGGAGGGGAATAGGGAAGGCGAAGGGAAGGAGGGAAGGAGGAGAAGAGGAAGGCGAAGGGAAGGAGGAGGAAGGAGGGGAAGAGGAAGGCGAAGGGAAGGAGGAGGGAGGGAAGGAGGGGAATAGGGAAGGCGAAGGGAAGGAGGAGGAAGGAAGGAGGAATAGGAAGAGGAAGGGAAGGAGGAGGAAGGAGGGAGAGAAGGAAGAAGGAGGAGGAAGGAAGGAGGTGAATGGGGAAGGAAGGCGAAGGAAGGGCTGGGGAAGGCGAAGGAAGGGCTGGGGAAGGCGAAGGGAAGGAGGAGAGGGAAGGAGGGAATAGGGAAGCGAAGGAAGGAGGGAAGAGGAAGGCGAAGGGAAGGAGGAGGAAGGGAATAGGAAGAAGGAGAAGGGAGGGGAAGAGGAAGGTGAAGGGAAGGAGGAGGGAGGAAGGGGAATAGGGAAGGCGAAGGAAGGGCTGGGGGGAAGGCGAAGGGAAGGAGGGAAGAGGAAGGCGAAGGGAAGGAGGAGGGAAGGAGGAGGAAGGGGAATAGGGAAGGAGGAGGAGGGAGGGGAAGAGGAAGGTGAAGGGAAGGAGGAGGGAGGAAGGGGAATAGGGAAGGCGAAGGAAGGGCTGGGGAAGAAGGGAAGGAAGGAGGAGGAAGGGGAATAGGGAAGGCGAAGGGAAGGAGGGAAGGAGGGGAAGAAGAAGGCGAAGGGAAGGAGGAGGGGGGAAGGGGAATAGGGAAGGCGAAGGGAAGGAGGGGAAGAGGAAGGCGAAGGGAAGGGAAGGGAAGGGCAGCCGGGGCGCCGGGCCACTCACCCACTTGCAGCACGTTGTCCACGGCGCCGGTGTCGAGCAGGCGGGCGCCGCGGCGGAAGGGCAGCCCGTCGGCGGGCGCGGGCGGCGCGGCGGGCGCGGGGCTGTCGTCGGGGCCGGGCGCGGCGGGCGCGGGGCCGGGCTGGAAGCTGGAGTACATGCAGATCTGGCGCTCGCTGCGGGGGAAGCTCCAGTAGACGATGCGGCGCTGCACGGGCTCGGGGATGCGCTGGAAGCGGCCCTCCACCCGCTCGAAGGCCCAGCCCGCCGCCACCCGCTTGGCCGCCGCGTCCAGCAGCGACTCGGGCTGCAGCAGCCGCGCCGCCCCCGCGCCCCCCGGCCCCCGCCGCCCCGCCAGCGCCGGCCCCCGCCGCCGCCCAGCGCCGCCGGCCCCAGCCGGGCCCCGGCGCCGCCCGAGCCCCGCCAGCGCCGCCGGCCCGGCCCGCGAGCACAGGCGCTTGGGGCCCGGCGCCCCGGCGGGCAGCGGCGGCCGGAGCAGCCGTCGCCCTCGCCTCCTCCGCCATGGCTGCGAGCGACTGAGCCGGCCGAGCGCGGGCGGGGCGGAGACTGGCGGGGCGGGGCCGGGATCTCGGGGAAGGCGGGGGATCCTGAGGGGAGACTGGGGCGGAGAAGGGGGCCCGGGGAATTCTGGGGGCAGGCAGGGGATCCTGAGGGGAGACGAGGGGCGGGGCAGGGGCCCGGGGGAATTCTGGGGGCAGGCAGGGGATCCTGAGGGGAGACGAGGGGCGGGGCAGGGGCCCGGGGCATTCTGGGGCGGGCAGGCAGGGAGATCCTGAGGGGAGACGAGGGGCGGGGCAGGGGCCCGGGGAATTCTGGGGGCAGGCAGGGGATCCTGAGGAGACTGGGGCGGAGAAGGGGGCCCAGGTGGGGAATTCTGGGGGCAGGCAGGGGGAGATCCTGAGGGAGACTAGGGGCGGGGAAGGGGCCCTGGGGAAGGCTCTGGGGGTAGGGGATCCTGAGGGGAGACTAGGGCGGGAAGGGGCCCAGGTGGGGGAATTCTGGGGGCAGGCAGGGGAGATCCTGAGGGGAGACGAGGGGTGGGGGAAGGGGAACCGGGAATTCTGGGGGCAGGCAGGGGATCCTGAGGGGAGACTGGGGCGGAGAAGGGCCCAGGTGGGGGAATTCTGGGGGCAGGCAGGGGGAGATCCTGAGGGGAGACTAGGGCGGGGTAGGGGATCCTGAGGGAAGGCTCTGGGGGTAGGGGAGGGATCCTGAGGGGAGACTAGGGGCGGAGAAGGGGGCCCAGGTGGGGGAATTCTGGGGGCAGGCAGGGGATCCTGAGGGGAGACGAGGGGCGGAAGGGGGCCGGGGGAATTCTGGGGGCAGGCAGGGGGATCCTGAGGGAAGACTAGGGCGGAAGGGGGCCCGGGGGAAGGCTCTGGGGGCAGGCAGGGGATCCTGAGGGGAGACGAGGGGCGGGCAGGGGCCCGGGGGCATTCTGGGGGCAGGCAGGGGGATCCTGAGGAGACTGGGGCGGAGAAGGGGGCCCAGGTGGGGAATTCTGGGGGCAGGCAGGGGGATCCTGAGGGGAGACTGGGGCGGAGAAGGGGCCCAGGTGGGGGGAATTCTGGGGGCAGGCAGGGGAGATCCTGAGGAGACTAGGGGGGGAAGGGGCCCGGGGGAATTCTGGGGGCAGGCAGGGGTGATCCTGAGGGGAGACTAGGGGCGGGAAGGGGGCCCGGGGGAAGGCTCTGGGGGCAGGCAGGGGGAGATCCTGAGGGGAGACTGGGGCGGGAAGGGGCCCGGGGGGCATTCTGGGGGCAGGCAGGGGGAGATCCTGAGGGGAGACGAGGGGCGGGCAGGGGCCCGGGGCATTCTGGGGGCAGGCAGGGGATCCTGAGGGGAGACTGGGGCGGAGAAGGGGGCCCAGGTGGGGAATTCTGGGGCAGGCAGGGGATCCTGAGGGGAGACTGGGGCGGAGAAGGGGCCCAGGTGGTGGGGAATTCTGGGGGCAGGCAGGGGAGATCCTGAGGGGAGACTGGGGCGGGAAGGGGGCCCGGGGGAATTCTGGGGGCAGGCAGGGGATCCTGAGGGAAGACTAGGGCGGGAAGGGGGCCCGGGGGAATTCTGGGGGCAGAGGGGATCCTGAGGGGAGACTAGGGGCGGGAAGGGGGCCCGGGAAGGCTCTGGGGGCAGGCAGGGGAGATCCTGAGGGGAGACGAGGGCGGGGCAGGGGCCCGGGGGAGAATTCTGGGGGCAGGCAGGGGATCCTGAGGGGAGACTGGGGCGGAGAAGGGGGCCCAGGTGGGGAATTCTGGGGGCAGGCAGGGGAGATCCTGAGGGGAGACTAGGGGCGGGGTAGGGGATCCTGAGGGAAGGCTCTGGGGGTAGGGGATCCTGAGGGGAGACTAGGGGCGGGGAAGGGGGCCCAGGTGGGGGGAATTCTGGGGGCAGGCAGGGGATCCTGAGGGGACGAGGGGCGGGAAGGGGGCCCGGGGAGAATTCTGGGGGCAGGCAGGGGAGATCCTGAGGGGAGACGAGGGGTGGGGAAGGGGCCCGGGAATTCTGGGGGCAGGCAGGGGAGATCCTGAGGGGAGACTAGGGGCGGGGCAGGGGCCCGGGGGAATTTTGGGGGCAGGGGATCCTGAGGAGACTAGGGCGGGAAAGGGGCCCGGGGGAAGGCTCTGGGAGGCCAGGGGAGATCCTGAGGGAGACAAGGGGCGGGGCAGGGGCCCGGGGAATTCTGAGAGGGCAGGCAGGGGATCCTGAGGGGAGACTAGGGCGGGAAGGGGACCCGGGGGAATTCTGGGGGTAGGCAGGGGAGATCCTGAGGGGAGATTAGGCGGGAAGGGGCCCGGGTGGGGGAATTCTGGGGTGAGGCAGGGGAGATCCTGAGGGGAGACTAGGGGCGGGAAGGGGCCCGGGGAAGGCTCTGGGGGCAGGCAGGGGAGATCCTGGAGGAGACTAGGGCGGCGGAAGGGGCCCAGGTGGGGAATTCTGGGGGGCAGGCAGGGGAGATCCTGAGGGAGACTAGGGGCGGGAAGGGGCCCAGGTGGGGAAGTTCTGGGGGCAGGCAGGGGAGATCCTGAGGGGAGACTAGGGCGGGAAGGGATCCGGTGGGACACGAATTCTGGGGGCAGGCAGGGGGAGATCCTGAGGGGAGACTAGGGGCGGAAGGGGGCCCAGGTGGGGAGATCCTGGGGCACAACAGGGTGTGGAGCAGATCTGAAGGGGGAGAGAAGGCGGAGGGGACCCTGGGGGTATCGGCAAGCAAGACCCCAGGAGTCAGAGGGGGCTGGGTTGGGGAAGGAGGGCCTGAAAGATCCATGGGGAAGACGGGGGTAGGGGACCAAGAGAGGAGAGGAGGCAGGGGAAATGCAGGGGGCAGGGGACCAAGAGGGGAGAGGAGGCAGGGGGAGATCCATGGGGGAAGACGGGGGGGCAGGGGACCAAGAGGGGAGAGGAGGCAGGGGAGTGGGGCATGAGACCCCCAGGGCTAAGGCAGTCTGTGGTGGCACCAGGGGAAATGAAATCACTGTTAAATCCCTGGACACATCTAGGTGCAGGGCGAAAACCTGCCCCGCGCAGACAGGAATACAGCTCAGTCGCTTCAAAAAGAAGGGGGTGTCTGCTCCCTCCCGGGCCAGAGACTCCTCAGCCCTCCCGATGCCTAAATGCCCGTCCCACTCCCTACCCCCAACACGCGCGCGCACACACACACACACACACACACACACACACACCGATTTGCCAGTGTCCCCTGCTCACCCAACTGCAGGTCTTTATCAAGAGGTGAGTCCCAGACTCACTATTTCATTCCCATTGGGCTGTGTTGATCACATACCTGATGCCACAGATCTGCAATAGTGTGTCCACGCCTAGGCCCTGATCCTGCGAGCGTGTGCACACGCAGTTAACATTACTGCCCCGCCTCACCCCACGGCTTTCAAGTGCTGGCATATCCCTCACACAGATTATTTCCTCTTCTAGGTAAAAATGTGTCTCCTGTCCCATCTCCGTCTGGCTAGCCTCCTCTCCCGGCCCAGCCCAGCCCACGCTGTCTTCGCAGCCCCTGCCCTGCTAGCAGAGATTTAGGTACCTCTGGGTGGCCTGAACATAAAACGTGGCCTCATTGCTCCCCCAGCCCAGTCACCGTCCCCCTGAGCTCCAGCCACACTCAGACCCTGCCGTCACATGGAGCCCCCCAGGCACTTTCCCCAAGCCAGACAGGGACTCCCTGACCAGCGTTCCCAATTTGGTACGCCCATGTGCAGAATGAATTTTGTGATGTGCACCCCTGGAGAGGATGTGTGACACGCCACCTCTCAGGCGTGCCGACAAGGGAGGGGGAAAAGGGGCCCTTTAAACTGCACGCGCGCTGTGTGGCTCTGAGGGCACGCCACACTCCAGGCAGCACTGAGGGCTGACTGCCCCCAGCCCCGCCCCCTTCTGCCCGAGGCCCCGCCCCTTCTGGGAGCACAGAGCACCCCTCCTTGCCAGGGGCCCACACAGGCTGCCAGCTCCCCTGTCACCTCTGTGTGGGTGCCCATAACAAAATTCATTCTGCACGTGGACGACATGCACGGGGGTGTGGCTGAGGGATTCAGAGTGGCGGGGGGGGGGCTCAGGGTTCGGGAGGATGACGGTGTGGCTGGGGATGAGGCAGGGGGAGGAGGTTTGGAGACAGGCTCCCCCAGGTCTGCTGTCATTGCAGCAGCTCCAGGCCAGCTGAGAGGTGCCTCTACCAGCCGGGTGAGGCCGGGTTGGGCTGCGGAAGGGTCGCCTCTTTCCCAGCTCCGGCAGCTCCCTGTTGCCAGGGGGAGGCAGCTCCCTGCTGGGGCCGGGGGAGATGTGTTCCTGCAGCCCCAGCAGGGCATGGGGCTTATTAAGCAGCTGTGTGCTTAGAGGGAGTCCTACCCCTGCCTCTCCCTCAACCCCCTCAATTCCTTTCCCCCATGCTCTTCAGGAGCAGGAGCTGGAGCCCGGCTGACAAGGAGCCTTTCATCCCAACCTGTCCCTGGTTCCAGGGGCAGGGACAGCCAAGGCTCTAAGCAGGCTGAGCGCCTGCCTGGCCCTTCGAGACTGGTTGCATTTTGCATCAGGGCCTAAGGGGGGGATCAGGAACCTCCAGCTGGCTGCACAGAGCTCTCACGACTCACAGCACGTGGGGGTGGCCGGCCCAGGTACTCGCCTCTCAGTCCAGCAGAAGTTGAGGCTGGTGCAGAATCTGGGTCTGAGCTGGGTTGATTCCGCATGAAACCCCCCAGTGGGCATCAAGAGGCTGCGGGAGACTTACCCTGAACGGGCTGCATTTGGCTTAGCCACGATAGCAAAAGGGGTGGGCAATAATTTTGGATGGGGGGGCACTCCAAGATTTTGGTAAATGGTGAAGGGACACACTCCTGTATGGAGGGGTGCAGGGCCGGGACAGAGGTTGGGTGCAGATGAGGGTGTTGGGTCTGAGAGGGCGTTTGGGTGAAGAAGGGGTATGCGGAGGATTTGGGTGGTGACGTAGGGCAGGCGATTGGGGTGCAGGGTCAAGGAGGGGGTACAGATGCAGGAGAGGATTCTAGCTGGGGCAAGGGGTGCAGGAAGGGGTGCAGGGTCTGGGAGGGTGTTGTGACCCGGGGTGGGGAAGAAAGTGCAGAGGGTTTGGGTAGTGACCTGGGGCAGGGGATTGGGGTGCAAGAGAAGATTCTGGCCAATCGAAGGGTATAGGAGCAGGTGCAGGTTCTGTAAGGGAGTTATGATTTGGGGCAGGGGGGTTCAGAGGGTTTGAGTCATGAGCTGGTAGGAGGGGGTGGTGACCTGGGGCAGGGAGTTGGGGTTCGGGAGGGGGTTTGGTGCCAGAAGTAGGCTGTGGCTTACCTAGGTGGCTCCTGGCCAGCGGGACTCTCAGGCAGGCTCCCTACCTGCCGGCAGCCCCAGACTGCTCAAAGCAGCTGGCTGTTCCATGTGGCGCTCTGCACTGGGGGGGGGGTTCATGCCCCCAACCCCAGCACAATCTCTCCGCTCCCATTGGCCGATTTGGTGGGTGGTGTAAAGAGCCACATAGAGCTGCCAGATGCTTTGAGCAACTGGAGCTGCTTGCTGTCTGAGGGTCCCAGATTAGAAGGCCTGGTGGTCCGGATCTGGCCCACAGGCCGTATTTCGCCTGCCCTGCCCTATAGTGCTAGACCCAGTTCTGCTCCCCACGCTGCAGAGAGAAACGCCACTGAAGTCTGGAGTGCGACTTGAGCTACACCAACGGAAGAGCAGAATTGATCAGTTAACAAACCTCCGAAAAGCCAAGAGTGAAGCCGCTGGGCCCCCCGGGTCAGGAGGGAATTCAGCAGCCTCTCTGCTGTGCTACCTGCGACCGTCAATCATATTTTGATTTCCTTTTGAACTAGGGCTCCATCCCCCAGGTCTTTTTCCTCTACCCCACTTTGCACCATCCTGAAAGTAGGGGGTTGATTTGTGTCTCTTGTGCACTGCTAGTGTAAAGCGGGAGTGATGCCAGTCCAGCCAGTATAGCGACACTGAGGCAAAACCAGTGTGAAAAGAGAATCAAGCTCTAGCCAAGGAACCACACAGATCCTCCCGTCAGGATCCTTCCTGGGGTATGTTCGCCATCACTTTGTCCCGTCTGACATACCTTGGAGACTATTCAATAACCTGGCATCTCCCAGCACGTGATTATATTTGAAGTTTCTTCGTTTAGTCCCAGTTGAACTCATTTGCTCCAGCTTCAATAAGTTCCCTCTCTGATGGGCTTACTCCCTCCAAATACAGTTACCACATTCCCCTTAGTCAGGCCCTCTAATATTTAGAGAGCAGGAGTAAATTTCAAGGCAACAAACTGTAGGGATCACGGTCAGTGATGTTTTGCACGAGGCACAGTTACCCTGCGGAACTCTCTGCCATAAGATACTGCTGCAAGCAAGTGCTTAGCAGAATTTTTAAAAGGATTGGCCATTTTAGGTGGAGAACATTTGCAGTTACAGTCGGTAGGATGAAACGTTTGTAAGGGATTAAAAACCCTCCTGCTTCAGGATACATTATGTTAGCTTGTGAGGGGTCTGAAAGAAATCTCCCCTGTGGCCAACAGTTCAACAATTGTTTGCGACGGACTTTCCGCACTTGCTTCAGAAGCATGTGGTGCTGACCACTGTCAGGGACAGGAAGCTAGACGAGAGATTACTCTGCTCTGGTCCATCGCTCCAGTTCCTACGCTTAGCTAGACTAGAAATCGCGCCCGCCAGCCCCGAATCATTTCATTCTGCTGTGCAGTTCAGCTTCCGTGAGGGATGTTTGCGCAAGGGAACAGAGTGTCTCTACAGACTGTACGTCCGGGTGGGGAACTTCGGGCCTGGATGCCGCCCTCGGCTTGCCTGGATCTGGCCCCCGAGGCTCAGCCCCTGGCAGCCCTGGAGAACCCACACTGATATGCCAGCCCCCCTGCTATCCCCCAGAGGCTATAGCACACAAAATCTACCACCCTAGGCCCCCCTAGGCTCTGGTGTGAGAGGGGAGTGTGGGGAGGGTCTTTCTCCTTCTCAGTTGGGGCCACAGTGAGGGTTTTTTTCCCTGCTTCTCACTTGTGTGCAGCCCCCGACTGATTTTTCTGTGGGTCAGTGGCCCCCAACCCAAAAGAGGTTCCCCAGCCCTTGTGTACCTCAGCTGCAAGCCAAGTGGCTGGTCCAGTCTTGCCCCCCACGCTTGTCTGCTGTAGAAGCACCAACCACAGCCTCCCTGTGTGGTCAGAGTGCTGAATTTGTAACATCACAGACATCAGCAGAAGATTTTTTTCCCACACATGTACCTCAGTTTACCCAGTTTACCCTTTCGGACAGTTTCAGCAGAAGAGTCGAGGAATGAGCTGAACCCGAGACAGAACAGCGCTGTACCTTACAGGGGTCTTGACATTAAAGGGCACACACCGGCAAGCCCATGACGTGTGTCAAACCTTTTTGTGCCCGGATGTACCACGTTTTAGAGACAAAACTATTTTTCATTTTTTTGACTGTTTTCCTCCTTGTGTTTCCAGCTTTTCCCTCCCTCTCCTTGTGCCTTGCGTTCCTTTCCAAACTTAGACAAAGTTGGACATCTGTAACGAAAGGGACAAATCCCCACTGCGAGGGGGTAGTTTTTACACGCCCTCCTTGCCCAGCCCAGATCCTGACGCACCGTTCATTTGCGGCATGGAATCAGGCCACCACTAATTCCCCGAATACTTTTCATACAAACACGGCACCTGGTGGGGTATTACCACCCACCTTGGTCAGTCATGCCTTTGGTTTGCAGGATGAGCTGTGTTGTGATCTCTTCCTGCTGGCAGCATTTCATAGGCAGGAGTTCTGGTTTGGTTTAGCAGAAACAGGGAGGCATGTAGAGAACTGGCCACAAGAAGACTGACATCACCACTGGTCACTGGTCCTTTTTGGTCCTGTTGCTAGCCTCAGCAACCAAGTCCCACCTGCTGAGGTCTGAAGATTGGACTTGAAGTCAGTAATAACCCCACGGAGCTCTTAGACACCTGGAATAGAGCAAAAAAGAGGTCACGGTCGTGGGCAGTGTTCCCTCTAATTTTTCCATCCATGGGTGGAGTTTTCTGTGTGTGTGCAGAATAAATTTTGTTACATGCACCAAAGCCTGTGCAAGTGTGCACCACTAGTAAGCTGGGCAGCCTTTGAATTTTTCCTGAGGGGCCGCACAAGTGCCTAGCTTACAGGGAACACTGGTCACGGGCACTCGGTGCTATGAATCTCCAGTGCCCAACCGTGGTAGTGTCCCCTTCTGTAGGACACCTCCCATCTCCCTGTTGTTGTACCAAGCAACACAAACAGACTTTTTTTCCCCGACCAGGAGAGTGTCACAAGGCTATGGGGATGGCATTGTCCCAGATTGGGGGGGGGAGCCCACCTCGCCTCTACTGCGCTTAGCCCCATCCTTTTTCTCCCCAGCCGGTGCCTCTCTTCCCACCCCCAAAGTCTGCTCCTTCCCTCCAGTCCCCTCGTAGGGATCCTATAGACAGGGCAGCATAGTTCAATAGTCACTATGTGACCCAATAGTCACAGTTTATAATTCACCTCTATTGATGGGGTAGTATTGTTCAGTGGTCACAGTCTATTGAACTACGCTGCCCTGCCAATAGAGGCAAATTATAGTCACAGTCTCTTTATGGGGGAGTAGATAGAGGAAAGGTTTCCAGCCCCCTGCAGGGGGGTCCAGGCCCGCCCACTCCACTGGACCCCAGACCAGGGCCCTGTTAGTGGCCTACTCTCGCCACTGAGGCAGCGTGGAAATCGAAACCGCAACACGCTGACTCCTCAACAGCAGCTCACTCATCTGGGAGCTGTTGCCACTTCTGGGCTGCTTCCCCGGGTCTCGGTTCATTGGTGAGTCTCTATTCCGCCACCTCTCTCTGGCTACGTCTACACTCGCGGCTTCTTGTGCCAGAAATATGCAAATGAGGCTAAGCATGGAATATTGCCGAGCCTCATTTGCATACCTAATGAGCTGCCATTTTGCAGAAGAGGCTCTTGTGCCAGAAGGAGCGGTCTACGCTGCCCCTTCTTGCGCAACGAAAACCCTCTTGCGCAATGCCGGTCTTCCTGAAAAGTAATCCGCGTAGCGGCATTGCGCAAGACGGGTTTTGTTGCACAAGAAGGGGCAGCGTAGACAGCTCCTTCTGGCTCAAGAGCCTCTTCTGCAAAAATGGCGGCTCGTTAGGTATGCAAATGAGGCTCGGCAATATTCCATGCTTAGCTTCATTTGCATATTTCTGGCACAAGAAGCCACGAGTGTAGATATAGCCAAGGGCTACGTCTACACTGGCATGATTTTGCGCAAGAACTCTTTTGCGGAAGAGTTCTTGTGCAAAAACTCTTCCAGAAGAGAGCGTCTACACTGGCATGTGCCTTTGCGCAAGAGAGGTGCTTTTGCACAAGAGCATCCGTGCCAGTGTAGACGCTCTCTTGCGCAAGAAAGCTCCGATGGCCATTTTAACCATTGGGCTTTCTTGCACAAGAAATTCATATTGCCTGTCTACACTGGCCTCTTGCGCAAGAACAGTTGCGCAAGAGGGCTTCTTCCTGAGCGGGCGCATCATAGTTCTTGCGCAAGAAGCCCTGAGTTCATCCATTAGAACGTCAGTGTTCTTGCGCAAGAACTCCCCGCCAGTGTAGACAGGCAGCAAGTTTTGGCGCAAAAGCAGCCGCTTTTGCGCAAGATCGCACCAATGTAGACACAGCCTCTGGCTACGTCTACACTGGCAAGATTTTGCGCAAATACTTTTAACAGAAGAGTTTTTCCGTTAAAAGTATTTGTGCAAGAGAGCGTCTATACTGGCATGTGCCTTTGCGCAAAAGATTTGCTTTTGCGCAAAAGCATCCGTGCCAGTGTAGACGCTCTCTTGCGCAAGAAAGCTCTGACAGCCATTTTAGCCATCGGGCTTTCTTGCGCAAGAAATTAACGTTGCTGTCTACACTGGCCTCTTGCACAAGAATACTTGCGCAAGAGGGCTTATCCCTGAGCGGGAGCGTCAGAGTATTTGTGCAAGAAGCACTGATTTTGTACATTACAACATCAGTGTTCTTGCACAAATACTCATGGCCAGTGTAGACAGGCAGCAAGATTTTGCGCAAAAGCAGACGCTTTTGCACAAAATCTAGCCAGTGTAGACACAGCCTCTGTGTTTTGGCTACTTCCCCTTATTTCCCAAATCCAGCAGGGTCTCTAGAGGCATCTGATCTCCAGTCTGGGTGGCAGTGTCCCAGCCTTTAAGTAGTCACTGGGGCTTGCAGGGAGCTGGGTCAGCATGTCCTTTCCCTCTGGCTACCAGCCCCAACTGAGCTGACCTGCCCCCTTTTATAGCACTGCAACCAGAGCATGCCCAGTAAGGTGCCAGGGGCATGGCCTCCTCTGCTCTCAGGACTGAGTTAACCCCCTCCTGCTCAGATAGCCACAAATAAAATTTAGAGCACTCCCTCTAGATCAGTGGTTCTCACGCTGTGGGTCAGGCCCCCCAAAGTGTTCACACTTGGTCACTACAGCTGGCGTAAGACTTGACGCCTGACCCGGGGAGGCGGTGCTCCAAGCCCCAGTCCAAAGGCTTCCGCCCTGGGCAGTGAGGCTCAGGTGACAGGCCCCCTGCCTGGGGCCAAAGCCCTTTGGTTTCGTCTTTGGGACCACCATGGGCAGGCTCATGCTCCAGTCCCCTCTCCTGGGGTCATGTGGTAATTTTTGTTGTCAGAAGGGGGCTGCGGTGCAATGAAGTTGGGGAGCCCCTGTGCTCTGCAGGCCCCTGGGCAACATGGAGCGGTCCTCAGCTCCACACACCCAGAAGGGGCGGGGCCAAGAGCAGAAGGGGTGGGGCCGAGAGCAGCTGGCCCTCAACACTGCCCGGAACACGGCACAGCCCCGACAGCTGGCCCGGAGTGCACCACATGGCTCTTTGGCAGCGCTTTAAATTGCCCAGGGCTGCAAGATCCCCGGGCTCCAGGACAACTACCTCCTTTGCACCCTGTCGGCAGGCTTGCCTGCGCTAGACAAACAACTGATCGACTGGGGTGATTGTTTCCCCAGGTCTCTGCAACATCTTTCCCATCTGTGGAGCTCACCCTATTTACAAGGTAAGAGGTTTTAAACGTAACGTTAAACGCTTTGGGACAGGGATCTTGCTCTCCTCTTTGTTGGGGAAGCTCCTAGAAGGTTTCTGGGGCTAAATACACCAACATTGACCAGTCCATCAATAGAAAGTACCTAGGGGTCACTTATACGGACCGAGCGCAGAACGAGTCTGCTGAGCTCCACAAACCCAGCGCCTCTTCTTCGGGGCTTCCTGACACCAGCAAAAGCCACTAGCAAAATCTCACTTGTTCCCTCACTCAAGCCTTTTGCTACATGTAAATTGTCACGGCGCCTCCTGCTGGTCTCCTCAGGAATTTGCTCTTCAGCCTCGGAGCACATTCTGCTGGCCGGGGCCTCGCCCTCAGTTACCTGTCTGCTGGTCTGGTTGAGGCCTCATGTCCCTTCCCTCACGGTACTGCTCCATAGCACTGCCCCTGCACTCTGGGGTCCTCACTCCCAGGGAACCCCCAACCCCCTACACCCACTTGTCTGAATGACCCACTGCCAGTCATCATCTAGCCCTGCCTCAGGGGCAAACTGCAGCCTGAAATGGCCACTCCTCATTGGCAAGGGGGTGTGGACCTGCTGCCTTCTCCTGTCTTGGCTGCTCCTTGGAGACCAGGACCCTCAGGCCCTGTAATGTAAGCAAGGCCTCAGCCTGGGAGTTTGCCTGGCTAGAGCACCCCAGCTCTGCCTGCCTTGCCCCAGCCCTGCTCTGTCACAGGCACCCTCTCAAGCTCGCAGCAGCCAGGTCCTTCTTCCTCCACAGCTGGAGCAAGAATTTCCTCTTCTCCTCGCCAGGGGCCCCAATTTATAGTGCCCCAGCTGGGCCCTAATTGGCTTCTATTTGCCTCTCCCAGGGCTGGATTTAACCTTTGGTAGGCCAGTGCGGGACAGCTGCCCCGTCACACTGTAGAAAAGAGAGGAAGAGGGTCTAAAAAAAAGAAGCCATTTCCAGAGGTCTAAGCTATTCCCAGCTTCACCACTAACTTGCTATCTCCTGGAGCTTCAGGTGAGTGAAAGTCACTTCCTATCGTTGTGTCTTCGTTTTGTCCATCAATAAAACATAAGCAATGTCTCCCAAGCTCACACAGGGTATTGAGTGACAGTTAACATTTCTACCGTGCTTTGAGCATAGACAACTGTTGACAGGTTCTCTACAGAGGCTGAATATGGTGATAGCCCTGCTAGACAACACAACTCTGCTGGGTTGCCGTGTTCGTGGGCATACCCCCGAGAGGAGTTTGCAGTCGGATTCTGTGACAACGGGTGTATCAGACGCTGCCGATCCTTGTTTACAGCTGCCATTCTGCAGTAATTGTGTGAGATGAGATGGGCCAGGCCTCTCCAGTGCTGCTAGTGACGTTCACTGAATAGCTAGCTAGCCGGAAAGCAGGCGTGGAGGTTAGGGAGCACAGCACAAAATATGTCCCAGAGTGGAGGTATTTATGGTTAGTGGGTTTATATGCCACAATAAAATAATATATGATCAGTCACCTGGGAATGATGCTCAAAGCATTAAAAGATTAATGTTTCACTTAGGGATGTTAAGGACTAGTCGACTACTTGACAATTCGATAAGCAAATGCTTATCGGATAGTCGACAGGATAGTCGACTAGTTGCTCCCCTTCCTGTGCTACCTCTATCACAGTGGTTCCCAAACTTTTAGGTATCACACCCCCTTTTTGATTTTTGAGAAACCCTCATGTCCCACCCCCAACAAATAGCAGCAAAACTTGTTGAGCAAAAAAAAAAAAAAAGTCGCCCTTTTAAGAGCAGAGCAGGCATTGCCCTTTTACCGCGGCCCAAGACGCTCCATCCTCCCCTGAATTTTTTTACTGGATGGACCGGGCTCTTTCTTGGGGGGGTGAGATTAAGAGGGGGGCTGGTTTGGGAACCTATGCTCTATCAGATAGAGGCAGCAAGGGAGAAGGAAGAGGACAATGGAGGGCCCATTGAGAGCATTTCAGCAACCTTCTCAATAGGCCCTCCATTGTCGACCCTGTGGCCCTACATCAGATCCCTCAGAAACCCACGATAGACAGTCTTGACCTGCCCCCTACAATGGATGAGGTCAAAAAGGCAATCGGCCAGACTAGCTCTGGCAAAGCCCCTGGGATGGATGATATTCCTGCTGAAATTTTTAAGGCAGCAGGACCAGTATCACTCAAAGCCTTTCACAGCATTTTGACCAGCATCTGTGAAGAAGAAGACATGCCCAAAGATTTTAGGGATGCCACAATCATCTCGCTCTTTAAGAACAAGGGCAATAAAGCTGACTGTGGAAATTACCAGGGCATCTCCCTTCTCTCTACTGCTGGGAAGATATTGGCTCAAGTCATCCTTAACGGTCTGGTCACCAGCATCTCAGAGGAGAACCTACCAGAGGCACAGTGTGGTTTCTGTCCAGGCTGCAGCACCATTGACATGATCTTTGCTGTTTGTCAGGTCCAGGAAAAGTGCATAGAGCAGAACTATACGCCGTCCTTATAGACCTGACCAAGGCGTTTGACACCGTCAACAGAGAAGCCCTGTGGATTATCCTGTTAAAATTCAGCTGCCTGAGAAGATATGTCAACCTCATACGCCTGTTCCATGATGACATGACTGGCTTCGTTTTTTCGAATGGCGAGTTTTCAGATCCATTTGGGATATCCAATGGCGTGAAGCAAGGGTGTGTGCTGGCCCCAGTGCTATTCAACCTCTTTTTTACGTGCGTCCTCAGCCACACAGTCAGGGACCTGGACCATGGAGTCTATATAAAGTACAGGCTTGATGGGTAATTTTTTGACCTTCGTCGTTTGAATGCTAGAACCAAGATACTTGAGAGGCTCATTCTTGAACCCCTTTTTGCTGACGACTGTGCACTTATGGCACACGAGGAATCTGATCTCCAGCTTATCATCAACAAGTTTGCTGAAGGCACTTGCCTCTTTGGTTTGACCATCAGCCTAGGAAAGACCGAGGTACTGTGTCAGCCTGCTCCAGGATCTGCTGCTCTCCCCCTTTCAATCTCTATTGAAGGAACAGAGTTAAAAACAGTGGATGAGTTTAAGTACCTCGGCAGTGTGATAGCCAATGATGGCTCCCTTGACAAAAAAATCAATGCCAGGATCTGCAAAGCCAATCAGGCATTAGGATGTCTGAAAGTACGAGTGTTGAATCAGCACAATATTCGACAATCCACTAAACTGAAAGCGTACAAGGCTGTAGTCTTGACCAGCCTCCTGTATGGATGTGAAGCCTGGACCTTGTACAGAACACATGTGAAACTACTGGAGCGCTTCCACACACGCAGCCTGAGGTCATTACTGCACATTCGATGGCAGGACAGAGTCACGAACTTGGAAGTCCTTGACGGAGCAGGAACCACAAGCACTGAAGCCATGATTCTGAAAGCCCAGCTTTGTTGGAAAGGGCACATCATTTGAATGGAGGAGTCAAGAATTCCTAAGCAACTCCTCTATGGTGAACTCTCCCAGGGCAAAAGGAATCAAGGCAGGCTGCGTAAGAGGTATAAAGACTGCGTAAAGGCCAACATTGCTCATGCTGGATTAAAGCCGAAGCAGCTAGAACAGCAAGCAGAAGACCGAACAGGCTGGCGTGCTCTCGTACGACACGTGTATGACAACTTCGAAGAGCAGCGAAGCATACACCTGATTGATGCTCGTGAGAGAAGAAAAGCAACAGTAGCAGCCACACCGACAGAGCCAGGACAATTCCTTTGCCCCCACTGTGAATGCCCATGCCGTTCAAGGCTTGGACTCCTCAGCCACATGCAAGTCCACAACCGATGAGCCTGTGCAAGCTCAAGACGTCATCGTCGGACACGACGGACTACCATATACGAGGTTCTGGTCTCTCTCAGATTCAGTGTCTAAGTTCAGGAGTAATGTGTAGGGGGAACCTAACACACACAGGGGAAAGTGGGCAAGAGGCTAAATGAAAAAGTACCAACCTATAAACAAGAAATGATTAATGCAAATTATGAATATTAATGCTAACAGCTAATCAAAGACACCCAGAATGCCACAGATGGATGGGGGCCGGTATTAATTTTATTATAATTAGGTGTCACAGGGCACAGCTCATTGCTGTGGCGCCTCCTGCTGGTTGCTCCAGGGAATTAGTTCTGGCTAGTAGCCCTTGAGTGCAGGGCAGTATAGCCTAATGGCCAGAGTCTATAAATTAGCCTTTAGATTACAGGGCAGTACAGACTAGTGGCTAACGTCTATGAAGTCACCCCTACGTCACAGGGCAGAACAGCCCAATGGAGCTCCTGTAGCAGGTCCTTCCTCTCCAGCATCCAACCCAGACTGAGCTGAGCTGCTCCCTTTTATACTGCCCCAGCACTTGAAGCATGCCCAGTATGGCTGGGAGGCAGGGCTTACTCTACCCACAGGGCCTTAACCTCTTCTGGCCCAATGTGGAGTGTGCTCACCCCTATCACATTAGGGTACAGGATCAAATACAGATCTATATCCGGAACATCTCTAGCAAGGAGGATATAAAATACCTCATCCAGTTCCTATTTCTTGGGTTCTCGTGGGCTCCGGGCTATGGGTTCTGTGGCCTTCTGAGGTGCTCTTCTCTTCTAGACAGTCAGTATGACATGCGCTCTGTAGCTCTACCCTTTAGGAACACAGGCTACATATTAGGATAGGTTCATGCTGTTTGATACTTAGAAGTAGCATGATCATTAGAGGCTCTGTATGTTTATAATGGAATCAATCCAGCTCTAATGGCGAGCCCATCACCCCCTTACAGCAAGGGAGAGGTTTAGACCTGAGCAAAACTCCTGTGCCTAATTGTTAAAACATTAGTGTGATCACCAGGAAACCCTGTAAGTGTGACAATCTGTCATGTCAGCCTTTAGCAGGGCTACAACATTTAAGAGGCATCTGGGGAGCAGGGAGGCGGGGGAGTCTGTAGGGGAAGAGGACAGCTGAAAAAACACACTAGAAGTCATTCTCTTGGCCACATAGCTGCAGCTTGGAATTTTCCTGTGGGACTGGGACCCCGCTCGCGCTCTCTCTCGGGTTTTATAACAGCCGTGATCCCCAGGGCTGGCGCTTGGAAATCAAGAGCTACCGAAGCAGAGGCGTCCCCTGAAACTTACAGGGAGTCTATGCACCTCCCAGTCAGTGGGAAATGCACCTGTCCCCTCCTGTGCTGGAGATGAAGCAGCAGGATGCGGGGAAAGAGGCTGTCGCTTCTTTGCAAATATCACTCCATTTGCGGGGGAAGGGGATACACATGCATTTGGGGCCAGAACCTGTGAGGGCAAGCTGGGTCACGTGGTAAACTGGGTCCAAGCCAACGCTGTGCGTTTGGATACGGTTCCGTGCACGTCATGCCGGCCCTGCTTACAGGCCGGGGGCCTCTGACTCAGAAAAGGCTTCGGGAGTCCTGGGGGCCAATCCGTTGACCGTGAGCTCCCGGCGTGACGCTGTGGCCAAACGCGCCAACGCGATCTGGGGATGCCAAGACGGGGGGCTCTGGAGCGGGAGCCGAGAGGCTCCTGTACCTCTGTCTTGGGCGCTGGTGGGGTCACACTGTGCCCAGTTCTGGAGCCCACAATTCAGGAAGGATGTTGATACAGCAGAGAGGGTTCCAAGAGTCACATGGACAATCAAAGGGTTCAGAACCAGACACGAAGTGACAGATTCCAGCCCGGGGGTGGGCAATCATTTTTAAAAGGGGGCCACCCTGGAAGGGGCGTGGCCTCCGGTAGTAGGGGCGGGCGCAGGAGACTTCCTGTGTGCCCCTTCCCCTTGATTGGCCTGGGATGGGGGAGCACAAGAAGTCTTCCTCCTCCCTCCCCGCCACTCACCCTAGAGCAGTATTTCTTAAACTGTGTTCCGGGGAACACCGGTGTGCTGTGGAGAACAACAGAGTTGAAAATGGCCGCCCCTTTTTTTTTTTTTTTTTGCTCAATTACTTTCCCCCGACTCCTCCTTCTTTTTTGCTCAACAAAAAATCCTTGGTGTTCCTCATAAAAAAAATTATTGTTTGGTGTTCCTCGGTCTTAAAAAGTTTAAGAAACACTGCCCTAGAGAGAAACACCAGCTGTTTTTAAACTATGACCCCACCTTCTCCAGATCCCTTCTCTGCGGCTGTTACACCCCATCGTTCCTCAGCGACAGGTGACGTTTTGCTGGGCCCTTGGCCCCGACATTCCAGCATCCCACATCCACCAGCAACCGGGCGAGAGAAACAGCGTGGCCTCTGGAGCGGACGCCAGTCTCTCTTCTCATTAACTCAGGCTTCCTTCCACAGGGGACCTGCGTGGAAACCAAAGGGCTGATGGATCAGCTGTAGGCTACGTCGTCGCTGCACGATCCAGCCAGCAGGTGGCTTCATCGTGGCAACAAATGCATTTGCTGTGGAGCCTGGTACTTTATGGACCGACAAATAACTACAGAGAAGTTGGGTGAAGACCCCAGGCTGCCAGGAGAAACGACTCCTCTCCCTCCGAGGAGCGAACGCCACTAGCACGGAGAGATCGAGAAAGTTCCTCCACGACACAAGAGAAAAGACTTCCAGCCTAGGAGCCCTCCAGCGTGACAGACATGCTCACTGCGGTGAATTAGAAATGCTAACGCAACACTGGGAACATTGTGCCAGCCTAAAAGAGCATGAACCAATGATAGAAAAGCGCTGAGTTCCCGGAACAAGCCTGTTCCTTTTTGCTAATGGGTCCTACCCTGACATCTGAGATGTGAACAAGCCCCAGCATGTGGCGTGGTGGAAAATCGGAGTCAGCTCCGGACGGGAGGGGCAGCAGCAGCACAGGCATCCGTCTGTCCGTCCATCCGCGGGCTGGGGGACTGGCATGTTAATGCCTAGGACCTGAGGCCTAAGGCTCATGAGTTATGGCCTCCTTTTGCCTGCCTCGGTTCTCGTCACCAGCGTAGGCCAAGAGAACTAGCTAAGGCTCCTGACGGAGATAACGGCCTAGGCCTCGTGCGGTTGTCATGCCGACCCTTGTGCAGCCAACAGTTTCATTCGGACAGGAAATCTCAGTTCCGGGAGGGTTACCATATTTGAACTTAGGACACCTGGTGCCGGCCGGTGCCGCCACGGCGGCGGCTGCTCCACTGGCACAGGCAGCCAGGCTCGGGAGCCGGCAAACTCGTCCCCGCACACGCCAAGCTTGGGGTCTGGCCGCCGCCTTGCTGCTGCCGGGGCTGCCGCTGCCCCCGCTGGCTCTCATGGTGCAAGGGGATGCCGCATGCCGGGCTCCCGCTTCCCTGCCGCACTGCCCTGAGATGCATGGCATCGCGGGCTCCAGCGGTGCCGCCAACCAGCCGGCAGGAGGAGAGAGTGGGGGGCCAGGGAGGCTGCTGGGTGGGGCCCATCCCGGGGCATGAAGTTAAAGGTACGGAGGGGAGAAGTGGAAAAGGAACCCAGGAATCCTGCTTCCCAGAATCCCTTCCTTTCCCCTGCCCGCCCCCCCAGCACCAGCTCCCACAGTCCTCACACAGCTGAGACTGGAACCCCCAAATCTAACCCACAGACCCACCGCCCACCCACAGGAAAGGAAAGAAGCCAGAAGTTCTAGCACCCAGTTCCCTGCTCTAAACCAGTGCCCTGCCCTTCTCCCAGAACCAGCCACCCCCTGCCCTAACCCAATGCCCTAACCCTTTTAATTTCAAAAAGGGAAATTACGCAAAAATGAGGAGGTTAGTTAAACAGAAATTAAAAGGCACAGTGACTAGAGCCAAATCCCTGAAAGCTGCATGGAAACTTTTTAAAGACACCATAACAGAGGCCCAACTTAAATGTATACCCCAAATTAAAAACATAGCAAGAGACCTAAAAAGAGTCACTGTGGCTTAACCACCATGTAAAAGAAGCAGTGAGGGACAAAAGGCATCTTTTAAGAAGTGGAAGTCCGATCCTAGTGAGATAAATAGAAAGGAACATAAACGCTGTCAAATCAAGTGTAAAAATGTAATAAGAAAAGCAAAAAAAGATTTTGAGGAACAGCTAGCCAAAAACTCCCAGAGAAATAACAAAATGTTTTTTAAGTATATTAGAAGCAGGAAGCCTGCTAAAAAACCTGTGGGTCCCCTAGACGATCGAGATATAAAAGGAGCAATCAAGGACGATAAAGCCATTGCGGCGAAACTAAATGAATTCTTTGCTTCAGTCTTCACGGCTGAGGACGTTAGGGAGATTCCCAAATCTGCACCGTCCTTTGTGGGTGATGAATCTGAGGAACTGTCCTGGATTGAAGTGTCATTAGAGGAGGTTTTGGAACAAATAGAAAAACTTAATGTTAACAAATCTGCGCGGGACCGGATGGCATTCATCCAAGGGTTCTAAAAAAAACTCAAATGGGAAATTGCTGAACTATTATCTGTGGTTTCTAACCTATCCTTTAAATCGCCTTCCGTACCTAATGACTGGAAGGTAGCCAACGTGACACCAATATTTAAAAAGGGCTCTAGAGGCGATCCAGGCAATTACAGACCGGTAAGTCTAACTTCAGTACCGGGCAAATTAGTCGAAACAATAGTAAAGAATAAAATTGTGAGGCATGTAGAAGAACATAATTTGTTGGACAAAAGTCAACATGGTTTCTGTAAAGGGAAATCATGTCTTACTAATCTATTAGAGTTCTTTGAAGGGGTTAACAAACATGCGGACAAAGGGGATCCAGTAGATATAGTATACTTAGATTTTTCAGAAAGCCTTTGACAAGGTCCCTCACCAAAGGCTCTTGTGTAAATTACATGGCCATGGGATAAGAGGGAAGGTCCTTTCTTGGACTGAGAACTGGTTAAAAGACAGGAAACAAAGGGTAGGAATACATGGTAAATTTTCAGAATGGAGAGGGGTAACTAGTGGTGTCCCCCAAGGGTCAGTCCTGGGACCAATCCTGTTCAATTTATTCATAAATGATCTGGAGAAAGGGGTAAGCAGTGAGGTGGTAACGTTTGCGGATGATACCAAACTGTTTAGGATAGTCAAGACAGAAGCAGACTGTGAGGGACTCCAAGAAGATCTCACCAAACTGAGCGATTGGGCAACAAAATGGCAAATGAAATTTAATGTGGATAAGTGTAAAGTAATGCACATCGGGAAAAATAACCCCAACTATACGTACAGTATGATGGGGGCTAATTTGGCTACGACAAATCAGGAAAGAGATCTTGGAGTTATCGTGGATAGTTTTCTGAAAACTTCCACACAGTGTGTGGCGGTCAAAAAGGCAAATAGGATGTTAGGAATTATTAAGAAAGGGATAGAAAATAAGACACAGAATATCTTACTGCCCCTGTATAAAACTATGGTACGCCCACATCTTGAATACTGTGTACAGATGTGGTCTCCTCACCTCAGAAAAGATATTTTGGCCTTGGAAAGGGTTCAGAAAAGGGCAACTAAAATGATTAGGGGTTTGGAACGGGTCCCATATGAGGAGAGGTTAAAGCGACTGGGACTTTTCAGTTTAGAAAAGAGGAGACTGAGGGGGGGATATGATAGAGGTGTATAAAATCATGAGTGGTGTGGAGAGGGTGGATAAAGAAAAGTTATTTATTAGTTCCCATAATAGAAGAACTAGAGGACACCAAATGAAGTTAATGGGTAGCAGGTTTAAAACTAATAAAAGAAAGTTCTTCTTCACACAGCGTGTAGTCAACCTGTGGAACTCCTTGCCAGAGGAGGCTGTGAAGGCTAGGACTAGAACAGAGTTTAAAGAGAAGCTAGATAATTTCATGGAGGTTAGGTCTATAAAAGGCTATTAGCCAGGGGATAGAAATGGTGTCCCTGGCCTCTGTTTGTCAGAGGCTGGAGAAGGATGGCAGGAGACAAATCGCTTGATCATTGTCTTCGGTCCACCCTCTCTGGGGCACCTGGTGCTGGCCACTGTCGGCAGACAGGCTACGTGGACCTTTGGTCTGACCCAGTACGGCCGTTCTTATGTTCTTATGTAATGCCCCACCCCTCCTGCAGAGCCGGGGACATAATCTAGCCAGGCGGAGGGTAACACAGTGACTCCGTGGGAGGAGCCAACCCCCCTCCACATCGGACCTGCCCTGGGTGTCACCAGAGCCGCCGCCGCCACGCGCTTTTCCCCCCAGGCGCTGGGGCACGTGCACAGAGCGGCCGTGATTGGTCGGGGCGCACGGCTCTGAACGTTCCATTTGAGAGGCACGTGCCCTCGCCCGCTCCCCAACCCTCTCTGCAGGGCAAAATCCCGGAGATTTTATTGCCATTTAAAAAAGCCGGCTGGCCGGAGATTTAGCAAGTGAAAACAAGGACACGTCTGGGAAAAAACGGATCTGACACAGCCCATCTTGTTCTGGTTCCCACCTGCTGAAGCCTGTCCTCAGTTTCCCTCCAGGTCTTTCCTTAAATCCAGTAACTCTCCTCAGCCTCTAACTCCCTGCACGCTAGACAGAGAATCAGGCCATCAATGGGCGGGCAAAAGGGGCAGCTGCTCCAGGGCCCGGCAATTTAAAAGGGCCTGGGGCCCTGATCCTTTATATCACCACCAGAGCCCTGGGCAGCATGGGCCAGGCAGCGCTGAAGGGCTGGCAGGGGGAGGCTAGTGCCCAGCCCCGCCCCTTCTACCTGAGGCTCCCGCCCCTTCTACCTGAGGGCCCGCCCCTTCTACCTGAGGCCCCACCCCTCCCAGAGCTCCTCCCACAACTTGCCTAGGGGCCTGGCAATTCTGCCAATGGGAGATACCGGTGAGAGAGGCGCCGAAGCATCACAAGCCACGAACGGGAACCTGCTTCTTGAAGCCAAGCCGCTCAGGCCCCAGAGCAGTTTGCTGAGGGAGTGGGTCCGACTCGCTCCGCACACAGCCAGGGGAGGAGGACCAGCCAGCTGCCCCCCCACTAGCTTTTAGCCCCATGGTTAGAACAGTCACCGGGGCCGAGGGGAGCACAGGCTCAATTACCCCCCCTCCGCCAGAGTGGGGAGAAAGGAGTTGCCCGGCCCACACAATGACTGGAAAACTACACGCGGCCTCTAGAGCAGAGCAAGAGAACAGGCGAGACGGGGCTAGTGGGCAGGGCATCCACCTGGGTGGGAGGTGGGAGACTCCAGCCTCTCTTCCCTTATTCATTCAGGCTGTGTCTACATTGGCACCCTTTTCCGGAAAAGGAATGCTAATGAGACAAGTCAGAATTGCAAATGCCGCAGGGATTTAAATTTTCCCGGCGGCATTTGCATGAACATGGCTGCCGCTTTTTTCCGGCTTGTGGCATTGACGGAAAAAAGCGCCAGTCTAGACGCGATCTTGCGGAAAATAAACCCTTTTCCGCAAGATCTCTTATGCCTACTTGAAAGTAGGAATAAGAGATCTTGCGGAAAAGGGTTTATTTTCCGCAAGATCGCGTCTAGACTGGCGCTTTTTTCCGTCAATGCCACAAGCCGGAAAAAGCGGCAGCCATGTTCATGCAAATGCCGCGTGGGATATTTAAATCCCCGCGGCATTTGCAATTGCGCTGTGTCTCATTAGCATCCCTTTTCCGAAAAAGGGTGCCAGTGTAGACACAGCCTCAGAGTGCAACAGCTTCAAGGGGAGAAGCTAAGACAGCCCCACATCCGAATAGCCTCAGGCTGGGCCAAATGCGGCCCACGGGCCAAACGCGGCCCGCCACGCCGCTGGGTCAGGCCTGCAGGCACAGCCGGAGCCTGCGCCAGGGTCCCTGCCTGCCCCTCAGAAAAGCTGGCTCCTTCCCTGCAACCCTCGGTCCCGTCACTCCTGCTCCCCTACCCCACATAACCCAAACCCTCTGCCCCCCCCCCAGATTCCCTCCCCGATCCCACATCCTTCCTGCACCCCAGTGCCTTGCCCCGAGCTCCCTTCTGCACCCAGCCTCCATCCCAGACCCTGCACCTCTTCCGTTCATATCCACTCATATCTTGGAGTGGACCCCCATAAAAAATTATGGCCCACCCCCGGAATACAGCCGGGGGCTTAGCACCTGCTCCTGCCATTCTAGACGCTGACTGGAGGTTTCAGCATCTTCCAGTTTTCACCTCACTTTCTCCTGTTTAGATGACCCGGTCAGGCCCCCCAGCCACGCCTGACGTGCCTAGACCATGCACCCAGATCATTTGTGTTGCCCTCGGAGGTGGTCTCTTCAGAGCAGGGCTTAGGCGTCCTCCGATGGGTGTGGAATGGAGGCTGGTTTGCATCGCTGGCTCAGCAGACGGCTCCCCGCTCCCCAGCCCCAAGTGGGGGTTTTGTGCAGCACCCAGTTTGCTTTTAAAAAACACACAAAGAAAAGGGGGAAGTAGGACTAGCTAGCCCCACAGCTCCTGGCAACGAGGGGTCCACGTTTCGTTCGGAGCTCAAAATGGAGTCCTGAGCCCGGATGAAAATCCGTGAAAGTCGCATCTTGCTGCTGGCTGACGGGATTTTTCCGTCCAGGGTCCCCTGGGACTGGACCTTCTTTGTTTGCTCCCCCAGAAGCAAATCGTTCTCTCTGGGCCCTCCCAATTGCCGGTGGATGAAGCTAAAAGCCAAAACCAACCTGGCAGCACGGTGCAGCGAGACAGCCGTTTGGTTCTGGGTCCCAGTGGCGAGACCACCCTAGAAGGACGAAACCCCACGTGACCGAAGAGCAGAACCCCACAAAGCAGAGAAGGCCCTTTCCCGATGTACCAGCGCCCTTCGCTCTGATCCCGTGGGAGGTGGCTCTCTCCAGGCAGATTGCCACACTGCGGCTGGAGGCGATAGACCGAGGGTGGGCAATCATTTTTTACCAGGGGCCACTTCAGAAACTTTTGAAGTGGCCACGGGCCGCACTGGAAGGGGTGGGGCCTCAGGTGGAAGGGGTGGATCCAGGACACTTCCCTGCTTCCCCATGATTGGTCTGGTGGTGGGGGAGCACGTGACGTCTTCCCCCCCTCCCCAGAGGTTCCCCCTAGGTGCCCATGCCCCTGGCAGTGGAAGGAGACTTCACTCACTCCCCCTTCTGCCCCCAGGCCAATCAGGGCCAGGGGGCAGGGGAGTGGCAGGGCCTCCGTGGGCCAGATCAACCCACTTGGTGGCCCGGATCCAGCCCTTTTGCCCACCCCTGCGATAGACCGTGACAACAGCTGATTTTCCAACACTCTTCGTTCCGAATTGTAATTTGGCAGCTCCGGGAGACGCGCGCAAGACTGACCCACCGTGTGGGGCCCTGCAGAGAAACCGCGAGAGACGGTCCCTGCCTGGAAGAGCTCACGTAGCACACACACCTGCTGGCTGTGAGGTACTGCCCATCTAGTGGCACTAAGCCCACTTGCAGCGCGACTAAGGTGTCTGCTCTACAGCCTTAGCTAGCGGCCAGCCAGCTTTTAGCTCATGCACTAAGCTCCAGAGGTCCCAGGTTCGACTCTGCCTGTTGGCAGGGAACTGAGGTGCAGGCAGATGCAGTGACATGACCTGGGTCACACAGCAAGCTTGTGGCAACGCTAGCAATAGCCCCCCATCTCTCAACCCCCAATCTGCCACTTTATCCACAAGGCCAACCAGCTAGTGAGCTAAATTGCTTCACCCGGACCCATTCCCGCTCCTCCCGCTCGCCCTGGCCCTGCCCCAAGCGGTGCTGTCCAATGCCCCTTCCCCACTCTGCCTGTCCCTCCCATAGCTGGGGTGGGTCAGGTCTCGGGCCCTTAAAGGGGCAGCATCCTGGGTTTTCCCACCCATTACTAGTTCCCCAGAGCTACTTCCTCTCTGCTCATTCCAAGGGCGTGTGTTTATTCCAGGAATGGGGGCTGGCTGCCTCTCGTTTTAAAAGGCCAGTGTCTCTACTACAGATCCTCTCCCTTCTCCCGCCATGTGGCCTGCCCCGTGGTCATGGCTCCGTCTGCTGGACTGGCTCGTTAGCTAAGGGTCTGTACACCACACGGGGAGGCAAACATCAAATGTGCCATACTCATTAAACCAAGCAGCATGACTCAGTCCCTGGACGAAAGTCCCTGGGCCACAGACACCGCCGAACACTGCCGGTTACCCATGGGGCTGCTGATGGGCCACGCTGACTCGGAGGCTGCGGAGCCGTGGGGCTGGAGCAACGCAGGCGCTCCCGAGGGGACGGTCCAGCGCTGAGTTCCCCAGCACCGTCCGGACGGGTTGTGAATGACCGAAAGGGGCTGGTGTGTATCCTGAAGCGTCAGGTGGAGGGGCGGGGCCAGGCTGTGCTTGTGTCACTGCATTGGAGATGGAAGGAAAAGGGCAGGTTAGGACACCACACCGCGGGACACTCTCCCTTTAGCGCCGGGACTCAGCGACCCTGCAGCAGCGAGGGGCAACCGAGGCCAGTGAGGGGGCCTCATGAGTGGCCCCCCCGTCATCTCAGTGGGCCACAAGACTGTCCTACCCAAGACAGCCTCCCGGGACGGGTAGTTTTGCTAATTGCGCTTACGTGCCTGGACTACGTGGGGGGCGCCCCCTGAGCTGTAGCAGCGCTGCGATTGGCTGCCGAGGGAAGCGGCTCTGCCTTGGCTTTACGGCTACGTCTAGACTGCATCCCTCTGCCGACAGAGGGATGCAAATCAAGCACTTCAGAAGTGCAAATGAGCCCGGGATTTAAATATCCCGGGCTTCATTTGCATACTCACGCTTAGGCGCTGTGCCGATCACCCGCCCTTTCGAAAATGAAAGTGAAGTGTAGCCACGGCACCTCAAAAAATGAGGAGTACAGGATCTGCCGAAAAAGCTCCCCGCTGTCGGCAGAGCCGCAGCTAGACTTTACTATCACTTTCGAAAGGGTGCATGATCAGCACAGCGCCCGAGCGTGAGTATGCAAATGAAGCCCGGGATATTTAAATCCCAGGCTCATTTGCATTTCCGAAGTGCTTGATTTGCATCCCTCTGTCGGCAGAGGGATGCAGTCTGGACACAGCCGTAGTGTGTGTGGCTGTAACAACACCGGTCGGGAAAAACCGATGCGGAGGAAAACCAGACGAATCTGGCAACGGTCACAAAATCTTGCGGACCAGAACCCCCATGGGCTGCTGGTGGCCCTCGGGCCACACGTGGCCCCCCGCTGCCCTACAGCCTGGCAGGCTCCCTCTAGCGGTTACCCCTCTCCCCGAGGCCCGTGTCTCTTACAGTCCGTTCTCCAGGGCGCTGGTTTCAATGGCCCCTGCCATATGCAGCTCCCTTCGCCAGGAAGCCGCCGCACAGCCCATGGTCAGGAAGTTGGTCCAAACCGTGCTGAGCCTTCTCTGTTTCCCCCTCCTGTGGGTGGAAGGGCCTAGGAGAGTCCCGCACCGACAGCCCACTCAGAGAGCTCGCCCAGGCGGACGTTAGCGCCGGAGACAGGGCCTGGCTCTGAAAACGAGGGGGGAAGACCCTGGGCCTAGCACGGGTGGGCGGGGGAGGCAAGAACGTGTCTCATCTCCATGCCGGCTGCTTGGGAAGCCTGCGGGGGGGAGGACCGCGGAGCAGCCACATGCAGGACTTGGCTGTCTTCTCATCGGATGTCGGCGCCTTTCAGCGCTAGCCGAGAACGGGCGCCCGGATGGCAACAGCTCTGCTTCGTCCTTCCCGCCCGGCCTGGGATTCTGCCTCACGCTGGCCCCACTGAAGGCCAGAGGGGACTGCAAGGTGGTGGAAGTTGCACTCCCAGGGCCTGGCACTGGGCAGCTCGGGCCGTCTGCCTTCCCTCGGCCTGTCAGTCTCCCTGCTCCAAAGCAGCCTGGGCCGGCAGCGCTCCGGCTCCTGCCATGGTGACGTGGGGAGGAGGGCCCTGTTCCCCTCCCAGCCTCGCGAGGGAACCGTCCTGGGCCCTGAGGGTGAGTCACACAGAGGGCAGAGGCAGCGGGGGAGGCTGGGATACCCAGGACTGTGGCTGCAGATTGCCTAGGAGGCAGGATCAGAGTCAAGGGCCTTGGGCCACCCTTCTTGGCAGGGGAGAAGCTTCCCTGAGCCAAGCACCACCGCAGCCTGGCAACCCCTGCGCACACCGAGACCAGACACGTGGGGCCGAGGAAGCCAGGGACCAACACTTCATGACTCATAAGAACATAAGAACGGCCGTACTGGGTCAGAACCAAAGGTCCATCTAGCCCAGTAGCCTGTCTGCCAACAGTGGCCAGCACCAGGTGCCCCAGAGGGGGTGGACCAAAGACAATGATCAAGCGATTTGTCCCCTTCCATCCCTCTCCAGCCTCTGAAACAGAGGCCAGGGACACTACTTCTATCCCCTGGCTAATAGCCTTTTATGGACCTAACCTCCATGAAATTATCTAGCTTCTCTTTAAACTCTGTTCTAGTCCTAGCCTTCACAGCCTCCTCCGGCAAGGAGTTCCACAGGTTGACTACACGCTGTGTGAAGAAGAACTTTCTTTTATTAGTTTTAAACCTGCTACCCAGACTCAATGCTGTTTGCTCCCCCCGTCCTCTCCCATTGCTCCAACCACGTCACCCCCTTCCTGGAACCCATCACTGCTTGCTCCCTGGAGGTGAGCTCTGCCCTCCCCGCCGTCTCTGCCCACCCCGTCCCCTCTCCTCATTGCTTCCTTCGCCCCAAAAGCCCAATCTCTGCCTCATCCTCTAGCCCAGGCATCCGTCTGGCTCCCTGCACAGCCCTCCTCAAATCCCACAGGGCCCGTGGGGCTGAACGTGGCCGATAACGCCCTGAACGAGGTGTCACGAGCGCTAGGCCCTGTGGCTGGCTCTGCCACCGACTCCTGCGTGACCTTGTCCAAGTCACTTAATGACCTCAGCTACCCAGTCTTCTGCTCAGCGGTTGTCGCCTTCTCTCCACCTGTGGGCTGGTCTATTTAGACCGTAAGGTCTTTGGAGGAGGGGGTGTCTCACTGTAGTGCCCGGCCTGTGGCTGGGATCCCAGCGGGAGGTGGGCTTCAGCGCCACCCATTGATTCCTCCTCAGCCTCCGGTACCCCTCAAAGCAAGGCCCAAGAGCCGGCACAGGGGCCCAAGCTTGGAAGGGCCGTTGCTCCTGGCTCTGCTTTCTGAGCAAAGCCCACTCCAGGGTGACCCCTCCTCCCAGGGCTGTTCTAGTTCTCCTGGCCAGACTCAGAGCCCATCCCGCCGCAGGAAGGGGGGAAGTGCCCTGGATTTAGAAAGACCCTCCAGATCTCCCATGCCGGGCATGCTCCCTGCAAGCTACGTGCCTGTCCCCCCACAGCTCTGCCCCCCTGCTCAGAGATTCCAGAGACGCACCTGTAGCCCAGCCCCTGGCCCCCTCCAGCTCCATGCTCCGGCCCCACGGCCAGGGGACACTGCAGGCACGACGCTGCCCTTAAATCTGCTCCTAACGAGCGGGCTGCGGCGACGACACGTGCTCTGTGTTCAGCAACGGGCACGGCTGGCTCGCTCCCCCCATGCCGGGCGCCAGCTGGAATGGAGCCAAGCGAGGGGAGTTGGGTTTTTATGAATGGCCGGGGAGCTGGGCCTGACCCTGCGCCACCACCATCCCGGCAGCAGCTGCTGGCGCCGGGGCAACTATGCCCCGCCACACAGAAATCCCCCCCCAGGGCTCCACCTGCCAGTAACTACGGCCCTGGTCCCGCTGCGGCTGGCCACGCAGGAATGCACAGAGAGTGCTGGACAGGACTGGAGTCTAAGGCTTTGGCGCCTCCGACCCGCGACCTGCCCCCACCGGCAAAGAGATCACGCAGGAGGGTGGAGAGCAGAGCCAAGGCAGGGGCTGGCTGGACCTGCAATTCGTTCAGGGATTTCCCTCCCGGTTTGCTGCTTGCGGAGCCGGGCCTGGGGGGATTAAACACCCAATTTGCTGCTTCATGCGGAGAGACCTGGGTCCCGCACTGGCTCCCAGCTGCCAGCAGAACAGCTGGAGGCAGGGCCAAGTCCCTGCTTCCCCCGCAGGCAGGGCTGGTCTCATCCTCCGCTCAGGAAAGAAACGGGCTCTGGACAGAGGGGGCTGCAAGGGCCCTGGCACCACTAGGCACCAGGCCGCTGCCCCGCCACACAATCTGCAGTCAGGGCAGCTGCTCCCAGCTCAGCCAGATGACACTCCCCATTTTCACCCGTCCCCGTAGAGGTGTTGCCATGGTCAGGGCCCCCTGCAGTAACACGCAGCTTCCAGGCACAGGCTCCTAGAGCTCCGGCCTGAGCCAGGACATCCACATTGCAATTGTGCGGCCCAGCAGCTGACCGGGGCCAGCACCGCCGTGCTGCAGGACTTTTATTGCTGTGTAGACGCACACACCCCCACACACTCAATCGAACCCCAGAAGATCAACCGCTGCAGCATCAACCCTCTGGTCCGTACAGACAAGCCCTAGGACCCTAAGCATGTGGGCGAGCCATCCAGGGAAAGAATTCTCTGCAGTAACTCGGGGTCCTCCCCACCCAGTGTCCATCATCACCGGCCTCTGGAGATATTGGCTGCCCGCAGTCACAGAACAGCAGCGTCATTATCTTCTGCTTCAGCTTATCCAGGTGTGAAGCTGGGGGGGTGTTAGCCCCCTCTACTGCCCTAGCGAGGCTGTGCAGGACATCACTCCCTCGGCTGGTTAGAAACCTTCCCCTCTTTTCAAGCGTAAAGGAATTGCTGGCCAGTTTAGATCCCTGGGGACAAGACCTGAGCCAATCTGATGCACCGGGCAGATAATGTAACTGTCACTGGGTAGATTTGAACCTGGGACCTTTGTATAGGAGCCGCTACAGCTTGAGCAATAAAGCCGGCTGACTCTTAGCTGAGGCTGAAGAGCTCCCTTGTTCTTATCACGCGCCGTAAGTGGTCTACGTGCCACTCCATGGGACAGTGACCACAGGAGGCGAGGGGGTTACTCTTGCTCCAGGGGAGCCGTGGAGGAAGTGGGTCTCTCTGAGGGGCCTGGAGGAGAAAAGAGAAGGGGGCTGGGCAGGCAGAGAGTCGGAGGAGCCCAGCCCAGGAAGCAGCAGAAAAGACAGCGGCAGTGATGAACAGGGAGCCAACGCGGGAGCACACGCAGAGGCAGGCAGGGGCAGGGCCGGGCCATGCTTGTCTCTGGCCAAGCTGCGCCAGCCCAGCGGTGTGCACCATGGCAGACTCGCACCGGGCAGGCGGCACTGGGGGCTGTGGGTACGTGCCGCACGGCGGCAGGCAGTGACTCGGACACAGATGGGTTCGGACAGCTCCATCCAGGGGAGAGGAAGGAGCTAATTTCACGGCTGGTTTGTTTGAATACCTTCGCTGCGGCAGGGGATCGGCTGTCAACTCGGCCGGAGCGGGAAATGCTCTGCCTCCATCTCGCAGGGCTCGTGCGCCTCTGCCGGGTCAATTCATCCCGTGCAACGGGGAAGGCTCTGGTGTCCGCTCGCACGAGGCCCCTTGTGCCAGAGTGCGGGGCAGCACGCTGGCTGCAGGGGATTGTGGGATACTGGCTGGCATCATAGGGAGTTCTGGGTCAATGGCTCCACATTTCTCCTGATCCGTCCCATCGTTCATACACCAGGGCACAGCGATCAGCAGCATCTGAGGACGTTGTCGACGTGGGGCCGATGACCCTGTGCGCTTGGGCAGGGATCCCCGGGTGGGAGAACCAACAGAGGGAGCTGGGTTGCTGCCCTTGGTGCCACGGGGATTCGCAGCCTGGCCCACAGCCACAGACCGGTGGCTCCTGGTTGTCGTGCCAACCGAGGCCTGTGGAAGGTGGAAAGCCCTGTTCCAGGACTAGCCCTGCAGACAAGCAGAAATCCATTCCCCAGCCTGGCCCAGTGCCGTTAGGGACAAAGCCAAACGCTCTGGTGTCCCCGTGGGCGTGGGGGCCGTGGAACAAGGGGAGGGAGGCTGAGAAATTTTCTCAACGGGCAGGAGGGGAACCAAGGGCTGGGGGCGGGCGGCTTCTCAGACCAGGAAACCTGGGGCCTCAGCCTGTCCCACAGGGCAGCTGTGGGGTGTGGACGGTCCAGGGAAGTAGTGTCTGTTCAGGCTCCCTGCACAGGCCACAGGACCCGCTCTGAAGCAGGGAGAGAGGAGGCCCGTGGCAGATGGGGAGACAGGGCTGAGAAGCCACAAGGATGAACTGTCTGCCTCCTGCCAAGATGGGAGTGGGCAGGGAGGGCAAGGAGACTAGACAGTTCTGTGCCCTGGACAGCCTTGGCCGGCTGGGCTTTTTTGTCATGACCAGCACCGAAGCAAGAGGAGCAGGTGCCTGGAACACGCAGGCCCAGGGCCCGTCGGACACGGTCGTGGCAGGGAGTTACGTGTGGAGCAGGCGGGGCGGAGAGGCTGACGTGCCAGGTGAACCAGCCATGGCTGGCACATCCAGTCCCAGCTGCTGCGTAAGGTCCTGGTCTGTGAACCCAGCCCTCTGCTGGGGACGTCAGACCCCGCTCACAGGAGCAGCTGGCAAACAGCCCCAATGGGCTTCTCCAAACCCTAAAGCCCATGGAAACCATCCCAGCGTTTTACTCTGAAATGCCAAGGGGAAAGAGCCCCACTCACTCTGCAGTGCTCCCAAAAGCCCAGACGCCACGAGACACCTGCTAGAAGACATCCAGAGAGCGAGGCTGGATCTTAACGTTCTCATTTGCAAGTCTCTAAGCCACTAGCGGCACCGTGAGGGGGGAGTTAAAACGGCGGGAGAAAGGGGGGGAATTAACTCTTTTTTTAAGGGGCTATGAGCAAATCTGACAGACGAGGAGGGTGAGGGAATCCCTTTCATTGGACCAACTTCTGACGGGGAGAGAGACGTGCTTCTGAGCTACACGGCACTTTTCCTTAGCTCGGGGGGGTCTATCCGGCCCCTGGCTGGCACTGGGCGTTGGAGTTCAGATTTGGAATTCAAAAGGCCCCTGGAGAAGTGGAGCATCGGTCTGAACGCCAGGAGAGGAAACGCACTAGAGACGGGCGCCCCACCTGCACGCCAGGGTGCCCAGGCTGAGCACCCCATCTGGGGGCAGCCCGCCCCCCAGGCTTCCATCCCGGCCCGGGGGCTCAGGCGAAGGCTGCGCGTTCTGCTGCCACCGGTGCGCCTGCCTGGCCCCTCTTGCTGGAGACGGGGCTTCGGAAAAGGGAATCCCCGTGGAAACCAGGCGGGCCTGGTTCACGCTAGAGACCTTTATTTGTAGGGCTGTTCTGCGCGACGGCTCTTTACACACACACACCGGCCCCACGCCATCCCCTCAGCGACAGCCTGGGCAGCAGCAGCAAGGCGGGGGGACCAGACAGGGGACCTGGGTTACAGGACCCGACCCCCCCCCAGCACTTTGCCCGCAGCCCCTCACCCCCGGCACAGGCCGGCTCTGACTCCCGCTCCCCCGACCCGCTTTTCTGTGCAGCATCGGCCTGTGGTGACCGGGAGGCCGGTTTGCGCCACGGGCTTCATTGAGCACAGGCAGGCGGGATCGGTGGAGGGCGGGGTCCGAATCGGCCCCGGGGCGGGTGGCCGTGGCGCCTCCATGTGTGGGGGGGTCTTCTCTGCAGACAGCTGCGCTGCAGGAGGACGGGCACAGAGAGGAGGGACTGGGAGCGGGGGCCTCGTGGGGCCGTGTCTCGCGCCAACGGGGCTCGGGCGGCATTTGCAGTGGCCCTTTCAAAGGGGCTTCCTTGGGCCGGGGCAGCACCACACCATGGGCCACCTCCAGGGGGCGCTGCGGAGGGGGGCTGTGCGTGGGAGGTGCCTGGGAGACAGAGACCCGGACTGGTGAATGAGCCCAGGCACCCTGCCATGGGGAACACGTGGCGTTTCCACAGCACCGTGGCCCCCCCCGCCGAGCCCCAGGGTTGCCCCCTTTATGGCACCTCCTCTTCCTCTTCCTCCTGGCGCGTGGGCACCTCAGGCTGCTGCCCCTGGTGACGGGCCTGGCGGCGGTCGCGGTCGTGGCTGTGGGCGGAGTAGGTGGTCCACGGATGGCTGTGGATGTCGGCTCCGTGGTGGTGAGGGCGATGGGCGTCGCTGTCATGAGAAGACAGCTTCTCTTCCATCTCGGGAATCTGTGTGACATTTTTATGTGGCTCTGCCGTGCTGTTTGCCTGGGAAGGTCACATCGGGGCGGGTGTGTTACACAGACAGACACGCATGTACGCTGCATTGGAATGACTTGGCATGGGGTTCTTGTCACCACTGCCCCCTACTGGATACAGTCAGAGTGGGATCATACGCCCTATACTGCCAACAGGGAGTGGAGAGTCTCTGATGGGGACTAAATTAGCTCTTACCACGCCAGAGATAGATCTTGGAGTCATTGTGGCTAGCTCTCTGAAAACCTCTGCTCAGCGTGCAGCAGCGGTCAAAAAAGCCAACAGAACGTTGAAAACTATTAGGAAAGGCCTAGACAATAAGACAGCAAATATCTTAATACCATTATGTAAATCCATGGCATGGAGTACTGTGTGAAGTTCTGGTGACTCCATCTTAAAAAAGAATTGGAAAAGGCGCAGAGAAGGGGCACAAAAAGGAGGCGAGATATGGAGGAACTTCCATATGAGGAGAGATTAAAAAAAATTGGGATGGTTGAATCTAGAAAAGAAATTACTAATTTTGACTCATTATTAATAGGCAGCAGGTTTAAAGCAAATGAAAGGAAGTATTTCTTCACACAGCACAGTCAACCTGTGGAACTCCTTGCCAGAGGATGTGGTGAAGACTTTAACAGGGTTCAAAAAAGAACTAGATACATTCATGTAGGTTAGGTCCATCAATGGCTATTAGCCAGGATGGGCCAGGACACAGCCCTGTGCTCTGTGTGTCCCTCGCCTCTGACTTCCAGATGCTGCGAGTGGATGACAAGGGATGGGTCACCCAAAAACTGCCTTGTCCTGTTCATTCTCTCTGAAGCCTCAGGCCCCAGCCTGAAGACAGGACACTGGGCTAGATGGACCATTGGTCTGACCCAATACGGCTGGTCTTATGTCCTTCTCATAAACCCTATACTGCCAACCAAGAGTGGAGAGTTTCATCTACTGCGTAAGCCAGGGGCTGTGCTATCTTCCTGCTGCTGCCCTGAGGTCCCTGGGGTGCAGCATAGTGACCATGGATCGGGATGGGGCAGATGAGGCCTCCAACCCGCCTGCCCCGGGAGTGGCTCCTTACCTCCTGGGTGCTGTTGGAGTAGAAGGAGCAGTTGCCACAGAAGTCCTTGGCGTGAGTGATGCGCACGGCCGACTCAACGTAGCGTAAGTGCAGGAAGCTGTAGGGCAGAGGGATGTGGAAAGCCAGCCGGCCACACCTGCAGAGCGAAGTCTGGGGATGAGCTACGGAGGTCAGCGGCCCAGGGTGAGCCTCATGGCTCAGAAAGACGCACAGGGCAGAAACTCAGCTTGGCTCTTATTCCTACAGGCCTTCCCCTACATCTCCTGCCCCCTTCTTCCCCCCCGCTCCAAACCACACAGGGAAATTCACACCTCTCACCGCAGGTCGCAAAGGAGAGCAGCGTCGGCATCCCTGTGTACAGATGGGGAAACCGAGGCACAAAGCAGGAGAAGTGACTCACCCAAGGTCAGCCCAGCCAGCAGACCAATGGCAGGGCTGGGAATAGAACCTGTGGCTGTGCAGGCTGGGGTCACAGGTGGGGTGTGGTAGGTGGGGCTGGGTGGAAGGAACGGAGGGAGGGGAGGGAGTGGTGCTAACACCTCTTCTGAAGCACGCATGGGCCCCCCACCACTAAGCTAGCGGACTGCCAAGCCCTTTGGGGTACAAGGGCAGCTTTGGGCATAAAGCCAGAGGGGAAGGGTGGTTTTGCTTGGCTTTGCAATGGCTGAGGGTGATCTAGGCAGGGAGGTCTGGGGCAATGTTCCTTCTAATATTTTCCCTCCATGTGCAGAATAAGTTGTGTTCTGTGCACCGGGGCATTCCCAGATGTGCACCACCAGTAGGAGGCTGCGGGGGCTCTGCTAATCAGTGGGCGGCACCCGACTCTCTCCTGCGCAGCCGCCCAGGCGCTCAGCTGACAGGGAGCACTGCTCTGGGGGCTGCGGAGCTGGCCCACCCTCGGCGACTCAGGGAAAGGTCTGACGGGAGGAGAAGCACAGGCCAGCTCCAGAGAGAGACCCGTGGGGACTGGAGGCAGGCAGCTTCAGGGCGCATCAGGGACATCGGAAAGATGTGGCACGGGGGAGCCCCCCCAAATCCTCTCCCCGAGGCTTGTGACCTTCGAAGGCCGAATCCTTCCCTCTGTTTTCCGGGCAGCTGCCAGCCCCTCCAGCGGCCTTGCAGCATAGCCCAGGGCAGGCTGCTGACTCTGCTGTGTGATTAGCACCCCCCTGCTGCCCCGCCGGCCCCTCCACTGGCCAAAGTCCACGGGGCAGGCGATAGCGGCAAGTTGGGACAACGCGGTGGCCGTGGGAGCAGGTTGCACAACCCACAGCCCTGTGGCCGAGCTGGGCAGGGGCCCCTGGCGCCGAGGAGCAGCCAGGAAAAGGAGGCCCTTGCGGGTAGAGGGACGGGCACAGACACAGGGGAGGGCCATCCCTACGCACCAGGCTGCCCAGGCCTAGGGGTTTAGTCCGGCTGGTGACAAATCCTGGGGATCCCAGTGGAGCGACTCTCCGGGGGTTTGCACAGAGACTCCCCCACTGTTCCCCTTTCCTGGCCTCCCCACGTACGTCCGTCCATCCACCCCCCCGCCAACCGTGGGCAGGGCTGGGAAAGGCCTGGCAGGCTGCGGGCACCGCAATAATGAGCCCCTCCCCCCGGGCGTTCGCCGTGGAGGGCGCGGCTGGCTCCGGCCCGGTTTCTCAGAAGCAGGGCAAGCAGCCGGGGCTGGTGCCCACGGGCGGGTTCGACCCCCCGGCCAGCGGGTACGTGGCCATGTCGGCGCAGCAGCTGTCGCGCAAGCACCGGGATAAGACATGGCCCCCGCTTGGCCTTGCTCTAGTTCTGTCCTCCCAGCATCCTGGCGCGCTTCCCTGGCACCAGCTAACCACCCGTCCCCCGCAGCGAGGGGGGACTGAGGGACAGAGCGGTGAACTCACCGGCTCCCGGCACGCGAGCGGCGAAGCTGCAAACCGAACCCCAGAGTCCTGGCTCCCAGGCCAATAACCACTAGGCCACGCTCCCCTCTGCCCGTCAGGAATAGAGCTCAGGAGTCCTGACAGCTCCTTCCCTGTGCGTGTCCCTGTGCTACATTCTCCTCCCAGCCCGGCTCTCGCCCAGGCTGGTTGGAGGGTTTAGCCAGGTCCCTGGAGCGCCCTGGCAGGACGTGCTCTGTACAGCTCTGCCTTGCTCAGGACCTGGGATAAGGCCTCGGCGCCGGCTCTTAGAAACGCCGGCGTAGCAGCGAGGGCGGCGGGGGTGGGGCCCTGAAGAGGGGCGGCCAGGTCCTAGGCGCTCACCGGTCATAGATGAGGAAGTCGTCTTTATCCCCATCCAGGATCTGCCAGACGTCCGGCTCCAGGAGCTCCTGCTGGTAAACGGGGACGCCTTTCGGGGCCTGGCGCTTCAGCTGCTGGTACATGGCCCTGGAGAGCGCCGCCTTCTCGTTCACGATCATGTAGCTGACGTCTGTCAGCCCGTCCTGGGACAGCTTCGCCTGCAAGCTGCCAAGGCTGGTGGGGGGGGTGGGTGAGGGTGAGGCACAGGGCCACGGGGTCTGCCTCTTGCTAATGCTCTGTGGCACAGCCCCCCGGCCTGGCACCTCCAGCACATGCACCAGACAGGAAGGACATGGCATTGCCCCGGATTGCAGCCCCAGGGAACGAAAGGGGGGGTCCCCGGGCCTCCCCTTAGCTTCTGCCAGCAAAGGGGTCAGGTATAATTCGTGGTGTTTGCTCCCACTCCCCTGGGGCCGGGCTAGCTCCGTCTCCTGCCCTCCCGACGCCTCTGTGCAGTGCCCGGCCCCGCCCCGCCCCGGCTCACCTGCGGGCTTGCTTCAGGCAGAACTGTCAGCTGGCTTTCAGCAGCGCCACCACCGTCACCCGCCCCAGCTCCTCTTTCATTGGGGCCATCCCGTTGATCTCCCACTGCGGAGCCGGCTGGCAGATCCGGGTCTTGTTCTCGGCCACGTCCTCCGGCGTGGCCACCACCAGCCCCAGCAGGGTGGCCATGGCTAGGGCGGCGAGCCCCATCCTCGCCGGCCCGCTCCCAAGCCTGGGGAGCAAGAGGCGTGTTAGAGATGGGGAGCATCGCTCTTGAACAAGCAGAAGGGGCGCAGCTGAGACACATGCAGCTGTGTTTCCCCCAGCAGAGCTCCAGGGTAGCTTAGACATGCACTCTGAAATGCAGCCACCTCTGGGGTGGAACACAGCCACTGTGATCCACAGCAGTGCCCCACAACAGAAGGGGAGAATTCCACAGCCAGAGGAAAGAGAAGAGTCTAATTCCCCGTCGGCTGGGCCCCTCAGGTAAACACTCCTCCTCTTAGGGACGGCTGGGGAATCTCTACATTAATTCTCAGCCAAAATACAGCCTCTTCAGCAGTGCAACACCCTCTCATGCCAGGCCAGGGCACTGAAGTCAACACCAACTCCACAGCAGGAGAGGCCCTTGTTGTATCAGCCCCCTTCAGGCTGAAAGTCCCGGTCACTTGTAACCCAGCTGATGTCAGTGAGGTGTGATCTAGCCTTAAAGGAGCCTGATCTTTTAAAAAATATATTAGCAGGTTACTTGACTATATAAAATCCAGTAGCAGGGAGTCCCACAAGTTAACGTGCAGGTACCATAAAGAAACACAATCTGTTCTCTGGGGATCCTGCCAGAGACCTAGAGATCCACTCTATAATCAACCCCTTTCTTCCCTCACCCCGTACACAGTTGTTCGGGGATGGAGAGAAAGTTTCCACTTCCAAACAAAACCCAATTGACCCAGGCCCAGGCCCCCCGCTCGCACTGTCCACGTTGTTGTGAAGGCTCAGCTGTGCCCATTGGCACAAACGCACTGCCATTGTCTATTATAGTGGCAAGACTCGTCCCTGTGTGTACCAGCTAGAAAGCACGAGGTGGTTTTGGCAACGTTTGCCTGGTAGCACAGAGCTGCTTTGACTTTCAGGGGCGCAATGCAAATGGGAGGCTATCCAGTGCACTGCTTGAATGCAAGGCAGTGTTCTAATGGCTCGCCCATGGCAACAGGCAACAGGACTCTTGGCTTCTAGTCCAGTCCCCGGAAGGCGAGCATGGTCTAGTGGTTAGATCAGGGACCTTGAAATCAGGATTCCTGGATTCTGCTCCAAATCCTGCCAGTGACTTGTTATGTGACCTTGGGTAAATCTCTTGGCTTACCTGTTGTCACGTTAGGGTGCCAATGACAGGCCGTCGTGCCTCAGTTTCCCACCTGTGAAATGGAGGCAAATGAACGAATGCCAGTAATGCTGTGGAAAGTCACAGCACACAGGAAGCACAATGTACACAAAGCCATTCTGAGCAAACCGTCCTTCCCGGCCCCTGGGACGCCAGCCCAGAGCGGATGGGCTCGTCCCAAGGCCTTTAACCCAGTAATGACCATTTCCCGCACACAGCTCCTCCTGAGCGTTCGCCTGGCCCCTGGCGTGTAAAGCTGCCCCCGTCATCCTCCCCCTCAGCCCTTCACCGCCGGTGAATGTGGGCAGCTACTGCTCGCGGACTGTGTCAGCTGCGATTTCACACAGCCAGCTGGCCACAACTGGGAGCACCAGTCCCCAGAGGCAGGTGCATCTGCAGCACATTATTGTCTGACAGTTACTAGAAGTGTGTGTGTGTGTGTGTGTGTGTGTGTGTGTGTGTGTGTGTGTGGTGGTGTATGTGTGTGTTGTGGTGTATATGTGTGTGTGGTGTGTGTGGGTGTGTTGTGGTGTATGTGTATGTGTGGTATGTGTGCATGTGTGTTGTGTGTGCTGTGTATACATGTGTGTGTTTCGTGGGTGCATGTGTTGTGGGTGTATGCATGTAGGTAAATGTGTTGTGCGCGTGTGGTGTGTGTGCACTGAGTATGCATGTGTGTTTTGTGTGGGTGCATGTGTTGTGTGAGTGTTGTGTGTGTGCTGTGCATACACGTGTGTTGTGTGGGTGCGTGTGTTGTGCATGTTTGTGTATGGGTAAATGTGTTGTGCGGGTGTGGTGTGTGTGCTGAGTATACGTGTGTGTTGTGTGTGCGCTGTGTGGGTGCATATGTTGGTACGTGTTGTGTGTGTGTTGTGTATGTGTGTGTGCTGTTTTGTGCGTGTGCTGCTGCACTGTGCAAACACATTGAATGCAGAGCCCGTTAGTCACCCCAGCCTCGGCTGATGTGACTCCTCTGGACACTGGCCTGAGACCAGAGACCACTTGTACGAATGTCCCTTTTGTACCAATTCTCTGCTGGCCTCACGATGCCCCCAAACCCTTCCCCGGCCCCACGTCCCCCCAAGCCACGGCCTGTCCTGCACCGCCCCTGCCTCATCCCAAAAGAACTCAATGCACCTCCCGCAGCAGGCCCTCCACCCCCCGCGTCCTCAGAGCTGCCTGGTCCCTCAGCCCCCCGCAAGGAAACAGACCAGATACTCTGCCTTCTGGCTGCAGTCCGGTGCCGCGGTGGCCGAGGCTCACCCTGCGCTCTCCTCCCCACTGCGCCAGCCCCAGCCCTCCTTTTATCTCCTCCCCGGCTCCGCCCAGGAGAGAGGCAGGGGGCTGGGGCTGGCCGCAGAGCTGCCCCACCCCGAAGGGAGCCGCAAGCCAGGCAGGGCCTTTACTGGTGCCAGCTACCAGCCCCCTCCATGTTCACTCCAGGGTCCCTCCCAGGCGCCCTGCAGCATCTGGGCCTGGCAGTCAGAGCCAGCTCCTCCGGCACAGAGCCCCTCCCAGACGTGCAGCTGGGAAAAAACAAAATCCTGCCAATTAAATACCCTCCTGGGCTGAGAGGGGACCAGCTGGCCCCTCGGGGGGTAGGGGTGTCCCGGGTAACACACAAGACAGCCCAACGCATCAGTGGGACACCGCCTCCCCCTTAAACAGCTGCTGTGGTTTGCTCGGCAGTGGTGGGGGACAGGATCCCTGGATGCAGCTTGTACCGGGCTCGGCTCTCGCCCAGGCTGGGGAGAGAAAGGTTTGTTGGCACTTTGCTGCGCGTGGTTGGCATGGTCAGCCTGGCCAGGCTGCACGACAGGGATCCCTTGGGCCCGGTGCAGGAAAACTGGAGTGCTGCTAAGGTGTGGGCACTGGTTTGGCCCAGCCCTGCTCAGACACACACGTGCCCGCTGGGGAAGAAGCTACTAGCAGGGAGGAGACCAGCTGGCTAGGAGAAGCCCCGGCCCAGTGACAGGGCCGTCCGTAGGTTTGATGGGGCCCTCCGCGGTGCTACTGAACGGGTGCCCCCGTACCCGATGGCAGCAGAGAGAGGGGGAAGACGATTTTGTAGAGGTGTGATTTTATAACCTTCTGCAACACACTAATGAACTATTTTAAAGCAAATGCTAAACTAAGGTCCTGTTGACTTACACCAGGGCTACTCAACTTTGGAAGCCCCGGGGCCGCAATGATACTCCCAGCACATGCCAAGGGCCTCAACTTAAGTGTGGTTGCACAGACATGCAAATATATATGCAAACATATGCAAATAGCTTCTTTCACACAGATGGGCATGAATACAAAAATTAAGGCAAGACTACACAACATGCAGGCCCCATTTAAGTCAGTTCTGCGGAGGAAGCAGCGCCACAGAACAGGGACAGGAAGAGGAGGACATTAAGACCCTGTCGAGCCCCAAATTTTCAGGTGCCCCACACCACTGTATTCTGTGTCTGGGGAAGGACGGCCCTACCTAGGGACCAGTTAGGCTGAAGGCCTCGGGGGGGACTCAGGCCTGGCAGTACAACTCACTGCACGGTCCTGAGGTCTGTTTTCCCATCTGCACCATAAGGATCTAAAAGTGCCCCCCCAGGAACCTCGCGCTTCCCCTATTCCGGTAGGGAAACTGAGGCAGGGGGGCTGTGAGTTGTCCCACGTTCCAAGAGCCGTGGCCCAGAGATAGGATTAGAACATGGATCTGCTGCTGCCCCTACTAGCCCCATGACCAGCCGCCTTCCTTAGGCAGCCTGACATAAACCCAGCCCTGGCGCTCCTCCCTGCCGGGGGAATTCAGCAAGGGAGCGCCCACGGGGGCCACCGAACGATGGCAGCGCATGGGAAGAGAGGGGGAAGCTGCTGCCTGGCCACTGGGAAAGGGAAGCACGCGGTGACCTGTCAGCAAATATTTGAGCAGCTATCGCAGGGGGCTCCGTGCAAAACCACCAGGAGCGGGGGAAGGGCCCGGCTGCAAAGGCAAACAGAGCCTGGGCAAGGGACAGGGGTCCAAGGCGAGGGGTGGGGAGGGGGGTGTTACGGATCAGAGCTCAGCGCCATTGGTGACATGCTGAGCGCAGGCAAGGGGGTGGGGGCTTCCTCTGTGATGAAACCCGGCCTGGGCTCAAGCTAATGTTTGTTACTTTTATAACTGCCATGGCAAAGCCAGAGGTGCCGGAGCTCTGAGCGGCCAGGCCCGGGGGTCCCAGGGCTCTGAGCAGCCAGGCCCGGGGGTGCCAAGGCCCTACGTGGCCAAGGCCGGGGTGCTGAAGCTCTGAGTGGCCAGGCCTGGGGTGCCGGGGCTCTGAGGGGCCAGGCCTGGGGGTGTCGAGGCTCTGAGGGGCCAGGCCTGGGGGTGCCGGTGCTCTGAGCAGCCAGGCCTGGGGGGTGCCGGGGCTCTGAGTGGCCAGGCCTGGGGGTGTTGGGGCTCTGAGGGGTGCCAGGGCTCTGAGGGGCCAGGCCCGGGGGGTGCCAGGGCTCTGAGCGGCCAGGCCCGGGGGTCCCAGGGCTCTGAGCGGCCAGGCCCGGGGGTCCCAGGGCTCTGAGCAGCCAGGCCCGGGGGTGCCAAGGCCCTACGTGGCCAAGGCCGGGGTGCTGAAGCTCTGAGTGGCCAGGCCTGGGGTGCCGGGGCTCTGAGGGGCCAGGCCTGGGGGTGTCGAGGCTCTGAGGGGCCAGGCCTGGGGGTGCCGGTGCTCTGAGCAGCCAGGCCTGGGGGGTGCCGGGGCTCTGAGTGGCCAGGCCTGGGGGTGTTGGGGCTCTGAGGGGTGCCAGGGCTCTGAGGGGCCAGGCCCGGGGGGTGCCAGGGCTCTGAGCGGCCAGGCCCGGGGGTCCCAGGGCTCTGAGCGGCCAGGCCCGGGGGTCCCAGGGCTCTGAGCGGTCAGGCCCGGGGGTGCCAAGGCCCTGGCGGCCAAGGCCGGTGCTGAAGCCTGAGTGGCCAGGCCTGGGGTGCTGGGGCTCTGAGGGCCAGGCCTGGGGTGTCGAGGCTCTGAGGGGCCAGGGCCTGGGGTGGCTCTGAGCAGCCAGGCCTGGGGGTGCCGGGGCTCTGAGGCCAGGCCCAGGGGTGCTGGGGCTCTGAGCAGCCAGGCCTGGGGGTGTCGGGGCTCTGAGGGGCCAGGCCTGGGGGTGCCGGGGCTCTGAGCGGCCAGGCCTGGGGGTGCCGGGGCTCTGAGTGGCCAGGCCTGGGGGGTGCCGGGGCTCTGAGGGGTGCCAGGGCTCTGAGGGGCCAGGCCCAGGGGGGTGCTGGGGCTCTGAGCAGCCAGGCCTGGGGGTGCCGGGGCTCTGAGGGGCCAGGCCTGGGGGTGCCGGGGCTCTGAGTGGCCAGGCCTGGGGGGTGCCGGGGCTCTGGGGGGTGCCAGGGCTCTGAGGGGCCAGGCCCGGGGGGTGCCAGGGCTCTGAGCAGCCAGGCCTGGGGGGTGCCGGGGCTCTGAGCGGCCAGGCCTGGGGGGTATTGGGGCTCTGAGGGGTGCTAGGGCTCTGAGGGGCCAGGCCCGGGGGTGCAGGTCCCACCCACCCCCACACCAGCAGCACAGCATGACCGGGGTAGCCAGCTAGCTCCAGCCAGGGCCTCAGCAGGGCTGGCGGCCTCTCAATAAAGCCGCTCACCCCTCCCTAATGCACCCGCTGCCCTTACAACAAGCCCCCCCGGCCCCAGCTCATGGGGGGTGCAAGCCCTCGGCTTTCTGCTTCCAGCCTTGAGCAGCCCAGGCAGCCACCCCCAACACCCCAGGGGAGTAGGACAACACATCCATGGCTCCCTGGACCGTCTATTCCAACCTCTTTGCCACTCCAGAGTGCCGCTGCCACCACGGGGACGGCAGAGCTTGGGCTCTCCAAGCCCCCCACCCTGTGGGCGAAAGGGGAATCTCCCCGAGCGGGTAGCAGTGTAGGGTCTATAGCACACAGCCGAGCAGTTCCAGTTCCAGCCACAAGGGACCAGCATCACGTACGCCCCTCTCCCTCCCCTCATTTTCCTGCCTTTCCCTTTAAGCCCCATCCCCTCTCAGGCCTGCGATCCCACGTCCCGGCTCACACCTATTCTCTGGCTCCTCCGCTCCGGCTCTACGGCCTCGCGCCCAGCCCTTGCACTGGGGCAGCCGGCCAGGCGGTCGGTGGTACCCCAGTGTGTTATGACCCGGAAACCCAGCTGGTCTGGGACAACCCCCAGTCCACAGGGCTGCAAGGGTCACGCGGGGTTCCCGAGTCCTGGCTGGCCCAGGCGGCTCCCTCAGCCAGCCCGGCTCCCAGATTGCGCTCTAGGCTCCTGGGAGAACGAGTTGGCCTTGTTTCCTTCCCAGCTCCCCTCCCCCCCAGCCAGCCCCCCGCACCCTGAGCCCTTTAATGTGGAGCCTGAGCCATCTCCTTGCAAGGGGGGGGGGGCTCCGCCTCCGGCACCCAGCTCGGTTTCCTGCCTGTCCCCCCCCACCCTGTGCAGCAGAGTGGCGCTTTCCCTGGCATTTCCTCTCCGCCTGCAGAGCCTGGCTGGGCTGGCCACGTGGGGCCGGCGTCTGGGCAGAGCCATTTCCGAGCAGGTGAGCAATCAGCAGGGGGGGGCACTGGCGGCTGGGCGGGTCGGGCACCGCTGCTCTCTGCAGGGGCAGCCGGGGGCCAGGGCCCAGGCACTGGAGAGCTAACGACTCCGGGCGGGGCAGGGGAGCAGCGGGCGTCCCTGGCGGCAGGAAAGAGGCAAGGTGGAGAGGACGAATCAGTTTCCTTTATGGACTGATCGTGTCACTTGTGCGGGGCCAGACGCACCAGGAGGCGGGTTTTCAGCGGGTGGGGCTGTGGGACCCCAGTGAGCCTGAGGCTTGGGGAGGCAAGCCCCCCCCTTCCCGCCCCACCTCTTCCACGCCCACCGGAGCCTAGCCCCGTCCCCCCTGGCATCTGCTGGCTCCTGCCCAGCCCCTGCTCAATTGGGCTGCAGGCCCTTGCCCCCTGCCTGCCCCAGGGTAGCACCCTCAGACTCCCCCAGCCCTCCAGAGAGCCAGCGGGCTTGGCCCAGGGAGGATGGGACTGTACCCCCCCTGCAGCCCTGACCAGCAAGCCCCCCATTCCCTGCAACCGAGCTGCCACCCCCAGCACGGGATGGCCCCAGAGCCAGGAGGAGGGGTGGCCCCAGGTGGCCCCCAGCCTCTGGCACTGCAGCAGCAGGCTGGGGGAGAGGGCTTGGGCCAGGGGTGGGCAGTAACAGAGCGGCTGTTCACCAGGGTTAACCCCTGGTGGGCCACCGCACCTATACTTACCTGCATGGCCGCAGGTACGGGGATCGCAGCTCCCATTGGCCGCGGAGCGCCGTTCCCAGCCAATGGGAGCTGTGGGAAGCGGCGCAGACCGGGACATCGCCTCCCACGGCTGCCATTGGCCAGGAACAGCGATCCGCGGCCAATGGGAGCTGCGCTCACCCGTACCTGTGGAGGCGCAGGTAAATGCAGCGCTGGCGGCCCACCACGGGCTAACCTTAGCGAACCAGATCTGCCCGCGGGCCTGTATTTGCCCACCCCTGGCCTGGGGCACTCGGGCAGGGCCAGGCGAGGCAGTTTGGACAGGCAGTGCCTTCCCCTGCCTGCAGTACCCAGCGCCCATGCCTGGTTGCCTTGCGGACTGGGCCAAAGGGGCTGCCCCTACTTCAGGGGGCCTGCACATGAAAACCAGTAGAAACCCACTGCCGAGGCGAGCTGCTAGTCTAAGCAGGAGACCCCGGAAAGAGCAGCCGGGAAAAGGGTGGGATTTGATTGTGATTTGTATTGTGGCTGCTCCTAGAGGCTACATCGGAAAGGCCCGGGGGTGGCCTGCTAGGCCCTACCCTAATACAAATGAATAATACTTCCCATCTAGGCTGGGCAGGTTACTGCTAGTGTAAATGTCAGAGGATGAGGCATTCGGCCTCTGGCTCGCTGATGTGGCTGGCTAGTGCTGCTCTCTACTGGACAGAAGCAGAACTGCTCCACTGTGAGCCTCGGGCCCCGCACGGCTAACACTTAGGGGTGGTCTCAGAGGGGTAGCCATGTTGGCCTGTAACTTAAAAAAAACATAAAACAAGTGGTCCTGTAGCATCTTAGGGTACGTCCACACAGCAGGGCTCAAGTCGAGTTAAGCTACGCAACTTCAGCTATGTCAATTGCGCAGCTTAAGTCGAAATAGCTTAATTCGGCTTTTGGCGCTGCCTACACAGCAGGAAGGCGAAGGAAAAGCACTCTTCCTTCGACTTCCCTTACTCCTCGTGAAATGAGGGTTACAGGAGGCGGAGCGAGAAGTCCTCCAGCCCGACATTATTTCGAAATAAAGGCTTGTCGGGTAGACGCGCACTGTGTTATTTCAAAATCACGTCAGTGATTCCGAAATAATGCTGCTGTGCGGACGTACCCTTAGAGACTAACAAAAATGTTTTTCAGGCCGTGGTTCATGGACCCTGGGGGTCCACAGATTGCGTCTCTCATTTCCAAAGGGGGCTGCACCTGCATTTGAAATCAGTCCTTGGGGCCAGGGTCCCCTCTAAGATTTTCCATCCATGAGCAGAGTGAGTTTTGTCTTGTGCACCAATACTGAGGTCGTGTGCGCTTGTTCGGATGTGTGCCACCATTGCAAAACAGCCCTTTTTGCAGTTATTTATTTAAAGTTTATTTTATTTAAAGAATAAAAAGAGCAGTTAAATCAGACCGTTCACCCACGCATCCTTATTATCAGGGCTCGACAAATAATGCAATCTACTCGCCCGTGGCGAGTAGATTGCAACCCGGAAGAGCCGGGTTCGGGCGATCTGCGCACGCGCAGAACGATCTGCGCATGCGTAGATCGCCGGACAGTGCAGCTGGTGAGCAGGGCTCACCGCGGTTCGGCGAGCCCTGCTTATTATTATGGCTGACCCTAAGTGCCAATGTGCCGTATTTGCCCCGCGCAATCTGCTTATTGACCACCCCTGCGCTAAGCGACTTGTCACCACATACAACTTGGAAGGCCTGATGGTCATTCTGAAGGAAACGGGTGCTTCCCAACAAAAAAGGCTGCAATAATGAATTGCGATGGTTGCAGCAGGTACAAGAACAATCCCATTTAAATTGTTTAACTATCAGTGTTTTTTTTGTGACGGTACTGCTCAGTACGCAGAACCGGCACCTCCAGTCAGAGCTCAACAACTTTTCCCCTGGAGTGAAAGCACTGTTCACTATAAAAAATTTAGTTCAGATGAGATAACTGAAACACGGAAGGAAAAAATGGAACTAAACTGCTAAAATACAGCAGTTATCAAAGCCCAGGCCAAAAGAGCTCTCAGCTGGAACCCCCCCCCCACACCTTGGTCAAAGCTTAACTATAAAAATGAATAGCAATTTAGAAATGCAAGCAACTTACATGAGCCATTTGTTCATAACTTGCAATTTACACACATGCCCCCCCAAAGCTCTTTAAAGACTAAAATAATTTAAAAAACAGAAAAGTTCAAAACTTCAGCTAGTAAAAGGTAGTCCAAGAAAGTTTAAAATATTTAGTGTCTCAAACACAGCAAGGGACCTCAAATTTAAAAAAAACACTTAAAAAAATTATATATATATAAAATAAATCAGCTTTTTAAAAATTCCACTAAAAATCCATTCAAATATGTTTATTCAAGGTTGCCAAACGGACAGCTACTCTTTATCTGGCAGTGAGCATCTAGTGACAGCCGTCCCTTTGTTAGCTAACTCTTCCAGTGTCCTGATGTTCTCACAAAGTTTAAAATTTTTTTTTTACATTATGTGATTAATATTAAACATAAAATAAGTGAAAATAAAAAGAGAAACCCAAAATAAACACCCTAAATCCCTTTGTCAATAATTAACTAAAACAACAAAAACTATCATTACAATACACTTTTAAAAATAACTATAGGTATTCCCAGGGCTTGACAAATAATGTAATCTACTCACCCGTAGCGAGTAGATTACAACCCGGAAGAGCCAGCGCAGAACGATCTGCACATGCGCAGAGCACAGAACCGTGCGGCTGGCGAGCGGGGCTCGCCGCCGCTTGGCAAGCCCTAGGTATTCCTATAAAATACAAAAAATAATAAGAACATAAGAACGGCCATACTGGGTCAGACCAAAGGTCCATCCAGCCCAGTATCCTGTCTGCCAACAGTGGCCAATACCAGATGCCCCAGAGGGAGTGAACCGAACAGGTAATGATCAAGCGATCTCTCTCCTGCCATCCGCCTCCACCCTCTGACAAACAGAGGCTAGGGACACCATTCCTTCCCCATCCTGGCTAATAGCCATTAATGGACTTAACTAGATAAATTCATGGAGGTTCCCTTTTAAACCCTGTTATAGTCCTAGCCTTCACAACCTCCTCAGGCAAGGAGTTCCACAGGTTGACTAGTAATACTTCTTGCTCAAAATCTTTAAAAAGCTGAAAAAAGGCCACCAGCTGGGTGGTTTAAAAATAAAAACCAACCTCCCCCACACACAATCAGTATAAAATAAAGCCCAACTATGAAACTCCTATTCAAAATAGGGATGTGAATGGTTAACGTCACCTTTACTGGGTGACACTTACCGCTTACGGTTGGGCTTCTCGAGCTCTGTGGGGCCTGGAGCTCCAGCCCTGGGGAAGGGCTGAAGCTAGGGCCAGGGCCGTGTGGCGGCTGTCCTGCTGCTCCTGGGGCAGGGCAGCTGCCCGCCATGCGGCCCCGCTCCGGAGCAGCTGCACAGCCACTGTGTGGCTCTTCTGAGGTGGATGGGCCTCAAATTCTTGGTGCGCGCCCGCGCAGGCGCACCCCTTAGAGGGAACCCTGCCTAGGGCCGTACAGATTTCTCACCGTGTTGGTGCAGGACAGAGCCGTGTGCATTCCCGTAACAGCTGCAAGCCCCCAAACACTCCTGCCAGCACATGGCAGCCCCTTCCCTGCGGAGCGACGCCCCGCATGCTCGGCCAACTTCGGCCTTGTCCCCACCACACAATTGAGTCCACCTGTGTTACGTCTGGGCCCAGCCACTGCAGTAATAACTGGCTTTTCCATGTCCACACGGCTCTCCCTCCGCCGGTGGTGCGCGTCCTCACCAGCAGTGCTTGCACTGGGTGGTGGGGCAAGGGAACTGACAGCCTGGGCAGAGACTCTGGGTGGAACCAACAGCCCCGACCAGCAGGGCTCACAGCTGTGACTCTGTGTGGTGCCGACAGGCGACGTGCACGACAGGGTCTACCCGGCACTGCATCCCCCTAACAAGATCGACCTCAGCGCTGCGCCTTTGTGGCGGTGGCGCTAGTAGGTTGCTGTAGTGAGCGACTTACACTGACGGCAGCCTTCTCCTCACCAACGCTGTAGTGCAGGCGAGGGCCTCGGCTTCCTGTGATCTCAACACCGGCTGCTTCTGTGCAGCAGGCAAGACATCAGCTTCCCCACGTTGATTGGTGTTGCAGGTGGCCTGAAAAGCATTGAGGGGTGATTCTCTCCCAGCAGGGGGTGGCAGAGAGCACTGGGCCATACAGTGCAATGCAGACTGATTCTCTCCCAGCAGGGGGCGGCAGAGAGCACTGGGCCATACAGCGCAATGCAGACTGATTCTCTCCCAGCAGGGGGCGGCAGAGAGCCCGGGGCCATACAGCGCAATGCAGACTGATTCTCTCCCAGCAGGGGGCGGCAGAGAGCACTGGGCCACACAGCGCAATGCAGACTGATTCTGTTCCCAGCAGGGGGCGGCAGAGAGCACTGGGCCACACAGCGCAATGCAGACTGATTCTCTCCCAGCAGGGGGCGGCAGAGAGCCCGGGGCCACACAGCGCAATGCAGACTGATTCTCTCCCAGCAGGGGGCAGTAGAGAGCACTGGGCCATACAGCGCAATGCAGACTGATTCTCTCCCAGCAGGGGGCGGCAGAGAGCACTGGGCCATACAGCGCAATGCAGACTGATTCTGTCCCAGCAGGGCAGAGAGCACTAGGCCACACAGCGCAATGCAGACTGATTCTCTCCCAGCAGGGGGCGGCAGAGAGCACTGGGCCATACAGCGCAATGCAGACTGATTCTCTCCCAGCAGGGGGCGGCAGAGAGCACTGGGCCACACAGCGCAATGCAGACTGATTCTCTCCCAGCAGGGGGCAGTAGAGAGCACTGGGCCATACAGCGCAATGCAGACTGATTCTCTCCCAGCAGGGGGCAGTAGAGAGCACTGGGCCACACAGCGCAATGCAGACTGATTCTCTCCCAGCAGGGGGCAGTAGAGAGCACTGGGCCATACAGCGCAATGCAGACTGATTCTCTCCCAGCAGGGGGCGGCAGAGAGCACTGGGCCACACAGCGCAATGCAGACTGATTCTCTCCCAGCAGGGGGCAGTAGAGAGCACTGGGCCATACAGCGCAATGCAGACTGATTCTCTCCCAGCAGGGGGCGGCAGAGAGCACTGGGCCATACAGCGCAATGCAGACTGATTCTCTCCCAGCAGGGGGCAGTAGAGAGCACTGGGCCATACAGCGCAATGCAGACTGATTCTCTCCCAGCAGGGGGCGGCAGAGAGCACTGGGCCACACAGCGCAATGCAGACTGATTCTTTCCCAGCAGGGGGCAGTAGAGAGCACTGGGCCATACAGCGCAATGCAGACTGATTCTTTCCCAGCAGGGGGCAGTAGAGAGCACTGGGCCATACAGCGCAATGCAGACTGATTCTCTCCCAGCAGGGGGCAGTAGAGAGCACTGGGCCATACAGCGCAATGCAGACTGATTCTCTCCCAGCAGGGGGCGGCAGAGAGCCCGGGGCCATACAGCGCAATGCAGACTGATTCTCTCCCAGCAGGGGGCGGCAGAGAGCCCGGGGCCATACAGCGCAATGCAGACTGATTCTCTCCCAGCAGGGGGTGGCAGAGAGCCCGGGGCCATACACCGCAATGCAGACTGATTCTCTCCCAGCAGGGGGCGGTAGAGAGCACTGGGCCATACAGCGCAATGCAGACTGATTCTCTCCCAGCAGGGGGCGGCAGAGAGCACTGGGCCATATAGTGCAATGCAGACTGATTCTCTCCCAGCAGGGGGCAGTAGAGAGCCCGGGGCCATACAGCGCAATGCAGACTGATTCTGTTCCCAGCAGGGGGCAGCAGAGAGCCTGGGGCCATACAGCGCAATGCAGACTGATTCTGTTCCCAGCAGGGGGCGGCAGAGAGCCCGGGGCCATACAGCAATGCAGACTGATTCTCTCCCAGCAGGGGGCAGTAGAGAGCCCGGGGCCATACAGCGCAATGCAGACTGATTCTCTCCCAGCAGGGGGCAGTAGAGAGCCCGGGGCCATACAGCGCAATGCAGACTGATTCTGTCCTAGCAAGGAGCGGTAGAGAGCACTGGGCCATACAGTGCAATGCAGACTGATTCTCTCCCAGCAGGGGCGGCAGAGAGCCGGGGCCATACAGCGCAATGCAGACTGATTCTCCCAGCAGGGCGGCAGAGAGCCCGGGGCCATACAGCGCAATGCAGACTGATTCTGTCCTAGCAAGGAGCGGTAGAGAGCACTGGGCCATACAGCGCAATGCAGACTGATTCTCTCCCAGCAGGGGGCGGCAGAGAGCCCGGGGCCATACAGCGCAATGCAGACTGATTCTCTCCCAGAAGGGGGCGGCAGAGAGCCCGGGGCCATACAGCGCAATGCAGACTGATTCTCTCCCAGCAGGGGGTGGCAGAGAGCCCGGGGCCATACACCGCAATGCAGACTGATTCTCTCCCAGCAGGGGGCGGTAGAGAGCACTGGGCCATACAGCGCAATGCAGACTGATTCTCTCCCAGCAGGGGGCGGCAGAGAGCACTGGGCCATACAGCGCAATGCAGACTGATTCTCTCCCAGCAGGGGGCAGTAGAGAGCCCGGGGCCATACAGCGCAATGCAGACTGATTCTGTTCCCAGCAGGGGGCAGCAGAGAGCCCGGGGCCATACAGCGCAATGCAGACTGATTCTGTTCCCAGCAGGGGGCGGCAGAGAGCCCGGGGCCATACAGCGCAATGCAGACTGATTCTCTCCCAGCAGGGGGCAGTAGAGAGCCCGGGGCCATACAGCGCAATGCAGACTGATTCTCTCCCAGCAGGGGGCAGTAGAGAGCCCGGGGCCATACAGCGCAATGCAGACTGATTCTGTCCTAGCAAGGAGCGGTAGAGAGCACTGGGCCATACAGTGCAATGCAGACTGATTCTCTCCCAGCAGGGGGCGGCAGAGAGCCCGGGGCCATACAGCGCAATGCAGACTGATTCTCTCCCAGCAGGGGGCGGCAGAGAGCCCGGGGCCATACAGCGCAATGCAGACTGATTCTGTCCTAGCAAGGAGCGGTAGAGAGCACTGGGCCATACAGCGCAATGCAGACTGATTCTCTCCCAGCAGGGGGCGGTAGAGAGCACTGGGCCATACAGCACAATGCAGACTGAATCTGTTCCCAGCAGGGGGCGGCAGAGAGCCCGGGGCCATACAGTGCAGTGCAGACTGATTCTGTCCTAGCAAGGAGCGGTAGAGAGCACTGGGCCCATTCTCTCCTTCCTGGCTGCGGGGATGTATGCTTTAGTTTCTCTCTCTTTTGCAGAGCTCACCTGGTCTGACCCTGCCACACTATGGCTGCCTCTCTGAGCCGGCTGTCTCACATTGCTTTCCATGTCCCCGTTGGGACCACCTTGGTCAGTGACCTGGTGGGTAAGTTCCGCTTTCACCTGTTTGCGGCGCGGGTGACGGCGCGGGCCCGGCAGCTGGCTTTCCGCAAAGGAGCCGCTGTCTTCCTTGTCAATGAGAGGCTGGGGGAGGCCCCCTCCGACTCCGTCTGGCCCCCTCTGGCTCAGCAGCCCACACTGGGCCACGCCGCTGCGGATTTCTTCTATGACGTGGCCCCCTCGTGCGCCGTGAGCACAGCCTCCAACGTGTGCTTTGAGGTGCAGGACGTGCACGGTGTCTCCCGACACCTCCAGGAACAGGGCTGCCCCCTGGCGGTCCCGCCCACCAATGTGACGGATGACGGCGGCTCCGTCACCTACTGCGTGGTGAGATCCATTGTGGGGAACGTCAGCCACACCCTGCTGGATCGCTCCCGCTACCGGGGGGCCTTTCTGCCTGGTTTCTGCGCCACGGGGGACGTGCCCGAGAGGCCACGGGACCCAACTGAGATCACACACTTCGACCACGTCACCTACGCCTGCTCGCAGGGCAGTACCCAGGCCGTGCTGGATTGGTACCAGCGCTGCTTTGGCTTCCAGCGCTTCATGGTGAACCGGCAGGAGGACGCAGCCGAGGGCTACCGGATCAGCGGGCGCGGCGTGGGGCTGCGGCTGACGGCCATGCGGTACCGCAAGGGCAACGAGGCCATGCCGTCCGACGACTGCAAGTTCGTCCTGGCCGAGTCCCTGCCAGGGCAAGGGAAGAACCAGGTGGACACCTTCCTGGAGCAGCACGGCGGAGCCGGGATCCAGCACGTCGGGCTCTATGCCGCCGACGTGGTCTCCACGGCTCGGGCCCTGGCGGAGGCCGGCGTGCAGTTCGTCGAGCCCCCCCGGGCCTACTACTGCGAGGCGGGAAAAGAGCGGGAGATCCGGGAGGCTGGGCAGGACCCCCGGCTCCTGTCCCAGCATGGCATCTTGCTGGACGCCGAGCTGGCTGGGGAAGGGGAAGGAGGCGCCAGAAGCTCCAGCCCCGGCCAGAGGAGCTACTTGATGCAAATCTTTACCAAGCCCATCTTCCCGGAGGAGACCTTCTTCCTGGAGCTGATTGAGCGCCGGGGGGCCACAGGCTTCGGGGAGGGCAACATCCGGGCCCTGTGGCAGTCTGTGCAGGCCTATCTGGGCCAGCAGTAGAGACCCCCCCCTCCTCGGCCTGCTGGGGGCCGTGAGCGAGGGTGGCTGGCTGCCCATGGCTGCAGCGTGCTCCATCTCCCCCAAGGGGCAGGGAGGTGGCAGAGCCAGACCAGCTGTTCAGTTAGAGGGGGAGGTTGGGAGCTACCAAACCTCCCAGCCCCTGGGACGTGCCGTCTGCCCTGGTGGGATTCAGGGGGAAGCTCAATTCTTCCCACTCCAGAGACAAACCCTGGCCCACCCCTAGCCCTGCTCCGCCAACCCTCAGCCCCCAAGCACTCTCCCATGCTGGCTAATGCTGGGCTCCAGCTCCCATGTCCCCGGGCCAGGAGCTGGGGTTACGGCCCACGTTCATCCAGCTCCTTTGGACCCCAGGAGCTTAGGTTTAGGGACCGTGAGCCCAGCACCCCCGGTGCCCACCCCTGGGGTGGAGCATGGCAACCACAAGAGCCACATGGCTGGGCGGGCAGCAGAGTCTATGGCAGGGGTGGGCAATAATTTTTGCCCAGGGGCCACTTAAAAAATATTTGAAGTAGACGGAGCCTAAATGGAAAGGGGCAGGGCTACCCCACCCCCAGACCATGATTGATCTGGGGCTGGGAGAGCCCCTTTGCCCCCCCTTCCCAATCAGGGCCTGGGGGCCGGGGAGCGTGAGAAGCCTCCTCCTGCCCTGCCAGGAGCACGTGGCACTTTGAAGTGCCGCAGGCTCCTCGCAGGGCCGGGGCAGGGTGAAGGAAGCTTCGTGCAGCTCCCCCGGCCCCAGGCCCTGACTGGCTGCGGGGTGGGGGAGCGTGTGAAGCCTCCTCCGCTCTCCCCTCCGCCCTGTGAGCAGCGTGTGGCACTTCAAAGCGCCACGTGCTCCTGGCAGGGCAGGAGGAGCCTTCGGGTGCTCCCCCGGCCCTAGGCCCTAATTGGCCTGGGGGCAAGGGAGCAGCAGAGCCTCCGTGGGCCGGATCCACCTGCTTGGTGGGCTGGATCCGGCCTGCGGAGGCCCTTTTGCCCACCCCTGGTCTATGGGAATGGCCGGGGAGTCCCTGGGAGCAGCTAGCCCGGCCAATCTTGGAATGGGCTCTGCATTTAGCTCAGGGCTCTTCACGCCTCTAACCCATTGGCTGGGTCGCAGGGCTTCTTCTCGCGGAGGGCTGGCTGCTGGAGAGCCCATGTCCTGCCTGCTCCGCCCTCTCCCCTCCCCTCTGGGGCAGCAGAACAGCTCCCCCCTCCCCAACTCACAGCACCAGAGAGGCGGTTTCCCATGGGGCACTGCAGGGCCCAGCCCCGGGGTGAAGTGTGAGCGTGGCGCCCTCGCGGGGTCAGCACATGCCCACCGGCACCTCCCAGCCCCCCTCACGCCTGCCCTCGCCAAGGGGCCAGTCCCACGTTCCTGTTACGGGTTTTCAGTCCGATGGACAGGCCTCCCCCCTCGCTCAGCCTCCCTCTCACACTCCTGCGCCTCTCAAGGAGTCTCCCTTAGGGGCAAGCGGCGGGTGGGTCACTGGAAACGACTAATTAAACGGAGAACAGATTTTCCCGGTTCAGTGTCCTCTTGCGGGCAGTGGGGGAAGGGCGTGGTGGTGTCATTGACTTGATCACGTCCACAAAGAGCGGGTCTGGGTTACTAGGCAGCTCAGCCCCAGAGCAGAGCCCTGCGCGGGATGCTGGCTGGCGTGGGGCAGGGCAGCCTGTCTGCCCCCAGGGGTGCCAGTTTTTGCCACTCTAGTGGATCCCAGGCAGGCTGCCCACCCGCCCGCCCGCGGGGGGATGGAGCCACAGGGTGATAATGGTCTTTAGGAGAAGGCAGCTCCTGTCCCGCTCCTCACGGCCCAGCTGCCACATTTTCTGCACTTGCCCCTCCTGCCCCCTTTCTCCTGTCTGGCTATGGCTCCAGCACTCGCCCAGCGACCTCTGCCTGCGGCTGGAGCTGGGCTCCCCATGCCATTCGCTCCCCTTTCGCTGTTGCCGGAGGGGGCGCCAATGACACGGAGCCAAAACCCGCTTTTAAAAGCTTGTAGAAAAAAGTTGAGATTTATTAAAACCTCAGCCGGGAGGCTGAGTAAAACTAGGCGGGAAGGAGCTGGTGTCCAAGGCAGGGCCAGCAGCAAACCATTCCCCGGGCGATGGCAGCGTCCGACAGCCGGCTCCGCTGGGGCTCCGGCCCTCGGGGGCCCAGGAACAGGGCTGCTGGGACGAGACAGGCAGCTGTTGGAAACAGTCCGGCCACACATCCCCGTTACTCAGCAGCGGGTAGGACTGTCCGCTCTCAGTGGACGTGTGTCTGTAGGATTCACACACAGACAGACCCCCCCCCACTACCTGCGCTCCAGGGAAGAGTCCCGGCCCCAGGCTGTGCCCCCAGCAGGACTCCTGCATGGGCAGCTGCTGGATTCCTTGCTCCACCCCACATTCCTGCTAGTGTCTCCCTCTCGCTGCTAGGGGCGGGGCCGGGCCCCAGGGAAGGGAAGTAACACCAGGGAGCCTGCACTCACAGGGGTCCCTTTGCAGGGGGGAGCACCAGAGGGTGGGGTGGCTGAAAGTCGTGCAGGGAACAACAGCGCAGGGGGTCTCTGGCTACCCTGGGCTAAGCCCACATGTCTCAGGGCTGCCCCCGACAGCCGGGTGCCGGTCACTGCAGCCCAAGCAACGCAAGGGATGGTGCCTCTCTCCCCTCCAGACGGGCCTCACCATCGGGTGTGTCCGGGCAGGCCCGGCCAGAGCGGGAGGCCGTGTTCATTCCCCAGCAGGGGCCGTGAGAAAGGCGTGGAGGGAGAGCTGCCTCCGGGGCAGGCTGCTGTCTGCGTCCACCTTCAGCTGGCCGGCGGGCAAAGCATCCGGGCCCCGCTTCCGCTTCCGGCCCTGCAGAGGGGACGCACGTGCAGGGTTACGGCTGCTGGCCTGGGGAGCCCAGGAAGGGTCAAGGGGGCCCCGAACATGGTGCCGGGGGTGGGAGACCGATCCCCTTCCCCAGCAGTAGTCTCTCCTGGCCAGGGCCGAAGCAGAGCATCATGGGAAACCCTGCCCTGCACGTCGTGGGGCCTGCGGCCTGCATGGCTCCGGCTGCCCCCTCGCAGACGCACTCACCTTGCTGGGCCCCCTCTCGCCGCTCTGTCGCTCGCACGCCTTCCAGACCTGGGGAGGCACAAGACAGAGCCGGGCTAACCCCTCCGGAGGCAGCACTGGAGGGAGGGAGCACCGCAGGCCAGAGGGATGTGCCAGGCTGGCCCCCACCCTCCTCTGCTGTGACCCCAGTGGGGGGCAGGGCCCATGGGGGGGTTGAATCCCCCCACCTGTTACCAGCAATCCCAAGAGGGGTGCGTTTGGGGGGTCGCAGAGGGCTGAGCCCCTCGCCCCGCTCCCGGGGGTGGGGGGTCAAATACCTTCTTCATAGCAGTGGAGACAGCGGATTTCTGGAACTCTGCCTGCGTCACCCACCGGCAGGCTGGCTGCCCCGGCTCCCCGTCCCACCTGCTGGAGGCCACCCCGGCGTCCCCGCCCAGGAGCAGGGAGTAGACCACGTACGTCTGGTGAATGTGGGAGAAGACGTGGCTGACCTGGAGCGCGGAGGGAAACGGGCTGAGCTGTGGCTCCCGGCGGGGGAAGCGGTGGCTGCGTGATGGCTTCCCCCTCTGGCTGCACCGCGCGCCGCATGCCGTCCACACTCAGCGACCGGGCCGGGGAGAGGCTGTAGGGGGGGGAGCAGAGAACACCCAACCAGGCTAGGGTGCCAGGGGCCCTCTGCCCGGCCATTCCTGGGCTCTGCCCCGACTCTCAGCTTGGGCGTCACCTTCCTGGCTGCAGACAGGGGACTCCCTTCAGAGCCCTGCAGGCCGCTGCTCCCCATCCAGCCCCCAATGGCCTGGGCTGACGCCAGGCCCGGTCTGTGCTGCCGGCAGCAAGGTGGCTGCTGGCCCTGTGTTGCCTGCAGATGGGTGGGGCCTCGACCTACCCTGCCCTGTTCCGCACGGCCCCATACCCACCCCAGCGTGGCCCTGTTTACCTCTCCGACGAGCCGCAGGCGCCCTCTGGCCACGGCCTCTCCTGCCCAGGCCTGAACGTGGCTCAGCAGTGCCTCCCGCTGCTGCTTCTCCTTCAGCCCCGGCCCCAGGGGCAGGCTGGGAAACTCCCACAGCCCCGCCAGCAAGCCTGGGAGAGAGGCAGGACACGGGACGTGGGCCACCAGGCCACACGCAGCACCACCACGGATTTCCATCTCCAAAGGCGCCGGGGGCGGCAGCTGGTCCTCGCCACACCCAGGGCCCGACGCACCTCTGCTCAGACCAGGGCCAGCGCTCGGAAAAGCCCCTTGGGGCAGAGTGCGTCTCGAGCGCCTGGCTGCAGGATGTCGTCCCTTCAAAGGTATGTCCCTCTGATTCCCCCTCGCCCCCCAACTGAGACACGTGTGCCCCACGTGCCAGAGGGCACTGGTCAGTCCAGGCACAGGGCTCAGGCACTCCCCCCGGGGGGCAAACAGGCGGGAAGCGAGGGGGGAAGAGGCAGCAGGGTCAGGCCCAGGAAGGAGCCCCACAGATACCCCCAGGCGCTGGGGAGCCGTCAGGGCGGTGCAGACTCGTTTGCACGTGGCTGGATTTGGGGCACCGGCACCGCTGCTCACCCGTCCTGCTCGGCGGCCAGGACCCATACCGCCGTAGCCCCTGCATCAAATCGCCCCTGTGCCGCAGGCCGATGCACCCACTGGGCAGAGCTCGCGCAGAGGTTTTCTGCCACTGGCCCCGGGGTGAGCGAGCCCGGCCCCGGCACTCGCCTTCCCACAGGGCAGCATCCTTTGGCTCCCACAGACACCTGTTCGACCCCCCGCCCAGTGTCCCTTCCGCCCCCCGGCACCCCCCCGAGCTGCGCGTTACCAGAGCTGGGTCTCTGCACGATCAGGTACTCCGGCTCCCCGGGGTGGCCTCCCCTCTCCAGCACACACGTGGCCGCGCGCTCCGCCCGGGGCTGCTTCCGGGCCGCTCTCCTGGGGAAGTTGGCCACGCCGAGGCTGCTGTCCCAGGGCTCCGAAGCAGGGAGGCACAAGGAGCAGCTGCCCGCGGCTGTGAATCAGATGCAGCACTGGGTCAGTCACTGCACTGGCCCCGATCCGACCCGGGGACCCCGGGCTGCGTCCCTGCTCTGCTCGCGGCACGAGGAAAGGAGGCCGGGCGTCTCCGCCGCTGCTGCATTTACCCGAGCGCCGAGAGCAGCTCCGTCACATGGGTCCCCAGAAGGCACTGGGTCGGCCCAGGATCAGCTGGACGAGGTGCCCCGAGGTGTTGGAGCTCTGCCCGAGTGTCTCCCTCCCCACACCCCAAACTAGTCTCCCTGCGACTCCGCCTCCCCCCCCAGAGTAACCCAGCGGACATGGGGCACCCCAGCCCACCGGCCAGTAGGGGAGTTTGCCAGGAGCCCCAGCGCCCCCTGCTGGCACTTCCCGCTCTAACAGCCTCTCGCCTGCTGCCCCCAGAGCTCTGGGCCCAAGACGGGGCTTCCCCGCCTGTCGGCGCTCGCCTGGGGCTAAGGGGTCCGGAGGCGCTCTCTGAAGGGCTGGGCCAAGGGAGCCGGGCCGAACACGCAGCAAGGATCCCCAGCCAGCACCTACCACACTCCTCTACGTCAGGCACCGGGGGGCCATTGGGGGCAGCTTTTCCCAGCAGCCTCTTGGAGGCAAATTCCAGCTCCTTCTCCACCTAAAAAGGAGGGCAGGGTCAGCGACGGGTCCGCGGCTGGCAGGGTTCCCCACCCGGAAACACATCGCCATTAGATAACCATTCATGGAGGGTAGGTCCGCCAGTGGCTACTGGCCACGAGGCTCAGGGGCGCACGCCCTGCTCTGGCTGCCCCAGGCCCTCTGGCTGCCAGAGCCCGGCAGGGGGTGGATCACACAAAGCTGCCCTGTTCTGTTCATTCCCACGGACTCACCCAGCTCCACCCCCCATTGGCAGACAGGACACTGGGCTAGATGGACCGTCGATCGGACCCAGCGTGGCCGTGCCTACGCCGTTTCCCACCCGGCAGTGGGCTGCAGTGCTCGTTGTACTTGGCACCAGCCACATGCTGCTCCCTGATGTCACGCTACGAGAAGCAGCCATCTAAAGACGTAGCGGACACGGGTCGGAAGAGAGCTTGGCTCACGCGGGGCCAAGTCTTGGCATTAGGGCATAATACATGCAAGTGGGTTAAACACCAAGGGGAGAGGGGAAGGCCAGGTAAAAGGGGGTGAGAAGAGGTTACACTGTTTCAAACGAGAAACTGGGCACAAGCTTTTAATGACCAGCGGGATTAACAGCAGGCGCAAACTACTCAGGGAAGCGGTGGGTTCTCTATCGCCTGATGTCTTTCCATCAAGACCTGAAGCCTTTCCGGAAGATGCCTATATGCTAGGCATAGTCTGGGTGTTACGCACACAGCATTAATAGAATATACAGTGTGTGTAAGTTATGTCACCCAAACTTATTCAGATTTTGCTACAATTCTGTTCACTCATGCTAAGCACCCCACAGCCTTGCGAGCGGTTGAAGCCAAACTTTGGCACCAGCTGAGAGCGGACTTGCCAAAGACAAGGTCTGTTTGTTCTATATCCTAGCACTCACACCTTTGCCGACAGCGGGATTAAACCGCAGCATCCCAGAGAGAAGCAGGAAAAGAACAGAACAAAGCCAGGCAGGCTGGGTTTTAGTGCCACAAGAGCTCTGTAACTCGTCAAACCACACAGGAACTGCAGGTCGCTTAAATGCACGGTTCCGAAGCCCGCCTTCCGCTGCGAGAGACGAGCCGCTCCCTGGAAGGAAGCTGCATCCGTCTCCCTTCCAGACAGTGCTGGTTTGTCTTCAGACAATACGGGTGGTCTCCTGAACCCCGCGAGTGTAGTCCGTGCAGCTGGCTACGCGCTCAGATAACCGCGCGCCTTAGCCAAACACAGCTGGGCGGGCTCGTGCAGGGGGGACCGGGCGCAATTCACTGGCCTGTGCTAGGAAGGAGCGCAGACTAGACCATCCGACGACATACAGACCAGTGGCCTGCTGGGACTGGGCTGAACGCTGGGAAGCCGCATGCAACCTACCCTGCCACGCGCCCTGCAGTGCTGCTTCACAGGACACTCCGTGCACAGCGGGGCTCTGGGGGAGCACACAGTGGCTCCCAGCTCCATCATGGCTTGGTTAAAATCCCCTGGCCGGGCTGGATCCACCAGAGCATTGGCCAAATCCCTAAGACGAAGAGCAGCGAGAAGTGGCAGGCCGGCAGGCATGGTTAGACCCAGGAGCAATCCCTACCACTCACCGGGCAGGGATCCCAGTCCACCCCAAACAGGCACCCGGGGAGAGGGTCGGAACCTTGACACCAGCTGGACAAGGGCGGAGCCATTCTCAGCCACTGGGGCTTGCTGTTCTGGTACGCTGGGCTTGTGCTCTAGGCTCCTTCTTCTACTTTACAGGAGCCAGCGGGAGTCACAGGGCCAGGAGCTCCCCACAGCCTCCCCCCCGGGATGGCAATGGAGATTGGGGGGGGCTCCGAACCCCCGGTTCCCGTGCAGAGGAGCAGCCCAAGCTCTGTGGCAGTTAGAGGCTGCCGGCCTTAGGAGCACATGATTGATCAGACACTCCTGAATGCCAGGGGCATCTGCCACTTGCAGGCTGCTCCTCTGCTTAGATGGGCCGAGAATCCCAGCCCCGGGCTGGCAAGATAGCCACTCCCATGACAGATCTCGCTGGCGCTTGGGCAGTGTTGACCAGGTGGCATGTCATAAGCTCTGGCTCCGATGCTGGTGAGGGGACTGTGCCGGTGCACACACCAGTAGGCACAATCCGGTGCTGCAGCAGGGGGAATTTCATCTCCAGGGCCGACCCAATTGCTGCCCGTTCCCTGCACGGGGCCAACTACCGCCCACCGGGTTAGCGCTGTTCGGTTGTGCTCCAAGGCGAATGACTGCTTCAAAGCCCTGGTAAGCAGAGGTGAAAGGCTGCCTCCCATTCCCGATCCCTCTGCGCCCCCCTGCTGTGTGTATTACAGCCCCCCCGGGACGAGAACAATCCCCTACCAGAGTCTGTCGGTGACAGCCGGGCTGCTGGAGTCGGCGCCAATGCATCGGACCCGGCACAGGACTCGGATCACGTTCCCATCCACCACGCCGGTCGCCTGGCGACAGACAGGAGAGCTGCGGTTAGGACACGGGCGTGAGCATAGGAGGGCATTTGGCCAGGCTGATCACAGGGCCCAGCAACCCCTAGCCCAGCCAGGTCTGCTGGGAGGTGCAGCAAGGATGACTGGAGCCCCCTTTGGGCTCCCAGTGCCTGCACAGCAGCACGAGGCTCCCCTCGGTGCCCAGAGAGCCCAGCGGTTCTCTGGGCAGGAGGAAAGCTGCAAGCAGCGCTAGAGCTGTCCTGGAGCAAGGAGGAGCCACGAGCTGCTAAGAGCAGCCACAGGGAGAGACACTCCCCAGACCAGCTGAGGAGCCCACGAGTCCCACCGCAATCCAAGGCCAGCGCAGCCTGACGCCCTGGGCAATGCCGGCTCACGTCACCTGCCCGTGCGAGATGGAGGCGATGGCTCCCGCTGTATATCTCCCCACCCCCGGCAGCAGCTTCTGCAGCTCCTCGGCTGTCCTGGGCATCTGACCTCCCAGCTCGGAAACCACCTGAGGGAAGAGGGGGGTAAAGGGGAATCCCTGTGGAACAGCAGAGACAGGACACCACCCAACGAGAGCTGGGGGGTTTACCTGGCGCGATGGACACGTCAGCCACACGCCGCTCCAGCGTGTTTGGCTTGCAACAGGGGACGGAGCCAAGCACTGGGCTTTCCCCCGCACCCGCCAGTGGGCCCTAGGGCAATAGCCCGTCCCGCCACAATCGCCCACCACCAGGGTACCTTCCGTGCCGCTTCCTGCAGCCGCTTCCCTCGGGAGTAGTAGCCAAGTCCTGCCCACAGCTCATTCACGTCCTGTTCCCAAGACACACAGCCAGGGGTTAGGAGCAGTCGCGCCAAGCCCAGGATTAACGCTCCAAGGCAGTGTTTTCAGCCCCCCGGCGAGGGGGAAGTCTCACCTCCAGGGAAGCTCCGGCGAGGGCCTGCAGCGTGGGCCATTTCTACATTGCAAAGGAAAGAGAGGGGGTCGGTCGCTGGCCCGGGCCTGCAGAGCGCGATGAGCGCAGGGCGGACCCGCGGGCCGGCCACGAGACGTACAACGACCGAGGTTTCAGACGTGCTCAGAAACGCAGGGCTCCGGGCACAGGAGAAACAGCGCACAATCACCTGCATCCACCTGTTGTAATAGTCGATCACCGTAGCCACCTGCGTCTGCTGCAGCATGATCTCCGACACCCACACTGCAGGCACAAAGGGAAAGCGAGGGTGTCCGGGTGAACAGGAAGGCACCTTCCCACCACCCCTGAGCCTGCCCCTTTGCACGAGATCTCTCTGGGCAGCAGAGCCCGCCCATGGCTGTCACTGGCCCGATTCCTGAAGCAGGCTTAGAATTGGGGCCACGAATGCATCCCCAGTGACTGCCAGGATGATCCGCTGGCAACTACCTTTCCCCCATTTGCATCATGCTGCTCCCAGGCATCTCTCAAACCTGGCCCTCTGTGCCTAAGGGAACAGCGTCTTATTGTCCAGCATCCTCCCTGTGATGCTGGGTCCGTGCCACGCTGCTGGCCTCTTGCAGAAAGAGGCTGGAGGAGCTTTGGGCTGCGCCTGGTTTTGGGGTGGGCAGTGCCATTTGTTCGGAGTATTATTCTCCACTGCAAAGCCGCCACCCCCCACAATGCACCCTGCCAGCTCAGCATGCTCTATGCTGACATCACGCACGGACACTTTCTAGCTGAGAACCATAGCACACTAGCACTGGAAGGGATCTCGCGGGGTCATCGAGTCCAGTCCCCTGCCCTCACGGCAGGACCAAGCACCAACCCGATCAGGGCAACTCAACCTGCGGCCCGTTTGTTTGCGGCCTGCAGTGCGGTTTGGGTTTACGCAGGGCTCACCACACGGCCCGCGGGTGGGAGCCAAAACAAAAAAAGTGGTCAATAGAATGGTCTTATGTTGAGATGTGTTTTTGTAATTAAATTCCTGAACTGTCATTGCTCATTCAAAGTGCTGTCCTACGGGTGGAAATCGGGTAAATATTGCATTGTATTAATATCAGCAGAACTGACTTAAATGGGGCCTGTGTGTTGTGTAGTCTTGCCTTAATCTTTGTATTCATGCCCATCAGTGTGAAAGAAGCTATTTGCATATATATTTGCATGTATATGCAACCACACTTCAGTTGCGACCCTCGGCATGTGCTCTATCTTTGTGTCCCACGGGGCTTCCAAAGTTGAGTAGCCCTGATCTATATCATCCCTGATAGATGTCTAGCCAACCTGCTCTTAAATATCTCGTGTTGGAGATTCCACAACCTCCCTAGGCAATTTATTCCAGTGGTTAACCACCCTGATAGGTAGGAAGTTTATCCTAATGTCCAACCTAGAGGTCAAGTAGAACAACTTTACCCCCTCCTCCCTGTGATACCCTTTTAGATACTTGAAAACCGCTATCATGTCCCCTCTCAGTCTTCTCTTTTCTAAACTAAACAAGCCCAGTTCTTTCAATCTTCCCTTAGAGGTCATGTTTCCTAGACCTTGAATCATTTTTGTTGCTCTTCTCGGACCTTCTCCAATTTCTCCACATCTTTCCTAAAACGTAGTGCCCAGAACTGGACACAACACTCCAACTGAGACCTGATCAGTGCAGAGTAGAGCAGAAGAATGTCTTCTCGTGTCATGCTCTCAACACTCCTGTTCATGCACCCCAGAGAAAAGCAGCCCGAGCAGTAGGCCTGTGCTCTGTCTCACCTGCATATGCTCTTCTGTTAGCATCCGGTTCGCTGGCTGCCTGAAGAAGGAAGAGGGAATTTCAGGGAACAGGGCAGAGCCACTTAGCTCCGGACTCTTCCCAGGGAGCAATGGGGAAAAGGAAAAGGGCCGCACACCTTGTTTGCATAGGGGCATTTGTACTAAAGAGGGAGCGTCCAATTCAGCCTGAGCGAGACTCCACCAGTGTTTGAAATTACACCAGCGAGCTTGCAGAAAAGCAGCTTCTCTTGGGAATTGTTTGGTATCTGATCCCTGGCATCAGACAAAATACATGTAAAAATTATCTTAAGTATAAGAGCTCCTTAAATGGAGCCGTTATATGAATCCCAAGAGATCTGGGATTCACAGCTTCAAACTGTTACTGGCCCCCAGTGTTCCCTGTAAGCTGAGTGCACACAGCTAGGTTTTGTTTCTACTGGGAGTGCACATTTGCACAAGCCTCAGTGCACATACAAATGTATTCCATGCACGGATGTAAAAAATCTGCACACGGATAGAAAAGATTAGAGGGAACATTGCTGGCCAGCTGTAAACAACTCCACCCAAACCCTTTTCCTGGTAAACACTTTGTTCTTGCCGAGTTTCTTAGCAAGGTCAGATGCCCAGTCAGGTTAGAGGGTCAGGGCTACTACAGCTGCCTGTTCAGACAACAGGACCTAAGCAGCACAGGAAACATTTACATACATGCATGCAAAATGTACATATGCAAATAAGAAAAGATGAACAATAGCCTGTTTTCTATGCAAAATTTAGATACTATCTAAAGAAAAGACCGGTCCAGAAGTTTCCATTAACACTGAATTTGGTTTAACCAACTGAAAGCCAATAACAAATCGGCTGCAATCTCTCTTGATCTTGGCATGAGGGAATTGCATACATTTTCTTAGACCTCACTCCAGCTAAAAGTTTATCCTGAAGTTTAGAATCCCAACAGAGAACCCTTCTCAAAAGCCTCCCCTTCCCTCCAGAATGTAGATACCGGCACCGTCAATGTTTAAATGGGACTACGGTAGCCTCACACAATTCTCAGCACAGCACTGAAAGTTCAGCTCTGACCACAGCAGAGCTCAGAACAAGCCAATGCATTTGCCAATGTGAGCTGAACAAGGACAGAGATGAGAGCTGAGGCTGACCCAAAGTGGGAACTACAGAACATTCTGCAGCCACAAGGAAAGACAAACAAACAGGCAAGCAGTCAGTGGCTAAGGATTAATGCAAACCTCCCTGCAGCGCTGGCTGCTCAAACCCAACAGATGGGGCCAAGGATGAAAATACTGACTAGAAACACACGTCTACACGCAGGACCCAAGTTGAAGGAAACAAGCCACTTCTGTATCTTTCCCCACTATGTGATCCCAGATGCCCCTTTGGTTTTAATGTGAACTGATAGGTTCGTAAGGAAGGACACTACTTTGAGCGCCACAGCAGCACCCTTTTAAATTGAGAGAAACCCAGCCATGTATTGCGGTGACCTGCTCCTGCCGTACCAGATTCCTCCAAGGAAGGTCGCGCTTGCATCTGTCGTACCAGGCAAGCAAATTCTTCCGAAAGGCCTCGATTTCAGCTGGGCGGCTGAAGAGATGGTACGCGGACTGCTGGGCAGACACTGAAGGAGGCATGCCTGCAAGGAGACATTAAAATGCCAGTCAGAAGACAGGACCGGTGGTTCAAGGAGCTTGGGGTGTAGGGCTGGGATGGTCTTTCATTACTGAGGTGAAGAAGGTTTTTACATCATTTGGAAACAAATTTTGCCCACTATAAACAAACGAAAAGCCTTGACAAGCCCCTGCACTAGACCCTGAAGGCTGTGTGGCCCCAAAAGGCTTTCATTAGCTGTTTCCAGGATTCACCTGGTCCCAGTGTGCCACAGCTCTACAATCCTAAATTCACCCCCAAAGCCTCATTTCTACCAGACTCCCAAATACTGTCCCTCATCAAATGCCTTCTCCTCCTAAACCTTACAGAACTGGAGAGACGTGTGAGATTAGAAATAAAGCTTCCAATTTACCACCCTTACCTGGGCCTCCCATTGCATCTAGTTGACTCTGTCTCTCACAGACTGTACCTTTCCCAGGGTAGGGTCTGGTTTTCCATGTGTCTCATACAATAAGGGGTATGCCAACATTTAACTAGTAAAAACTTCTATGACTGTGTTATCTATGCTCAGCAGGATGCATTAACCAGAACAAGCTTCCTGCTAAGAAAGAAAGAAATATCATGCCTACTAAAGAATTTGTTATATCAGAGGTGAGGAAGCCCAAACAACATGGGTGTGTCTAGACTGGCAAGATTTTGCGCAAAAGCGCCTGCTTTTGCGCAAAAACTTGCCGCCTGTCTACACTGGCCGTGAGAATTTGCGCAAGAACACTGACTTTGTAATGTACAAAATCAGTGCTTCTTGCGCAAATACTTTGATGCTCCCGCTCAGGCATAAGCCCTCTTGCGCAAGAATACTTGCGCAAGAGGGCCAGTGTAGACAGGAACGTTAATCTCTTGCGCAAGAAAGCCCGATGGCTAAAATGGCCATCGGAGCTTTCTTGCGCAAGAGAGCATCTATACTGGGCACGGATGCTTTTCCGCAAAAGCAAATCTTTTGCGCAAAGGCAATGCCAGTATAGACGCTCTCTTGCACAAATACTTTTAACGGAAAAACTTTTCCGTTAAAAGTATTTGCGCGAAATCTTGCCAATCTAGACGCAGCCCATGGGGCTAGCAAAGGAGGCCGAGAAACTGACCAGAAACCAAACAGAATATTTTTTTGAAGTGTCACCAATGTTGAAAAAAGGAGGCAGCACAAACTTTTGGTTAAAGTGTTATATGTCTCTGAAAAGGTGACCTGTGTGTATCAAAGGCAAATCTGATTTCAGTGACTAAAATAAGCTTTCAACTATTTTTACTGCTCTCAGCCATTATTCCCTCTAGTCTTTTCCGCCCATACGTGGAACACGTTTGTTATGTGCGGATGAAGGCATGTGCAAATGTGCACCACCAGTAGAAACGAAAGGTGGGGGTGCTCTGCTAATCAGCTGGGCGGTACTGGACTCTCTCCTGAGTGACCACACAAGTGCACAGCTTATAGGGAACCCTGCTCTCAGCCTTGCAACGCTCACCCACCTCTGCATGGGGCAGCTGCAATCCCCAGCTCACACAACATAGCCAAGCTGTTAACCAAGCTCACTTTGTGAAATCTTGGTCACTCCAAGTGAATGAGGGAAGAAACAGCCCAGATTGAGCCTCACATCCCAACAAGAGCACTGCTGAGCTGTCCTTACTGAGACAAGAGGCCTCACAATGGCACTTCAGGGCTGAGTGGCACTGACGGCGCAGGCCTGAGCCCAGAGGTCAGCAGCGAGGTTAGGATCAGCAGAGTGAAAGCGTTCAATGGTCAGAATGAATAAGGTGCAGCCTCAGCGGACAGAGCTTTATTTACAAAATATCATTTTATTGCCAGCATCCCTAGGCACCGGCACGTGCTCAGGACGTGGCTAGCCACCCACGCTGCAGCTTCCCCATGAGATCCTTGCAGCCTGTCACCTTTCTGGGACGAGGGGCTCTCCCTGCACCTGCGCAGGGATCTCCTCACTTCCCCTGCGCCCTGCGGGAGCCCCCGCCCGCTGCCAGCTGCTGCCCGGAGCTTGCTCATCGCCAGGCTGTGGAAGGGAGAGGGAAGGGGCTGCAGTTGCGGGCACTCCACTAGGACCCTCGCAGCTGCACCAGCCCCCACCCCTAGCACTGCAGCCTCCCACGGGGCCACGGACACGCGCGCACCAGGCATGTTGGGGGGGGGGGACCCAGATAGCCAGGGGTCACGTGCATCCCGTGGGGGGAGGGGCACATACATCCCGTCGGGGAGGGGCAACCGGGCAACCGGGGGGCACGCATCCCGTGGGGAGGCGCAACTGGGGACGTGCATCCCGTGGGGAGGGCAACGAGGGGCCCACATGCATCCCATGGGGAGGGCAGGGCAACTGGGCAAAGGGGGCACGTGCATCCCGTGGGGGAGGGGCAACTGGGCAAAGGGGGCACGTGCATCCCATGGGGAGGGGCAACTGGGTAAAGGGGCACGTGCATCCCGTGGGGAGGGGCAACTGGGCAAAGGGGGCACGTGCATCCCGTGGGGAGGGGCAACTGGGCAAAGGGGGCACGTGCATCCCGTGGGGGGAGGGGTAACCAGGCATCCGGGGGGCGCGTGCACCTCGTGGGTTCGGGGGGGGGGGGGGCCCAGCGCGCGGACCTTCCCTTACCGCCCCAGCTTCGCCCCGCGCGCCCCGCTTTCCCGGGCACCCGCGCGAGCCAATCAGAGCCGCTCCCGGACGGGGAGGAGCCAATCAGAGAGAGGCGCAGGGAGCCGGCTCGCGGTCAGGTACAGCCTATCGCGGGAACGAGCGTTGTGTGTGTGGTGGAGGGGGGAGGAGGGAGCGGATCATTAGCCAATCAGCGTCTCCGAGGGGACCTGCTCCCCCCTCCCACCCGGCTTCTCACCAGGGCCTCGCTCGCGCTCGGGGCTGCCCTGCCGAACGCCTGATGAATGCGCAAGTGCGTTGGCGGCCGCGAGCCGGAGACAGGCACCTACCCGGGCAGCCCGAGCGCGCCGCCCCCAGGGAAGGACCCGCCCTGGCCGCAGCTCCGGAAGCGCGACCATGGCGGCGCCGTGAGGGAGCAGCGGCCTCGTTCGCCAGCGCGCCCCGCGGTGCGTCAGGCCGGGGAGCCCCGGGGCAGCGGGTCCCGGCATGCACTGCGGCCTGCGTGGGGCCCGCGGGTGCAGGGGGCGCTATGGGGGAGGGGCGCTTATCCCGGCTGGGGGCTGCCTGTCGGGGCGCTGGCGGGAGGGTGCGGGGGCTGCAGTGGGGGCGAGGGGCGCAATGGGGAGGGGTGTTTATCCCGGCTGGGGCTGGCGAGGAGGGTGCGGGGGCGTTATGGGGAGGGGTGTTTATCCCGGCTGGGGGCTGCCTGTCGGGAGGGGCGCTGGCGAGGAGGGTGCGGGGGCTGCAGTGGGGGCGAGGGGCGTTATGAGGAGGGGTGTTTATCCCGGCTGGGGGCTGTCTGTCGGGGGGCGCTGGCGAGGAGGGTGCGGGGGGCTGCAGTGGGGCGAGGGGCGCTATGGGGAGGGGTGTTTATCCCGGCTGGGGGCTGCCTGTCGGGGAGGCGCTGGCGAGGAGGGTGCGGGGCTGCAGCGGGGGCGGGCGTTACAGCCCCACGAGAGCGAGGGGGCGCGGGTGACTCTTGGCCCTGGCGGGGCCGAAATGCCCCCCGCACCCCCGTCCTGTCGCCCGCGGGGGGGGCCGCGGATCTGGGCCCCGCTGGCAAAGCCCGGCTGGGAATCGGCTCTGCGGGGAGATTCCCCCTTCGTGCTGCTGGACGCCCCGGAGGAGTCTGCGCTGCCAGGGCAGCCCCCTCGGGCCTCTGGGCACAGGGCTCGGCCCTGGGGCTCGCTGCGCCACGGAGGGGAGAGGCTGTTTCCGCCAGGCTGCCCTGTGGGTGGAAAGGGGCCGGCGTTCCTGGTGGGGAGCGCTGCCGGGGTTGTCTCTGCACAAGAACGTTCAGCATCGCGAGCGTGTTCTGCTGGGGGCCAGTTCTCTTGGGTCGATGACTCCTTGAAGGTTTAAGTAACTTCAGTTTCTTTCTTATTTCTGGAAGCAGCACGACCTGCCTGAAGATGACCTGCTCCAAAGTGCCTGTCATTGATGTCCAGAATGATAACTTCAAGGAGCTGTGGCCATCCATGCTCCTGGCCATAAAAACCTCTAGCTTCATCGCGGTTGACACGGTGAGTGGGATGAAGATCCTTACTTCGAGGTTGAAGTAGTCGAAGATGTGTAGCTCTTTATCTGACTGCTAGCCTTGGGGATGGAAGGAGAGATGCTGTCTCTGCATAGTCCTAGCTAGTTTCCTCCACTGTCCTTGTGCCTGGTTGATATGCTTGTGGCTGTCTTTGGGCATCCGTTCCACACACTTCTTTCTCCAGAATTCCACCCAGCCCTCCTCTGGCTTCTTTTTGATCCTCTCCTTGCTGTAAACTTGCTGGCCTGTTTTTTTTGGAGGATTCTCTCTTCTTTGAATGCCCTGGTTATCAGTCAGTAAGGGCCCACCTGAATCTTCTTACTAGTGAATATACACCTAAGTTTCCAAGCCACTTTTCTTGGAATCCATAAGATCTTTTATCCTACTCGTGCTAGCTTCTTCATTGTCCTTTTCATAATATGCTGCCCAGACTTGTGTGTAGTATCCCAGGGGAGCCATCCTTGTTTAACTCCTTTCAGGTCCCGCATCCCAAAGGGCATGATGGTTGATCTGAAGCACCTGTCTCGTGTGATGTAGCAGGGTCTGTAGGTGAAGGAGAGCATTCTTGTGTCAAATGTGCAGCAAAATTTAAATTGGCATCTAGTTAGTTTAGCTGCCTCTTAATTTGTGGGACGGTAATTAATTCACTCTGAGGAGATGTTAATCTTCATATTGGACTTTAGTATTCTTCATGTTCCTTCCTCTTAACCAAATCCCCTCTCTCTGCAGGAGCTAAGTGGCCTTGGAGCAAGGAAGAGCCTGCTAAACCAGTAAGTGATATGCTGTTAGCGAATGTCAGACCTAGATGGAGCGCCGTATTCAAACTTGCATCCATTTTCCTACTTGAAATATCTCCCAGGGTGCCTTGGTGCCAAACTGGTTTTACTCATGCTGTTGTGGAAGGAGCTTCTTCCTGCTGTTACCCTCATGCTCTCTCCCGCTGGTAGAAGAGAGCAGGGCTAGCAGCCACCTTGCAAGCGCAGTTCCTTCTGGAAATTGTCACTGGGAGAGTCTGCTGAAAGCGGGATTCCAGATGGTGGGGCTGGGAGAGAGCTGGCCTCAGCCTTGTGATTGTGGCGGTTGCTGACTGATGCAAGAGATGCTACTGTGTAGTTCACAGAACTGAAAGCTCTGACTTAACTACTGTTATGTAGGACCAGAGGTCCTCAGCCTTTTTGGGCGACGGTTCTGCTTACCGTGCTGAGAATGCAGAGGGGCTAACCTGGACTTACCTTCTCACCCGTCCTGGACCTCGAGCTGCTTGTGGTTATGAAAAGGGAGTGGGAATAGCCTGGTCTCCCTGGTGCAGAGACTTTGTACAGAGCAAAAGGGAGACAGATTGCTGTTGCTGCTCCTATTAGGACCCAGAATTAAGGCCCTTCATTAAAGTAGGGGACCAGGAGACTAGAATCTGCTACACAAACCTGAAGCCATCAGAGTGGTTGGGAGTAGTTGCCATCAGGAGTAGTTTGTGCCTCGAGGAGAAGAGTACTGTCTGGTCATTGCGACGTGTCTGCTTCTTGCTGCACCAGCTAACCGCTCCCTCCTCTCTCAATGCAGATGTATTGAGGAGAGATACAAAGCTGTCTGCAATGCTGCCAGGACACGCTCCGTCCTGTCTTTAGGAGTCGCGTGTTTCAAACAGCTCCCAGACAAGGTACGTTGCCTGCTCAAACCACTCCTATCTGTCATCAAAGCTGGACAAGGCGCAGCAGGAACTAGTGACTTAGGATAGTGACGTCTTCCCATCCACTAGGACCTTATCAGCATCCCCCACCGCTGCTAGAAGTCGCGAGAGCCCTTTTGGACTCACGCACGTCACCATACATGCTTGAATACTGTGTGCAGATGTGGTCTCATCTAAGAAAAGATATACTGGCATTAGAAAAAGTTTAGAAAAGGGCAACTAAAATGATTAGGGGTTTGGAACGGGTCCCATATGAAGAGAGATTAAAGAGACTGGGACTTTTCAGCTTAGAAGAGAGGAGACTAAGGGGGGATATGATAAAGGTCTATAAAATCATGAGTGGTGTGGAGAAAGTGAATAAGGAGGGGAGGGCTAGCTCAGTGGTTTGAGCATTGGCCTGCTAAACTCAGGGTTGTGAGTTCAATCCTTGAGGGGGCCATTTAGGGATCTGGTGCAAATCTGTCAGGGATGGTACTTGGTCCTGCCGTGAGGGCAGGGGACTGGACTTGATGATCTCTCAAGGTCCCTTCCAGTTCTATCTCCATATTTTATATTTTAAAACTTATTTACTTGTTCCCATAATATAAGAACTAGGGGCCACCAAATGAAATTAATGGGCAGCAGGTTTAAAACAAACAAAAGGAAGTTCTTCACGCAGCGCATAGTCAACCTGTGGAACTCCTTGCCTGAGGAGGTTGTGAAGGCTAGGACTATAACTGGGTTTAAAGGAGAGCTAGATAAATTCATGGAGGTTAAGTCCATAAATGGCTATTAGCCAGGATGGGTAAGGAATGGTGTCCCCAGCCTTTGTCAGAGGGTGGAGATGGATGGCAGGAGAGAGATCGTTTGATCATTACCTGTTTGGTTCCCTCCCTCTGGGGCATCTGGTATTGGCCACTGTGGGCAGACAGGACACTGGGCTGGATGGACCTTTGGTCTGACCTAGTCTGTCTGTTCTTATGTTATGAGTTAAAGGTTTCATAGAATGCTGCTTTGCTTCTGGCTCAGAGGTTGGCTGTGCTGGAGATGTGTGTGTCAGTAGGTCAGTTCTAGGGCACATTTCTGTAGGCAGCTGAATTTTAAGGTGCTCGCAGGAGGAGCCCAGCACCAGCTCTCATTGAAGTCAAAGCCCCTTGGAACATTGCAGGAGGTCTGAGTCTGTGGGTGGACTGGGCCGTAGAAGGTGAGTGGTGGGAGATGTTGCTTTGAGTTCCCATGCCTTGTTCCCGCCCAGCTGCTTAGAGGCCCCAGGCCTTGGCTGTTTGCTGTATGACTTGTCTTACCGGCCTGGCTAACGTTCTCCTGTTGCTTTGTCTCTTCAGTCCGAGAACACGTACCTCTCCCAAATCTACAACCTGACCCTGCTGTGCATGGAGGACTACGTCATTGAGCCTCAGTCGGTTCAGTTCCTGGTGCAGCACGGCTTTGACTTCAACAAGCAGTACGCACAGGGGATTCCCTACCACAAGGGCAATGACAAGGTACCTGTGTGCACTGGGGAGAGCCCCTGCCTTGTGGTCTCATTCTGTCCTCCAGCTCTGCTCTAATGGCTGCTCAGGTACAGCACTCCATGCCAGAGGAGGAAATCTGATCGCCGGCTCTGTCTGCTTCAGGCTTTCGGAAAGGGAGAAACTTTGGGGTTTGGAGCTGTCATTAGGGAGGGAGGCGGAGGTGGAGTGTGCTGCTCCGGTAAGGAGATCCAAAGCACTTCTCACTCTTCTTGTGGCTGATGTAAACGGAGAGCAACAAAGCTGTACGTTCACACGTCAATGGTTAAGCCAGGTAATTGCATCTGGAATAGCAGAGTGTCTTGCTGTGTGCCGCTTTCGTGTTTGTATATCAGGCGTTGAGTTGCTATATGGCCCATGTTCTGGTTTGGGTGACCAGAGTCCCACAATGTGCACCAATATCCCCATCTGCCATGGCTTGTGCAGAAGCTGCCCCTGAGCTTTGTGGGAAAGCCAGGGGATCTTCCGCCTCGGAAGAGTTTGTGATTTGCTTGCGTGCTCCATTCGGCTTCCCAAGCTTCCTCAGGGGTTGAATTTGCATCGGTGACTGTGACGTGCGTGAGCCCAGAAGGGCTCGTGCGACTTCCAGCGGCGGTGGGGGCCGTTGATAAGGTCCTAGTGGATGGGGAGACGTCCGTTCTCCACAATCCTCTGCAGCGCCTGGACAGGTGCACAGAAATGCCTTGTGGATTGAGTAGCAGTGCTGGTGGCTTGCTAATCCCGAGGGCCAGGAGAGGGTGCTGTGTTTTGCTGGGAGCCTCTTTCCCCCTGTCCAGAGGGCGCAGTGGCAGGGTCTCGCCTGAGTAACCGAGGCTGGGACGGGCTGCCAGGCGGGGGGCGTGAGCTGGTGGTAAGCACGGCTGGCTGGGCAGATCCAGGCTCACTCACTGGACCTCTTCCTTCGCCAGGGCAATGAGAACCAGAGCCAGAATGTTCGTGCTTTCTTCCTGGAGCTGATCCGAGCAAAGAAGCCCCTCATTCTGCACAACGGCCTGATAGACCTGGTGTTCCTCTACCAGTGCTTCTACGCCCACCTCCCTGACAGCCTGGGCACCTTCACGGCTGACCTTTCGGAGATGTTCCCAGCGGGGATCTACGATACCAAGTACGCCTCGGAGTTTGAGGCCCGCTTCGTAGCCTCCTATCTGGAGTATGCCTACAAGAAATGGTAGGTGACACCTCGTGCACTTGGGGCTTGGGAGAGACTTTGCTGGCTTCCAGACACCCACAGCTGTGGGTCTTCCTACGCGACCCTGCTCGCACCACCTGGAAATTCTCCTCTAAGATGCTCCTGTGGGTCTGCTCTCTGCCTCTCCCCTGTTGTTCCTGTCTCAGCCTTGGGGCAGGGGGACGAGCTCCGATTTCCATAGAGCGCAGGTGCAAAACAAGCTCATGGAAGCATCAGGTGTGGTCTCTGCAGAGACCCCTTGTTAAATGATCCAGCAGAGGAGTCAGGGCAGCTGGAGGTGAAATTGAAATGTTGGTGATGAAAATCCAAGTGGTTGCTGATGGCCCTTCCGCTGCCATCAACATGTTAAATGAATCAACATGTTCAATAGAATCGCTATGGATAGTAATTCCATGCTCCAAAAATAAGAAATTAGCAGTAGGGATATATTACCGACCACCTGACCAGGACAGGGATACTGACATTGAAATGCTGAGGGAGATTAGAGAGGCTACCAAAACAAAGAACTCTATAATAATGGGGGATTTTAATTACCCCCATATTGACTGGATACATGTCACCTCAGGAAGAGAGAGATAAAATTTCTCAATGGCTTAAATGACTGCTTCTTGGAGCAGCTGGTGCAGGAACCCACAAGGAGAGAGGCAATTCTCGATCTAGTCCTGAGTGGAGCGCAGGATCAGGTCCAGGAAATAACCGTTACAGGACCGCTTGGGAATAGTGACCATAATATAATAACATTCAACATTCCTGTGGTGGGAAGAACACCTCAGCAGACCAGCACCCTGGCATTTAATTTCAAAAGGGGGAATTACACAAAAATGAGGAGGTTAGTTAAACAGAAATTAAAAGGCATAGTGACTAGAGCCAAATCCCTGCAAGCTGCATGGAAACTTTTAAAGACACCATAATAGAGGCCCAACTTAAATGTATACCCCAAATTAAAAACATAGCAAGAGACCTAAAAAGAGTCACTGGCTTAACCACCATGTAAAAGAAGCAGTGAGGGACAAAAAGGCATCTTTTAAGAAGTGGAAGTCCAATCCTAGTGAGATAAATAGAAAGGAACATAAACACTGTCAAATCAAGTGTAAAATGTAATAAGAAAAGCAAAAAGATTTTGAGGAACAGCTAGCCAAAAACTCAAAAAGAAATAACAAAATGTTTTTAAGTACATTAGAAGCAGGAAGCCTGCTAAAAACCTGTGGGTCCCCTAGACGATCGAACTATAAAAGGCGCAATCAAGGACGATAAAGCCATTGGAGAAACTAAATGATTTCTTTGCTTCAGTCTTCACGGCTGAGGACGTTGGGGAGATTCCCAAATCTGCACCGTCCTTTGTGGGTGATGAATCTGAGGAACTGTCCTGGATTGAAGTGTCATTAGAGGAGGTTTTGGAACAAATAGAAAAACTTAATGTTAACAAATCTCCGGGACCGGATGGCATTCATCCAAGGGTTCTAAAAGAACTCAAATGGGAAATTGCTGAACTATTATCTGTGGTTTGTAACCTATCCCTTAAATCGGCTTCCGTACCTAATGACTGGAAGGTAGCCAACGTGACACCAATATTTAAAAAGGGCTCTAGAGGCGATCCGGGCAATTACAGACCGGAAGTCTAACTTCAGTAGCAGGCAAATTAGTCAAACAATAGTAAAGAATAAAATTGTGAAGCATGTAGAAGAACATAATTTGTTGGACAAAAGTCAACATGGGTTCTGTAAAGGGAAATCCTGTCTTACTAATCTATTAGAGTTCTTTGAAGGGGTTAACAAACATGCGGACAAGGGGATCCAGTAGATATAGTATACTTAGATTTCCAGAAAGCCTTTGACAAGGTCCTCACCAAAGGCTCTTGTGTAAATTACATGGCCATGGGATAAGAGGAAGGTCCTTTCTTGGATTGAGAACTGGTTAAAAGACAGGAAACAAAGGGTAGGAATAAATGGTAAATTTTCAGAATGGAGAGGGGTAACTAGTGGTGTCCCCAGGGTCAGTCCTAGGACCAATCCTGTTCAACTTATTCATAAATGATCTGGAGAAAGGGGTAAGCAGTGAGGTGGTAAAGTTTATGGATGATACCAAACTGTTTAGGATAGTCAAGACAGAAGCAGACTGTGAGGGACTCCAAGAAGATCTCACCAAACTGAGTGATTGGGCAACAAAATGGCAAATGAAATTTAATGTGGAGAAGTGTAAAGTAATGCACATTGGGAAAAATAACCCCAACTATACGCATAGTATGATGGGGCTAATTTGGCTACGACAAATCAGGAAAGAGATCTTGGAGTTATCGGACAGTTCTCTGAAAACTTCCACACATGTGCAGCGGTCAATAAGGCAAATAGGATGCTAGGTATTATTAAGAAAGGGATAGAAAATAAGACCCGGAATATCTTACTGCCCTGTATAAAACTATGGTACGCCCACATCTTGAATACTGTGTACAGATGTGGTCTCCTCACCTCAAAAAGATATTTTGGCCTTGGAAAGGGTTCAGAAAAGGGCAACTAAAATGATTAGGGGTTTGGAACGGGTCCCATATGAGGAGAGGTTAAAGCGACTGGGACTTTTCAGTTTAGAAAAGAGGAGACTGAGGGGGATATGATAGAGGTGTATAAAATCATGAGTGTGGAGAGGGCCGATAAAGAAAAGTTATTTATTAGTTCCTAAATAGAAGAACTAGAGGACACCAAATGAAATTAATGGGTAGCAGGTTTAAAACTAATAAAAGAAAGTTCTTCTTCACACAGCGTGTAGTCAGCATGTGGAACTCCTTGCCAGAGGAGGCTGTGAAGGCTAGGACTATAATAGAGTTTAAAGAGAAGCTAGATAATTTCATGGAGGTTAGGTCCATAAAAGGCTATTAGCCAGGGATAAAATGGTGTCCTTGGCCTCTGTTTGACAGAGGCTGGAGAGGGATGGCAGGAGACAAAGCGCTTGATCATTGTCTTCGGTCCACCTCTGGGGCACCTGGTGCTGGCCACTGTCGGCAGACAGGATACTGGGCTAGATGGACCTTTGGTCTGACCCGGTACGGCCGTTCTTATGTTCTTATGCTCTTATGCCCTGCAAACAGGTGCCAGATTCTGCAGTGTTAGGCCTCTTTCTCTGCTACGGCCTGAACCCACGGGGGTCTGACAGGTCTCGCTTTCCCCGGGAGGGGGGTGTGCTCCTTAGGTGCCAGATTCTGCAGTGTTAGGCCTCTTTCTCTGCCACGGCCTGAACCCACGGGGGTCTGACAGGTCTCGCTTTCCCCGGGAGGGGGGTGTGCTCCTTGTTCCGGGATGTGAGCGTTCCCTTCATTCCACCCAGAATTCTCCTGCTGGGGGTGTTTCCTGGCAGGCCTGAGTCGGAAGCAGCCATGTCCCTCCCCTGTCTCTGCCATAGCTAACAGCCCCAGTGCTGTGTTGCTCCACACCCTGACCTGGGATTCAGTGGGAATCTGGCCCTGACCTGGCAGTGGTGCAGCCCGTCGGAATCTCGCCCCTCAGCTTCACCCAGTGGTTTCAAAGCCTGTTTTGGGAACTAGGAGGCAGGAGCTGTGGGAATCTACTGGCTAGTCCCTAGCGCAACCCTTGGACTTCCCTCTTTTCTGAGGCTCTCTTCTTCCCGCTCGCCAGCACTCCCCCGGTGCTAGCGGGAGTCGGCCACACGTGGCACTGATCCCCTAGGTTATGCTGGTGCGTGCCACGGCTGTGTGTGCGCCTTCTGAGCAGCGCTAGCCAAGTGCCCCGAGACTGCTGCGCATGGAAAGAGCCTTCTCTCGGTCCAAAGGGAAGGACTGAACATGTCCCATGGCGAGGAAAATAGCGAAATGCCACCTCTGAGCACAGTTCCCTTTGGCTGAATCTCCCCACCGCCCAGCTCCCTGCACAGAGCCTAACAAAATCCTTGTGTGTTCCAGCAAACGAGAGAATTGCAAGCGGAAGGATTCCAGCAGCCAGCACCTCTCCATAGAGTTTTGCAACTACCCCACGAGCATGTCTCCGTACATAGACTATCGCTACTGCTCCCTGGCAGACACCGATCCCAACGTGGCAGACACAAATAAGGTCCCGGTCTGTGAAACGTTCTCGGTGAGTAGCATTAGCACCGGGGGTCCTGTGGGCACAAGTGTAAAAAGCCAAAAGCATGCAAAATAAGCGGTGTGGGGAAGATAGAATGGGACCTTTTGCTCAGCCAGGCTTCTCATACAATGACACTGAAAGGTAGAACGCAGGTCACTGAAAAGGAAACGTTCTTACAACCCACGTTAGTCCTTGGAACTCCCTGCCACAGGGCGAGCCATAAGTTCTGTTGATTCAGAAAGGAATTGGGACACTTGTATGGCTCATGGGGTGTCACTGAAACTGTTCTGGAGGGGATGGAAACACTCCTGCTTCAGGGGATGTGCCAGTTTCTGACTAGTGGGGGCTAAGAGAACTCTCGGGGGCAGGCTACCCCACAGCTGCCTCCCGGAGGGTTTCTGATACCTTCCCGCAGGGAGAAGGAACTGTCTGCAGGCTGCTGAACTGGATGGCCTGCTGGCCTGAGGTGGTGTCCAGCCTCCTACGCGTTGGATCCAGTTCATCTGTGGTGTAACGCCATGGAGTGGCCCGTCTGACCATGGCCGGTTCCGAGGCTTCTAAGAAAATCTTAATCCCCCCATGCACATGTGTGTGTGTCCAGCTTCCTTCGTGCAGAGCACGTCCTAGGGAGAATCCCCTTCTGGGCCCCTCCACATCCTGGTTCGCAGCTGCTGTGTAGCCCACCAGGAAGGAGCACCGATGGTGCAGGCCACAGCCTGTTCTGCTGCTGTTCCCCAAGAGAGGCAGCCATGAGCATCAGGCTGTGAGAAATGCCCAGGGCAGACCCCCCCCCATTGGGTAGAGTAGCGTGTTCCTGTGGCTGCTTCTGACGTGTGCCTTTCCCACCAGGCCTACGGCTGGTGTCCGAACGGGGTGAAGTGTTCCCAGTCGCACAACATCGACCTCATTCTCGACGAGGACGAGCGCTTTAAAGAGGAGAAGCGGAGGAAACGGAAGCAGAGGTGGAGGCGACGGAAGAACGCAGGGGAGCCCCCGAAAGAGTCTGAGCAGGGAAGTCCAGGAAGGGAAAAGCACATGGAGGTGGCTCAGAACGGGGAGGACGGGCCCCCACGGAAACAAAGCTGTCTGGGCAGCCTGGCGGCCGGGACGGTCCCTGCTCATGCGGAGCCAGCAGGGAGCGGGCCCAGGGAGGAGGTGGAGAGTTCGATTGACATGGAACGGGAGCCTGGCTCTGATAGTGCGACAGACGTCAAGATGGAGGAGGATGGGGGGGGTGCCACAGACCTGGAGAGCAGCACTTGCTCAGCTGTCTCCCCGCTCGAATCAGATGGGGGCCTTGCTGCCAGAGGAGGCCCCTTGGACAACGACCAAGTAGAAGGGCAGCAGGTGGGCACCGAGGAGCAAAGCTCAGCTGCCCACCGCGAGAACTGTGCTGGTACTACAGCTGCGTCCTCCGCTGGGCAGCGCCCGGAGCCCCTGGCGAGCCACTCGGAGGGGGGCATTCACCGAGCCGGCTTTGATGCCTTCATGACTGGCTATATCATGGCCTACGTCTGGATGCTCAAGAAAGGGGAGGGCAGAGACTGGGGCTCGGGGCCCTGGTTGCCAGACTGCCACAACAAGCTGTATCTCAGTGGGAAATCGGTGCCGCTTCACATAGTGAAGAGCTTGTTTTCGAAGTCCTCCAAAGCCCACAGCCAGAAAATGAAGCTGGCCTGGGCTAGCGCCTAGGACCGGGAGACTCTTGTGTTTTCCCAGCATCTAGAGACTCTGCTCAGGAAGAATTTGGCAGGAGGGGAGCAAGCTCTTAAGTCGTGTTTTATTTCTATACAATTAAATGGCACCCTACCTGCCTTCCCATCTGGTCGGTCTTACTCGGGGCAGCAGCCGTGTGAGCACGCACTGGCTAGCGCCTGTGTTTGGGGGGGGGAGGAGGGAGTGTTTGCTTGTTGCCAAGACTTTCACCCAATAAATGGCACGGGGCTGTTCCTGGAAAGAACTGACAGCCCCATGCCGAGGTCCCTGGGGTAGCTTTAACAGCTGGCTGCCCCCTTCGCATGGGGCGGGCCAGAGGAGGGTGCTGCACTAGCTAAATGCATTCTTGCTGGGGCGGGGCAGGAAGAGGCCGGCTCTGTCCCTTTCGTTCTGAGCTTTGGATTCTCTCTTGGGGCAGAGCAGGAAGGACAAGCTCATTCCCACAGTGCTTGTGGGTGGGGGCCAAGTGCCTGCTCAGCTCACAAGGTGTCCTAGTCCTCCAAGGTGTGTGGTGAGTGCGTGCATGTTCCTTCCCTGTCCCAGCCAGGACCAGGGGAGCAGGGAAGGGAGACGCTGTTGGAACAGACAGGGCCTCTGGGGCCGGAGTCCCCACCCCCATTAACTCTTTCCCCACGGCTGCGGCCTCCCTCTGCCCAGAGCGTTCCCCTCGCTCCGCAGAGGAAGTTCTATGAGCACAGAAGGGTTGTGAATGGGAAAGAAACAGGGGGGGGCCTCAACCAAGTGACCTGTCTTCCTCTCATCACCACAGCTGAATTCCTTAGCTTCAGGGGGAGGGGCTGTGTGCTCAGTTCCTGGGACAGCATCGAGTCTGCAGGCGGCATTCAGAGCACGTGAAAGTTCGGCTCTTCAGCCACGAATGCTGGGTTGGGAGCGAGCTGTGAAAAACGCCCCTGCAGCATGGAGCCCGAGATCAAGGGCCAGGCCCGGTACCTGCTGCTCTGAGCACGGGTCCATTGACCACAGCAGGGGTCTTGGAGCTGCCCCTGCCGGCCCACAGGCTTCCTGAGAGTCCTCGAGCGATTAGGCCTCGATCTTGCTGCATGTGCATATTTCGTTCCTGTTTAGCTTGAGCCACGGCTGCACGGACCTGCAGGGCCTGGGCGAGCCTAGAACAACAGGGAGGGGTGGAGGTTCCGCTAAGCCAAGATCAGCCAGGGGAAGAGGAGAGCCCTCGGGCAAGCCCCAGCTGAGTCCAAACAAAACTGGACAATCCTGGTGCTGTTTCTCAGCCACTTCCTGCTCGTGGGGCCTGCACATTCCTGCAGGGCAGCAAGTGTCATAAGAACATAAGAACGGCCGTACCGGGTCAGACCAAAGGTCCATCGAGCCCAGTATCCTGTCTGCCGGCAGTGGCCAGCACCAGGTGCCCCAGAGGGGGTGGACCGAAGACAATGATCAAGCGATTTGTCTCCTGCCATCCCTCTCCAGCCTCTGACAAACAGAGGCCAGGGACACCATTTTATCCCCTGGCTAATAGCCTTTTATGAAATTATCTAACCTCCATGAAATTATCTAGCTTCTCTTTAAACTCTATTATAGTCCTAGCCCTCACAGCCTCCTCTGGCAAGCAGTTCCACAGGCTGACTACACGCTGTGTGAAGAAGAACTTTCTTTTATTAGTTTTAAACCTGCTACCCATTAATTTCATTTGGTGTCCTCTAGTTCTTCTATTTAGGGAACTAATAAATAACTTTTCTTTATCGCCCTCTCCACACCACTCATGATTTTATATACCTCTATCATATCCCCTCAGTCTCCTCTTTTCTAAACTGAAAAGTCCCAGTCGCTTAACCTCTCCTCATATGGGACCCGCTTCCAAACCCCTAATCATTTTAGTTCTTTCTGAACCCTTTCCAAGGCCAAAATATCTTTTCTGAGGTGAGAAGACCACATCTGTACACAAGATGTGGGTGTACCATAGTTTTATACAGGGGCAGTAAGATATTCTGGGTCTTATTTTCTATCCCTTTCTTAATAATTCCTAGCATCCTATTTGCCTTTTGACCGCGCTGCACACTGTGTGGAAGTTTTCAGAGAACTGTCCATTTATAACTCCAAGATCTCTTTCCTGATTTGTAGTAGCTAAATTAGCCCCCATCATACTGTACGTATAGTTGGGGTTATTTTTCCCGATGTGCATTACTTTACACTTATCCACATTAAATTTCATTTGCCATTTTGTTGCCCAATCGCTCAGTTTGGTGAGATCTTCTTGGAGTCCTCACAGTCTGCTTCTGTCTTGACTATCCTAAACAGTTTGGTATCATCCGCAAACTTACCACCTCACTGCTTACCCCTTTCTCCAGATCATTTATGAATAAGTTGAACAGGATTGGTCCCAGGACTGACCCTTGGGGACACCACTAGTTACCCTCTCCATTCTGAAAATTTACCATTTATTCCTACCCTTTGTTTCCTGTCTTTTAACCAGTTCTCAATCCAAGAAAGGACCTTCCTCTTATCCCATGGCCATGTAATTTACACAAGAGCCTTTGGTGAGGGACCTTGTCAAAGGCTTTCTGAAAATCTAAGTATACTATATCTACTGGATCCTCTTGTCCGCATGTTTGTTAACCCCTTCAAAGAACTCTAATAGATTAGTAAGACAGGATTTCCCTTTACAGAAACCATGTTGACTTTTGTCCAACAAATTATGTTCTACGTGCCTCACAATTTTATTCTTTACTACTGTTTCGACTAATTTGCCCGGTACTGAAGTTAGACTTACCGGTCTGTAATTGCCAGGGTCGCCTCTAGAGCCCTTTTTAAATATTGGTGTCACGTTGGCTACCTTCCAGTCATTAGGTACGGAAGCCGATTTAAGGGATAGGTTACAAACCACAGATAATAGTTCAGCAATTTCCCATTTGAGTTCTTTTTAGAACCCTTGGATGAATGCCATCTGGTCCCGGAGATTTGTTAACATTAAGTTTTTCTATTTGTTCTAAAACCTCCTGTAATGACACTTGAATCCGGGACAGTTCCTCAGATTCATCACCCTCAAAGGACGGTGCAGATTTGGGAATCTCCCAACGCCCTCAGCCATGAAGACTGAAGCAAAGAAATCATTTAGTTTCTCCGCAATGGCTTTATAGTCCTTGATTGCTCCTTTTATATCTCGATCGTCTAGGGGACCCACAGGTTTTTTAGCAGGCTTCCTGCTTCTAATATACTTAAAAATCATTTTGTTATTTCTTTTTGAGTTTTTGGCTAGCTGTTCCTCAAAATCTTTTTTTGGTTTTCTTATTACATTTTTACACTTGATTTGACAGTGTTTATGTTCTTCTCTATTTATCTCACTAGGATTGACTTCCACTTCTTAAAAGATGCCTTTTGTCCTCACTGCTTCTTTTACATGGTGGTTAAGCCACGTGACTCTTTTTAGGTCTCTTGCTATGTTTTTTAATTTGGGGTATACATTTAAGTTGGGCCTCTATTATGGTGTCTTTAAAAAGTTTCCATGCAGCTTGCAGGGATTTGGCTCTAGTCATTGTGCCTTTTAATTTCTGTTTAACTAACCTCCTCATTGTTGAGCTTTCAGGAAAGTCCATCTTGGGGATTCCAGGGGCCTGGGATACCCCTCCACCCCCAGGTCCCAAAGCAGGAGACTTACAGTCCAGCCCTCAGTCACAAGGCCCCACCTCCCATCTTTTCCCTGGGCAGATAGGTCCCCTGACCTATCACTCTCACTTTGTTCTCCAGCTGACTTGTAAAGAATGGGCCCCAGACATCAGTTGGCAGGATACAGAGCGTGAGCCCAGCTGTACGCAGCCAGACAACAGTCACGCTTGCCCTGTTGGAATCTCTGCAACAGTCTCACCCCCTTGTCCCCTCACCTGGATACTTGAGTAACACTGGAAATGGAGGCACACAGAGTAGTCAGACAAAAGTGGTTTTTCCTTGCTCAGTTTCTAGAGATTAGTATGGGACAGTGGGCTGAGCGCAGCGGAGCCTTGATGAGGGGGCCTACAACGTCAGACAGCTACACCGGAACCAGCGCACACCGCTATAAACGGGAGTTTGGTTTTCTCGTTTTGTTCTTTTCCGGGACGAGTTTAGGCGGGAAGGTTATGACCGCTACAGAGGCAGCAGCAGTAGTGACCCAAGCCATGGAAGAGACCATGAAGACCAAAGGTGGAAGCCTCAGGCTGTATGTGACCCCAGAGCGACTGCCTGCAAAGAGCTTTCTTTGGACAAAGTGTTGCTGGATAGAGCTGCTGAAAGAGAAATTCCAAAGCTTGTGGAAACTAGCATCCTGGAGCTCGAGCAGATGATGGAGCAAAGGAAAGAGAAGGCTAAAAGGAAGAGTCAGGATGTGCAGGTGCAAGCTGGACTGAAGAATGCAGGGGGAGGGGAATTAGTCTTGGACCAGTCTTGTTTAGCATTTTTATTACTGGCCGTGGCACAACGTGAGAACAGGCTATTAACATTTGCACTGACAAACCTGGGAGGTATCCCCCATGTGGACTATGGCATCATACTTCTACAGGGCCATCCAGCTCTTGTAATAAAAATGGGAGGCAATTTAACAGTGCCAAGTGCAAGGGCATGCCTGGAATGGGCCCATTCTTTCTGCACCAGGCTGGGGGGCAGGTGTGGCAGATGGCAGCGACAGAGGAGAAAGAGCTGGGTCTAGTGGTTGCTCACAGTAGGACTAGGAGCCACAAGTGTGATGTGGTCATAAAAAAAGGGTAATAGTCCTAGGCTATGTCTACACTCACAGCTTCTTGCGTGAGTAATATGCAAATGAGGCTAAGCATGGAATATCGCCGAGCCTCATTTGCATACCTAATGAGCCACCTTTTTTTTTCAGAAGAGGCTCTTGCGCAAGAAGGAGCGTCTACACTGCCCCTTCTTGCGCAAGAAAACCTCTTGCGCAATGCCGTTACACCTATTACTTTTCAGGAAGCGGCTTTGCAAGAGGGTTTTTCTTGCGCAAGAAGGGGCAGTGTAGACGCCCTTCTTGCAAGAGCCTCTTCTGAAAAAAATGGTGGCTCATTAGGTATGCAAATGAGGCTCAGTGATATTCCACGCTTAGCCTCATTTGCATATTACTCATGCAAGAAGCTGCAAGTGTAGACATAACCCGAGAGTGCCTCAGGCGCGGTATGTGCAGGAGGGACAAGAGACGGGGTAGCACCACTATACACCGTGCGGGGGAGACCTCATCGGCCATGCCGTGTGCAAGATTGAGCGTGGGCAGAGCAGGGGTATGAGGAGGATCTGAGGAATGGAGGCTTCCTTACGAGAAGTACTTTGCCTGGTTAAGCTAGCACAGCCCAGGCAGACGGGATTGCTCTGTATAACGACGTCAGAACTAGCCGGGTGGGAGAGGAGTCCGGCACCATTGTGGACAAATGAATATAAACAGGAATCCCCAAGTGGAGACTCAAAACTAGGCAACGGTTTCCTACCAGCAGAGGAGTGACCTGGCCCAGCTTGCCCAGGGGAAGTAGTGGGGGGCCAACTGGCCTCATGACTGAGCCTAGCATGGTTGAAAAGATGGATGGATGGGACTGCCAGCAATGGCTTGTGGCCCACGGTGACCGCAAGGAGCAAAAATCCACCATGGCTAGAGCCAGGACACTCCAGAGGGAGGGCTCTGAATTACTACAAAGAATTCTTTGTATGGGTGCCTGCCTGCTGGGTCTTGCCCAGGTGCTCAGGGTCTGACTAGTGTGTTTGCAGTTTGCAAGGAATTGCCCCCAGGTCAGGCTGGCAGTGACCCTGGGGGATTTTACTTTCCTCTGCAGCATGGGACATGAGTCACTTGCAGGTTTAAAGGAGTGTAAATTATGGATTCAATGCAACTTGAAGTCCAGATTCAAGGATGTCTGTAGTAGAGACTGGCGGTCTTACAGGAATGGGTGGGTGAGGTTCAGCGGCCCCTTCTGATTTTAAACTTTATGAATGTGTTGCTTCAAGAATGCTTGACTAGTGGAGCTTTAAACAGAAAGCTTTAAACATCTACTGAACCCTTCCCAGGCAGGGCACACCCTGCCCCCACTTTGTGCACACAGAAGTCAGCCATGGGGAAAAAATTCCCTGATTTAAGTTGCTTCATTATAAGTCAAGTTTTTTGGAACGTATCTTGGACTTCTAGCGAGGACGCCCTGTATATGAAACCAAATCTGTATCTCAGATCTAGGAATTGCCAACACTTTAATGAGGTGTGGGGCAGTGTGGTTTTCTACTTTTCTCCTCTTGACCACAAGAATAGTAATTTTGTTTTATTTTGAAAGCAAGTTGGGAAATAGATTACAAAAACTGACCAAGAAAAAATTATGAAAATATTTAACTAGATTCATCTTTGGTTACTTCTTATTGCAGTTCCAATAAAACATACACCATTTCCATAGTTCAAAAAACATCAAGTCAGAAAATCAATCAACATAAAACAAGATTTGCTTTCTTTACAAATTCATAAATATCCACAATATTAGAAAAGTTGTTTTGCAAAGATTTTTTTTTCTGGCAGTGTTAACTTACTATTATACACAGGCTACAAACTTCTTCCTAAGCCTTTAATTACAAGTTTAGCTATTTACAGACTGCAAAATATTAAGACATAAAACTCCTTCATAAATATGAAAATAGATCATCTTGCAAAGATCTTTAAACTTATTTAATCAAACCTGCCCCAAAAGATTACTTGTTTTTGCATAGAAATGTAGTGACATGCAGTATAACAATAGCATTAAGTGCAAACAGGAATTATTCAAGTGTCTTTAGTTGTACTGGCAAGAAACGTTCTGTACATCAACACCTTTTAACAAAATAGAATACACCTAGTGTAGCCCTTTGCCTGGCATCTGCTTCTTTTCAGGGGCAGCAAATGACGGTATGTCCTCTTCTACTTGTATGTCACCTATCAGCAACATCAACCAAAACATAGCTTATAAAAGACATTTAAATGAATCCAACAGAGAAAGATCTAAAGTGAATTTAAGTTAGATTTCTTCAGGGAACACAGAAGTGTCTAGAAATAGTTTAAAAAGCGAGAATTGTGTCCTTTAAAAAAGTCAAAACCATGATAAAATTCAACCGTAACAGAACAACTTTCAATCGAAGGGCTTGCCTGACCTCCGTTTTAGCAGGCTGTGTATAAAGAGCTGGGAGAAGCTGCCGCACAACATGGGCTACTAGCAATACCATATAGGACAACACCATCTGAGGAGGGACAAGGGACTGACCTCCATCTAACCAATGGAGTCTGGCTCTGGGTGGCCAGATGGACAGGTTATGATTAGTGTTAACCGAATCAGACTACCACAAGACCTGGTTTTAACCGAGAGACTCACCCATTGAAAACCAGACCTACAGCCGGTTCCGCCACGTAAGCTGGTACTTGGGACAGACTTTGCGCTGACAGCCCATCGCCATGTCTTGGCACTTCCATCTCTGTGACCCGTTTCCAGCTTGGCACCAAAGGCTGGACACGACAGGGCTGGGTCTTGACAATGCAGCTGGCTTTCTGTTTACACAGTGGAATATCCTCCCCCTCCCTCCCCCATACACCGGACTAGAACTCTGGGGGACACAGAATTTAAAAGATCCTGAATCAACCTGAAACAGCCCCGGGCGGAAGCGGTCACTCACTGGAGCCATGGGTGTGCCCGTCACCGTGAAAGCGCCATGGTCAAGTTTAATCGAAGAGGGGAAAGCATGTTTCCAGTGCAACTGGCATCTGCAGTGAGAGGCTGTTGCAACAGCATCATTGCTTTAAGCTCTATGAGCAAACAAAAGCCCACAAGGAGGCGGTTCCTGTGCTCAGTCTTTGCAGTGGGACTGAAGGCAGGAGAAGGATGCTGGTTAGATTCCCTCCAGCCCAGTGATGCTCCCACCAATAAACACTTCACGGTATTGCTCGTGTGCCTGAAGTCACAATCCTGACCCTGCCTCGTGACAACTGCTGCTGGTGAGGAGGGTTTCCTTTGTGGAAGGTTACAGTTGTACACCAGGCATCAGCTGGAGGATTGTTACTTAGATTAGCTTGATAGTTGCTCAGCCTGGAACAGAAACTGCAGGTGTGTGGACAGCGCCTGCCATTCACAAAGCTCCATACACTGTAGACTCCCAACCCCACAGACAGGATGCACAGGACAGAAAAAAACCTGCCAAATAAAGGGGGGGGGGGCCGAGAAAGAAAGGGCTGCTCTAGAAATGGGCACCCGTGAGGAGAAGTGGGAGTGCAGGGGCAAAGAAGGGTTAAAAGACCTTATTCGAGATAGAAAATGTTTCTTTCACGCCACCCAAGGGCTGTGCTAAGGAACTCAAGGATGTCCAGGGATTCCTGTTTCGTTTCTTCACGGTCAATGGGAAGGGACAAGGCTCCTGGCCACTTTCACTTCAAGAGAGGAAATCTTAAGTAATTCATGGGCCAGGAGACAATTTACTGCACCTCCAACTCAGGGTTCACTGCTCATTCTCCAACAACCTTCCTGGCTGATCTGTAAGACCCTCCTTCCTCATTCTCTATTTCAGGGGAAGCAAGCAGAGGCATAAACCTCACTTCTATCTAGAGACCTGTTGCTTCATATCTCCTCTCCCACCACCAGGCGGAGTTCTCCCAAGGCTGCCGTGTGGAAACACGAGTTTAAGTTAGTGCCGGGGCTATTGAGTGTGCACGTCAGTCTTAGAGACGCTGGCCCAGGTCAGGAATGACAATGCAGACAAAACCCTGCATTCTCACTGGGGAGGTGCAGGTGAACGGCCCCTATCAGGAAGCTGTGCAAACTGGGCCACAGGACGAGCTGTGTGTGTGGAGCTACTGCAGGGGTAGCACCCGATTCAGACACACAAATGTTCCCACACTAGTTGGCCTTACACACTAGTGTTTCTGGTGGAAAAGTGCACTCAGACAGCTCCTGCAGGCAGAGGCAAATGGAGATTCACGTGTCTGTAACTTTCTTTTTGCCAAACAATACACAGCAAGGAATTTATGGGGAGAAATTGATTTTCTTCAGGGTCTCTAACAAGCCAAACACCTTTCTTGTGAGCCTGTCCTACTCTCCTTCTCAAAGGGTCTCTACATTTTCAAGCTGCTTGGTTTAAACAGGGACAGATCATGATTGTAGTGGCAACAGCTCCTCATTAGGAGGATGGGCTGTCTCACAGGCCTGAGAAAAGGTAACTGGACCCTTGTGTTTCTGGGTCACTGGCCAAGGCGAGTAGTGACGAGTTGTTCTCAGAGCACTGTCTGGTGAGCGGCTGTGCCAAGCGCTGATGGTCTCAATCCAGTTTGTCATGGACAAGTGTCCACAACGCACAACTGTTATTTGCAGTTTCACAATGAACAAATGTGCCTGGTGTCTGAGCTACCCTCTTGCAAACCTACAGTAACACCTCTCTGCCGGCAGGGTAACAGATGCAGGTGGTGGTGGGGAGAAACCTGAAGTCCTTGGCCTTTGCTGTGTCTGGTCTATGGATGTGCTGTGTCTGGACTGGAACCAATACATCACGGTATCAAAAACTGAATCCCAGGAGACAGGCAGCACACCAGGAGAATGGTTCCCTCTGTCAGTCAGCAGCTGTGCGCTGTGCTGCTACCATTTCAGAAGATTTGTGTTTTCCTTGCTTCTGAAATCAATGTGTTCAAGAATGCGGAGTGAACCAGCAGGCCCTGCCCTCAGATCTGAAGGCATTTCTACACTATCCAAAAGAGAGAGACTCCCCCCCAATATTAGACAGGCTCCCCAGGGAACTGATGTGCCCAGCTAGACAGAGTGCTAGGGTTCAAATCACTGCCGCACTCCCAGCGCCTGCTGCCTGCAGCCCTGCAATGATTATGGGAGCCCAAGTGGACATCCTGCCTGATGCTAGTTTCCTCTTGTGGTGAGCTAAGGGATGATGCACACTGTTAAAAATAAAATAAAAAAACCACTCTCTCTTCAGAGGCGCCTCGCAGCCTCCTATCTGATGGCCGGTTTCTCTGATCCACTGTAATATCCAAGACTTTGCACTATAGGAAAAAGTTAAAAACTAAGTGAATGGAGACCGTTTGTCCCCACAAGAACGTATCTGGGTTTTAAGCCCTGTCCTCAAATGTCACATTTTGACTGCGCGCCGCCAGATGCGGACGTATTAGAAGGTGCCAGAGAAAGAGGGGCAGAGCTGTCCATATCTAGCACTTCAAACGGCAACGTCTCTCTGCCCAGCTCCACGGAGACGTTAACACTGAACGGAGACTTGGAAGCCTCTGGCAGTAAGTTCTTCCGCACCTCGTCTTCTACCTCCATGTCTTCAGAGGCGGCACAGCTCGCCAACACTCTCGGGGAGCTGCCTTCCTCTGAGCTGACTGAATTCTGGTCTGAGCACCCCTTGTATCTTAGGGACTCAGGCAGAGCCTGCACTAGCGGCTGGGGACAGCCTGGATCTTCGCTAGTATTCCCAACAGGACAGAATCCATTTTCCTCCTGGGAATCCGGCCCATCGGAGCAGTCCATGTCCTCTTGCTCTGGCGGCAAAGGAGAGTCTGGCCTGTGAGATTTGGCCTGGAAGGGAGGGATCTCGGACACTCCGTACTTACTGCTGCTCAGGAGTTTTTGCCGCACCTCAGCCCCTAGCTGGGTCGAGTCGCACTTGCTGATCATCGAGGACAGACCCCCAAAAGGGACATACTCTTTATGCAGCAGTTCGGGAGAGACTGGGAGAGATCTACAGCGCCTGCCAGGGGGGAAAGAGAATTCCTGCCCATCTGTGCTGTACACCTGCCTGGACAGGGGCTGGCTAGACTTCAGGCAGCCCCCTGTCTCTGGGGAGTGCAAGTCGAACACAAGGGAGATCACAGACTTGCTCGGCATGTCAAAAAATTTGATCTTCCCCCCCTTCAGGTCTTCTCTGGCATTGAAGGGGTTGACTTTGCGTGCTGCTCCCTTGCTTGGTGTGTAGTAAGGGTCCTGTACGTTGATCTTCCGGAAGGGCTTGCGGGAGAAGATGTCCGACTGGCTGCGTGACAGCAAGATGTTGCGGCGTGGGCGGGGAGACTTGGGCGGGATCTTGTCATCCAGGGAACTCAAACGTTTTACTCCTTGTGCTTTTTCATTCAGCCCTGAAGAGGAGAAAAGAGACACCTTTAGCTTGGCAGCCAGACATGTTGGTGCTCTGGCTCGCTCTGTGGGTCTCTGACAGGGAGCATCCTCCACAAACACCTGGTCTTGAGTTACCTGTAGTGCCTGCATGGGATCCTGGAATTCAAGAAATGCTGGGAAATTTTGTTCTCCCAAGTGTATGCGTGTGCTCTGAACATGGAGCAATACACCTCTAGCATCCCAGAAGGAGCCAGATCCTTCCCCTGGTTTTTTAATTTACAAGGGATAACTGAAATAGTCATTTAAAAGCATCGTTTCCCTGTGCTAGGAACCCCTAACATACCAAGTGAAGTCATTTTGAAGTCTGAATTTGCTTTTCCCCACTGGTGCACTTTTACTTTCTGCATTTCACTCAGACTGGTCAGTTTCACTATTATTTTTGGTCAAATCTGTCCACACTAGTGCTATTTTGGGGATTGTAATAAAGCAGGGAAATAAAAACCCAAAGGAGATGGTGGTTTTACAAACTTTGATATGAATGAAAATGTGTTAGTATATTTTAGAATTTTTACACAAACCCTACATTTTAGGACCCTTCAAGTCCCCGGTCAGTAAACAGACCGGCCAATAAGCCGGTCTTTGGAGGGGACAGTTTTAGCTGTTCTCTTTTCCCAGTCTCTTTCGAGTCCCATATACTAGCAGAATGAACCCAAGAGCAGGAACTGGTGAGGGAGATTACTGTTTAAAAAAGAACAAAAAATACTAGTGCAAAAATGCTGTGAGTGAGGTTTTCACAAAAGCTAAGACACCCTCATGCTGTGAAAGATGAAGAAAAAAAAACAGTACTTCCCTCTGAAAACAGAGAGATTAAATTCCACATGAGCCTTAACACACAGTACATTATCTACTGCAGAAACAAGGGAGCGGATAGTTGCACTTTGTAATGAGAGGTTAATATGCACTGTTTAAATGCAGTGTAATAAAAGCTGCATCATTAGAAGGGGATGGGAAAAGAGTTACAACGGAGGAGATTTCTAAAAGGCACACCAGAGAGTCAGCACCTAACAGCTCTTGACTTTCTGTTGGAGCTGGGCGCCTTGTTGCACATGCCGCCCCTGAAAGTCCCTCTCAGCTACCACTGAGCAATGCCAACTGATTAGGTGGGAAGTGGGAGATTTTCTTTTTGTTTGGGAGATAGACACACAAATTCTTCACTTTTTCTTCTGACCCTGCAACAGTTTAGAGTGTGCTCTGAAGGGCATCACCGGTCCAGAGAAAAAGAGAGGTTAGTTAAAGAATATTATGCAGCATCTCCCTATTGCTGTGGGAACCCTGGGGAAGGTAGGAGGAAGAAAACAATACATGCAAAATGGGGAGCTTCCCATGGCATTGCTTTTCTCCTAGCCTGCACCCCACCATGGAGGACTCCCCCCAGGTGCAGCCATGGCAGGCACACCCTTTTTTCTTGCACTGTAGAACTTTTTGTTTTTTGAAAGTGGACTGTTGGGTTTCAACCCCCAAAACCAACTCTATAAAAGTGGCAAACTAATCCGACTTCTCACTCTCCGGCAGCGACTCCTATCCCGTCTGCACACTAGGTGGCACTAGGACACTGCACAGAAAGGCACGCCAGGCGAGCAAGGCATTCCCTGCTGGCCTTGGGGTTTCCACTTTTCGCCAGGAGCTCACAGCATTTCTGGGCAAGGGATAGAGCTTGTTTCGACTGTACCCTTTGTCCTGAAGGATCCCAGTGCCCTTCACAAGTGCTACATGTGCATACAGAGAACCATATTTATACCAGGGTGTGGTGGGGACAAGCCATGTACCACACAGGCAAGCCATGAAACACTGCATTTATCATGCACCACTGTCTGTCTCCAAATCCAATGCTGCCAGGATTCATACGGCCATCCCCAAACCCTCAGCAACTTGAGAGTCCCAGCCTCCAACTCCCTCACTGCTTTATAAGGGGAGGCAGCACTGACTTCCAGCTCTGGCTATTTGCAAGATTTGAGAGCTTCAAACTACAACAGGAGGAGTTACTGGATTAGTTCGAGAGAGCTAAAAAACATCCTTTCCCGCCGAGGCCTGTGCACAGTGTGACCCACGGTAAAGCCGAATGCCTTAGTACAGAAGGAAGGAAATGTAAAAGAAGGGCCAATAACTTCTGTCTCAAGTCATTCTCTGTACAGCATGGCTTGTAAGTACTGTGGCAGGAGATGTAAGGGTCGTTGTGATATAAGAGCACCTGCCAGGAGTAGCATCTTCCTGTACAGGGGACACGTCAGCACTTTGTTGTTAGGTGCTTGAAACACCCGAGTGACAGACAGACAGTGTTGGTCTAGGTAGACTATCCGTCCCTCTAGGAGTGGGAGCTACTGTATTCCCTTTATGATCAGATACTGAGGCAGGGCTTTTCCAGCACAATGCTCATGATGGAGCTCATTAAAGGAACTGGGAACAAAAATTAAAAAAGGCTTAAATCTTACTTCTGGTTTTATATTTTTCACAGGAAGTGGGTAGAAGGAACTGTCCCTTGTGACATGAAGCACTTTATCTTCACTATAATCATCTCTAACAGCCACTGCAGAAGTGCACCCCCCTCATTCACACCTTTGGAAATTGAGATCGGTTTTCTCTCTGTGCCTTCCAGATTCAGCAACTTCCTCTCTCTTTCAGACTCCTCGATTCTCAGGTGGTTCAAAATCTCCTCCAGTGTTCTGACGATGTCGGCAAATGAAGGACGCAACTTTGGGTCCATCTGCAAATGTATGCAAAAGCCAAATAAAACAAGTAGCCTCCTCCAAGCCATCCTGCCTATGAGATGTGTAGATGAAGGGACAATTTTCAGGAATTTAGGAAATACAGATTATTTTGGGGTTGGGGACGTGTTTTAGGAAGTGCAATACAAGTCCATGCCCAATGCAAACTACACAAGAATAAGTGGGGGTGGGGGGAAACCCAGCACGTAGTCATCAAAGCCTCTGTCCATTTGTAAATCTCAGCTTAGTTGTACTGAAGACTTCATAATTAGCTGAGAAGTCTCAGGTTTCCTATGTAGCAGACACAGTCTGCAGCGTAATTAAACTACCTAAGGGGGAGTGCTGTGTTTTTATTTGTATTGGGGATATAGTTCAAGAATCCCATTTCTGGACCCCAGTAACTGCCAAATAATTATGAGTCCATCTGGAGTGCCTGGACCAGTACAAATGCTAACAGATCTGTCTGTTCATGTCATTATTTAAGAAGGTTTTACATTTTTCCTTGACCGACCAGTGCCTGTTATGGAAAGCTCCCCAGGCAGCCTAGCTGATCAGACAAGAATCTGACACCTTGAAATATTATTGACTTCCACTTTGCACTTGTTCATTTCCACCTAATACCAAGAGTTTTGGTCCTGGATCTCTACTACAGAATTCCTGCAGCAGACAAGAAGTGAGACTGTACATGGGTAGATAGTCAATGCACTGTGAAAAGCATCTGATAGTACCACCAATGAGCCAACAAAAATCTGTTGCCTAGTAGAAACAGGTCTCTAGATAAAGGTTAAACCAAACTACATGGGAAACCATGGTGACCCTTTCAAGTGGCCACTACGAATGAGGGGGAGGAGAGTTACCTACTAGGTGATGGGCCTTCACACAGGTTTTGTGTTAAGCTGCTCTATGTAAAAAGGTTTAATTCTGCAGATAAAAATCAAATACCGAGCTAGACTCACAAGGCAGAGATCAGCTAGAGGCAAGCAAAGCAATTCCTTACTCCAAGGTCAGAGTCCTTATAGTACAGAAAGCCTCCAGCACAGGGATGGCCAACCCATTAAATGAAGAACGCCAAAACAGCAGCAGAAAAAATGCGAAGAGCTGCACCAGAATTGTTGGGAGGGGGAGAGGAGGACGCTAAGCCCCTTTAAAAACCGCGGGTTAGGCTTTTTGGCCACATCAGGCTCCCGTTTGTTGGCTGCCACCATCTTGCTGCGGTCATTTTGCTGCGCCAGTGAGCACAGGGAGCCAGGGGCCGTTTGTAGGGGCGCATGGGACGGCTTCGCGAGCCACAAAGGGGGGGAGGGGCCTGGCTTCGGGGCGGCTTCGCGAGCTGCACTTTCAGGGCTGCATGAGCCACAGGTTGGCCACCCCGCTCCAGCAGATCCCCTTCCCCCACAACACAATGCTCAGAAGGCAGCAGGGCTTTGTAAAAGGCTTTGAAGGGCTGCCCCGAAACTGCCCTGCAGATCGTAGGAGATAGAACAGACTCAGGAGAATGAAAATCACTGGCCATGGATGCAACATGAGGCTGAAAATCCATTATGGCTGCTTAAAACAGCACCAGAGGGCAGCCGGGTATTTCTGACAGGCTAAGATCTGGGTGGCATAAAGCCAGCATAGCCAGCTCTGTGCTTTGGCAAGCCTTATCCATGTAACGGGTCCTAGGGAGCACTGCAAGCAGTAAGAAATTAGAACAGCTCTTAGGCTAGGGTCTGTGAGGGGTAGAGGGAACAGAAAGGAAGCTTCCAAGAGACACCTCTGCCTCTTCCCTCAGCTGCTCCAAGTTCTGCTCTGGAGCAACTGAGGATTAGGGTTGCCAGGTGTCCGGTTTTCGCCCGGACTGTCCATTATTCAGGTCCCCCGTCCGGTAAAAAAACCAAAACAAAACAGAAAATACCGGACATGTGAAATGTCCAGTATTTCCTGTTTCCCCTCGGGCAGAAGCCCAGCGGGGACAATTTTCCCCTGCCACGTCTGGCGGGGGAGTGAGGAGCATGGGGCCATTTAAAGGCGCTGCGCCCTTTTTTTGGGCTCAACAACTTTGGTCACCCCCTTTTTCTCCCCCCTCCCCAACAGAATTTTTCCCGGTGTTTCCTTTGGGGGGGGGGGGGGAAGTGGGGGTGTTTTCGGTATTTTTTTGTAAAACCATCTGGCAACCCTACTGAGGATTCAGCCATTGAGACCTGCTGCTCTCACAGCCCACCTTGTGTACCCATGGAACTTTCGGAACACGGTTTTGCTTGTACGCTTGTGTGATTTATAGCTGCAGCAGGGACGTTTATCTTGGATTTCCTGGTTTGGCCATGTTTAAAACTCAACCATAATGGTGAATTACAGCAGTTTTTTAATTCCCTGAACTTGGATTTGTTTTTACTGCTCTCTTTCTGTGGCTTTAAATGGTGTCACTTGCTGCAGGAAACACCATGTCCCTGCATATTTATGGTGCAGCTAATTATGCTGAGCCACACAGTTTCCATTACTGTTTGCTGACTTGGGAAATAATAAGAACATGACATAGGACTGCCTCCAGCTGCAGTGCAGACCTGGAGGTAGAGCTCACACCAACAAGATCACTCACTAGCAAAGCACAAAGTGTGTGTAAAGATACAAGGAAACCTTATCTGGGTTCCCTTTCACCAAGTATATTTGCTGAATGAATTATAACATGCTTACAGGGAAAGGAATTTTGTTAATGGTTAAATCCATGGGCCAATGGTTCCAATGTACCTTCCAGGGCTGCACTAGGTCCACAGTCCCATTCAGGGAAGGAGCATTTAACTGGGGAGCGCATTTGGTGCTAGCCACCATGTAACAATTCTCCCTCTGCAAGTACAGCTAATTCTCACACAAGAGAAAGTAAACATCACTTCTCAGAGTAAAGCTTCGCTCACTACAAATTTCATCAGAGTGCAGGGAAAGTGCCTTTAATCATGCCCCACGGGCTAAGTGGCTAAGCCCAACACTGGGGGAACCCCAGCTCTAATAAAAGGACTTAGCCTCACTGGATGGCGCACCTCAACTGTCCAAAGCACTTAATAAACACTAATCGATCCTCGTAACACCCCGATGAAGTGTCCTCATCACTGAATTAATGGGGAACCCAAAGCAGGGAGGCGCAGGGACCTGCCTGTCGTCACAGGGTAAAGCATCACTAGCAGCAGCGAGAACAGAATCTAGGGGAGCCCAACTCCCTTCCCCCGTCAATTCCTCTAGACCAGGCTGCTTTTGGCTCTGGCACTAACTTGTTCTGTGTCTTAACATAGCTTGCTCAAGGCAGCGCTGCCCAAGTGGCCTCTACGTTTGGATGTGCAGCTTGATGCTGTTGGGAGCTGATTATCAAAGCCGCAGAGGGCCCATATCGTCAATGGAAATCATTAGGAGCACCCCCCATTTCCAACTCAATTCATGCAGGAGCACAGAGCCTCACAATCATTCCTAAAATCTACGGTAAGCTGGCACCAATGAGAGCACCACAAGGGGAGGCTACTGACCGTGCACAGTAAGCAGCTGGAGTTTGAGATGCGTGCGCCCATGCGTGTCTGTTTACTCTGGATCAGAGATATTCATCAGCAGAGTTGGCAGGTCTATGCCTGCACCCTAGATACCCTGGTACCGGAGTATGTAGAGAAGGGCCAGGCCTGCTGCCACTAGTTCCTTCTCCACCATGAAAATCCAGTGACAGACTTCGAGGCAGAGGCGTGTGGGCCAGCACATTCAAAGCGCTCCAGTGACTGTCCCAAGTCACCTCTTCTCGGAGTAGCGTCCCTACGGGTGGGTGGCTCCATATCAGGAGATTCCTGAGCAGTCTCTCACTTACAGAGGGGGGTGCCAAGGAGATGGATTCAGTAGGGATTGGAGAAAAGTGTCCCTGAAAGCTGCATCAGCACTGGAAGCAGGCATGAAAGCCCAGTGCTGGGAAACCCGTGCACCAGATACCAGATGGCTGGCCTGCAGAGGTCTCAGAGAGATGTTTGTCAGTAGGGCTACAAGTGTAGACTGAGTCCTGGTGGAACAAGCATGGTGGAACGAGGCTTCATAACAGATTAAGAGGCATCCTGCAAGCCAGTCAGATGGCCTTTGGGTGGAAACCGTCTATCCTTTCATTCCTTCTGCAACCAAGATGAAACGCCTCGGTGACTAAGGCCTCATCCTGTCTAGGCAAAAGGCAATAGCTCTGGTTTTGTTCTGTGTATGGAGGTTCATTTCTTCTCTCCACAAGAAAGGTTTGGCATAAAAACGCTCGTGTGTGGATGCCAAAGGATTTTTAGGTAGAAAGTGAGGGTCTGGGTTCACCTTCTCACACGAAAACACAATGTCCAGTGGGGCAGCCATTAGGGCTCCAAGCTGCCTTCTCTCCTGGCCGAGATGATGGCTATGAAGAGTGAAGTTTTAAGGGGCAAACAGAAGACAGAACAGGTTCCCCCCCACCCCAGGTTCAAATGAGGGTTTCATCAGTGAACGGAGGACTAAGTTGAGGTCTCTGCTCCTTACTAGGACAGACTAGATTAAAGAGGCCTTTGTTAAACCTTGTAATGATCGGGGGGGTAAAGACTGAAAACTCCTGGAGGGAAAAGGGGGTGAAAAGCTGTGATGGCCGCGAGGTGACCCTTAATGGAGCTCAGCAATTAACCTTGGATTTTAAATCCTGCACATAATGGACATCGTGTGTCAGGACCTCGGCAGAGATCTGAAATGGTGGCTGCATCAAGTCTGGAAGCACTCACGCTTCTGGAGGTAAGTTTTCTAGCTTTAAGCAGCACTGTCTGTGGCTCTGGCGAGCAGCATGTTCAATAGCAGAGAGCCAGCTAATAGCCATGCCCTGAGGTGGGGCGTGTCCTGACTCCTGGTCAAGGAGGTTTGGTCTCAGGGGAAGATGGAGAAGGAATTACGACACACAGACATGAACCAGCTCTGGGAACCCCACCTGTCTCCTCCAGGACAGCGCAAAGAGGATGGACACTCATTTTTCTGGTTTCATTGGTTCATGAGCTTAAGCAGGAAAGGCACGAGAAGGTCAGTACACAGCAGTGTCAGGCCAAGAGACAACTAGAGCATCTGTCAAGTTGTGGCCACGCACTCCCCTCGCCTGCACTTTGCGCTGGATGGTGTGTCTCAAAGATCTCTGTCCGGATGACCCAGGCTGCTTTGCTCAGCCCCCACTCCTGGTCAGTAAGGAAATCCGCCATTGTGTGTTGTGCTCCTGGTAGATAAACTGCTGAGATACTCTGTGTGGTGCACCAGGCACCAGATCCACTGGGGTCTCTCTCCTCCTCAATCCAGGGGTGCTCCGTTGTCCAGCCACATTCGGAAGAGGCGGCACCTGATGCGGGGTGGGAAGCGCTGGCAAGTGCAACAAACCGCTCTGAGCGCTAAGATGAGGATGTGACCAACTGCCTCCTAAGGGGCCCGTTGCTTGGGGAAGTTCAGGGAGGGTGCCAGAGGTGAGAGGTGCCAGTACGGCGCACCGCTAAGAAAACGGTAGAAGCGGCTTTTTGTCTACACAGAAGACATTAAGTGGTTCCAGCACTGGAAGAGAGCTCTCCCAGCCCTAATAAAACCACCTCTGCATGGGAAATGGTTCCCAGTGCCACCCCTCCCAGCCCAATCCAGGCTAAGGAGAGCTGCACTAGCAGCTGTGGGAAGCCATGGCAGACCCTCCTGCCATGGGCAAGGAGCCCAAACAGCCCTCGTCCCCCTGTTCTCGCCCGAGCGCCCCCCCCCCCTCCCCCACACCCAGGGCTGGTGGAGAGACCTAGGCTCCTCACAGCTGCCAGAGCAGCTCCCCCAACCCAGCTCTTGCAGGGGGCAGCCTGGAATCGGCACCCGATTACTGTGGTAAGCACAGAATGTCAGTCAGGTACGCTGAGTGAGGCCCGGAAGGACACCTTGAAAGCCAGGGAGCTGGGCATGCAAGGACGGGGAGAAGACTCCAAGCCACTGGGTGGGATACAGCTCACTGACACACAGGAGGCACAGTAGCGCCTTTGTAACCTGAGCAGGACACGAGTCCGTCCCAGATACAGAGGTAGCCTGAGTGTCTACTGCTGGGGAGGGAACACAGTTTAGCATGTTTTGAAGCTCGGGGTCTCGGCATAACCAGCATTCCAGGCCGCAGATCAAGGCCCGAGGGGAAAAAAAAGCCCAGATCAGGCAAGTGAAGAGGGGAAGGGGAACACATCCCTCTCAAAAGCACAAACTGTGCTAAATAACAGAACTCAGAGAAAATACCAAAGGAAGGAAAAGATGAACTGAGAGCGGTAGCAAGCTGCATAGCTAGCTAAGGACACCACAGCGCTCCATCTCATGCTGCAAGTGGTTGAGCAGAACTGGAATTGCAGCAGGTCCATCCCCTTCCTGCTTCCCCTCAGACCGGACCACAACGATGTCTAGAGCGCAGGCCTGGACCAGCAGATATTGCTGGCAAGGTCTCCAAGCAGGAGTGCACATGCGTGCACACCCGGACATGGAACACTCGTTGGGACATTAGAGAAGTATTAAAGGTCACTTTTGAAAATCTGGCCCTTCCATCTCTGTGCTTAATTGTTCTAGCTGTAAAAACCGGACAGTGGAACGTAAACATTGGTCAATGTCTCTGAAGTGCTTTGGAAACGTGTAGTGGCACCTCGCAGCTAAGTGTTGTTACAGCAGCTGGCTGAAAGCTTGGTGCACGGTGCTCCTCTCCCCACCGTCCTCCTAAATTAATTCAGTTAGGGTACATCTACACTGCGTGGCTATTTCAGGATACCGGAATATTTTTCGAAATAATGGGTGCGCTTATGTCGGTATCCCTGTAACCTTTGTTCCATGAGTGTTAAAGCACGTATTGTAGACGCACCGAATTTCAAAATAAGCTATTTCAAAATAGAATCGAAATAAGATACGCAAATTGCACAGCGCAAATTGCACATCTTATTTTGAGTTTAGGGTGCTGTGTAGACTCACCCGTAGAGAGCTGCTCTCATCAGGGTTTTGTCATCTGTTCTCTTCCCACCATAGGCCAGAAAGAAACATGAGGAGATTTCAGTGCACCCTCACTGCTTTTTTCCTGCCTTCTTTAGGGAAAGACATCAGAGAATTAATTGCTAATAAATGCATGTGTCCTATGCACTATGGTGGCTGGATTCTAAGGGGTTCGTTACCCTAGAAACGCTAGTAAAGCACAAGTGGTTTTGACCATGTGGGCAGTCGACTAGGGACTGCTCAGCATGCCAGCTCTACAGGCTCAGGAAGCTGGGTGAACACAAGACTGTAGTTTGTTTAAAACAAACAAACAAACAAACAAAAACAAAAAAAAACCAGTTCTGGATTTTGAAGGGCACCAGTTCTGCTCTTCCTCTTTGAGCAGGGTACTTACATTACAGCAGTTGAAGGTCAGCTGGAGGAAGTCAGGTGGACAATCTCCCACCATGTGCTGAAAGGCATCATAATCTAATCCAAAATTCTGCAGAAACAGAAAGAACAAAGAGTGGTCCTGATGTATATTTCCCCTCTATTTGACCCAATCATCTTCATTTCACAGGCTGCTACACAGAGTTATCAGAAATAACCATTAATACCACCTGTGAGCAGCCACAGAGAAAGGAGCATTGGTGAGACAACCTCATGTATTGCAAAGGGTAGATTAAATTTCCCCTGGGAATTATCTGGTAGAAGAAGCTTTCAGGAGAATAATTTGATTTCAATGCCATTATTTTTAAGAACATAAGAATGGCCAGACTGGGTCAGACCAAAGGTCCATCTAGCCCCGTATCCTGTCTACCGACAGTGACCAATGCCAGATGCCCCAGAGGGAGTGAACAGAAACAGGTAATCATCAAGCGATCCCTCTCCTGCCATCCATTTCCAGCCTCTGACAGACAGGCTAGGGACACCATTCCTACTCATCCTGGCTAATAAGTATTGATGGACCTAGCCTCCATGAATCTATCTTCATGAACAAAGTCATAATTCCCCTCTAGTATGCAATTTCTGCACAATTTGAATGTGTAACTGAATAGCTCTAAACTAAAGCAAGAAAGGATTATGTGGAGACCTACTTGTGACAGACTGTGCCTGTACGATCACCACTTTTGTAAGACTATGATAAACTGTGTACAAAATATGCCTTATAAAGTACCATTTAAAAACTTATAACCTACTGAACATTATTGTTCTAGTAAAATTTATCTAGCAGCATTGTATGAAAATTGTAAGATTTTACTGAATATCATTGCTGCAACATGTTCCAAGGTTAGAAAAGCAGCTCAAACCAATTCCTCAGAGACAAAAAGCTGGTCAGCACCTCAGCCAGGTGCCAGCATAATTAAACAGACAATTACCTGGGAAAATCGCAATTCTATGGCAAGGAGATGGATGTGAACAAGAAATTTACATTTTGCCATGAAACAGCTGGGGGCTCCTGTGTGACAGACTATCTGTTGCCTGTACCTCAGCTGGAGGTAATCCTCAAAGAGGAGAGAAAAGTATAAGAATACAGGACACTCAACATGTCACCTTTCTCCTGCATTTCTCTTTCTTCGTGGAAACAACAATGCTCGAAGAAACTGAACAGGTTGAAGGTCCTGGCTAGGAGACTTTCAGCCAGCAAAGACTCATGAGGTGAGAAAAGCCTTTGCTTTGAATATATTTAACTTGCTAAATTAGGTGTTAGTTTGCATTTCTTTGTAGCCAATTCTGAATTTTATGCCTCATTTTAATAATTTAAAATCTCTTTCTGTAGTTAGTAAATTTGTCTTGTTTTATCCAAACCACTGTCTCTTTGAAGTATTTGGGAACCTCCTTTTGGGATAACACGATTTGTGCACATCATCTTCTATTGTTGAAATAACAGACTTTCTATGAGCTTGTATTGCACACAAGGAAAGAGCTGGGCAGTACCACAGCACACACATTTTTGGAGACAAGTCTGGGACTAGGAATTCACTGGTGTTGCCCTGCAATGTAACTCATGAGTGGTTAGACAGACCACTCATACTACTCATCTGGGAAGGATTTTGCACACAAGGGGCTGTGAGAGAGCAGGAGAAGGAGCGCTTGTTCTCACAATGAAGCCGTGTAAAAGACGCTCCAGGCTGGAGATCTGAGGATACACAGATGTCCATCTGTCCAGATTGCACCCTAGGGAATGTCACGCCATGTTTCATTTGTGACTGGTTGAATGGTTTCAATCAATACTAAAAATGTGACTTAACAGATCCCTCAACATCCAATGAAAACTCCAGGGATCCAGAAGAATGCCCTTTGACAGTGATCTGAGCACATGCTGCTAACTAATCGGACTCTCTTACTGCAGGGAAAAGAAGACAGGAGGGAAGCGGGGAGAGCGAGAATGCAAGTTGTGGGCACAGGATGGAGAAGAGGAAATAAACTGAAAGGTAAGAAGGAGAAAAAACCCAGCCACAACAGGGGCAATTAAGACAATAGGACATGGAGCCTGGAGACGAGAACAAAAAGGGAGGAAAGTGAAGAGAAAACTAACAGACAAATGAAAGAAAGTTAAGAAAAGAACAGGAAGCGTCTGGCTAGGGGACACCGTGCAGGCAGAGTGAATGAGGGACAGAAACAACTGCCAAAACCTGAAAGCTAATCAGGGAAGACAATTCACCATGTTTAAAATGTTTTGAATCATGTCTATGGGTTTAAAGTTAAGATTATTGGCTTCGTGTAGTTCCAGTGAGGCAATATTTAAAATTAAACAGTACTTTTCAGAGTTGGCCCTCCCTCTGACAGCTTTGCAGTGCATTTTTTTTATACAAGGTGATTTTATGGCACATGGAGAGAGAACGGTGCTGTCTGTAGACGAATACAAAGGAATTTTTCATATGCAATAGTCATGTGGTTCTGCAAGCTCTATCATGTATAATTACAATGTTTGCCCATCCATTTATTCAAACCGTGTAAATCAATTACATATTTAGTCTGTGAGGAAACAGGAAACTTTGTATTTTCATCACAGCCAACTGACAAAATGGTCAACTTTGCAATGTTTTGCACTGGAACTACTTGTAAAATCATCAGGTCCCTTAAAAACACTCCCACAAGGTCTCCAGTTCTGAAGGGAGACTAAAGAAAGGGAAAACCTGTACTTCACAGCAGCTTAAGTTCTGAGCAGTGGTAAATTTTTTGAACTAGAGAAGCGGGAGGGTTAGTCACAACTGTCCAAAGGTGACTAAGAACTACCCAACATACAGAGCCTGACCCAAAGCCAAATAATGTCAATGGGAGCGTTTGCACCGACTCCAAAGAATTCTGGATCAGGTTCACAGTGCTTAATACAGATAAAGCTAAAATAGGGATTGGGTCAAATTGTGATCCACAGCCTCGTTAATAAAACAGGAGCATCCCACAGAGAATGCTGGTCCCAGCATGCAGCATTCCAGCGTGATCCAGGATGGAGTGCTGTTTGCTGCAACTGGCATCCTCTTCAATCTGCCCCTCTGTATTACACAGGAAGGTGGCTGCCATCTGTCCCATGTTATGCCAATTAGGTGCAGCTCTTGGGCTTCTGGCAAGTTTCCAATGCAGTCTTCAGTTGGCGGAAGATTGAGTAACCCTGTGCTAAAAATGTGGTCTCAGTGCCATTCTTTTGCGAGCAGCTCTGCCAAAGGACAGATGATTTGTTAGAGGCCCCTGAACGGTAACAGCCATTCATCATGTCTTTGGAAGCAATGTGGCCATTATTAATGACCATTCCCCACCTCCCACAGCCCTTACACACGTTCCCCACTTACCTCTGTGCGGGGGAGATAGTCCGGATCTGCCTGTATCCTGGCTATAATCTCACAGAGAATTATACCGTAGGAGAACACATCCGCCTGAGAAGGGAAAATAACCACATAGCTCATTATGAACACTAAGCTTTCTTATCTGCCAGTAGGTTTCTCCTGACCACAGGGTGTTTTTCAAAGGCTGTCCAGAGCAGCCAGCCACCAGCAGAGCCTCACGATTGATAACTGACAGGAATATTTCCTGCATTTTCGTGTTGTGGAAACATGCTCACAGTGCCGCTATTGCATCATGGCCAATAACAAAATTCCGTCACTGGAGTGTAAAATGTTACTTCAGTCACTGCTGCTCTGGCAGCGTATAGACAAATGAAACCCTGCTCTCCTTTCACAATGCACTGTTCTGTCACAAGACAGGCTCATTTATCACTTGCTCACAGGGAGTCCAAGTTTCACAGATTCTTGCCAGCTGCTGTTTGCTCAAATTATAAAACTTGAGCAAACATGGAAGCCAGGTCTACAGAGCAGTAGCAAGGGGCCACCCCGTCCAGGATCAGCACGCACATGCCCCTGCCCAGATCTACACTACACATTTACGTTGCTCAGTGGTGTGAAAAAGCCACACCAGAGTGCTGCCATTAAGCTGGCCTAACCCCCAGTGTAGGCAGCGCTATGTCAACAGGAGGGCTTCTGCTCTCAACTTCATTACCACCTCTCAGCAGCTGCTGATAGGAGCAGGTCTTCCGTTTGCATGGGTAGCGCCTTCACTCAGCGCTCTAGCTGCACTGGTGGGAAAGCTAACTTACAATTGCTTCCCCGTTAGCGCTTTTTGCCCCAAAGAGATCAGGTAAAGTGGCCTTCATAGGCTATGCCTACGCTTCTGCATACACCGGCAAAACTCACGTAGTTCAGGGTTTGAATATTCCACACCCCGTGTGACATAAGTGACACCGATACAAGCATTCATGCGCTTCTCCCACCAACATAACCTTAGCGAGTGGCTGGCAGCTTTTTTCTTTTATCAATGACAGCATCTGGTGACCGTGTGTCTTCACCAGATGCACTACAGCGCTGCAGCTGTATCAGTCCAGGTGTGCTGCTGCAGCCACGTAGACACGTGGCCCACATTAGAAACAATGCAGCCAAATACCAGTTAAAGAACCGGAAGTTTGACAGTACTTTGATGTGCTAATATCTGTGCCGCTGCTTCAGTTCTCAAACTGGGAGAAGGTGGGAGGACACAAGGCCCAGTGGTGTTGAACGCTGGTCGGGCGTAGACTTTACCACAGAGTGGTGCTCCGGGGAGGGAAAACAGCTAACATGAGTCTCTGCAATGCCAAGTGGATAAAGCTGCACTAAGCAAAACTTGACTGAAAATATTGCTTTCTAGACCTCAGCCACTTCTCTCCACTGCTCTCCTTTGACAGAGCCATTTCCCAACGTTTCAAAACAAGGGAACTTACAAACGTTTTTCTTATTAGTTTTCTACCCTAAAAGGTGGATCTTTTATTTATCAATTCAAAATCAAATTGCATAAGTCCACAAGGACCACTTAATTCTAGGTAGGTTCCTACTGAGTTGCTGTCAGAATGGACACCTTGCTTTAAGCGTAGAAAACATTCTTTTACCCAACTCTGCTAAGGAGAAGTGCAGGAAGTTACCGTGGCAGGATAACTGTACAGTTCTTGATGTTTCCAAACCTCCAAAAGCTGCACTGAAAAGAAACAGCTGCTAATAACACTCCATTTAAACATACCCACCTTTTCATTGTAAGGCTCATCTCGGAGAACTTCAGGTGCCATCCAGAAGGGTGACCCTACCACTGGAAGCTTCTCACTTTTCACATTCAAGGTGGAGGAGTGAAGAAGGGGGAGACAGAGAGAATGTTCAGCAAATTCAAGGTTAAAACATTTCGTGAGCAGCTTTCAGCATAGAAAAAATAGTGCGAGTGGTTTCCATAGCATTCATGTTGGATTCTGCTCTTTGGCACACAGAAAGGACCTGAGAATCCAGGGATAATTTCTGAAATAGCAGATTGCTTTTATTTATTTCATTTTCTGTAAACTCAGACTCCATACTGGAAGTCTTTGGATGCGCTCAACAGCCAAGCTGTTAGAGTAGGTCTTCTGACCTCTGCTGGAGCTCACAGAAATCTTTATTTTCAAGTACATCGTCAAGGAGGGAAAGACTTTTTTCTTGTTCTGTTGCATGACTGAAGGGCTCTCTGGGAGCAGTTCTGAAAGATATTCCACCTGGTAAATCTCATCTCTGACAATATGTTGACTGGCTGTCAAGATTTAGGAAGATTCTGCTCACCAGTCAGAAAGAAGTCAGTCTGGTCTGAGGCCCACACAATAAATAAGAGCAAAATCCTTAAAATCCTTGCAAATTATTGTAAAAATGTCAAAAACCTCACAAAGTACAGTTATATGGCAAATCCCCCCACTGAGCAAAAGCTAGGAGAAGGAGTCAATAGAGGTGATTTTAATTTGTATTGCTCTGATTTACAATACTTCCATGCAGATGGAAACTGCAGTCTTGTCCATCAATGAACATAAACAGCAGCAGCACAAGCTTGCTGTAACACTGATTGTGACGAACCACTTCTAAAAACTGAGCCTTGGAGGCAAGTGAGATCTATATTCTGTGGCACAGCCTCTGGAGTCTTAAGGCAGAGTTTGAATTAAAAATGAATATTGAAATCCACCCAGTAACTGCTGTGTTAATTATTTTGATACCAAGTTACATGTCACATTTATTTTAGGCTATTCCTACCTTCTTGGTTTCCAGTGCATCTCAAAAAAATGTGTGCTGACAGTTACCTCCAACTTGATAAGGGCAAGAGAAGCTTGAAGTCTGGATTTGGTAATAGTCTGCTCAGGCTTTTAGCACCTGAAGAAATTGGAGGTAGTGTGGGATTGGGAAAAAAACAGAGGATGTTCCCACTGAATTTATCAACAGTAGAAAAAAAAATGAACAGCCTTGACATTTAAACTGCTGTTTTTAATATTCCGAGTCAGCACCTGATTGAGATGAATGCGGAGCTTCACAATTCCCTGAGCTATTGTTTTAGATTGTTTGTAGCCTCAGTAAGACAGTACTTGTTCATGTTCATGACGTTTTTCATATAGCCATATAGGCTAGAAGCTATCTGAATTAAAATTTAGATTCTGAGGCATAATTTTTTGGCAAATTCCATGGCCCCAGAATCCTAAGAGACACGGGACTACAGATAGGGCAATAGCTCAATCAAATCCTTGGCCTCTATACCAGATGTGTATAAAAACAGGCAAGTTGCTAACTGTGATGGTGTTTTGTGAGATTTAGTCCCTTGTTCATTCCTCAAATGCATTGAGATTTATCTCATTCCACAACAGGCCAACCCACTATCAGATGGAAATGCTTCTTGGTTACAACCCTGAATTGCAACTACTAGTCCAAGGCGAAAAGAGACTCATGTTGTAATGTTTTTGAACACTGATTGTAAGTCCAAGAAGCAGCTGATTAAAACAGCTGGACTCACTGAAGAGAGCACTCAGACAAATCACCCAGATTCAGAATGATGGACAGTTCTTTACAAAAAAATCCAAATAAAAATCCAACACTTACTTTGGAGACCTATTGAAATGTCTGGGCAAGCTCTCTTATCATTGGAACATTGAAAGAAAAAGTGCCATTATCAAAGCTGTGTACTGTAATTAAGAGCTTAGAGTGGTTACCCATCTCCATTTAGCTTGTAGCTGCAGACTGAAATCAGCAGAAAACATAACAATTCTGTGCCCTCGGGCATTAAGCTCCTTAGATCATAGTCCTCTTTAGGCGGCACAGTCTTACTCTTCAACGTAATTAGTACTGAAGAATCCACATACCTGTAATCAGGGATTTTCTCAGCTAAACCAAAGTCTCCCACCACTGCGGAATAACCGTTTTCATCGTGCCTTATTAAACAATTCTAAATGTAAAGAGAAAGGAGCAAAGTTTAACATTGTCTGGATTTAAATTCCACATTGTTTTCAAATTTGCAGCAAGATTTTAAAAGCTTATTTTAGAGATACTCATTTGTGAAAGACTTTTTTTGTTTGTGCCCAACTATACACCAAAGTCAGGCATTTGCCAGTCAATGATACAAATGATGCAACCAGCCCTGTATTTTGTTGTTAATCTCCTCAAATTTGCTGAGGCAACAGACATCCAGGGGCAGTAAGTATCTAGACTTCAGCAAGAGATAATACAATTTCGTTCCTACATGGGTAAAATCTGAAATAAACATTGAAATCTGAAATAAACACAAACCCCCTTGCAATTCTCTACAGTGTGTGCCAGGACTGTAACACAAACACTGATTAGTACAGTTTAAAGTACATGAGGAAAAGCACGATCTTTAAATATTTTCATGGTTAATTTTGCTAAATTAACCATTTACAACACTGTATTTTAAAAGTACTGGTTGATTTACACTAAAAGTTTCCTGTTGAAAATTAGATACAGGAAACTGAATGCGCTAAATCTCAAATAAAGTCAAATACATAGTCCCAATGCACATTTAAAGGATGAGGTTGGTTGGAAATAACAAATCAGAGACTTAGCATCTTTTCCTTCCTAAAATCCCCATTGAGCAAAACATTTAAGCATCTAGGTATGCTCTATTTGGTGCTTGGTCCTGCCGTGAGGGCAGGGGACTGGACTTGTCGATCTCTCGAGGTCCCTTCCAGTTCTCGTATTCTGTGATTCTATTGTGCTTAGTACGAATATTAGCATATAGCCGTTTAAACAATTAACCCACAAGCCTAATCCAAATGACTACACGCAACCTTACCACCCCCTTGCTGTCTCTGTATCAGAGACAGCAAGTCGTAGGGTTGGCAGGTGTCCGGTATTTGCGGCTTCTGTCTGGTAAAAATAACCCCAAAAACCCAGAAAATACTGGACATATAAAACGTTAGGGTTTTTTTGCTCAGCCAATTTTTTTCCCGCCATGTTTGGTATTTTTTGTGAAACTATCTGGCAACCCTTGCAAGTTGGGGTGGGGGGGGGGGTAGCAGGAGCCAGTGCTTGGGGGAAGCCAGCTTAAAAGCTGTCCTCCCCCCAGCACCACGGAGCCACTTGTTCCACCCACCCCCGCTCTGCTGCCACTATCAGAGGCTGCAGTGCGGGAAGGGGGGCGGGATGCCAGCGCAGCCTCTGTCTGTGGAGCGCTCAGGCCCCTCGCTGACAGGGACTGATGTTGCCCCACGCTGCTGCCTCTGTATCAGAGACAGCAGCGTGGGGTGGCAGGTGGGAGCCAGTCTGCGTGGGGAGCTGATTTTTAAACAGGCTCCCCTCATGGACTGGCTCCACCTGCCACCCCACGCTGCTGCCTCTGATACAGAGGCAGCAGCGCAGAGTGGCAGGTGACTCCCCTGGGAGTGGAGCCAGGAGCTCACTGGCTGCTGTGGAGAGTATTTTAGTAACCGTGTAACCACTAAAAATGGTTGTAGCTACACCACTACTAAAATACACAATATCTAACATCCCTAGTGCTTAGCTGATGCAGGACCTGTAGCATCGCAGCACAGGCAGTGTTTTGGGGGAGAAAATAAATGCAAGAATCAGCAAAGTATCTTCCTCATTCTTCAAAGAAAGAATTTGCAATTGATTTCTGTTTTTTCCTCTGTTTCTCTGACCTCATTTTGCCTTCCTCCCTGCAGCAATAACTAGCAATGCCTCTGCAGACATCCCCAGCGTGGCACCTTGCAGTATCAGCTAGTATCAGGAAACTCACTTTGCTAACTTTATAGTGCTTGGATGCACAAAAAACTTGTCACCAATCCCCATCATATTAGCTTGTCTGAGGGAATAACTGATGTGCATGCGGGTATCTGTGGTACATTTCTGCAGATATGGATGTGGATACAAATTTTGTATGTAGAATCCTGCAAATTTGTGACTGTCCACTTTATATACGCAAATATCTGCAGACACGGATAGTTTTTGCAGATGCAGATACCACTTTTGTATCTGCACAAGGCTCTAGTGATTCCCTGGTCTGAAAGATTGAGTCCAGGTCACCATTGATTACATACTCAGAGCTGGCACTAGCCCAGTCCATAAAGTAAATACATTTCTCCTCCTTCTGATTAAAAGATTAAATATGTTGCTCTCATGAACATGCAGTGAAAATGCTGAACGGTGCGCCTTAGATTCCTAGTTCCAAAGTCCTATTTGTTTAACATGACTAATCTATAATAAATAAAGTTTGCTTTGAGATTCATACATTTTTACAAGTGTAAGTGAACCACACTGACCCAAAGCGCACTACAGAGTCTCAGCTGTGGCCTTTGTTGTCACCTATCAAAGAACACATTCATTCAGCTAGCCTGCGTTTAAACATTTGTTCACTGTAAAATGCATTTAAACCCTAGAGGGATAAAACATTTCTCAACTTTTACTGTAAACATTCAAGCTGAGGTGGAATTTCATTGTATTCGGAACAGAAATAGGCATGTGCTGACATTACAAAGTTTCACCAGTACAATTCCTTCCCAAGGTAGATGCAATGAAATGTCACGCTTGAATTGTATCAGATATTCAAAGATAAAATTTCAAAACGAATGTCAGGTTTTAAAAAATGGTATTCAAGACATTCCAACAAGGCTTCTAACCATTTCAATTATTCACAGTAAAGGAATTTTTAAAATTAGTTTTTACTTCTTGCCATCAATACCGATTGTTTTTCGTTGTTGCATTTCACTATTTGGTCAGTGAGAAAGGATTAATCTGTTTCACCTTCTTGCTTTCATGCAATAGCACAATGCTCCAAAATACAGTTTTCAAATACTGCAGGAGAACATGGAATCCCAACAAAAACGGTTTTCATTGGAATTAAAAATATATGGAAACATTCCTACTGAGTCTAGGTTTTGCAAAAACTTGCTTTTAAAACCAAAAAACCCTAAACCACAGGCCAGTGCCAACATAACAGGGCGCCTTTGTAAATTCCTCATTGCCCTGGTCACAACCAGTCCTTATACCAAAATATCTACCAACTCTCAGTTTAAGGAAGTTACTTAATGAAGAGGTACAGCATTTTTAATCAACCTCAAGTCCCAAGCGCAACATTAAATGATTACCTATCAGCCGCAGGGTCATACATAATCTGATACATGTAACACAGAACAGCCTGCAGGTGATGTTTGTTTACAGCTGTAAACCCACATTGATGTGGGACAAGCTACAAAACTTGCAGACTGGATCCTCAGATACAAAGGGCTTTTTGAGACAGGGGCCTTTTAAGAAGGGAAGCGAAGCAGGCACTATGAGACGCTAGCCGCACCTTTCAGCTCTGTGTTGGATAGTTTTGTGGGTGAACCAGTACATAAGACATTAAGAGTATTTTGAGGTCTCAGATTTTACAAACAAAACATTTATCATCAACTGTGCTGCTATACTGCACAGCTCAGGGTTAACTCTGAACTCTTAAATTTCCTTGCTTTTGGTGGAAGTCCAAGACTTTCTCTAGCTGGGAAAGCAGTGGTGGTAGAACCTAAGGGGTAGTTTTACACAGGACAGGTGTGACTACACTGCTCAAAAGGTGTGTTCTTAACTCAGGTTGAAATACCAGAGAAGCCAATGTAACCCAAGTTTTAACTTGGGCTAGCAACCCACATTCAAGCACATGGACTGCCAGGGTTGTACTCAAACCACTTGACCACACTGAAAGCAGAGTTGCTATGTTTTCAACTGTTATTTTAACCCAAATTATCTCAGCTCAGGTTAGTCCACACTGTTTTTGGTTGTGTAGACATACCTAGGGATTTAACAGTGTACTCGATTAACTGATAAGCAAAAGCTTATAGGTTAATGCTCTAGACTCCACGCATTTGCCCCCAGCCCCTTGCCGGTAAACTTTTTAGCAGGCTGGCCAGCAGCTCAGCTCAGCCTCCAGCTTGCACTGGGTCCGGGACCTACCCCTGCTGCAGCCCATCTCAGTTCTGGCTTGCGCTGGGTCCGGGAGCTCAGACCCCCTCCGCCCCACAGGACAGAGGCTGCTGCCACTCCACGCTGATGCCGCTGTCTCAGAGGTAGCAGCGCAGGGTGGCAGGCAGCTGGTCTGCGAGGGGAGCTGGTTTTTAAACTGGCTCCCCTCACGGACCAGATCCCGGCTGGCACCCCACACTGCTGTCTCTGATACAGAGGCAGCAGAGTGGGGTGGCAAGAGGCTCCTTGGGATGGGGCCGGAGTGCACTAGCTGCCAGCCCCACCCCCAGGGACTATAGACTAGTTGACTAACTGATAAGAATTCATGAGGTTAATAGACTATTCAATTAACAGATATTTAACATCCCTAGACATACCTACAGTTCAACTCATGTGAACACACTTATTTCTGTACAAAACTGGCTTTTTTGGTGTTGCTTAAGTCAATTGGGGACAAGTGAAATATGACATTCAGCCCAAAATAAGAATGTTCATTTGGGGGTAGGCATAGTTTAATTGATTAATGAAACCTGTACAAGTTTGTATGTAGGCAAGCCCTGAGTCTTCAAACTCCACCTGCAGCGAAAACCTGGACCTGCTGAAATCAGTGAGTACTTTGTTACTGATTTCCATGGAGCCAGGATTTCACCCCTGGAATTTAATGGCATCATAGAATCATACAATACTAGGACTGGAAGGGACCTCGAGAGCTCATCGAGTCCAGTCCCCTGCCCTCATGGCAAGACCAAATACTGTCTAGACCATCCCTGATAGACATTTATCTAACCTACTCTTAAATATCTCCAGAGATGGAGATTCCACAACCTCCCTGGGCAATTTATTCCAGTGTCTGACTACCCTGACAGTTAGGAACTTTTTCCTAATGTCCAACCTAAACCTCCCTTGCTGCAGTTTAAGCCCATTTCTTCTTGTTCTATCCTCAGAGGCCAAGATGAACAAGTTTTCTCCCTCCTCCTTCTGACACCCTTTTAGATATCTGACAACTGCTATCATGTCCCCCCTCAATCTTCTCTTTTCTAAACTAAACAAACCCAATTCCTTCAGTCTTCCCTCATAGGTCATGTCAAACAACTAAACAGTTTTCTGAAAAACCAGCATCCTCATTGATATGCTTCACTCTGTGCCTTCATACTTGGGGCCAGACTTCAGACAAGATGTTTGGAATAGTCTCAACACCACTGAGTGCATCTTTATCCATCATTCTTCACTGGAACTGGTGTGCTGCAGTGGCAGGCCACACTGCGAGCAAGATAGTTAATGAGACCTTTGGTGCAATTATTTAAAAGGCTCCTGCAGGTCCCACAATAATAAGCATGGAGTGATGTGCACTCTGAATGCAGTGCCTCTGCATGCACTCAACTTCCAAATTAATTTAAGATAAATACAAGATACAGGAACCAGAAGGAGGAAGTCTGTAGGATGGCCAGCAGTGGGAAAAATGACTAAGTTAAAACAGAGAAACTGTAGGAAAGGAAAGTGCACCCGCAGAGTGTGCTTACTCTAACAACTGAGCAAGCTGCGATTGCTCAGGAGTAGGCGAAGAAAAGCAATCACATTGGTGAGAAGAACTTTTATGCCAAGTTCCACTAATAAAACACAGAGTTCAAACCCCTTTCTAATAGAAAGGCTGACAGCAGAAATAGCCAGTGAAACAAATGCCAGGCAGCTTTACAATATGGCCTTTAAGAAAGCTCTTCCAACCTACCACTATTTGTGTCAGATGCAATGCAATAAAACAAATTCTCTATGCTTTCTTGTGGGACTTCTCCATCAAGAGACACATTGTTTCTTTTGGTGATTTACACAACCCAACACCACCAGATTTAATTATTTTTTTTAATGGGGAGACTTCAGTCCTTGCTGAGACAGTCACTTCAATAAAAGAAAGGAACTCTGTACATCAAAAAGGGCTAACGTAGCTGTTTATGCGGAGACAGATGTGAGAGAATACAGAGGCTCCTTTGTATGTTACAGGAGGTTAATATCTGTTTTGCATAGCACAATCCTACTAGAGCAAATACAACATTCTATTTTCCATTTTTCATAAACATTTATGGAAAGAGATTCACAAACTTCAGAGTTAAAAGTAAGTGGTTTGAAGCAATCGTCTCCACCATTTTATTTTCACTCTGACATAGAATGAGTCAATTACATATAGAAAAATTCAGGAATGTTACTCATTCACAACCCTATGATGACAGCTACTTAAGTTAAAAATATTTAGAAGCCAATTTGGATGTGTCAGCTGGTTTTAAAAAGCCATTCTGTCAGTATCTTAAAAAAAAAAAAAAAAAAAAAAAAGAATTATCAATGCTCACACTGAAGTGTAAAGTCCCAATAGACAATGTTTAAAATTACAGCATGTTTTCCAAAGGACAATTTCAACTGAGCCAAAAATTACATTTTGCATTTAAATAAGAGTATACCAAAGCTACAATTATTAGAAATATTCAAACTGAAAGACAACTCTGTGCATGTGAACCTTCCCCTGAAGTGATGGGATCCAAATTAGGATCACATTCCCCCGCCCCTCTTGCTGCCTCTGTATCAGAGGCAGCAAGGTGGGGGGAGGAAAGCAGGCGCTGGTGCTGGGGGGAGCCAGCTTAAAAGCTGGTCCTCCCCAACACTGGCTCCATGGTGCCGCCTGCCCTCCTTGCACAGGAGGGAGCAGGCGAGAGGGAGAGCTGCAATGGTATAGATTTGGGTGAGGGAGTGGCTTGCAATAGCCACGCATGGAGATTAGCCCTGTGGGCTTTTCACGTGCCTATACTCTGCCTTGGCCTCTCTCATGTTCACACATTCCAGCCACGATCTGAAAACAGCTTGGGAGAGAGGAAGGGGGTTACTGCTGCTCTGATCTCCTAACTTCTGAGGGAGCTCAAGTTAAACTCTTGCCCTAAATCTGCCTCTCGCTCATACCTCTGCACACAGCCATGCAGAACTGAGCTCCCTACTCTGAATCTCCCTCCAGGAGATATGTGCTGTTCTCTGGCTTCTCCCACTCTGTACATGGAAGGGAGCATATATAATCCTGCATTTTAAAATTTAATTTAAAAAATTCCACAATTTCACTCCATTTTTGTGGGCTTACCAGGATTAATATACTGCCACACACCACTCTACTGCCAGAATAGTTCACGCTCCTGCTATCAGACTCAATGGAGTGAACCACACGTAGCTATGTTGATTTCCGCACTATGAAAGGAATAAGAATTTAAGGTTTGCCAAAAGGAAAACAAGGAAAATATCTGCAGGGGAATCCACCCATGCCAAATTCCTTCAGCATTACTGTAAGACAACCGCCTTATTAAAAGTAATTCTTGTGGGATATTTTGCACTGAGTTCTTGCCCCAGTTGAGCATAGTAGGGAAAGGAAGAAGAAACTGCTTCATTGTAACTGACGTGTAATCTTATTAACAGCAGACTCCAGTGGATTTCTGGAAACCGCATTCTCTTATCCTCCTTGCCTGCTTGGGTGTTTGCAAACATTCTGAATCCCTTGTCTTTATCCTCATTTAATGTATAGGGATCATCATGCCCAAATAAGAACACAGCGCTGGAGAGAGGAACAATTAAAAACATTAAAAATGTGCTCTCTCTCAACCCATGTGTATGCAACTTAAGCCATGCTATGGGGTTTCCATTCAGAGGCTAAAGCATGTCACATCTTTCTTGAGCGTGCAGTAACCCCACTCTTATTAGTATGGATGCCTATTCCTGGCACTGATCCAAAGCCATCTAAATACCACAGGATGTTAGCCATGCAGTAGCCAAAAGGCTGATGTGTGTCTGCTGCAGTTAGGCATGAATAGGAGGAGTGCTGACTAGCACCCGGTGACTAAGGGGTTAACTCAGGTACCTAGCAAAGGTGTCGGGCCAGGGGGGCAGGGAGAGAGAGTTAAGATAGAGGGTTGAAATTTGAATTGGATATAGGTTCCCTGCCTGCTTTCTTTGTGTGGGAGAGTTACACCAGGAGTTGAGAGAGACAGAATGGTTTAAACCCAGGCAGGACGACCATGCTCCCACAGAATTCAGGGCATGGGAGCGGACTGAACAAAGAACATCAGAAGTGAGTACCAGGGAACGAGAGTCCAGTCACGTTCAGGGTAATTTTTCTTTATTTTGTGGTTTGGTTTGAACGGCTCTGTGTGAATCTCTGCCTCCCTTTCCCGTTTACTACCATCTAAGCATTGCACCAAGACTTTTTTCTCTGGTTTTTAATTTGTTTTCCTTAGTTGTGCTGTATATCTAGCCAACAAGTCTGCTTTATCAAGTCTCTTTTATTTTGTAATAAAAATCACTTCTTTTAATGTGATGATTTGATTGTGTCCTGGAAGGTCTCTCTGTGTATATTTGCACGCCTCTGACTGAGGGGTCAGCTACCAGTCTGCAGCTTATTTTTCTCTCTTGAGGCAAAAGAGCTTGGGGCATCCCTGAGGGTGGTTTCAAGTGTTTACCCCTGTTTTTTTAGGGATCAAAAGCACTTGATGGTGGCAGCAAATTCTCCAAAATCTGTGTATTAGGATTTTGGAGGGGGGTAGTTTTTGTAACCAGTGCCTCTAGAGGCAAGGTTTTGAAGCTCTCAAGGGCCCCCACCTTCTGTATTCGGAGTGCCAGAGTGGGGAAAAACTTCCTCCTCCAAAGCAAAGTTCACTCATCCAACACAGTGCACATTCAAAAGAATCACTTTCACAACTTTTAGTTGCAATTTAAAATAGCTTTCACCAACATAATAATGCAGTAAACACAAAAAAGCCACTGTCTTGAAATTCACAAGTATCTGTCCATTTGAGAGCAGGAATTTTGTATATTTCCCCTCCAAAGGACAGAGAAGACAAGGAACCTGTCTAGGTATTTATACGACTCCCACCCCCTTCACCACACAACTGGAGGAAAAGGGGAGGCTGTACTGACGAGTGGGTCACAATACAACAACAATTGGCTCAGGCTTTTAGCCTGACAACTTCCATTGTAACTAGGGATATCAGCGGTCAACCGGCGGCCTGGCTGGCCCCCCGCCTGCCCGTTTAAGCGGTTAACCAGTTAAACAATGATTAAACAGGATTTTACACCCCTAATTGTGACCAGAGCCATCCTGTCCATAGGACAGTTCAGGGCTGCAGCCCTGGGCCCCACACTTCGGGAGGCCCTGCAACAGCCACCCCAACCGTCCTATGGATGGGACAGCCTTGCATCTTGATAGTAGCCCACTGGCCCCTGGGCAGCTTGGGGGCCTACCGCAGGGCAGCAGCAAGGACTGTTCCCACCTCTCACCAGTGAGAGCAAAGGAAGGGGAATGACCAGGGCCAGGACGCTCCGCTTCCCACCACTAGTGAGTGCGCAGAGTCCGACCCCCGTTGCCATCCTGCACCAGGCCCCCCATTAAGCTTCCTGCTCACATAGCTTGGAGGAGGGGCCTTTGGGGAAGGGATGCAATGAGGGCAGAGCAGGACAGGAAGAGGCAGGTGGGGATGGAGCAGGGGTGGGCCTTGGGACAAAGCATGGAGTGGAGGTGAGAAGGGGGGGAGGTTGCCCCTTATGCATGCGCCCCTTGCGCCAGTCCCGATTGTGACCTATTAATGAATGTTACCTTTTGTGTTTTAAAACCCCCTGCTGGCTTCTGTGGATCAAATCTGATGTTTTACAGTCACCCTTTCCATCATTTACTGTTGCACTAACACTAGGGATGTTAAATTGCGTTTAATCAGCTAATTGAGTAGCAGATGGAATTTCCATCGACTACTGATTAGTCGATTGGGGGAAAATGGCAGAGCTGCAGTGGGGTTAATTCCCAGCCCCCGGAGCTAACCGTGCTGTGGCTCTGCCTTTTAAATGTATTAAGAGCCACCAGGTACTTAATACATTTAAAAGGCAGAGGCATAGTGGGACCGGGCAGGAGCCGGGAATTAGCTGATTCCCAGCTCACACCTGGTTCCAGAGACCGTGCCTCTGCTTTTTAAATGTATTAAGAGCTGCTAGGCTCTTAATACATTTTCAGAAGCAGCAGCAGACACCAGGTATGAACTGGGACACCTGATTCCTGGCTCCCACCTGGTCCCCCCACTGTGCCTCTGCCTCCTCTGCTCCCCGCAGAGACTGTGTTGGGGGAACCAGCTTTTAAGCCTGCTCCCCCCAGTACCGGCTCCTGCTCCTCCCCAGAGAGAGGCAGCAAGGGAGGAGGAAGCGACTAGTCAAGTCACTACTCGACTAGCTGATAAGCATAGTTGACTAGTGGCTTACATCCTTAACTAACATCAGAGACTCCCTGGAGTGATATGCTTGTAAATGATGATTTAGACCTGTGTTTCCCAACTGGCATGTCACAGCATGCCAGCAGGCCAGAACAGGTGTGCTGCAGAATTTTTGTAAAAACAACAAGTGAGAACAAAACCCCCTTCCCCTTGTGTTTTAATTAGTGTTCAAGCTGGATTGCATTCTGTACTTTTGCTCTTTGGGACAAGGCCCCTTTCAAATATTAAGCACATTCCATTCCCCAAAGCAACATTAAGATGGAAAATGTTAGTCCTGCAGAGTAGAGGAGAGGAAGGGGAAGGAAGGGGGAAGCCACCTTCTGATTGGTCATCTGCCTCAGTGCCCCGCCTCCTTCAAACAAAGCCACCAATCACAGCTTGATCTCCCTCTCCTACCCTACCCCATCCTGAAAGCAACAGGTTGGCTACTGTTCCCGTCCTGCCACTGGCAGGAGGAAGAGTCCCTGGAGCTGCCGCCTTCCCAGCCTGGAAGGGGAGCAGGGACCCTGTTGCAGCCCCCCTAGTGCTGGGCAAGGGGGAAGAACCCCAGGAGAAGAAGTAGTGAGGCAGGTTGGGCTCAATTGACAGCTGGGTGTGAGGTGGGGGCAGAACTGGTGGGCAGGCATTTTATTGCTGGGCAAAGGACAGACAGGCATGGGCATGAAAACTCCTGCAGCAGGGGCCAAAATCCTGGTCCCCAATACATTTTGGGGCACAGGCAGCATTAACACTCTCTAGGATGAGCAGAAGCAATTCACCAATCTCTTTGCAAGTAACCACATTTTTTGTGAGCCAATCTCCTGATTTGTTGGGGTCTGACTCATTTTTTGGTCTCTTGAGGTTGGCACTACGATGAGTGTGACTTAGTTATATTGCATTTAAAACGAGCGGAAACAGTTACACACCCTTGGGAGGACTATTTTGGGAATGAGAAGAAATGATTAATCATCAACTGCTTGACATGCCAAAATATTCTTCTCAAGTATACGTTACTTTCTCCACAGAACATGATTTTGTCCAGAGTTCTTACATTTACTTTTAATGTTAGTCTCCACTGTTAAAAACGTTAATTCTGGCACAAAAGACAGATCACAGTATAATGTTAGCCTCCCTGGTTGTTTTGATTTTAACCCTACCAGTCTTGTTTTGGATTAGATTATGAAGAAAATATGGGAGTGTGCCTCAAAATAATTAAAGGTATCGAGGCATGCCACTGATCTAGGCCATTCAACGATAGCACTGAAGTGCTGATAGGACAGATATCAAGAACAACAGTTATGCAAAGCTCTAAAACAATTAAGAGCATTCACAAAAGTCTTGAAAACTGGATTTTCATGTAACTAACTATGCCTGCATGGTTGCTGGATCTTAATTACATTGGTTGGTTAGTTGATTGACAGAAAGAAGAAGGAATAGAAGGCGTTCCTAGGCCTCATTGTCTTCTCCAAAGAGTTTCAGAGAAGGAGAGCTAAAGCTCTATGAACTGGGATGACAAGGAAACACTAAAACAAAACTCTTATTGAGTACCAATGGTTCATTAACATCATGTGTAATTTTATTACACATTCTAATGTAACTGAAGTCCTCGGATGCGTCAAACAATCTAATCTTCTGACTCTTTAGCAATGAGATATCTTTTGAGAAGTCAATACTCATGCTTTTATAAACCACTTTGCATCTGAAGGGATCTTTAATGCTTTACAAATTATTTAGAACGAGGGTGGACAATGATTTTCACAGGGGAGCCACCCCATGAATTTCGGTAAGTCATCCTGGGCTGTACATTTCTAGTCTATTAATGGAGGGGTGCGGGATCTGGGAGGAAGCTCTGGGCTGGGGCAGGAGATTGGGGTGCAGGTTCTGGGAGGGAGTTTGGGAGCAGGAGGGGGTTGGGGTCATGGGCAATGGGTGAAGGTAGGGTTGGAGGAGGCAAGCCCCTAGTCCCACCCCTTCTGCTGAGGCTCCAACCCCACAGGAGCCAAGCCACATTTTCCCCCCCGCACCACAGGGAGGTGGGGCAGTATGCCATGCCCCCCTCCACAGCATGGGAAGCACGGTGAGGGAGGGTGGTGTGTGGCCCCAGCCTCCCCGACCCCACCTAGCATACCAGTCACCCATGGATGTGAGGTGCAAGCTTTGCCCAGGAGCGCTGATCACTGGCAGCTCCCAGCTCCGGCACAGTGGCGTGGTTAGGCAAGCTGCCTGCTTGCTGTGTATCCATGCTGCAGCTCCATGCTGCTTCCTGAAAGCAGCTGGCTGCCACTGCCACCATGTCTAACCAATGGGACGCTGTGAGGGAAGTGCTGGTGGGGGCAGCGTAGAAAGACCCGCTTCCTCCCACACCAGGGGCATGCAGGGACACGGCAGTAGTAAGTAGCCTGCCACTTCCGGAAGCAGTGTCAAGCCGCAATGTGAAGTCACAGCAGACAAGCAGCCTGCCTGGGAGCTCCACTGGGCTGCAGGCTGGACAGAAATGGGGCTCAAGCAGTCCCCCGCTGGCCTGGTGTTCTCCGTGGCATTTCAAAGTGGCAGCGCCGTATGGAGCCCAGGGTCAGCGGAGGAATCCCCAGCTGACCTGGGCGCCATGCGGCACTGCCACTTTGAAGTGACCCCCCTTGCTGCCTCTTTCTGATAGAGGCAGGGGAAGTGACTAGTCGACTATCCGATAAGCATTTGCTTATCGGATAGTCGATTAGTCGTTCACATCCCTAAAGGGGAGACTGAAAATAAGATGTAAAGAAGATAGCCAAGGTTAAAGCTCTGGCGAGAACAATAATGTATTACTCTCTCCAGTGGACACAACCTGGGAAAAGAAGAAATAAAAGCAGCAGGGAGATTTTAAAATGGGTTTCAAATAATGAACTCAATTCGATTATATGGATTTTAATCCAATTCCAATTGTTAGATTTTTATTCTTAAAATGCCCAGGGTTTTCAATAAATTACTGAACATAATTATGAATTAAAATGTGAACTCTGCAGCCATCTCAGAAACCCTCATCCCAACTCATTTGCAAGTGACCTCCCTTCACGTTAGTTATTTCTAAGGCTTCTGGACAAACTGTTCTCAACATCATTTGTTCTGTAAAAAAGTTTTAATCCTATAACTGTTTCAACTTTCTCTCACAAGCCCTTAAATAACATTTTATGTAACAGAGCTTCATTGTTGGAAGGGGGTAAATAACCAGGCAACTGAGTGGTGCTTTTAGAGCATAATATATCCCTTAAATAAGTCCATTAATTGTATACTTGATACCTTTGATGTAAGATCCCGGTGGAAAATGCCTTTATAGTGAAGATAACGGACTCCCAGACCAATGTCATATGCCAATTTCACCCTCACCATCCAGGGCAGATGCTGGTTACCGTCTAATAGCTGTTCCAGATTACCACAGTTGATGTACTGAAAAAAAACCAAAAGATTTGCCATTAATTTTTTAAAAGTAACCTAGATGTTAACAGTTCAATTTAGAAGATTTGGGGGGGGGGGGGGAAGGAAAGCAGATTGTATCTTTAAAACACATACACCCCATACATCTAGCTGTTCTTGGAGCCAAAAGACTGACTTAGAATGGCACATGGCAGTTCAAATTCTACTACTAGGCTAGGATGCAAGCCCCCCACAGAAACAATGCCAACTAATTTTGCTGCATTGCTATGCCTTGTGACCAAGGACATCCACCTGCACCTGGCATGAATACACACCCAATATTCTCTCCTGAGCATTTCCTCTCTCCTTGTAATATGTCTGACAAAGGTTCATATTTAAGTCCCAATGCATTATCATGTATTGACCTTGGAATTAGTTTTTACTCTTACGCCGTCAATTAGGATGACACGTGAGCCAAGAGGTTATTTTCTAGCATTTCGACCTCACTAAACGAATTTTAAAACAATAAAAGAAAGGAAGTTCTCTGGCTTCCTGCCCAACAATTTGGGCCAGATTATGGAAGCCCACACTGATTTCCCATCTTCTCACTCCAGGACTGAACATGAAAGGGGACCAGTTTGCCATTTGTGGGATAGGTCTAGGGCAGCGGTTCCCAACCTTTTTTATACCACAGACTGGCAAATCCATTCACAAACTTTTGGCAGACTGGAACGAATGAATATGCAAATAAAACGTTATGGTCCACCAAAATATCTACCCCATATCCAGCCCCCAGAGCCGCTGCCCAGCAACTGGCTTCAGCTGCGGCAGCTGCTATCTGGCATGCGGCTGCCGGAGCTGAAGCTGTCTATTCTCAATGTCTCTGGAGCCTCCGCAAACTACTGGCTTCAGCTCCGGCAGCCGCTGCGGCCCAGCAGCTAGCGGTTCATGGACTGGCACTGGTCTGCAGACTGCCGGTTGGGAACCGCTGGTCTAGGGCACAGATTTTTGCCAATTTAGGTCTTCTCATCACCTGGGGAAAGCAAATGTTATTTACCTCCGATTGCTAATGCTGCCAACAGAGAAAGAGTGCTGATGTACCCAAGAAGGGATCAAAAAGGGACTTAGAAGTTGTGGATAGGGACACAAGTATAAAGGCACGGGAGAATGCTTCCCAGGAATGCTATTTTTCCAGACCAAACAGGCAAAGAGTACCTCTGGTTTAATATCTGGACACCATCAAAAAAGAAAGATCAAGAGCTAATAAGGGAGAAGTGTCACATGAATTTTACATAAAAATTCACTATGTGTATATACCAATTTCATAGAAGAATGCATCCTATATTGCTGGAAGTACAAGTGAAATTCTCAGCAGCTTTGCCCTGATGTTAACCAGGGCTCAAAAACCTGAACTGGCATGTTCTCCAGTTTGCAGAGCAAAATGTCTGTCCCACCTTAAACTCAAGTCAGGCAGTTTTCACATTCTGATAACAATACATCAGAAGGGCAAAATGTTTGGTCCAGTGGCTAGAAAAGCAAACTGAATGAAGGCATAAACTTAAACAACAACCAATAGTCTGGTAGCACTTTAAAGACTACCAAAACATGTAGATGGGATCATGAGCTTTCGTGGGCACAGTCCACTTCTTCAGACGACGGGAGTGTTGTATGTTTTTGGTTCTGGACATACAACACTCTGGTCATCTGAAGAAGTGGGCTGTGCCCACAAAAGCTCATGATACTATCTCCATGTTTTGGTAGTCTTTAAAGTGCTACCAGACCATTTGTTGTTTTTTAAGTTTATCTTGTACAGACTAACTCAGCTCCCCTTCTGAAGCTTTTGAATGAAGGCAGTTGGGTTTTATAGTCACAGCCCAGACATGATTTTTCTGTATTATCTTGGAACATGGGAAATGCCAGACTGGCTCAAACCCACAGTCCATCTAGTCCAGTGTCCTATCTCCAATACGGGCCAGCACTAGACACTTCAAAAGAAGTGTAATGACCCCTACTCTCCCCCAACTCAGTGTTGAGTTTCCCCCTTGTTAACAATAGAGCAAGAGGGCATTCAATGGTGATGAGACAAGGAGAACAGACGTTCCCAATCTACCTTCTCTGCACCATACCTTTTATATGGTTTTACCTCTAAGATCGGAGTGGAAAATTGGATTGCTCTCTTCATAGGACAATTTTCCTAAGGCCGTTAGTCATTCTCTGAGCCTCCTCTAGTTCTGCAATTCTATTTTGAGATATTCCAGATAAAGCAAAATAATTGTCTTTATTATTCACCATCTCACTCCTTATGTATCCTAGTAGCTTGTTAGTCTTTTTTCCTTTTTACCATGGCAGCACATTGAGGTGAGGTCTCCACTGAGTAGGGATGTTACAAAGTGTTTAATATGGTAAAAATCTTAGCAGTTACACGTGCTGCAGCCTCTGAAGTATAAAGCTTAGCTTTGTATTGCAGAGCACACAGCAAAGCCTTCCCAGGAGCAGAGCCGCCAGCCCCTGTCAGACTGGGTCTTGGGAAGGCTTCACTGCCATAGAGAAGCTCCTTCCCCGGGAGCCGGCTGAGTTTAACTGATATCATTAACTGATAATCAGCAGCTTATCGGTTAAATGGTTAATTGGTCAAACTAACATCCCTACCACAGAGTTGTGTACAGCATCACCCAAGTCCCTTTCTGGAGTTGATACAGTTCAGGGGTACTCAACATGCAGCCACATGTGGCCCATGGGCCGTTTGCGGCCCACAGTGTGGTTTGGGTTTACGCAGGGCTCAGGCGGGTATAGGGTGTCGGCGTTTCTAGCTGTCATGGAGGAGGTGCTGGGGCACTGTGGGAAGTGCTGGCTGCTTAGCTTTGTGGGCAGAGCTTGAGAGGTGCTGACTGGTGGACACTGGCCACATTTGGCTTAATCTTTGTATTCATGCCCATTAGTGGGAAAAAGCTATTTGCATGTATGTGCAACCACACTTAATTTGCAGCCGTCGGCATGCGCTGTGAGTATCATTGTGGTCCCTGGGGCTTCCAAAGTTAAGTAGCCCTGATATAGTTGATTTAGAATTCTGTACAGTGTTGGAGTAGTTTAAATTTTCCCTTCCAATGTACATTTTGCATTTATTGGTAGTGAATTGCTTGTCATCCGGTTGCTCATTCTCTCAAGATCCTCAAGTTTCTCAGAATCAGAGAACTTAAATAACTGTCATCTGCAAATTTTGCTAGCTCACTAAACACTCCCCACCCCCTTTTTAGATCACTAAAATATATTAAAACACTGGACTTAGCATTCATTCATGGTGCCTTGTGGCCCTCGCAGTTAGCCTTTTGCCAAGATAAAAATGGACCAGTTAATCCTACTCTCTGTTGTGTGTCCTAGCCAGTTTTCAAGACAATCACTCAGTCTCTGTGCCTCAGCTTTCCTGTGTGCAAACTGGAGTAATGCTACTTCGGCTATGTTTACACTGGCAGATGTAAAGCGCTGTCTTTTACAGAGCTGCTCAGAAGTCGGGAAACTGCTGTTGTGTGTCCAGTCAGCTGCCAGCGCAGCAGCATGACCACACTTGCAGCACTCATCACAAGATTTGGACTGGTGCACTCTGGGCAGCTTAACCAAGTAGGGGGGTGAGCAGGTATATGACCTTGCCCCTCCCCCCCCAAGGTTTTGGCCTTCCATTTAGCACAACTGTGGGGTGCATTCTGAAGCGCCTTAATTTTGACCCTGCACTGCAGTGAGTCCCTGTCATGGCCCCTTTCAGTTATGCATCTTTATATCTGCCTGTAGGTGGTATAATTCCTATGGCTAGAGCGCAGCTGGGACTGGACAGCCTCCCAAAGTTTGAAAACTATTGTCTCCAGCCAGCAGGCGGCAAATCAAAAGCTGGTGGGAGCCGCCCAGTTCTGTCTGGCCCAGGCTTTCTGCACTGTGGGGGCCATAGTGCTGGCTGGCTGCCCCGCAGCCCTCTCTGCCCTGGCTGGCACTCTGCAGGTGGGGGCAGCAGAGCTCGGAGCTGTGCCCCTGACATGCTCTTGCCTGTCCCTCTAGCGGTGGCGGCTCCCCCTGCACATGGAGTCTGGTAGCCATGAGACGCTCACCACCGCCTTGGCACTCCTGGTTCTGCTCTCAGCCTTGCGGTGAAGCATGGGGTCACATTCCTGCGACCCAAAATGTTTAAATTGTGTCCCCCACCATCAAGAGTTATGGGTCATCTCTAAACAATTCTGTTTAGCCTTCAGTGTTTATCTCCTGGTCTGCTGCACACTCAAAGAATTACAAACATTACATCCGATTTGCTAGAGCAACCAAAGAAAAGGAAGCTTTGTCCCGGAGACCCGCTGTTTATCCTGCTGCAGCTACAAACAAGCTCTGTATGATAAGAATATGCTGAAGGAGGGAAAGTCCTTACTTGAGGAACACTGGACTTCATTATGTCCCTGAAACATTTGGGTGCCAGTCTTTCCAACACAAAACAAGCGTGGCTGTAGCACAGCACTGCCTCCAAGCAATACTGCAGGTGAACAAGATCAGGCACTGAATGGGTGGGTCTGTGCTGGGCACCCGGGGCTAGCCCATGCCAGCTGACTCGGACTGCAGGGCTGTTTAATTGCAGCAGGCATTTCAGCTTGGGCTGCAGCCCAAGACTTGGGACTCCCACCCCATACAGTCCAAGAGCCTGGGCTCCAGCCAGAGCCCAGATGTCTGCATTGCAATTAAATGGCCAGACAGCCGATATAGGCCAGCCATGTCTGTCTAACTGCAGCAGAGACATACCCTATGTGTGTACACTGAAGCAGGGAACAGATCAGGTCAGGCTATGAGACCATGAAAGGCAAGAATGACACTGGGGAAGGTTTTATAAAGAGACCTCGCAGCACAACTGAGAAACTTCTAGACCCACGGTGTCCGACCTGTTCTGAAGCAGTAGCCATTATAGTAGCTACTGCTACAGTGAACTAGCCACACTCAACCAGCCAAATAGCCACATGTGGCTCGTGTGTTGGGCACACGGATCTAGACCTTTTCATGACAGATTTACCAGTTCTGTATCATTCACCTGCAGTGCAATAGATACTGCTCATAATTGGATTACAAAACTAACAGTAACTAGAGAGCAGGGTTCTGTTAAATTCATTTGTTAGCTATCCAAAGATGTTACTTTTTAGTTTCATATGTTTCCTCCGTGACTCAATGCAACAAGATTAGCACTGGCATGAAACAGATCCTAGTATTGCAGTTAAAGGTAAAAATATCCTGTTCCTCAACATTTATCTACAGTGAAATCTGGCCATGGTCTTATTGCCAAAGTAACAGATAAGTACGCTGGTTCAAGAGAACCGAGTTTATATTACACCTCTTTTTAGTGTTCTCCTCTCATGCCAACCCCAGCAGGGTAGCCTTTCTTGAAAGATCAATTGCGTAGGAGCATGACCAGGCCTGTGAGCACTCTGGCTCAAACGCAAATTCCTGGCCAGGCTTGCAATAGCGCAGCTTCATGTTACATGACGGAGCAACCGCTGCAGCAAGAGACAACGTGAGCACAGTTTAAGTAGCTGCGACTCCCTACAGGTTATCTACAGCTATATTGTCCACCGCAAGCATTCTGAAGTCATGAGTCAGACCCTAAAATACCATGAGAGGTAGTATTTTTCAAAGTGCTGGCAAATCAACAGAACCTCTTTGATTGTTAGCTTGTAGGCTTCATGCTTTCAAGGTCTTTCCCTGTGAACACGAGACAGGAAAAAAAATAGATTGAGAACAGACAGCACTGCAATCACATGACTCCTGCTAGGGCTTTAATAATGACACCAATATTGATAGATTTGGATAAAGTCATAAAGAGTTGGCAACATTCTGCAGAACAGCATGGATGCCTGATTCAGATTCAACACAAGTAATCCAGCAGAATGCACACAGGAAAGCAAAAATGAACACACCATATAATCTCACTAAAATATACTCAACATGCATGTCAGCTATGGAATCAGCACAGTCTGTTTCCACACTGTCCTCTGCTACCCTGTTCATCCCCTCCGTAGTCCAAGAAATGAATTAAGGATCCCTTTGTCAACAGAACAATTCAGTTAAGTCATCTTCACCCCAGGCCATCCCAGATACTCTTACACTACCCACCTAGCTATGACCTTATGTTATACCTTACATTAGACACAAGGTAAGTGCAGTAATATCATGTACTGGACCAACTGATGGAAGGGACATGCATTCGATCTACACAGAGCTCTTCCTCAGGTCTGGGGAAAGTAGCCAAAGGGAGCTAAATAGATGTCGAGAATGACTGTTAAAGATAAGGGGCTCACACTCATTGCAGTGGGCAGCTAAGGATAGCAGGTAGCAAGGTGAGTTATAAATTGTGGTAATGAGCCATAAAACTAGTGCCTCTGAAGTCTACATTTTTAGTTCCCAGCAGAGTTATGAATTTAAATGCTCAGGCTCATCTTTTGAAGGTATTATGCAGATTTCCTTTGAAAACAAAGGCTGAGAGGTCAGATATGGAGTGATTGCCTTGTGAAAAGCATTTGCCCATGGCTGACAGTGTTTGTGTCTTGTTTTTCTGTGAGTTCATTCAAGAGCATAGGAATTGTCTGATTTCATACACAGACTTTTTGCTGAAGCATTTGATGCACAGAAGTTGGTCCAATAAGACATATTGCCTCATCTCTGCCAACACACTTTATGTACATAACGCCTTCATTACGAAAGTACTGGGTGAGGATTACACTGGAAACAGAGCAGCAAGTCAAGCAATGGCTCAAACACAATCTTTCCTATTTGGTAGAAATGCACTACAGCACTAGCATTAGGGAGATGGGGAAAAGGACAATCTGTTTTGAAGGGACATTTAAAATGATGAACTGGGAGAGAAGCGAAGAATGGGAGGCTCTGGAGAAATGGAACTACGAGAAAAGCATTTAGCTACAGTAGGTGCAGAATGAATAAAAGCAAGATGCTGAATGAAGGGTTGGGGAGGAGAGAGGTACTAGATTCAGTGATAAAGCTGATCTTACAAGCTGAAGATGGTAAACATCTAAGGGGATGTTAAAGATAATGCCTGACTGCACAATATGGAACACCACTGAGATGTTATTTTGCGCAAGCAAGTGTAATACCACCAAAGTAGTACAGGCATTCAACTACAAGCGCACAGCCCAAGATTTTGGCAGCACAGAGGGTAAGAAGTTTGGAGACCTACATCATTCCTAATGCTAGAGGCATGTACAAATTAACCCTTGTGTTTAATAATAATGGTAACATCAGCTCTTTTTACACACCGGGCTTTATGCATATCTAAAAAAAGTTTTAAAATTGCTCATTTTAAAGGCAGACAGGGCACTATGGTCATTGCCCATATTTTAACCACATATCCCTCAAATTAGTCAGAGGTTGATGAGACTCAAGACTCCTGTCGGCAAGACAAACCAGGCTATTCTAGCCAGCCAGCCAATCCTTCTGTCCCAGCAGGCATAATTAGCTCCATGGACAGGGCACCTACCAGTTTGTATAACTGCTTTATCAGCTCCAAAGATGCAGGCTTGGCATACCAAAGCACTATTTTAGCATAAGCTCAGATATCAGCTCATATTACACTGTCGCTCAGATTACAGGGTTAGTGTCACTGTTTTAAAAGTTAGTTGAAAATGTTGGGCATTACTATTTAAGAAATGTACAATTTAAAACTAAAATGTGTATGTAAGCCATCTAGTTCCAAGCTGCTCAGGACAGCTAGCTGATCTCTTCCGTGTCAGATATGCTGACCACACTGCTGGCACCATGCTGACAGTAAATAATCCAAGTTGAAAAGCATACACTGGCTGTCTGGGTTTGGATTGTGGGAGGAGGAAGGGGGCCCACACCTACACAAGTACATTGCAGGGCACGAGAGATGATGGAGCTACCTATGTGAAAGTCATGAAAAGAACTGTAACAGATCACATAGCAATGGTTTGCAGCAGGCAAGCATCACAAATATGATGCTCAAGAGACCCTGCACAATGGATTAGAGAGGCCCAATTAGGAGATTTTTTTTTTTTAATTATTTTTTTAAAAAATTATTGGGTTATAGTGGACCACAAGTTGAATATGAGTCAGCAGTGTGATGCTGTTGCAAAGAAAGCAAACATGATTCTGGGATGCATTAACAGGTGTGTTATGAGCAAGACACGAGAAGTCATTCTTCTGCTCTACTCTGCGCTGGTTAGGCCTCAGTTGGAGTATTGTGTCCAGTTCTGGGCACCGCATTTCAAGAAAGATGTGGAGAAATTGGAGAGGGTCCAGAGAAGAGCAACGAGAATGATTAAATGTCTAGAGAACATGACCTATGAGGGAAGACTGAAGGAATTGGGTTTGTTTAGTTTAGAAAAGAGAAGATTGAGGGGGGACATGATAGCAGTTTTTAAGATATCTAAAAGGGTGTCATAAGGAGGAGGGAGAAAACTTGTTCATCTTGGCCTCTGAGGATAGAACAAGAAGCAATGGGCTTAAACTGCAGCAAGGAGGTTTAGGTTGGACATTAGGAAAAAGTTCCTAACTGTCAGGGTAGTCAGACACTGGAATAAATTGCCCAGGAGGTTGTGGAATCTCCATCTCTGGAGATATTTAAGAGTAGGTTAGATAAATGTCTATCAGGGATGGTCTAGACAGTATTTGGTCCTGCCATGAGGGCAGGGGACTGGACTCGATGACCTCTCGAGGTCCCTTCCAGTCCTAGTATTCTATGATTCTATGACCCCACAATCCTAGCACGCCTTAGGAAGTTGCAGTTATTTATGGTAGGTGAGCCAAACTTTTTAGTGTGATCAGATAATGTGATCTAATGGCTGATCACAGAACCAAAATCCAGAACACATCCAGAGATTTACCTATAGCTCTTCCAGCAATTCACCTGTGGCCTTGGTCAGGGGACGGGCTCTGAGTCTTTTGCCCATCTCTAAAGGACGTAGTACGTGCCCACTCAAGGAGGGTAACTACTTTACAAGGGTCACACAAATCAGTTTGCATTGCTCTGTGAAGTGATATTTAACATTTGTCAGCACCCACAATTAAAAAGTGAGAGAGGAGTATTGAAGGGAAAAGAAGGGAAGGAGTAGGGGGAAAGAGAATGGGTTTTCCCACACCTTGCTCATGAGCTCCAATATCTTCTCTGGTCAAGATTTCTCCAATTCTATCTTTTCTCCTTTTCCATGATGTTCCATCTAACTAAATTTTTGTGTATTCATTTACTGCTAGAAACAATTTACTATACACTAGTAAATTTCAGCTGCAGGTGTATGGTAAGAACAGGTGTGCTACTGCAATGTACATTTTTGAAGAAAGGTTTGAGAAATTCACTTCATATTCATATACATGCTTGAAATATACCAGGAAATGAGTTTATTTTGCTGGAGCCGGAAAGCACTCCCAGTGTATTTATGCAACTGACCTTGATAACCATTCTTCCTGTAATTATATTAATAGAAAAATAGAAAGAAAAAAAGTCTAGCCAACAAAAGCAAACTTTATAATTTGCATGCACCACACAACTAGATTTAAGCACAATGAAAATAGGAACTTTAGTTATTGCAAATGCATGGAAGCAAGCAACACGATACTTTGTCGTCTGTCACAGGAAATAGCAAGAGCAACTGTGCATTGAAGTCTCAATCTATTCAGAAGCAGCAGAGTCCAATGTCTACACTCAGGGTGCGTCTACACAGCACTGTAACTTGAAATAAGATACACAATTTGAGCTACGCAAATTGCATCTCTTATTTCAATGCTATTTAGAAATAGCTTCTTTTGTCATCTGGTGCTGTCTACACAGCACCAAATTTCGAAATAAAGCGCTATTCTGAAACATCCCTTACTCCTTATAGAATGAGGTTTACAGGGACATTGGAATAGTGAACTTGAAATAATGCAAATGCTGTGAGGATGTGGGATAGCTATTTCAGGATACTTCGGTATCCCAAAATAGTTTTGCAGTGTAGACGTACCCTCAGAGCGTACTAATTCCCACTAGCTAGTATCAATTCTTGAGCAGCAATTGTGCTCTTCACTGTACAAACAGAGGAAGACTTAATTTTTGCTCCAAAGTCTTATTGGTAATTTCTATTAGGATAGGTAAGTATTAGATTTTTTTTAAGAAAAAAATTAAAATACTGATTTTTTTAAATTGGACCTTTTTTAATTGTGTTACTTAAAGTAACTTAGGAAACGGTCTCATTTTCAAAAGACTTAAAGAAGGAATTTAAGACTCAGTCACCCTCATTTAGGCATATTTGAAAATTTTCCCAGGTGGACCTGAAATAAATTAAATTATTGACTTCAGTTAATCCCTCAGTTTAATACATCATTTAGTTATAAATGTGAAACATTTTGAAAGGTAAAGTTTGTGTATCCAAAATATTTAACGTTGCTTGAATTTTATATGCTATTTAAGTTTAATTAAATTAGCTACTATCCCCGTGCAGCTTGACAAGTCATGAACACAAAGTGAATTATACATTAAATAATTATTATAAAAATATTTAAAAATTACAGTTAATAAGAATCTGGAAGTATTAAGCTATACAATTGTTTGACAAACGTACAGTTATAGCATACCCTCCTAGGTAGCAAAAACAGGTACCACAAAGAGGTAGTGTAAACGATACATTAAGTTGTAAATCAATGTTTTAATAGTTATATCAACGAATGAGAATAAACTTTTCTTTAGAAAGTTACTGCCATATAAATGAGAAAGCTGATTGCATAGTTGAGCTAAATTAACACTTTCCATTTGCTAACAAATCACGATTTAAAATTACTGATTAAAAATCATTTTGATTTAAATCATTCCACCCTGATTCTACACATTATATTCATCATACGCGTACATATATACACACACTACCACCATCACCACACCAAAATATATTTATATACGTGAGCATTTCCACTCAAGAGAAGAGCTAGGAGTAAAGCCTCCTGGATTCTACTCCTGTATCTGCCACTTATATGAAACTATGAGGCATGTTACTCAACCCACCTGTTTCAGTTTACCCATCTGCAACGTGAGTGTGATAAAGAATCTGCCTAGATTGTAAAAGCCGCCACCTGTTAAAATGCAACAGTGCCCTTTGCAAGTTATTACAGTTTAATCCAGTCTACGTTGCTAGGACCAAGCTTTGTTAACCATGTTGCAGGATGATAATTCAAACTCCAAAATCCACTAGCTTCTCAAAGAACTAATACTTTCTGCAGTTGTGTGCAAACATGCTCCAGTATCTACCTAACTATACATAGTGTTTGTTGGGGGACAACCAATGTCTGAAGTACAGGTTGAACCTCTCTAGTCTTGCACCCTCAGGACCTGGCTGGTGCCGAACCACAGAATTTGTTGAACCACAGGAGGTCAATATTGTCTAGCCGCATTACCAACATTTCCACTGCTTACTGGGCTCTTAGAAAACATCTAGGGTAAATTAGAGCTAAATCATGGGACGGAACATGGAGAGCCAGGACTGGTGGCTGTAAACAAACTTTATGGAGTTGCGGGAAACTTGGCCACACCCATGATAAGTGGACATCCAGCTAACTAAAATCATGTCTATCAGGGATGGTCTAGACAGTATTTGGTCCTGCCATGAGGGCAGGGGACTGGACTCTGACCTCTCGAGGTCCCTTCCAGTCCTAGTATTTTATGATTCTATGTCAGACCAAGGATGTTGCCGGACCAGAGGGGTTCAACTTGTACCACTGAAGTTCTGGATTAAAGGTGGATATACATAAGTACAAAATACTAAAGGCCTCTTCCACTAGATCTTTATTTTGTACTGGGTGACAGAAGTAAAAGAAAAAATTAGAAAGTGAAAATAACTCACTTTTGTTAGGTCAAGAGTATATTTATGCTGGAAGAAAAAAAAAAAAAAAAAAAAAAAAAAAAGGTAAAATTGCTGAAGAATATCAGAAAAACAGAAAATGCCAAAAGATGCAAGAGATGGCACTAATATCAGATATATGCAAGGACAAAAGTACACAATCAAGATGTACTACCAATAGATACCAGGCACCAGAAGGAAAAAAAAAAATGTAGCATACAGTTTTATTCCCCCCTCTCTTTTTCAATGGCTGAAAAGCTTATTGGTTCTTAGCTCTATTAAAACTAAGTAATAATTTTTAAAGATACTCAGAAGCTACAATGCCAGAATTCTTTTTGTCCTTTATCCAAGTGGTAGCCGTGTTAGTCTGGATCTGCAAAAGCGACGAGGAGTCCTGTGGCACCTTATAGACTAACAGATTTATTGGAGCATAAGCTTTCGTGGGCAAAGACCCACTTCGTCAGATGCATGTAGTGGAAATTCCAGGGGCAGGTATAAATATACAGGCATTAGAAAAGAGTTCCTATCAAGAGTAAGGCTGGAGATAACAAGGTCAATTCAGTCAGGGAGAATGAGGCCCACTTTTAGCAGCTGATGTGGAAGTGTGAACACCAAGAGAGGAGAAACTGCTTTTGTATTTGGCTAGCCATTCACAATCTTTTTTAATCCTAAAATGATGGTGTCAAATTTGCAGATGAATTGTAGCTCAGCAGTTTCTCTTTGGAGTCTGTTCTTGAAGTTTTTTTGTTGCAGGATGGCCACCTTTAAATCTGCTACTGTGTGTCCAGGGAGACTGAAGTGTTCTCCTACAGGTTTTTGTATATTGCCATTCCTAATATCTGATTTGTGTCCGTTTATTCTTTTACGTAGGGACTATCCAATTTGGCCGATGTATATAGCAGAAGGGCATTGTTGGCACATGATGGCGTATATTACATTGGTAGACATGCAGGTGAATGAACCTGTGATGGTGTGGCTGATGCGGTTAGGTCCTGTGATGGTGTCGCTGGTGTAGATATGTGGGCAGAGTTGGCACCGAGGTTTATTGCAGGGATTGGTTCCTGAGTTAGAGTTACTGTGGTGTGGTGTATAGTTGCTGGTGAGAATTTGCTTCAGGTTGGTGGGTTGTCGTGGGAGAGAACTAGCCTGCCTCCCAAGGCCTGTGAAAGTGAGGGATCATTGTCCAGGATGGGCTGTAGATCACTGATGATGCGTTGGAGAGGTTTTAGCTGAGGACTGTAGGTGACGGCCAGTGGTGTTCTGTTGGTTTCTTTGTTGGGCTTGCCTTGTAGTAGGAGGCTTCTGGGTACATGTCTGGCTCTGTTAATCTGTTTCCTTACTTCCTCAGGTGGGTATCATAGTTTCAAGAATGCTTGGTGAAGATCTTGGTGTTTGTCTCTGTCTGAGGGGTTGGAGCAAATGCAGTTGTACCTTAGTGCTTGGCTGTAGACAATGGATCGTGTGGTGTGTCCGGGATGGAAGCTGGAGGCATGAAGGTAAGCATAGCGATCAGTAGGTTTTCGGTATAGGGTGGTGTTTGTGTGACCATCACTTATTTGTACCATAGTGTCCAGAAAGTCGATCTCTTGTGTAGACTGGTCCAGGCTGAGGTTGATGGTGGGGTGGAAATTGTTGAAATCATGGTGGAATCCTTCCAGAGCCTACTTCCCATGGGGCCAGATGATGAAGATGTTGGAGACGGTGAAAGTAGGCTTCCAGATCACTGCAGAACTGTATCATGTTTGTGAGGGTGGTGGGGCAAAAAGAGAGTCCCCAAGATAGGACAGACTCTTCTGCCGGGCTGAGTGTGTAGTTGGATAGATTGATGATATTGCTGGGAGAGTTAAGGGTACCACTATTTTGGCCCTATGTGGCAGGTAGGAGTTTAGACAGCTTACGGTCCTTTTTCCTCTATAGAGAAGTGAAGTGTGTAATGTAAATCTCCCGTCTTATTTTAGTAAAGTCCAGCCATGTGGAAGTTTGGTTTTTTATGGAAGTCTCCAGATTTGAGAGCTCTTTTTTGATGTTTTCCTGTTTGCTGTACAGGATGCTAATCAGGTGGTTCCTCAGTTTCTTTGAGTGTGTATGGCATCATCTCTCACCATAGTCTATATTGATTGCAATGGATTTTTCACTTTCAGTCCATTTGGTATGATGTCCACCCATTTGCATTTGGAGAGAAAGATTATATCTGTCTGTACTTGTGCAAGTTTCTTCATGAGCTTGATGGATTTTTGTCCTTTGACACAAATGAGACTGACTGGTCTGATAAGCTAAGAACTGGATTTAGTTTCAAAAGGTTGAATACCAAAATATCTTAAACTAGAATAAGAGGGGGAAAATATACAATGGAATTTGCAGTTCACAATTCAACTCTTATTTGCTTATCTGAATATCTTTCAGCACCGAAATATTACAGGAAGTAGGCAGAATTTACCATTAGCAGCACATTTAGCTGGCCTGCTACAAAACACAGTTTATTTACATATAAAACTGTCTCAAAAAAGGTCCTTCATGCAGAATTACAGAGAAACTGAGGAAACAAGTTACCAACAAACTCCCACAGAGCAGCAAGTCCACTAAGTAAATCCAATACATTTTGACCAAGATGTTCAAAAACAGGAGACTAACTTTAGGATTCCAAATTCATATTTAGGCACCTACATAAGTGGCCAGATTTTTAACGGCGCTAAGCACCCACCAGGTCCTACTGAAGTAAATGGATGCTCAACATTTTTGAAAATCTGGCCACTTACTGTAGCTGTCTAAATATGGAGTTGGGTTCCTAAAGTTAGACCCCTATTTTTGAAAACCTTGGCTTCTGTTCCCAAGTCAGTGTTATTTTAGTGTGTCCAATTATAATGCTTTCGTTCCATGTCATTTTAGATTTAAAGCAATTTTTCCTCTTATAATCTATGTCCTTCTCCACTCTCCCAGCCAGGTCTTGCAAGTTTGCATGAGCCTCACTGATTCCTTGTACCTTCCATTCCACCGTTATGCTCAACAGCCGGTTACATGGTTTGCATCCTTTTGGTACAAGGAGTTTAGATACAACTCTTCGCAGTCCCTTTATGCCTCACAAACAGCTGGTCACTGCTGATTGACAGTAGGAATTCCTCTTTCCTCACTCGCTTTCTGAATTGACAGTGCTCAGATTCTCTGTGAGCACAAGAAGCAGATGACAACAAGACAAACTGGAGTTCTTTGCAGGCCAACACAGAACATTCCACTGTAGGAGAATAGGACTGCCAAGTTTGTGTTTTGGGGTTTGTTAAATTTGCAGGCTATTCATAGCCTCCTGCTTTCTGAGGAAGAATGAATTAGTGATGTAGTCATGTCAAGTGACAGAAGGAGAAATTGAAGAGAAAATACAGATGGAACTTACAACTTTCTTTCTTCCCCAAAACACAGCTTTGCTGCTTTACTCCAAAGAAACCTCAAACAATACACTCAATCCTGCAAACACTTATACAAGTTTTTAATTTGAAGCATCCACATAGTACCATAAAAATGACTGTGCCTGCAAATAAGCTTAAACAGTTTAAGGCCCTCATCCTATCACAAAAAGATAGATGCACAGTGAACCAATGGCTTCACAAGAATGGTCTGATTATAATGCACACTGCAAAATTAATTGAGTCTCATACAATTCTGTATGATTTTTTTACATCAAGATAACTACAAGGAAACTCTCCCACATGTGCTGTAGGTGAAATACCACTAACAATCTGACTTAGTTAAACAGAAGGAAACTCAGAATTCTGACTAAGCCCTGATCTATGTTACAAATCAGTATAATTACATTGCTCAAGGATGTGGCACCTTGAGCAACGCAGTTACACTGACCAAGCTCCCAGTGTAGATAGCACTATGTCAACATTGCGATCACCACTTAGGGAGGCGGAGTACCTATGGCAACAGAACTTCTCCCGCCAGTGTAGGTAATATCTTCACTAAACTCTACAGAGACACAGCTGCCCCACTGCAGCACTTAAGTATAGACAAGCCCTAAAACTCCCTACTATCCTCAAAATCAGTGTTGTGACCAGGCACAGCAGGTCCCATATAACTATACCAGAGGAGCGTTGAGCAACAGGTGATTCTGCAAGCCATGGGTCCAATCCAGTGCGGCCAACTTGTGCAGTCCTCGGGGTTTTTCTTAAAGTCCCAGCTCCTCAAGACTTGTAATTGCGATTTTTAACTTTCATTTTTAGCAAAAATTATGTTTAAGCCTCACAACTGTAGAAAAAGCTGGAAAAACAGGATCCATGTGTAAAGAGCTCAAACCCTGAAGTCAAACCACTAACCTATTTTTGTTTATTTTTAAATCATGAGGGTTTTTCTTTAAAGAAACCAACCTCATGCTTTTGGGGGGGCCTGACTCATGATACTGAAACACTCGGTGATAGCAATGTTGCAAAGCCTTTAATTACAACTGCCAGATAACCTCTGTCAGTTTTGCTTGCATGAGAATTGCAGGGTCAGGGATTACGTTCATGCTCTAACATCGGGGTGCAAGGGGATGAACTGAAGACAGAGTTTCAACCAGTATGCTGAATTTCCTGCCTTTTGTTAGGTAAAGCCAGGACACTTCATGTGGTTTTAAATGGATGTTTCTGGTATGTGGAACGTATCAAGCTGTATTTGGGGACTGAAGTCTCTCCCACCACCTTCTTTTAAATGGTTCACAAAATATTTGGTTTCCAAGGAAATTAATATAAACAGAGTAGAGAATAAGTACTTTGTCTTAACTTCTGTGAAACAAACCTTCACTGTATTGGACGTGCTGTGGCTATTCTGTGTTGCAAAATGAGTCAAAGATTTAACAGTACACTGCTGGGTTTTTAAAAGTGATGTTTTACAAATAAGTGTCAGTACCTGTGCACTACCAATACCCCTCCTTGGTGGGGGGGAAAATGCACTCTTGCTACCTGTGGGGGAGCTTCTACAAACACCAAAGAACTTCTCTTATCCTGGTATGTGCCCTACACCAGATCCTCTCAATAGATGGAGAGTCCAGCCACATTGCTCTCCCATCGCTGGCAGGGTGGGAAAATGCATGCCAGCTATGTGAGCAGCAGTCCCCATCATGACCTTACATTTATTTATTTAATTAATCTTGTCCCTCTGCTTCTGATCCATAGCTCATCACAGCCCTCTTCTGCATGGTAACATGTGTCTACCTCCTGCCAATTTGCTCCCCTTCCCCAACCTGGTTATCCTCATCCTGCTAGAGTTCCCACCATCTCTCTCCGCATCTCTGCCCCCTCCAACTCAACTTCCCCCATCCTCCTAGCACAAAGCCAGATCCCTCACTCAAACCATCCTCTGCTCCACCTCACCTCTGGTGACATTTGTCCTCCATCACTCACATCCATCCCCATCACCACTGCTGCTCCTGTTGCGCCATCATTTCTAACCACATGCCCCCATCCCACTCCTTCCTTCCCTTTCCTACTCCTCACTCCCGTTGTCTCTGGAATGCCTGCTCTTTCACTAAAAAGATCTTAGTCATCCATAGCCTCTTCATATATCACTCCCTTCAGCTCCTGGCTCTCTGACCTCTCGTTAGGTCCTCACATCTAGGATGTGCTGAAATTTTGTGCAACAGAATCCTTCTGCCTAACATCTCTAAGATGCAGCCTCTTCTATCCATCCACACAACTCTCACCTTGACAAAAAGCTATTTTGCCCTGTTTATATTCATTCAGAAAGCTGCTGCAATGATCATTTTTCTGTCTAACCTATCACTTCGACCACGTCTGCATCTTTCCACTGTCACAAATGTAAGCTACTTGACTCACTTTCAAAGCCCTTCACAGCCTACCATCAACCCTACCCACCATTCCCATTCAATATCAAGATGTCATCTCTCCCCTGCAATCAGCTTGTGATGCCAGACTTCATCACCCATGTTTTAAAACTTTCAAACAATCACCTTTCTGTTTTGAACTCATTGTCCCACAAGCCGGGGAGGCCCTCCCCAGAGACACCAGCAACACTACTTCATTGTTCTCTTTCAAATCTCTCCTTAACCCTGCTTTGCCACAATGGCTATATCCAAAAGAGCTTGACACCAGTTAGGCTATGGCTGCACAGACCACTGCCTCCCACGCTGACCAATATTTTCTCACTGTTCCTTTATACTCCCCTGTAGGCCTGTGTCTATCCATTTTCTTTTATTTTATACTTTGAAAGCTCCTTCAGGCAGAGCTTTTTGTTCAGTACCCAACACAGTGGGGTCCTGCATCCACATCTAGGGCTCGTAGGTGGTAGAATACAAATTAATAATACACTATTTAACTGAATAGATGTTTTCAAATCTAGTACATGTATATCATGCTTAGATTTAATGTTTGCATTTCTCACTGAGAATAGTTGAGTCAGCTTCTCTTCTGTCTTTTGCCAATCTCATTCAAATTCTCATGTGCTACAGGTTGGACCTCCCTGGTCCGGCACCCTCAGGACCTGTCTGGTCCCAGATGAGGGATTTTGCCAAACCAGGGTAGGTAATTTCTGGGCCCCCTGCTGCCAGCCTCACCAGCTCCCCTGGGCAGCCCAGCTGGGTTGCGTGCTAGGCTTCCTGCCCCCTCTCCTGTACCCCCGCAGCCAACTGGGCCTTCCCAGTCCCAGCAGTGTGGCAGCTTCCCAGCTCAGCCCAGCTGGGCCACATGCTGGACTCCCCGCCCCCTTGCATCACACACCTGGTTCCTGCCCACACCACCCTGAATCACACTGGCCTCCCAGCGCCCCACCACCCAGAGTTTACCAGACTCTCTGATTCTGGAACATCTGTGGTCCTGCCAGACCACAGATTTTGCCAGACCAGAAAGTCCTGGATTACAGAGGTGCAACCTGCAGTACAATGCTCCAACATTTACCTAAAAAAAGAGAATACATATTTTAATTACCATATCCGTTCCCCTTGCCCCCCCTTAAAAAAATCCAGCATGGCTTAGATCCCTGAACAGTGCCACTAACTTCACCTACGGGCTAAACAAATACTGCACAGTTAATGATGTGAGGAAATGAGGTTAAAAACAGGTATTACCTATAGGGCCGGGGGAAGGGGGGAAAGGGCCATTTGGCCTGGGCCTCAAGCTCAAAGGGGCCCTCAAGTTTTGACACGTGTTAATTGAAAGCTAGATTTTTCCTCATTAGTACATTTCCACAGAAAAAGGCTAGAAAGGAATGTTAAATTACAAATATTCAAAGTAGGTCTCTCTTTTGGTGCCTTATTTTGTTTTCATGTGTCGATTATTAATTATTATTATCGGGCCTCAAGCTGGAAGTGGCCTGAGCCTCTCTGGACCTCTGAGAGGGCCTGATTATCTACTGCACTGAAGAAAAAAGTGACAAATCGTTAAGTCAGCCAAAGTATTTACCAGGCTTTTTTCCTTTTTATAACAAACTTCCCCAAACACTGTCTATGTCAGTACTTCTTGTGAGATAAATCATAGACAGATGGTAACTCACCTCCTTGATATTTACAAGTGCTATTAAGGCAAACAAGCACAGTTATATAATTCACACCCTGCAAATTTCCAAATGGGCAAAACCATGCAAATTACATGTGCTTCTTCAAAGAGAAAAATGTAACAGGTTGTTCTTATTTTAAAGTACATTTTTAGGATCTGGAAATAACTTCAGTTTCCACAGGGCTAGTAGCTATTCCCCGCCCCCCCCCCAGAGTACGTAACAATGAGGCCCACATTGCAGGTGGCTGGAAGCAGCATCACCTCTGATCGGTGAGAATGAGAAGTTTCAGCTGTGGTCACAATCACTATTTGACTGTCTGGATACAGTCGCAGAGAGGCCTGAAAGGTTAACTGTAACCAGCGAGCATCACATTCTTCATTAACCACTAACATTCCTAATTACTGTAAGACAGGTCCACAACTGGCTGAAAGAAGATACCCAAAAAGTCTGCTGTCAGCCTGGGAGTGAGTACCTACTGGAGTCCACAGGGGTCTGTTCTGGGTCCAGTACTACTGAATATTTTAATTCATGACTTAAACAATATAGCGAAGAGCATAATTATAAAATAAGCAGATGGTGCCAAGCAGGGAAGGGTTGCAAGCTTTTGGAGGGCAGGATTAGAATTCAAAAGCACCCTGACAAATTAGAGATTTGTTCCGATTTACACAAGATGAAATTCGATAAAGACAGGCAGAAAGCTTCACTTAGGAAAAAAAAATCAAATAACTACTACAAAATGGGGAGTAAGTGTCTAGGCCGGGGTCAGCAACCTTTTCAAACCAAAGAGCCAAACTACATCAAAATTCAGAACAAGTGGCTAACGAAGAGCCAGTATATAAGAAAACCCATCTGCATGACTGAAAATATACAACTTATTGGTAACTGACATGATCAGGGCTTGACAAACGTCAGTGAAAACTGCTTGCCAGCCCCGTACTGCGCATGCGCAAGAGCCGCAATGCACATGCGCGCACCGCGAATGAACGGGGCGCGCATGCCCCTCGATTGTTTGTCGAGCCCTGGACATGATTAATAATATCATAAACGAAACATTGTACTCACAGGCTTTATTTAATGGGACTTCTGCCGCTGTTGGGGGTTCAGGAGTCACAGTTGGGGTCTATGAGGGGGTTGGGGTGTGCAGGAGGCAGGGCAGGGTGCTGGGGGTGGGAGGCAGAGTATTGGGGGGGAGGGCTGGATTACCTTACCGGGCAAGGCTGCTGCACCCGGGCCAGGATCAGCCAGATCGTGATCTCCCCTCCTACTTGTGCTGCAGCAGGAGGGGGGCTGCCACTGCCAGCCCTTCCTGCAGCCAGAGGGGGCAGACCGCAGGGCCTGTCCTAGGATCAGGGCCAGGATACTGCAGCCAGATGGGGGCTGGGCACTTTTACTTTCTCGTGTTATACTTTACGTCATTTTGGTAAACTATGTCCAACACAAAAGGTTTCAACATTCTCTATTTATGGCAGGGGTAGGAATGTAAGCGACTAGCTGACTATCAGATAAGCATAAGCTTACCGGACAGTCGACTAGTGATACGAGTAGTCGCTTCCCCCACCTTGCTGCCTCAGGGGAGGGGAGCATGAGCCGGTGCTGGGGTGAGCTGCTTAAAAGCCGTTTCCTCCCAGCACCATCACCACAGGGGGCAGGGGAGGTAGAGACACAGCGGGAAATGGTGCGTGTGGGGACTGAAGCAGTCTCCGCTCCTGCCGGTTCTGCTGTGATTCTGCTTTTGAAATGGACAAGAGCTGCCCCAGGGCTCCTTCAGAAAATCCAGCCACTCATCCCCAAAGCCCAGATCCTCCACCGCCATCTTAGCCACTCTCCCCATCATGCCCCGGCGTGCTCAAAGTGTATCACCACATCCGGCACAGCCAGATGCACTCGCTCACATGATCTTGGCGTTCGCATCCTCTGAGATGAGACACTCTTCCTAGATTTAGAAGATTTTAAAATCTAGGGATGCTTGGGGCTTTCTCCACCCCTGCCTCCTCTTCAGGAAGCCGGTGCAGTCTTCAATCTTGCAGGGAGTGCGAGGCTGGATTGCCAGCGTGCGCTCCCCACTGCAGGGGAGGCGAGGGGGGCTGAGCTTAAGCTGCGAGCCATATTTGGCTCCTAAGTGAGCCATATTTGGCTTGCGAACCATAGGTTGCCATACCAACCCCGGTCTACGCAGTGGTATTGCTGAAAAGGATCGGGGGCTATAGTGGATCACAAACTGAATACGAGTCAGCAGTATGAGGCAGCGGTGAAAAGGGCTAATATCCTGGGATGTATTAACAGAAGCAGGGGTGCCAACAGCCTCTGCAGGCCCCTGGACAAGGTGGGGGGAGGGCACGCCCACGCTCCAGGAAGGGGAAGGGCCTCTGGCGGAAGGGGTGGAGCATGGGCAGCCAGCCCTTTGCACTGCCCGTAACGCGGTGCCCCTTCTGCCTGAGCCCTCACAGCTGCCCAGAGCAAGAGGTGCAATGCTCTGGCGACTATTTACAGGGCCCAGGGCTCTGGCCTCTGAGAAGCCCCGTGCCCCTTTGAACGGCCAAGCTGCCCCTGCCCCATCGGCAAGCCTGTACAGGACAGTCGTACGTAAGACCCAGGAGTTATTCGTCCTGTTCTACCTGGTACTGGTGAGGCCTCAGGAGGAGTACTGTGTCCAGTTCCAAGCCCCACAAATGTAAGGAGAATGTGCACAAATTGGAGAGTTCAGAGGAGAGCAACAAATAGGATAAAAAAGTTTAGAAAACCTGATCTACAGAAAAGGTTAAAAACGAGGCGTAATTAGTCTTGAGTGAAGATGAAGAGGGGGCACCGGCAAACTGTCTTCAAGGGTGGTAAGTGCTGTTACAAAGAAGAAGGTTGCCAATTGTTCTCCAGATGCTATTGACTGAAGCTAGGTCATAAAATAATGGGTTTAATCTACTGAGAGGGAGATTTAACTTCAACATTAGGAAAACTATCCTTATAGCTGGGAAGTTTAAGTACTGGAATAGATTGCATCAAGGTAGATTGCGGAATCCCAGTCACTGAAGGGCTTTTAGAGAAATGGTTGGACAAATATTTGTCAGGGATGGTCCTGATCCTGCCCCAGCACAGCGGGATGAACCAATATGACCTCTTGAGGTCCCTTCTAGCTCTACATTTCCATGATTCTATAAGTAAATATTAAAATAGAAATTTACCCTAGAATGCTGGTGGCACTTCCCCATGGGACCTAGACAAAGCACCAAAGCCACTTTTTGTGAGAGGTAAGGAGGGTGGACAGGGCAGGTAAAGAATCCTATTGGATGGGGATAGCCCTTGGAGAGGACTTCCATAGGACCCATGGCAGACTATGCCTAATGGAGAGGGTGTGGAAGCTTCCAAAGGTCTCGCTATGTTGACTGGTTCTAATGTGGCTCCCGACAGTCCCCTCAGTGGTGACCTGCTGCGAGAGCAGGGCTCATTATGAAGGAGAAAGACAGCTGCTGAGTCCTTTTGTACCTAGGTTATTTTCATTGCCTGAGTTCCACTCCAACTAGTGTGATAATATTGTTCTTTGCCTTGACTGGGATTGAGGACACTGACAACTGGGGAGCCTGGAGTACTAGAACATTTTTTGAGGGACTCAGTACCTCTTCTCTATCCTCTTTATGGTTGGTGGTTCTCCAGTCGGTTTTTGACACCAGGCCCCAGCAGAAGGATCAAGCAGTCTGTCATTTACTGGAAGTCTGATCCAGTCCAGGTCAAAAACAGTCAGTGTGTACAGCAACCTAGAGATTTTTCTCGTATGACAGATGCGTGTGGGTGTCTCCCTCTCCAATTATCATAAGTATCATGACACTTACTTATGGCACTAGTACCAATGCAAAGGCTGCTCCTTCATCAAATAATGAAGATGAAAGATGTTTAGGGGGTAAAACAGGATAATGTGGTTGCTCTGGCCTTAGGTCTAGCTCTTCTTGGTATTCCCCCCTTCTGATAGCACTGGTCTGACTAGGGATCTTTTCCTCTTTCTGAAGTGCAGTATCTAACAGTTCCCACGAGTGAGGGAGGGAGGATTCCAGGATATAGAAAGTGCATCACTCTAGCCCAGGTCAAAAAGTCATGTGCTGAAATTCAAAATACACGACTCTCACGTGCATGAGCATCTGCAGAGGGATGCACATTGACACACTCGAAAAGGAATTTTCAGATACACTTCAATCTGAAAATCAAACTGAGGACATTAAAAGAAACCTGAGTTTTTTCTTGAGCTGGTCAACCTGAAGAGTCATATCTACCTTTTTTAAAAGTGTCAAAAAAAGCTATGGGTTATTAAAGACTCTTTTCACTGTTAGCCAAAACTTAACCAGATTAATCTTGAATACAACAAAAGTTATATAACCTTTTGGTCACATGAAAAGTTCTTAGTTGCTGTTAAAAGTATTTAGACCCTTTCTGTATGTCTGGGTTCAGTAGCACTATTCGGTTTTTCTTCATGCACTCATACTGTCTCAGGAAGTGGTGAACACAGAGGTGTAAATACATTCTAAATGTACAACTGTTCACACGGGACAGATTTAGCAAGTACTTGGTAACAGAGGCACCATGACTTTGCGAGTTTATTTCCTCTTTTCTGCAACCCTTGCTGTAAAATTAAATACCTCCCGGTTTATAAATAAAACATGACTAAAGAACTAATGATGTCTTAATATCTATGTCCGTTTATCGCAACATAAAAAAATGGGTCCTTTTTTAAAAAAGGACTGCAATAATCATAATACTGAAATTCTCGGTGGGAAGGTGCTATAAGAAGTGCAATGTTCTTTACAAAACAATGAAATAACTTTTCCAGCACCACAGGAAAAAGGCATTAATCCTATTTTACAGCACGGAAGACAGTCAGAAAGATATTAAATGAATCTCTTAAACTTTAGAAATTTGCGTTACTGTCAGAACACACAAGTGAACTTATTCCTTGCCCTTCTCTCCCACACTTGTGTTATCTCTTTGGTTTGTTCATTTCTTCACTTATGGCCAGGTTGTGACAGGGCTGCATGTGGGTACGGGGGAGGCCTAGTGGAACTTGCACAAGAATGTCTCAATTGCAGTCCCCAAATTCCATCCTAGTGCTGTCAGACACGTTAGCTACTCTGCTTCCTGCAGCGTTGTCATTCATCTCACTACAGCCCTGGGGGTCTAGCCAAAGTACACCTTCTGATTCTAGAGCATTATGTGAACGTGCAGTCTCCCTGCACTGAGTTAGAGCTGCCTGAGCGCTGCTCTCTCTTACACAAGCTGCTAATGGAACAAAATGGCAATGGAGGATTGACACCGCATAAGAGTCTTCTGGCCAAAACTGCTTTTCTCCAGCCCAATGCTGGAAGCAGCAGTAGTAGGATAGGAACAGCTATTCTAGCTGTGTGCCACCAGAAGATCCCCAATTCATAGGCAGGATCCTCCTGGGACTAGATACACTTGCTAGGATCCACCCGAGGTGCAGTACAAGGTGGCTATACTGCACTAGAGAATACTTAAAAATTATTTTTAGCAAATACCTAATCTGTCAGACCGATGCCATCTACTTGATATCGGAGTGCACAGGCTTTTCAGTTTCACATCTGGAAAGGCCTAGTTTTCTTATAGATACTGGGCTATGCCACACACCCCCCAACCACTGGGACACTGGTACTATACTAGATGCAGGGATTATCTATTAACCTTTATGTGAATAATAGAAATAAAACACCAATATAAATTGCAACTGTATCAGGCAACCTAGCAAGAACGGAACCAAAGGAAAAAAAAAAAGAATAGGTCATGCAAATAAAGATTAGGCTATTAATCCAAAACTCACAGTGGCTACGTCTACACGGGCCAGTCTTGTGCAAGAACATATGCAAATGAGGTGCAGCGATGAATATCGCCACGCCTCATTTGCATACTTAATATTTTTGCGCAAGGGGCTTTTGTACAAGAGCTGTTCTGCCGCTTAATTTCAGGCAGAACGGCTCTTGCGCAAAAATGGTGGCTCATTAAGTATGCAAATTAGGCGTGGTGATATTCATCACTGCACCTCATTTGCATATGTTCTTGCACAAGACTGGCCAGCGTAGACGTAGCCACTGTGTATTGGCTTATAGATCATAGGGTTCATTTTAATACGAAATTTAATTGACAGAATTTTACTTATAAAGAATTCTTATAGAACTCATATAGCAGTTCCTCTGAGACATCACAGAAACGGGTGGCATTTTTAAAAAAAAGCCAGAAACTGACTTCTAGCAATAGCATAGTACGCTATTCCTAGCTTTTTTAAAAGAATTTTTGTCTTTTAGAACACGACTGCAAAATTCACTCCCTTAAATCAAACAGAAAGTTTAGGATTAATAGGTAACTTCTCATAGTTTAGTCAGCAAAAAGTTCCAAAAGAAAGTTTCCACAGTCCCTTTTCCCATTCCTGCTGGAGAACAGAACTTGGATTAGTTAAATCCACAACAATTAGAAAAATCCATGATGTCCCAAAGTAGGCATCCTGCCACTGTGGTTAAGCCTCCAAAACCACCACAGTTTATAAAGTTACATACTTGTACACATAGTAAAAACGTTCATTTAAAAATTTAGCTCAGAAGAACAAAGTAGGGTACCAGAACCAGTGGGGGAAAATATACAAGAAAATGGAAGAACATTTCCCTGTGAAACAGGCTCAGACAGTGAACTGAGCAATACATGGTATAAATGCCTTGACAGAAAACCAGGTCCAACTCCCCCAACCAGTGTACTCAAACTAAAGATTCCAAGTCATTTGGGTAATTAAAAGTACAAGACATCAAGGTACACAAATGGATGTTGTAATTCTAGTTTGCAAGCTTTATATCAGTACAGGCTAGCTGTAGGCAGGCATAGCAAGGGGGAAAGAATCAATGCCATGTATAAAAACTATAAAAAAAGTAACAAACATCATTCATTTGTGGAGAATGACTGCCAAAACCAGATTCCTGTTTCTCAAATGGCTTTGGCAGTTACTAAAATAGCTGCAAGAAATGTGCTAAAATATCTCAAGAGATTTCACTACTAAGCACTTGGATCATTGGAAAAAGACGACTTGCACAATCCAAAAAGAGAATTCTTGCCAAAGGAGAAGTTTGTGTTTATTGCAATAACATGGTAGCTTTTTGATGTATTTAATAAGTCAGGGTTCTGTTTAAAAAAAAACATGTCAGAGTAGCATAGTACTTCACAAGGGAAGGGAGAAAAGTAACAAAAAAAGTTTTAAAAGGCTAACATCTAGAAGCTCAATTTTACTACATGGTTAAGTGATGGGCCCTCCCCTCTTCCTTCTCTTCTATTGGTTTTGCTGAAGATGAAGCTGTTAGTGTGTGATTGGTAAGGACCACCATACTTCTAACAGGGTAAATTTGGGTATCTCCCTTCTAGACTCCTTTCTTTTATTACTGCAATACTGTGGCCTAACCTCACTGAAGTAGGGGACTACTGCTAATCTCTTCTGTTGCAGAAACACCACTGCCACCCCTTTTGAAGAACTACTGGCAACCTGAAGGAGGAGAGGCTTTTTCAGTACTGCAGAAGAAATACTCTCACAGTACAAACCTCCACTGTTGGGTGACCAGTTGGCTATAGGGACATGAATGGAAGAGCGCAGGAGAGCCGGTGATGTTGTCACCAGAACTGAGCACAGATGATGGCCGTTGTGGATTCTATTTCTTGATAAACTGACTGTGGTGAAAGAGGGAAGCGGGTTGTACAACCAGTACTTTGGGTGTGAGATTATGAACTCTGCATGCATCTTTACCGAACAGCAAGCTCCATTTTGAACGTGCAGCCTTTCACCTTCTCTACTGTCTATTTGCTTCCACACTGCATTGAAACAGTAAAAGCAGAACCGAAGGAAGTGTAATTGACTCCACAACTGAAATGAACTTGCTCTAGAGAACAAGGTAACACCTGTCAGTACGGGTCTGTCAGAGGAGAGGTTGCCTTGGCAACAAAGTCATCTGGGCTGGGGTCTCTGTTCATCTGGGGAAGCTGAAAATGGAGTCACCTAACGGAGAAGTCTAAAAGAGGACTACAAGGGAAGAAGAGTTCTATTTGGGCTCTTTGCCACTTTCAGCAATTGAAGCTGACAGGCCTTGATGCAGCCTTGAGGCAGAGGGAGCTCTTCTTGCCTGCCTGAGCCCAGATGGTCCCTAAGGATCCCATGGGAAGGGTGTGCTTAAGAGAGATATTACAGTTAGGAGGCGTATTGTTCTCTAGATTATTTGTACAGATTGAACGTCTCTAGTCCGGTACACTCTGGTTTGGCAACATCCGTGGTCCGGCATGATTTTAGTTGCTGGATGTCCACTTATCCACGGGTGTGGCCAAGTTTCCCACGGTCCCATAAAGTTTGTTTACAGCTACGAGTCCTGGTTCTCAGTGTTCTGTGCTGTTATTTAGCACTAATTTACCCCTAAATGTCCTCTAAAAGCTCAGTGAGCTGTAGAGTGTTGGCAATGCTGCTAGACAATACTGACCTCCCAAACTTCAGCAAATTCTCTGGCTCAGCACCAGTCAGGTCCCAAGGGTGCTGGACTAGAGAGATTCAACCTGTACTGTCTCGTGCTTTATATGATTATAATACAGCAATGGTGTTAGAAGCTGTGCAGAGTGTGTCTGTGTTATGTTTATACTTGCAACATGCCTCCTGAAGAATGTTAAACAGTAAACACTCACCTTGAGGTGGAGTTCTGGAAGAGGGTACATTTCAGTGACGGGGAATCAGAAGGGTCACCCTTGTAGGTCCAGTCAACTGATCAGCAAATTCCAGGTCTCAGCATGGGGTGCCAAAGAATCTGCACCCTGAGAAAGCATGCCTTAAAACACTCAAGAAACCAGTGGACAGGTTCTTTTGCAGCAGTGATGTAGGTGACCAGCATTGGAAGCCTCAGAAAGGATCACAAATCCACTCATCTGGACATCAGACTAGGCAGGCCAATCTCCCTGATCACTGAGAAAAGGCCGTTAATATGCCCCGGAACCCCTCTTGGAATGGCCATGGAAGTAGTGCACACCCACAGAGGATTTCATATCAGTAGATTTTTCTTGAAATCCTGATGCATTAGGAAAATAATAAATTGCATGATCCTCAGAGCTTTCAAAGCCACCTGAGATGTATAATGATCACTAAGAATTGTATCACCTGTCACTATATGTAGCCTGTGGATTTGGAGTGAAGGAGAATCAAGTGGTGCCTAGCTGTCTCCCCAACCAGAGCCAAAACCCCAACCCTGTTCAAGGTTTTCCAGAGAGTCAAAGGGAGGTGGCAGTCTGCCTGAGAAGGATAATCAATTGCAGGTTCATCTTTGCTCATGGAAGCAGAGAAGAACATGGAGCCTCGGCTATTAGATGCTTAATTTGTAAACTAACAACAATTCTGGGAACTAGGAGTTTTTTCTATTTTCTCCTCCCAATCGTGGTCTGGCTTCAAGAGTAAATTATAAGTACTATAAATAAAACCATCCCCAAAGATCTCAAATCTCACTGACTGCATCTACAATTTGGCTGAAGTGGTGAGAAGGAGGGAAAGTCAATAAAAAACAAGAATATTAGAAAACAAACAAAAATCTCCCTACCAAAGCAACAAAAACTTCCATTTGCACTAACTACAACTCTGAGCACAAAATATAAAATAAGAGCTGGGGGGGAGGAGATTCTGAACTGCTACATAAAATCATTCTGATTAAGATTATGATTGATTGGGAGTAAAAGACTCAGGCTGTGTCTACACTGGGCCACTTATTCCAGAAAAGCAGCCGCTTTTCCGGAATAAGCTGTGAGCTGTCTACACTGGCCCCTTGAATTTCCGGAAAAGCACTGACGATCTACTGTAAGAAATCAGCTGCTTTTCCGGAAAAACTATGCTGCTCCCGCTCGGGCAAAAGTCCTTTTTCCGGAAAACTGTTCCGGAAAAGGGCCAGTGTAGACAGCCCAGCAGTCTTTTCCGCAAAAAAGCCCCGATCGCGAAAATGACTATCGGGCTTTTTCCGAAAGCAGCGTCTACATTGGCCACGGGCGCTTTTCGGAAAAGGGCTTTTCGGAAAAGCATCCTGCCAATGTAGACGCTCTTTTTCCGGAAATACTTATAACGGAAAACTGTTCCGTTTTAAGCATTTCCGGAAAATCATGCCAGTGTAGACACAGCCACAGTGTCTTGCTCAATAAGCTATTCAAATATAATGTATCGTTAGAACAATCCGAAAAAAAATTCCCTTGTCCGAGATGAAAATGATGGAAACATTTGCGTTGTAAATGGTTTTTCCTGAAGTTTAATACTCAGTTGTAAAAAACACCTCCTTAAATTGAAACTGCACGGGTTCAGCTAATCCCTTTAGGTTTTCTTTCTTTTTTTTTTTTTTTTAAATGTCTACAGCCGCGCTCAGATTTTCCCTTGTAATGCTTTTTGGCACACCCATGCGCATTAATGTCCTGTCTTTTCATACTACAGGACCGCCAGCACATACTGCAGCAGAGAGCAATGCTGTAGCACTTGGAAGACACAGAAAGCATTTCACACTTCAACACTTTTCCAGGAACCTGAGAGTGCAACATCTGCAAGGCATACTACACACCATGACTGGTGTGACGAACTGCTGAGCAGAGAGGCAGAGTCTACACAGGAAACCAGTGAAGGGACATCAGCTGCACTCAAAGGCTTATTTCCCTGCTTTTCCTCTTCAGTGCCTCTCAGAGTTTTCTCCTTATGACTGTAAAATACACACACACACACACACACACACACACACACACACACACACACACACACACACACACACCACCTTACAGCCATGGTTGTCACCATGGATCGGGGATTCCTGAAACATGTAACCCACAAGGCCTTGCACCGATGCTAACAGTAGGGACTCCCAGGTAGTTTCCCCAGGCACTGGAAGCTGGAATTACAAGAACTGGCTGAATGACAACACAATGTCCACAGTGGGGAGAAATGTTTGTACACTGGGGACTGGTAGTAACAGATAGGAATGTGCATGGGTAACCGGTTACCCGGTAAACATCACCCTTAACCAGTGAAGCGTATTGGGTACCAGTTTACCTGTACCAGGTAGTAGTCCCCTGCCCACAGCAGACTGTTCCAGCTCTGGACTGTTCCACCTATGGTTTAACTGGTTAATTGGTGTTACTAACCAGGATTTCACCTCTCTAAAGCCCCGTATTGCTACCATCCTGCACAATGAACAGCTGAAAAATGCCTGGGGATGGCAGTCATGTGTTGTGTGGCATTGTGCAGACACTGCAAAGCTTAAGATGTCTCAACCGACAGTTTATAGAAATGCTTTTTCATCGGACATACACAAGGATGCTGGGGTTTCAGTTCCCCTCCAGCAATGCTGTAATGTGAATATATAAAATTCAGACAGTACATAGAAAGGTTTCAAATATCATCCACATGAAAAGCATTATATACAATCTTACCAGTTCCTTGCTCAGAGCCTCCTCATAGGAATCATTGCAAGGACCCGGGGAACAAGGTGCACAAGGATAGTGAACGCTTAAAAAGTGCCTGCTACCTACTGAATGAAGCAAATCCAGATTTCCCCCTTTGCACTCTACAGACCTGTTTTATCAAAGCATCAATTCCACTTTACAAATGTTTTCATGGTGTGCTTGCAAGAGTACATACCGTTCTGCTGCTCAAAAGGAGAGATGTGCCACAGCTCCCTATCTGAATAGCACATTCAATATTGATCATGCTGTGAAATTATAAACATACCCGGAGTCCCAGTCCAAACCAATTCATTCCACTTTTTTATTTGAAAGCAACATGCATTAGCTGTTTCTTGGCCAGTTTTCAAACAAAACCTATTTCTGAAGGGGGACAATTAAAAACTAGTACAAATGCTGCCAAAAAGAAAAAGAAAAGAAAACAAAACCTAGCACCGGAATGTCAACACTTTCCCCAAGCAGACAGCTTATGTCCTGCAGATCTTTGCCTGCTCAGACATATGGAAAAAGTTTTGTTAAATGTAACTCTCTACATGCCACCTGCCAGCAATAAAGTATTTGATACTGGTAACAGATCCTGAACAGCCAGACGACGACTTCTCAAATTCTTAGAGTTACTTTCAGAGATTTTATGGCTACTTTCCTCCTCAATATATTTGCATGCCTCAAGAAAATTCATGTACTATACATTACATTTGTTAGAAGACCTCAGCTTTCTTTAGATGACAAACAGTCACGGGAATAAATACATACAAGAATATATTAGACAGGATGAAATTATTTATTTGTGTGTTAATTTCAAATCTCAAACTGTTATCCTTCTGAAAATATTATTGCTCCCAACCACAGTAGAAATGTAGGTCCTCTGTACTAGGGCGATTTCAACACATTTAAACAAAATTTGAAATTTATTTTTAAGCTGCTTTTAGAGTCTAAAAACAGATGCAATTAATTTAGAAAAATCTTCAGTGCTGTCAGAGGTCCAAAGTCCTCTCTATCCAAAGAGCAGGTCCAATCCACGTTACGGTATATTTGCCACCCATTCAGTTTTCATCCGGACACTAGGGATTTTGGTTTGTATGGCCAGATACCATTTGACAAGTCCTGATGTCCCTGTTTTTCTTTTTTTTATTGGGGGTGTGGGAGGGGAGGCAGAGCAGAGGCAGAACCTTAAGTGTCTGATTACCGGCCATTAGAAAAGTGGTAACTCTAGACTGCAGTAATGCAAGATTCTGTTTGCACTGCCTCAACCATGCTCTAGAAAACAGTGGCCTCAGAGAGCATAGTTCAACCTCTGTGGCCAGTTCAGCCCTGGACAGCTCTCCTGGGAGTGCCAGTAAGGACAGAGATTAGACTCAACCACGCTGGTGGATTTTGTTGAGTGTGACACATTAAGAAAAAGGAATGACACCCATTTCTTTCACATGAGCTAATGAACAGCTGCCAGATGATAGTTTAGTTTTGGTCACTACTGTCACCCTTGGCTGTAATGGAACTGTTGGCGCTAGAAGTAAAAAAATACTACCAGTTCTCCAACCCCCAGAAACTCCATTTAGCTATGTGGCCAGTATTGTTTATGTCCACAATATTCCAGAAGGGAAAATGATAGTATAACTGGCAAAACTTGGACTAATTATATTACTTTAAACTTACACAGCATTTTACGTTTTCAGAGCACTGTATAAGTACGAATTAATAAACCACAAAATAGCTACTGCATTAAATGAATGCCTACATCTGGCTCACTGCTTCTATGACCAAATGTCCATATGCAGCAAGCCAATCTTATTACTTAGGCTGTTAGTTAAGTTTACCCTTATTTCTCACTTGAGCAGTAGCGAATGCTAGAATTAAAGTTACATACAACATTCCATCATAGCACCCCTATTCTGTCTGGTCATAAAACCAACATCTCATCCGTTTGAGCCCGTAACATCTCATTTTTTGCCTCAATCCAAAAGTAAAGTTTTGTGAAAGACTCCGGATACTCTCTATTATTCTGTATTTTTTTTTTTTTTTTTGGGAAACAACCCAAAAAGTTGGCTATTTTGCTTGCCTAAAAATCAGAAACCGCTGAAGAAAGCAAGCACCTCAAAACTTAACTACTTCTCTACTTCTCCATAAGGAAGCTTCTCTTGGTTTTTGTTTGCTTGTTTTTTGAAGGGGTGTTCAGATGACATGCATCTAGGAAAAGAATGTCATTTCTGAGCATGCCCAGTAGTATCCGCCAAGATTTTAGTAGTGCATAATGAAGTCCCTTCACTTTTAGGTCACATTTAGAGGGAAGGAGAGAGTATTCTCCCTGCTTCGCCTGATCAAAGACCCCCAAAAGAGATAAGCACTAATGCTTGGATAATAGGCACAAATAAGTTGTACTTAAGCAAACAGAGAAAAAAAATCTTAAAACAACTTAGTTGGGTACTAAAGAATATCAGAGATGGGCAGTTTTCATTCTCACATTTTGAAGTTCTTCTGAAATTTGGTACATCTTGCAATTTTCTGAAAAGTCTAAGTATTCATTTTAAAAACATCTTTTTTCATTGTGAAAATACAGATTTTAAAATCTGCTAATCAGTGTTCCCTGTAAGCTGTGTGCTTGTGCGGCCATTCAGGAGAGGTTCAAATTAGGGATGTGAAAACCTCCTACAATAGTTAGCCAGTTAAATGATTTGTTTAACCAGTTAGCCACCAGCCCACGGGCAGCAGCCCCCACTCAGGGGTGGTGGGGAGCAGCCCGCAAGGCCAGTTGGCTGGTTACCCTGTAAGCAGGCCAATAAGCTGCATGCTTACTGGATAACATCCTATATCTAGTCCAGTTCTATGCACTCACAGCAGACTGATGTATTATTAGATATTCCTCCTCATTTTATTCATTGACAGAATCACATGCATCTTAAAATGTTTTTGTGCTCTGCTAACTGCCTGCATTCTCTAAAAATACAAATTTCACAAATGGTAGGCAGATTCCTTTTGGTAAATAATAATTCAAGGTGATCTCAATCTCAACTTTTCAAAGTAACACTTTTTTTAGCAATACAAAGCTACAAATTAAGTTGATTTGACAGTATTGTGGCTTTTTACATGTGTTCATCTTCGGCAGTTTCAAATAATTCATGTCCTGTAAAAATATTCTAAAGGTACTGAATTTCATGCAAGATTGCTAAATAAAAACCTAGTTATTGTATGAGTTTATCAAAACTCTCAATAGAATGTCACAGTGAAACAAATATCTTCTGAAAATTCTGTCACTAAAGGGAAAAATGACCTAAGTGCATTTCTTCTCGACATCAAATGCACAGCACAACAAAAATGAATGTACAAAGGGAGCAAAACTTATGAAGATAGCTGTGTATCTGCCATCATATATGGTACTAGTTTACTTTTAAAACACATTATCGTGTAAAGAAAAAATTGCAATATCTAATGTAGAAACTTATCCGAGTCCATACATGAATTCATGTCCAGTTTTATTATAGTACCTACTTTGGTAGAAGATACTTTAGCATACAAGTTAATCAACTCCCAATTCTTCCCAGGTGAAAGTTGTATGCTCCAACTTATTTATGAAGCAGAGGCCCGAGGAGTACGTTGGTATGAATTATTGAACAAGTCCTTTTCTAATAGATTAAGATACAACACTTAATACATGCTTGGGCAATCAGGGACATTACTTACAACTGCATTAAAATCCTATCACACTCAAGGAATGTCATAGTGTAGCAGCTGTACAATGTGCTACTGCCCAGGAGATCACACCATTTCAGATTGACTTAGTTCCTTACTGAGTCAATAGGAACTGGGAACACCAAGAAGGTAGCAAGAGCTCACCCTGGCTTATTCAAAAACACTGCTGAGCTTCAGGCAGTGCGAAGTCTAGTCCAGGCATCTCCAAAACATGGTGAGTATACCCTGGGGATATGCAAGACACCTCTGGGGAGTGTGCAGGAGAACTGTGTACCAGTGGGTTTTATTAATTATTGTAGCTACTGCATTTTCAAGTTGGCTCAGACAAAGCTTTACAACTCAGTGGGAATTTGTTATATAAAATATGGGTGTTAATTTACTTCAAAATGTTACAATGAGAACACAGAAGCAGAGAGAGGTTGACATGCAGAGCCCTCACCTCCAATCACTGCACAGCATGTGTTCCGTTACACAGCAACTGTCCAGTCTACTGAGCTCAGAAATTAGTCTGGGTTTGTGTTTCGGTTGTGTGTTACCCTACAAGTATATCTGCACGTAACAGGGAAATACGGACAGATGGCTCAAGACAGGTAATGTTAAGAACGATGCAAAAAGGATCAGTGATGAGAAGCATAAGGGTACACAGGCAGCTGGTATATCTCGGGTATATGCAGCAAGAAATATTTAGGAAACTCTGGCCTAGCCTACACGTGCTGTATGGAGGGTGACCACACCACAGAACCCAAGAAAGAAGAAAACATTTTGAATAGGAACATGCCCCTCACACACAAAATAAAGCATAAAATAAGGCGGCTGAATGGCAACATGATGGCACATGAAGAAAGTCATACACATTTTCAGATAAAGGCACCTTAAAGATACAATGAAATCTCATTTAGATACTCTGTTAATGGCCTTTTTTACAAACTTAAGTGTTGAGTTTTCATTCTGTTAAAAGTCAGTGTTTGAAAGCTGGGTCTTTGGAGTCTATAACAAACAATTCAGAACCCTGATTCTGTAAACTTTACAATGAGTGATCCTATCAAAGCCAGTGGGACTACTTGCATGAAATGTAAAATCTGGCCCCAGGTGAGTACACAATAAACAGTTCAGTACTGAACATAAACAGTCTTACCTCAGTCAGTGCATGCAGCTGACCTTGATGTACACAGACACCCATAAACCTGTAAAACATAGAAAAGATTTTTAAATATATAAGGACAACAGAAGTAAAAAGAAGAGAGATGGTTCAATATTCTAGCATTAGAAACAAGCAACGAGTCTAGTGAAAACTCCGTATCTCAGGTCGAAATATTTAGTGAGGGGCTATGGTACAATATTTTGACTGCCCAGTTCACTAGCGCTCAGAAGAGAAGACTCAACTCAAGCAGAAAATTATGCACTATGGGGTAAATTATCATATTCTCTAAGCCTTCAGGAAAGGTAACTATTTCACCACGGGAAAGGAACAGGGTCAGCATCACAATTTATTACCTTGCTTCCCACTTACTCAGGGAGGGACAGCCAAGTGGAGTAATTGGCTACAAATCAACAGGAATCGTAGGACAAAGGGACCTCAAGAGGTCATCAAGTCCAGTCTCCTGCACTCATGGCAGGACCAAGCACCATTTAGAAGATCTTGAGCATAACTGGAACCAGAATTAACTCCTGAGGGACCCCACTCGTTCTGCCCTTCCAGCATGACTGAACCACTGATAACTCTTGGAATGGTTTTTCAACCAGTTTTGCACACGTCTAATATCAGCTCCATCTAGGTTGGCTTTTCCTAGTTTGGTTATGAGCAGGTCATGCAACAAAGCTTTACTGAAATCAAGAGAGCAAATTACTTCCCCTTCCGTACTGGCTAAGCTGTACTGGCTACTATTGAAAGACGTGGGGGAAAAGAGAAGCATCTTATTCTCCCATATTCTCCTGCACGGTCATATACAGCAAGTGAAAATTTTACTTTGGGTGTAGCAAAATATGAAGATCAGTAGAGCAGAATATAAAATTCAAGGTCTCCCGTTAGAAAGTTCATCAAAGCCTAACTTTTACACATTATATAGACTCTGCAAGTGCACAGTTGATCCCATATCACTGTATTAGGAGGTGCTTCATAATACAACCATTTTTCATTGATATCATTTACTATTTGATCACTTGGGGGGCAAAAACATGTTGAATATTAAGTTGTGTTAATGGCTGCCTGAAAAAGTCTTCCACACTCTTGACCCTACCCCTCTCCCCTCCTCCCCCCGCAAAAAAAGTACAAGCAGAAATGCATTATTTCAGTAAGTGTGACCATTCTGGATATGGCAGAGGAATCTTGTGAAGGTTGATTTGTAGAAATAATGACCTTTTATGTCCTAAAACACTTCTGTATTTAAAAACAAAATGATGCAAGGGACATGTAGTACTAGTTAAGCTAAGCTGCTTTTGAAGAAATGAATGATCCTTACTGTTCTCTTGGCTAACAGCTGACTGGTAAATTATATGCAACACAAGAAAAACAATATAGATAAGGGCCTTTGCATAAGCTGAGCTGTGAAAATCTGTTTTCTGTAACTGGGAGAAAAAAATGAAACTGGTACCATAACATCTTGCACTCTCTACTCTTGCCCCTAAAATATCTTTTCTTTACCATGGATGAAAGTGAAAATATAAATGCTCCATTTCACGTAATGCAAAACTATGGTGATTTCAGAAAGAGACTTTTGGATATCCAGTCTATACAATTGCTGCCTCTCTCTCCAAAGGGTAATTACGTAAAATTAAATCGGTAAACACACCGTTCATATTTAAAAGCCTTTAGGTCAGAAATACATCTGTTCAAGAAGTGACTGACATTATGCAGGTAAACTCCAAAATACACTTGCTTAAACTAAAGCTCAGGGGCAACACAATGCAGAATTACAACCTCACTCACAAAACAAAGTGATACATGGGCCTGACCTTCTGGAACATTTAGATGCCAGATTGCAGGGGCTGTTCACTACTGCACAAGTTCTGAGATCCTAACATTTTATTTTGTCCTTTGTGAAACCGACGACTGATGATCTATTGCTGTTAATAAAGTTTATTATTGCAACATTTTTGCTCAGTTGAAAAGGTTGAGCCTTGTGGCAAGGCAAGTACATACATGAACATTTCAATAAGACCAGGTATCTAAAAGAATCTATACTTTCTTTCAAGACAAAAAAGAAGTGGTGTGCAGTAAGAACATAAATCTGATAGCTTATGCATTACACTGACAAAAGCTGGAATCAAGAGTACCTATTTTAGCTATTTGTATAGTTTGGAAGACAATACAGTACATCTGGCAGTAGCAATTCTATAGTTAAATTTGTAAAACAGCTTCCAAGAGACGCTCACACTAACTCAGACACAAAATCCAGACAACTCTACTTTGTGCCTCAAATTCTCATATTTGTTTAAAATATAGAACTGCCATCGAAGGATCCTCAAGAGAAAAGAATGAATTAAATCCATGAGACATGAAGGTCATTTGGCTTTTTTCTAGTTTACATTTACAATAAACTCTCATGTTAACATAAGATGTTTGTGACACAAGGTTGTTCTTTGTGGAAGGGAATGGTGAAGGCCATAGAAGAAAAATAACTGACCAAAAAGCAGGTAGAATTCAAAAATTTCAATGATGTTAGCTTGTTCTAGTGGAATTTGTAAATTTTGTCAGCTAAGTAGCTTGGTCCATACAAAGTCTCTGTATGAATCCGCAAATTATTTCAGTCCAAATTGTCTTATTTAATGCATCTTTCCACATCCGTTAGAGCAAAAAATAAAGTATTCTAACTTAAGAAAAGTAACCGATAAACACTTCCGGGAAAAACTGCTTTTTTAAAAATACTAAAACCATTAGTAAATGAAATAGCCAATTAATGAGGAAAAGAAGAGTAGTAGAGATTAACAAAAACATATATATAGTATCACGAGCTTTCATGGGCAAAACCCACCATCTCATCTGAGGAAGTGGGTTTTGCCCACAAAAGCTCATGATACTATATTTTATTTTTTATAGTCGCTGAGATGCTACAGGTCTATTCGTTCCCTTTAAAGTTACAGACTAACATGGCTACCCTTCTGAGCCAATTAACAGGTATTCTTGTGACCGCGTCTAGGTTGACGAGGAATAGAACGCAGTAAACATGAAGCACTAAGATACTATTGTGACATCCTGCAGTTTTATTAAAAATAAGACAAAAACTGAGACCAAAAATAGCTAATTGTATCTTTTCATTCAGGAGGCATGAAAGCTAAAATGAGATAAGGCCAATAAGATTTGACAGTGTTTCAGAGAGAAACAAATAGAAAAAGATGCCATGTTCTGCAGCCGAAGTGACTACTCTGAGCACTCAGATACTGCAGGAACAGACAGCCATTTAAACCTTAAGGCAGTATAAAAATCCTAGAAACAAAGAACAAATTTACAATAATGAGACTATTACTTTTCTGTCTGGGAAATACAGGTGTTTCTACCCCTTAAATAGAACTGAAACAACATATGAGCTACTTGCTAGATGACAAATACATTTCTAAAATCCCACACTAATAAAATTGCCATGCAAGCAAAAAAACCCTAAGATTGGTGTTGTTAATATGCTTACAAACAACATAAATTGTATCATTTAAACATTACCAAAGAATCTAATGTCTCTGAAAATCTGGACTGCAGAGTTAAAAGACATAGCTCCACCAATCCAAATTCCTGGATCACCTGCTCCAGTGTGTGCTTCATTAGGCAACAGTGAACATACCAGCTAACGCAAATATTGCTGAAAAATACTTGTGCTGAAGGTAATGTAGGCAGCGGCTATTTAGAACACACATAGGTAGATTTAGACATTCTTGGCCCCAAGTGAGATTCCATTTCTCTGGATAGGAAATAGACATGCTTCCTGAGCCATAAAGGATTATTCCTCATGGCTAGATGCACTGTCATGAGTGCCAAGATGTACTTGTAGGTCAGCAGCTAGCAGATTACACTTCAAGTGTTCCAGAAGAGGCCCTGATCGGCCAGTCATCCAAAAATTATAGAATCAGAGCTGCAAGAGACTTCAGGAGGTCATCAAGTCCAGCCCCTGACCAAGGCAGGACCAATCCCAACTAAATCAACCCAGCCAGGGCTTTGTCAAGCCAAGACTTAAAAACCTCTAGGGATGGAGATTCCATCACAACCCTAGGTAACCCATTCCAGTGCTTCACCACTCTGCTAGTGAAACAGTTTTTCCTAATATCCAACCTAGACCTCTCCCACTGTAACTTGAGACTATTGCTCCTTGTTCTGCCGCCATCAGCCACCACTGAGACCAGCCTCTCTCCAGCCTCTTTGGAACCTCCCTTCAGGAAGTTGAAGGCTGCTATCAAATCTCCCCTCACTCTTCTCTTCTGCAGACTAAACAAACCCAAATCCCTTAGTCTCTCCTCATAGGTCATGCGCTCCAGCCCCTTAATCATTTTGGTCACCCTTTGCTGGACCCTCTCCAATGTGTCCACATTCTTTCTATAGTGGGGGGGCCAGTACTGGACACAATACTCCAGATATCAGAGGGGTAGCCATGTTAGTCTGAATCTGCAAAAGCGGCGAAGAGTCCTGTGGCACCTTATAGACTAACCGAAGTGTAGGAGCATAAGCTTTCGTGGGCAAAGACCCACTTCGTCAGATGCATGATGAATACTCCAGATGTGGCCTCACTAGAGCCAAATAAAGGGGAATAATCACTTCTCTGGATCTGCTGGCAATGCTCCTCCTAATGCATCCTAATATGCCATTAGCCCTCTTGGCTACAAGGGCACACTGTGGACTCCTATCCAGCTTCTCATCCACTGTAATCCCCAGGTCCTTTTCTGCAGAACTGATACTTAGCCATTCGGTCCCCAGCCTGTAACAATGCTTGGGATTCTTCCGACCCAAGTGCAGGACTCTACACTTGTCCTTCTTGAACCTCATCAGATTTCTTTTGGCCCAATCCTCTAATCTGTCCGACCCTATCCCTGCCCTCCAGCGTATCTACCTCTCCCCCTAGCTTAGTGTCATCTGCAAACTTGCTGAGGGTGCAGTCCATCCCCTCATACAGGTTATTAATAAAGATGTTGAACAAAACTGGTCCTAAAACAGATCCTTGGGACACTCTGCTAGAAACTGACCGCCAACCTAACATCGAGCCGTTGATCATTACCCACTGGGCCCGACAGTCTAGCCAGCTTTCTATCCATCTTACAGTCCATGTATCCAATCCATACTCCCTTAACTTGCTGGCAAGAATATTGTGGGAGACCATATCAAAAGCTTTGCTAAAGTCAAGGTATATCACATCCACTGACTTTCCCATATCCACAGAGCCAGTTACCTCATCCTAGAAGCTAATCAGATTGGTCAGGCATGACTTGCCCTTCGTGAATCCATGTTGACTATTCCTGATCACTTTTCCCCTCTTCCAAGCGCCTCAAAATGGATTCCTTGAGGATCCCCTCCATGATTTTTCCGGGGACTGAGGTAAGGCTGACTGGTCTGTAGTTCCCTGGATTGTCCTTTTTCCCTTTTTTAAAGATGGGCACTACATTTGCCTTTTTCCAATCATCCGGGATCTCTCCCGATCTCCACGAGTTTTCAAAGATAATGGCCAAAGGCTCCGCAATGACATTTGCCAACTCCCCTCAGTACCCTCAGATGCATTAAATCTGGACCCATGGATTTGTGTATGTTTAGCTTTTGTAAATAGTTCATAACTTGTTCTTTCCCCACCAAGGGCTGTCCACCTCCTTCCCATACTGCGTTGCCTAGTGCATTTGTCTGGGAGCGGACCTTGTCCGTGAAGACAGAGACAAAGAAAGCATTGAGTACTTCAGCTTTTCCCACATCATCGGTCACTAGGTTACCTCCCTCTTCCGGTAAGGGCCCCACGCCCTCTCTGATCACCCTCTTATTGCTAACATGCCTGTAGAAGCCTTTCTTGTTACCCTTCACATCCCTTGCTAGCTGCAATTCCAGTTGTGCTTTCACCTTCCTGATAACTCCCCTGCATTCTCGAGCAATATTTATACTCCTCCCTAGTCATCTGTCCAAGTTTCCACTTCTTGTAAGTTTCCTTTTTGTGTTTAAGCTCACCGAGGATTTCCCCAGTAAGCCAATCTGGTCAACCGCCAAATACTAGCAATTTTTAACAAATACATTTCTATAGAGGGGAAAATGGAAGCATTTGTAATGGAAAATTACTACTAACACTAATAGGCACCGACTCCATGGGCGCTGCAGGGTTGGAACACCCAATCAGCTGGCGATAAGCAGTCCCCGGCAGTCAAGTTCCTTGCCTTTCCTCCCCCAGCACCAGCCCTATTGATCAAGTCCTCCCTTTCCCTCCCAGTCCTCCCGCCTACCACAAAAAGCTGTTTTGCAGCATGCAGGGGGAGGAGGAGGAGTGGGGATGGGCATGTTCAGGGGAGGAGGTGAGGGTGGGACGAGGCAGTGCAGGGGAGCAGGGCTTGCAGGCAGACTCAAGCACCCCAACGCTAGAGGAGAAGTCGGCATCTTTGCTAAAACTTGGAGATAGGATTCCTTCATATTTTCAACCTCTGGGAAATCCTTTCAACGCACCCTACCAGTCTAATGCAGCATCTTCTATGGAAGGCCCTGACAGACAGAGTCAGCCATGCTGGACCAAGAGTAATTGGTGAAAAAAAACCAAAGACTGTGCCTTGCAAGATTGAAAACACATATCTGAAAGTCTAAAATTTACTTTGACTTGCTTGTAACCATTTCTCACTATTTCTTTTACTTGATATCACCAAGCCTATGTCCTGTTAAACTTGTTTTATTTTAACCTACACCAAGCCAGTGCTGTGTTTAAATTGTTGACTCAAAATATTGTAAGTTAGCTGCTGGTTGCGGTCTCATTAAAGCAGCAAGCTAATCTCATTGTTTCTCTGAGGGGTACAGGAGAGGACTGGACACTTCAAGGAAGGCAGTTTTGAGGGAAGTTCAGGACTGGGGCCATATAAGGGTCACTTGGCTAGCAGTAACCAAGACTGGCAGAGACCAGAGTGTGGCTGTGGTGTAACCAACAGGCTGCTGGAATCAGAATTACAGCAGAGACACTCAGTGCATGTCTGTACGCTTATTGGGAATGTCCAGATAAGGGAGCTACAGTAGCAGAGCTTTGGCACCCAGGATAACAGGTCAGGAGATGACAACTCTAACTGGTCTGTATTGCATCCCAAAATGTGACAATGGACACAGGGAATGGCTTAATTAAATCTGTACTAAAATGTTCCATACTTAATTGTGTTACACAACCTTAAATAAAATGCATTTTGATATATTTACACCAGTATGTGCACACGATTTCTAAAATAATTATTTCGAGGAGCCAGGTTATAGGGAAAAAACAAATCATTTTCTGACTCTTATTAACTACAAACCATTGTTCAGCATAAACATACTAAGGGTGATAAAAAAACAATGCCAGCAGTCATCCTTTCATAAAATACTCAAATCACAAATTATTCCACTGATGAGAGGGCTTGACAAGGGACCAACTGCAGCAAAAGAAAACAGACTGATATTATATTTCAAGGATGCTGAATTTGCATGTGTGAGCAGATGAAAAATTTTCCTTCAAGAAATCTCAAATGACACACACACACAGACTTGATTTTAGTTTTATTACATTTGCAGATGGTGGGGTTTAATCAACGAATCAATCTACTTGTATGTTCTCTGCCAAACAGAGCAATATTTCCAAGTGCTCCCATGAGAACATTTAAGACATGAGCTAAGACTTTCTGTGTACAGAACATTTTTTATATAAAATGGTCCCTAAAGTACTTATTAAATAAAGAGGCATTTTTCATGCAAACAGTAGTGATATTAAAGACTGAAATTCAATCGCATACTGAAAATGCACTAATCTAAAAGACAGCACAGGAGTGGAAGGACCTGAGTTAACATACTGCTCCATTAGTGAGTACTTTACAACAGTCAGGGACTGGCTTATCAGGACAAAAGAGCATTGATTTCACAAGGATCAGAGTCCTGCGGATTGCCTTGGGCAAGAGCTCCTGGATACAATGCATACGAACAACATAGCACAATGTACAAGAGCAATCTTGAAGGCTTACATTGTTCAAGAGGTGGCTTCAAGTTAAGTTATGGCCCAAAAGATTATGCAAAAATGGCACCTTCTTAGTCAACAGATCTACTCCCAATGTGTGTTCAGAGTCATGCCTGCTGACTTTAATGACAGCTTGCTAGAGTTTCTTGTGAAGACCAGGACTTGAACAGGGTTCCAAAAAGAACTAGATACATTCATGGAGGTTAGGTCCATCAATAGCTATTACCCAAGATGGGTAGGAATGGTGTCCCTAGCCTCTGTTTGTCAGAAGCTGGAAATAGGTGACAGGAGAGGAATCAAGTGAAGATTCCCTGTTCAGTTCATTCCCTGTTTTGTTCATTCACGGAGAAAGTGGCCCCATTTTTTTATTTTTGTGTGTGCACAGAGATAATCCATAGGGTAACACTGGCAATTCCTCATTTTTCTCAAGGGAATATTTGTGTTGCAGACCCCAAGATTTTATTTATAGATTCTTATGTTCAACATGTACATGAGGCCACTAGGGAGGACAGCAAGGCAGCGTGAGCTGCATTAACTCCAAAAGGTGGAGACCCAGTTTTAAACTTTCCACTTCATTTAAGACAGCAGTTGTAGCTGGCTGGCTGAGGGCAGAATTTGGGCAGCGGAGTCTTATAAGGTTGGTGGTGATATGCAAGACAAATAATACAGCTAGGCTACTTATTCCACACCCAGAACAGGAACAACAAATGATCCTAAAAGTCTTGGATAAGGACAGCAACAGAGATTAATACAAAATAAGTCCTGGGAAACAAAAACTAGAACATCCTGAAACTAGTGTGCCTAAATACTACTTTGGAATAAGGAGGAGGAAAAAACCACACAGGCAAAAGATGATGATGGGCAATCTGAAGAAGTGGGTCTTTGCCCACGAAAGCTTATGCTCCAATACACCTGTTAGTCTAGAAGGTGCCACAGGACTCCTTGTCGCTTTTGCAGATCCAGATTAACACGGCTACCCCTCTGATGATGGGCAAGTAAACTACATGCTTAGCAACAAACACACACACACACACACACACACACACACACACACACACACACACCCTAAATAAATCCCCATAATACCATGAATTGAAGAAATCCATCAAGTGTTTTGAGACGCACTCGGGTCAGATCCCCAAAGCTGTCAGCGCTTGTGGATTAGGAGAAAGAAACTAGGCAGGAATTTCCAGCAATAAGGATAAGGCAATACAGACAGCAGACAAGCGAAAGCAGAATTTCAACTAAATGAAGCTAATTAAATACTTTAGTGATGACAGTGATTCAATTAATAAAAATACAAGTAACTTTTATATTAGAATATTGAAGTTAAGTGTGGGTTAACAGGAATGTTCATGAAAAGAAGCCATCTAATTTAGTGTCAGACACGTGATGCATCAACAAACATCAATGAGATAAAGAGGTTCCTGGCTACTATCTACACCAGAAAGACAGAGATAAAATTTTGCAAACCACATCCTAGGAGAAGGATCCTCCCTACCACATAAAAACGGTTTCAGTCTGCAGAATACAAGAAATGGTGCCAACTGGTGATGTCCACATCAGAGTTTTGAAACCACTGCCATAAAACAATTGCTTTTTACAGCTGATCAGAGCTTATAAGAGACGAGGTGGCTTATATTTACTGATTATGTAAGACCAGAGTTCACCTCAGTCAAGTGAAGAATATGCATTAGTCAAACATTGACCACAGCACAACGAATATCACGAGAGAGAACAACTTCTCTAGAAATGACAAAGGAAGAGAATTTTAGAGGACAGATTTTTAAGTGATGACAAAAAGTGTTAAAATCCCTGGAATGGAAAAGTTACATATTAAGAAAGAACAGCTCTCTTTTTATCCAAATAGATGAATTCCAGAAAACCCTTCAACATACGTATAGTATAACGGTCTCAGAGGGCTAGTCTGTAACTTTAAAAACAATGAGTAGACCTGTCTCCAAGGTGCCACAGGACTACCTGTTTTTATACTATTAGAGAACATTCTCTTAATGAGAGGATCAATACCTGATAGTGCTCCAGGTTCCTGTTAGCGAAGACTTATGCATATCTTTCCCCTCTCAACACTATCCATTGCAAAAGCAAATGCATATCAGATATAAACACAAACAAAAAAGGTTTCATGAACACAGTTAACAGCTTGTAGTGTAGGCTCTTTTCTTACAACAATGAATTAGAGGCACAGATGACGTAAAGTCCTCAGTTCAAAAATATATAAGGCCATGTCCACATTAAGAAAATTTTTGAAATTACCAAATGTGACTTGACTTAACTCCCGATTTAACAAATTCAAACTTGCGTGTCCTCACTAAGGGGAAGCACTGAAATTAGTCCGAGGCAAACTGTTAATGTGGATGTGCAACCCTGGACTCAGAGCCCCAGGAAGGACTCTGGGGAAATGTGGGAAGCCTCCTGGAAGCCAATTAGTTTGAATTAGAAGCACTGGAGCACCCACGCTAACATTACTTCAGATTTACAAGTTCGAAATCAGCATTACTCTTCATGAAAAGCAGGAGTACAGAGTTTGAATTCCACATCGCTTACTAATTCAAACTTGAGGGGGTTATTTCTGACAAAGGTCCTGGTGTAGACCAGGGCTAACTGAAACAGAATAAAGTAAAATATACATGGATAAACAGGGAAACACTTCATGTTATTAGCTGGGGTACAGAAAGGGGCAACTTTAAGAGGTGGAAATCCTGCTGCAGCCATCCTAAAGAGACTGAAATATGCACTATGCCAGGTAGAGCTCAATTCTGAAATACAACTGAAGAGGACAAACAAAATCTCAATAACCTAAAATAGAAAGAAGCAATAATCAGCATGGAGTGTGAGAGATTGAAAAACTGGCAAAGTGAAATACAATTTTAACACTGTACACAGTGAAGAAAATCCTATTTCAGGAGGTGCTTTTCAACAGGGAAGACAAAGATCAGCAATTTTAAAATACAATGAAGTTTCCCTAAAGAAGAAGCCTCAAATCAAGCAATTTGGAAAACAAGTGAATTATACTCTGAAAAAGTGAACACATGCAAGGAACAGGTGAGCCAAGTAACAAGGGGTCTATTTACATCATCAGAGTTGTATTTCCTTACCTAAGGTGAGTAAGAGGAAACAAAGATTGATTGTCAGCCCTGCAGAACCACTAGGAGAGCAAACAGATTATATCTTTGGATTCACATATAATCAATAGAATTACTGCTCCATTTCAGGGGCATCTGTGCTATTCCACTGTCTTCAAATCATTCATAAATTCATAGAGCTTAAGGCCAGAAGGCAACATCACATAATCTAGTCAGAAGTCTTATATCACAGGACAATACATTTCATCCAGTTACCCCTGTATTAGGCCAAATAACTTGTGCTCTCATGGATCCCTGCAACCCCACTAAAAGCAGCAAGGCTACTTGGAGATGTAACTGAACGCAGCATTTGGCCGATAGATTCTCTATTACTGGTGATGATGCACACGCCAAAAAAAGAAACAGGTTGACTGAGAAAGTCTGTAAGACTGCTTTCTGTATCAAGTTTGCAAAACAAGATGAGTGTTCGGAGATACTTTGTTTTACTGTTGGCGTCTCTTCCAAATAGTATTCCAGTGGAGCACAATCGGCTACCCAGGAGACATCATCATGCCACACATTTCAGAATGAAAAGTAGTGAGGAATATTCTTTATACCAGTTATTGTTCCTAAACAAATGCAAGCTGCCCACATGATGCCACTAAAAAAATTAAAAGGCGTACACAACAATGGAAATGCTGGGAATTAGATCTGTGAGCCCTACTCCGGTAAAGGGAAAACCAACAGAATCAATTAAGAAAAGATTGGTACAACACTTAGATAAGTATAATCTGGTATGGTCAAAGCAGCATGGTTACTGTAAGAAAAAATTGTGCCTCTCCCAACTGTTACTTGGAAAAAATAGTAAAATAGATGGACTTCAACTGGTGGGGTACTTCATGTGGATTTTCAAACACTTCTGATAAGGATCCTTATAAATTACTACTTAGGAAAACAAAAGAGATAAAAGTATACTGCCTTGCATTAATAACTGCTTAAGAGTTGTTCCAGCAAACAGGAAAGTCAGCAGCGAGTATATTCCAGGGATTGATACTGGGACTTGAATTATTTAAAAATATGGAGGAAGAGCAAACTCATTTCCATTTAGTAAATATTGCCTAACCAACCATTCGGGTGAATTTTGCACATTAATGGTTCAATAAATTAACATAATGTAATCCACATTGGTAACATGAGTCTATACTTCATACAAACACTGACTGGCTCCAATGCTGATGGACTTCCCAAGGAAAAACTTCAGTATCATCATATAGCTCAGTCAGGATGTCTGCCGATTGTGCAGCAGGCAGAGAGGAAAAAAAAAAGTTGACCTGGGTACACTGTATAGAGGATAATCATCACAACATTAGATTCTAATAATGTTATTCTAAACCAGTGCCTGTTGCTTGCCACCTAACTTTCAGGAAAGTATGGCGCGCGCGCGCGCGCACACACACACGAAACAAAGAGTATGTGTAGAAGTATTTGAAAATGAGCTATGACAAGCTATTGGAAAAATCAGCCTTTAAAAAAGACAAGTATTAATCAGAGCGGTCTAATTTAATTGAAGTTTCTAGTCTTTGATCCTTCTTATCTTGATTTTGTATTTGTGAGACAAGGGACCACTCAAAATTAATGGGCAATAAATTTAATAGATCAGAAGAAATACAAGTAGTTAACCTGTAAAATTCACCCACCCCCCATAGGTAGTTATCAAAATAGTGAAGCTATATTATTATTATGTGGTCGTTCACAATAGTAAGTATAAAAAAAAAAAAAAATCAAACCTCTTTCTTCATATCAGTTGATTATAGGGACAATTAAGCTATGAAGACTTCCATGTTCCTCAAGAAATAGTTATTGCTTATTATTGGATGCAAAATGCCAAACTAGGTAGGCAATATGCTCTAGAATGAAAAATCCTATTTTAAAAATTAAAGGCGCGCCATCTTTTGGAGCCAATAAAGATCCAGATATATACAAAACCCTTTAAAAAAAGGCAAATGGAAGCCCTCCCTTGCCCTCTTACTACTCAGAAGAAAAAAGCAGTACCTTAAGATGTTTGGATGAAAGAGCCTGTTCATGAGTTGGATCTCTTTCAGCATGTTTGCTCGGTTACTACTCAGCATGTTCATCTTCAAAGCCATCACCTGGTCTGAAGTTTTGTGTCTCACCTACAGAACAAAAGCAAAATGAGTGCATGACATTTTAATGACAGGAAATGTAAAGTCATGGAGCCATTAAAAGAGTAGCATAAAAGCAAGCCCTTTGTGTCTGAAACGTCTCTAGCGTAGGATATGGCTTTCCATTACCAGAGTGCTGGAATACCTCCCAAGTATTTTAAAGTCACCATTTCTCCCTCTTCTGTTACTATCTGTAGGAGAAAAAGCTTGGTAAGTTCAGAGGATTTGCTTACTTTTTCATATTTGTATGAACAAGTGTAAAGAAACTGAAAAAGGTACACTGAAGAACCATTTTTGTTCCAAATATATTTATTTCCATGGTTACTCAGTCTCTTGCTGGAGAGAGTTCCACACTCTAAATCCCATGAAAGCTGTCTGCAATACACAAAAGCCCCTTTCTTCCTCCTCCTCCACCAGGGATGAGTTTCATTGTACCTGTGGGAGGCTGCTGTCATGAGAAATCAGGGTGCTTGATACAGAGGTGATCTGGAAGGTAGCTTGAGCCAACCCTACAGAGGTCTTTGGACATTAGGACAAAGACCCTGAGAGGGACTCTTCATTTATATTATAAAGCAGCTCCATCTTGTTACAAGAGTTCCTCTTCACAAGTACCCCCCTCCCCACCCACCTCCGATTTTGGCTCCATTCCCACATCTAATTAACAGAAGTTTTGAAAAAGGTTAAGCTTTTCCTTTTTTTTTGCACAACACACAAAATCCTTAGCCAAACAGACATGGGAGTGGAAAAGCATAATTAGCCATGTATTTCTTCCTGGCACACCCCAAAAAAGCTATTACCAAGCAATAAATAAATTAGCCTTTATAATTTATATCATCAAATTCCAAAACCATTGCTCATTTGCTAATATTGGCACACTGTCGAGGTAAAAATCTTGAGTTGTAACAAATGTCTACCTATGTCACTACACAGCAGATATTAAGAGTAAATGACGACAAATATATTGAGATTGTTAGCATTTATGCTTCTACTTTTCACATCTCTCTCTCAGGTTGGGCAATGAAAATCAGTTTCACTTTCAAATACTTAATGTTGCAGCAAATGTTTAGTTTTCAACAACTGTAGGGGAATGTTTGCTTAAGTACTGCTTGCATTGAAATTAAAATCAGTTGTGAAATATTTCTATTGGTTTCAGACTTAATTATAACTTGGTTTTATACAATTAATTTTAAGGCAAATATAAATTGACAAAGCCCATTTAGATAAATCCTGCTCGATTTCTCTACGATTTTTGGAGGACCATTCAGTTTATCCACTATTTATATAAAATAAGATTTTAGGAAGTTATATTATATTTATTAATTCACATCAGAACTTCTGCTCTCATAACCAAACAGTTCACCAATCTTAAGTTTCACAACACACTTTAGCTAGTTTAAATACTTTTATAAAAAGGTCATCAATAACCAATAACCCCAGTTCTGTTACTTTCCTTAATTTTGATGCCCTAAAGAATACTCTCATTCATTCTGCTATAATTTTTCCTTGAAGCAATGCAAACAAAACTGGACACTGCTTCAAAAGCAGTCTAATCAATGCTTTATAAATAGCATAAAACTCTAGGCCTTCAATAACACCCTCCACTTATCATCATATATGCTGTTAGGCTTTACAGCCATTATACGCTTGACCAAGAAACCCCCAAAACTCTCTTTCCTATACAGCATTAACTAGTTCAGTGCCATTTAACTACAAGCTGGTTTGGACAGGATTTCTAGCCAAGCGCATAACTTTAGACTTAGACATACTACATTTCATAATCCACCTCAGTCTGATGACCACATCTATTACGTACCCTGTAAAACAACTACACCCCAGTTTCTGAGTTTCTCCCCCCCCCCCCTTTTGGAATCCTTTAAGTTTAGTGGTTTTACTTGTTGAAGCTTGGGGAGTGTTTTGGTGTAGGGTTTTCATCATAGTTTTAAAAAGGAGTGCGCTAATTAAAACACAAAGCCCTGCAGAATCCTCTCCTACAACCCAGCACAAAAGACAATAGACCTTTATTGTCAATTCTCTGCTTTCAATTCACTGAAAAATTCCTCACCTATTTAAATATGGGTTGGGCAACTGTTTACTAACCATTTATAAAATAATCCATTATGTAGAAGCTTTCTGAAAAACCCAAACATTAAAGTGATTGCTTCCACTCTATGTAGACCTATAGGGTTTATTTAGAAAATAATTTAATTTGTCTCACTTGATTTACCTTTCAGAAAGCCAAGCTAATTCACATGATTAACTTGTATTTTTTTACTAGGGATATGAAAGTGTAACCATGTACCTGGTTAACCAATGAGCCTGGGTTAATTGGTTAACCATTACAGTTGCATGCAGGCTCCCAGTACGCACGAGGAGCCAGCTTTTAAGCCAGCTTCCCACATGCGCTAGCTCCCGAGGAGTCGCCTACGCAACTCTGTGTGTAACTGATGAATTTTTCAGCAGTTACACACATTTTAACAACTATTATTTTTACAGTGTACTTTGAAAATAAAATTCTAAATGTCTCAATCAAACGTTGTAGGAAATGTTCTTGGGTTTGTTTTTTTTTCAACCGAGTACTTCTCTAAATAAAGTACATTCACTATTCTCTAGTCATCTAATACTTATCAAGAAGGCTTTTGCTACTAGAAAACAATGGTTAACCACCTCAAGCTATCAATGATTGCTCCTCTTTGATTTCTCATTACACATATCTGGTCTCAAAAATGAAATTTAAGTACCTTTCAATTCTTTTTCCTTTGCTTCCCACTCTGACCCATTTTCCAACCTCACCAGATAGCATAATTTTAGGGAACTTTTCACACACCATATGGATACCTCCTTGCACCTCGCCATATCCAGTGTCTGACCTAGTTATACTGATTCCTCCTCAACAGCCACCAACAGCTCTCTCAAATTACTGTTCCATGTGTCTCCTCCTCTCTCACACAAGCTTAGTTACTGTGCTCTGTCCCCTAAACCTGTGGCCAATATTATTGCCCTTATCTCCCAAAGAGCTTCTCTCCCTCCAATCCTAACTTTAAGCAAGTCCCCATTACATCAATAACTCCTGTTATCCCCCCACCCAAGTACCTTCACCTGATGTCTCACAGTGTCTTGCCTAATGTTGCTGTGTAGACCTACCCTAAGAAACAATTTCAAAATAACTAGCGTTATTTAAAAATAACTTAATCCACATCTACACAGCAGGCAGTTATTTCGAAAGAATATTGAAATACTGTCAAGCTAGAGGACTTCTTACTCCAACTCCTGCAACCCTCATTGTACAAGGAGTAAGGGATGTCGGAGGAAGAGTGCTCTATTTTGAAATAAGTGCCGTGTAGACGCTCCCAATTTCAAATTCAAAATAAGCTACGCAACTGACGTAGCTCAATTTGCGTAGTTTATTTCGAATTAAGTCCTGCTGTATAGACGCACCCTTTGTCTTCTTTCAGATGGCGGGATTCGAGATCTAGGTTCCTCATCTGAGAAGCTCTCTAACTGCCAGGACTCCATCGTTTTTGGGACCATTTCTTTCTAGGAGACTGTCCACACTACTTATCCTCTACACAATCTTGGCCATTAAAGCCCAAAGTGAGGCAAAGGAGTTGAGGGCATGTTTTAATCAGTGCAGTTGCTTTTGAGGAACTATAGGATATCAAACTCGAGTCAGAACACCTTTTGATTATGATGCAAGATCCATATTTTTGAGAATTCCTCCCTGTGATGAGGGCAGCAGAATGATTCAAGAAATAAATAACTGCAGTCTAAACAAGAGGAGCAGAGCGCATGTCTCAGATATGGGCAAACTTCCCTTTACATTTGTACATGCTGTTCAAGTGCATCCCTCACTGAGATTTGGGAAGTATATGTAAACCTTGCTTATTCAATTTTTTTATTGCCTAAAACTCCTTCTAGAATCAAAACCATGGCACCCTCCAATATATGTTTCTGCTGATTTTACAAAATGCCAACTCTACAAATGATAGGTGTCCTCCCAGTATTTCTAGCCACTGAAATTTACTTGTTCATAGATATGTTAGATTATAAATTCTTAAAGCCCAGTAAGTATTCATTCAGCTTGTAAAATAGTGTGTCACTTGGAAGATTTATGGTGCTAAATAAAACTATTAAAATAAATTATGCCAGAAGTTAAGCTGTTGCATCAATCACTAAAGGAATTGGATCAGGTCATGGCCATTTTCACATGGATTATCAGTTATATAACGTCACTACTCCCTAGATTCTGTCAGAGAGAAAGAAATATGCAGAGTGTAATAAACACTGCCAACAAGAACCAGTAAGTATGTATCACTAGGACTCTAGTATGGACTCCAAAGACAAAATTTAGCAGTAAAAAAGCCCATAATTCCAAGAGCAAGAGACTCAACTCAAATTGTTACACGTGTCTATTACAGAAATGTTTGTTTTGGGAGACAAAAATGCACAATTGTGGGCACCTTTTTGTCCCCAGAGACACTCTCTAGTACTACACTAGGAACTAAACCAAAACCCAAGTTTGGCCACTCAAATGTTACTACATAGCTGGTTCTGCAAAGCAGGGAGTTTACAATTATTGTGATATATTCTACACTGAAGGTCAAATAAGTTTTACTCAATATTTCTTTGGCAATCAAACAAAATTTTACAATTAATTCAAAAGCAGTACAATTTCCATTATTTTGTAAATCTATTCATTATATGCTTTAAGAAAAGCCTTCATTTTTCTGTTAATGTTATGTTTGTTTCCACAGTGCATGGTAATTTTAAAACCAGAGCACATAACACAGTAGGTATGGAGTATTTTTAACAATACTTCTCCATCACTAGGTTGTTCTTGGTCAAATTCAGAAAGCAAAGAGACTACTATCTTATTTTGAGAGAAAGCACTCAGTTTGATCAGATGGCTGTTGGTCCAGACTTTGGCATCAGATATAAACAGGCACAGCCTGGGAGGTTAAGGGGAAGAAAGTTGATTTTATATCTACTTCAGCAAAATATTGCTAAATAAAACTGCCCTGGAAGTTCTAGAGGAAACTCAGAGTTAGAAGTGGCAATTGGGTGGGGTGTAGGAATAGAAAAGAAACCAAGGGGGTAAGTTTAATTTTTCATTTTGCTACGTCATGACAAAGCCAAGGCAAGGAAAACATCGGTTTTTAAGTCCTGGCTTGATAAAGCCCTGGCGGGGATGATTTAGTTGGGGTTGGTCCTGCTTTGGGCAGGGAGTTGGACATGATGACTCCTGAGGTCTCTTCCAGCCCTAGGGATTCTATGATTGGGCTGAGTGTCAATTTCCAAATTCTAATGTCAGCTCTGTTGCTAACTCACTGAGTAGCTTTGGGCAAGTCATTTCACCTCTATACTTTACCAAAATGAGGATGATTAATTTACCTACCTGCCTAGGGTGTTGATAACTTTACATTTGTGGAACATTCTGAAGACGTGAATATACAATATCTCCCCACCCAAGTTAAAGCATCTGCTAAATATTCCCTTTATTGTTCTGATTTTTATCAAGTATAGCTAAAATGTTTTTTGCCTCTTATTAATCATATAAACAGCTCAGTTTGTGTGTCAGTACTTTGATAAGAGAACACAAGCTATCCTGTCTCTTATAGGTCATGGCATAAAATCTGGCCGCATATCCACACCATCATCATCTCTCTTCATTGCATAAGTAACTTGCTAATCATGAAGTATCTAAAAATAGTTTAACTTGTTGATTTCCTTTTTAGAATCTGCATGGGGAATGTAAAAAGGAAACATTTTATAAAAAACGTTTTGCTATGAAAGCATTTTCCCCACCTTCCTTTTTACTCATCAAAAACATTTTTTTTTTTTTAATAAAGCTTCTCCTTTCTCTTTCAGCTTGCAGCTAAGTCAAGATCTTGTGTTTAGGACATCAGTCTGCTGCTACAGAAGTAATTGATACAGGGCGTCTTTGCTATAAGTTGCCCCGGTATACAGCTGTTCTGCACTCAAGTCGTTGATGCTTGTAGGAACTGATGCGTTTTAAGTCCTCCCGTTCCCCGCTTTTAAGTCGTGCAAAATACCCCCAATTTATGCAAATGGAAGTCAGCTGCGGAAAAACAATTAAGTTGTTTCGCTATAAGTCCAAGTTTTTTGGAACGTATCTTGGACTTATAGCGAGGACAGACTGTAGCACAAATACAGATAAAGGATTTCACCAGTGCCTCAGATAAGATGGCATATAAGGGAAGAGCATGTAACCGACAGTAGGCCTGATGCATCTAAATTTGCATCTTCCTGAAGGCTTTTCCGTAGTGCCACAATGACATTTAATTTTAAAAAGTTACAAATAAATTACAATTTGATGTTAAGTATTTTATTGGTAAAGCTTCCAAGAAGAAAGTTTGCCTGGCAGATTGACACAATTTAGCTACACATCTCCCAATATCATAAATATCTGAAGTTACAGAACATGCCAATGAACATCTTGGGACAGTATCTTCCAGTGCTCTGTACTGCACACTGGGAACAGAAGGAAATAAAGTGCATTACTACTACCACACTGATGCAGTCAGTCTACATGAGCTCCAATCAATGTCCCCATAACATTCATCTGATGCGTAACATTCTTCTTTCCGGCACACATATACGCCTGTAGACACAATCTGCTGTTTTAGGATGATCAAACATACCAAGAACAGTTTCTATCAGAACCATCTATCCTCTCACACACCTTTACTTGATCTTCAAACACTCATCCACCCGTAAGAATTCCCCCCCCCCACCTCATCGTCTTTACACCCACTGTCAAGGTCAAAGGTAAGTATTTAGGATGGAAAAGGAGTGTGTTGTAATGGTTTTTTGAAATTTTCCTTTCTATACCTGATTTCAGTAAGTAGCACAGAGATAGACAGTCACTAGTCACAAACCATTAAAATTTATCATCTGAGAGGCATCCTATTACCTTGCTGTAGAGTGACAATACAAGAAACACTAAAAATTCCCACAGCCAGCCCAACACAGATCTCAGAAGAACAGAAAGCTAACAGATCATTTTAACCGTGCTTGAAAAGTTGTGAGGTCTAAGATGAAAGAAAAGTATTTTTGTGCTAGACTTGGCACTTGCTTTTCTACTGGGAAACCACACAATGAAGATGACTCTCAATGGCATAGCCCATAGCAAAGGCCCAACTCGCTTCACAAATGTAAAAAAAAAAAAAAAAAATCATATCACTGCACTCAAGTGCAGTCACTATCTAGGTTATCCTGTTTTGACTGATCGTGTAGTATCTGAACACCTTTATCATGTAAGTAAATACCGTATTTATCTGCAAAACGCCAACAATTTATAATAGGAAGTTTTAAAAGGTCAAAAAATTGGAGAAGGTGCCAAGTGGCTAATAACTTTAATATTAATGTGATTAATTGAAGCTGATTTTTTTAAAATCAAGTTTCTCACTGAACATTCTTTAAATAGTGTGTCCTAAATTCTTTTTTAAAGACTGAAATAGTTGTTCTGCTCTCTTCTAGATGTTGAGGAAGGTCTTTTCAGCCAAGAAGGCAACGTGCTAAGCAAAGGGAACAAAACTAAAAAAACCCAAACAAACAAAAAACCAAAAAAAAACCCCAACAATAATTTTGTTTGTTAATTTCCTCCAATCACAGTAATGTTACATCTTACTTATAACAGCAACAGGTACAAAGTTTTCTACACAGAAATGTAATGTTCAAGTTGATATTTTATAAGTTGTTTCAAGACCATCACAAATTTGATTCTCTCTAGTTTCTATGTGGTGGTGGCCTAACATGACAGCGATATCCAAACTCTTCCTAGCCTCTGTTTGCCAGAGGCTGGAAATGTGTGACAGAGGATGGATCACTTGATGATTATCTGTTCTGTTTGTTCATTCACTCTGGGGCTGCTGGCACTGGCTGCTTTCAAAGACCGGATAATAGGCTAGATGGACCTTTCTGACCCAGTATGGCCGTTCTTATGAAAGCACACAGATCGCTAAATACATATCAGTACACTTTCCCTAAGTTTTCATGGCTCACATAATAATCAAGCAGATTTTGTGCCACCATTGTTCTCTCCCCTCAACCTCTGTTGCATTCTGGGAGCACAATCCAGACCAGTAAGTAGTGTCAGCACCTACCCAGTGACCCTTATCTGCCTTAAAACTTTTCTACTGTATCTGCCTAGGACATTCACAGCCAGCAACAAGCAAGCCTAAATCTGTCTGCTGGGCATCGCTGAGTGAGATGCTGACTCCAGCAGCCCGCCTACGGCATAAAAGCCCCATCCTGGCTTCCATGCACTGAGTGTCTGTATCGCTGCAGGCCTAGCACAGCAACTCGGAGCCCAGCATCATATATCCATTACTTAACACACACTGCATACATACATGATGCAAGCATACTAATGATCTACGAGTTATTAGTTTTCCAACAACATATTACATGACACCTTTTAAATAAAGATTATAACCACAGAATTGGAGTACACTAAATCAGACAAGCCAGCTGAAACCTGATACCATTGAACCCCTGACCCTCTCACTCCGAGATGTTCTTAAAGTTTACCCTCCCCCCCAACCTCACCCGCACCCTCAATTCCACTTGGCATACAGTTTCTCCTACGCCTTAGCAGCTCAGTTCTGGGGCACTGTTCCTTCCTGTCTGTCAGAGGTATGTACAGATGATACATAGTGCAAGAAAACATCCCTCTTAAACAAAACAGGCACCTAGAATACCTACCAGTGTGTACCACTGAAGTGTCAAATCAGTGGCAGGTCCTAAATCCCTGCGATTTTCCTTTTGCCATTTTGTTAAAGCCTCTATAGGGGAGGGGCTAGGGTTCATAGCCTAAGAACCTGGCTAAAACAAGAAATTGGGTGAGTGGGTCAAGGTATTAGTGTTACCAGCAAACAAGATGACTCAACCAGCACAGTATGGAAAGCAGTGAGGGTGGGACACAGGAAGGATTCTGTCCGTCTCACAGCAGGGGCAGAAAGAAGGAACTGTAGGAAGGTCAGACTCATTCAGCACTTCATGCTCTTGGGTGTGGGATGAAGGAACATCTAGGCCATGGGCAGAGACTTAATTGCCACTGATGGCCAAAATAATCTAATCTCACATACATGAGCCTCATATGTGGAATCCATGTGGCCAATAACTCAAAGAGCCACCCATGTTTCTGTTCATTTGCAATTTATAAACAGCAGGATTAGTAGAGCTCCTAATAGAATTCTTCAGCTGCTGAAGCTGTTGGTGACCGATGAATGTCATTGTCAAGGAGAAAAATGTGGATGGGAGATCTCCATTGAACATCTAGATGCTACAGAAAGGTCTTGGCAGTTTACAGTAGTATGGAATTCTTTCCTCAAACTTGATAAAACCATTGTCCCAGGATGATGTTATGTGCGGGAAGGTCACAATTTCACGCAATGAGATTTAAAAGCGAAGTGATCATTAATGACCACACAAAGAGCCATGTGCATATTTTATATTTAGTAAGTGTTCTGCCCCCAGCGTCCTGGCCAAAATCCTCTCAATTCCTTCTTAAGTTTCATCTGGATACAGTGAAATATTTCAGCGCCCACCCTGTTTGCATAGTGTTGCAATGTATGTTAACAGTACCTGCATTTCAGCTCTATGTCGTTCATCTATCAGAACACTGAAAGGTATAAAGAAATGCAAAACCCTTATCACTTCAAGGTACATCAGGCACCAAACTGCTTCCTTTTCTCAAGTATCACCTCATGTCAACACGCAAAAACCCTTTGCTTATTCTACAGTTCTCTTTAGAATCATAGAGCTGCAAGAGACCTCAGGAGGTCATCAAGTCCAGCCCCTCACCAAGGCAGGACCAATCCCAACTAAATCAACCCAGCCAGGGCTTTGTCAAGCCAAGACTTAAAAACCTCTAGGGATGGAGATTCCACTACATCCCTAGGGAACCCATCCCAGTGCTTTACCACGCTCCTAGGGAAATAGTTTTTCCTAATATCCAACCTAGACCTCTCCCACTGTAACTTGAGACTATTGCTCCTTGTTCTGCCATCCGTCACTACTGTGAACAGCCTCTCTCCATCCTCTTTGGAACCTCCCTTCAGGAAGTTGAAGGCTGCTATCAAATCTCCCCTCACTCTTCTCTTCTGCAGACTAAACAAACCCAAATCCCTCAGTCTCTCCTCATAGGTCATGCGTTCCAGCCCCCTAATAATTTTGGTCACCCTCCACTGGACACTCTCCAATGCATCCACATCCTTTCTATAGTGGGGAGCCCAGAACTGGACACAATACTCCAAGTGTGGCCTCACCAGAGCCGAATAAAGGGGAATAGTCACTTCTCTGGCTCTGCTGCCAAAGCTCCTCCTAATGTACCCTAATACGCCATTAGCCTTCTTGGGTACAACGGCACACTGTTGACTCATATCCAGCTTCTCATCCACTGTAATCCCCAGGTCCTTTTCTGCAGAACTGATACTTAGCCATTCAGTCCCCAGCCTGTAACAATGCTTGGGATTCTTCCGCCCCAAGTGCAGGACTCTACACTTGTCCTTCTTGAACCTCATCAGATTTCTTTTGGCCCAATCCTCCAATCTGTCCAGGTCACTCTGGACCCTATCCCTGCCCTCCAGCGTATCTACCTCTCCCCCAGCTTAGTGTCATCTGCAAACTTGCTGAGGGTGCAGTCCATCCCCTCATACAGGTTATTAATAAAAATGTTGAACAAAACTGGTCCTAAAACAGATCCTTGGGGTACTCCGCTAGAAACCGACCAGCAACCTGACATTGAGCCATTGATCATTACCCACTGGGCCCGACAGTCTAGCCAGCTTTCTATCCATCTTACAGCCCATGTATCCAATCCATACTCCCTTAACTTGCTGGCAAGAATATTGTGGGAGACCGTATCAAAAGCTTTGCTAAAGTCAAGGTATATCACATCCACTGACTTTCCCATATCCACAGAGCCAGTTACCTCATCCTAGAAGCTAATCAGATTGGTCAGGCATGACTTGCCCTTCGTGAATCCATGTTGACTATTCCTGATCACTTTCCCCTCTCCCAAGTGCCTCAGAATGGATTCCTTCAGGATCCCCTCCATGAATTTTACAGGGACCGAGGTAAAGCTGACTGGTCTGTAGTTCCCTGGATTGTCCTTCTTCCCTTTTTTAAAGATGGGCACTACATTTGCCTTTTTCCAATCACCCGGGATCTCTCCCGATCTCCACGAGTTTTCAAAGATAATGGCCAAAGGCTCCGCAATGACATTTGCCAACTCCCTCAGTACCCTCGGATGCATTAAATCCGGACCCATGGATTTGTGTATGTTTAGCTTTTGTAAATAGTTCCTAACTTGTTCTTTCCCCACCACGGGCTGTCCATCTCTATCCCCTACTGCAGCGTTTCCCGGGCCACGGGAAAAATATACCGGGCCTCAGCGTGGCTGCCGGTAGGGGAGCAGAGCGGGGCGGGCTGGGAGGAGGTGTTGGCGGGGGGAAGGGAGAACCGGCTGCCGGGAAGAAGGGTTGGAGGCAGCGGGGCTGTCCCGCGAAGATCAGGGCAGGCGGGTGGACGGCCGGTGGAAGCAGGGTTAGGGGTAGCAAGGCTGTCCCGTGGAGATCCAGGTGGGTGGGCGGTGGAAGCAGGGCTGGAGGCAGCGGCGCTGTCCCGCGGAGATCCAGGCGGGCGGGCGACAGAAGCAGGGTTGGTGGCAATGGGGCTGTCCCGCGGAGATGGGGGGAGGAGGGGGTGAGCGGGCGGCGGAAGCAGGGTTGGAGGCAGCAGCGTTGTCCCGTGGAGATCCGGGTGGGCGGCGGAAGCAGGGTTGGAGGCAGTGGGAGAACAGGAGGAAGAGGACGGGAGAAGCAGCTGCGGGAAGCAGGGCTGGACAGGGGCAGCTGGGCTGGTTGGGGAGGGTCATTGGGGGAGCAGGGCTGACCGGGGGAGATTGGTGGGAGGCAGGGGGAACTGGCCGCCGGAAGCAGGGCTGGACGGGGGCAGCAGGGCTTGACTGGGAGATCGGGAGGAAAAGGGGGAGAGTGGGACTGACCTGGGCACATGCAGACCCTACAGACCCTGGCAGAGGAGTGAGTCTGCCTGGGGATTCCATTTTGCCCCCCCCCACCACCACCACATACCCTCCCTCAAGTAGTTGTGAACTGCCTGGCAGGTAGACACACTCAGGCAGTGTGAGCACATCTATTATCCAGGCAGTTCGCAGCTAAGGACTGATACACCTAATTATAATAAAACTTACCTAATTAGAAAATACTGGACATTTTATATGTCTGGTAATTTCTCAATTTGTTTCTCAGACAAAACCCTCAAATACCAGATTGTCCGGTACAAAACCGGACACCTGGCAACCCTACCCTTCCTTGCACCCTCCCTCCTAGACAGCTACCCTACCCCCAGTCTGCTCCTGCTCCCACCTCCTGGAGTGCCCATAAGGCACCGGGTCCCCCAAGCCCTGGCCCAGGCTGGGTGGAGAATGCAGCCGAGTGAAAACTGAAAATGTATTCATTTTTCATTCTTTTTTTTATGTGTGTTTATATTTTTGGGCTGCAAAAAACAGTACTGAAAAAAACGCGTTCCAACTAAAGTAAAAAGTTTGGGAAACCCTGATCTAGCCAGCTTTCTAGCCATCTTACAGTCCATTTATCCAATCCATATTCCCTTAACTTACTGGCAAGAATATCGTAGGTGACTGTATCAAAAGCTTTGCTAATGCTGGCACTGGGGGCTTTGGGAGGACCAGAAACAACTTATTTGAATATTCATCATTTGCTTAATAAATATGCAAATGAATGTTACTGGTCCTCCAAAAGCTCGTGAATGGATTTACTGGTCCCCGTGTCAAAAAGTTTGGGAACCCCTGCCCTACTGCATTGTCTAGTTAGTGCATTAGTCTGAGAGCTGACCTTCTCCGTGAAGACAGAGGCAAAGAAAGCATTGAGTACTTCAGCTTTTCCCACATCATCTGTCACTAGGTTACCTCCCTCATCCAGTAGGGGCCTCACACTCTCTCTGATCACCCTCTTCTTGCTAATATGACTGTAGAAACCTTTCGTTACCCTTCACATCCCTTGCTAGCTGTAATTCCAGTTGCGCTTTCACCTTCCTGATAACTCCCCTGCGTTCTTGAGCAATATACTTATTCTCCTCCCTAGTCATATGTCCAAGCCTCCACTTCTTGTAAGCTTCCTTTCTGTGTTTAAGCTCACCGAGGATTTTCCTGGTAAGCCAATCTGGTCGCCTACCATATTTGATTTTCTTGCTGAGCATTGGGATGGTTTCTTCCTGTGCCTTCAATAAGGCTTCTTTAAAATACTGCCAGCTCTCCTGAACTCCTTTCCCCTTCTTGTAAGCATCCCAGAGAATCCTGCCCATCAGTTCTCTGAGGGAGTCAAAGTCTGCTTTTCTGAAGTCCAGGGTGTTTATTTTGCTACTCTCCATTCTTCCTTTCGTCAGGATCCTGAAATCTACCATCTCATGATCGCTGCTTCCCAGGATGTCACCCACCTCTACTTCCCCTACTAGTTCCTCTCTGTTTGTGAGCAGCAGGTCAAGCTGCGCATGGCCCCGGTCGGTTCCTTCAGCACTTGTACCAAGAAGTTATCCCCAACGTTCTCCAAAAACTTCCTGGATTGTCTGTGTACTGCTGTATTGGTCTCCCAACAGATGTCAGGGTGATTCAAGTTCCCCATGACAACCAGGGCCTGTGATCTGGAAGCTTCTCTCAGTTGTCTGAAGAAAGCCTCATCTACCTCATCCACCTGATCCGGTGGTCTATAGCAGACACCAACTCCAACATCACCCCTGTTGCTTCCACTTCTAAACTTAACCCATAGACTCTCAACAGGTTTTTCTCCCTCTATATATACTGGAGCTCCGAGCAATCATACTGCTCTCTTACATACAATGCAACTCCTCCTCCTTTTCTCCCCCACCTGTTCTTCCTGAACAGTTTATACCCTTCCATGACAGTGCTCCAGTTATCAGAGTCATCCCACCAAGTCTCCATTATTCCAATCAAATCATAGTTCTTTGAGTGGGCCAGAACTTCTAATTCTTCCTGTTTGTTTCCCAGGCTTCTTGCATTTGTGTACAAACACCTTAGATAACCAGTTGATTGCCCTACCTTCTCCATTCAACTCAGGGGTCCTCCTTTGTTGCTGGTTCCTCTTTGTGTTTCTTCCCGGTATCCGACTCCCTCACTTACCTCAGGGCTTTGGTCACCGTCCCCCAACGAATCTAGTTTAAAGCCCTCCTCACTAGGTTTGCAAGCCTGCCCGCGAAGATGCTCTTTCCTCTCTTGGTTAGGTGGATCCCATCTTCCTAACAATCCTTGTGCCCAGAACAGAGTCCCATGGTCGGAAAAAACCAAAGCCCTCTCTCCGACACCACCTGCGCAACCACGAAGATTTCTACAAATCTTCCTTCACAACGCCTACATTCTTTTAAATTTTAGCATCTAAATAATAACTAATCCTTCCACTGCTTCTGTGAGTGAGAAACAATGCACAATAAAAAGATACTCCATGGTACTGGGTGTACAAGAAGTGTTTTTTTTCCATTGTGATATTTGTTGGGTTAGCTTAAGCCAACTGAAAAGCCTGAATTTGAACAACTTTTTCATGTGTTAGGCTCACTCAACAGAGCTAATATGATGGCAATCATGCCCTATTTTGCCCCTTAAAACGAAGTCAGAGAGGATAATTCAGTATAGCAAGAGAGACAGCTGAACAAGCCTACAATTAAAATTCCACAGGAAAAAGCAGAGGGGTAAAATGCATAGATTCTGCTTTCAGCCAGAACCCGATTATCTTGTGCTGCTCCCCCAACTTGAAGTGAAATAGTCCTATCACCTTCAGGTCATGTGGCAAAGCTCCCCTTCATGATCATCTGAACATGGGAGCACTGTGGATTGGAAATTGTAAGAGAATTGTTGGAGTCAGGAGAATAAATTGCATGATGTGGTGATGATTATTATACTCAACTCTATTATCGTAACTAACTTATTCACAGACTTTAAGGCCATAAAATAGCCAGTAGATCCTCACTCATAGGCCAATCAATTTCATCCAGTTGCCCCATACTGAGCCCAATAAAACTTGTTTGGCTGACGTCGGTCTTCCCAAAAGAGCATCAAGTGTTGAAGACACCCGCACTTCCCTTTGTAGTTTGTTCCAATGGTTAATAGTCCTCTGAAAAAAAAAAAAAGTGTGCCTCATTTCCAGTTTGAAATTGTTTGACTTCAGCATCTAGTCATTGGTTCTTGTCATGCTTTTCTCTGCTAGACTGAAGAGCCCTTTAGCACTCAATATTTTCTTCCTGAGATGGTACCCATGCACCGAGAACCGTGCCATCTCTCCATCTTTGATAAACTCCACACAGGAGCCTTATGTCCCTCATTTTAATAAATGTTTTTATCAATCCTCAATTGATTTATGTGGCTGCTGTTTGCTCTCGCTACAATTTTTCAACATGTTTTAAAATGTGGACACTAGACAAGTACTCGGTAGGTTAGCACTTTGATTCATCACAAATAATAGCCTATGGCTAGGGTATTAACAGCATGTGAACAAGTGCCATCTTTATAGCAATCTAAGTACAACAAAACAAACATCTTTTACACACCAGTCATCTAATGGATGCACACAGGTCTCACAAATATCAAGTGTATTGTGTATCCTCATCTCTAAATTTTAAGCAGTGTTTGAGTACTGCTTAGTCCAGTTACATTAAGTAACGCTGTTAACTCAAAGGACATTCCTTAATGCAACTGACGAATTCATCTTCCTAGTATAGACTAGTGATACTGCTCATGAGGACATGTCAGAAAATGATAACGAGAACCTTTAAAGTAAGTGGTAGATAAGCAGAAAAGGCAGATGTGGGTTTGAGGTTTCCTGTGTGATTTAGCTGACTTAGCTGATATTATCAGCTGACTTCTACTGCAGTGCTGCTTTTATAATGTTTTTAATCGCTATTAGAAATGTTTCCTTGCAGATTATTAGTTTGTTTGAAAGGAAACCTAGAGATGTTGCACCTGTATCTCTGAAAGCAAAACAGAATCTCCTGTTGGGATATCTGCATGACCACTCCAGCAAACATTCTGACAGAATCACCAAGACTTCCACAAATAGGACAAAGCATGGAGAGGTCACCAGAGAAAATATGCAAGGTCCCCTTTACACATGGTGGCTTAACATTCCTATGTGACTCCACCAATTGCCTGCAGATTCAAGGTTTCCACAAAGTCAAGTGCATGCATATATTCTACTGCTTCATAATGTACAAATATGACTCTGCTCAGTAACTACAAACTGAAAAAGAAAAACCCACTAGTTCCATTCACTGTTAATTATTAGAATCAGGTTCCAAGATTAGCAACTGAAATCAATACTTCTTTTCTATAAGGGAATCTTCCCTGAATAGCTGAACTACTGCCTCACCTATGTTTCACAGTTGCAGCAGCTGCAACTAAGAATCAACTGTAAAGAGAGAGAAACAAGTAAGTGTTTAGACGACAAATAATGAAAAACGGTTAGGAAGCCTCTTTAGCCCAATGGTGTGCCATACAAGGTTTTATTTTAGTTTGGAAGGGAGATGTGAAGCAAGAGAGATCATCTGCTGCATTTACAATGACCATGGGAGGTGGAAAGAAAGCATATTTTATCATTAAGTCTGTACAAACAAATACATAGCAAAGGCAAAACTGAAAACGAGCTATTATATCAAGTAGTCAATACAAAGTCCAGTTCTTAAAAGAAACTAAATGCAGGAGTATCTACTGTACTAAAAAAGGACAGGAAGAAAAAAAAACCTGTCCGCTTAGTATGCTGCAAGTCCTGAAACCAAAAATATGAATTTACATAATAAGCAGCATGAACCAAGCTGTGGTTACAAGTAGACAGAATCAATAAACCTCATATCCCAATGTCTAGCATGCTCAAAACTAACATTTTTCCTGCCTTCACCTATAAAGTGAAAATTGCCCATAAGTACTTTCTACTTAATGATTGTGTGCATCACCACCATCTTCAAAGAACACACTCATGGCTTCAAATGCAGAGACAAAAGGGGAGTGGAGGGCAGATGGTAGAGACTGTTCGGATACATACAATCATACATCTCCGTACTATACACTGGGCCAATTTTATCCTATAATCTCATTTAAATCGTTACAATTGCACTAGCTATAGATTTATCTCATTAAATTTTAGCTTTTGCATTAACACGTTTGTTTTCAAATGCTGTAACAATCCTAACATTTAGGATTTTATTTTTCATGTTTTAAAGTTTAAATATTATTTTTAAAAAGTCACAAATGATACATTTACTTTGAACTCTCAGAATCTCCACCTTTTTAGTAGTTGGTTCTTTAAAGCCCTTAATTCAGTGCAGCTTAAAGGTGCTGGCTTAACCACCCTGGAGAGTGAACAGGTGCAGCACAGAAAGGTGACAGTGAAAGCTTTATCACCAAGCCAATGTGACAACCTACAACAATGAAAGTGCAGTTTAGTTTCCGTATAAATTCCATCTTTCGCCTTTCTGATGAGACTGTCAATAACGTGAAGACTTAGATTTATTATTTATATTTAAAACATACTGAAGGTTCAAATAGTTTATTGTTTACTTACCTGTTGACACGCAAGGTTAATTAAGGATTCCAGGTTTGCAGCATGATCCCTGAAATGTCCAAGTCAGTGGCATCCAACTCTTTCCTAGTTCTTCTGACTAAATCAGGGCTACACATCCTCTCACCTGTCTTCTTGTACTGTACCTTTTAGTTCACTTAATGCTGCCTCTTTTCCATCCATTCTCTCTCCTGCTTGCCCTTTTTTGGCTATTTGTGTTTGTTTTGTTTCTCCCTCCCCACCTCACTTTTTTTTTTATTCTCTACCTTTCTATCCCCCCTCCCCAATATTTGTTCACACTTGCTAACTCCTCCTTTATTTCTCACCAGGAAAACACAAATGTCATATTACTGATTTTGGAAGGGGGCAAGTGCTGGGGACATCTATTGGCATCTTGCACAGTTGATCTGAACATCAAGAAAAAAGAAGCTTGGACTGGAAGCAGTCTGCTGTCTGAGCTGCTTCTAGGGCTAGCTACATATGTGTGTGGCTCAAACTAGCTTCCACTGAAGTTTTTTATATAGCATGGCCCTTAAAAATCAGGGTTAGAATAAGTTAACAGGGCATCAGAGAGGAAGGAAAGAGGGATGAGAATGGACAGAAGTTTATAATGAGTGCTATGAACAGAAGACTGCATGACTGTCTATCCAGCACAGGGGTGGCCAACCTGTGGCTCTTGAGCCACATGCAGCTCTTTGCTCACAGAAATGTGGCTCTCAGGGTTACGGTTTGTTCGGAGCCGCATGCCCGCTTTGTGCGCACGCCCCAGTTCCTGGAAGGAGAAGTGTGTGGCTGTGGCAGCTCCGGTGAGACCCAGGCATTGGGTTAGAATGAAAGGGGCCTGGGAGTGCCTGGGTCTGGGGGAGCGGGAGGGCATTGGGTTAGAGTGGGGGGAGCCGCAGGGGCCTGGGTCTGGGGAAGGGCATTGGGTTAGCGGGGGGGAGGGAGGAGTGCCTGGCTCTGGGGGAGGGATGTGTGGCTCGTTGCACTACTATCCACAGCTCTTTTGGCTCTTCGTGTCTAACTGGTTGGCCACCCCCGATCCAGCACATAAATGAGCATTAAATTCAGTTAACGGTTTAAGGCTTTTAATAGATGAGCGTTGGAGGGTTTTCTTAAAGTGTGTTTTAAAAACAGATGCACTTTATAGCGAAATGTTAGACTCCTGACAAATGAGTAATATTTAGTACTTATATTATGCATTGATAACAAAAAGATGGAATAAAGACACCAGGAGCATGAGTAACTATTTAACCCAGAACTTTCCACATAAAGAATATAAGAACGGCTATACTGGGTCAGACCAATGGTCCATCTAGCCCAGTATCGTGTCTGCTGACAGTGGCCAATACCAGATGCTCCAGAGGAAAGGAACACAACAGGTAATCCTCACGTGATCCCTCACGTTACCCATTTCCAGACAAAAATATACAGGCATCTACCATCTGATCTAGAGCAGAGTCTCACTTCTGTTAACACTTTGTGTTATAGTGTCTGGCATGGCTTACAGCTAAAAGTGCCAAACTCAGGTCAGACTCTCAAACAACAGAGCAGATACCCCAAACTTAGTGTTTTCCTGGCGAGAAATTAAATTATATTCTATAATTAGATTTCACCAAGCAAGTAACAAATGTACACTCCTGTACTAGTCTTGCCATGGACCATTCCCTTAAACTCCCCAACCCCTCTATCATCCAGGGGGAAAAAACCCAAACTTTATGATGAAAGGTTACTTCTTACCAAAATTCACCACACAACAGGCTCGCCCAACCCCAAAAGGTCAGTCACTCACTCTAGCTCAGTCAATGTTCCAAATCTCACAATAACAGCCAATTTCTTTAGTAAAAGAAACCAATGACTTATTACCTAAGAAAATAAATGAGATTTATCAAAAGATTACAGCAGGTAAAATATATAACAGGTGGGTTAGGAGTTTAAGTCCAATTGGTAGCACAGATGTAATGTCTGTGTTACCATCACAGCATTTGTTAAAGCAGGGGTTTCTAAATTTCCCATTACTGAATGTAACAACCCATGCTTTGAATTTAGCATTCTTCTCATTTACAGTTCCAAGGCTTCAGTCCCAGTTACCAATTACAGACATGTATGTAATATTTTTAGAGCCAGCCACCCAAACTTTCATGAGTTTACAGGATCAAAGAAATAGCCAGAAACAATCGTTAGTTTTCATGCAGTAGTACATATTAAATAGCTCTAAATGAAAAGGCATGAGAATGAGAATTTAAGTGCCATGTAAATCAACAAGGTTCACGAGTGAATATATTAACATTAACATTTAGGGAAAATATAATTCTCAGGCATTTGTCATGGATATGTAATGTGATAACATCCTCCTTTGTTATATTCCAACAAATGAATTGACTTGAACACACTATGACCTTTTAACATTTCTTTTGTTTCTATTAGCATGCAAATGAATTATTATTTATTTATTTTATTACAAATATTTTTACTCCACCTCTCTATTTAAAATATTTGAGGCAGCTTACAAAATTTAATTAGCCTAAGTTTGAGCTGGCAGCCTGCTAGGGAACATCACACACTGAATATTGGAAAGTCTACTAAGCTTGGGTGTTAGAGACCTCTCATTTTGAAGCTAAAAGTCCCAAGTTCGGACACAACAATAATCATGGCATCTGAGTGTATTCCGGCACCAGATCATATGGCCACTTCACTTTCAAAACAAAAGAACAGTGCGAACTCATGAGATCATGGAATGAGAAAGTGAATGTGATTAGTCCTTTGCTTTCACTCAAAGAATATACAGGAGTATTATTCATGTATTCAGCAAGAAGTGCAAGAATATACCTAGCCATGCATACAAAAATAAAGCATGAATATATTACAAATTTTAATTTCCTTTTAGTTCTACATATAAGAGAGCTGTCAAATACTGACCAACTTTCTGTCTGATTTGAAGAAGTCACGTAGCCAGCCAGCACTGTGTGTATCTAGTATGTATTAACTTAGAATTAGAGGAAGTCCTTGTGAATGCTCTTCATTTTTTAAGTAAAATTTAGATTTAGCACTGTGAATTTTAGCTTCAGTCAGCACAGGATCAAAGGAAAGTGGCCTACCACACTTGGTAAGTGCTAAAAATGTTTGGTACTGTAGGAATGCTGGTACTGTTTTGATTTAAGAATAGAAATAATCTTCCCTTCCCACCCAAAATAAACTCCTAATAATTTGGTCTTCCCCTCTCTCCGCCATGAACAGCACTGAAATTTGTGCTGTAATGGTTTGAAATCAGGGTCTTCCTCAGGCTTAACAACAAGCAGTCAGGTGGCACCTTAAAGACTACTGTATTTTATTATGGCCTAAATTTTTGTCAGTTGCAACCAGGGCCGGCCCGAGCCCTTTTGGGGCCCTGGGCCCAGACACGCAGTGCCGCCCCTGGGCGCATGGCACATGCGCAGGCCCGCCCGTGGGGCATGGGCCCGCCCCCAGGGCACACGGCGCATGCGCGGGCCGGCCACGGCCGCTGGCGCGCGGCCCGGGGTCCGCCCCCAGGGCGCATGCGCTGCGCGAACCGGCTAGCGCTGCTGGCGCCCGCGCCGGGCCGTGCAGGGCCCCGCGGCCATGGGGGAAAGGGCGCTGCTGGCCAGCGCCGCGGGAGCCAGGTGCGCAGCGCCTGATGGCAGCTGTAAGGACGCCACGCGCCCCTTACAGCTGCCATCAGGCGCCCCCATCGGTTGGCACCCTGGGCAGCTGCCCGGCTCACCCATGCCTCCGTCCGGCCCTGGTTGCAACTCACTTTGTCAAATGCCTGTAGTGAAAGAAAAAGAAACAGTTAGTTGGGATATAGAGATGGGAGTGTTACATTAGAGCGGTTTCTTTCTCTTTCACTTTAGGCATCTGATCAAGTGATCTGCAACACAAGTAAGCTTATGCCATAATAAAATAGTCTTTAAGGTGCCACTGGACTCTTCCTTGTTGGTTTTTCTGAAACACTCACAGCTACCTCTGAAATCGCTCCTCAGTCTTGAGAGATCAGTCACATTCAAGCAAACCTCCAAAAAGTATAATTTTTGCTACAAATGCCTTTAAATTATTGAATAGTTTGATACAATGAAAAGCTGGGGAAGGAACTATAATCTCTTGACTGAGGCATAAACGTAGTTGTCAAAAAGAAGGAAAAATTTAACTACCAAGTATATGAATTGTGCATTTCTACATTAAGACATTTTTCATTTTAAAAGGTGTCCATCACAAAAAAGCAAAAACCCCAGAAAATTCCTCCCTAAATAGGTAAACCAGTTCTGTTCTAAACCACTTCCCATCTATGACCGAAAGATCATGAAGATACCACAGTTAAGGAAATGACAGCATAAACACAAAGTATCTTGCCCTACATCTTAAGACAGCTTGTCTTTCATAAGATGTTTAACTGCTAACATTAACTATTTCACTGAAGATCATTTTAGCAAGGAAACCCAGCTAGTGTGATTATCCCACAACCCTAACCCGCTTCCCATTCCTTTCTGGCTTCTACAGCCCTCTACTGTCCCTTCGTAACTGCCAAAACTTCCAGAATCCCTAGTCATGGGTTTCATGAGATCATCTGCTATGCTGTCAATACAAAAATCTTCAGGACATTTGAAACTGAAAATTCATGGCCAGAATACATTAAATACCATCAATATTAAAACAAATACCACAGAAAACGTTGGGCTGACTGTATTGATCCTATTTTGATCATAAAAAAGCCTGTTTTTAAAATCCACCCAAGATGGCTGAAGAATTTCCAGTCTGTTCCAGAATTCAGGATCCTTGTCACAGAGTTTAGGTACAGCTTGCTGCAGAGTACGTAAGGCCCTGTATAAAGCTAATAGCACAAGAGGCTTTTCACAGAAAGAGTTCTACACAGAAAACAAATTAATCATTTGGTTCAGTCTTACTGTATTATATAAATGAAGAGTGTGTGTTTCATAGAGTGGTATTTAATTTCAGTATCTGACGCACATCTCCCCCACATTAATTATAGCTGTATCAGTACCTGCAACTCTTGCAGTATATGTGTTTCCTAGCGAGAGACAAAGTTTTTGTTATATTAATAAAAGATTTCATGCCTAGCTCAATATGAGAACAGTCCTGCATATTCTGCACAGGCCTCTGGAATCTAAGACAGAAACCAATTAACAACCAACTACTTCCAACTATGCTGGCTACTACAATGAAAGCTCAGGAGAATATTAAGCTCTAATTCCATGCTTTAAAATGCTACACTTGCTACAATGCTGGCTAATAATATGGCAGATTAATACTCCATGCTGTGTAAATTGCAAAAAGCATCCATTTGGATTTAAGTAACTTGTAACTGTTGCTACACTAAGAGACCTTAAAGTTCCACTAGGAATTTTACCTGTAATTATTACAGGAAGTGTGCAAAACAAGAATTCTATAGTGCAGGAGTTTTCAAAGATGGGTCACAGGCCTGCCCGGATAAGCCACTGGGAGGCCACAAGAGGCTTTGTTTATCTAAGCATCCAGAGGCATGGAGCTTCACAGCTCCCCTTAGCTGGAAATGGCAAACCACAGCCAGTGGGAGCTGGAAGGCTCCATCCCTGTGGACACTTAGATAAACAAAGCCTCTTGTGGCCTCCCAGTGGCTTACCCAGGTGGGCCCGTGACCCAGCTGGGCCCAGGACCCAACTGTGACAGGTGCGGTCAACAGAAGATCCCTGGGGATGCTTCCCAGGGTGCTGACCAGGCCACTGCCACTTGCCTTCCTGCTCTCTGGGGCTTCTCACTACCCTGTTCTGCTGGGCCAGCTCCCTGGTCTCCCCCAGCCAAGGCACAGAGCTGAGATCACTGCCTGCCCCCCTCGAGGAGCAGTTCAGACACAAACTCTTCAGGTCCAAGGAAAATGCAGTTTAGGACCCAACTTCCCAGGATACTACTCCCCAAATGGGATCAGAACCCCAAATGAATTAATTAGTAAGCCCCCTTTAACAATGAAGGGGGAAATGTACACACTGATTGCTCCCCCACGTAACAATTATTTACACTGGGCTTCATAGTAAATAAAGGTGATTTTATTAAGTACAAGCAGTAGGATTTAATTGGTTATAAATGAGAACAGGCAGAGCAAAGTAGATAAACATTTTCTGTTATTTTGAGTGTTTAAACTAATTCTAAAACTAACACCTCAGTACAAACTCACTACAAACTCACCCTCAAACTGTTCTTGTTCCAGCTAAGCCTTCAAACCAGGGAAGTTCCTTCTCGCTGAGGTCTTTGGATCATCCTCTTGGGTGTGCCACGTCAGCCAAAGACAAAGCCTGAGCTTCCCATGTTTTATAGATTCCACTTTTACATGGGAAGTTACTTGGCCAGTCCCTACCAGTTAGGGAGGTCACATGACCACCACTGCTAAGACTTAAAGGACAAAAGGGGCTGTTTACATATGCTTGCCCAGACATTGAGGTGCCCCAGCATTGGAAACACCCTTGATGGCTTTCATTTGTACATTTAAAATCCATCAACTATTCCATACTCTATATAACTAACTTTACACTCAGGAATAATATATACACCAAAATAAGATTTATACAGACTCAGTGAGTTAAGACATTAAGATTGATAGGTTACAGGAGGCAATTTGTCCCAAGCATCTTCAAGTTATGCATATTTATGTCCATAAGTCCACTTCATAAAGCATGGGGGCCGTCACCACAACTTTGAAAACCCCTTGTTCTCATGCATTTTAAGATTTACCTTGGCATACAACAATTAATAGAAACCAAAAACACCACATATTGTACTCTGAGTTTTTCTGCCATGATTCTGCATGAATTGTGGTCATACATAAATGTCCCTTCTTTTGAACTAGTATTTATGACATCCCCCAACTTAGCTGCTAGCAATTACATCCATTGTGAAAGATTGTACTTGGAAAAGAGTTTTTTCAGATAAATCACAAAAAATAGACAAATAAAATAGAATCGATTATGTTGCAATAAGTTAGCCTTTCAAAGTATCCTTGGTTGTTTTACAGATACAAAGGCTATTAATCCAATGTTAGACATATTTCAAAATGGTGTTGGCAAACTTATTTAATATAATTTCACTAATCTAGAAAGTTACATTTTTCTGCCCCGTCACAAAACTGCTTCAGAAAAAAGGTCTAGAACTATTCTGGACTTTTCTTATCTTTGATCTCCAGCATAGAGGCTGCAGACCAAGATTAGCCTCAAGTCTACTGAACCATGAAGTTGTCTACATATGAAATCAGACCATCAGTGAACTAGAGTTAATCACATAGCCCAGCACAAACTTATCCAAAGATCACTAAAATTGCATCACAGGACAGCATTTTAAAATGTCTCACCCCTTTTACTCTACAGTAATTGAAACAAAATCTTGTCCTACAGATAGAGGAGAGGAATGGGAAATGTGAATTAGACTCCATCATTTGGGCATCCTCTGCTCCCTGCAGATGATCTATGTAGTAAATTGAGGGTCAGTAACATGGAGTCAGCAGGCCTGCGTAGAGGCCTGTAACATAAAAGCAGCAACAGGCCTAGAATTAGTAAGCAAGACTTTGGTTCAGGAACACAGGAGCCAAGAAAGAGGCCCTACTGATAACTGTGTAATTGTGTAAGTTATGTGAAGCATGGAAGGACACAGGGAAGCACCAAGTACAGACTGTAAGCCAAAGGGAGTAATGGAACATCTTAATAAGAAATGTCTTGGTACAAAGACTCCCCAAAAACTAATGTACATACCGACCTAGGTTCAGGACTGGGTCGAGATTGACAGCATGAAGGATAGTAAGTAAGCCCCCCTTCCGTAAGGTGAGGGGTGGTAACTAGGCAACAGAGGGTGGTAACCTGGTACGTAAAGAAATGATTTAAGTTGTTTGTACCTCTCTATAAAAGGACACCGCAAAGGGTGCTCTCCGGCCGACCATGGGGGGAGAGGGGGTGCACACTAGGTGCCTGAACAGCAGGTGTCATTGCCTAAACTTACAGAATGCACAGTAGCTTAACTCTGATTGACTGCTGTTAATATCTGTTATATGGCAATAGGCCTGCTTGGTGTTGGTACCTTGTCAACGCGGGCCATAGTGCCCAGTGGTGTAACATTGTACTGATCTCTGTTACCAACTGGTAGAGCTTCGCATTTGACAATAAACCTCCTCGACTGATTTCAAGCCTTGCCTGCATCTGTCGTTTCCGGGGCCTCTCAGAGATCTCCTGTGTTGACCCAAGTGCACGGGGTCTAACACTCTAGATAAAGGGAGCACCGATTGTTATGCACGCAGCCAAAAGTTTATCACCACCGACGGAGTAGAGGTCCTGTCAGGAGCGCGCCAGGACAACCCTGACCGGATGACGCTGACACTGACAGTTCAGACCACCGAAGGTACCGAGGTACAGAATACCGAGGTACGACAATCTAATTTCTGGAGGAACAAATTAGAGATATTACATTTTAAATCCACAGCATCATTACAGATCAAATTCATGCCTAGTGTAACACACATTCAATAGTTTGATTCTTAAGTGGAGTTATAAGTTAACTAGAATGTCAAGCAGACTGATTGCTCAGGTAGGAGTCATTATTTGTCTTCACTAAACTGTATATGAAAGCAAAGATCTTCTGAGTGGCCTGTCATGGTAACATTTTTTCATCTAGAAAACTAAAGCAGCAGATCTAGTACATATGCTGGTAATACAGCTTTCCTCTGCCCACACTTTGCTCCTAACTGCTCACACTAAATCCTTTTGTTTCCTGACATTCTTCTATGTTGCCTCTTCTACCTGGAAGATCTACCTTCTCCACATGAAACTTTTCCTATTAAATCCATGAGTAATAGGTGGTAGATTAAGAATGAGCAATGTAATCTAAAAAGCCTGTTTGCACAGCATGCACAAGACCATCCTGCCTGAGGCTACAGTAGAACCTGGAAATGCAAACAATGAATAGTATCATCCTGTGTGCTGTTAGAACAATTCTCTTTCTCTAGTTAACGAGAGGCTACTCCAAGCAGTAATGTGCCTTAGAACCAAAAACAGATAGCTACACATGGAGTGTTGAACATTTTTATGCAGAGGTGTAAACAAAATTTTAAAATCATAATTTATGTAATGTAACCTCTATTTTAATTTGTAATTTAAGCACTTATTCACAAGACTAACTTTTTTTTACAATTTTAAAATACATAGTAGAAAAGATTACCTGAAATGTTACATCATTAATGTAACATCTGGAAATGCTAAATCTCATGTCTCAGAGACAAAAATACAATTTGGAGTATGATTTTATTCATAGCTGTAAAATCAGGAAAGTAAGCCAATAACCTCTGTAACACCCTAAAGTCTAAAAGTCAATGCATGTATCTACTCCCCTATAGCAACGTTAAAAGCTATAAAAATATTTTGCTTGGTTTAATACCTAGCCATTTTGATTTTTGCTATTAACCTTACTAGAAGAGCCAGAACTGCAGGAACACCGCTGACACAATAAACCTGGGATTGCACAATCTTTGCTTTACAGTTTACAGCATTTGCTGACTTTCTAAACACTAACAAGAAGCAGGTCAGCGCCACAACCCCAGATGTGCTCAAAGAATACAAGATTAGTTTTTACTGAAAAACGGAACCAGAAAAAGAAAGCTGGGAATGAAGGGAAGAGATGGAAACAGAAAAGAGGAGGAAGGTACAGCTGTGTTGTGCAGTAAACTTGAAATACATTGTTGCAGATTCCACAATTACATGCCAAAGTTAAGACATATCTGCTTCTCCTGTAGGAAGCAAAGATCAACAACCTGTACTAAAGAGACAAGTGCAGCCCTGCAGGCCCAATTACCAAGCCAAATGGGAAACATCCAGAACATGGGTTACCCTGAATACAGCGTGAAACATACATATTTAATGTCTGCATGGATTTAATAAAACATAGATGAGAAACAAAAAACCAATCCCAAAATTTTCCACCATTGCCGCCAACCTCTTCTGCAACTTCCCTAAAATAAATGACACACCATATTGTAAGTAGTTGGGGAAAGCATATATTCTACCTGCCAAGATTCCCACCACTCACTCACTCGAGGCAAAATGTGTCCAAGAACTCCAGATAACTAGCAAATCAGGAGAAGCTCTCAGAGACCCAGACACAGCCTCTGCAGGAACTGCAGCATAATCAACTTGAAAGAGGAGAATCACTGAGGTTAACCACCCACCTTGAACACCTCAGAGAAGAAACCAGAGCCTATTTTCTCACAGGTGAAGTCATCAAGACGTGTAAGTCTGGAAAAGGCACTTATCAGGGCTCTGTACGAAGAGGTCCAAACTCTCCCCACTTGAGACACAGTCCCGTCACCTCCGCCACCCCCATCAAAGTCTTCAATGCGCTCCAAGCGTGGTGGAAATCCTGCTATTGAATTCCGCTTACTTCGATCCATTTCAGAAAATAAATGGTTCCTTATGAAAAAGGGATCTCTCACATCTTAGGTACTTGAGTAGTTTTTCTTCTGCTTTGGTGGGATGCTAAAAAACAAAAAGAAAAATTACATAAACTTCATTAGCTGCTAGTATCAGGGACATATCCAAAAAGAACCCTACACATCATTCACACCTCTTTAGCCTCACAAATTTAACTCATTAGGAAAAAAAACATCAGATCCTACTAAGCATACAAAAGGGAATAACATAGTATTAGCAATGAGATGGACTAGTTCACTTTAAATGACCGTTCCCAATTTTAGATTCCAGGAATATATTTTAGCCATAAGATTTAAAAAAAAAAAAAAAAAAAAACCAAACAAACACACAAACCACCACACTCAAAGTATTGGGATCCAAACACAGTAAGAAAAATCCTTCTCCTCCTATTAAGTTTTTTGTATTACACAAATAAAATACATTCTCTAATTCACTAAGGTTTTTTAATACTAGTTTTATGGACCCGACAAGAAAATGTTTTATGCTTCAACCTTACTGTGGTAACAGTTAAGGAACAACTCTCATAATTCTGCTGCCAACACAAGAAAACCACTCAGCAATAGGAGTTTATTGATGATCCCTGGACCCAAAAATAGCATATCAAAATCAAATTAAGGATGATTTTTATTATCTGTCACTAGTAGCAGCACCCAACATCCTTTTTCAGGTTACCATATACGACAATTTCAGGGCCAAATGCTCAGCTCCATTGAAGTCAGAGCTATGACATTTGAAGATTTAACCTCAAAGCCATTAGAACATCAATGATGTTACCACAGAAGGTAAAATTCCAGAGTAGTTTGGGGGTTCTTTTTTCTTTGCTTATTTAAAGCTACATTAATTTCCATTCAATTCAAAATACAGAAAATAAACTACATTTGCCAAGTAGAAAAGCAAAAAAAATACCAGTAAGGGATGGGGTTTTTCTAAAGTGGACAATGAAGTAATCAGGACAACTCTGGAGCCTATCAAACTAAACTTGTACAGTACTGGCAAATTTGACAGGTGGCTTATTTAAAAAAAGATAGGCTCACTCGGTTGTTCATCTTTTCATATTTAAACTGCTCATTTATAGCAATTCAATGTGTCTTTGGAGAAGCTGAGTTCATCACAGAACGAACAGGTTTTTAAGGTGAAGAGAAGGAAAAAAGGTGATCCTGAAGCAGAAAAAAAAAACCCCAGTGATATATATTGAAAAGTGGACAAGTGAAGTCAGTAATGAGGCAAGGAACAGATGAGGCAGTTATACTTCTATACACAGAGGTAGGAACCTTAAACCCGGGGCAGCCCTAGACTAGCTGCCAGCAACTGGCGCCCTAGGCAAACCATGCAATCGGCGCCCCCACCTCCAAACCCCTCAATGATATTGCGCCACCATTTGGTGCCCCATTTAACTTGGCGCCCTAGGCGACTGCCTAGTTCGCCTATATGGACGGGCCGCCCCTGCTTAAACCTGAAATAGCTACCAATGCCAATTAAGAATAGTTTATTCAATTTTAAAGAGCATTTCCAGAGATGGAGGCTCACCAGCTGTCCCTTGGACACATAGCAATGAGCATGCTTTGTATGCAATGCATGTCTTATTTCATAAAAGATGTTACTTTTGTCCTAAAATGCCAAGAAAACAGATGGTACTCCCCCCCACTTTTCTGTTCAATTGCACTCTTTACTTTGAAATGCTGAACAACATTCAGGTTATTCTCACAAGAAAAAGGAGGAAAAATCAGTTACAGAATAAAAAATGTTGCATCATTCAAACACCCTAGCACTTACTTGACTAAGTCCTTGAAAATCAGGGAGAAAGTATTAACAATATTGGCTAGAGAATGTTTGATCTTTACAATGCAAAATAGGGTGCATTTTAAATCATGTCAACTAACCCAGTGTAATTTCCCTGCAAATACACTATCACAATGTTGACAATGCAAGGTCGCATTTAGCATTACTCCTCTCGGCAAAGAAAAGTACAGAAATTGACTTGAACCGCCCTTAAAGTAGGAATATAAAAATGTAGCTGTGTAAACAGGTAATTGATGAGCATGAGCTTATCAGTTACCTAAACCGCTGCACATGGTTCCTAGTCCTGGTCCCAGGAGCCACCTGCCACCTGTGTATCAGACGCAGTAGCACGGGGTGGAGAGCAGGAGCCGGTACATGCGAGAATCTGACTTAAAAACCAGCTCCTGGCTAGCTGGCTACCGCCCCATGTGTAACCACTGACATTTTCAGAAGTTACATGGTTAACAAGTTACACTCACTTCAGCATCCCTACCTTAAAGTTGGTGGAACAGGCTTGGTGGCGTAGACTCATTGTTTATAAAAATCAACCTAATGCGTCTATCTTTGACTTAACCGACTAGTGTAGACCAGGCTCTAGTGTAGTTAATTTTTATAAAGCCCAGTCTATTTCCCATTACAGATTCCCACTGACTTGTGTGGAAGTTGGGTAAGTCCTTATTGCTGTACAAACTTTTGACTGATTCCCCCCACCCCTGTTGAGATGGCCATTATCTCCTCCATTTTACATACTGGGAAAATCAGGCATAGAGAATGACTTGCCTACTGTCATATGGGGAGTCGCTGGGAATAGAATTCTGAGCTATTCTGGCCTGTTGTGTTTTACCTCCTTCCCCCTCTCCTAGATTTAGGGAACCAAAACCCTCAAAACAAATACTGCACTTCAGTTTGTGTTCTTTTGACTTAGATGACAAGGGTGAATTTATAGATAGCATTGCTAAATGACACCTGCTGGATCAGGAACCCAGTTTTAGAATTGTGAGCTTGAATGGTTAACATGTCTTGTGTCAAAGCTTGGGCATCTCATTCTTTGAAAAACATTTCCAAATTAATAGCATGCATCTCCCAGAGATCTCTTTCCAGACTAGATGCCTAGTGCCAAATCCTCTGTGCGTGTGTAATATACCAACATAGCGTTAATGATTGCTGCTGTATAGTTATAGAAAGCAAGCAATTTTCTTGTACAAATTGCCTTTTTAGAGATTTACACACACAAGTCAATGGGCACATGCTTGCCTGAATCTTGTACTAAAGACAGGCCTGAAACTGTTTATTTGGGAGAGACTTTTTGATTTGTGTCTTGAGGCATTAAAGGGACTCCGTTAAGATGGGGGCTCCGAAACTTGACCTATTTTTGTAACTTTTTGAAAAGAAATAAAATGCAAAGCACTAGATTAGATAGTTTATTGAACTGCCAATCAGTGGTTTGGGAGATAACTCAATGTGACATAATGGACTTTTCTGTCTGTTGATGTTTTTGAAACATGCTTTTATCTATAAATAAATACAAAGACATGCTACAATCTACTATATTTTGAAGTTTATTTTGCACAAATCCACAAAGTCCTACTTTGTGATTACCTATAGATACCAAATATTGCACAAACAATCCTGCCACTTAAATTAACTGAATGCACTTCTTTTTACACCTGAATATGCTAGGTGAAAGGTTTAAATCAGTGCTTCTCAAACAGCGAACCCCAGCCAATGGGAGCTGCGAGGCTGCAGAGTTGGTAAGTAAACCAATTGGAGCAACCTGGGAGCAGCTCTCTCAGTGTGGATCCGCGGACCACTTTGAGAAACACTGGTTTAAATAATTATTTTTGTTTTTCATCAGATTAGAGTTCATAAAAAATATTTGGTAACAAAATTAAAATCGAGTCGCCTATTCAGGTGTCACTGTAGTGACAAGAAAATTTTTACTGTTACAAATCACAAAATAATTCAAATTAGTTACGGAAAGAGCAATGGAAGTTTTATGAATTTCTGATTCAAATTGACTACGTATGGTAATCATTCAATAAAATGAAAAATGTTTGAAGTTGAAATCTTACAAATTTAAAACCGTTCTTTTACTTCCCTTTTGCAAGCACAGCAATAAAAAATTCTATTACATATATTTCATTCCTTGAACTTTCCTATAAGTGTAATCTACGCAAAATGACTTTGCCCAATCAATGGCAGGCCTAACCTGCTACTCTTTTATAAGCCATCCTATGTTAATACACTGCTGAATTCATGTAGTAGAGGAAAAACGTTTTAGTTATTAAAAAAAAAATCAGTGCAGGCTCCCAAAAGACTTTGAGCTGATGCATATTTTTAAAAAATAATTTCATAAACCTGGTCAATGTCTTTATTAGCAAAATTATTAATGATTTGGTAAGTCAAGAAAGCACTTTGGAAGACAGATATTGTAGATATTTCTGTATCTAGAGGACACTGACTTGGCTGGGTATTTTTACCCACTCTAAATGTATTCAAATGTCAAAGTTGGGCGTTTGAAAGCCCACAGTTAAACAGAAAAAAAAACCTAGAATGTTCAATAGCCTATTAAAAACAATAACCACAGTTGAACAGTTTTCCAAACTGAACTTCAATATTAAAAGTGCTCAGGTTTTGCAACGGGATTGTTTTGGATTCTGTTAAGTACATTTTAATTTACTACTTGGTATGGTTCATTAAAGTACCTCAGACTGACTTGACAGTTAGTTAAACTCTTGATGATTTAATTGAGAATGTGCTCATTAGTATAATTGGCCAAAATAACAATAGGCCTCTTTGGAATGCTTCCTATCTGAAATTTTCCTCTTTCTGATGCTGCATGTACAGGCAGTCCCCAGGTTACGTACAAGATAGGGACTGTAGGTTTGTTCTTAAGTTGAATTTGTATGTAAGTCGGAACTGGTACATATTGTAGGGGAAACTCTAGCCAAACATTTCTCCAGAGCTCAGTTTTATTCTCCCACACCTCACTTCCTCAGTCCTTTATTCTCAAGCTGAGGTGTCTGCTGAGAAAAGCCGCTCGCGTCTCCCTGGTCTGCTGGGAGGGGGCCCAGCAGACCAGGGAGACGCGGAGCGGCTTTTCTTGCCGCGGAGGACGTGGGCGGTGGGACCACGGCGCGTCTCGGCGGTCTGCTGGGGGGGGAAGGGGGAGAGCGCAGCTAGTGCGGGGTTGCCTCACACCGTTTGTAAGTAGGGATCCGATGTAAGTCGGATCCATGTAACCCGGGGACTGCCTGTACAAACTTAGTGAGAAAATGAAGCTAATGCAGTCCCTATCCTAGCAATTTCCATGGATATTTTTTACACTGTGTAACTGTCTAGACTAGCTTTAGCTCTCTACATGAAGCAATGGGTTATTTGAGAATCCAGATGGTAAAATCTTTCCGGTTTTAACTTTTCAGTGTGGTTCACATTATTAGAACACATCTATTAATAAAGTATAATTAATTGCATATGAAACCTGGAAATATGGTAGAATTAACATCAAGAACTCAGAACATTGCTCCAGTGTAAATTAATTTCCACAGGCAGCCCCTGACTGTATAACTACAGAAGCTTGTGCAGTGTAGTGGATTCAGCATAAAACTAGAAGCCAGGAGCTCAAGACAGCTAATCCTTGCATGGCCACTGACTGGATGCAGCATTTCAGCAAGTAACTGCTGTCTCCTTTCTCCCCATCCTCAGATCAGTAAAGTGATGATAATATCTACCGTACTCCTCTACAGGGGGCTTTGAGAATTATTTCTATTTTCAAAACACTGAAAAACCATTAGAACATAAATATACACAAGTGCCATTACTGGCTTTGTAGGACATCAGACATTCAGCACAGATGAACTCAGGATCTTTGAGCTACAAATGCTAAAAATCAGGGAATTCTTCATTTTACATTTATATTATATTTCTCTGTGATCTTTATTGTTCCTGAAAGTGTCACTTCCTAGCCATTGCTATCATAATGTATGCATTCCACAAAGACACACATACCCCAAATCTCTCAGAACTGACTTTATTACCCTTGCTACACTGATCCAGAGACCTTCACTTGGCTGAACTTTGTGGTAATTTGTGACTTTCAAAGAGGAAGAGCTGAAAAACACCTCACCTATTTTATGAATGCAATAAAGTCTGAAATAAATAAAAAGGAATGATTGGTCATTAAACCCCCACACACAGTGGTCACAAACTTTTGTAATCATCTAATACTCATTCAGGAGATCTGAATATAACAACAACCCTGAAATACTTAAGTTTTACATCCTTAGTGTTCCCGCCAATAACTTCTAAGGTCCATTCAATTTAATTTTAAGGTAACCCTATTAAAGGGCCTGGTAGCCGCCTGCTAGTTCCCTAATCTGCTCGTAACCATTCCACTTTGTAGCATACACAAGATCTTAGCCTGCTTAGCATAAAGACAGGTATGTGATTTGCTTTGGCTTGGTTACAACACATGGTTATTGTATTTAAATAATCCATTTCAGGCAAGGAATGTGTCCCTTTTGAGAGACAGGAAGCACAAGTTGTCTGGAGGGCTTATGACCCCAGTTTGTCCCTACACTTGTGCAGACCCCAGAGCAGTATTGAAGGAAAGTGGCTTTCACCTCTTGGATTTTGGAGTTGCTTGGGCTTGCTTAGGTCCAACAAAGTTTAGGGTAGCCCTAAATAATGTCCTAGAGACCAAGATCCCTATCAGCATGGCAATAGCCAAGGCATAGGAATGAGGGATGTTAAAAAGCGGGTAGTTGCATAACCAATGAAAAACCCAGCAACTATGAGGTTACATGCACATGCTGCGGCAGCCAACTCCCCCAGGAGCTGATGTGCGCAGAAAGCCAGCTTTTAAGCCAGCTCCTGCCTGCTGGCCCTGTTCTTGGAGAGCCAGCAGCTTCCGGGGAATGGGTTGGGGGAGTCTGCATGTAACCGTGAATGTTAACAGATAAGCCTGGGCTCATCAGTTAACTGTTTACATGGTTATTCGTTCACATCCCTATTAGGAATGCATTGGCAATATCCCTTCCCACCCCTTCATTAGGGGCTATCCCCCTCTGCATTTGGAGTATTCACAGGAAATAGGGAGCAGTTTTCAAGTGCTTTGCAGATCCTTTGCATGGGCACAGCCAATGCAAACGGGCCATAAGGCAACAAAGAATTCAGACCAACAAAGGCAGGAATACAAGATAAAAAGTGCTAGGAAAAATAAAAAGAAGAGATGAAAGACGTATGTATCCTTGAGCATAAAAATGGCAAAGAAACAGTCTCTCATACGTTATTGCCATTCATGAGAGAGAGTCATCTTTACTTTTAGTTTTCAATTTACAGAATAGAAACATAAGATTAAAATCTCTCCTAACATTTCAGCCATAGAGAAAATAAGAACCTGGCTGAAACAGATGATTTTACTTCATGTCACAACAATGCAGACTTGGCTTTTGTATGTCATTTATAAAACTCTCACAAAATATATAAAGTGTGCCTTGAAAAGCATGCCTTGAAAAGCACAATCAACATAGTAATTTATCTTGTGGCTATAGCTACAGAGGTCACGGAAGTTCTGCGTATTAACCATTTACAGCACACACACACACACACACACATATAATGTTGTTTATTTAGTACTGTAGGTGTGCAACAAAAAAAGACACAGGTCCACGTGACAAGAAGCTTACAATCTAAATCAGACATAACATAGGAAGACTAGACAACAGATGGGGACAGTGGGAGGGATACAAGTGATGGATCATGAGATATTTATTGCTGCATATGCATTTTGTTAGTTCTTTTTTTATAATATATTAAAACCTGAAGACAGAATGAAGACCAGAGCAGAGGTCAGTTTACATAATTTAAATTTTCAAACTCTACACAAACATTGACCGTTTCCCCCCCCCCCAGTCATTTTTGCATTCATTTGCAAAACAGTGTACTGTAATAGTACTCTCTCATTACTGTACATCCTTATATGCAAGATCCTGGGTTACAGAAGTCATACCAAAAAAAAGGAACCAAATAAGCGAATAGAAAACCAACAACTACATAACAATTATGATCTGTTTGTATGCTTGATGGAAGAGCCCCCACCCTTAACTCAAAACATTATTCTTTATAATAATAATGAAAAAAAGTTATAGGTGCTGTACACCTTCAATTTTAGCTAATTTCATTTCCCACCCTTCCCTCCCCATATGCCTGCCTATATTATATACTGAAGCAATACCCTTCCTCATTTTTCTCTCTCTCCCCCCTCCCCATCCCTCAGCCCTTCAGGGTGGAAAAACAAGTGCCACCGATTCAAGAATGGCTGAGCACAGAGAATTTAAAAAGACAGCATACACTTTCCATCAAGTGTTAGAAAATGCCACAAAGATGTTTCTGCATGCACTATAAACTAATCAAGTTTTATATGCAGCTGTTTACATGAAGCCAGAACAAAAATTAGTGCAGGTGGAATTATACAGCAGATGTCTGTGGCCAGACAGTGTCACATACCTTCTATTGACCTAGCAGATGATAACATTACACCCATTTTCAAGCAAAAAAAATGTAGTAGAAGTGTTTATGTAACATCCACTGGCATGTCAAACTTTCCCACAAAACACTTTTCTAAAGTGAAAAATTTCAAAGACTCATTCAATGTGTATAAATTTAGTGATCTGCAGACGGAGATGTTAGAGTAATGATTTCTGATCACAAAAAAATTATTATTACGTCAGGTAATATGTAAAACTCATTTTAAATAATAGGTTTAAACTTATAACAATTGTTTAGGATACTATATAACCTATTACTACACAGAAAATACAAATAAACTGACAGGACTCAATATACAATTCAAAAACAATTCCATCAAACAACTGTAACTGTTTCACTTCACAAAGCTAAGTATTTAGCTGCACACTTATATGGAAAGTCCCATATTAAAAGCTAATACAGTTCTATGGCTAAATGGGATGCCATGAAGAAAGAATTATTTAAACATAAAAAGCATCTTTCATCTGAATGCCATAAACACCTACATAACCAAGTCTGTCACTAATGCAAGGCTGATGACTATGGTGGAGTGCCACAGAAAGGAATAGTGAAACCGAACCAAGCACAGCCCTTCTTCTGGCACTGAAGTGATCATTTTAAAATACCATATCCACATGCAGTGGTAACAAGGACAGCTCTGATGTACCCTCCCCTGCCAGTGTGACTGGATTTGTCACTGTACCTTAGGTGGCTGCTTAAGGAGCTTCCACTGTAATGCTATGGATTTTAATAGCGCCCTTCATCCAAAAATCTCAGAGCAAACAGACCTGCACCTGTTTAATCAAGCCCAGTATTGTTGCTTTTCACAGCCTTCAAAATAACCAACAGTCCGACCCTGTAACAAGCTGGTCCCCCCTCCAAGCTCCTGCTCCCCCAAACAAGAGTCACCTACCCCCTCAAAGCCCCTGGCAAGCTGCTCTTGCCCCAAGCTCCTGCTCCCCCAACCTCTCGCTCCCACACACACCCCCACCTGACAGGCTACCACCCACATCCTGCTCCCAAACATGTCCCTGCACGACAGGCCGTCCCGTCCCCCCCTCAAACTCCTGCTCCCACACACACACCCCAACAGGCCACCCCAAGCTCCTGCTCCCATGCCCCCGACAGACCACCAGCCTACCTCCTGCTCCCACACGTATCCCTCACTGACAGGCCTTCCCCCACCTCCTGCTCCCACCCCACCCCGCCACCCCAGCTCCTGCTCCCATGCCCCCAGCTCCTGCTCCCACCCCGACACGCCACCCCCCAAGCTCCTGCTCCCACGCCCCAGCTCCTGCTCCCACCCCGACACGCCACCCCCCAAGCTCCTGCTCCCACGCCCCGACACGCCACCCCCAGCTCCTGCTCCCATGCCCCCAGCTCCTGCTCCCACCCCGACACGCCACCCCCAAGCTCCTGCTCCCACGCCCCAAGCTCCTGCTCCCACCCCGACAGGCCGCCCCAAGCTCCTGCTCCCGCCCCCTCCCGACAGGCCACCCCCCAAGCTCCTGCTCCCACGCCCCCGACAGGCCACCCCCAAGCTCCTGCTCCCACGCCCCACCCGACAGGCCGCCCCAAGCTCCTGCTCCCACGCCCCTCCCGACAGGCCGCCCCCAAGCTCCTGCTCCCACGCCCCGACAGGCCGCCCCCAGCTCCTGCTCCCACGCCCCAGCTCCTGCTCCCGCACCCCAGCTCCTGCTCCCGCACCCCGACAGGCCGCCCCCAAGCTCCTGCTCCCGCGCCCCGACAGGCCGCCCCCAAGCTCCTGCTCCCACGCCCCCACCCGACAGGCCACCCCCAAGCTCCTGCTCCCACGCCCCACCCGACAGGCCACCCCCAAGCTCCTGCTCCCACGCCCCACCCGACAGGCCACCCCCAAGCTCCTGCTCCCACGCCCCTCCCGTCAGGCCACCCCCAGCTCCTGCTCCCACGCCCCCAAGCTCCTGCTCCCACCCCGACAGGCCGCCCCCAAGCTCCTGCTCCCACGCCCTCCCGACAGGCCACCCCCAAGCTCCTGCTCCCACGCCCTCCCTGACAGGCCACCCCCCCAAGCTCCTGCTCCCACGCCCCCCGACAGGCCACCCCCCAAGCTCCTGCTCCCACGCCCCCGACAGGCCACCCCCCAAGCTCCTGCTCCCACGCCCCCACCCGACAGGCCGCCCCAAGCTCCTGCTCCCACGCCCCCAAGCTCCTGCTCCCACGCCCCCGACAGGTCGCCCCCAAGCTCCTGCTCCCACGCCCCCGACAGGCCGCCCCCAGCTCCTGCTCCCACGCCCCCGACAGCCCCAGCTCCTGCTCCCACGCCCCCCCACAGGCCGCCGCGGCAGCTCCGGGAACCCCGCTCCCCCGGTGTCCGCAGGCACCGTCCAGCCCGGGCCGCCGCAGCCGCAGTGACGGGAGCGGGCGCTCCCCGCCTCACCTGGGGCGCGGGCGGGCGGCAGCAGGGCCCGCGCGCCGGCCGCCAGGTCTCTCATGGCCGCGTCCCGCTCAGGCAGCCGGGGCCCCGCAGCGTCCAGGGCAGCGTCCGTCGCCCGCGCCGCCAGCGGGGGGGGCCATGTAGGGCGGGCTGCCGCGCGCCCTCAGCCCCTGCTCCCGCCTCGCTCCGGCCCGGCCCCCTTCGCCTCAGCACCACAGCGCGCCCGCCTGCGTCGGAGCCGCCAGGCCACAACACAGGGGGCGGGCCCGGCCGAGGAACCACGGCGCCCAATCGGCACCGCCGTCTGCCTCGCTGACAGGCCAGCTCGGCCAATCAAAGAGCTCCCCCGTGTGGTTGGCTGACATTATTTGATTGACAGCCGTCTCGGCCGGTCCCACTGACATGCAACAAAGCTCCGGCAACAGCCGGAGCCACTGGGAAGTGAGGGAAAGCACTGGATGGGCGGGACTGGCGAGGGGGGGCGTTGCTAAGGGCGCCTCAAACCGATTGGGCGGCAATTGAAGGCGGGGTGTAAATAAAGACGTGCCCAACGAAAGTGAGTCTAACTGTGATTGGCAAGCGGGAAAGCCAATTAGGAATTACTCTTGAGGGGAGTGGGCGTGAAGCTGTCAACACGGCTAAGTGCATCGATGACGCGGCGGGCAGTGTGGGAGGGGCGGTGGACGAGAGCTTGGCGAACGGGACCCAGCAGGCTCTGCGCCGCCCCGCTCTAAGGGCCAGGGGAGGGAGACACGGGGGGGAGACAGGGTCTGGCTGGGGGAGGGGCACAGGGGGAGACAGGGTCTGGCTGGGGAGGGGCACAGGGGAGACAGGGTCTGGCTGGGGGAAGGACATAGGGGAGACAGGGTCTAGCTGGGGGCACGGGGAGACAGGGTCTAGCTGGGGGCACAGGGGAGACAGGGTCTGGCTGGGGGAAGGACATAGGGGAGACAGGGTCTAGCTGGGGGCACGGGGAGACAGGGTCTAGCTGGGGGGCACAGGGGAGACAGGGTCTAGCTGGGGGCACAGGGGAGACAGGGTCTAGCTGGGGGCACAGGGGAGACAGGGTCTGGCTGGGGAGGGGCACAGGGGAGACAGGGTCTGGCTGGGGAAGGACATAGGGGAGACAGGGTCTGGCTGGGGAGGGGCACAGGCGGGAGACAGGGTCTGGCTGGGGGAAGGACATAGGGGAGACAGGGTCTGGCTGGGGAGGGGCACAGGGGAGACAGGGTCTCGCTGGGGAGGGGCACAGGGGGAGACAGGGTCTGGCTGGGGGAAGGACATAGGGGAGACAGGGTCTGGCTGGGGAGGGGCACAGGGGAGACAGGGTCTGGCTGGGGAAGGACATAGGGGAGACAGGGTCTGGCTGGGGAGGGGCACAGGCGGGAGACAGGGTCTGGCTGGGGGAAGGACATGGGGGAGACAGGGTCTGGCTGGGGAGGGGCACAGGGGAGACAGGGTCTGGCTGGGGGAAGGACATAGGGGAGACAGGGTCTGGCTGGGGGGGGCACAGGGGAGACAGGGTCTGGCTGGGGGAAGGACATAGGGGAGACAGGGTCTGGCTGGGGGAAGGACATAGGGGAGACAGGGTCTGGCTGGGGGAAGGACATGGGGAGACAGGGTCTGGCTGGGGGGAAGGACATAGGGCAGACAGGGTCTAGCTGGGGGAGGGGCATAGGGGGTGACAGGGCCTGTCTGGGTGGGACCCACAGGAGGACCCTGGCCTCTTGGAGGCACACAGGGGAGATGGGTGGTGCACGGGGGACCCACAGGGCAAGACAGGGCCTGTCCTGGGGGGGCACCAGAGGAGAACAGGCCCTATTGGGGAAGGTGACAAGGGGAAATGGCAGCTTTCCACAGTGGTGCAGTGCTCACTCCAGCAGTGACGATGGCTGTGTAAATACCTGCAGCCGCTAGAGCAGGGGTGGGCAAGATACCTCTTGCGGCCGAATAGGGCCCGCGGACCACCCTGCCGGGACCCTCAGGCACGCAGCAGCAGCTGGTGTTTTAAACGCAGGGCTGCTCCATGTGACTCTCTGCTCTGGAGGGAGGGGAGGCTTCTGGTGATCGCCCCGCCTCCAACCCAATCCTCAGCGTCTATTGGCCAGAAATAAACAGCCAATAGGAACTGACGCTAGCTAATCTCTCAGCTCCTATTGGCCAGAAACAAACGGCCAATAGGAGCTGAAAGATTGGCCTGGAGGATGGGGTCAGTGCAAATCTCTGCCCACTCAGAGCTGAGCGCCCCCTGGAGGAAGTAGCTGCAGTTTTAAGTAGTCTGGGGCTGCAGCAGGCTGGGAGTCTACCCTGCCTAGGGGATGCTGCAGGCTGGGAGATACTTAGGTTAGTGCCTCCCAGCCAAAGCCTGCCTCTGGCACCCCTGCCCCTCCTTCACTCTAACGTCACCATTCAAACCCTCTGCGTCCCCCTGCCCCAGCTCACAACTCCCTCCCAGGCCCTGTACCCGCTGACACCTCTCCCCCAGGCCAGAATCCTCTCCTGCACCCACACCTCCTCTCTGACCCTACACCCCAATCCCCTGACCCAGGTCACAACCCCCTCCTTCATCCAAACTCCCTCTCAAACCTCACACCAGCTCCTGCACCCCACTCCCTTACCCCTGGCATCCTTCTGCACCCAACCTCCATCGTAGTCCCCACACCTGCTCCACAGAAAAGTGAGGCCCTTGACCACTTTCCAAAAACTTGGAGTGGCACCCAACTAAAAATTGTTGCCCACACCTGAGCTAGAGGGAGCATCTCCCACCAAAGATGGAAAGAGTCTGTCATACTGTAGGGGTAGCAGCTATAGTAAGGTGCTTAAACTGCATCCCTCAGTACCTGGCTTGATTTTTAAAATTTTTTTTTTTTTTTTTTTTTTTTTTTGCTGGGTTTGCAACCCTTTCTTTGCCCCCTCCTCCATCCCAATCCCCAGGGAAACCACAAGCCACAGCAGGCAGTTTTCTACCCAGCTAGCCCATGGAGGCAGTGGACTTGGACAGCCTCCTAATTGAGATAGTGAGCCCAGAGACACTATGCCTCAGACAACACAGATGCCTTCTGCTTGGTTTATCAGTGTAACTGGCCATGGCTAAGCACCAAGAGGTGTCAGCAGAACTCAGTCCTGTGACCTTTATCACTAAATGCACAGGCCTGAGTAGCACCTGAACTATATGGCTGTGTCTAGACTGGCAAGTTTTTCCGCAAAATCAGCCGCTTTTGCGGAAAAACTTGCCAGCTGTCTACACTGGCTGCTTGAATTTCAAAAGCACTGACTTCCTACTGTAAGAAATCAGTGCTTTTGCGGAAATACTATGTTGCTCCTGTTCGGGCAAAAGTCCCTTTGCGCAAAACTTTGCGCAAAAGGGCCAGTGTAGACAGCTGAGATTTGTTTTCATAAAAGCCCCGATCGCGAAAATGGCAATCGGGCTTTTTGCAGAAAAGCAGCGTCTAGATCGGGCACGGACACTTTTCTGCAAAGTGCTTTTGGCGGAAAAGCCGCCCATGCCAATCTAGACGCTCTTTTCCGAAAATGCTTTTAACGGAAAACTTTTTTGTTAAAAGCATTTCCGGAAAATCATGCCCAGAAGTGTTAGTAATTAGTGAGTAGTTATAGTCCTACGCTATGTCTACACTCGCGGCTTCTTGTGCAAGTATGGCCGTTCTTGCGCAAGAATCCGCAGAGCGTCCACACTGCCCGCCCGCTCTTGCGCAAGGAAATTTACAGTACGGCGTGGTAAGAGAGGGCTCCTTGCACAAGAGCTATGCTCTTTTTTAACAGGTGTAAGCCCTCAAGCGCCGGAGCTCTTGTGCAAGAGGGCAGCGTGGACGCTCGGCAGGGATTTCTTGCGCAAGAAAGCTCTATGGCTAAAATGGCCATCAGAGCTTTCTTGCGCAAGAGAGCATCTGTCCACACTGCCATGCGTGCTCTTGTGCAAAAGCACAGCTCGCACATGGCAATGTGGACGTGTTCTTGCGCAAGACTTCTTGCACAAGATATTCTTGCACAAGAAGCCGCCAGTGTAGACATAGCTCTAGGGGCATAGCCACACACACCAGAGTGTATTACATATTGCTCCCCAGAACATGGCCCCAAGGTTCCTACTAATTCACATTCCTGCTGGGGCACCTTGTAAATCACCTTTGGTTACTTGGATACAGACATCACAGTGACCAGTGGGGATGGAATTCATCATTCAGCTCCCAAAAATCTCTCTCTACTAGTTCAGTTAAAGAGTTCCCTGACTACGAGCTGGTAGCAGGCTGTTATCCCTGTTGCAGACAGCTACTAAAGGCATAAGCAGATGCATTTAAGCCAGAAGAACTGAGATGGCTTGTTGGTACCTGCCTTCTCTACAGGCCACATCTCCAATCAGATTGAGATAGAACTCTGCATGCCAGGACCTGTTGCCTCCACTGGGCCGTACCTCTACTTTAAATATCAGTATCTGCAGTCTCATCCATTTTACGCTAGTTTAGTTGGGCTTATGGCAAGTTGTTATCATGGTTCCATTATGTGAGCAAAATTTAGATGTCCCTGTTCGAGGGTATTTACTCCTGCCATGTGTGCCAAGCTTCCTGACCCGTGTATTAAGTTATGGTGACACCTAGTGTTCAAACAGATAAACATGTATAGTGACAGAAATTACGTAGAAAATAGAAAGGAAAAGCATGTTAGGTCACATATCAGCAAATCCGAGAGGGATGTAATGATTTCAGCATTTTTGGAGTAATCGGACACATAAAGCAAGGGAAGAAATGTTGCCAGATAGCATATACCAAACTAGAAGTGGGCACTCTGTGCATCGAAGGGAAATATGCACAGAATAATACGGAGTCTGTACTAGCTTGAACTGTATTAATCTGTTCAGGTTTGTGGGGACATGATGCTATGAAGAGTAGCTCTCCCTGTCCTGCCTCCCTGGCCTTCACTGGAGTTATAACAGGGAGAAATTTGGCCCTCTTAGCCTCAGTTTCCCCATCTCTTAAATGGGAATTATAACATTTACCAACCTCACAGTGGGTTGTAAGTTTTAATTCATGACTCTCCAAAAAAGTCATTTGATGTTCTTAGACAGAAAGGCAAAATATTATAAACAAACACACTCATCTATAACAAAGGAAAAACTGCCTGCAAAAACCTCTTCATCTTTTTTTTTTAATGACTTCTCCAGGGCTAGTCTCTCAACAAATGTCACTTTATTACCGCTTACATAAGACCTACCTATCCCAGGCTTCAGTTAATTGCTTTTGATGCATAAACAACATAAAATTCCAGCCAGAAAAGTTAAAGGTTAGCAAAGTTATGAGCAACTTAAAAAAAGCATCTCCTAATGTCAGGCAATCTTAACTATCGCAATGCAACCAGTTCTGCCCACAATATAAGATATTTTCTCTCTAATTTAGTTTTAAAAATGTTTGATTCACATTCATCATGGACAAATCAGTAGCAACTCTGTACTGATCAAGTTGCATTGAGATCTACACTAAAGTATGATTCAAGACTGTTTCATGCTTTAGTAACTAAATTTAGTCTCCAAATTTTGCACAACTTGTCAACTGAGTCTTCTGTGTACATTTAATGGAAAAGTTCTTTACTAACTTTTGCAGAAGAGATATTTTTAAAAGCGTTCTCTCTTTTTTTTAAATTTTATCATATTTTTCTCCATTTTTCTTTTGGCATCGTTTAGCTTTAAAAAAATCCACTGTTACCACAAATTTAAAACTTCCTACATTCCCCACATGCCCCAGTGTCTCTTCTCATCCACAGAGCATTATCCAACTTTTACAATTAAGCATATAGAGAATTATGAACTTATTCATCAGACCCTAATAAAGCAGACAGAACTGCTCAGATCTGTTGCCTGCTTTCTGTTTTCTCACCCTCTTGGGGTAGCTGCCTCTGTAGCAAAACCACAAGCATCTGTCCTCTTGACAGCATGGGCTAGAGAATGGCCCTTTTAACTCAAATGAAATTCCTTTAAGTTACATTTTGGAGCTTTACATTCAAGTGCAGTTTATTCAAACATTTCCTTCTCAAGCAAAATGTAAAGATTCCATAAACTAAATTCTCAAAGAACTCAGTGTTTTCATGTACAGGTTACAGATTGTGACTATTCATTGAGGTGGGAATGCTCTAGAATTAAGTGTTGATTGATGCTTCATTTTCAGTGAAACTAACTGCAACACTTGTTTGTTTCTGAATATATCTAGTCCCCAGTTGATATTGTAAATACAGTTATTAACTAGCTCCATGATGACACTTTGTGGTAACCATTCCAACTATTTGGGATAGAATGCCTATTATACTGAAGCAAAAACATTCTCTCTCCCACTCTTGTCCTTCCAAAAATGTCACCAGTTTCTGCATTTCAACATGGTTTCAATCTGTGTGTGTCTCTAATAGGGATGTAAAATCCCAGTTAATCAGTTAACCAGTTCCGCTTTAGGTTGATCTAAAATTTAACCAATTAACCAACTAAAGTGGGATCCGTGTTGGGGATTGCTTCAGCCCAGCTGGAGCAGCCCCCAGCCCACGGGGCTCCTGCCCCGAGCCCTGCACTGGGGCTTCTGCCAGCTCCCAGCTCCTGCCAGAGCAGCCCCTATCTGCAGCGAGCTTGGGGTCCCCACGGACAGAGACTGCTCCACAGGAACAGCCCCTTCCAGGGCTGGCCCACAACATTTTGGCACCTGAGGTGGGGAGCTCAAATGATGCCCCCATGCCACCTTTTCTCCTGCCTGCCTGTTATGTCTCTTGTGCCCTCCTTCCTCCAGCACAGCACTCCACCATCTCTGTGCACCTAGACTAGAGAGAATACATATGCACCAGCAGCAGACACAATTTTCTACACTCTGGGTCCTAGTGGCTCCCCCCCCCCACACACACACACAGAGAGAGTGTGTCTGGCACCTGAGGTGGCTGCCTCAGTTTGCCTCATGGTAAGGCCAGCCCTGGCCCCTTCCTGCAAAGCACCCGGGCTCCCAGCAGACAGATGCTGTTCCAGATGAGAACAGCCACTGTCCATGGCAGGCCCCCAACGGGGCTGGAGCAGCCCCCTCTTCACAGCAGGCGGGGAGCTGCTCCAGCCTCCACCGGTTACCAGTTAACCAGAACCGGTAAGCATTACCTGTTTAGGGTGATGCTTACCGGTTAACTAGGTCATCGGTTAACCTTTCACATCCCTAGTCTCTAATATGCCTTGTCTTTGCTGGCACCTTTCGTGTGCTGGAATTTATATGGAGTGGGGGTGTTCAGTGACATTACTGCCCTATGCCAGTAAAATGTAGTAATCACACACCTCATTTGTTGATAACTCGCTATGGAAACACTGTTCATCTCTCTGTTTTAATGTGCCCATCCTATGTGATGTCATGCTCATAATTATGGGAGGAAATGAGCCACATTTGTGAGAGGGCTGAAAGAGGGTATTGTTTGGATCCCCAATACTGCTGACAGATGAGGGAAACTCTTCTTTACCTCAACTGCTAGAGGCCTGGAGCAGAAGAGCATGAGTTTAGCTGATGACACACATGTCCACATACAGCCTTGTCAGAAACCCAAGTTAGACGCTGACTATTTGCAGCTCCCCTGGCAAACAGGAATGAGTGACACTTGCAAAACTGGCCCTCATGCCTGCAGGTGAATTGCTTATAGAGCTTTCCATTGTTTCCTGGAAGGAGGGAAACTCATGTTGGATGGAAAGAGATTAAAGAGAAAGGTCTGCCAAGACCACACTGCTGTTTCATTTGTAATGATCTTTTGCTTGCCTCCAGGAAGCACAAGCAACAGTCAGACATCCTGAACACACCACTACAGGAAGCTCTGTTCGCTAGGGGTACTCTCCCTTTTCTCGTCATGCTGCCGTTGTGCCGACTGTCCAGCTTCAAGCTCAAATGCGCCAGAAAACAGTTCTGTGGTTTGTGGTTGACGCTTTTCTGCTTTCAATATCGCTGCCTTTCCCAGAGAGATCCCTTTATCACAGGCCTTGCAAAGAGCAGCCAATGGTTAACACACCCAGTGGCACTAAACAGAGAGAAAAAGAACTCTGGTGATAGGAGACAGTAGAGGAATTCCCTGCCTCGGAGCATCTGAAATGCACCTGGGACTTTGGGTTGAAAGAAGGACGTTTGTTCTTTACAAATGATCAACTCTCGGACTACCCGTACGTTCCCCATGGCTGTTAACATGAATGCATAAGCAGGGGGTATACTAAGCCAGAGTAGGGAAGTGTTATTACTGCTGTCTAGGAGTGTATTAATGCTGAGGTCTCCACACTGAGGAACATTCAGGGGGCCTGGCACAGGGGTGGGGAGCACCACCCAGCCCTTTTTCACCCTCAGTTCTGCTCCATCCCTATTTCCAGCATCAACCTCTTGCCACAGCCCTATTCCCACCCTCACCTCCAGCCTCAGCCCCTGGCTGCAGCCCCCTCATGGCTCCAGAACTGTCTCCAGCCTCAGCCCCCTTTCCTCTGTCCACTAGGATTGCCAGCCTTTCAGAATTGGCCGGGAGTGTCCAGGAATTAACTGCAGGGCTACAGTTCTGCTCCTGCCCCAGACGCACCCCCCAGCTGCAGCTCCAGCCTTGGCCCCTTTACCTCTGTCTACATCACCCTCCCCAGCCATGGCCCCAATTAGGGTTGCCAGGCATCCAGCTTTTGACTGGAACCACTGGTCAAAAAGGGAACCTGGCAGCCCCGGTCTGACCACCACCAACTGGACTGTTAAAACTCCGGTCAGGGGTGCATTTGGGGCCTGGGGCTAAGGCAGGCTCCCTGCCTGCCCTTGCTCCATGAAGCTCCCAGGAAGTAGCTGCGAGTTCCCTGCAGCCCCTAGGCTCAGGGAGGCTCCATGTGCTGCCCCCATCCCAAATGCCGGCTCCACAGCTCCCATTGGTGGGAACTGCAACCAATGGGAGTTGTAGGGGTGGCACTTCCTGGGAGCTGCAGTAAGTGCTGCCAAAACCCTGCAACCCAAGCCACCTCACACACCCCAATCTAGAGTCCTTTCCCGCACCCCACACTCACCAACCTCCTGCTCCAGCCCTAAGCCTCCTCCTGCACCCCAAGTCCCACCTCAGAACCCACCCCCCCACCTGGAACCTTTACCCCTCCCCAGCTGCCTGCCCAAGTCCAGCACCCTCTCCTGCACACTGAACCCTTCATTTCAGGCTCCACCTGGAGCCCACAGCCCCCTCCCACATTCCAAGCCCCTGCCCCAGCCCAGTGAAAGTGAGCGAGGGTGGGAGAAAGGAAGCAGTGGAGGGAAAGAGGATGGAGTGAGGAATGCAGGTCTAGGGGAAGGGGCGTTTGGTTGTGTGCAGTTAGAAAGTTGGTAACCCTAGCCCTGCTCCTGGCCCAGCAGGGGTGGGAGGCATGAACAGGGATGAAGAGGGGCACGGCCCTCAAAAATTTGGGGCCCACTGCATTACTGAGACCATTACTGGAATGTTGTGCTCAGTCCCGGGGTCCACAGTCTGTAAAGAAGTTTCACAAAGGGGCAAGGGTTCAGAGAAGAGCAACAAGGATGATCTGAGAACTGGAAAATGTTCATTGTTGTGAGAGATACAAGACGCTTAATAAAAAGAGGCTTAAGAACGGACTTGATCCCAGTACCTAAATGAGAAGAACATTTCTGATGTAAAAGGCACTTTTCGTCCAGCAGATGAAGGCAGAACGAGGTCCAGTGGCCGGAAACTGAAGCTAGACAAATGAAAGCAAGGGTATGTCTACACTTTTACCCTCTTTCGAGAGAGGGATGCAAATGAAGACATTCGAAATTGCAAATGAAGCCGGAATTTAAATATCCCACTCTTCATTTGCATATTTGTGTTATGGCGCTATTTTGAAATAGTGCTATTTCGAAATAACAGACGCTGTTAAGACGTGGTTATTTCGAGAGAAAACCTTTCTCTCAAAATAACCCTTATTCCTCATACAATGAGGTTTACCAGTTATTTCGAGAGAAGGGTTTTCTCTCGAAATAACGGCGTCTTAACAGCGGCTGTTATTTCAAAATAGCGCCATAACACGAATATGCAAATGTAGCGCGGGATATTTAAATCCCGGCTTCATTTGCAATTTCGAATGTCTTCATTTGCATCCCTCTCTCGAAAGAGGGTGCAAGTATAGACATACCCCAAGAGATTAGGGACACATGTTTAACAGTGAGGGAGTTCACCATTGGAATAACTTACCTAGGGATGTGGCAATGGGTTCTCCATCACCTGAAGTTTTGAATTCTAAAAAGATTCGCTCTAGCTCAGCCAGAAGTGATGGGCGTGATGTGGAGCCACTGGGTGAGGACCTCGGGTCTGTAACATGCAGGAAGTCAAAGAAGAAGATCGTAATGGTCCCTTCTAGCCTTGAAAATCTCTTAATATAAGGAGGTCACTTCTGGTACTTGCCGCATCTCTGCTTGGAGTGTTCTGCACCGATAGCACATCCTAATCACTGCATATGTTATCACAAACCCGCTTATGGTAAATGATGCGGCCAGGCCTGATCCAGCTAAGCGCTTAAGATGCACTTGAAGTTAAACACCTGTGTAAGTGCTTTGCTGGCCAGGGGCCAGGGCACTCAGCAAGTTGTGAGATCGCATCCATAGTAAACTAACTAGTATTATATTTTATATATATTTATTGTACTGCACAGGAGCCTGGGGGAGGGGCATGGCCCTCCGCCAGCACTCCCTGAAAGCTGAGCGCTTGGGCAGCCACCCAGAAGCAATTCAGATTAGCAGAGCGCCCACAGCCGGCAGTGTGTGTTTCTCTTGGTGATGCACATCTCTTGGTGTACACATAACAAACTTTATGCCGCACACAGGCAGAAAAAAAAATGAGAGGGAACACTACACACTGCCCTCCACTCCGGTCTTCTTCTGATGCATCTGGTTTGTAACCACGGTTGTGTACTTTATTTATGTTTTATCAACCACCCCCCTTTCCCAGTGCCCAGCAGCAATTCTATTTACAGTCATTCAATCATCGCTGCTTTCTGCCAGAGGTCTCACTTTAACCCCCCAGCCTCTCTCTCCTGCATGGCCTTCCCTTTCCTACTCTGCAGTTAACGGGCTAATTATCTCCTTAGCTCTCCCCAGGTCAGGCTGATCTTGTCATTAACCCCACCTCCCTTGAATCAGACAGTCTGGGAGAAGGTCATTGGGTTGCCAGTGGCCAGTGTGCTTCAGCTGCTCTGTCACGCGGCCCAGGCCCAGACCAGGCCCTCGCTGTGCCAGGGGCTATATGAACACTGACCACAAAGACAGGCTGTGCCCCGAACAGCTGACAATATAAGACGAGGCAACCAATGGATACAGACAGAGCAACGGGGGAATGACAAGGAGACAATAAAGGTCAGAATTGCTCACTCCTGGGGAGACCTGCTCAACTGCATGATTGCTCCGATGGCATGAACAGCGAATGCAGTTTCCCTTTCATTCAAATGGCAGACACCTACGATGCTGCATTAGGAGACTTTCTTTATCCCTGCTTTTGTCCCAAAGTACTAATGGCCTTCCTAGCAACTAGTCATCAGTAGCCATGGACTTGTTAAAATCATCATTATTTTGCATTCATATAATACCTTTTTATATAAATATCCTGAAGATATTACAAAAGCAGGAAAGTATTCCCATGTTGCTGTTGGAGAAACTGAGGCAGAAAGAGGGGCCTTGACTTACTAACACACAGCCGAGGGGTGGTAGAGCTAGAAACAGACTCACAGACCCTGCTCTGGACATGGACCATTTCACCTCCCTTTGATCTCCAACCTTCCTTCAAAAAGAGTGTCCCCATGGCTCCGTATATGATGGACTAGCACAGCCAGCCGTGAAAGTAACTGACAATACTTACAGGCCCTGTCCTACTGCAACCCCTGCCAGCTCTTTCAATGGCTCCCTGCTGCCGCAGCTCACCAAGCTCTTACTGGAGCTGAGCACCAGGGCGCACCCACTTACTTTTCACCAGCTGAACCTAAAAGGTTGGCAGTTCTGTTTAGATAAGCACCAATATTTCAAGTGCTTTGCCAGCCTCTCTGGTTTGCAAACCCACACTGTCCCAAGGATGCAGTATTCCATTGTTGTTTCCTGGTTCCTCCTGGCTGGAAATATCATGTGAACAAATCTGAATCCAGGCCTCTTGGACCTTTGGCTTCCCTGCAGATGGAGAAATCCCACGATCCCTGCCTTGATACCAGAAACTGGGGAGATGCACAAAAATGACAGTAAATTGGGTGAAAAGTTAAAAGAACTTGTTCAGCTCCTGAAAAAGGGGGAATGTTTGTAGTGAAGGCTGGGGGGAGTGGTGTCATATTTAGTTATGATTAGTGGCTTGAATGCTTCTCATTCCAATTAAATTCTGCTATCATTCCCCACAAGAGAGATGTCAGTTTACATCTGATATAACTGCACCGCTAGCTCTGGCTTATCTATGTAACTGCTATATTATTATCAGTGCTAGCAGACACACCAGCTATTGCTCAGGTCCTTAGCTGTAGCAATGCGTTAGGGGGGGTTGGAAATTGAGGAAAATGTACATGCTTCCTTTACAGTAGCTAAGCCCCACCTCATGGCTGCGGTGCAGCAGGCGGAGAGGTGGCAGAGATGGGAGGATGTGGCGGCGAGGTGAGGCGGGCGAGTGGGCGGCACGGAAGCAGGCGCAGAGGAGGGTAGAGTGTGGGAAGACCTAGGGTGGCACCGGCTTGGAGGGGCCAAGAGAGGGACGGGTGGAGTGCACCGGGCAGGGACTTACCACCAGTCCCACCGCTCGCAGCATCTCCTGCTTCTCTTTGTCCCCGGGCCTGATGTGCTCTTCGGAGAAGTCACTGTGCCACGACAGCAGCTATTGGATGGACCGCGAGGCGCTGCCCACCCGCCCCCCCCCCCCCGCCGGACAGGCCACCCTCAGGGTGCAGGAGCAGCGTGGGGCCTTGGCCCGCAAGCTACCTACCCCAGCAGGCACAGGTCTGCATGGTACCACCACAGCCACCGGCTCCCCACCCGCACCTGCCGGCCACTTGCTGGGCAGGTGCCAATGGCAGCCCGAGGAGAGGGGCCCTGTCTGTGCCCTGCCCAACCCGGCCCACTGGGCCACCTGCCACTGCGCCCACTCCTGCCACAGGGCAGGGTTCCCCTCATCTCATCATTTCTCACTCATTCTGGCATTTTCTATAAACTTCTCAAGTCTTCCAGCCGTGTGTTCTCAAATGTTCTCTGTGACGGACACCTCTCCTTTCATAATAGTATAGCTATCGATGATTGCACAGGGCAGGGGGTTGGCAAGTGGGGGGGTTTAGGGCAGGGGATGCACGAGTCAGGGCAGGGGCTGGGGGCTCAGGGCAGAGAGTGAGGGCTGCAGTGCAGGAGTCAGGTGGGGTTTGGTTGGGGGCTCAGGGTGGGGTGCAGGAGTCAGGGCAGGGGGCTGAGTGTGTGGGGGCTCAGAGCAGGGGTGGAAGTGCAGGAGTCAGGGCAGGGGCTGAGAGCAGGGCAGGGGCTGAGAGCAGGGCAGGGAGTGGAGGGTGCAGGAGTTGGCAGGGGGCTGGCCGGTGTAGGGGGCTCAGGCCAGGGGGGCTCACTGGGGCTGCCTGTAGTGGAGAGGGTGGCACTGGTCCAGCAATGGTGGCTTCCTGGGACCACACTGGTCCTTCAATGGCAGCTTCCTAGGGCACCCACAGCCACACTAGTGGCAGCTGCCCAGCACTGGGGCAAAAGGAGGGGAGACGGGGGCTGTGCTGCCTGCTCGGGCTTCTCCCCTCCCCCTCTCCGGTGCTGGGGCCGAGGGTGGGGGAGCAGAGGATTGGGCATGGGGGTCCGCCGGGGAGGGGACAACCATGCCCAGCACCAGCACAGGAACCTTACCCGTGGACAGTAACATTCAGAGCCCCTCCCCCAGCCAGCCACTGTCCTGTAGGTGCAGCTGCCCCGCTGTGGTCACTCTGCAGTGTAAGTGTCCCTCCTGGCAGTGCCCTCTCTTTCCATGTTACGGAAAACAATCCTACTCCAGCCATGTCCTGTTTTCCTGGCACAAAAAAACCCTGACCCTCCTTTACGTTAAGATAAGAGGAGGCTGCCTACCCAATTTGGTGGTCCCAGCTCTTGCTATTTAGGAGGAGTTCTTTAACAAATGGATTCACAGACAGACAGACACACAAACTCTCTAAAATATATAGTTAAATCTGAATAAGAATGTCTGCATGGAGAATTACACTCTAAATTTACACCTTATACTGAGATAACCTCCCCATGTAGGAAAGCTAGGAATAAAATCTCAGTTACCCGTGGAATTTATTCCTGGACTTCTCCACAGAAGGGGACAATATGGCACTCAAATGTCTCACAAATTTCCTGGAAGCAAACAGAATCCAATTCAATGGAAAAATGTTAAACAGACATTGTAAAATCATTTAGAACCAAAAGATATTGCTGTTTATTATTTCTGTTCCGATAGGCCCTAATAATCCCAGAGATCAAAGCCATTGTACTAAGCAATTTACAAATGCAATATTTATACAACCTAATAAGATCAGACACATTTTAATGAAAATTCTTTCTCCCAACAGAGACAGATTTGGTGGGAGAAAAAGGTTTTTACTATCCCCATATAATGTATGCAACCACCACACCACGGCATTGTATTAGTGAAGGTGCATCATAAAAATGAAACTGACTAGAAACAGCCTAACCTAGCTTCAGTATTCAAGTTAAGTGTAAACAGCAAACAAAAGGCGAAAATCACCTTGCTCTTAAGCAGAAACCTTTAGTTGGACATAAGCAGTACAGAGGCACCACGGCATTCAGCGGTGAAAAATCAACATTTTATATGATTTAATTATGGAATAAGCTTCTGTGTAAGAAGCATGGTTAAAAATATTTTATTTTTAAATGTAATAGATCAGATTCCACACTTGTTTGCACCAATTTAAATCTGGAGTAATTCCATTTAAGTCAATAGATTTACATCTGGGCAACTGTGTAGAATTTGGTCCATGTTGTGTGTTGACTGTCTGGTTTTGCCTATTTTGTAGTGTTTTGACATTGTCCCTTTACTATCTGCTGCCCTTGCTGAATATCAAATAGAGCAGCATGGGGAATTAAGCCTCCCGGGTTTCAGCAACCGATTTCAAAAGGCTTCTTGATGGGCTCATCTGGAAGATTTTTTTTCCATTCCACATCCCTTGATGTGATTCCAGGTGGGCTTTTCAGATGAGATGAGATTTATTTGCAGACAAAGAATTCCCACTCTGCTTTCAAGTGGTAGAGCTAAGAGCTGATGCAATACTTGGTCCTCCTTACTCTGCCTAATTATCTTAAAATGTTTATATGTTTCTAGCCAGGGACGTAACAAGGGTGGGGCAAGCAGGGTGCTCGCCCCGGGCGCAAAGACACAATAAGTAAAAAGAATCAGCTGCAAAAGTAAAGAGTGTGACATGTGCTAACCTAAGGAGAGGGGGCGCATAATTACCGTAAAATCTTGAGTATAATGCATACTTTTTTCCTGGTTTTTTAGGGTCAAAGCTGGGGTGCGCATTATACATAAGAGCTATTTTTTTAAAGTTTTAAACTCCCCCTCCCCTCCACACAGAAACTTTCCCGCTGCAGCGCGGCACGGGGGCCACAGCCGTGCCAGACTCCCGGACAAGGCGAGGAGCCGGCTGTGCCGCCAGGCTGCAGAGCCCTGGCTTGCTGCCTGCCTGGTGATCCTTCAGGCTGCGCCCGGGGGCCCCCACAGCAGATGCAAGCTCAGTGCGGCACGAGCTCAGCTGGGCAGGGGGCCCCTGTGGCAGGCATGAGCTCAGCGCTGTGTGAGTCCCTTCCTTCCTATATATACCGTAAAATCGCGGGCATAATGGGGGTGCGCATTATAGCTAAGAGTTCAGTTTATTCCAGAATTCTGACGTTTAAAAGGCAGCTGCGCATTATACATAGGTGCGCATTATACTCGCGATTTTACGGTAATATTTTTCCCCAGGTGCAAAAATACTTAGGTACAGCGCTGTTTCTAGCCACAGGATCAATTCTGAGTGTTGGCAATTTGAGTTCTTTCCTCTGTGAGCCTTGCATAGATGAGGATTTGCAGCTCTGATGAGAGACGGTGTTAGCTACTATGTTGGAAAAGTCTAGTATAGACAAAGCAGCAAAGACTAAGGGCCTGTCTATACTCAAAACTAGTGTGGCTGTGCCAGCCACTTCAGTGCGTCAGCGAAGATGCTACCTACGCTGATGGTCCAGAGGAGTTTCCCTGCTGGCATAGGTCCGTGGTGTCCAACACGCTAGCCACTAGCCACATCTGGCCAATTGAGTGTGGCAAATTGCGTAGCTTATTTCGAGTGTATTTCGAAATAGCTTATTTGCAACTAATTAATTTGCAATTAAATTTCAAAATAAACCGCTATACTGAAATGTCCGTTAAACCTCGTGGAATGAGGTTTCTAGGGACGTCGGAATAGCGAGCCCATTATTTTGAAAGCTTTTTCAAACGAGCTTGTTTAGAAGATGCAGAATAGCTACTTTGGGATACCGGAAGTATCCAGAAATAGAGCCGCAGTGTAGATGTACCCTCAGAGTCCAGGTCAATTGATTTGGACTCCTGTTTGTGGACCTAAAAATAGCAGTATAGACGTTTGGGTTGGACCTAGTACGGAGGCTCTGAAACCCAGCGAGGGGGAGAGCTTCAACTTGGGTATTTGTAGCCCCACAAGCGCGAGTCAGTTGACCCAAGCTCTGAGAGTTGCTGCCATAAGAGGTTTGGTTTTTTTCCCTGTGCAGACCTGTGCGGAGCGGCTGGAGGTTTGTTGCAGCGTGAGGAATGCCTGGATTAGGACCAAATAAAGAACTAAGTAGGCAGATGGCTATTACTGGCTAGGCAGCTGGTGTGCTGTGAGCACTGCTTTTTGCTCATTGTTCCCTGGTGCGCCTCCTGGGTGTTTTGTCATACCCATCTGTTGTCTCTTGCCTTATTCTTGTAAGGGCTTTGAGGCAGGGATCCTCTGTCCATGGGGTCTGGCACAAGGGAGTTGTGGTTCCTAGGCATTACAATACAAATAACATGTCACAATGCAATAACAACCGCAGGCTTGAGGCAATGTACTCTTGACAGGGGCTGTGATCACTGTGTTTTTCCCCTCCCATGCCATTCCATGGGACACGTTCAGGTTAGAAATCTGAAATGCTCTTACCAATAAGCCTGGAGATGAGCTCGATGGAAAGAGTGAGAAAAAGCAGGTGTCACGTTGCCCCACTTGGGCGGTTGATTGTCTGCACTTTGCTCAGCCCGGGACAGCGGCACATCCCAGCAGGATGTGATAACCATGAGCCAGCTTTGGTGCAACCTCATGGTGTCCATGAGGGCACAACCCTCCCCTCCCCCACCCTCCATTTGGAGTGCCTATTCAGGGTCATAGACTTGTATATTTTGCTAACGCTTCCACTGTGAGCATTGAGGGAAGTGGGGTGGCCGGGGCCTGGCCTCAACCCCTCCTCCCCATTCGCCTGCAGGACAGGCCAGGCACAAGGAGGAACATTCTTCACCCTGGACCTGCCATGCCACACTCGCTGACTCCAAACCCCTGCAGCTAAGGGCAGCATCTTTGTGTGATGCCAGGGTCAAACGGGAGGGAAAACGGCCAAGCTCCACCCACGCGCTGCCGCGCGAGTTGCAATCGATTGTGCGGATGTTCAGAGGAAGCTCACAGCTCCTCGAGCTCCACGGGGTTCCCCGAGCAGAGCCTTCACTCTGGGAGGCCTGAATACACCCATGGACTTGGCCGGGCTCTTGGGCTTGGCACCGTTTTGATTGGAGGAAAGAAAATAAGTGCCAGTATCTCCCAAAGGCTGTGTGGCACCAAGCTCTGAGAGTTCAGTCCCAGTGCAGGGTGCCAACTGGCTCCTGCTCCTCCTTTTCTACGGGAGGAATGGGACCGTTAAGAGTGTTGACATTTCAGCTCTTCCGGGACCAGCTGAATTAGCACTTCTCGGTGATGACAGCGGCAGCTCACACCTCCGTAGGCTCAGCTCCGCTTTGCTGGTCCTCCCCTCCCGTTCATTGCATTTTCTTTGCAACCACAACAGCTAGAGACTTTCCTGTCCCCGTTGCAGGCAGAGGTTCTTTAGAACAAGAGAGCCGTTTGAAAGAGGAGCCGGCGGGCCGCACTGCCACGGATTGCTTGAATCCAAACCCGGCTGACCCAATGTTAGCTACCTCAGACGTGTTCGGTGGTTGTCTGCATAAACCGTCTGCTGTGGTTTGAGTCCTCATAAGCTGCACACAGCGATTCCTTAACAGAACTCTCCGCTCTTCCTCACTAAGGGTGCATAAGAACGGCCGTACTGGGTCAGACCAACGGTCCATCCAGCCCAGTATCCTGTCTGCTGACAGTGACCAATACCAGGTGCCCCAGAGGGAGGGAACACAACAGGGAATCCTCACGTGATCCCTCCCCTGTCACCCACCTCCAGAGAAACAGAGACCAGGGACACCATTCCTACTCATCCTGGCTAATAGCCATTGATGGACCTAACCTAAATTAATCTGTCTAGCTCTTTTTTGAACGCTGTTAAAGTCCTAGCCTTCACCGCATCCTCTGGCAAGGAGTTCCACAGGCTGACTGTGCGCTGAGCGAAGAAAAACTGAGTGAAGGGTAGGAAGGAAAAGGAGACCCTGTTTGTGTCTAAGTTTCCGGACCTGGTGGTGCCCTGGCCTGCCAGCTGTTTAGCCCAGTTCCAGTCAGAGTCCTAATTCAGCAGAGCCACCATACTTGTTACATCTCTCCAAGTATTACTCAAGCTCTGGAGCTATTCTGTCTGATCTCTTTGATGTAACTGTTTTTACCCCTTCCTTGCCCCTCGGTTTCGCAGCCGTGCAGAGTCCTTGGGAGGGAAAAAGATGAGTGAGGTGGGATAGACGAGAAACCTCCAGCTGTGTTGCTAGGCTCACTGCTTGCGTCACAATTATCAAAAATAGATCAATGGCATCTCTCCACATCGGAGGCAATGACAGTGGAGATGTCATGGCCTGAAAAAAATGCAGAGCAAACGCTCCCTGTTAGGGTGCTGTCAGTGCCCCGGGGGCATCTTCCTTTCTCTGACAAATTCCTCTCCCCGGGTGGTGATTTGCCATTTATCAAAACTTGCACTTGTCTTACGCACTGACCCTAAAAAAATAATAATCTCCCAGGCTATCTTTTCTGCTTTTGTTATTCTGACACGAGCAATGTTCCCTTTGGTAAGAGAATCCGTCTGTGGCAGAGGGTTTATAACTCAGCTATAAACAGTCCAGCTTCTGAGTAGCACTCCAGGTTGAAAGCAGCCCCAGGAGAGTGCCCGCCGTTTGGTGGCCACGTCGTTATCTGTCTGGCCAAAGAGGAATCCTGATTGTCACCAACCATTCAGCGATCAGAATGGAGTTATTAATTTTACTGACAGCACATGAGGCAGAACAGAACCACCTTCGTTTGTTTATATAGCTATAGGGCACAGTGAGATTAAGTGACTTGCCCCAGGTCATGCAGCAGATCTGTGACAGAGACAAGAAAGAGACTGTAGATCTCCTAAGCCCCAAGCTAGTGCTTGGCACCGCTGCTCCTTGTCCTTGTTCTCTCTCCCCACTTATCCCGTGCAGCCTCCTATCCTGAGCTTGGCCCTGGCCCAGTCATCTCCATGACTGATGCCTGAACAGCTGTCCTGTGTGTTGCAGTGCAACCAATCTGTGGCCACCGAGGACTTCAGAGTTGTCACTGTGTTGCGCTCAGTGACCACATGGAATTTCACGACAGCGGTGGGAATAGCACTCAGTCGTCAGCTCTGCTTGTGATGAAACAAAAGATCTTCACTGTTAGCTGTACGGGACCTGTGACACACAGCTGAGCTCTCCAGTATAGACCAGGGTCACATCACTGTACTTATGCGTCTCTTCCATAGTTATAGGCTAACCTCTTTTCAGGATGGTAAGATTACAGTCTCTCTCTCTCTCTCCCCATCTCTTTCTAATTCCCTTGTTTTCCCCTGGTGTATCTGCTTCCTTTATATTAAATTACATCATCATTATTATGGTCTCTGGTCTGGTCCACACATTGATTGTCTGCCAGAAACAAGAGGACAGAAGCTAATGCACATTGCAAACCAGACCATGACATTGGCAGGAGTCACTGCATTGATCACTGTGTGCGTAACTTTATTTCAGAAGCTGCTATGGATAGCATGTGACATTTTTCACCCTGTATTCATGGTGGTTCTACGTGCTTCTGGGTGCGAGCTTCAAGTCTTCTGCTAAATGGAATGAGAGACTAGATTCCCAGTAGCTTCCTTTGCCTCTTCTGCAGATCGCCATGCTGTTTCGTGACATTTCATGGCAATGTAATTGAATCACAATAATTACCCCTGCAGCCGTAATGCAGTCGATTAGAAAGTTATTTTTCAGTGGTGGAAGAGTGTCATCACAAAGGTGGGGTTACTTCAGTACAGTAGCTTCCTATGTACTTTGTTTTCTACATGTGAACATATTGAGAGTGCTCTATTATTAATAATAATTAATAACAAGCAAAATGGGTAAGCTACAGAAGTGACCTGTAGGGGGGTCTCATTTGCACAGATTTTTCTGGATATTTGCTACCCACCTCTAGGGCATGACAGCAGCAGGATGCTCTCCATAATCTCTGTGTGCTGTTGAAAATATCTCATACCAAGCGTCGCTGCTTAATTAAAGCAACTGAACGAGTAACCTTGACAACGGAAAGCCTCATGAGCCCAGAGGACAGCTGTGACAGATACAGTTTCAGTGTCTCCAGAGAGACCACCTTCTTGAGAAGTGAGTAGTCAGGATCTTGCAAGACCTTGGCACGTATTCGAACAGAGATTAGAGACCAAAGAGCCAATGGCTCATATACAGTCAATGACTTGCTCGGAAAAATCTGCCCTTGAATGAATCTTACATCTGTAACCCAGAGGCACTGAGACCATTGACAAGAGAGCGTGAAATCTGTGCTACAGCCTTAGCTGAGAGCCAGTTGACTTTTAACTCCTGCTGTAGAGGCACATGGGTTTAGCCCCTAAGGTCGCAAGTTCAATCCCACCTGCCGCCTTCATACTTCTATCTACCTAGATGTCCTTACGTTGCACAATATGACCACACAGAATATTATGCTGGACAAAATGCAGATGCTGTCATTCCAGAAGTACAAACTATTTTAATGTACAAGATAAATCTCCTGCTGATGTCGGCAATAAAGGGTCTATGTACAACACAAACTCGAGCAATTCCGATTATATCCAGTAGAGGTCAGCAGTGCACACAGAAGGCATAAGGGCAAATTCCTGTGATATCTTCTGGAGATCTTACTGTATGAAGTGTATCATTGTGAGTCGGGGATTGTATGTGATTGCATGGGGGAAGGGAACCAGAGCTTCTCCAGGGACTAAGAATAGTGGGAGGTGATTAAGCAATTTCACTACCACCTGGAGAAACTTGCCTGGACTGGCTCACACTGGATTCTCCAGAGAGCAACAGACAAAGGAAGGACTTTTGGATGAATAGTTGAGTTTAAACTGACTCAAGGCTGATTTCTGATCCAGTCAATGGAAAGGTCTTTCCGTTTAAGGGGGCCTCCAATCCTTCCTGGAAAGGTCTTTGGCACCACTAAGATCCATGGGTAACCTCTGGTAAGCTTTTAGCATGCCTGTATGATCTTTGAGTGTTTTAATAGGTTTTCTGTATGTTGCTTTTACCTCAGGAAAGGGTAGTGACATAGAATGGCTGGTAATTCTGCTGTTCATAAGCCTGCAAAGAGACAGCAAAGTTTGGGCTGTCTAACTTGCTGGGGATATCACAGTGTAGGGAACTGTGCAGCCTGGGAAAACCCTGGTCAGGATAGGGAGACAGACTTGGGTTTCTACCCAAGAGCCGTGGGAACTGATGAGCCGAGGCCCTAGCATGGGTGCCTGTGGGGGCCCAAAAGGGAGCATCCAGATGCTGTTGTCCTGAACTGTGACACAGAGTAGCCAGAGTTCGTACCGCAGTAACATCTGATTGGAACGCCATGGTGCTAGGAACCTGTAGAAACACAGAACTTGCTCCTAAGAGCGACCCCCACTACATGTATCTTACTCCAAAGAGACTGGAACACCAGACTACAAAGGGAAACCTCAGAACTGTCATTCATGCTTAAATTTGACACTTTACGAATGGGCCTTAACAAAGATGCTAACTACCTTACCCATTACAAAGATAGCTTCCCCAATTATCACCCCTAATATCATTATCTCATAGACACTAACCTCCCCCCCACAGGCCCCCTTTGTTCTAAAATCTGATTTGTCAATTTTATGTGTGTTCACTTTTTTTTTGATTGTATCCCTTTGGTATATATGGTCATGCCAATTTTCTTCCAGAATATGATCTGAGGAAGTGGGTCTGGCCCACGAAAGCTCATCACCTAATAAACCATCTTGTTAGTCTTTAAAGTGCTGCATAGTCCTGTCTTTTGTTCCCCACTAAAATATACACTCTCACTGCTACCTCGCCCCAAACATGTTCCCTCTATTGTTTTAACTTTTTACCAGATTCTGACGATGATTTCTAAATGAGATTACCACCTAGTTCCTGAGAAATTAGAAGAAGAACAATTACTTCTGTTTTGATCGGAGCCCCATAAATACCACTATGTACTGCTGTTGGTGGCTCCGCTGCTATGAAGAACTACCAAACATCTTTCCAAAAGCTCTGTCCATAGTCACCGAGGACAAAGTTGTTTCAATAATAATTTCAGCTGCTGTTAAACCATAAGAGCTGTGTTAATTTCCATCCCATTCATAACTCAATGGAAGAAAATCTATCAGCATTCATAGAATCACAGAATCATAGAATACTAGAACTGGAAGGGCCCTCGAGAGGCATCGAATCCAGTCCCCTACCCTCATGGCAGGACCAAGCACCGTCTAGATCATCCCTGACAGGTGTCTGTTCAACCTGCTCTGAAATATCTCCAGTGATGGAGATTCCACAACCTCCCTGGGCAATTTATTCCAGTGTTTAACCACCCTGACAGGTAGGAAGTTTTTCCTAATGTCCAACCTCAACCTCCCTTGCTGCAATTTAGGCCCATTGCTTCTTGTCCTGTGGTAGCTGCACTGCACATAGAACTTGGGTGTTTTTGAACTACTGTGTCATCTAATTCTGTCAGGGTATGTCTAGACTACATGGCTCCGTCGACGGAGCCATGTAAACTAGTTTACCCGACATAGTCAATGAAGCGGGGATTTAAATAATCCCCGCTTCATTAAAATAAAAATGGCCACCGCGCCATGCCGACAATCAGCTGATCCGGCAGAGCACGGCAATCTAGAGGCGGATTGGTCGACAAGGGAAGCCTTTGTCGACCGCTCCTGTAAACCTCATTTCACAAGGCATAAGGGAGTGGTCGACAAAGGCTTCCCTTGTTGACTGATCTGCGTCTAGACTGCCGCGCTGTGCCGGATCAGCTGATTGTCGGCACAGCGTGGCGGCCATTTTTATTTTAATGACGCGGGGATTATTTAAATCCCCTTTTCATTGACTATGTCGGGTAAACTATCCGTCGACAGAGCCATGTAGTCTAGACATACCCTGTCAGAGCACAGTTAAAGGACATGATAGTAAAACCACAAGGCATGTGCCTTGCCCACACTGTAGGGCCCGCTGGTGGAACTGTACAAGTGTTTGGCAAATAAGGGCAAAACCATTTGGGGAAAATTAGTTTTCCACCTTTTTTATCTGGGCCCTGTTTAGGGTCAGATCGAAGAGTGAGGAAGGAAGATACTGGAGGACTATACTCAAGCTCCATCCATCCCCAGTCCCAAACTCTGCCCATTAGAAAGATCAGGACAGCTCGCTGTATCTGCTAAGTGATCCGAAACAGAGTAGTTTAAGATTTAGGCTTCAGAGTTAAAACCCCACTGAGATGCAGTAGGGAAGTTCATATCTCTTGGATCTGTTGCTTCCAGGTGCCTGTCTGCAGACTCCAGCAGATGACTGCATTATGTCCCATTGATGAGGTTTCCCTCATAACCGCAAGGGCTTGAAACTTAATTTATTTTTAAAATAAAATGTTTGAGTCTGCAAAAGCTGAGAGGCCATCAGAGAAGCACTAGTACTGCTTGGCATGGGCCAGGTCAGATCCACCCATTGGTGAAATTGTGGTGGCTAACAGGGCAAATTTCACAGTAGGCTGGGATTGTTTCTCTGAGTTATCTGAACCGAACTATGCCAAGTCCAAGCCCACCTCAGCTGGCTGGCAGCCTGGCTTTAGAATCTTTCCTCGTTTGAAATGTTGACTAGACCAGGTGAGGCCGGTTTTCAAAAGCACCTTAGGGGCAGATTTCCCAGTACTCTGCATTCTCACCTGGGATTGGATCCAGCTTCCATGGTGATGCTTCGCGGCTGGATTTGCCAGAGCTTTGCGCCCCAGATGTGCAGCGCCCTTTTGACACGCGTGTTCACTCCTTTTGGTGCCTCCCTGGGAACCTGGATCTCCACTTGTAGGGGCTGTGCACTTTGGAAAAGCCTGGCTGCAGGTGAGGAGGACCCGGCTGAGATCTGTCCCGATATATGGGAGATGGGGTGAGAAACCCCACCCCACCGCCTCCTCTTCACTGCCCCAGGCTGGGAATAAACCGGGCTCTGGACACAATTCCATGGGGCCCTGCCAGCGGATGAAGATATCCCTGAGAGAGCGCTGTGCGGCCCGGGGGGCAGCCTGCCGGGCATGGGAAGGGGGCCGCGAGGGTGGGGGAAACTGGGGCGCGGGAACAGCGGGAGCGGCTTAGGTGCAGGAACGGGGGGAGGGCAGCAGGGAGAGGGGCGGCCGTGGGCGGAAACGGGGGCGGTGTGCATGGGAGGTGGCGAAAGCGGGCGGCCCGTGGGCGGGAACAGGGGCGAGAAGGGCGGTGTACACGGGGGCGGCCCGTGGGCGAAGAAGGCGGTGTGCACAGGGGGCGGTAAAGGGCAGGAACAGGGGACGGTGTGCACCATGGCGGGAACGAGGCAGGGGCGGCCCGTGGCGGAACAGGGGCGGTGTGCGGGCGGCCGTGGGCGAAGGGAGGCGGTGTGCACGGGGGCGCGGCCCGTGGCGAAGGGCGGTGTGCACGGGGGCAGCCCGTGGGCGAGAAGGGTGGGGCGGTGTACACGGGAGGCGGCCCGTGGCGGGAACAGGGGCGAGAAGGGAGGGCGGTGTGCACGGGGGCGGCCCGTGGGCGGAACAGGGGCAGAAGGGGCGGTGTGCACGGGGGCCGTGGGTGAGAAGGGGGCGGTGTGCACGGGGCGGCCCGTGGGCGAGAAGGGGGCAGTGTACACGGGAGGGCAGCCCGTGGGCGAGAAGGGGGCGGTGTGCACGGGGCGGCCGTGGGTGGGAACAGGGGCGAGAAGGGGGCGGTGTGCACGGGGGGCAGCCATGGGCGAGAAGGGAGGGCGGTGTACACGGGGCGGCCCGTGGGCGAGAAGGGGGCGAGAAGGGGGCAGTGTGCACGGGGCGGCCCGTGGGCGAGAAGGGGGCGGTGTGCACGGGGGCGGCCCGTGGGCGAGAAGGGGGCGGTGTGCACGGGGGCGGCCCGTGGGCGAGAAGGGGGCGGTGTTCGGGGGCGGCCCGTGGGCGGGAAGGGGGCGGTGTTGGGGGGCGGCCCGTGGGCGGAGGGGGCGGTGTGCACGGGGGCGGCCCGTGGGCGGGAGGGCGGTGTGCAGGGAGGCGGTAAAGGGCGGGAAGAGGGGGCGGCGCGGGGGAGGGGGAACGGTGTGCACGGGGGCGGCCCGTGGGCGGAGGGAACAGGTGTGCACGGGGGCCCGTGGGCGGGGGAGCAGTGTGCAGGGAGGCGGTAAAGGGCGGGAACAGGGGCGGCCCGTGGGCGGAGGGGGGCAGTGTGCACGGGGGCCCGTGGGCGGGGCAGTGTGCAGGGAGGCGGTAAAGGGCGGGAACAGGGGCGGCCGTGGGCGGAGGGGGCGGTGTGCACGGGGGCCCGTGGGCGGGGGCGGTGTGCAGGGAGGCGGTAAAGGGCGAGAAGGGGGCGGTGTGCACGGGGGCCCGTGGGCGGAGGGGGGGCGGTGTGCGGGGGCGGTAAAGGGCGGGAACGGGGGCGGCCCGGGGGCGGGAACAGGGGGCCCCGCCCAGCGTGTGGGGAGCGACCCACGTGGCAGCAGCCGCCTGTGCCTGACTCCGCGCCGGGGACCGAGACGCGACGGCTCCGCGCCCCGCCCGGGGACCTGCAGCCCCAGCCCGGCATGGAGGGGCCCGGCCGCGCCCTGCTCCGCCTCGCCTGCTGCCTCCTGCCCGGGCTGCTCCTGCCGCCGCCAGGTACCGCGGGGCCCCGGGACAGCGCGGGGGGCGGGACGGGCGCTCGCGGCTCTGTCTGCGGGGGGCCCTGCAGGCGCCCCGGGGAGCTGTCGGGGCGGGCTGGAGCCTGGCTCGGCCCGGGCGGGGCACGCTCTGGGGCTCCCCTTTTCCGGGGGCGCCTGGCCCCGGCTCGCCCCTGGCCTGGGCCGGCCCCCCAGGGCTGGGGGGGGTGGGCCGGTCCCCTGGCAGAGCCGCCACGAGGCAGGGGAAAGGGCTTCCTGTTCCCCCGAGCCGCCCCCTCCAGCCGGGGAGAGCGGCCCTGCGCCGGGTGCTGCTGCCTCCTGCCCGCCCGGCCCTGCCTTCCTCTCAGCAGCGAAGCGGCGTCGATCCGCCGCGTCCCGACTTCTTGGGCCTTTCCCAGGAGCAGCCTCCCCCTTCCACCCGTCCCAGGTGCGGCGCTGCAGCGCCCTGCCCGGGCTTACTCAGCACAGGGCCAGGGACCCCCTGGGCTGGCAGGACAGAGCTTGCCTGCTGCTGGGGGGCGTCCCTCAGCGAGGCCCTTCTGGCTGGGGCCAAGTCCTAGATCTTCAACAGTGGATTTTGCGTTGTGCCCCAGGGTGCTCTCCCCTGCTTCTTGCAACTCTTTTGGACGCCCTAAAACACACGCCCCCCAGGGCCGGACAAGACAGCGCTGCTCATGGTGCTGCTCCATGCCCTCTGATTGTTTCCCTGTACGCCCCTGTTGGCTGCTTCTCCGCCCGCGTGCGGGGACGGTTCGGTGTCGGTACGTCGCCTAGCGCTGTGGTGTCCTGGTCCATGCATCAGGCTCTTCTTAAGTGCTACAATCAAATACAAATCACTTGTTTCAAGGGGATCAGCAAAGCTAAGAAAACGTTCAGTATTTGATGCTGAGTGCCTCCCAAACCAGCCTGTGCCCCCTTCGGTGTGCTGGAAGGGGAGATGCTCTTGAAGTTAACGTGCCAGGCCGGGATGGCAGGTTTAGGAGACCCGAGCTCTCTGCGGGTCCCCACTGAACAGGGCGGAGTGGTTCACCTTCACAAAGTGCTTTGAAGCCTGGATTAAAGGTTCTATCGAAGGGCCAAACAATTAGCAACGTAAGAGTTCCTGCCGCTGCTTGCTGTGATGCTAGTGTGCACCCGCGGGAGATATCGTACCCGCCATTTCCCAGCACAGAGTTGGGGTAACATGAACCCGACCCTTTGGAAAAGCAATTGGTGTTCTTTGCTCAGATTTGCATGTAGCTTTTAGGCCTGGGGTGGGGAGGAGCGAAAACAGGAATGCTGACTTTAAAGAAGGACTCGATTTGTATGATTAGAGAGCGTTCTTGCAGTTTATACTGGGTACTCCCAAAACTCCCTGTGAAAGAACTGTCGCTGCTAGACGTCACATGCCACGGAATAAGTTGGCCCGATACTGAGCCCGTTAAAGTGTTTCCTTATCCCGGAAGGGAGAATCATTTTTGAAAGCGCGTTTCAGTGGTAGGATTTTCCCTTGGCTGTGTGACCGGAGCATTCAGAGAACCTTCCTTGCCACAGCATCAGGGCCCTGCTCATGCTCCCGCAGTAGTAATCAGGTGAGGTCGAGGGTTTGAGCCCTGCCCTGGCACCCTTGAGACATATGACAGGCAAGGGGGGCAGATAATTGGGGGAAGAGCAGCAGAGATGGAGAGGCATGAGGGCCTGATCCCCACCCCAGTGAAGTTGGGGGGGAAATCTGACTTTTGGAGCTGGCCCTAGCCAGTCAATGCCAGGCGGAGTATTCTGCACGTCACACTAAAAGGGGGGAATGGATCAGTTGCCTCGTCCCTGGAGCAACCCTCCCTCCCCTCATGGCTGGACGTCACATGGCAGCCTCCCCCCCATCTAGTGCCCACCCCTCCACCATCCACAAGGGCCCTGGACCGATAAGCCTCTTCTCATGCCAGCCCTCCAGCCAGGTCAGATTTTTGACCCATCTGGGCTGATAGACGGTACTGAAATCTAACTTCTCAGCCCTAGCAGGGCACGCGTCGGCAGGATTGGTCTCCTGGCCCTGCGCTGAGCAATTGCCCCCCCCCCTCCTGATTCAGCAACGCTTCCCCACACCTCCCAGGGTGTTTCTGCACTGCCTCCCTGGATGTCTTCCCACTGTGGCCTTCCTTTCCCCAGGCTTAGGGTACATCTGCCTCCCTCTGGGCCTGCCCTTCCCTCTCCAGCAATCAGAGACTGCAGGCTTCTTCCCTCAGACGCCTTCCTCCCCATCTTAATTGCTAAATGGGGTGCCTCCAGGTGGTCCTCCCTCCATACCATCATCTGCCTCCCAGGCTTTCTCCCTTTGTACTCCTGCAGCTGAGCCACCTCTTCAGATGGGCCTGGCCCAGCCTTCCCTCCAGCTGTAACCGGGTGCCTTAGCTGCAGGTTAACCCTTTTTGTGCCAGTGTGGCATGGATGCCCCCTCACAGGGGGCTCCTTTCTCCCCCCATCCCCTGGTAACCTGTTTCAAGGTGTAAGTGGGTGTGACCAGCTGCGAATCAGAAAGTCTCCACTGCTGGGCCACAGTATGTGGCATTCTCCATTCTCTTGGCTATCTACTCCGGGGCACTGTTGGGGGCTGGGCTGGTCTGCCCCGTGTCTGTTGTGATGTAGCCGTTTCTGTGTTCCTACATCCTTCACCAGAATCCAAGGAGCAAATCTCTGGAACTTTGGGGAAGCTCTAGTTAGGGGTCCAAACGTCTTTGCAGCTCGGGCCCTGCAGTGAAAGTAACTTACGGTTTCTTACAGGCACTGTCCTAGTGTAACCCGGGTCCCTGCCAGCTCTTTAAATAGCTTCCTGCTGGCTTTTGCTGTGGCTCAGCCAACTCTTGCTGGAGCTGCACATCAGGCTCAGCTCATCTCTACTTCAGTGGGCAGAGCCCTGAACAGTACCAAGGGCCCTCAACTCCTGGGAGCGCCTGGGACTTTGTTGGCAATATCTTGCAGACTCTGCTGCCAGGAGGGACGTGACCCCTTTCTCGTACCTCCCGCTGGACCTATGTTAAAATCTGTGCGTGACTTAACCCTGCCCCAAAGGTGACACGTGCATCCCCTGCCAGAGTAGGCATGTGCACTACGGCTGATGCAGAGTCCCTCTGCATCTGGGTTCTCGGGAAGGAGAAATCTACCAAGGATGATCCTGTTGTCATGGGCGTAACACTGGGACGTGCCCCACATGATGTGTATGCTGTTGTCCGGGTGAGAAAACCTGCCCCCTCCCCATTTAATTTTCACTTACTGTAGAATGGCAGGGCTATCCGAAACTTGAATTTAGAAGCCGCCATGTTCCGCTGAGCCACCTTGACCCTGGATTTGTGTAATTCTTTTCGTCTGCCCTCATTGCAGCGTCCCCCCAACACACCTGGGCAGACACAGAGATGGGAGGACGCTGGAACATGGGGGTGGCTTTGCGGTGGGAATATTCACAGCCAGCCTGAGCTAATGTGAGTGCTTGGGCCAGGCTGCCGATCCATGTGTATGACCTGTGCAGGCAGAGCCTGAATCTCCAACTTGATTGACTTAACGTTGATCCATGTTAACCCCTGCCTCCTAACCATGTGGCTGCGCAGTGTACAGGCTGCTTCCTGGTTCTAACAGCTCTGCTGCAGGACAGGGAGGTTTATCATTACACCAGGCAGGATTCGTAGACAGCTGGTGAATGAGAAAAAGGACATGCCAGTAGTTCAGGCGCCGGCCTCGCGTTTGGGGGAAACAGAGTTCAATTCTGGCTTTGCCATGGATTTCCCGTGTGAGCTTGAAAGTCAGGCCCAGCCCACACATAAAGGTTTTGCGGGCGTTGTGGCTTTGGTTGGGAATGTGGGGGAAAAAATCCCCCACCTAGGGAACTGCCATCACTGTCCCTGCAAAACCCATAGCGTAGGCTGTTGTATCCCCCAACATCCTCTTGTCAATATTGCTGATTTAGTTGCCCCTGCGGCCATAATTTATGCTTTATGATCCGCTCTTTAATCACACGGTTGTGTGCGGTTTTTCCCATGGGAGCTCATTGATCGTGCAGAATAGCCCTGCTCTGGAGTGGAGCAGGATTGTGCATGAAGGAGGCTTTTTATCAGGAGGATCCTTGCCTCCTCTGTTACAGACGGTGGAAGATCTGTCAGGAGGAGGCAGGGGACACAGGAAGGAAAAGGATCATATAGTTAAGGCAGTGGAATGCTTCCCTGGAGAACTGGCTTCTGCCTCTGTCACAGCGTCACACTGCCAGTCAAATCACCCTAAACCCCACTTCTCACAGGAGGTCAGTAGCTGGGGGTTCCTCATCCTCTGGGTAACTGGCTTGAAAGCTTGGGCTCCGATTTGCAGAAGGGCTGAGCGTTCCCACCGGCAGTGGGAATGGGGCTTTGAACACACCCGGTGCTATATCATGCCAGGCATCTCCGACTGCGCTTCCAAAATTAATTGCTGTTTTTGAGTAATCTCTCTAATCGGGATAATGGCACTTCCCCGTCTCACAGGGACTGGGGAGAGTAATTATGTCGTGTGAAGCACTAAGATACTGTGCGGAGGGAGCCCCATAGAAGAGCCCACAAGGAATTGATTGTGTTGTCTTCAGAGCAGGGTTTGCCCAGTGCACAGTAAATAAGGCCCAGCCCCACACACTGAAGAATAAGGAGGAAACCGTATTGAATAGCTGTTCGTTCATTTTGCACCATCCATCTTGCTCCCTGAAAGAGGCAGAAGTTCCGTGGATAAAATAATGGTGTAATATTGAAGACTGGGTCATAATGCATCTGCATTGGGGAGCTAAAATTGCAGGGGCAGCTTTAACCCTGACTCTTCCTCACTTTGGAGTTCTTGGTTTTGCAACGTTCATGTTCTTTTAATGTAGTTTTTTTGTGGGTGTGAGTCATGTAGAAGTCGGGACTTTTGGAACATCCTTTAAACCCCTTGGCCTCCGAGACCTTGTCTCCATCAAGGAAACGTACAGAAATTCTCAGCGGCGGCAAGTCTTTACTGCCCATTTGCAGACGTTACGCAGCTCCTGGCGTTCAGCAAGACTCTGGCTTGTTGTCTGGCCACAGGAGTTCTACTTTAACTAGATCGGTACAAGGTTTAGCATAGGTATAGTTATACTGGTATAAACTGCCTCATACTGGCATAGCTTGTTCCTGTGAGGCCAGGAGAATAAACTCTACTGTGCTAGGCTCCTTTACCCCCATGGAACTGTGTCCACATTATGGCTTATACTGGTTTGTGTATTTGAGTTAAGTCCCCCCCCCAACTGAGAGAGTTAAACCAGTACAAAGTTTTGTGTGAGCTGATGTCATGTTTGAACACGTCCCCCCAGACCCAGCTGAGCAGAGCGACATGGCACTTCTGAAAATGGCTCTGGGAGCAGCCAGCATGTCTGTCTGGGGATTTCCAAAGTTGCTAACACTGTTAGGAAAACGTGTATGTCTCTAGCCCCGTCATTGCAGCTGCCCTAGATCTCTGGCAAAGTCTGCTCGGTGATGGGTATGTAAAGTGGCAGAGATGTGCATGCACACCCATTTAAAGACCTCTTTCTTTTGTTTAAAAAAAACCAAGGGGCTTGGGAGGATCCCTCTGGAAATGTTCTGGCTGCCGCATGCCATTTGTTGTAACTCGTCCGTTCGTTCTCGGCTGAAAGAGCGAGTATTTGCCTGCCTTAGCAGCTTTCAATAGTGTCTTTCTTTGCTGCCTTTGGAAATCCACTTCCTCCGGCAGCACTGGCCGTGACTTCAAAAATAAATCTGTCGAATGTTTTGGTCCATGAAGTGGGCTTGCTCCTTGGGCTGTGTTGGGGTTGCGTTGTTTGTTTGTTTTTCTCCCGGGATAGAAGTCTCTGCTAGTCTGGGCAGGAGGGGCAGCAGCAAGGCATAAAGCTTGGATTGTCACGGCTCCGGCTCCCTCCCGGGCTGTCTGATGGCAGTCCTGAAGATTTAGACACACACAGAAGAGTAGTGTGCACAGTCGCTATGCAGCAGGCAGCGTTAGCTCATCTTGCCAGCTCTGCAAGTGAGGTGGAAAGCCTGTGATCTAAGACAGCCTGAGCAGTGTTCCCTCTATCTCCCCCCCCCCCCCCCCCCCCATTCATGTGCGGAATAAATTGTGTTATGTGCACCGAGGCATGTGCAGATGTGCACCACCAGTAGAAGCACATGCTGCTGGCTGTGGGTGTCTTGCTAATCAGCTGGGTGGCATTTGAATCTCTCCTGTGAGGCCACCCAAACGCTCAATTTACAGGGGAACACTGAGCCTGAGTTCACAGCCCAGCTTAGACAGAAGACTTACCATGGAGGGAGGAAATGGAGCCCTTGAAGCCAGCGCCTTGACATCCACACGGGGAGGCTCACAATCGCTCGTAGGCTGTCTCCATGGGCTGCAGCCTCCCGTGTACCAGCTGTGTTGAACTGACAGGCCCAAGTGAGTGTGCACCTGCCAGCCTTCCCCTCCGGGAGCCCGTGACAGCAGCTGGCTGAGGGGCCTCCGACAGCTTCTTCAGACCAAAGCGCCACTCACTCCAGGGTGCGGGGAAGTCGGAGGTCAAGGTTGGCCCATCGATTTCCCCTTAGGGGAGCCTTAGTCAGGCCAGTTACCTGTGGCCTGAGGCTGCAGTTACTGCGTCCGCCAGCTGCCAGTTGCTGAGCCCTCCCTTTCTTCCCCAGGTCGGCGTCTCTCAGGTCTGAGTAACCCTGCTTTGGGTCTGGGAAGAATGAGCCTTGCTAGTCAGGCCGGGGGCATTCCCCAGTGGGTACCTGCCCCATTGTTCCCTCGCTGGCCTGTGCGGCATCTTTGCCAGTGTTTGGCCTCCTCCTCTAATTCCCTCCCTGCAGTCGAACAGGGTCACCTCGGAGAGGCACAGTGACCATGCACGTCGTGCCCTCGCTCTCCCTTGGGAGCAGCCCCCCAGCAGGCGTACGGGCAGCAGGAGCATTTCTGCCAGAGAGACTCTTCTCCCAAGGCAGTAGAGGGGGCCTGTGATGCGATGGGTGGGATATGCGAGTGGCGCTGCGGTGACCCCTCTGGTGCTCTTGAATCGATCCATCGTGATTTCTTAGGAAGGGCGACCTGGGTTTCCTTTAAGGTTGAAATGCTTCACTGCTGGGAGGCTTCTGTGTTACAACTAGCCCCCCTCCCCATCCCCTCCCAGCAGGCCTGTCATAGTGAGGGAAGTGACAGGAACTAGCGGTGCTAAAGAGGGAAGAAAAAAGATGCTCAGAGTAAGATGGGGGAGCAGGGGCCCCATCCTACGATGCTGCAAGACAGGCTGAGGTCAGACGTCTCCACGGCCCACTAGCTCCTGGGCCACCATCATGGGAACCACCAGCAAAGCTGCCAGTTATGGGGGGCAGGTTTTGTGATGTGGACGCTTGTCCCCTTACAAAACCACCGGCTCATTTCCCACCAGTCCCCAAGCTGCCGTCGGACACTCGTGACGGGTGCTACAGTCTGTCCCCTTGCCGTCTGGATCCTCCCATTCCTCTGTCGGGGTTTGGTTTTGTTGTGGCGAGGTGGGTGGGATGTGGACACGTTCGGGAGCCGGCTGGCCTCCCTGCTGACACACATGGGCCTTCGGAGGTTAGTTTTCTGGTAACGCTCCGACTGCTTTCTTGCTGGTGGCTCCGACTCCTGTATTTGAAGATTTGGGGCCGGGTCTCATCTGCTTTTAGATGTATTAAGATTGCAAGAGACAATAGAGAACAAACTTTAAAATCCCAGCAGGGTGGGTACCCGGCGGGCAAGCTCAGCAGTCCCGTGTGGGGAAGAGAGCCCATTCGCTGTAGCGTGTGAGCTACACAAGTGCAAGGTTTGGGAACAGAAGATTCCCAGAACCTTCTACTGTGAGGAGCGGGGGATGTTAGGGTCTCACGGCATCTTTGGCTGGCAGCAGGGACGTCATTTGAACGTCTTACCCACAGAGCAGTACTGAGCCATGCTGTGACGGGGTGGGCATCTCCACACTGGGCCAGCAGGGCTTAATGCCAGTGGGCAGAGGAAATCCTGCCCCGGCCCCTAGCCACACTGGGCATGCTCTAAGGGCTGGGGTAGTATAAAAGGGAGCAGCTCAGCTCAGTCCGGGCTGGACGCTGGGGAGGAAGGGCCGGCTAGAGGACCGCCAGAGGTGGACCAGCCAGAAGCCCAGATGATGGGAGCCAGAGACCTGGGAGACTGTATTGAGCCTCCAGACTGGGGGAAGTGCAGGAGGAGCCTGGTGTTGCTGAAGCTGATGACCCTGAAAGTACGGGGATCACACCAAGGCCAGAGCTGGAAGGAAGTGACCCAGGGAGAGTGAGAGTGAGCTCAGTGAGTTGCGGCGGGATTCCCCGCTGAGCAAGTGGTGGATCACTTGCACGCTGATAGGACTCTGGGTTGGGGTCTAGTGGAGTAAGGTGAGCCTGGACCCCCCTACCGCCAACACTGGGGCTGCTGCCCCAATCCCTTGAGACTCTAGCCATTAGGCTGTGCTGCCCTGCAGCTCAAGGGCTACCTTGTAGACTCCGGCCATGACCCATTTAGAGATGGTGGCCATTGGGCCGCGCTGCCCCCGGACGGGGTGTACTTACAACGTGACACATGCCTTCCCAGCCTTCGTCTCCACGTTTGGCACGGGGCCTCACCTGCCAAGCCGTTGCCTCCCCCTCTGAAGGGACACTTGTTTAGTGGCCCTCGCGTCTGTGCGCCACATCGCAACCAGCTGCAGAGCTTTGTCCTTCCGTTGCACCACCTCTGGGAGCGTTACCTCCCAGGGCGGAGCCTGGTGGCTCCAGGCTGGTCTCCGGTGCATGTCTTATTGGCGTCCCTTGGGAAGGGCTTTGCACAAGACCCCTCCCCCAGCCAGAGCTGAGATGCTTGTGAGAGGGGCGATGGCTGCCCACCAGCACCCGGCCTGCTGTGGGAAGTCGCTCTCCTGGCAAGCGGGCTCTCCCAGGCACTGGAGTGGAGAGAAGGGGGGGTGTTGGGTTCAGTGGCTCTCGGCAGCAATTGTTCCAGCCCCCTGCGTGCTGTGATCTTCCCTGGGAGGGAGCATCAGCGCCCGCGGGGGCAGCCAGGCTGTTTCCTCCTGCCATGGTCCCAGGAGACCGCTCCTGGCTCTCCACTGTCCCTACCTGTTGCGGCCGCCGCATTGATTTGGACGCACTCTCCCTTCCAAGCCTGGTACGTCGGCGCCTTTCGGGCTTGCCCTGGAGCGCAGGCTCTGTGCCTGGTTCGTTAGGACTCGGAGTGGCTCATTAGCCTGGTCTTCGTCTCTTCAAATGTTTGGTCGGGTAGTTCCACAAGCTGTGTGCCGGTTTTATCCGAGTGCCTCCCTGCTGTTCCACCCACCTGTGCCTTTGGTTTGGGCTGTGGCTTCGGAGCACTTCCACCGAGCTCCCCAGGGAAGCAGGGCCTGCAGCCTGAGGTGGGGCACCCCCCTTCCCTCTCCCCCCCCCGGTGCCAGCTTGTGCTTCCTGGCTGCAGGCTGTGCACGTACACTGGCAGGGAACCTCCTCTGGGCAAGCGGGGTCAGGTTGGAACGTGTCGGGGGGGGGGCTGGAGGGAGGGTGCCAGCACGCGTCGTTGGGAAGCTGGTTTCCCGGGCGTGGCTGTGCTTTCCCCACTTCCGCTGAGCGGTGTGTTTACCGTGGGCTGCAGGAAGTGCCAGGGGGGACTTACCGAGCCTTGAAGTACAGCAGGTTTCTCTGAGAGGAACCTTAATCCTCGGGCTTAATCCTCGGACCCTCAGCATGGACTCATGGGTCATCTTCTGTCAGAGAAAGCTGTGAAACCCAGCGCCTGCCGGACACAGGCCCCAGCTCTCTCCCCCTTACTCCTCTCTGCCCAGGCAATCAGCGTCTTCCAGCCTCTCCGCACCCTCCCCGCAGCCCAGTACTCGCGCTTGCAACCCCTTATCAGGAGCCCCACGATTGCCTGTGCTGTCCCCCGTTTCCACCGCTCCCCCAGGACTGGGGTAGAGCTGCCAGTGGAAGGAGCAGCCGAGCTCTGGGGAGGAGGAGGGACGCAGCCCGGTGCACACTCCGTCTCTTTAAGGCTGGCTGCCGAGGCTCCTGCGTGGCTGCTGCCTGAGGTTTAGTGGTGGGGTTTCCAGCTGCGGCGTCCCAGCTGCTCCCTGGGCTGGGTGTATCCTGCTTCCTGGGCTGGGCTAGCAGCGACCCACTCTGCTAGATCCCTCAAGCAAGCCCTGCCATGACCACTGAGTATTGGCCAGGTACCCAGCAGCCTGTGGAGATTGGAGGGTTGGGGGGTTGCACTTGCTGTAGAGGCTGGGAAGGAATCTACAGGAGCGGCATTGTGCGCTACCTCCTTCTGCTGAAACCCTCCAGACCTAAACACCTCCCGGCAGTGGATCAGAGGGCACACGCAGCCTCTCAGGGCTGCCCGTTCACTTCCAGCCAGGCCCGCAGTGCCTGAAAGCTTTCCCCAAGGCCCCCAGATCGGGAGCTGTTTGGGCAGGCCCAAGCCTGAGGGGCAGGTGTCCCGTCTAACAACCCCGCCCAGCTGGCTTCCGTGGCAGTGTCCGTGCCCATGACTGCCTCGCTCTCCCCGTGCACAGTCCTTCCCAGGAGCAGAGAGGCCACTTGCCCTGTGCCGTATCAGCTCGGTGGGTAAAGGGGACAAGCCAGCACCTTTCACCAGCAGTGAGTCCAGTGGGAAGAGCTTGGCACAAGTCCCAGAACGAGAGAGGTGCATTCACGCTGCCGAGGCAGATGCTGCTGTGGAGTGAAGGTCCCATAAACCCATCAGACCAGTTAGTGCCATGTCCATCACCTGCCCGCTGTGTAACAGACACCCATTGGAGTCCCCCTAGCTCAGCGATGGGCAACGCAGGCTGGCGAGGGGGCTGCACGAGCGGCCTCCTTCATCCCAGTGGGCCGCAAGATTGTCGGGACCAAGCCAGTCTCCCGGGCTGGGGTCGTTTTTGCTCACTCCGCTTGCGTGCCTAGAGTTTGCGGGCTGTGCCGATTGGACTGTAGCGGTGCTGTGATGGGCTGCAGAGGACACGCACGGCTCTCGCCGTCAGTGGTACGTGCAGTCAGCTCGCACCTCGCTTGTGCGTCGCTGGAGTAACGCCGGCAGGAAAAACAATAGCGGATGGAAACCCGCGGAATCTGGCAAGCCTGTGCATGGGCAAGAGTAAATGAAACATCTCGCGAGCCCCACGTAGAACCCCAGTGGGCCGCAGGTCGCCCACCACTGCTCTAACCCTTGCTCCGTTGGGGTTTGACCCGGCTGCGGGTGCTTTGTGGACTGGAGCAGGAAATACCTGCATGAGCGTCTGCTGGGGCGTCCTCCAGCTCCCTGGCGTTTGGAGGAAGATCCAAGTCAGTTGTCTGGCATTTGGTGAGCTGGGAGGCTTTGCTCAGGGCTTGGAGGGGTCACGTGGAGCTGCTGAGTGTTTATCACCCTATTTTGGGCGCCCTGAGGGTACATTTGCACTACATGGGCATAGCCCTGGGTGGACCTGAGTAAGCCATGGCCCACCCCCTGCTTCGGCTGGGGAGCGGGGCCAGGGCTTACCTCTCTGTACTCTGGCTGGGGGGCAGGTTTAACCCCAAGTTGTGTGCCTGCACACACACACACACACACACACACACCCCCGAATGCCAGGGGAGGGCTAGCTCAGTGGTTTGAGCATTGGCTTCCTAAACCCAGGGTTGAGAGTTCAATCCTTGAAGGGGCCATTTAGGGATCTGGTACAAATCTGTCAGGGATAGTGCTTGGTCCTGCCGGGAGGGCAGAGGACTGGACTCGATGACCTTTCAAGGTCCCATCCAGCTCTATGAGATAGGCATATCTCCATATTAAAAGTTGTCATGACGGAAAGTGCTGGTGTGGTCAGCCACATTGGCAGGAACTCTGCTCCCAGCAATGAAGCTCCCGTCTCTTGTTGGGGGTGGCTTTATTTTGTCTCCCAGTAGGAAAGAGTGGCCACACCACGCACCTTAAACGGCTCCACTGCCATGGCCCAGCTGCACTGTCGTATGGGGCACAGTATAGACACAGGAAGGAGACTCAGGCTGGCATAGCGGGAAGGTTAAAGGAAATCCCCCCACAGAGCCCTGAGACACACACACTGCCCCCCCCCCCTTTCTAGGGCAGTGTTCTGTGGAACCCCGGGGTTCCGGGAAGTGACACAAGGGTTCCACGAGAAAATTCCATCACAATAACATTTTATTATTAAACAAATAATCATAATTAATATTGAAGCATTTATGAATTTTATTGAAAACAATTTTCATGTGTGTTTGCCACGATACGTGTCCCCGTGTCATGCCAGCCTAGCCAGAGAGCGGGTACGATGATGTCACTACTCAGCGCTGCACGCAGTAAGTAAGTGGTGCAATCGCCTGTTGTATACCACAGTAAAACCCCGTACTCACTCTCCAGGACCGTGGATCACGTGGGTGACAATGCGAATAGACTAGCGCCGCGTCGGACAAAGTCGAAGCTTTTGCTGTCAAACCAGTTGGTTGTATGGGAGTCCGCAGGCAGTGCTATCGCGAATACCTTACTTCAGTATAGTCACGTGATTTCTTGTATTTAAAAATGTTTCAGCTCCATATACAAGACTGGCCAAATGAAATTGGGAAACGCGCCTGATGCCCCTGGGCTTAGACTTCTTGTGGAAGCTTGCAGGAAGACTCGCAATGGGAGGAGATTTCTGAAGCATTTGCCTTCTAGATTGAGGTTCAAGATGTGTCCTACTTCTCTGGTGTGGGGAGGGGTTCCCCGTACCCCCCACCCCCACCATGTTCGGTAACTTCCTCGCCTTCTGCCTGCTGTTGCCTTCTGAGGAGCACGTGCTGTATGAGCAGCCTTAGCTCTTTGCAGGCCAGGGTGGAAAATGTTTCAGAGCTGCACCTCCCCCCACCTGGGCAACCCCCACAGCCCCACCCCACAAAAAGAGCCAAGTAGCACAGGCTCTCTGGAGATTGGTGGTCACGTGGCTCACCCACCTCTAGAACCAGCCTTGGATCACTGAGCCAAGGCGAGACTCCATAGCTGTATCCAGGTGACCTGGGCGTGAATTGGTGGCATCAACTCACCTGTGGTTTCCTTCTAAGCTTAAGGAACCCGGATACCCTTAGGGGGAGCTTTTGGATTTGCAGGATCCAGCCATGGTCGCACCCTGTGCTACTGGCACATCCCTTGGCTTGCCAGCCAGCCTGCCCTTCCCTTTGTTCAGAGCTTGGAGAAGGGCTGCTAGGGCCGACAGGGAGGCTCCAGGGTCGTGTTTGGGTGAGTGCTGCTAATCAGAGCAAACAACCAAGACACCGTTTCATTATGAGACGAGGGAATTCAGCTGCTATTGACTGATGTGGTGCAGCCGGCTCTGAGCCCTGGAAGCTGGCAACTTTTGATGTTGTGAAGCAAAATGTCTGATTTATGCACAGATTAGGGACGTACTAGTGTAGTCAAATAACTGATTAACCAATAAGCAAAAGCTTCTAGGTTAATGCTATAGACCATGGGTTCCCAAACTGGGGGGCATGAAGAAATTCCAGGGGGGGCGCGAGGCGACCAAGCCCCACACACCCCCGTCAATCCCACCTGCTGTTTTTTTGCTGCTGTTTTTTTGGGAGGAGGGCATGAGAGTTTCGCAAATCAAAAAGGGGGCGTGATGCCGAAAAGTTTGGGAACCACTGCGACTATGCGCATTTCCCCCCATCCCCTTTGCCAGTACATTTTTTAGCAGGCTGGCCAGCAGCCCAGCTCAGTCTTGGCTTGGTCCAGGACCTACCCCCGCTGCAGCTCTGCATTTAAAGTGTATTAGGAGCCAGGCGGGCAGACAACCTGGCTCAGTTCAGCCACCCCACGCTGCTGCCTCTGTATCAGAGGCAGCAGCATGGGGCAACAGGCAGCTGGTCTGTGAGGGGAGCTGGTTTTTAAATTGGCTCCCCTCATGGACCAGGTCCCGCCTGGCACCCCACACTGGCACCCAGCGCGGGGTGGCAGGGGGCTCCTTGGGCGTGGAGCTGGAGCGCACTGGCTGCTGGCCCACCCCTGGGGACTATACAATAGTCGACTAACCGATAAGAATTCATGAGGTTAATCGACTATTCAGTTAGGTGCTATTTAACATCCCTAGCACAGGTGGGTAATACTGGTTAAACCCTCTGTGTGTGAACCTGCAGCGTGAGATGGGGAAAGTGAGATTTCCAGTTCTACACGGCATTGCCACGGGGGGCCGGGCTGGAAGGGCAGCCCACCCCTGCAGGGAGGGGGCTCTTGTTAATGTACTAGACTGAAACAGTGACAGGGGTCAGGAAATGTTGGAAGTGTTAAACACGAGACTAGAGACTCCTTGTTTATGAAGGCTGAGCTACACACTCTGCTGGGCCCCTCCCCAGATACCCCTCTCCCCATGGGAGGGACTGGACAGAGGGGGGAGAAAAGGCTTCCTGCCCTGTGATTACCACTGAAGGCAGCCCGAGGATCCCTGGCTGGGAGAGCAGGGAGCCAGCCTTGCCCTCTCGACAAGGCTCCTGATGCCAGCCCCGTAGAGGACCAGTGCTCTGGGATAGCCCTGTACCTCCCCTCCCCCTGATGCTAACTGCCCTCTGGGACTTTCTTCTCCTCCTCCCATAACTGCCTCGTCCTTAGTGGCCCATACCCCATTCGAGTATAAAGGCCGCGCTTTGCTCAGCCACCTATGAGCTGGCTGTAGCCATGTGCTGGTTAGGAGCAGGGATGTCAAAACGGCGAAATACTAGCCATGTAACCGATTACAATCCAGGCGATAAGCCACTCTTCGCATCATCGGTTACACACAGCCGTGGGCTCCTGGCAGCTGCCGGCCCACGGGCATTTTAACCGTTTGCTGGACCTGATCGGTTCACTGGTTGAACTCTTACATCCCTAGTTAGGAGCAGGATTTTGGCGGGGGGAAGGGTTCTGTCGCTGGCTCTCTGGCACAAAGACTCGCATGGAGTGCGGGGTTGGGGGCTCGGCCCAGCGTTCCGACCCAGCTGTCCGGGTGAAGTTCTGGGAGCCTGGGTGTGCACCATGGGCACAGCCGAAGGGATAAAACGGCGACAGCTATTGTGGCTACGCAGAGCATGATTGAATACCCTCACGGGCTGCCTTGTGTGCGGCTCCCCGGGATCGGGCCTCTAAGCCGCAGCGCCGAGGGCAGATTTCTGCTAGCCACCGCGTCCCTCGAGGACCGTGGCGCTAAGATCCCCGCGGGCCACCTCACGCCTCCGTGATCTTGCTGGGGCAGCGAGAAGAGACCGAGGCCCAGCCCATCTCATCCGGCCCCCCGGTTCCATATTTCCCTTTCTCCTCGGCAGGAGGGGGCCCGCAGGCAGAGCTCTCAAAGAGAGGAGAGAAACACACACCACCGCCAACCCCGGCTGTTGTGTGAACAGCATCACAGCACCTTGCTGGGAGCCAAATGCTCCCTTGGCGCGGTCAGGTGGCCCGGACTCCCCTTTGGCTGCTCTCTCCCTGCACACTGAGACACTAGGCACAGTACCACCCCTGCAGTAGTGGGGGGGGCCCTGCCCAGCATGGAATTGGGGGCATACAAAGAGACCGATGAAGCGGTTTCTTGAACCCAAGGGGTCGATTGCACCATGGGACACGGCAGAGACCAGCAACCTCGATCTCGGAGCCAGGCCTGCCCCCAGTCCGGCAGCAGCTTGAGCCCGTAGGCGCTTAGAATAGGTGAGCCCCTCCCTGTACCCCCCAAGACATGCCGACTCCCTGGAGCTCGGTCAGTCACGCCCCCAGCCTGAGCCCTGGTGCCAACTGCCTGGCAGCTGGCTGAAAAGAGGGGAGGAGCTGGTATGTCAGGGGGCCGGCTGCTCCCCTTCCCCTTGGCCAGGGAACCCGCAGAGGGTTAGGCCTTCCCTGCTCTGAGAAGGGCTCAGCCAGTCTCCTCTGAGGCGCAGAGCCACTGCGAGCCTGCACTGTGCCTGTGTGGTCCGAGGGCACAACTCTCCTGGCCTCTGCCTCCCCCCTGAAACCGGAGCTCAGCCCTTCCTCAGCATCCCTCCTTCCAGCCTGTTCCACCCCGGCACAGCGCCGAGGGCTGCACCTTGAGGCGGGAGGTCCTGGGTTAACCCGCACCCTGCTTTGGTCTAGGCAGGTTCACTGTCGCCTTCGCACGGGGAGGGGCGCTTCGCTCTTCTGGCCTGCACCTGGGAGGCTGCCCTGTCCTTGGAAAGGAACAGCTGCCCCTGTCCCGCTGGTTCCCCCTTCTCCAGCTCGCTGGCTGGGTGAGCATCTGTGCCAAGCAGCTCCCATGGGGGGAACGGGCCTTGCGGGCCTGCAGCAGCACCGGTCCCCTTCTCTGGCCCCATACAAGCACTTCCTGTTTATGGGGCAGCCTCTCAGCGTGCGCGGAGAGAGAGACGTGGGAGAATCTATTTATTCCCAGGCTGGATGGTTGAGAGCTGCTGGCCCTGGCACTTATGAGTAGGGCGGGGTAGGGGTGGGCACACAACACCTCAGACCCAGCTTGACTTGTCGGGGGACATCTGGGCTCTGTCAGACCCTCACACAGTGTGCGCTTAGCAGTTCTGCCAGCCCCCAGAGCCCCTGCTGCTACTAGATTTTAGTCCTTGGCTGTGTCTTTCCCTTCAGAGATGTATAGGCTTTCACAACCCCACGCGTACCCTTTCTGTGAGCCGGAATAAACTTAGCACTCTCCTTCTCTCCCTTCTGAGATCTCCGCTTGCCGCCTGTTGTTGGACTGACTCTTCACATGCCTTTGAACGTGCGGGCTCTCCTTGCGTCACCCGCCGCCATGCATTCCTCCACAGGGCCAGCATTCCTCCACAGTGTTCCGTGGGAGCCCGCTTTGTGAGGGGGTGCTAAGCTGGAGCGATGCAGATTGCAGCGAGCTTTCCCTACCCTAGGCGTTTGGACCTGTGCCCAGCCACTGATGGCTGGAATCGGGGCAAGGCCCATGTGAGCGTAACTTACGCCGCCGGGCGTCTCGCTGTGTAAGGTGCGCCAGCGGGGGCTCCCCTCGGTGGTCCTGATATTGCAGATACTTACGTGGGTTTGACATGAGTGGTATTAGTCATGCTCTTATCTTTAAGCACAGGCATGAGTGTTTGCAGTATTCTCAGAGGCATTGCCGTCCAAGCTTCCAGCCCCCATTCTGTAGCTATGAGCTCTGCTCCTTGTTCCTAAAGGTAGAAGTTTGCACTCCGCTGTATTAAATCACATTTGATTTTTATTGGAACAGGCCCGCTTACTGAGTCATCCGGTCTGCTCTGCATGACTTCCCTGTCCTGTGCAATATTTGCCAGCCTTTGCGTCATACTTTTATCAACAGTGATTTTATATTTACTTCCCAATCACGGGTGACACTATTGAATAGCGTCAGTTCTAGTCCGATCCCTGCCATGCCCCTTTTCCATGATCTCCATGGACAGCTGCTCTTTAAGATCTGTCAGTGTGCCAGTTCTCCATCCGTTTACCATGTGTGTCGATATTGCGGGGTGCTAATATTGTAATCCGCGATGCGTGGTACTGAATCAATCGCAGTACAAAAGATACTACTACATGTACACGGTTTTTATCAACCAAATGTTTAATCTCATCAAAAAGTGAAATCAGGGTTGTTTTGACAAGACGTATTTTCCATAGAACCATGTTGACTGGCATTATTTATATTTCCATTAGCTATTTATTGAATGCTGCACCGCTTTTTGATTATTTTGCCCAGGATTGACATCAGGCTAACTGACACATAGTAAGCCAGGTCACCCCCGCTGCCCTTTTTGAATACGGTATTTGCCCACCACTAACACTCCTCCAGTCTTGGAATTTCCCTGCCAGTCCAAGATTTATTAAACATTAACATCAGAGAACCAGAAATCTCCTCAGCCAACTCTTGGAATTGTTGGGTGCCGGGCATGTGGGCCTGCTGATTTTAAAGTGTCTGTTGCTCATAGATGCTCCCTAACGTTCTCCTTAGTTAAATACTTACTTTCCCAGTCCCTCGGTAATCATCCTCCTATAACTACATCATTCTGCTTCTTTACAGACACAGAACAGAAATATTTGTGGAACACTTCTGTCTTTTCTGCATCATTAACTATTTTACCATCTCCATCTAGTAATGAGTCTTTATCAATAAAATTCCTTTTTGTTTCTAATATAGACACTTTTTTTTTAATTTCCTTAGTCCTGGTGTCCTTAGCTTCCCTTATCAATATTTTACCCTTTTATAACCTGCGATTTAGAATTGCTATCTACTTGCCCTTTTTGTCCTTTTGGGATGGCATTTTTTTATGTTATTTTTAAATGGTACCTTCACTTCCTCCCCCCCCCCCCCCTTGAACCGGGGTGGGCTTAGTTCTGTGGCCATCCTCTTTGTTGACTGTGGAATTGTGGCTTTTTGGCCTTCATGAACTCCCAGTTTTGAGGCGTGAGTGGAGAGGTTCCAGAGCATGGTGGGAGTGTGAGGTCTGACAGTGGCGCTGCCTTAGGGGAGAGACCAGCGCCTGCTGCTGCAGGGGCAGGATTGCTGGCCAGATACCTCCTCTGGCACCAGGGAAATTGGTTCCTGCCCGAGCCTCCATACACCCTGGGTCCCCTGGCTTATGTGGCAGGGACATCATCCCTTTCAGCATTTCTCTCTTTTCTTTCCAGCACTAGGAGATGGGCAGAAGTCGCTGACAGCTCAGCCCAGCACGGTGCCAGGTTCATTTCCGCTCAGTGAGGCTGGTGGCTTTAGCCAGGAGGTGACTGCCCCTCCTGCGACTAGCACTGATGAGAACGCGGCCACCGCGCAGCCCAGTTTCAACAGCACTCTCCGGCTGGACGAGTCCCCCGTCCCGCCCAGTCCCAACGCCACTGCCGGCGCCACAGGCGGAAGGCTGCACACGCCTGCCCCAGCCATCGCCGAGCACACGACGCCCAGGCTCCAGGATAAGAACCTGTCGGCCAACAGCAGCGCTGAGCTTCTGGCTCCGGCAGCCAACGCCACAAATGCCAGCCAGCCCACCCAGGAAGGAACAGAGCCCTCCAGCACCATGGAGCCGACTGGCGCCACGGCTGTGGTTCCAACGCATCTGCCACCACAGGACTCGCTGGGTGAGGCTTCCTGCTACTCCCGTGCGTGGGGAGAACCTTCTCCCCCAGCACCGCCTGCCTGGGGACATAGGGCCCGGCCCTTTGGGGGGCTGAGTGCCCCTGACTCCCCGCAAAGTCTTGCACATGGGGAGGCTGCTCCCTGCTCTGTACCACATCAGCCAGCTGTCTCTGGAGGGGGGGAAGGGCAGAGTTATAAACCTTCGCTGCTAAACCCTCTCTTCCCCAAAAGGACAACGAATTCGCCCTTTCCTTCCCAAGTACGTGCACCATCACCCAGGGCCAAGCGCTGCTCTCGTGTGCCCCAGCATCAGTCCAGAGCAGTGATGTCTCAGTGAGATCACTACGTGGCTCTGCTCACGCTTGCTGCTGCGCTGGGCTGTGCCAGGCCACGAGGGGCTGGATGCGTCCCCTAGGGGCCAGCGGTGCTGCCTCCCACCCTGCGGCCCTTCCAGGCTGCGCGGGGGGTTGGGGTGGGCACACTCAGGCTTTCTCCTGATGGCCTCTTTCTTCTCTGCAGCCACAACGGGCAGCTCCCAGCTGGAGTCTTCTGCATTCAACACTTCGGAGCCCAGGCCAGGGACCCCTGATCCCAGGCCACACACCACCCCTGAGAGCACCACCGACGAGAGCACTGCAGGGCCCACTACAGTCCCTGTTGCCGTGACGACAGGGAGCACACCTGCAGCTACCACCGCCAGCACCACGGTGGCAACCCCCGGAGCTTCCCCCACGACCGGGGCAGCTACCACCGCCAGAATAGAGCCATCTGCTGATCCCATGCATGAGAAGCCTTCTGTGTTGGACGTGGGAGACGACGATATTCAAGGTACATGTCCTCCAAGCCACACCCACGTGCGCCCCCCTCTGCTCCCCCTGCCGGGTTATTCCAAGGGCAGCAAGACTAGGGACGTGCGAGAGGAATTTGACAAGTGGGTCGGAGCTGGGGGAGCCCTGGGCGAGATTGGGGATCAGCTGTTCCAGCTCTGGGCCCTGCCCCAGGGCCTTACCCTCTCTGTACCGTCTCCTCCTCCCCGCAGACCTGCCCAGCTCAGCCGTAGCCAGCACGTTGGGAGCCGACCCTCTGGTGATCGGGGTGGTCTCCATGTTTGCCGTCATGGTGGGGATCCTTGCCCTGGTGGGCCTCCTGAGATACCGGCAGCGCAACAGCCGCGTGGAGTTCCGGCGCCTGCAGGACCTGCCCATGGTGAGTGATGCCTCCCGCCCCGCCCCGCCCCGCCCCGCCGGCTTAGCTCAGGGCTGGCTCCCCTCTGTGGGGTCAGGCTGGGCTGTAGCTGCCGTTTGGCTGTGCTCGCAGCAAGGGCCACGAGCCGCGCAGCGGGAATTCTGGTCGCCCCTCACGCCAGGGGAAGGGGGCTTGGGGTGGGATCTGGAGACCCGCCTCCAAGGCTCACTGCCAAGAGGTCGGGCGACGGGAGACTGAGACAGGCTGCGCCTTGCCGTCCCCGTTCCAGAAGACGGACAGTGTGCAGGCCGCCCAAGTGTCTGACTTCCTCACTCCTGGCGTTCCCCACCCCTGCCCTGCTGTGTCAGGCAGTGTTGCTGGGTGGCTGTCACGCTGCTGCCATTCCCCCACCCCCCCAGAAGAGGCTGCATTTCCACGGTGGGTGAGGCGAGCACTATTTAGCCTTTGGGCTGCAAACTTCTCCATAGAGTAGATGGCACCGTGTGTTCCGCTGGGATCTGCACGCCCGGCGCACCGGAGGCAGAGAAATCTGCCGGGTGTATCCAGGAGCAGCATGCACAGCCCCAGCCATAACCCCACCCCTGGGCTGCAGGAGGCAATGCTATCCTGGCCCTCTCTCAGTTCCTCTTCATCACCTGTCGTGGCTGGAATCAGAGTTCTTTGTGAGCTCAACCTCTCAAGGAGCTTTGCTTTTCCCTTGGGGCGTGTACATGCTTGGTAGGACCCTGCGCGTGCGTGGTACTCGTTTGTTTGCTTCCTCAATGCCCTCACTGGGGTTTAAACATCGTCCTTTGCGTTGGGGGCGCGGTCCCCTCCCCTGGTGCTTGCTGGCGATGCCCACGGTAGAGTGTCGTGTGATCTGCCGATCCTACAAGAGACGGGCTCATGTGGCCTGGGACCTGCGTCCGAGATCTCCCTTGGACTCAGAGTGCTGCGGCTTCATGTTTCGGAGCCGTTGCCTCTCCAAAGAAGCAGAAGAGCCCTTCCCTGCCGACAGTGGTTTTATGCCGCCGCCTTCTTGGCAAGCTGCACTGCGCCAGATCTCGGTGGTGACTCTGCCTCCCCCAGGAAACGTGTGAGCTGGCACAGTCGGGACGCCCCATGGGATGGCGCAAGTTCCGCTAACTCTTCCGAGTAGGGAGCTGATGCTGGTTCAGGTGCGCAGAGTCTGGCACTGAAGAGGGAGATGCAAGTTCTGACTGTTTCCATGTCCGCAGCGGACCAGGCAGCTCCTTTGCCTCTTGGCCCTGACCTCCCTCTTGGTCCAGGGCTGTGTCGCCCGTAGCCCTGTCGGTCGACTGAACGAGCCACTGAGCTCTGAGTTCTGCCAGCGCCGCACCCCTTCCGCAGTTCTGCTCCCCTTCCGCAGGGTGTGGGAGCAGAGCCAGGACCAGAATCGGTGCAGGGGATCTGGTCGTGGGTGTGTCCTCAGCACCATTGCAGTCGGTCCAGCAAATGCTTCCCTGGCAGCAGTCGCCTCCCTTGATGTCGGTGCCGTCAAACACACCCATTCGGCTGCCGGCTTCGGGAGTGACGCGGCTGCCACCATGCTGCATCCATCGGCAGCAGCGCCACTTCCTGCCTCGTTCTGGGCAATCGACGCGTCGGTGACTCGCTGCTTCTGGCCTCGCTCCACCCTTATCCCCGGGATCTTGAGGCTCCTCAACCTCTGAGTCGGGGTCGTCCTCCTGCCGCTCCCCATCACCTGACCAGCACTGTGGGCTGCTGACGGACAGTTATGGGGACCAGGACTGTGCTCCTCTCATGGCCAAGACAGAGGCTCCGGCCTGGTGACTACTGGCCTGCTACATCCATGGGACGCTCCTCCCCTGTGGAGGTCCCGCTTTGTCTCGCTCAGATACAGAATCGCTGGCCGGCTCTGTGACTGTCAATCCACCGCAGGCCCAGGCACCAGTGTAGCCTCCATGGTCTTTAACGAGGCCCAGCTCTGGTACGGTCTTTGTCGCCAGATGATGCTGTGCTGCCTGGCTCCCCCTTCCCCTTGATACTGGTGGATTTTAAGGCAAACCGAGACTTTTGGTGGCATGTGGCTGCTTCCCTCTGTATCCAAGTGCAGCTCTTGCGGGACAACATGCATGAATGGGTGGCCATCCTGCAGCCGTCTGCCCCTCCCCAGCAGCGCTACGCCCCTTCAGCCAGCTCAGCCCTTTGGAGCAGGTGGGCTTGCGTACAGCCTGTGGCTGAGCACGTGGAAGAGCGCTGTGAGGAGGCTGCAGAATTCAGGCCTGGCGCCCAGTGTCCCGTCCGCGATTGGCGAGTTGGCCTTTGACAGCCCGATGCCATTCTGGACAGAACTGTCATGGCGGGCGGGCGGTGCAGGGGGGCCACTGCAGTGTCCAGCAGCAGCAGCAGGCTCCCTCTGCCCCAAGGCACCGGGGCTACCCCAGAAAGGGGCAGAGTCCCCCTGGGGAAGTGCGGGGGCTCGGCGTTGAGCCATTCCTCATTCCCTCCCCGGAACCGTCGGGTGCCCATTTCGATTCCAGGGCACTCTCCACTTGTAGCTCCGCCCCTCCCCACGCTGGGGGCAGCCTGGCTCGTTTTCACAGTGCCTGGGGCTCCGTTGCTACCGAGCAGCGGGTCCTAAGCACTCTCGTGCCAGGTCATGCTATCCAGTTCCTCCGCATGCGCCCTCCCCATCCCTCTTCAGGGACCGGTCTCACGGGATATCGCTCCGTGAGCAGGGCCATTTTCTGCTGGCTTTGGGAGCAGTAGAGGAGGCTCTGCTGGAACACCAGGGTCATGGCTTGTGCTCCCAATACTTCCTGGTACCCAAATCCATGGGACAAGTAGGACCGCCCTTGACTTTCACAGCCTCAACAAATCTGTCTGGTACATGAGGTTCTGAATGGTCGCTATTGACTCCTCTCCCCTGCGTTGTGGGCTTAAACTGCAGCAAGGGTGGGTTAGGTTGGACATTAGGAAAACTTCTTACCTATCAGGGTGGTTAAACACTGGAATAAATTGCCTAGGGAGGTTGTGGAATCTCCAACACTGGAGATTGAATAGACCTCTATCAGGGATGATCTAGACAGCGCTTGGTCCTGTCATGAGGGCGGGGGACAGGACTTGATGACTTCTCCAGGTCCCTTCCAGTTCTAGTGTTCTGTGAGTCTATGATTGTCTCAGACACATTTGCTGCTCTCGACTTTCAAGATGCCTATTTAAATGTGGCCATTCTGCCAAGCCACAGAAAGGTTGTTCGTGGCAACACACCGCTTTCAGTACGCAGGGCTTCCATTCGGCCTCTTCTCTGTCCCCCAGGTTTTTACCAAATGCGTGGTAGTGGTTATAGCATCTCTCAGGAAGAAGGGAATTCACACCTTCCTGCATCTGGACAGCTGGTTACTGAGGGGCAGATCCAGACAGGAAGTTCTCGTTCATGTCTGCATCACAGTGTGCTTGCTCCATCTGGGTCTCATTTCTAAGCCCTGGAAAGTCAACCTGGACTCCCACTCAGAAAACAGAGTTCACTGGGACCCTATTAGATTCCGTGATGCTGAGAATTTTTCTTCCAACTGACCATTTTCAGACAATGTCCCATCTTTGCCTCGGTCTGCAGGCTCAGTCTCCCACAATGGTTCAGACACGTCTGTTTGCACTCAGGTGGTCCGATTTGCAAGGTTACACTTTTGCCCCCTTTAAATGTGGCACAGGATGGTCTGCTGTACGACTCTTCACCCTCTAGACAGATTGGTGTGTCTTCCTGCATTGCACCTGGACTCCTTGCAGGGGGGATGTGTCCCGATGACATTTATTCCCTTTGTCTGGCCCTGGCCCACCAGGTTGGTTGCTACCGACACCTCCCTGCTGGGGTGGGTCGGGTTGGGTCATCTTTGAGTGCTGAAAGGACAGAGATTGTGGCTGGAGCAAGAAGCCTCACTCCACCTCAATGACCTTCTTGCACTGTTTAGTTGGTCTCCCATGCCGCTATGTCCCCATCCCAGCTTATTCAGAGCCAAGGCTGCATCTTGCACCCTGTGCTCGGCTCCCTTGATCCCACAGTGTGGCTGCTGCGTGGTGGAAGGGGAGGAAAGAGCAGCATTTGGCGTGGTCCAAGTCCTCCTTAACAGTGGAAGACCCTCCACCAGGATGGCCTAGTCAGTGAAATGGAATCAATTTTTCAGTATGGTCATTAGCTTGGAGAATCCAGCCATCGCTGGCGTCTGTCTGGGATGTTTTGAAGTACCTGCTGTAACTTCAGCCGCTGCAGCTTGCGTTTAGCTCATTGAAAGAGCATGAGGCAGCAGTAGCAGCATTTCATGCCCCCCATTCAAGGAAGATCAGTCTTCTTCAGTAGCAGAGTCTTAAAATTACTCCCTCTACATTCCCCAGTCCCAGGGCCAGTTCCTCTGTGGAACATTAACTCAGTCCTAGTGGCCTTAATCAGACCTCTGTTTGAGTCCTTGGCATCTCGCCCTTTCCCACTCTTGTGTTAGAAAACTGCGTTCCTGGCCGTGAGGAGATCCCCAAGGAGTGCGTGAGAGTTGCAGGCTCGGATGGCAGAGCCTCCTTGTACACCTTCTCCAAAGACAAAGTAACTTTACGACCGCATCTGAAACTTCAGTCTAAAGTGGCTTCTCAGTTTCATTTGAACCAGGGGGAATATTTACCCGTTTGTTTCTAAGCTGCATTCAGCTCCATTGCAGCACTGTCTCCATACCGTAGAGGTCAGGTGATGTCTATTTAGCCTTCTGGCTGCACCCCAGACTCAACCGGTTCATGCTTCACCTGGCCTATTTGTGTCACAGGCAGATCACACACAAGGTCACAGTCTCTTCACAGGCGGTCTCCAAACGGATAACTTTCTGAACCAAGACAGCAAAATAAACAGCTTCTGCTCTGCTCCCTCGGTAGACGTGAGCTCGTTCTACTCTGGCACTAGCAACATCCATAACATTCCTCGGTGGTTTTTCCGTATTGGGTGTTTGCAGGGCACATAACGTGGGGATCGTTATGTACATTCACATTACGCCATAACGGCACCTTCCAGAGTGAATGCAGACTCTAGTAGGAGGAGGTCAACTCTGAGCCCTGCCTCTTGGGGTGGACGGAGGTACTGCTTAATACACGCCCACATCTACACAGAGGCGACCAAGTGGTCGCCTTCTGTAACTGGCTCTGATGTGCAGTCCACAGCCCACCCGCCATCCCAGCAGGACTCAGGTCCTGGTGTTCAGAGCCAAGGAGCTGAGGGAGTCACAGAGGGACCCCTCATGTAGCCGGGGAGGGGCTATGGCCACAAGGCACGAGCATTGCTCCTCTACAGCTGTTAGGCAGATGTCCCCAGCTCTTGTGGGCTGGGCGTGCGTGACCCAAGTGGAACACACGGCTGCCTCACGTCTCCAGGAACCAGCTGCAGCAAGTGTTCCGTACCAGTTGTCCTGCCTCGCAGCGCCCCAGAAGAACAGAGAGAACCGCACAGCTTGGGTAGGGAGGGGTGCGATGTTTGCACCTCGTCCTTCCGCAGAGACCATCCCTCTGCTGGACTGACTCCTGCGGACAGCCTAGGTGGAGCGGTGGTGGGAGGAGGGAGAGGGATCCTGGTCCCAGAACACCTCTGGGGAGCAGCTAGGACAGGGCCTCTCCAGAGTTCTCTCCTCTGCCATCTGAGCTGCACGAGTGGGCCTGTGGGGACAGGGAATCTCCCAGCCGTGTTCCCATGAAGGATGTTAACAACTAGTCGATTTTCCCCCCCCTCCTCCCCCCGGCCTCTTGTGCATTTCAAAGGGTAGGAGCCCTCATGGAGCCCAGAGTCAGTGGGAGTTCTGCATTCCTCCTTTGAAATGTACAAAAGCCCCAGCGGGAAATTCCAGGGAAATTCCATCGACTACTCGACTATTACTCATTTGTTAACATCCTTAGTTCCCACCTGTGCCTGCTCCGGCCCCTTCCGATGGCCATGGGAGGAAGGCAAGGCAGCTCCTCCAGAGAGGGCGATCCCTTGCCGAGGACTCTGCTTGGGGAGCTCAGGGGCTGGAAATGGCAAAACAGCTGCACTGTGAATAGAGGGGCTGTGGGCCTGGCACTGGCTGGATTCCACATCCTTGGATGCAGTCGTGCCCCAGATCTGGACCAGTCCCCCTCCAGCCCATGAATTGGCAGATGCTAATGTTGCCTGTTTTTTCCTTTGCTCATAGGACGACATGATGGAGGATACGCCCCTCTCCCTCTACAGCTACTAGGTAGCCAGAAGAGGACCCTCCGTCCAGGTTTGGGGGAGCGCTGGAGTTCCTTGAGCAGTAGGCCCCTGAGGATCTGGTCCAGAAGATCCCTGCAGGATGGGGGAGGGAGAAGGTGGCTCTGATTTTTGCACTTGACTGAAACACTCATTGCAGATGGGTGGGTTGGTTTGTTTGTTTTAAACTTTTGTAAAAGTTTGGTTTTAAAGTTTTATTCTGAGAGCTGGGGCCAGCGAGGGCCCAGCTCTGGCCCTTCCCTCTGCTCTGTGCGCCGAGCATCCTGAGCGCCTCCAAACACCAAGACGACGGGCGACGGGTGTTTCACCTTGCGTTTTAAGCCTGGCAGCTGAGCTGATGGTTTGCCGACAGCCTCCAGAGAGGACTCACCTGGAAGTCTCAGCAGCTCTGCTCTCAGGCCAGGGCTTGCGTAAGGAGATGCAGTCTTGGTCCGCATAACGTGAGCAAAGGACCTTACTTCCCACTGGGAAAAAAGGGTGGGGGAGCAGACCAGCTCCCGCTGGCTCCCTCTTGCTTTGTGGGTTTTTTGCACATTTTTCCTCTCTCCACTTCAGTGGTGGGATCGGCTCCTCGCTTCCCAGAGACTCTCGCAGGCCCGTGGTGAACGGCAGCCCGCTTCTGCCCACCCAGGCAAGCTGCCCGGTAGCTGCGGGAGGAGAATGTCGCTGGCGTGGGGGTAATGGGGAGGCTTTTCATCACGCTGCAGAGGGAGGGGACCCACGTAACTGGGGCTCGTGTAGCACTGTCTGGGGGGGAGGGGGGACTTGCCTGTTTGTCTCAAAAGAAAATCCCTGTTTCTCTCCCTGTGGGCAGCAGCACCCCCCTAAGCCATTCCCAAGGCTGGGCCGTTGCCAGGGTAGCCTCAGCGTGGAGAAGGAACGCGCAAGCCCGTGTCCAGGCCACCGGAGAGTCAGTTGTTGCACTTGGAACCTGCTCTGAGCTCCGGCTGCTGGAGGCTGCCCTGCCCGGACTGTGCCGTGACCTCCCTCGCCTGCTCTGCTCAGTGGGCAGGGGGACAGTCCTGTGGTAGGGCACTTTATGTCCCCCCTCCCCTCCCAAAGAGCCTTTGCCATTGTTTTGTGCCTTGGAAGGGCAGCCTACGGGGCTCCCTTGCTTCTGAAGACCAATCCTAGGGCCTGACAGCTCTGCACCTGCATCGCCTGAGCGCTTTTGCGGCTGCATAATAAACAAACAGAGACACGCCAGGCTGGAGCCAGCCAGCTGCCGTTGGGCTCCCTGGGGACAGAAGCTGGCGTCGGGGGCAGGATGGGTCTGTTCCATGTGTGCAGCTGGGCAGAGGCCGTGTGGGTTTTTTCTGTTCTGTTACACCTCCTGCCCTGTTCTCTCCCTCACGCCTATGCCCGTTTCTAGGTCTTCTCCCTTCCCATACCGCGGCTCATGCCTATTTCTGTATCTTCTTAGCCTTCTGACGGCCTCGCTGGTGTCCTGCTCAGCTGTGCCTGGGCGCAGCCCCTACCAGGAAGGTGGGCCGCGGTTGGTGAGGTCTCTCTGTTGAGAGTGATGCTGGGGGAGTTAGTATAAAACAAAAGCCGTGTTTTTCTCAGGTCTCCGACAGTCGTCTTGGCTCGAAGGCAGCCTGTGTACAGCTGCCAGAACAGTTCAGGGGACTGGTGGGCTGCTAGCTTGGCAATCTGCCAGTGAGGCCCTTGCCCCATGGACACACAGTGGCCCAGCTGTGCTAGTTACCACATTAGCTTTTGGGAGGGCCTGGTTGCCCGCTAGCAGGACCCAGATAAGTCCTACCGGTGGCTTTAATGGCGATGATTCAGGCCATGCAGCTGGAGAACTGATCTTCTGCAACCGGGGCAGATGAACCAGAAGCGACTTTCCCACTCCCTGCATTGCAGTGGGCCTTTGGCTGTAGCTGGGGAGAGATCACACAGTAGTTGATGTTTGTTTGTCGGCTGGGGACTTGGGTCTGTTACTGTGCTGAGACACCCCCAGAAGTACATGCAGCAGGGAACGTATGTGATTTTTTTCCCCCTCTCTAAATTGTATGAAAAATTAGAGGGCAGTTGTCAAAGGGGTAAAACGCCCAACGCTGCGGCCCTCAGAAGTTTCACTGAGGCTGCACCCTTGTTTCCGCAGCCGGAAGAGAGGGGGCTGCCAATGTTTGGCAACCAGAGTGGCACAGAGCGTGCTGGAAAGAGCAGAACTTTCTCCTGGCCGACACGGGCGCAAGCTGGCGTCAGTGGGGCTGTGTTGGCTGGAGTGAGTGGCAAGGACCCACTCTCCCAACCACGCCTGCTTCGTTCCCCGGGGGAGGGGGGAGAACTGGCCGAACACCCAAGTGCAACTTCCTCTGTAAAATATGTTAATAGTGGATTTTTCTGCAATAAAGTTCCAGATGCTGACAGTCTCGTGCGGGCCGAGCACACGTAGTGCTAGCGACCGAGCGGAGGAGGTCTGCTGTTGCACGGCAAACCCGGTGATGGTTAAATGACATCTGCAATTCAACAGCCCCTTGTGTCTTTGGAAGTCATCCCGTCAGCACTGTAAAGTGAGGCAGGATCAGCAGGAGCGGTGAAGCATTTCCACATGCCCAGCGGGGGGGGTGGGCCCTTTTTAGTGTCTGTCTGCCATGAATTGGTCTGTCTTGTCCCGGCCTAGGCCTCAGCTGGTGGATTTGACCTCAGTAATGTAAAATTGTGTTTAATTAGTTAACCAGTTATGCGTTAAGTTTCACCAATTAACGGATTAAATGGGGGTGGGTGGGGGGCAGCCCCCCAACCACCCTGGCAGGATTGGAGCTCCTTCCCCCTCCCCCACAGGCTGCTGTGGCTGGACTGGAGCATCTTTTTCCCCCAGCGCCCTTGGGCTAGGCCTGCCGCAGATGAGATCTGCTCCAGATTTCTCTCCCCTCCCCCCCCACCCCCCCCAGCCCCAGTTAACTAACTAACCATTCACAGCCCTAGTTATTACGTCCTACCCTGCCAAGCATGCAGCATTCGAATAGCACCTTTAGACCTTGGTTAGCCTGTCTGTGCCCAGCTTGAAATCCTGGTCTGTTTGCTAGCGTGCAGCGTGCAATGCTAAGGTAGGCAAGACCCACAACTTATCTCGCCATTGGCTCTCCCCTTCATGGTCCCCAGTATCCTGGTTACGCCTGCGGGGGGGGCGGGGGCTGCTCTGGTCTGCATTACCTTAGTGCGCTCCATGGTCCTGGCACTAGGTTACCTGGAAGCGTCACCCCTGGGATCCTGTAGCACATGATTTCTCACTAGTTCTCCCACCTGTGATTGCAACTCATCTTGTTTTAACAATGGCCCCAAACGAGGCCGTGACCCCAGATGCTGTGGTTGGGCCAGGGAGTGCGCAGGAACACAGGGGACAATGAAATTTGGTCTCCTGATCCAATGGCCAGAAACACCCCATTCTCTGACGCTTTGGCATGGAGTGAGAGAAACGTGGCTGCCATTTGTAGGGGTTAGGGGACTCTGACCTCTGCTCCCACCATTCCACTGTGCTTCCAGATGCCTTTTACACAGCCCCCTGCAAGCCACTGTACATGGACACGGTGCTGGGAATCAGGGTGTCGGTTTCCAGGCACCCTAGAGAACCCAGGCATTGAGAATGCTAGGGCTAGTGTTCGGCACCTCTGCAATTCTCCCCCGCTTTACAGTCCACTTTGGGAACAAGGCCGGCCAAGCTGTGGTAACCGTCTGCAAGTCTGTTAAGAGAAACTGGAGGTGAACGGAGATGGAAGGGGCTTACTCTGCAGCAAGGGAGATTCAGTTGGCGATTAGGAAGAACTTTCTAACTCTCAGGGGAGTTAAGCTTTAGAACAGGTTTCCAAAGGAGGTTGTGGAATCCCCATCATTAAAAGCTTTTAAGACCAGCTTAGACTCCCATCTGTCAGGGAGGGTCTAGATTTACTTAGCCCTGCTTCAGCAGAGGGCTGGACTAAGTGACCTCTTAAGGTCCCTTCCAGCTCTACTTTTCTATGAACAGGTTGCAGGGAACACCAGTCCTGCCCCGGTCATGCATGGGAGGAATGAGCTAGTGCTGCTTATCTGCTAAATTATAAGAAGTTAAAATATGTTAAGTGGTAGATTTGTCTAGTACAATTCACAATCACGCTTGTTTTCCACCTCCAGTTTCTGGGTGTTGGTAGAGGGACATGATCACAGCGTCTAGCTTATAAAACTCCTCCAGGTGAAAAGGGATATAAATTCAGGCTCTTCGAGTAGCATCCTGATGGGCGCGGCCCTGCAGGTGCACGCTCGAGTCCTTCATCGTAGATTTTCTGTTGACAGGGTGGGTTCTGCCTGCGCTACTCATGCCACACAAGGGTAGCTAGACCTGCACGGGCAAAGCGTCCTCAGTCCCTTCTCTACAGCCTCGGCTTGAGGGAGCCCTGTGTGGGCCGGAGCATGTTCTTCAGTTGTTCTTTTACTCACTTTCGTGTTGTTGCCAATCTAGAAATAGACACAGTGAGCAGTTTGGGGCCTCCCCCCTTCCTTCTCTCCCTTTTCCCAGGAAGTTTATTTGGCTTGGCTGGGCAGGCCTGGCTCGCCAGGCTCCAAACGTTCCCTCTCCTGCCAAGGTGCTATCCTGTCTGCGTATCCATTGCTAGGCAGCGTCTGATATCTGTGTAACTGGATCTTTCTCCTAGCTCTCAAAGCTACAGCTGCGGTTCCTAAACTTTAGCAACCCACGGACTCCCCTCCCCCCATTTTGATTTAAAATGTTTCATGGATCCCCAGGCTGGCTTCTAATTTTTCAACAAACGGTCTGGTAGCACTTTATAGACTAACAAAGCATGTAGATGGGATCATGAGCTTTCGTGGGCACCGCCCACTTCTTCAGATGACCCACGAAAGCTCATGATCCCATCTGCATATTTTGTTAGTCTTTAAAGTGCTACCAGGCCATTTGTTGTTTTTTTTAAGTTTATCCTGTACAGACTAACTTGGCTACCGCCTGAAGCTTCTAATTTTTTGTAAGGGTACTCGATGGCTGCTCAGACCCAGACCCTGCGTCCGCTCCACCTCTTCCCCCCCCCAAGGCTCGATTCTGCCTCGCCTCTTCTTGCCCCTCACTCCATACCTGCCCCGCCTCTGCCCACCCTCTCCCCGAGCACACCTTCCTGCTCCGCTCCCACCCTCCCAGTGCCTCCGGCATGCTGCTGAACAGCTGTTCCATGACTTGGCACTGGGAGGGAGGCAGAGGAGCTGATCAGCAGGGCAGCAACCCATGACTCCTGAACCCCCAGGAGTATCCTTGCGGACCCCAGTTTGGGAACAGCTGAGCTAGAGCACAGAAGCATCAGGAGACCAAACGGAGGTTCCTGATGATGGAGCGCTCCCTGTGACCTGCGTCTGAGTCCGGTCCAGAGACTCGCGCCCCATAGATCTGTCTCCAACCCAGTGCCCTGTCCACCTTGGCTCATGTCTCCCCTCAGAGGATGAAGACTTCAGAGGACTTAGGGGAATCTCCAAAGAGGCGCTCAGTCTCCCACCACAAGATGGAGGCTCCCAAAAGGCCCCAATCAGTCACTACATCTGCGGTGTAGAAGGCCTCGACTTCTTGGTTTGATACTGTGAAGGGTTCTACCGGCAGGACCAGGAGATCCCAGAATGCTCTGGACAAGCGCAGGACCAGCAGGCCTCTGGTACCATCTATGAATACCAGGAGGCCCAGGACACGCATGCCTTTAGTCTACATCAGACTTAGATCTGCTCTCTCACTTGGCACCATTAGTACTAGGAAAAATTGAAGTCCCGGCATCTCTGTGCTCCAGATGAACGGTGCCACCCTCCTCTACGCCTCCCTTGCTAAGCGCAGGAATTCTGCTACACCAGGGGCCTGTCAGTTTTACACCAGCCAGAGTCCTCACTGCTTACAGGTACTAAATGCCTGGGTCCATCCATGGCTTTAGCCAGGGCGGTCCCTAGCTCTGTTTATCAGAGGCTGGGAATGGGTGACAGAGGATGGATCACTGGATGATTCCCTGCTCTGTTCCCTCCCTCTGGGGCACCTGGCACTGCCCAGTATTGAAAGACAGGACACTGGGCCAGCTGGTCTGATGTCAGTCTGGCCACTCTTACGTTCGAACGTGATCGAGGCCCTGGTCTCTGAATTACTGTTGCTTCCTGGTACCGCAGGACTCGTCTCCTTTTTCCACTGGGACTCCCCAGTGGAGGACATGGAGGAAGATCTAAGATGACTGAACAAATTTGCACTCTCAGAAGGTCAGGTTGGTGATTCTGGCAGCTAAATTGACTTCTCTAGAGGCAGGAGATGGCTTTCTGGCCTACAGGATAGCTGTTTCCAAGCAGCAATTTATCCTGCACACAGGAAATAACTATATTTTACCCTGGGACAGGAGCATTTTCAATACTGAGCACTCCTGCCTTTCTCCAGCTCCAAGGGAGTGCTCCAGAGTTCCAGCCGCGGTGGATGCCTACCTCTAGCAAGAGGCAATTTTAGCATTCTAGTATCTCAACAACAGGCTACACGAAGGCTGATCTTACGGAGCAGTGCTGACCTTCGCCCAGAAATTCTTGCTTTCTCCCAGTGCTGGGGTTTCCTGCTAAATATAAAATAATCCATGTGAGCTCCTGTACAGAGAATTAAAGGGGGCATACTTGAATTCAGCAGCAGCCAGAGCCTTTCTGATGGGGAGAGTCAGGACCTTGGCAAAGCTGGTCATACTCCTATTCAAGGCAGTCCCCAAACTACAGTGAGGAGCCGTTTACAGCTGCTGGATCATGTGGCAGCTTGCACATTTGTGAAAGAACATGCGAGATCGCACCGCTGCTGCTTGCAGGGCTGGTTCAGAAGGACCCAGGCCTCAGTCAGAGAGCGCTTGGACAAAACAGGTCCATGGTTCCCCTCCAGGTGAAGAGCTCTGTAGACTGGTGGAACAATCACCTCCGTGTTTGCATCAGCGTCCCTTCCATCCACCCAACGACAACTGACTAGACTGGGAAGCACGAGTCAATACCCTGCCACTCACGGCAGAGGGTCACTTCAAGGAAACTACTTTCCATATCACCCAGTTGGAAGGCAGGAACACCTGCCTTCAGTTCTCTCCCCACATCAGGGGCAATTTAATCAGTATCAATGTGGCTTGCCTGTTCTCTGTATCAGCAAACAGGGAGGAGCAAGATTCCCACTCCCTGTGCACCAGCGCTATAAAGTTATGGGACTGGTGTGTAGCCCATCAGACTCAGACCTGAGTCATTTACCTTCCTAGAGCCTAGACTGTCCCCGCCAACGTGCTCAGCACGTTTTTCTCCCAGGAATAGGAATGTGGAGTTGGACACTCAAATCCTTCATGGGATATTCCAAAGATGGGGGCTTCCAGAAGTGGCCCTCTTCAAGCAGCAAGGTGTGTCTGTCCCCTGTGGCAGACCCAAGGCCGTAGGCTGCAGGAGTTTGGTGGAGGGCAGGTACACAGATAGTTCGGTGTGTGGGTTTATGTTTCCTGCATAGGCAGCCAGAGACTGCTGCTCAGCAATTGACAGGTGGGCACCTGGGACTCATTAAGAGCCAGCCTGCAGCAGCAGGCTAATTGGGCACCTTGTGCCAGTTAAGGCCTGCTGCGCCACCATAAAAGGCTTCCCCTCAGGTAAGGCAGGGGAAGGAGAAGAAGTGCAGAGTGGAGACTTGCAAGCAGGAGGGGTTTTCTCCTAGATGCCAGGGAGAAGGTGGTTGGGGAAGTGGCCCAGGGTGAGAGGCTGCTATTCTGTGGGGATAAGGGCAGGAGCCCCACTTGTGGCTGCTACCTAGGGCCCTGGGCTGGAACCCAGAGTAAGTGGGTAAGACCAGGTTCCCCCCAACCCTTCCCATGCCCACTAGGCCGCCACCAGGGAAAAGGGACTTTTTGGACCATGGAAGGGTTTTTCCCCTTCAAACGAGTGACTTGCCTATGATGAGAATGCTCATTAAGCGGAGAACCCTTGGCGAGAAGCAAGAGGTAGTGGGAGAGTCGCCGCGAGCCTTTCAGGCACACCAAAAATCCCTCAAGCACAGGACCCCGTGGGGTATGACCAGAGCTCTGCCACGTTACGATTCTGCTCAAGAGGTAGCCTGCCACTCTTGGGGAATCCTTTCCCTGGACAAGGGGCCTTCTCTGCACGTTCTCCCTGCCGCGGCTAATCCTAAGGGTGATGAGCGAGAGCACAGAGGACAAAGCCAGGGTTTTCCTGGTCGTACCGACCTGTCCAAGACAAGCTCAGTAGCCATACCTGTGTCACTTACATGTCCAGCCGGTGTTCGAGCTTCCATCCATCCTTCACCTCCTCTCCCAGGATGCAGCTCGTGTGCTTCACGCCAACCTACAGGTCCCCTGCTGCCCAACATGGCTCGTAGCTGGTTCACAAGGCTGGAATCCCGCTGCTCAACAGTCATTACAGTAGAAGGGAGTCAAGCCAAATTTTCTTGCCTTTGGAAATAGAAAAGATTCAAGCACTGAATCATCCCCCTCTTGTGCCTGAATCCCCTTCGCGCTCGGTCATCTTGGATTATTACTTGCTGGACCTGAAAAAATCAGGTTATCCATGAGCTCTATTAAGGTTCATAGGGTACGAAATCAGCATTTTCTCCCCTCCTAGAGGGGCTTTCCCTGTATGCTCACTCAATGTCCTCAAGATTTACTAAGGGATTAGGGAACCTCACCTCCAGGGTTAAGGATCCTGTCCTTGGGATCTCAGCATGGTACTCGGGTACCTCCACCTCAACCTACAGCACTCGCTTAATTTATCTATGAAAACAGCTTTTGTACAATCACAGGTTGGTGACCCTGATGACAGAATCCTCTTTTATGGCATTTTTCAAGGACAGGGTCTCTTTACGGACAGACTCTGAATTCTTACCTCAAGTGTTCTTAGATTTACCTCTTTACTAAGCCGTCCCCCTGCCGGTATTTTTCTCACCACAAAACCTCCTGTCATATTTGAGATAGTAGATGGGCCTTTTATCTAGATAGGACCAAGCAATTTCAGAAATCACCCGGTCTGTTCATCTCCACCACAGAGAGACCTAAGGGGTCCACAGAGACTTAGGAGTGAGTCTCCGGGTGTTTCATCACTTGCGGTGACGCAGATGGCGCTCTTTCCCCTATCCCCACCCCAGAGGAGAAGAACATACTCTGCCGCAGCTTTGAGAGCATTCCGATCTTGGAGCTATGCAGACTTGCTGCATGGCCGCAGTGTGTACTGCCTACGTCCATGCTGACCACTCAGACGGAGCGCTTGGCACTGCTGTCTTATCTTCAGTCTTGGACCGAGTTGCAAAGCTTTTGCCTCCCTTTGGGGGACATTGCTTGGGGGTCATCGGAAAGCGGAGCACCCACAGGGACATGACTTGGGAGGTAACTCACCTTGTGCAGGATCTGTGGTTCTTCAAGATGTGTCCCTCTGTGGGTGCACCATTACCCACCCTCCTTGCCCTGTGCTTTGGACTGTCGGTTGCTGGATGTTTGGATAGAGAAAGAACTGAGGGCCTCTGCACAGCTGTGTCTACATAAGAGCATGGGGGGAGGGGGGGGCAAATGGACACTCTTAACCGAAAATCTGAGGCCCGAGAGGTGTATGCACACTTAAGTAGAGCTCCAATGGGGGTCTCATCTCAAAGCACTACAGTTACTGCACAAGGTGAGTAACCTCTTCTTTTTATTGCTCTGTGATCAAGTGTCACAAGTATATAGTCTTCCTCCTGTGAGCTGTAACCACAGATCAATGCTGAAGGCTAAAACTTTAAAAGGGTTTTTGCCTGTTTTTCCAAGAACGGCTGTTTCAGGGAGCTGGAGCACTAACCAGAGCGAGAGGCACAGTTGGGAACTTTCCTTTTGCTGTTAGGTGCTATGAATTCATATGAAATGCAGGACTTTTTAACCAGGCCATCAGCAGCGAGTTGCTCTGAGCTCATACTCAAATTTTTTTTCCCCTGGAGCATGGACAATTCCTAGCATTAGTTTGTAGTTTCCTCGAGGGAAATTGGGGACAGCAGCACAATACAGTTCCCTTTTCCTAAATCACCTACAGGTGTGGGTTCAGGAAAATAAGATTGCCCCCTCTGTGTCTGTGTAATTGATATAACTTTGTCAGTTGCAGCAGGGGCAAAGAGGCTGCTCTTCCCCTAACTCCTTGTAAAACAGAGAAGGAATTGTTTGTTTATCATCTGCAAAAAAGCCCCAAACCCTAAACCAGTGACAATGTTGATGGCCCAGGAAATGACCACATGCCGAAGCATAAAAGAAAGGTGGAGAAATGCAATGGGCCCTATCAGTACCAAACCCCACGCTCATGCGTTGCATTCAGGGTTAGGCAATCAATGCTCACTGAGTCTGATCAATGGGAATGAATTTTTTTTTTTGTACTGAGAATCCTGTAAGTCAATTATGGCACAGTAGCCCTTGAGTCTCCTGAATTCAGTCATCTCCCCGCACTCTGCTAGAGAGGGCATGCTCGCTCCCACTTCTGCTAACTTTAGAGAGACCGGAGAAGGTCGGCCCCATTCATTGTACAACAGGAATCCTGTTTCATGTTGGTTGAAACTCCCAGACTGGGATCAGATCCCCCGCCGGGGTTGATTTTGCAACATCAACAGGCCCTAACTAGTAAATAATATGGGAATCAGTCCAGAGTGCACCCTGGGCATGGTGCTGATCACAGATTAGAGACAATTTCTGCAGTACTCCAGTTCCTCTGAACTTGCGGTTAGATCCAGCCGCAAATGCACAGCTCAAGTAAAGGAAGAGGTAAATGAGTTACCCTGTACTTCCCCCAGCTGTAAACCACTTGCCAACTCTTTGAACTGTAATGCAACATCTGTTGATTTAATCTCCTGCAGGCTAATTTCCCCCTTCCCCACACTTTAATCCCCTCGCCTGCTTCCCTGAAATTGGACATGCTGGTTGCCCTGTACAGTTCTGGCTGACAAGAGTGAGCATCCTGTGCACAGAGGCATCCCCAGGAGCTGCAGTAAGGGAGATGAGCACCGCCAGCCCTATTTGATGTCTTCTTAACAATTCACTGTTGTGTCAGTGCCAAAAAAGCCCTCTGGATGCTAAGTGAGAGGCTCTGCTTGGAACAAGAGGCGGCTTGCACACTGGAATGTATCCCTCAGTTTGCTTTAAGACATTAGCATGACTCATTAAGTGGGTTTTGCCCACGAAAGCTCACAATTCTCTAGATTTTGGTTAATCTTTAAGGTGCCACGGGACCCCATGTTGTTTTCAAGGTTACAGACGACCCGGGCTACCCCTCTGAGGCTCATTAGGAAGTGTTTTACTGGGTGCAGCTTCAAACAATTTAAATTAGTATAGGGTTCCACAGGTCTAATCTTTGCACTGCCCCGACTCACTAGTAAACTGCTCCATGTCTCCGTTTCCCCATCTGTAAAAGGGGGCGGGGGGGGTGTCAAAATTCTTGCCTGCCTTTTTAAAGCAGTGTGTACTCAATGGGTGAGACATACAGCACTGCCTGCACCTGCTTTGGAGAAAGGGAAGGGGAATCAGGCATCTTCCAAAAGGGACTGTGGAGCTTTCAGGGAAAATCCTCCCATTTGTTTTTCAGGCAGCCTCACTGTACGCGAGCACTGTGAGCCCAGGTGCTGGGCAAGGCACAATCATTCCATAGGGTCTTGTCCAGTTTTAGCTTCTGGAATCCCAGGCCATGAGATAGCACCATGTCCCAACCTGGCTAGAACGAAGTCTTCTCCAGCCAGGCAGACTGGAATCCCAAGCAGCATCTCATGGCTGTCAATCACACATTGGGACCCTCCCAAGGAAGCAGCTGCTCCCCATTTAGGAGGTGCTGACTACTCTCAGCCTAATCTCTAGAATGGAGGAAGCTGCCGCAGTAGGAGGTACATTGTACAGAGTTCCCACCTTGCATCCTCGGCCATCATCACTCAGCCCAGCCCTGCCTGATTAGGCACAGCTCAAGTAAAGGAAGAGGTAAATGAGTTACCCTGTACTCTGCCCCCCCATCACTCCCTGTAGCCCCTTTTCATTTCCATTGCTCCTCTCCGGACTCCCAGCAGATGGGGAATAAAGTTCTGGTACGGAGATACTGAACACTCACTCAGTATGGTGATTGCACCAGCCTTTTTGACAATGATCCCTATTGCAAGTCATGTTAAATGTGGCATCCATGCTCACTACACTTGGGCTACGTCGACACTGCAGAATTTTTGCGCAAAAACTCGTGGAGTGTCCACACTACAAGCGTGTTTTTGCGCAAGAAAAAGTACAGTAGATCATCAGAAGAGAGGGCTTTTAGCGCAAGAGTTATTCCTCTTTCTACAAGGAATAAGCCTTTTTGCGCAAGAGCTCTTGTGCAAAAAGGCAGGTGTGAACGGACAAGACACCCCTTTTGGAAAAAGCACAAGTTCTCTGGTGACCATTCTGTGAAAGACAATCAGAGCTTTCTTGCGCAGCAGCGTCCATGGCAGTGTGGACGTGCTTTTGCAGAAGATCTCTTCCGCAAAAAGTTCTTGCGCAAGAAGCCTGCAGTGTAGACGTAGCCCCCATGTCTATCAGGGTCACCGCTATCTAGCTTTCCTGTCCCTTGGAGTGTGGAACTGGGGGTATAGTTCCCCACATGACACTGGAGCACTCTCTGCCGTGGCCCTGATCGGCCTGTCCTCAATGACTGACCTAGCTACTGCTGCTAGTTTAGCACACAATGAATTTCATTAACAAGCTATTTATTTCCTTTGCTGGCAGTTCAAACAGAGCCCCAACTGGACTCTACCAGACTGCACTAATCACCTCCCCCAAATCAACGCCACCTCCCTTTTCTACCCACTTTCCAGGATGAGCAATGCTGGTATCTTAGGGAAGGGTCACACAGACCTTTGGACTCCTCCCTCTCATGCACCTCTCTAGTGCTGGGCTTGGAATGTCAGGCACATTAGCTCTCCTCCGTTGCTCTCCAACTTTCATCTAACACTCATTCATTCTCCCACCATAAAGTAACTGTTATAAAATCACCATCGTTACTTAGGAAAACTTTATTTAAACACCTCAGATGTGCAAGGCCCGAAGAATGGGAACGGCAGGATTTTAGGCCGTAGCCTCTCTCCATTTCAGCCGTTTTCTCCTGCATTAAAGCAAATTTCCCTTTATGATTGACATGAAAACACTGTTCCAGGAATGGAGCCTTTTACGCCAATTCAATTGCCTGAGTGGGAAGGGATTTACCAGCACTTAGCAAACTCAGCTGCCACTTAGTCTTAGAGGCTTCTTGGCCCTTAGCTGACCGACTAGGGCACTGTTCCCCACCCACACAGAGAGGGCAGAACACGTCTCCATAAACATGCCCAGCATTGTAGCTAACAAAGAATTAGAACAAACCTTACAACCCAATGGGTTTCCTCTGGAGAGTATGGCCCAGTAGCAGCCTGTTTCCCAGCAAGGGGATCACTGAGTCACTGCAACACCCCTCCATCCCCAACCACCCAAGTGGCCGACAGTTCGGACGAGGAACCTGTCCATTTTGAGACGCCAATTCCCTCTCCATCTTTAATTTGTTTTCTTATGTGACAGAAGGGGCCTTTCTGTGGCTGTGCGTTAAAGATCACTCAAATTAAGTTCAGGCAGACTGTCAGACAGGTCACTGCTGAGGTCCTTCTCCTCCTCTGAGATGCTTCCAGCCTCCTCCCTGGTGGAGTTTTCCTCCAGCTCCAGGCTTGAGATGTCTTTGGAGCCTATGGACACATTGCAAGGAATTAGCTATGCTGTGGACTCTGAGGCGCAAGTCATCATCATCAACCAAGAAAAATGGCCCAAGGGTAAACTTCAGCCCCTGAGCACAACCTCCCTGTAACCAAAGCTCATTTGCTGGCTTGGAGTCACCAATGAACTCCAAGCAATGCCAACTCACCATCTCTTGGGGCAGACACAAGTACAAGCAAACACGACTAATATATTTTTGAATCGTAGTCCCTTGCCTGCTAGCAGCTTTTGGGCACCCCTACTACGATCCCGATGCTGGCCTGTGGGTGCTACCAGGATATAAATGTTTACTGTAACTAATATAGGGTAACGAGTTTCCAATTATGAAATTAGGCATGTTATCTAACACAGGGCTCTGCTGATCAAATGTCTGTCCCTGGCATGTGCCTGCAAGTTATACGGGAGAAGAGAATTTCCCCATGATGAGTCATGGCTAGCAGCATCCTAACAGCAAGTGGATATGTCATAACTGCATCTACAAAGCTGTTAATTGTAGCAGCTTTACTAGTGAAGACCGACTCAGTGGGATTTTGTATTTAGAAAAAACCAGAACACAAGGCAGTTTTATATGCCTTTAAAGCCCCCATTCACAAGAATCTTAAGCGTCTTACTGAAGTAGGGCATGAATTTACTTTAAAAGAACATTAACCCCTTTGTTCCTGGAGCTGGGAATTCCCCCAAAGCTAATGCAAGTGTTAATGCAAATGCAAGGGTCTTCATCCGGAAGCAATGCTGCAGGCCAAAGGTTATACAGTTTGGAAGATGACACTTTTGAAAATAGGTGATTTTCCTTTTTCCACCTCACTGGCTGAATGCCAGTACCTAACCAAACTGGGAGTGACATTAAAAACTGACGCCCTGGCACCACTGGGGAATGCTGAGTGTTAGCAGCAGCAGGAATACGTGTCCCTCATACTGCAGCTTAATGCTATCCTGAACCAAGACTGGAAGGGAGGAGCCAACAACAGGGCAGTTTTGGCAAGGAAATGCTGCCTACAGGCACCACAATTTTAACTGTGATCTAAGTGCTTTGGAAGCTACTGTCACAGGCCCAGTCAAGCGCCCCTCTTGGCCGCTCACCAGCCTGTTTTAAGCCTCCAAAGTCTGAATCGAAGCCAGTCCTGTCCCCATGTTGGGGCCTCTGGGCTCACTCTCCGGGTGCAGCTCTATTATCCAGCACACCCGCCTGGGAACTCTGATAATGCAGCCTGCTGCCCAGCCCCTGGACACAGTTCTTTGGGCCAGGATCAGAATCCTTTAGGGCCATCCAGGGTCCTTCTGCAGCAGTGCATGGCTTGTGTTCCAAAACACGAAGCTTTCTCTTCCCACCTCACCTCTCTGACCCTGGCTGATCTATCTCCTTCCCCTCCCCTGCCCAAAACAGTCTGTGTGGCTCTCTGAGGCTGCGTAAACTCCGTTCTCACTTCTGTCTCTGTCCTTTCCTCTCTCCACTTCCTCCCTCCCTGCAGACAAGTTGAGGCCAGAAGATGCTTTCCCAACTAACCCGCTGTCATTCAGGCATTTCCCCTAGATAGGCAGCCATTACATTCTAGCTGCCCACCACTGTCCCCGGGCTGGAGAGAGCTGATAAGCATGGTGGAGACCAGATATTTACACAAAGGTATTCCATGATACAAACATTTCTTAACAACTTTACAATACTAGTCAAGTCACAAGCTATGCAGCTGGAGTCCCCCAAGTATCACAGCCAGCAGTCTAGAGTCCCTGTATCAGATCAGAGAACAAGGTACTTTGATGGGGGCGGGGGGAGTGCAGTTCTACAATGCAGACCTCAAACAGCCTCCATCTTTAGAACACCACGTGGACATATTAGACCCCCAGGATGCAAAGGAAGGCCTCTGGAACACTGTATGCTAGGAGATGATGTCCCTCCCTCCTCTGGGCTGCCCCTTAATACAGGTGTAAGAGGCTGCAGTTTGCTCTGTTTTATGCAAAATAACACTTCTGTCTACATAGCACCTTCCAACTGAGTAAGCCTGACAACATTCAGACAAGGTGCTCTGGAAAGTAAATCAATTAACAAGTGGAGAGCTGGGATTAGACTCAAGAAGTCTGACTCCCATTCCAATGCTCTGACCATTAGACCATGCTGCCTCCCAAATACATACACCAAATTTGGACACAGCCTTAGGGCTCTAGTCAAGTGAGTGGGATCTTAGGGCATCACAAATACTGAAACATTTTTAGGGACTCCAAACAGAGACTGGTCAGACAGATCCCTGACCCCTATCCCAAGGCAGTCACACATCTACCATCCACACTCCCACTGACAACTATACTCTCAGGGCATCAAGGACTCTTAAGCCAGCCATACTCCTCTTACCTTCAAGCTCCTTACTCTCTGTGGAGCTGGAGAGCTCATCCGAGCTGACATCTGTGAGACTGAGCTCAGAGGCAGACTCTTCACACAGGGATGAAGAAAGTGTCTCCTCCTCTCTCAACAAATCACTGCCTTCCTCTATGAGAAACACGCCAGCAAGCAGGGTAAGTTGAGAGCTGAGCTCATGGTTAAAGACCACAGGCCTGATCCCTCACTGCCTTCAAGGCAATACACACATTCTGTTTCCTAGCCTCGTGCACCTACTCTGCCAAGCAAAGGGATGGAGAGTCAGGCCCTGAATCAAGTAAACCAAGACAGGACCTGCACTGGACACATGCTGAACGTGTCCTGGAGGCAACACCTGCACCGACCTCTCCCATCTCTGACTCTGTTGTGGTTAAAGACAAACGAAGCACGACTATAGGAGAGATGAAGGAGACAGAGAAGCCAGCCACACCCCTGGCTATCTCCAAACCATAATCTCTTCCCAAGGCAAGTAGTTCCATGAAGTGACATTACTAGAATTCTCTGGACTTCGCAGTTCTCTCATGCAAACCAGGGAACTGAGCCTGTTAGAACCAGGACTTCTGAGATTTTCAGGCAGGGAGCCCAGAAGCCTTAACATGGCAGTACTTCCCAGAATCACACACCTTGGAAACCCCCTGCTCCCTAGCCCCCAGGCAATCCGCAGATGAAGCTACCCCAGAGCCACAGATGCTGGAAGTCCTGGGCTCCCCTCAGCAGCCCACCAGCAAATCAGATTTCCCCAGTAACTGTCTGTGATTCAGTGAACGTTTGTCAAACCTAAGATGTTTCCACAAAACACTTCAGGTTCAACAAACCAGCCACTGCCAACAAAACTCTTATTTTGTCAGAAAATTCCCAATTAGCTCTACCCGAGAGAACTAGCATCACTTACTCCCATGAGCACTTTCCTTTCCTATGGGCTTAGTGTATGGCTTCTCCAAGGGCAGGTTTTTCATTTGGTCTTTCAGGTCAGTGACTGTGGATCTGATTGAAAGAAAACCAACACCACTGATTAGTTCCAGGGTCTGCAACGCCTACCAGGAGAGACAAAATTCATTCATGGCGTTTTCTGCAGTAAGGTGTTTTGTTAAACTCGTGGTTCAAAGTGAATTCAGCTCTGCTGAGCAACTCATTGGATGTAGGGTGTGTGGTGGGAGGCAGAAAAGACCTGAGGCTACTACAGAAAGGGAAAGAGAATCAATATTTAATTAGAGGACAACTTGCAATTAAAGCTCATTATTGGAGATGACTCACCCAGTTCCCATAACATCCTCCATGGTGAATTATTAGTACAGGAGGTGAGTTTGGTTTCTGATGTCAAAGCAAATTCATCAAGGCGATTCTAGCAACAGAGCCATGCTGGCCCATGGATGATTTCACCAATATTTTCCACTAAGAACACTCATGTTATTTATGGATTTTTGAGGACAAGCGGGAATACAAGGGACTAAGAGAGGTATCAGAAGAGAGAACAAGTCAGGACACATGGATTCCAGTCCCAGTTCTGTTACTGTTCTTTCTCCATCTGTCACATGGGTGGTAAACATTGTCACATGCACCTCACCGGTGATAGAGGAGGAAGACTGCAGAAGTGAACTGTGTCTGAAAAGGGCTTTGCGATCCTTGGCTGGAAAGCTCTAGGGAATGCGTCATGTTTGTAGTATCATTCCCCACCAGTCTCCCTCGAAGGCCCTGAATCACAAGGAGAGAGCTCGACACAGCTCCTCGCAGAGCCAACCAGTGCCATCAGATGGGGCACTGCCGCATGATGTGAAGAGTTCTTCCCTGCGGGGGCCATGCATGTGTCTCCAGGGTCCTGGCTCAATTCTGTCTGCAATAGTTATACTGTCTTCCGAGGCTCCTCCCACTCCAGGCAGTTTCAATAGGATACTATGCTTCACACCCTGCCCCAAACTGCTGCCCAGCGCTGCTGTTGGCTGTTAAAGAGCCTACCACGTGCTACGCTGAAAGTGACACATTGCAGAGGTGGGTGGCGCGATCGTTGGTGTCACCATGCTGCACGTGTTTTGAGATCCTTCAGACTGACTGGCTCTGTACATCATTATGGCTCCAGGGTGTGTGGGAAAGTGATACAAAATCCCCAGCTAAGCCCAAGTCAGCTAGGATGCTCACTGAGACCCCAGAGCCAGGAGGACTGGAAAGACAAGGACACAGTTAGAGGAACAATAGCACGGAGCTAAGGATCACTGAAGGGGAAGCTCAAATGTCACCATCCTCGCCAGGGAAGAGGCCAGAGCATGCAAGGGCCAGCTGAGTGGAGATCACAGCCAAGAAGAGTCAGTTTCCTTTCTCACCGTGTTCTTTCATGGGAATATGACAGCACAGGCCTGCAAGAAGAGAGCAGGGTGATGCATGGAAGGGCAGAGGTTTAAGGGACACAAGTGAGCATCTCTTCAAGAGAAGAGGCCCCAGGCAGAAGGGTATTCCTGCAGACGTGACAGAAAGCAAAAGAACGAGAGAGTCACCACTTTCTGAACACCACCAAGTGGATTCATTCAGGGACTGACAAGAGAAGGAGCTACAGACGTCAGCCTGTGTCCATGGCAGAGGATTTGGGGAGGGGGAACATGAGCATGCTTGATTACACCTTGCATATCCACAGGAACTAGAGGGCACAGGAGCACCGTGATTTAGATATGGAGCCTTTCATCTCCAGGTCAACAGTCTAAGGTCAGCCCAGAATAGGAATGGCAGGAAGTAATTCACTCTGGCTGGCTACTCTGGGCCTGTGTGAAGTGAATTGGGATACTCAGTCTAGTTCCCAGCATATAAATGTCTTCATCACAGATACTCCCCTTGTTAGCTGCCTCAGCAGAGAGACCAACGACTGAATGGCCCTCGGAGACTGAACTCTCCATCGGCCCTTAGTCGAGGCTCCTGTCCAAGCAAACTTGAACTTCAGCTGCCCATATACTGGAACCTCCAGGGCTCGCAGGTCAGCACTTTATGCATTTAAAAACGGGACGTTCTCTATCCACCAAGCAGGTCGTGACAACTTCCCTCACACGTCTTCGAGAACAGGCCTCAGTCATGACCTGCAGGGGCCCCCCTCTAACAGCAAGAGGGGAATTCAGCTCTGCCTTCTCTGAGGGTGCAAGCCAAGGGTCTGTTAGTGCTAGCTGTGATGTGGGACCTGCCCACTAGCAACTGAGCTGATATTCCCCACATGGGCACTGAACAGTGGTCCAACAGCAGCACACACCCTTGTGCCATTCCAATGTGGTTTGGGATAAAAGATCCCTTGGATATACGAGTTGCACTTGCGGCTGATGAGCTGAGCTCCTTTGGGTGGGGAATGCACCCCACCTTGCCAGCCATGATGGGGTGTGCACACACGTGGTGCCACAGTTCCCACAAGACCCTTGGAAGGTGCATTTCCCCTACTTGATGCGGCCGAGCTCCTGCTGGGTGCTCCGTGCCTCCAACCTGGTTTTGTCCAAGTCATCAGACTGGGCTTTGTGACTGTTCATCAAATCTTCCAGCATCTGTGGATGAAAGAGACAGTCAGTCACTGCCAAAAGGGCTCCCTATAGACAGCTTCTGATTCCTCACAGCTGTGCTGAGCCCAGCAAAACATGCATGTGTGACTTGCTCTCTGTATGGGCCTGGAACAGCTGGAAAGCACAGCCAACACAAATCATGCTATCTGTGGCAATGAGCACTTCACCTTTCCAGCACAGGAAACTATGGGTTTATGTTCCTTTACAGTCTGGTGTGCAATGCAGCACACTGGCACCTGTACCCCGTAAACCAGCCTCCTTATTGGACATCAGGGCCACGCTGTAGATCTCTGCTGTCCATACTTGCCCCACAGGCTGCATTTAGGCCAGGGGTGGGCAATAATTTTTTGCCAGGAGCCACTTCGGAAATTTTGGAAGTGGCCCCAGGCTGCACAGGAAGGGACAGGGCCAAGATATTTCCAGGTTCCCCACTCCCAGACAATGATTGGTCTGGGGGTGAGGGACTGCCTTTGCCCCCACCTTACATTCCTCCAATGTGCCCATGCCCCTGGCGTGGGAAGAGACTTCCCTCGTTCCCTTGCCCCTAGGCCAATTAGGGCCTGGGGGAGCGCGCAAAGCCTCCTCCGCTCTCCCCCCTTCCCTTGCGAGCAGCGCTTCAAAGCGCCACGTGCTCTGGCAGGGTGGGAGGAGGCTTCGCCCTAATTGGATCCGGATCCGGCCTGTGGAGGCCCTTTGGCACACCCCTGATTTAGGCCAACCTTAATCTATAAACACACCAATCAGTTTGAAAAATGTGTCCCCAGAATCAAGGTTATGGGAGCCACTTGCCCAGAGGCGCTATAAAGCAGGACGTTTCTAAAAGGGTTCGAGGGCTGCTGCTAGCTGAGAGGTATAGACAGGTCTGGTCATTGGCTCCACTGTATTTTAGGTCCCTCACAACTCTGCCTTTCCCTACTTGGTCCACATTTTCCAGTCTCTCCCTCTGCTCTGCCAGCCTCAACCACAAATGTCTTCACACCTTACACATGAGATGCCCTCCCTGAAGTTACCCATAAGGGCACCTTTTGTTCCAAATCCCTCCCATTTCCGCTGTGACACCCAGAAATCAATCATGTCCTGATGGTTATAATAGGGACAATCAAACTTTTAGCTATATCTGCTTGCTTTTTTCTGCGAACATGAACACTTGTGTATATTTTGAGTATGCCCTTCTCCTTCACCGTTCATATATCACTTTCTTCTTAGCTTGTTAGTTCTTTGGGTCATTAACTGTTTGTACAGCACCGTGCACAATGGCACTACTGCAATATCAATATTAAATACAAATAAGTTATCCTCTGCAGACTGTAACCATCCTGATCGTAATTTCCTACATGACACCTAGCTACGCACATGACAGGTGTCTTAGAAATACTGTACGTGTACCAGCATTGTGTGATAAACACCTAAAATACATAGGAAAGAGAGGAAATACGTACATTGGGCCTCACTATATCAGTGTTTAATTTCATTAACAAGATTCCTTATAAACAGAATTACATAATTCCAGGTAAAATAGGAGTTGGTTCTACCCTAAAGAATAAATACTGAAATATGAAGCACATTGGAATACACAGTAATATCCCAGTGTTTATTAATGTAGCACCCATGAACCTTTCAGATTATGTTAATGCAGCAAGCCTGAGAAATAACAGCTCTGCCATATGGAAACAGATCACCAATTTCATTGTCTTTTCACCAGCCTTCAGAGGAAGATATAAAACTCCCATGAATCTCCTGGATATTTTTTCAATACAATCCAAAGAGAAGATAGTCTTTCTGCCCGCAGCTGATGATCATGATATGCCAGAAGCATATGGGTCAATAGCCCATGGCATTTCTACTATAGCTCCTTGCACTGCAGATGCTATTCATACATGTGCCTAATCCCCCTTTTAAGAATTTTACTTACAATGTTCCTATTATCTGGAAGCAGTGAGTTCCACAAATTATCAAACCATCACATGCTTTAAAAATGCATGTAATGATCTTGCCTGGGGAAGGTAAACCTTTAAAGCTATGTACCTTGCAATATCGACTTTGAGTTCTCTTCATTTCATCAGTTTCAGACATCTGATTGAATAAATCCTCCCCCTGTCGGTCTAAGAAGGAAAGCAATGTAACTTTACTCAATGAACTGTATTTATTTCAGGCACAGAGCTGAGTCTTAGCAGAATCTACTTCTATTTGGTGCCTAATTTTTAATAGTCATCTCAGCATTCACTTTTCTCTATGCATGTTCAGTCTAAACACAGTGGGCACCCTCTCATGCCAGAATAACATTCTTCTGAGGAACTCACATGAACAATGAGAGCAGCTGTCAGATCTCCGTGGGAATCATATACAGTGCCCAGGCCTATTACTTTCACAGATATATACTGGGCACAAATCAGAAAGCCCTTTACCTACAGTTCTACTCTGACAGATGACTGTGAAAATGACATTGGCAGTTCCCCATTTATTGCTGTTCAATTACTATATTTTACATACTCAGTTTATTATAAGTTAAAAAGTGGTTATATTCCTTTCCCCCACTCCGTGTATTGTCTAGTCAGACTGCAAGCTCTTTGGAACAGGGATTGATTCTCGGGATGTGTTTATACCACACCTTGCAGAATAGGGATTTGATCTTGGTTGGGAACTTTCAACCTTACTGGAATGCAGAAGAGCTGCTGCAGCAAACTCAGTTTGGCATCTGACAATCAAGCTAGGTTCCTTCTGTTTCATGTAGTTACCAAAGACCCTGCACCTCAAGTTCTGCCCTCAGTTTCATGTGACACCCCCGAATGCCTCCACAGAACTGCTGCAGTACAAGGAGAGTAGAATTTGGCCCATAATTGGAAATCCTGTTTATGATTTATGAGCCAGAATAGAATCTAGCTCCCTCTTCCCTGGTTATGTCAGCTCTACACCCTACTAGGAGTGAAGTAGTTAAAACTTAGCTACTACAAAGACGATCTGACTGAGGGGTGGCTTAGGAGTATGAAGGGATCATTTTTTCACAGTTGCTTTGAAGATAGACATAGTTTGATAATCTCTAGAACCAAGGTATTTTCAGGACTATCTCTGGCCTTTGCCCAGCCAAGGTACTGACATCCCATAGCACCCTTGGAGAAGGCTCAGTAACAATAATGCCAGCCAGTTCTCACATAGCACTTTTCAGCAGTAGCTCTCAAAGCACTTTAAGTTGGAGGTCAGTATCATTATCAGTGTCCTTATCTCTAAGGATAGGATGGGGCTGACGTTTATAAAACAGCGACAGAAAGGTATTGCAATGGACCAACCATTCACTGAATGGACCTCATCTCTCAAAGCACCACAATGCTATAGTCAGAGTGAGGAGACCCTGTGCATGCTCCCCTCCCACAGCTCTGCCAATGCCCCGGTGAGAGTCTGACTGGGCTAGCAAGTCCTCTGCAGACTAGGGATATGAACAAGTAACCGGTTAATTGCCTACCCGGTAAACATTATCCTACCCACAACCTGCTGTGGCCAGAGGGCTGCTCCAGCACTGCTGGGCCCCCATGTGAAGCTGCCAGCCGGCAGCCTGCCCCACATGGCTGGCAGCTGGGCCTGGGAGTTGGCTGGGGCTGGGAGCCAGCAGCCAGCCCTGCGCAGGGCTGGGAGCAGGAGCCCCACGGGCAGGGCGCTGCCCCAGCTGAGCTGTAGCAGTCCCCAGCCCGGGATCCTGCTTAGTTGGTAAACCAGTTAAACATTAAGTTAACCTAACTTTTAACCAGTTAACTGATCAATCAGGATTTTACATCCCCAGTGCAGACTCCCACACGTCCCCTCCAATTCTGCCGGTTCACCACAGCACCCCCTACTCTTCCACTCCTCAGCAAAGTGTCCACTACAACAAACAACATGAAGCTCCCAATTGCAGGCTGCTTCCCTTCCCATTCCAGTCATCTGTCAGGCCCATAGAGAAGTGACCCCCACCGGGAGCAGTGCAGAGCTACACTCACTAAGCTTGTGCTTCAGTTGCTCCACCTCTCTCCTCACACATTCATATTCTCGCCACAGGAGCCTTTTGCTAAAATAAGAGAGAGAGAGGGTTACCACCAGGGAAAGGAAGCAACAGCCTCAATTTCATGACCCAAATGGCCGCAGAGCCCCTGAGCTGACCTCTCGTGCATCTCCTGCATGACACTGGTGCTGGGATACAGATCTGGGGTGCAATCTCCATCTGGCTGGTGAAACACTTGCTGTCGCAGGTTACGAAGCTCGCTCTTCAGTCCTTCCATTCTCCGCCCCAGCAGGGACTCCAAGCCACTGTGAGGGCTGTTCTGCAATTGACTAACCTCCTCTGCAACAGCAAGCAAAAGGGCAGAAAATGATTAAGCTTCAGCCTGCAAAGGGGAAGGGTGAGAATGGATAATACACAGTATGATGGTCTCAAAAGTCAGTTCACTGCTAATGTAAAGTTCTGGACTGACAGCCCAGGACATTGGGGGCCTCTGCTGATCCTCTGTAAAGGTCCAGCTCACTCAATGTTCCCTTCACCACGCTGCCACCACGCTCCAGGGGCAGGAGGGGAATTCAGTCTATTCTGAACTGATACTTTTGGATAGAAGTCCTTAGGGGCGGCCATGTTAGTCTGTATCTGCAAAAACGAGGAGTCCGGTGGCACCTTAAAGACTAAGGGTACGTCTACACTGCAACGCTATTTCAGGATACCGGAGTATCCCGAAATAGCTATCCCGTTATTTCAGGCTCACTATTCCGATGTTCCTCTAAACCTCATTCTACGAGGAGTAAGGGACGTTTCGGAATAGCGCTTTATTTCGAAATTTGGTGCTGTGTAAATGCCAAATGACAAAATCAGCGATTTTGAAACAGCACCAAAATAAGATACGCAATTTGCATAGCTCAAATTGCGTATCTTATTTCCAGTTACAGTGCTGTGTAGATGCACCAATAGATTTATTTGGGCATAAGCTTCTGACAAAGTGGGTTTTACCCACGAAAGTTTAAGCCCAAATAAATCTATTAGTCTTTAAAAGTGCCACAGGACTCCTCCTTGTTCTTGGGTAGAACATGAGAGATATAAACCAAGAGTTCAGATCTGAGCCAACACATGTAGAAGCTGTGCTCTGTAAGAGTATTGGAGCAAAGAACTAAGAGGTGGGACACCAGGGCTCTACCTAGGCTGGAGCTCGATATGTTCATTAGGAATCATGAAAAAAGGAATAGAGAATAAGACCAAGAATATCTTACTGCCTCTGTATAAAACCATGGTACGCCCACATCTTGTATACTGCGTACAGATGTGGTCGCCTCATCTCAAAAAAGATATATTGGCATTGGAAAAGGTTCAGAAAAGGGCAACAAAAATGATTAGGGATTTGGAACGGGTCCCATATGAAGAGAGATTAAAAAGACCGGGACTTTTCAGCTTAGAAAAGAGGCGACTAAGGGAGGATATGATAGAGGTCTATAAAATCATGACTGGTGTGGAAAAAGGGAATAAGGGAAAGTTATTTATTTATTTCCACAATATAAGAACTAGGGGTCACCAAATGAAATGAATAGGCAGCAGGTTTAAAACAAACAAAAGGAAGTTTTTCTTCACTCAGCGCCCAGTCAACCTGTGGAACTCCTTGCCAGAGGATGTTGTGATGACTAGGACTTTGACAGGGTTCAAAAAAGAGCTAGCTATATTCACAGAGGTTAGATCCATCAATGGCTATTAGGCAGGATGGGTAGGAATGGTGTCCCTAGCCTCTGTTTGTCAGAGGCTGGAAATGGATGACGGGAGAGGGATCAGGTGATGATTACCTATTGTGTTTCCTGTCTCTGGGGCATGTGTATTGGCCACTGTCGGCAGACAGGATACTGGCCTAGATAGACCTTTGCTCTGACCCAGTATGGCCATTCTTATGAGAAGGGGACTGGAATGTGCCCCACTGACATGCTGCACTCACAGCCTGTTGGCTCATCAACAGGACCCCAAATAGGCAGAGGGGGGAATGACTGCAAAGCCAAGTGATTTTTCAATACCTTCCAAATTATGGATCCGCTGCTGCTGGAGCTCCTTCTCCTGCTTCAGTCGATTTACAGACTGGGTGAGGGACTCAATGACCTGAAGGGAAGAGCAGGACGAGAACAAGTCTCACTTGGAAATAATTTAGTGCAGGGACTAACTCAGCTGCTTTGTGCAAGCTAGGTCAGTTTCAGAAGCTGGGAATGCGGTGGGGCACCAACAGACGGATTCTAAAGCAACTGCATTCGTCTGAGCAGGATAGCAGGGTTCCCACAGAACGCCCTATGACCCTCCTTGTTGGAAAGATCAAGGCTGTGATGAGGGACAGGGTAGAAGACTCAGCACTCAAAGGGATAAATAAATGATCCTAGCAGGTTACTTGCTTCACAGGCCATGTGAAAGGTCCCTGCAACTTCAGCCATGGCTTGGCATGAACCAGGGGTGCTCCAGAGGCAACACTCTGAACCAAGGTGATGGAGAGAGAAGGGAACATCTCAAATCTTTATGTGAAAACCTTCCCAGCTGTCTCAAAGACCAACAGGCTTTTCCCATCATGTGACAGAAAGAATCCTCACAGTGCAGGGCATCCAATGGAAGGTGTATGTATTTTAAGCTCACTAGTGAAACCTGTCTCTTTCCCCTTAGTGGAGAGGGCTAATGTCATTGGAGCTCTGTAGTTACCTTAGATTGAGAAAGCAGTTGACTGCTGATGGCTGAAAGCTCCTCTGTTGCCATCTTACAGTGTGGAAGACTTGGGCAGGTAGGACACAGCTGCCGAGATCCAGCCAGAGACTCATCAAATGCTACGTTCTCAGTGTTTATTTTGTCAAGCAGCAAATCCACTAAGAGATCAAAGGCAACTGGAGTTATCAGGGGGGCAGGGAAGGGAATCCACTTGTCTGCCACAGTATTAAACTTGCCTCAGCTAGTGCCCAAGACAGGAAACTTGGAAAGGCCAAACTGCAGTTGTAAAAAGCAGAATCTAGATTATTTCTTATCTCTGCTTGAACTACTCAATCACATGGATAGTCATTAGAACAAGGAGGTCTGTCCACTCTGGAACTGCTGTACAGATAACCGGTCTCCAACAACAGGGACTTTGCTACAAGGTTACACAAGCTGCCTGGATTTTAAATCCAGGGCACCTACAGCTCTTAGAAAATCAAACTAAAGACAGGTCTAATAATCCATTGAAGACACTGCAACAACACATGATTGTACAATGCAATGGATTTTTCTACAGAACCTCAATGCTATTGTAGCAAGTAGAGATGTAAAATCCCATTTAATCAGATAACCAACTAAGTGTTATGTTTAACTGGTTAACTGCTTAAACAGGGGCAGGTGGGGCCTGGCCTGCTGTGGGTGGGGACTGCTCCAGCTGGGGCATGAGCTGGGCAGAGGGCTGCTCCAGTCTGGCCAGGCCACCGGTTAACCCAAATCAGTAAGCATCACCTGGTAAGGGTGATTCTTGCCAATTAACCATTCACATCCCTAGTAGCAAGTACTTTTGGAAATACTTGAGACAAACAGGTTATTACCTTTGGAAGAGATGCTCGTCGTGCTCAGACGCTGCTGTAAAAGAGAAAGAGAAACCACATTACATGGTAAAGACACCAACACTCACATGCACACACACAAAGGTATGGTAGGGTACCTCATGCTGCTTTCCACAGGGGATCTTTCTTCAAATCAAAGCAGGATTGGGTGTTAACATTAAAGATTAGGAAGTGCCCTCTTGTTCTCAATGGGGACCCCTCAATAAGTTGCCACAGCAGTGATTAAGTGAGGCGTGGACAGGGAAGCAGTGGGGTGAGGTATGTGGGGCAAATGCAGGAGGAAAAATAGTTGAAACAGGAATTCAGGGTTATCCTATGGTCTGTGTTATACAAGAAGTCAAACTAGATTATCAAAGCAGTCCCCCTTCTGACTTTTTACATCTATGAAAAATGTTCAGAAAAGACTTTTTTTAAGTATGAGACACAATTACCATATTAGGTACATCAGAATAATTATCAAGCTTGGTAAAATTTAACCAGCATTCCTCAAGCTCTGTATGAGCTCTAGCAAGGCTAAAATTGCAGTTAAGTGGGTCCCTTCCACCTTGACTGACTACTTAGGAGCAGCACCAGTAGTTTTAAAACAATATGTGTACTTCTAGCACCCTCTATAGCCCATAAACTTCTATTTAATAGATGGGTGAGAATGGAGGAAGAAAATAGTTCAGGTATTCATCCAAACAGGAAATAGGGGCAAAGATGGCAATGGAACTCAGCAATCCCAAAGCACAGGTCCCCCATGCTAAACATTAGACCCCTAATGTTACTGCTTGCCTTTCCTATCACATAGCCCTCTCCCGTGGTTCTAACAAAATAATACAGCTCAGAGCTGCACTTCATACTATCCACAAATTGACTCCCTTGCCACATCAATCCCTGCTCTTACAGGGCAAAGATTGCAGCAAGGCCACTTACATCTAATACAGAACAGCACGCCCCTTCCTCTGAATTGTTGTGTAACAAAGGTTCTGCAGAGTTGATAAAACTGGAGATATCAAGGTTCCAGAATCCCTAGAAGGGATGAAAATGGAAACACTTCTGCAAATATTTCAAGGATGTAAATACCAGGGAGGGGGAATGAGTCTTTGGGAATGTTGCCTCTCAACAAAGGATTCAACTTTCTTGGGGAAGAAAAGAGAATCTCTCTTCACTGAAGGGACAAAATGATAGAGGACCTTGAGAACATAATTTCCGTATGTATCTGCAGTAAACAGGGAAGTAAATTTTATTTTGGTAAAGAAACCAGACTGTTATGTTAGCACACAGTGGACACCCATCAAATTCTAGAAGCTGCCTATTACATAGGGATTAGGTGCTTCCTCTCAGTTGTATGTTATCCATGCTGCATCCCATTTCATCCCTTTTCTCTTATAGAGCCTTTGATCATCCCAAGGACTCATTCCCCCTCCCTGGTATTTACATCCTTGAAATATTTGCAGAAGTGTTTCCATTTTCATCTCTTCTAGGGATTCTGGAACCTTGATAGCTCCAGTCTAGCACTGAAAGACCTGTGTGAAAGTCATTTATCAACTGAATCCAGCTGTCAGCATGAAACATTCTATCAGCCTTTAAGGAAGGGAACTCTGCAACAGATACAATACCAGCCAAAGCAGCTATCTGGTGACTGCACCTACAGCAATGCTACTGTCATAGTTCAAGGAATCAAGGGATCCATCATTTGTTTAAACAGGACTCTCTTGAAGTGAGAGTCTAAGTAACAACTGAGAGATGACAATGCATCTGAACTTGCCTTTATTTTAGCCACGTTGCTGTCAGTTGCAGTCAGTATGGAGTTGAGTTGTGTGTCCCAGTTCATGTGTCTGGTAGTCAGGTGCTTGTGTTTACCAATGCCAAAGTCACCTTAGAATCAGCCCTTTGGGTATAAAGCAGAGGGATGGAACAGAGCCCAGTGGGGTGAAGATAGTTGTATTCACCTGCAAAAGCAGCAGCAAAGAGATTTTCTCTTCATAAACCTATACGTCTATCACAGTTTAAATAGACATGTATGGGCAAGAGAAGTAAATGGGAGGTTATACACTGAGGGAAAAGTAGAGTCCAGAAAGTCTGATTCCCCTTAAAAATTCACATCCAGAATGGATACCTCATGAAATAGGCCTTCTGCTGGAGGCTCACCTGTACTGTAACAGGGCAGTACAGACCCCAGAGTAGAAGCATACTTCCATGTGCACCATCCCCTGGGACAAAGCACAGCACCCTGCCACCACACTAGTGATGCAGATGTCCCCCCATCCACTTTGTATGAGCATGAAGTGGACTCTAGGCCACTGTCATACCCTGCCCTCAAAGGAGCCAGGGGAGTCCACAGCTCCCACCACCTGCACCACCACAGACAACAGAAATCTGCCAGTTTCAGGGTATTTTGGGTTGGGGGGTAGATCTCCCACCCCCATCCTCCCCACCACAGAGCATGAGGTTCCAGAAGAATCTGCAGAGGTACCACTGTGGAATGGGGGGCTGCCAGTAGGGTGTGGTGAATGGGTAGGGTGAGGGGTGGGATGGGTGCATGGCAGAGGGTCGGGGGAGTCCCTGGGGAGGTGTTGGGGCCCTGGCAGATGGGGCTGGCTGAGGTGAGGGCCGGGGCAGGGGTACAGGGGCGGGAGGGGCTGGCTGAGGTGAGGGCCGGGGCAGGCACAGGCAGGGGGGCTGGCTGAGGTGAGGGCCGGGGCGGGGTACAGGGGCGGGCAGGCCGGGCTGAGGTGGGGAGGGGCGGGGCACAGGCGGGGGGCTGGCTGAGGTGAGGGCCGGGCGGGGCACAGGCGGGGCTGGCTGAGGTGAGGCAGGCGGGGTACAGGGGCGGGGCTGGCTGAGGAGGGGGGCCGGGCGGCACAGGGTGGGGCCGGGCTGAGGTGAGGGCGGGGGCCGGGTACAGGCGGGGGGGCTGGCTGAGGTGAGGCCGGGCAGGCACAGGGCGGGGTGGCTGAGGTGGGGCGGCACAGGGCGGGGGGCTGGGGTGAGGGCCGGGGCGGGTACAGGGTGGGGGCCGGGCTGAGGTGGGGGCCGGGCGGCACAGGCGGAGGGTGGGCTGGCTGAGGTGAGGCCGGGCGGGGGCACAGGGGCGGGGGCCGGGCTGAGGTGGGGCCGGGCGGCACAGGGCGGGGGGCTGGCTGAGGTGGGGCCGGGCGGCACAGGGTGGGGCTGGCTGAGGTGAGGCCGGGCGGGGTACAGGTGGGGGGCTGGCTGAGGTGGGGGCCGGGGCGGGCACAGGGCGGGGGCTGGCTGAGGTGAGGGCCGGGCGGGTACAGGTGGGGGGCCGGGCTGAGGTGGGGCCGGGGCGGGCACAGGGCGGGCCGGCTGAGGTGGGGCCGGGCGGCACAGGGCAGGGGCTGGCTGAGGTGGGGCCGGGCGGCACAGGGCGGGGGCTGGCTGAGGTGGGGGCCGGGCGGGGCACAGGGCGGGGGCTGGCTGAGGTGAGGCCGGGGCGGGTACAGGGTGGGGGGCCGGGCTGAGGTGGGGGCGGCACAGGGCGGGGCACAGGGTGGGGGCTGGCTGGGGCTGAGGAGGGGCCGGGCGGGGCACAGGTGGGGGGCTGGCTGAGGTGGGGGGGCACAGGGCGGGGCTGGCTGAGGTGGGGGCCGGGGCGGCACAGGGCAGGGGCCGGGAGGCTGGGCGGAGGCTGGGGCGGGCAGGTGGGGTGGGGGGCTGGCTGAGGTGGGGGCCGGGCGGTACAGGGGTGGGGCTGGGCTGAGGTGGGGCCGGGCGGGGCACAGGGCGGGGGCCGGGCTGAGGTGGGGTCGGGGCGGGGTACAGGGCGGGGCTGGCTGAGGTGGGGCCGGGGGGCACAGGGCGGGGGCTGGCTGAGGTGGGGCCGGGGCGGGGGCTGGCTGAGGCGGGGGCCGGAGCTCTGTGTGGCTGAGGGCGGACCCGGTAGCGCTGTGGGGCCGAGGCCCGGCCCGGGGGGACGCGGGTGCCAGCGGCGATACCGGCTCGGCGCGAGGAGAGGGCCCCGCTACCGGTGCCACAGGCTCCCGGACCTGGCGCGCGGCTCCAGCGCCCCTTTGTCGCTCCGAGGGTTTCAAACGCGCGCAGCCGCCGCCGCGCCGTCTCGCCCGCGGGGCCTGCTGGGGGATGGAGTCCAGCCGGCGGGGCCTGGCGCAGGGAGCAACGGCCTCAGGACTACACTTCCCAGCACGCGGAGGGGCAGACAGGCCTGCAATCCCATCGTGCCCCCGCGCCAATGGCCAGCGGCGGCGGAGAGGACTACGCCTCCCATGAGACACCGCGCGCAGCCATGGCGCGGGAGCGGTGGGAGGACAGGGGCCGAGCGTTCCCAGTGTGCAGCCGCGAGGTGGGGGGGAGGGGGCTCTCTTTCCCATGATACTCCGCGCGCGCAGGCATGGCGGACGAGTGACTACATTTCCCGTGACGCCGCGCGCGATGGGCCTCATGGAGCTAAGCGTGGCGGCGCTGGAGAGGCGGGTCCGCGGCTGCCTGTGCGACTTCGGCTTCGAGATTTCTCCCCTCAAGGTACAAAGGCCGCGGGAAGGGGCGGGGGGCTGCTATGGCCACCCCCCCACTCCTCCATGGGCCCACGTGGGCTGTGACATCACACCGGGGCTGTGACCTCACGCAGCCGCCCTGTGACCTCACATCACCCCGCCAGCCAGTGGGAGAGGGGCGGTCCGTCCTGCCCCAGATGTGGCCGTGGCCGTGTCCTTGAGGGGGGCCGGTGGGGAAACCAGTGGCTGCCCATTGTATTGTGGGACAAGTGGTTCCACACACACCTTCTGCCCCCCACACACACAGGCTGTATCCTCACGTACATGTTGTGACCCTGTATGGAAACTATACGGTCCAGTTCCTTCCTCACCAGGGCCAAAAAGGTACCATTGAAGTGAAGCTTCAACGAGCAAGATGTGGTAGGTTCTCACCCAGAAATCTTCACATACTCCTCAGTCTGTAACTCCTTTTCCTGACCAGACATCCAGGTGTAAACTGAGTTTGTCCCATATATTGATGCTTGTTTTTCCTTCACTTGTTCCCATTGATTAATTTTGTCTCAGTATAGCTATCCCACTATTTATGTTAGCTGGCAAGTGAAGTGCCTAGTATTCTTTAAAACTGGCACGAACGCCTTTCTATAAAGGGCCTGTTTCTGTGAGAAGCCACATGCCTTTTGAAAGCTGCACCCAGTGCCATTGGTCCTACCATAACAGCAGTCTGTCCCCTGGAGGATGTCTGAGAATTCCAAAGTGCGTTGCATCTTCACTCTTCCAGATTATTTCCAAAACCGCCTTGTTTTTCTGTATATAGTGCATCATGGGACAGTATTTTATTTGTGGCCTGCTGGGGGATGGAGTCCAGCTGGTGCGGCCTGGCACAGAGAGCAATGGCCTCAGGACTACACTTTCCATACTTTGGCTGTAGGTGGGGTCCAGGGCCGGGGCAGGGGGGGCTGGCTGGTAGACTTTTGAGAAAGGCCACATGCAGTTTTTTAAATACGTAGGAAGACATTCTCCATATATGCTGCAGTATGTGTAATTTTGTTGAAAGGAACAGAGAAATTAGAAGCTGAAAAATTCAGAGCAGTTGGATGGAGAATAGCAAGAATGGGAGATAAAAACTGGAGGAAAGTGTGAGAAGGGATTATATAACTTCACAGATGAGCTACACAAAATGATACTAGTCAGATAATTGACTTCTGTTGAGATTAACATCAAACTGTATTGACCTGAAAGTTAAATATTGACAATAGTCTAGAAACTGACCGCTATAAGAAGTAAAATTGTTATTGACCCAAGAATTAAATATTAACTCAGGCAAAGGTGAAACTAAGGTTTGCTGTCAGAGTCAGTGAATGTTGATCTTCAAGATCAGTATGGGCCAACATAAATTTTGAAAGCCTTCATCAGAAATCTCCCCCTTGAAACTATACATTTCTTAAACAAAGCTTTTGTAAACTAATATTTTAGGAGAGATAATAGGGTATGTCTAGACTATGTTGCTCTTTCAGGATACCGGAAGTATCCCGAAATAGCAACACCGCATCTTTAGAAGCGCCTGCTATTTCCTGAAATAGCAGGTGCGCTATTCCGGCATCCCTTTAGTTAAGGGATTTGTCGGAATAGTGCCTTATTTTACAATTTGGCGCTGTCTACACAAGTTAACTGATGAGCTCAGACCGTTTTCTCAATTACACTTTCACATCCCTACTAGGCAGTTTGGCCTCCTGGACTGAGCAAAGACTAGGAGGTGATAGGTACACTTCAGATCAAGCTTTGTTTTTCTAATGATGTGGTCACATCCCTTGACTTCCTCAGTTTCTTAACTGTGAAATGGGAATGGGAATTGTTTCCCTTCCTGTGGTGTTGTGAGTATTAATGTTTGTGTAGCTCTCAGAAGCATGTAAAGCAATTTGTGCATGCTAGTGATTGTACTCATTAACTTTGTATGTTGTTTACTATATGAGAGCACCTCTTAAAATGTGCTGAGTGCCTCTTGAGAAGGTCCTTTGCATTCTTAGCTTGCACTGGCTTCAGTTGACTAAACACTGGCCCAGTCCTGCTTTCAGGAAAGCCACCAGAAAGATTTGTGCTCGCTTTAGGGGGCATTCGAGCCTGTCTATGGGAGTACTAGTGCAGGGCCATAGCTACTAAGAGACAGTAGATGGCGCTGCCATGGCCTCGCTGAGTTTTTAGCACTGAACAGAAGAAATAGCCCTTCTCTCTATCTCTACCGCTAGGTTCAAAGGGACTGCTCCTTGTACAGCTCATGTTTGCAGGTCCTGGGCCTGACAGAATGCAAGAAATTGCACCTGGGTCTATCACAATTTTTCTGGGGAACTTGGAGACCTTCCTTGGACAGAAAATTATATACCCTTTCCTATGCCTCCATCTGCAACAAGGAGTAATGATCTGCAGATTATAACCTAGATACCTACAGAAGCATGCTGCATGGCTAATCATGCAGTTTTAATTTATTATTATTGTAAAAACTCAAACATACAAGATGTCTATGTGTGGGATGGTCCCTATTGCTTCCTGATGAAAAACTCCACATAGTATATTAAAAATATAGTTCTCCAAAAAACATATTAAGGGACAGTAAATATTAGCTGATCTGGCCTTTATGATCTCCCAAGAGGCAAAACTGCAAGACACTGATGAAATCATAGGGGCCTATAAGAAAGAATAAATGTGCCTTGTGTACTCAAGTTGTGTAGCCTGCTGTTCATCGATTATGCTAGGATTTTTAGAGTTACTACCTGGCTGTGTTCAGCACTCCTGGGGCTGAGTCTCTCTTCTCCTGCTCACGTCTCCCTGCTATCTTGGCTTGATCTGCTCCCTAATTTCTAATACTGTCAGCTAGGATACATTATGACATATCCAGCCATGAAGGTAACTCTTGAAATCTGGGAGCGTCATAATGTGTGTGATGCACCTAATGTTCCGCTGAGGGATTACTGGGCTGTTGGGAGCATCATGTCGTTTTTCTTCACAAATAAATGTTTATGCCTGGAGAAGTAAAGCATGTGGCCAGTCATGTGACTGAACAGAAATATGGATTTCTTTCCAGCAGTCTGCCATGGCCTTTATGACATCACAAGGGGCAGGGTGAGTGTCGGGGACTGAGCACACGAATTTGATCCTTGTAAAATCCATGCTTGAAAAAAAGGAGAGGCCGCAAAAGACAAGGAGCAACCAAACAGTGAGGGACTAATAACAAAACACACCAAAAACAAGGAGTCCAGTCCCTCCAGAGTCCATGTTGTTTTTGCTGAAATAGACTAACACAGCTACCTCTCTAAAACACAGCACAAAAGCAACAAAACCCACACCCATCCAGGAACAGGAATCAGATCAGAGGGTCCAAAGAAAGGATCCAAAGGGGACACCAATCAGAGAATCCCAGATAGTATCCACTACTCCTTCAAGAGAGGCAGTGGATTCTACGCAGAATAACTTGGTTCCAACACATGAATGGAAAAGTGCCAGGAAATATGCTCCACAATGCCCCCATCCCGCCTCCTGCTATGTTAGTTTCTCATCACTTATAGTACACTGGCTTGAGGCCCCACTTTCCCCCAGGCCAGGCCCAGGGAGCACCAGCAGGAGACCTGTGTGCCTCCTCCCCACCCGGACCTCGCACCCCCAGCCTACTTCTGCACCCTGCCTCCCACCAAGACCCTGCACCCCCACCACCAGACTGTTCTTCAGCAGTCCCCTCCCACACACTGAATCCCTCATTTTGGTCCCATCCCAGAGTCTAGGGGGCCCCACAAAATTTACTAGCCCTAGGCCCCTAGAAGAGTTAATCCAGACTTGGTGAGTGTCCCTTTTTTCCCCCTGCTTTTCAGTTGGTGGCCAGGTCAGTGAGGTCTTCTGTTTTGTTTGTTTTTGTTTGTTTTTCCCCTAGCTTGTGTGTGGCCCCTGACTGACTTTTCTGTGGGTCAGTGACCCCGGACTCAAAAAATGTTCTCCACAGCAGTATTCCTTGACTTGCACAGGGGGTAGTGCATTCTGGGATCTGTAGCCTTCTGCACATCTATGGTACATATGAAGATGGGCAGCAGTCTCTTTCATATTTATGAAATTCTGCGCAGCCACAGTGGGACAAAATCGAGGTGTCTTTGCTCTAATGGATGTTTGTCTTTATTTGCCGAAGGTTGGGTGGTACAATGTTGTTCTTCAGCCATCTTTTCACCTCCAGTACTCTGAGGACACACTCGCATTCGTTGTCCTCAGCACCCCTTCGATGTTTGAGAAGGCCTTTAAACCCTTTGTGAACAAACAGCTGCTGAAAAAAATGAATGACCCAGTGGATCAATGCGTTTCTTATCATCTGTCCCTCGTGAAGGAGGTAAGAACTCACATGCAGCCTCTGTTACCGTGGTAATCTTTGTATGTACATGGGGCTCTATGGGCATGGATTGAAAGGAAAAGCTGTTGTTGGATGAGTTCAGAGGTTGGAGGGGCGGGACTGGTGATGCAGCCATGTGGTTGAAGGTTGTTCACTGGATCATACAAGGTCAGCCTGGGTCTGCCCCACCAGAAGGGAATGGACCAGAAGGAGTTATGAGTGGAAGCTTCAAAAAGCTCAAGGCAGGAGTCCGAGATCTTAGAGCGGGACAACGGACACAGCCTCAAGCTATGCTTTGGTGGAGGCTGTGCCTTCGTGATGGAGCTGAGTCATGGGGCTGGTTGCCCTTCGGTACCAGAAACCAACAGGACATTTGGGGCCTGATCCAAAGCCCAGTGTAGTTGTTGGGAATCTTTCCACTGACCAGAGGCTGATTAAGGTTTCCTTGGGCCCTTGACCAGAGCAAGTGAGGGGCCCTCCCCAATCCTTCTCCCTGCAGTCCTGCCCCATTCCACCCCTTCCACCTGTGACTCTACCCTTTCTGCCCCTTCCCCAGGGCCAGATCTTGTTTCACCCAGGGTCTCCCCCATTTCACGCCCCACTGCAGCCCCGCCACCCCTTTCTGCCCCTTGCCTCCACTTCAGCCCCATAACCAGAGGAGCACTGTCCCTGTGCCACAGCCCGCGGGCTGCAGCGGGGAGTGAGAACGTTTCCAATTCCAGGGCCCTGACTCGCCATAGCTTCTGCCAGGGATGGATTGGAGGCTGTAAGGCATGGGGGTGGCTTCTCCTGTCCCATAGTTTGGGTCTTCCCCTGCCCACCCAGTGCTGCTGCCATCGGGGATTAGGGCATGGGGGCTTCCTCTGCCTGGTGCTGCTGCCATGGAATCAGTTTGGGGCACGAGGATTTCCCCCATCCGCCTGCCTGGTGGCCAGTATTCTGGGGTTCAACTGCTGGTTTTTGGGGGGCCCACCCACCCACTCTGATTGGCAAACACCCTGGGGCACAGGCCCCATGACCCTTGTGGCTAATTTGCCACTGACATCACTGGACTTTGGAACAGTCCCTTAGTGGAGATCATCCTGCTGAACAGATCATGCAAGTATCTATATAAATAAATACCTCCGTAAATACAGCAGGGAACTTGCTGACAGAGGTCATCAGAGCCTTTCTTTTGACTTCCACACCCACTGCACGCCAGAATCAAGACATTGTAAATCCTCAGAACTACATAGGGGTTTTGGTGGTGGCAACACCCCACATTATGACTTCAGAGATCAAGGAGTGCCAGAAGATTTCAGGATGGAGATTTACAAAAATAATTTAAAACTTTCCTGCTAAATATTGCCATTAATCATATTGCAGGGGTTGTTCATCAGTATCTTTAAATGTAATTCAGTGATACAGTACTAGAAGACTGCAGGTCTTACTCTATAATCCTTGTGTCACCTTAATCCTCCATTTTTGGGAGGCTAGCATTTCCACTGCAGAAGCTAACTTCATTTCAAGTGAGCCCAGGGATTTAGATTTCTATTTTTCCTGCAATTCACCCTGATCAGCTTAGCAAGTCTGACTTCAGTGCAGCTTGTAGACCTGTTCTTGGAGGGCAATGACAGTGTTAATCAGTGACCAGCTCTCCTCAATAAAGCAGAGTATTTGATCAGAACAACATCAATAAAGCATAGAAAGCTTTACAGAGAAAACCTAGGGCAGATGTGTAATGGCTTACACGCACACTTACCAGGTGTCTACCACATAAGACCTTGGTAGATTTCAAAGTATTTAGTTCAGACTTTTTCTGTCCCTTGTCTCATATCAGTTCCTGGATGTAGTGAGAACGACCACTCCCCTGGAGAGGCTGGTTACAACTATTCTCGTTTCTTTGTTTGCTAGCCACCTTCAGTTATTTATACCAGGATATGTCATTCCCCCAGGGCGGCCTCTCCAGATTTGTTTACCTGCCCAAGGATTTGCATTAATTGCCCTCCAGTGATTTTAGTTCCTCTAGATTAGAAACTCCTGCCATTTCTGCGCCCCCAGCTCAGACAAGTACATATTTATAAAGCTAATAGTATCTTTGAATATGCTTATACTATAGTTCAAGTTCACAGGTTGATAGCTCAGTTCACCTGGCTGATAGTTTGTTCATGCTTTTGTGAGGTCTGACCTCCTACTGCATTGCTTGTTCTGTTTTAAAGAAGCTATTAATCCCATGCCTGGTAGGTTACAATACAAGGTAAGAGGGGATACTGAATCATAGATAACTTTTCATAAAAGGGGGAGGGGCACTTGATGACCTCCTGAGGTCTCTTCCAGTCCTAGGATTCTATGATTCTATGAAAAAAATAAAATCAGTCAGAAGTTTCCCAGTTCTCTGGTGTCCACTAGATGTACTGAGCTTTATTATGGGAAAGGACAAGGAGAGGGACATACGAACGAACTCACTTATAAGGGAATGAAACTCATTAGTTATGCACTTGTCACTATAGGGTCAGGAAGGTGGGGGAGAGTGCTTCAAATCCATGGTTTTCAGTAATTCTGGGCTGATGCTTTTCTTTCTCCAGAATCTTTCTGATCAGAGGGTGGACGTCATCTATGATTATGAGATCCTGCCAAACAGGAAGCCCAAGTTTCTGGCACAAACAGCTGCCCATGTGGCTGGAGCAGCATACTACTACCAGAGGAAGGATGTGAAGTGTGATCCCTGGGGAGAAAAGGTGAGATACAAACCACAGCCCAAAGAACCTCTCTGAAGCAACAGAATGTAAAACTTCTATTGACTCATTGATTTCTTCTTCCGGGAGATCATGAAGTGCAAATGATAGTTATTTGAAATGTGTCTACTAAGGAATTGGGTAATTCTTTGGAGTGGGACAATGGGCATAACTAGGTGAGAAGAGATTAAATTGAGCAGAGGAAAATGTGGGCTAAATTAGAGGAAAAATGTCCTTATTAATGAGATTTATTAACTTCCAAGGGAAGAAGAGGAAGACCAATTTCTTGGGACAGCTAAATCTAGATTAGACAAAAGCACAGGTAAATGTAGCATAGGGAAAAATCCGGGTGGAGGACAGGAGTGATGGATTAGAGAACCAGATAGGTCTTTTCCATTTATCTGGGCTAAATCCTGCAATCCTTAGTGCAAGTTTTGCTTGAGTGTCTTCAATTTTTTTATTTTGAAATTCTAACAAGAGGCTCACAAGATCCACTTTCCAGCACATCATGTTTGGAGGATGTGAGCAGAGGGCTATGTACGCATGCATGTGCATGAACAAAATAAGGGGAATCAAATCTAGCATGCTTCCAAGTATAAGGAGGAAAATCATCTTTCTTGCTCGTACTGAGCTTCACAAGTTGGTTGTGTGCATTAGAGGTTCTCTCCAAGTGCCAGAAACTAGGCACTGCTAGCGACAGGCTAACCCCAGAAATAAAACAGCGACTCTCATACCAGTTCTCTTTCTTTTCAGAAGATCTATGGTGTTTGTATTCATCCCCGATACGGAGGCTGGTTTGCTATCCGAGGTCTTCTCATATTCCCAGATGTTCAGGTGCCATTCCTGAAGCAAGTTGCCCCTGTTGATTGTGTGGCCTCAAAGGAGAAGCGAATAGAGCTGCTGGAGAAATTCAATTTCCACTGGCGGGACTGGAGCTACAGGGACATCATTGAAGTGAAGGAACGATACTCAGAGGAGCAGAAAGCCTACTTTGGAGCTCCTCCAGCGGAAAGATTCAAATTGCTAGAACTGCAAGGAGTTGTCCAGAAAAGCGCATTTTACTGAGTAATGTGGTTCTGAGTATGGGGCAAGGAATGAACAGAGGGCAGCTCACAGATGCCCTCATCCTCCATAGCGGTGATGAAGGGGTACGTGATGGTTCAGTGATGACAGATTCTATATGCTCCATCTCAATCCATAAGCCTACCTCATAGATCAAGATGCTGAGGTTTGTAGTCTGGCCACATATTTATAGAGAAAGATGGTTGCAGTCTGCTCCATGTTATAGCTAATTAGGGATATATCCCTCTGGCTCCTTGTATGTTACCATTTCTTCTTGAAGCTGGGAAATCCAGTCTGCTTTTTAGAAACACTAATTATTTGTATTCTAGTCAGACTTACTTTTTAAAAAAAGGTTAGTTATTATTATTCTGTTTAATAATAGAATATTATTGTAGAATTGTCTACAACCAACATGTGAAATCACTTGCCTCTTTGAGCTGGGGGGGAGGGCAGACTTTTTCAAACACTTTTTATTCTGCGATGCAGTCTCTCAGGGGATTGAATGTTTTAAAAGACACTTATTTTCAAATCTAGTCTTTTTCACTCAAACTAGGAAAAGTAGCTGGTTTAAATTGATTGAAAATCCCTCTTACCGCCACTCCCCCCATCACAAACAGACCAAAACACTAAACACTGATGTAGACCATTCTACACGCTTAGTCTGATGTTAGGATCGTGTTTCAGCTGTAACTTGACATGGTCAAATGATGCTAAAGCAAGTGTGCTGTGTCTGTGCAGGTGCAGAATGGGCTTTTCAATCAAGATCAAGTTAAGCTAAAGTTAAAGCTTTTCAGGTTTTTGCTACTGCCACATTGTGTGAGAGGGGAAAAAGCTGAGATGGGAAAGTGAATGAGTAGGTAAATCTGCAAAGCTGATCATAGGTGAAGTGCTGACAAAAGTAGAGTAAACCTGCTGAAAAAGAGAGATTTTGATTTTCTCTGATCTTTCCCTTACAGTGATCAGAGGTGTTAGATCAGCAGTTCCCAATCACCGGGCCGCTGTTGGGCTGTGGACCTCTGGCTGCTGGACCATGGAGGCTCTCTCCCTAGCTGTTAGGAAAGGCATGATCTGCCCTGCCTCTCAGCCAACCGGCACCGGGCAGGAGCAGGGTCTCCTTCCAGTTGTGGAAGAGCGCTTCGCTACACGGTGAGAGGGCCATACAGAGCTGCTCCGCACAACTTTCCTGCTGCACAGGGAAGCGCTCTTCCGCCGCTGGGAGGAGACCCTGCGCTGTGTGGCCCTCCCGCCATGCAGCGAACTGCTCTTCTGCTGCTGGGAGGAGACCCCGCCCCTGCCCATCACTGCTTGGCTGAGAGGTGGGGCAGGACATGCCTCTCCTAACAGCTGCCACAGGAGGGAAAGCGCTGGGTGGTGTACCCCAGCTGTGGCCTCCAGAGCCGTTGCCACGCAGACAGCAGCGCAGAGCTAGGGGAGGGGGGTGGGGCAGGCACTGGGGACTTCAGGGGCAGGGCTATTGCTGGGGGGCTCTTGAGGCTGAGCTAGTAGTGGGGGGCTATTGGGGCAGGGCTGGCACTGGGGGCTCTGGGGATGGGGCTAATATTGGGGCTGGCACTGGGGAGATTCTGGGAATTGTTTGCAGTGGGGCTCTGGAAACAGGAGACTGGCACTGGGAGGTCTGGTGGGGGCTTTAAGGGATGGGGCTGGCACTGGGGCGTTTGGGGTGGGGCGGGCACTGGGGACTCTGAGGATGGGAGGCAAGCACTGGGAGGGCTGGCTGTAGGGGATTCTGGGGTCAGTGACTGGCAGTGGGGGGTAGTGGAGGGGTTGGGGGCTCTAGGAGTTAGGGTTGGCTCTGGGGGGCTGGGCTTTTGGTGGGCTGGCAATGTTTACCACTGACTTGGATCACTGGGTAAGATGTCTTTCAGGGACTGATTTAGCTAGAAATCATTTATGAGGCCAGAATCTTGTATGTTAAACTCACAATTAATGATGCAACTTGAAAGGCTGCTAACTTCTTAGGCTCAGTCCTTCAAGGTGTGCTGACCACCTTCGCCTTTTGTTGACATAAGCAGGAACGTTGAAGTAACCTACACCTTGCAGAGTCAAGCCCCTAGTTTGTAATTTGTTCTGTAGTTCTGCACTGCTTGCTGTTTGGAGCCCAAGGCTTAAGTTGTCCTTCAGTAGAAGACTTTGTCATAGATCAGAATGAGTTTTATTCTAAATAGAGCAGTCAGCATGCTCACCTGCTAGGTTGCTTGGATCAGAAAGTTCTCTGTCTTTGCATCTCATCCTGCTTCTGTGTTACTCTTCTTTCTGAGGCCTTCCACCCAGGTCATGCACAGCTGATATTTAATGTATTCTGTCAGAATTAGGGATATAAGCGACTAGTTGAGTTGACTACTCGACTACTTGTTTACCCTCCCCCCTTGCTGCCTCTGATACAGAGGCAGCAAGGGGAGGAGCAGGAGCCAGTGCTGGTGGGGAGCCAACTTAAAATGCAGAGCCGCAGCAGTCCCGGACCCGATGCGAGTTCGGACTGCTCGGTCCCAACTCGCGTCGGGTCCAAGACCTACCCCTACTGTGGCGCTATAGTTTAAATGTAGTAGGAGCTGGGCTGCCTGTGCACCTGGCTCCTACTACATTTAAACTGCAGAGCCGCAGCGGGGGTAGCTCCTGGACCTGGTGTGAGCTGGGACAGAGGGCCTCCCCTTATCAACTAATCGTGTAGTTGATACAAATTGTATTGATTACATGATTAGCCATTTACTTGCTACTTAACATCCTCAGTCAGGATCTTATGCTCACCCTAGGTCCTCTCATGGCAGTGCTAGAAGCTTCAATGCTTCTCTGCCCTTCTTCATGCAGCCTAGCAGAGTTGGATCCTTCTACTTCCCAGCAGTGTCTGCTTTATCAGTCATTTTAGTTCAGTGATTGTGAGCTTTGCCTACAGCCACCCGGTTACAAATCAAATCCTTACTCGTGTTGAAGAGGAGGATTAGATTCAAGTGTGTCTCAAAGGCATAGTCGTAATGAGGAGCCCTGCCAATTTCAGGGCTCAGGTTGAACAGCACAAGTGGACAAAGTCTAGGGCTGAGAGACAGGGACTCCCAAGTTCTAATCACAGTGTTCTGCCATCAGCTTTCCTGCACAAGACAAGTCACTTTACCTTCCTATACCTGTCTTCCCCAGCCATTCATTTGGGAAACATCCCAGGCCGTTCCCAAGGTGACCATTAATCTTCAGTAATGAAGATTAACACTAATTGTTGAAATGATACTAACCTCAAGTAACATTTGAGACAGTAACATACTGAAGCACATAGTTTAGCAGGGCCCGTAAGTGAATGCTGTTAATATAATTTGCTTTACGGGCATTTATTATAACACTAATTTATTTTATGTTCATAGTGCTTAAGATTGGAATTGCAAATAATAAGTTCTTGGTCAGTTTTTTGCATACTCGGTGTAGGCCAAGATCGCATGAACTATTGTTTGCCTTGTCTTCTGCCTTAGGCCCTTCATTGATTCTCCACAAGAAAAACAAGGACAGGTCTAGTGACTGTAGTTGACTGTTACAAAATAATTCTACATATTCTTTCTGGTGAGCTTCAGGAGACACCAGAAGCAGCTTGGAATCATTCTACATATTTGGGGTTATAGTTATATTAATATATATTTGCATATGTCAGAGAGCAATTTGACTGTTACTAATCGTGTGGTCGTGGGATTATGAGTATTTATTTAAATTCTAGATTTTTGACTTCGGAGTTACTTCTGATTGAATTGTTACAAATGCTCCTTCTATTTGTTGATTGCCATAAAACTGAAATATAATGTAATAATGGCTCATATTAAAGAGCCGTTACTAATTCAGACCACTCAACTGGAATAATATAGAACGGATTTAGATACATTTACCACTTTGTGATCAGACTTTGGTTTATTGATCGAGTTGTTATCCCTTTGCCCGTGTTGAACAATTTGCATTGAAATTAATTAATTAAATGTTAATGCTATCCTATTCATCTGTATTTTGCTTTTTGTAACTTATTTATCACTTTATTTTGTTTAAGTTAATGAAATGTATAAATGTCTAGATAGTCATCCTGAGTATTGAGTGTACTTTGGTGTAAGCAACATAATAGTGAATTTGTTGGGGAGCTTGAAATGCTTAACTGAGAATTGACCATTGTGTTTTTAACACACTGAAAATATTTACACATCTGAAGCAAACAATTTTTGAATGTGAAAGATGATAGGAGTTGGAATGCAGGCAAGGTGGAATGCAAGACAACTAGGGATGTTAAATGTCGATTAATTGGAATTTCCATCGACTACTCGATAAGTCGATAAGGGGGGCACTCTGCTGCGCCTCTGCCTTTGAAATGTACAAGAGCTGCCCGGGACTTTTGTACATTTCAAAGGGAGAGGCGTGGGATCCCCCACTGCTGAGCCTCTCCCTTTGAGAGGCCATGGCTCTTGAACATTTCAAAGGCAGAGGCACGGAAGTGGGAACCCCATGCCAGCGGGACCACTTCGGTCCCGCTAGCGCGGGTTCCCTGCTGCACCTCTGCCTGCCCTGCCCTTTGTGTAGACGGTGCTGGGGGGGAGCCATCTTTTAAGCTGGCTTCCCCCAGCACCGGCTCCTGCTACCCCCTTAGTACCTCTGTTACAGAGCCAGAAAGCGACTAGTCGACTAGTCATTTACATCCCTAACGACAACAGGCACAGAATTAAAAAAAAACAAAACAAAAAAAAAACGTTTTTCAGGGGTATAGTAAGGCAAAATGGCCTCCCTCAGAGGCTGAGGGAGTACTATACTCTCTCCGGTGGGTGGAGCTAAATAAGCCCCACCTCCTAAATAAGCCAGCGTGATAGGAAGTATAAAAGGCAAGCTCAGCAGCTCAGTTGGGCTGGAGCTCCTGGAGGAGACAGACACTTGCTGCTGGGGCTGTAGCCTGAGTGGAACCTCTGCTGTGCTAAGAACCTACCTGAGCTGCCAGTCACTGGCCAGCCAGAGGACCAAAGAGCTGCTTGGACTATCGTAGCAGAGTACCCAGTGGAGACAGAAGGCAAGCCCAAGCCACTTGTCCACTGTGAGGGGAGGGAGGAGCCCCATGACACCAAATGGTAGTTTAGTCGTGCTGTAGCCTGAACACCGTTGATCCAGTGGCAGAACAATTGCTATTTGTAGGGCCATACATAGCACCTGGTAGAGTAGGATGGGCCCATGTCCTCCTACCCGTGCAGCCACCCCATCCCTGAGGTGGCCACCTCTCCCCACTTTAGGCCAAGAAGCCTGCATTTGTCTGCCATCTGCCTGACTTAGGACAGCAGGTGAGAAACTGTGGCATTCCACCCTGCCTGAGGGACCTGAGTTGGATACTGTTTGTTTGCTAGGCACAGCTACACAGAGTGGTCTCTCTCTGAACCTGAGGGACCATTACAATGGGTAAACCGACTTATTTGTGAGTATCTTACCAGGTAACTTACATAAAAAGAAATTAAAATTGTCAGTGCATACAACAGGAGGATTTTATTTTTTTAGATCTTGTAATATTCTAGAGCTAATGATAAACCCTGAGAGCCTCTAGCATCATAAGAACATAAGAACGGCCGTACTGGGTCAGACCAAAGGTCCATCTAGCCCAGTAGCCTGTCTGCCGACAGTGGCCAACACCAGGTGCCCCAGAGAGGGTGGACTGAAGACAATGATCAAGCGATTTGTCTCCTGCCATCCCTCTCCAGCCTCTGACAAACAGAGGCCAAGGACACCATTTTATCCCCTGGCTAATAGCCTTTTATGGACCTAAACTCCATGAAATTATCTAGCTTCTCTTTAAACTCTGTTCTAGTCCTAGCCTTCACAGCCTCCTCTGGCAAGGAGTTCCACAGGCTGACTACACGCTGTGTGAAGAAGAACTTTCTTTTATTAGTTTTAAACCTGCTACCCATTAATTTCATTTGGTGTCCTCTAGTTCTTCTATTTAGGGGAACTAATAAATAACTTTTCTTTATCGGCCCTCTCCACACCACTCATGATTTTATACACCTCTATCATATCCCCCCCCTCAGTCTCCTCTTTTCTAAACTGAAAAGTCCCAGTCGCTTTAACCTCTCCTCATATGGGACCCGTTCCAAACCCCTAATCATTTTAGTTGCCCTTTTCTGAACCCTTTCCAAGGCCAAAATATCTTTTTGGAGGTGAGGAGACCACATCTGTACACAGTATTCAAGATGTGGGCGTACCATAGTTTTATACAGGGGCAGTAAGATATTCTGGGTCTTATTTTCTATCCCTTTTTAATAATTCCTAGCATCCTATTTGCCTTTTTGACCGCCGCTGCACACTGTGTGGAAGTTTTCAGAGAACTGTCCACGATAACTCCAAGATCTCTTTCCTGATTTGTCGTAGCCATATTAGCCCCCATCATACTGAACGTATAGTTGGGGTTATTTTTCCCAATGTGCATTACTTTACACTTATCCACATTAAATTTCATTTGCCATTTTGTTGCCCAATCGCTCAGTTTGGTGAGATCTTCTTGGAGTCCCTCACAGTCTGCTTCTGTCTTGACTATCCTAAACAGTTTGGTATCATCTGCGAACTTTACCACCTCACTGCTTACCCCTTTCTCCAGATCATTTATGAATAAGTTGAACAGGACTGGTCCTAGGACTGACCCTTGGGGGACACCACTAGTTACCCCTCTCCATTCTGAAAATTTACCATTTATTCCTACCCTTTGTTTCCTGTCTTTTAACCAGTTCTCAATCCAAGAAAGGACCTTCCTCTTATCCCATGGCCATGTAATTTACACAAGAGCCTTTGGTGAGGGACCTTGTCAAAGGCTTTCTGAAAATCTAAGTATACTATATCTACTGGATCCCCTTGTCTGCATGTTTGTTAACCCCTTCAAAGAACTCTAATAGATTAGTAAGACAGGATTTCCCTTTACAGAAACCATGTTGACTTTTGTCCAACAAATTATGTTCTTCTACATGCTTCACAATTTTATTCTTTGCTATTGTTTCGACTAATTTGCCCGGTACTGAAGTTAGACTTACCGGTCTGTAATTGCCCGGAACGCCTCTAGAGCCCTTTTTAAATATTGGTGTCACGTTGGCTACCTTCCAGTCATTAGGTATGGAAGTTGATTTAAGGGATAGGTTACAAACCACAGATAATAGTTCAGCAATTTCCCATTTGAGTTCTTTTAGAACCCTTGGATGAATGCCATCCGGTCCCGAGATTTGTTAACATTAAGTTTTTCTATTTGTTCCAAAACCTCCTCTAATGACACTTCAATCCGGGACAGTTCCTCAGATTCATCACCCACAAAGGACGGTGCAGATTTGGGAATCTCCCCAACGTCCTCAGCCATGAAGACTGAAGCAAAGAAATCATTTAGTTTCTCCGCAATGGCTTTATCGTCCTTGATTGCCTTTTATAGTTCGATCGTCTAGGGACCCACAGGTTTTTTAGCAGGCTTCCTGCTTCTAATGTACTTAAAAAAACATTTTGTTATTTCTTTTTGAGTTCTTGGCTAGCTGTTCCTCAAAATCTTTTTTTGCTTTTCTTATTACATTTTTACACTTGATTTGACAGCGTTTATGTTCCTTTCTATTTATCTCACTAGGATCGGACTTCCACTTCTTAAAAGATGCCTTTTTGTCCCTCACTGCTTCTTTTACATGGTGGTTAAGCCACGGTGACACTTTTTTAGGTCTCTTGCTATGTTTTTTAATTTGGGGTATACATTTAAGTTGGGCCTCTATTATGGTGTCTTTAAAAAGTTTCCATGCAGCTTTCTGGGATTTGGCTCTAGTCACTGTGCCTTTTAATTTCTGTTTAACTAACCTCCTCATTTTTGTGTAATTCCCCTTTTTGAAATTAAATGCCAGGGTGCTGGACTGCTGAGGTGTTCTTCCCACCACAGGAATGCTGAATGTTATTATATTATGGTCAGTATTCCCAAGCGGTCCTGTAACGGTTATTTCCTGGACCTGATCCTGCGCTCCACTCAGGACTAAATCGAGAATTGCCTCTCCCCTTGTGGGTTCCTGCACTAGCTGCTCCAAGAAGCAGTCATTTAAGCCATTGAGAAATTTTATCTCCGCTTCTCTTCCTGAGGTGACATGTATCCAGTCAATATGGGGGTAATTAAAATCCCCCATTATTATACAGTTCTTTATTTTGGTAGCCTCTCTAATCTCCCTCAGCATTTCAATGTCAGTATCGCTGTCCTGGTCAGGTGATTGGTAATATATCCCTACTGCTAATTTCTTATTATTGGAGCATGGAATTACTATCCATAGCGATTCTATTGAACATGTTGATTCACTTAATATTTTTATTTCATTTGATTCTACATTATCTTTCACATACAGTGCCACTCCGCCACCCACCCGGCCTGCTCTATCCTTTCGATACAATCATACCGGGATATAAAGTATATCCCACAGATTTTCCTCATTCCACCAGGTTTCAGTGATGCCTATTATGTCAATCTCCTCATTTAATACTAGGTACTCTAGTTCACCCATCTTATTAGTCAGACTCCTAGCATTTGTGTAGAAGCACTTTAAAAATTTGCCACTGCTTATTTGTCTGCCCTTCCCTGATGCATTGGATTCCTTTGTATGCGGTTGTTTGTCTGCTCTGGCCCATGGTTTGCCCTCTCCCCTCCTCTCTTTCTGACTACAGCTTAGAGAATCTCTGTCAATGGATTCTCCTCTAAGAGAAGTCTCCCTCCGATTTACGTGCATCTCCGCACCAATCGGCTTTCCCCCATCTCTTAGTTTAAAAACTGCTCTACGGCCTTTTTAATGTTTAGTGCCAGCAGTCTGGTTCCACCCTGGTTTAGGTGGAGCCCATCCAGCAAGATAGCATTGGTAGCTTTTCTTCAGTAGCTCAACAGTAATGCTGGAGCCATGCAAATCTGATCAGTAATTATTGGAATTCTTATTCCTGTTCATCTTTGTTATATCTATCCTGAGGCTTTGGTTACAGCATAGGGGGACAAAGCCTTAGAAGTGCTGATCACTCCATTGATGTAAATAGAATTGATAGATGCTCCCCATCTTTCAGGAACTGCCTTTTCTATATATCATATCAAAAACATGACTAGGAGCGCTGTATGCAAGTGCATGCTCCTTGTGCTTGTGGCGCTCATGTGATGCCATGGAGCTCTAGAGGAGAACATCAGAGTTCTCTAATCATGAATTACTCAGTCCAAAGCTGGTTGATTTAAAAGAAAAATGGATTGTACCTTTTATGCCCTTTAATAACCATTTTATGGGGCATTACTTTTGCAGGTGGTCACTTTCCCCTCCTGCTGGATGGAGGCACAATATCAAGACAGTCTTACAAAAGTAAGACACAATGGACACAAATCAGATATATGTAAAGGAAACATACAGAAACTTATTGGGGAACACTTCCATCTTCCTAATCACTGTTTAAAAGATCTTCAGGTGGCTGTCTTGTCACAAACCAGTTCTACTAGTCAGATACACAGAGAAACATTGGAATTAGAGTTCATCCGCAAATTCAATTCACATGCTAATGGACTCAGTCGTGATGAAGGATGGTTGGGGCACTACCAACTTAATAGCTGATGAAGGTGCAAACAGCTCTTTGTGTAGACTCCTATGTCAGGAAGGATACTATCAATTGACTTCTGCTTTGTTTTAACTACCCAATGTTCAGATACTTCCTGATTCCCTCTAGCTCCCTCTCTCCCACTCCCCTCCTTTTTTTTCCCCTCGTATTTATTTTGGGTCTGCACATCCTAAACTCATAATTCCAGTCATCTGAAGAAGTGGACTGTGCCCATGAAAGCTCATGATACCATCTACATGTTTTGTTAGTCTATAAAGTCCTACCAGACCATTTGTTGTTTTTTTACAAAAATAAATAAGTTCAGTGAATAGATAGGCTATACTGTCTTCCCACAAACTTTCAAATCAAGTTCAAGGTCTCTGTCCTTATTTTAAAGGTCCTCAGCTCAGTGGTCTGGGCCCAGCATAGCTAAAAGATCACCTAAAAAGTTTCAGGAAGAAAATTGTGGAAGATGATGCTGTTCTTCGGGAATAAAGGAACTTTTTACCATAAGGCTTTGTCTACACTGCAGGCTTTTTGCACAAGAAGCTTTTTGCGGAAGATCTCTTCTGCAAAAACTTCTTGCGCAAAAGCGTGTCCACACCGCAAAAGCGCATTGCAAAAGCAATGTGCTTTTGCGCAAGAGAGCGTCCACACTACATGGACGCTCTTGCGCAAGAAAGCTCTGATTGCCACTAACAGAATGGCCACCAGAGCACCTGTGCTTTTTCTGATAGTCTCTTTTTGCTCAAGCAACCCCTGCGGAGCGTCCACACATACCTTTTTGCACAAGAGCTGTAGCGCAAAAAGGAGTTATTCCTTGGGGGGAGAGGAATAACTCTACCAGCAAAAGTCCTCTATCCTGTCGATTTACTGTATTTTTTTTTGCGCAAAAACGCGCTTGAGGTGTGGACGCTCTGCTGGGTTTTGCGCAAAAACCTTATAGTGTAGACATAGCCTAAGGGTAAAAAGCTTGTCTTTGCTTTCTCATGGGCTTGAACTCCCCCCCCATGTGAAACAAACCCCCCCCCGGAACAGTCTAAGGACCAACATAAACTTCACCACCACCAAACACTCCCAAGTGCCAGGTGTATCACATGGCTTCAAATAACAAACCTACTACACATACTTACTGGGACTACAAAACATTTTTTCCTCCTATGTCAGGCAAGGAATTAGAACATTGCATATTTTGTTTCAATGTTGGTACAGGTTTAATTTCACTTGTGGGAAGGTGAGTTGTTTAGGGTTGACTGTTTTGGGTTAGGTTTTTTTTTTTTTTATTATAAGTGGAGTTTTTAATTGAGATTTGCTGGATTGTAATGTCTGACATTCAGTACAGGTCTTGACATTTAAAAAACAACAAAAAACGTCACCCAAAACAATACGGTCACTAAAAAAAACCCTCTTAACCCCATAAAAAAAATCAGTACTCATTTTCCAGATACTTAATGATGCTCTGTCTTCCACCTCCTCCCCTTTTCTTTCTCTCCCCTTCCCCTCTCCTATTTATTTTGAGTTTTCATATCCCCTACTCATAACTCTGGTCATCTGAAGAAGTGGGCTGTGCCCATGAAAGCTCATGATCCCATCTACATGTTTTGTTAGTCTATAACCGTGGTCACCAACAGGTCGATTGCAATCGACCAGTCGATCGCGATGCATCCAGGGCCCCCATTTTCCCCCACCCCCGAGAAGCCCCACTACCTACCTCCAGCTAAAATGGAGGTAGTGCCGGCTTCCCGTGGGTGGACGGAAGTCCCGCAGCTTAGCGCCACTTCCAGGGATTCCGGAAGGGCACTGGCTGCTCTGCCGGGCGCGCTGAGGGAAGGGGCATCGGCCCCGGAGGAGGAGCACGGCGACTTCCCTGCACTGGCACAGGAGGGATGAGTCGGCCCTGGGGCAGGTATGCACAGGGTTTCCCTGTGCTGTGGGGGAGATTGGCCCTGGGGCAGGCACGCACGGGGTTTCCCTGTGCTGCCGGGGGGTGGGGAGTCAGGCCCAGAGGAGGCACGTGCTGGCTTCCCTCTGCGGGGGGGGAATCCTGGGAGGAGGCAGATGCAGGGGACTCTGCCTCCACTTGCACCCCACTCCCCAGCCCCCACTCCCCAGTTCCCTCTCCCCAGCCACAGAACTCTATCCCCACTCTCCTGTCCCAAGCCACAGAACTCTGTCCCCATTCCCGTCCCCACTCCCAGAACTCTGTCCCCTCTCCCCTGTCCCGAGCCACAGAACTCTGTCCCCACTGGCACCCTGTCCCCAGCTGCAGAAACCTGTCCCCACTGGCACTCTGTCCCCTGCTGCAGAACCCTGTCCTCTCCCTTCCCAGCACCCTGTTCCCTCTCCTCTGCCCCCAGCCGCAGAACTCTGTCCCCACTGGCACCCTGTCCCCTGCCAAAGCAGCCACTAGCACCCTTCCCCAGTACTATGTCCCCTGTTCCCACCAACACAGTTGGGGCCACATTAGTAAAGCTTGGGGGGGGGTGGAGGAGGTTTTTTTTGCATCTCACTTGTGTGGCCCCAACTGACTTTTCTTGGGTCAGTGACCCCTGACTCAAAACAGGTTCCCTGCCCTTCTCAGAAATAAAGACAATGCAGAAATGTTTTGTTTGACATAGTATTTTATTTAAAAATTAAGCCTGGCCAACAAACCCCAAATTGGGGCCAAGCCCCCATCTGGCCACAGCATCATAACACTCCTGCACTCCCCTTTCCCCCAGACCTTACATCTCAGCCTATCATACACTGGAACCCCCTGCCCTGAGCCCCTCACATACCCCAACCCAAATTCCTGAACCTTCACATCCAGAAGGCTGTGGCTTGCTTAGTAACCTAACCCTACATCTGACCCCAGCAGTGCCCGGCCTGGCACCCCCTTCCCGAGCCAGTGTCCCCTTATCCACCTTCTGCATCCAGATTTCCTCCCAGAGCTTGAACCTCTCGCCCCTTCCCACACCCAAATCCCTCATTCCCACCCCAGAGCCTACACATCCTGTCTCAGCCCAGCGAGGGTACGGCTAGACTGCAGGAGTTTTTCAGGATTCCGGAGATATCCCAGAAAAACACTTCTGCATCCAGGGATGCATTTGTTCTTCCGCTTCTTTTAGTGGAAGAGCAAACATGATCTTTCGGTCACCCCTATATTCCTCTTTCCACGAGGAATAAGGGGCTTCCAAAAGAAGGGGTTTTTCTGACATTTGGTCCAGTCTAGACAAGCCAAATGTTGGAAAAACCTCTTCCTACAGAAGAATTGGGAAAAAAAGCAGCAGTATAACGGTTGGGGATAGCAAGTGATGGAGAGGAGGAGAATAGAGAGGGCGGGGCTTCAAGGAAGGGGCAGGGTGGTAGATCTTGGCTTGTTCTGTCATTTAAAAAAGTGATCTTGGGTGTAAAAAGGTAGGAGACCACTGGTCTATAAAGTGCTACCAGACCATTTGTTGTTTTTTTCTGTAACAGAGTAACTCCGCTACCCCCTGAAGCTCCAGAAAAAAACAAGAGCATTCATGTAAGAATCAGTGCAATCTGCAGCTCTAAAACCAGAGTTAAATCGAATTAAATCCTACGGCCCCCCCCCAAATATTGGGCAATTCACGTTTTGATTGAATGGAGGGGGGGGGTGTCAAGTTGCAACTGGTTGCTAATGCATCTGAGTGAAATTGCAATGGAATGAAACCACACAAACTGCTCCCCCCCCCAGTGCCATTTGAGTGCTAAATGGCTCATTAACATACACAGCCCAGCTGGGCGGGGGAGCCCAGCCCGCAACTCTGCCAGGGCCATGCAGCCAGGGACGCTGAAGGGGGGGGGCGGGGCACCCAGGCTTAGCAGCGCTGCAGAGCAGCAAGGGGGGAGGCGCAGCGCTTCCCTTCCTTCCCCTGCGGGCTGCAGGGCGCGCGCCCGCGAGCCGCTCCCAACGGCTCTTGAACGGCTGTTGACCCGGGGGCCGGGCGAGAGCCGCTCGCGCCGCAGAGAAAAGGCGGGAAACAGCGCGGGCTCTTCCCCCTTCTCGCAGCACGAGGGGAGGACTGCAGGGAGGCGGAAGCTGCCCCTCCAGCCGCTCTGCTGCTGAGCCCATGCACCCCCTGCAATTTCCCGTTAAGAAACAAAGCAACCCCGAGCTTTGCAAGCACAATTCATTTAAAAAATAAACCTTTAATTAGCCGAAGAGCGTGGGGACCGAGATGTTCTCTGCTCCTAAGCGGGAAGGGGAGGCGCCTGAAAGCCTTTCCCTGAACCTAAAGCCCTTCTCCCGCCTCTGCTCTCCAGTACTGTGGTTGCCAGCCTTTCCAGTCTGCTGGCCCCCTTTCAGGAGGTTGCTGTGGCTTGCATAGCTCCCAAGTTTCACCTCACTTCAAAACTACTCACAGACATAACATGCCAAAGTGGCCCAGCACACTATGCCTGAAAAGTTGCATAGTCTCGCATTTTAACCATAGAATTATAACTCAACTGAGATATAGTGTACTTCCAGTTCATTGTACAGCCACTCCCCCACTTACGAACACACCGACTTACGACCATCCGTACTTACGACCAACCTCCCATTAACCTCATTATAATATTTTCAAGTTGAAAACCATGTACGTCAAGTTTTTCAAACAGCACGGGCAGCACGTTTAAGGGTATTTCCGACTTATGACCAAATGGAGTTACGACCAGGTGTTCGGAACATAACCCGTTCATAAGTTGGGGACTGCCTGTATATAGAGCAGTATAAATGGGTCATTGTATAAAAGTTCAGTTTGTACTGACTTTGCTAGTTTTTATTAGGGATGTCAACATGTAGTCCACAACACAATTAACTGATAAGCCTTGGCTTATCGGTCAATCTTATCGGCTACATGCACTCTCTCCCCCACCCGCCACTGCCTGTGCCTCAGTGCACATACAATTATTCTGCACGTGGATTGAAAAAAAAACCACATATGGCTGAAAAAGAGTAGAGGGAACAGTGCTGAGTACTCCCAGGAGTACATGTACCCCTCATTGAGATCCACTGCTCTAGGGAAAGGACGTGTATGGAGGTAGGCTTTATGAAAGGAGACATTTTTAAGGGACTCATTTCTCTCCTGAAAAGCAGACCCTAGGATCAGATTGAGGAATGGAACCCTTTAGCAGGCATGAGAGTGTCCTGTTACATATTTGGGGGAAGACTATTTCTGATCTCTTGTCTCATCTTTCCACTTTAGGGAGAGATTCTCAAGGGGACTGATTGAGAGGGCAGAGTGGGAAACAAAGGCTCTTAAGCAAAGTAAGTTGTCATGGGATAAGAGGGTGTATGAGCATGAACAGCAGAGCCCTCCTAATCCATACACAGTTGCGTAGGACCCTCTAAGATTTAGGGCACGACTGGATCTTAATGTCCAGCTACCTACCTCTTCCTGTCCATGTTTTGTGGCTTTGCTTCCTCCAGAGAGGATCTAGTTAACTTAAAAGTGAAAAACCTGCCAAACTTATTAGCAGAACCTGTGAAAGAGCCATTCAAATAGTAATGAAGCCATTTAACAGGCATTTGCCAACCCCTCTGTTTCTGAATTTACTGTGTTGTCTGTAGGACCCTAGTTTAAAATTTGTTTTAGAAATATTTCATTAGCGTGTTGCTGAAGATTGTAACAGGGCACATGGGTTTATTTGGCTTGCAGGACTGAGCCTTTATGAAGTATCAGAGGGGTTGCTGAGAGTCTGAAACAGGAAAAACTTAAAAAACAACAAATAGTCTGGTAGCACTTTAAAGACCAACAAAATATGTAGATGGTATCATGAGCTTTCGTGGGCACAGCCCACTTCTTCAGATGACCGGAGTGTTGGAAGTCCAAAACCAAGAATAAATAAGGGAAGTGTGTGTGTGTGTTTGGGGGGGGGGGAAGGGGGAGAAGAGAGGACATTGGGTAGATATGTTTCAAAGGGACAGCCAAACCAGTCTGTAACAGGAAAAACTACAAAAAAAACAAATAGGCTGATAAGAACCATTAGTTTGCACTAGGAAAGGAAGAGTACTAACACCAGATTCTACACAGACATCAAGAACCATTGGCACCTTCATTGTTTGTTTGGTTGATAATGTGAGAACCATCTGATATTGCAATTTAGACCATTTGCATGAGAGTTAAACTTGAGAATGAAGTAGAGTTCCAATCCTTCTCTGTGTATTTGGCTAGTGGAATTGGTCAAACAAAACAGCAACTTTTGTAGATCCTTTAATGAGCATCTAGGGAGTTTAAAGTGTTCCCCAACAGGTTTTTGTGTGTTGCCTTTTCGGATATCTGATTTGTGTCCATTAATTCTTTCCCGTAGGGACTGTCCAGTTTGTCCAATATATATTGCAGTGGGGCATTGCTGACATTTGATGGCATAGATCACATTACTGGATGTGCAGTTAAATGAGCCTCTCATTTGGTGGCTGACCAGCCCCTGCAATCAACCCTGGTGCCAACTCTGCCCCCACATCTATACAAGCAATTTAATCACTGGACCCAACCACATCAGCCACCAGTGTCTTTTTTTAAATCAAGACTCACTTCTTGGATTTTATAAGTAATAAGCAAAATTAAAGTATCATCCATCCATCACAAAATTGCAGTTATTTCTATAGAATTAAAAAATACTAAAACCTGGTTCTATAAAATATTTGAACATAAAAATGTACCCTATTTTCTTGAAACAAGGAGCAACACTTTTTAAGAGAGCTTTTCCGGAAAAAAACATTGGGGCTGTGTCTACATTGGTGTGATCTTGCGCAAAAGCAGCTGCTTTTGCGCCAAAACTTGCTGCCTGTCTACACTGGCCGCGAGTTCTTGTGCAAGAACACTGACGTTCTAATGTATGAAATCAGTGCTTCTTGTGCAAGAGCTATGATGCTCCCGCTCAGGAATAATCCCTTTTGCGCAACTGTTCTTACGCAAGAGGCCAGTGTAGACAGGCAACATGAATTTCTTGCACAAGAAAGCCCTATGGTTAAAATAGCCATTAGAGCTTTCTTGCGCAAGAGAGCGTCTACACTGGCACGGATGCTCTTGCGCAAAAGCACATCTCTTACACAAAGGCACATGCCAGTGTAGACGCTCTCTCTTCTGGAAGAGTTTTTGCACAAGAACTCTTCCGCAAAAGAGTTCTTGCGCAAAATCATGCCAATGTAGACGTAGCCCTAGTGTACGTTTTTTGTTTAGATGTGGTCAGGTGAGCACTTGCAGCTCCTACTTACTAGGATTTGTGTGTGCTCTACCTCTGAAAATTAATTCCTTTTACATATTTCACAGGCTATATCTATACCTTGTCAGTGGAAAAACACTGCAAGAAAAGTGCTGGTTTGTGCTCACATTGTTTTCCACAGGCAACAGAGTTTATTTACATATGCAGCACTTATATTCCCACTGAGAGGAGCCATTCTGCTCCTGTCCCACTGCTCTGGACCACAAAGCAAATTTTGTGTGTGTGTGTACACCCTTCCTGACTATACTCTGCCTGCCTCCGTTCCCATTGTGGGAGGCAGCAGAAACATTCCACAGGAATAATTTGTTGTGTGTCCTGGAGCAGTGACAACACTGGCTATCAGTGCAGAGCTCAAGGGGAGGTGTGCATACCTGCAAGCAGGACTGCTGAGTTTCAAAGAGCTCCTCTCCTGCTCTGCATTGTGGGAAAGCTCTGGAGGGCAATTAGACTGTTAACAGCAATCAACTCTTCACTGGCACATCAGTGCAAAAAGCCTCTCATTGGGGTGGTTTTATTTTTGTCATGTGGATTTCCAATGCAGATGCTAGCATGGGTTTTTTGTGCAAAAAAAATGCACTTTTTATGCTAAAAGTGGCAAGGGTAGACACAGTCTAAGTATAATTCCATTTATTTTAGCAGTGTTATAACTTGTTCTACTACTTGAAGATCTAAAGAGTTTCACAGTAAGCTTTTCAGGGACTCTCTTCCTAAATGTTTTTGCAGCAAGCAAGCACACCCCAGGGTCCTTAATCCTAACTGGTAGATTTTCATACTACTGTATAAAAAAAACAAACAAACAAAAAAAAAAACCCTTTTTGTTGGTAAGTTAACTATTAACATATTTAAAAAAAATACACACACACACACACACGCATGGTTAGGCTTGCTCTTAGCATCTGTTGGGACTGTCTACTCAAGGTTGGTATTGTCTAGTACCAGCTGTGCTCCCTGTCCTCAGAGAAAATGTGATATAGGGAAATCGGAAACACTGGATAAATTAGCTCCTCCTTTAGAGGAAATATATTGCCATCTCTATTAATCCACAGCAGGGAGATGCTGCAACCCACTGACCCCACCACCAGTCCTTCACTCCTCACTTTGAATATCGTATTGAGGCTACATCTATACTATGGGTTTTGCTGGAAGAGACAATGCAAATGAAGCGCAGATTAGCATTTTCTCACACTTCATTTGCATAATCTCTTCCGATCTGTTTTTGCACAAGGTTTTTGCAAAAAACATATCCTTATGCCACAGGATCTTGCGCAAAAAGGAAACATCCACACTGCTTGTTTTTTGCGCAAAAACCTCTTGTGCAAAAACAGATTGAACCTCTTGCACAAAAACGGATTGAAAGAAATTATGCAAATGAAGAGTGAGAAAATGCTAATGTGCGCTTCATTTGCATTGCCTCTTCCAGCAAAACCCGGAGTGTAGACATAGCCTGAGAGACTAACAAGGATTCTAAGAACAACCCTTACAGCTAACTGCAAAGGGCTGATTATAAAGAGAGCATTCCTTTTCCAGTGGCTCCTGGTTTCCTATCTTTAGAGCCCTGCAGATACAAAATTGGTAGCTGCATCTGCAAAAATGATTGAGGATCTGGATGAGACTTAGGGATGTAACCAGTTAATTGGTAAGTATCACCTGCAAATAGAATCAATTGTTCCTCTAACTGAAATATCTTCCTCTTCCCTTGATAAGGCTGTCAGTCTCTCCAACTTGCCAGTCAGACTATTTAAATTTCCAAGTCTTCAAGACACAGCAGAGACACTTGAAATAAAAGTGTCAAATTGGTATTTTACACCCCTTCCCTCCCTGCACTGAAAAGCTCACTATACTGATTACCAAGAAAGATATGCACTAGCTAAGGTAGATCTGAGACTATTTCAGCTACATTAAACTATGCCAATTATATACTGTGCCTTGAGTAGACACAGCTTTGCACTCTACACTTAATTTGTCCTCCATCAAAGTAAGTGGCCATTTATGCCAAGGCAGTAAGCACCTCTTCAACAAAGTGGTTTTGAGGAAAGATTGCATTATTGAGGTAGACACAGAGCATGCCTGGTTACTGTTATCCCTGTTGACCCTAACAGTCCTGCATCCAAAGCTGTTTAATTCATTAGATGGTTCAGGGGGGTTGGCCTAGGCCGTAGAATCTGGGTGGGGGGAGGAGGGTGACAGTCTCACATCCCTCACCACCCTACCTCTCCCCTGCCCCCCCCCAGGATGGCCCTCCCTGCAGCAACTGTCCCACAATGCCTCTCTTTGACTGCTCGGGTGATCACTGCAACTCCCTGGACAGTGGAGTTCAGAGATGGGAACATGCATCCCCCTTCTCCCCCGCACAACCCCTTTAAAGCCCCCCAGCTTTTTGAAATTCCCTTCCCTGAATGCTCCACTTGGTGGGCATATGTAGCAACTCTTCACTGTCTAATGCAACTGCACAGTTGACAGTGCTCTTGCTCCAGCAACACTCCAGCCTCAAGTAAACAAGAGATTTTACTTCTGGGCCTGTGGGGAGAAAACACTATGCAAGAACAGCTCTGAAACAGCCATAGAAACATTGACATCTACATGTTGGTTGCTCAACAGATGGGGGGACTACACCAGCAGTGCCCTGTAAAAGCCAAGTTGCTGCAGCATTCATACGAGAAAGGCCAGCAACAGGCCTCATAACTCTCAATCTATAATGGAATGGGTTGTGTTGTAGAGCTGGAAGAGGGTGTCAATTTCATAGAATCATAGAACACCCGAACTGGAACGGACCTCGAGGTCATTGAGTCCAGTCCCCTGCTCTCATGGCAGAACCAAGCACCATCTCTAGCCCATCCCTGATATCTATCCAACCTGCTCTTAAATATCTCCAGAGATGGAGATTCCACAACCTCCCTACGCAATTTATTCCAGTATTTAATCACCCCGCCAGGAAGTTTTTCCTAATGTCCAACCTAAACAGCCCTTGCTGAAGTTCTTGTCCTAGCCTCACAGGCCAAGGAGAACAATTTGTCTTCCTCTTATCTAACCCTTTTAGATACTTAAAAACCACTATCATGTTCCCTCCTTTCCAAAGTAAACAAGCCCAATTCTTTCAATTGTCCCTCATAGTCTTGTTCTGTAGACCTTTAGTCATTCTTGTTGCTCTTCTCTAGACCTTCTCCACCTCTTTCTTGAAGTGTGGTGCCCAGAAAGACACAATACTCCAGTTGAGGCCTAATCAGCACAGAAAAGACACAAGAAGTGGCTCCTGCTCTAGCTCAACACTCCTGTCAATGTATCCCAGAATATTTGCTTTTTTGCAACAGTATCACAATGTTGGCTCATTTAGCTTGTGGTCCACTATGACCCCTAGATCCCTTTCTGCAGTGTTCCTTCCTAGATAGTTGCTTCCCATTCTGTATGCGTGAAACTGATTGTTCCTTCCTAAGTGGAGTACTTTGCATTTGTGCTTATTAAACTTCATTCTGTTTACCTCAGACCATTTCTCCAGATTATTTTGAATTCTGACCCTATCCTCCAAAGCAGTTGCAACTCCTCCCAGCTTGGTATCATCTGCAAACTTAATAAGCATACTCTCTATGCCAGTATCTAAATTGTTGATGATATTGAACAGAATTGGTCCCAAAACAGACCTCTGCGAAACCCCACTTATGCCCTTCTAGCATTATTGTGAACTGTTAACTACTCTGAGAACAGTTATCCAGCCAGTTATGCCCCCACCTCATTGTAGCGCCCCAAGTTGTTTGCCTAGCTGATAAGACAATCATGCAAGACCACATCAAATGCATTACTAAGGTCTAGGTTTACTACATCCTCCCTTATCCACAACAATTGTTATCCTATCAAGTTATGTAAGTGCTGTTCATCATAACTTGAACATTGTAATGTTCAGGACTGCCAGTATTTATCAGATATGATCTTACCTGGAACCATTTTGTTTTACAGGAAACCTGTTGATTGAGAATAACTAAAGTAGCAGAGGAGTAGCCATGGTAGTAGTCTGAATCTGCATAAATGGGAAGTCCTATGGCACCTTGTAGATGTAGATTAACAGATTTGTTGAAGCATAAGTTTGTGGGCAGAGACCCACTTTGTCATATGTCATGCATCTGACGAAGTGGGGCTTTGCGCATAAAAGTCCGTGGGTACGTCTAGACTACAGGCTTGTCGACAGATACTGTCGACAAAGAGCATCTAGACTACATCTAGTTCTGTCAATGAAGCAAGCTGTTTTGTCAACATGACAGTGTAGACACACAGGACAGTGTAAATGCAATAATGCCTTCTGTCGACAGAACTCTGTCGACAAAAGGCGTTATTCCTCGTAGAATGAGGTTGACATTATGTCAACAGAACTCAGCAGCAATGTAGATGCAAGTATAGTTTTGTTGACAAAAGTCCACTTTTGTTGGCAAAACCCTGTAGTCTAGACACCCTGTCAGTCTACAAAGTGCCACAGGACTTCTCATGGGTTAAATCATCTGCCCACAGCATGATGCAAGTGGGCCAGTTAATACAGCTGCAGCCCAGCTCCACTGAGAGATAATGGCCACCTAGAGTAGTGGATCCAGGTTGCCCAGCCCTGCAGGGTCAGGAGGGCTGCCACTGCTCTGCCACCTCACACATGAGATCTGGCCCCTGTGGCTAGGGCCAGCAAAAACACCACTCTAAACTGGAGGATGCTTAATGGGGCATCATTAGCTATAAGGCTGGAGCAGCTTCCCACCTGTTGTGGGGATTAAAGCTCTGCCCACAGACAGGGGCTACTCCAGCTGAGCTGAAGCAGCCCTTCCTGCAGCGGGGAAGGCTGGAGCTGTCCTCACCCACCTGTGTCCTCTTTAATCAGTTAAGATTATGATTGACTGGTTAACCAATTAACTGGGATTTTATATCCCTACCTGTGACCCAGGTAATACCTTGTGGGCCACATGATTCGTTAGTTGAAAACTACTGATAACACAATGTCAATCCTATACCCCATTCCAATAATTTGATAATGTATTATCTAGTTACACATCAGCCCGGCATCTGTCAACACTTAACAAAAGCTGCCTCGGAATGGAGATCCTAGCTACCCAACAGTAGGGGAGATTCAGGCCTGCGTGGCTGGTGCCCCATATATACAGGGTTTTTCATAATTCATCCCAAGGTCCTGCCCGTAGGCATTTCAGCATTCCACCTGAGCAGAAGAATCTAGCTTTCTTCCAAGCTTAACTTCACATGCTTCAGGTATGTTTTTACTGTATCAAAGCAATCTGAAGACACCTGGACTGACCTTGAGATTAATGGTCAGTGATATGTACATAGTAACACGGCTAGCACCTTACTGTATAATGAACATGTTTATGTCTAGGCATTAGAGCTCATTACACTAGTATTCAGGGACATTCCTCAAATAGCAGCAGAGACTGCAAATTTCCAAAGTTGTAGGGCAGCTCTAGAGCTGAGTCAACTTTTACAAGATCCGTTAAAAAAAAAAAAAAAGTAGGGTTAGTCATTTTTTCCCCCACATCAGATGATTTTAGTAAGAATCTTATACCCATATCCAAAAACCAATTCCTTGTCAATGACTAAGAATGGAATCCATGTGGACAAATATATGGATTGTTACGTGACTCACATATCCCCACTCCCCTAACAGACACTGCGGTCAAGAAGTGATCTCTTCTCACATATACCAGGATCTTTTCTCATGAAGACAGGAAACAGTATTTGTGGACAAGACATTTTAAAGAATTACCGTAAGACAAGTAACTATTCTGACTCGAGGGGAAGTGTACTTACTCGACTTAAACTTGACTGTGCAAGGGAACTGAAATGAAACTGAAGAAAGGGCTGGTTAGGTTCAAAGAATGATATGAGCCTGAAGTGGGGAAACAAGGGATTGGGACAGAATTTTCAAAAAGTCTCATTTGCACCATAGTCCAAAACCCAAGGTTATTTTCCAGAGTTACTTCACATCCCTCAGTCACTGCTGAAGTTTAGAGAAAACAATACACTGTTCATTTCCATGAGTTTAATAAAGCTGCAAAATGTCAGACAGCTGTTCTATTTGAAACACTGACCCAACTGCTTACACTGCCATGGTCACTGAAGTCAAAAAGGTGTGGTGCACAAGTGTTTGATCATTAGGATTCATATCAAAGTACTGGTCAGTAAAACTAGTACAGAGGATGGTTGACACCAAGTCAGCTATTTGACAAGATTTCTCCTAACTTACAGTATACAATCTTTAAATAGCCAGAAAGTTAACCAAAAAAATACAGACACTTGACAACTGTTCTTATCCAGGATGCAGACACTACTATCCTCAGGTTAACACAGTAGAGCACAGACAGTACAAGTTTACTTCTGCTTTGAGAAGAATTCTTTGCTCTTCTGAACATCAGGTTTGATTGTTTCACTTCCAGGTTTCCAGCCAGCTGGGCAAACTGAAAGACAAGTTTTATTAACTGCTTGTAGAAGTTTCTGTAAGACAGGTTTTTACAAGAGAACAGTGTGCGCCAGCATTTCACGAGAATACTACAAATACACAATATGATTACAGCAATAAGCAATTGTCACTTCTATTCACCTTTAATGTTTACTTTACTTTTTTGTACTTCAGTTATCAGTGCCCAAGGAAGCTATGGACAACCTTAATTCTGACATTTCCTAACTTTTGAATGCGTTTATAGCTATTTGTGGACTCAGGAATCCTGGGAGGGGAACATACTCTAATGCAGTTAAAGTTTGACAAGCCTAGGACCCTCATTTTGATTTAAATTTTGGGGGACCCTTTGCCCCACCTTGTCAGAAGTCTTACCCCTACTTGTTCGGTCCCCCCTCCTTCTGTCATGTTCTCCTGCACCTTCACTAGGATGTGCTTCTGCTGAGGATGCAGGCATCTGGGATGGGCTTAGGGATGAGTGGTTTGGGATACAGGAGGGAGTGTGGGGTCTACTTACAATGACCCTTAAAAGCAACTGTCAAGTCACTGCAGCTCTTAGGTGCATGGGCAGCCAGCCAGAGGCTCTACGTGCTGCCCTCACACCGACAGGCACAGCCCCTGGAGCTCCCACTAGTTGCTGTTCCTGGCCAATGGGAGCAGCTGAGCTGCTGCAGGGGCAGCCCATGGAGCCTCCCTGGTCACCCCTGTGCCTACAAGCCACTACAGGGACTGGACAGCTGCTTCCAAGAACCACACAAAAACAGGGCAGTTAGGGAGCCTACCTTAGCTCCAGGGCCCAGGAGACACTGGAAGGACGGGGGAAGATGATCAATGGGGCTCATGGACCCCCAGAGTTCCTTCATGGACCCCAGTTACAGAATTGCTGCTCTAGTGGCTTTACATCTTTGTCCTCATTTTGGCTCTGTTCCTCTGCTTCTCTCCCCTTCCTCAAAGTTCCAGCCCAGGCTGCTTCTTTCTTCATGGCCTGGGTACCACCAGAGGGCTAGTAAGTACATGGGACAGTCTTCCTGCTCAGTTCTAGTGCCTGGCACCACTGGTCCACAGCAGCTAGGAGGAGCATGTGCAGAGGAAGTACTGCTCAGTTTCCGGAGATGCAGACACCTAGCCTGGTCAGCAAAAAAACTGTGCTGCAATGGCACATGCCCAGGACAGGCAGAATTTTTGGAGACTTCAACAATAAGCATCTGGGCATATGGCAACTGATTTCAGAGCCTTCTAATTTAGCAATCCACTCAAATTTGGCTGTTCTAGTGAAGAGGCAACATACCTTAAACCAGGGCGCACTCAACCTGCCAGTGTTTCTGCCCTAAAGCATAAAGGCACTAGTGATTTTAAATGATTGGAGGAATTACTATGGGCAACAGTAGTTTTCCCTAATTGTGTGTTCTGACATATTTAGGAGAATCTTTAAGACAAAGATTCAGCCTGAGGGGGACACCTGGAATGAAAGTTGCAGAATGAGTAGCTAACATTAATACCATGCAATTTAAGCTCACATCTTGTAATGGAAAGTGAGAGGTAAATGATCAACCCCATCCATAATTAATAGCACATGACATTAAGTAGCAATTGTTTGGTTGGAAATAACTCAGTAGTTTTGAGTATCATGTAATTATCTACCAGAATGGCAAGTTATTAGTGGTTCTTCAATGGGTTTATTTCAGTGCAACAGATTCCAACCTCCAACACCACAGAACCGGTGGACTGAATACAAGAGAGCCTTGAGCTGCTAGCCAGTTATTCTTCTGACCTTCCTAATTTGACTTGCCCCATGACTACAGGGAGAGGGGAAGAAGCAGAGGCATGGAGAGCTGCCACGCACTATCTCCCCAAGCCTTCCTATAGGGTGTCCTATCAAACCTGGTGGAAAATGCAGCCACTGCAGGAACTTAAGGGGCCACTCCAGTATCACCCATGTCTTGCATAGTACTTTTCATCAGTATGTCTGTTTCATCCCTGGAGGACAAGTTGTGCAGCCACTGGTTAGCAGTACATTTGTTCAAATATTAAGGGCGTAAGCCACTGAACTAGATCAAGCAATTGCTACCTACTGACTCTGCTTGATATTACTCAGTAAGTGCCCAGTGCTAGAATCAGTCTTATTTCCAAGTGATTGTATACTAGATGAAGCAATGCTTTATAGATTAACTACAATAGGGGTGTAAAAGAATATTGTTGCATTTTTATAGCTAGGAAGAGGACTTTTAGAAAGTAAGATTTGTTTTAGGTGCATCTTGAAGTTACTTCCAACTAAGTAAGTTTTTACATAAAGCTTTATCCAAAAACATGCAAGTGCCCCAAGTTTACCAAAGCCCTGACTAAGTGACATTGCTTTTTCAGTTGATAAGGCTATTTCTCTTCACAAGAGGAAGAGGGTAATTTTATATGCCTCAGGTCAACTGATTCGAGAGCTTACCTTCACCATGTTTATCCGTAAACTGGAAAGCCTGGACTAATCTGAGAGTTTCATCAACTGAGCGGCCAACAGGGAGATCATTGATGGTGATTTGACGCAAGATTCCCTTATCATCAATGATAAACAGGCCTCTGCAAAAAAACAGATAAAGCAGTTTTGAATGCAAGGCAGGACAGAGAATGCACTTTGGAAAAGAAAAAAAAAAAATACACACACACAAAGCACTGCAAGTGTTTTTGTTTTTTTAAAGTGTGACACTAAGTAACAGTTTCTCAAAAAGATTCTGGCCATAATACTATCCACTGCACATAAAATATGGAAACAAGGATTTCTCCCACAATACTACATTGTATGCTCATCTTCAACGCCAGCTAGAGGCAACAGGAGAACAAGTTCTCATCTGGATATCATTTATAACTCCCATTGCAATATGGAACATGTTCAGGAGAGGAGAGCCTTCCATGCCTAAGGATCCATATGGGGGAGCGGAGAGAGAATAGAGCAAGGCAGCGAAGACAAGGAAGTTCCTTTCATAAGCATAAACAGGACACTCATGTCCCACCAAATGAAGCCATAGCCAAGTTTCCTTTCAAAGCTACATTAGTGCAATCAAATACCTGCTGATCAGAGATGAGGCCACTGAAATAAGACTAGAGTTAAAGCTCTGAATGGTTTGCAGGGGTGAAGAACAAGAGGCCCATGGGTGAGATGCGGCCCCTGGCTTTCCTGGATCCAGCCCCCAAGGCTCAAGGCGCCCCCCCCAAGATTGGAGAGCCCGCACTGGCATTCCAGCCCTCTTTCCCCCCCCATCCCACCATGGGTCTGGAGCACACAAAATCTACTAGGCTGGGCCACCCTAGGCTCTGGTGTGCAAGAGGAATGTGGAGAGTGGAGAATGTTAAAGGGTTTTTTTGGGTGCTTCTCACTTGTGTGCAGCCCCCCCCCCCCCCCCACTGATTTTTCTGCAGGTCAGTTCTCTCCCCCCACTAAAAAGTTCCCTACCCGTTGCTTAAGGCCACAAAGAATTTGGTGGTCTTCTAGCCTTACCATATATTTTGAATATCAATTTTCTAAATGTGTTAGATCTTCAGTTCCTTAGCCTAAAATGCAGTCATGAGGCATGTGTACAGGAAGTTCACACACCTGCCTAACTAGCTATTACTCTAATTAGGTTAGTTTTTATATTTATCTATCCTGGCAAGTCTTGTGCACTTTGGGGATTAGAGAGTGCATCACTATGGAAACATTCAGTGAAGAGTGGCAGCTAGCCAGTATACTGCCCTGTAGTGACATTAGGAAAGTAACTTTTAGCTAAGGAAAGAAACCAAGGCAAGTCCCCACATTTGAGAAAGGGGGCCTTTGGCATCCAAACCCATCAGGCATGTCTGAGAAAGCAAGCATATTGAAATTGTTAATTTGTGTGCAGGGCAGCAAAAAAGCTCAACGAACAACTTTTAGCTTGCATAGACTTGGGAGATCTTGCAAGTTAAAAAAAAAAACCAAACAAAACAAAACAAAAAAAAAAAAACCACACAAATTCCAGAAGTTTCTCTTCTGTTTGAAGTAATCTGTGGATCACAAAATTCATGACGACACTCTGCCAGGAGCCTTACCTGTACGCAATACCTTCATCTTCTTTTAATACTCCATACTCTTTAGCAATGGTGCGTTTTGTATCAGAAACCAGTGGAATGTTCATGTTACCCAATCCACCCTGTTTTTTAAGGGTATTGACCCTGAAGAGGAAGAGGAAATCTTCAGAGAGGAGAGAACATAGCAATTCGGGGTGGGGGGTGGAGAATTACACAAGTGCAGTAAACACTTTTGCGATGGAAAAGGCTTTTTTGCAGATTATCACAATTAACTACATAGTTAATGACTTGGGGTAAGAAGGTAACTGCAGTAGATTAAATTGGCTTCTGACCAAAAAATATTGCTTTATTTACTGGGATTAATCTCAACAGAACACTTCTGTTACTAACATTCTGCTAGCCAGCATTGCTGTAGATATGAATATAGCAGAAGATAGTAACCTTAAAAACAAATGATTCATGTAGAAGAAAACCTAGCATAAAAGTCTCAAGCATGAAAGATGGAAGACACCCAATATGTCATTTAGTTTCAACTCAAAACCAGTATAGCAATTCATTTAAAATTATAACCTCAGATTCTTACCAGGCAAGGTGACAGAAGTGAGAGTCAACAGAAACTCCAATTACTTGACAGTTAAGTTTCTTAAACTCATCAGCCCTGTCACTGAAGGCAATAATTTCAGTTGGACAAACGAAGGTGAAGTCAAGGGGATAGAAAAAGAACACAACATATTTTCCTAGAAAAAAAAAAACCCAAGTTAGTCCTTTGGGTACATTAGACTTCCTTAGGTAGTTACAGTAGTCTCAAAAGTACAAACATGCACAATGACAGAGACCCTGTGTGTTACAGTTACTTAGGACCAGACTGTTTCTCCTTTAGACCAAGAGGTCATTTGCTTTAGGTATACCATTAACCTCCATCTAGAAGCTGTATATATTTGCTGGTTATGAAATGTTCAGTTCCATAGTAGATTGTACTATATTATTTCTTATTATGCATTTAAGAAATGTGTGTCTGAGAGTCTGTTTAAGAACTCCTAAATGGTAAGAGCTAGGACTACAAAATTTGTATGCAGCTTCTGGTTATAAAAAATTTAAGAGCAAGATCAGGGCTTGATTGCGCCAGGACAATGAGATGTGTGTGTAATTAGATCTTTTCCATTTTATGAGAAAAAGGGGTCTGGCAGGAGGGAGTTATACTGCAGAATGACCATGGAGGAAGGAGGTAGGGGGCCAGCAAGGGATCAGGACAGCTATAACCCCACTGGAGTACAAGGGGGCAAGAGTGGAAAATGGGAAAGCTATCAACTATATTTCAGAGTGTGTGTGTGTGTGTCTCCCAGCCGGGGCACAGGCATGCTTCCCTAAGCTGTGCCCACTGGAGCTGCAGTGGTCCTGGAAAGGTACTTCCCACCTGGCTCCATGCTGCCATGGAGCGAGGGCTGAGGTTGTCCTCTCCTCTGTGGGGCAATCTACATACTGAATGAACCCTGCCCCAAAATAAATGATTTAAATGAAGAAAAACAAAAAACTTATTTCCATTGAGGACCAAGCAATGCCGGGTAACTCTTCTGGTAATTAATATCCTTAATATATTGTTAGATATACCATGAAGGATTTGGATGTTATTCTAAAAATGTAACCTTAAAGTTCGGGATCCACAGCATTTGCTACAACCAAGAAAAAAGGCTAATATTGCCAGATTCCTCACAGCTTTGTAAATGAAGACTGACATTTACTAGCAATAACCCTACTATGCCAGCTCTGGATTTAACCAAATTATTGCACATTTATGTTATAAGTGGGTAATTTAAAGGATGACCACCAACTAGGGAGGTAAAATCCTGTTTAATTAGTTAGCCATTATGTTTAACCAGTTAACTGCTTAAATGGGGCCAGACTGGAGTGGCCCTCAGCCTGTGGCATGGCAAGTTGCTCTGGCCAGGCCAGGCCCACCAGTTAACAATTGACATCCCTACCATCAACTTTTACTTAGACCAGCATTTCTCAAAGTGGTCCACAAAACTACTTAGCAGGTTTCTCAAACTGGCCACTCTGGTGCGTTTATTTACAGGCGCCATGGTGCCGCACAGCTCCCATTGGCTCCAGTTTGCTGTCTGCAGCCAAGGGGAGCAGTGAGGCTCCATGGCCACGGTGCCAGTCACACACACCAGAGTGGCCAGTTAGCAGGTTTCTCAAAGTGGTTTCGTGGACCACTTTGAGAAACACTGGCTTAGAGCCAATAATTTGACCATAGAGCATTGTCCATTTGGGTACTCCACCAGGATGAGAAGAGTAGCTGAAGTCAACAGGAGAGCAGCTCCTGCTGACCTTACCATATGGAAAACACTGCAGGAAGTATGTTGACTTCAGCTATACTATTCACATAGTGTTGACTGACCAGGGGAGTGAGATGAAGTCATAGAATCCTAGAACTGGAAGGGACCTCAAGAGGCCATCAAGTCCAGTCCCCTGCCCTCATGGCAGGACCAGGCACTAGATCCCTGATAGAAGTTTATCCAACCTGCTCTTAAGTTTCTCCAAGGATGGCAATTCCACAACCTCCCTAGGCAATTTATTCCAGTGGTTAGACACCCTGACAGGAAGTGTTTCCTAATGTCCAACCTAAACCTCCCTTGCTGCAATTTTAGCCCATTGCTTCTTATCCTATTATCAGAGGCCAAGGAGAACAATTTCTCCCTCCTCCTTGTAACACCCTTCTAGATACTAGAAAACCACTATCATGTCCCCTCTTGGTCTTCTTTTCTAAACCGAAGAAGCCTCAATTCCTTCAGCCTTGCCTCATAGCGCCTGTTTTCTAGACCTTGAATAATTTGTTGCTCTTTTCTGGACCTTCGTCAATTTCTCCACACCTTTCTTGAAATGTGGTACCCAGAACTGGACACAATACTCCAATTGAGGACTAATCAGTGCAGAGTAGAGCAGAAGAATGAATTCTGGGTCTTGCTCACAACATTCCTGTTAATGCATCTGAGAATCATGTTTGCTTCCGCCCCCACCCCCAAACAGTATCACTGTTGACTCATGTTTAACTTGCCATCCGCTATGATCCCTAAATCCCTTCAGCAGTACTCCTTCCTAGACAATCACTTCCCGTTCTGTAGGTGTGAAACCGATTGTTCCTTCCTAAGTGGAGTACTTTGCATTTGTCTTTAACTTCATCCTATTTACCTCAGACCATTTCTCTAGTTTGTCCAGATCATTTGAATTTACTCTATCCTCCAAAGCACTTGCAGCCCCTCCCAGCTTGGTATTATCTGCAAACTTAATAATTGTTCTCTATGCCATCATCTAAATCATTGATGAAGATATTGAACAGAACTGGCCCCAAAACAGACCCCTGCGGAACCCCACTTGTTATGCCTTTGAAGCATGAGTGTGAACCGTTAATAACTACTCTGAGAATGGTTATCCAGCCAGTTATGCACCCACCTTATATTAGCTCCAACTAGGTTTATTTTCCTAGTTTATTGATAAAGTCATGAGACACAGTGTCAAATGCCTTACTAAAATCTTGGTATATCACATCCACCACTTCTTCCTTATCCACAAGACTTGTTATCCTATCAAAAGCTTCAGAGGGGTAGCCAAGTTAAGTTTTTCCTGTTACAGACTAACACAACAAATAGTTTAAGGTGCTTTCATGGGCACAGTCCACTTGTTCAGATGACAGGAGTATTAGAAGTCCAGATCCAAAACTAAATAAGGGAAGGGAAGGGGAGGAAAAAGAGTGCGAAGATAGCCTCTTGTAACTATCTATTCACTCTTTCCTCCCCTACCCTTATTTAGTCTTGGATCTGGACTTCAGATGACAGGAGTATTAGAAATGGGCTGTGCCCACGAAAACTCAAATACCATCTACATGTTTTGTTAGTCTTCAAGGTGCTACTAGACTATTTATGGTTTTAAGTTTATCCAATCAAAGAAAGCTATCAGATTGATTTGACATGATTTGTTCTGTATAAATTCATGCTGGCTGTTATCTATCAGCTTGTCATCTTCCAGATGGATTCCTTAACTACTTGCTCCATTATCTTCCCTGGCAAAGAAGTTAACTGACTAGTCTATAGTTTCCTGGTTGGTTGTATTTCCCTTTTTATAGATGGGCACTATATTTGTCCTTTTCTAGTCTTCTGGAATCTCTCCCAGTTTCCATGATTTTTCAAAGATGATCGCTAAAGGCTCAGATACTTCCTCTCTCAGCACCGTCAGTATTCTAGGATGCATTTTATCAGGCCCTGGTGACTTGCAAGACATCTAACTTGTCTAAATAATTTGTAACTTTTTTTATTTTAACTTCTAATCCTACCCCAATTCCACTAGCATTCACTATGTTAGGCATCCCGTCACCATCAATGTTTTGGTTTTCACCAAGAAGAAAGAAGTCATTAAGCATCTCTGCCATTTCCAAGTTTCCTGTTATTATTTCTCCCTCTTCACTGAGCAATGGGCCTACTCTGTCCTTGGTCTTCCTCTTGCTTCTAATATATTTATAGAAAATCTTGTATCCCTTTATTTCTCTAGATCTCCTGGTTGATCTAAGGTGGTCTCCTGCCATACAAAAAGCGTGTAGTGCACTGTAGACTAAGTATTAGGACTTACCTGAATAGTCAGAGAGGCTGATGTCTTTGAACTGCCCATCTGGCATCACAGCTGTGGCTTTGAAGTTAGGGGCTGGTTTCCCAATATATGCATTTCCTGCAGACATCTTGAGATGGGCTAGAATATTAGAGACATGTTAGACAATGTAGCTTCCTAGACATTGTCAACTCAAGGAGCAACTGGCACTATTGCCATAAAAATTCCCACTAGAGTTTGACTCAAAACTTCAGTCATTCATATTGACCGTGATAGAGATGCAGCCGTGTTAGTCTGGTGTAGCTGAAACAAAGAACAGGACTATGTAGCACTTTTTAAAGACTAACAAGATGGTTTATTAGGTGATATTGCAGCCTAATAAACCATCTTGTTAGTCTTTAAAGTACTACATAGTCCTGGTTTTTGTTTCATATTCACCACAGTGTGTTCAGCAAGCAAGTTTAGTCTGCCAAATCCTCTGGTGCCTAGGTATCACAGCTACACTAAACCATATATTTAAACCATGAGCTCAGTATTGGCTACAGACATTTCAAGCAGTGACTGTTGCTATCAGTTTTTTAAGCTTACCTCACAGACATACACAGTGGCTGCGTCGACTGGCATCATTTTGCACAAAAGCGGCCACTTTTGCGCAAAATCTTGCCGCCTGTCTACACTGGCCGCTTGTATTTGCGCAAGAACACTGACTTTGTAATGTACAAAAATCAGTGGTTCTTGCGAAATACTCCGACGCTCCTGCTCAGGGATAAGCCCTCTTGCGCAAGAGGGCCAGTCTAGACAGTCACGTTTCTTTCTTGCACAAGAAAGCCCGATGGCTAAAATGGCCATCGGAGCTTTCTTGTGCAAGAGAGCGTCTACACTGGGCACGGATGCTTTTATGCAAATCTTTTGCGCAAAGGCACATGCCAGTATAGACGCTCTCTTGCGCGCAAATACTTTTAACGGAAAAACTTTTCAGTTAAAAGTATTTGTGCAAAATCTTGCTAATCTAGATGCAGCCAGTCTGTTTAGGAAAGGTGTCAAATGCAATCCACACATCTAGACCAAACTACTCAAGATACCAAGAAACTGCGTTCATACGACCTTAGATTCCATGGACTAGATAGATATGTTCCTTCTTTCACCTTTCTGCCCCAAGTAATTTAAATGTTTATCATGCACACAAAATTAGCATATAAACAGAGTCCACCCAGAATCCCACTGCAAAATTCAAGGTTTGAAAGGAAACTGGCCTTCTGCCATTATATTATTATGCATCATGACTCAGAGACGGAGTTAACAGAACCAACCCACACAAGGAAGCTACTGGCTGTTCCATCTTCAGATACATGCAGTTTAAGACCTTGAGCATTCAACCATGCTATTGGTTTGATAACAGATATTCTTCCTACGCATACTAGCAAATGCTTATGTCCTTCCTTGAATTACACCATACCAATCTTTGATACTGTACGTTTAAAAGCATCAATTTTATTTGTTAATGAAAAGGGGGGGCAAGAGAAAAGGAAACAGGAAAATTTTAGGAACATTTACAACACCATGCATGTCCATTTTACTCTAATAGCTTAGATCTGAATTAACAGTTTGTACCTGTTTTTACAAAGTCAGTTATTTTATTGTAGTGCTGAATTAGCAAATTTGAGATTGAGTGCGCTTTCTCAACACTACAGTATATGCTTCTTAGAGGCTATTTAAGATTGAACAAAAGAAACATTGTTGCCCTTGCACAATCTAAGGGAGGTGGCTGTGTTGCAGAATTTTTACTCAAATGGAGTTTAATTTCAGAAGTTAGAAACCAGATACACAGGCACAAAGCTCTTAAAATCATCAAAAAATGTAAGGGTACACATTTAAAGCTCTATGCACAAAAATCAAGCTGCTTCAATTAGGTAGAATATAATTAAGAAATTGGAAAGGGTTTGTACAAGGTTTGTTAGACAACATAGTTGTGGAGAATTAACAAGTGAAAAGACTTTTGATTCTCCCTACAGCAGTTTCTACTTTGAAGTCTCTGCCATGGTCTGGTATCACTACACATGACAACTAACCACAGAAAACAGTATTTCCTGAATATAGTGTGGTGAAAAACACCCAGGGCTCAATACTGTGCTATGTCCTTTCAGTTTATACACCGGATGCAGAGTTTTGCTCTGAGAAGCCTATCGTGATTTAAAAATGACAAATACAGTTGTTAGTTATTCTTCACATCCCCCTGTATTTTCAAAAGCCAGATGAAACAATTGGGTCCTGCAGTGTCCCACGAAAACAAGTTCAAACCAGGGGTGAGAGCATTCCAGAAAACATCCTGCCAGCCCTTCTACTATAATTGGGGGGTGGAGAGAAGGAAAGTAGCACTGATACTAGTCACAACTGTGGCATTACCCTTTTATAATTCGCTGAAAACCGATTGCTTCTGTTCTCCCATGCAGACTAAGAGGACACAGTTATGCAGTTCTGAGGCCATTGAACTAGCTTTGCTTAACATGGCTGTCTGAACCTTGCTCCAGGGCCTGCTCTCCCACACTGAAGAACTCAGCCCAAGGAGAACTAACATGGCATTAGTCCTACCTCAACATAGGGTTAATTCCCACCACTCTCACCAGCTTAGAGAGAAACCCTATCCAAACCAGATTTCCCAGAACCCAACAGGTCCAAACCAGATTTCTTTGCTAAACTTCTGGCATTAAAAGATTAATACGCTGCTAGGATATTGGTATATGCAGCCAAGGGAACTCAGTTTCACATCAGGGGCTAGTAGCATGCCATTTCAGGGCTACCAAGAGTCTTTGTTTCCCCTTCTCTTGTAGGAACAAATCAGCAACCTGTATCACAATCTTTGTATGAATTCCCACAGCTGGCACCCTTAACGCTCCGGCACTTCGCAGTGAGAAAAAGTAGCATATTAGGAGCACCATTTGTTTCGGGGACCCATTCAGAAGCAGCTTCCCAGCCGGAGGCTTTGCTAGCAACGTATTTTCAGCACCTTAGAGACGAACCAAAAATGTAGCTGGTATCATGAGTTACATTTTTTGTTAGTCTCTAAGATGCTGCAGGACTAGTTTTTTTTTTTTGTTTTTGTTTTTTTTTTTAAGTTTTAGTTACAGACTAACAGCTACCCCTCTGAAACTTTTGAGCATATTTGCAGATTGTTCTAGGTAGAGTCTCTTCATTCCCCTCTCCCCCCCAAAGGCAAGAGATGTTCCTGGCTGAAAAATTAGTTCACCATACTCGTCTCTTCAGCTATCAAAAGGTGCGACACAGAACAATTACGCTATCTCTAAGCAGTTAGGCACCAGGCAGGCAATTCAAGCCTACCACAGAACATAAAGAGCTCTGTTCGCCTCCAAGTTACAGAGTCCCATTGAAAAAAATAGACAGTAAGAAAGCTTTTACACGCGCACCCAGCTACAAGCAGCATTAGGCAGGACCATACAGCTCGAATCTGTACATTTTGAAGAAATCCTCTCCTTTGGAGGGAGGGGAGACAAGGTTAAGCTTAAAAAGAAACAACCCAACCCAACCCCTCAAATCTGTCCTGTAGATAAAACACATTATGCCATAAATGTTGCTACGAGCAGATGTATCCATCTGACACTTACAGGAACGGTAGGAGCCTCAAACGCCACTTAACGCGCCCACAAAACGATCAAGCGCAGATTAAGTCAATTACACCAGCCGCAAGGCACCGCGCTGTACCTGGCTTTATACTCTCCCGGATCTCGCGAGGAAACAGGCTGGGCAGGGAAAAGAGAAAGGAAACTCACTAGCTCCTCCCTTCCCGATGCTATGGCTTCAGTGTCAGCGTGACTTTGCAGATTTGCACAGCTCCCGGAGTGTTTCGCCAGGAGAAGACGTTCCTGAGATTAGCTAGAAATTGGGGGTCCAGGCTGTTGCAAATTGTGAACGACTTGGAATGGGGATTGCAGTCTGAAAACGGTGTGTGCTTTAGAAACGTGCAATGTGATCGTCAAAAAAAAAAAAAAAAAGATCCGTATATAGGACAGCGATTTTAAATGGTTCATGGACATTTTCACAGGCTAACTTGGGTACCTCGCTGAAGCTGTTTACATTTAATTCATGGGGTACGTCGACACAGCGGTGTTATTTCGGAATAACTGTCGTTAAATAACACAGGCCACGGCTACACGACAAGCCGTTATTTCAACATCACGTTGAAACCGTGTCGAGCTGGAGGACTTCTTACTCCGCCTCCCGTAACTCTCATTTTACGAGGAGTAAGGGGCGTTGGAGGAAGAGTGTTCTTTCTTGAACTTCCTGCTGTGTAGGCAGCGCCAAAAGCCTAAATAAGCTATTTCGACTTAAACTACGCAATTGCCATAGCTGAAGTTGCGTAGCTTATTTCGGCTTTAGCCCAGCTGTGTAGACGTTCCCATGGTGATGGAGTCTTCGCCATTTGTGACATGAGTGCATGGGTGTCATTTAGGGGGGGCTGATTTCCTAACACAGCAGAACACTCCCGCCTCCCCTCCAACCAGCAATGGGAGAAATGCAGGCAGCTTTGTGTACTCCTCTCCTCTCATTCACTCACCAGAGTGAAAGGAACGCAGGCTCCCCAAGCACAACAAAAGGGCCCCTGCCCATGCGTACTGAAGTTTGGCTGCTGGCTGAAATCCGGAGCAGCTGGGTTAAGTCATTCTTAGAACAATAGCACCCCAGAACTGGAAGGGACCTCAAGAGGCTATCAAGTCCAGTCCCCTGCCCTCACAGCAGGACCAAGCAAGAACAGAACTGCAGCAGCAAATGCAGAACACAAAGGTGAGCAGTCATGGTGCTTGGTTGCTACCAGTGGCTTACTCTTCTCCCCTCACCAGCCAGCCACAAGCTACCTATGGTGTTGTTCCTCTTCAGGCTCAGCCTCACTGATTGAAAAGATAGTTCAGTCTTCTCCCCCCCTTCTTTTCTCTACCAATAGGAATGCAGAGGTGTATCTGGCAGATCCAATAGCAGGGCTGGGTGCTCCTGTGGCACTTTTTTCAAATTAATTGAGCAGGCTCAGAGAGTGGTGAGTGGGGAAGGAAGCTCAGATGATTGCTGCAGATCTGCCCTCATCCTCATAGGTTGCAATGTTACAAAGGTGGGGAGGAGGAAGCCCCTTGTGGCACCAGTAGACAGGCAGGGGGGGAGTTGCTGCCCCTTGCACAATTAGGTTAGCCCAGCTTTGGATGTTTGCACTTCACTGCAAGAGCAGCAGAGCTAAAGAATGGTCACCTGGGGACTTTCCCTGCTAGAAACATTGCTTAAACTACACTTAAACTTTCCCCCTTTTTCCCAAGTCTCCAATTTTGAGGGGAGTGGCAATACCTGGAGGTAGCCATCCGTTCTTCCATTTAGTTCCACTTGTCTGTGAGATATTTCCTTTTGACTACAAAGGGCTTTGGGTCAGGTTACCAGGGCCCATACAGATGGTAACACACAATTATTGATTCCTCAGCAGGTTTGCAACTGCACTTTTTAATTCTAGGACTTTTTTTCCAGAACACCTTTTAAGGAGTTTCAAAAACATCGAGTAGTTCCGTGATACTTTTAGGCTATGTCTACACTCGAGGCTTCTTGCGCAAGTACAGCCGTTCTTGCGCAAGAAGCCGCAGAGCGTCCACACTGCCCGCCTGCTCTTGCGCAAGGAAATTTACAGTACGGCGTGGTAAGAGAGGGCTTCTTGCGCAAGAGCTATGCTCTTTTTTAACAGGTGTAAGCCCTCTTGTGCAAGAGCTCTTGCGCAAGAGGGCAGTGTGGACGCTCGGCAGGATTACTTGCGCAAGAAAGCTCTATGGCTAAAATGGCCATCAGAGCTTTCTTGCGCAAGAGAGCGTCTACACTGCCATGGGCGCTCTTGCGCAAAAGCACAGCTCGCACATTGCAGTGTGGACGTTTTCTTGCACAAGACTTCTTGCACAAGAACCGTTGCACAAGATGTTCTTGCGCAAGAAGCCGCGAGTGTAGACATAGCCCTCGAGATTATCGAGAGAGAGAGAGAGAGAATCATGAACTTTTGTGGTCAAAGCCCATTTTTTCAGATGAGATGAAACTCATAATACAATCTATCTATCTATCTCACTATATATATTTGTTAGTTTCTAAGGTGCCACAGGACAACTCATTGTTTAAAGTTACAGACTAAAACGGCTACCCCTCTGAGACTTTTAAGGAGCTGTTGGTCTTTTACGTGTGCAGAGACAAATAAATGCTGCCTTAAGCAGCCAGCTATTTTATATCTATATTTCTGTGCTGTGTGTCCTCCTTCTCTTCCAACTGTAAGTAACCTTACCTCCTGTTTACTTTTTTATATTTCTGAAGGTGGCAGAGTCTCCCAAACTTGAGTACCTTTCAGTGACTTTCATAGAGGTGATGTTCACTCTCTCAAATCCTTAGAGCAAGCAGCACATCAGGAACCTCCTTCCAATCCTTTGTATTTATTCATAATTATTCATATAAACCATTCAGTGCACATAAATAAACCCAAGCCAAGATGTCTGACAAAATTTATTTGCTAGAGATGTATGCTGCTAACATCCATTATTTAAGTAAACTCTAGACAGTCGTCCTTTTTTAAAGGTATAGACTAGGATGTAAGAATGTAGCTGTGTAAACAGGTAACTGATAAGCATCCGCTCCTTTACTCTGTTTGGAAGAGACAGAATGCACCATGAAGAAGTGTGATCCTGCTGATGCCTGATCATTTCTGGGTTTGAACCAACTGAATACAGCAAAGATGAAAGAGATTTCAGCACAATGGCATTTTGGTGAACTAACAAGTGGAGCAAGGCAGAGCCGGCCCAAGGTATGGGCCAGCCGGGCTACCACCCGGGGGCACCCCATTGTAGGGGGTGCCGCGCGGGGCTGCCGGGCCGGGCGGGGATGGCACCGCGCATGCTTCGCGTGTCCAGGGTGGTGCCACGGATGCACCGGGCACCCGGGGGCGGGGCCGCGTATGCGTCGCACTCCCAGGGGCGGGGCTGCGCTTCCGGGGCCCGGGGGCGCACAAATGGCTTGGGCTGGCCCTGGAGCAAGGGCAAGAGGAAGGCCAAAGTTAAGATTCAAGGATATATGTAAAAACACTATGAAAAGGTTTAACATCAGTCCAAGCTCTTAGGAATCTACGTCATCAGATCGCAACACCTGGCAACAATTATTACAACAGAGCACGTCATTTTTCGATAGGACTTGTGCAAGTCATGCAAAAGAACTCCACCTCAGAAGGAAAAATTCTCACACTCATGAAAACGGAAGTAGACTGGCATGTAGCTATTGTAATTGACTGTGCAAATCCAATATTGGACAAATAAGCCATGAAAGAAGTTGAGATCCAGGCACAACTCATAGATTGTCACTGCCGCTGCTTACCACCATCTCTTGAGATGAATGGGCCATATATAATACTTATCCCAAAATCCCTGTTGCAGTTATAAATCAGTGTTTCCATTATAACTCCACCTTATTTCCCAGATCCTCAGCTTTATGAGTTGGTTATAAAAATGGAGTGTGTGCAAGGTCACAGCTGAATGTGATTCTCCTCAGTCATGGCCATTTTTAATTATACAAGTGCAAGGAGCACAGGAATATTACACACTCATGTGGACAGCTCCTGCTCTCACTGCAATCAGTTAAAAGTTTTGCCATTGACTGGAGTAAGAGCAAGACCATACCTACACAGCATTAATCTATATACTCGTACCAGGTTAACCTTGATGTGAACCTGCTTAAATAAGGAAACAGATTTGAGGATGAGTAAGTTTCAGTAAAATCTGTCTTTGTTTTCCCAGTAATCATCCTCCTTTTACTGCCTCTTATTGGAAACATTATATCAGGAAAAGGAATGAAAAACCTGACATTCGGTTTTCTGTGGAATGGTAATATTCAAAACTCTGGATTTAAATAGTGTAAGACTTTTGGTGGGGGGAAATATCTCCCAAAAGTGAGAGAGAAGTTGTTGGGAGAGAAAAAAATAACAAAAAACAAAACAAAAATCAACAGACTTCTGGAAAATACATGCTCAAACAATGTGTTCCTTACGGAGGTCTATGGTTTGTCTTCTTGTGTTGTTGTTGTTGTTGTTGTTTTTAAACCCTTCCTTTTACATAGATGGGAGCAGTTTGTTATCCTGTTGAAGTCATTTTTAACCTTTTCTATGAATCTGAAAATCCAAACAGTTGGAAAGAATCGCTATGAAGTCAGAAACAAAGAAACAACAAAAGCCAAGAGGCTCTGCATTTAAATGATTAACATAATAAACTGACACTAAAATGATCCAAAGTGCATCTAACAGTCAGCCATACCATTTCTCCTTTGATGTGTGTATTCTCCTTTTAACCCTACTGTGACTGAATAGTGATTTCCCAGGTTGTTTGTCATAGAGGGCCTGTTGCTCAGGTTTATAACTATGTAGGCCAATCAATTGCTTAGCCATGAATTTGGAGGATGGGACCAAGAGCTGTGTCACAAATTGTGACAGTCTGAGTGAGGGACATTTTGGAGGAAGAGGAAACACTGACAATTTTTCCATCATCAGAGGAAGAAATGTTAAAAAGCAAAGCCCTTCTTCCCAAGAGAAAATAGCTTTAAATGCAAAATCTCCCACGACAAAATTCTACATGCAAAACTCTCAGTGGCATGATGTAAAGTTGGTTTTAACTCTAGTATTTGAATCCTTTTAAAAGAGAACTAATCCTGGCAGGGTTTTGCCTGATAGGGCCTCCCCCTTTGTCAATTTCGGTGCTACCCTCTCGGATCCCCAGCAAGCTTCCAAAGGCTGCTGTAGAAGTTGTTGTGTTGCACTAAGGACTTTGCAAAATAAGGAAACACGTTAATAAATGTGCATGCTTCAGCCCCGAGTGGAAGGAAAATCTGCTGTCTCTGACTGATTAAAGAAAACCCGGAAACGGAAATATAAGGCTGAGAGCAGGGGAGAATTATTGCATTTTGAACTCCCTGCGGAAACAGAGAAGGTAGAGTAACGTGTGTGGGGTGAGTTTCCTGATCTGATTTCCTCAAGCTGATTTAATTCCCGTTTCTATTTAACCCGATTTACACGAGGCTGGTCTGGATATCCCCGCGGTGCGGTGGGACGATTTGCAAAAGTTGTGTCTGACACGGACTGAATTGCAAAGGGACGCTGATAAATTTATGTAATTTACATCTCTGGCAATTGCTTTAGACTCCTCTTCATGGCGTTTATTTTACTTTCACATAATCTTTGACTCTTTCCCTTGAACTTCAGTTTTCCTTCTCCTGGCCCTACATACATGTACAGAGAAATAAACCCTGCTTATTATTCCCAGGAGTAACCGTAATTGCTTAATTATATATTAACTTATTGACACTGTTTCATTTTTTCTCTTCATTGCTACAAAAACTGTTCTTTATTTTTAATTGTAAAAATAACTGTAGGCAGCTGAACTTTTTATGTTCTTCCTTACAAATAGCGATACCTTTAAAGCAAATCATGTGAAAGGAGACATCTGGACAGAAAAATGCTAGACTTTGACTTACGCTCCTCCCCTCCTACTGACTAATTGTATCCTGTATTATGTGGAGTGGGATAATTTTGTACTTGTGTTCTAGCAACAGTTACTGATTCTATATGCAAACCTTGCCTGTTGGGTTAAAGTTCTGCGTTCAGGGTGAATTGTATTTATTAAAATGCAGCTCAGCTAGTGTGTTACTTATGCTACTGGTCAACACAGTTAAAAGAATACACAACTATAATTATAGCTTTGGTGTAAATAGACCTGTCTTTTATATGTAGGTAGGTGATTTGAAAAACAAGTTCTGCCATTCAGTCCCCATTCACTCTGAGCTGTAACTGTACAAAGGCAAGGGTCTGAATAGCAGGACATAGCAAAATATGCCTTCTTTCATCAGTGTCTCAATGCAGGGACATTAACGGGAAGAACTATTGTGGAACAAGCTATTCCCAAATAGCCACTATGGAATAGCTTGTTCCAGAATAGATATTTCATGTAATTTTCTCATGTAAATGAGTCTTGAGCTAATGCTACCTACTCTTGGTGGATCTTTACAAGTGCATTTACCCACACTAGGTAATCTAATTGTTGTTATAGCTGTGTCTGTCCTGGGATATTAGTACCTCATTCACTGTCTTGTGCTGTCTTTTTATTGGACCAACCTCTTTTGGTGACAAAACTTGTCTCTCTAATGTGGGTAGAATTTAATTTGCTCCCACAGTGGTGCTTCCCAAACAAAATAACTTCCTCAGCTTTTGCTGGGATCAGCTAACAGGCTTTGAAATGCATCCTGAAACATGATTTCCTTTAACAGTTCAACCATAAGAACACCATTAGCACATGTTGCAAGACCTTCCTCTTTGATAAACATTTTCCACCATCAGCAGAATGCTCATTATGTGCCTCCTTCGCCTATAACCAAAAGTAGCAGAAAGACTGCACCCAGTCCACTAGGAATTTTGCTATGCCAAACTTATACTCTCAGGAGCGCTCGAATACTCTGGCATCAAGCTTGATGGGTAATCCTAAAATCTCTTCTAAATCAAAATTACATCTGTTGCTGGAAAAAGAGGAAAAATAATGCAAGAAGACTACTATTCCTATAAGCAGCAGTGGTAAATTAGGCCTCTGGTCCTGTCTACACTGACACTAATAGGTCCTGGATTTAAAGTACAGATGCAACGTGTTTTTTACCTGCTCACCAAACTCTTATTTCTAATAGAATCCATGTTGCCATTCAGCTGTTGGTGGGGTGAAACATTCTTTTTTGATTGTTAAGGAACTGTGTCCAAAGGGGAGAAAAGTGATAGAGATGCAGCTGTATTAGTCTGGTCTAGCTAAAACAAAAGACAGAACTATGTAGCACTTTAAAGACTAACAAGATGGTTTAAAAGTGCTACATAGTTCTGTCTTTTGTTTTAGCAAAGGGGAGATAGGAAGGCATGATGTGGGTCTCCTTGTGTCTGTTCTAGTCCTCAAACTCTTGCCCACATCAAATAATTTGGACAAAATCAGATACCCCTCCCCAAATTCAAGCTGTTACAGGAGCAGGACTACAAGCTGCTCAGGTGTGTAACTTCATTTCTGAAGAGGTGAAATGCCATAGTTTTGACTGCTGCAGAATTTGGCCATAAGCCCTGCAGAAGCACTTTGTAGTTAAGCCTGAAAAATGGCTCTCTAGTTTTGTTCTCTCTCTACTATTCTTCTTACTAATTTCTGGGATATTATGGAATCTCTTTTCACCTGAGCTTGTGTATTCAGTAGAGGTAGTGCCAGGTTGCTGCGTTGCGTATTCTGACACCCTAGAACGCAGTTCTCAAACTGTGGGTTGGGTCCCAGTGCAGATTCATGGGGACGCTACTGTTTATTTACCTGTCCCCATTCTGAAAGCTGACCATTTTATTCCTACTCTATTTCTTGTCTTTTAACCAGTTACTGATTCATGAATCCTCGATGACTCTTATCCAATAACTGCTTATTTTGCCTTTGGTGAGGGGCATTGTCAAAGACTTTTTGAAAGTCCAAATACACTGTATTCAGTGGATCAGCCTTGTCCACATGTTTGTTGATCCCATCAAAGAATTCTAATGGATTGGTGAAGCATGATTTCCTTTGATAAAAGCCATGTTAATTCTTTCCCCACAAATCATGTTAATCGATGTGTCTGATAATTCTGTTCTTCACTGTAGTTTCAACCAGCTTGCCTGGCTGGTTAGGTTTATTGGGCTGTGATTGCCAGGATCACCTTTGGAGTCTTTTTAAACAATTGGTGTTACCTTCACTATCCCCAAGTTATCTGGTACAGAAGCTGATTTAAATGATAGGTTACAAGCCACAGTGAGTAGTTCACCCAGTTCTGAAGGAACTCAAATATGAAACTGCAGAACACCATCTGGTCTTGATGACTTATTACTGTTTAATGTAGTGCATGTGCCCCACATAGAAAATAGGAGGGAGGGAGACATACAGCCATGCAACATGAGAGCAGAATTGGGACTTTGTGTTTTTGTTTATGGTGTAGGAAACAAGCTGTTGCAACTTCCTAGTTATAATGGAAAAATTAACTTTTGCTTTAGGTAAAAATGTCTTCAACATGTGACTTTGTTGTGCTTCACACTGGGCAGAAGATGCCTCGTATTGGACTGGGGACGTGGAAAAGTGAGCCTGGCCAGGTAAGCTGTGGACTTGCACTTGGTATAAACAAATGCTGATTTCAATCTGTATTTTTGCCTTATGCGCACATGAGGCACTCCGATTTTATGGGCTGTCAATGAGCGTTTCAGTCTTACAATGTAGATGTTTAGGCCCTAAACTTTAATATATGTATGTGCTTAACTTTATGCAAGCAAGCAAGCCCCCTGAAGTAAATGGAACTACTCACTTTTGTGTTAAGCATGTATGATCGTGTTTGCAAAATTGGGGCATGAAGTCACAATTTGGTATTCCATCCATGTTCAACAAAGCATTGAAAAGCATTTGATTAATTCACACTGATGTCAATGTACAAAAATAGATGCAAATGTCAATGGAACTGCAGGGTCTGACTGCTGAACAGGGGTTTAAAGAGGAAGGGTAGTTCTTCTCTAAGTGCTTGCTCATGTCGATTCCATTTTAGGTGTGTGTGTGTGCCCCCACATGCACAGTTGTGAGATTTCTGCCATAGCAGTGTCCATAGGGCCAGCTGTGGCACGCTGCGGAGCAGTGCTCCCATGCAGTGGTATATTAGGGGCTGCCAGTCTTGTGCCCTCTCGCTCCGTTCTTACCACCCATGATGGTTTGTTGGCGTGCCTTGTCTTGCATCGCAAGAGCTGTAGCAATTTTCCTAACATAGACTGTTTTGTTTGTTGTTGCATATAGTTCATTGTTAGTTACTAGAGTCCTGGATGGGTCTTTGCCTCAGGTGGGGCATGACCTGTTAGCCCAGCTTTAAGTTGTGTTTAGCAAGCAGCAGCAATGCCCATCAGTGATCCGCACAACAGTTGTCTCAAGTGTCTGGGGGAAAGTGACAGGAAGGACAGGGGTCGTAATAATAAAAACTCTGGCCCTTGTACCCAGAAGAAGTAGGATATCCGCTTGAAGGCTCTCCTAATGAAGGTGGCTCTTCATCCCATGTCAGAGCCCTCCACAGCTGACCACGTACCAAGTATATTGGCTTCGGTGTGTAGTGCACCACCGGCGCCTGACTTGACCCGGCACTGCTCCCTTTCACTGGTGCCTAGGAAGTGGCAGAAGAAGTGGAACCCCTCAGTGCCAAAGGACAGAGGGCCTATGGGCGAAGGACCTGTGTCAGGCCATGCACCCGCTTTGGAGCTGCAGGGGAGTAATGCTACAATTGGCCCCCCAGGCCTAGCCAGGGACCTTCACCCCACCGTGGATAGCAACAGGGGGTCCCAGCCTAGAGTGGGCTCTTCAGTGTCCCAAGCGGTTCCAATGGCTAAAGTGCAGAGCTGACAGGCCCTGCACCAGGGAACTGAGGTGGCTCTGCCCCTGACACTGAAGAGCAAGTCCACCAGGGTGCAGCAGCATGGACTAGCAGAACACCCCCAAGGTCTCCTACGCTGCGGCCTTGGATCCCTGCACTAGGCCTCAGCTCACCAGCCAGAAGGCTTACGTCCCCCAACGAGATCCCCGCCGACTGGGCGGTCCCCTTGACATTGGTCGCCATCCTGGTGAGGCCACTCAGCATTTTGGCACCCATCTCACTCGCCCTGGTGCAGCGGGTTCTGTCCAGCATGGCTGGAGTGGCCCTGCAGTGTGGTGCGGCGGGCTCTGCCTGGCCTGGCCAGAGCAGCACAATGGTAAACATACTGTTTAACCAGTTAATTTTTCATATGGGATTTTACATCCCTAATTGCTAGGCTATATTAATGAACGTGAGGTTCTTGATAGTACAGTGATGGTGTCCGTAGAACTAATTAGATCAAAATTACCATTTTAATCCTTTGTGGATACTTTATTACTATCCAAAAGTTTGTAAAATACAGTGTGAGACACTAATACGTTATGTGTGTCATTATCAGATTCTGAAGGGCAATGGCAGCAGGGGGAGCTGAGGAGGCAATGTTTCCATTTCTCTCTCTCTCTATAGGGACAAGGCCAATCCAACAGCTCAATTTTAAAATTACAGCACACAGGATTTCAAATCATAATCAAATAAACATATTCTTAACACCATTCCTCTGAGAGCCACATGTTGGACAGCACGGATTTAGAATGACAGTAAAAATACTTTGCAAGTCCTCACTATATTTCCAGTTTCAAAGTCTTTGATTTAAAAAAAAAAAAAAGCTCTGGTCCGTTGATCCTGTCATTCTGCAGACCGTTACAACCACCTCCCAAACTCAGTGCATTCACCAGCAATGGGATGCCATCCAAAGTTCAAATTCCTCCAGCATTCCAAAGATCTTGCATGACTTTAACTTTGAGCAAGGTAAAGATGAGACTGTGTGTGTGTGTTTGTTTCGTTTTTAAGGAACGCCATTCTATTATTTATCTGGAGAGAGAAAAATAAATAATGTAAACCCAAGAGTGTTTATTGATGTAGCACATATATTTATAAGGCTTTAGGAAATCCCACTGAGTTCCTTTCTAGATTGTTTGTGAACATTAGTCTCTTAGCAGTCCTTTGCCTGCGGAACTCCTTACCATGAGCGAGTGAGATGAACCTGTGTTTTTGTTTTGTTTTGTTAAGGGCACCATGTAAAATGCAGACCTTTCCAAAATAACAATTGGCAGTGTCTGTCTTCTAGAGCAGCATTTCCCAACCACTGATCTGCAGACCAGTGGCGGGCCGCGAACCTCTGCCAGGCCATGTCCCCAGTTGCTAATGAGCCCCGCCCACTGGAGAGCTCTGTTCCCTATAAGGTGCATGCCTGCGCGCGCACTAAAAATTCTACCACCACCCTCCCATGGTGAGTGGCGCTGCGGACTGTCCCTTCAGGGGCAGCCTCACCACGACCCTGGTTCCAGCTCCGGCGGCAGCCACGTGGCCAGCCGGTGGGGCTGTGTGGTGGGCAACTGCCCCGTGTCCTTTTTGTTGCGGGCAGCGTGCTCAGGACCAGAGAGCGGAGCCTTCGCAGCCATGAGCATCCCAGCCTTTATCGATATTACCGAGGAGGATCAGGTTAGAGCCCCGGGGGAGCTGTGCTGGGTGTCTGCAATTTCCGTCCCTCCTCCAGCAGGGGGCTTCCCCTGCCAGCTCTGGCCTGTACCACGTGTCTGGCTGCCTCCCAACATCCTGGGGCACTGCAGCTGGCAGTGCCGGTTGGAGTTGTGCGGGGGGAGCCGGGCTCCCTGACTCCAGCCAGTGGGTGTCAGGGGGGCTAGTACCGCCCGGCTGTCCAGTGGGTGCCGTGAGCCCGAGGCGCACACGAGCTGAGTGACCCTGCGCCTCGAGGCCCCCGACTGTTAACAGCCTGGGGAGGAACTCTCAAGTCACCAGAAACGCGTGCCCGCCCCTGTTGCTTGTGACGCACACACTGCCGATCCCGTGCGTGTGTTGGGGGCTGGGCTGTCGCCGGGCCTGGCAGGGCAGGGGCGGGGTCTCTTCCCGGCTGGGGAAGAGCGGTTCGCTGCACACCGGGAGGGCACTGTGGAGCCTGGCACGGCAGCCTTAGAACAGCCGTGACGCGGGCAGCAGTGCTCAGCAGGTGGCTGGGAGGCAGTGCAGGACTAGGTGAGGGGGCAGCTCAGACACTGAGGGGCTCTGGGGGTGGAGGGCTCTAAGAGGCAGGGGCTGGAATTGAGGGGGTTCTGGGGCAGAGGTAGTACTGGGGGCTATGAGGGCCGGCACTGGGGGCTCTGGGGACAGGGCTAATATTGGAGAACTGGGGCTGGCACTGGAGGGGGGCTCGGGGTGTGGCGGGTGCAGTAGGGCTCTGGAAACAGGAGGCTGGCATGGGGGTCTGGTGGTGGGGTCTGGCCCTGCGGGACTCTGGAGGCTGGGGCTTTTGGCAGACTGGTAACATTTTATTTGCATGTTCAAATAAAATGCAAATAAAATGTTACCGGTTCTCCAAAAGTTTGTGACTGGGTTTGTTGGTCCCTGGTATCAAAAAGGTTGGGAACTGCTGTTCTAGGGCAGTGGTTCTCAAACTGTTTGGCCTGCAGCCCATCCCACTCAACACAAACCTTTCCATGGATCACTAGCTAACCACCCATGCTGATAAAATGCCATCGTTTACCTTTAAAGGCCTTCACTACTAAATTGTTCATGTTGGGCTACTGGAGCTATAATATAAGGGGGTGTATAAAACAAACTGGTAAGAAAGGAAATCTTATTAATCAAAATAAACAGATTAAGCACTTATAAATTTATCATGTTAGTTTGCCAAACCTTGTTTTAAATAAAGTAAAATATTCATTTATGTCCAAAACAAAAGGTTTCAATGTTGTCTTTATTTATGGTAGGGCTGGGGAACCTTTTTGGGTTGGGGGCCACTGATCCACAGAAAAATCAGTTGGGGATCACACAAAACTGAAAGGCAAAAAACAACACCCCTCTCCTCCATCCCTCACTGATGTGGCTTTTCCAATACCTCACTAACCTGGCACTCCAGCCCCATGGGAAGGGGAGAGGGCACAAGGAGGACTAAGGTTCAGGGCTTCCCATGGGCCAGATTAACTCATTTGGGGTTAGCAGATTTTGTGAGCTCTCCTAGGCTTTGGGGTGAGGCCAAAAATGAGAGTATCAGTGTGTGGGAGGGAGCTGTCAGGAAGTGGGATAAGGATGGGGGTGTGTGGGGGGTGCTGGAGTGGGCTGGGAGTGGGGGTCTGGCTGGGAGTTTGGGTGCAGAAAGGGGTGATGGTGTGAGATCTAGCCAGGAGGGAGGGTGCAGGAGCAGGTTAGAGGTGGGTGGTCTGGAAAGGAGGGAAGGTGCAGCAGCGGGCTGGGGGTAGGGTGTCTGGCCAGGAGGAAGGGTGCAGGAGCAAGGGAGAGTACAGGAGTGGGCTGGGAGTGCGAGGTCTCAGCGTGTGTGTGTGTGTGTGTGTGCGTGAGGGGAATAGAGGTGTGGGGTCTGGGTATGAGACAGATGAGGGATGCTTACCGGGCTTCACCCCCGCCCCCCTCTTCCCACTGCTCCCAGGCATTGTACCTCAGGCACCACCTCCTGCTGTTCCCATTGGCTGCATTCCGGCCAATGGGAGCAGTGGGGAAAACCTCCAGGCAGCATGTCCGTGAGCTGCAGTCCTCCCAGCCAGGGGAGCGCGGGAAGCCACTTACTCCCCCTGCAAGCCAGCTCTCACAGCGAGGCTGAGGGCTTTCCCCCTCCACAGCGGTAAGCCGGCACTGGCACTCCAAACTTGCGAGGGGAAAAGTGGGGCCTTAGGGCTGGAGCACCACTGTGGGCTCCCCACTGCAGGGAAAGGCGGGGGGGGGGGGACGGCCCACCTGCAAGGCAGCTGTGGACCTTAGTTTGAGAATCCCTGTTCTACAGGCATAGGCGATTGGATGCTACAGTAATAGGTACCATAGATATACCTGTCAATAATAAACGTGTAGCTATAAAAGTAGCCTGCTTAAGTGGTGCCATAGTCCTTTTGAGTGGAACAAGTGCTATTTTTAATTTCTGTAGATGTTGTCTACATGCAATGATGATACTGTTTAAAAATGGTTAAGCGTGCTGGATGTGGTGTGGCGGTTTTTTGTTTTTGTGGGTGGTCAGAAAGGCTTTAATAATACAGGTTGAATGCCTCTAATCTGGCAGTCTCTAGTTCAGCAAAATCAGTGGCCCAGGATGATTTTAGTAAACTGGTTGTTCACTTATCATGGATGTGGTCAAGTTTCCTGCAGTCCCATAAAGTTTGTTTACAAGCCACCGGGCCTGCTCTCGGTGTTCTGTGCTGTTATTTAGCTCTAATTGACCTCTAAAGAGCCCAGCAAGTGTTGGTTATGCTGCTGAGCATAAGCATGATTTTTATGCTTTATCTTCTAACTTCCTTGTGCCAACGTAGTAAAGTTGTGTAACAGCACTAACACTTTATGAAGAGAGCTGATAAGCCTTGGCTAGCTGTAGGCATAGACTTAGATAGGGTTATTAGTGCAGTCCAAGGCTTTGTCTACGCTGCTGGCTTTTTGCTGGCAGAGTATGCAAATGAAATGCTAATTAGCATTTTGTCACTCTTCACTTGCTTAATCTATTCGAGCCGTTTTTGCGCAAGGGGTTTTTAGAGGCATAAGGATCTTGCACAAAAAGGGGTTTTTGCGCAAAAAGGAAACGTCCTCACTGCGTGTTTTTTGCACAAAAACCCCTTGCGCAAAAATGGCTTGAATAGATTATGCAAATGAAGAGCGACAAAATGCTAACCAGCACTTCATTTGCATACTCTGCCAGCTAAAGCCAGCAGTGTAGACATAGCCCTACATTATTAAGCGCGTTGCAAGTGTTGTTCCATTTATTTGCCTTGCTGAAATAGAGACCCATTCACTACATTGACCTCCTGTGGTTTGGCATATCCTCTGCCCAGCAGATCAGGTCGGGAGATGGTGGACTTGAGAGGTTCAGCCTGTACTCTCCTTCTGACACCCCCTTCTGACACAACAGGGCCCTCTTGGCACACTCCCCTCACATCCTTCTGCTGAGGTTCAGAAATAAACCACTCTCATCCGGAGTCTTTAAATATTCCATTTCTTCTGTGGAATTATTTATTTTAATCAACTTTCCCAACTATGGCCTGAGGGGATTTCCTGTCGGGCTTCTCCCCGCTTGGCACAGCAAGTCCACAGCACTTCCTGTTGGCCGTGCTTGTTAATTGAGGTCACTTGTGGTCTCCAACCACTACCTTCCCAGGTGGACACTTCTTCACTTTAGTTGTTTTCACCATGGTAGAATTGCTCAGCAGGCAGTAACTTTACCCTGCTTGTGTTCTTATGCATTATGGGGAGGCAGACTCGCCTTCTGTCTGCAACATGCATCTACTGCATTCCTCATACATTCATGCACCCACACACTTATCCTGCTCTATGCCCTTCAAAAAGTAGTTTTTAAAGCTACCCCATTTTCCTGATCATGTCACTAAAACTTTCATAGTCTATTCTGTCACTTTTAAAGCATCGAAATTCTTCATAAAGAACCAATCTTTCTTGAGAGAACTCCCTGCATTCTGTATCTGGTAATCAATTGTTTGTTTAACCTTTTGTATTGCATACATACCTCTTTCTGTTGATAATATCTTCTTTCTCTTTGCTCCTTGGTCCATAGTTCTTGCCATTTAAAAAAAAAAAAATTAACTAAACTTTTAAATTCCTGTTCACTCAAAGGAATCTTTATATACATTTCTTCACTTTAATAAAAAAACAAAAACCAAAAACAAAAATTTTTTGCTTCCTTATCTGCCACTTCATTGCCAGGTATCGCACCATTTGATCAAGTCCATACTTGTTCACACCCGAGCATACTATTTCTGTTGCCAAAAACAGTATTTCATTATTAGAATCACTCCTGGTTTCTGAGAGAATCCTTTTAATTGCCTCTATACCTGATAATGACAGGTAAAATAAAACAGCTGTGCTTAGGGTTGTAGGTGTCCGGTTTTGAACTGGACAGTCCGGTATTTGAGCTTTCTGTCCGGGAAACAAATTGAGAAAATACTGGACATATAAATGTCCAGTATTTTCTAATTAAGTTTTATTATTATCATGAGTATAAGTACGTAGTTGTGTACTGCCTGACTGGTAGACACACTCACATGGGGCCAGGGCAGGATGGAATCCCTGGGGCCGGACTCACCCGTGCGCCCTGCTGGGACTGTGCGCGGGATGGGCAGCATCCCGGGATCTGCATGCACCCGGGCCAGCCCTGCTCCCCGCTGGCCGGTCCCACCCCCAACCCCGCACTTGCCCCCTGGCAAGCCCCGCTCCCTGCCGGCCAGTTCCCCCCCGGCCAGCTCCACTCCTCCCAACCCCCTCTCAGCCAGCCCTGCTTCCTGCTGGCTGGTTCCTTCTCCCGACCGCCCACCCCGGCCAGCCCTGCTCCCTGCCGACCAGTTCCCCTGGCCAGCCCCGCCTCCCAATCCTCCTGGCCAGCCCCACTCCCTGCCGGCCAGCCCCACTTCCCCAACCTCCTGGCCAGCCCTGCTTCCCGCCAGCTGGTTCCTTCCCCTGATCTCCCCGGCCAGCCCCGCTTCCCACCCCACCCCCACCCCTCCTGGCCAGCCCTGCTTCCCGCCAGCTGGTTCCTTCCCCTGATCTCCCCGCCAGCCCCGCTTCCCACCCCCACCCCCTCCTGGCCAGCCCTGCTTCCCGCCAGCTGGTTCCTTCCCCTGATCTCCCGGCCAGCCCCGCTTCCCATCCCCTCCTGGCCAGCCCTGCTTCCCGCCAGCTGTTCCTCTCCCGATGTCCCCTGGCCAGCCCTGCTCCCCCAACCCTCTCCCGGTCGACCTCCTCCTCCTCCCCATCTGAGATCAAGTGTATCTGATTTTTTTTAAATCATCTGGTAACCCTAGCTGTGGTAGGCCATACATCTCTTATCTGGTTTAATGCTAACATTTATTCCCATCAATTCAGCTGTCATAATAGCTCCAAAATGAGAGATCATAGAGCTGGAAAAGACCTCAGGAGGTCATTGAGTTCAGCCCCCTGCCCAAAGCAGGACCAACTCCAACTAAATCATCCCTTTTGAATTCTTGACTCCAGTTTCAGAGATGGAAAAAGACTTTCCCCAGGGCTCCCTATTCGGGCGGAAGAAGGGAAGAAGGCTGAGGACGTTAGGGAGATTTCCAAATCTGCACCGTCCTTTGTGGGTAATGAATCTGAGGAACTGTCCCGGATTGAAGTGTCATTAGAGGAGGTTTTGGAACAAATAAAAAAACTTAATGTTAACAAATCTCCGGGACCGGATGGCATTCATCCAAGGGTTCTAAAAGAACTCAAATGGGAAATTGCTGAACCATTATCTGTGGTTTGTAACCTATCCCTTAAATCGGCTTCCGTACCTAATGACTGGAAGGTAGCCAACGTGACACCAATATTTAAAAAGGGCTCTAGAGGCGATCCGGGCAATTACAGACCGGTAAGTCTAACTTCAGTACCGGCAAATTAGTGAAACAATAGCAAAGAATAAAATTGTGAAGCATGTAGAAGAACATAATTTGTTGGACAAAAGTCAACATGGTTTCTGTAAAGGGAAATCCTGTCTTACTAATCTATTAGAGTTCTTTGAAGGGTTAACAGACATGTGGACAAGGGGATCCAGTAGATATAGTATACTTAGATTTTCAGAAAGCCTTTGACAAGGTCCTCACCAAAGGCTCTTGTGTAAATTACATGGCCATGGGATAAGAGGGAAGGTCCTTTCTTGGATTGAGAACTGGTTAAAAGACAGGAAACAAAGGGTAGGAATAAATGGTAAATTTTCAGAATGGAGAGGGGTAACTAGTGGTGTCCCCCAAGGGTCAGTCCTGGGACCAACTTTTCAACTTATTCATAAATGATCTGGAGAAAGGGGTAAGCAGTGAGGTGGTAAAGTTTATGGATGATACCAAACTGTTTAGGATAGTCAAGACAGAAGCAGACTGTGAGGGACTCCAAGAAGATCTCACCAAACTGAGCGATTGGGCAACAAAATGGCAAATGAAATTTAATGTGGATAAGTGTAAAGTAATGCACATTGGGAAAAATAACCCCAACTATACGTACAGTATGATGGGGGCTAATATGGCTACGACAAATCAGGAAAGAGATCTTGGAGTTATCGTGGACAGTTCTCTGAAAACTTCCACACAGTGTGCAGCGGCGGTCAAAAAGGCAAATAGGATGCTAGGAATTATTAAGGAAGGGATAGAAAATAAGACCCGGAATATCTTACTGCCCCTGTATCAAACTATGGTACACCCGCATCTTGAATACTGTGTACAGATGTGGTCTCCTCATCTCAAAAAATATATTTTGGCCTTGGAAAGGGTTCAGAAAAGGGCAACTAAAATGATTAGGGGTTTGGAACGGGTCCCATATGAGGAGAGGTTAAAGCGACTGGGACTTTTCAGTTTAGAAAAGAGGAGACTGAGGGGGGATATGATAGAGGTCTATAAAATCATGAGTGGTGTGGAGAGGGCCGATAAAGAAAAGTTATTTATTAGTTCCCTAAATAGAAGAACTAGAGGACACCAAATGAAATTAATGGGTAGCAGGTTTAAAACTAATAAAAGAAAGTTCTTCTTCACACAGCATGTAGTCAGCCTGTGGAACTCCTTGCCAGAGGAGGCTGTGAAGGCTAGGACTATAATAGAGTTTAAAGAGAAGCTAGATAATTTCATGGAGGTTAGGTCCATAAAAGGCTATTAGCCAGGGGATAAAATGGTGTCCTTGGCCTCTGTTTGTCAGAGGCTGGAGAGGGATGGCAGGAGACAAATCGCTTGATCATTGTCTTCGGTCCACCCTCTCTGGGGCACCTGGTGCTGGCCACTGTCGGCAGACAGGATACTGGGCTAGATGGACCTTTGGTCTGACCCAGTATGGCCGTTCTTATGTAATATATACACCCCTCTTTCCTAGAGCAGGTCCTACTTGGTTAGGAGAGGGGAGCCTTCCCCTGCCCTCTCTAAGACTTCTGGTCCTTTGTTCATAGGGGGATAATAGCACAGGTTTTCCTCAGAAACGAACTATTCGCCCAGGACTGCTTCCTCTTTTCCCCCTCTCTCCCTCTGCCATCTGCCTAGTACATCAAAACTCACAAACCTGAAAAGAGGAGTGCTGTCTAAGAGGGATTGTCTCACACCCCCTCAGGCCCTACTGTCCTTAAAGGGAGACAGTCTGCCCCTGTTACACTTAGGCAGTATCTCTATGCCATCAGAGTTTAAGCTGCTTTGCAGCAGTCTTGTCAGTAGCATTTTAATCATTTTACAGCAGTGTTTCTTAAACTTTTTAAGACCGAGGAACACCAAACAATATTTTTTTTATGAGAAACACCAAGGATTTTTTGTTGACCTCCCAAGGGAGGGGAAGGGTCAAGGGGACAGTTATTGAGGGTGGGGGAAAAGGGTTGGGGGAAATTGAGAGGAGGAAAAAAAGTCACCTGCCCCTTTAAGGGTGGCCATTTTGAATTCTGTTCTCCACAGCACACCTCCGACTGCCTCTGCCGTGGAACACAGTTTAAGAAATCACTGTTTTACAGACTGATAAAGTGAGTCAGACTAGGCTCAGAGCACATAACATCTCCTATTTGAAAGCCTTGAATCAAATTCTGTTTTCCTGACTTCCTATCTTATGATCTAACTAGACTCTATGCATCCCAGAACAGATATAAGAAGTTTAGCAAAGTACTTTGAAAATTTGGGCATCCGAATCTTGGCTTTTTTTTCCCCCTAAAGGAACTAGGATTGTCTTTAGATTTTGGCTAAATCACCACCAGATAAAGTTTACAGTAACACCATCCAATTAAACCTTTCAGTACATTTCAAGTACAGATTTCTTGTGATCCCAGCTCTGATAATCTTTCTAGTCCTTCCATTCCTATTCATTGCATGCTATTCCTGTATCAACCATGTGATTTTTTCATAGCCAAATCTTAAACTGTATCCTACAAATAAAAGTGCTGTAGCATCTCAGTAGTGAAGCTATAATATGTATTTGTTAGTTCTTCCTGAGTTGTTTACTGTTTTCCAATCTGTTTTTTAATTCTTTGTTTAAAAATGTGTTGCTTTTCTTACCTACCTTGCCAAATGCTGGGAGAAGTTGGTGTTTTGTGATGTCACCTTAGGAACGAGATGAAAAGTGTTTTTTTTTTTTTTTTTTGTTTTTTTTCTGAGCAGACGGGAGCACAATGCAGTAGTGGCTTATGAAATAACAGCAGGCATGAGATCAAAGATAAATCTGTTCACGCAGTAGCATCTATCAGTAAGAACATGAATAGCGTGGACTTTAATATGAGCGCCTGGGTAATATTAACTCTTTCCTACCTTACTTACTTTCTTCACACCGGTCATGACTGCATAGACCTCTATCATATTCCCCCTTAGTCATTTCTTTTTCCAAACTGAAAGGTTCCAGCCTTATTTATCTCACCTCCTATGGAAGCTGTTCCATACCCCTAATCATTTTTGTTGCTTCCTGTAGCGGTGAGAGGTACCCAGAAGTGGCTCTGATCTCCCCCTGAGAGCAGTTGTGCAGGGGAAGAATAAGTCTTGTCCCTGTGAGTGTGGGGACAAACAGCTGGAGTTTGTGGAATGGTAGGAGTCCCAGTGCCCTCCCCTGCCTTGCTAGTTTTCACAGTGGAGGGCTTATTTCATTGTCTGGCACATTTTTTCAGGCCCTGTTTATTGTCCATGCCTTTCCTAATGATTCCCAACATGCTGGTAGGTTTTTTGACTGCTGCTCATTGAATGGATGTTTTCAGAGAGCTATCCACAATGACTCCGTGATCGATCTCTTTCTTGAGTGCTAATGGCTACTTTAGACCCCTGTCGTTGTATATGCATAGCTGGGATTGTGTTTTTCAATGTGCATCACTTTGCATTTATCAGTCGCCCAATTTTGTCCTTGGGCAATAGCTTCCTTTGTGGCTACAGGCAGCCCATAGTTACAAGGTATTTGATCCTCTAAATACTCCAGTCAAATCTGTTTCTCTGAAATGCTTGTTACTCTGACAAAATGAGAACTAACCCTGTTAACCAGTTTTTCGGTCACAATAATTCGTTAATATTTGGGCAGGGCTGTGAAAATATCAAGCACTCGATGGAAGCAGGGTGGTCTAATGGATGGAATGTCGGGCTGGGAGTTATCAGAGGCAGGAATAGAGGCCAGGTCTCCCTCTGGCCTCTTCATCTTCTGACTGTAGTTTCCCTCTCCTGTAAAATGGAGCTGCTACTGCTTACTGTTTTGGTAAAGCAGTTTGGCTACAACTACTGTTGTGAAGCTGTAGCAGCCAGGAATTATTAACAACACTGCTAAGTACTATTCTTATTCTTTAACCTAGTTTTCAGGTTAGAAATACTTTTACTCTTGGATTCTTTCACTAGATCTCATTAGCAAACCCGGAAACCTGGTTAGGATGTTTGCCTTTGTGTGGGACAGTGACTCACCTGTTTCAAACTGGAAAGCTTTAGTAGCACTCAGGGCAGATAACATACATGGAAATATCTTGAGTAAATCTGTAAGCCTTGTGAGATGACTGGTCCTGGTTTCTGTGTTGGAAATTTAACTTGCACGTGTTGGCAGGAGATGACACCCCTGTGTTTATGCTGCCCTGTAAAGACATGTCTGGAGCATGTTGTCCTTACACACTGCTTGCTGAAAATCACTTTCTCTGTGCGGGTTCATGTGCTGATTTGAATGTGACTGTCACAATGTCAGGGTTAACTGAAATCCCTTCCTCCTGGTTCTTCCTTAAGGGCACCCACTTAAGGTTTCAGGTGTCACCTCTCTTGGGCAGAGACTCCCTCCAGACCAGGAATTTAGGCTTCCAGTCCAGCCTCTCACTGTGATTTCTCCAGCAGGTATGATCAGGGTTCAGTGCCCATGGCTAGCTGTTCTCTAGGGGCTTCAACAATATACATAAAGTCCTGCACTGATACAACATTTGGACCCATATCCATTTCATAGAATACTAGAACTGGAAGGGACCTCGAGAGATCATCAAGTCCAGTCCCCTGCCCTCATGGCTGGACCAAGCACCATCTTTAGACCATCCCTGACAGGTGTCTATCCAACCTGCTCTTAAATATCTCCAGTGATGGAGATTCCACAACCTCCCTAGGCAATTTATTCCAGTGCTTAACCACCCTGACAGTAGGAAGTTTTTCCTAATGTCCAAGCTCAACCTCCCTTGCTTCTTATCTTATCAGAGGCCAAGGAGGACAATTTCTCCCCCTCCTCCCTGTGACATCCTTTTAGATATCTGAAAACCACTCTCATGTCTCCTCTCAGTCTTCTCTTTTCCAAACTAAACAAGCTCAATTCCTTCAGCCTTGCCTCATAGCTCATGTTTTCTAGATGTTCCACAAACATGGTCCATGGATATGTGTATGTTTTCAGGGCTCTAAACATATATCTGTTTCCAACCAATCTTCACAAAGCAAAAAACCATTTATTTTTGTGTACAAGCATTACAGAGAAAACCTATTAAAAACATTAACATTCCTATATGGAATGTAAAAGCTTACCAGAGGTTAACCATCCAATCTTCCCAACGCTTCAGCAAGATTGGAGCCCCTTGGACAAGTGTTTGTTTGCTGGATCAGAAAGATCAGCCTTATATTAGGAAAAGTACTTTCTTTGTCTGATCCCTGAAAACCCCAGGTTGAACTGGTACAGGAATACCTTTCTGGGGTGGCGAGGAGTCCTGTGGCACCTTATAGACTAACTGAAGTTTCTGGGGTGGTATCCCCTCTGGGATTGATTAGACTTTAAGGGTATAGCAGAGGTGTGTGTATTTGGTTTTTTTTGTTTTTTTTTAAACGGTCGTTTTTCTGAAAAAACTTCACTTACGTCCACACTGCAATCGTGTTCTTTTGCGGGGGGGATTGAAAGAACAGAGGGGCTTTTCTGACACTGGTAAACCTCTTTCTATGAGGAGGAAGCCTCTTTTTTTTTTTTTTTTTTTCGGGGGGGGGAAGACGCCTTTTTCCGAAAGAGCTGTCTGGAGGGGGAAGAGGGATTTCATTCGAAAGAAGAGGAAAAAACACTGGTGCCCTGGTAGCCATTCCGCCCATAGTAATCACAGCTTACACGTGAGAGAGCATCCATTTAGTATGGGGGGACGCTATCTTTTGAAAAAGCAGATTTCTTTTTATGTTGTGCTTTCACTGTGTAAACGCTCTCTTCTGGAAAAGCTTCTTCCGAAAGAAGCCTGCAGTCTAGACATAGCCTGAGAAACTTGCCTTAGTTACTCCGTTTTTGGTTTTAGTTCCTGGACGAGCTGTTGTAACCTTCTGCTGAGGGAGTAGGACACAATCAGTGAACCATGATTCATAAACTATATACAGTATCCGTTTCCAAGGATACTGCATGTAGTCAAAGTATGTCAGTGACACATTTACAGAGAGTTTTCAAAATCTAGCCTTCAGTATCTTCATTCTCCTGTCCAATTACTGACCCACATCAGTCTTCCTTCTGCTTATCCTTCCATCTTCATGGAAATCATTGCTCATGGGGATGGGATGGATTGGGGCTATGCTATGGTATGGAACATGTTTCAGGCTTTGCAACATGAAAGCACTGCTGCAGCATTAAAGCGCTGACGTGGCAGCACGTTAGTGCAACAGTGTTAAAGAGCCCCCTTCCCGGTGTGTTGTGAAAATCACCTCCATGAGGGGCATAGCTCCCAGTGTTAGGTGCCTCTCTGCACTGGCAAGTTACTGTGCTGAAACTTGCTGCACTCAGGGGATGATTTTTTTTTAATTACACTTCTGAGCAAAAAAATTTTCAGTGCCGTAACTTGCCAGTACCAACAAGCCCTTAGTTCCCTTTCAGAGCAGATGCTTCTTCTGCTCCATGGCTTCCTGTGATCAGTAAATCATTTTTATTCTGTTCTCTGGGTGGGTGATTGAACTGCATAAAACATTAACATGGTGAGTGATTTCATAATCCAGACACTATTTGTAGTAACCATTTCAACAGAAGAGTATTTGTCATAGTGAAAGTAAAGCCTATAAATCAAGTCCATGTGGAAGAAGGAAAAACTTCTTTTTTGGGTCATGGTGACTAAGGGAAACTTGCTCTTCAATGCAAGTTTTGTCTTAAGGAACCAAAAAAAAAAAAATAGTAAAAGTATCCCGCATCTGGATTCCCCTTCCTTTTCAACTAAAGGAAAGGAAATGTAGCAGGTGCCCATAGATGTACTCCACACTCAATTGATCTTTCAAATCTCTCCTGTAAACCAGAACGTTTGATTTTCTTTCCTTAGTGTTAATTATGTCACCTGCTTTGAAATGGAAAATGCAGGTGCTTTGAAAAATTAGTTGAAAGATCAGCTAGTTCACTGTTTCCTCTTCAACTATCGGTGTATCTTGTGGAAATTCTGCTTTTTTTTGGCAGGGGGAGTTGGTTATTTGTAGTACAGTAGCAGGGAGTATGTGTCTACACAGCAGGTGCAAAAGTGCTAGTGATTCCCAGTGCAGGTAGACGGACATGTCTAGTTCTGCTTGAACTAGTGTGCTAAAAATAGCAGTGTGGCCTCTGCAGCACAAGTACATCACTCATGTACAATCCTCCTGACCCCCAGTGGTCCCCAACCTTTCCGGGCTGCTGGGCACCCGGGGGCGGGGCCGCTCACGCGCCGTGCGTCTGGGGGCGGGGCCATGCATGCACCGCGCGCTCGGGGGGTGGGGCTGCCCATGCGCCATGCGCTCGGAGCCAGCACCGCACATGGGCCGCGCACCCGGGGCAGGGGCTGCCCATGCGCCATGCGCCCGAAGCCGGCACCGTGCATGTGCGCACGCCGGGGGCCGGGCTGGCCCAGATGATTTGGCCGGCGCACATAAATGCCCTGGCGGGCGCCATGGCACCCGCAGGCACTGTGGTGGGGACCACTGTGGGTCTGGGTACAGAGTTGGGTGGCTAGTCCAAGCCACCATTTATGTAGCCATAGCCACATGGCTATTTTTAGCTTGCTAGTTCAAGTGGAACTAGCTTGTCTGCCTACCTGAACTTGGAAACCCCCTCCCAGCTGCCGTGCAGACCTCTCAGTGAGAACCGAAAGGATACCAGAGTCGCCTGTGCTAGGCCCCATACAAACACAGACCCTGCCATGAAAATCTTACCTTCTACACAGACAAGGGAGCAAAATAACAGCACAATGGGGGAAAAGATTGACTTCCTCTGTTTCCATGGGTGGAAGAGTGCCACAGCCATAAAAGCCTATGCTAGCTCAGGATGCTAATTCTTTCCGTTCTGATAATACAGACACAAAGTTATCACCCTAAAGGAGACCCTGGGGATGTCTACATGACCGAGTTTTGTCGAGGAAACTAAAGTCAACACGCGGACGTCGACAAAAAAACAAGTCGCCAAAGCATGTTTACCCTTGCTCCCTCTGTCGACAGATTGTGTCCACATCTTTAGCTTCCCCGTTTGACAGTGGGAGCAATGCCCTGTGGGTATGTATCCTGCAGTGCCTGGAGGAACCATCTGTTGCTAGGTGTTGTGGGACCTACAAACAGAATGTGGGGCATCTTGGGACTGTGCAAAACATCCTGTTAGGCACTGCTTTGTTCAGGGGCTTCCAGCATCCCTTAATACCTCTTTTCCAACTGCCATTCTCAGCTGTGCCCTGGAGTATCTGCAGCAAGAAAGAATGGATCCCATGTTTCTCTCACATGGTCTGTTAACTGTGGTGAGGACCTCACACATGTCTGTGGAGATCTAGAAGTTACTGACAGGAAGAAGACTCAGAGAAGCGTGACCGTGTGCATGATGTGGACAGCAGCAACCCGTCGTTGCATTTGTAGAGTCCTACATGGATACACAATTTGTATCCGCATCCATATCTGCAAAAATGAGCCACAGATATCCACCGTTCTCCCTAGCTGCAGCCGGTTCAGATAATATGGTCACAGTATCCAGCCTGCCCCTGCCCCCTCCTCCCCTTGGCATGCAGATCCGTAAATAGAAGTGAATAAGTTAAGTCTTGGCACGCCACTTCTGAAAGGTTGCCACCCCCTGGACTAAATGATTAAGGGCCGCTCTGCAGGGGTAGCTCCAGGAGCCAGCTTGAGGCAGGACCAAGCAGTCCTGACTCGTGCCAGCTCCAGAAACCACCCGCGCTGTGGCTCTGCATTTTAAACGGCTCTTACTACATTTAAAATGCAGAGCCGCAGTATCCTGGACTAGTGTGAAGGAGGTAGGGTGCAGAAGGGGGAGAGGTTGCAAGGTCTGGGTGGGAGGTAGGGTGCAGAAGCAGACTGGAAGTAGGGTGTCTGGCCAGGGAGAGGGAGCAGGAGCAAGGGAGGGAGGAGTGTGGCCAGTAGGAAGGGTGCAGGAGCAGGGTCGGGGGAGGGTGTCTGTCCAGGAGAGAAGGTGCAGGAGGGGACTTGGGGTAGGGGTTGGATCTCTCTGATCTGGCACCCTCGGGACCTGACTGGTCCCAAATGAGGGATTTTTTTTCTGGACCATGGGAGGTCATTTCAGGTCCCCTACTATGCCCCCACGGGGCTTCCTGGCATTCCCCTTCCCCACAGCCTAGCTGAGCCATGCACCAGTTCCCTGCATGCCCCCTTGCAGCCCAGCTGAGCCCCCATCTGTTCCCTGTGCCTCTCCCATCCCCCGCAGCCCAGCTGAGCCCCGTGACTTGGTTCCTGCGCCTTCCCCTCTCCCCCACAGCCCAGCTGACCCTGTGCCCCTTGCCCCGCAAATCACTTGCTTTCCCGCGCTCTCAGCAGGCACTGCCTCCTGCTGCTCCTATTGAGCAGGAAGTGTCCCTGACTCCTATTCCCTCAATGAAGGTGGGGGAGGGGAAACACCAGTGCACAGCTACATTTGGAGTCTGGGGGCTTTTGGGGACATTTCAGTGCTTTACGGGGACACTGGGACAGGAGATTAAAAATCAGGACTGTCCCGGATTTTCTGGGATGGATGGTCAGCATGCTCATTGAGGCAGCAAGGGTGGGGGAGCGAGTAGTCGATACTTATGGTTATCAGGTAGTCGATTAGTCAACGTCTCGCTAACATCCCTAACATACCCTCCCTGTTTTTTCTAGGGCACTTCCTTATATGTTGCAACCTCTCTTGCGTGATAGGCAGTGGGGCCATTAAGGCCTCTGCTGTTCAGCACAATGCACAAAAAGGAGTCTGTTAACACTGAGCAATTCATTGTAGCAATTCACTTACAACCCCCTTTTTCAACATAGCCGCTCGCTTTCCTGCTGACCCTTGCAAAGAATGCATCCCACCCAGTAAGCACCGTAATCATGGTGAGTGAGGCGAGGGGGAGAGATTGGCTGGCAGCTGTACGTGAGTACAAAGAAAGGGCACAACTTCTCTAGGCTTGTGGCTTTTCCCCTGCTCCATGTGCTTCCTCTTTGGTTCCTGCACAAGTGATTGATGAATGATACAAGCTAGTTTCCTGCAATGGGGGAGGGGACAAAACTGCCCTGCCATGGAATCTGTAGCAGAAACTTTACAAATTCCTCTCCAGAAGTTTCCATCGCCTCACTCTGCAGGATTCCATTGGGACCCTGGCGCGCATCCACGGCCTGCTCGGCCATGTCAGTTAGCAACACAGGGCTACGTGCAGCTCTCAGAAACACAGCCAGCCTTCTGCTTCTCTATCCCCTCAGCCCTGCGCTCACCCCCTGCTTTCTGGTCCCCGGAAAGTGGTTGTTCAGACTGATGATGTCCGTCAACAGTGAGAACAGCTCCTGGCTGCCTGACACACTTGGCAACCTTGTAGAGAGCCCCTGGTACTTGTCTACTTCCACCTCTTCGTCTACAATTTCATCCTCTGAGGGGTCACCGCCCAGGGTAGTATCCAGTTCCTTATAAAGATGGCAGCTCTTTGGAGATGCATGGGGGCGTCAGTGTGCTTTACCAGCTCATACCTCTTTTCACACAAGGATTGAGAAATGTGCCTGCACGGGTCCCAGTTCTTATGCGTCACTCACAGCTGGGACGGAACAGACTTGTCTTCATGCACTGATCAGATCCAGCAGCTCTGCAGCGGCCCATGTGAGGGGAGCGTTTGGTGCAATGGCCAGGCATGGGCACCTGGAAAGACACCATGAGATCATTGCATGCTGAGCCAGCCCACGGGGAGGTGCTGGGGGGCGGAGAGGGGCAGTTCCAGGTGCTCTGCAGGGCAGCAGAGTTCAAACTGCTGACTCGAGTGGCTGATTGGGAATTATGGGGTCGCAATCAGTGACAAAATGCCTCGAGGGGTCTACCCTGCATGTTTATCAACAACATGGGGAGGAGAAAAGAAAGTGGAGCTGGAAGTTTTTTGTTGATTGAATTTTTTTGTTTGTTTTTTTTGTTTGCAACCAAAGTCATGCTGCAATGTGAACGCTCACGCAGTTTTGTTGACAAAAGACACTTTTCCTCGACTAAACTTGCCAGTGTAGACAAAGCCTATATAACCGTATGAGCTGACCGTATGGTCGCTGATGGGCAGCTAAGACAAAAGATGACTCAGTATGGGTCTTACCTTCTGTTGTCAAGGGATGGGCCATCATTATTTGGAGCTGTCTCTTGCTGCTTGTAGAATAATGGGATTTGCATTTTTTTTTTTTTTTTTTTTTTCCTTAACCAAAAACGGCGTGAGAAGTCTGGAGAGTGCGCTCTAGCCGCTCATCTCTAAGGTTACAACACTCCTAAGGCATGTCCTGCAGGTATGTTAGCACTTCCACAAAGCTTCAAAGCAGAGACTTGTGGAGTAGAGAAGAACATAGGAAATGAACAAAACCATAGGATATCCTGGCACGTGCATTGGAGCAGCTTGTATCCCAATAAGAGCAGCTTACATTTCAGAAATGAGGAGTGAGGAATTTAATAAAGCCCTGTCTTCTAATAATTTTGGCATTTAAAGCATAGCTCTTTCTCCTTGGATTGTGCTGACAGGCAGTGCCTATATTTGAAGGGAACTGGGAGTATGCCAGTAGGCGCTCCTAGAGTTTTTTGGTGCACGAGGGGAACATGGCAGCTGTACCGTTCCTTAAGAATAACGTTCATCTTTGGCCATTGAGTTCTACATGCCTGCCTACAGGACCAATGATCGCCTGTTCCCTTTGGAGCACCTAAGGGCATGTCTTCGTTTGCCGCTCTGGAGATTGATCTTCTGGCCTTCAATTTAGTGGGTCTAGTTAAGACCCGCTAAATCAAACACTGAGGGTGGCTCCAGTTAGTGCCAGGACTCCTGGCAGTCACAAGGAGTAAGGGAAGTCGACGGGAGCATTTGCTTCCATCAGCTGCCCTCTGTGAAGATGGCACCAAGTTTGGCTTAAGGTAAGCCAGCTCCAGCTAAGTATTTTACATAACTGGAGTTGCATACCTTAACCTGACCTTCTGGGTCTAGTGTAGGGCTGGCCTGGGCGTGCTTACCTTGTATAGTCCTTACTCAGATGAACACAAGGGCTGCAGAAGGCTCCTTGAGTACTCTTCAGCTTGTCCTGCTTTTGCACTGAGGCACAACATCCACTCCATTTAAAAAATAATCTCATTATTGATCTACAACAGCTCTTTCTTCAGAATAAACTAGGCCTTCTCCATTGCCTGGGCTGAGTTAATCTGATTTTGTTTCTGATTACAGGTGAAGGAGGCAGTGAAGTATGCCCTGGGTGCAGGTTATCGCCATGTTGACTGTGCTACAGTTTACAGCAATGAAGTGGAGATAGGGGAAGCCTTCCAGGAGAGCGTCGGGCCCAATAAGGTGAAAATGAAACTGTGCATGCAAAGTGGATTGTAAACGGCAGCTCTACCCTGAAAAGCGACTCTGTAACAATGGCGTTGTGAGGTTCCACATCTTAGTGTATCCTAGTTGGTTCTGAGTTAGACAGAATTTTCATTCCCGGATCTCTGCTGGTTTATAATTTTACATATAACTTTTATAATCACTTTTTTTTTTTTTTTTTTTTTTTTTAATAAAGATTTTCTCTAAACTCTGGGTGAAAGCCTGGTCCCACTGAAGTCAATGGCAAAAGTCCCACAGACTGCAGTGTGGCCAGGATTTTACCTTTTTGCATACAATATGTAACATACAATATTTTCTATTTATTTATATACACTAGAAGAGTTACCTGGCATTGCTTGGGTCCTTAACTCAAATAATTTTTTTTTTTTTCATTTAAATCATTGCTCTGGAGTGGGGCTGGGGATGAGGGATTCAGGGTGCAGGCTCTCCCAGGGAGAGAGGACAACCCCAGCCCTCTCTCACCACAGCAGCTTGGGGCCAGGGGAGAAGTGCATCTCCATGGTTGGGATGTAAAACATTATGTTTAGGTGGTTAAACTCTTAACTGGAGCAGCCCCCAACCCATGTTGGATGGGAGGCTGCTCCAGGCTACTGGTTAACCGGTTACATAAGAACACCCATACAGGGTCAGGCCAAAGGTCCCATCTAGCTCAGTATCCTGTCTTCCAACAGTAGCCAATGCCAGATGCCCCAGAAGGTGTGAACAGAACAGGTGAACCCTCTCCTTTCATCCATTTCCAGCCTCTGACAGTCAAAGGCTAGGGACACCATTCCTGCCTATCCTGGCTAATAGCCATTAATGGACCTAACCCCCATGAATTTATCTAGCGTGTTTTGTTTTTTTTTTTTGTTTTTGTTTTTGGTTTTTTTTGGAGAGAGAGCCCTGTTAAAGTCCTGGTCTTCACAACATCCTCTGCCAAGGAGTTCCACAGGTTCACTGTGCGCTGTGTGAAGAAATACTGCCTTTCGTTTGTTTTAAACCTACTACCTATTAATTTCATTTGGAGACCTCTAGTTCTTATATTATGGGAACAAGTAAATAACTTTTCACTTTTTCCACACCAGTCATGATTTTATAGACCTCTGTCATATCCCTCCACCTCTTTTCTGAGCTGAAAAGTCCCAGTCTTTTTAACCTCTCTTCATATAGGACCCATTCCAAACCCCTAATTATTTTTGTTGCCCTTTTCTGAACCTTTTCCAATGCCAAGATACCTTTTTTGATTTGAGGAGACCACATCTGTTCACAGTATTCAAGATGTGGGCGTACCATGGTTTTATAGAGGCAATAAAATATTCTCTGTCTTATTTTCTATCCCTTTTTTTAATGATTCTTAACATTCTATTTGCTTTTTTGACTGCCGCTGCACATGGAGTGGATGTTTTCAGAGAACTATCCACAATGACTCCAAGATCTCTCTTGAGAAGTTGTAGCTAAATTAGTCTCCATCATATTGTATGTATAGTTGGGATTCTTTTTTTCCAATGTGCATTACTTTACATTTATCAACATTAAATTTCATTTGCCATTTTGTTGCCCAACCACTTAGTTTGGTGAGATCTTTTTGAAGCTCTTCAGTCTCCTACCGGTAAGCATTACCCAGTAAGGGTGATGCTTGCTTCCCAGTTAACCAGTTACATCCCTGGTCAATAGCTGCTGCAGCTGACACAGCCGGAGAAGGGGTGCATGTCCCCCAGCTGGGGGACACACAGACAGACAGACATACAGACAAACTCTCTGAAACATATAGTAGATAGCTGTCCCTTTCTCCACCGCCCCCTCCCACCCGTTGCTGGCCAAGTGGGGTTATACCTGTTCTGGTCCCCATCACTGGGCCCTTGCTTCGGCCCCCAGCCCTGCCGGTGGTCATTCTACAAAAGGGCTACTCAACTTTGGAAGCTGTGGGGGCCACAATGATACTCCCAGCACATGCCGAGGGCTGCAAATTAAGTGTGGTTGCATGTACATGCAAATATATATATGCAAATAGTTTCTTTCACACTGACCGGCGTGAATACAAAGATGAAGGCAAGACTACACAACATGCAGGCCCCTTTTAAGTCAGTTCTGCTGATATTAATAAAATGTAACATTTACCTGATTTCTGTCCATATGACAGTACTTGTAATGAGCAATGACAATCCAGGAGTTGAACTACTAAAATGCTTATCAACAGAAGACCATTATATTAACTACTTTATTTTGGCTTCCACTCGTGGGCCGGGTGTTGAGCCCCACGTAAATCCAAACTGCACCGCAGGCCACAAACAAGAAGGCTGCATGCAGCCCATGGGCTGTGTGTTGAGTAGCCCTGTTCTGCAGTACATCTGTCCCTCCTACAGACCCTTCCCTTTGTTTCTCATAAAATGGAATCGAATTCCAGGCACATCCCATTTTCCTGGCACAACCAAATCCTGACCTTGCTTTAAGTTATGATAAGAGGAAGCTGCCTACCAAATTTAGTAGTCCTAGCTCTTACAGTTTGGGAGGATTTCTTGACTAAACGGACTCACGGACGGACACTAGACAAAGTTTCTAAAATCTATAATAGATCAGGGATTTTCAAACTTGTCTCATGGGCCCGCCTGGGTAAGCCACTGGTGAGCCCGTGCCACTTTAGATAAACCAAGTGTCTATAGCCACGAAGCCTCGCAGCTCCCATGTGGCTGTGGTTTGCTGTTTCCAGCCAATGGAAGCTGTGAGACTCTATGGCTGTGGACACTTTAGATAAAGTGGTGTGGGGTCACCAGTGGCTTACCTGGGCCAGCCAAGTTTGGATATATCTACACTTGCACCTTCTTTCGAGAGAGGGATGCAAATGAAGACATTTGAAATTGAAAATGAAGCCGGGATTTAAATATCCCATGCTTCATTTGCATATTCGCGTTATGGCGCTGTTTCGAAATAACAGATGCTGTTAAGACGCAGTTATTTCAAGAGAAAACTCTTCTCTTGAAATAACCCTTATTCCTCATACAATGAGGTTTACCAGTTATTTCGAGAGAAGGGTTTTCTCTTGAAATAAGCGCGTCTTAACAGCATCTGTTATTTCAAAATAGCGCCATAACGCAAACATACAAATGAAGGCGCGGGATATTTAAATCCTGGCTTCATTTGCAATTTCGAATGTCTTCATTTGCATCCTTCTCTCAAAAGAGGGTGAAAGTGTAGACATACCCTCTGAAAATCCCTGTAGCCGATTTAGCTGCTTCACCTTATACCTGCGTCATATGCTGGGCTTTATGCAGCAGTGCAGAATACTTGAAACACATTGATTGGACTTTTTTGTGTGGGTCAAGTGCCAGTAGGGAGGGGTTGGGGACGTGGGGTTACTTTCTTTGAGTTAGCCTTCTTGGTAAATAATATGTCGTAAGTTACAGAAGCTAGGTGAGCCTGTCTCATGGACGTGATTCATAAGACAAATATAGATAAATAACAGTTTACAGTTGCATAATTGAAGTCTATCCACTTTGGCCATGTGTAGTTCAGGAATGGCTTTAATTCCTAATCAGACCAATTTGCATGTGGAAATAATTTTTGTGGAAATTGATTTAGAAGACCGTATTTAGGTTACTGATGGGAGTACTTACACTTCTTCTATGTGGTTTTTCCAAAGTTTCAAAAAAATATCTGGCGATAGGAGAGCAGGCCACGAGAGATTTTAGAACTTTGCTTTTCAATGTAAAAACCTATTTCTTTCTTTTTCCATTCTGCATCCCATGCATTTCTAAAAAGAATAATTAATAGGTTCTAAGTACTCCTTTTAATTGCACTTTGGTGGTGGTTCACCTGGGGAGCTGCAAAGCAGTGACTGTCTATTCCTCTTCTGACTAGTGCCTTTGACTACATTCATACAAGCCTTTGATGTGAACCTGTGTCAATGTGTTTTCCCCCAACCCCTTGTCTCTGACAGCCTGTTAAGAGGGAGGAGCTCTTTGTGACATCAAAGCTATGGAATACCAAGCATCACCCAGAAGATGTGGAGCCAGCCTTAAAGAAATCTTTGAAAGATCTGAAATTGGATTACCTGGATCTGTATCTCATGCACTGGCCACATGCCTTTGAGTGAGTCCCACACGGGAGGAGAGCAAGAAGTATAAAGGCAGTATGGGCCATCTGTTTCTCAATGGAGGGTAGTTACTGTGAGGCTGTCAATTTCTTATCCCAGATATTGCCTGCAAGGAATTTCTTGGTATAGTTGGTTAGTGTTGCTCTCCCTCCAAATATGTGTATGTGTTTTACCTAAGGACAAAGAATGTTTCCTGTTCATCCCAGTTCTTTGCATTGGAACTGAGTTTTAGAATTACATGAAGTCTGGAAACTGCCTCCCAGGAAGATGAATTCCCCCCCTCCGCCCCCCGATAATTGTGCTCACTTATTTACAACTATAAAGCTCAATGAATAAATTTAGTGCAGTTTAAAAATCAGATATGACTTAATTTAACTTTTTAAATACATTTAACACCATTATAAATGCTGGAGGCAGATGGGGTGGATGTTAATAACTTGTGACATCCCCGTTGATATAGTAACCTCATGAATTCTGGGGAGTCCTGACCCCCAGTTTGAGAACCCCTACATGTAACGTTTATATAAAGTTGGTCCAGCCTTTGAATATTCCATGTGTCCCAAAGTATCTGTCACATTTCCCAAATCACAGTTTGGCCAACACTAGGTGGCTGTAGGTTTTTACCTGGAAGTGGTCTAACTGGGAGAACCAGGATTAATGAAACACATCCTTGCTAGCATAAACTGATGCAGTTGCATTGACTTCAATGGGGATATGTCAGTTTATTCCAGCTGACAATCTGACCTATTACGAAGGAAAAATCTTCCCAAAGGTAAAATCTGTTAGTGAGGAGTAATCTCCAAGGGCAATGGTGAAGTCAGACTTGAGTTTGGGCTTGAATAATCTAATATTGGACTGGATAAAACACTGAAGTGTCCACTGTAGGGGCCAATTGTGTAGCTGTAGGAGAACAGACGAAACATGACCTGTTATGATGTAAGTGAGAGCTTCTGTCAGACCAGTTACACAAGATACTCTCAACAGATCAGGTCCCTATGAGATTGAGGGACTCAAATTCTTGCCTCCTGGAAGCCCTCAAAGAAGGGCTTCCATATTTTAGAAGTGTCACTTTTTTCTGGAAATGGACAGTGAGTATCAGTGTGTAGAATCATAGAATACTAGGACTGGAAGGGACCTCGAGAGGTCATCAATTCCAGTCCCCTGCCCTTATGGCAGGACCCAGTACTGTCTAGACCATCCCTGATAGACATTTATCTAACCTACTCTTAAATATCTCCAGAGATGGAGATTCCACAACTACCCTAGGCAATTTATTCCAGTGTTTAACCACCCTGACAGGAACTTTTTCCTAATGTCCAACCTAAACCTCCCTTGCTGCAGTTGAAGAAGATGATACAAAAAGACTGTTTGGCACTAAATATGCCCCTTTATGTAACTTGGCTATGTCTACACTACAAAGAAAAGTCGGAAAAAGATACACAAACCACAATTTGCTTATCTTTTTCCGCTTTTCTTTCTAAAGAAGCTTTTCTGAAATTTGGCACGTCTACACGGTGCCAAATTTCAGGTAAACCTCCTCTTTCAACACATCCCTTCTTCCTCGTAAAACGAGGTTTACAGGGATGTCGAAAAAGCGCATCCACTTTTCCGAAATTTTTTTCGGGAAAGTGGACGTGTTCCTTGGATGTGGCATAGCTTTTCCGGAATACCTCTGATATCCCGGAAAAGAGCTGCAGTCTAGATGTAGCCCTAGTGAGGTAGTGTGTTAAAGGTTCTAGTCTCTAGACAATCAAATGCAAAACCAAACCTATTGTATGGGGAAGTTGAGCCCAAGGGTTGTACTTAAATGGGAACTAAAACTGATGCTGTCAGTTAGAACTACAGTGTCTCTGGGTCCTGAGGATGAACCCTCTCACCCCAATACACATAAAGCTAGAAGTGAAACCATGTTTCAGGAGCATTTCTGTTGACATGTGATGCTGTTTTTCCCCTTACAGGGTTTCATAAGGCTGTATTCTAAATTATATTTGGTACTAAGTCTACCCGTGCGCACTGAGCAAGAACCCTCCCATTCACTCTGATCCCTCTTCCCATCTCATGCCATTTTCACAATCCCAACATTTTCCTTTCAACTAAGAGAGCATAGGAAAGTCTCTCCCCAAAACCCGAGGCAGTAATGCTCCTGGTCGCAGATGCTCCTTAAGTAGCTTGGTCAGCCACCATCCCATCTTGCATTCCTCTGTATGCAGCTGTATCCCCTCACAAGGCACAGTTGTGCCACCATGCCAACCAGATTCTGTGTGTGTTTAGAAGTGTTGTTATGGCTAATTGCAAACATTCCTTATCTAGAGACAGCAAGATGTGATTTTTTTTTTTTTTTTTTTTTAAAAGACCTATTCCCACTGAGAGTTGAACTCAAATCCATGGCTGATGCTGTAGTACAGTGCCAGGGAAAGGAAATATTTACAGGTGTTCTCTTCTGGATGAGCCTACAACCAAAGTCTCTTTGGTAGCAGGTTGGCTGTAGGTGGAGTTTAAAAATGCTGTAGGTGCCTTTTCAAAATTGATGAAGGGATTACCATTGTGTTCTGGCAAACATTTTCTCTTTGAATCAAATATTTTCTAAGGGCAGAGTCTGTGGGTTAACCGTTGTTTGAGTGTATAATGATTGCCATGTTTTCATACAATCATAGCACTACAGATAGGCAGCTTTGAGTACTCTGCAGTAAGTTACCTTGACTAAGACAGACATCCTATTACAAACCAGTTTTCCAAGTGGTAAAGAAGCATATTGGAATCTAAAGGAGATGTATGCTTATCTCATACAGTACCTTGTAAAGCATGTATTGAACTTTTACTAGTATTTGAAAGAATGTTTCTTTTATTGGCATTTACCATACTAATCTGCGTGTGCTGTGTGTTTATACCGTGTCTTCGCAATGTTGTAGACGAGGAGATACTCTTTTCCCAAAGAACCCTGATGGCATGATGCGTTTTGACTACACTCACTACAAGGAAACCTGGAAGGCTATGGAGAAGCTGGTGGAGAAAGGTCTGGCGAAGGCCATTGGGCTGTCTAACTTCAACAGCCGACAGATTGATGACATCCTCAGCATAGCTGCTATCAAACCTGCTGTACTACAGGTGAGACAAACACAGGCGAGTAGGAGGGGGCCCGCTGTGTGAAAGAGCAAGGTCTGTGCAGAAAAGCTACATGAGTGACTACTAATCTTTATGCATATCCTGGCCATCGGAGGAGTAAGCTCATATGAGCACTATTTGCTGAGCACAAATAATGTGCATGGTGTGTGTGACCATGGGGCAGAGCAGGCACCAGTAAAGGGATGGGCACAGCACCCATCCTGTTTGTGTTTGCATGAGTGGGTTTCATCCTGCATGTAGATTAGTGTGGCCCTGAGGGCTGCCCTAACTTGTGTCTTCCTTCTGTAGTCCCTTGCAGGATTGCAGAATACTTGGGAGTGCAAGAATGCCCTGGCCATGGCTTCTCCCATCTCCTGTCTGCCCCTTACCTCCCCCCAAAACGACACCTGTATCCAGTACTCCTGCAGAGATGGCACAGAGCCAGGTCTCTGCCTAACCCAGGAGTCCCTTGTGCTGGGGGCAATTATTCCCTGGGAGAAGGGTTTATGCCTGTCCTGTAGCCCTTTATGCCAGCCTTGCCGAATGAAGTTGACAGGCTAACATCCCTGCTATGCAGCCTGATTCCTTTGCTACAGCCTGCAAGGTGGCCTCTCATTCCTGCTAGCAGTAAAGTGTTACATCATCATGGGAATCCCAACAACTGAAACAGACTTCAGTCCTCTTCTTTCTGTTGTTGTGCACTTAAACTTCTATTTTGTTGTTGGCTTTGTTTTTTTTTTATTGAGGTCTGCTCACTGTGTATTGACTGTGCATTGCTTTAACAGGTGGAATGCCATCCCTACCTTGCTCAGAATGAGTTAATAGCTCACTGTAATAAGCAAGGGTTGGTAGTAACAGCATACAGTCCCCTTGGCTCTCCTGATCGAATGTGGAAGCACCCTGATGAACCAGTACTTCTCGAAGAATCTGGGATCAAAAAACTGGCAGAAAAATACGGCAGATCACCTGCTCAAATCCTCCTCCGGTACTAAACAGTTCTGAAAAGGGGCGGGATTCATCCCTGTCCCTATTGATACAAGTAACGCACCGTTATAAAGGGGTTCTGACTGAGACAGTATTTTTGTCAATAGAGTATTATAACCACAAAGAGCCCAAAACTTAATTTCCTACCAGGTCAGCTCTCTTCTACTTGGCAAACACTATTTTCTCCTCTATTTCTTCTGTAGCTCAAGTCAGTCTAGGGTTTTGATTCTATATGGTGTTGAGCACTTGAAAGAGTCATGGTGGTTGTAAATGGGAGGTAAAGAGCATCAGCAACATCTGGGCTGTGGTCAGCACTTTGCAAGATGGAGTTAGAGGTTTGCTTCATCCTTTGCCATCCCCATCTTCAATCACAGCCCCACAAATGTGGGACTAGAGTTGGTTAGTTAGCTAGCAGAAGGTAGACGGGAGAAGAAGGATGAGCTCGTGCTCAAGGAATTTCTGCTCAAGGGCGTAGAAAGAACTGGGGACTCTTCTTGGTTTACCTTACTCTAGAAGTTACTAGTGTCAAAATTTTCTAAACAGTTTGGCAGTCCAGCCTGAGACATCTTGAGTTTGATTTTTTTTTTCCAAAACTGATCACTCATGGTTCTCGCTGAAATAGTCTAGTGACCATTCCATTTTGCTCAAAATTGGTGTTGATGGGTACTAAGATTAAACCCTTGTTCACCTCACAGCCATAAAATGCCCAGAAAGGGGTTGAAGGTGCAGAGAGTAAACCCACACCACCAAGTGAAAGAGGGAATTTTTTGCTTAGAACAAAAGTTTCTGGTTTGTTGCCCCCCACCCCCACCCCTTGGTTATATGGGTAGAAGTTGAGGTTTTTCTGCCTTCCCTGTGTAATAGGTGGCAAGTACAGCGTAAGGTGGTTGCCATTCCCAAGAGTGTCACTCCTGCCCGCATTCTGCAAAATCTCCAGGTATGAGCTTTTCCCATGGAAGAAGACTTATTAACAATACCAATGTGGCAAAATATGTTAGTAACGGAGCAACAGCAAAAACAAAGATGTTCAGCCCAAGACTCATTACCAGTACTGCAGTTCTGTACGGGCATGTACACAACAGATGGGTGGGAAGAATTTTTGGAAAAGAAACTCATTTAAGTTCTGAGTGACAGAAGGGTTTGATCACGTACTGCTAGTTTTTAGATAAAAATCCCTTGTCCTTAACTTAGCACTGGAGTTTGCCTTTGTCTTAGATAAATAAACAATAATTTTTCTTAAAATGCTACCAGCAAAGCCGCTTTTTGCTATTTTTGGAAAAGCTAGGACTGTCAATTTAATCAGATAACTCGCATGATTGACTCAAAACATTAATCACAATTACATTTTTTAATTGTGATTAATCACACTTTGAAACTATAGAATACCAATTGCAATTTATTAAATATTTTGGAAGATTTTCTATATTTTCAAACATTGGTTTCAATAAAAGCACAGAATGCAAAGATCACAGTGTTCACTTTATTTTTATCAGAAATATTTTCACTGTAAAAATTATAAAGGAAATAGTATTTTCCAATTCCCATCATACAAGTACTGTAGTATCATGCCCTGAATAAAGACCTCCAGATTTAGCCCTGTATCTATTTATTTTTTGTAAAATTGCTTCAACCCCTGTTAATGAACAAATGTAAAAAATAGAGAACCAATCCTGACAAGTAGAGACCTGGGATTTGGCCCATTTAGAGAAGTTTTTTTTCCTCCTTTTAATCTCTAATGTCTAATGCTTTCCAGTGGGAAGGGAAGTCTCTGCATCAGGAGGCTATCAAGATTATATCTTTCAGTATGATTGTTAATTCCTTTGTAATACTGTTTCAAAGAGAGTGTTTAATAATTTACCCTTTATAGATTAAAATATAGAGATTACAATTTCTAATATTGCATATTGCACTGAGCTTTTTCCTCTAAAGTCCGGACAAAAGCATATTGTAATTACATTTTAAATTATTCCTGTCTGTTGTTCTTTTGTGTGTGTGTGTGTACAGAGCTCTAAAAAAGCAGTTGCAATTTACCATGTCCGATCTATGCAAATGTCGGTACTGTTGCAGGGCCCCGGGTTGATGCTTCAAGGTGTCACTAAATCACTCTGTGCCCTGGTAAACCGAGGCAAGCAGGTGCAAGTCTGACTTAGCTGCAAACCACCCCCATTGTTTGTCGGCTCTCTGAGGGAGAGGGTCGGAGGCAGGTGGGCTGTAATTGTTACAAAGGGAGTGTGACAGGGTGGCAAGGTTTAGGGGCTATATAGACTGGCAACCAAGAATAAAGCTTGAATTGTTCTCGTTTTAGGTGTTCGACTTCAATCTCACAGGAGAAGAGATGGATTACATTGGAAGTCTGAATAAAAACTGGCGCTACATTGTGCCAATGGTTACAGTAAGTTTCTCTGGCTGGGCGTGGGGGCAGGGCAGACAAAGCGTGTGTGTGTGTTTGCGTTGTTTGCTTCGGTGTTCTTTCTTTCATCACCCCCTGCAACAGCTATCTGTGAACAAAGCCCTACATCTTATTAGGGTAATGAAGCTGGAGACAGACTTTTCATAAAAGATTGATGAACTTGCTTGAATTAGAGCAATTATACCAGGTGTCCCGAATTCACCATAGGAAAATATGGTCACCCTAATCTAACCCATTAACATCTAACCTTATTAACATTAACTGACCTTCTGACAGTGGCCAGTGCCAGGTGCCCCCAGAGAGAATGAACAGAACAGGGAATCATCAAGTGATCCCTCTCTTGTCACCCATTCCCAGCCTCTGACAAACAGAGGCTAAGGACACCATCCCTGCCCATCCTGAGTAATAGCCATTGATGGATCTATCCTCCATGAATGTATCTAATTCTTTTTTGAACCCTGTTAAAGTCCTAGCCTTTATAACATCCTTTGGCAAGGAGTTCCACTGTGTAAAGAAAAACTTCCTTTGGTTTGTTTTAAACCTGCTACCTACTAACTTCATTTGGTGACCCTTAGTTCTTGTATTATGGGAAGGAGGAAATTACTCTTCTTTATTCACTTTCTCCACACCAGTCATGATTTTATAGACCTTTCTCCTATCCCACCTAGAGGCTATGTCTACACTGGCGGCTTCTTGCGCAAGAACATCTTGCACAAGGGTTCTTGTGCAAGAAGTCTTGCGCAAGAAAACATCCACACTGCAATGTGCTCGCTGTGTTTTTGCGCAAGAGCTCCCATGGCAGTGTGGACGCTCTCTTGCGCAAGAAAGCTCTGATGGCCATTTTAGCCATAGGGGTTTCTTGCGCAAGAAATCCCTGCCAAGCGTCCACACTGCCCTCTTGCGCAAGAGCTCCTGCGCAAGAGGGCTTACACCTGATAAAAAAGAGCATAACACTTGCGCAAGGAGCCCTCTCTTACCATGCCGTACTGTAAATTTCCTTGCGCAAGAGTGGGCAGGCAGTGTGGACGCTCTGCAGATTCTTGCGCAAGAACGGCCGTACTTGTGCAAGAAGCCGTGAGTGTAGACATAGCCAGAGTCATCTCTTTTCCAGGCTGAAACATCCCAATATTATTAGTCTCTGCTCAGATGGCAGACATTCCATATCCCTAGTCGTTTTTTGCCCTTGTCTGAACTTTTTCCAGTGCTAAGGCATCTTTTTTTCAGATGGGACAATCACATCTCCACACAGTATTCCAGATGTGGGTATACCATGGATTTATACAGAGGGGTTAAGACAGTGGTCCCCAACGCGGTGCCCGCAGGCGCCATGGCGCCCGCTGGGGCATTTACATGCGCCTGCCAAGTGCTCGAGGCTGGCCCCGGCCCCGGGCGCCCGGCGCATGGGCGGCCCCGGCCCCGGGCGCCCGGCAGCTCTAAAAGGTTGGGGACCACTGGGTTAAGATATTCTCTGTCTTTATGATCTATCTCTTTCTTAATGATTTCCAACATTCTGTCTGCTTTTTTGACTGCCACTGCACATGGAGTGGATGTTTTCAGAGAGCTATCCACAATGACCCCAAGATCTCTCTCTTGAGTGGTATTAGCTAATTTAGTCTCCATTGTTTTATATGTATAGTTGGGATTATGTTTTCCAATGTACATTACTTTGCACTTATTAACATTGAATTTCATCTGCCATTTTGTTGCCCAGTCTTTTAGTCTTGTGAGATCCTTTTGAAGCTCTTGAGTCTGCTTTGTACTTAACTTTCTTGAGCAGTTTTGTACCTACCTCCCAGCTTGCCTGGACAGAATATTATGTGTATGCATGTGTGCAATGTTTGCAGACATACCTGATAGCTGATGGTGGTCCTTTCTAGTTTTGATACTCATGCTGCTAACAGAGCTGTTGACTAATCAATAACAAAATATGCTAAGAATATGTACCTGGTAGCTGGAATATTTAGGTGCCTTTGTTATATGGAAGAAACTATGAGCATGATGGTGATTCACTGAGCAGATACTGAGACAAAAGAAGGTAGTTCAAAGTGCCAGCTAGGAAGAGGCTAAATGCTGGGCAGCTGAACTTCAAAGATGAAAAGTGAAACAGGAAACAATGAGATGGGAAGAATTTAAAATAGGAATGTATTGCCACAATGTGTGAGTGGGATCCTCTGTTCACGCTTTTCTGATTTTTAAGACGTGTTTCCTGATCTTCAAATACCACTTATTTAAAAACCAAGTGCCTTTGAAAAATCTCGTGTATCAAATCTGTACTATCTAGGTCTTTAGCATGTCATCTGAGTACCTAAAATTACACTTGATAGGACATGTGTTTTTCTTGCTTTACCACGCTAGCATGAAACCACGGCAGCTAATAGGGGATAAGGTCTAAGGACAAGATTAAAAAAAATTGATAGGGAATGGATCATTTGATGAGTACGTGTTCTGTTTGTTCCCTCTGGGCCATCAAGCATTGGCCACTGTTGGAAGACAGGGTATTAGGCTAAATGGACCTTTGGTCTGACCCAGTCTGGCCGTTCTTATGTTCATGTCTAAAGTTCGATTCTTAAGTCCATATTTAGGTGCCTAACTAAGTGGTTTGATTTCCTCCTTCCGCTCTCTATAAAGGCTAATATCAGCACCTGTTGTGGGGGGAAGGAGGAGGGGACAGGAAGAGGTATGTAATCATAAGTGGGTATCTGTGTCAAATCAATACTTCCCTAAATAAATCATTGACAAAGGTACACATTTAGGCAGAACACTAGATGACCACAAAACAGGAAGGTGCATGATTGACAGGTGTGCGTGCCAATCTGTTATTGAATAAGCAGCTACAGTTTGTTTGGAGCATATTGGATTTTTATTTCAAGGTATCTGTGGAAAGGGCATTTGGTAACTACCGCTCTTAACACCCTCCCTCCAAATAAGGTGAATGCACCCCTGCAAAATCTCTCAGGAGCCAGAAACTGGGCAGTGTTTTGTGCAGCCAGACAGTTGTACAGAGAAACAACAAGTGATATTGGAATGGAACCCAGCTCAGGTGTGCACAGCTAACAAGCATACTTACCTGCAAGAAGTGCTGTCTTACACAGAGCACTTTTGAGAAATGGGGGAGCATGGAGGAAAGGAAAGATGAGTGGATAATATGAATTTCTGGAAGGTGTTGAGGAGCTGTTGACTTTCCTGTCCAAGGAGGATCACTTTCTCAATGAGAGTTTTAAAAAAATGCACAAAGATCCCAAGATGGCTTTGTCCATGGAGATTTGGGGGGCTCTGGCTTAGCAATTGGTCAAACTTTTGTATATTTTAATACACTTTTAAATCTGAAGATTAATCATGTTTAAAACTCCCAACATGTTTCCATGTGCTGGTTAGATTAATCATGTTTAAAACTCCCAACATGTTTCCATGTGCTGGTTAGTCCTTTGCATTTTAGTCACTGCTTCCAGTGCCCCCTCGTGGCCTGGCTGAAGAACAAGCATACACACTAAATAATTAATGAAATCTAAGCTGTTGGTTTCAAAGAAGTAGGTGGAAAATTTACTAGTAGATATGTTTAAAAATCCCTGAGATTTTTTTTCTTACCATAAGAATGTCCATTCTGGGTCAGACCAAAGATCCATCTAGCCCAGTATCCTGTCTTCCAACAGTGGCCAATGCCAGAAGCTCCAGAGAGAATGAACAGAACAGGTAATGATCAAGTGATCTTTCCCCTGTCATGCATTTCTAGCCTCTGACAAACAGAGGCTAGGGATGTCATTCCTACTCATCCTGGCTAATAGCCAGTGATGGACCTAACTTCTGAGAATGTATCTAGTTCTTTTTTGAACCCTGTTAAAGTCCCGGTCTTCACAACATCCTCTGGCAAGGGGTTCCACAGGTTCACTGTGCGCTGCATGAGGAAAAACCTCCTTTTGTTTGTTTTTAAACCTGCTACCTATTAATTTAATTTGGTGACCCCTAGTTCTTATATTATGGGAACAAGTAAATAACTTTTCCTTATTCACTTTTTCCACACCACTCATGATTGTATAGATCTTTATCATATACAATCTTATACAACCATATACAATCATATACAACCTTAGTCTCCTGTTTTCTAAGATGAAAAGTCCCAGTCTTTTTAATCTCTCTTCATATGGGACCCGTATGAAGGATCCAAAACCCTGATCCTTTTTTTTTTCCCCTCTTCTCTTCCTTTTCTGGACCTTTTCCAATGCCAATATATCTTTCTTTTTTTGAGATGAGGTGACCATATATGTACTAGGGATGTAAGTGACTAATTGACTATCAGATAAGTAAATGCTTATTGGATAGTCGACTAGTGACTGGACTAGTCGCTTCCTCCCTCCCCTCCCCCCCCGCTTGCTGCCTCCATCAGAGAAACAGCAAGGGGGAGCAGGATCTGGTACTGGGGGGAGCCAGTTTAAAAGTGAGAAGGGGCAGGGGCACAGTAGGGAACTGGCAGAGCTTCTGCCTTTTGAAATGTAGCAAGAGCAGGGCTCTTGCTACATTTCAAAAGCAAAGCGCAGCTGGGAGCGCAGGTCCAGTGGGAGACTCAAACAGTCCCCCGCTGGCCCCGTGCTCCCGGTGGCGCTTCTGCCTTTGAAATGTAGCAAGAGCTGACCAGACTCTTGCTACGTTTCAAAGGCAGAGGCGCCCTTATCAACTAGTCGATGCAAATTACATAAACTATTTGATTAGCTGATTAATCTAAATTTAACATCCTTAATCTATATGCAGTATTCAAGATGTGGGTGTACCATGGATTTATAAAGAGGCAGTAAAATATTCTCTATCTTATTCTCTTTCCCTTTTTTAAATTATTTCTAACATTCTGTTTGCTTTTTTAACTGCTGCTGCACATTTGAGTGGTTGTTTCCAAAGCACTATCCAGTGACTCCAAGATCTCTCTTGAGTAGTTATAGCTAAATTAGTCCCCATCATTTTGTGTGTATAGTTGGGATGGGATTATTTACATTTATCAGCATTAAATTTCATTTGCCATTTTGTTGCCCAATCACTTAGTTTGTTGAGATCTTTTCGAAGCTCTTCACAGTCTGCTTTGGTCTTAACTATCTTGAGCAGTTTAGTATCATCTGCAAATTTTGCCACCTCACTGTTTACCCCTTTCTCCAGATCGTTTATAAATAGGTTGAATAGGATTGGTCCCAGTACAGATCCCTGAGGGACACTACTAGTTATGTGTCTCCATTCTGAAAACGGACCATTTATTCCTACCCTTTGTTTCCTGTCTTTTAACCAGTTATCAGTCCATGAGAAGATCTTCTCTCTTATCCCATGACAACTTACTTTACTTAAGAGCCTTTGGTGAGGGACCTTGTCAAAGGCTTTCTGGAAATTGAAGTACACTATATCTACTGGATCCCCCTTGTCCACATGTTTGTTGACCCCCTCAAAGAACTCTAGTAGATTAGTAAGGCAGGATTTGCCTTTACAGAAACCATGTTGACTTCCCCCCCAAAAAATTATGTTCATCTATGTGTCTGATAATTTTATTCTTTACTGTAGTTTCAACTGATTTGCCCGGAACTGATGTTAGACTTACCGGTCTGTAATTGCCAGGATCACCTCTAGAGCCCTTGTTAAATATTGGCGTCATATTAGCTATCTTCCAGTCATGAGGTACAGAAGCTGATCTAAAGGTTAGGTTACAAACCACAGTTAATAGTTCCGCAATTTCACATTTTGAGTTTTTTCAGAACTCTTGGGTGAATGCCATCTGATCCTGGTGACTTGTTACTGTTAAGTTTATCAAATTGTTCCAAAACTTCCTCTAATGACACCTCAATCTGCATCAATTCCTCAGATTTGTCACCTAAAAAGAATAGCTCAGGTTTGGGAATCTCCCTAACATCCTCAGCCGTGTAGACCGAAGCACAGAATTCATTTAGTTTCTCCGCAATGACCTTATCGTCTTTGAGTGCGCCTTTAGTATCTCAATCATCCAGGGGCCCCACTGGTTGTTTAGCAGGCTTCCTGCTTCTGATGAACTTAAAAAACATTTTGCTATTACTTTTTTTGGCTAGCTGTTCTTCAAACTCCTTTTTGGCTTTTCTTATTATATTTTTACACTTAATTTGTCAGAGTTTATGCTCCTTTCTATTTTCCTCACTAGGATTTAACTTCAGCTTTTTAAATGATGCTTCTTTATCTCTCTCTGCTTCTTTTATTTGATCATTAAGCCATGGTGGCACTTTTTTGGTTGTCTTACTGTGTTTTTTTTAATTTGGGGAATACATTTAAGTTGGGCCTCTATTATGGCGTCTTTAAAAAGTTTCCATGCAGCTAGAAGGGATTTTATTTTTTGTCACTGTACCTTTTAATTTGTTTAACTAACCTCCTAATTTTTGTGTAGTTCCCCTTTCTGAAGTTAAATGCCACAGTGTTGGGCTGCTGAGGTGTTTTTCCCACCACACGGATGTTAAATTGTATTACATTATGGTCACTATTTCTAAGCAGTCCAGTTATATTTACCTCTTGAACTGGATCCTGCGCTCCACTTAGGACTAAATCAAGAATTGCCTCTTCCCCTTGTGGGGTCCAGACCCAGATGCTCCAAGAAGCGGTCATTTAAAGTATCAAGAAATTTAATCTCTGCATCCGGTCCTGAGGTGACATGTACCCAGTCAATATGGGGATAGTTGAAATCTCCCCACTATTGTTGAGGTTTTTTTTTTTTTTTTTTTTGATAGCCTCTCTAATCTCCCTTAGCATTTCATAGTCACTATCACTGTCCTGGTCGGGTGGATAATAATATATCCCTACTGCTATACTCTTATTACTGGAGCATGGAATTACTACCCATAGAGATTCGATGGAACATTTTGGTTTATTTAAGATTTTTACTTCATTTGATTCTACATTTTCTTTCACGTATAGTGCCACTCTCCCAACAGCACGACCTGTTCTGTCCTTCTGATATATTTTGTACCCTGGTATGACTGTGCTCCATTGATTGTCCTCATTCCACCAAGTTTCTGTGATGCCTATTATATCAATATCCTCCTTTAATACGAGGCACTCTAGTTCACCCATCTTATTATTTAGATGCCTAGCATTTGTGTATAAACACTTAAATAGTGGCACATTTTTAATCTGTCTGCCATTTCCTGATGTTAGACTCTTTTTCATTTGATTGTTTCTCATCTGATCCTACCTATACTTTATCATTTTCAATCCTCTCTCCTCCTTACTAGAGCATAAAGAATCTCTATTAATAGACCCTCCCCAAGAGATGTCTCTGTCCGATCCATGTGCTCCTCCACTTTTGTTTGCTTTCCCCCAGCCCTTAGTTTAAAAACTGCTCTAAGACCTTTTTAATGTTAAGTGCCAGCAATTTTGTTCCATTTTGGTTTGGGTAGAGCCCATCCTTCCTGTATAAGCTCCCCCTTTCCCAAAAGTCTCCCCAGTTTCTAATAACTGCAGTTCCTGCTGTCTTACTCCATTTCTAACATTAGATGCATACAACTGGTAGTTAGCTTCACAGAAGGAAATTTTAGCTGGCTGGCAGGAGCCTGGCTCCTTGAAAAGTGTACCTCTTTCTTTTGGAAGCTTTCGGTGTCATGTGTAAATGCCATCTGCTCAAAAGAGGACATGGATGAAATCCTGCTCCCAATGATGCCAAATGGAAGTTTTGCCAAGACTTCAGTGGAACCAGGGGTTCCTGCTATGCGTTTAGTAGATAGGAGTTAGAACTCCTGAATTCATTAACCAACCCTGCCACTGCATCACTGTGCAACTTGGAGCAAGTTACCTAACTTCTCTGTCTTGGTGTATCCATTTGTCAAGCCAACATAACTACACTTTTCTCTAGTGTCTCACAGAAGTGTGGACAGTTAGATGAACAGATTATATTTTAAGTGCTTTGCAAAGTACACAGATTATAGCCATTATTAGACAAATATTGTACATAAGAAACCCTAATTATTCTTAATCCAATTCTTCAAGTAGGGCTGCCAATTTTGGTTGGATGTATTCCTGGAAATTTCTTTGTGACATAATCTTTAATTAGTGGAGACTCCAGGTCAATCCTGTAGGATTGGCAACTGTATCCTCAAGTCCTAGCTACTGGAACATGATTTTTGTTGCAGGCTACACAAAATTCCCTTGGAAAGAGAAGATTTTTCTAGTAATACTATGCCTTGGGAACAAGGGGGAGCAGTGACTGTTAAAGATGTCCTTGCTAAAGACTGGGACGTAAAGGAAACTAGATTCTGCATGGTTCTGTTTTTACTGTCAAGCAAGAACTGGCTTTTTAACTTTCTGACTCAGATTGTCTTTTTATTTCACAGGTGGATGGAAAACTAGTAGCAAGAGATGCTGGACATCCGCTTTACCCCTTCAATGACCCATATTAAGTACAGTAGATTAGGTATTAGAATTAGGACTCCATGCACTCATTCCCAAAATAGTTGTTGCCATAGTTTATCAAAAATCTTTCCAAATAAAATCCGGCGTTCTAAATATTAGGTTTCTATGGGTTTTCTGATAGCATACTTTATTACATAACATCTTCCTGATGTTGCAATACCCACATTGTGCTCATGAGACTTAGTATAATACACTGCATGCTTGCTGCTATGAGGAAATGTATAGTGTTCATGGGGGAGAGTGAGGGAATCGATACCATGAAAGATACATGGACACTGAAAATGTAAAATTAGGATAAGACATTAGTTTTGAATTGGGAAAAGTGTGTAAAACCATTCTGAAGTCTTCTAGGCCAAGTGTGTGGATGGGGGTGGGGAACAGAACAATTTTTAAAAAGCAAATAGCTGCTCAATTGTTTATTACTACATGTGTTTCCTAAAAGAAAAGTAGAAAGCCATTGCCAGTCTTTCCACCTAATGCAGCCTCACCAGCAACTGTCCAATTCAGTTTTTGGGACTGGATTAGTTCTTAGTGATCCCACATGTGCTTCTAGGGCTTGCTGGAAGGAACCTTGTAACATCTTTGCAGAGTAGCTGGCATGGTCTCATGATGATGCTGGATTGGGAGCCAGAAGAACTGGGTTCTACTCCAGGCTCTGCTATTGTCCTCTAGCATAACCTTGAGCAAGTCACTTCCCCTCTCTGTCTGCCTGGCCTGTTGGTGATAGCTCTTCAGAGTAGACACTGGGATGGGCAATAATATTTGATGGGGGGGGAGGGGCACTCCAAGAATTTAAGTGGTGAAGGGCTACACTTTGCATTAGGGATGTCAACGAGTAGTTGACTACCCATTTAATCAGTAAGCCTGGGTTAATCCTGTTGACTACACATGCTACCCCCCCCACCCTCCTTGCTACCTTTATATCAGCTGGCTCCCATGAGCACCAGATCCCGAGGAGCCACCTGCCTCCCTCCCCCCTCCATGCTGCTGCCTCTCCTAGAAAAATGATTTTAATCTACATGCGTTTTCACCTTTTTTTGGGTCATTTTCTGCTCTTAAAGAATGCATTCAGTTTTTATGGATTGACCTGGATGTAGAAAATTGTGAATGCCAGGAACCTAATTAAAGCATTTTTAAAAGATATTATCTCAACCAATGCCTGGTGCTTCAGTAGAAAATGCAAGGACTACAATATTAGACAACTAAGGAATAAGCAGTCTATAATCAAATGTCTTTCTAACCCACATCTGCTAGAGGTTAATTTGTACCTGAAGCTGGAAGGCTTGTACTGATGGATTGATAAATATCTGTGAATATTCTGTTCCTTTTTAAAAAAAATACTAAATTGTTGGAATAAATTACACCTTGAGGTATTGAGTTCCACAGGTTAATTATGGATTGCTTGCATGTAATTTTTCCAGTTGTATTGGATTTTAATTTGCTGCCCTTCAATATAATTAAACAGGCCCTTGTTCCTGGATAATCAAGTTGTTCTACTCATGTTACTTTATCATTCATAAGAATGGCCAAAGATCCATCTAGCCCAGCATCTTATCTTCTAACAGGGGTCAATGCCAGATGCCCCAGAGGGAGTGAACAGAACAGGGAATCATCACGTGATTCCTCCCATGTCACCCATTCCCAGCTTCTGACAAACAGAGGCTAGGGCCACCGTTCCTACCCATCCTGGCTAATAGACATTGATAGACCTAACCTCCATGAATTTATCTAGTTCTTTTTTGAACCCTGTTAATGTCCTAGTCTTCGCAGCAGCCTTGGCCAAGGAGTTCCACAGGTTGACTGTGCGCTGTATGAAGAAAAACTTCCTTTTGTTTGTTTGATTCATAATTGATCTACCGCAATCACATTTCCTCTTAGGCTTTATAGTTAAAATTGTGTTTTTGCTAGCCTTTCCAGTTCGGGGGGCTATGTCTACATTGCCCCCATTTTGTGCAAAAATATGCAAATGAGGCAGTGTGGAATATCGCCATGCCTCATTTGCATAATTAATGAGGCTCCGTTTTTGCGCAAAAACCCCTCTTGTACAAGAGCTGTTCTTTCTGGGGAAAAAAGTAGAAGAACAAATCTTGCACAAAAGCCTTTTGTGCAAAAACAGAGCCTCATTAATTATGCAAATGAGGCATGGCGATATTCCATACTTCACCTCATTTGCATATTTTTTGTGCAAAATGGGGGCCGTGTAGACATAGCCTTAGGGTATGTCTACACTACAGAGTTTTTTCAGAAAAATGGCCATTTTCCCGAAAAAACTTCAATTACGTCCACAGTGCGTGTTCTTTTGAAAGAACAGAGGGCTTTTTCCGACATTGGAAATCTGCCTCGTAGAATGAGGAAACCTTTTTCCGAAGGAGCTCTTTTGGAAAAAGACGTGTGTTGATGGGGAAGAGGGAGCTCTTTTGAAAGAAGAGGAAAAAGCACAGGTGCCCTGCTAGCCACTCCGTCCATAGTAATCACAGCTGAAATGTGCGATAGCATCCACACTGAATGGACGCTATCTTTCAAAAAAGCAAATCGCTTTTTCGATGCACTTTTGGAGTGTGGACGCTCCGTTTTGGAAGAAGCTTTTTCTGGAAAAGCCTCTTCCGAAAGAAGCCTGCAGACTAGACATAGCCTTACTCTACTCCCAGGTAAGTCCATGCCTTTAATCCGGGGTTGGGGAACCGATTTTGGGTGGGAGGCTACTGACCCACGATTTGGCTGAGAAAGAAAGATGCACATTCCCTTTGCACATTAGAGTCTAGAGGGGCCCAGGCTAGTACATTTTGTGTGTTGCAGCCCTGTGGTGGGATGATGGGGGGGGTTGGAGCTCTGAGCTTCAGGGGCCAGATCCAGGCGCATCTGGTGGCGGGGCCTGAGGTTCCCCATCCTTGCTCTAACCCTTTCTGCTGTCTGCCTCTTGTTTCTGACTCTCCCGCTAGAGCGAGGGGCCCCGACCCGCACGCAGCATGGCCGGGAGAGGCGCCAGTGAATTACAGGTGGGAATTATTGTCCTTGTCTCCGCTGTTCTTCATTCGTCTGAGCACAAGGGTGATTGTGGCGAGCGCTGTTACCCCTTGTGCAAACACAGTGGGGGGGGGGTGCAGGAGCTCGGTGCAGGTGGGGGGGGGATGCCTTGCGGCTGAGCGCCCCCCTAGGAGTCCGCATCCCGCCAGCTTGCACAGCGCCTGGCCCCGAGCTTCGCACCTTCCAGCGCTGCAGGCTGCCGCCTTCTAGGCACAGGTAGGCAATGAGCCCCCCCCCCGGGGAATGGGGGCTGCGGGCCTGCGCGGGGCTGGAGGGCGCAGAGAAAATGGCGCCAGCCGCAGCCCCCCAACCCGGGCCGGCTTGGCGCCCACAGAATTCCCCCTTCCTCCCGGTCTGCCGACTACGTTTCCCAGCATGCTGTGCGGCCGGCGGCTTACGCGGAACTGCACTTCCCAGCGGGCCTTGCGTCGGCCACGCGGAGCCGCGCCTGCGAGGGGAGGAGGGGACTACGTTTCCCGGCATGACGTGCGCCCTGGGTTCGGAGGGGGCCGCGCTTCGCGGCCGCGAAGGAGGCCGGGAGCCGCAGTCCCCGGCGTGTGCGCGCGCCGCGGGGCCGGGCCTCGGGGTTATATAGGCAGCCGGAGGGGCCGGGGGCTGCACTCGGCCGTCGTCGCCCCTGTCAGGCTCCATGAAAGCTGCTGCCGCCCGCGCCGAGCCCGCGCCTGGCCCGCAGCCTAGGTACCGCGGCACGGGCTGGGCCTCGCGGGCGCGCTTCGCGCGGGGGGGGCGCCGGCCGGGTCGCGCGGAGCGGCCAGGGGGGCCTTGGCTCGCGCCGGTCGAACAAAGGGAGGGGCTGGGAGGGGCTGTGCGCGGAGCCTCGCGCTGCAGCGGGCCCCCCCCCCTTCCCTGCGCCCCGCCCTCTCCCCTGCTCGCGCTGCCCCTTTACCGGGCGTCGGTGGTGCTCCGGGCCGAGCGTTGCGGGGCCCCCACGTGACTCGGCCCGGCCTCCGCCATGTATGTTGGGGGCAGTGAAGCCTGCCGCGGAGAGGGGGGGGTGGAGCCTGCCGCGTCACGTGGCCTGCGCGGCTGCCTGTGAGCGGCCACCGTTGGGGTTTGGCGCCAAACGGGAGGGGGCGGGGACGGCAGGGGAAAGGCGGGAAAGGGGCCTATTGTCTCCGTGGGGGGAGGCGCTTCCTGAGGGCGCGAGACCCCGCTCGCGGCGGCCGGGGGGGAAGGGCTGCGATTGCCCCGCCCCGTGGGGGTGGCGCGTGGCTGCGGGTCCCCCCCTTGGCTGCGGTTGGGCGGGGGGAGATGGCTGTTGCCCGGGCTGGGGGGCCCCTGGGTGAGCCCTAGGGCGGGGGCTGCCCGCGGGGGGCGGGGCCCTCCCAGGCTTGGTGAGTGGGCAAGGGCCGCTCTCCCTGTGGAGGGGGCAGGGCACAGAAGGGGGCAGGGCTGTGGGGCCTGAGAGTTTGGGGGTGGCAGTGCACGACGCTCCCCCCCGCGCAGAGGGGCGCATGGAGCATTGGGCTGCTCTGAGCCCTGGGGCTGCTCCCTGCTCGTGGGTCCCGTGGGGTGGGCCAGGCTCAGCCCTGGGGCCGTATCGTGCCTGCCCTAGGGCTTCCCCTCTGGGGCCGGGCTGAGAGACACGCGCCCTGTGAAGATGCCTCGGTGCGTGGCATAGCCAGGCTGGGAGCTGCATACCTGACTAATACCTATGGGCGGTGGGTAATGTAGGCAAGGAGAGGCACTGCCTTACCAAAACGACCTACATGCTTGGCAATGGGCAGGGCTTAGCTGGGGAGGAGGGTAATGTTGAATGGGAGGGGCTGAGTCTTGCCTTTCCCAGCTGGGCCTTCACCCACTGCCCATGCTAATGTCAATGGGCTGCGCTTCAGATACCCCTTTATGTGGAATACCTATGATCCCTTTTCCAGAAACGAGGGGCTCTGAAGGGCAGACTTTAAACAACACACCCAAGACCGGAGCAGAGTAGGAGTTGGAGTTCTAGGTGTAGGTACTCTACCCACAGGCCACAGAGACATCTCTGTACTTGCTAGGGCTCGGCAGGGTATCTGTGTTAATTTGTATCTGCAAAAAGTGAGGAGTCCTGTGGCACCTTAAAGACCGACAGATTTATTTGAGCATAAGCTTTCATGGTTAAAAATCACTCTCATTATCTCTGTACTTGAGACTTGCAGCCCTAGGTATGGCTGTAGTTCTACTAAGTAACTGCCCGAACATGTACAGCATGGGTTAGGAAGGCTGCTTTAGTGTGTAGGGCACTGGAGAGCTGAGTTCAGGCTCATCTTGCCTAGAAATTTCCCATCTGACCATGTATGAGTTAATATGCCCTGTGTTTCCATTCCCCACTTGGTATAATACTTCCTTACTTCTGTGTTGGGGTGACAAAATCCATTAATATTTGAGATACTGTGGTGATGAGCTGTATAAGTACTCAGATAATATTCTGTCACTGAATGGGATGTCTACAGACTTCTATTGATTTATCTAAATTAGTTTCCTAAAACCAATTTGATTATTTTTGTGCAACTTTGTTTGAATTCTGTTTCTTTGTTTGAAATCAGTGAGTGTCAAACCACAAAACTGCATAGCTTTAACTAACATGGGTTTTAAATTGTGCTGGCGGGTAAAGGTAAACCCAGGAAATGCAGCCAGGGTTAAAGAAGGGGGCTGAGCCTAATTGAATTCTGTATATAAATCAGCTTGCCTTGCTAGCAAATCCCCACTTAGAAAGTGCTGTCTCCTCTCCTTAGGATATACTCCAGTATAGATCCTCTGGCTGTTAGGCCTTAACTCCACATGGTCTTGCTGGGTGAAGAGGGCACATTTTGTAACCCCTTCTTTATTTCTCCAAATGAGGCCCCAAAGGCCTTCACTTTCACTGAGCCAGAGGTAGGAAACAGGTCGCCATTGGTTACCCCAAATACTGTGCTCTCTTTTAAGGGCTATTGAGACCTTAAGTTCTTCTGACAAAGACCTCAGATAGGTTTTTCTAAAGAAGTTATTTGTTACTCTTGATGTGGCTTGGCAGGGGAAGTTAACTTTGAAAGTAAGAGACACACATGAGTTCATTCTAAGAAACATATCAACTCCGGAATAAGTGGTCCTGTTGACTAGAGCTAATTACATGCATGATGCTGACTTCCTGTTTCCAGCTACAAAGCTGCCTTAAGTTGGAAGATAATGAATATATTTTAACTATGTAAGCAGTGGCTATCGTTGACACAGGTGTTATACAGTTGATTCTGAGTGGGATGGGAGGTGTTCATGGAAAGGTGAGCTAGCCAGCTGTTCAAGGCTACTACCTGTCTTAAAACTAGGTCTGATCAGAATCTTTGTCAACTTCTTTTGACAGAAAACTGGGTTTTTAACTAAAGAAAAACTTGTGTGAAAAGGATTTGCTTCCCCTACTTATTTTCTCACTAGAAAGCCAGCAATGTATGTGGAGGAGGGAGGGGAAACTAAAGTCTTGGTTTCTGATGAAAAGTTAATTTATGGCTGAATAGTATTGGTGAGATCCCGGCATAAAGTGTTCTACATTTAATTTCTGATACGCTATAATTACAGTATGGCCCACAGTGTAGACAAGTTTCCAGACATCTATTCTGGAAAGTCAAGAGTTCAAAATCGTGCACAAGATTTCTCATATTACTGATTCTGGAAATGTCTGGTCACTTCACCATTTGGTAACACCATGTACAACACTGCAAAAACTCTAATTCCTTGTTAAATCTTCAGTTGTAGAATGGAAGAGGAATTGACTGCTCCCTCCACTTCTGCAGACAAAACTGATAGGTAAGGGTTTTGAGTTAGCAGGCTAAGGTAGGCAAACATAGAAAATAGGGTAATAGTGGATCTAATTTCAAATAATATTTAAATCTGATGTTGTGCTTAGCTCTAGATCAGGGGACTCAAACTCCTGGCCTGCATGCCTTCCTAATCTGGAGTGATGGCACAATAGAGCTTGGAATTCCTGGCAGGCCCAGAGGTAGGGATGTGAAGGACTAGTCGACTATTCAGTAAGCAAATGCTTATAGGATAGTCGACTAGTCGCCGCCTCTTCTCTTCTTCTCTCCCCGCTGCCTCTATCAGAAAGAGGCAGTGGGGCAGCGGGGAGGGGGAAGAGGAGGGCGTACTTCAAAGCGGCAGCACTGCTTGAAGCCTGGGACCAGATCCCGGGGTCCATGCAGCGCTGCCATTTTGAAATGCCACGTGCAGCCCGGAATCAGCTGGGGACTCCCCCACTGATCTTGGACTCCATGCGGCACTGCCGCTTTGAAATCCTATGGGGAGCCCAGCCTCAGGCTCCTCATGGCGTTTCAAAGAGGCAGTGCCGCATGGAGCCCGGGGTCAGTGGGGGAGTCCCCAGCTGACGGTGCCATGAGTGAGGAGAAAGTTCGGTGATGAGGCAGGGCTTGGTGTCAGTGAAGGACAGTGGCAGCTATAGCCCCAGCCTGCTGGGAGTCCTGGGATGGTTTGTGCAATTGCTCCAGCAAGGCATGCCAACCAGGCATGCCCCACAGGCTGGGAGTTGGAGATCCCTGCTCTAGATACAAGGGTTGTTAAGAAATCGCGTAGTTCACAAAATTTTTGTAAACTACGATTAATCGATAAGGGTTAGCACTGCAAACTCAGTCCTGGCTTGTCCCGGGAGCTACCCCCGCTGCAGCTCTGCATTAGAAATATTTTAGGTGCTGGCGGACAGGCAGCCTGGCTCAGTCCTGGCTTGCACCAAGTCCTGAGAGCTACCTCCCACTGTGGCTCCACAATAATACTTTCCTTGCAGAGCAGCAGCAGGGATAGGTCCCAGGACCCAGTGCAAGCTGGGACTGAGCCAGGCTGCTAGCCAGCCCTCCAAAATTTTACCAGCAGAGCCGTGGGGGTGGAGGGGAATGCACGAAGTTGGTATAATCATTTAGCTAAATACACTATTACATCCCTACTAGATGTTGTTACTGTACAAGAAGCCATGGTTCAGGAGTACTCTTTTGTTCCTTTCTCTGGGCTAACACCAATTAAGTTGTTGTTCCAGAGAAACACTGCAGTAACATCCTTTGAGTGCTTCTGTGCTGGTAGCTGTAGCACAAAAGCTTGCTCTAGGCATGGCTGCATGACAAATGTTTGGGTTTTTTTTAATGGGTCCCATGTCCCAATATTCCATGTCTATGCAACCGAGTTCCCTGTCTTCACAAACTCTCCCTCTTCTGCAGGCCTTCACACTGAAAAATGTAACAGAAAACTGTATGAACACCTCTTCTCATGTTGCAGTGTTGTGTATATAAGCCCTTGACTTAGCTGGAGACTGAAAGTTGGCTATTGTATTAAGCAGTCTGTCTTTGATCTGCTTCTTGCAGTGAGAGGTTACATTTATTCTAACATGAGAGGTGGACAAGTCTTTGTCGTCTTTGTGTTGGAGAACTGTCATCTAAACCAACAGTAACTGAATAACTATGTATGGTGGAGGCTCACTATTTAGCACTTCTATTCACATTGTTGGTTGATGTTTGACTCTTGGTGGGAAGAGTTTGAAGGCTGGATTTTAACATTGTGAGAAATGGAAGTGTGTACTTGAACAGAAAGTGGCTATAAACATCCCTATAAACTTGTACACTTACAGATGGTCTCACAACTGTACTGTGACTAACCCAGTCTGTGTTCTATAACTTTACAGTATGGATGTGGATGGAGAAGCCAAGAAACTACTGGGCTTAGGACAGAAACACTTGGTATTGGGAGATATTCCAGCGGCTGTTAATGCATTCCAGGAAGCTGCTAGTATATTGTAAGTAACTGAACACATCACTTTCTTTATTTGGATGCTTGTTTGGGGTACATTGCTGAAATGTAGCTACTTCACTTGGGCCTAGGCAAGCTGTTTTTATCGTTTGTATGTATCTGAATATTAACTAGAAAACTGAGGCTTATATGCTGTCTATGTAGATTTCTTTGAAATAATACGTTATTTGTGCTGCTTAGACACTTGATGATGCTGCAGAAATCAACGTATCAAGAATCCAAAGCAACCTATATATTGCAAAATCAGGAATGTTCTGCAATGTAAATCTCATTAGTCTAATCACTAGGAAACAATCTACAAATTGCAAGCAAAGCAGAGACTGGAGTATTGTCCCATTCTGGGCACCACATTTCAGGAAAGATTTGGAAAAGGTCCAAAGGAGAGCAACAAAAATGATTAAAAGTCTAGAAAACATGAGCTATGAGGGAAGACTGAAAGAACTGGGTTTGTTTAGTTTGGAAAAGAGAAGACTGAGATGGGACACGATAGCTTTCCAGTACCTAAAGGGGTGTTACGAGGAGGAGGGAGGAAAAATTGTTGTCCTTAACATTTCACAATAGGACACGAAGCAATGGACTTTTCAATTGCAACATGGGAGTTTTAGGGTGGACATTAGGAAAAACTTAACTGTTAAGCAGTGAACTTGCCTAGGGAGATTGTAGAATCTCCATCATTGGAGATATTTTAAAAGCAGGTTAGATAAAACATTAGATGTTTATCACGGAAGATCTGGATGGTGCTCTGTCCTGCCATAAGTGCAGGGGACTGGACTTACTCATGTCTCTGTCCCTTTCAGTTCTAGTATTCTATTAAATGGCTTAGCTTCTAGAGAGAAAGCACTTAGAACAGATGATAGTTTGGAAAGCCCAATATCATGTGCTCTGAGCACCAGAACTTTCAGTAGAAACTATTCCAGTGATCAGAAAGGAGGGATGACAATCATTTGCCTAAGGGTGGAGGTTATGTGGGAGGTAACAGTGTGGAAAATGACTTTCCCACACACAAAAGACTTAAATTACCAGATATGCAACATTAATATCTATTTTAAAACATGGTACAAATATCCTGTGTTACTGTGTATTTGTCTTTGTAGGGGTAAAAAGTATGGTGAGACAGCAGATGAGTGTGCAGAAGCCTTTTTTTACTATGGAAAGTCTCTCCTGGAGTTAGCAAGGTATATTAAGACACTCTGGCTGGCTTGTCGGTCCTCTGAATATATAGTATCCATCTTCATTTCTTTATAAAGGGATACAAGTATATGTGCCGGGGAGGAGGGAGGAAGCTACTTTGACAATAGCAACTGCAAATTTTAGTTGAGTCTCTGGGGTGAAATTGTTAAATGCGACGGCCTCTTAAAGATGATAAATTAAATGGGGTCACTGTTACTTACAGATGGAGAATGAGCATTAGAATAAGAGTGGGTTATAGGAGATAATCTATAGGGCAGGGGAAAGGGAACTGTTCTTAGTAGTATCACCATGTTGTGTCTTGGTACTGAGTATCATACCATATTTACATGGCATGAGGCTCAGTACCTACTGAAATCAAGAGTTTGGCCTGAACTTTCGCAGGCTAGAACATGAGTACGGTAGAAGAGCTGTAGGTGGGGGAGGTGCGCTCAAATTTGATGCTAGGTAAAACAGTCAAATGCTGTCTCTTTTTGAGCACAAAATGTATTCCCTGGTTCTTGTGTGCAGCTGATGTGTGTTTTTTCTAGAATGGAGAATGGTGTATTGGGAAATGCCTTGGAAGGAGTGCAAGTGGAAGAAGAGGAAGAAAAAGCAGAAGATGACTCAATGGTAGAAAATGCTGATAACATAGATGGTATGTAGAGCTGTCTAACGTGCCATAGAGATGCCAAGCTGTATTACCTTGTGTGAATATTGGACCTGGATTCTTTACCTTGCTGCCCTAGATATGAAATTTTGTGCCAGAACTTTTAGCAGATGGAAGAATCTTATTCTGTAAATCTCCCAAACCTAGCTAAATTTTGTTTTATTTTGCAAGAAACTTTTCTTTCACACTGAGTCAAGGGGTTACAAAATTTGTCAATTGTGAAGCATTACTCAAACTTACTTTCCTGTTCCTGTTCTAAGTTTTCCAGCCAGCTAGGACTGCTTTGTATACTTGCAGCAGTACAGTGGCATGTGGTATCATTCACTTTAAGTTGGTCATAAGGGGGAGTTTATTTTGGGTCAGGCTCGCCAAACTGTCCTCAATGTAAAAGTTAAAGGGCAGTTTTCTATAATACATTGCAGAGGATTACTACTCAAGGAGTTTTTAATCCATCTTGACAAATGGATTTAACTTGGCATCTCTTGCTCAGCTGTGACTAAAAATGCTAATGCATAAAACTGTTTTGCTTGAGTTGTCACTTACAAGACCATAGGGACTCCCAAGGCTTGTTGGTTGGGACTTGAGACCCAGTTGCTTTAGATTTCATAAGGAATTGAGTTTAGGAACATGGGCTATACACACACTGGAAGGGCCTGAGGGTGGTATTTTTCAGTTTCTATTAATGCTTTTATTACTAAACTCGAAGGAATGTTTATGCTTCATCTTCCTTAACTATGTAGAAGAAACAAGGGAGGAGTTGAGAGAGCAGGTATATAACGCCATGGGGGAAAAGGACGAATCCAAAAAATCTGCAGAAGAGTCTTCAGTACTGAGTGAAGCTGGGAAGGAAGCAGGAGAGGATGTGGAAATGGGAGGAAAATCAAGAGGAGAAGCAGCAATTGCTGACACAGAGACAAAGCTTACAGAGAAGGCGGAAGAGCGGGTAGAGGCAGATATGCAGGAGAAGACAGTGTCAGAAGAGGAGCAGGCAGAGGTGGCTGTGGAAAAGGAGGCAGTGGCAGACAAGCCTGTGATAGAAGCAGCAGAAAAGCAAGCTGAGGCAGGTATTGAAGAGGAGAAGGCAGTGGCACTGGCCACGGAAGAGCAGGCAGATGGTGATGTGGAAGAGAAGGCAGTGGCGCTGGCCACGGAAGAGCAGGCAGATGGTGATGTGGAAGAGAAGGCAGTGGCGCTGGCCAGGGAAGAGAAGCTAAAGTCAAAAGAGGCCCTGGCCTCAAAAGAAACATTACTTGCAGCTGGAAATGCTACCACACCTGCAGAGGGTAAAGAGCCAACTAATGAAATGCAATCTGAAGAAAAAGTTGAAGTAAAAGTTGAAGTAGCTGTTAAGGTAGAAAAAGAGAGACATGACCTGATGGAAGAGGGAGATGGTGATAAGGTAGAAAAAGAAGAGGAGAGAGATGACCTGATGGAAGAGGGTGAAGGTAACAGGGATAGGAGAAGTACTTTTGGGTGGATTACTTGATGGTTTTGACTTGCTAACCAGGGGTAAAAGTTACTTTTCCATTCAGAATTTTCTGTTTGCCAAAGACTAATGGAAGGTTCCAAACAAAGGGCGCTTGGATATAAAATCCTCCAAATAACTGGCTTCAGTTAAGTTTCACATAGTGGTGAATCATTTTAGCTTTTGTCTAATGCTTAACTAACTGCAAAGCAAAATCTGTGATTATCTTTTGGGGGGCTGTGGCTAGCTTCAGCAGTAATGTGTGGCAAGTAATAACTGGGCTGGTAGAGAATACTGAATGGATGTTCACTTGCATGTATGTGGGTTTATTGCACTAACCTTCAAATAATTTGAGTCACAGGTTGCTTTCTGGTCCTAATCTCCAATTTTAGAAGGTGGGGCAGTAAAGTAGAATCCGCTGAACTGATACATACAATAGCATATCTTGTATTGAGAATTGGAGCTAGTCTATGGAACCTCATTGACTAAAGAATGAACTTCATTGTGAAACTTAAATTTAAAATGATAGGTTTTAAAATTCTATTGTAAATTGGTGCTAGCTTATACAAGCTTCTTCCTATGTAGCTTTTCATGTTGTTCTGCTTCCCTGCTTCATTTACCTGCTTAACTATTCTAACACACTCTATATGCTTTCCAAAATAACATACTTAGACATTAAGAGGCTATAAATCATCACATGGTATTTTGACATTCTGACAATCTGAATGACTGTTGAACATCATGGCGGATCAGTCTATAACAGCCTAAACCTCATTTTAATAGTAACAGAACATCCACAGTCTCAATTTCCTTAGCAGCGTCTGGACAATATTAGAGGCATTTTTCATTTTGAACATCATGGCAGAACAATCTATAACAATCACATAGGATGTAATCTAGGCAGTGTAAAACAGTGGCTCTCAACCCTTTCAGACTTCTGCGTACCTTTCAGCAATCTGATTTGTTCTGCATACTCCCAGGTTTCACCTAATTTAAACTACTCGCTTACAAAATCAGATATATAAAGTGTCAGAGCTTGGGACGTTATAGTAGTTGGTTAAATGCTAACACTTAACGGTTTAACTTGGGGCCTGCTGCCTCCTACACCGTGGTTATGGAGTCCCTTCACCTGGCCTGCCAACGGTTTAGCATCCCTAGTTAGAGTACACTATTTACTGAAACTTTTCTCACTTTTACCATTATTGTGGTATTTACTTATTCAATAGCTTTATACTTGCATTTCAATGTATAGTGTGTATATAGAGAAGTATAAAATAGTCATTGAAATTTTAGTTTGTACTGACTTCACTAATGCTTTTTGTTGCCTGTTGTAAAACTAGGCAAATATCTAGATAAGTTGAGGTACTCCTTGAAGACCTATGCATACCCCTGGTTGAGAATCGCTGCTGTAAAGTATCTTCATTTACCATATGTTTGCAGATAGACCCTTGTATTCTCTTTCTCTTGCCTCACTCAGTCTGTGCCAACAAGAAAAATAGCTCGCCACTTTTTTCCCCCAAATGGCATGGGTGGGGGCAAGCACACTGACATCCATTTGTTAACTTTGGGAGGGTTGTTTGATAACAGCCTCTTGGTCTAATGTTTTTTTCCTCCAGCCTCAAGTTGTAGTCATGTTTGCAGAGGTAAATTATCTAAGGGTCTTATTAGGAAGTTAAACACCTAGGTTCTTTGTTCCCATGCTAATCAATCAAGTGTTATACATAGGAGACTTGGCCTGTTTTTGCTGCCGGTATACCATTGCCAATATGGTGGTTGAATGTGGCTCTAGCTGTGGCAGTTATCACAGATGACCACCCATGCGAATCACCCTTATGTTCTAGAGACCATACCTATGTTCTTTCTGTCAAAAGTAACAAGCTTCCTTAAGAGAAGAAAAACTTGAACAGCACAGAGGCTGGTTCCAGCTTCCCCACAACAGAGCTGCCTTTTTCCAGATCTGTACTAGATTTCCAAGCTTGTATGGGATACCAATTGTGGTGTATAGCAAGTTTCTCCATTCACTCAATTATCAGATGGCTTGTGCCCATATGTAAATACTGACCTCCATTCTCGTCTCCTCTCTGCTCTCTCTCCCTGCATTGCTAGGATAAATTATATCTCTCTACATTTAAAGCGCTCTGCTGCCCCATAAATTCACAAGTTGCACTGATACTGCAAAATTACGCATTGCCTGATTAAAATCTCCTACGTTGTCGAAATCATAAGCAGTCTGCACTTGAGTTTTAGACACAGCTGACACACATGGCATCAGAAATGCTATCTTGCTGACTTGTAAGACTAAATGCTAGTCAGGTTTGTCTTGGGTGACGTTTACAACTCCATGGACTTCACTTGGGAGTGCCCATGGGAAAGTCAGATTTTAGCCCTAAATAAACTTCCATTCTAGGTAGTGCAAAGTCAGAAAATGTAATGTTAAGCCTCTTTTGTAGAACTGTAGGAACATTTTTAGCAAGATGAGTAGTGCAGAGGCTACAATATCATTTGGACTGTTTTAACATTGCACATAATTCATCATGGGAAAGAGGGAGATGCTTGCCTCTAAACAACTGAGCCAGGCAAAACAGATTGTGTAAGTGTGTATAGCAAATATAATTAGTTATTCTCTGCAAACTTTCCTTGCAGAAACAGAAGGATCAGATGAGGAAGATAAAGAAAATGACAAAACTGAAGACGATAAAGAAAATGACTCCACCATTGAAGAGAAGGTGAGAGGTTTTTTACTGTTCTGTTCATTTGGAAGAACACAGAACTAATGCTTATGGCTGAATAGCATTGGGTAATCCAGGCACAAAAGGGGTTCTGTCTGTGACCTTGGGTCCTTGTCATATTCTGATAATCCTGACACCTTTGCAGACTCTTCAGTGACTATGAAAGGCATATTAGTTTGTTACCCAAGACTAACAGTCTTCTCTGAACTAATGCCCCGAAATGATGATATTCTAGTCCCACTTCATCATCTCAGACCTTGCTTGACTAATACATTTGACAAATGGTGGTTGTGCTGTTATGTTCTTTCTGGACCAGTGACTGCACTCTGGTAGCCAGTGCAGCCCAGAAACAGATTGTACTAGATTGCAGGTGTATTCTCACAATGAACTTACTTCAGCTTCACCCTTCCCAATACACAGCTTGTAATTCCCACTCCTGGGGGAATTCTGCACCAAAACCAAAAATTCTATGCATAATGTTGTAAAATTCTGCGTTTTTTACCAAAATGCAATATAATCAAGTTGGCTTCAATTATTTTGGTAACAATATAATGGATGGGGAATGGGAGAGAGGAGCATTGGAGGAAATCACCAAACCCCCCTCTGTCTAATAGTAACGTAGGTAGGTTTGACCCTTCTAGTTATTAGTCAACAAATACATGCAGCCATATGCTCAGTGTTACATCTTAGGCAACTAAAGAGCAAGTGAGGGCTAGGGACTCAAACTCACAATTTATACTGGCTACTGCATGTCTCCAGAAAGCTCTGTAGCCAACAGTTCATGAAACACATTTTTGATGGGAAATGTTTTCAGTCCAAAAACTTAGCACTTTACAAGGCCTTTATACTCCCAGAGTGTCCTTTGCCACTTTTTGGAGCCTTAAAACTTTTACATCTATTCATACTCGTACTCCTGAGGGAATTCAAGAATGAGGGAATTCACTAACGTTTTCAGTCCAAAATTCACTAAGAACAATGGGAAGAATTGACTAAGCAGGCAGCATTCTGCTGTTTGAGGGAACTGAGCCTGCCCTTCAGCTACCCTTCAGAAATGCCCCATAGCCATACCACAATAAAGAGCAAAAGGGACAGTCTTTCTGTTTCGTGTGAGACTGCTGAGCCTTCTTTCCCAGATGGTCACTTACATTTCTTCCAGCTGCTGTGGGTGCTCAAACAGACCTGCCTGCCCTGACGAGGGGGGGGGGGGCAGATGACTACTCTTGCAGCTTCCCTCACTAGCAGAAATCATTTTTCTGTGGGGAAGCAAAAATCTTGGTGGCTATGAATTCTGTGCATGCACAGTGACACAGGATTCCTCCAGAAGTAAACGTCCATCCGATTCTCTACTGGTCTGTTAAATATTTATATTTGCCTCTTTACCACTGCACCTTCGTGATTTGGAGTAAGGTGAATTTGAGAAGGGTGGGAAGGAAGTGATAAAGTTCTGGCAGCTCATGGATGAGCCTCTGGCTCCAATTGCAATAAAATCATTAGGGATATACATAATCAAAAGCTCACAGGGACTGTATGAGTCTTGTGTATCCTTGCAGGAATTGCATAACTCTAATTTTTACATATAATGTAGCAATTCAGCACACCTATGCACTGACTTGAAGGACTTGTTTAACACAGGGTTTCTCAATCCATGGGTTGACACTCAAAATTGAATTGCCAGAATGTCAGTGTCACACAACTGTCTGGTCTCAGCTCTCCACACTAGGAATTGTGACTGTGCTGGGTTGCAGAATCACTGGAGCTTGGCACCTCTCTCAGTGAGCCTGGAGTCCTGGACCAAACCTGAGGAGAGCTGTGATTGCCTAGAGTGGGGAGCAGAGCCCAACCAGCTCCACAGGACATACGTTGATAGTATTACCGAAGAACATGACGCAGACTGTTCTCTGTCTGCCCGGGGAGGAGGGAGCTGTGTGCTTCTTGGAGAGTTATTGGCTTGTCACCTCTCTGCCCTCCAGTTCTTTCTCCAGACCACCCCAACTCCTCCTAGGACCACTGATCTCTGCTCTTCATGGACTATAGGGGAGCAATATTTTTGCTGAGCTGTCTTGGCTTGCTTCCTCTTCTCCCTCCCCCACTCCTATTGGTAGGGTTTTTTGCAAGTTTGAATCTGGCCAGGGCATCTGAAATTGTAGCTGAGTCCCTGCCACATGGGCCCAGTGAGGAGGCGGGGTCAGTGTTGAGACTGGGAGCATCTTAAGGTGGTAGTGGTGTGTTTGGGTTGTGATAGGCCATTCGGGTTAAGTGAGTCCTGACCCAAAAAGTTAGTTTTTCTTGTTTGACATGCACCATATTTTAGCAGGCCATTACACAACTGTTTTAAATGGAATTTTTTACTGCATTGTGTTGGTATTGCCATTTGCCTCTAATGGATTACCTTGCTTCAATCTTATTTAGGTGTTGCTTTAGCTCTAATTCCTGGTCCTCTTACTAGTAGTATCTTAAAAGTTCCAAGGTAATGTTGGCAAAGGTTTTCAGTGGTATTCAAATGACTGTAAATAAACTAAAGATGTGAGGTGTAGTCTTAAACAGAACCTGAAATCAAGAACTCTTGAGTCTCAACTAACTTGAAAACAGCAGACTACTGCATGAGCTTGGGACAGCCTCAAGCTGTAGTGACAAACTTAACAATTTTCTATGGCTTTAAATCATACATTCCTGATGAGCATCTTTCTACACTGTCACACACTGCTTCACTGGGACAAGCCTTGTATTTAAATTTTAAAATTTAATTCTAGTCATTTCAGGAGAGTGAAGAGGATGAAGTTGGAAATCTGGAGCTAGCCTGGGATATGCTGGAGTTGGCAAAAGTAATCTATAAAAGGTAAACTTCACAAATGTTGAGCTGAGTCTGTTAGGGGAAAAAATAAAAACTTATAGGAAACCACTAGAGTTGGCATAATAGAATGACTAGATAGAGGCAGAAGCCTCTGATCAGAGTTTTTTAATAGCAGACTGTCTAACTAAAGCTTCCTTGATTTAGACAGGAAACAAAAGAAGCTCAGCTCCATGCTGCTCAGGCTCACCTAAAACTAGGAGAAGTGAGCATCGAATCTGGTAAACTCTCTGAAATCTGATTGTATATAGAGTGCTAAACTGGCTTAACTTCTTGCTTACTTTCACCCCATCTTACCCACCACGTGCTTATTTAAAATGGCCATAGGTGATGAGCAGGGCTTGACAGGCGGTGGCGAGCCCCACTCGCCAGCCACGCAGTTTGACATGCTGCGCATGCGCAGACCGCCCTGTGGCGCCGTGCTGGGCTAAAATCTACTCGCCACGGGCGAGTAGATTGCCCTATTTGTCGAGCCCTGATGATGAGGATGTGCCCAGAAGTTTGAATAGTCTTGGGACAAATGAGGGAACAAGCCAATTAACTGCCAACTAAATAAAATGAGGGAAGGCCATGTTGAGCCTCAACTTTTTTTTTCATTGCTGGAATAGAAATAGAAGTGACTTGGAAATAGACTTGTACACAGTAGCCACTCTTGAATATGTCTCCAGAAACTCTAGGAGACCTATTCAGTACTAGGCCAGGACCCAAACTCACCAAACCACTGTAAGAATGAGATGAGAACTTGTTGGGTTCTAGAAATTGGCTGACTCCTTAGTTGGTTGGCTTCTTGGTGTTCTTGAGTGCACACAAGGAGAAAGTCAGTTGCTTAATTCTGATACTTTTGCCTAAGGTTGAAACAATGTAGTTCTTTATCATCTTTGCCCCCTTTGGCTAGAAAGTGATTTCAGACTGAATTCATCTGGGAGGATTCTATGGGTTAGGATTGTGCATATGGCACTGTCTAAATCACTGCTCAAATGAGGGGAGAGGAGGAGGTTGGGCAGAAAGTGTAACACTACATGAAAATGATTAACTCAAGTTGTGTCTCTAATTATTAGCTTCACTTGATGAGGCAACTGATTTCAGTCCATGTAGAATCAGAGCAATCTGTGGAATAAATTAGATGGGGAGACCTGTCCTGTAAGAATTTGCTTGGCTTAATATGTATGGTGTTTGTAAAGGTTCATGGCTTTTTTTTCCTATTTGTAGAAAACTATGCACAGGCTATAGAAGAGTTTCAGGCATGCCTAGCCTTGCAGCAGAAGTATTTAGACTCTCATGACCGCTTGTTAGCAGAGTCACACTACCAATTGGCACTGGCATTTCACTACAACAGCCAGTTTGATGAAGCAATTCTGCAGTTCAGTAAATCTCTTGAAGTCATTGACAAAAGAATGAGTAAGTAGATTTGCTAAAACTAGATAACTCATAAGAAAGCTGGAGTAAGCTAAGATGTTAGTAAAGTGGAAATGCACTACTCTCTCCATTAGAGACCATTGAGAGAAATGTGGAGAGTAGGGATGTTAAAGCGTTTTGTAAACATGTAACCACTTAAAATTTTCAGCAGTTACCAGTTTACACAGGGGGGAAGGCAGCTTTTAAGCTGGCTCCCTGCGAGCAACTGCTCCTGCAGAGCCACCTGCCCTGATAGAGGCAATGGGGATAGTGGGGATCTTTCATGAAGCCATGAGGGTTAACTTATGAGCCCAGGTTCATTGGTTAACCATTTAAATGTGTACACTGGAATGTCCCAAGTGGAGAGGAACTCAGGAGCTTTTGCCTATTGTATTGTTGGTTTAGTAAATTGCTGACTTTAACTTGTATTTCTAGTGATGCTGACTGAACGAATAAAGAAAACAGATGGAGGAGCCACTGAGGACGAGAAGGAGATTGAAGAATTAAAGGGACTACTTCCTGAAATTAAGGAAAAGATAGAAGATTCAAAGGAGTCTCAGAAGAGTGCAAGAGTAGCTGAACTGGCTTTGAAAGCAACTCTGGTTAGCTCTTAGTTTGTTTACTCTTCTAGTAAGTTGGCATTTACTCCTAGTTGAAGGGGAGAGCAGAAGGACCTACAACAGCAGGGTTGGCTGTTACTGGTCTAGAATTAGTGATCATCTGCAAATGACCTTCCTGAGACCAGAAAATAAATTTACTTGTCATCTGTCACCACTATGCTTTCTCCTCTTGATAAAGCTGCTTATTGGGAAAGCTCTCAACAAAGGGGTAGAGACGACAGTATCACATGCCAGCTGTTATTGTTCAATCAACAACTGTAAGAGCAGTGTTTTTTTGGCAATGGTTTGGGTTTTTAGCAAGATAAGTAGAACTTAATTGTTCCCCTCCCTACCTGATAGGCAACCTGTTCGCTCATTCACTGCAAAATCAGTTGGTTGAGTTGGTATAAACATCTACAAATTGGGTACTTGGTACAAGAAACAAAACTGAGGATTATCTCATAACTAAAGTCAGAATTGATTTGTTTAATGCGTATATAATAAAACACCACATCATGGAGACAAACAGAACAAACCTATTCATGATACAGCTAGCACATGAAATGCAGTGTGTGTATCTGTCTCATTGTAACAATATATTTACTTCAGAAGTAAAGAGTAGGCAACAATTTATTTAAAAATGAATGAACTGATATGTCACACTTGACCTTGCTCTCTTCTGTTACTATCTCAAACTGAAAAGTAGTTTAAGATTTTCATGGCAGGCATCCAGGGGCGGCCTGTGAGCCTAGGCAAACTAGGCAGTTGCCTAGGGTGCTGCCAGCCCGGGCGCCCGATGATGACATCATGGCTGTGCAGGCGGGGGTGCTGATCGTGCCTTCCACCTGGGGCGCCAGCTGCCGCAGCCAGCCTTGGGCCGCTCCTGCAGGCATCCTTTTGGGTGATCAGTAACACAGCTGGAAGCCAGTAGAGCTTGGCTAATCGCTATGGTTTCTTTCATTTTAGGTTGGAGGCACTACCTCTGGTTTTACACAGAGTGAAGAAAGCTGTTCTGTTTCTACAGTAAGTGAAATAAATCAGAGTTCAGACAGGCATTTAAATACTACTTTATTGGAGAGTTTTAATGTTGCTTTCTTTACAACCTCTGTCTTCTAATAGGTTCCAGTAAGAAAACCAGCTGATGGAGCGTCCCAGTGTGTTACAGACATCTCCCATCTTGTCAGAAAAAAGGTGTGTCCAGATATATAGAGCTGTTTGTCCAAACGAATATAAAAACTACCGCTGGCTTGCACTGTGTATAGTTGGCTAAACAAAGCCTTTAACTCTCACCGTTATGCACAGAACAAATTCTTGGGGTGGGGAGAATACTGCATAAAACTCCTTTCCACTGGGAGCCAATCAGTCTGGGAGCCAATCAGTTTTCCTGGACAGTAGCTTTTGATGGTTCCTTGTATGCTTTACAGCACCCCACCTGATCCGCACTGGTTTAATTTCAAAGCTGAATTGTGTGGGTCCTATAGGCACTCAGTGCTCTATGTTGAGGCCCTGCGTGAAGGAGCAGGGTAGGCCATAGATATTGAGGGCAAACAACCAGTCTGAGTTGGGTTCCCTTATTTCCAAGTGGAAATGGAGCATTGGAGTTAAAATAGCAAAGCCAGTCTAAAGGGGTAGTTTGTATACTCCTAGTAAAATCTGACTTATTGGAGTAATTAGTAATCAAAGTGTTTGGTGCTGTGTGTGGGGGAGTGGAAGAAAGTGTTCTCATTAGTATTTTCCTAATCTAAATCAATTTCCCAATACTTTTCATTTGCATACTGATGTACTGTTACGGCATGCAATGTTTGTTTGCATTTTGTCACACCAGCATCTTTCAGTCCCAACTCTCAGGGCACATCTGAAGTCTCTGCTATCAGTTCAGAAGCTTAGCTCAGATGTAAGGGTACTAAAACCAGAAATTTAATGTAGAAAGAGGATGCTTTCCTACCAGAACATAATTAAGGATGGCAAAAAGGAAGATACTACTAGTATCTAGGCAAGGTAGAATCAGAATTCCTTACTGTAATTGAACTCTTGTGCCAAAAGCTTAGGATTCATTTGATGTTTAAGTCCTATTTGGTGTGACCCATCGTAACTAGGGATTGAGTAGTTAATGTTCAACATCTAAACATTAATTTTCTAGAGTCTTAAATTTGTACATAGTGAAGACTAAACAATTTTGTCTTCAGAGGAAACCAGAGGAGGAGACTCAACAGGGAGACAATGAAGCTAAGAAATCTAAACCAGAACCGGCTGTCAATGGTGGTGGAGATGCTGCCCCCAGTGGAAATGAGGTTGCAGAAAAAGTGGAAGAGGAGGTGGGCAGTTGAGTCAGGAGTCTGTGCCATGTATATTTCTGTCTGTTCAGGCATACTTTTCATGCCTGATGCATCTAATACTTTACCTGCTGGCTGTCTTCCTAAGACTGCTGTATGGAGCTGGGAATTTGCTGGGTTCAGCAGAGTGCATGTTACGCGCGCGCGCGCGCACACACATAAGCGCACACACCATCTGACCCTTAGTCATTTGGAAAGTAAAATAGCCCCATAGTTTTGCCCACTGGGGAGATGGTAACACAGAGCTAAGTGTGTTTAAATTACAGCTGAGCAAAAACACAAGATTCTCCTGAAGTATTGGTGTGTAATTGACATGGAGTAGAAGCCTTACTTAAAACCAAAGGGCACTCAGGCTACGTCTAGACTGGCATGATTTTCCGGAAATGCTTTTAACGGAAAAGTTTTCCGTTAAAAGCATTTTCGGAAAAGAGCATCTAGATTGGCACGAAAAGCGTCCGTGGCCAATCTAGATGCGCTTTTGCGCAAAAAAGCCCGGATAGCCATTTTCGCAATCGGGGCCTTTTTGCGCAAAACCATCTCAGCTGTCTACACTGGCCCTTTTGCGCAAAAGGGACTTTTGCCCAAACGGGAGCAGCATAGTATTTCATAAAAGCACTGATTTCTTACAGTAGGAAGTCAGTGCTTTGAAATTGCGCCAGTGTAGACAGCTGGCAAGTTTTTTCCGGAAAAGCGGCTGATTTTCCGGAAAAACTGGCCAGTCTAGAGAGAGCCTCAGGCTTTGAACCTGTCTACATCTAGATTTCAGAGTAGTGCTTGGTTTCTGTAATTACCAGTGAAGTGTAGGTAACCAGTTAATGTAACTATCCAAGCTATCAACATTTTCTGAGTTGGTACATGAATTAGCTGATGTGGAACATGTAATACTGATTCTTAAATTGCATTTCTCTCTTTCAGACAGAGAAAAGGCCACAAATGGAATCGGGGGCTGCAGTTGAAAATACAGTATGATAGGTCTTTAACATGGACCACTCCTCTCCTCCCAAGGAGAATGGTTTTGTATATAGTGTATTTTTTCACTTTGACAACTTTTGTATGACTTCAATAAAGATTGTAAGCAAACGTTTCAGACTCTTCCTTAATATGGGTGAACCATGTTCCTGGTACAACAGAACAGAGGAACAAATTCTCAGCTCTATTGTGCTGTCGACACAATGTCCCAAGGAACAGTAATGCTCATCCAGGGTGTATCTGCAGAAACTTGCTCACTTGACCCAGCTACTTGAAGACTGCAGTGAGGTAAATGAGTGACACGTAACCTTGATGTGCCATTGCTGCAGAATGTAATCTTGCTTGGCCAATTGAGTCAACTGTGTCTTCTTTCTTGAGTGCTAGATTTGATCTAGAATTAACAGCTGGGCCTGAAATAAGCAATAATTGTTACAGGTGTCCCTCTATATACATACAAAACTAAACTTAACTTATTCACAGGATGCCATTAGAGATGGGCCTTTACCTAAAAGAGGAGGAAAAGCAAAGCTATTCTGTCAATGCTCAAAAGATGCTTTTATTTGGGAAAACAGATTGCTATCCAGCACCATTTTGAAGATTCCCAGTGAGTTTCCACAACTTCCCTAAAGCAATTTGTTCCATTGTCCTGCTGTTCTTGCTACTAGGACATTTTTCCTTTGACTTAATCTTAATCTGCTGTGCTGTTCGTACCACTGCCTCTTATCTCTTGCCAGGGTAGAACTTCTCAATCTTTATGGGAGCCTTTCAAGTATTAGAAGACTGCTGTCATGTCATGCCCCTCCCTGCCCTTTATCCCAAACTACACCTAACCAGTTCCTTCAGCCTTTGCTCATAAGGTTCCATGCCTTTGATCATCTTTAACTCACCTCTGGATCCTTTCCAGTCACTGGCACCACCTGTCACGTGTATTGCTATGGTTTTGTTAATGACACCCACAATTGAATCTTTATGTAGTGTGGGGGGCGGGCATTTTTTTGGCAACAGTATTGCATTGACTCATGCAATAACTACCATAACTCTCAACTGCTGAGAATCTATTGCACATCCCTATATGTGCATTTGGTGTGTTCTGCTTATGAGTAGCTCTTTAAATTTCTTTGCTGAATTTCATTGTTGGCTATAGTCTAACTTCTCAATTTGTCAAGATCCCTTTTAATTCTAGTTAATCCTTAATTTAGTTGTAACAAGACAACATTTCTCCAGCTTGCTTGTGAGAATGTTGGGAGGTGGGGGGGAGAGATGGTATGTCAAAAACCTTGCTAAAGAGCACATAATGTCCACTGCCTTCCTTATCTTTGACAATCTAATTGGTTTGTTAAAGGAAATCAGTGGTTTGATGGGTTAAAACAGTTACTACAGCTTTCTTACCTCTTGCAGGGTTTCTGCCTTCTCTTGTAGCATCAGCTCTTTCACTTTAGCACCACAAAGCTCCTTGTAAAACTCTGCCTTCCTTGGGAAGGCAGGACTGACTGACACCCTGAGGTTAAAAAATAGAAGGCTGATACAGTGGGGCCTCAAGTTGTCTATAGCCTTGTTAAGCGAGATTCCAAGTATTGGTGCTGGATCTCAAAGTTAGTGTCTTGGAAACTAAGGCTCAATGTTTACTTCTAGACTACGTAACTAGAAAACTAGCCATATGTATACAAGCTCAGCAGATGATTTAAATAGGAATATAGGAAGTACTTTCTCCTTCTGAACCCTGCTGATGGGCGGTGCAATGGAGCTCGTCTGACTACATACCAAGCAACACATTCTTCCTGGAGCCTGATTTACACTTCAATTTTGGGCAGCGTAGCTATAGCTAAATGAAGGGTGAAATTATTTTCCCCCAACCACACATTGAAGGGGGAGAATCAGATAGCCCTTAAGTGATATTTCAGGTCCTAATGTGTGGTGATAAAACTGCATATATCCCAGCTGTTCAAGCTATGTAGCCATGGGCCTTACCTCAACTTTTATCTGAAGTAGGGAATTATGTATCCTGTAACTTTCAAAATCTAAACTGGCAGTTCCTGTCAGTATCTTTTTCAGTCTGCTAATGCCACTTCCTGTAGTGGTTGTGCACTAACCAGCGTTTCTGGCCTTTGTAGCAAGTATCTTCTATTGTGCTCTGCTGTTCTGAAGTAGTAGGATCTGTTCCTTCCTGTGCATACTTCTGCTATTTGTGGCGGTGTTGATTTGTGGCTGTTTGCTTTACAACTGCAATGTGACTAACTTTGCCTCTAGTGTAGGAACCCACCTGTACTCTCTTCAATAAAAGCCCTTACCATTAACCTCTACTGCTGTTCCTTGCTGGTGCTGATTCTGTAAGCATCACTGTTCTTACAGTACAGAGCCATCATCCTACCAATCATCTTTAGATAAGACTTAACAGTGGTTTCCTAAGCATTAAACACTGCATGCCACATGCTCAAAGTGGTGGTACCCTGCTTTCCTAGACAGATTTCTACACAGGGGCAGTCTGCCTCCATATAATATTAAAGGTGAGGAAATCTTACAGCCAAGTGCCAATTCCTTTCAAAGGATTCCTGCACCCCTCCACTAACAGTAGCATCATGGTGCTCACCTGTTTCTCACACAAGTTAAGTTCTTCATCCTGCCTACCATCAGCGATATGGACAACCACAGATGCCCCTCTTGCCAACCGACTCTATGGGATGGAGGAAAAAAAAAAATCAGCCTGGTGCTTGGAAATAACTGAACAGCTTTTTGCCCCTCAGCACCCACAAATGGCATCATTTAAAAAAAAAAAAAAAAAAAAAAAAAAAAACCTCAGCACCTACCTTGTCACTGATGCTTATTAGTGTAATGGAGTCTGTTCTCAACAAGCTGGCCTCTGTGCTCCTGCCAGTTACAAGTGCTGCCATATGTTGACCTCAACAGACAATGGCTTAACTTTTAATTTGCTAAAGGAGGTTTACACTCATGCAAGGGAGGTATAAAAGTCACTAAATCGGCATGGTCTGGGCACCTCAAGGACAGCATTTTGCACTGGGAATGGCACACTTGATTGTAGGGTGGTAGAGCTGGAGGAGTCATTTTACCGAGTCATTTTTTTCCCCTCTTTGCAGCATTAATACTAGTCTTGCTATTGCACAGTGATTAATAAGACAGGCCCCAGCGTGGCATGATTACTCACCTCTTTCCTGTTTGCCAGCTCCCGCAGGATGCTGGCACGCTTCCCGTGGGACAAGGAAGCCATGATGTTCTGTGGGAACACAAGCAAGACTCACACTTGGCTGAAGCTTGAGTAGGGTGCACATGGGACAGCAACTGCAGTGGGTCCCATCATCTTTCCCAGTGGTGGCACAAGGGCCCTGTGGTCAGTCAGAACTCTGCGATGGGACTGTCTCTGCTCTGTGCTGAGAGCCACAGACTCATGAGGGTGCCTGCCTACAAGGGAAGAGGAAAGGAACCTTCTCTCGAAGGTGCTATGGAAAAGCATGCAGGCAGGAGAGTTGCATCTGAATGCCAGTGGGTTTCTGATGAGAACAAGGCTGCACCTGGGTCGGAGCTCCATGGTACAGAGGCAGCCAATAAACATCAGTGTTGCAGTAGCCTCTAGAGAACACTTGGGCTGCAGCCTATGCCTTGCCCCCCTGTGTGTAACAGCCTTTCCCCTCTTTCCTCAGGATCCCTCAGCATAGGGCTGGGGCTTGCCTCTTTGCCCAAGGCCTCGTGCTCGGGTCTCGCCAGGACTTCGTACAGGTGCATAATCACCATTAAATGCTCATTGTAAATTCTCTGAGGAAAGGACTGGAAGGAGAGAAAACATTAGCCGTGGAAAACTCCAAACTGATCCAGAAACTGGAGACCATTTAAGGGGCCAAGGCGGAAGCTGAGCTGCAAAATTAGACCCTACTTTGGTGCTTACACCGTGCCCCACCCTGAGTTTTGCCCTTCAAAGCCTCTGTCCCTGGGTTCTTTCTATGAGCCAGGCAGGGTTTTACTGTTGGAGACTACAGCAAAGTTTGAGCCAATGTATAATTAAGCTGCAGCAGTGCAGATGCACTATATCGCCACCTCTCAACCTATCCTGTTCTCTTTCTATGGAAATGAGACACCTCCAGAACATCCACTGACACTGGCCATTGCTGGTAGCTGTCAAGGTCAAGCACCTCGACAAAGACAGGACGATCGTATTTTAGCCAGAGTCTCCTAAAATAAAAGGCCTCATGCCCCAGGGGTATTGAAGCAGAAATGAGCCATCACCAGACCAGCGTAGATTCTTGGCACCATCCAATGCAAACGGGAGCAACTGCGAGCAAGGAGATCAAAAGCCAGAGACAAGACCTGGTCAAGACACTTGTAAGCAAGAGACTGTATGTGGATGCTCCAATAACAGCTGCACCCCACGCGTGGATGGGACTCCGCACTGTCCTGTGAAACCAAGAGGCTGACTGGGGGTGGGGAAAAGGAACTGCCTCAAATTGTACACTGTGCCAGAGCAGCTAGAATGACCAGCAGTGGACTAGTTAATAACACTGCCCTTTGGCAGCCATTGGCAGGGTGTAGCATTAACACTGTGAGGGCACTGCATGACTCCAAGGTTCCAGGCCTGTACATCCCAGGCACATGGCCCCTGCTTGTCTGCCTTTGCAATCCTAAAGGCTGGACAAGGCTTTCTGGGGTATGTAATAAAACCTTCAATTCTCTAGAAAGCAGCAGGGCTGCAGAGCAGGGCATGTGTAGTCTGTGTCTGCAAATCACCCGGGCCCAGCTCCAGCCTCACGCGGACCCTACACAAACGCAGCAGCTGTGTAGAACAATAGGGCTATGTCTACACTGGCGTGTTCTCATGCAAAAACTCTTTTGCGGAAGAGTTCTTCTGCAAAAACTCTTCCAGAAGAGAGCGTCTACACTGGCATGTGCTTTTGTGCAAGAGATGTGCTTTTGCGCAAGAGCATCCATGCCAGTGTGGATGCTCTCTTGCGCAAGAAAGCTCCGATGGCCATTTTAACCATAGGGCTTTCTTGCGCAAGAAATTCATGTTGCCTGTCTACACTGGCCTCTTCTGGAAGAGTTCTTGCGCAAGAGGGCTTATTCCTGAGTGGGAGCGTCAGAGTTCTGGCGCAAGAAGCACTGACTTTATACATTAGAACGTCAGTTTACTTGCGCAAGAACACGTGGCCAGTGTAGACAGGCAGTAAGTTTTTGCGCAAGAGCATGCCAGTGTAGACACAGTCTTAGGGTTTAGGACCCTCACCCCTGGTACTAGGAAAACAATCAGATTATTGAAGCACGAGACTACTAGGGTCATTCTATTACCGACGTGGAGCCTCTTCTCTGACTGAGAAGCATGCTCCTTGAATCACTTGCAAGACAGTCCGGAGCTGCGTGCCAACCTTTCTCTGCATCAGCCCAGTCCAATGTCCAGTGGGCCACGATACAGTCATTTAAGACTGATCCACAGAGGAATTCAGGCAGGCAGCACGATTTGCTTGTTTTAAACCTGCTACCTATTTCTTTCATTTGGTGACCTCTACTTCTTACAGGACCAAGTAAATAACTTTCACTTTCTCCACACCAGTCATGATTTTATAGACCTTGATCATGCCCCCTCCCCCACTTAGTCTCCTCTTACACAGGCCCTAGAAACAAGAAACTTGCACGGCTAGAGAGGAGCACTGGAATACGGGGGCTGCCTGGAACCATCCCTGTGGGCCGCTGCAGATTGGGCCTGGGAGGTGCTGGCTAAGCTGTGTGGGGGTGCAGGTCTAGAACAGCAAGCATGGGAAAGCGGCTCAGGAAGAAATAATGGAGGGGCAGCTGCCTGGGGGTCAGGACTCATCCATGGGATAAGAGGGAAGGTCCTTTCTTGGATTGAGAACTGGTTAAAAGACAGGAAACAAAGGGTAGGAATAAATGGTAAATTTTCAGAATGGAGAGGGGTAACTAGTGGTGTCCCCCAAGGGTCAGTCCTAGGACCAATCCTGTTCAACTTATTCATAAATGATCTGGAGAAAGGGGTAACTTTACCACCAGTGAGGTGGTAAAGTTTGCGGATGATACCAAACTGTTTAGGATAGTCAAGACAGAAGCAGATTGTAAGGGACTCCAAGAAGATCTCACCAAACTGAGCGATTGGGCAACAAAATGGCAAATGAAATTTAATGTGGATAAGTGTAAAGTAATGCACATCGGGAAAAATAACCCCAACTATCGTACAGTATGATGGGGGCTAATTTGGCTACGACAAATCAGGAAAGAGATCTTGGAGTTATCGTGGACAGTTCTCTGAAAACTTCCACACAGTGTGCAGCGGCGGTCAAAAAGGCAAATAGGATGCTAGGTATTATTAAGAAAGGGATAGAAAATAAGACCCAGAATATCTTACTGCCCCTGTATAAAACTATGGTACGCCCACATCTTGAATACTGTGTACAGATGTGGTCTCCTCACCTCAAAAAAGATATTTTGGCCTTGGAAAGGGTTCAGAAAAGGGCAACTAAAATGATTAGGGTTTGGAACGGGTCCTGTATGAGGAGAGGTTAAGCGACTGGGACTTTTCAGTTTAGAAAAGAGGAGACTGAGGGGGATATGATAGAGGTGTATAAAATCATGAGTGGTGTGAGAGGGCCGATAAAGAAAAGTTATTTATTAGTTCCCTAAATAGAAGAACTAGAGGACACCAAATGAAATTAATGGGTAGCAGGTTTAAAACTAATAAAAGAAAGTTCTTCTTCACACAGCGTGTAGTCAGCCTGTGGAACTCCTTGCCGGGGGAGGCTGTGAAGGCTAGGAATATAACAGAATTTAAAGAGAAGCTAGATAATTTCATGGAGGTTAGGTCCATAAAAGGCTATTAGCCAGGGGATAAAATGGTGTCCTTGGCCTCTGTTTGTCAGAGGCTGGAGAGGGATGGCAGGAGACAAATCGCTTGATGATTGTCTTCGGTCCACCCCCTCTGGGGCACCTGGTGCTGGCCACTGTCGGCAGACAGGATACTGGGCTAGATGGACCTTTGGTCTGACCCAGTACGGCCGTTCTTATATTTTTGGTGGAGTTGGGAGCCAGAGCCCAGGGCAGGAGGGGCTGCAGGCCAGGATGGAGGGGCATGGACATGTGTGGAAGCTTTGTGCATTCGAGCTGGCGGCACGCTGTGCGCTGAGTCGCCGGCACCAGTGCCCCTCCTGTTCTTGTCCTTTCAGGGGCATTCAATCCCCCCACCCCGTTACACCCAAATACAAAAAGCTCGCTCCTCTCTGGCCCCTCTGCACCAGCTCACCTGTTTCCCACGGCGCTGTAGAGGCAGGTCTCTCCGGCGGTGGGCTGGACTGGGCTGGAAGAGGCCGAGTTGGACCCAGTCTGCTTGGGGAACCAGGTCATTCTGCAGGGGCCGATAGCTGGAGACCACAGGGCCTTTGGGCCATACCTGGGGGGAGAAGGGCAACGCAGGGATGACCCTGCACAGCAAAGTACAGGAGCCGAGACGCGCAGAAAGGAGGGAGTGAGCCAGCTGGGACAGAGGGGTTTAGAGGTCAGCGTGCCAAGGGAGAACGGCTGGTCCGTGGCAGGGCCGCTGTGGTACACATGAAGCTGGTGGGTTCCCTCATTCAGATCACAGCAAACACGACAGGCCTCCACTGCTAGCAACAGCTTCCCGCTCTGGAGAGGGGAGACATCGCCCTGGGAGTCCAGGGCTGACCCCGGGCCTCTCCCAGCCCAAGCCTGCTGAGCACGGACTAGCAAACCATGTGGCCTCCCAAACATGTGCTAACCGCACAGCTGATCTGGCTTAGCAAGCATCTGGGCTACATCTAGACTGGCATGATTTTCCGCAAATGCTTTTAACAGAAAAGTTTTTCCGTTAAAAGCATTTGCGGAAAAGTGCGTCTAGATTGGCATGGATGCTTTTGCGCAAAAGCACTTTTTGCGGAAAAACGTCCGTGCCAATCTAGACGCGGTTTTGCACAAGAAAGCCCCGAGCGCCATTTTCGCCATCGGGGCTTTTTTGCGCAAAACAGTCCTGAGCTGTCTACACTGGCCCTCTTGCGCAAATACATTTGCGCAAGAGGGCTTTTTCCCAAACGGGAGCAGCATAGTATTTGCGCAAGAACACTGACAATCTTACATCAGATCGTCAGTGTTCTTGCGCAAATTCAAGCGGCCAGTGTAGACAGCTGGCAAGTTTTTCCGCAAAAGCAGCTGCTTTTGCGGAAAAACTTGCCAGTCTGGACACAGCCCTGAGGTCTTGGGATTCCTGATCTCAGCCACAATCCAGCTCACTGATTAACCCCACCCCAGACTGGGGGGGAGCTCACCTGGCTCCTGTAGCCCTAGTGTGCTGGGGCAGTGTTCCCCTCTATTTAATTCTGTGTGCAGAATACATTTTGCTCTGTGCACGAAGGCAAGTGCAGATGTGCACCACCAGTAGAAACACATGCTGCTCCCAGCTGTGGGCGCTCTGCCAATCAGCTGGGTGGCACCTGAGTCTCTCCTGCATGGCCGCCCAAGCGCTCAGCTTGCAGGGTCGGGGGAGCCTGCCAGGCCTGGCAGAGAAAGAGCAGTCCCTCGCCCAGGGCCACCCCCTTCGCCCGCCCCACACAGCAGTGGCTTGTCCGCCCCGCCGCTGCCCAGCCCCAGCACAGAGCGCAGCAGAGGGTGGCACGGCGGGACGCCGGCTCTCCACACTGGAGCTGCAGCGCGGCTCGAAGAGATCGCTGCTCAAATCAAGGTCAGTGGAAATGTCGGGCCCCGATTCTGCAAGGAGACGGGGAGGGAGGGAACCTAAACCACAGGTCAACCTCACCCGGGGGCTGTTCCACTGAGCTCTGGGCTCAGGCGAGAGGGGGTGTCGACGTGCTGCACTCGCACGAACAGCTGGTCGCCTGGGCAGGGGAAGCGCCAGGCTCCTGGGTGTGTGTGTGGCGGGGGCACACAGGGCTCTGTGCACTGCCCCTGCCCTGAGCACTAGTTCCGCCCTCCCATTGGCTGGGAACTGGCTATCGGCTGCTTCTGGGGGCAGCCTGGTCTGCGGTGCCAGGAGCGGCAGGAAGCTGCCTTAGCCCCCCGCTGCACTGCTGCCCGGGAGCCGCTCGAGGTAAACCCCTCCTGCCCCAGCCCTGATCCTCCTGAAGCTGGAGCCCCTCCTGCACCCCAAAGCTCCATCCTCAGCCCCGCCCCCGGGCCCACATGATGTCGGGTCCTGGGATCCACAATTTGCTTCAACTGGGTCATGAGAAAAAAAAGTCGGGAAGCCCCCTGCTTTAGGGCATCACTTCCTATACCCCCTACCGACGGCCACTGTTCGCACAGCTCCCGCTCGCGCCGCCCTGACTCAAGCAAGTCCATGGGCCTTTTGCCGGAGCGAGGACAGCAGGATCGGGCCCACGGCCGCCTGCCTTGTTTGTCTCATTCTCAGATTGATCCCCAGGGCCCCCAGACCCCCCGTTCCACTGGCCAGCGACAGGACCAGACTTACCAGGACGGAGAGCGCATGGGCAGGAGGCGCAGGGCCACGCTACAGGGTCAGCTCGTGGGTCCCGGTGTTCCAGGGCTCTGCTCCTGGCTCCCCGTTCCTCGCCGCATCTGTCAGGGCCGGCTGCACAGAAACTAACTTCCCCGCCTGGCTGGAAGCTGAGCCCCTTGCGGGCCGGGCCTCCATGGCCCGTGGCTTTACCGGCTCCAGCAGGCTTGGTCAGGCTGCGGACGGCCCAGGCAGCAAGCGTCAGCTCCCAGCAGCTGCGGCCCGCCTGACCCTTGGTCCCACGGGGCAGTGGCCAGCCCTCCCCTGGGCCAGCGGTAAAAGCAGACAGGCAGGATCATGTCCGCCTGCGGCTGCAAGTCCAGGATCAGCTGGAGGAAAAGAGAGGAGCTGCTTGGGCTGGGCTTAGAGCAGGGATGGTTAAGATCCAACCCAGGGCCAGATCCGGCCCGCCCAGCTGTTTGACCCCATCCACAGCCTGCCCTGCCGCTCCCCCGGCCCCAGGCCAATCAAGACCTAGGGTTGGGGGAGCGCACAAAGTCTCCTCCCCCCGTCAGGGGCATGCGGGGCCTAGGGAACCGCCCCTTCTTGCCTGAGGCCCCGCCCCTTCCAGGGGCCCGGCCCATAACCACATATTAACGTTCGTGAAGCGACCCCTCTGCCAAAAGGATTGCCCACCCCCGGCTTACAGAGACTGCCTGCATAGGCCGGAGTCTGCCTGCTTGGCGGAGAGGCCCACACAGCCCCCCCCTTCCCGGCCGTGTCCAGACCCCCCCCCCCAAATCAGCCACGCGCCCCTTGGATGCTGCAGTCCCGCTCCGACAGCGGGGTCCTGACACAGCCCAAGGCACCGGCTGGGGCCACGCAGTGCCAGGAACTGAACCCAGCGCCCCAGGCTGGTGCCTTAACCACAGGGCCACTTCCCCCCCACGGCTGCTGCCCAGCACTCAGGCCGCACCCTTCTCCTGCCTTTCCAAAGAGGCAGCGGGTCTCCTAGGCCAGCTGCCTCGCCAGCCCCTTCCTGGCTCTCAGCAGCCCCCCGGCAGAGCCTCTGCCGCCCCGCAGCCGGCTGCCCCCCACGCCGCTCACTGACCTGTCCCAGAAGGGCCCCACGCCCCTGCCGGCAGAGCAGGTTTTCATGGCAGAGTCGCCGCACGGATCCATTCCAGAATCGCTCCATGCAAGTGAGGGGCTCCCCTCTAAACGGGGAGGGACCAGAGCAGGGATACAGTGGGGCTGGGGCCCAACAGGCCGGGGCTCTGGTCCTGAAGAAGGTGGAACCGCTGTCCCCTCTATGCCGGGGGGGGCAGCAAAAGGGTGACTTCCCCTTTAGGGGCCTGCAGCTAGCAAAGCGAGGGCCCCCCCCCCATCGGCATGGAAATATCCCCGGCCCGAGGCGGGGGGCAGTCGGGACATCCAGCCTCGCTGTCCCCTGTGCACGGGGGCCTCGGCTCCGGGGGTGGGGCGGGAGTCCCTTCCCCAGCTGCTCCTGGAGCAGGAGGGGTCTGGCGGCAGCTGGGCTCCCCGGCGTCAGTGCCCAGGTTGGGCTGCAGAGCTGGGCCCTGCCTGTCCGGTTCTCCGGGACCCCGTCCCCCGGCGGGGCGCCTTTCTCCCAGTCTATGACGAACCCCCAGCCTCTTCCCGGATGCTCCGGGCTGGGGCTTCAGCCTGTCTTCCCGGCCTGGGGCTGCTCCTCGCCCCGGAGGGCTGCTCGGCCGGGCCCGCAGGGGTGGGGCCTGATTCCAAATGCTGCATGCGGGGCTGGGAGGGCACCGTGGCCTAGTGGTGAAAGGCCCCAGCCTCCTTCCCTGCCTCACTTCAGGGCCTGGCCAGCTTGACGGCCGCTCCCCACGGCCTGTCGCTCTGGGCCCCTTCCCCTGATGCAGAGGGGACCGGGACTGGCAGCGTGAGAGACACGGGCCTGACAGATGGGGTCTGGGCCCTGCCCACAGCCAGTGCAGGGGAAGGGGCAGCCAGCCTCCTCCTAGGCTGTAGTTGGGGGCAGCTGGTGTCTAACACTGGGGCCAGGACAATGCCCATGCATGGGGCTCAGCCCCAAGCCGCAGCAGCCCCACAGAACCACCCGGACACAGCGCGGCCCATTCCTGTCCCCCCCCGGCTGCGGCTCCCCCTGGTGCAGAGCCAGGCCCGGCGGGAAGAATTGGACATCCGGACAAACTTTACCTGCCAGGGCCTCAGAGCGGCCTGTGATCCCTGAGCTTCTGGGGTCCTGCCAGACCAGGGGGAGCGAGAAGGGGAGAGACGGAGGAAAGGGAGAAGGCAGCGCACAAGCTGGCCCCAGGGCCACGTACAGGAGACACGGGCCCCACAAGGGTGTGGGCTGGAGTCAGGGCTCTCTGAGTTGGCAGCTCGTAGCTGTGGCGGGGGCATGAGAGACACACCCAGGGACGCGCTGCTGGCCCATTGGGGCGGCACCGGCGTCTCAGCCCGCAGAGGGTAAGGCTCTGGATGAGCCCCGGTCACGTTTACGGCATCACCACCTCCTGGCTATTCATACAGCCCCTTCCACGCCAGGCGGGTACCCGGGAGGTTCGTTCTGGAGCCAGGAAAGGGCTGCCCCCGCCAGTGTCGGCAGGCAAGGCCTGGGCAGCTAACGAGACCCAGCCCACGTGCCCAAGGGAGGCCCCAGCCTGCAAGAAGGCATGCGGCTAAGGCAGGGCTGCTTGAAGCACAGGCACTCAGACCAGGGACAGGGCGACGCAGAGCAGAGTGAGCCCAGGGAGGAGAAATGAGCAAGTCAGCACCAGCCAGAGAGAGACCCCGGAGAATCAGGCAGTGCTTGGGAAGGGGTGACAGCCGGGGCCAAAACCGCCAAAGGTGAGAGAGGAGTTGGACTCTCCCCAGACTGGGATCCCAGGCCAAGGCCCCTTGTGACTGGTGTTATTCGCACGCCCCTCAGAACGCACCCCGAGGGCTGCATGGAAAAATCTACACCCACAGCCAATGGGCCGGGTCTAGCTTAACATAACGGCAGAGGGAATCTATGGCTTCATCTTTTAAGCAGGGCTGCCTCCATCCCTGGGGGGTTTTAAGTCCTGGCTTGACCAAGCCCTGGCTGGGCTGATTGAGTTGGGGTTGGTCCTGCTTTGGGCAGGGGGCTGGACTCGATGACTCCGGAGGTCTCTTCCAGCCCTGGGATTCTATGATTCTATGACAAGCCCCCTACATTTGCAAGCACCGCGAAGGATGTGAGGTCACAGAACGGCTGCAAGACATCCTGAGAGGACATCCTGTCCAGCCCCCCAGCACTTGGGGCAGTGCCGAGTAAAGCTAGACTGTACCCATCATGCCATGCACTAATCCTGTCCAAGCCCAGAATCTGGGCCTGCCCCTCCATCTGTCCTTCCAGGCCTGAGTGTTTTGCTGGGGATTAGCCTCTCTCATTTACACGTGTAAAAGGCTGAAAAACTGGGCCTCTGGATTTCAAGGCCTTTAAAGAAAAGAAAGAAAAAAAAAATCGGTCCTTAAAAAACAACAACCCAAAAGAGGACAAACGCAAACCAACCACAGAGCACACAGACCAGACGGGCTACCACTGCAGTCAAACTCTCATTGCCTTCAATAGCAGCTGAACTGAGCTGTGACTCCTAACAAATTAACACAAATGACCCTGCCAACACCAATAGCAGGGGGAGAAAGTAACTTCAATTTCTTACAGGTACTGTCCTATCACAACCCGCCCCCCCCTTGGGAGGGGCCTTATAGCAGGGGGAAGAGTTGCGATAAATTTCTTACAGGTACTGTTGTAAGTGTGGGGTGGAGTGCCGGGGTGCTCAGGGCAGAGGGTTGGGGGTGTGTGTGTGGGGGGATTCAGGCCTCCCCTCCTACCCCCACCGCAGCAGGACGGGAGGTCACTGCCAGCCCTTCCTGCAGCCAGATGGGGGGACGGACCATGGGGCCTACCACAGGATTGGGACCAGGGCCAGGCCGCTGCATCCAGATGGGAGCTGAGCCCTGACTGACGCCTTGTTGGCCAGGCTGCTGCGGCCAGCGCTGGGCTTACCCTCATACAAACACTGTTCATGTTATTACTAAAGCTGGTTTGGGTCGGTCCCATTAACTCACGGACGAGCTTCCCGCCTAGGAGAACTGCCGGCAGCCACCCCAAAGCAGGGCTGATAAATAAAACCCTCTCTCCACCCCTCAGTGCCAGGTATTATAGAAACCCTCATATGTGCATTCAGCCCCCATCCCACAGAGCAGGGGTAGGCAAGCATCCTGGCCCCGCCCCTTCCACTTGAGGCCCTGCCCCTTCCGCTGCAGCCCAAAAATTTCTGAAGTGGCCCCAGGCAGAAAATTATTGCCCACCCCTGCCCTAGAGTCATGTGTTGTACAAGCCCTCGTACGTGCATTCACACACACACACACACACACACACACACACCCCTACCTCTTGGGCTGTGTTTGCATCCACCCCCTTTTAACACTACATTTGGCCCATTGCCCTGGCTCGGGGCGAGGGGACGGGAAATCCCATCCCAGGGGGGCCACTCCTGGAAGGGGGGGGGGGCCGGGCTGGAACATCCCCTCTCTCACTTTTGGCCAGTCTTGCGCTGGATTGGCTGCTCCTGAATAGGAGGCGGGTCGACCAAGCCAGCGTAAGAAGGAGCAGAAAGGGACAGGCTGGCGGGAGCAGGGTGGGAAGGGCGCTGGGGTGGAAGGCTGCCTGCAGTGGGGCCTGTGCGACCGGACACCTGTAATCAAGAGCAGAAAGCCCGGGGGTTACACACAGTGCAAGCAACCTGTGGAACTCCTTGCCTGAGGAGGTTGTGAAGGCCAGGACTATAACAGGGCTTAAATGAGAACTAGATAAATTCATGGGGAGTTGAGTCCATTAATGGCTATTAGCCAGGATGGGTAAGGAATGGTGTCCCTAGCCTCTGTGTGTCAGAGGGTGGAGATGGATGGCAGGAGAGAGATCGCTTGATCGTTGCTCCCGCCAGCCTGTCTCTTTATACAGGAGATAAGCAATCACCCCCTACACTGGAGGAGGAGAAGCCCCGTACCCCCAAGGCTGAGAGGTCTGCTGCCAGCACTGCGAATAAGAAACGTAGAGTAGTGGTGGTCGGAGACTCTCTTCTGAGGGGGACGGAGGCGCCCATCTGTCGCCCTGACATTTCATCTCGGGAGGTATGCTGTCTGCTGGGGGCCCGTATCCGAGATGTTACGGAGGCATTGTCGAGGATTATCCGGCCCTCTGACTACTACCCCATGCTACTCATCCACGTGGGCACTAATGATACTGTGAGGTGTGACACTGAGCGGATCAAGAGTGACCACAGGGCTCTGGGAGTACGGGTGAAGGAGTTTGGAGCGCAGGTGGTATTCTCTTCGATCCTTCCTGTCGAAGGTAGGGGCCCGGGCAGAGACAGGTGCATCCTGGAGGTGAATGCCTGGCTGCGAGGATGGTGTCGCCAGGAGGGCTTTGGCTTCCTCGACCATGGGATGCTATTCCAGAAAGGACTGCTAAGCAGGGATGGCGTCCACCTTACGAGGAGGAAGACCCTGTTTGCATACAGAATGGCTAACCTAATGAGGAGGGCTTTAAACTAGGTTCACGGGGACAGGTGAGCAAAGCCCACGGGTAAGTGGAGAACATGGAGACCTGGGAGATGGGTCGGAAATGGGAGCGTGGGCTACAATGGCAGAGAGAAAGGAGGGTCAGGGCAAAACTGGGAGGCAAGGTCAAATCAGGATCTTAGATGCCTATATACAAATCAGAAGTATGGGAAATAAGCAGGAAGAACTGGAAGTGCTAATAAATAAGTACAATTATGACATTGTTGGCATCACAGAAACTTTGTGGGATAACACATGATTGGAATGTTTGTATGGAAGGGTACAGCTTGCTCAGGAAGGATAGACAGGGAAAAAGGGAGGAGGTGTTGCCTTATACATTAAAAATGAACACACTTGGAGTGAGGTGGAGATGGACATAGGAGGCGGAAGTGTTGAGAGTCTCTGGGTTAGGCTAAAAGGGATTAAAAACAAAGGTGATGTCATGCTAGGAGTCTACTACAGGCCACCTACCCAGGTGGAAGAAGTGGATGAGGCTTTTTTCAAACAACTAACAAAATCATCCAAAGCCCAAGATTTGGTGGTGATGGGGGACTTCAACTATCCAGATATATGTTGGGAAAATAACACTGCAGGGCACAGACTATCCAATAAGTCCTTGGACTGCATTGGAGACAACTTTTTATTTCAGAAGGTTGAAAAAGCTACCGGGGGGAAGCTGTTCTAGATTTGATCCTAACAAATAGGGAGGAACTGGTTGAGAATTTGAAAGTGGAAGGCAGCTTGGGTGAAAGTGATCATGAAATCATAGAGTTCACAATTCTAAGGAAGGGTAGAAGGAGAACAGCAAAATAGAGACAATGGATTTCAGGAAGGCGGATTTTGGTAAGCTCAGAGAGCTGATAGGTAAGGTCCCATGGGAATCGAGACTGAGGGAAAAACAACCGAGGAGAGTTGGCAGTTTTTCAAAGGGACATTAAGGGCCCAAAAGCAAGCTATTCGATGTGTTGGAAAGATAGAAAATACGGCAAAAGACCGCCTTGGCTTAACCACGAGATCTTGCATGATCTAAAAATAAAAAGGAGTCATATAAAAATGGAAAGTAGGACAAATTACAAAGGATGAATATAGGCAAACAGCACAGGAATGCAGGGCAAGATTAGAAAGGCAAAGGCACAGAATGAGCTCAAACTAGCTATGGGAATAAAAGGGAAACAAGAAGACTTTTTATAAATACATTAGAAGCAAGAGGAAGACCAAGGAGAGGGTAGGCCCACTGGTCAGTGAGGAGGAGAAACAGTAACAGGAAACTTGGAAATGGCAGAGATGCTCAATGACTTCTTTGTTTGGTCTTCACTGAGAAGTCTGTAGGAATGCCTAACATAGTGAATGCTGGTGGGAAGGGTAGTTTTAGAAGGTAAAATAAAAAAGAACAAGTCAAAAATCACCTAGAAAAGTTAGATGCCTGCAAGTCACCAGGGCCTGATGAAATGCATCCTAGAATACTCAAGGAGCTGATAGAGGAGGTATCTGAGCCTCTAGCTATCATCTTTGGAAAATCATGGGAGACAGGAGAGATTCCAGAAGACTGGAAAAGGGCAAATATAGTGCCCATTTATAAAAGGAAATAAGAACAACCCAGGAAACTACAGACCAGTTAGTTTAACTTCTGTGCCAGGGAAGATAATGGAGCAAGTAATTAAGGAAATCATCTGTAAACACTTGGAAGGTGGCAAGGTGATAGGAAACAGCCAGCATGGATTTGTAAAGAACAAATCATGTCAAACCAATCTGATAGCTTTCTTTAATAGGATAATGAGTCTTGTGGATAAGGGAGAAGCGGTGGATGTGGTATACCTAGATTTTAGTAAGGTGTTTGATACGGTCTCGCATGACATTCTTATCAATAAACTAGGTAAATACAACTTAGATGGGGCTACTATAAGGTGGGTGCATAACTGGCTGGATAACCGTACTCAGAGAGTAGTTATTAATGGTTCACAATCCTGCTGGAAAGGCATAACAAGTGGGGTTCCGCAGGGGTCTGTTTTGGGACCGGCTCTGTTCAATATCTTCATCAACGATTTAGATATTGGTATAGAAAATACGCTTATTAAGTTTGCAGATGATACCAAGCTGGGAGGGGTTGCGACTAATCTGGAGGATAGGGTAATAATTCAAAATGACCTGGACAAATTGGAGAAATGGTCTGAGGTAAATAGGATGAAGTTTAATAAAGACAAATGCAAAGTGCTCCACTTAGGAAGGAACAATCAGTTTCATACATACAGAATGGGAAGCGACTGTCTGGGAAGGAGGATGGCAGAAAGGGATCTAGGGGTTATAGTGGACCACAAGTTGAATATGAGTCAGCAGTGTGATGCTGTTGCAAAGAAAGCAAACATGATTCTGGGATGCATTAACAGGTGTGTTGTGAGCAAGACACGAAGTCATTCTTCCGCTCTACTCTGCTGGTTAGGCCTCAGTTGGAGTATTGTGTCCAGTTCTGGGCACCGCATTTCAAGAAAGATGTGGAGAAATTGGAGAAGGTCAGAGAAGAGCAACGAGAATGATTAAAGGTCTAGAGAACATGACCTATGAGGGAAGGCTGAAGAATTGGGTTTGTTTAGTTTAGAAAAGAGAAGATTGAGGGGGACATGATAGCAGTTTTCAGGTATCTAAAAGGGTGTCATAAGGAGGAGGGAGAAAACTTGTTCATCTTGGCCTCTGAGGATAGAACAAGAAGCAATGGGCTTAAACTGCAGCAAGGGAGGTTTAGGTTGGACATTAGGAAAAAGTTCCTAACTGTCAGGGTAGTCAGACACTGGAATAAATTGCCCAGGGAGGTTGTGGAATCCCCATCTCTGGAGATATTGAAGAGTGGGTTAGATAAATGTCTATCAGGGATGGTCTAGACAGTATTGGGTCCTGCCATGAGGGCAGGGGACTGGACTCTATGACCTCTCGAGGTCCCTTCCAGTCCTAGTATTCTATGATTCTATGATTACCTGTTCGGTTCACTCCCTCTGGGGCACCTGGCATTGGCCACTGTCGGCAGACAGGATGCTGGGCTGGATGGACCTTTGGTCTGACGCAGTCTGGCCGTTCTTATGTTCTACAGCAGCCAGGCGGGAGGGGCCACCCCGCTGCAGACAGAACGCTCTGGAGTGTGTGTGTGTGTGGGGGGGAAACGCAGTGGACAGGGTGCCAGTAGATGCGTCACTGGGCAGCCGGGGGCGAATCTCTGAGCCAGGGATCTAGGAGCAGGAGCGGAGCACCAAGGCCCTGCTGGGAGCGAGCCGGCGGCTTTGCACAGGCTGCGCTCCAATGCCTGCCCGGGGGGCCCGGCGAGGGCGCCTGCTCACCGTGGGAGGGTATTGGTACACGTCGGCGCGGGCAGGGTCAATCTCCGCCATCGACTGCACGTCGGCGTCTCTCGCGTTCACCACCCGGAGGTAGAGCTCCGCCTTGCCGGCCTGTGGGAGGAGCCAGAAGTCAGGTCCCCAGGGGGCAGGGCCAGGTCGTTCGGGGTCAGATGTCCATCATCTTCACTCTCGCCCGCAACCCCCGTCTGAGAACAGAAGTTATGGCCCGGCCCCCAGAGGGGGGACTGAAGCCTGAGCCTGCCTGAACCCCGCCACTCCAGGACCCAAAGCCCAAGGGCTGCCCCCTCAGCATCAAAGCCACAGGCGGTGGCGTTTGGGCTTTGGCCCTGGGCCCCAGCAAGTCTAAGCCGTCCCTGGCAACCCCATTACAATGGGGTCAGGCCCCACTTTGGGGACTTATCCTAACACCAGCGCTTGGTTTTTCCACACCTGCTGAGCCCAGTACGGGCTGGAGGGATTTTGAGGAAGTTTTAAGCAAATAACTAAGCAGCCTCGAAGGCAGCGGCACGAGAGCCCCCAGGACGAGGAGGGAACGGCCCAGCGACGGGGAAGCCCGGCCTCGGCCCTGCTCACCTGAGGGATCCCGTTCAGCTGCTCCGGCGTGAGGCCAGGCTGCACCGGCAGCATCCGGACCGGAACCTTCCACCGCCCGCTGATCAGCTGGTGATGCTGGTCGAAAAGGTTGATTGTGGCCCACCCCCAGGAGGTCAGGCGCTGGATCTCCAGCCCGTAGGCGTCAAAGCCCCCCGCGGCCTGCAGCTCCATCACCAGGGCGATGGAGGTTGAGGGCCGGACTCTGGAAGGCAGGGAGGAGGGAAGCCAAGTTACGGACAGAGGTGCCCTGCAGCCCCTCCGCAGCCTCCCTCAGCAGAGCCTCTGTCTGTGCGTTGCCGGGTTAGTATGTAAGCAGGGACGGGGATGGGGCTTTTTCTTAAGAGTGTTACACACATTTACCAACCGGGTAGAAGGGCTTCTGGGTAACAGAAATCGACAGCCTCTCATAAGAACGTGAGAACGGCCAGACGGGGTCAGACCAAAGGTCCATCTAGCCCAGGATCCTGTCTGCCGACAGTGGCCAATGGCAGGTGCCCCAGAGGGAGCGAACAGAACAGGGAATCATCAAGCGATCCCTCTCCTCTCGTCCATTTCCAGCCGCTGACAAACAGAGGCTAGGGACACTATTCCTACCCATCCTGGCTAGTAGCTACTGATGGACCTAACCGCCATGAATCTATCTAGTTCTTTTTTGAACCCTGCTAAAGCCCTGGTCTTCACCACATCCTCTGGCAAGGAGTTCCACAGGTTGACTGTGCATTGTTGAAGAAAAACTTCCTTTTGTTTGTTTTAAACCTGCTGCCTATTCATTTAATTTGGTGACCCCTAGTTCTTATGTTATGGGAACAAGTAAATAACTTTTCCTTATTCTCTTTCTCCACACCAGTCATGATTTTATAGACCTCTATCATATTCCCGCTTAGGCTCCTTTCCCCCCCCCTCCAAGATGAAAGGTCCCAGTCTTATTAATCTCTCTTCATATGGGACCCTTTCCAAACCCCTCATCATTTTTGTTGCCCTTTTCTGAACCTTGCACGTCTGCAACATCTCAGCTTGGCTTCACACATGGCCAGTTCTCTCGAACAGGGACTGAAAGTAGCCCTTCCCCGGGACAGCAGCTCTGCCCAGGATCGCTAACCTTGCCCATCAGCGTCCGGGGAAATGACAGGTGGGCACCCCTGCCGTAGCCCACTGTGCGATGCCATACAAAGGCACACGGGCTTCCTTGCAGTAGATGAAAGCACCGGGCCATCGCCCCGACGGTGACCAACACCGGATGCCTCAAGGGAAGGGAACACAGACGACCCCCAGCTGATTTTGCAATGCTGTCCATGAAGGGGAACGTTCTTTGGGCAGTTAAAGAGACAGGGCAGGAAGAACAGGGCTAGTTCATTGCACACACGGAGGAAGCAGGTGGCAGGAGTTTAACACGGCTCACCTTGGGACAGGCTGTTTGGCCGATAGGATTGCGCTGTTGCCCCTCTGCCCATCTATTACATGCGGTGGGGAGTGGCCCCTCTGGCAATAAGCGACGGGGAAGAGGGGTTGGCTTGCCCATCTCCTGCCCGTTTCGGTACAGTCCAGCCACCAGGCAAACCTGGAAGAAGGTAGGGTCCAAGCCCAGCAGGAAGTCATAGAATATCACAAAGCCGGCCCTGCGAGGGAGGGAGAGGAGGCAGAGAGGTGGGCGAGGAGAACCAAATATTTTGGATGGGGAAACTGAGGCACGGAGCAGGGCAGTGGCGTGGGGGGAGGTGCCTCTTGCAGAGCCAGGGAATAAAGCCACATAGTCCGGTACCCAGAGTTCTGCTCTAGCCACTAGACCACACTGCTGGAGGCAGCTGTTAACTGCAGTGGAACGTTCCTGGGTACTTGATGGAAGCTGCCAATTACCAGCAGCAGCCTTTCCAATGACCCTACTACACAGAGGAAACATTTTGATGCCCGGCTCCCCATAGCTGGGCTGAGGCCAGGGGTGGACAGCAGCAGCTAACTAAGCACCATGGGTGAGGAGATGGGGACCAGCTCTCTCATGCCCTGCTGCCTTTCTCCTGCTGGAGCAGGCTGGTCAGCACGGCGCCTGGTAGAAAGCAGAGTGGGGGTTGCAGCAAAGGATTATGAGACATCGGGGTGGCTGGCCAGAAGCAAACAGCTGACAGCCGGGTCCCGGGAAGGAAAAGGCTCCACAACCACACACTCCACCAGCCGCCCGGCAGCACCCACCCGGGGAAGCGGGGCTGCGGGGCCACGCAGGCCCTCAGGCCAGGAGCAGGCAGACAGCCGGCGTGATGATGACAGGGCACCTACGCTGGGTCATACGGAGCAGGTCCCAGGGCGTCAGGAGGGTCCAGTAGGTGTCTGCCGAGAGCTGGGCTGTGAGGTCCCACTCGGTCCTGCAACAGGCAGAAATAGCATCAGAAGCATCCAGGCTGGCCCCTGTGCAAGGAAAGAGCCGCACCGTTCAGCCAAACGCTGGGCCGGGCCTGGCAGAACCCACCTGCCACCCACACGGCTCCAGACATGCCAGAGGCCAACTCGGGCTCAGAGATGGAAGACAGACTAAGTACATGATCTAGTGCAGGGGTGGGCAAATATTGGCCCGTAGACCGGATCTGGTCTGCCAGGGACAGTCCCGCGTCACCATCTGAGTCAACAGGGCGAAAAACACTGTTGCAAAAAGCAAACATGATTCTGGGCTGCATGAACAGGAGTGTTGTGAGCAAGACACGAGAAGTCATTCTTCTGGTCTGCGCTGATTGGGCCTCAGCTGGAGTACTGTGTCCAGTTCTGGGCACCACATTTCAAGAAAGAGGTGGCGAAATTGGAGAGGGTCCAGTGAAGAGCAACAAAAATGATGAAAGGTCTAGAGAACATGAGCTATGAGGGAAGACTGAAAGAATTGGGCTTGTTTAGTTTGGGAAAGAGAAGACTGAGAAGGGACATGATCGTGGTTTTCAAGTATCTAAAAGGGTGTCACGGGGAGGGGGGAGGGGAATTGTTCTCCTTGACCTCTGGTGACAGGACAAGAAGCAATGGGCTTAAATTGCACCAAGGGAGGTTTAGGTTGGACATTAGGAAAAACTTCCTACCTGTCAGGGTGGTTAAACGCGGGAATAAATTGTCTAGGGGAGCTGTGGAATCGCCATCTCTGGAGATATTTAAGAGCAGGTTAGATAGACATTGATCAGGGATGGTCTGGGTGCTTGGTCCTGCCGTGAGGGCAGGGGACTGGACTTGATGCCCTCTCGAGGTCCCTTCCAGTGCTAGTGTTCTAGGATTCTACGATATTTACCTGCACCTCCACAGGTACGGGGAATCCCAGCTCCCATTGGCCGTGGATCGCCGTTCCCGGCCAATGGGAGCTGCGGTCGCCCGTGACTGCAGAGGTGCAGGTAAATACAGCGGCAGTGACCTTCTAGGGGCTCACCCTCGTGACCCGCCGCCATCTTATTGCCCACCCCTGGTCTAGTGGGACGGTTCCTTTTGGTGTTCTTGTATTCTCCAGGTTAGTTTTTCAAAGAGGTTGTCCCGCCTTCCCATCGCATGGTCTCATAGAGCCCAGTCGAGGGCCACTTTGAGAAAGCGCCTCTGCACTGCAGCTGGTTTCTGTCCCTGATGGCGCACTCGAGGCCCCGATTCAGCAGAGCACTGCGTGTGACCCAGCAGTGGGACTGACTCACCGTTACGTTCACGAGTCAGGGCTGACGAGGTCAGAAAACGAGGAGGGAAGTGGCACCGGGTTCCCAGCCCACGGTACACTTGCAGAGCAATCGGCTCGGGGTTATGACTCAATGCTTTTTGTAACCCCCGCCAGCCCTGTTGCCACGTTGACCATGGAAACGAAGCTGGACAGACAGCTGGGGGGTCGGCTGCAAGCATCCACCAGGGCTCTGAACCCAGGGTCACCCGCAAGCTCTTGCTAGGGAGTCTGGGCCATGAGCAGGACTGTAACGACAGCTACCTCCAGAGGGCACTCCAGGCACCATGGGAACTATTAGCATGTGCTAGGGGCTGGGCACCAGGAGGTGGTGGGGCGCGGGTTCTTCGGGAAGCCAAGCATGTAGCGGATACAACGCGGGAGCCGGTCCCATGAGCTTTCCTCCAGCCAGGAACCGGACCACAGGAGGGGACTAGATCTTGGGCTATTTCAGCCCCCTAAGTGGCTCGCTGAGGCATTAAAAAAAATCAGCTATCAATAGACGACCGGGTGGGCCCCATCTCCCATCCCCAGGGTAAGGGTCCTCACCATGAAGGGGAGCTCATGCTGCCTTGGCAGAGGTGGTGGCAGCGGTGGGGCCACGGGCGGCGGGTGCATGGGGGGCGATCTCCTGCCAGCCCAGCGTGCCTGCATCCTCTCCGTGTCATGTCTCAGTGTCCCGATCTCGGCGTGCAGCTGAGCAGTCTCCAGGGCGTGCGCCCGCTGCTGCTCCGCCAGCTCTTTGTCCAGAGGGCCTGAGGGAAGGCAGCCAGGAGGCAGGGGGGAGGCGTGTTGCCAAGTGGCTCCCCACTCTGAATGCAGGGGGACACGTGCAACGAGGCAGGGATCCCGCTTGAGCGGCCACGTGTGAAAAATTCAAACGCCGCTCAGCTGATCAGAGAACCCACAGCTAGGTTTTCTGTTTCAGTTGGTGGTGCACATCTGCACGTTTTGGTGCACACAAAATTTATTCCGCACATGGATGGAAAAAGATTAGAGGGACCATTAGAGGACACTCACTGAGCTGGGCACAAGGGGCAGAGCTACCAGCTTAGGAGACCAACCGAAGACTCATCTGTTGATAGCCACCTCCACCAAGTCGGCAGTGACTCTCCAGCCAGCCCTTCATGTCCTCGGACCACGGGGACGGGGGCGACAGGGAAAGGGACACACTCACACAGGCACAGGGACTCCCACCCCAGCCGGGCACCGGCCCTGCTCCAGATCCCGCAACCTCCGTTCATGGTCACAGCCCTGAGCTGCCCACAAGCTGGTGCACCGCCACGGCCTGAGGGGTGACGGGCAGGAGGCAGGGCGGATCGGTGCACAGCTCCTGATGCAACCGGTATCACTTCCCCAGTCACCTGGGCCATCAGCTCCCGTGACAGGGTGGCTGTTATCGGACGAGCTCTTGGCTGTTTCATGAGACAGGGAACTAGAAAATGCGTGAGCAACACGAGAGCTGTGGGCAATATTTGCCACTGCTGGTTTAATGACCCCCCCCCCGCCATGGGTCATGGGCAGGGTTTCCTGTACGCGGTGCGCTTGTGCAGCCACCAGGAGAGAGTCCAATGCAGCCCAGCTGACTGGCAGAGCACCCCCAGCTCAGTTGTGTTTTTGCTAGTGGTGCACATTCACACACGCCTCTAAAAAAATTATTCTGCACATGGATGGAAACGATTAGAGGGAACATTGGTCCTGGGCAAGGACTGGTCCTGGGACCATCAGCACCAAAGCTCAAGCCTCCACCACAAGAGAGGAGGGTGTGACACCAATAACCGGCAGCTGTCGTAGGTTCTCCTTTCCGTGGTGCACTAACAGCAGCAAAGAACCAACCCGGGCGCCACACAAGGAACGTAGCAGCTGTGACCCAAGCACTCCCACTCATCTGGGGGATGAATCCTGGGGCCCTGGCAGAGGCAGGTTGGGGTCATGTTCAGAAGCGATGGCCTAGGCTCTTTACACATCTACCCACAGCCAGCGAGCGCGGGAGACAGGCCACCTGCCAAGCCCTGGCAGGTGTCCAAAGGGTGCCAACGGCTGGCTAACAGCCCGGAGGCAAGGGCAGCACATTTCCAGGGTGCTCTGGGATCAGTCCCGGCATGGACACGGATCCCATGTATGGCCCACAGTGCAGACAAGGATGAGATGGGGGGTGAGTGCTGCATCCTTGCAAAGGTACCCATGCCCCATGGCACTGCACCACAGCTAGCCCCGCTCATGCTGTCCGAGACCCCTCCACGCTGCTTGCTGGGTGCTGGGGAGAGGGCTGGACACGCCCCACCTACCGTCGTACGCCCGCCTCCGATCCCGCTGCATCTTCAGCACGAAGAGCTCGTCCGCCAGCCGCTGGTTCTCCAGCTCCACAGCCAGCAGCTCCGCATCCAGGCCCCGGGGAGCCGCGCCGGCCGCCTGGTGTCCTGCAGTCACAGCAAGAGGCGCCCGGTGACATGTGAAAAGGGCTGTGCCGGGGGCAGGGAGGCAGCGGCAGGGCGGATCGGAACCCAGACCCGAGTCCTGCCTTCCTGGTGCATGCTGGGTAGGACGCGGCGGCTCTGAGGAACGTGCCTTGCCGCTGCTCAGGGGCGTAGCGATGGTCACGCTGCGCCTGAGTGCGCTATCCCCAGATGCCGGGAACCACCCCCACCCCTGCCCCAAGGGGTCCCGGTGGGAAGAACTTACTTTTCTTCCGCTCCTGCCTCCCGGCCGCCCCCTCCAGCGCCAAGGCCTCCACCTGCAGGTCGTACAGCTGGGCCAGAACAGCGGGGTCCCTGCCTCCGCCCTGCACATAGGCCAGGTGCAGGGCTCTGCAGGGAAGCAGTCGAGTCAGGCTCCAGGCAGCATGTCTGCGGGAGCCTCTCCCAGCTGGGGAAGCCAAGGGGGACGCACGCTCTGGCCCGGCCTGCCCCTCCAAAGGTGCCGTGTACCCCGGCCCAGCCCCAGCCCTGCGAAGGCGTCTGGGAAGCAGCGTTCAGACACAAACAGAACCTCCCCCCACGGCGGGCGGGCAGGCAGACACATCCCCACAGGAGGCAGGCAGGCAGGCAGGCGCATCCCCACCGCTGACATACAAACGGAGGAGCCAAGCAGGCAGACACACAGACAGAGAGCAGACCCGGGGCCCCCTCCCCAGCAGGTGGGCCAAGACACAACAGAAGCAGACAGACACCCCCTTCCCGCAGCAGACAGACAGGGAGAGGTGGGGACAGACAGAAATTAGAGGGACAGCGCATGCAGAGACGTAACCCCTTAGCTGCTGGGTTCCAGCGGCCGGTCTGTGAGGCCCAGATAGGCACCTGAATACCGCTGACTAGTAACCCTGAGGCTGGGCTAGATGGGACCCAGGCCTGCTCCATCTCTTCGTCCCCAGAGCGGCAGCAGGTGCGGCTCCATTTAACGGCCCTGGGGACTCCCCGCTTGCGGAAGTGCCGTCGCCCTTGGCCCCCCGCCTCAATGGCGCCCCTGGCAGCTGGGCTTGCGCACCTTATTTCCGAGGAGAGGGGCCCGGTGACCAGCGGGAACGGGATGTGGTGGGCGGAGACCTTCCCGTTGCCTTTCGCCGCGGCCCCGGCTGCGTGGGTGCGGCTGCCTGGCTCCAGCCTGCTTCTGAAAACGCAGCCCATCAGAGCGGGGAGTGAGCGCTACATGGACTGCGGCTCTCCCCCCCGGCCTCTCCTCCCGCCCCGAGTCTTCACCTCTTCAGTCAGGCAGGCCCAGGCCAGGAGCTGCCCGGAGGCAGGAAATGCTGGGAGCCCACAGGGTGAGGAGAGAGAGGAAACCAGACACCTCCCTCCCCGTTTGTATCATCATTAGCGGTGATCTTGTGTGACCCACACACCCAGGCTATGTCTACACTCGCGGCTTCTTGCGCAAGAACATCTTTTATGCGCAAGAAAACATCCACACTGCCATGTGCAAGCTGTGCTTTTGCTCAAGAGCGCCCGTGGCAGTGTGGACGCTCTCTTGCGCAAGAAAGCTCTGATGGCCATTTTAGACATAGGGCTTTCTTGCGCAAGAAATCCTGCCGAAGGCCCACACTGCCCTCTTGCGCAAGAGCCCCTGCGCAAGAGAGCTTACACCTGTTCAAAAAGAGCGTAGCTCTTGCGCAAGGAGCCCTCTCTTACCACGCCATACTGTAAATTTACTTGTGCAAGAGCGGGCGGGCAGTGTGGACGCTCTGCGGATTCTTGCGCAAGAACGGCTGTACTTGCGCAAGAAGCCGCGAGTGTAGACATAGCCCCAGTGTGGTTTGCTGTCCCACAGAGTGGCACTTGGACCACTTACAGCCAGAGAGAAGAACAAGGGAGCGCTACAGCGTCAGCTAGGCAGCAGCTGGCCTTATAGCTCTAGCTGTAGCAGCTCCTCCACTAAACTCCAGAGATCCCAGGTTCAAATCCACCCGGTGGGGGTTATACCCGCACTGTCCCTTCCCACTCTTTTCCACCCGCAGGCACCAGGCCGTCTCCTCTGCAGCTCCTCTCCGAGTCCCAGCGCCATGCTGCCCCCACACAAGGCCGGGGGGGGGGCGTTTGCTGGGTCCTCACCTCCTGTCTGCAGCCTGCATGAGCCCAATCTGGTGTCTCAGCGCATCCAGCGCCAGCTGGTTCTTCCCCTCCTGCACCTTCAGCTCCAGCAGCAGCTGCTCGACGTGCGAGACGGAAGAGTGGCGGGCGGCCAGCTCCGACAGGCGCTGGCGGATTTCTGCGGGACACACAGAAATAGCCTCCAGCAGGATTCCCCCTCCCTGCCGGGCTGCATCACACACACAGACCGGCCTCCCTGCCTCCCACCTGCCTGGATCTGCCACTCGCCCAGCCCAGGGCACCGAAGAAGGGTCTAGGAGCTGCTGGAGACCCAGTGGTGGGGCGTGCCCCTAACCCTTCAGGGGTTCTTCCATCCATTTAGCAGCCTGCCCCTCGAGCCACGCGCAGCCCACGTACAGCGTCATGTCTGCATTCGCCTGCCGCCCGGGACGCTCCAGACTGGCTGCCCCGGGGGATCGAGTGCAAAGGGGAGAGAAGGCAGCACGGGGCCCACCTTCACCCTCCCATTCTCCTACCCTCTCGCTGCTGCTGCAGATGCAGGTTCCTGGCCTGGATACCAGCCACCTGGTGCTGGTGCGCCTTCGCCATCTCCTGCAGCCGCTCCCGGTACTCCTGCCGGTGGGGAACCCGACGGCCGGCGGCCTCCTGCAGGACGAGCAAAGCCCAGAGGAGAAGGCGGCACCACATCACGGCAGCAAATCCGGGCAACCTCCGTGTCAGGATGGAGGAGCCCCTGGGGGGGCTGAGAACGGCCCCATTCTGGACAAGCTCAGAGCACCCTGCACTGGCTCTGCCAGGGAGGGGCGACAGACGTGATGGCTGCCCAGTGCACATGCAGCCGGCTGGGCACCTGGTTCGAGTCCAGCTGGGACTTTTCAGCTTAGAGAAGAGGAGACTAAGGGGGGGATATGATAGAGGGCTATAAAATCATGACTGGTGTGCAGAAAGTGAACAAGTTAGTTATTTGTTCCCATGACACAAGAACTAGGAGTCACCCAATGAAATTAATAGGTAGCGGGTTTATAACAAACCAAAGGAAGTTTTTCTTCACACGATGCACAGTCAACCTGTGGAACTCCTTGCCAGAGGATACTGTGAAAGACCAGGACTTTAACAGGGTTCAATAAAGAACGAGATACATTCATGGAGGAGAGATCCATCAGTGACTATTAGCCAGGCTGGGTAGAAATGGTGTCCCTAGCCTCTGTTTGCCAGAAGCTGGGAATGGGCAATAGGGGAGGGAATCTCTTGATGATTCCCTGTTCTGTTCACTCCTTCAGGGGTTATCTGGCATTGGCCCCTGTCGGCAGACAGGACTCTGGGTTAGAGGGACCTTTGGTCTGACCTAGTTGGGCCGTTCGTATTTAAAAGGAGGAAGCTGGGAGCAAGCCAGGGGGCCTCCAGCTCTGGAATCTGCTTTTCGAGCAGAGCCGGTGGAGTCGAGGCTCAGCACGAGGCTCGTCCCTTCAGCTAATGGGGCAGGATGGGAGGCGCTGGCGCAGCCATAGCTTCTCACCACCGCAGCTGTTCTTAAAGCTGAAAGCCTGCCCCTGGCCACACCCTCCTGTCTCGGCCCCGCCCCCTGAGAGAAGGGCCGTGGGTCTACGAACCCAATTCACGTGGCTTCAGGTTTGCGAGCCACCTCTGCTGGCAGCAGGGACCCGAAGCCTTCGCTGTGCACCCCTGGCGTTCCAACCTCTTCTGCGTGGGCTCCAATCGCCTCCCATTCCCTGCGCATTTCCCAAGTCTCACAGTCACCACTCACTGGGTTTTACCTCCAGCTTTAAGGGGCGGCACGTAGGGACCGAGTCCTCCAGAGACAGCCTCAGTTTGTGGAACTGGGAAAAGAGAAGTGATCGCGTCCTGAGGGACTCCCCTTCTTTTGTATCAGCACAGTACGTAGGCTAGGAAAGGTACCCAGAGGTAGCTCAGGGTCGCTGATGCGTTACACCCCTTCAAAGGTGCCGGTGATAGAAGAAACTCAGCTAACCTGAAGATCCCACAGAGATACAACACGCACACAAAGACACCCACCCCTCCCCGTGATCTCATGTCCCCAGAAACGTCATGGGTACTGTGCTAGCTTTTCAAATCATCTGGGATTTGTCTGGAACTACAACGTAAATTAGCCAAGAACTTGGGCTGACGCCTATGGCAGGGAAATGTAGTAACCTGCCCTGGAACTGAGAGAGAGGAGTGTAGGTTCCAGGAGGGAAGAGTTTGCAGAAAGCACGAGGCTGTTAGTCTGTGTGCACATGGCTGGAATACACTCGCTGCAGCTCCTCTGTAAACAGTGCTCTGAATACAGGGCCATTTAGCTTTACACACACGGAGTCCGTTCATGAAACTGCCCAGCTCCCGGTACGTGAAACACAAAGGGTCACTCCCCCATCTAGGGGGCACGTGGTGTGTGTAACCCACACACCTCGGCTATGTCTACACTGGCGCGATCTTGCGCCAGATATATGCAAATGAGGCTAAGCGTGGAATATCGCCGAGCCTCATTTGCATATCTAATGAGCTGCCATTTTTGCGGAAGAGGCTCTTGCGCCAGAAGGAGCTGTCTACACTGCCCCTTCTTACGCAAGAAATACCCTCTTGCGCAATGCCCTTATTCCTGAAAATAATCAGCGTAGCGGCTTTGCGCAAGAGGGTTTTTCTTGCGCAAGAAGGGGCAGGGTAGACAGCTCCTTCTGGCGCAAGAGCCTCTTCTGCAAAAATGGCGGCTGATTAGATATGCAAATGAGGCTCGGCGATATTCCACGCTTAGCCTCATTTGCATATTTCTGGCGCAAGATCGCGCCAGTGTAGACATAGCCCTAGTGTGGGTCACTGTCCCATGCGGTGGTACTTAGACCACAGCAACAGCTAAGAACAAGAGACCTCTACAGCATGGGCTGGGAGCCAGCTAGCTTTTAGCTCAAAGGGTAGACACTAAGCTCCAAAGGTCCCAGGTTCAAATCCACCCAGTGGCAGTCACACATACAAAGCAACAACAGTGACTCCTGGTTTGTGCGAGGGGGGAGGACGCTTTTCCCTCAAAGCCCTGCTATTCTACAGCCCTTGAAATGCACAGGACTCAGATACACATCCCAGAAGTGTGCGGAAGGGGTATCCCAGAGGATGCTCCAGAAGTGTCCGTATCCCATCCCCCGACTTTCTCGGGGCCCATGACACCCAGCTCTAGCTGGGGTGCAGGGAGGCGCAGCGGCTGGGCAAGTGCAGGGGGAAGACCCAATGTAAAGGAGCAGGGAGCTCTACGTTCCAGCAGAACAGTCACCTCCTCGGTCAGCTTCCTCAAGGCCTGGCTGTCTGAGGTGCCGTCTTTCCCGACGGAGCCCCCAAGCAGGTTCCTCTCGCGCTCGCTCAGGCTGTCCTGCGGCTGCTGTCCCAGATGGGCTCGCCTCACCCACGGGTCGCTCAGCTGCCGCCGCTGGAAAACAAACCGGCACAGGCGAGGGACAAACACATGCACCCGTTAACGGGGGGGTGGAGGAGGGCTACCTCGGCTGGAGCAGCGGGCCTCAGACCTCGACCGAAGGGCCGCGGCACAGGGCCGACCCACTGGGCCTACCACTGCCAAGACTCAGATTCATGCTGCTGTCATGGATTCTCACCGACACGCTGCTTTTAGGCCACCCCCCGGTGCCACCTGGCTGCAGCCCACACACCAGGGGTGAGCGCCTGGCCCTGGGAGTCAGTGAGGAGTTTTGCCACTGACTTCACTAGGCCCAGGATTTCAGCCCATGGAGACGTGCACCACAGCCTGAAACGGCTGCCCGCGGCTGCTTTGGAAATCTCCGGCTTCGTTTCCACGTGGCCAACTGCGTGTTAGGAGGATTAAAGGTCTAGAAAACCTATGAGGGAAGACTGAAAGAATTGGGCTTGTTTAGTTTGGGAGAGAGAAGACTGAGGGGACATGGGAGCAGTTTTCAAGTATCTAAAAGGGTGTGTCAGGGAGGAAGAAAAATTGTTCTCCTTGGCCTCTGAGGACTGGACAAGAAGCAATGGGCTTAAATTGCAACAATCGAGGTTGAGGTTGGACATTAGGAAAAACTTCCTGCCTGTCAGGGTGGTTAAGCACTGGAATAAATTGCCCAGGGAGGTTGTGGAATCTCTCATCACTGGAGATATTTAAGAGCAGGTTGAACAGACACCTGTCAGGGATGATCTAGACGGTGCCTGGTCCTGCCGTGAGAGCAGGGGACTGGATTCGATGATCTCTTGAGATCCCTTCCAGTTCTAGGATTCTATGATCCGTGTCCCCCCTTTCAGGGCTTGCTTGGTTTAGTCCACAGCGGGTGCAAAATATCTAAATTTGATTTCCTGTCCCCTTCCCCAACCTCCCAGAAATGCAACACACCCAGTAATCCCCTTCTCCAATATCTATACGCCCCCAGGGGCCTCCAGGACAAGGGACGGGCTGAATCTCCAAGGGACGGCCACTTGGTCTCCCGTGTTGTGACGCAGTGAGCTGCAGGAAGCGGAAGCTGTATGCCCCATGCTCTCACGACGCTTCCCTACGGGCTGGCAGGGATGAGGTGCTGGGAAGCCTGTTGAGCGGGCTCAGCCGCGCTCAACAACAATATTTGAGCATCTCCCAAACCCTCTATGGACATTCATCAATTCTCAGTGCCCCACAGTGAGGCAGGCAACTGCCATTATCTGTGCCTTACAGGTGGGGAAACTGAGGCACGGAGCCATTGAGTGCGTCAGCAAGTCCACAGGGCCAATCGGTGGCAGAGCCAGGGTTAGAATTTCAGAAGCAGCTGATTCCTGTAGCGAAGGGTGCCACTATAAACCCCCATGAGACAGATCTAGAGGAGCGCACGGCTCCCAGGTAACGCTCCGACCACTAGACCCTGCTATCTCTCTAACAGCACTTCTCAGCCTGTGGGGCTGTGACCAGCATTTACCTGGGGAGGGGGGACGGTAACTCTACACCTTGTTTAGGGACTTTTATTGTGCCCACCCCTCAAGGTATCTGAACACCCACTTGTTTTAAGATCAGTGAGAAACATCTTTTGCAGACCATCTCAGAGCTGTGATGGGCTCTAGTCTCGGTGCTGACTGCCCTGCGTGGACATTATAGCTCCCATAGGGCACCCTCTGCCGTGAGAGCAGTGTCTGGAGAGGAGTGCTGAATTTGAGCAGCGTGTACTATTTGGCCACCCCTCTCCACCCCAGAGGTGGCTGCGTTTTCACAGGGCACTTGGGAGATGGAAAGCCTTGTCGAAAGAGACGGCTGGGAGGGGGCAGGGCTGGATTACCCACTTGTTTGATTGCACGCTGCCATCTCCTAGCAACTCAGCACACAAGCCTGGTGCAACAATCGGGTTCCACTGGGGGGGAGCGGCCCTTCCCAAGGCTGGCTCGCACCAGGGTTCGCACCCACTGCCGAGCTGAGCGCGCAGATCTAGCGACACAGCTTCTCTCTCTTCCCTACCCCAACAGGGGGCCTGCAAGGGCTGCCTGCTGGGGAATGCACCATCCCCACTGCTGCAGAGGGGGGGACACTGAGGGGACGGAAGGAAGCCCATTCCCAGAGGTCCCAAGCTGGGTGCGGTCCCCCTATTGTGCTCACACAGTGAGACAGCCCGATTACACTAAGAGCATAAGAGCAGCCATAGGGTCCATCTAGCTCAGTCTCCGGTCTTCCAACACGGGTCATGATTTTATAGATCTCGATCATCTCCTCCCTTAGTCGTCTCTCTTCCAAGCTGAAAAGCCTCAGTCTTATTCGTCTTCCTTCATATGAAAGCCATTCAATATCCCTAACCGTTTTTGTTGCCCTTTTCTGAACCGTTTTCAATTCCAATATATCTTTTTTGACATGGGGCAACCACAGCCAGGCACAGGACTCAAGCTGTGGGCGTATCATGGATTGAGATAGAGGCAATATGATCGTCTCGGTCTCTTTCTTAACAACTCCTAACATTGTGTTTTTGCGTGACTGCCGCTGCACAAAAACCAATGCTCCAGAATTGTGGGAACTAAAACAAGATGGAAAATTACCTGAAAAGACTGAGTTTGTGCCCTTTTTAAATTTATTATGGTCTATCTCCAAGATTTGGGCATTTGTTCCTTGATGTAGGCATTTGATCCCCTTCCGGAAGAGTGTGCTTTTTCCTGCTTGCTTTGTTCATTAGAATTTCAGGTCTCTTCTAACCTGGAAAACTCAATGTACATTTGAGAAAGCTGCTGGGTTTATGATAGGGATGTTAAATATCTAGTAATTGACTAATCAAATAGTCGATGCATTTTGCATTGACTATTCAATTAGTCAATAGGGCGCCTCCGCCTTTGAAATGTAGCAACAACCCTAGGGCTGTTGCTACACTTCAAAGGCGAAAGCGCCATGTGGAGCCTGGGGTCAGCTGGGGACTCCCCTGCTGACCCCGGGGCTCCATGTGGTACTTCTGCTTTGAAACGCCGTGGGGAGCCCGACGTCAGGCTCCTTGCGGCATTTCAAAGCGGCAGTGCCACACTGAGCCTGGGGTCAGAAGGGGAGTCCCCAGCTGATCCTGGGCTCCTTGCGGCACTGCTGCTTGGGGACACCCCAGCTGGCCCTGGGCTGCACATGGTGTTTCAAAGCGGTAGCGCCGCAGGAGCCCGAGTTCTGGCCCCAGGCTCTGCACTGCACTGCCGATTGAAATACCCCTTCCTCTTCCCACACCCCGTGCTGCTTCTTTATGATAGAGGCAGCAAGCGGGGGGAGCGACTAGTCGTTCACACCCCCAGTTTAGGGTAGCACGAGTTCTGAACAAGGAGAACCTGACAGAAGGCGAGTGGGTTTTAGCCAGCTTGTTTCAAGCTCTTTGGTTTCGTTAGAGCCTATTTAACTCAAGTCCCTTTGCCAAGGATTCAGTCTAGGGCTGAGAGTTCCCACGCCACTTCTGAGCCGGCCAAGATGTTATCCAGCACAACTGGGAAGGAAAGGCCCTGCTAGCTCTGCCATTCCGGAGATTTCTAGGGAAAACACAAATACACTTTCCTGGCTCCTTCCTACACCTCCAAAAGCAGCAAAAGGGGAACACGCCCCCTGGAAAGAAACACACCAGGCCATAAGCGCAGTAGCCCAGCCCAGGCAGGTGCACCAGGCTGAAAAAAGGGACTGCAGGAACCTTCCCTCTTTTCACATATGGAGCCTGCTCCTGTTCCCTGTCAGTGGAGAGACGTTTCCCACGCTGCATGCTGGGAAAAAGGCCTCCCTGCAGTCTCCTCACGGCACCTCTTTGCCATATTTCTGGCATCCCATGGGGAGGCAAGCAGTGGCACCGCTGGCAGGACAAGCCAGGGTTCACCTGGCAGCAGTCAGAGTCTGCCCCACAAGTGCTGCCTGGTTAGCTGCACACCCCTCTAGCCCTGCCTGCCCCGCAGGGAAGGCCTTCGATTACCGTGCGCTCTGGAGTCTCTGCGTTCCTGGGCACCTGCCCCCCGCGCTGGCCCGGCTGCTCCTGGCGTCTGGCATTGGGCCCGTGGGCGTCTCCTGCCGCCTGACTGCCGATGCAGAACTTCTCCACGTGTTTGTCCAGCAGGTGCTTGGAGCGGGAAGCCCATGTCGCAGCTGGGGCAGTGGAACCCCTCCACGTCCGACATGCTGCGTGGGAACCGGGGCCCCGACGTGCCTGGTTTTCCTACGGGGGTTCCCCCCCCCCGTGCTGCTGGTCACAGCTGCTCCAAAAACCTAACCCAGGAGCAGAGTCAGACACAGCAACTCGCTAACCATCCTCCTAATTCCCCCACCAGCTCAAATTGGGACCCGCGTTTTACTGAGGGGGAAATAGAGGCACAGAGAACCAAAGGACACCGGGGGAGCTGGCGAGCCTGGCTCCTAGCCCCAAGCTCTGCCCACCTGACAGGAGGCACCAGGCTGCAAAGGGAGCCCCCAAGGAGCCGGAACAGAACAAGCGTGACCAGGGACACGCCCCGGTTTGGGGGGCCGGGAGAGACTGAGCTTCCCTCTCCCCAGTTAGTCTCCAGCCTCCGCCAGGTTGCTCCAGCAACTCTGGCAAATGGACATTTCCGGGCTTTGCCCCCTTCCCCGGTGGCTCCTGACCCTGCTCCCCCATTGCCTGCAGGGGAGAAGGGAGTTGGAGTGACGGCCCCATCGCCCTTGTTTGGTCTCGCTGCATCAGGCTGGGGGAGAGGGGGGGAACCAGCCCATTCTAGCCCTGGCGCAGGGCACAGCGGCCTGGCAAAGCCTTCTCCCCAGCTCCCGGCAGACTGCAAGTCCAGGACTGACCTGTTCTGCCGCCCAGCTGGTTTCAAGGTCCCATGCAGCCCTGGAGCTCTGGCTTGGGGGCTGAGCTGCAGTTGCTAGGCTGGGCACTGGGGGAGGAGCCGGCCCAGCAAGGCAAAGGGGGAAGGGAGAGCGCGGAGGAGCCAGGCCTGTTAGCAACGGGAGGATCTGTGGCCTGTTTGTGTTTGGCCGGGTGGCCGTTGGCAACAGAGTCACTGGCGTGGAGGAAGAGGTCGCTAGCCGAGAAGGAAGAGGTGCTGGTTGGACAGGGCAACGCACCCGACTAAGCCATCCTCTAAAGCAGGGGTGGGGAACCTCCTTTGGGCTGAGGGCCGCTGACCCACAGAAAAAAAAAAATCAGTCGGGGCCACACACAAGTGAGAAGCACAAAGGGCTGAGAAGCAGAAAGACCCTCCCCATGTTCCCCTCCCACACCAGAACCTTGGGGGGCCCAGCCTAGCAGATTGTGTGCTCCAGCCCCATGGGGAATGGTGGGGGGTCTGGAGCACCAGCACAGGTTCCCCAATGCTGGGGGGAGCTCCGAGCCTTGGGGGCCGGATCCAGGCAAGCCGGGGCCCCCAGCGGCGGATATAGGGCAGGGCGAGTGGGGCGGCTGCCCCGGGCCCCGCGCTTCAATAGGCCCCGTGTCAGCGCCAGGGGCGGACTGGCCCAGCGGGATACCGGGAATTTCCCGGTGGGCCGTCCGCTGAAGGGCCGGCTGGCGGCTGCTGGAGGAGGAGGGGGATTGTGACGGGGCGCTGCAGCCCCGCACTTGAAATTCCCCGGCGCCAGCCAGTACGGGCCACGTAGGGCCGAGGGAGCGCATGTGCGGTGTGCTGAAACGCCGCGCAACAGCTGAGAGGGGAGACGCCCGGGCGTGGCGTGGCGTCACGTCACGACCCGGGACTTTAAAACCGTGCGGCCCAGTGTTGCACCGCTCAGTTCGGCACGTGGCCTGGAGCCTGGGCCGGGGTCGTGGCCGCCCTGCACACTGGAAGGCAGAAGGTGGATGGCAGAGGAAGGGGCTTGTGCTGAGGGGAGGGGGGCAGGTCAGGAGAAGAAAGGGGAGGAGAGACAAATGCCAGGGGGCCAAGTGGAGACAATGAGGAAAAGGGCAGGAGGGGAGGTGTCAGTGGGAAGGGGAACAGGGTGATGCTGGGAGAGGAGAGGGTAAGGGCATTGGGGGCTAAATGGGGGAGGGGAGGTGCTGGGAGAAGGCTTGAAAGGAGGGGTGGGCATGAGGAAGGCGGGATGGAGCAAGGCACATGTGAGGGCACAGGGTGAGGGGCATGGAGGCAGAGGGTGGTGAGGGGTGGACATCAGGAAAAACAGGGCAAAGGGCACAGGGGCAGTGAGGAAGGGGAGGCACCAGGAGGGTGCAGGGATAAGGGAAGGTGCAGGTGCCAGGGATTCTGGGGTGAAGCAGAAGGGCAGACACCTGCAGGGGAGGGACCAGCACCAGAGGAGAGAGGCAGGGCAGGTGTGTAGAGGAGGTGTTAGGAGAGGGGATGAGGAGGGGTAGCTCACATGATCAGTGTGGGGCTACTGGAGGAGTGGGCACGCGGGGGGGGGGAACGCCTTTTTTCTATTTTTTCTCCAAAGGGGGCCCGCAAAACTCTCATCCGCCCCTGGGGGCCACATCTGGTTCCCCACCGAGATTTAAGGACTCTCCAGCCAAGGGATCTTGCTTGAAGAGCGGAGATCCTGCCGCTGCTTTGTAAGTGAAACCCTGACGCGCCCAGACAAAACATCCCCGCTCCTTGTGCGGAGACGGGCTGCCCAGGCACAGCCAGCGCAGCCTTCGGGGAATCCCAAACAAAACTACTACTATTTAAGAGACAGCTGAAGGAAGCCTTTGCCCAGCCTAAGGGCCACCTGGACACCTCAGCGGAGGAATGTGAAGGACACAGTGTGTTTCCTCTGAACGCAAGCAGGTCACTAAGGTCCTCCCAGGCCATTTCCTGTCGAGGCCTGGATGTGACTGAACAGGATGCCCAGGAAGAAGACACCCTCCCCCCGCTCCCCAAAACAAGCACCCCATTTTTGAGACACAGCCATTGCAGGGACTACAGGCTGCTCCACCTTGCTGCCTCCCAAGCAGCACAGGTCGGTTTTCCCATAACCTAGTGCAAAAAATGGTCACGAACATTAACCAGCTGTGACGTAGTGGGGGTACCTGGCTGGTTTCTATGCTGGCTCTGTGGTAATCCCCAATGGCTGCCATCGGTACCACAGCCCAGAAGGACAGGGGATGAGTCATTATGCTCAACCTGTCTGACCAGCTACCCCCCAAGGAGAGACACAAAGGAAGGGGGAATGCTGCCCTGGCTGGGGGCAGGGCTGGAAGAGTAGTTAGTTTCTGTCTGGGATCATGGAGGAACCAGCCTAAGCCAGGGGCTGGGATTTAGGGGCCCAGTCTCCCCCATCTCAAGGGGGGCTGAGGCATCCTAGACCTGCCCTGGAACCAGATGACAGATGCTGTGCTGTATCCTGGAGAAGGAATAAACTCCCTCCATTCTACGGGCTGGTGGAGTCTGTTCGTGCCATTACGGAGGTGCAGGAGTCAGGGGACCCCAACGCGTCGTCACACCAGCCCCCGTTTCTCGTGATGAAAACGGGACTCGCCCATCCTGACATCAGACTTGCCCTGGCCCAGGAGATGGGCAAAGTTTGCAAAGCTGCCGTAAGGGCAAAGAGACGCATCGGGAACAAAATCCCCAAATAGCAACGTCTTGGCTTCTTAAGTCCAGCGCCATGAATGGCTCCAGCAGACAGACCCCTAGACTCTCTGCAAAGGAGCGCAGTGCAGGCACCATTTCTGCCTGTAGCCTCCCCCATAGCTTGGAAGCAGCTGGCTCTGCATACTGCACGAGGAGAGCCAAGGTGCAGATTTTATTTGCGAGAAGCCCAAAGTTCCTAGGGCTTTTGTGGGCAGCAGCAGGCCTCTTGCCTTGCAGCCGCATCCAGCCACGCACACCACATTCGGTTGGGCAGTAGCCCCAGACAAAGCCCTGTTTGCTATTTCAGCTTGACCCTGTTCTCAGCTTTACCAAGGAGGTAAAGCAGGAGGATCAAGTTAAGTGATCACTTCAGCCCTTGAGCTGCAGGGGGAGAGGGGAAGTGCAGAACAGAGCAACGCAAAATGGGCTGCTGGCAATGAGGATGCGCCAAGGTAAAAACGTCTTCGTGGAGCAGGCCTGGCCTAAGATCCCTTTACACGTTGGCTGGGGAACGTACCTGAGAGCTACAGGAATCCAGACCACCCTTTACAATGGGGGAGAAACTTTTTTGGGTCGGGGGCCTCTGCCCCACAGAAAAATCAGTTGGGGGGGCCGCACAAAAGTAAGAAGTGGAAAAAACCCCTCACTGTGGCCCCCGACTGAGAAAGACACTTCCCACATTCCTCACACACCAGAGCTAAGGGGGGCCCAGCCTAACAGACTTTGTATGCTCCAGACCTGTGGGGGGCCATGGAGGGGGCTAGAGCACCAGTGCAGGCTCCCCAATGCTGGGGGGAGCCCTGAGCCTAAGGGGCCAGATCCAGGCAAGCTGAGAGCCCCCAGGCCTGAGGTTCCCCACCCCTGATTTACAACCCTCCCCCCATGTTTCTGACCTCCTGCTGCTCAGAGCTAAATGGGGTGAGCTCCCACTCCTGTAGATGTCAAGTGTCATTTTTCATTGCTGGATCCAAACACATCAGCAAAAGTTGGAGGGCCTGAAGAGAACAGTCTTAACACCGTGTGGCAAAACTCCGGCCGTGCCCTGTAGGTCCTGGGCTTATCAGATGCCTCGGAGGCTCGCTGTGACCCTCCATGCAGCCTCTTGTCTTTTCTAGAGGCCAGACACAGCTTACCCAGCCAGTCTCACCCTTAGAGAGTCAAAGGGTTGGGGTGGGGACCCCTCTGTAATTCTGGCCTCCCTTTCCAGGATCAGACTTTTTAGTGGTGTGGGGGAGATTGGAGGGAACCCAGGGTCCCCTCACTACTCTGGGTTCTAGCCCAGGGACTAAGTAGTGGCAACTGACAAGGTTTTCCTTTAGCCTTTTCCCTGGGCCACTTCCCTACTACCTTCTCGCTGGCGGTACCTGAACAAATCTTGCTTCCTCCAGCACAAACACAGGTCTCCTCTCAGCTCTTCATTCTTCTCCCTTCCTATCCCCTACCTGAGGGGAAACTTTTCCAAGTAACCCAGCAAGTCTTAACTGGCTGCAGGTGGCCGATTAGCCTGCTGCTTCCCTCAGGCTCTTCATTGGCCTCAGGTGCCTGCCTGCCTTGATTACACAGCAGCAGTCTCTTGGCAGTTTATTGAGGAAACAGAAAAGCATTCACCCAGCTCCCAGGACATCTGTCCTCCACCGGACTATTGTAGGCAGCTGCCCTGGGTCTGTCACAACAGGGAAAAGCACCTGGCCTTGCTGCTCCACTTCTGTCCCTCCCTAGAAGTTACCGCTATTGGTAACAAATCTGTTCGCTGCCCTGCAATGCCTCCGGAGCAGGCTACCGCAGTCTGTAAAGTCTGAGATCAGTACTAGGAGCTCTGCAGAACTGTGAGCCTTTGTCTCAGTGCATCAGAAGGGGGCTTGTCTAGCCTGCAAACCTGCCCGGCTGGATGGAGTTGATTTGAGGTCAGCTCGCTCATTCCTCTGCAATGCTCCAAGTATCCCATCTTATTTGGTTCAGACTCTAAGCTCTGAGGAGAGATCATCTTTAGGGCCTGTGTCTTGTACGCAAGAGCCCACCCCTTTCCTTGGAACAAAATGGTTATTCATCTAGGAAGCCAATGGCACCGGTGAAAATCCCAGCAGTCTTTTTTCCAGTGGTTGGAATTCTTACTAACCTGCTAGCCCCTGGCAAGCATAGCGCCTGTGGTCTGGTTAAGAAGCTTTTTCCAGTGCTGTTCCCCCTCTCCCCAAGCCTCAACATTACTAAGGCTAGAATGTCCATTGTTCTACTTAGCCAGCTATTTTCTAGCTCCCCCTCGCCTCTCACCCTCTACAGATAGTACAGGCCCTTCTAGAAGCCATTGTGTAACCACCACCAGGTGGATTTGAACTTGGAACCTACGGACCTTAGTTAGTGTAGGAGCCTCCATACCTTGAGCTATAAAGCCAGCTGGCTCTCAGCTGAGGCTGTAGTGCCCCCTTGTTCGTATCCCTTGCTATAAGTGGTCTAAGTGCCCCTCCATGGGACAGTAACCCACACTCGGGCTATGTCTACACTCACGGCTTCTTGCACAAGTAATATGCAAATGAGGCTAAGCGTGGAATATCGCCAAGCCTCATTTGCATACCTAATGAGCCACCATTTTTTTCAGAAGAGGCTCTTGCGAAGAAGGAGCGTCTACACTGCCCCTTCTTGCGCAAGAAAACCTCTTGCGCAATGCCGTTACACCTATTACTTTTCAGGAAGAACGGCATTGCGCAAGAGGCTTTTTCTGCGCAAGAAGGGGCAGTGTAGACGCTCCTTCTTGCGCAAGAGCCTCTTCTGAAAAAAAATGGTGGCTCATTAGGTATGCAAATGAGGCTCGGCGATATTCCACGCTTAGCCTCATTTGCATATTACTCACGCAAGAAGCCGCGAGTGTAGACAGAGCCTAGGTGTGGGGGTTACAATTGCAATATTTTTCCTTCAAGGTGCAGCACTGATGGAAATTATTCAGGATGTCAGAGGAGCAGCTGTTGTGAATGGGTGAAATGAAGTCAGTAAAAACAGAACAGCAGCTATTCCTTACTGTATCCTCTTTCCAAGGCCTTGTCTACATGATGGAATTACACCAGCTTAAATTGATTTAAAACACATTTTGTTACATCACTGCAAACGTGTTGCTGCTTAGCATAAACCGGTTTCCTTATAGACTTAACTAAGCCTGCTGTAAATCCAAATAAGGCCCTCCCCCATCTGTCACATCAAAGTTTAACAAAGTGGGATAAAAAACTTTATATTAAAAAAAGTTTTACCTGCAGGACAACAGAGTGAGATTACATCACCATGTCCCGCCTGCCTTCTCCTTCTCTCCCCCCAACCCCAGCTTGAGCCCGACCTTGCCGCTTCCCCTTGCCACTTGGAATTGCTATTTTAAACCAAGCTCCGACTCCCCTTCCTCCACCCCACAGGGCCTTCAGTGCCAAGAAACGCAGCACAGTAGCCAGCAGACCCCACAAGGCAGCCATGATAGCTCAGGGGCCGGTGCTCAGGACAGCAGCCCAGGGATAGGCGCTAGGAGCGGGACTCCCAACTGGGCTTATGTGCCCCCACAGAGACTCACCCCCTCTCTAGCAGCTGCATTTACCGCAGCTTCCAGAGCACCCCGAGCTGCCTGGGGGAGCTGCTGCACTGACCTGTTTGCTCCTTCCCTTTGGCTCCCAGTGGGCAGTTGGCCCTGGACTCTACAGGCAGTGCAGGCTGGACCGCCCGGGGCGGGAGTGGGGGAGATCAGACAGTGGCTCCCCGCGCTGCTGCTTTGCCCACCTCAGCAGGCTGCAGCGCCCTGGAGCACCACATGCACACTGCACTACCTGCGCCAGGCAGGCACCCCTGCGTCTCACTGGCCCCCAGGGTAGCACAGGCCTGGTTAGAGGCCTGAGGCCTAGCTAACAGACAAAACATGGCCAACAAAGCAAAGCTATGCTGTGAGCATGAGGCAGGCCCCTGTTCACAAAATTTGGCACAAACAGGGCTGAGTGCGCAAAATACTAATGGGTAGAATAGTAATTGGTGCTAGGTACCGACTGCAGAACAATAATTGGTACTGGTCATAACTTGAAAGCACATGGTACTACCAGCTCATTACAAAAGACCTTGGCACACACTCCCCACAGATACAGAGCCAGGTTCAGGAAAGGGTCTAAAATGACAGCATGACGGATAGATGATCTAATCAAACCACAAGGTTCAGGGCGATGGGTGGTATCTTAGAAGCCTCAGAAGGTGGCAACCGGACACGTCAGCAGTGATGTGTAATTTGTTAGTACCTGTATATAAAATGGTGTCTTCGGGAAGAGACAATCTTTGGATGACCTAGGAGGCAATGGAAATTTCCCACTGATTGAGTGACTCCATTGTTACAGGGTACATGTGTGTAGTGGTTCAGTAGAGTCTACCGACCACTATGACTACTTCATTTAACAATAAATCTGGCCGGGCGCCTTTGATCCTTATGCGATTTGTGGTCTTTGGGGGCTCTCTCGGGTCTGCTGTGGAGATTGAGTGACCAAGTTGACATGGCCCACATCACTGAGCACACACGCAAGCAGTCTTCTGGTTATCATCACTGATGGAGCCAGGGACCTGTCCAGACGCCTTGGCAGTAAATCCTGACCCCTCCCAACTAACTGCAGGAATATATGGCAGGGGGAAGGGAAAAAGTATTTATTCCCAGGTGCTATTCAAACCCCATAGTTCCATATTCATTTGAGGAAAGTTTTCCTTCCATAAGAAAGACAATTAGAATTGGCAAACTGATGCAAAATATTTATTCCAAGTTAGTTATTTTTGATGCAGTAGTTTTTCCCCCTCATACAGACTCAATGTGATAGTCACTTTTTTAAATCTGTAAATAATGTTATCAAAATAATCTTAATCTTTGAAATCTCACAAAAAATTTATATTTTACAATCCACCCTGAATATCAAGGCTGCAAGAAGAACACAAACAATTCCTATGTCCAAATATTTTACAGCTGTACCCATAAAAGAAAACCACAAACGCCTGGTTAAGTGATGAAGCTCCCCGAGCCGCAAAAAAAGAAAAAAAAAAAAAAAAAAGATGTTATTCGCATTAATTTAACACAATTAGAACTTCAATATCCATTTTGTCATTGACAATGATTGTTTTAGCACATTGTTACCGCGCAACATTATGTAATGCAGGCGGCATTATTAGAAGCTTGTTGCAAAGATCAGTCACCTGTATCCTGTTTACAAGACTGAATTTGTGCATTGCCTGACGAGGGATTTTCGTCACAAATTTGCGAGCTGCACAAACTTCTATTAAGCAGAAGGGCAAAACCAAAAGAAAAAGCTAAACAAGCCAATTTCTCTCTTCTTTGGGATACAATTATTTCCCTTGTGCATGAAGTATTCAACAACAAAAGAAAAACTGAACAGACTGGAGACAGAATAAACTCTGTTTAGTTTATACAACCCCAAACACATGTGGAACTATGAACTGAGTTTATTCGGTTGGTTTCATTTTTAAATGTTTTGTGCCCACTTTCAGGCATCATCATCTGATGTTTCGCTGCTACTAGTTTCTGTGTCCGAGTCTTCAAACTCTGTCTTAAAAGTGCTTCTCCACTGGGAGAACAGGCTGGAGCTGCGGCTGTGAAGAAATCCATTCTTCCCAAATCCATTTTTTCTTAGCTACAAACAAGAAAAACAGATTAGAAAGGGTGACGAGAAAGTCAGAGACAGTGCACAATCACTTCAAATCGATACACAAGTTCTAGTCAGTGCTTTAACAATCTAAACAGGATATGCTGTGGAACCTGAGTGTGATAGGTGGGGAAGGGTAGCTACCACCATTGTAAGAGCTGTAACATACCTGCTCTGACTTAACTTGGAACTCTTTGAGCTCATCCTCAGTGAGGGGAAGGTAGTTCTCATCATTTTCAGGATACTCCTGCCATCCCATTGCTTTCAATAACCTGATTCAGGAAAAAAAGGGATTAAAAGGCGTCAAAAAGGCAAATGGAGAAGTCAGATTTAACCCAGTGCATGATAAGGTAAGATATTTTCTACTTCCCTCCAGGAAGAGTTGTATAGTTCTAGAAAACACTATAAAATAATAATACTTTGCATTTAAATATTGCTTTTCAAACCTCAAATCTTCAAGATGCCTGTGACTTAGGAAAATACCAGTATTTTCCTTTCTGCTACACCTTCTACCAGCCCAGGAATCATAAAAAACCCTTCACCCCTGCAGCTCAGAATATGCACGACTACCATTTTCTGGAGAAGAGAATTTTCTTCTAAGCAGCTGCCCTTTCCTCACACAATGTGATAATATGATTCATGAGACATCCCCCACCCTCATTAGCCCATGTTCAGCTCTCTCCTCACCTGTGTTCTGCTTCCAGTGAATTAGACAGGTTCTCCCCCTCCTCCATCAAAGGGAGAGAAAGGCCATTCTGGTGGCAATTCTCTTCCCAGTTTTCCTTTGGTTCTGGTGTGCTGCTGCCTTCCATCTAAAGGAAAAAACCTAAGTTGAGTCACATCACCGAGACAGTGATTGCTTCATGCACAGAGCACAGTTAAAGTCTTGAAAACTAGTGTTCCTGGGTGGATGACTTGAGAGAATAAAACTCTTCCCCCTTGAGTCAATGTTGCAGAGTAATAGCAGTTACCATCAGACATTGGTGAGGGGGGCATATGCAAAGTGAGTTTGGTGGGCTCTAGTTTATTTTTAAGGACAAAAGTCCACATCACAATACCACCATTATGGATTCAGAGACACCTAAGACTATATGAGCCATGGAGACTGACCTCTGGCCATAGAGATGTTCTTCTACATCAGAACAAACACTGGTAGAGCGAGGCTTCAGCCTTTGTTTGTGCAGGGCCTGTTCAATTTGCCAAGTTTGTCATGCTTGCACTTCTCCCAGGACCAAATTTAAATTAATCCTTCTGGGACCAGTGTCTGTCTTATCAAAGTGCAGTTTGTTAAACAGAATGTAAATGCAAGTAGAAGTGTTTTAACTATGCTACCAGAGCTAAGTTACATACATGGAGATTTCAGTCCTGCAGTGATATTTAAAGAGTAAGCATTCTGATGAAATATTGTTCCTTCCTGTTCTTCAGAAAGCCCTCCTGAAATCTTGCCAATTCTTACCAAGCCTTGCCCTTTTCCCTTTACCTATATTTTAATTTTCCTTCTGTATTTCTTTAGGTTATGGTTTTTCTTTGTTTCATTCTGTGCACTCTCTCTCTATTGATATGGCATCACAGAAATGCAAAGTAATACTCGTTAATTACACCTGCAGAATATCTAGCAAAGACAATATGAGCTCAGAATGTTTTTGTTTAGGTCCTACAATAACAGTTACTTCCCTAATCCCATTCTGGAGAGAAGTTTTCCCTAGGAAAAACTTCTCTCCAGAATGGGATTAGGGAAGTAACTGTTATTGTAGGACCTAAACAAAAACATTCTGAGTTCTCATTGTCTCTGCTAGATATTCTGCAGGTGTAATTAATGAGTGCTAGTTTGCATGTCTCCTTACTCTTTAAATATCACTGCAGGAGCTGCACCTGGAGCAGGATAGCAAGTATCCCCTTTATCAACGAACCATCGACTATTCAATTAGTTGATTAATCAAAATTTAACATCCCTAATTTAAAATCCCTTAAAAATACACAATTCCCTGGAAAGAAAAGCAGGCAGTCCTCTTACATCCTCCAACTTGTCACATTCTCTGTTCTCTGTGATCTCTCCATTCCTGTCATCTTTCAGCGCCTTCAGGAATTCACTTTTCTTATCGGCGGTGCGACGCATCAGCTTAGTCAGGCGTGAAGAACTGATCTCAATGGGAGGGGTGGTGCTGGAAGGACTCTGGAGAAGAAAGGTGGAACATATTAGTGAACTTACCTGAAGAAGAAAAGCTGTGTCTCAGCCCTGTTCAAGGCTTGCATCCACACTTTTTAGTACTTGATCTCCTGAGCTGACTGGCAATTTCCTATGAGTACTTATTTCCACCAGTGTTCTTGGCTGCACTGTTCAAATCCACTTGCTTTCTCTTCACCAAGCTGGAAAGAATGTCTCCAACCCATTGTTGCTGCAACTGTTTCTTCATCTCCATTAATTTAGGCAGTCATGAATTTAACATGCTTGTCCTATTCCTCACATGCTATGATTCCTGGTAACATGAGCTACTCAGAGGTTCCCTGCTGGGTTAATTCCATCTCTGCTCTTTAAATCATCCAGGAACACTCTGCTTATTAACATAATCACGCACACCCCCAAACTCTTGTTCTCCATGACAAATAAAAAGTCTATCCAATTCAGTTAGACAAAACTGATTGCCTATGGTCTTCAGTAATAATTATACCATGGTGGTATGCAACAGCATGGCATCTAGCTTTCAATTTACTAGTCTCATTTTTATAGGTGGGATTTACAATCCAAATAAATTGGGGTTCTAGTCCTCCTGACTTCCCTTCTGCCCAGAGTATTTATCTGTGGCATTTGTGTCTCTTGGTCTTTGCAGAAGACAGAAATACTACTCTCATTAGTCTTGACCAGAGATGGGCAATAATTTTTGATGGAGGGCCCACTCCCAAGAATTTGGTAAGTGGTCAAGGGCCACACGCTTTCATATTAATGGAGGAGGTGCGGGGTCTGGGATGGAGGTTGGGTGCAGAAGGGAGCTTGGGTGAAGGAGGCAGTTGTGACCTGGGGCACTGGACTGGGATGCAGGAGGTTGGACTGTGACCTAGGACAGGGAATTGGGTTGTGAGCTAGGGCAGGAGGGGACTGTGATCTGGGACAGGGGTACCAGATCTGGGAGGTGATATGGGTACAGAAGGGGGACAGAGGATTTGGGTACATGGAGTAGGGGGGCAGAGGGTTGGGGAAAGGAAGGACTGGGGTGCTAGAGGCAGGCTCTGGCCAGAAAACTTACCAGCCAGCAGCCATTTCCAAATCAGCCTCCCTGCCTGTCCCACCCCTGCACAGGCTGCAGTCATGTGCTCTGGAGCCCCTAGTGCTTTGTGGCTGCCTGTTTTTGTAACAGGCAGCACCCATTGGCCAGTTTCTGGCCAGAAACTGGCCAATTGGATTGTGCTAGGGGTGGGAGCAGCTCCTAAAGCTTTCCCCCCTCCTCTCTGGACTCTCAGTTTTTAAAAGAAAAAACGACTTGCAGCTGCATTTCTAAGCGGTGTTTGGGTGGGGTGAAGCAAGCGGGGAGCCTGCCTTGGGCTCCCTGCAGCGTCTGCAGGCCAGATCCGGTGGCTTGGCGGGCCACATCCGGCCCAGGCCTGGTCTTGACTCTCCACTGAAAGGAGAGGTCACGACACTAATTTGGAATCACATAAAACAATCCTTTTCTTCCTTTCAAAGTTTATAGAAAGCAAGTAAAAAAAAAATCAAAGCTTGTAAAAGAACAAAACATGTGGATATTCAAATAGTTCCTCATTGCAAGAGCCATTTCAGATTTTATTCTTGGAGCTGAAGTGTTGTCTACAGACACAATCCTTAGGATGCCAAAAAATTATTTTGCAAAGTATGCTTATGGTACAGCATACAATCCCTATGAGCAGAAAAAGAGGCAAAGAAAAGGGATCTCGAAACATTCAGCTGCTTGGAGTCCTTATTCTTACATGACATGTAATGCTAACCTCTCCTGAAGTGTGCACTATGAACACTAGCATCATACAGGAGCATTTGCCAGGTTATTTCAGACATCAAGTACAGCTCTGGGAAGAGCAAGTCTGACTGTGAAACTTCCACAGCCAACATGAGTGACTATCAGGATAAAAACAAAAAAACAGTAGTATTTCAAATTGCAGCATGATCATTAGTTTGACTGTACAAGTGACAGAAAGTAACTGACTGAACAGAAGAGACAGGGCAAGCTGGAAATGGGTGACAGAAGATGGATTACTTGATTCCCTGTTCTGTTCATTCCCTCTGGGGCACCTGGCATTGGCCACTGTCAGAAGACAGGATGCTGGGCTAGATGGGCCTTTGGTCTCACCCAGTGTAGCTGTTATGTTCCTACGGACTAAAAGTTGACATTTCTAGTAGCCTGGAATACCCATTTAACAAGATGGCCAATAAAACACTGAGTTTCATGCTAGAGCACCCCCTTTCAAAGACACTTACACAGAAATGGTAACCTATCAAGAGATCAAATTTACAAATTTTAAGGCATGAGAAAGATAGCTACAACAAGTGACAAATTTCTCAAATTCTCCATTTTACTTTCATTACACAAAGCTTTCAATAGATACATAATAAAACCAGAGTGAGTGCACAAGGCTTATTGATTTATTTTACAACCAACCCCCACGTTGTTGTTCTTAGGCAGAAAGGAAAGAGAACCTGTAGCGGTCTCAACCCAGAGCTTAACTATGGAGCGAGCTAGGCATGATAACAATGACACATTCAGTTTCAGTACTTGCCTATAAGATTGAAAATTTTCTCAGGGAAAAAACAGTGGAAGAGCCATCCCTTAGGCTTTTATAAGGGAGACTGCATAGAGTACTAAAAGTACACTTGTAGGGAAGAATCTTACATTAATCCTCAGAGAGATCTAGTAGGACTTCTAATTCCCAGTACTTTATGGTCATGTCAGGGCTCTACTTTTTACAGAGCTTCTCATTTTCAGAATATTTTATAAAACTCACTACTCTTCCACACCTCTGGAAGGAAGTTATTATTGACATTATACAGTCAGAGAACGAGGGAGCGATTATATTACTTTTCCCAGCTCAGGGGCAGAGACATGGGTTCCAGTCCTGTGTTTAGACCAATTCTCAAACAATTAACTTTTTCATAAGCAAGTGAAAAAAGTCTAGCCATTAAAGCTGCAAATGCTCAGCTGTAGCTTAGAAGAATTTAAATAATTTCCAGTTTAAGTGGTTATAGCTCCTGACATTATGGCAATACAGGATGGAAAAACTTTAAGATTAGCTTCTATTAATTTACTAACCACTCAGACAAGGCTGATGGAAGTTCAACAGAGTGGAACCAAGTATTATTGGTCTCTGCAGAAAGACTGAATTACAGGCTCTCTCCTAAGTTTCAGGTTAAACCGTATGTCTTTGCTGAGCAAAGAGTGCAAGTACTGCTTAGGACAACAAATTACAGAGCTATACATAGTACTTATTGTACTGGATAACAAGTGCATTTAAGTTTGTTTTGGTATTACTTACCTGAAGGTGGAAGCTTAATCTGAATTATGTATTTATGTTCCAGTAGTGCCCAAAGTGTACTAGGTGTTGTACAGACATAAGGGAAAACAAAGCCCCTACCCCAATGGGCTTACAATCTAAAACAACAAAGACGTAGGATGAGGGGAAAGAATACAACATAAAAGCAAAGCTGTCAAGAAGATGACTGCCAATTTTGTTATTCCCCGGGGATTTAAATGAGAACTACTCATTTATATACCATTATTCGTTAGCTATTTTCTAATCTGGAAACCTGAATTTTGAGTTTTGCACAACATTGCCCCTCACAATCAAAAGAATACCCCAGTATCTTACACTCAAAGCACAGGGCACGGATAGTCAATAGGTGGTCCACAGGTCAAATATGGACCACCCAACACTTTTGAACATGCTGCCAAATCTTTTTATTTACTTACTACCATCGTTGTTATTGTGGTGTGAAAAACTGGATCTTGACCAAGAAATTTGGACCTTGACTAAAAAAATAACTGATTATACCAGACACAGGAGCTCAAAAATGGTGTAAGTTCATAATAGTAATATCTATACAACATTTTCAAGATCCACAAAGATGACCAAACTTTTCCAGGAATACTTCTTACCTCAATAAAAAAAGGTTAAGACACACAGCAACCTCACATGTGAAGGATTCTCGGTTTTGTTTTTAGCAACCTTTCTGCCAAATGTGCAGACAGCATTTACCTCTGGCTGAGTAAACATACCACCATTGTTTATTAAAACGATAGTGTCAAGACAGGACGTGTCTAATTTCTCCCCCCTTACCAGTATTGCTAACACCATTCCAGATTATTTAAACTGATGAAAAATGTAAAGATATAGAAAATCATGGCCAAGCAGTGATTAGCAATTGAGAGTGCTGGTGCCCAACTTAACACCTTAAAGAGCAGATTTTGAGGGACGGGAACTTGGCAGTCTGAAGATCAAGCTCCTTTTAGGTATCAGAGTATCCAAACATGGAGGGACTTAGTCATTTCTTAAAATCTTGCGTATGATTTATATTGTACCCTTTGGTACCTGACTCAGTTTGAACACAACTTAGTTTTCTGGTTTTTACACACTAACTCAATGCTAACACATTAACTCAACACAAACTCAGTGTTGTGTTTCCCAATGGTTCAGGGGAAGATTTAATATAAAATTGTTTTAAAATTCACTGAAATGCCTTTATTAGGGTCTGCAAGCTAGCTTTAACCCAAACCTAGCATTTTGGAGGTAACTACTCAGAAGGGAGTCCTTTTTAGAGTCACATCATCTATACAAATAAAGGGCAGAAGATTCTGCCATCTCCAAAACGCTAGTAAATTTCAAGTCTAAAGAATTTTTCAAATACTCCAAAAACTATAAAGACAAGCTTGTTAGATGAACAGTGGGATATATGTTCTCCATCAACAATGACAAACACAATGGCTGAAAAGGAACAATACACACATCTGTATCTCTCAAACCTTATGAATTGTTCCCAAACCTCACCACATGCACTGCTAGGAAAGAGTTGTGAGCTAGAAGAGCAAGAGCACAAGACAACCTGGCACCCTATTTTAAAGAGTGGCATGGAATTCAGGTAATCTGCCCCAGATGGTGTAAATTCTGGTGTGCACTCAAATGCCATGCACTAATCAAGCATGTCTCCCCAAGCATGGAGGAGGGAGCAGAGAGGGAGGCGCCTCCAGATCTGCCTCCTCTTGCCACGCCTCAGCCACAGCTGCCAGAGCTGAGCCACCGTGAACAGCCGGTCTGAGCTCCGGCAGGCGCCGTGGCCCAGCAGCCAGTGGGTTGTGGACCGGCATCTGGGAACTGCTGATCTAGGCCATTCCTAACAGGCAATTGTCTAATCTGCTCTTAAAAAACCTCCAGTGCCATTGCTCTAAGAGTCCCCCATTTTAAACGCTCCAGAAACGTATGCCTATAGGGAACTTCTAGTGTGTGCCAGCAGGGTCCACATGACCTAGTTAGTGTGTGAGACATACTAGAATTTGCATTTCCCACCCCCCAAATATGGACTTAAGCCATGGTGCTCAACACTCTAGCAAGTAGCCACATGTAGCTATTTGGCTGGTTGAGTGTGGCTACCGCGGTAGTCACTACAGTGGCTACTGCTTCAGAACTAGTTAGGAAAACACAGGACTAAAGCTTATCGTTCAGATGTTGTTTCTGTGCACGTCCACTCAGTTCCCATAGTGCTATTAAAATGGCAAAGCAACCATACCTTGTACGCTAGCGATGAAATCACAGCAGATCTGGCCCAAACCTGCTGGCAGCACACTTCATATTAAGGAAGCCAGACTTCCAAGAGCATTCCCATTCATATACTAGGGGACTTAGCTCAAAACGCAAAGACAATACAAGTGATTGAGTACTCTTCAAGTGTTCAGAGCTGTATAATATGAATAGAAAAGCTCTCATGGCATGTAAACTATAAAGCAACATTGGCTGGAAAAGGTCCGATCCTATTCCCCACCCAACCCCTTACCTCTTTGGGAGAGGTGAGAACTGAGCCACTCGCCAGTACCGCTGGTTTGGTTACAGACACCGGACTGGTAAAGGCAGAGTCACGGCTGGAGGAAAGTGAGCCAGGTTTATGTTCACTTCTGTTAGCTTTCCACGGACTTGGCTATATTGAAGAGAACACAACACACTAGGACATAATGGTACGGCACAAGAATGGATTGTTTGCAAGCGATAAAAATAATAAAGCAACAAATTGACTTAACGAGATGTGAACACTCCAAGTGGTCTCAAATCCCTCTCAATCTTAATGCCCATTTCTGTTCCGCTTAACCACTCAACCCACAACAATATGTCTAGCTGCTTCACAGCTATCACCTCCACCCCAGCAAAGGACTGGCTGGAACTATTATGAACAATTACGTGTGCCTTCACTAGTTGGAGGAATCACCATTGAGAGATGCAAAGTATCCCACAACTGCTTCCAGCACAGTAAGCGAGAGGCCTTAATACAATTCAAATTTCTTACTCAGTGCTAAATACCACCACCAAATATCTCAACAGGAGCTTCCTCTGGCCAAAGGGAAAAAGCTCTAAGCCATGAACAGAAGACAGAAACTCCCCAGGGCTCCAAGAAAGATTCTCCTAATGTCTATGGAAAGGTAGAGGAAAAAAAACCATTGTATTGTACCCTGCTATTTAACAGGATACAGAAGTCCACAGATCTACTAAAACTCCAGACATGAAGCCCCAAAACGTATCCAATGAGAAGCCAGATTACTGAAGTAAAGAAGCACATAAAGCAGCACATTTTCTAAGACAATTCACTCATAAGAAAATAGGAACAGCCATACTGTGTCAGACCAAGTGTCCATCAACCGAATATCTGGTCTTTCCATAGTAGCCAGTGTCAGGTGATCCAGAAGAAATGAACAGAACATGGAATCAAGTGATTTCCAGCTTCTGGCAAACAGAGGCTAAGGACACCACCCCTGCCCATCCCGGTTAGGGATGTTCAAGTGTAAATGGCAAAGCTGCATCCCCAGGAGCCAGGCTGGCAGGGGTTGGTGGCCTCGTCTCAGGGAGACTTTGCTGTGGACACTGCAGTATAAAGCTATGCTTAAATTTATACTGCAGAGCCCGCAGTGCAGGTAACCGTGCAGCCACTGAGATTTTCAGTGATTACACCGTTACCCTTTTACATGAGTTCTAACATCCCTAATCCTGGTAAATAGTCACTGATGGACAACTTAGCCTCCATGAAATTATCTAGTTTTTTAGAACCTTGTTTTTAGTCTTGGCCTTCACAATATCCTCTGGTAAAGAGTTCCACAGGCTGACTGTGCACTGAGTGAAAAAGTACTTCCTTTGGTTTCCTTACTCAGCATAGGAAACTTCACTCCCCTATCAGCCTACCTCTGCATCTATTATTTGGTGGCCAAGCAATAACTGCAGTTGCAAAAAGCTGCCTCACGATAAATGTCTTCTACCTGGAAAAATATTATCTTGGACAGCTCAGCCAAGAAGGACAAACTGTGCAACAATCCCAAAATGAGATGTATGGCACCAAGCTGCACAGGAAGATGACAGAAGGGGAACTTCTTACATTTTAAACCTTCACTTTAACAATTTGAATTTCTGATGTCAGTTTACTATAGATGCTAAACAAGTCATCTCATCCAGGGTGTATCTGGGATTTAAACTTAATAGGAGTCTAAAACAGATAACGTACTTTGCAGAAAAGGACAGCAGAGGCCACTGTTTCTCTGTATTTTCCTCTTTTTGTGTGTGCAGGTTTCTTCCTTCCTATATTTTGCTGACTTTTACCTCGCTCTCCCCACTGATAAATTCTAATCCTCCTTTCCAGTCCCCACTCATGGGTCATGCTGCTGGAGGTAGATAGCCTTTGACTTTTCACTGGAAGCAGAGGTGAGAGCCACAGGAGGAGAGAATCCTGGGCTGGCACATGGATGCCCACAGCCCTACGCATTAAATGTCCAGCTACATTAGCAGCAATATGAAGAGGAGCTACCAATAGATTTATTTGCTATGCAGCAGTATGCTTGCAGAGTGTCAGGGGAAGCTGCATCAACCTGAGGTCCTGCACCTTTCCTCTCTTACACTGATGGGATTTTCTGGCTTCTGCTCCCCCATCCCACTGACTAGTCTGATGCCTGTCCTATTGGTTAGAAAACGGATTTATGATTTAGACTGTAAACTTCCCAGGGTGGAGATTGTGCCTTTATTACTGTACATGGAATTTACAGTAACATCTTGAATAGGAACCTTAGACAATGGCAGTCACCTTAAAATGCCAATTTTTGCTCAAGAACCTACAGGCACAATTATCCAGTTAGTATTGAATATGAGGAGTTTCTGTATGGATGACCGTAAGCAGATTTATAATCATACAGTACACTCATCCGCCATCTCTCCCCCCCACCCTTGGTGAAATGGATTTCCACCTTTCACAGATTATATTTCTAATGAAGTTCCTCTCCTTAAACCCCACAAAACAAAAATTGCTACAGCACCCCACTGGCGTTAAGCCTGAGGCGCAACACTACATGTGTGTGTGCGTGTGTTCGAGTATAAGCTCTTGGACAGCGACCACGTTTTTGTTGTGTGTTTGTACAGTACCTAGCACAATGAAACGTCCTAGTGTACACCACGATGCAGGCATTATAGCAATACAAATACTTGGAAGGCTCACTGACACTGTGGCCCATTGGTGCCAATGGGTTCATTATTGTTTACAAGCAACTACCGTCTCAGATCTGACAAATTCACAACACCTAATACACCATTTTCACAGTATTTATTCATGAAGAGTAGCACAGGAAGTCTTACTAAAGTTCTGAACTTATCAATACTCACTGTAAAGTGTGTGTACAGGTACTATTTATTAAAGCCTGCATCTTATGGTCTTGGTGTAACAGCTTGTCACCAGAGAATTGTATGTCTGTGATAGCAGGAGAATCTCCTGCAACAGCTCAGCCACCATAGCTGGTGGGGGATTCCTCCACCCTCTGCCAGCTCCCAAGCCTACAGGGTGGTAGGACAACACCCCTCCCTGCTCCCAGCAACAGGGAAAACCGCAACAGTTCTTGACACCGCATGCAGTGGGGCAGGATGCTTGGCCCTCCTCCCTCCCCATTTTGTCAGGGACGTTTTTAGTGAGTCAGGGACAGGTCATGGCTTCCTGAATGTTTGTTCGTTCTTATGTACAGGTCATGGACAATGGTCAGATTGGGTCAGGCCAAAGGTCCATCTAGCCCAGTATCCTGTCTTCCAACAGGGGCCAAAGCCAGGTGCCCCAGAAGGAATCATCAAGTGACCCCTGGCATGCCATCTATTCCCAGCTTCTGACAAGCAGAGGCTACGGACACCATTTCTACCCATCCTGGCTAATAGCCACTAATGGGCCTATCCTCCATAAATTTCTCACTCTTTTTTGAACCCTGTTAAAGTCCTGGTCTTCTGGCAAGGAGTTCCACAGGTTGACTGTGCATTGTGTGAAGAAATACTTGCTTTTGTTATAAATCTGCTACCTATTAATTTCATTGAGTGACCCCTAGTTCTTGTGTTATGGAAGCAAGTAAATAACTAATCCTTATTTACGTTCTCCACACCGATCATGATTTTAGAGACCTCTATCATATTCCTCCCCCCACCTTAATCTCCTCTTTATTTTTATTTTTTTAAGATGAAAAGTCCGAGTCTTTTTTCATCTGTCCTCAGGACTTTTTAGTAAAAATATCCATGACAAAATCGTAGTCTTAGCAACAGCACACATTCAAGCAGTTGTCGTCCTCATCCCTCCCTGGTCAGCTGGTGATGTAAGGCAAGGTTCAATTGTCTACCTTTGCCCCATCTCAGAACAGCTGCAAAACTATCAGAGCCAACTGCAAACAATCAAAACCACTTGGAGGTAAAAAGGAACAGTGTAATAAAAGGGATCACTCAGACTGTAAATAAAGAAAAGACAGTTTCAGTGCAACAGACATCTTTTTGAATGGGGTATGTTAAGTGAAAGATTGAACTGTGGTTCCTGGAAAGCCAGCCAGCTCTTCAATAAACGGGAGGGGAGGGTGACCACACTATACTTTGTTGCACAGAAAGGTAACTATGAAGTGTAGGCCCTAGTTTGCATTTTATGATTTTGTTTCGTATTTTAACCATTAGTTTCCATCACACTCCTTTCGAGTGGAATTTCTTTACTCTCATACTAAACCAAAAGGTTTATCTGAATGCTCAGTGCTGTGTGTTGAACAGGAGCTGTGATTTAAGGTAAAACTGGTAAATAAGTACACTATTCTTTAGGGAGCAGAGAATCTGGAATTTCTGTGAATAGCCAGCATCAGGGGCTAGGGTTCACATTTTGTTATCCTGCAAAGCAAAGACAGGGCTTCTCTAACTTGGAGAGTGCTTACCCAGTGATGTTTACCAATTAACCGGAGGCTGCTCCAGCTTGGCCACGCCCCCCACCCACCCACATTTAAGCTGCACCCCGGTAACAAGGTGACTCGGTGAGGGGCACCCCAAGAAACTCATCTTTTCATTGTTCTGCACGGATTACTATGGCCATCCCCTCATGAGACAGGGTGCTCAGAGGCTGCTAATGATTATCCATATGGCTTCCATCAAGGATCAGTTCAGGTGAAAGTATTCAAACTCCCTCCCAGACCCTATCGCAGGGCAGAATCCCCTCCTACACTCAAACTCCCTCCCAGATCCTGCACTCCATTCCCTGTGTAACAAAAATGTATATTTTAGTGTTGGTTAGTATTGGGTATAAGACTAAGTATGATGCATAATGATTTCATGTATAATGACTTGCTTATAATCTGTACAATTGTGTGGTGTGAATGGAGGGTGTGTATGAGTGAAAGTCATCATAGATGCCCAGGTGATCAAGAAGTGGAAACTTTGAAGATAACGAGGAAATATGCATTGTGTCTTGAGGCTGAATTAAATTGGCAGCATTGACAACCCTGGAGACAGGCAAAGACCCTCTCAAGAGTGAGGCACAAGGATGGGCAGCCTGATGATCCCCATCAAAGGATAATTCCCCAAAACACAGATTAACACCTCCTAAGGGTGGATGATGGCAGCATGACACTGCAATATCCACAGACCCAAATGGGAACTTACATGGATAAGAAGGGAAGCTCTTGCCATGGGACTCTGGGTTCAGTCCTGCAAGCCAAGTCTCTGAGGAGTCTCAGAAGAACCCTGACTCCTCACTCAGCCAGCCTTGCCTGGCCTGTAAGACTGACTTGAGCCCCCATTGACTGGTAACTATGCACCATCTGCAGGACATACGTGTCTTTATAAAGCATATGCCAACTGCTTCTCCACTGTATTCTCAATAAACACAGTGTATTGCCTTTTCCCTTGAAAAAGATCCCCTGTGCTTCTTACAAGCATAACACCTGCCTGGGGCCCCCTCAGTACTCAAACTCCATCCCAACCTGCCCCTCCCCACCTTCATTCATATAATAGAAAAGTACAACCTGTGACCACTTACCAACATTCTTGGAGTGGCATCCCTGCAAAAAGTACTGCTCACCTCTGCTCAAGAACCATCACACACTGACAAAGGGGTTTTTGCCATCACTCCAGGAACTCTCTCTCCTGGAGCAGTTGGTCAGTCTACCTCACCATGTCTACCCCATGGGTTAGGTTGGCATAGCTGCAGTGCTCAGGGATGTAAATTTTTCACTCCCCTGAGCAATGTAGTTATGTTAAGCTAAATTTTTAAGGTAGACCAGGCCTAACTCAATTTGACCTTGGGAAATTCATTTATCTGTCTCTTATCCACCTGAGAAATAGGAACTGTGGCACTCCTTGCCAGGTGATGTTGAAGGCCAAAACTATAATGGGATTCAAATAAGAATTCACTAAGTTAATGAAGGATAGGTCCATCAATGTCTATTTGCAAAGACAGTCAAGGAGGTCTGGGTGTCCCTAGTCTCTGACCGCCAGAAACTGGGAATGGATCACTTGACAATTGCCTGTTCTGTTCATTTTCCTCTTAAAAGTACCTGGTACTTGCCACTGCAGGAAGACAGAAGACTCAACTAGATGGATCACTGGTACATTGTTAGGGCCCAGCATGGCTGTTCTTACCTTGCAATCAAATCCTTTCAGTGCCCTGAGAATGTTTTCCCACCATATAGCACTGCTAAATGATTTTTCATTCAGTTGTGCCAGTGGTAGCTTTTCTAGTTATACAGTTCTACAGAGTCCTATGACTATCATGTACCCACTCACACTGCTGCACAAAAATCAATTACTGAACAGGTTATAACCACCGTTCTTTGAGATGTGTTGCATACAACCACTCCATTCTTGGTGTCAGTGTGCTCAGCACACTGTGCGAAACTTTTCCCCATATCAGTACCTATGGGGTGACAAACTCCCCCTGTGCCTCTGTGTGCAGGTACAAAGGGAAGAGCAGTCCCCAGGGCCCTCAGTTCCTTCGCCAGAACTGCAATGCTGAGGGGCAGAAGGTGGTGGGTTACAGAATGGAGCCCTGCACGGAAACAAAATATGTATGTGCATCTGATCCACAAAAATGATCTGTGGCTATAAAGCAGATATGCCCAGATGTGCATGGCTTTAGATATAAAATCTCATTTGGCATCCACCCACAAACTGCAAAAACGGTCTGCAGATATAAAGCAGATATCCAGAGACTTGCAGGGGCACTAGTAATTGGGGAAAACAAAGTTACTATCCACTTCAGAGTGAAAGACTGGTGAGAGAAGATGGAAACATTTTCATTTAGAGAGATCAATAACTTTTATACAAGGCCTGCTATTAATTGGCAGAATCTCTGAAGTCTTTTGATGAGAACTGCTCCCCTAGTCCAGTCATGAAGCACCTATGCAGTTGAATGAAGGACTATAGGCTCTGGCAGAGTAGGCAACTGAGACCCTAAGGTAGTGGTTTTCTAACTTTTTAGAGTGCATATTGCTTTCCAAATAATGTAGTCTACTGCATGCTCCCATCTGAGATAGGCAGAAGTGACACATGGGCAGCACATGGGGGGGGAGAGGGGGGGGGGGGCGCGGTGGCGGCATACAGGGTCACTGAACTTCTTGAGTCAGAGATCCTCTTTTATGCATTATATAAATGTATGTAACTTCTGGGCTCTAATCCTCAACCTAGGATCTGGATGCATTACCATCACAGAATAGTAAAGGAATAAGGAAGGGGATGTACTAGTAGTCAATTAACCCATATTTTCAGCCACAGAAGACAATTTAGGCACAAAACTGCCCTTTGAATCCAGTCCACAACCACCCTGCCAGGACCCTCTGGCAGGGAGCAGTCCCAGGGCTCAGAAAGGGAGAGGGGGAAGGCTTTGCATGCTGCCCCCCAGTCCAATCTCAGTTCCCATTGGCTGGTTCTGGCCAATGGGAGCTGAGAAATTATGCTGGAGGAGCCAATAGAAATCAGCCAATGGGAGGTAAGAGATTGTGCTGGGGGCAGAGTTAATGCCCCCAGCAGAGAGGCTTATGGAGTCGCTGGGTTACTGACTGGGAGCCACCTAAGTAAATGGCTCCTGGCCAAACCCTGTCTCTGGCACCCCAACCCCCAACCCAAGGTCACCATCCCGTCCTGCCCTACGTCAACCCAAATCCTCTGCATTCCCCCCAACCCAGGTCAGAATTCCCTCCCTGACCCTGCACCCCTCTCCCAGGTCAGAATCCCTTCCTGCACCCATACACCTTCCCAGATACTGCACCCTAATCCCCTGCCCCAGGTCACAATCCCCTCCCTCTTTCACCCAAACTTCCTCTCAGACCCCACACCCTCTCCTGCCCCCCAGCTGCCTACCCTGATCTCCCTTTTGCACCCAACCTCCATCATAGACTCTACATCCCCTCCATAGAAAAAAGTGTAGCCACTGACCACTTAAAATCTTGGAGTGGCTCCCCATCAAAAATTATTGCCCACCCCTGATATCAGGTTCTCTCTCATGAGGATCAAAACACTAACAAAACCCACAAAGGCTGGGTTTTTCAAGTGTCAAAGGGACTTAGGTGTTCAAACCCATTGACATTCCATGGGATTTGAGCCCCTAACTCCATTAGGCCCCTTTGAAAATCCAACCATAAAATCCATTTTCTAGGCAAAGTAAAAACAAACCCAGCATCTGGATAAACATTCAGACAGTGAGCCCGTTTCAACGGTGCAACAGTTTCACACGGAAAAAGACATCACTTAGGTTGTTTAGAACCAGGCAAAACAAATGCACTGGAGACGATGTTCCCTACAGCAATCACACTCTGGAAGGGGAGGGAAAATTAGACAATTAGCTTTTCATCTTCAATATCCACGGTCTGTGCAATAATGCACTACTACATGATGCAGTCATATTTATATGTGCTTACTCCGTTACAGGGAAAAAATATTTCTACTGCATGGTTTACAAATAATAAATAGCACCATAACTTGCAAACGCCACAATATATATTGCGTGCATACAGTGCTAACAGTTATATATTTCTGCTTTAAATAAAAGATGACTGTGCAGCAAAGCAGCAACACAATCTAGTTGTTAAAAAAGCTCTGAAGCAAAAGACTAAATAGCTAGAACCTGTTCAATAGACCAAGACATTTCAGCTACATATAAGGCATCTGACCATACCCATAAGTCACCCAACCTGCAAAACTGAAAAGTAGCAACAGGATGCTCTCTGAACATCAGAAACTGCATCTTGTTTGAACCGTCTTGGGAGTTCAACATGTGGGCTGCCTGGCTAATAATTTCTGATTCTACAGGTAAAGAATTCTTGACAAATGGCATTTTATTAAGAGTTGCGATTTTTACCAAGCCCACATGTCAGGTGAGCACTCATGTGCTACCCTGAAACAAGCCCTTAGACCAGAATTTTGTAAAAATTAAAAGTGACAGTCATTCTAATCATGTAGGCTCTCTGCTGCCTGTGGGAGAAAACGGATCAGCTGAATTTTATATTGCAGCTGGTCTCTCTGAAGATACATAAATAAAATGGGACTTTTCTCAACCAAGACCGATAATTTTATAAAGGATCTTTTATTCCAAAGTGTTTATGAAGCATTTGAATGAATGATGCTCTCTCTGCCCCTCCCCAATCAAAACAAATCTCTAAAAATTATGAATAAAAATAATTTCCATTATTAGGTTTAACATCTTTGATACTACTTGCAATGTCAGAATCCTACAAGTTCCCCATGCACTTCTACACCAGCCTTCCGAAAAAACAGAGCTAGACAAGACCTTAACCTAACATGAAAAAAATTCAAGCAAAAAATGAAAACGTTGGGGAAAAACCCACTTTATCTCTTTATGTGTAGCATAAAGAAGCCAAATGGCAAAATCCTATATTTCTTTTATAGATCACCTCTAAGACTCAACTAATATGCTAAAGGATCATGTTACAACATGGCTCAGTCTGGTCTCCAAAGATTGGTCCAAATATTTTGATTATGTTAATGACTCGTGTTACAACTTTGCACAGATTTACAAGACTGTATTATGAACAATTTAATCACGCTGCTTCATTACTAGTACTTCTCACCATCTGTGTGTTTTTCCTAATTTAGGCAAGACAAGGACCTGTTATGTCCTTGTGCACACGCCATTTCCAAGTCACTAGCACGGTTAGAACATAGGTTAGTCTCTCAAAGGTAATAAGGTGTGTTTTAGCATTGTAATAATACTACAACAACATAATCCAGACCTCAGTTTTAGTAGCAAGACAGGTCAACTCTAAATATGATGCAAGTTCATTTGTTTTATTTTTCCATTTTCACAACACTTTAATCTTTCTGTAGATGATGTGGCCATTTCTACATACAGAAGAGAATGCCCCTTCACTACAGTTTAGTAACTCAACTGGAAGCCCTTGTACCTTAGAAGGAGGTGCTGCAGGTTTAGGAACCAGATTTTTGTAGACACTTGGGACAATTGTGGTGGTCTTGTTGCCGTTTGCAAGGTGAGAAACTGGTGATGTAAACGCAGCTGAGAAAGCAGCAGCAGGATCCTCTTTTGAAACCTTTTTGATGACCAGCATCTTGGTAGGTTGCTTGGCACTAGGAGGGTTTTCTACAAAAACAGAGTTAAACAAGACCTCAAAAATCATTAGTAGAAGCTCAGTAATTCCACAAAACTTGACTTTGCCTCAGCTCCAATTCCTCCTCAGAGTTTAAGATGCTGAAATAGTCAACTACTGCTGCTGCTATTAACAGCTCCTGCCTGAGCTGAAGTTCAAATGAAGAGGATATCAGACAAAGATGATAAAGTTGAATATCTGATAGGCTCCTCTTAATTTTGAAAAAAACTGCCTATGACAGCATTGGCCTGCAATTTTTAAGAGCCTTTCTGACTTAGCTGAAAAAGGTTACCAGAATGGGTAACTGTATTTAAGTTCAGAGTAACTACTAAGTAATTGTAGATTAATTCAGTAACAAAAATATTTAGTGAAACTCATGCTTTAAGATTCAATGTTTTGCAACCTATAACAACCTATATACATATTTTAGAGATTTTGTGCATCTGTCTGTGGGTGTGTTTGTTCAAGAACACCTCCTAATCCAAATTTGGTATGCGACTTCCTCTCCTCCTAACTTAGAGCAAGGTCAGGATCTGGTTGTGCTAGGAAAACCAGAAGTGTCAGAAAAGGGACTGTATTCCATAACATGGAAAGGGAGGGGCTATTCGGAGGGACGCAATGCTGAGAGCAGCTACTGGGGGCAGCAAGCCTGCAGAGGAGAGCTATCCTGCAGAGGGTCCACTGGGGGGGAAGCCATACCACCAAGAAAGTGGTCAGCAGGGCTGAGGCTCTGCCATCTTGCCTGTCTGCACACCAGTAAGTAGCCCCCCGCCCCAAATCTGCCCCCCCCGGGGGAGGAGGAGCCCCCTCCTCCCTCCCCAACCCTCACTCTTGCACCCCTCCATCCGTTGCCACCTGCACTGCATCACAACATCCCAAGGCCCTGCTGTGAACTCCTGAACCCCTCCCACCACCAGTCCTCTGTCCTGAAGGATCTGGAAAATGCCACGTAAGTCTTCTAGTTAGGGTTGCCAGATGGTTGAAACAAAAATACCGAACCCCAAAAAGACACCCAGAAAAAATTCTGTTGAAGGGGGAAAAAGGGGGAACCAAAGTTGTTGAGAAAAAACAACAACAACAAAAACAAAACAAAAAGACTCTAAGACCATTTTGTGCCGGCAGCCTTGCAGAACCATGTAAGCATGGGGGCTGGGGGTGTTGGGAGCTGAGGGGGAAGGGGACTCAAGGTGGGGGGAGAAGGAGAGAGGCAAGTTGATTCTCAGTTTAAATCTCTGTGGTAATCACAGGGATAGGATCACTGCTAGGGTTACCAGATAGTCATTAAAAAAAAAAAAATTCTGGACACGCTTCATGGGGAGAGGAAGGACCGGCTGGGAGGGAGCGGTGCTGGCCAGGAAGGGGGAAGAGAGAAGAAGAGAGAAACTGGGAAACAGAGCTAACCGGCCGGTGGGGAGGGGAGGCAATGGGGCTGGCTGGGAGAGATGGGGGCTGACGGGAAGCAGGGCTGGTCGGGGTGTGTGTGTGGGGGTATCGGGCGAACGGGGCTGGCCACAGGATATCGGGGAGGGTGGCTGGTGGGGAGTTCAGGAGGAGGGGAGAACTGGCCACCAGAAGCAGGGCTGGAGGGGGTGCAGCGGTGCTGGCCGGGGAAGATCCGGAGCAGGAACCGGCCAGCGGGACGCAGACCTGGCAGAGGGGGCAGGGGAGCGAATCAGCCGGCGGGGAGCAGGACTGACCCGGTTTGTGCAGATCTCAGGGCGCTCCCGTCCCACGCGAGTCAGTCCGGCTGCGGCTCCACCATGCACTTGACCAGTGCGCAGGAGCATGGACCGGGCTGCCCCTCCTCCTCCTCACATGCAACCAGGGCTCCCAGCACCGATCACGCCCCACTTCCCAGTCACTCCCCCCATCCCCGCCAGGCTTCTGCCAGACAGAGGGCCCAAAAGCCGGACTGTCCGGTAGAAAACCAGACACCTGGCAACCCTACTTCTAGTTAATGTAGTTTGGTGGAGCGAACACAAGTTCTCAGGATCAATATACTTTCTTGAAAACTGTAATATAAACCACCGAAGTGTTTAAACGGCTTTTTACTGATGCTAATCTTACATTATATTTGGATGGGACATTTAAGATGTGAACCAATCACTCAAGAGATTAAACTTAGATCTAGTACAACAAACAACTGAATGTTTTTAGGATACAATTAATAAGTATCTCGTTTACAATTCAATCCCACCCAAAATTCAACTCTTCTGTTATAATCATGGGTTCTAACTAGTGTCTTCTCAAGCCTATTCTACATTTTTAATTTGGCATTTAGCTATGAGGTGTCAAATATTTTCATGATCATTTAATGCCAACACTCCACACCCATAAGCTTAGACAGGCTGCTATTTCCATGGAAGAAGATCACAACAATTTATAGATGAGTGAAATTCCTATCATATGCCATTAGTATAAAATGGAAGAGAAGCAAAACAGATTGAGGAGAGAGAAACAAGGAAGGAATGGAGGAAGGGAGAGAAAGAAAGGTAGCTACCTACTTCAGCTTAATTTTCCTTTAAGAGCTTCCCCAAACTAGAGTTTCAACATATTGCTCAATTCTTCTGCTCTACCTGTGGTCATCCGGTTTTTATACAGTGATGTAAACTTCTCTACATACCCCACACTCCAGAAGGTGTCCCTAAAGGTTTGCTCTGGTTATTCTGTTTTCCAGCTTCTGGATTCAAAGATGGCTGTAAAAACATAATCCGGTTGGACACATCAGAAGATTTCACATACTGCTATTTATCAGAAGTAGTATTACCGTTGTACCTAGAAGCCACAAGCATAGCACAAAAGTGTCCTGGTCTAAGTACTCTTCCCCTCTTTTCGCAATCAACCAGAAATTCAAAATCATATAATCTTACTGTGGCAATTACAGCACAAGCCTCCAGCTGTGTACTCTGGGAAAAGCTATACTGCATTTGACTGATTGAACAAATTTGTGCATCAACACTAACATAGCAGATTTAAAATAACCTGGAAAAAACGTAATGGTGTCAAAAAAACTCCCCAAAAACCACCCTCGCCCTTTCCCAAAACATGAGGCCCTCGGGAATGTAGGAAAAAGTTAACATTTTGCAAGCACTGTTTGCAGAACTATTCCATTAAAACTAAACTGACCCTCCAGAAGCATGGGATGAAATGCAACTCTATTACCTTTCTACTAACCAATGCTAATACAACGAAACCTAGAAAGCCATCTCTCATAGCTGCTGGGAGTAGTGCAAAAAGACACACACTTACAAAGTCTTCTTCCTCAAACTGCAGTTTCTCTTTTTCTTCTCTCCTCTCTTCCCTGGCCTCAACAGGCAGCTTTTCTTGAAAGGCAGAGTTCTTCCGAGAGTGAAAATTGCCATTCCAGTGGCGATGGACTCCAGTTCCTCCACCACCACGCTGGTTCATACCATCATGGCCCCGTGAGGGACCATGCCAGCCAGGCTGACTGCCAGAAAGCCCAACATGAGCTCCTTTAGAAACACCAGAATCTACAGAATCATGACGGAGCAGGGAGGGCTGATGCCAGCAGTCTAAACAGAAGGAGCGAAGTATGTAAATAAAATCCAAGTCAGGAATGACCTGATATTTCTAGTGTTGGTCAATGCTTTCTAAATAGCTATTAGGCTGACCTTCCCACAGTTTAGAGACACTGTCAGTCTGTGAGAGTAAAAAAGTCAAACTACAGAAGAATTTAACTTCTATAGAAACCCAAAGGAACACAGAGAGATGGCATAAAAGAGAAAGGTGTTAGGATAAGTGGCTGTGTGTGTTACAAGAGATGCGGTTTTGCAGTTACTTTATATTCCAAAACAAGTAGTCCCGTGGTACTGTAGAGTCTAACAAATATATAGGATTATGAGCTTTCGTGGGCAAAACACACTTCATTAGATGAGTTGGAGTGGAAATAACAGAATCCAAGCTATTTATAACAGCAAAAGCAGTTACCAGTCAATTGTAGGACCTGTGTTAATGAAGCTAATTAAGTAGGCAGTCTGTGAGAAAGGATAAATGGACACAAATCAGAGTCTGTAGGGGAACATTTTAACCTACCTGAACACTCAGAAATGGATTTAAAAATAGCCATTCTTCTACAAAATATAACAGTCAACCAGAATAAATATATTAACTGGTTAATGCACTACAAAGCCAATTTCCCATGCCTTTGACATTCACTTTTTCACATCAAAAGATATCTATCAATGGGACACACCCAGCCTACTTAGCTAGCTTCATTAGCATGGGCCCTACAATTGACAAGTAACTGCTTTTGCTGTTATATATACCTTGGATTCTCTATTTCCACTCCAACTCATCTGATGAAGTGAGTTTTACTCACAAAAGCTCATGAACCTATATATGTTAGTCTCGAAGGTGCCACAGGTCCACTCACTTTTAAAGTCACAGACTAACACAGCTACCTCTCAGACTATATTCCAGAGGAATATATTGTGTAGTTCTGCATTAAATCTTAGGATATAGAATGAGTTCTAATCCCCTACTCACCTGCCGCAGTTCTGAGGGGGCCGTTGTTGAAAAATCCATCAGAAGAGTTGTGTCTTCTACGGCTCACGCCAAACCGGCCTTCACCCCGTGGAAGATGCTCTCCATGTTTCTCAAAGGTGGCTGCTGGGGACTACAGAAGCAAACTGAATTACTTGAGTCACCCAAAGAGCCAGCTTGACCAGCAATGCTATTCTGAGGTCTTGTATGAAAATAAGATTACATTCTCTGCTTTAGCTTTCAATAATTACAGCAACAGGCTATGTGTTGCTTAGCTGATAAATACAAAAATATTTAACTGAACTCCACAAAAACCAGCACGACTATATCTATCTATCTTACAAAGAATGCCTATATACTAGCTTTTCTAGCAGAGTCTCTACAATTCTAGGCACCACTTTCTGAAGAGTTCATCTAAGGAATCTTACAGATTTCCCTACCTCGAAAAGGTTCTAGGGTCATAACAAGGTATTACACTTTTTGAAGTTTTTTTAATCTCTTCTAGTTTAAACAAGTAGCTGAAAGCAGTTAGTTTCCTTATCAAAATGTTTTCCGTACAATTTGGTTTGCTATCACAAGGTGCTCAAAGTCTACCATGCGTATGCAATGCAAATATCTGCTTGAGGTTCCACACAGACTTTACACCTTTGAGTCAAATAGATCTACCCCTCAATACCCTGCTGTCAGAGGGTGAGAAGTCAATATCCAATAATCCTGCCTCTGCCCCCCCAATTCTGGGATTTCACATACAAGCAACCCTAAAAGAGTTAGAAAATTCTGAGATTGGAACCAACAGATTGTTATTGGTGCACTGCTCAGGAGTGCAACATTATTGTGAAAAGAAAAGGAATTATTCTTAATTTGTACACACATATGAAGGGGCTAGGAGGCCAGTTTTCAGCCTTACCAACTTTTGTAGTATCTCTTAAATTATCCCCCTATTATGAGATCTCTGTGTCGACTGGAGTTAACATGATTTATTTGCTCACATGTCTGCACACTCAGAAAAACAACCCTTCTCTCTGGAACAGAGAGGGGTAAATTTGCCGAAGAAAAGTCAGCAGAAGATCAGTTTTTGGCTCAGTGTCTTAAAAAGCTTCATACAGGTATTCAAGAACATAAAGACCATTCCAAACAAGATTGCAGGCATTTAAATTGGGCAAAATCCAGGGCCAAAACTTGCTTTAGCCATTAAATAAATAAAAGCTTCTGACTGGGTAATCTAAATGGATGGGTTACCTTGGCTGACTGTGGTGTTGAGAAGTTAAGCCAGGCAGGAACAAAGTCATGCTGCGCCATTTAGGTCCAGTGTCTCCCCTTCAATAAAGTGAGGCATCAAACCTCATGGCCAGGATCTACAAGTAAAAGAAAGAACCACCACATATCCAATTTGCCAGCCCTTGGTGTGGCATTAAGTGAATAACTGCACTGTAACATTTAGGGCCTTGTCTAGGGAACAGAATAAATAAGAGGGTTTTGCTAGGCTTAAATACAATTCTTACTAGAAAGCTGCCAACATGGTTTCCCTGGCCAGGATAGATAAGGCTTTCATAAGTCCCAAATACTTCCTGCTTACAATATCAACCTTAGCAATGCATCTACGAAATTCATAATGGGATTGGTCTGGGTGTAGAAAGGAAACAACAAATATGCAGTGCATAACAGACATGTAAAACAACATGACACTCAAACATATGGGCTCTCTCCTGGAAGTGTTCACTGCCCTACAGAATGACACTGCATATTTTTCCTTCAGAAAGAGTAAATATAGTAAAGATGTAATGTTGCTACCAACTTTAACGTCAAATTAGTTTTATGGGGCAAGTCTAACCTAAGCTATTCTTCAGTCTTAAAATTGTTTTAAGGACCCAAAATTCTATGCACAGTCCATAATTTGCTGATGTGCTGAATTTGACCGTTAATAGAAAACAAGAAAGAGATATGACAAGCTGGTAAGAAAGGAGACTGAGCATCTGTAACTGTACTGTCATGAGTACTAATGCACATATGACAGACACTAGGGGTAATATGTAGGTGACAAACTCAAATTTGTGAACCAAGGAAAAGTTAACTTTCTAAAATGCGTGGTAGGCCTTCCATCTTAAAGTACTCTAGGAGCTATTATCCAATTACTTACTCAGAATTAGTAGATTAAGTAGTATCTAATTTTGTTGGGGGGAGGTCTTCTTGGTTCCTTCACTTTCCTCCCTAATTGCACCCAGGGTTGTACATGAGCTAAGATGTGTTATGTATATAAAGAAATAAAGGTATGATTAACTACCCAGAGTTTGGCCCGTCGCAGTCCAATTCTCTCCTTTATTTCGGTGCTATACTCTGATCTTCAGGTTCCTTCCTTCTCCAGAATGCAGTTATGCCAGCCTTGAGGCAATGGTGCGTCTCAAAGCAGAGCACGAGAAGCCGCACTTCGTGCTGACTGCACCGTTCAACCCCCTCAGCTACTCATCTTCATCTCTCTGTTCTCATATTACAAAAAAATACCTAAAAAGGTAATTTACATTTAAAAAAAGCCACAACCACGTTCACCTCATTAAATTTCTTCTTATTGTGGTGCTGTGGAACTTAGATTTAACATTACAGAAGTGGTTGTTGGATCTGCAGGACAACATTCAGAGCAACACCATAGTTAACAATGAACAGATACATCCAAATCTGTGGGATTATTCATTGTCTCTAACACATCAGTTTGAAAGCTTGGGAGGTGGGGGAGGAAAGGTTACGTTATATAAAAATGCTTCTCCCAAATTCTAATATTAAATGGGAGACATCTGCCCAAGCATATATGCTCTTAAAATATAAGCTTCATTTTCATATGTACAGTTGCTAAAAAATCCACGGTGCTAAAGTTCTTAAAAACGAATGTCTTGATACTTTTCACTTCATGTAATTTAGGTTCCCCTCCAAGAAACTAAATGCTATTTGACACGAAGCTCAACGGCAGACAACTGCATCAGTGTCTTTGCTGTTCACCGTTTATGTGCTGAATAAGTGAAATTGAAAGAGCAAAATCGAAAAGTATTCTCTTCTCTTTAAAGGTCTTCTAGACTGGGGTGCTGTTTTTGAAAGGAGCCAAATTATTCAATGAGAGAGTTTCTTGTTTAACTGCAGAGTTCACTTCTGGGTTAGTCCTCCTCTTCCATCAAAAAAGTGGTGGAATGCAGGAATCACTACAAAGGAAAAATATATACCCATCAATAAAAGTAATAGAAACGTGCAATAACATATGTTCAAAATGTAGAACACAAGGCAGAAGTACAGTAAGTTTATTGCCAGTGCCTATAAAAATAAAAAAGCAGCAAGTGGGTTTGCAACATCTGTGATTTCCATCTAGTCACCCCACCACATTTACAGGTAACAGAAACGAGTCCAGTAGCATCTTAGAGACCAACATCTGATGAAGTGGGTTTTACCCACAAAAGTGTAATGCCCTAATAAATCTGTTAGTCATTAAGGTGCCACAGGACTCCTCATTGTTTTTCAGATACAGACTAACATGGCTACCCTTCTGAGACAGGTAACTGAGTTCCTAAACTCTAATAATTAGACATCTTCCTCATACACCAGCACCCCAGCAACCTGTAGTGTTGAGCCACTCTATTAGCTATATTTATGGCTATGAATGGTGCATAACCATGGAGGCTGGGGTGTCAAGTAACTGGCTTTAGTGCAGTATGAAAACCGAATGTCATCCAGCTGACATTACACATTTGAGATTCAGCCAAGTACTGATTTCCCTTGCCTCCATGTACCAATACTGTATCAGGACCGAAAAGGCTAATCACTCCACATGCTGCCTCATTCTTTATGCCCCCCGGATATTTCTCAACTGCTCCAGTCCAGCCAAAAGGCTATTCCCTGTTAGCCCACTGACACCAGAGCCAGGCAGACATACAGAACTGACCCATCACCAGACTTCTCTTCCGCCAGTATGCCACAGACAGAGCCGCCTGGCCCCAGCCCAAACTCTGCCACAAGTGGCCTGACACTGCTGCAGCCGGGATGGCGTGGCCCAGCTCTGGCCTGAACTTCCCTCCCTCCCTCCCTCACTCTGCTAGGTCAGGGGCAGCCCAGCCTCCTCAGCCCCCCTTCACATTCCTGCAACCCACCCTTTGCTCCAGCCCCATCCCAGAGCGTGCACCATCAGTCAGAGGCCTTGAACCCCAATCCTCTGTTCCAGCTAGGGTTGTCAACCTTCCCAGACCAAATCGACTGGACACTATTTGTAGCAATGACATCCTGTCTGACTGAGTTGGCACCCTAGACTCAGCTCTATCCCAGAGCCCCACAGGCCCAGTCAGTCAGAGCCCTCTGACCCCAAAACTTTGTTCAGTCCTAAGCCCCTCATCCACGTATGAAGCGTAGCTTTAACAATCCTTCTGTTCACACAAACAAAATGAACGTCATGTATCACTTAGGGATGTGAAAGGTTAACTGGTAAACATCACCCTTAGCAGAGCAGCCCCCACCCGGCCCTCCCTTAATCGGTTAACCAAGTAAATAGGATTTTACATCGCTAGCATCAATTGCTTTAGAGAAAAAATTTTCTTCCTACTCACTCAGTATTGGAACCAAGCTCACATGGCACTGACCTGCTGAAATGGCTAAGTCTCTATCCACTTCACTGAAATAGCAATATGAGGTAAATGAGAGGAAAGGTGACAAGTTCTGTGCAACTGAGATGTGTGTTTCAACAACATCCATCACTTTACCCAGAAGACCAGATTTATGAAGAAGTGAATTGTATAGGAATCATTTCACCTATTGACAGGAAAAAGAACTGATAGGATAACATTCTAATGAGCTCTGATAATAATTAGGCATGTAAAATCCTATTTAATCAGTTAATGGGTTAAATGTTGTGTTTAACTGGTTAACTGCTTAAACTGTCATCTGAAGAAGTTGGCTGTGCTCACAAAAGCTCATGATACCATCTACATGTTTTGCTAGTCTTTTAAAGTGCTACTAGTCTATTGTTGTTTAAGTTTTTCCTGTTACAGACTAACTAGGCTCCTTCTCTGAAGCTGCTTAAATTGGGACAGATTTTGGGGGTGGGGGGCGGGCGCGCCCAGGCCCAGCTGGACAGGAGCTGTGCAGGGGCTGCTCCAAACAGGCTGGAGTGCAACTTACTGGAGCAGCCTCCCTCCCCCCACAGGCAGCACCTGGGAGGCTACTCTGGGCCACTTGGGCTGCCAGTTAACTAGTAACTGGTAAGCATCACTCTGTAAAGGTGATGCTTAGTGGTTAAATGCTGACATCCCTAATAATAATCACACTGAATTGAAAGGGAACTAGAAAAAGAAAAAAAAAAAAACACAAACCAGAACAGTCCTCTGACTCTTGGTGAGATATATGTTGTCCATTTATTTACACTGCAAGTTCTGAGGCAGAGATCTTGTCTGGCTATATGCTTTGAAAACCATTAAAGTATACTGAAACCAAGACATCAGAAATTAAACAGAACTCTGATTCTTCTGCCAATGCAAGCCACTCGGTCTTTAAAAAAAAATCTACACATGCTTAACAAATAGAGGGGATGCTACAGCTGTAAAGCTTAAAATATCCATGGCAGGAAAGTTCTTGTAGAATTTTCACAACCTGCTGACTTGATGTCATCCAAGGCACCAATTAGGGCAATTCAGCATGCACTAAAAAAATGAGCAATGGTTAACTTGTATCTAGAGACAGTATCATTTCTGAACTATCCGATTATTAAGGCATGCCACTCTTTTTATAAGGTTTTGACTGTTGCTATTTCACAAGTTAGCTTAAATTATAGGAATACTGACTAAGAAAACTAAGGTTACAGAAAGCTTTACTCATTAATGACAATTCCTTCACATCATGTCAACCTTCCCGTATAATGTTGCGATGTTGCTGTACCCTTTGTTTTGGATCTGTCAGTTTTTTGAAGGCCATGTCTCAAAATCTGTACTTGAAGGTTTAAGAACTATGTACTCTAAAGTGTTTCCATGGCTTAATATTCTGCTACAAAAGAAAGAGACAAGTGCCAAATTACATTTGCCCACCTCATCAAGACAATTAACACAGGTACAGGGAATCTCACTTTCTGAAAGGACAGAAAGACCAGATGAAGGAGCTGGAGTCACTTAAAGATGTATTTACATTACAAAATCAAAGTCTTCATAACACACAAAATTAAGATTCTTAAATGGCATCCTACAAACCTTCACAGTTACAAAACCCAAGCAAATCAATCATTGGGGACATTAAGTCTTGCTTTGTCTATATGAACACATCATTTCAACTCCAAATATACTTATTTACCACAACAACCTACCTGTAAGCAAAAATAGCTTTCATAGTAACAGCAAAACGTAAGTCCCTTTTAACAAATTATATAGGTGCATGTCAGATGCATGTTAATGTTTGTCATATATACATTACAATCAGTCAATATGTATTGTTTAAGTTCTCACGCTTGAGTTACAGATTTAAAGTGATGTTGAAATAAAGTGTGAATTTCTTTATTCTTGAATAATACGCTTATAAGTAGGCAGATTCAGATGTAGGTTGTCTTTAGGCATATGTCTAAGTGACGTGCTTATGACAAGCCAAACGAGGCTGCTGGAGACTTTATAACTGCCCAGTTAATTTTTTACAGATTTAATTTTTCTTCAGCAGCTAAATTTAAGATTTTGTAAAAGTATAAATGGAAGAAACACGTCATCAGGTTTTTAAATTAAAAAGAATGGTACTGACCAAGGTAAGAAAACTTTCCTAGTCATAATTTAGATAAAATATGTTCCTTAAATTCCACATACCATGAAAATAACATGCTTTTGCCATTCACATATTTAGGGTTCTTAGTGTACTAGGATAAAATATAACAATGATATTGTTTTACTCCTGTCAAAAATGATCAGTTTGCAGTAATTCTTTTTCTCTCTACACACAAACACTGAGTGGAGCCAAAATTACTTCAGGATTACAAAACACTAAAATAAAAAGAATCCTTGATTTCTATGAAGGAGACATGATAGGAAACACAAACATCCCCAATCAAGACCTAATCTTTCCAAGTATCCTGACAGACTAGCAAGGAATCAAAACTGAAACTGTTCAGGGAGTTGAGTTTTCTGTTCTTGTCAATATCAAAAGTTTTTATGGTCAACCTTTTAGCAGGCTCTGGTTTTAAATTCCTGATCATTCATTCATATATATAAGAAAACTGTTTATATTTCCAAAGGTACAGTTAAATCAGAAGGCTCTCCATCAAAGTCATGGTTGTATCTTGCTGAAACAAAAGACAGGACTATGCAGCACTTTGTTGTATCTTCTCATTGACAAAAATCTCTCAAACTACATTTCAGGTCAAGCTGCAAATAAACTTCAAAGTCTTGGGTATGGTAAAACAGAATCAAATCAGATCTTTGGGGCAGAGACTATTTGTTATGCTAAGAGCTAGTGACTGCATAGAGCACAAAGCTCAGACTGGACCTAAGTACATTCTTTAATTAAAATACCTGTTGAGATAAGTTAATCACAAGCCTTCCCACCTTAGACAAAGGGCACTGCAAACCTGCCCTAGAGTTTGGGAGTAAATGGTGTGGTTTTGCTGAGTACTATCTAAGAGCAGGTTAAGGAAGGCAGAACACAGAAAAGAGTCAAGAGCGATAGGCAAGCTGCACTCTGCAAACATGGTATATGGCCATGTAAAAAGCTAGAAAGTTTTTTAGTCTAGTGCTGACAAAGGATTTAGCTGTAAAATAAGAAATTCTTATTTTGTTCCCCTCCACATTTGGAGAAGAACTTGGTACACTCCTATAAACAAGGTTGCATCAAAAGGTACCAGACTACATCTTCAATTTCTCCTTTTAACTACAGTGACTTACAAGATGCTGAATTTTTGACTAGCTGCTTTGGTCAAAAAGCGGCAACAATATCTTCATACATATTTTCACAAAAATTAACAAATGAGCTCCAAATTGAGAACTACTGTAATATAAAAATTTCTTATCTTCATTGCTTTTTACTACATTTCTTGATGTTCCAATTAGTTCTAAGTTGTTATTCACATATCCCTACAATTCCTGCTACTTCCAATACATAAATCTGCATATTCAGAGCAAATGTGTCTTCCTTAACATAAGAACCTAATCAAAGATCCTGTATCTTCACTGAGCAAAAAATTTGCAAAAATAAAGGTGAGTTGCAAGAGGGAAATATCACCAAATTACAATTGTTAATAATGTGGCAAGTTTATAAAAACTATGTTTGAGAAATATATTTAGGTCTCAGTATCAGACAGCTCATACCACCTCAAATATTGATGAGCCAAAGAAACTGAAGTGAACAGTGTAACACTGTTGCAGCATAAAGCAAATATTTTGGGATGCATTAATAGGACTGTTTACTCTTTGGGGAATCCTGCAGTCACTTTGTATGCACAGAGTTAATGTCCGGCACAGATTTCTTTGCTTCTCCACAGAAAAATGACTTTCCAATGGCTGAGCAAAGGAAAGCTACAAGAGCTGTCCTGCACCCCACACCCCAGCCCTATACTTCACACCCAAACCCCTACCCTGTCAAGCTTCACCCCCATGCATCCAGACCCATCCTTCTGATGAGCTCCATCCCCTGTACCCGGCCCCCTCCAACCACACCATCTAGTGACTTGTGGTAGAGGTCCAGATGCAGAGGGGCAAGGCTCAGGGTAGGGATGTAAGCAACTAGTCAACTATCTGATAAGCAAAAGCTTATTGGATAGATGACTAGTCCCTTGACTAATTGCTTCCCCCCCCACCTCCTTGCTGCTTCTATGAGGGAGAGCAGAAGCAGGTGCTGGAGAGCTGGCTTCAAGGCTGGTTCCCCCCAGACACCATCTCTGCAAGGGTCAGGGGAGTGCGGGGGAAGGGGGGCAAGAGCTGGGAATCAACTGATTCCCGGCTTGTGTCCAGTCCCAAATGCTGCAATTCTGCTTTTTAACTCTGCTTGTGCTGAGCCCACCCGCTGCACACCAGCCTTTTAAATGTATTAAGAGCTGAAAGGTTCTCAATAAACTTAAAAGGCAGAGTCACAGCGGGATTAGCTCCTGGGGCTGGGAACTAACCCCGCTGCGGCTCCTCCACTTATTGACTAATCGTCCGGTCAATTGAAAATCCATCGACTAGTCAATTAGTTAATTAACCTATATTTAACGTCCCTAGCTCAGGGGGTGGGAGGAGGTCTGGATGCAGAGGAGGTTGGAACTAGCAGGAGGGTCTGGGTATGCGGGAGGGTGAGGGGGGGGTGTTCCAGAACCACATGGGGTGGGCACCCTTGCATAAGAGCCTCATCACCAAGGATCCTGGATCTTCACTGAGCAAAGGGGGGGAAAATGGAAACACAGGTGAGTCATAAGAGGGAAAAAAATCAGCTCAGAAGCTAGTCCTGACTGGGCTGGGAATGGGGAAGGAGTACACTTCCCTTGCACACAGCACAGCATAATTCCCCTTGCTTGGGAGAGGTGGTGGATTAGTCTATTGTGGTTAAAAGCACAACTTTATCCATATAAGCCGCATCCACAAAAAAAAAGCACTTTGGAGGTACACCATATTGGTATTCAGACAATGGTAGATTACTTCTAGTGTAATAGTGACCCTAACAAAAACAATTTAATTATCAACAAGTATTTCACTGCTGATTTTAGCAGAAATATTCATTTGTTTTAAGCCTTACGTAGTTGCCAAGATCTCCATTTTACCCATCCTCTCAATGAAACTATTTCTATCTCCAAAATCTTACATGGGTGAACTGTATAATTAGCAAGGGCTTGCTGTAGTACCTGTGTTAACAAAACAAAGTGAGTTTTGATCCTTAAGTTTGAAGGCTGAGGTTAAGGCCTTAATCACTGCACAACCACTGACATAGGCAGACTTAGATGCTGCTAGCTATTAATCCAATCCTTTTAAAGTTTACACTTTACCAAATGCAAAATAGTTGGGGTTGTCAAATGAAAGCTGAACAAAGTAAAAAAAAGCAAGTAGTTTGAATTATGTAGAGTTACAAAACATTAGAAACTGACTGTGCCAATTTTTGTACTAAAAATACTTTACCCTAAAGACTATTGAATTTTGAAAATGTGGATGGCTCACAAGATCAGTAATGAGGCAGGGATCTTTTCAAACTTACTGTCAGCAGTTCAAATCCAGTCCTGTCTAGTGATCAAATATTATTCAGTTGTTTTTGACACAATGTGAAATGAGTTGCCTTCTCAATCCAGCTCACAGTGGAGAGGTGATCATATCACAAACACACCTCAACTGGTTCCACTTTTGCCTCTCTCAGAAAGATTAAAGAATACCTGGACTACAGAAGCTCAATTCCCCTCCTCCCTCAAGATGGCTTCTATGCAACATAGTTAAGAGATACTGGAGAAGTTGTACTGGAGAAATATGTACTGTTACTTCATATACACAATACCTGTTCTAAGGATAAAGGACTCCAATGTTTGGTGTTGTCAATACAGCACTTCATGAACAATCCATTCCCTAAAAAGCACTAAATTAAAGATAATCTATGAAGTTACATGGAAACTGAAAATATGTCTATCAAGCTTCAATTTACAGAATGGAATTTAGCACACACAGATGCTCAGCCATGGAGCCTAAAAAAATTCTGAAAAAGAGATGTTTAGCTTTCAAGCTACACTCCACTTCATTTCTCCCTTAAGACTGAACAAGGGAAGTAATTTAGTGCCAGCAATCATCAGATTTGAGCAATATTAACAATTTTCCATCAGAAATTGGACTAAAAAAGTTACACACATTCCACTAGCCACCACAAAATCATCATCTCCTACAACATAGATTAAACAAAAGGAAAAACTATGTAGCACTTTAAAGACTAACAAGATGGTTTAATAGGTGATGAGCTTTCGTGGGCCAGACCTACTTCCTCAGATCATATTCTGGAAGAGAATTGGCATGACCATATATACCAAAGGAATACAATGAAAAAAAGTGAACACATTATTAAACTGACAAATCAGATTTAGTACAGAAGGTGGGGTAAGGGAGAGAGAGGAAGGGAATAGCTATTTATGAGTCAATGAATGGCTAATCAGGGGTGATAAGTGGGGGAAGCTATCTTTGTAATGGGTAAGGTAATTAGCATCTTTGTTAAGGCCCATTCGTAAAGTGTCAAATTTAAGCATGAATGAAAGTTCTGAAGTTTCCCTCTGTAATCTGGTGTTAAAGTCTATTTGAAGTAAGATGCATGTAGTAAGGTCGTTAAGACTATGTCCAGGTAGGTAGAAATGCAAACTGACAGGTTTTTCCTTGTGATGTCTGATTTGTGGGCATTAATTCTTTGGCAAAGTGTCTGAGAAGTCTGTCCAATATACATAGCTGAAGGACACTGTTGGCACATGATGGCATAAATTATATTTCTGGATGAACAGGAATATGTGCTCTTGATACTATAATTGACATGGTTAGGTCCAGTGATGGTGTCACCAGAGTAAATCACTAATGGAAAATTAAATACCACTCTCTACAGAAAACCCACTGACTGCTACACTTACCTACATGCCTCCAGCTTCCATCTAGGACACACCATATAATCCATCGTCTATAGTCATGCCCTTAGGTACAACCGCATCTGCTCTAATCCCACTGACAGAAACCAGAAACTTCAGTATCTCTACCAAGCATTTGTAAATCTCAATTACCCACCGGGGTAAATAATAAAAACAAATTGAAAGAGCCAGACGAATACCCAGAAACCATCTACTTCAAGATAGGCCCAAGAAAACCAACAATACAACACCACTTGTCATCACCTATAGCCCCCAACTTAAACCCCTCCAATGCATTATCTATAACCTACAACCTATACTGGAACAGGATACTACACTCTGAGAGGCTCTGGGGGACAGACCTATACTCTCCTATAGACAACCACCTAACCTCAGGAAGATTCTTACCAACAACCACAGGACATACCACATTAATACCAACCCTGGAATTTTCCCTTGCAACAAACCCCATTGCCAACTTTGTCCACATATTTCATGTGCCAACAGTGTCCTTCTGCTATGTATATTGGACAGACTTCTCAGACACTTCGCCAAAGATTAATGCCCACAAATCAGACATCATCACAAGGAAAAACCTGTCAGTCTGCATTTCTACCTACCTGGACATAGTCTTAACGACCTTACTACAGTAAAACTCCGATAATCCGGCATCCAATTGTATGGCACTTCCGATAGTCCGGCATCAAAATGGCAAGAGCCTAGTGAGTGACCTTCGGCAAAAAATGAGTTACAAGGCAGCAGCGGCAGCAGCTGAACCGAGCAAAAAGGGTAAAAAGGTTAAAAACAGAAACGTTACAGTATACTGTATACCGTATGTACAATAAAAAGGATTAAACACACTTTATATACAGTATATACTGTATACAGTATATATATAACCAGTTTATAGGACCTCCTGATAGTCTGGCACATCCAATAATCCGGCACTACCTAGGTCCCAAAGGTTCCGGATTATCGGAAGTCTACTGTACATGCATCTTACTTCAAAGAGACTTTAACACCAGATTACAGAGGGAAACTTCAGAACTTTCATTCATGCTTAAATTTGACACTTTACGAATGGGCCTTAAACATGCTAATTACCTTACCCATTATAAAGATAGCTTCCCCACTTATCACCCTGATTAGCCATTCATTGACTTATAAACAGCTATTCCTTCCCTTCCTCCCTCTCCCTCGCCCCACCTTCTGTTCTAAATCTGATTTGTCAGTTTAATAATGTGTTAACTTTTTTCATTGTATTCCTTTGGTATATGTGGTCATGCCAATTCTCTTCCAGAATATGATCTGAGGAAGTGGGTCTGGTCCACGAAAGCTCATCACCTATTAAACCATCTTGTTAGTCTTTAAAGTGCTGCATAGTTTTTCCTTTTGTTTTAGCAAGATCAAACTAACAACTACCTCTCTATTACTATTCAACATAGATTAAAGTATTTTCAAAAAGCCTAAGCACTTAGGGTGTGTCTACACTGCACCCTTAGCTCAAAATAAGATGTGCAATTTGAGCTATGCAAATTGTGTAGCTTATTTTGAATGCATTTCAAAATAGCTTATTTTGATTTTGTATTAAACTGCTATTCTGAAATGCCCCTTAATCCTCGTGGAATAAGGTTTACTGGGACATTAGAATAGTATGCCTGTTATTTTGAAAGATATTTCAAAATAATGGGTGCACTGTCAAGATGCTGAATAGCTATTTTGGGATACCAGAAGTATCCCAAAATAGCGCAGCAATATAGACATACCCTTAATGTTCAAAGTCCCATTCTATTTTGAAGAGTGACTAAAAATGGCCTTGCAGAGTTCCATGGCTGCCTATGGAAAGTATGTACTTCACAAGAAATTTCCTTCTGTGACTGCCACACTTTCAAACTCAATTTGAAATTGACCTCACTAGGTAATCAGTTCCATTGTCCCACTTCTCAAGTTTCAAGTTTTTCCTTGAAACAATCTAAATCTGTTGTGCTGAACTTTGAAATCACTGTCTCTTCTCTTGCCCTCTGTGGCAAGAGACCAACTTTTGCTCACTTTTTTTAAAAATGGCAGCCTTTCAGGTATCTGAAGACAACTATCATCTCTCTTTTCCAAACTAAGCATACACAGTTCCTTCAGCCTTTGCTCATATAGCTTACATTCCATCTTTTGGATCATCTGTCACTCACCTCTGGAGCCTTTCCAGTTTCTCTACTTCCTTTCTACAGAGTGGTGACCAAATCTGGACAGTAGTCCAGGTGAGGCCTAAAGTACTAAGCAGCAAGGAACTACTGCTTCACGTCACTTTCATGTCACTTGCATACTATGCCTCTGTTAATGCAACCTAAAATTGCATTTGCTTTCTCACCCCCTCCCACAACAGCACACTGACTCATGTTGAGGTTATAGTCCACCACAAATTCCAGACTCTTTTTGCCAGTGTTGCTGCCAAGTCAGTTATTCCCCCTTCTGTAGCTGTGCATTTGGCTTTTTCCCCCCCAAGTATAGCACCTCACATTTGTCTTTACTGAAATTTATTTTCTTGTATATAGCCCAGTACTCCAATTTATCAAAATTGCTTTGAATTTTAGCTGTTTTCCAAAGTGTTTGCAAACTCCCAGCTTTGTGCTATCTGCAAATTGGATCTATATGCTCTCCTATTTCAATAAAAATACTGACCACCACCAGAACCAATCCCTGTAGAATCCCACTCAAAATCTCCTCCCAACCTGACATCATTCCACTAATAGTTACACTATTTATGGTCGTTTAACTTATTACTTATCCATTTAACGGCAGTTCTTCCAAGCACACATTTTCCACCTTACTTATGAGTCTATTGTGTGTGACACTGTGTCAAAAGAATTGCTACGGTCCAGATATACTGTGTCTACCACATTCCTTCAAACCACCAAATGAGTTATCCTGTCACCGGATATCAAACTGATTTGGCATTATTATTAGCTAGTTGGCTGCTAATAATTACCCCTTCATCCTCCAAGTATTCATGAACTGAATGTTTTCTCCATCATTCTAGAACCTTCACAGGTTTTGAGGTCAAGCTAACTGACACAGTTCCCTGGAACCTCCTCACCAGCCCGTGGATATGGCTACCAACTGCCCTGGGGCCGTGGCTCTGCCCTCTATCGAGGCAGACAAGGTGGCAGACGCACTTCTGGCCATTTTCAGCATGGTGGGGTTCCCCCAGGAGGTCCTCACAGACCAGGGATCCCACTTCATGTCGGCCCTGCTCCGGTGCTTGTGGGAGAAGCACAGGGCCCGGCTCACCTAGACCCCAGCGTATGGCGCCCAGCCCAGCGGGCTGTTGAGGAGGTGCCAGGGGACCCTGAAGCAGATGCTGGAGGCCTTTATGCTCTGGCACCCACAGGATTGGGACAAGTACCTGTCCCACCTGCTGTCTGCATATGGGGAGGCACCCCGAGGGGATGCCAGGCTCTCCCGGACCGAGCCGAGGTGCAGAGGGGGAAAGGACCCCCTGGGCTTGCTGAGAGAGTTATGGGAGGGGGAGACCTCCTTGGATGGAGCGTTGGGGGTGGAAGACGTCCTGGCTTTCCGGGAAAGGCTCACTGAGCTCATGGGCCCGGCCAGAGAGACCCGGGCCAGAGCTCAAGGGCAGTGGAAGGGCTGGTACGGCCACAGAAGACAGGCCCGGGCCGGTCCCCCTGGAACTGTGCAGCAACCGGACAGGGGGAAGCCAGTTCCTGCAGGGCATCGCCACGGCCGGCCTGAGCCAAGGGGAGCGCCAATGTCCCCGCTGCAGCTTTCCCGGGCCGGGGACCTGAACTTCCCCGGGCCACAAGCGGAGTGACCCTGCTAAGTTCACTCTTGGAGGGGGGACAGCTGTGACGTAGTGGGGGCGTGCTGTCTGCTCTATAACCCAGTGTGGTATGGTGGTGCCTTGCTGGTTGCTGGGCTTGGGCAGTGGGTGACCTCCACTGGCGGCTATTTGTAGCACAGCCCAACAGGACAGCGGATGAGTCACTAGGCAAGGGTCTCTCAACCTGTCCGACAGGTTGCCTCCCAGGGAGAGAGACAAAGGAAGGAAGGCGGAGACCAACCCCTGTCTGGGGGGCAGGGCTGGAAGAGAGTCAGTTTCTGTCTGGGAAGCAGGGGAGAAGGGGCTAGGGAGGGGGCTGGGACTGTAGGGCCCAGCTACCCCCAATCTCAAGGGGGGGAGCCCTGAGGCCTCCTAGCCCCAGTTCCTGTAACCAGATTGCATCTGTGCTGTGCTGTATATTGGAGAAGCAACAAACTCCCTCTATTCTACTGGCTGGTGGAGTCTGTTCGTGCCACTATGGGAGTGCAGGAGACGGGGAAACCCCAACGCGCCGTGTCACATGTATTCACAAGAATGTTTTCTCTTCTCTGGTAAGAGCAGCTAAAGGACTGAGGTGGGTTTTTTTTTTTTTTAAGCAAGGTACTGAATTTAACCTGGAATCTGACTGATCTTGAGGCAAAAAAGTTTGCTACCAGTATTTTCCAGTCTCAACAGAAAAATCAGAAGGCCAAGTACCTCCTCCTGCTTGCAGCACTCCTCCCCACTTTGATGCTGCTCTATACAAGCTAAAGAGCTGGTGTACAATCAATCATACTTGGACAAACACACACGTACAACTTTTGTTTTTAAATAAAATAATGGAACAACAAAATTAACTCAGTTTTGTATATATTACAGGCCTTACTACAAGAGATGACTAGTATAGCCAGTAGACATTGAAGCAACATGTAGGCAGCGTTTGCAAAGAAACAGCCAAAAACTCATGAAATTTTAATTAGCTTATTTGCAGATGTCTGTTTCAAACCACATGAAACACAGGTTAGGCCAAAATGATACATTTTAGCTTCAGTTTAAATTAGTCTAATCATCTATCCACACTCTCAATCCATCTCCCCTGATGAGCTACTGCTGCCAATATTGCTTTAATATTTGCAAAATAACCTTGCTTCCCAACGCTGAACTCTACCATAAGCTTTTTCAGGAGACAGTGTTTCTTACAACACAGGACAGCGGATGCAGATGTCCTGGAAAGATCTTTACTCTAGCGCTACTCACCAGGCCTGTGGTATTTTGCCACAAAGACCATAATGTAAAACTGCTAATACTACTTTCCTTCCTCCCTTTGCCCCCACACATTTGACCATATGACTAAACCTCACAAATCAACTATCACAACAACAGATGCGTGTCCTACCAGCACATACAATATCAGTACGTGCAACAATTTTCAAGGTGGTGACACCCAGAAGCCAGAAAACTCAACATTTTAATAACTCAATTTTTTTATCAATGTGTGAATTTAACTTTAGAAATTAATTTCTGGTGCAAAGTAGTAAACCAATTATTTTAAAAAGCATTAATCATGTAGCAAGCAAATAGACTAGAATGCTTCCCAACCAGCAATATACAGGCACTTTGGGGAAAAATAAGCTACCCACATATTTGTTTTTGGAGTTTCACTCTCTAAAACATTTCAACACATTAAAGTTTTGAAGCTGCTTATGGAAAAACTCTTCCAACAATTATAGCTTGCAAAGACTCCAATATAGCCTGTACCTCCAAAAGTAATACCACAAAGTTCTTTGTTCAGTTCCAGAGAAAGATACACCAAGCTCCCTGAAGATCTAGATATTATTACTCCATGCTACTTAATGGTTTGCTGGATTTTGGTTTTAAATTCAAGATACTTTTCAAAAACATACAACATGTGTTTGTACTAGGAACAGTAAAAAGCAGTTAATTAGGTAACTCTGTAAAAGTATAACGCTTATATTGCACAGCTCCTCAGGAGCAGGTCTGGCAGCCAGTGCAATCCAAGAGCTGGCTCCCGGGCTGCTGGTCCCACTCTGGGCTCTGCAGTATAAGCTTTATACTACAGAGCCTACAGTGAGGCAGCACTCAGCTCCCGTCTGCTGGGACAGGGGCCAGGAGCTGATGTGTTACGGTAACTAATAAGCTCACGCTTATCGGTTAATTGTTTGAAATGGTTACATTCTTACATCCCTAGTTTGTACTCAAATCCACAAAAGACATTTTTTAAAACACAGGTTTCCATAGTTGAAACAGTTTTGTGGTGGTTCTGGATGTTTGGAGGTTCTTTTAAAATGCCTTGTTTTATTAATCAGCTTAGGGATGTAAGCGACAAGTTGACAACTAGTGCTTTTTTTGTGATGGTACTGCCTGGTACGCAGTACCAGCACCTCCAGTCAGAGCTCAACAACTTTTCCCCTGGAGTACCGGCTCTTTTTTTTTTTTTTTTTTTTTAAACAAAAAAAAGCACTGGATAGTTGACTAGTGACTTGACTAGTCTCTTCCCTTGCTCCTTGCTGCCTCAATCAGAGAGAGGCAGCAAAGGGTGGGAGCAGGATCCGGTGCTGAGGGGAGCCAGTTTAAAAGCCAATTCCCCCCACCACCGTCTCCGTGGGGAGAAGGGGCAAGGCATAGCAGGGAACTGGTGACGCTTCTGTCTTTGAAATGTAGCGGGGCTCTTGCTACATTTCAAAAGCAGAAGCGCTGCAGGGAGTCTGGGGCGAACTGGGGACTCTGGCCCCAAGTGCTTTTGAAATGTACAAGAAGCTGGGAGGGCTCTTGTACATTTCAAAAGCAAAGTGCCAGGAAAGCGGGCCCAGCGAGGGATTGCTTGAGTCCCCCGCTGTCTGTGCTCCCTGTAGCGCTTCTGCCTTTGAAATATAGCAATAGCTGGCAGGGCTCTTTATATATATACTAGCCAATTAGTCCGTCATAAGATGGGATTTTCAGGTCTCTCCTTCTCCTGAGCCTCCAGTCTCTCTCTCTCTCTCTCCTCCTACTGCCTCCCTCCCCCCTCAGCTCTTCTCCATCTCCTGCCTCTTTCTCCATCTCTTTCTCTTCTCCCACTCCTGCCTCTCACTCTCCCTTTCTCTTCTCCTCCTCCTCATTCTCTCTCCGCTCTCCTCTGTCTCTGTAGGGGATGCATGCTCGTCCAGGCCCCGCCCCCCTGGGCGTGTACATCACCACCCCGCCTCCCTTCACCTCCTGCTGTGGCACTCAGCTGACTTCTGCGCCGCTCAGCTGGGCCACCGCATGGGAGCAAGCAGTGCAAACGGCTTCTCTCGCCCTTCTCCTCCTACTGCCTCGCCCTCTCTCAGCTCTTGTCTGCCTCCTGCCTCTCTCTCCTTCTCTTCTCCCCCTCCCGCCTCTCTCTCTGTGTTTCTCTTCTCCTCCTCCTGCTGCATCTCTCTCTCTCGCTGTCCTCCGCCTCCTCTCTGCCTCCTTCGCGTCTACTCCACTTTCCTCCTTTTGAATCCGGCGCCCTTTCCTGAAGTCAGAGATGCAAACTCGTCCAGGCCCCGCCCTCTGGCTGTTCCCTCTGGGAAGTGCTGTTGCCTTCCGCCGTGGCGCTCGGCTGACTTTTGCGCTGCTCAGCCAGGCCGCCGGACGGGAGCAAGCAGCACAAGCGGCCGTTTGGGCCCCGTGCTGCATGGGGAGTGTGGACCCCAAACAGCCGCTTGCGCTGCTTGATCCCGCGTGGTGGCCCGGCTGACCGGCGCAGAAGTCAGCCGAGCGCCACAGTGGGAGGCAACAGCGCTACCCAGAGGGAACAGCCAGCGTTTCAGCATTACAGAGTCACAGACATTGGGCTACTATATATATGATATTGCTTTACATTTCTGTGTATTGCATCACTGGATGCAGATATCCACACCGTAATGAGCACAAATGAGCTGTGAATACAAATTCTGTATCCAGAATCCTGCAAATTTGTGGATATCCACTTTATATTAACGGGTATTCATATCTGCAGACGGGCACGTGGCTATCCACAGATGAATTTTGCAGATGTGGACACCACTTCTGTATCCACGCAGGGCTCTAGTTAAAAAAATCCAAATGTCCCAAAGAAGGCTGAGAGAAACAGTAGAGTTGACTGTACCACAACTGAAGAGGTTCAATGTGAAAACTCTCTTAAAACAGGCCATTTTCAAGTAATTAATGGGAGTCAATAGATTTATTTTACCCCATCATACACACTTAAAAGTAACACAAGATTCAAATTCTCCCAACTCCTTTGTATTCTCACATTGAAATTATCTTCCCTTTTAAAAAAAATCAACACTGTACACAAAATTATAGCCATCACCTCTTGCATTCATTTTTCAGACACCCCCATATTTACTTAAAAATATCACTTATAAGAGACATTTAGATTAAGTCTAAAAGGTTTAATTGGGAAACTGGTCAGCTGGTAATAATGGCTTTCAGCATTCTTTTTGAACCAGTATTAAACTGCTGAAACATTTCCGTAAAGTAGGATAAAAGTATTTAAATGCTGTTTCTGATGTAAACTTGATATTTGTCCAGAAAGGTGTTGAAAAATTTTAATACTGTTTTAGAACCTTGGCTAATGGTTATTCTCCACAATAGTTCAATTTCCTAGTACAGGAAGGAATTTTGAAGCACAAAAATATCACATATAAACATTTTATTTATAAAACAAATTGACCTTACACTAGAATTGCTCTCTTAAATGTAAGCCTCTCTCAACTTGAAATGGAAAGATTGTATACTTTCATTTTGTTTCATTATAGGCTAGTTCCACTATAAATCATATTTGTATTGCTCCTCCTCATTTATCACTAAAGACATCTACAAGAAAATAGGATTTATTTAAAAACATCCGTTTGTTCCCACTATATATTTGGCGGCAGAGAAGAAAACATGCTCTGGAGCAAGTGCTGTTCCTTCCCTTTATACTCCTCTTGAAGTAATTATTGAACTATACCTGTTTTTCTTTCGGTTCAGGCCCCAGGATTTTGGAATACCAGGTCTCCAGGCCAGAGGAACATTAGGGATGTTAGTGTATAGTCGAGTAAACAATTAACCAGTAAGCCTTGTCTCAACAATCCTAACAACTACACGCACTCCTCCCCCAACTCGCTGCCTCTGTATCTGATACAGAGGCAGCAACATGGAGGGTGAGGGGGGCAGGCAGGAGCCGGTACAAACAGGGAGCCAGCTTTTAAAGCTAGCTCTGCAGAGTTGTCTGCTCTCCCTTGCTGCCTCCCACAGAGGTGGGAGGAGAAGGCAGGTGGGATGCCAGTGTAGCCCCTGTCCATGGGGAGCTCAGGCCCCCCATGGACAGAGGCTGGTGCTGCCATGTGTTGCTTCCTCTGATACAGAGGCAGCAGTGCAGGGTATCAAGGGGCTCCCCAGAAGTGGAGCCAGGAGTGCACAGGCTGCTGGCCCTACCCCTGGAGACTACTGAATAATCATGTAACTGCTAAGATTTTGCGCAGTTACATGATTATTGAATTAATCAATACCCAACATCACACGCAACCTTTTACAGGAATGCAAGCTTTATTCTTTCATTTGGTAATATTTTCTCTCTCAACACCTGAACCATACAGAATCGGTCTTCATAATCAACTAGCATTTTTAAGAGAAAGTGCAACTCTAATATAGCTCATCTCTTCAATTCTCTTTTCTGTCTCATCACAAATGTTTTCGCATTGTTTCCTCACATCTTTTTGCTCTCATTCCCAACTTCAGCTAGTCCTTAGAACACTTAGTACTCCTGGCATAATTGTGTTAACTGGAACTTTACTGGTGAGAGGGACCTACACTGCCATGTTCTCATATTAAAAAAAAAAAAAAAAAAAAAAGGAAGAGTGAAGAATTTTTCAGATAACTCTTGTATCACTATTCGATAATTAGCATTTGCCTACACACAAACTTGATGTAAATAATGGTAATTTTAAAAGAGATTTAGACTGTTGCCTGTGTGGACATTCTTACATCGTTTTTTATCAACTTGGTTTTAGTTTCCTTACACATTTAAGGTAAGTATAAGCCATTTTAAAAACTGATTTAAGAGCATCAACCCATGCAGGGGCTTGTCTAAATGTAAACTGGATTACAAAAATTTAGATTGCTTATGGTTCCAAGTTAAATATTTTCTACATTTGGAAGAATGACTAACCAAAGGAAACTAAAATTGCTATCTTGTAAGTGATGGAAAAACATTATCTATTTTCCACCTACACACAGTTTTACTTTTAAAAAGTAAATGTATTTACAATGCAATTACTAATTGTAATAGGATATCACCTGGTAGTCCTTTAGGAACTGCTATACACACCCATTTCCTGCTAGTATAGTAGTTTATAAAGCAAAGCATACGTAATGTTGTTACATTTTTCTTCAAAAAACCCACAAAAAAGTTGATTAAAATGATCACAGAAAAGCTACCAGAAATATCTGAAATCGCCAAAAATATAAACCAAGATTCAATTCATATGGCTTATTAGGCAACAGGATTCATTTTTAACTCATAACTTTAAAAAAACATCACCTCTCTGCAGCACACAATTAATTTCACACCCAAATTCACTAATCAGCAGACACTTAGTATTTTCTAATGTTGAGTAACCAAAATGCTGAGTCTTGGCTTTGACACAGATGACTTTACCTGCAATTATATCTCATTCTGAGTTTGTCTCACATCTGAGCCTCAGGGGGTTTAGCTCTGAGGACAGGGTATATGCACAGCAATCAATGTTTCTCACTTGACTAGTATAAGAAACATCAGAACAGCACTGTTAAACTGGAAAATTTAATGGCAAAACTGTTTTATGTTTTCTCAAGAGGTTACACCTCCCTCCTATACATTTTTTAAATTCACATTGCAAACATCTAGGCCATGCTCAAAAAGCCACTAGTCTATTTCATGACACCACAATGTTCCTAACATTACTTTCAACAGGCTTCCAATAGCACAAAAGGATCCCAAAACACCCGATGGAGAGAAAAACACAAAATGCAAACTTTGCCTCCAGACTGTAAACCATCAAGTCCAGGAGGCTGCCGAAAACTTTCAAGGTAAACAAAAACTTTGTTGTCAGTTACTGCATATCTGCTTTCCTCAAGCAAGGAGGCTGCTACAGATATTGGCTCTTCCACAAGCAAGAGCTGCTAGTTACCCAATGATTAGCTTTTATCCTGCCTAAGCAGTGTTTTTTCAAGGATCTCGGAAGACAATCTGCTTGTTCCACATCAGCCCCTTTCGAAATGCTTATACTTTATGAAGTGAAAGAGAAATGAGCTTCAAACTACTGGCTATCCGGCACCCCTCCCCTCACAGGCCTCTCTCAGGGCCCCCACAGCTCCCCTTCCTCAAACCCCAATCTTCCTGGCTGCTCCCTCAGCCAAATCCCAGGGTCCTCCCCCCGGAACCGCCCCAGCCTGCTCTCCCCCCCCCCCCCCTCACACCCCGGCCCCAGTCCCCCGCCCCCTCACACCCCGGCCCCCAGCTCCCGGCCCGGCCTCCTCACACCCCGGCCCCCAGCTCCCCAGCCCGGCCACCCCCGCTCCTCACACCCCGGCCCGGCCCCCACCGCTCCTCACACCCCGGCCCCCAGCTCCCAGGCCCGGGCCCCCAGCACCCCGGCCCAGGCCCCCTCACACCCTCCTCACACCCCGGCCCCAGTTCCCCGGCCCGGCCCCCACCCCCTGCTCCTCACACCCTGGCCCCAGCCCCGGCCCGGCCCCCTCACACCCCGGCCCGGCCCCCTCACACCCCGGCCCCAGTTCCCCGCCCCCTCACACCCCGGCCCCCCTTCACACCCCCCCCCCCTCACACCCCGGCCCCCTCACACCCCGGCCCCCCCAGTTCCCTGCCCCCTCACACCCCGGCCCTGCCCCCCTCACACCCCGGCCCCAGTTCCCCGGCCCGGCCCCTCAGCTCCTCACACCCCGGCCCCCACCCCGGCCTGGCCCTGCCCCCCGGCCACCGGCCCTGCCCCGCCCCGGCCCCAGGCCGTACCCCACTAGCGCTTCCAGCCCCTCGCCCCCGGAGCGGCTGCTTGGCCGCCAGCGGGGCCCCGAGCCCGCAGCACAGGCCGGGCTCGCTACGAGCCTCCCCGGACCGGCTCCGCTCACGGGCCCGGCAGTTCCCGGCTCGCTGTCGGGTCCGGCTGCCGCCCGCAGCGCCCCCCCCCGCGGGGCCCCCACTCACCGGCCAGGCCCCGCGCTGCCTCCCGCGGCCCCACAACCATAACAAAGCTCTGCCCAAAATGGCTGCCCGGCCCTGCCCGGCCGGGGGCCGGAGGGGAGGGGCTGGCGCGTGGGAGACACACCCACCTGGCGCGGCCCGGCCGCGCGCCTGGCTCCTCGCGGCTCGAGACTTCTCTCGCGGGGACGCTCCGTAGGCCGGGTGCGGGCGGGGGGGGCGGTGGCTCCGCAGCGCGAGGCTGGCGCGCGCCTCTCTCTCCAGTCTGCACTCCGGGCGCGCCCCCGCCCCCCTCCAACTTGTCCAGGCGGCTCGCGCTCCGCTCTGTTTGTGTCTGTCATAGGGTCGCGGGAGGGGGGTTGCCTCCGCACTCCCCGTGCGGGACTCCAAGTCCCAGCATGCACTGCGCCACCTGCTTCACCTCTTGTGAGGGGGCCGCGGCCGCCCTGCATGCTGGGACTTGGAGTCCCCTTCCCCCCAGCAGCGCCCGCCTCTTCATCCCTTAAAGTGAAAGGAAGGAAGTAAAGTAATCCTAGAAAGCAAACGTGTGCTCCTCCCCTCCCCAGCACGGAGGAAATCCAGACAGACAAACAGGCTTTGGGAGTGGAAAAAAGAATCAACCTTTCCTGCTCTACAGAGATTTCCTCTGCGAGCCAGGCAGGCGGCGGCAGCAGTGTAACAGGCAGTGGAAACAATTGGGGAAACCCAGCAATGGCTTTACATTCAGCAAGAGAAGCTTCACAGTCCACCCAGAAGCAGAGCAATGACGCCCAAGAGTTGCTTCCTGCAACATGCAGTTGCAGAGCCAGGAGGATTCCTTGTCTGCTGCCAGAATGTTTAGTGCTATTATCCACCCCTAACCTGTTCTGCAAACCTGCGCTAATCTTCACCGGACCCGCTGTAAAGCGATCAGGCCCAGCAAGGACTAGACATTCAGAGGAACTGTTCCAGGAAAAAGATACAAGACAACTGACTTCCCCATTGGTGGTTGCTCCTGCTGCAAGCCTAAAAGAAACATCAATACAACCGTTAAGAAGGAAAGAATACTATGTGCTTCAGAAGCTTGTCTCTCTCATCAGCAGAAATTGGTCCAATAAAAATATTACCTCATCCACATTGTCTTTCCAATCAATTAACTAGTTAGTCAACGTCTGGGTAGTCCTCTGAACATGTAAAAGCATGTGTGCTAATTGTTACTGTAGCTGCAGCTGCAAAGGTGGGGTTTGACTACTGCATGCTACATGCGTTCTGCTTACTCAGGACTGCGTGCAGGTTTCATTTAAATAAGTGACTAGAAAGCGGGGCTGTCGCCTTCAGTAGCACCCACCAGGCCCACCCCAGCTCTGATCCTGCACATATGCATGTGGTTTCCCTGTTCCTTGTTTTTTTTTTTTGAGGGGGGTGGAAGGAGCCTTGCTTTTTGAACGTTTGGCAGCGCTGATAGCCCCTCAGTGGGAACACTTACACTGCCTAAGTACGTTCAGCATAACCTGCCCGCAATCATCCCTTTTCCATAGGGGAGATACACCCTTGTATTTTTTTAAATGCAATTTCTCCTCCCGTTAGACTTGATGCCTGTTAACCCTGCCACTCCCACCCTCCTGACTGATGAGCGCTCAGGGCAAGGGGGGATTTTTGTCACGCCAGGAAACTAAAACTGACAAGTCTGGGGAGTTGGCGTCGCTGTTTCGCAGCCAAAGCGGAACTAGAGTGGATGGCCCGTGTTGTTCCGAGCTGGGGCTCTCTCCCCAGCGCACACTGGAAGCCTGCTCCTCCTGCCGGATGCTGCATCTCGTCTGCAGCACGGGAAGCTGCCTGGGGCAGGTGAGTGATCCCCCCGCAGGCAGCTGTAGGTGGGGGGGTTGTGCTGGGCGCCCCAGAGAGAGGAGCGGCTCTGCCTGTGCAAGCCGGGCTTGCTTTCCTGGAACGCTCTGCCACGGGCCCTCTCTGGGCAAGTGACTGATTTTCTTCCCCAGGAGTCTTCCTTTGGCCGGGTTGGTTATTTAGCTTGTAAACGCTTCCTTTCTCCAGCGGGGGCCAGGCTTGGTGGGAACTTCAGGCTACTTCTGTAATACACCGTGGACCCATTTCAAACATCCTTTTATCCAATCACAGCATCACCTCTGTTTTTTTTTAAGGGAACAGCAGATAATATAGAAATTTCCAACCTTTAGAGGATTTTTTGGGGTAGGATTAGTGGATTCAAATTTGGGGCTGGGAGAAGGAATTCTAAATCCAGCTCTGCCATCAACCACCTGTACGGCTTCCACAAACCATTTATACTGTAAAATGGAGACATTTACCTACTTCATGGGCGCCTTGAGATATACTTTGGCCTTGATTTGGAAAACAAAAACCTCCCCAAAAACAGCATTACAAGATAATGGCCTTAACTTGTAAAGCGACTTGAGAACAAAATGCCCTGTAAAAGTTCAATATAATTAGTTGGCTAGAATACAGACAAAAATGTTATTAGCTGTATAGTGATTTAAAAAAGAGGCATAGTCCCCATCTGCTTCCTCTAATTTATAAAACAAAATGGTTCTGACTCTTACTCTGATATAATATGGAAAATAAATTGTTGTAGTAACTTATACTAGACATGCTCTAAACTTGGATAGTCTACTTAGTATAGCTGTCATTAAGTGACATCTCCTAACATTTTTTTCCTTCATCCCATAGGGCCTTCTGCTAAGCAAAAATGTTTCACCTTGTACAGCGACGTTGTTTCCAAATACCTTTAAATGTAAGTTTTGAATGCATTATTTTATCCTGAAATAGCTTTTTACAAAATAAGAAGGCAAATAATCTTGGGTATAAAACACAGTTGGCTCATATTTTACAGCAGACTGAGGCTTCATTTTTATCAGATTTAGTGTTTTCCAAAGGAACTTTTCTAATGTTTAAAGTTATTGTCAATGATTTTTTCCCTGATTTTTGCATGGCTTTAGACTTCAGCTCACCCACATGGATTTATCATAGGCTTACTGATATGTTTTGTCAGTGGTATTTGACAGCTAAGAATATTAAAGGGCCAAATCCTTCCTTCAGTTGTGTCTCCATAACCTTAGTGAAGTTGGTGGGATTTCATGGGTGTAACTATGGACAGAACTTAAATGGACAGTCTGTGCTGCTTCCTCTACACCTTCAAAAATGTCAGTTTTTGTAAGAGAGCCTCAGAGAGGTCACAGGGATGTTACTGTGAGTTCTAGCATCTTAAAGATTATGCCTTCACCTTAACAATTAACACAGACTTTCTTTTATCTCAGGGGTTGGCAATAATTTTTGATGGGGGGGCCACTCGAAAAATTTGGAAAGTGGTCAAGGGCTGCACTTTTCCATGATGTTAATAGAGGAGGTGCAGGCTCTGGGATGGAGTTTGGGTGCAGAAGGGAACTTGGGGTAAGGGAGGGAGTTTGGGTGAAGGAGGCAGTCGTGACCTGGGACACTGGACTGGCGTGCGGGCGGTTGGATTGTGACATAGGGCAGGGAATTGGGATACAGGAGGGGGGCAGAGGATTTGGGTATGTGGAGTAGGGGGACAATAGTGGGGGGCATAGGGTTGGGGAAGGGAGGGACTGGGGTGCCAGACTGGACTGGCCAGGAGACTTACCAGCCAGCAGCCTGTTCCTGAATCAGCTTGCCTTCCTGCCCCATCCCAGCACAGGCTCTAGCCATGTGCTCTGGAGCCCCTTGTGCTTCATGGCTGCCTGTTATTGAAATGGGCAGCTGCCATTGGCCAGTTTCTGGCTAGAAATCGGCCAATGGGATTGTGCTGGGGACAGGAGCAGCTCCTAAAGCTTCCCCTCCTCCCCCACTCAGGACTCAACAGTTTAAGAAAAACCACCCTGCAGCTACGTTTGAGTGGCGTGCAGGTGGGGCAAGGCAAGTGGGGAGCCTGGATGGGTAGGCTGGATTTGGCCCATGGGCCGTATTTTACCCAGGCCTGTAGTAAGACATAAAATTTCAACAGTGAGAGTAATTTTGTCCAGGGCTGTTTTATCAGAAATCTTAGTGAATTAAATATAACAAGGTGTTTAAAGAGAAGTTTTTAAAAGTGTCTAAAAATCCTGTTCCCTTTCCGTTGCTCTGTGTTGTTGGCTCTCATGATCTCATTGCATTAGTTCCCTACTTATGATAGAAATGTCTACTAAGGATGTAATCAAGTAGTTGACTAATCACATTTCCTCCCATATCAGAGGCAGCAAGGGGAGGAGCAGGAGCCGGTGCTGGGGGGAGCCAACTTAAAAGCGGGTTCTTTCCTCAGCACTGTCTCCACAGTGCCACCTGCCTCTCCCCTGCGCTGATAAAGGCAGCAGTGTGAGGGGAAACAGGAGGCTGTTCCAGCAGCAGCCCCTGTCCGTGGGGGATCCCAGCTGCCTTCCCGCCCAGCTCTTGCTACATTTAAACTGCAGAGCCACAGTGAGGAGGTAGCTCCTGGATCCAGCGCCAGGACTGAACATTTCTTCCCTTATGAACTAATCATGTAGTCGATAAAAATTGTATCGACTACACAATTAGCGAATTACCCACCTCTTAACATCCTTAATGTCTACCCTGCGGGAGCTTGGAATTTGCACTGTGAAAAGACAAGCTGGGAAAGTAGTTTAAGGAAATCCTGAAGGGTTTCCTCTTTCACCCTAAAGCAGCAAAAAAGAGCACAAATGCAGATAATCTCTTTGTAGGACACTGCCATGTCAAAAACAGGGCAGAAGGGTTATTTCTGCAACCTCAGTGAAAAGTTTGCTGTTGTTTGCATTGCACAGTCAAATAGTCAACTTCATATAAAGCAGCAGAAGGGATAAAATCTCTTTATAAACCTCCAATTAGCAGACTATATAGTGCAGTTGTGGAAATCTGCTAAATTGGGTGTAGGGAGTAACTAATCAGCTCTCTAGGCTAACAAATACTTGGTCAGACGCTCCTAATAAATTTTGTAATTGCAGCTCCAGAAGTTGACCCTTCACAGACATCTACAGTATGGATGGAACAAGACCATCTGCTGTTCTCCTCTCAGTCTCTCTCCGCAGAGAATTCTTTCCCATCCATCGAGATTTCAGCTTCTCAGCCAGGCCTCAGCCTGTGTAACCAAGGCCCAGGGGTTCCACTGCTCTCTCCGCTGCTTAAAGAAAAAGAAACCTAAAGAACCAGAACCTGAACAACCAGGGCTCGTGCGCCATGATATGAAGTCACTAAAGGACTCACCGAAGCCTGCTTTTTACCTGGGCCTTGCAGGGCTGATTCCATTTGTTTCGGTGCCACTGATAATGGTTGCCCAACAGACCTACTACCCCGAGTTGGCATTTGCTCAAATTACATATGGGGCCTCTATCCTCTCTTTTCTAGGAGGAGCCAGGTGGGGATTTGCCCTTCCTGAAAATAGCCCAGCTAATCCAGATTGGATGAACTTGGGTAACAGTGTAGTTCCTCCTTTACTAGCCTGGTTTGCCATACTTTTTAAAGATGACCTCACTCAAGCTGCAATTATGGTGATAATTGGATTAGGGATAGCATTACATTATGATCTTGCCCTTCTTCCTACCCCAGCTGGTTTAAAGCCCTGAGAGTAGTACTAACACTGGTGGCAGTATTTTCATTGGTAACCACTTTAGGACTTATGAATGTTTTTCCAGAGAAGCAGCTAAGTATCAGTGCAAGAAAATAAAAATGAAACATAATAAACCAACAGCCCAAAATACTTTTTTTTTCTGTCAAGCCTAAGCAGAATTATTAATTTGAAGAAGGTAAAAGAAAATGCTTAGCTTCTCTCAGCCACGAGTGGAAATCAGAAAACAGCAGCTTGCAAGATATTTACTTTGGAGGCAACCAGTTTTGAAGCAATTTAAGCAGAGAAGGATTTGCATATGCATTAGTTATTCTCTTTGGATTATTTTCAAGGCAGGTGGGAATCTTCCCTTATTGTACAGCAAGAGCCCAATCCTGAATGCATCTTTCAGTACAACCATAATAAGTGTAAATGTTTGGGGTAGATTGAGCTCCTCATGTACTCTGAATACTTATTAAAACAAGGATGAGCTTAATTATAAAATATGCTGAGTTCTGGGTGGAAGAAATAAGGTCATGGCTTTTGTAAATGTTAGAAACCCTGGCTGAAAACCATGGGATGAAAGAAAGCACTTCCTGTTCCTGCTGAAAATGGAACAATGATTGCACTATACTTGCGCGTGTAGATAAGTGGAGAAATCATGTCAAAGGCTGTTACATATATAGCTGCTTTTCTTTGATAATACTGCTTGTAAATATCGCTCCCACATCGCCATTGGACAAGAGTCTTCCTTGACCTAAATTCTACTGTGGAAAAATATACACTAACCATGGTAAATGATTTAAGAACCAATCCCCAATTAATAAAGAACAGAGAAAAGAGAGCATAGAAGAGGTATGCTTAAAATTAAAAAACCCCAGACTTTCTAGTGGCTAAGACTCAATTTCAATGCATTACACCAGGAGTAGGAAATAAGTAGCCTGCAGGCAGGATGCAGTTAGCCTGTGGCGGGTTGCCAGACACTTTATTTACTTGAGCAAGTGCAGGTATGGCCACACACACAGCTCCCATTGGCTGCAGTTCGCCTTTCCAGCCAATGGGAGCTGCGGGAAGCGGTGGAACCACATCCAACCCACTGGCTGCTTATTGTCTATCCCAGAGTTACACTCTTAAGATTTCTCACCTAGAGAAGCTAAACTGACTATGTTTTCAGCCCAGAAGATCCATTCTCCATGCTGTGAAAGGGCACAGCTCCTCCTTTGTTTCCCTGGTTTTGGATAGCAAAATGGCTCTCTGCTTTCAAAAAATCTGTTCTCCTTTTCAAGAGCCAGGAAGGCTTCCGGGGCATGTAGACTTCATCCTCTATTGTGATCACTAAGTGGTCTTCCCCCATGATCATTTAGGTTGATGGCTGTGTTTATATGTAGATGCACTTTTCTTTGTTCTTTCAAGGTATTATCTTGCTTAATTTAACTGGAGACAGGAAAACAGGTGAAAACATTCCTCTGTCTAGGACAGGCTAGGCTTAATGCACTGCTTGCAAAACAATGTTTAAGAACACATGTTCAGCACAGAACTCTGATTCTTGATACACTGACCACACACACGTCACACAATAATGACCAGTTTGTTACCAGTTTGCATATACCACCTTGCCTGACACCATTTAGATACAGAATGTGTCACCTTAGCTATGAGTTATGGAATAGTGCAGTTTCTCTCAAACTACGAGTACCCTTAAGGGTACTTGAGAGAAGTCTGAGGGGTACGTCAACACAACTGAAACTTGGAGAAAACTGAATTTGTTTTAAGTTTACAGTGTTATTATTGTTGTACTTTTTACACCCAAAAATGTCATCACCTGCCTGGCTATGATTAAGTTGTTTAAACAAATGTGTTACAATGGTAGAAAAAAATTTGTGTGTCTGAAAACTGTAGTACTGGGGTACTTTTTTTTTTTTTTTTAAGGGGTACTTTATAAAAAAAGGTTCAGAAACACTGGAATAGTGTGCCTGCTGCCAGCAGGCATTACTCCCCAGCTCTCAGTAAGTAACTCAAGCAGTTATTTTGCACAGAAATCTAGGTGTAGTTCCCTAGAAGGGGTTGAGCAACTCCACCTGGATGGGCTAAGTCTGCTTTTTGTTGGCCAGTCAGTAACATTTGTAAACTGTAGATACTTCACAGTAGGTTGAGTATTAAATATGCTAGAGAAGTGTAGCGCACACTTCTCCACAATAGTTTTCTCACACCCCTCTCTTTAAACTCCACTCAGCTAAGGCAGAAGATTAAGTGGATGATGGATGTGTAATATAAACTTAGTGGATTTTCAGTTGTGGCCTAAGCCAATGTTCCTTCAGTAGAAATCCACCTAAAACAGGTATAAATCCTTGAACGTGAAAAGTATGCAGCAAATGGGTATTTAAAGCTAAGCAGCAAGGCTTTACTTTAGCCTGATGAAAACTGAGGAAGGTGATGCCAAGTCCAATGTCATTCCTTAATGTTGATCTGTGATTGTACCATAGGAGTCCTAGCAGCATCCTCTCCTCCACTGGCACACATTCAGAGTGGCTGTAGTTGTAAACAGTGTTCATGGGGTGCTCTGTGTGAATGCAGGTGTTATTGTAATCAGGGGACTGCATCCTTAATTCCTGAAAATAACAGGAATTGATGAGGGTTTTTCCTGAACGTAGCTGAACATGCTGCCCTATCCATTATTGACTAATGTGCCCACTTCCAACACTGGACCCAGTCATGTCACTTTTTTGGACTGAAACCAGCTCCAGTAAAGCTAAGGAGCAGGGTTTGGTTAGGCAGTGAATGAGAGTAGTTACTACCAGGATGGCCAGCCCCAAACTGGATATACTGCTTTGCAGCCCTCCTCCCTGTGAGTGCTACAAGGGACCGGAAAGCCCCGTTCAGCAGAAGCTGCAGAAAGAAGTAGTAGGTATAGCAGCAGCAGCATTGCACGAGGACAGAGACAAACACTGGATGCAGCAGAGTATGAAAGGCTTCACTTCCACTTTGTATTGGGGTAGAGGAAATAAAATTGAGTTTTCAATTTAAATAAAAGCAAAGTTCATTGTGTCACTCCCTCTTAACCAACATGGCTGCTTGATAAACATATAAACAAGAAACTGACGGCAGCACAGGCTAGTATGAAGCCAGTTGTAGAAGCTGTCCCACCTCTCACACGGGAGACTAGGTAGGTGGTGGTGGCAGACTGTAAACCCACAACTATCAGCCAACAGATGAAAGGCCTGAGCATTGGTCAAAAGAAACTACCTCATGGTACAACAAAAAGGCCTCCCTGACTCCAGACTGCAAGAGATAAATAGCTGACGGCAGACATCATAATAAAGTAAGCTGAAATCTTATGGGACCCAAATGCAAGAAGCATGGGAATCTGCGGATGCTTGACTGTAAAACATCTCCCACTTCAGCTCTTTCCAGTCAAAAGGCAGTATACAGTACAGGGTAGCTATCCAATTAGCCCCCCATTTCCCAAAGATCCTGTAGTCAAAGGATCTCATCAGTAGTAAGGAAATACAATAAATATTTTATTTTAGAAGCACATTTTTGTTTCTAAAAACAATCTGTCAATGTTTTTTCTCTTATAAAGCTGTTTCTCTCAATGTGCTCCAGAATTTAAACACAAAGTTTCAACAAGAATATCTCATTAATTTTTGTTATAGGTAACAGCAATGCCACTCACCATCATTACTAAAAAAAGCATTCTGTAAAAACACAGCATTCCACCACTAAGGTACATACTCATGACCTACAGTTAGTTACAAGATATACACAGCAATTTAAAGAGCAAACTCACTTGGCTCACGCAAAAGGTAGAGAAACAGGCTAGCTTCACAACCATTAGAAGTCCGTCTTGAATACAGGCTTTAAAGTTAACAGAGAAGCAAGTACTTTGTTATATAGCAAACTTAAGCAAGCGTGGATAAAGTTTTTTCCCTTTAATATGTTAATTCAGTTTTCAAGTAGCTACTACACAGACTAGATGCTTTTTATTTTTATTTTTCCAAACAACTTCATACTGTGCAGGTAACATCCTTGATCTGGAGAGCAGGTCTACATAATGAAGACTTCCCATTGTATTATTCTTCTAATGGTGTTTTGTATTCCAGAAGATTGTCCAACACAGCACAATTTCATTTATGACTTGAATCCCAGATGATTCATCCAAAACTGGCCAAGGTGCAAACAGAAGCTACAAGTACCAAATCTGTTTTTTGTTTAAGACAGTAAGATTAAAAACCTGGAAATGGTGTTTCAATTGCTAAAAAACAAACAAACAATATTTTCCCAATAAGCTCTCTCACACTAAATAGGAGCTTTAAGACAATAGCAAAATGAAAAAACAATAGTAGCATCACTCTGAAACCAAACAAAGCCAATTTCTGTTAATTTCTGTCTGTTTCAACCTGGAAAAAGGAAGGTTGCAAGCCAGAAGTGTCATCTTTGTAAATGGGAAAGAGCAGCAGCATCTTGCAGAAGGATGTCTATCCTACTACCTGACAGTTCCCATGCGTGCATACACGTGCACACATGTGCACAGGGTAATCCCTTCCAGTAAAGGGAGAGGGAAGGCAGAAGGAAGAGTGGGCACTATAATAAGAGATGATGACATTCCCAATTGAAAAGCTCAGCGAAAATCCTATGGACAGCACACAGGTGTCACTCCATGGAATGGGGAAGGGAAAGTCCATACTTGGGTGGATAGACGTGTCTGCCACCCACAAGGTAACAGCATTCCAGTGTTATTCTAGCACAAACAACGAAACGTTGAGCTTTACAAGAAAAGTAGTGGTGGAGTAAGACTGTCAGCCACTTATTAACAGATCCTTTATCAAGAAAATCTATTGGGGGATAAAGGACAATTCACCTCCATTTAATTTCTAGGGTGCATGTTCTGCAGCTGAAGAGAACCTCAAGTGAGATGAGGCTACAAGTAGAAGTATAAATCTTTGTTTGTTTGTTAGAAACCATCCTCACCTGGCATAGTCTCTGCCAGCAAAAGGCAACTCCTAGTGCTAAGGCAACAGCCAAGATGCTCTTCACTTCAGATAAAGCCCTAGCAGTGTAAAGGAGCCACCTTCTAAGTTTAAGTCCTACTAAGGATACTAGCATTCGTGTTCATATGTATCAATTCATGGGAACATGAAGGAGTTTCATGTACCTCACTAATGTCATTCCAGCACTCACAGAAAAGATCAGTCCTCAGTTAAGGTCTAATTTGCCTAAGAGTCCCCAGTTGTTTCACATTCAATTAGCTCAATCTAATCACAAAAAGCATTTCTGCTCTCAACAAATGGTTCCTCACGTAACAGACTTTAGATTGGCCAGTTGTCATCTTAGGGGAAAGTTCCATTTTGCTCAGGAAAAGCCCTACAAACGTACCTGAGATCTGCTCCTCTACCAACTCCACATAAAAGCCACAAAGCGAAAGAGGATCCTGGCCAGAGATGCATAAAACCTCACTGTCTGTGGAAAGCCAGATGCTCATCCTTCCCACTGCCTGTCTTCCTTGGGTTCTTTGAAGACCTCTTCTACAACACAGCCACACCTCCTTCGCAGCGGCTAGTGATCATGTTTGCTATTTCAGTCCATGTGTCCGTATGAGGGTTATATACTTCCGACAGAATCCAACGTCCCTGGGGCAGCGAAATCATGGCTAGAAGCTCGGCCTCCTGAAGCGTAAAGAAGTCCATTCACAGCCACAACACACACACCACATCTGGGTACCTTCATCGATGCAACTTCAACCCATTTCTCCTGATGAGGGGAGAAAAAAATATCAGCAAATAGATTTGCTGCAGTTAAGCCCCTTAGGCACTGGCACTACTCCCCAACCACTTCCCATGAGAATTACTCTAACTTACTGAAATGTCTAAAGTCCTCCACATTACCACTAAGCTACCTACCATAAGCAGATTCAAATATGCTAAGCAGTACCGTACATGTATGTGGTACTGTCCACCCTGAAACATCCGAAAGCACCTGAAGAGATGGGCTTGATTCTGCAAACCTTTGCTTATTCTTGTATGTCCACGTATGTACACCTCCGGGGTTGAGCATAACACCTGCTCAGCACTAGAATGTGAATGGGTAACCCTTACTGGGTGATACTTACCAGGTACTGGTTAACTGGTACCTGGGAGCAGCTTCCCACCTGCGGCCTACCATGGGCACATGGCTGCTCCAGCCTTGCGGGCGGGTGGGGGGAAGCAGAAGCCGGCAGCTCCACGCATTGGCCTGGCCTGGCCTGGCTCCTGCCCCCCTCCACCACCCACAGTGCAGGAGACTGGGGGAGGAAGACATTAGGAGTGGGATCCTGTTTATTCAGTTAACTGGTTAAACTAAGGTTTAACCGGTTAACTGATGAACCTGGATTTTACATCCCTATTTAGTACTGCACAGGAACAGTAAACAATTTGAAACAAGAAGCAAAGAAAACTCCATCGCCATTATAAAGGGACTGCGAGGCGGCAAAATTTAACATCCTCCCTGCCCCCAGGACTGTCAGTACTACTCCTATGAAAAGTGCCATGGAATCTGCAGAACCACAGTAGGCAGCACTTACGTCAATACCTACTGACAGCACAGTGATTTCCAGCCCCATTTTCGGATACAGGTTTGGAATTGATATGGAGGGAAAAGCACCAACAGCAGCACTTCAGAGTAGGGATGTTAGATATCGTGTAATTGAATAGTCATGTAACCACATGAAATCTTAGTGGTTACACAACTATTCGATAGTCCCCGAGGGTGGGGCCAGCAACCAGTGCGCTTCCAGCCCCCCTCGCGGGGAGTCCCCAGCTATCCCACGCTGCTGTCTCTGATACAGAGGCAGCAGCATGAGGTGGCAGGCAGGAACTGGTCCATCAGGGGAGCCAGTTTAAAAACCAGCTCCCTGCGAAGACCAGCTGCCTGCAGCCTCTGATAAAGAAGCAGCAGTGCAGAGTGCCATCAGCCCTTGTCTGCGGGGGTCCAAGCTCCTCGCAGACAGAGTCTGTGGGGAGTTCGGACCCCCCTTCCTATGTACAGGGGCTGATACCACAGATCAGCCTTTGTCCACGGGGAGCCTGGGCTGCTGCAGACAGAGGCTGCTTTGTGGCAGCCTCACCTGCCCCCTTTCTCCCCATGCTGCTGCCTCTTTGCACCGTGAAGCTGGGGCGGGGACCACCGGCTTTTAAGCTGGCTCCCCCCAAGCACGGACTCCTACCTAACCCACCCTTGCTGCCTCTTGTAGGAGTCAGCAGGGGTGGCGGGTCAGGTCCGCAGATCTGGCACATGCGGGAAGCCTGCTTGAAACCTGGCTCCCTATGTCCAGCAGAGGCAGCAACACGGAGCTGGGTGAGGCAGAACTGGTTCTCATGGGGAGCCTGCTTAAAGCTCACAGGCACCAGCTCCCACTCCTCTCCACCTTGCTGCTGATGCATATAGTCAACAGGATTAACCAATAAGCCAAGACTTATTGGTTAATCATGTAGTCGACTACATGTTGACATCCCTACTTCAGAGCTGGGCTTATAGTAAATTCTATGATATCCAAGAAACTTGTCTAGTGTCTGGACTCTGGAGTAATGTATGGGACAACCTATAGACAAATTGCTCTTTCACATTCTTCAGGATATTTAGTAGCTATGATCTTTTCACCTAGTGTTAGGTCAGTGTGTTGGTTAACTTTGGATTATCCAAAAGCGTGCACACATGCTTTTCAAACACTATATGATTAAGATTAGATAGAGATGTACTCAAAAACTCAGCAAGTGTATGAACTACGGACACTACCTCGAAGGTCCCTGACGTGTAGTTTCCAGATTATTGACTGGGAGCAAATAGGAAAATGGAGCTTGTTTTAAAATGTTTATCTCATCAACATGAGTTACGTTCTCACCAGGTATATAATGGCCAACTTGACAACACAATCTCTCAGTATGAAAATACGCAGCATTTATTAGCTTCTTTACAAAGCCTAATAAATAAAGCGGCAGTCTGCATTTCTAAAAGAGATTCCTAGGCAATCTACTGTACCTCTTCAAAGGAATATCTCTCTACAGTACGAAGTGCATCTTGACTCTCATTCATTCCTCCAACAGAATAGATACAATCATTGAGGGCAGCTACGCCAACGTATGCCCTTCGGGTGTCCATTGGAGGAAGCGCAGCCCAACGTTTGGATATTGGATCATAGACTTCAACAGAACGTAGCTCTACTCCTTCATTGCTGATGCCCCCAACAATGTAAATTAAACCTGGAGAGACAAGGTTTTTTATTCCCTATTCAGTCTATGCTTAGGCATGGCAGGCACCACAGAAAACAAGTTTAATTATATATCACACAATAACTAATTTGATCCTTGCATTAAATTTACTTAAGAATGGAAATCAACATCTCCCACTGGCCCAAAAAAACCAAAAACAAACTACAACAAATAAAAACTAGGGCTGTCAAGCGATTAAAAAATTTAATCACGATTAATCACGTGCGCCTCCCCTTTGAAACGCCGCAGTAGCATTTCAACCAACAGGGCAGTGCTGTATGGAGCCTGGGATTAGTTGGCGTCCCCAGCTGACCCCAGGCTCCATGCAACCACTGCCCCTTGGAAGCGCCACAGCGGCATTTCCAAGGGGCAGCATAGTAGGAGCCTGGGATCAGCTGGGGACTCCAGCTCCACTTGCGCTGCCCCTTTGAAGTGCCGCTCCAGTGCGTCAAAGGGGCAACGCAACACTAACGCCTGCAATTAACGCGTTAAAAAAATTAACATGTTAATCCTGTCCTACGTTAATTGCAAGTGTTAACGCAGGTCAATTGACAGCCCTAATAAAAACTACACAAACACCACAGCAGGACTACAAATAGCAACCTAGATATTTAGCCATGGGTTGGAGACCAGGTTCCGAGACCCTCCCGCCTCTTCAGATTTTAGAGCCCAGTTACACTACACTGCTGTTAGCCCCATACTGCAAACTTGAGGCAGTTAATTAACAGGTAGGCTCAGACTCATTGTAGTGGTTTGTTTCTTCTCTAAATAGATGTACATAAGCAGAATTGGGCTCCAAAAAACCTGTAAGCCTTAGGAGCAGGCACCCTGTGCATTAAGTTCTCAGATGAGACAGGAGAAGTGCTGCTCCCAGTTTCTGCCCCTGAGGCAGGGAGTCAGAATTTTGTTTACAAACAGAGTGATAAACAGGTGATTCACAAAGTGCTGTTAGAATGTTTCATAAAGATAAATCATCTTGTCCAAGCTTGGTGAACTGCAAAAAGAAGATGTTAGCCTACTTTGTTGTATTCCAAAGTTGATATCTTAATTACTAATATCTTAAATTTGAGAAAACAAACAATGTACAGTCCTTTGTCTAGTGGTCAAATTGGACAGTCTCTACAGCAAAGGATTAATGGACACAAATCAGATATTTGAAATGGTAACACATCAACACCCATTGAGGAACGTTTTAACTTGCCCAGGTACTCATTTATGAATCTAAAAGTGATTTTAGAATTACAAAGTAATTTCAAAAACCAGATGGAGAGAAGCTGCGGAACTTGCCTTCATTTGCAAACTGACATTTTTTATCAAGGTTTGAACAAAGACATGAACTGGATAGGCCACTATATTGAACACCCTACTGACATCAAAAGCTAAGTATCAGGCACTTACAGCTCACCCTATTAACCTCATTTAGCATGGGACACGGACACTAATTTGACAAGATTTTTTTCCTTCTCTTTCCCTCCTCATTCCCTCTTTTTCTGCTATTTATTTGTACCTCTGGACCCCTTGCACCATTCATCTGAAGTGGGTTGTGTCCATGAAAGCTCATGATACTATCTGCATTTTTTGTTAGTTTATAAGGTGCTGCAGGGCCATTCACTGTTTTTCATGTTTTTTCAGTTACAGACTAACACGACTACCCCTCTGAGACTTTTTTTGAGAACTCAACTCATTTTTTAGGCAAAGGAAATGCAGTAGATCTAATCTACCTGGATGTCAGTAAGATACATCTGATACAGTTCTCTATGAGAAATTAATTAAATTGGAGATAACGGGGATTAATATGAGAACTGAAAGGCGGCTAAAGGACTGGTTAAAGGGGAGACTACAATGGGTCATACTGAAAAATGAACTCTCAGGCTAGAGGAAGGTTACTGGTAAAATTCTTCAGGGATCAGTCTTGAGACCAACCTTATTTGACATTTTTATTACTGACCACAGCACAAGAAGTGGGAGTGTGCTAATAAAATGTGCAGAGGACACAAAGTGGGAAGGTATTGCCAATACCAAGGAGTACTGGAATACCATATGAGATCTGGATGACCTTGTAAACTGGAGTAACAGAAATGGAATGACAGTTAATAGTGCAAAGTTGCAAGGTTATGTACTTAGGAACTAACTAAAGTTAGATGCCTGCAAGTCACCAGGGCCTGATGAAATGCATCCTAGAATACTCAAGGAGTTGATAGAGGAGGTATCTGAGCCTCTAGCTATCATCTTTGGAAAATCATGGGAGACAAGAGAGATTCCAGAAGACTGGAAAAGGGCAAATATAGTGCCCATCTATAAAAAGGGAAATAAGAACAACCCAGGAAACTACAGACCACTTAGTTTAACTTCTGTGCCAGGGAAGATAATGGAGCAAGCAATTAAGGAAATAATCTGCAAACACTTGGAAGGTGGTAAGGTGATAGGGAACAGCCAGCATGGATTTGTAAAGAACAAATCATGTCAAACCAATCTGATAGCTTTCTTTGATAGGATAACGAGTCTTGTGAGTAAGGGAGAAGCGGTGGATGTGGTATACCTAGACTTTAGTAAGGCATTTGATACTGTCTCACATGATATTCTTATCAATAAACTAGGCAAATACAACTTAGATGGGGCTACTATAAGGTGGGTGCATAACTGGCTGGATAACCGTACTCAGATAAGTTATTAATGGTTCTCAATCCTGCTGGAAAGGTATAACAAGTGGGGTTCCGCAGGGGTCTGTTTTGGAACCGGCTCTGTTCAATATCTTCATCAATGATTTAGATATTGGCATTGAAAGTACACTTATTAAGTCTGCAGATGATACCAAGCTGGGAGGGGTTGCAACTGCTTTGGAGGATAGAGTCATAATTCAAAATGATCTGGACAAATTGGAGAAATGGTCTGAGGTAAACAGGATGAAGTTTAATAAAGACAAATGCAAAGTGCTCCACTTAGGAAGGAACAATCAGTTTCACACATACAGAATGGGAAGCGACTGTCTAGGAAGGAGTACGGCAGAAAGGGATCTAGGGGTTATAGTGGACCACAATCTAAATATGAGTCAACAGTGTGATGCTGTTGCAAAAAAAGCAAACATGATTCTGGGCTGCATTAACAGGTGTGTTGTGAGCAAGACATCAGAAGTCATTCTTCCACTCTACTCTGCGCTGGTTAGGCCTCAGTTTGAGTATTGTGTCCAGTTCTGGGCACCGCATTTCAAGAAAGATGTGGAGAGCAACAAGAATGATTAAAGGTCTAGAGAACATGACCTATGAAGGAAGGCTGAAAGAATTGGGTTTGTTTAGTTTGGAAAAGAGAAGATTGAGGGGGGACATGATAGCAGTTTTCAGGTATCTAAAAGGGTGTCATAAGGAGGAGGGAGAAAACTTGTTCATCTTGGCCTCTGAGGATAGAACAAGAAGCAATGGGCTTAAACTGCAGCAAGGGAGGTTCAGGTTGGACATTAGGAAAAAGTTCCTAACTGTCAGGGTGGTTAAACACTGGAATAAATTGCCCAGGGAGGTTGTGGAATCTCCATCTCTGGAGATATTTAAGAGTAGGTTAGATAAATGTCTATCAGGGATGGTCTAGACAGTACTTGGTCCTGCCATAAGGGCAGGGGACTGGACTCGATGACCTCTTGAGGTCCCTTCCAGTCCTAGTATTCTATGATTCTAACAACAAGAATTGTCAGTGGGACTGACAGTGGAGGAGAACGAGCTGGGGATATTGGTCGATTATTGGATGACCATGAGCCATCAATGTGATGCGGCTGTGAAAAGGCTAATGCAATCCTGGCGTGCATCACGCAAGGTATTTCCATTAGAGACAGGGAAGTGTTACAGGTTGCACCTCTAAAATCCGGGATTCTCTGGTCCAGCAACATCCATGGTCCAGCATGACCACGGATGTTCTAGGACCAGAGAATACCAGCACGTGGCTCAGCTGGGCTACAGGGAGGGGCTGGGAGCCAGCGCGCAGCTCAGCTGGGCTGCGGGGGAAGCCAGGAAGTGGGGAAAGGGGCAATAGTGGTTGGGGGCAGGGGGCCTGAAATGACCTCTCCTGGTCTGGAAAATCCCTTATCTGGGACCAGGGAGGTCCAACCTGTAGTACCATTATACAAGCCACTGCCGAGACCTCATCTGGAATACCATATGTAATTCTGGTCTCTCATGTTTAAAAAAAATGAATTCAAACTACAACAAGTGCAGAGGCAACTAGTGACTGAGTCACAGGGGAGTGAGGGGTTGCACCAACTACATGCCCCCAGCCCGGAGAAGGGCTAAAACCACCCTAACCTTGGCCTAGGCTCTACCTCTCCCCACTCTGGCTCCACCCCCTCCAGCCTTTTCTCCTGCCAAGGTGACCCAGGAGACTAGTGAGGCTGGAGAGTCAGCACTAGTCTCAGGGGTCTCCCCCCCGCCAACCTGGTACTCACCAGCAGTGGCAATTTCTGCCAGGGAGTATGGGAGTGATCCACCCCCTCCAGAGCAATGCGAACTCCTGGTGCCAACACTGGCCATCCTACCCTTCCAGTCCCCCCACCAGCTGCTGGCCAGCCCCTCCTGCCTTGGGGGTACATGTGATCCCTTGTGTCCCCCATGTGCCAACCCTGGATGCAGAAGATCCGAGGAAAAGAAAAACCAATCTTATGAGAAGAAACTCAAAGCAGTTGGCTTGTTCAGTCTAGCCAATGGAAGTCGGAGAGGAGGTGGGATTACTCTGTATCAATACATCAGAGGGATAAATACCAGGGAGGGAGATGAGTTACTTAAGTTAAGCATCAATATGCGCCCCAGAACAAAGGCATAGGAACTAGCCAGCAATAAGTTTAAGTTTGAAATAAGGCAAAAGTTTCCTACCACCCGAGGACTGTATTTCTGGAGCAGTCTCACTAGGGGAGCAGATGAGGCCCAAAAAAACCTAACTCGCTTCAAGACTGAGCTAGATAATTTACAGAGAAAGAGACTGACAGGACTGCCTAACAATGATGTGTGCCCTATCTGCCACTGCCTCCAGCAAAAAACCCCAATGGCTGGACATGGGAAGGGCTCTGAGCTACTACAGAGAATTCTTCCCAGGTATCTGATGGGTTTTGCCCACATGCTCAAGGTCTAACTGATCATCATATAGGGGTCAAGAAAGAATTTTTCCTCAGGGTCACATTGGCCGAGACTGGGGAGGTAGGTCTTCTTCTGCAGCATGGGGCCTAAGCTTACTTGTAGGTTTAAACTGATGCAAAGTAATCTGAAGTCTTTAAATCCTCTGATTTGAGGACTTGCATCGACTACAGGAGTAAGTGGGTGAGGTTCTGTGACCTGCAATATGGAGGTCACACTAGATGCTCATGATGGTCCTTTCTGACTTTAGTAAGACTATCTGATTAAGACTATACATTACAAGTTTAAACCTAACCTGCCACAAGATTTCAGAACACATTAGCATTAGAGCTGACGGGGTCTAATGTTTATTCATTTTTCTTTCTTGATATAGGAATTAGATACAACACTCCTGTCAGATATTTCTAAGTTATTATCCGACAAAACACTAGAGTTTTCAGTTGCCTAAATAACTCCTAGAATCACTGTTGATGTCCCTCCCCCAAATCTGAAATGGGACCCCTGTAGGCCAGGACAGAATTTGTCCACCTCCACCCTCACCATGTGTGGTCCTGTTGGCCTGACCAGAGCTGCCACCCACCCGAAATATAGAAGTCAAACTACACCTAGGTAGACACGCTCTAACAGACTTGAATATTGCTAGATCTTTGGTCAGGGCAGTCCCTTGTGGTATATTGACACTGTAACAAAACATCCACAGCTGGATCGTGCCAGCTGACTTAGGTTTGTGGGAGCTACAAAACGGCAGTGTAGACATTTGGGCTCTGACTGAAGGGATGGAATAGTGGCTAGGGATGTAATAGTGTAGTTGGTGAAATGATTAACCAAAAACTGAAAGCTTATCAATTAATGCTATCAACTACATGCATCCGCCTTCTCCCCTCCTGAGGCTCTGCCAGCAAATGTTTTAGAGGGCTGGACAGCAGCCTGGCTCAGTCCCAGCTCACACTGGGTCCCGGGAGCTACCCCCCGCTGCGGCTCTGCAAGGAAAGTATTGCAGAGCTGCAGGGGGGTAGCTTCTGGGACCCAGTGCGAGCCGGGACTGCGTGCTTGCAGTGTTAACCCTGATTAATCGTATAATCGACAAAATTTGTGTCAACTACATGATTAATGAATCACACGCTTCTTAACATCTCTAGCTTTGACCCTGGAACACTGAGAGGATGGAGGTTCCCAGAGTCCAAGCTCCAGCCCCATCATCTTCACTAAAATTTTATAGACCTCAGTCCTGTGAGCCTTAGTCAGCTGAGACTAGCCAGACAGTGTATGCCTGTATATCCACACAGATATACCCTAAATTAGCTGAGGAAGTATAGAGGACTACTTGTGAGGTTGGAATGCAAATATTTATTAAGAACATTCACAAAAGATATGGTCTTTGGCGCTCTGTATTTTGAGATGATCAACACTGGCTGGATTTCATGTTCATAACCACAAGAAAACTTTTTTCAAACTTTTTTCAAACTGATAGGCCAGGGAAAATTTCTAAGCTGGTTTAGTAAATTTTGGTTTTATATTTTGTTAAATGAGTGGAGACCTTTTGGTTCAATTTCCACAGGAATAAAAATACACATCAAAGGAGAAATGGCAGAAAGGAAGAGAACCACTGATACGCTCTTAGAGCTGAAAGCACAGAGCTCAACAAGTCTTACAAAGCTACAAGGTGGATATAAGGCAGGAATTCCTGGTTGAAATGTAAACCTCTAAATTCTTTACATAACAACCTCTCTGAACTATTGTTTATTATTCATATGGGAAAGTCATAACCAAAAACCACTCACCTTGCATTTCACAACATCCAAAATCGTAGCGGGGCACAGGCATACTGCCTACCAGCTCCCAGCTATTTAATTCAGGGTCAAATCTTTCAATTGTGTTGCCAATTTCAGCTCCAACCCAACCTCCTAAAAACAAACAAAAAACACAATACACAACACACACACATACATGGCTGGTAAAGTCTGATAACACAGAACTACAGACCTTCCCCCCTCCCTGCCATATATCTATGAAAGTGAACATGTCCTTCTATCAGTAACTTATGAGGACATATTCAATAGGCTACATTGTTTGTATACAAAGTAAATATGAGTATTTACAATATATGATACAACCATCTGGTTTACAAAATCAATTACATTCAAAAGATTTAAAGTCCAAATAGCACAATCAAAGATAATTATGAACGGAAATACCTTCGTATGATGCAACAAAACCATGTGTAGAATACAGAGAAAACAATTGTAAGGTTATCAAGTCTTATGTTTCAGGACAAGAGGTGGTCACTAGCTAAGTCTGGGGAAAACAATTTCCTCCATGTACTCCAACACTGAATAATTATGGGCACTATAGTATATTTGAAACATCTGGAATTGGCCACTTTTGGAGACAGGACACTGGATTTGATAAGGTATTGATCTGTTTTATCAACTAAAATGTTCCCATAACTTTCATTCCAAATCTTACTTTCCAAGTGGATTGTGATATTAATATATTATATTTTCATTACCCTTGAGTGTTTGGCTTTAAAAAGCTTTCAAACACCTAATTTGTGAAGCAGCATTTAGAAGACAGTGATATGGATGACATGCACATAGTTGTTATTTTTGATACCTGAAAGGCAGCCTGTGTCAGATGTTCCTTTTGCTGATTGTTTCAACAATAAAAAGTCTAAATAAAGCATAATTAAGGATCATTCCCTCTTACCACTTCCCCCCACATTTCAGAAATGTTACATTAAGAGCTTAAGTAACGTGAGAGAATCTTATAAGATTCTTAGAAGACTCTTGTCACTTTGCCCAGTTATTGAAATAAGATTCTTTTGGAGTTGTTCTTCTCATTAAGGTGGGTGGAAGATTACAAGTACTGGATATTTACTTTTGTTATATGCAAATGTTAAAGAGCACCAGAGATGAGGGTTTTATTTTACAGAGCGAATAACCAAACAGCCTCTTCTCAGAACAGCTTTTAGGACCTGAAACACATTATAGGGCAACTGACTGTGTACAGAAAGACTGCTGCACCTATAGAGAATCTTTATTATTTCAGTAGGGCTTCAAGCAGGCACAGGAATACACGTGTGCTATAGATTTTGAGACTGCAGCAGAGATAAGATCTATGATGAGACTCAGAGGAAGATAACATCAGGCAGGTGCTCACAAGATTGCACAGCAACTTGTTTTTGCAAGTCACATATGTTGGTAGTTCCTTATTTTAAAATAAGGTACTTGAAGGCTGATGTGACAGCAAAGGTCTATTTAAGTGAAAGCTTTTGAAAAATACATATTTAAGTTCTTCCAACAATTTAGTAGTGAGCCTCACTGTTGAGAACACATGGACTTCTCGGTTCGAATCTCAGCTTTGCAAATGAACTTGTTGGACAAGTCATTTAACCGCCTTTTACTTCTGTTTCCACATCCATCCATCACAGAAGGCTTCGAGGTTAAGCACAGAATCTCAGATAAAGATACTATTGAAGCAGAAAGTCTGGGTATTTTTGAATGCTATTTTTTTTTAAAGAAAAATCAGACTAACTTATTAACTTAGCTAACATATTTTGGCAGGGGTATTATGGAGTTATTCTGAAAATACCTGTTATTCCACTGGTTGGCTAAGATGCTTCATTTGGAAATGATGGCGTCTCCCCATGTGCACTCACAAAACCAACCATCAGCTGCAAGTTACAAGTAACAGCTGTTCTTCAAGTCTCCCTGCTACATGGTTTTAATTTTAAAGTTTAAAATCCCTAGACTGATTTGATCAGATGAACTAATGGTCTTAAAACCAAATTTACCTAAAAAACTGTATAGTTACCAAAAGCATAGATAGCACCATAGCATGCACACACTCCAAGTCCAGACCGAGGATGGTTCATGGAGGCCACGGTTGTCCACTGCTTCGTAATAGGATCGTAGCATTCAGTACAGTCAAAGATCATTGAATCCTTTTCTCCTTGGTAGAAAAAAAGGCAGAAACAGATGAGTTAGAACAGTGGTCCTCAACCCATTTACCACTGTGGACTGCATATGCAGGTCGCTGTATGTTATGTGGGCCACATCCACACAATATATGTATTACCTATATGGCCAGGAGGATGTCACATGGGCCACAGCTATATGCTGATTGGGCCACAAGGGGCCAATAGGTTGAAAACTAGCGAGTTAGAATATTCTGCAATTCAGATATACAAGCTCTGACCAGCTCAGCCACAGGAACAGGCCTCACATATAGTAATGGAATCAAGGCCACTGCTCTCATCTTGCCAAAGCGCAAAAACAACAAAAGCCTTGTCTACATCAGAAAACTAAATGAATGTTGAAAATGGTTTTCTGCAATGGTTTCCCAAAACAGCTGCGAGTGAAACTCTGCAGCACTGTACTTCTGTATGAAATACTGGACTTTACAGTGCTATTACTAACAAAGGAAGGAAAACACAGGGTTTATTTAAGAATAGAGCATTGAACATTACAGTATATCTTTTGTTTCCTTTTACTACATGTACACACAACTTTCATTTTAGGCAGACTGGGCTAACTTTCCCACCTCCTGGATACCATCAGCTGAATAATTTATATTATACTGAGGTGTCATTTATTATACTGAGGTGTCATTTAAGATGACAATTGTATTAAACGTGCCAAGCAACAACAGAAAAAGACAGGAAATAAACGGTAGGAATAAATGGTCAGTTTTCCATTGGAGAAAGGTAAATAGCAGGGTCCCCTCAAGGATGTGTCAGAATATAAGATTCTCCCAACATCCTTGTTCCCTGAACACTATCGTATCGTGTGTGCTTTTCAACATATTCATAAGTGATCTAGAAAAAGAGGTGAACAATGAGACAGCAAAATTGGCAGAAGATACAAAATTACTAAAGATAATTAAATCCAAAGCAGACTGCAGAGGGATGTCACTAAACTGGGTGACTGACAAAATAGCCAATAAAATTCAATGTTGGTAAGTGCAAAGTAATGCATATTCAAAAACATAATCCCAACTGTACATATAAAATTATAGTGTCTAAATTAGCTGTTGCCCTCAAGAAAGATCTTGGAGTCACTCTGGATAGCTCCCTGAAAACACCTGCAGTATGTGCAGAAGTAGACAAAAAACTGAACAAAATGTTATGTCCATTAAGAAAAGGATAAGACAATGAATAATATTATGTCGCTATATAAATCCACGGTATGCTCCTCCCTCAAATACTATATGGAGTTCTGACACTGCATCTCAAAAAAATGTAAGAAGTGAAAAGGTACAGAGAAGGGCAACAAAAATGTTTAGGAGTATGGAGAAGCGTTCATAAGAAGACAGATTAAGAAGATGGAGACTGTTCCTTTTAGGAAAAAGACGACTATGCGGGGTTCTGATAAAGGTCTATAAAAGGGGTCAGCAATCTTTCAGAGGTGGAGTGCCAAGATTTGACTTATTCACCTCTATGTACGGGTCCAAGTGCTGGTGATATTTATAAAGGGGAACAAAGAGGACCCAGGGAATTATAGACTAGGTGGTCTAACGTCAATACATGGAAAGATATTGGAACAAATTATTTAACAATCAGTTTGTAAGCACCTTGGGATAACAGGGTTAAAAGTAAAAACTTAAACAACAAAGTCTTGTAGCACCTTAGAGACTAACAAAAAATGTAGATGGTGTGATGAACTTTCGTGGGTACAACCCACTTCTTCAGATGAATGGAATTTAAGGGGTCGGTCCAGTTTACAAATAATTTGAAATAATAATAATTCCAATGTCCCTCTAAACCTCATTCCACAAGGAGTAAGGAATGTTTCAGAATAGTGCTCTATTTTGAAATTTGGTGCTGTGTTGAAATTAACTTGAAATAAACTATGCAATTTGCATAGCTCAAATTGCGTAGCTTATTTTGAGCTCTGGGTACAGTACAGATGCACCCTTACAAAACAGGGAGTAAGTGGCTATGTGTTAGTGCTGTTTATAACTCTGGGGAGGTTATAGTGGATCACAAATTGAACATGAGTCAAGGTGATGAAGTTGCAAAAATGGTAACATTATTCTGGGGTATTTTAATGGGAGCATCACATGTAAGAGATAGAGGTAATTATCTCTCTACTCAGCATTAATGAGGCCTCAGCTGGAGTGCTATGTCCAATTCTGGGTAGCACACTTTTGGAAAGTAGTAAACTGAAGAGAGTCTAGAGGAGAGTTCCAAAAAATAATAAAAGCATTTGAAAACCCCCATCCATAAAGACAGGTTAAAAAAACTGGGTATGTTTAATCTTAAGAAAACTGAGGAGGGACATGTCAAATGCACTAAGGGCTGATATAAAGACAGTGAAGAATTGTTCTTCATGTACAGTAAAGGTAGGAAAAGTAGTAATGGGCTTAATCTGCCAAGAGAAGTTTAGGTTGGCAATTAGGAAAAAATTCAACTATACATTCTGGAACAGGTAGCCCAGGGAGGCTGTGGAATCCCCATCAGTGGAGGTTTTTAAGAGCAGGTTATACAAACACCTGTCAGGAATTGTCTGGGTATGCTAGATCCTGCCTCAGAACATAGGGCTGGACCAGATTACTTCACTAGGTCTTTTCTAGTCCCACATTTCTATCATTCTATTAAAATTAATATTGCCCAGGGACTTTACAGTAGGCAACACCCTACCATCATCTGGTTATAGGGGCCCAGAATTAACATATGCCTTTCATTTTTCACCTCCAATAGCATAGACCATTCCTCCCACCACGGCCACTCCCAACCCGCTGCGAGCCTGGTGAAGAGAAGATACAGTGGTCCAGTATTGACTGAAAGTGTCAAAACGCTCCACACAACTGAGGGCTCTGCTGTCGCTCCAGCGTCCCCCCTGCAGGCGAGTGTATCCACCTAGGCAACAGATAGAAAGTAAATGTGTAAGTTAGCAGCTCCCCTACTTGCAAGGTCCTAGCCATTGCTAATGCAGTAGTCCCAACTGTTACAAAGTGCCAAAATAATAACAAAAGATTTTATAAAAAGTGGGTAACATCTTTCCTCAATGCAGTCGTGCCTATGCCAGTGCTCATCAAATCAGACTTCTTCCTTCAGCAGGGAATTTCAGAAACTATAGAAATCAATAATGTTTTTAGTGTTTGAAAAAAATCACTGGGGGAGGTAACATGCTCTAGTGCAGAGAGCTCTTGATTGGGATTCAGGAAACCTGGGTTTTATTCCCAGGTTGGCCACTGGCTTGCTGGGATGATTTTGGGCAAGTCACTTCCCATACCTGTGTCTCTGTTTCCCCATCTGTAAAATGGGATGTTGATACTGTCCTCCTCTGTAAAGCACTTGGAGCTCAATTGATAATTTCATCTATTTGGTTATACTGGACTTTTGCTATAACAGACTGATGCAAACACCTTCCAGAGTATTAGATGCTGAAGTACCTTACTGTGTGTCAATGAAAAATTTCTCCTAGATTTACTAAGTATCTGATGAAAGGAAGATGATTTTGTGGTTAAGGCATAATACTGGGATAGTATTGAGCCTTAGGAGGCGATAAGGCTTTTTATTCTGTGTCTGCCACAGATTGTTTGTCCTTTGACAATTCTATTCATTTCATCATCGCAGGCTCAGTTTTCTCATCTGAAAAATGAAGGTGATAGGACCAACTTCAGAGGATCACAGGGAAGCTTAATTCAATATATGTCTGCAAAGAACTTTGAGATATCTGAATAAAAGGTGCTAGAGGAGGACAAAATTGTTATGAGACCCATGACCTTAATCTCATGATACTTTTGCAATTCTTAATTCATCCACTCATGGAATGGTCACTTCCATTATTAGCAGTAACTGCTTCTAAACAAACTTCAAGAGGGTAAACATATCAAATGAACAGTAGAACTAAAATGTTTGCGTATGACACCAAATGCAAAAGGCATGAGCATTCTTTGATTATATCCCTAATTCATAAAAGGCCTATTAATTTACGAAGTTCACCAAAGGATAATTTACAAAAAATCCTTACTTTAAAGGGAAAAAAGGGGAAGAAACATAATACCATTGGAAGAATATAAACAAACAGGGTGCAAGATTTGTACATATATTCTACTTGTGAACAGTGTACATAACAGGATGCATTATTGCTTGGCACTTGAGGCAAGTTATTTCCGAAAGACTATTCCAGACTATGATACTGCATTCAAGAAAGATAAAATATAAATGTATTTATATTTTGCAATGCGCTCCAATTATTTGCTAGTAAAGACAGTATTCACAATTATAGTCCAGCAACAGATTCATTGTATTAGATTCATTGTATACAAAACTGCACTACAGTATTTTGGCATTTTTTTTTTTTTTTTTTTTTTAAACAAACAATTTAAAGATTTTTAATGCAATATGACATTAGGGATGTAGGCGACTAGTGGAGTCACTACTCAACTAGTCGCTCCCCCTCACTGCTGCTTCTATCAGAGTCAGTGAGGGGGGGAGCAGGAGCCAGCACTGAGGGGAGCCAGCTTAAAACCCAGTTCCCCCCAGCACCATCTCCGAGGGGGGACAGGGAAGGCAGAGGCGCAGCAGGTGATCAGGCATGAGCTGGGAATCAGCTGTCCTAGCTCATGTGCTTGGTGGCTCTCACTCCATTTAAAAAGCAGAGAGGCAGCATCTGGGACCCAGCGCGAGCCGGGACAGCTGATTCCTGGCTTGTGCCCTGTCTCCCGCTGTGCCTCTGCCTTTTAAATGGAGTAAGAGCTGGGTGGCTCTTACTCCATTTAAAAGGCAGAGCCGCAGCAGGGTTAGCTCCTGGGGGCCGGGAGCTACCTCCACTGTGGCTCTCCAGTTTCCCCCTTATCAACCAATCGAGCAGTCAATGGAAATTCCATCAACCACTCAATTAGCTGATTAAACACAATTTAACATCCCTATATGACATATCAAGTCACTGTTTTTTAAAAAGGTTAAAACAACCAGATTCTAACCTACGGCATAAAGATACTTCCTGGCTTTCCTTCGGGGACGAGCCTTAGATGTTTGCAGAAAATTACTGACTTTGTTCTCTTTGGGAGATTTACAGACTTCACAATATTCTTTCAACAGGGTTTGTAGAGCCACTCGTAGGCTGAAATCTGGAACTCCTGGGAAAAGAAAAATTAAAAAAAAAAAAAGAGAGACATGAAAGAAAAAGTCACAATGATAACTATAAAACCAGTAATTGACCAACCCAGGGAAAAAATATATAAGTCAACTATTATTACCAGTGTATCTCTGCTTCTCATATTACAAACTAAGACAAATCTCACAAATTCTGCTTTAAAAGTTTCACAAATGCTTAGTTTAAAAAAAAAAATCAAAATGTGAATATATATTAAATACTACTGAGGGGCATTGGTGCACCAAAACATTAAAAATTTTGCACACAAAATATTTTAAACGTCTACAAATTTTATTTGTCAAAATAACACTATACCATCCTACCAGTTTCAATTATTTTGGTAATTTATTTCAAAATACATGTCAAGAAGAAAGTCTGTAACAATACTGATATGCAATTTTATTTCCCCAGCAGAAGAGTTAAAGAAACCTCTATAACAACCCAGTTCCTTTTTCACTGTGCCCTTTCCTGCCCCAGAGACCAGCTGTAGGATCGTCAGGTTCAGATACTCGCTACAGCCCAGATATCCGCTTTCCTCCCAGCATTCCCTCTTCCCTGAGCCCAGGGATCCAGAGGGAGAAACAACCTAATGCTTGTTCCTATGCTGGTGCAGTTTCCTGTGCCCTACCCACTTTTCCTCAGGGCACGCTAGCAACTACTGCGGCCAGGAATCCTCCAGCTCTCTCCTCCTCTCCTAGAGCAGTGTCTTTGTGTGAGCTGGCCTCTGCTGAGTCCAGCAACCCATAGTGGTGATTAGCAGCACTGCAGCCCATTTCTGTGAGGGAAAGAAAATTCTGCATGCACGAATGTTAATTTCTGCAAAATTCTGCATTGTACAATGGAGCAGAACTCCCCCAGGAGTAATTATACTAAAGAAATTGAGTTATTTAATAACCAGTCATTACATTTTTAAACCAGAACAAGCAAAACCCAGTGACCAAAGACAAATACTTCATCCAAACATCTGCATTTTTCTCTCTCTCTCTGTTACCTTCTATGTACTTTAAGAGTCTCTGGGGTGGTAACAGAGGGAATCGAACTGGATCCAGCACTTCCACTACATGTTTCTTTCTTTTTCCAAGATCCTTCAAAATCCACTGCATTGCAGCTATGAAAACTTGGTACTCATCCTCTATAGTAAGCTCCTCACTCCGTAAGATTTTAATAAGCTGCTCCTTTGTTAGTGCCAGGAATTCCTCACCACAATGCACTTCCAGAAAGTGAGCATGGATGTAATTCTCTGTGAATTCTTGAAGGTCATGGCAGGCAATTTGCTCAGAGAACTGGAAGAGTCCAATGCAGTTCAAGGGGTCGACCTGTCCCTTCAGAAATTCACAACAAAGGTCCACAACTTCAGTCAGCTGTAGCATGTCTGCTGCTACTATCAGCTCCTGAACATTACTCTCACCAACATTCACGACTCCTGTGTGCAGAGGACAACATGTGACAAACTGGCCATACTTCAGATGTTAGAACAGTCTAAGCAGTGCTAAGCCTTAGTCTTTTCCATTTGAGTTAGCTGTTTTGAACTAAACGTTCATTTGCCTTGCAAAATTAGTCACCTCACCAACGCAATATGGTGTTTACTAGTGTTTGAAAAGGAATTTATCAATTTTAATGTAAGTATGACACTCCAAATAAACTCATATGAGGGATAACCCCAAACTCCTGTGATTTACAGACAGTTTTATTGCTGCTGCATGGTTAACTCGATGACTCATCTACCCAAGACCACAGCATAATTAAAGAACTATGATTTACTGTATTTGTAGGTGCATATACTTTTTTTAAAATCAGCAACACACAAAATATTCCCTTCTTGCCCCCCCTTTTTTACACCTTGATCCTGCAAAGGCTCTGCTTTAACCTGATTTCGATAGGAATATGCATTGTACTTGAAGTAAGAAATAATAGAAGGGAGGGAGGATTAGCAAAATAGTTACTTAGGTTGTTGCTATGTAAACTTAAGTTCTGAATTTTTAAAAAAATATATAAATAGATGTCAGCTTCCACTGAATGCTACTCAACCTAGCCCTAGTGGTTATCTGATTACTTGAAGGCTTTAAAAAAAAGGTATAAAGAGGATGGCGACCTTACAGATCAGCTCAGGAAGGTGGGGCCAACTCTAAAAATGTCAAGTTGTGGGAGAAGCAGCCAAACTCAGTTAAGGCTAACATCCCTGGTGGAAAGGGCCAACATGATAATGAACAGCAGCCAAACTACACCTCGCATATGTACAGTGGGTACATGTTTATATGCATCTAAAAATTTACAGTGACAACTCACTTTTGTTGTAAATACAACTCACAGTACTATATTTCAACTTGCTGTACAAGCGCTGTATTTTCAGCAAAACAGAATCTTAGAATGTAGATAAAGAAGACATTTTAGGTCCTCTAGTTCCTCTCCATGCCAGTACAGAACTCATTCCTGTTGTACTTTTACAAATATTTCATCCAGCCTGGTTTTAAATGTGCTAACAGGACTTTCAGCACTGTACTGTAAGCTGCATAGGTCAGCTGCAACATAAATGGTATGAGTCAGCCAATAACTATCATAGCACTGTGCACAAGGTTCTCCTCAACACTCCACTTTTAATTCAGAATAGCAAACAACATAAATATACCTGTGTAAATAAAATCCAGGAGCAACTGAAAGATGCCAGCCTCTACTCCTAGGATGTGTACCACATCCTTTGAAGACTCCTTCATCCCTCCCATGAACAGAGCAGCAAAGTAAGGGCTGCTTGCAGCTAAGACCAGGCGATGGACCTTAAATGCTTCTTCACCAACCTGGAGCTGCACATCACAGAAATTATGCCCACATCTCATCTTGTTAATCTGGGCGAGGAGGAGACGGGCATGCTTGTCTGAGGAGAAGGGAGGTGATCACAGGCCAGCGCTGGGCTGGGACCAAAATGACACACAGACAAGACCAAGGTAGAAAGAACCAAGGCTTCTGGCAGGTGTGTCCAGCAAAGTGTCTGGCCAGAGACTGGATTTTGATAAATGAAGTCTGTCAGAAAGCAGCTGCCAAAAGAGGAACTGGAAGAAAGCAGCTGCCAGAAAGGAGGGGCTGGGCCTCCATAGAGGGTCAGAGAGACGGCGGGCTGCACAGAGAACGGGGCCCAGCACCTGGCCCCCACAGACAGGGCAGGTCGCAGCACGCCACAACGGGCTCTCGCTGGAAAGAGCCGCCATTCCTCTCAGGGCCCCCCTGGATGAGGGGACCGCGTGCCGGGGGGCGGGCGCCTGAGAGTGGGGAAGATCGGCGCTGGGGCCCGAGGGGTGGGAGAGAGGCGGAGGCGCGGGGTGAACTACACGGGCGGCTGCGGGGCCTGAGGGGTGGGAGAGGCGGAGGCGCGGGGTGAATTACACGGGGGCTTCTGGGGCCTGAGGGGTGGAGAGGCGGGAGCGCGGGGGTGAATTACACGGGGGCTGGGGGGCCTGAGGGGGTGGGGGAGAGGCGGGAGGCGCGGGGGTGAATTACACGGGGGCTCTGGGGCCTGAGGGGTGGGGAGAGGCGGGAGCGCGCGGGGTGAATTACACGGGGTTGGTGGGGCCTGAGGGGTGGGGGAGAGGCGGGAGCGCGCGGGGGTGAATTACACGGGGTTGCGGGGCCTGACGGGGTGGGGAGAGGCGGGAGCGCGCGGGGGTGAATTACACGGGGGCTGCGGGGCCTGAGGGGTGGGGAGAGGCGGGAGTGCGCGGGGTGAATTACACGGGGGCTGGGGGCCTGAGGGGTGGGGAGAGGCGGGAGCGCGGGGGGTGAATTACACGGGGGCTGCGGGGGCCTGAGGGGTGGGGAGAGGCGAATTACACGGGGGCCGCGCGAGGCGGGGGCTGGATGGGGCGCGCGCACCCCTCACCTCCCCGAGCAGCGGGACAGCGCCTTCCGGCCTCCCGGCAGCCTCTGCGCGCGGCAGAGCGGAGGGAGGAGCCGCGACGAGGCGCCGTGAGCACGTGACTCCAGGAGGCGGGGCCGGGCGCCGTGGGTGTAACCGCGCGTGCGCGCCACGGCCGGGCGCCGGACAGGCGCTCGAGACGCTCCTTGCCCGGAGTGGGGCGAGGCGGTCGCCCTGTGCCCCGCCCCCACCACTGGCGCTACTGAGCACGCGCCGTACCGCTGCCCCGCCCCACCACTGGCGGCACGCGCGCCCGCGCTGCTTCTGCTGCCTCCCGGCGGCACTGGACGAGCCCGCGGGGGAGCAGGCTGCAGCAGCCGGGGCAGAGGCTCGGCCTCGGCGCGAGGCAGAGAGCCCCCGCAGCACAGCACCCCAGCTCAGCCCCGCACGGCGCCCCCGCTCAGCCCCGCAGCACGGCGAGCTCAGCCCCGCAGCACAGCACCCCAGCTCAGCCCCGCAGCACGGCGCCCTCCATATGAGCCCCGCAGTCTGGGGGTTTGGGAAGGCGGGGGCTGCGGGCACAGTGCCCCCCACAGCACGGCGCCTCCTATATGAGCCCCTGCAGCATGGTGCCCCATCTGAGCCCCACAACACAAGCACCCTGACAGCCTGCCCTGCAGCGTGCTCTGCCCCAGCCTGCAGCTAGGCATCCCCTACTGAGCCCCCGCAGTGCCGTGCCCCCACTGAGCCACATCCTGCAACAGGGCATCCCCCGCTGAGCACCCCAGCACCGCCAGGGCAGAGCCCCCCCATCCAGGCCTTGCACACACGCTGTCCATGCTGCACCGGGTCAGAGCCCAGCACTGACTCGGAAGGGGCAGCACCCCCTGCTGACTCCTGCCCGCCCAGCACCCCCGAGTTCCCCTCCTACAGTCGCGCAGAGCCCCCGCACAGTGCTGGGACACCGGGTTCTGTTCTCCTTCCCAGGGCAGGAGCACCACGGATCCAAATCTAATCCGAGCAAGTCTAAATCAATGGAGAAAAAACCCCTCCCACCTCACCTCGCTGTGAGACTACTTGCAAATAACCCTCCACTTACTGCAGCACTTCCCCACACGTGGTTATCACGATTTGTAATTAAAATGTTCTCCCTTTAAAATGACAGTGAAAAGCAATCCGAACCTTATGTGCTGTGTATTATTTTTTCACCTTTTGATTTAATTCAGATTTCATTCTTGATAGGATTCAAAATACTCTCAGATTTAGATTTGTGATCATAACACCTCAAAAAAAAAATCACTGGATGGAAGTATGTTCAGCTATCCATAGGCATACACAGTTTCTGCTAGTGAAGACATGCGTATAGATGCATGTGCATGCTGCTGTAAATCAATACACATTTTAAGCCAGGATGATGATAATCCTTTGAGATTTATTTGCTTACTGATGCTTTGACATTTATTACTGGGAAGTGGCCTATGAGCAAAGGGTTTAAAAATCTCTGATGCAGGATGGGGTTAGTCACATTCTGTGTCAGCTGTTAGACATTTGACCTCTGGTGGGGTTTTTACACCATAGTGACACATTTACGGCTCCAGGATAGGGCTGCTGAATTTGCCACAGAAAGCCTATCATTTTGGCAGTAATGTGACAGAATGCTTATGCCTCCAGAGGAGGGCACTGCACGCACATGTTTAATCTTTACAACGCCACATCCTGCAACAGCGATGGAGATCCTCACAAGCAGCACAAGAATGGGCCTGAAATCACATTTCTCTTCTTAACTGCATGAAATTTGATTTTGGCTGGAGGAAGAGTTCTTCCTGTCTTCTGATCAACCAAATAGCAGGCACTACAAGTCATAGCACTAAAGGAATAAAAAGCTGCCCGTGTTTTATTTCCTTCAATAAGTTTATAAAGCTATATTTACCTGATTAACTAGATGAGTGCTAATTAACATACCAGGAGAGCAACATAAAAGGCACCTCCATTATTGTGAATTATTATTTGTATTACAAAAAGCACCTAGAAGCCCCAAGTCATGGATATCAAGACACTGTGGGAGGTGCACTGCAAACACAGAATTAAAACATAGCCTCTGTCCCAAGACCTGACAAGCCTGCCCTCCTCCAGGTACCAGGCTATCTGGTCCCTCACAGAAGTGCTGCTCTTCTATTGGCAGTAGCACTCCAACAATGGAGTAAAAAGTGCCACACACGTTACATATTTTTCTCTCTCAACAGATGTGTGTCAGTGTCAAAGCCACAAGAAGCTTTCTATTTACCTTTGGTTTACTCTACAAGTAACCCATAAACTCCCCTGTTTGGCCATACCCGCCTGGCTTCAGGCCTAGCTTCAGAGCCTCTTCAATTGCCTTCAAGGTTTGCTACTGGAACGCTCCTTTCCCTGTCCCTCAAAAGGTGCGTCTATACTGCACCGTTATTTCTCAATAACAAGCATTATTTCGAAATAACAATGTGAGCAACAATGTGAGCAACACAGCCATTCTGTTATTTCAAAATAAATTTGAAATAAAGGATGGATTATTCCGACTTCTGTAAACATCACTCTGCAAGGAATAATGCCTATTCTGAAATAGCTACAGGTGGTCCCCAAGGTACAAACACATCGACTTACGACTGTTCGTCCTTACGACCAACCTCCCATTAAAGCCGGTCCCCGAGTTACGAACGTGATCCGCGCTTACGAACAGCAAGGTCACATTTAAATGAATGGGATCTGACTTACAAACAGATCGAGTTACGACCAAGTGTTTGGTACGTAACTCGTTAGTAAGTCGGGGACTATCTGTATTTCGAAATAAGGTGTGTGTAGACGCTTCACTGCTGCTATTTCAAAATAGCTCCTCACCAGGGCCATTCTAAGTTATTCCTCTTCAGTGCCTCTTGGGGCTCTAAATCGAGATAGCATGTCTACGTTAGGGAAGCCTGCCTCAGACTAATTTAGAGGCTTCCTTGCAGTGTAGACGTACTATTTTGAAATAAGCGTGCAGTGAAGACATACCCAAACTGTGAAGGGAGTTTGTGGCTTCACCAGTATGATGCTTTTAAACAGTGCAACGATTTTGAATAAATTCTGCCTTTTATGTTTCAGTAATTGTATTTATCACATGTGACAGGAAAATCTTCATCAGATGAGATTAATTATAGAATATAAGGGTAGATTTTTTATAATAGTTAAAAGACAAATATTTATTTTGGGAAAGCATATTTGTTTGTGTTTGCAGCAGGCAGACTCCTGCACATAATCAGCCACCACAGGGCTACACTGAGATGGGGTAGCACAGCTTGCTGAAAACGCTTCCATCACTGTCCCTCAATGGCCCTTGCGATCTGCTGCATTTTCCTTCCAAGTCAAATCTGAGACAACACTACAGATGCTTACGAGCGATGTGGTGCCGGCAGGCGCAATCTTTCAGAAGAGACAGAAAACAGAGTCTATATCTATTTGTAGTTATTAAAAATCACATGGCCCTTTCTGTGAGAGGAGGGATACATAAGAACATAAGGGTGTTCATCACATGGCTAAATTCCACTACAGGTGAGTGCATTCTGCCAACCTGCGTTCCCTTGCCATTTCAAATGGAAATACTCTTCCTTCCTTGCGCTAAACTGTAATGCAAGGTGGCACTTTGTTTTAGATAAATGATCTGGAGAAAGGGGTAAACAGTGAGGTGGCAAAATTTGCAGATAATACTAAACTGCTCAAGATAATTAAGACCAAAGCAGACTGCAAAGAGTTTAAAAAAGATCTCACCAAACTAAGAAACTGGGCAACAAAATGGCAAATGAAATGCCATGTTGATAAAATATAAAGTAATGCACATTGGAAAAAATAATCCCAATATATATGAGGGATGCTAAATAGCGGTTAATTGAATAGTTGTGTAACCTCATGAATTCTTATTGACTATTCTGTAGTCCCGGGGATGGGACCAGCAGCCAGTGCGCTCCAGCCTCACTCCTGAGAAGACAAGCTCCCCTTGAAGACTGGCAGCAGCCCCTGTCTAGGGGACATCTGAGCCAAAAACGAGCTTGGCTGCTTGCCCATGTAGCTCCTAATACACTTCAAATGTAGAGCCACAGCGGGGGTGGGTCCCGAATCCGGTGCGAGCCAGGACTCAGCCGGGCTGCCTGCCTGCCTCGCTCCTAATACACTTTAAATGCAGAGCTGCAACGGGGAGGTCCCAGACCTGTCACAAGTCAGGAGTGAAACGGGCTGCTGGCCAGCCTGCTAAAAATGTACTGGCCGGGGGAGGATGGACGAAGGGAAATGCGTGTAGTCTATAGCATTAACTGATAAGCTTTTGCTTATTGGTTAATTGGTTAATCAAGGACACTATTACATCCCCACTAGATATACAATATGATGGGGACTAATTTAGTTATAACTATTCAAGAGAGAGATCTTGGAATCACTGTGGTTAGTTCACTGAAAACATCCTCTCAGCGTGCAGTGGCAGTCAAAAAGCCAACAGGATGTTAGGAATCCTTAAAAAGGGGATAGAGAATAAGACAGAGAACATCTTATTGCCTCTGTATAAAACCATGGTACGCCCACATCTGGAATACTGCCTACAGATGTGGTTGCCTCATCTCAAAAAATATATTGGAATTGGAAAAGGTTCAGAAAAGAGCAACAAAAATGATGAGGGGTTTGGAACAGGTCCCATATGAAGAGAGATTAAAAAGACTGGGACTTTTCAGCTTAGAAAAGAGGAGACTAAGGGGGGATATGATAGAAGTCTATAAAATCATGAGTGGTGTGGAAAAAGTGAATAAGGAAAAGTTATTTACTTGTTCCCATAACATAAGAACTAGGGGTCACCAAATGAAATGAATAGGTAGCAAGTTTAAAACAAACAAAAGGAGGTTTTTCTTCATGCAGTGCACGGTCAACCTGTGGAACTTCTTGCCAGAGGATGTTGCAAAGACCAGGACTTTAACAGGGTTCAAAAGAGAACTAGATAAATTCATGGAGGCTAGGTCATCAATGGCTATTAGCTAGGATGGGTAGGAATGGTGTCTCTAGCTTCTGTTTGTCAGAGGCTAGAAATGGGTGACAGGGGAGGGATCTTGTGAGGATTCCCTGTTGTGTTCGCTCCCTCTGGGGCATCTGGCATTGGCCACTGTTGGCAGATAGGACACTGAGCTAGTTGGACGTTTGCTCTGACCCTGTATGGCCGCTCTTATGTTCTTATAGTTTTGCACCACTAAAGCAGCAGTTGCGTTCTATCCAGAAGAGACTGGCTATTAGTGATGCAGGAAGTAAGCCCTCTGCACCCCTACCTGACAAGGTTGTTGAGATAATGAACCATTTAAAGCAGTCAAGTCCTTCAGATGAAAGGCAGGAGAGAAGAACAAAGGATTCTTATGACTAGAAGTACCCTGTTGCTCAGCCTAGTGCAATAGAGCACTGCTCTTTTGCATCCATTCCCCAAATGCCACCTTTCTCCTAAGGCTGTAAGGAAGTCTCTCCTCTTTTACGGCTTGTGTACACTAGCAAGTTTTGTCGCCAAATAAACCCTTTTTGGTGCCAAAACCCAGAGAGCGTTCACGTTGTGACACGAGAAAAGTCACAGCAAATGCCCAGTTTTGGGGACAAAACACTTCCGCCTGCTCATGAGACTTTTATCTTTCCCCCTCCCTTTATTGGCGACAATCACGTAGGCCGCCTCCGTAGCCCATTCAAAGCAGATGCTGTTACTTACAGGCCTGTCATATAATTCAAATGGCTGGGCTTTGCATTGGGGAAAGGTTGTGCCCCATAATATTCTCTGCTTCGCTGTGAGGCTGCAGGGCCTCAAAAGGGCAGGACAAAAGAGACTGTAATTTCAGAAGGAGGAATGACTACACTACACATCGAGTTCTGCGCCCTCGATTTCCAGTGCACTGAAGAATATTTCAGCACTGGGGAGCAAACCTCACTCTAGTGCTAAGACCCCCAGCCATCCCCCCCCCCGTACTGCACCCCGTTGTGAGCTGGCCCCCCCCCCCAGCCTGATGCCCCCGAGCCCTACCAGAGCGAGACATGATTTTTGCATGAGAGAAAATAGCCAAAAAGCAAAAGCTCCCACAGTCCAGAGTAGACCCTGTGACATCGCATCGGGATTCCCCCGCCTCCTGCACCCCTGTAGTGGCACGAACAGACTCCACCAGCTGGTAGAACAGAGGGAGTTTATTGCTTTTCCAGGATACAGCACAGCATAGATGTAATCTGGTTACAGGGCCAGGCCTAGGATGCCTCAGGCCCCCTTGAGATGGGGGAGACTGGGCCCCTAAATCCCAGCCCCTTGCTTAGGCTGCTTCCTCCATGATTCCAGACAGAAACTCAGCAACTCTCTTCCAGCCCTGCCCCCTAGCCAGGTGCTGGTCTCTGCCTTCCTTCCTTTGTCTCCCTCCCTGGGAGGCTGAGCCTGGGTGTCTGGGTTAATACACATTTGGGAGAGTCAGTGAGAATCTCCCATCACAGTGCAGGGGGAACCCGGGTCACAGAGCAGACAGCCCCCCCACTACATCACAGACCCCAACAATAAAAGGATTCTGTAGTTTGATCTATTCGGATACAGGATCAGATTCTGATGTCACTCATGCAGGGAGAAATCTGGTACTATGGAGTAACTGAGAACAGAGTAAGGGGCCAAAATGTTTGGCCACAGATACCCTTTGATTAGAACAGTGTTTTCCAATTTTATTTGGCCACGGAACCCCTAGAGTTGCCTTAAAAAAAAAAGGCCCCTGCTGCATTTCGTTGAGAAAAAAAAAAAAATTCCTCGCCATGGCTCTGTCTCTTTAACAGGGGGCCGGGGAGTGCCGGCTCTTTGCGGAACCCTTGCTTTCGCTTTGCGGATCCCCAGGGTTCCCCGGAACACCAATTGGGAAACACAGGATTAGAAGATTCTCGTGTTTAAGCCATGGGCGCCTGGATTTAATCCAACCTGGCAACTTGTTGTAAATAAATATCCTGTATGCTGTTTGCCAGATCCCAGCATGATATTGTTTTCTCATTTCTCTGTTGGGAATAATCATCTTGTGGAGAAGAACAGTGATCTAACGAGAGACAAAATTCAAGAGTCTGAACAATGAATTAATTGCAGCTGTGTGAGAGGGGAATCATGAAGGGATCCTCAGAGGGGTCACAGTAAAAAGCCAGAAAGGGGGCAGAAGTGATCCTAGGACACACACAACAATCAGAGATCAAACCAGATTGAAGAGGAGGCAGAGAACTCTCACTGCTCTAGCAATAGAGAAAACTGTGGGATAGAGACAGAGATCCCTTTAGCTGTTAACTGTTTTCTTCCTTACTTTAACACCTGATAGGTGGGGTCTCATTTCAGAAAAAATTCTGGATGTGTGTCACACAGAGACTCCTTCACAAAGGGGTTCCCAGTTCTGTACCAACAGGTCTCATCTAAGACCTGACACACTCACCACACAGAATACATGTCTTACAAGGGATGATGATCCATAAAGGATAACATGAAAGGTACCTACAGAAAGCTCATAACTTGTCAAGACTCACAATCATCATGAGAGGTATGTACTGATAATATTTAGGGAATAATGTACTTACACGAAAAGTTTGCTTTATGGAGTTGGAGTAGAAATTGGTCTTCAGGAGGTAGTGTGTCCAGATCAGGGGTGGAGGACCTTTTTTGGTTTGGAGGGCTACTGCCCCACAGAAAAATCAATCGGAGGCCACTCAGAAGTGAGAAGCAACCCCCCCCAAAAAAAACAACCCCAACCCCTTACTGATGTGGCCCCCAACTGAGGAGATAGACACTCCCCACATTCCCTTCCCACCCCAGAGCCTGGGGAGGGGGCGGGCCAGCCTAGGAGATTTTGTGTGTTCCAGCCCTGTGAGGGTCAGCAACAGGGCTGGAGTGCTAGCTAGTTCAGGCTCACCAATGCTGGGTAGGGGGCCCTGCGCCTCGAGATTCCCTACCCCCAGTCTAGATGGTCACCCACTAAGGCAAGAGGAAACGGTCACCCCTCCCTAGTCCACTGCAGAGGTGATGCAAAGTTTTGTTGTCTACTCTTGCCCCAGTCAGTGGAAAACTGTCCAAGACAATCAAAGCCACTTGAAGGTAGAAAAGAAACTGCGACGAGGCCAGCATTTGCCCTGCCCGTGAACAGAAACAAAGGGCTGTTTTTTCAGTATAACAGAGCGTAGCGCAAGGGTGGGCAATAAGGCTACTTCTACACTGTGGAGCGATTTTGGGATACCTCCGATATCCCGAAATAGCTATTCCGCGTCTGAAGAGCAAGCCCGTTATATCGAAATATAACAGGCTCGCTATTCCAACGTCCCTGCAAACCTCATTGCACGAGGGTTAAGGGACGTTTTGGAACAGCGCTTTAGTTTGAAATTTGGCTCTGTGTAGACAGTGCCAAATTTTGAAATAAGCTATTTTGAAATTACCTTGAAATAAACTACGCAATTTGCGTCGCGCAAACCGCATTGTTTATTTCAAGGTAAGGGTGCTGTGTAGACGCACCCTAAGATGGCGGTGATTCACTAACGTTAGCTCCTGGCAGCCTGATACCGCTTTATTTACCCACGCCTCCTATTTACCGGGGATCGCCATTCCTGGCCAATGGGAGCTGCTGCAGGTACATACAGTGGTGGTGGCCCGCCAGTGGCTAACCATGATAAACTGCATCCGGCCCATGGGCCGGTTATTGCCCACCGCTGGCACAGAGCAAGGTACACTGGATCAGTGCTTCTCAAATGTGCCTGCTGTGGCTGCATTTTTCTTGCAGCCATAGTCTCCTAGGCTAGGTTGGGGCAGGGGCAAAGTAGCAGCCCTTCCTCCTCCCTGTTGCTCCTGGATGCCTGGCCTTGCATTGGTTGCTGGGGCCACCTGCTGGAGTTGGGCCCTGCCTCCCTCTGGAGTTACCTGGGGCACAATGCTGGAGGAGCAGGCCCCACCATCCCAGTGAACCCCTCCCCCTCCTTCCTGGAAGCAATGGAGCTCAGGCTTTGGGCTTCAGACCTGGACTGGCAGGATCCAGGTTCTGGTTGTGGGGCTTCAGGGTCTGGTTGCTTTCGGCCTCCATCCCAGGCTTAATTTGTCTCCAGGCTTGGCAGGGCAGAGTAAGTCTGCGGTGAAAAGTGATACTTGAATGGTTGGTAATATCACTTTTCAGAGCAGGCTTACACGCTGGCAATAAATCCATGACAGTGCTTTGGATGGGTATACCTGCGTATTTATTTCTCTTCCCTAAAGCTAATTAAGTAGTTCAGGGAAAAGTGTGAGAGAGGCCACTGGCAAGAGTTAGCCGCACTCTGACGCCACCAAAAAATTTATCCTCAGAACCCCTGCTCCAGCTCTGGTCTCTGAGGAAAAACCTGGCAGAGAGGAGTGCTTTCATGAATTTTTGGATTCTGATTATTGAGAAACCAGCCAGCTGGGGAAAAGTCTACTTTATTAGATTGGAAAGGTGACAGCGGATAAACATCGCCTCAGATTCTCATTTCATGATTTTGTTTTTTATCGTAACCCTTTGTTTCCAGCTCTCTCGCTTGATTCTGGTCAAATCTTCATTCTTTCTTTAAAAAAAGCCCCAACTCCTGTTTTGTTACAAGAGCCCACAAGATCTGGGCTGATATTTAGGTTGGATATTAGGAAAAACAACTTCCCTTGGAGGGGGGTGAAGGACTGGAATAGGTTCCCTAGGGAGGTAGTGGAATCTCCATCCCTAGAGGTTTTTAAGTCCCAGCTTGACAAAGCCCTGGCTGAGATGATTGAGTTGGGATTGGTCCTGCTTTGGGCAGGGGGCTGGACTCGATGACTCTTCTGGTCTCTTCCATCCCTATGATTCTATGATCTGGGTGGTTTATAGCAGTGTTTCTCAACCTTTTTTTATAAAGTACCCCTTTAAAAAAATTACAAGTACCCCCAGTACCTACAGTCTTCAGACACACACAATTTTTTTTCTACCATGGCAACACATTTGTTTAAACAACTTAATCGTGGCCGGGCGGGCGATGACATTTTTGGGTGTTAAAAGTACAAAAATAATAAAGCGCAGTAAAACAAAGCAAAAATTCAGTTTTCTTTCAATTTCAGTTGTGTTGACGTACCCCCCAGACTTCTCTCGAGTACCCCTAAGGGTACTCATACCACTGGTTGAGAAACACTGGTTTATAGGAGCGGTAATTTAAGGTAAGACTGATACACTGGAGTATAGTGTTCTACTGGGGCCAGAGGATCTGGAATTCTTTTGAGCAGCCAATGCAAGGGGATACATATCCAAGGGAAGGATTCAAAGGGGCGTGAGGATTGGGGTGCACCCATTGTTATCCTGCAAGGAAAAGGAAGGGTTAACATTAGCCCAGAGGGAAGGGCTTGAGTGGCTGTACGGCTGGCAGTATCAGAGAGCTGGTGCTCAGTTACCCCAAGAGAGATTCCCTCTCACAGGAGGCAGAAACAAGGGAAACACGGTGACTCACAGTCATGGGTACCCCAAGAACCCTAGCACAGGGGGCAAAGTTGTGTCAGCCCAAAGAGCATCATGAATGTGACACACTAGACAGTTACTGCTTTCCTGAGGGTGCCATTCAAAGTCTGTGGAGGCCAACACAGATCGGAGAGGGGAAACTGACCCCCATGACCGAAAAGAAATGATACCCCGTGTGGTAGGAATGTATCCCTGCAACTTGTACCTGGAGATGCCAGAGGGACGATGGCTTTTCACCTTTTGCCAATACTTATGTAGCCTAGATGATTGATTTCATACTGAATACAGCGTACACCATTTGCTTTGATTATCAACTTTGAGATGTCACACTACATTAAACCTACTAAGTAATGTGATACTATCTAAACTGAACATCTTTTTCTGCCAACAGGAAAATTACTTTGGCTTGAGGGCAGCCGTCTGTGAATTTAATTCCTGGCATGGTAGGATTTGGCTGGACTTCAAAACGCATTCCAAATCCCCATGCTTTTGGGACTCTTTATTTTAACCACATTTTGTAAATATCACTCTTGTCCCTGACAAGGCAGGAGTGCAAAGATGCAACAGGCATCGTTTAGCTAACGCGACCGTTTTAGTGTGGACTGCCACCCCCCGACTGAGCCAAGATTTTGTGTGTACACGTATGAGGAGGGGAAACACGCATCACCGTGCAGCTGGGGGATGGAAGAAGAGTTGAAGAGATCAGAGGGAAGAAAGAAATTGAAATTTGCATCAAGATCTTTCTGTTCCATTTATTCCACAGAATTTTGTAGTGTGCCAAGGTTGTGCATCTCCAGTGCACAGTTTGTATATTTGTTTCACTCAGGAGAGAATCAACAATAAGATTGTGTGCCACACATGATTAGACAGAGACTGAAAATATGCCTGGTACCCACCACACACCAGAAGGCCAGATGTATAGAGATGTAATTTCCAGACATGGTGCCTTCAGCATGGGGTATCTGTAGAAATGGCATTGAAATGCAGTGTGAGCTATGTCATGACCTCCAGGAGGAAGCAGTAGTATTATGTTTGTAGGACAGTGGGCACACCTGGAAACACTCGCTGTAGTAGTTGGGACATCTGGGACTCTGCCTATATTGGAGCTTTTAAAGAGATAGCTTCACATTGACCGAAACGTGGAAAACATTAACTTTCGACCAAAAGGAATGTAGATGATTAATAATTTTCTCTGTTCCCTTACTCGGGCTGTAGAAGGTGTGCTCCTTCGTCGCCAGTTTGCTTTGCCTCCTGCTTGTCACTCCCATATAGTCACAAGCCCATGTGTAAGATTTCACAGTCTGAGATACAATTGTGATGTCACATGGTCAGCCTTAGGACCTCAATGAATAGTTTTGTAAGAGGAGAAAGGATGGGCTGGATGGAAGGTTCTCTTTTGAGACACAGATATGTTTCGTAGCTGTCAACATATACAATATCAGAGGGGTAGCCGTGTTAGACTGGATCTACAAAAAGCGACAAGGAGTCCTGTGGCACCTTATAGACTAACAGATGTATTGGAGCATAAGCTTTCGTGGGCAAAGACCCACTTCGTCACGTGCAGACATGCATCTGACGAAGTGGGTCTTTGCCCACAAAAGCTTATGCTCCAATGCATCTGTTAGTCTATAAGGTGCTACAGGACTCCTTGTCGCTTTAACATATACAATGGGAATGGGGGGTGTTTCACACTTAAAATTAATTTATCTACATTTCACATTTTTCCATGCAGATTTTCTCAGTGGGCACATCCCTCTTTAACATATTTGCCTTAACATTTATATAGGAACTTTCATTCAAGGATCTCAGAGCAACTTACAAGCACTAGCTAATTCTCAGATAGGAATGACGGGCTGGAATCAGCACTTTCGGTTTTTTGTCCTAGCTGCATACTGTATCTAGGTGACCTCAGGCAAGCCACTTAGCTTCCAAGTGCCTCCGTTTATTCCTCTGTAAAATCTTTACAGAAATACTTGTCTCTGGTTCACAGGCGGTCTGAGAGTAAACTAATGTTTGCGAAGTGCTGTGAGCTCCACAAATAAAAGGTTCAAGAGAAGTTCAAATTGCTATCATTATTAACCTCTATTAACATAACTATTAACAAAGTAAAATAAATAGCAACTGAAATAAGTTAGAATTTTTGAAGTGTAAACAAATGACAAGGGGAAGCTAAAAACAATCGGGGGGAAATTGGTGGCTGGCCAGGCTATGGTTAATCAGAAGGAATTTTTAAAGTATATTAGGAACAAAAGACATCCTAGCAATTGTACAGACTCATTCCTGTCTGGAACATCCCACGATGCTCTGGTTTAACTGGTACAATGCGGGGACCCTGAATTGGTTTCCTATTTGTTAGAAAGATAGTAGATGGGCATTCAACAATCTAAACTATTTTAAATTTCCTTCCTGCACATGTTTTATATTTCTTTATTTCACTTCTGACGGCTGTATTTGTCCTCCAGAAGAATACAGAGCTTCAGCACTTCATTACGATTATTTACACTCAAAATAATGTTAGTCATTTAATACACAGAACTGTGAAACTGAGAGGACTAGAATGAGTTTGCCCATTTGCTTGCATGTTTCCTGCTGAGGAATAACAGTGTGTTCTCCCTTTACCAGGAGGCTTACAGTGCCGTTTCGCAGCCTTCAAAAGCAGGGAAGAGAAGGGGGTTGTTCAGACACAGCACACAATGGGTAGAGGAGGCAGTTCTTGTGGGAGCGTGGGTCGTGTACACCACACGCTCCACGGGTAGGTGGCATGTCAATGAAAGCCCCCCATGGAAGCAGTGTTTTAAGGAGGGACATGAATGAAGGTGGCAGATGAGCAGAGGAGAATCATAGAATCATAGAATATTAGGACTGGAAGGGACCTCGAGAGGTCATCGAGTCCAGTCCCCTGCCCTCATGGCAGGACCCAGTACTGTCTAGACCAGTGGTCACCAACCAGTAGATTGGGATCTACTAGTAGATCTTGGCGCCTCAGACAGGTGATCCTGACAGGTTTGGCCACAAGGTTATCAATCCAGCACTTCAGCTGCCCTTTCCCTCCCCCAATTGCTGCACATCTCCTGCCCTTTGCCTTGGAGCTGTCCCCTCAGGAGCCTCTGCTTTCTGTGCAGGGCAGGGGAGGAAGAAGAGGGGGCGCTGATGTCAAGGTGTTCCACTCCCACCCTGTATCCTATCTCCACAGAGCAGAGAGGGGGAACAACAGGACTTGGGATGGAGTTTTCTGGCTGCTTTTGGGAGTGGTGCAGAGCCAGGACAGGGGTGAGCTTGCCTTAGCCCCACTGCACCACCACCGAAGAGCCACCTGAAGTAAGCAGTGCCCAGCTGGTGCTCACATCCCAAAACCCTATCCCAGTCATGAACTCCATCCTGCACCCCAAGTCCCTGCCCAAGCCCTGAGCACCTCTGCATCCAAACACCCTCCCACAGCCTGTACCTAGAACCCCCTGCGGTACCCCAACTGCCTGACCCAGGCTCAGCTCAGAACCCCTCTCATACTCCAAATTCCTTAATCCAAGACAAGAGCCTGCACCCCAACCATCTGCCCCAGACTGTTGAAAATGAGGAAGGACAGGGGAGGGAGGGAGGAAGGGAGGATGGAATGAGCAGGGGCAGGGGCCTCACAGGAGCACAAAGGAGACGGGGCAAGGGTATTTGGGTTTGAGGTAGATCTTGAATTGCACTTAAAGTCAAAAAGTGATCTTGTGCTTAAAAAGGTTGGAGACCACTGGTCTAGACCATCCCTGATAGACATATCTAACCTGTTCTTAAATATCTCCAGAGATGGAGATTCCACACCCTCCCTAGGCAATTTATTCCAGTGCTTAACCACCCTGACAGGTAGGAAGTTTTTCCTAATGTCCAGCCTCAACCTCCCTTGTTGCAGTTTAAGCCCATTGCTTCTTGTCCTGTCCTCAGAGGCCAAGAAAAACATTTTTTCTCCTTCCTCCTTGTGACACCCTTTTAGATACCTGAAAACTGCTATCGTGTCCCCCCTCAGTCTTCTCTTTTCCAAACTAAACAAGCCCAATTTTTTCAGCCTTCCTTCATAGGTCATGTCTTCTAGACCTTTAATCATTCTTGTTGCTCTTCTCTGGACGCTCTCCAATTCCTCCACATCTTCCTCTTGAGATGAGGAAGGCTGTTCTAGGACAATGGGACAAGGTAGGGGTGGTGGAAGGCTGCATCTGTAGGAGTTACCAGGGGGACTGGCCAGAAAAAAGGCAGTGCAAGGGAATGAGGAGAAAATGAGAGCATGGATGTAGGCTGGATGGTGGGAGAGATGCTGAAGTTTGCATAATACAGAAGGTGAAGGAAGCTAGAGGGATGGGGGTGGGGATATAGAAAGAGACATGAGACGGTTAGAGAGAAAGGGGCATGTTTCCTGGGCATTTGGAACTCAGGTGAGCTAAGCAGGAAGGACAGAGAGCCACTGTTTGATGTAGTTCAGGTGGGATGCGTTCAAGGCCCAGATAAATGCCTCACCAGTTGAGATGGACATGGAAGGGCAGACTGCAGCAATCGTGGGAAAAAACGTTTGGCAGGGGAGAGCTGCAATCCAAATTCACTCCCTCGCTACTGAAACATGCTGGCAAACCCATTTGGTCCAAAATGCAGACTTGGTAAAAAAGGCTTCAAAATAATCTACTGCTGGGAGGAATGATTTCCTAATTCAAGAAACAAGCAAGGTGACGGGAAGCAGAAAGTGATCCGTTTAGCTGCATGACGCCCAGAAAGTAACAAACAGTCAGAGGATAAGCAAGATGGATTTTAAAAATGCTTCATTTTATTGCTAATAGGACCCCTGGCATTTTAAAAGCTATGGCCCAGATCTTCACCGGCTGTAGATCAGCAAACCTCTGATTCATACCAGCCACAAATCTGGCCCACCGAAGCCAAATTTTTCTTTGATTTACACTGGTGACATCCCTGTGATAGGTGACTTAGAACGACAGACAGCTCCATACCACTTTATTGGCATCAAAGGGACTGCACAAGTGTAATCCAGGGTAGAATTTGCTCCATCATTATCGGGATCACGTCCCCTTGCAATTAGTGCAGATTTTGGTTGAGCTCTGGCAATAGCGGCAGCGGTGCAGAATGGAAACAGAACATTCTCTGTGACATCCTCAGGCATCATTCTGGTGATGGTCAGGGAGGACTGGAACCAGGTCCCTTCTGTCACAGAATTTCAAACACCCTGTGGGGATTAATAAAGCTCAAGTTCATCCTTCCTAGTCACACCGCAAGATTTTTTTTTTTTAATACTGACATTATTTAAAGAAAAAGCTCACTAATACTGAACATAGAATCCTAGAACACTATAACTGGCAGGGTCCAACACACTAGCCACTAGTGGCAGTTTGGCTGGTCGAGTGTGGCTAGTTGGTTCACAAAATTGTTTACGTTTTCAGAATAATGTGGTTAGTTCGCTACAGCAGTAGCTACTACAGTGGCTACTGCTTCAGAACTGGTTGGACACCACGGATCTAGATCATTCCAGAGGGCACGTTTAGACTTGCTTTCACTTTTAAAAGAAGCTATGCAAATTCGCCACAAATTTGCACATCTTTTTCTGATCACTTTTTCGAAAGAGGTTCTTTCAAAAACGTAGTCTACACGCGGTTCTTTCGAGAAAAAACCCTTTTTCAAAAGAACCGAAGAACGGTCATTTCGAAAAAGTGTTTTTTTCCTCGAAAGAACCGTGTCTAGACTACTTTCTTTTTCCAAAAAAACCTCTTTCAAAAAAGCGATCAGAAGAAGATATGCAAATTCGCGCCGAATTTGCATAGCTTCTTTCAAAAGTGAAAGCAAGTCTCCACGTGCCCTGACAGATGTCTGTCCAACCTGGTCTTAAATATCTCCAGTGATGAGATTCCACAACCCCTAGGCAATTTATTCTAACGTTTAACCACCCTGATAGGCAGGAAGTTTTTCCTAATGTCCAACCTAAACCTCTCTTGCTGCAGTTTAAACCCATTGCTTCTTGTCCAATCACCAGAGGCCAAGGAAAACAATTTTTCCCCCTCCCTCCTTGTAACACCCTTTTAGGTACTTGACGAGTAGCAGTGCTGGGCTTGTCGAGGATTTGAACTCAGGACCTCTCACACCCAAAGCAAGAATCAGATCGAGGCAAGCAGCATGTTTTGTTACTTGTCTAATAGTCCCTATATACATTTTAGAACAATATCATTTAGTCCCCCCTACATGCGTGTCTGTATATAATAAACTCTCATTTTGCACCAACATCTTGTTGAGAAATTATGTTTTCATTTATCAATAGTCAGTCCCCATTGGCCTTCCCCTGAATGTAAAACTCCAGCTCGGTCCAGGCAGGGTTCAGCACGTTTGTAATCCTGGAGCTGCTGTTACATATTAAAGATTTGAGTGGCTGCAATCTTCTCCATTGATATACACGAAGGGCATGATTTTCCAGAGGGCCCAACTCCTCCCAATGCCACTGGAAATTAGTGGGAGCTGCAGGACCTTTGAAAAAAATCAAGCTATTGGCAAGCTGCGCGGTGGTTTTGTGATGCAGACAAAACTCAGATAAGGATTCGGGTGAGCAACTGCCATTTGAGTTAATTTCTTGTGACCGAAGCCAGTGATCTCCCAAATTTAAAACCGTAGGGCAGCCTGACATGACATGATGAACCCCACTCCCCCAAGCATCAGAACTTCCTGTAACATCCCTCCGCCAGTACTCACTCCACCCCTTCCTCCTCCTTCCGGAGCTCAATCTTGCGCAGTTTGCGTCGGCAGGCCCGCTCCTCGCTGCTGCTGACGCTGGAGCTCTCCTCTGAGCTTTCGGAAGTTAAGTACTTGATGGCCACCGCATCCGTCTCGTTCATTTGCAAGCAGAGGCAGGAGGAGTCGCTCACCTTGAACGAGTCCCCCCACATGCTCTGGCACAAGTCAGTCCCATTTGTATACACCTGTATGTCAAACAAAATGGATTAAATTAAAAAAAAAAAAAAAAAAAAAAAGCTTCACCCATCAAAAGCACCTGTGCTAATTTGCTGTTGTCCTCAGACATTTCTACCAATGTAAAGGGGATCTAAAGCATAACCAGATCAGACTGGCAGCGTTGTAGACCCCCCGTAGCACTGTGGCAAATCACTGTGCAAGGTGCAGGGCAAAGGTACAGTTTCCAAAGTTTCCCTTGCTTCCAAAGTTGTTTTCATATGCTGGTGCAACAGATGAAAGCCACTGCGGGTGTGAGATCAACTTGACTCCACACGGCATGCAACATGGCAGGACAGCCTGACATGTATTTGTTTGAGTGACCTTTGGATCAGACAGAGTTCTCTTTGTCGGCAGAACGGAGCAGTGGAGCAATTTGCAGCTCTCTGGCATTCCACTGTGGTCAATGTACGTACATGGTGGCCACTCAGGTCTTCACGCACAGAGAATACCTACAGGCGGAGCTCGGAATGCCCGTCCCCTGCTTGTCGGAAGGCCAAGTGAAGGCAAAGAGCCACCAACCCATAACCTTTCCTCCCTCAAAGTGAGCCCCCCCGCAAGGGAACATGCCCAGCTCAGGGAAATTTCAGCTGCCCGTGCCAATTTTAAGTGAACCTTTCCTATATCTTGGTTTGGACCAAAATCCTATTTGGAAGCACTATCAACATAAGAACGGCCAGACTGGGTCAGACCAAAGCTCCATCCAGCCCAGCATCCTGTCTGCTGACAGTGGCCAATGCCAGGTGCCCCAGAGAGAGTGAACCGAACAGGTAATGATCAAGCGATCTCTCTCCTGACATCCATCTCCACCCTCTGACACACAGAGGCTAGGGACACCATTCCTTAGCGATCTATAGCGACCTTTCTGACCACACTGCAAATAAACATCTTGGATGCTGTGTTTATGTCATAGTGACCTGCTGCTGCCCTCCCAGCCTGGACTGAAATAAAGATTCTTATCTTATTGGTTGGAGAAGCTAAGAACAGGTACCCATTAGGTCAGCGGAGTTGGCAGGTCATATACTTTAGCAAAGCCAGAAAGGGGCCATCACTGTTTTCTCTCTCTGCACTTTGTCCTGCGCATATTTACTGTTGCTTTGCAATATCTTCTGTTTAAATGATTGCAAGAGAGACTTTGATACCCTGCAAAAGAAAGCTGACAAAGGGCTTGGCATATGCATGAAGGCGGGTGAAGCAGGCTTGGGAGTAAGAGGCGGGAAGTTTTGGTTGGTGATTGAAACGGGACTGGGTTGGGTTCTAGTTCTGACTGTATCACCGACTCCTGCAACTGTGGTGTAGTCACTAAGGGTGTGTCTAGACTACATCCCTCTTTCGACAGAGGGATGTAAATGAGACACTTCGAAATTGCAAATGAAGCCGGGATTTGAATTTCCCGCCCTTCATTTGCGTAATCGCGTCATGGCGCTCTTTCGAAAAAGCGCTATTTTGAAAGTGAAACCGCCGTCTAGGCGCAGTTCTTTCAAAAATAGAAGCCTTTTTTGAAAGATCCTCTAAACCTCGAAAGTGAAACCGCAGTCTAGACGCGGTTCTTTCGAAAATAGAAGCTTTTTTCGAAAGATCCTGTAAACCTTTACAGGATCTTTCGAAAAAGGCTTCTATTTTCGAAAGAACTGCATCTAGACTGCAGTTTCACTTTCGAAATAGCGCTTTTTCAAAAGAGCGCCTTGACGCAATTATGCAAATGAAGCACGGGAAATTCAAATCCCGGCTTCATTTGCAATTTCGAAGTGTCTAATTTACATCCCTCTGTTGAAAGAGGGATGTAGTCTAGACGTACCCTGAGCCTGCCTGCACATCCCTTTGTTAGTGTAAAACATCTCACGGGGTGCTGTCCCACGCACTCAGTGCTTGTAAAACGTTTTATGACTCCTGACGGACATTGCTATCGATAGCCAAAGTATTATTATTGGTGCTTAGGTGCAATGGAAAACAGAGACGACAATGACCTATTCAATGGCCTATTCTGCCCATTGTGATGCAGACACCCTCCCCAGCGCACCGTAATTGCTAATGGAAGTTACAAGTGTGCACTCAGGGTAGCAGAGTCCTTGCCCCTAAACATCTGTTCCAATAAATATGCTGAGTTTGGCGATTTGATCATAGGAGTGTTGCAAATTCTGCTGCGTGTGGCAGCTTTCTGAGTTACCACTGTCCTATGTGCGTGTCCCTACCATAAAGAGAGTCATTTCTCAGGGCTCTTCGGGTGAAGGGTGCTAGAACTCCAAAGCATTTATGGTTGTTATTTTTAGGCTACACCTGCAGGCCCAGTGATGGGGGAGCAGGGGGTGGGAACATCACATCAATTAGTTGCATCTTCCCCCAGTCACTGGAGTGGACTCTTCTCCTAAAGAAGCTGGTTCTTTCTTTGCTCCCAGAGAGGGCTTCGTTCATAGGAGGTCTGTGATATGCAGGAGGACAGACTCGATTCATTCATAATGGTCTCTTCTGACCTGGCAATCTGCCATCTGTGACTAACACAGCCTGCTTTCCAAATAGCCCTCCAAAACTCTGCACTGAAATGCTGCAACTGGGCAGCCGGGAGCCGGCTTTCTGCAAGGGGCAGTCGCTGGAGGTGCCATGCCAGTGGAGTGCGAAGGCAGGCAGGAGGCCCTCTGACTATCTTCTCTGTTTCTGTCCCTTTTGGCGGCTTTCGGCTTATTCCTGGGTATTTCCTTGCTTCCTGCTGGTCAGTTTGGGAGCAAGTAAAATCTGTAAATATGCATTTCTGTATGCCGGGGGTGGGCAATCATTTTTGCAGGGGGCCCCACTTCACAAATTTTGATTCGTGGTCCCAGGCTGGCTCTGCCCCAGAAAGGGGTAGGGCCCTGTGCAGAAGGGGAAGGGCCCTGTGCGGAAGGGGTGGGGCCTTAGGCAGAAAGGGGAGGTTGCCTTTAGGTGCTGTGCACCCCTGGTGGCAGGAGGGAACCGCCAGCTGCTTTGAACAGCGAATGACCTGGCGCACTTCCTGATCCTGGGTCTCAACTGGTCTGGGGCTGAGGGTGCGGCAGGGTGGGACGCAGGCCGGATCAAATGGCTTGGCAGGCTGTATCCAGCCCACGGGCCGTATCTTGCCCACCCCTGCTGTATTCCCTTGAGAAAGGGACGTTGCTAGATTGGACCCTGTGCCCAACAGACCCCAACTCGCTCATTCATGCTCTCCTACTTATGCAATTCAGATCTTGCTGCTGTTGCTGCGGGATATGCAGTACACTGCAGTGCACAAGCGCTGTCCAGAATCGACAGAGCCTACCAGTCCTTGCTCTGACCTAGGCTTTTAACCTCTCCATGCCTTGGCCTATATTCTACTTGTGGTCTTTGCTCTAAGCTCCTTTTGGTGAGTGTTGTGCATGCGGAACAGTGACAGAACATGGCTCATAAATTTCCAGATAGCCTGTGTAAAACCGGCTGGGCTCCACTCTGCATTCTTGATCTGCAGCGTGAGTTCTAAATACTCCTTCCCACTATTCCTATGCCAAATGCCTGCCTCTGATTGCTTCCCCATATGGATTAAGGGCACTGGAGGAAATAAAGCATCTGTCTGCAATGCACTGCCATGGGGAACTCTCTGTGCCTTGTGGAGATCAGCACTTCACTCGCTCCACGTGCAAACCAAATCTGACTTTTTCAGCGTTTCATTTTAACCCGGGAAGCATGTTCTTTAAAATGGGCTGCACACGGCTTTGAGGGGTGCTGGCTGTCCCCATGTAAACAGACCAAATACTAAGAGTTAGAATGATTTACTGTGTTAATGTGCTCGGGAACAGGAGGAAGAGAGAGAGAGAGAGATGACATGATAATTCTATCAGGCAGAGGCTGTTATTAAACATAACGGGCCTTGCACCTTGTAAATACAGGTGTAAAGCAGAACTGTTGTGATGGTGTAGCACGATACACCCATTTTCTACCACTGTTGATGAGCACAGCAGGTCTAGGCCATCAAGAATCAGGTCCTTGGACTTTTGAACTGAGCGTATTTTTATATGACAGTGTACATTTCCTCTCCTCGGCTCCTCCCACATGTTTGTAGAACATAGAAAAAAGTCTCTTCAGATCTATCAGTTAATTAGATGATTCACTTTGTTCTTTAACCAAAAGCTGGTATAACCATTATCATGCATCTTTCTTGCCATTTCATTAAAATTGCAATAAATTGTGCACGTGTGCGCGCACGCACACACGCACTCACACACACACACACACACACAGATTGGGCTAAAGCAACCTTAAATCTCCTAGCTAAGAGGGGCTATAGTGGGGATACTGCTGATTCATTTAACTTTGAATGGGAAGTTATCTGAGCAAGGTGCTTGGCGGAGAAAGGGAAAAGAACCGAACCATACGTTTTGAGAGACATTTTAAATGAGATGGAGAACTGGTCTGGATAAAATAATCAACCTGAATCTTCCCCTAAGACGTAGTCCCAAACTTTCCTGTTAAAAAACACAGACTGTGCTAATTAGCCACCCAATTCTCCTTCATCTAGGGCTGAATCGCTGAAGTACCAAAAACTGTTCCTGGAGCAGCCCAATTAGAGAGCCTCTTCTCCTGAGATTTCCAGTCCAATTCTGAGCAGCCCGTGAGTACGGACCAGTCAGAAAAGCTCCCAGTCCACACCTCCACTTTAGCATGCTGATCACAACGGAAATGAACTCTGGAATCTTTTGAGCTTCACTTGTCACCTAAGTCACATTCGCCTGAACACCCATGTTTGCGTGTGCTTTATTAGTAAGCCAGTGTTTTCCGCTGGTACAGGCATATACACTGTATCAGTAAGCTAGTCATGGCCAGTACAGTGTACCAGAAAGATACAGCTGTAATCCTGCCGGAGATGAGGGGCAGGCTGGGGGCTGGGCTGGAAGTTCTGCTCCTTTTCCCACTGGGAGAGGCAGCTGGGAAAGGAGCAGAAGGCTGGCAGCTCCCCTGGCACTCAGCTGTACATATGCCCCCAGCCTCGCCTCCCCACCTCAGTCCTCCTCCTACCACTGCTGGATACACAGGCGGAGGAGACACAGCTCCGAGAAGGACAGGGGGCAGGGCTACGGGCTCTCCTTTCCCTGCTGTGGTTCCCGGGAGAGCCCTGCTCCGAAGTGTCCAGCCCAGCAGGAGCACAGAGGATGCTCCCCACCAAGTTACCTAGGAAGGACCATGGGGAAGGGATGGGGAACATGGGGGCCTGGTCTGGGGGCAGGACAGTGAGGAGTAGGGACTTCACAGTATAACCGTTTAAATGGTTAACCGATAAGCATGAGCTTACTGGGTACCATTAACTCTTACAGGCAGGCTCCTGGCCCCACTCCTAGGGAGCCGGCTGCCACCCCACACTGCTTGCTCTGTATCAGAGGCAGCAGCTGGCACTCTGGGAGTGGGGCCAGCCACCTCCAGTCCCGGGAGCCGGCTGCGCTGCGGGCTCTCCAGTATAAGCTTTATACCATAGAGCCCGCAGCATGTAACGGAGGGGGAGTTACATGGAGGGTCCCGTGGGGAGGTCACTTGCTCCCCTTAGCTGGTGCCCCCCCCATACCAGTAAGAAATGGATTTAACTTGCCCCCCTCGTGTTTTATATCCCCAAAGTTGCTGCAGCTGCTCCATCAGCTGGGATAGACTGAAAACACGGCACGTGAATCTGTTAAGAATCTTCTTGCGTACAGTGCAGCTGGAGTCCCCGTATATTGGAGAGAGAAGGCAGGTGAGGTCAGACAAGAGCTCTCGCCAACAGAAGTTGGTCCAATAAAAAATATTAACGTCTCACCCGCCTTGTCTCAAGAATATTCTTGCAGCTTTTAGCTTCAAATGAAATGATTCCTGCCATGGAAATGAAAGAGGAGCAGCAGAGAGCTTCCTTTGGAGAAGCCTCTTCCTGACTCTCTTTCTAATCATCACGAGCAGTATTTGGGGATAACCCGGCCAGCAAGGGGGGGCCGCTGTGTGTTCGACTTACAAATTGCAATGTCGGGTTTGAGCTGATAAGGCGTCTGGATTTGCTGCCTGGTCTTCCCTGCAGGTAGGTTATATTTTCTTTAAAAAAGTGAATTTAGGGCCAGTGACAGGGGAGAAAAGGTTTCTGCTGATCTCCAGAACAGAGACAGAAAATGAGCAGGAACCAGATTTAATTCTCAAAAGGGAGCTCAGAGCCAATTTTCTGGGGTGCTATTCCAGGGGTGGGCAATAAGCCCGCGGGCTGAACGTAGTTCACCAGGGTTAGCTCCTGGTGGGCCATTAGATGCTTTATTTACCTGTGCACTCAAAGGTACGCAGCTCCCATTGGCTATGAATCGCTGTTGCCAGCCAATGGGAGCTGCGGGAAGCGGCACGGACTGGGACACTGCTTCCTGCAGCTCCCATTGGCTGGACGAGGGGCTGCTTAACCTGTTCACTTTTTAAACCCAAATTAACATCCCCAACACAAGACAAATCAAACTCCTGAAAGGGGCACAGTAGTTTGGAAAGGGTGAGAGCCACTGACCTCGACCAGTACCCCTTTTTAAAAAATAAATAAATTATAAGTACCCCCAGTACCTACAGTTTTCAGATGCACAAAACTTTTTTTCCACCATTGCAACACATTTGTTTAAACAACTTAATCGTAGCCGGGTGGGCGATGAAATGTACAAAAATAATAAAGCGCCATAAAACTTAAAACAAAAATTCAGTTTTCTCCAAATTTCAGTTATGTTGACGTAACCCCCAGAGTTCTCTCGAGTACCGCTGAGGGGACTCGTACCACTGGTTGAGAAACACTGATCTAGACAATGCAATGGTTAGAATATCAGTGGCACCGCAACCTAGTCTCCTCCTTGCAATTCTACCTCACTCATGGGAGAAATTACAAAAAAGAAAAAGTTTGGTAGAGACAAAACCTGGAACGGTTGAAGTCCAAGCCAATTTACCTGTTGAACTTTGTTCCCTCAAGACTTTTACGATGGTTAATCCCACAGGAAGTAGCGCTCCCTGTCTGTCAGCTGACGGTCAGGGCAGTGTGTGTGTGTGTGACACCCAAGTCTTTAACTGCTAAGACACAAGGTCCCGTCGCAGCGGGCAGCCTAGGAGGCTGAAGGGCGCCCCGAAAGTTTAACGTCTGTGCCTTTACCGCTAGGACCGGGGTCCCGTCGCAGAGGGCAGCCAACAGGCTGACAGACGCCCCAGAATTTATAGGAAGAGCTTATTACATCTTAAATTTTAACTGCTAGGATACAGGATTCCTTCGCAGTGGGCAGCCAGGGAGGCTGAGAGATGCCCCAACGGATCTGTCCTCTGGAAGCGACACGATCCAAAGCTCAAGCTCCCCCTATACCTGTCCCTTATGACCGGCTGAAGTTCTTTTAAATTGTGCTTGGTTCTGTTACAGCAACTGAAGGAGTTAGGTTAAAACTTAACCAGTTACAGGTTTATTAAAAAGGCTTATAAAGCATGTGGTTACAATGGCTATTGCTCTACTTTTTAACTGCTAGCAAATATAGATCTTAAAAATGGTTACAAAGAAAATAAAGATAGAAAATAGAAATAATGGTACCAAGTGACAGCTTAATCTTTAAAGAGCCCTAAATCTATGTGTACACTTAAGACAAAGGACCACATCCAGGTACAATTTTACCCCCTTTGTGCCTCTTGACTCCAGCGGTCAAGCCAGGGCCGGTCCCTCAATTCCTAGGAAAGACGAATACGAGGTGGGCGTCCCCATGGAACCTCGGGAGGTCAAGCATCTAACCCGACCAGCAGATAGATGGTAGATTGACACTCAAAGTAAGCGTGCTGCTGGACCCATCTTTATACCCATAGGGGCCCGTATCCTCTTTCTTATTTAAGATGCCAAATTGTGTTGGTTCATCTTTGTGATGCCAGTTCTTACAAGCAAGTTTCAACTTAATTTACACTTGCAAGAGAGATAACTAAATTGTGAGTACTGGACATTTTTTTTACTGGGCGTGAGATTTCTCCCCCCGCGGACGGCTGTGTGTTCGTATCAATATGGGTTTCAGTCAAGGGCACTCCTCTGCAGCCTCTTGGTCAGCAATTGGCGTATCTCTGTTTACAGCCATTCAGGGTCACAGCAGCCTGCATATCCGGGCCTTCTGTTCAAGGCTTTTACTGCTCTGTGTGCCCTGTATGCTCCAGGCAAGCAAAAATGGATGTTACAAGGGGGTTCCTGTCTGGCTACATTCCACCCTGATACGACACACCACGTCCCAGCATACAAGATGGCGGTGATACCAGCACCTCTTGCCCACCTTGGGGGAATCTAAAAGTGCCCGATGGCCAGAATAGAAGGTTCAGGATCTAGGAATTGGCTAGGGTTTTTTTTTAGTGCTGTATATTGAATGTGCACAGAAGAGATAGCTACATTAACTAGGCATTGCACAATACATAGGGTTATGCAGAAAATGATTACAACAATTACAATGGTTAGAACAGTGGTTATAATGGAGTGTAGGAAAGGAGGCTTTTACTGCTCTGTGTGCCTTGTATGCTCCAGGCAAGCAAAAATAAATGTTACAGGGGGGTTCCTGTCTGGCTACACTGTCTCCTAATTCTCATATTCATAGTAGGATCTCTCTCACCTTATCGTAGGAGATGCATTCATTCTTACAGTGGTTCTCTCCGTTTTCATCCCATTCCCAATCTACCAGCCAGTTGTGGACACAGGTGAGGTCGCTTTTACATGCCTCATACCTGCAGGAAGGTTAGCAGGGAACAGAAAGTAACGTTAGTTTCCTCCTCGTTATTCAGAGAGGTCTCTGGATTACATGGAGGTCTCACAAAGAAGGACGCATGGATTCTGTGCTGACATAGCATCTTTCATCCAGTGATCACAAAGACATGCACCTATTATCTCCTTTTTACAGTTGGGAAATTGAGGCAGGCTTCACCACTGATCCATAGACCTTCTACTCTCTTACACCCAGCATCTGCAAGGACCCAACCTTGGACAGCAGCAGTCAGGACAGCTCCAATGTTGGACAGGCACCCCAAGGACAAACTACCATCAGAGAGAAGAGGGGGAAAAAAGAAGCTAATCATGCCAGCTTGAAGGGCACTGTAAAAAGTCTGGAGAGCTTCAGACTGCCAGCTGCTGGGACCAGACAAAGGGGATGGATCACTCCACAACAGCTCTGTGCTGTTTATTTCCTCTGAAGCTGCTGGTGGTGCCAGCCACTGAGAGAAGAAGGGATACTGGGCTAGAGGGAGCATTGGTTTCACCCAGCATGGCCATTCTTAAGTTCTACAGAAAAGGGGGAAAACCATTCACAAGCAGCTAAATAAGATCCTATAAAAACAGTCCATGAACCAGGGTTCACTATTTCTAGGAGCTTGAAGCTAGGGACAGAAGAGAGGTATGTTATGGTTTGATAGGAACTGTTCTAAATGACAATGAAATAAAAAAGCAAGTAAGTTATTTGTAAAGATCAAGTATTGTAAACTGTTAGCTCATATGAGGAAAAAGTAATTCCTTCCTCTCCTATTGCTTGGTCTATTCACCTAGGCTATGTCTAGACTGCCCCTTCTTGCAGGAAAAAAAAAATGCAAATGAGGCGAAGCGTGGAATATCGCCACGCATCCTTTGCATAATTAATGAGGCTACGTTTTTGCGCAAGAGGCTTTTGCACAAGAGCCATTCTTCCTGAAAAAAAGAGGAAGAACGGCTCTTGTGCAAGAGGGGGTTTTTTGCGCAAAGCCTCTTGCGGACAAACAGAGCCTTATTAAGTATGCAAATGAGGCGTGGCGATATTCCATGCTTCACCTCATTTGCATATTTTTTTTGCTCAAGAGAGGGCAGTCTAGACATAGCCCAAGGGTACGTCTACACTGCCACACTATTTTGAAATAATTAGCGCTATTCTGAAAGAACTTAGTCAGCGTCTACACAGAAGGCAGTTATTTCGAAATAGTGTCAAAATACTGTCAAGCTGGAGGACTTCTTACTCCGACTCCTGTAACCTGCATTGTATGAGGAGTAAGGGAAGTCGGAGGAAGAGTGCTCTATTTCAAAATAAATGCTGTGTAGACGCTCCCTATTTTGAAATAAGCTACGCAACTGACATAGCTCAATTTGCGTAGCTTATTTGGAGTAAAGCCCTGCAGTGTAGATGCACCCTTATTGGGTCTTATCTTCCTTAAGGTCCAGATCTTGGAAACACACACCAGGTAGGGTTGCCAGCTCTGACGGACGCTATTCTGGGAGACTTTCCCCAACACCCTATTCAAAATACCCTATTCAATAAAATACCCTATTCAAATCTCCCAGGTTGCTTTCGATAGTCACTGGGAGAAAGATACAGATTCCGGGAGATTTCAGGCCAATCCTGAAGTGTTGGTAACCCTTACACCAGTGCACCTGTGTGTGTGAGAGGCCTGGTCTGCACAACATACTTAGATCAACTTAAACTCTGCGAATGTTCACGGATGTCACTTGCCCATTACACGGAATTAATAGCTCCACCTCTGCAAGAGGCGTAGCGCTTAGGTCGATGTATTAGGTCAATGCAGCAGCAGTGCAGACACTGTTGTTTATGACGTCGTGAAGACCAGGACTTTAACAGGGTTCAAAAAAGAACTAGATAAATTCATGGAACTTAGGTCCATCAATGGCTATGGGCCAGGATGGGTAGGAATGGTGTCCCTAGCCCAGTGGTGGGCAAAAGGGCCTCCGCAGGCTGGATCCGGCCCGGCAAGCGGGTGGATCCGGCCCGCGGAGGCCCTACTGCTCCTCTGCCCCCAGGCCAATTAAGGCCTGCGGGCGGGGGAGCGCCTGAAGCCTTCTCTGCTCTGCCCCCGCCCTGCGAGCAGCGCGGTAGGAGGCTTCCGGCGCTCCCCCACTAGGGGGTTGGGGAACATGCCAAGCCTCTTCCAAGGCATGGGTGCCTAGTGGGAAGGGGGGGCCAAGAGGCTCCCCCAACCCCAGACCAATCATAGTCTGGGGGTGGGGTAGCCCCGCCCCTTCCCATTTAGACCCCACCCCTTCCTGTTTACCTTCTGGAGTGGCCCCCGGGCAAAAATTATTGCCCACCCCTGCCCTAGCCTCTGTTTGTCAGAGGCTGGGAATCGGTGACCGGGGAGGGATTACTTGTGGATTCCCTGTTCTGTTCACTCATTCTGGGCACCTGGCATTGATCATTGTCAGCAGACAGGACACCAGGCTAGATGGGCTTTTGGTCTGACCCAGTCTGGCCATTCTTATGTACGTTGACTGTGGCTGCCTCTCAGAAGCCATCCCACAAGGACAGTTAAAACGGTGCCAGTACGCCCAGTGAGGTCACAAGGAGCATAGTGTGGACACGCAAAAGCGATTTAATTTCTCTGGTGGCTATACACTGATGTAATTTAGGTTGATTTAAATTTATAGGGTATATTTGCTCTGAGTAGTGTCAAAGATTTCGTGGAATTACTCATACGGCTACCACCAAGAGTTCAAAAAAACAAAACTGAGATTGGCTTAAAATCATGCCCAGTTTTTAAACTAACTCTTTTTTTTTTTTAATTTGCCTTCTGTTTTTGAACCTTCAAGGTACACTCAGGTTCTGTTTTCAAGCTTTTCTCTGCAACCATGAAACTTATTTTTTTTTTAAATGAAAGCTGAGAGTCTCACATATTCACATGATTCCAGAAGCTGGGGCAAGACTGAAAATCAAATTGCAAAAGTTGGCATTGTTATACACACAAAGTTAAGCCCTAGACTGTAAGGTCTTTAGGGCAAGGACTGTAGCTACTAATCATAGAATACTAGGACTGGAAGGGATCTTGAGAGGTCATGAATTTGTACAGCACCTCACACAATGAGGCTGAAACCCTCACTAGGATTCTAGGAGCTGGTGTATTATAAATAACGAGAACAACAACATATGCACATCCAAATGTAGCCCTTAGTCTTTGAAAGCTTAGGAGTGAACAAAGCTACTTTTAACTTGTTTTCTATGCTATGTATGTGCCACAAGCTGAAAACACTTTTGTTTCACATTTTCACATTTGGTCAGTTTTTCACAGGCAGGCTTTTGTAATGCAGGAACCGTAGAGCATTTCTGGAGTGGACTTTTAATACCAGGAATGCTGCTCAATTGTGATACAATGACATGTTACACTTGAAATTATATGAGTTCAGCTTTTCCAGGGTCACCTTCTTGAACTCTCAGCAGAACAATTTAAGAAACATGTTGTCCAAAGTCCTGCGTTACTTCATTATATCACAAGATTCTCTCTCTCCATTTTGAAAAGGGACTCAACTCTCTTTCCATCACACCCCCTTGTGGGCATAAGAGCAAGAACAGATGGAGAATAGACAAGATCCAGACTGATCAACAACTGGTTGTGAGACTGGGATATTCCCCAGCAATGTCCCCTCTAATTTTTTCCATCCAGGCGCAGAACAAATTTTGTTATATGCACCAAGGCATGTGCAGATGTGCACCACCAACAGAAACATATGCTGCCGGCTGTGGGAGGCGGTGGGTGCTCTACTAATCAGCTGGGAGGCATGTGAATCTCTTCTGGGTGGCCGCCTATGTGCTCAGCTTACAGGGAACACTGGTCCCCAGCCTGCCCCCATGTGAGTCTGGTACTGGCTCCTGGGGCCCTGTTGGGAGAACAGGTCAAAGACCAGCCAGATCTTATGATCCAGCCTTAATATGCCACTGACAGGCAGGCGCGGTCACAGTACCATTGTGCTGCTGCGTCTGGCTCTGGTTCTGGTATCAGCATTTAGGCTCCCATTCAGCACATGCTTAAACCCTTCCCTCTCCCACAAAGCACTTACAAACATGTGCTGAACTGGGGCTAGATACTGCATGTCTAGTTTCCCCAGGAACCTGAATTGATCACTGTTTGTATTTAGCATGTATAATAGGCCTCAGTTGGAATATTGTGTCCAGTTCTGGGCACCGCATTTCAAGAAAGATGTGGAGAAATTGGAGAAGGTCCAGAGAAGAGCAACAAGAATGATTAAAGGTCTAGAGAACATGACCTATGAAGGAAGGCTGAAAGAATTGGGTTTGTTTAGTTTAGAAAAGAGAAGATTGAGGGGGGACATGATAGCAGTTTTCAGGTATCTAAAAGGGTGTCATAAGGAGGAGGGAGAAAACTTGTTCATCTTGGCCTCTGAGGATAGAACAAGAAGCAATGGGCTTAAACTGCAGCAAGGGAGGTTTAGGTTGGACATTAGGAAAAACTTCCTAACTGTCAGGGTGGTTAAACACTGGAATAAATTGCCCAGGGAGGTTGTGGAATCTCCAACACTGGAGATATTTAAGAGTAGATTAGATAAATGTCTGTCAGGGATGGTCTAATAGTACTTGGTCCTGCCATGAGGGCAGGGGACTGGACTCGATGACCTCTCGAGGTCCCCTCCAGTCCTAGTATTCTATGATTCCATAGTAACGTGCAGGGTCCTCCAATCCAGATCACTGCCCCATTGTGCTGAGTGCAAAACAAACATGGAGGAAGAACGATGCAAGATCATGACATGCAGGAATTCCTGCTGCTCCGAAACCCACGCGTGGCTCCTGGAGGCATTAAAAACAGCCTGTGAAAAGCACAGAAGCAACCTTGAAAGGCCCTCACAGCAGCCTGCAGGCACCCTCAGGCCATGGCCACACTCCAGCTGAAGTCAATGTCAATTATGTTGCTCAGGGGTGTGAATTAGCCACCCCAGGAGTGACATAATTTGTGCCAATTTAAGCCCTGTCGTGGAAAATGCAACAGCCACGGGAGAGCTTCTCCAGCAGACGTCACTACCAGAGCCGCCCTTAGGATTCAGGGGACCCTACGCAGTACAATTAAACTGGCACCCCAGAGCCTGATGGCAGCCGGAGGGGAAATGACGGTAATTTAGAGATGTGATTTTATAATCTTCTGCAGCACTCTAATGAAACAAATTGTAAAGGTCCATTAGATCAGTGTTTCTCAACCTTTTTTAATAAAGTACCCCTTTTTCAAAAAAAAAAATAAAATAAAATTATAAGTACCCCCATTACCTACAGTCTTCAGACACACCATTTTTTTCTACCATTGCAACACATTTGTTTAAACAACTTAATCGTAGCCCGGCAGGCGATTAAATTTTTGGGTGTAAAAAGTACAAAAATAATAAAGCACAGTAAAACTTAAAACAAAAATTCAGTTTTCTCCAAATTTCAGTTGTGTTGACGTAACCCCCAGACTTCTCTCGAGTACCCCTAAGGGGACTCGTACCACTGGTTGAGAAACACTGCATTAGATTAACACAGTAAATTTGGAAACTGACAACACAGACCTGCGGCTGGCAGATGCCTGTGAAATAGTTTCATTGACACCTGAATGGTTCTTTCGCAGGTTCAGTGTTCTGCTAAGAGCTCTGGCCAGCTTTGGCACTGTTAAGTTAACTAGATCCCCTCCAAAGAACAGACACAGGAAGAGGCAGGGGGTGGACTTTAAGACCCAGGAATGCCCCAAATTTTTGGGTGCCCCACGCAGCTGCATATGGGTCAGGACGGCTCTGATAACAACCACTGCTCATGGGGGCTGGAATAGGTAAACTGACGGAACAGTTCTCTCCCGTCGGCTTAGAGCAGTGGTCCCCAACCTTTTGGGGCTGCCGGGCGCCCGGGGGCGGGGCCGCACCTGCGCCGCGTGCCCGGGGGTGGGACTGCACCTGCACCACACATCCGGGGCTGGCGCCGCGCCTGTGCTGTGCGTCCGGCGCCGTGCGCCCGGGGCGCAAGAATGGTTTGGGCTGGCCCTCGTCACTCGGCGGGCACACATAAATGCCCCGGTGGGCGCCGTGGCGCCCGTGGGCACCGCGTTGAGGAACACTGGCTTAGAGCGACGACGTTGGAGAGTTTATAGCCGCACAGAGGCATCAGTGCAACCACACTGCTGTGAGCTCTCTAATGCAGCCTTAGCCTAAGAATGCTCTGCTTTTATTGCTCTGCTACATATTTGCACTTTGAAGCAAATTCTCCTTTGATTGTTCAAAGTTATTTTTCAGAGTGAATGCCTCCCCCTCAGCCAGGCAGGAGCCCATGTGGCAGAGAGGTCGGAAAGAACGCTGCCCTCAGGGCTCTTCACAGCTCATAGGGACTCTCAAAGAGAGCAATGTTTCATGCTGGTGGAGCAGGAAATCCTCAGATAATAGGAAGAAAGGGGAAGGCCCCAGGCCAGGCAGATGAATTTCTTCCAAATGAAGTCACTGCTCTCTCGGAATCGGAGGCACATTTCTGGCCACAAAGGCAGCATGCAGCCGGCACATTCATAGCCATGGGAGAAAGTAGGTCAATTCTCCCGCAGCGCTGAGGCATGCTAAAGGGTCTCCCATGTGTGCAAAGGCGACTTTGGAATATCCAGGAGAGGGAGAATTTTGTTCAAAGTACATTTCTAACCTAGAGAAAATGGGAATGACCCTGAAAGGTGCCAGACACACAGCCATGCATATAACATACGGTGTCATTGGCATAGCACTGTATCCATGCAAGAGGTATAGGATAGAGCTGGAGTAACAACTGAGTAGGATGCATAGGAAACAGGACAGAAAGTCAGACTGCAGAGAGGTAAGGTAGTATTATGTAACCGCCACTGGAGGGATTTGAACCTGGGACCTCTGGAGCTTAGTGTAGGAGCCTCTACCCTTTGAGCTTTGTTACAACAGAACTCATTCTTCGGCATGGTGCTTTCCAGACATTCAGAAAGGGAGAGCCCTCGCCTGGAACACCTCACAGACATAATCAGTGGCGGCCCATCAATATAGGCGAACTAGGCGGTCGCCTAGGGTGCCAAGATAAACGGCCGTTGAGGGCTTTGGAAGCGGGGGCGCCGATCGCGCGTTTCGCCTAGGGCGCCAGTTGCCGGCAGCTCGTCTAGGGCCGCTCCTGGACATAATACACTCCCAGACCAAAGCGGCCTTTTCTTCAAGGTACAAATCATGATTTACCAGGGGGTTTTGTTTATATTCAGCTAAACCACACAAGGAAAACTGGAGTTCTTTGTAACATCATGCAAAGCCACAGATATACATCACAGGCTTCATTCTCATTTACACAAAAGCTGCCTTCCACCACCTGGCAGCAGACCAGGGGCCTTAAAACAGGCATAAATTACATGTGTGACATGTCTTTTCTTCCACCATTATGCTTTCCTTTAGTTTTACATAACAGACGGATAATGACTCTTTGTAGGACTGATTGGATTCTATCAGGTTTATTCTAGTTTTCAGGGGCACATCATATTGTCTATTATGAGCCTGGTCCAGAGTCTGTGATATCCAAGAGAAAGACTCCAAAGTCCAGACACTCAAGTGTATGGTACCTAAGGTCTATTGATTTCAAGTAGATTTAGGTGCCTGGGCCAAATTGATCACAATGGGCTTTGGATCAGGCCCTGAAATAGATTGGGTTCGGCAACAGAGTGGAAGTTGTCTCCTATTGGTCTGATCGCTCTTCTCGGGCTAAGTCTACACTGCCAGCTTTTGCTGGCAGAGAGTATGAAAATGAAGTGCTGATTAGCATTTTGTCACTCTTCATTTGTATAATCTATTCGAGCCGTTTTTGCACAAGGGGTTTTTGCGCGAAAAAACAAGCAGTGTGGACGTTTCCTTTTTGCGCAAGATCCTTATGCCTCTCCTTATGCCTCTTTCGCACAAAAAGGAAAACTCCACACTGCTCGTTTTTGTGCAAAAACGGCTCGAATAGATTATGCAAATGAAACGCAACAAAATGCTAATCCGTGCTTCATTTGCATACTCTCTGCTGGCAAAAGCCGGCAGTGTAGACAAAGCCTCGGAGTCCTTTCCATGGTCTTCCTGTCTACTGCTGCATCCGATTTAAGTTCCTTGCCAGCCCTTACCAAAAGCTACGTAACTCTCCCTCGTCCCTGCTACCGTTCCTATTGCATGCCGCTTCCTTGCTCCCTTTGTTCTGGGACTGATCCTGCCCCCGGCTGCTCATTCATCAGCTCTTTGTGTAACACCTTCTCCCCCCCCCCGCCCTTTTCTGCGCTGCGTCTTCTGCAGACTCGTCACCCTCCTCTGCTCATCCCACGCGACCCTGCTCTCTCCACACGCCAGTGCGTCCTGCGGCTCCACTTCTGCCATTCTGCCCATCGTGAACCACGGTTTGGTGCACAGAGAATACCAATGGGAGACAAAAGTGATGCTCTTTCCTCTCCCCCTTAATCCCTGTCTGCGGAGCCAGCTGGCTGTCCTTGCGGAGGCCCTTGGGGTTGGGGCAGGGTTGTTCTCTTTTACCAGCCTGCAAAGAGCCGAGCATGTACTGGGCACCACCATCAATAATAAGGCAGCGATTCCTATAAATACCGGATATGAGAGAGGGCCCCCCCGGCCCGCTGACAGGAATTCCAGGCCCCAGGACACCACAACAGTGGGCCCCCTTGCTCTCTCTTGGAAGGAGCCGCAGCCACCCACCTCCCCACCCAGAGAAACCCCAAGCACCACCCTTCAATAAGAGAGCCCTCAGCTCGGTCACTGCCCCATACCCTACCTGCCTGGTGGTGCCCCTTCACCCTCCTTCCCTTCTCTGCCCCGACACCCCTGCCCAGCTCTGCCCCCAAAGTGGTCCTGTGCCCCTCCTCCCCAAGCTCCTTTCTCTCATCCATCCCTGCCTATCCCGGCCTGTACCTCTCTGCTCTTTTGCCTTCCCAGCCCGGTTCCCCTCCCTGCAGTCCCTACCGGCTGGAGCTCGGCTCCCTCCTTCTCTTCCCCACCTGGCTCTCCCCCTCCGTTCCCAGCCCAGCTTTCCCCTCCCCACTCACTCTGCCGCCCTTCCCCCGGCCCGGCAGGGGGCTCCGGCCCCCATCCCACCTTGCAGCTCCTCGGATCTGGGCTCCGGGCTCTCAGGCAGCTGTTGCTATGCTGCTACAGCAACGCTATTTGAAAGGACCAGGTCAGGGCTGCCGCAGCCATGCAGCAGCCCTGGGCCCCCTTAATTCCAGTGGGCCCCTGTGCCTCTTTTGCCCCCTTTCTTGGTGGGCCGGGGCCCAACCTGGCGTTTATTATCCAAACACCTTCACCTTTCGGCGGTGGTCAGTTAGGATTTGAATGCAGAGATCTGAGCCTGTCCAGTCAAGTTAAAGGTCTCGGTCCCTATCTCCCAGACTCAAAAATCTGGAGCCAGCCTATCTAAAAGAGACGGCGGAAAGCTCCAGGATTAAAACCATGGTCTGCTCCTCCGGCAAAATGGAATTTTCTACCACAGGCTAAAAGTTGTCAGTGGGACACAGGAGGGAACTTTATCTTTCTTTGACCTGCCTTCTCCAGCTCAGACACGGAGCAGAGAGGACGTATTTAAAAACCACCTTATCCAGTGTGCCAACAGCGACATGGATGAAACAGAGCAATCACTGTGCTCTCGAATCAACTCGCCCAGGAAAACAATAAGATGGAAAACACCACATCAAGCCCGGGTGAACACTTTGAACAAAGCGATCAGCCTGTACCTGACCTATCGGTCCCCATTCTCAAAGGAAACCTGCCCAACACCCCCAAAAGACAAGCCTGGGAGTTTAAGTTCTTGACTTTTCTGGATACTATAAATCATGGACTGAACAGAGATTGAGGGGGGGCTGGAACAATTTTTATAATGGGGGTCCCGAGAGCTATTGAACCAAACTGTAAACCTTGTTTATAATAAAATCCGCTTCAATCCAGGGGGGTTGGCAGCTCCCCCACCATTTCTAGTTCCAACATCTATGATAAGATACTGGATTTATGGCTTATTACAACAATCAATAATCTACTAAACCTACCCCCAGCTCTCCCCACCCCCATCTTGCCTACTATGACTGAACACTTCGCCTTGAATGCTCCCTTGAAAGGTGTTAACTAGGCTAAATAATCTGTCCCATCTAGAGTTCAGCTGTGATATTCTGAGTACATCTCACAGACTTGAGGAGCTTGAAAGTTTGTCTCTTTCACCAACAGTATCCAATAATTATAATAGATACTGTCTGTCCCAGTGTGTCTCTCATCAATGCGAATGGAGGACAGGGCTCTCAGTCCTCAGACTGATCCGAGCAACTCAGTCATTATTTGAATGACACTTCAGATCATTTTGCTAGTGAAGCCAAATTTCTCTAATTACAATGCACAAGCCTAAAACTGAATAGCAAAGAAAACAGATCAAATGCATTTTTCAAGCTCATTGTTCTAACGTAGCTGTTCCAAACACCAAGGTTTCATGATTAAAGATTTACATTTCACAACTATCTATACCTATACATAGATGCTGAAGCTGGATCACTGGAAAAGAAAATCAGGATTCTTAGTTCTCTAGGGGGATACAAAATGTCTAGATTTAATGATTTACAAGAAGATATTGGGCTGAAAACTCTCCCACCTTGCATCTCACAAAGTCATTTTTACTGGCTGTTTTTATTTGAGTTGTATTTGGGGGAAGAAACATTTAAATATTTTTGGGTGAGGTCATTATCATTTTTATTAATTTGTGGCTATTTGAAAACTGTTCTGAAATATGGAGTACTAAAAGCAGCTACCATAGAGATGGATTTGTAGAGAGAAAGTACTTGAAGAGGCAAAAGGTTAAAAATAAATTAACTGTATTACATAAATGAATTTACATTAGTTTATCCCATGATCTCTTAATAGATACACAAATAAAATAATTTTATGGAGATCACAGGCACAAATTTAGAGAACATATGTGATTATGCTGCTCACATATTTGTATTTCCAAACCCATTGTACAAACTGGCTTTATACTAAACTTGGTGATGTCACTGTGTATAGGCCATGCTGATTATGTTATTATTTACAGGGTAATAACGTCAAAGAGGAATAATGAGAGGTGTAGGGGGAAAAAAAAGAGAAGTTGAACAAAAGCAGGGAGATAAATGATGTAGAGTGCTATCAAATTTTGTTGCCATTTGTTTGGGAAGGTCATTATTTGCTCATTTGTGGCTACCTCTTAAAGGTATCTCAAATATAATTATAAATATGAACAATGTAAAGTATTAAACCTACCAGTCATCACAGAAGTTTTGGCACAAAGGAACTAACTTAATACCAGAAGTGTAGTTGGGATTGATCCAGTGAGCGGCATGCGGGGAGCACCGGTAAAAGCACTCGATTTTCTTCATGTACTCTTCGCACCTACATTGAGTGAGAAAAACAACAATTACATCTGCGTCTCACCATCCAAGATTATAGTCCACAATTCCCCACAGGTTTTACAGGACCCATCCCTATATGGAGCAGTTTAAATCCATCCTCTCGCCTTATTTGTGTATAGATTCGAAACTCTTCCTTTGACGTTGGTTGAAAATTCTGCCTGTGTAATTACTGGAACTGGACAAATCATGCAAAAAAGTTTACCAATATTCACTCATTTTTTCAATGAATGATTGGTCACGTTTTGGGCTCTTGTATTTGCTTTCTGTGAACAGCTGAGCCACTGAATTTTTGCTGGCAAGAAATGGCCAAGTTCAAGGCAATAATAAAATGCAGCATTAAACCACAACATAAAGCTTTGTTTCTGTGTTACAGTCTCGTGATTTCACCAGTATATAGATGTTCCCACAGCCCCGCTGAAGTTACTGAAAAACCACCTATTATAGTTGTGCTCCTGGGAGAGGCAGGCATTAGCTATTCATTTGCAAATTCATTTTTGCTTAAATGTTTTGCACTTTCATTCTTTTATTTGCGTCGCCTGACGTTTCACAACTCTAAAAATCTAGCAAAGAACTATAAGCCACAATTAAGAAAATATTCTGTATAGTTACAAAACTTGCAAGACTACAAGAATTTTTCTCGTTATTTGCAAGTTTCCTTTCTGGCGTCCCTTTTACATTTTTGTTAAGCCCTGTAATCTAATTTATCTGTTTGGTTTTTTTAAAACAAGGCCCTGTCTATACAAACCATGGGCTAGATTAAATGGTAAATCTAATCTGTTTTGCACTGCTGCAGCAGTACAAAGCAGGCATGGTTGTAAATGGGTCTTAACCAGCCAGTTAAACCAGGTTTATTACAGGCAGTCCCCGGGTTACGTACAAGATAGGGACTGTAGGTTTGTTCTTAAGTTGAATTTGTATGTAAGTCGGAACTGGTACATATTGTAGGGGAAACTCTAGCCAAACATTTCTCCAGAGCTCAGTTTTATTCTCCCACACCTCACTTCCCTCAGTCCTTTATTCTCAAGCTGAGGTGTCTGCTGAGAAAAGCCGCTCCGCGTCTCCCTGGTCTGCTGGGGGCCCAGCAGACCAGGGAGATGCGGAGCGGCTTTCGCCGTGGAGGACGTGGGCGGCGGGACCACGGCGCGTCTCGGCGGTCTGCTGGGGCGGGGAGAGCGCAGCTAGTGCGGGGTTGCCTCACACCGTTTGTAAGTAGGGATCCGATGTAAGTCGGATCCATGTAACCCGGGGACTGCCTGTACTGGTTTGCATTGCCAGATTGTACACCAGAGAGAGCATGCCTGGGAATCTGGTTCTATATTTGTTAAAGCAGGTCTTAAGAGACCCATCACTCCCTTTGTGAAATGGCAGAAACTCTTCTGCATGTATGCAGTGTGCGTAAGGCTCCACTGGGTTTTGTATGAGGAGAGAAGCAACAGAGAAGATCTGGGAAGAAGAAGGGGCCAAAATGGGGGAAGTCGTACAAGGCAGCAGATCCAGGAAAATCTATGGCATTTCCATCAGAAATCCCAGGGGAAGTTAATGTTGGCAGTTTCAGCAATGTATGGGATAGTCCTATTGCACCAGGACACACACAATATCAAACCTGACTTACGATTTACTGAGTTCCCCACATCTGTTCCAGGAGCTGTGGCTCACTTTAATGATTGGGGAATGAGCCAGTTGCTCGGTGAAATTTGCATAGCAACAAGAAGCTGTTGGAAATCAAACAAAAGACACTACAGTCAGGGTTTACTTTCACACTCAAAATCTGGAAAACTCAACATTTAGAATGAATCTCGTTTTGGCGCACACTCCAAAATGGTAACAACGAGGGCGGAAGACTCTCTTGGGTCTGATTTTGGAAATGATAATGTGGCTGCTGATTAAGTGGGACTGAACTTGTATCAATAGTGTTTTGTGAGAATGTGCTTCAGTCAGTGCCAGGTAGCTAAGTGGTGTTTAACCAGCTGTCATGTGCTGGGAGAATGAAATTTCTGAACTCCAGCCTTTGAATACAAAAGTTACCAAATAAAGAAGAAAAAAGGAAGACATGCAGTGAATACTGGCTTTATTCTTATATCCGGCACAGCATTTTAATGTTCTACATTTTCATGCTTTTTCTGATGGGCCTTTACTTTTAATCAGATCAGAAAGTTAATTAGGACAATAATTTGTGCACTGGTAAATCACAATCAAGATGATTATGTTGTACTTATTCACATCAGACCGAAACCGTCCCTGTGATAAGCTTAACTAAAAGGAGTTACAACAGAATGAGATCTGGAACATAAATTTTTGAAGTTCAGTTCTCGAAGCCAACAAGAGTCTTGCAACCAGACTCAAGAGAGCAGTCTCTGGCCCTGCATTTGGCACTGGATGTAGTGAGGAACAAGCCAATAAAAGTTGCTTTTCAAACCAAACTCCTACTGTAAATATTGCACAATGTTAAAGTCATTCAAAGTGTGCTAGGGACTGCGAGCGGACGCAAAGGTCAGCTTTTCAGCTCATCTGGACATTCCCTGCCAAAGATTCAACAGCTCTTACATTCAGAGTACAGCGTGCATTCGTGCATGTCCGGCTCAGGGCTTGGTCTAGGCTTGTGAGTCTCTCCCTCCAGACATCTATCCCTTTTGCAGGTAGATGTTGCTAGGAGAGCAAGAAACAGGACTGCAACAGACTTGAACATCTTCTTTCTGCACTTGCCCTGGAAGGGAAGAAGACAGTTTGGCTAGATCCTTCCCCTCCAGGGACAATCTGGTGTGAAATTTCCGCTCAGTTATAACACTCAAAGGAAGGACTGGTTAGAAAAGGAGAAAAACAGAAAAGCGCAAAGCAAACATGAACAGACAAGTATTTATACATCTATTTGCCCCCTTTCTCTTTCGCAATATTTTCATCTGATTAACAGCCAAGATTTAAGGCAAGAGGGACAAAAACAAAAGGAAGTTTTTCTTTGCTCAGTGCATAGTCAACCTGTGGAACTCCTTGCCAGAGGATGTGGTGAAGGCTAGCACTTTAACAGGGTTCAAAAAAGAGCTAGATAGATTCATGGAGGTTAGGTCCATCAATGGTTATTAGCCAGGATGGGTAGGAATGGTGTCCCTACCCTCTGATTGTCTGGAAATGGGTGACAGGGGAGGGATCACATGAGGATTACCTGTTGTGGTCCCTCCCTCTAGGGCATCTGGTATTGGCTACTGTCAGCAGACAGGATACTGGGCTAGATGGACCGTTGGTCTGACCCAGTCTGGCCGTTCTGATGTTTTTATGACAAATGACCAAATGATCAAGAACTGAACCTTAGCACAGGTTTAGATTCCTAGGAACAGACACACCATCATATTACATCAGGCTAGATGTCTGCCTGGCACCATAGCTTATTTAGGACAGTAGTTGGCACTAGCTGCTTTAAAAGGAGGTAGAATAATACTAATAATGCCTATTTCTTATACAGCACTTTTCATTGCTAGATCTCAAAGCACTTCATCCTCACAAGACCACTGGGAGACAGGGAAGCATTTTACAGTTGGGAACAGCAACACACAGAGACAAAGTGACTTACCCAAGGTCCACCGTCTCTATACACTCATTATTGTGTATAACTCTATCTTGTCCCCTCTTATCGGTCTCCTCATAACTGAATAGTCCTAATCTTTTCAGTCTACTTTCACAAGGAAGTTTTTTCAGACCAATCATTCTTGCTGCTCGTTTCTAACTCCTTGATATTTCTGCTATGCCCTTTTCAGACAGAGCGGGTAGGACGGAGAGCGATATTTCAGGAAAGGTCAGAACACTGATTTATAAAATAGAATCATAATATGTACAGTATTGTTTTCCATTCTAGTCCTTGTGCATCCCAACATTTTGGTTTGCTTTTCTGACCTCTGGTGCACCTGGAGCCTAGATTCTCATTGAACAACCCACACTGACAACTGTGGGCGACGTTTTTCAAAAGCACTTCAATGACCGGGGACCCTAATTCTCTAATTTCCTAAGTCATTTTTTAAAGTGCTACTTACTACCTAAGTCCCTCCGGCTTGTTTAGTATTGTACTCCAGGTCTTTTTCTTGAGTTTTACAGCTAATTAACAACCCCCAAAAGTATACCAACTAGGCAATATACAAGCATTCGATTAAAAAAAATCATGGATAGCAAAGTCAGTTCTAAATAGCTAATTAAAAAAAAGGAATACATAATTTTAGGTCTCCTAGAAATCCATTGTTGTAAACTTATTATGGTGCAACTCCAATGACTTCACCGGCTTTACAGCTTGGATAAATTATTCCCAGGTTTCTGTTGCGCCCTGTACAAAGTATGCTTTTCATACAGTTACAGGGGAATGCGTACCAATGAACATTAAGACAATGAACCTGGCCCGCAGCTGGTATAAACTGGTGTTGCCTCCTGGACTTTAGTGGGGCTCTGTTGATTTACAAAAGTGGAGGATTTGGCCCCAATATTTTCTGCATCTTCTACAGATGATGAGTCCAGAAATAAAAGATACAGATAGCTGCCTGAGAGCAAAATTTCCCCAAAATGCATTTCAGTGAACTATTCATGTAAATCTAGAACCTTCTACATAAACTACATCGTCATTATTTGTGCATATTATGAAGCATAACCTGCAATCCTTAGGGAAAACTCCCCATGCACTTTATTGGAGAGTTTTGCCTGAGTAAGGACTGCAGGATCAGCCCCTATACTACCTCCCAGCATGAAGAAAACAAAACGATAGGAAAAGAAAGCGGTCTCTGCAATTCGACTGCTGTTTGCTCACCTCCTCTGCTGTCTCTCTGATTGTCGCCTCCTCCCAAAAGTGGAAAATACGCACACTCTCCTCTCTCTTTATATCATGTGGTATCAGTGCCCCAGGGTTTATTTGCCCTGGGAGAGCTCCTTGACCCTTTGGAAAGCTCACAGGTTTATCTCAGGGGCACACACAATAGTTACACAAACTGACCTGCACATAATACTCAGTTATTGTTTGCAGATCACTAACGGTGATCAAGAAAATACCGGTATGATAGAAAAAAGTAAGCAAAAAACCCAGGACAAAAAGCAACTCTCCTCCTCACTAAAATTCACCCACAGTTCTAGAAGGGATAGAAACTTTTCTTGCCTGATAGTATGAACCAATATTTAACTAATGGGGGTTTGGAAAAAATATCCTCTGTGAGCCGGTTATTCCCGGTCTACCTTCTGCAGGGTTTCTTGCATCTTCCTTTGAAGCATCTGATGCTAGCTATTGCTGGGCCAGGACTGCACTACTGGGGAAAGTCGACCTAAGATTTGCATCTCCAGCTGTGAGAATAGCATAGCTGGAGTCAACACACCCAGCGCAGGGACCACACACCAGTGAGAAGTAAAAAACAACCCCCGCCCCCCTATAAAAAAACCACCCCACGCACCTCCCTCACCCAACAAGCAAAGCAAAGCAATAAAATACCAACCAAAACCAAATCAAACCAAAATAAAAGAAAATAAAACAACCCCCCCATCCCAAACAACTTGCTGACCTGGCTCAGGGGCTGTCGCCACTAACACCCTAGCTAGTGTGTTTGTGGGGGGGGTTGCCAAGGGTTGGGGCTGCTGGCTCTCGTGCTCCAGTTGCGTGAAGGAGGCATCAAGGCTCGGGGCTGTTGGTGCTTGCTCTCCAGCCCTGGGGTAGGGGAACACCAAGTAAGCCAGGGTCCATATTAGGGGTAATAGTATAGTTGATTAACCGATTAACCGATAAGCAAAAGCTTATCGGTTAATGCTATAGACTACACACATTTCCCCACATCCCTTGCCAGTAAATTTTTTAGCAGGCTGGCCAGCAGCCCAGCTCAGTCCTGGCTTGCACTGGGTCCTGGACTTACCCCACTGTGGCTCTGCATATAAAGTGTAATGGGAGCCAGGCGGGCAGGCAGCCCGGCTCAGTTCCGGCTCATACTGGGTCTGGGAGCTCAGACCCCTTCCCCCCGGATAGGGACTCCCCGGGGACTATAGACTAGTCGACTAACCAATAAGAATTCATGAGGTTGATCGACCACTCAATTAACCGATATTTAACATCTCTAGTCCAGATCCAGCTCACAGACTGTAGGTTCCCCACCCCTGTTCTAAGGTGACCAAATGTCCTGATTTCATAGGAACAGTGCCAATATTTGGGGCTTTGTCTTATATAGGCACCTATTGCCTCCCCACACGCTGTCCTGATTTTTCAAACTTGCTGTCTGGTCACCCTAGTTTGTTAATTACCTTCACCATTCAAAGACTGTGCCTTATTTCCAGTCTGAATCGGCGTAGCTTTATTTTCTGGCCAATCCATGGCTTTTTGTTTGTGCCTATCTCCGCTAGACTGAAGAGCTGGTTAGTGCCTGATATTTTTCTTCCTGTGGGGATACTTACACACGGTATTCAAGTGATCTCGCTCTTCCTTCTGATCAACTAAACAGAGGCCAGCTCTTTAAGTCTCTCACTGTAAGGCATTTACGGCAACCCTCAAATAATTTTTGTGTTAAGTGGGCAAAATTCCACAGATGCATCTCCAATGCATTCAGCTTACTCTATGGCTGAAATTGCCCAAGAAAGAAAAACAGACTTGCCTCATGCATATCAAGTCCAGGGCTTTCACTGGACCAGAACCCCTCACTTGTAAGCTGCTGTTTTCAATTTGAAACCTCCCCCTGTAAGCCTCACTGCTATTTGCTCTAGCTTCCACACCTGCCCGATAACCCCTCTCCAAGGGTACGTCTATACAGCAGTGTTATTTTGGAATAACTGACGTTATTCTGAAATAGCACAGTCCACGTCTACACTACAAGCAGTTATTTCGACATGTCAAAATACTGTTGAGCTGGAGGACTGCTTACTCCGACTTCTGTAACCCTCATTGTACGAGTAAGGGACATCAGAGGAAGAGTGCTTCTCCTTGGACTTCCTGCTGCGTCGACAGCACCAAAAGCTGAATTAAGCTATTTTGACTCAAGCTACGCAATTGACGTAGCACAAGTTGCTTAGCTTATTTCGGCTTGAGCCCTGCTGTGTACACCTGCCCCAACGGGATCCCAAGCACGGTGAGACATTACGGCTTGTTCCACCAGCAGTGACTCCTAGGTGCGTTTCACTATGAAATCCACTTTCTGGAAAGGGGATTGGGCCACATTTCGTGGGTCCCTACATTTTCAAGTAGCAATTCACCAACTGAGTCCTAACCATCAGGTACAATGGACACACAAGTACTCACACTATTTTCAAACAGCTGCACACGCTTTGGACAGGCCAAACCTACTGACCACACTAAAGAGTTAGTACCACTGACTTCACAAAGATTGTTTAGCTAGGAAAGGCATGGAGGGTTTGACCTTTGTGATAAGATTAAAACCACTGTCACTACTTGTTAGGGAACACAGTGAGTTCTAATGATTCTACAGTCTTTTAGTTTTTACAAGCCTTTATGCAATTACGCTTGTAAAAACCACAATGTGCATACTACAAGTGACTTCTACATCTAAGACTTGCTGTCTTAGATGTAGAAGTCACTTGTAGTATGCACATTGTGGCCCAACCCTAAGCTTTATATCAACTTCACCTCCAACATGCTATAGGCACGAATTCCCATCCCAGCTGCAGTACATGCCTTCTTAGAGCACGAGCAGGCCAATTGTACTGTTGGCCTCACAAAAGGCATTTCTGGATCAGTGAACACGGATTGTATTTTTCCAGAAGAACCATAATTAAGATATGTTTACAGGGGCATGAAGTAATCCTTAAAAGGAGCGGAAGTATAGAACATCTTACTAACCACTCCTTCATCTCATATAGGTACTGGACAGTGCGTCCCCGAAGTAAATGGAAATCTTTACAGATTGTTTATGAATGTACAGCACTGCGCATTATCAAAGCACAGTGTTTAAAAGAAATGTTTAGATTAGTCATGAGGATAAGTGGATTTGAAGAGTACCCTATTTAAGTACAACAGAAGTAGTGTATGCTCTATCTGTGTCTGTTCACATAAAAGATACATATGGGCTCTTAGGGTATGTCTACACTTGCACCCTATTTCGAAATAGGGATGCAAATGTAGGCATTCGAAATAGTAAATGAAGCCGGGATTTAAATATCCCGCACTTCATTAGCATAATTGCGTCCGGGCACTATTTCGAAATAAAACGCCCTGTGGAATAACTGTTATTTCGAGAGAAGAGTTTTCTCTCAAAATAACACAGTTTCACAAGGCGTTGTATTTCGAAATAGAACCCGGACGCGATTATGCTAATGAAGCACAGGATATTTAAATCCTGGCTTCATTTACTATTTTGAATGCCTACATTTGCATCCCTATTTTGAAATAGGGTGCAAGTGTAGACATACCTTAGAGCTTTTCTATAGGGTACACTAATTCACAGTACAGAAGTATTAATTCTAACGTGTCATGGACTATCTGGCCTGTGCAGACCATGCTGGTGTGTGCTAGCAATTCCTTCGTGGAGCGGTCTCCAACCTTTTTAAGCACAAGATCATTTTTGGAATTCAAGTGCAATCCAGGATCGAACCCAAATACCCTTGCCCTGCCTCCTCCTGAGGCTCCCCCCGCTCACTCCCACATCCTCACCCACTTTTACCAGGCTGGGTCAGGGGGGTTGGGTGCAGGGGGGTGAAAGCTCTGGTCTTGGGCCAAGCGTTTTAGAGTGTGGGAAGGGCTCCAGGCTGAGCCTGGAGCGGGGGGTTGGGGTGCAAGAGGGGATTCAAGGCTGAAGCAAGGTTTCAGGATGCAGGCTCCGGCTGGTGCCACTTACCTCAGGCAGCTCCCTGTGGGGGTGGAGCAGTGGGACTAAGGCAGGCTCACCCCCCAGGGCTGGCATGTCCAGCAGTGGCTTCCGGGAGGGAGGGGCAGGTGCTGTGGGCTGTCTCCCAGTCTGCAGGCACTGCCCCCACGAGTCCATTGGCTCTGGGGGGAGGTGCCTGTGTAATCCACACACTTGCTGGGTGTGGTTCACTGTCCCATGCAGTGGCACTTAGACCACTTACAGAGTTTGCTACATACAGCCTTAGCTGAGAGCCAGCTGGTTTTTAGCTCCATGCACTAAACTCCAGAAGTCCCAAGTTTGGTTCTGCCTGTTGGTGTTACACCCGCTGGCAAAGACAGCATGTGGAGCCCTCCTACCCCACCTCCACCAGGGATTTAGCCCAGCTGCAGGAGACTCCTGGCCAATGTTCTGCCCATGAATGGAAAAAAAATTAGAGGGAATGAATTTTGTTATGTGCACTAATATCAAGGAGATGTGCACCACCACTAGACACTAAACATCTAGATGTACTGTATATCCCGAGCTACTGGTTGGTGACCACTGGATAGGATTCCTTCTACAGAGACTGAGCCTGTTCCCTGTTGCGAACTTCTGTGTACCATTTTCAACCTCAGCCAACACAGAAAACTTTAAAACATGAGATGTGTCAGACCAACTCACTGTCCTTCCTCTTGTCTGCTGGAAACCCTGCCTCACCCCCAGGCAACTGTCCCTGTGACAGCAACGATGCTATGGTGCACAGAATATTCAAAGACTATTTTATCCAGTTGTTAAACATTATGGCTGCGTCTAGACTGGCAAGTTTTTCCGCAAAAGCAGCTGCTTTTACGGAAAAACTTGCCAGCTGTCTACGCTGGCCGCTTGAATTTGCGCAAGAACACTGATGATCTAATGTAAGATTGTCAGTGTTCTTATAAATATCTATGTTGCTCCCGTTCGGAAAAAGCCCTCTTGCACAAATGTATTTGCGCAAGAGGGCCAGTGTACAGCTCAGGACTGTTTTGCGCAAAAAAGCCCGATGGCGAAAATGGTGATCGGGGCTTTCTTGCATAAAACGCGTCTAGATTGGCACGGACGCTTTTCCGCAAAAGTGCTTTTGCGAAAAGCGTCCGTGCCAATCTAGACGCTCTTTTCCGCAAATGCTTTTAACGGAAAAACTTTTCCGTTAAAAGCATTTGCGGAAAATCATGCCAGTCTAGACATAGCCTATATGTGTCTTGATGTGCTTTACTGCGTTGGCTGAGGTTAAGATCGGCACAGAGATGTCAGCAACAGGGACAAGGCTTAGTTACTATACCAGGAATCCTGGCCCATCATCGTCTAAGCTGAAGGTTCCCATTACTTTTTTATTTAAGGTATATTATGAATAATTAGTTTGTGTATTGTTTTATATTAGCATGGGTGTTACTGGGGATTTCTGTTCATGCCAGTTCTAGATTCTGAGTGGGTTATGTTGCTTTTCCAGAGACAAGGTGGGTGAGATAATGGATCAACCTCTCACCAGCAGGAGTTGGTCCAATAAAAGATATTACCTCACCTACCTTCTCTTTTTAACATGCTGGGACCGACATGGCTACAACAACACTGCAAAATATTGCTTTTCTGTAAGCTAAGTTATGGCTGAGATATACTATTTTAGATCAGTGACTATCATCTCATTATCAGCTGTGGTACTTACAAGGCCCTCATTGCCACATTATTTCTGCACCTTTCAATCTTTAGCATCCACATCAATACACTGTAATGTTTCTATTTTGTCACCTTTTTAAAAAGAGCTCAAACACATGTAACTGTAAGGTACAAGTCCCAGAGGAGAAATAAAATTAATGTGATACAGCAGTTCCTTATTTTCACTCATTTACATGGCTGATCATCTGACTTGAATGATCATGGATCACAATGTTAATCCAAGTATTCTTCTATCCTGTAAAAATACTTGCTTACTCTACAAAGCTGTTCCTTTTTTGAGAACCAGATTTTATTTTAGTGACTGCAGTAAATGTTTATTGCTTTGTATTCCTGTTAGCATTGCAGTGCTGACAAGTTAATAAGAAGTGAGCTGGATTCTGTTTCTGCTTGTGTATCAACAAAAGTATAATGTACACACTTTCAATCAGTTAATCCTGTGCAACCCTATTTCCTAGGAAGGAGTACCACAGAAAGGCATCTAGGGGTCATAGTGGACCACAAGCTAAATATGAGTCAACAGCGTGACACTATCGCAAAAAAAGCAAACATGATTCTGGGATGCATGAACAGGAGTGTTGTGAGCAAGACACGAAAAGTCATTCTTCTGCTCTACTCCATGCTGATTAAGTCTCAACTGAAGGAGTGTCCATTTCTGGGGGCCAGGAAAGATGTGGAGAAACTGGAGAAGGAAGATCACGTACATAGTATGAATAGAATGTCAAGAGCCACGCCTTAGTAATATGTTTGTTTGGCAGCAGAAACTGCTTTCTGGAAAGAGTGAGCCAACAGATCAGCTAGCTAATTTTTGGTTCAGTTATTGCTTTGAGTCTGGTATGAATGGTAAAGTTAATGTATTAGTGAAAATATTTGATTTTTGTCCCCGTACTTTCCATAAGCTTAGCAGTATTCTAGCATGTACTGTTGAGTTTTCATCATTCTTTTCCGTTTTAATAATGAAGTTTATGAATCTAATGGTTTCTCCACACTCCAGATTCAGTCAAATGTACTGTAGCACGATGTCCAAGCATCATAAAAATGCTCAGGTTTATGTGCTTTTCTTTCTGATGTTAAGCACTGGTACATTTTGAAAGCATATTAGGTTGGATTCTGTAGTTTCCTAAGGCCATACAAATGACCTCTAAATTAGTTGAAGGCAAGTGGAGAATTTTTCCTGTAGGGGAGTTCTTTGCCACTTCTGCACCAGTCATCCCTGGGCCCCAGTGTAAAAGGAAGTGGGGTTTGCTGCACATACGGGATGGGGGCAATATGGAAGGGAGAAGAACTTGGCATTGGCACAGCAAAACTGAGTATGCTAATTTGCTCTGGGACCAAGGGACCCTGAATTAAGGAGCCACAATTAGTATACCCATCAGTATTCCCTCTAATTTTTTCTATCTGTGCAGAATAAAATTTGTTATGTGCACTGAGGCATGTGCAGATGTGCACCACTAGCAGAAACACCTGCTGCTGACTGTGGCACTCCGCTAATCACCCGGGTGGCATTTGAATCTCTCCTCTGTGGCCGGCCACATGTTCAGCTTACAGGAACACTGGCCCCATCTCCACTCTATGGGAATCAGCTTGAATAGAATGGAGATTATATATCTATTAATATCTCCCCTTTCTGTTTCTTTTTGTCTTTATGGTGTATTCCGTGAGAAATTCAGTTGACAACTTAAGTGCTGCAACCCTGGGTGTCGCACAAACTGTGATCTTCCCCCCTCACCCTTATTTATAACTTGTTATACAACTGTCCACTTACAAACAATACTCTCCTAGTACAGCAGCTCCCAACCAGTGGTTCGTGAACCACTGGCTGCCAGAGCTCGAGCGGGCTGAGGCGGTGGCAGGAGGAGGAACAAGAGGCACCTCCCTCCCTCCTCTGTAATGGTGGCTTGGCTGGGGCTCCATGCTCCTCCCCTCACCCATGGGAGCGCAAGACATGCTTGGGGGAGAAGAGGGGGCGAAGGAGAGCTGCTCCCCCTGCCCATGCAACAGTAACAGCTACGCTCCCTAGAGGGGGCAGCCTCACTCTGGGGAGTGCAGGGATGGGGGCAAAGGGGTGTTCGGTGAGGGGATGGGGCAAGAGGGTGTTGGCATGGGCCATAGGGCTGGGGGTCAAAGGGCATTAGACACTGGGGAGCAAGGGACGGGGTATATCTAGGAAGCTGGTAACCTTTGTATCTGCCTATTCATTATAAGCACAATGAATATGGAAATAAAATGATGCCAGTCTGCCAAAAGTTTGTGAATGGGTTTGCCAGTCTGCGGCCTAAAAAAGGATGGGAATCACTGTCCTACTAGATATGTAAGGCAATATGACGCATTGCTGCTAAAAAATTTTAAGATAGAAAATACTTGTAAGCCGTATTCTTCTTCATAATTTGCATTATTTTATGGGACCTTAGGAGAATCAGATCTGAACAAATTTTCGTTACCTTGTCTTAAGTCATCTCACCACTCTTTACAGGTAGTAAATAAATAAACTATCAAAGTTTGCCTAAAAGAAATGACAGATATTCAATAGCCAGAAGCCTTCAAAGACATCGCGTCTTCCTTTTCTCCTCCAGTCAAATATTGTTTGTGACTGCATTCAGGAGACAGGTGTCGATTGACAAGAAGGAATCCCATTGAATCAAGGGGCGATTATGTTCAGAAGACTTGGACATAAGTGTCCTACAGGCTGGTTTGCTAAACTCATAACGGACCGGCACCTAAGCTCTAGGCAAGGATCCAACCAATTTCTGAACAGGTATCATGCCATCCTAATAGACTAGCTTTAGCACAGACAAGCCAAGACTCCAGGAATGCTCTTCACTTCTGGTTGCTAAGGAGAGGATTCCCAGAAGGGAATTTGTAAAACGACTGTCTACCTTAGTCTTACACAATTACGATTAAAAGGGAGTGCTGTCATTCATCCAGCATTAACATGGAACAACTTTCAACAAGAATGTAAACATTTTGACAATTTAAAAAAAAAAACCTCCCACTCATTTACATCAACAAATCATTAAAACCATTTATTCTGCTGTGGAGCATTTCTATAACCTCCCAAGAACTTACAACATCTATATCCCCAGGCCAAAAGACGTACAGACATTTTCAGTAGGGCAAAACTGAGGAAAGGACTATTTTCCAGAGTAGTGGAATGCTTCCTGATTTGTGCATGAACACACACACAACTTTGAAGGCTGTATTTAAAGTGTTTAAAGGCTGGTATGACTATGACTAGGTCAAATGAGTCAGGAGAGGAGTTAAGACTATATGGTTCATTTTTTCCACTGTAGAGAGAAGAACCCAATTTTCATTTGTTTCCTGTTCCAATTTGACCGTAGAGAAACACTGGGCAAAAATGTTATATGGCTGTAACATCTGATTGGACAACTATCGCTTGTCTCTATAATGTTTTTCCTGCATATTCTTGATTTGTTTATTCTTAGAAAATACTTGGAGTTGCCCATAGAAGAACTGGGCGCCAACATATATTCATACATGTAAGAGACTAATTAAAAGAATAAAACAAGAGCAATTATGTCCTATTGTTATTTGGTAGGAGTTAAAAAACAGGCGGTACTTTTCCAAGTTCCGCCCACCCAAAAAACGATGTCCATACAAGTTACAAAAATAAGAGACTACTCATAGTAGACTGTATACAGATGATGAAAATATATGATTATATGTGTGCTCCACAGGTCTCTTGGATTATGGCTTTCCTGACATTGAACAGGCCCGTGGACTTTACTGGATTCCTTAGGCTTGGCTTTCCCTCAGTCATTCTGGACTCTGTTAGGCTCCTCGAATGTGGCTCCTTCTCATGGGTGAAAGGAACTTAAATTTCTTACAGGTACTATCCTAGCAGAACCTGGGGCCCTGCCAGTTCTTTAAACAGCTACCTGCTGGCTTTTGCCTCAGCTCAGCGCACCCCCTTACTTTCACCTCTGCTCCTTCTTGAGGTTTTAAAAAGTGGCGTGATCTCCCAAATACTCCTGCTGCCAGACATAAATGGGGTTTGAATTTTTGTTTTCAGTTTCTGTACATATTTAGAAATCCTTTCCCTCGCTCTGTCACCATGGATTGCAATGACTCACTGCTTCTATAAACACAGTTGCTTTGATTATTGTCTCACTTGTACACCATATATCACCTTATCAGCTGTGCCCTGTGTTACCAACAGCTTCCCGTTCATGCTACTCTTTCATGTCCATATACCATGAATGGTTAGCCAGGCTCAATCACACAAGTTAGAGCAATTTACATTACTAAGCACATTCGGTGTAAATCCTTGTCTTCCCCGTTATTCTTTGGAGTTACCAGGAATACATTAGCATTGTTATTATTACATTTCTTGAAAACATTTTCACAGTAATAGTCGATGTACACAGTAAAAAGAAGTATGTGGAAAAAAAATCACTCCAATTCCTCAGGCATGTTCTTTCATATTTCATCTCATTGCACAAGGGATCAATTATGAACAATTCTGTTGTTTGCACCAGTGCTATCTATAGATGTAAATGCGTGTATAAATTTCATTGGTAATATAATTGCAACAATTTCATAATTGTTGATCCAAAGATCCCCTTAATATTCCCCTTCATCATATCACACAAGACAAAAGCATGATGCGAATTCCATCATTAAACACTACAGACCATACTCTTGCACGTCATAGTAGCAAGATACATACACAGTCTTCCCGTGTGGCATGTTTTAAAAACCTCACTTCTCAGAACGTCAACAGTTAGGGTAAAATTCCACTGTCCTTTGCATGTACCCAACTCACTGAAAATCCTCAGTACCAGAAACTGGATCATTGCTAGCTTCACAGCTGTGTTCCAAATCTGATATGCAATACCCCATGTAGTGCCCCAGATCCTAATGTGCAACAGAAAACATCTTACCACAAGAACCCAATGACCTGGTGTGTTATAAGGAACCAATAATACATATATCGTATTGCAGGAATCCAGTCTACACATTTCTATCTTTTCGTTCCAATGCCAATTAGTTTCCAGTGTAGCAAAATACATCATACTGTATTTCCAAATTTCATTACAGGGTTACTATTTCTCATTACACATAGCATTATATGTGTTGTTTCACACTGTATGAAACCAAGTGAATGAACATGTTTGCTCATGTTGGGTATGAACACTTGGTAGCCTTTACCTTTGTCAATTTCATTTGTGTGGCTCTGCCTGAGAGAATGGCAGTAGAAACTACTGACAAGACCGCGTGTAATCTGTTGACAACCAAGTTATTAAGGCACATAAAGAACATAATGCAGGTTATACAGATAGATGTGCAAGGGATCCTTACTGTTTCAGCTACAATATGTGAGATTGATGACCATCCTTTTTTCTTTTACATGACTCTTTGTGCTCTCTCTTACAAACTGTGCAAAACTGACTAACCTGTGCACATACTTGTGTTTAAATCATGGTTCCAACTGAACTGTTCTGCAAAACTAATATGGTCTTCAACAGACCATGGACTGTATGTCAGATATGCACCAAGCACATTTCAGTACACGTGCGGCAACGTTACATACACTGAACTGCTGAAATTTCAGGTTTGCATTGATATGTAAAGGCTGTTGGAATGTAAATATGTTGCCAAGTAGTCTGGTGATTGTTTACCTATTGGTACAACTGAGGCTTTCATGTGCCATCACAGTAAGTAGCCGACCTTTCTGCCTGCTTTCTCGATAACACAGCCCAATATCCTACAGCACAGGATGACAAAAAGGCAACAAATTAAGTAATATTTCATGAATCAATACAGTTACCATACAGCGTGTACTGGAATTTCTCCATACCTCATCAGTCATCCATTTCCTTGGTTTCAGACAATGAAATGAAGAGCCATCCAAGTTGTTTTCCCCACTTTGGCCTCCAGTCTGTGTCTGTTTGGGGATAACTGCAATTTACACTAATAAAAAAAAAGGGAACACATATTATACGCATGGTGCTACAGCTGGCTTTCCTCTGTTTTACTACTGTGAATGATGCTACTTCTTACATGAAAACTTTTACCATACTTAAGAAATGGAACTATGTTTAAAAATGTTTCTTATGAAAGGGGTGGTAACCAGTTACCTTTCCAAATCCAGTCTGTGTCTTCCCCTACCTCGATGCCATCAACATTGTCATCACCAGGGCTCGACAAACTATACAATCTACTTGCCCATAGCAAGTAGATTTCAGCCGCGTGCCCTGTTCATTCGCGGCGCGCGCATGCGCAATGTGGCTCTTGTGCATGCGCAGTACGGGGCTGGCAAGCGGTTTTCGCCGCCGTTTGTCAAGCCCTGGTCATCACCACTTGTATCACTGCTGGAAATATCTTGCACTACACTCTCCTGTTGTTCCATTGCTAGGACCTCCCCTAGTTGTTACTGTTTTGTCATGAGACTTGTAGATACATCGTCATCCAGTTTTCCAATATCTTCTGAGAGTGGTTTTGGTTCAGTGTCACCAACAGCAATTTCTGTTTCAATGGTTTTCTTTGATATAGTTTCAGAAGCTGCTGCGGGAGGCTCTTTAAATGGTTTTAGATGAGAGATGCTATACGTGGTTGCTAAAGGTTTCCTGGAGAGACTTTCCAATTTTACTCTTTTACCCTCCACAGTGTTAATTTTGTATGGTCCCCAATAGGTTTTATTCAGCAGTCCTCCTTGCATCCAGGAGGAGAACACAGTCCCCCACATTATGTGTTACTTCCCCATATTTAGAAAGTGTTTCTTTAGGTATACTGTTTTTGTTGTTTTTCCTTGTGCTGTCTCAATATTACCAAGAGCCAATGCAACATCAGCATCCGTCTAGCTTCCATATTTCTGCTGTACTCTTTGCAGAACTCTTCACCGAGTTCATTTATAGCTGGTACCTTGGTAAATAAATGTAGGAGAGCTTGTATTTTTAAAATGAAGACTCACAGAATACCATGTGTGTATGAAAGCGACGTGCATACACCTACCATGTACTTGTCTGGGACTTCATTGGGATTGGTCCTGCCTTGGGCAGGGGGCTGGACTTGATGGCCTTCTAAGGTCTCTTCCAGTTCTATGATTCTATGATTCATCTGGAACCATTGAGTCATCATTATACATTAGTCCAAAGGGTGTAAATTTTGTTGTTGAATGCATTGTAGTCCACACAGAAAATAAAATGCTGTCAAGGAATTCATCCCAATTATTCTGCTCATCATTAACCGTGTTCTTTAATGCTCTGTAAAACACGAGAATAGATTTGTTTGTGAAAAATGAGCACACATGCAGTCTTGACCAAGACCAATCATACACAATTAATAATGCGTATCAGAAACTTTCAATGTAACAAACTGATTATCAAGAATTTCAAGTGAGTTGCATTTTCTCGCACGGTGCACTGTACTTGCCTTCACTGCTGTAATACTGCCACACATGCCCTTACTTCTGGATGGATTTATTAGCATATGGGCTGCTGAAACAACGTTCTATTCCCCATTTTTGGCAAACAGGTAGAACTGAAAGAAAAGAAGTTGCACTGTAAGCTTACATACAAGATTTGTCCTAAAGAATATTCCTTCACCACATGCTAGTGCTTTTAAGTCTAATAGGCTACAAAAATATCCTGTCTTTTCATATTTGCATCTGAAACATTTTGCTACAGGGTTTTGGGAAGATATGAAGACACACAATAGAATGTTACAGCAATTGTGATGGGGTGACCAAGAGCAGTTTTTCACAAAAGGTATGCTGACTGTCCTCAAATAGTTGAAACAGCAATGTGTCTTCCACCAAAAATTACTAAGGCATTGAAACCCATGTACTCTGTCACCTATTTGTTACCTGACACTGAGGTTGAAAACATAGTAAAAGTAACCTCACAAAATAAGCAGTCATCATCTTATTATTGAATTTAAAAAAAAATTAACGGAGATTGCCTATCTCCTAGAACCGGAAGGGACCTTGAAAGGTCAGCAAGTCCAGTCCCCTGCCTTGACAGCAGGACCAAGTACCATCCCTGACAAATTTTTGCCCCAAATCCCTAAATGGCCTCCTCAAGAATTGAACTCACAACCCTGGGTTTAGCAGGCCAATGCTCAAACCACTGAGCTATCCCTCCCTCAGAATTCAGGAGTAAGATCTATCAGTATCCACAGTGCACAATCATTTTGTACATGATGCATGCCACCTCATATGCTGCCTTATTTCAAAATGGAAAGGCTTCCACCCATCTTGAAAAGATAATCTATGACTGTCATTTTATACTGATATCCAGCCTTTGTTGTTGGTAATGGGCCTATCAAATCCATTCCCAACAGCTCCCAGACACGAGTGACCTATACATGAGCATACCAGTTAAAATCTTGTACCACGTTTCTGTTATTAAATACTCTAAAACCAGTCATATGTCTTTAGCAGAGTACAGAATGTAATATGGTTATAACTGCTTCACCAACTGAACGTAATGCCTGCTGCTAAAAACAGGAGACAAATGAAATGAAGAAATAAAGACGGCATTACATAAATAAGAACAAACAAGCAAGCAAAGGAACAAGAGAGGAACAGGAATGGATTATGAAAGACAGTACGAGGAGGAAGCAGAGTAAGTATGCCATGCCAGTGCACAGAGCAGAAGAGGTCATTGCTGCACTATACTGTGCTACTTGCATGCATTGTAATCATTGCAAAATCAAGGACTCATTGTACAGCATTAAGGCAATTGCCTAAGGATAAGATATTACCCTTGGTTCACTCTATAAAAGATTTCATACTGTCTTGTACGGACACGATTACAAGTCTCAACGATAGGGCGTATATACGCACTGCCAATAGTACTACTGAAGAGACAGGTGAAAGGATGAGATTTCCAAGAAAAGGAAGCACATGTTTCTGATTAAAAAAATGTCACCTTTATGCTTTTCGAGATGGTATCCAGATTTAATTCCGTTCCCATTTTCTGGCAATCCGGACACCGTGCAAGCTAGTGGGGATGGAATAACATGGTGAAATTAACATTCGGTTTTGGTAACAGAATTGACAGTGTCTAGAGTTCACATGTGCACAACAAATATTTCTTTTATCCATTTCAAATTTGTCTTTAAATTGTAACTAGCATTCCTCAGGGCTCCGTTTCATTCATTAACATACCCAATCGACAATGTCGTTTGTTGCCCCTGGCCAACAGAATCTTGATGTTCGTGAAGTTCTCGTTTTGATTCTTCCTAGATGTCCACCATGTGGACTGTTATGAAACAAATGAAAGAGCTGTAGGGCTTCTTTCCTGGTCTGCAGGACGACAACCTTTCTTCCTTTGGCGGAATGGAACGATTGCCCCTCTGTTAACCAGAGAAGACAAAGAACAGAGGCTGATTAAGGCTTCTGGGGGTCCTGTGTCAGATCAAGTTTTAGGACCCTGCCCAACCATTTCCAGGGGAGGGTACTGCTGACTCACTGTACACAGCCCCACCTTTTTCGGCCCCTTCCCTGGGACCGTGGCTGGGACCCTGTGTTGCAGCCTTGGGTCTGTCCCAGTGAGCGAGAGCTCCTCCAGTAACAGAGCTGCGTCAGTGGCCTGGTTGCTGGGCATTAGGGGGCCAGGAGCGGGGGGCTGGGGTTTCTTCTGCATCACCCACTGCTTCTGCTGGAGAAAGGGTTGGGCATGGGGAATTCCCTGCCACCCCACGGCTTCTGTCAGGGCTTGGGGGGAGGGAGGGAGGATTATCATAATGAAAGAAAGCGTTGCACTGAAGCTACAAGCTGTTATGTGCGAAGGCATTGAGTAATTATAAGGTATATGCATATATCAGCACTATCGATACACAGTACGGGTTGTAATGCTTGGAGTACAAGGGTTGAATTTCAGTGCATGGTTAGAACTAGATTTTTTTTTTTTTAAACAGAAATCTGGGAACCCTTTTGTGACTGTTGCTGCTGCTGCTAACTGGATATACTGCCAAACCTACCTGAGACACGTACAAGCTCATGGAAGTTTTTTTTGAGTAATACTGATACTCCATTCTTCATGCCACTGTCAAGTATGTTTGTTGCACCAATCACAAAGACCGCAAAGGGGAACTTTCGAACGATTCAAATAAAATTGTGTTTTATAATTTCAAACCCATGGGAGGTAAGGGTTAGCACTCCACACGATACCAGTGTACTGACACCTGTTAGAGGCTGGACATTCCATTACAATGTCTCATTATAACATTAAGAACAGAATGCCTTGCCTTCCAAAGAAAGCTTGGCAGCCAAGCGACGCAGATTCAGTCTGCCTGATTTACTCATTCCTTCAGGAGAGACGTCACTCCGTAGAGATGCCAAAACATTTACACTTGTTTCCTCAAAAGGTTTACCTGAGTTTTGTTCACAGAGTTCAGTGCACACAGGAAGTATCAATCCTTATTCGAGTAAAAGGTCAGTTGGGAGGTGTATGGTGCACATTGCAGGCATGTAAGCAAGGTAAGGCTAAATCAGTGGTTCTCAAAGTGCAGTCCAGGTGGTCCGTGACTTGATCTCAGCCCCGGCCCCATCTCCCCCACGCAGCGGAGAGCCTGTGCTGCTGCTCCAGCCTCCTGCTTGGACAGCGTGCAGGCTGTGTGTGTGAAAAAAGGCCCGACCTTCCCCGCCATATCTGGCTCGTGGAGTGGCTCCATGTGCTGATGCTCCCACCACCGTGCTGGGGGAACGGCAGCACATGGGTTTGGCGGGGAAGGTCAGAGCTTTTTTCACTGCCCCCGCCGCCCAAGCATGCCCTCCGAGCGGGAAGCTGGTGCTGGTGCATTTCAAAGCCATGGAGCCCGGCGTCAGTGGGGAACTCCCCAGCTGACCCCGGGTCCGCGCGGCATTTCAGCGGAACATTGGATCAGTTGGGGAGTCCCCAGTTGACCCTGGGCTCCACTGTGCTGCCCCTTTGAAACGCCTTGTCTGGAAGGGTTTAGGTGTGTCTTCCTCTGTCTTTTCATTGCTTTGGCTTTGCTTCAAACAGGGGGTTGGGGTGTTCGCCGTGAGTATCACACCTTAGCTCCCCAAGTATGTAACTATGCCCTGGTTCCCCAAGAACACAGAGCTGGTAGGTAATGGGGTGGGGGGCAGCCTCTCTGCTGGGCTCCTCTTCCCAGCCACCCTGCCAGAGCTCGCAGCAACCCTGCTGGCTCTGCTGCCCTGCAAGCCCCTGCCCCCCACCTATTTATTCATACACTTAGCCAGGATGGCTGTAAGTACCTGGGTACATGAAATGTGTAGGAAGTTAAGAACATAAAATGGCCACACTGGGTCAGACCAAAGGTCCATCTAGCCCAGTATCCTGTCTGCTGACAGTGGCCAATGCCAGATGCCCCAGAGGGAGGGAGAGAACACAACAGGTAATCCTCACATGATCCCTCCCCTGTCACCCATCTCCAGACAAACAGAGGCTAGGGACACCATTCCTACCCATCCTGGCTAATAGCCATTGATGGACCTAACCTTCATTGATCTATTCTAGCTCTTTTTTTAACCCTGTTAAAGTCCTCGTCTTCACCACATCCTCTGGCAAGGAGTTCCACAGGTTGACTGTGCACTGCAGGAAGAAACACTTCCTTTTTTTGTTTTAAACCTGCTGCCTATTCATTTCATTTGGTGACCCCTAGTTCTAATATTGTGGGAATAAGTAAATAACTTTTCCTTATTCTCTTTCTCCACACCAGTCATGATTTTACAGACCTCTATCATATCCCCCCTTAGTCTCCCCTTTTCTACGCTGAAAAGTCCAAGTCTTTTTAATTTCTCCTCATACGGAACCCGTTCCAAACCCCTAATCATTTTTGTTGCCCTTTTCTGAACCTTTTCCAATGCCAAGATATCTTTTTTGAGATGAGGCAACCACATCTGTAGGCAGTATTCAAGATGTGGGCGTACCATGGTTTTATATAGAGGCAATAAGTTATTCTCTGTCTTATTCTCTATCTCTTTTTTAATGATTCTTAACATTCTATTTGCTTTTTTGACTGCCGCTGCACACCAACTGTTTTCAGAGAACTATCCACAATGACTCCAACATTTCTTTCTCGAGTAGTTGTAGCTAAATTAGTCCCCATCACATTGTATGTATAGTTTGGATTATGTTTTACAATGTGCATTACTTTACATTTATCAACATTAAATTTTATTTGCTATTTTGTTGCCCTATCACTTAGTTTGGGGAGATCTTTTTGAAGCTCTTCACAGTCTGCTTTGGTCTTAACTATCTTGAGCAGTTTGGTATCATTGGCAAATGTTGCTACCTCACTGTTTACCCCTTTCTCCAGATCATTTATCTAAACAAAGTACAACCCTGCACTACAGTTTAGCACAAGGAAGTGCTCTGCTCCAGTTGACTGTTTTCCATCCCTGAGCCTTTCATCCTCCTTAACAGCACAGGGGCTGTCTGACCGGAGGTGGGACAGTTCTACAGTGACCCGGAAAGCCTCATCTGTGTACCTCTTGGCCTCCCTTAGCTACTCCAATTCAGCCATCCTGGCCTTCAAAGCCCGTATGCAGTCTCAGAGGGCCAGGAGCTCCTTGCATCAAATGCACACATACACCACCTGTCCACAGGAAAAGTAATCATACATGCTACATTGCGTGCAATAAACAGGAGAGCCCCCACTCTGCTGCTGGGCTTCTACCTGTATTCTCTCCTACAGATAATTAGATCACTGCTAGGGTTTTTATTTAAATCACACACTACAGACAGCCACTTACCCCAAGGGTTCCCATAATTGCTCCTCCTTCAGCTGGAGAACTCCCTCACGAAACTCCCTGTTAGCTGTCCCTGTTTGCAAAGCAGAAGCTGAAGTTGTAGTATGGTACAGTATTTTTTGCCATTGCAGGTTAGGTGCCTTAGTAAACAATGCGTATCCTCCCCTGCCCCTATAGCCCCTAGCATTGGAGTGGGGAATCTTATTTGGGTCAGGGGCCACGCACAAATGAGAAGCAAAAAAAAAAACAAAACCCCACACCACAACCACACACACAAAACCCCTCACTGACCCCTTAGCCCCACTTTGAGAAAAACCCTCACAGATGTGGCCCCCCTCTTCAGAAGCAGAAAAAAAGAGGGGGGGGGGGCACTCATTTCACTTCACTCATGCTCCACACATGAGAGGGGGCCAAGGCTCAGGGCTTCCCACCAGGCCCAGATTAACTCTTCTGGGAGCTGAGATTTTGAGAGACTCCCCTAAGGTCTGGGGTGGGGCCAACAATAAGGAGATCAATGTGTGAGAGGAGGCTGCCGGGGAGCGGGCTAGGGCGGGGGTGTGGAGTCTAAGCAGAATGAATGGAACTGGAGCAGGTTGGTGGTGCAGGGGCTGGGGTGTAGGAGAGGGGTGGGAGCTGGAGTACAGGAGTGGGCAGGGGTGGTGAGGGAGGAGGCTAAGGGTGCATGTTGTGGGCAGGAAGGGGCAGGGGACGGGGCCAACTACCTAGCACAACTAGGGGGCAGTACAGGTGGTTCCACGTGGTCCTTCGCTTGCAGGCAACTGCCCTCCCCCCCCATGCTCCCACTGGCCGCAATTCCAGGCCAGTGGGAATGACTGGGGTGTAGCCTGCAAGCTAACATGGTGATAGTGGGGTAAAGCTTCCCTGCACTGCTGTTTACAGAATCACATCCTCCCTCTGCCAGGCATCACCTATCGGCCGGATGCAACCCACGGCTGACCTGGATCAAGCCCAGGAAGCTCAGAGGCGCTCTTCCCCTCTGCACAGTGGGCAAACCGGTGCTGGTGCTCCAGCCACAACGGGGGCAGCAAGCCTTGGCTCTCCCCACCCGCCCCATGGCTGGAGCACTAGCACTGGCTCAGCCACTTGCAGGGAGGAGCCCCAATCATCACAGCCCGCAGGCCCTTGGTTCCCCATTGCTGCCTTAGAAGGACCTCACACTACAATTCGGCAGCTTCAATATTTTGGACACCAATAGAGGACTTTTTACTAGAATTGTTCTTATAATTACTTTTCAGGGTGGGAGTAGGTGGGGATTCAGTAGCATCTGGAGCAGGGTTCCCCATCAGGCAATGCTTTCCTACTTTTTGGATCCCAAAATGTGGCTCTTACCTTGGACTTTCTATTCTCCATTCTACATACTAACGGACGGAAGCATATGAGGCTAGGGGAGCTTTCAGAGAGGTTTAGGCTAGGGCTGTCAAGCGATTCAAAAACTGAATCACGATTAATTGCATGCGCCTCCCCTTTGAAACGCTGCAGCCGCATTTCAACGGGGCAGCGCTGCATGGAGCCCGGGATCAGCTAGAGTCCCCAGCTGAGCTCGGCTCCATGCAGCGCTGCCCCTTTGAAGCGCCGTGGTGGCGCATCAAAGGGGCAGCGCAACAAGGAGCCCATGCTAGTCGGCTGGAAACCCCCCCCCCCGCGTAGGGGCTGGCAGTGTCCCTCCAGCCAGACCCCGGCTCGTGCCCCCCACACCCGCACAGGGGCTGGCAGTGACGTGACCCAGCTCCCTGCCCATCCCCCCGCTGCGCCTTGCCCCCCCTTGCCCCTTTCTCACGCTTGCCAAGATCCGGGAGCCGCGTTCCAACCCACGTGCGCGCAGAGGCCGGGCAGCCGCCACAGCAGCTCTTACTGAGCATGCGCCGTTCCAGTGCGCATGCTCAGTGCACCCCCGCAAGCGCCCGCCGCTGCTGACGCTACACCGGCCTCTCGCGAGAGCAGGGGGAAAAGGGGGCGGGGTCGCCGCTGCTGCTGCCGCCCCGCGCGCGCTCGTTGGGCGCCGCGGCCAGCCTGACAGGAGGGAGGCAGCCGCCGCCTCGGTCCCTCCGCTGCGCGCGCGGGGAGGCGTCGCCGGCTCGCCCCGACCATGGCCGGCTGCGCGCCCCGGGGCCCCCCCTGAGGAGCCGCCGCCATGAAGAAGGGCCGCCCCCGGGGGGAGAAGACGGCGCCCCCGCCGCCCCTCCGGAGAGCTGCCCCCGCGCCGGGCGGCCGGAGGGAGCCGCCGGACCCCCGGGCCCCGCGCGGGGAGGTGAAGCCCAAGGTACCGGGGCGGGCTGCGTGGTGGGCCGGTCAGCGGGGCGGGGCCCCCAGCGCCCCCCGGGTCGGTGACCGGATGAGGCGAAGCGGCCGTTGGCGGGGGGGGGGTTGGGAAGCTGGAACTACTGGGGGGGGACCTTCCGGGACAGGTGGCGGCGGAGCCGGGTGGTGGAGCCGGGGGGGTTTGCAGGGGGCAGAGGGGGCAGCGTTGTGGGCGTAGCCGCGTGTGTCTAACCCCCTGTGCCTGAAATTCATTCATCGTGGCGGGCAAATGCGTTAGGCAATCAGGGCGGACAGAAACCGTACTCGAGAGACCAATGAGTAAGAACTGAGCCCTTGGTCTGCAGGGCCCGGCGTGTGCCAGGGCCCAGTGAGGGCGAAGCATCAAATACGGTTCTTTCGCCTGAAGCCCCCCCCTGCACCTTGTACGAGTGAAAGGGGAGGAAAAAAAAGAAGGTAGCTACATCCAGTTTCCCGTCACAGGCTGACTATTAGTGCTCATAATATAATTGTAGCTTACTGAAGGATCTTGCCCTAGCTTAATATTAAAGCCTCTATGGGGTGTCGATAGAACTGGTTTCTACTTCCTTGGTTCTTTATAGAAATAATTTGTATTCTGCCCAGAAATTTGACTTTCTGTGTTATAGTTGGTCTGAAGCAGGGATGTTAAAATGCGTTTAAGTAAATGTGTAACGGCTGATAATTTCAGCGGTGACATGGTGACATGCGGGGAGGGTGAGTCAGCTCTGATACAGAGGCAGAAAGGGGGGGCGAATGCGTGTAGATGACAAGAGTAACCGATAAGGCTAGGTTTAATTGGTTAATTGTATAGTCAACTACACGTTCACATCCCTTGTTTGAACTAGGGATGTTAAAAACCATGTGTTTGTGTAAACATGTAACTGCTGAAATTTTTAGTGGTTACACATTTACCTGCAGGGGGGGCAGGCGAGCACCAGCTCCTGTGTTCCCCGAACTCCACTGCCTCTGATTGAGAGGCAACAGTGCAGTGGGCATGCAGCTCCGTGGGAGCCGGCTTGAAAGTGAGCATCCCGTGTGTATCGGCTCCTGCCTGCCCTCCCGCTCTCCACGCTGCTGCCTCTCTATCCGAGGCAGTAGTGTGGAGGGGAGACGGCATCCCAGGAGTCAGTGCTCTTGCCTCCTCCCCCCGCCCACGACCCTGCTGCATCTGTGGGGGGCAGGTGAGAAGCTCAAAACCTACTGACCTGCTGGGAAGAGAGAAATTGCTGGAATTCTTATTAGTATGCTGCTGTGGTTCTGTAAAGGGGGGTATTTGCCTTGGCTTTTGGCAAAAGGGTTTCTGATAAAATTTAAGTCTTGGTCTTGTCTGCCCTTGCTTAGGCTAATTGCTTTCCAAAGTAGCAACAGTAACCTCTCATCTGAAGAAGTGGGCTGTGCCCACGAAAGTTCATGATACCAGCTGCATGTTTTGTTAGTCTTTAAAGTGCTACCAAACTATTTGGTTTTTTTTTAAAGTTTATTCTGTACAGATTAACTTGGCTACCCCCTGAAGCTCCATACTTTGGTCAGTTTCAGAGTTTGGCTTATAGGAAAAATTAACCAGAGTATTGTTAATTTCATACTGCAGCTTCTTGGAAGACTTATGAGCTGCACTAGCGCTATCTGTGAACTTAGCTATTTATTCTTATTTGGAAGGCTATCTTTGCAACAACAAGGAATAGAAACCTTTTCCTGAAATCTTAAATTCTTCATGAGATTGATGGGGTAGGTCCTATCACTCATCTCTAACAAGTAGGTGAATGGATTTTTTTGCACTCCATATTAATGAATGGAGATGAGAAGGTGCTGAAAGGTCACTCACTATTAATGCCACCTTCGTGGCTGGATACTAGGGCTGTAAGGGAGTAATAGCTGACTAGTCGACTACCCGATAACACTAGGCTTATCAGGTAGGTGAGGCGACTAATCACATTCAGAGGCAGCAAGGCAGGGAAAGCAGGAGCTGGTGCTGTGCAGAGCCAGTTTTAAAGCCAGTTCCACCCTTGCCCACCAGGCTCCTACTACATTTTAAAATGCAGAGCCACAGCAGGGTTTGGTCCTGGAGTCGGAGTGAGCCGGGACTGAGTCAGCTGTCTATTGACTACTCGATTACTAAATTAACCTCATTTTAACATCCTGCTGGATACTGTGTGTCCCCTTGTGTGTGATTGCTAGCTTGAGTGTAGAAGAGGGGGAAGTTATAGTACTGTCAAACAGTGCCATTTATACAGATATGTGTTAAAATGATTTGGAACCAAATTGTGCACTAGCCAACCCGTTTAACTGTGTGATCTTATTATTGTTACACTTGTGCTCCCTTTTCTTCTATCTTATGTTACATGTTGTGTCTTGCCTTACATTAGATTGTAATATCTTTAGGGCATATGTTTCTTGATGTACTAGTGGAGCATGTGGCACAGTGGAGCCCCAATTCTAATTTTAGGCCTTGGGATGTTACTGTAACACAGATAATAGGCCTCTTTTCATGAGCATGTAGTGCCCCTACCTCCAGGATGGGGGACATGCACATGAATATGCATGTCATAAGCTTGCAAAGGCTTAAACATGTATATCCAGGTAGAAAAGGTTATTCTGATGAAACTTCTAAAGATAAAAATCAATTTCTGCTCTGTCTATGGTGCACTGAAGAAGCAGCATACAGAAAAGAAGATATTCACATGATTCTCATTCCTTTTGACTTTGTAATTGAGTTTTTGAAGACTTAATAGTCAAGTACAAATGTCTTGATCTGAAAATTTAAAATCGTACATTCTATTACGTTATAGATGTTCTTTAGGGGAGGACAAATTTTATCTCCATTTTTCTTGAGACTTTGTCCTTGAATAACACATTTAATCATGTCACACTGCTGGTTGGAAAAATTAGAATTTATCAAAACTAGGGATGTAAGCAGCTAGTTGACTACCTGATAAGCAAATGATTATTGGGTAGTTGAGTAGGAACTCAACTAGTCGCTTCCCCCCTTGCTGCTTCCAACAGAGAGAAGCAGCAAGGTGGGGAGAAGAAGCCGGTGCTGGGAGGAGCCAGCTTAAAAGCTGGTTCCCCCCCCAAACCGTCTCCGCTGGGAGGCAGAGGGCTGCAGGGAAATGGCACCAGTGGGATTGAAACAGTCCTGCTTGCACCAGTCCTGACTGCTGCTCCTCTCCCTTTGAAATGTACAAGAGCCGCCTGAGGCTCTTGTACATTTCAAAGGAAGAGGCACAGAGGGGAAACTGTGCCAGAGGGGACTGCTTTGGTCCCTGCTGGTGCAGGTTCCTGCTGCCTTTCTCCCTTTGAAATGTACAGGAGCCATGGGCGACTTTTGTACATTTGAAAGGGAGAGGTGCAGCGGGATAGGAGGCACCCCCTTTATCGACTAATCAAGTAGTTGATGGAAATTCCATGAACTACTTGATTAGGTGAGTAATCGAAATTTAACATCTCTAGTCAAAGCAGTCAGGTTAGGGCCCTATCCTTACAATCTAGATCAGGGGTGAGCAAAAGGGTCTCTGCGGGCCAGATCTGGCCTGCCAAGTGGGTTGATCCGGCCCACGGAGGCCCTGCCGCTCTCCTGCCCCCAGGCCAATTAGGGCCTGGGGGCCGGGGAAGCACATGAAGTTTCCTCCGCCCTACCAGGGGCATGTAGCACTTTGAAGTGCAATATTTGTAATGGATTATGATTTGAATGCTCTGTGTGTTCTTCACATTACACAAAACAGGAATATGTCCCGACTCAGGGAAGTTAGTCTGTTAACTGTATTTGAAATGCATTATTTGTAGTTCCATATTAAATGCAAGAAAAGTATGTTAAAAGAACATTAAGGTTGCAACGTCAAGCACTCAAATTAGGGAATGCCAGAATTAAGTTTGCACATGTCTTCTGTCCACAGGAGAGGCTCGGTTTCTGCTGTCAATTCAGGTTTCTGGACCAGGACTTGGCATGGTGTACAGCAGCCCAGAGCTGATATTGCAAAGAAAATTCTACTCAGGCCTAGGCTAGAGCATGCTCAGTGTGGATGGAATCTTTGGGAAATGTAGCTACTAAGAAGTTGCAAACTTGCAAAGCATGTGCACACTGCAACTTTTTAAAGGTTTTTAACTTGGCCGAACTTTTTTTTTTTTAAATGGAGAAGATAAAAAGACTCATCCCTGATGCAAAGGCCACACCCATGCCAAGTCCCTGCTGGTCCAAAGCACGAGGAAGTGAGAATTTATCAAAGAAAAGATTGCTAGAATTTTTTATTATTTGGCAAAATGATACATTTCTCCCTAGCTTCATTCTTGGACACACCAAACGCTTTTGTCAGATCATGATAGACACCCAGCATGGAAAATTTCAGCTCACGTGGCTAACGTTTGCATTATTTGTCTAGCCCTGCTTATTTGCCAATCTATTCGCCCGTGGCGAGTAGATTGCAACCCGGAAGAGCCGGGTTCGGGCGATCTGCGCATGCGCAGATCGCCGGACAGCGCAGCTGGCGTGCGGGGCTCGCCGCGGTTCGGCGAGCCCTGCAAATAAGACAATGTTTTCAATTGCTTGCCTGATGCTTCCCATCTATAATCGTAGTAGCCAGCACTAACAGCCCCACCTATCGAGTAATAAAATGATAGGGCTGAAGGAGCCTCAAGAGGTCATCAGGCACTCATGGCAGGACTACATACTATCTAGATCATCCCTGACAGGAGTTGGACTAACCTACTCTTAAAAATCTCCAATGGCTGAGATTCCACAGCCTCCCTAGGCAATTAATTCCAGTGCTTAACCACCATGACAGTTAGGAAGCTTTTCCTCATGTCCAACCTAAACCTCCCTTACATCAATTAAAGTCTACTGCTTCTTGTCCCATCAACTTTAACAGGGTTCAAAAAAAGAGCTACATAGATTCATGAAGGTTAGGTCCATCAATGGCTATTAGCCAGGATGGGTAGAAATGGTAGCCCTAGCCTCTGCTTCTCTGGAGGTGGGTGACAGGGGAAGGATCACGTGAGGATTACCTGTTGTGATCTCTCCCTCTGGGGCATCTGGTTGGCCACTGTTGGCAGACAAGATACTGGGCTAGATGGACCTTCGGTCTGACTTGGTCTGGCCATTCTTATGTTCTTATCCCTCCTCCTTGTATCAGCTTTTTAGGTACTTGAAAGCTTTTATCATGTACCCTGTGTGTCTTCTCTTTTCCAGAATAAACAAACTCCATTCTTTTAATCTTTTCTCATAGGACATGTTTTCTAGAACTTTAATCATTTTTGTTGCTCTTTAAATTGTCCACATCTTTTCTGAAATGTGGCACCCAGAATGGGACATACTTCAGTTGAGGTCTAATCAGCATGGAGTAGAGCCGAATAATTTATTTTTGTGTCTTGCTTGTAACATTCCTGTTAGTGCATCCTAGAATGATGTTTGTTTTTTTTCAGCAGTGTCACACTGTTGACTAATATTTACCCTTGTGGTCCCCTATGACATCTAAATCACTTTCCACACTACTCCTTCCTAGGCGGTCATTTCCCATTTAGTACGTGTGCAGCTAATTGTTTCTTCCCAAGTGGACCAAAGCACTTGCAACCCATCCCAGCTTGGTGTCATTCACAGGCTTTCTGAGTACTCTCTCTATGCCATTATCTAAATCATTGGTGATGTTATTGAACAGAAGCAGATCTAGAACTGATGCCTGCAGAACCTCATTGGTTATGCCCTTCCAGCATGACTGTGAACCATTTTATAGTTACTCTTTGGAACGGTTTTCCAACCAGTTATGGATTCACATTATAATAGTTCTATCTAGGTTGTATTTCCCTAGTTTATTAATTAGATGCTCATGCAAGACTGTATCAAAAGCCTTACTAAAGGCTAGACATACCACAAATACCACTTCCCCATCCACAAAGAAAGAAAGCTATCAGTTTGGTTTTACGTGATCCATGCTGACTATTACTTACCACTTATCTTCTAGATGTTTGTGAATTGATTGCTTAATTATTTGCGCCATTATCTTTCTAGGTACATAAGTTTAGCTGATTGGTCTGTAATACCCTGGGTTGTCCTTATTTTTCCCTTTGTATGGATGGGCACTATATTTGGCCTTTTCCAGTCTTCTGGAATCTGTCCCATCTTCCATGATTTTTCAAAGATAATAGCTAATGGCTCTGATATTTCTTCAGTCAGCTTCTTGAATATTCTAGAATGCATTTCATCAGGCCCTGGTGACTTTATGCGATCTAATTTGTGTAAATTTTAATTCATTCTTTCCCTATTTTAGCTTCTGGATCTACCCCATTTTCACTGGCATTCACTATGTTAGACATCCAATCATCACCAACCTTTTGGTGAAAACTAAAACAACATTAACAGAAAATATGGAAATGGCAAAGATGCTTAGTATTTCTCCCTTTTCATTGAGTAACAGGCCTGTCCTTTCATTGGTCTTCCTCTTGCTTCAAATGTATTTGTAGAATGTTTTCTTGTTATCCTTTGTTTCTAGTTGGCTTGATTTCATTTTGTGTCTTGAGCTTTCTAATTTTGTCCCTACATACATGTGGTGTTTGTTTATATTCATTCTTTGTAATTTGACCCAATTTCTACTTTTCGCAGGACTTTTTTTGATATTTAGATCATTCAAGATCTCCTGGTTAAGCCAAAGTGGTCTCTTGTAGGGATGTTAATGCGTAGGGGCTGGGGTAGCTTCCAGACGGCCTCTGGGCATGGGTTTGATCCTGTCCCACAGGGCCTGGCCCAAGCAGTGTGCCGCAGGCAGGGGCTACTCTGGCTGGCTGGCCTGTAGCCTATAGGGCTAGTCTGCTTGTTTGTCTATAGATATTTCTATATATTTTCTTATGGTTTAATTACTTGTTTTATTACAGTAAGTTTATAAGTTTTTATTTATGTAATTTGGCTGTAACATAAGATGCCTATAGGCCATATCTTGTATATTAAGTTAAGGCAAAGTTAGTATTTTTGTCTGGCATTTTCACCCAGATAGCAAAGACAACTTGCATATGTTGGAACATTCACCTGGATAGATGGTAAGATAGTCCCCATGAAAAGTTCATCTTCCAAGAATACAAGTACACCACGAGAAGTCCAAAAATATCATAGAAATAACATAGGTGAGAGAGATCTAATATTGTGAATATGTATGTACATGTTATCAATACTTACAAATATAGTATATGTGTCCAACCTATGGAGTAAGTGTACCCCATTAGTTTGTGGGTGAGGAAGTTAAAATTTGTACATAGGAGGACCTGAGCTCCTGTGCTTATAAAACAGGGTACCCAGAGCTTTTTAGTTTGAGAGAAAGAGAGAATAAGATACAATAAGGTAGGAGAAGAAGAAAGAAAGAAGAGCAGGAGGAGTTAGGAGTTAAGATTAGTTTCTAAACTTTAACTTTGTCTTTCTAATAGTTTCTTAGTTTAATTTAGATTTAGGTCAGCCAGTAAAGTAAACTAAGTTGGCGTCAATAAACTTTTAGCATTAACTTCTGCACTTCCCATTGAAGAACTAAGAAACCTGGACCTAAATTGTCTGGCATTCAGAGGCAAGGCTCATCTTTTTTCTCTTGTCACCAGGTTATCAAGAACAGATGCGGTTATATTAACTTATAGAAATAATACCATATGTGTCTAAGCCTAATAATACTGTGCTAGTAACCCTGATTTATTACATTACTCAAATTGCTATTTGATTTCTATTCCATATATTTTAATAAAGTTTAAAATTATTTTATCTCGGTATGAACATTCTGTCATACCCTCTAAGGTAAGAACCTGATTATGTTCTGATTAGTTCAGTTGGCAAGCCTACAGCCCAAACTATCCAAACTAATAATAGTTACCATCCTTAAATTAGGCTACAGGCTGGAGCATCCTCTGTCTGTGGTGTGCCTGGCCCCACAGCCATAGGTTACATGCTGGCTCCTGGGGAGCTGGCTCCAGAACCTGCAGCAAAGCTACTTCCAGAGAAGCAGCTTTATACTGTAGAGCCTGCAGCTTGTGTAACTATGGTTTTTAGCAGTTCTATGGCTACATTTTTTAATTAATTTTTACATCCCTAGTCTCTTGCCATATTTCCTGTCTTTCCTATGCAGTTGAATAGTTTGCTTTTATGCCTTTAATAATGTCTCTTTGAAAAACTGCCATCTGTCCTCAGTTGTTTCTTTTAGACTTGCTTCCCATGGCATCTTAACTACCAGTTCCCCGAGTTTGCTAAAGTATGCCTTTGTGAAATCCGTTGTCTTTATGTTGCTGTTGTCAGTCCTACCATTCCTTAGAATCATGAGCTCTATGCTTTCATGATCACTTTCACCCAAGCTGCCTTCCACTTTAAATTCTCAACCAGTTCTTCCCTATTAGTCAAAAATAAAATCTAGAACAGCCTATCCCCTGGGAACTTTCTCTATCTCCAGGAATGAAATACAGTCTCCAATACATTCCAAGAACTTTTTGGATAAACTGTGCCTTGCTGTGTTACAATATGAATTGTTTTCTGTTTTAAGAGTATAAATGTCTGGAGGGAGCTCTTTGAAGACTGAGGGGATAGTTTGGTGACCAAATCCTAAATCTATGGGAATTAATTGCCACACACTGCCCTTTGTGCTTTAATGTAGATTTTCCAATGTACTAAGTCTCTGAAGATCCCTATAATATATTCCTAAGTATGGTAAATGTGACTTTTATAGCTTGAAAAATTGAGGCGAAAGTGACTTGGGCCATGTCAACTTTGGTTCGTGCAAATTATGTCAGCATATACCCATTCATATTTGTAAACCACTTGGATGTGTGTGTTTTTGACTGCTTATGTTGTTGCATGTACTTTCTATGAATGCTTTTGCTGATGTGAAGTGTTGTGGTATCCTAGTGTACCACATGTCACCCTCTGGCACAGTTATTTTTGGGAAATTTTCACAATGTGGTTTGGGGTAGAAAGGAATAGCACAGGGATCTCTAGGAGCTAGGGGTCAAATTCCCAGCCTGAAATATTCTCCATCTGATATTGCCATCCATATCCCATCATTTTCTTGCCTTTTTAAAATTCCACAAATCCACATTGCACTTTTCAGTGTCTGCCATGTCAGCCTCAGCTCTGTACTATTCTCATGAATGGACCAAATATAGGACATACGATTCTCATGTATTTGCAGATCTTCAGGAAGTAGTTCGACAATGGGGGATGTTATGACTGTTTTTCAAGGGCAGTTTGCTGAGGGATAAAGTGAAAAACAATTCAGGGAGGTTGGTGGCATTTGTGGAGCAGCTGAGATAGGTAGGGCATGGTTTCTGGGCCTAAGAAGTGAGCAATAACTGGTGGAATTGCATCATAAATAGGTTTGGGATGACTACCAGTGGCTGGAAAGCTTTTGGGTGTGAAAAGGCCATATTTCTGGATTTGTGCGCTGAGGTTGCCCCAGCAGAGAGGCAGCAGAATGAGAGCTGCATTGAAGATGAAGCAGCGAGTGGAGATTGACGTGCTGAATTGCTACTGTTCAGTAGGAAATAGTTTTGGAGTTGGAAAAGACTGGGGTGGGAAATAAATTTTGGTGGGGGGGGCCACTCCAAGATTTTGGAAAGTGGTCAAAGGTCACACTTTTCTGTGGAGGAAGTGCGGGGTATAGGATGGTGCAGAAGGGTGCATGGGGTAAGAGACTGGGGTGCAGGAGGCAGTGTTGGGTCTGAGAGGGAGTTTGGGTGAAGGAGGGTTTGTGACCTGGGGCAGGGGATTGGGGTGTAGGGTCAGGGAGGGAGTGTGGGTGAAAGAGAGGATTCTGGCCTGGGGGAGCGGATGTAGGAGAGGGTACAGGATTTGGGAGGGAGTTAGGACCTGGGGCAGGGGGATGCAGGGGGTTTGGATGGTGACCTGGGGAGGAAGTTGGGGTGTGGAAGGGGAAGGCATGCCAGAGGCAGGCTTTGGGTGGGAGGTGCTTACCTAAGCTTCTGCTAGCCAGCAGCCCTGCGACAGCCCCAAGGCAGCCTGGGCTCCCTGCCTGCTGCAGCCCCAGACTGCTTGAAACTGTAGGCTGCTCCCTTTATGTGGCCCTCATCTCCAGGAGAGGGGAGAGGCTTGCGTTGCCCCTATCCCTCAAGCCAATCTCTCAGCTCCAGTTGGCTGGTGGTTTGCAGCCAATAGGAGCTGAGGATTGGGCTGGAGGCAGGGAGATCACACAAAGCGTCCCCCTCCCTCTAGAGCAGAGGCATGTGGAGCTGCCCTGCACTTGAAACAATGGCTGCTGTGTGCCTAAGGGTCCCGGCAGGGAGGTCTGCAGGCTGGATTCGGTGGCTTGGCAGGCTGGATTTGGCCTGCAAGAGGTATCTTGCCCACCCCTGTGTTAAGCAAATGTTTTAGGTCTTCTGCTATGCAGGACTGTGGCTCTTGGCAACATGAGGGACACACTAGATGGATGTGCACTAGTATGGTTCCTGAACTGTTGGGCATGATACGCAAAACACACCCGTATTTTGGTACCAGCCTACTTTATTTCAATGTACATCAACAGAAATGGCTACTTTTTGTACTCATGATACCATGTACATGTTTTGTTAGTCTATAAAGTGCTACCAGACCATTTGTTGTTTTTTCCTGTACAGACTAACTTGGCTACCCCCTGAAGCTACTTTTTTATGATTATGCAAGCATTAGTGGATATCTCTGCATTTTTCTGATGTCCACATGAATAGGTCAGGGATGGTGCATGATATTTGCATTTTTAAGAACATAGGATTGTTTAGAAAAATGCAAACTTGGATATAATTTCTTGACTGGTGAATTGTCTTTGGTATTGAAATAACAATAGTTATTCTGGGTAGGCCCAGCCTTACTCTTTGCTCCCCAGTTCATAAATCTGTATACTAGCTATCTTGACAGCAAGAAGGAAAATTTCAACTAGTTTCTTGGCAGGTGTAGCAGGGCTGTTGAATATGCTTTTGCTAGATTGAAGGAATGCTGATGGAACTTACTACATTGAATCTCTTCGGGGAAAAATGATCCCCGTGATAGCTCCCTGTTATGTTCTGAATAATGTTGTGAGGTCAAGAGGGAAAAGTTGCTGTCAGGATTAGAGGGTATAGGGTAAGTGGCTGTTGGCAGACTTGGAAAAGCTGGGGTGTTTGTTGAGAGCTAAGTGTTTGAGATATGTGGTTGAGGAAGCCCTTTAATGGTTAACCACAGTAGCGAATTATGGTTGGTTATGTGAAGCTGGACTTTTCTTTACTGGTCTCTCGTGTAGAAAAGAGTGGTAGAGGTAAGGATGTGGCAAGTTGGAGGGTACAGGGAGTTGCTACCATGAAGATATATAAGGATTGCAAAGGATTTGGGAGCCTGGGATTTTTGGACCTCTTAGTTAATCAGGGTCTGTAGCATTTTGGTTTGCTGCTTGAGAAAATCCCTTATGTCCTGGTGTAGTGTCCCCTCCTGTTCCTGTGCCTTTCTCCTGTCTGTTCTCTACTTCTCCACATTGGTCCTCCAAGCCCTGTTTGCAGTCCAGTGAGATCCTGAAAGTTCTGCATGAACGTGTCATCTTTGTTCCTCTTCTTTCTCCTTCTCATCAGCATTAGGCATTCTGTCAGTGCCTCCAGAGGCTACAGTGACAGCATCTTCTGATAAAAATGGATAGATGTATCTCTTGATTTACAGTAACAACGGCTAAGGAAAGATACGTTTCAAAACTCCCTTTCTTTATCCCCATAAAAAGCTTTAATAAGGTATATTTATTGTCAGACCTCCAAAACCAAATGAACAAAGCCCTACAATGCTTATTGGACTAAAGATAACTAAATACATTATTTTCTAATAGTTTTCACTGTAATTGTAGTTGCCACTGAGATTTTGTGTAATTGGGCAGGAAGGCTATTGCTCTATTAAGGTGTAAAATGCTATAAGAAAATGTGGAGATCTTCTAGAAGGAACAGTGTCAGCAAAGTGCATCATATGGAAGCAAAGACTATTTTGGAAGACTAATGTGGGTTAATAAGGAAATGAAGCAGTAGCAAAGGATAAGAAGTCACATTTACAGTCTGAAGCATCCAGTGCAGAAGAGGATTGGTAAGAATAGAGTTAAGAAATTGAATCTAGACTGGAATCTAGAGACTAAACTCAGGACTTCAGTTCTAAAAATCCACACCACTACTGCGACAGTGGATTGTGGTCCATTGAATAACGTAGCTTGAACTGAAAGAAATTAATCAGTATTAAAAAATCAAAAATCTTGTTTTCAGAAATCAGGTTTATATAGTGTTATCCTTTTGTAGGTTGAAAAATATTTCTTTGGTGCCTCTTGTCACTAGTTGTACGTGCACCTTTACCCTGTGTAAATTGCTGTCAGGTAAGGTGTACCTCCACTGTGACTCTTTGGGCTGGCATACATTAGTGTTTTATAGAGAACTATCTGTGCTTTTCATAAATAGGGTTAGTTTCTGCAGTTGTTGCATTTTTCATCAAAAGACTCCAGCAGTATGTTTTAATTGAAGTATGTTGCACAAACACATAAAAGCTTCCTTTATAACTGAATTAAATTAAAATGGATATTTTCTCAATATTATTTGGTAGAGCAGTTTTGTACCTATCATTCCTTCTTATTGAAAACATTAATTAAACATTTAATTCCCATTCCAAACCCATTAATACATTATGTATTCAGTTTCTTCCTTTGATATAATGTTTTTATTGATTTCGCTCAGTTGGTTGGATATTGTTAGGAAAAATAAATTTAATGAAGTTATGCCCTCCAAAATTCCTTTGGAATTATCTCATTTGTAGTTGATTTGTGAAGAAAGTTCTTTAACAAAAGGGACATACAGATATGTAGGTTTGATAAATGTCTATCAGGGATGGTCTAGACAGTATTTGGTCCTGCCATGAGGGCAGGGGACTGGATTAGATGACCTCTCGAGGTCCCTTCCAGTCCTAGTATTCTATGATTCTATGATAAAGGTAAGAGAGACATTTTAAAAAGAGATCCACAAAAAAGACAACCAAGAAATTTATAAAAACAAGTAGGGAAAAAAGAGAGCTATTTTTCTTGAGAGCACTTTTACTGGTTCATCAAAGTTTTTCTCTGCCTGGTAGTTGATGAGATACATAATCTTAAAATCTTGGGTTTTTTGGTCATTTTTACTGTCACTTCTGCTTCTGTTTTAACATTTATTTACATATTATTAATGTTTTCTACATTTTCAAATACGATTTTAATTACAATACAGAATATAAAGTGCATAGTGCTCACTTTATATTTTTGTTTACAAATATTTGCACAGTAAAAAAGAAACAAAAGAAATTCTTTCAATTCACCTCCTACAAGTAATGGGCCAGCTAGGGGCAGAGAGGCAAGATGCAGGGGTGTGTGTGTGTGTGTCTGCCCTGGGAGCAAGGGGCCAACTGGGAGCATTGTGTCATAATGCAGGGGGGTAAGAGGGTGGATCCTGGAAGCACGCGCCCAGCTGCGGGCAATGGAGCAGGGTGTGGGGGGTCAGGGGATCAATCCTGGGAGTGAGTGGCTGGCTAGAAGCAATGGGGTGTGCATGTGGGAACTGATCCTTAGAGCAAGTGGTTGATGGGGAAAATTTGACATGGTTCAGGGGAGGGTGGTAGGAGTGTGCGTATGTGAGGAATCCTACATCTTTGCCAAAGCCGGGATGAGCCACTTCTTTTTCTGTCCTTTTTCTGTTTTAAGGTATTGAGAGAGAAACAAAGGCAATTTGTCATCATTGGTGGTTGACTGGTGTGCGTGGAAAGGTTTGTCTAGAGTGGGGTGGGCCACAGGCCCAAAAGTTTGAGAACCACTGACCCTAAGCCAAAGAAGCATTAATCTAAGCAAGCTTATTAACAGAGCTCAAGTATTGATTCCTCTTGCGTAGAGTATTTTTTTACTCTTTATACCACTTGAAAGTCCAGTCACAAACATAAAGAACATGTGGAATGAACTACTTCAGATGAAATGAAATGGAAAATTTTCTTAGTTCTAATAAGCAATGTCTCCTCAACTGTGACCGCCTAGGTCCCAAAAGATATTAATTTAACATATTTGGTCCCAACGTCTTTAGAAAAACATTAACACAACTAAATTATTTGAAGAATCCAGTGAGAAGAGATTTCCAGTAATAATTTAGTCTGAACTTTTTCACCTTTATCAAGGATAAAATCTCTTGTATTGATAGACTATGTCCTAATCTGATCAGGCAATCCTTCATACTGTAGTTCTTCTTTTGGTCTTAGGAATTTATTTTGAACTTTTTTATGACAGTGGTCGAAACAGATTCTCATTCTGTAACTTAACAGTTAAACACAGTTGCCATCTCATCATTCATTTCAGTTAGGGACTTTACTTTTCTCCTTTAGGCTACAAAAAGGAATATCTTATAGAATGTCATGAGATTTCCCTTTTCTTTTCGTAATAACGTCTGCCAGTGAATTTAACTTTTAAAACATTGCAGAAGATAATAGGAAGAGAAGAGGGGAATGGGACTTCTATGCACTTAGATTTAGATATGCATAGGCAAATTGTTGAACATGATTTTCTTCCTTGGATAAAACTCCTTTATTATAGGAGAAGGGTAAAACTGCACCTGTTTTGATGAGCAACACAAGAAGCCATTGAACTCATCAGATGTCAGCGTTCTAGATCATCACTTTAGGTATAAAAATATGTGGAGATATGAGCGCGCATGCACGCACACGGGATGTGATAGTGTGTATGGTTAAATGATTAACCGATGAGCCTGGGCTCATTGGTTAACCATCATGGTTACACGAAACGCCCCCAGATGCTGCTGCTTCTGATACAGAGGCAGCAGTGTATATGTGGGGGGCAGGCTGGAGATGGTACATGGCCTCATAAAAGCCGGCTCCCCACCAGCACCACCTCCCGCGTGTTCTCCCTTCTCCGCTCTGCACTGCTGCCTCTGATACAGAGATGCGTGTGTGCAGGGGGCAAAGGGAAGGGCAGATGGCTCTGTGGGAGCTGGTGCTTGCGGCTCCCATGGAGCCTTCTTCCACCCCCCATGTGTAAATGTGTAGCAGGTTACATGTTTACAAAACCCCCAGCTTTTTCACATCCCTTATATGTTCGTTCTTTCTGTCTTTCTTTTTTTTTTCCAGCTTGCGTTCTTGCATAGCAATGCAGGCAGATGCCATTAGTTTTTTTTATGTATATACTAGGGATGTAACCCAAACCTGTACCCCTGCTTCAGCCCCCATACATCTTCTCAGACACTGCACCCCTTTCTATACCCTTCCTCAGGTCACCATAATCTGCTTTCCCTGATCACAACCCAAATTCCTGCACTCCTGCCCCAGGTCACAACTCCCTCCAAGACCCTAAACCCCTACCCCAGGCCAGAATTCTATCCTGCACCCATACCCCCTCCCAGACTAAATACCTCAATCCCCTATCCCAGGTCACAACCCAAACTCTTACATCCCTACCCCAAGTCACAATCCCTCTTTTACCCAAACTCCCTTAGAAATCCCACACCCCTATCTCTTACCCCAAGCTCCTTTCTGCAGTCAACTTCAATCCCAGATCCTGCACCTCCTCCATTAGTATAATGGAAGAGTGAGGCTCTTGACCACTTATCAAATCTTTGGAGTGGCCCCCCATTACAAAATATTGCCCACCCTGATCTATACTAACAAAGGCAAGTGAAATGCTGAACTCTTTAACACACAATTGAACACTGTCCTGACTGCAAATTAACATGTAATAAAGAGAAATGCATTGCTGTTTATAAAAATTAACCAATTAGCTTACAAAGGGAACGTTGGTAGTTTTCAGAATGTCTTGAATATTTCTATTAATATTAATACCCAATATATAAGAAAAGTGCTTTTCCTTTTAAATCTGATGACTTGCTTTGAAATCTGATGACTCAATTCTTTTTTGATTATTGCCACTTGTTGTTATAATCTGAGAAAATTTGCTATAAAGATGAAAGTTACCATATGGGCCAAAGTTACCAGATGTCCTACAGAATGAACATCCTTTTTACAGTGTGTCAATCTTGCTGTGGAGGGATTTCAGTAAAGCAAAGTCATAGCTCTTTGCTGAGAGTGGCAGCCGAGGTACCCTTTGTGCACGAGTGACTTTTGTAATATGACCGTGAATCCAACTTGTTTTATAAAGCTACTGAACAGCCATAACAAGGACATTTTTAATCACAGAAGGCCACTTTTTAACAGTATGGGGGAAAAAAAACCCAGGAGAAAATCATTGGCTGTTGATTATCACATTATGGATGTACTATGTAACTGACAAACTGTTCAGAAGGGAAAGGTATGGCAAAATGTGACATTCATTCATATGTAGACACATTGATGATTAATTTGAGATTGTCTCAGATGTATTTTTATTCAAAGCTGTACAAAGTCTGATCGGTGAATATATACTTGAAAGTCAGCCGCTTTGTTCAGCACATGGCGTGCCGCCTGTCAGAGATAAGTAGGTGTCTCTTGGCTCCCACACCTTTATTTGTGTTTTGTGGCGCACCCCTTGATTTTTAGTTTGAATTCCTTTTGCAGAGTCATGGAGCCAGTGTATCAGGCATTTCTTCTGAGGCCTTCTGATTTGGGTTTGGGCTTTTACTGACCTTGAGAAATCTGACAGGTGGGAATTTCATTTGTGTAGTCAGGCAAAGGGGAAGTAATATACTGTTTTATTCTTGAAATATCTAAAGTGTCATTTCTTTGGGATGGAACTGAAGTAAGCAGATTCCTCAGTGATTTGAAATTTGGTGCCAAAGTACAGGAAATTTGTCCTGGTGCATTATAAGTGCTGTTAAAGATGTTGAGGTGGTATGTGAAAGGCTAACCAGTAAGCATCACCCTAAATGGTAATGCTTATAGGTTCTAGTTAACTGGTAACCAGTGGGGGCTGGAGCAGCTCCCCTCCTTCTGCGGGCAGAAGGCTTGCAGGGTGTGTGCTGCCGATAGGGGCTGCTTCGTCATCTGAAACCACCTCTGTGCTTAGTGGGGCCTGGCATCCCTCAGGCAGGGGCTGTTCCGGCATCTGGAGCAACCTCTGTCCTTGGTGTGGCTGGGCATCCCACAGGCCAAGGGCTGCTCTGGCGGGATCTGGGAGCTGCCAGAGCCAGCCCCAGCACAGATCCTGCTTAAGGATGTTAGGGACTAGTCAACTATCTGATAAGCAAATGCTTATCGGATAGTAAGTCGACTAGTCGATTCCTCTCCCCCTTTGCTGCCTCTGTCAGATTGAGGCTGCAAAGGGGGATAAGAAGGGGTACTTCAAAGTAGCAGTGCCGCACAGCTGAGCCGGGGATCAGCTGTGGGAGCTGTCCCTTTGAACGGCACTTTGGCATTTAGAAGGGGCAGCTGCACAGCTGATCCCGGGCTCAGCTGTGCAACGCACCCCCTTTAAAATGCTGATGCATTTCAGCAGAACCTGTGATCAGCTGAGGAGTCCCCAGCTGACCCTGGGTTCTGGGGAAGTGCTGCGTGGAACCCAGGGTCAGCTGGGGAGTCCCCAACTGATCCCAGGCTCTATGTGGCATTCCAGTGGAATCCGGGGTCAGCTGGGGAGTCCCCTGTTGACCCTGGACTCCATGGCTTTGAAATGAACAAGAGCCCCAGCTGGGCCCTGGGCTGCATGCTGAGTTCTGCATTCCTCCTTTGAAATGTACAAGAGCCCCAGTGGGGGCTCTTGTACATTTCAAAGGAGGAATGTGGAAGTGCCTATCGAGTAGTCAAGTAGTCGATGGAAATTCCATTGACTATTTGACTAATCAATTAACAGCAATTTAACATCCTTAATCCTGTTTGTTTGGCTAACTGGCTATAGGTCAACCTAATGTTTAAATGGTTAACTGATTAATCGGGATTTTACATCCTTAATGTTGAACAGATGCTCTTTTGTAGTTTTTTTTGGTCTTTTACTGACAATTCTGATGTTTTGGTGACCTCTGACAAGGAAAGTTTGTCAGACTTTCAGAGGCTGCCAGCTGCTACGTGTCTAGATTATCCTTTCATTTTAGTTGCAGTGATGTTTGCCAGTTTCACTAGTAGGTTTATCATTATCATCTGGTTATAAATACAAAGAAAGAACTTACTGAAGTATTTATAATTCTTCTAGTAAACTTCAGGGCAAGTCTACACTACAAAATTAAGTCAACCATAGTTAGGTCGACACATAGACACTGTGTAGCCCTTTGGGGGGCTCACAGAGGGGTTCCTCTCCCTCTGGGTCAGTGGGCGGCCACTCTGCTGAGGTCCGTAGAGCCCTCATTTGTCTTGGGCCTCAGGCCAATAGTCAGTCAAGTTCAGGATCGTGGCCCAAGCTCTAGTTCAGGGCAGGCGGTGAACCAACCCTTTAGTCCTGGGCCTCAGCCCTAGTGCAGGGTGGAGCAGCAAACAAACACAGTTTCAAAGCCCAGCTCTAGTTCAGGGCGGGGCGGCAGACAAGCAAACAGTGTTACCAATAGTTCTTTAGCCCAAGCCTTATTTTAGGTGGGGCAGCAAACATAGTCAGTAGAGAGCCTGGGTCAAGGCGGGGCAGCAAACGAACACTGTCATAAACAGGTAAGCATTAGCAAATTGTTTGTTTCCTTGTTCAGGAGGGGTTCAGGCACTTTGCCTATGGTGGCAGAGAGGGGGAAACTGCCACCCGGTAGGTGGCTGGCAAGGGGGATGCAGGTCCACCCCTCCGTTGCGTCCCAGCCCAGGGCCCTAACAGCAGCAAAACAGTCGGTTACTGGGTCAGCGGAGATCTGCTCTGTTACACACTGACCACTGCTGAGGCCCCACTAAACTGGGGCCAGCTCTCCCTGGGCCACTTCAATTTCCCCCTCCGTGGGTACTTGGGTCTTCGACCAGCCCGCCAGGTGGTTGGGGTCTGTCAGTCCTGGCAGGTACGTGGGTCCTGGCCACTCTTTGATTCTTGGCAGGCACGGGGGTCCCGGCTAGTCCTTGGCCTCTGGTGGGTGCGGGAGCACCAGGCAGCTGTCTGGCTCCACTGCTGGCTGGGGCTTTACTGACCTCCTGGGCAGGCCCTATATAGTCCAGGCCCTGCCTCTTGACTTCTGGTCAGGTGAGGGGGTGGGGCCAGGCCCTGCCCACTCCGCCCCACTACACACTGCAATAATTACATCTCTTTTTCATGTCCACACTAACTTGTTGGGTTGTCTGTGTCCTTCCTCACTAGCAGCACTTGAATAGATGTAGAGGAGGGGAATAAAAAAAATCAATGATTTTAAAAATCAGATTTTTTTTATTTAAATTGGAATTTTTTGATAAAATGCTTTTTGAGGAAAAACCTATTTAAAGATAGTTTTTTTTAAATTAAGATACATTGTAGCTCAAAGATATCTCATCATGGAATAGGGATTATAAATTCTAATTCTATAGAATGGGACAATATATTCATGCAATGTTTAAGAAATGTTTTGTAAATGAATTCCCATAGTTCATGGATTAAGGACCTGATTTTATAGGGTTCCAGAAGCTTCTGTATAGATTATTTAGGCTAATCTTTCTATCTACCCAATGGGACGTGATATCTTCTAGAGAATCTAGACTGAGCGCTATCAGAAATGCTTAGTTTTGCAGTTCTCAAACTGTAGATTTATATCTCCAGAGATAACATGCTCGTTAACAGCAAAAATGTTTTTAAATAAATACAGGCCGTACTTACTGTAAATCCAAGATACATTCCAAAAAATTTGGGCTTATACCGAAACAACTTAATAGGGAATTTTTTTCCCTTAGCTGACTTGGATTTGGGCATTATTTTTGCATGACTCAAGAGCGGGGAATGGGAGGACTTGCAATGCATCAGTTCCTACAAGCGTCAGTGATTTTAGTGCAGAATGGATGTGTACTGGTGCGACTTATAGCGGGGATACCCTGTAATATATAGAGGAGAAACCTAACTGATCTCAACCCTATTGTTCCTCTGCAAATGTATGTACGCAGTCAATCCCTTACCTCTCTCTAAAAGCGCAAAGTTGCAAAAAGTTCAATGAATAGAAGATTGTTGGCGGGGAGGAGGAGGAATAGATCTGGACAAGGAAAAGAAGTCTGGAGAGAAATGTGAGAGGGGAGGGACAGGCAGTACAAACAGAAGTGAAACTGTTTGAGCTTCATGGTCCAAGTCTTGAGGTCTTTCTGAGTATAGTCTTCATTGATTTGAAATCTACTATACCATTCTGTCACTAGAATGCACTTTTATGTAGAAAACCATGATTAAATCAAGTATTCCTGGTAAGTGATTTAAATCAAATCCACCTGATGCAGAGACCAGTGCACTGTGCCTAGCTATCCCCTTGTGCTGGGATGTTTGCAGTGTCTCATGTGGGCAAACAAATCACTCGGGTGATTGGGAACATAGATCCCATGACTCAGTTTTCTCCATCCCATAACGTTTTGCGTCTCTTTTCAAAAGCCGTGCAGACCAAGCTGTCTGACATCTGTGTGAAAAGCATGGATCCTGTACAGCTTTGCACTATTGTGTTGAGCATTGCAAACACAGTGCGTCTGACCCTGAAGGAGCATGGCAATTCACTGGAGGTTACTGTGGGACATAGAAAGAAACAGCACAAGATTGCTGTTGGCATTCATGGAGCAGTTGCAAATTGTAGAGCACTGTTTCTGGACCTGAGAAAAAAGCATTGACTGGTGCGATTGCATTGTTATGCAGGTATGGGATGACAGACAATGGCTGCAGACCTTTCATATGTGCAAAGCCACATTTGCTGGATGTGTGTGCAGAGCTTACTTCAGTCCTCCAGTGGAGCAACACCAAAATGAGAGCGAGACAGTGCAGACTGGATCTGTATGCTGCTAGCCTGCGTGCCGAAATTGTGCCTGCTGAAGTAATTGCCGAGTGGCATGGAAAGGTGCCTTACCATAGTGGAAGAAATAAGGCAGCCCTCTCCAGAAACCTTTGACAGAGGGTTGCAGACTATTTCCAGGAAAGAGGAGGAGGAAAGTTTCCTCAAGATCAAGATTCATGGGACGTCCCTGTGCACACAAACTGTTCTGCAAGGCCCCCTCTGCCTTACTGCACAGGGGAATGAGAAGCAGATAATCACTAAAGGTAGAGTGGCTATTTCACTACTACTTCTAGCATGATCAAAAAAGTAAATGAACAGATGTCCTTGAAATATCAAAGAAAACTGCATACTTACTGGAGAGTCCTTCCCTTGAATCAGGCATGCTCATTCTGGAGTGTAGAACCAATGTTGGCTGCTCTGGAGTCAAAATGGTTCCTGGTTCGCTGCGCCAGTGGATCCCTTGCCTGCTTGTCCCCCATAGTTGTTGTCACCCTCTTCCTTGTCCAACACCACCTCCATACTGTTCACTCTAGGAGCCTGTAACTCTAACTCCTCCAAAGGATCCATTGGGCTCTAAGGAGTACTGGTGGGGGTCTCTGCCACGGATAGCATGCAACTTTTGGTAAAAGCAGCATGTCTGTAGCTCTGCAAAAGAGCAACTCTTATACCTGCTGCATCTTCTTGGCTTTCATGCAGCATTGCTGTGATCCCTCTTGAAGCCCTTCTCCCCCTGTCCTGAGCAATCTGCTTATAGATATTGATGTTTTTAAAACTAGTGTGACTCTTTCTCTTCATAGTCCCAGGAGATCCATCACCTTCTCTGTAATCAAGGCAGGAGTGCATCTGCAGCCTGTAGTTGGTGTGGTCAGCTGGGCAGTTGCTAGGTGAGCGCTCCATGCTGAGCAAATAGAAAAATGGAATTTCAAAAATTCGTGGGGCTTTAGAGGGGATGAATTTATACCTACCTCTGTATCTGGCTGCTGGGTAGCAGAGTTCAAAATAGTGACCACAATGGTCAGGGTAGGGCATTGTGGGACACCTTTTGGAGGCCATTGAAGTCAGCGTAAGTAATGCAATGTCTACACTGACAAAGTTATGTCAACGTAGTTAGGTCAAGCGCTTTGCTTCTCATGGAGATGGAGTTAAGTCAGTAAAGCAGGCGTGGAAAATTAGTGGGAATAACATTTAGAAGAGACATTTATAGAGTTGGATCTACATAAGTTGCCTTAGGTTGACATCACTTTGTAGCATAGACCAGGGTGTCAAGAGAAATCGCTGGTGTTTAACCATAAGAAAACTTCACAAGTGTGGCTTTATAATTCTTGTCAAGTATTGTCAAACTTGTCTGGCTTGGGATGAGAAATGTGTGGTTTCCAGATGATTTATGTAGAGAAAAACTTACTGCAAAGAATCGGATTTCTGACTTGGAGAGGGCATACCTTTTAAATGGTAGTGGTAACTTTTTTGGCTGCAAAAGAGGAATTTTCTTACTTCCACCAAACCAGATAAAAATGAATTCTGTTCTCTTTCTGTCAGGTTGATAAACAAATTACAGTGTAGATCTCCATAGGCCACTTTTTCTTAAAAGATTTCATCCTACCCATGTTTCCATGTTCTTCTGTCTCTTTCATTGGTATGAGCATATTTGAACGGTCCCCTATTCCTTTTGTCCAATGCCTAGCACTATGGACTGAAAGACTCCTCTGTTATGTATGCTCTACTTGAGGAGCTTTCTTTGGCTACTTTTACTATCAACCTTAACTGGGCTAAGATTAATTTAAATACATGTTTATAGTACCGATATATGCTGGACAGCAATTGGGTACACACACTATGTTAGGATTTTACAGTTCATCATTAACAGTGGAATCTTATTTTATAAAACTAATTTGAATAGTATATATCCTAATGGTCTGCTGTCCTTCAGTAAATTACTGAAAGTCAAGATGGCAAAGCCTTATTATACTAGCACCCTCCCCCACACCTAAGTTTGGTTCATCAATCACCTTTTTCCTTTTTTGTAGGCGGCATCATTGAGACAAGCATTGGAACAGGAGCTGGGCATGGATTTCTCTCTTCTTGCCCCTTTAGTCTTGGATATTTTTATGGACTAAATTACAAAATGGACAGCAGAGATTGTTTTGAGACTATACCACAATACTCCAAACTTAACAATACCTAGGAAGTTTCTTTGAGAAGCTCAGTTTTTAAAAGAAGATTGAACTTTGCGTCACTCCAAGTCAACTATTATTTTAACAAAATATAACTACACATTTTTATGCATTTTTATTATTCCCCTGCCAAACTTCATACATTCTCAAATAATGTTACTTGAATTCTTAGTGTCAATTTAATACTGATACGTTTGCATTTTTATGCTTCGGGTCTCTCTCTCGAGACAATGTGTTCTAACTATCAGTTGTTGTACTATGGCTCTGAGTTGTCATTTTATAATATCTACTTGATGTGTAATTAAATATGGAAACTTTTTAGATCTTACTGCTTAGTATGTAACTAAAATTGTTATTTGTGTATGTAAATTGCATTACTTAAATTATCATTGGTTGTTTTATACTTAAGTTGAGAGGCGTATGTAAGAAAGTTCATATCATAAAAGCAGTGAGGTTACTAATGATACTCTGAAGTGGCTTGACTCCATTTAGGCATTCATTACAATTTATATCCATATAAATTAAGACTCTATCTTACTCGTCCATGTTGGATATAAAAGGGAAATTTACTGTTTGTAAGTTAAACAAAAATGTTTGGCAAATTAAAAATGTTGTAATTTTAAATGTTTACCAACTTCATTTAAAAACATGAAACATTTTGAAAACATTATACTTTAGTAAACCTACCATATGGAAGATAGTGTCAGTCTCTTTACTTCTCATATCAAATTATATAATTTCCTTTAATTTCTATTAAACTAAAAAAATCTTGAGAGTTTTTTTATGATCAGTTTTCTGAGTTTGCCTGAGACGTCATGTCACATTCTTGTCTTTTTTTCATCATCATCATCATCATCATGGAAGGTATTTTGATGTAATGAACATCTAAATTGTGAGCATCACTGAATGAATCTCTCAAGATGAAAAGACTGGCTTAAAAATAAATTTGTAAATAGAAGTTTTAACTTTTGCACATTGTCTTATTGTAGTGTATTTATACATAATTCTATGTGCTTGGAGTTTTGGATGGTTGTGTTTAAGTGAGTCTCAATATACAAATCTTGAAAGTATGTGGCAGCTGGAGAGAAAGTACAAAAGTAAATGGCAGATAAATGAGGATTTGATGAAGATAACTGCTTTCAACTTGGCCATGGAATGATAGGGAATGACATCAGTGTCCTCCACACACATGGTACATCTGTGATGTGGTTTTTAGTGAGAATTGAAAGAGAATATTTTAGTGTGTACAAAGGGGGGGAAATTATTTCAACTGATTGGTGTTGATTCAGTCTAGTTTCTTTTTATCAACTCTTGTTTGTTCACACCATCAGTAAGCAGTTGAAGGATTTTGAGTCTTAAAATATATACAGGGTTTAATATAATAGCTATCTCCCATAATTTTTGCTGAAAGTATGCATATAATATTGATTTAAGAAGTGGATCTATGAAAAAAATTAAATGTGTACTTTTCACATATAAAGTTATTTCGTTCTTAAGTATTTGGGATATTTTTCTTCTGGTTCCTAGCACTTTAAACAAGCAGCATGCAAAAATTACTTACCTACATTTAATCTCTTCCCCCCCCTCTTCCCCATCTTATTAAAAGGTATATTAGGACCAATAGTTAGCTGGTATAAATCAGCAAGGCTCTACTGGATTTGCCATATTGAACTTTTGATCCATGTTGAGCTTCTGATCCATAAACATTCTAAAATAAGTTTATTTCCAGTTCTGTAGCTGGTAGCCCAATTAGGGATGAAACTGTTTTGATTTGTAATCTTTTTCTCTTCAACCAGACATGCTCCTTCAAGAGTTTAATAGTCTGTTAAGCACTCCTGATTTATCCAAACTTTTTCTGTTCAGCAGTCTCTTCAGCATACTCCCAAAATCCTACAGAACATCAGGCAGTAAAAGAAGTGGGAGTTGGTTACTTGGATTTTTGTCACCTATTTCCTCTCTTTCCCAGTGTGTGCTCAGTATTGGATTAATTTCTCCAAGTCTGTGGTTGGCCGATGGATCTATATAAAGGGCTTGAATTTTTTTTGCCTCCAATACACAAAGATTATAATATTTAGTGTCTAGCAAAGTTATACATATTAAGCATACAGGCTCATCCTTTGAAAGTGCAGGTTTCCTTTGAGGATGAGGACTGCTAAATCAGATATGGAGTGATTGCTTTGTGAAAAGTGTTCACCTGCTGGTGATAAGGGTTTTTTCATCATTTTCCTGTGTGACTTCATTTGCAAGCATACTGATTGTTTGGTTTCACCCACATAGTTGTTGTGCCTTGTAGTCTCTCTGACATAGGTAGTTCGTTATCTGTGCTTTTTGCTATTTTTGCTCATTTGCTGCTTTTGAAAAATTAGGTAATTCAGAAAAGGTTCCCTAGGTGTCAGTATTATATGGGTTCTGAGTTGCATTAGGATCCAAGTCTGAAAGGTGTAGTGTGCTCTCTTGGAAGGATGTGGACTCCTTTAACTCCTATTGGTTTCAAAAGAAATTAAAGGTACTGAACCTCTCATGGATCAGCTGTCTAGCTGGCTTTTCATAAAATCCATGCTCTATCAGTAACTTTCACATGGACATTGAATTTGACTTAGCTTAGAACTTCCTGATTTGTTCAAAAACTTGTTTGGTTTAGAGCCTGATAATTTCTAAACCAAACTTGTTTTTTAATGTGTGGTCTGTTGAGAAATATTAATTTACTTTACACTCCTATTATGCTACTAATTCTCTGTAAAAGATGTGTCAGAAGAACTCTGCTAGAAAAGAGGCTATATAAATTTACTCCACCTCATTGGGTAAAATCTTGATGATAGAACCCACTTTAATTTACAAAATAGAGAAAACATTTTGGTCAGATTACTGTTGGGATGAGAAGAAGGGATGATTCCTATACTCAGGTGCTCACTGGATAAGGATCTTGTTTTTGATGTGGAATTAGTGTTGACATGACCTGTGAAGGGTAAATAATTATATTTATCGGGTGTTATAATATCTAGTTTCAATTTCTCTCTTAGGCACGTTACTCCTAAACAGAATGGATAGAATAAATATTAACTTAGTCACATGGAAGTTAGAAAAGTCGGAGATCTTTTTAAAGACGATGAGAGATGCTTTTGAAGGAAATGGATTGCATGGAAATGTCCACTTGATCCTGAACTTTATTAATCTTTTTTCTTTTCCACACACAAGCACAGTTCCATAGGAAGATGAGAAACCCACTAAGGGTCCCTGCCAATAAACTTGGGGAGAAATTTTCTTTCAGATCCAGTATTTTTTGATTGTGATCGTGTATCCCTGACAGGACTGGGGCCTTATTGTGCTAGGCTCTGTACAAATACTATAATGGAAATAGTAGGAATAGACGAACATGAACTCCACTTACATCCTGTAATATCCAATATGGATTTTGTTAAGAACCGTTAATGCCAAACAAACCTCCTTTTCTTCTTTGATAATATGATTGATGCAGTGGGTGGGGGATTTATATCGGCAGATATGCACAGATTTGCAGAGCTGTAGTGATAACAAGAAAGATTAGCAGGGCTATGGCCCTGTTGGTCTTGCATGTTGTCATTGTATGTGTGGATTTGCAGGACTCTAAATAGTCTATTCATGTAGGGCTCTAAACATTCTGTCAAGAAACTTAAAAATCTGGACCTTATGGTGTTAGACGGGGGGGGGGGCAATAATTTTTGACTGGGGTGCACTTGCACTTCAGAAATTTTTGAAGTGGCCCTGGGCCTCCCAGGAAGTGGCAGAGCTTCAGGTGGAAGTGGCAGGGCCAGGACTCTGCAGTGCTTCCCCGCCCACAGGCCCTAATTGGTCTGTGGGTAGGGAGCGCATGAAGGGTTTGCCACCGTCCCTGTAGAGGGAACTGCCAGCTGTTCTGAACGGCTGGCCGTTCCCTCTAGGCATCTGCGCCCCTGGAGGGTGGGAGGAGATTTCATGCATTCCCCTCTGCCCTCAGGTCAATAAGGGCCTGGGGGTGGGGGGAGCACATGACGTTTGCCCCTGCCCTGGAAGGGAGTGCTGCGCTTAGTCACCCACCAGCTGAGCAGCAGCTGGCAGTTGACTGTAAGTGCTGAGCTCCTTGCAGGGCGGGAGGAGACTTTGCACACTCCCCCCACCCCTATGCCAGTCAGGGCCTGGGAGAGAGGGGAGTGCGTGAAGTCTCCTGCCCTGCCCCCGTCCTGCAAGCACCACGCACTCTAGGCAGGGCGGGAGGAGACTTTGCTCACTCCCCCCCCCCATTCCCCCTTCCCCGGGCCCTGATTGGCTTGGGAGCAGCCATTTTGGTGCCCCGGGCCCCAGGCGCGCGGCACCGCCCCCGAGGCGCATGGCCCCACCTCCGGGCGCATGGCACATGCGCGGGCTCGCCCCCGGGATGCGTGGCCCCGCCTCCAAGCGCACGACACATTTGTGGGCCTGCCCCTGGGGTGCGTGGGTGGATGCACGGCACATGTACTGCCTAGTCGGCCCGGCCACCACCAATGGTGCGCAGCCCGAGGCAGGCTGCGCCTGGATGTGCAGGGCTCTGCAGCCGCTGGGGGAAGGGTGCTGCTGGCTGGTGCTGCGGGGGTTAACATGGCCCCCGGCCCGGGCAGCTGCTGCAGCCCGCCAGGAGGCAGGTGCCCCCCTGCTAGCCCACCCTTTAGTCTGGCCCTGAGCAGGGGGAACACGAAGTCTCTTGCTCCCTGACCTCTGGCACGCGGTGCTTAGAGTCAAGGCCAGGGTTGACTCTAAGCACTGTATGCTTCCCCATCTCTAGGCCCAGATTGGCCAGGTGGGGCGCAGAGCGGTAGGACCTCTGCAGGGCAGATCCGGCCTGCGGAGGCCGTTTTTCCCATCCCTGGTGTAAGAGCTATTCATTGGCTTCTTTTCATCTGAGTTGCCAACTACTAATCCCTGATAGCAAAATATGGCTTTGAGTTGTGGTCCCTGGACAAGGGAGAGCAGTTTCAAGCACTTATTAGAGAAGGTGAAACAATAGCTAAAGCCTCCTTGCAGGCCTTCCTTGATGCAACAAATACGGCATCTCATTCTGTGGCCATTGCTATAGTCATGTGTTGGGATCCTAGCGACAGTCCTCTGGTTTGCCCATGGAAGCGCAACATTCTGTGGAGGACTTGCCCTTTGAAGGGCCTAAACTCGTTAGTGACCTAACAGATGGCTCTCTGCAGTCACACATAGTGGTATGCTCACTTGGTATCTACGTTCTGTCTACAAAGGAAAAATACAGCAAGTCTCAGATGGCACATTGCTCCTGTCCAATGTACTGTCAGGTATCCACAGAACCATTGAGCTGCCCAGGAAGATCTAGACCAGCGGTTCCCAATTGCTGGGCCATGGGGTGCAGTGGGCTTTGGGACTGGGGCTGCGGTAAGTTGCTCTTGCTGTGGCTGTTGGGAGAGGTGTTGCCTGTCCCACCTCTCAGCCAACCAGAGCTGGGCAGGGGTGGGCGCTCCTCCCATCTGTGGAAGAGTGCTTCCCTGCTCTGTGTAGCCCTCTTGCTGCACAGGGAAGTGCTCTTCTGTGGCTGGGAGGCGACCCTGCCTCTGCCCAGTGCTGGTTGGCTGAGAGGCGTGGCAGGACATGCCTCTCCCAACAGCTGCGGCGGGAGGGGACGTGCTGGGCCCATAGAGCTGCTGTGACATGGGCAGTAATGCTGGGCTTGGTGAGGGGGGTGGGGCAGGCACTGGGGGCTCCAGGGGCAGGGCTAGTGCAGGGAGGCTTTGGGGGCAGGGCTAGTAGTGGGGAGGGCTACGGGGCAGGGCTGGACCTGGGGGCTCTGGGAATGGGGCCAATATTGGGGGCTGGTACTGGGGAAGCTCTGGGGTTGGTTGCTGTGGGGCTTTGGAAACAGGAGGCTGGTATTGGGGGGTGGGGCTGAGGCATTTGCGATAGGTGGCTGGCACTGGGGGGGTTCGGTACAGGGGACTGGGGTCAGTGGCTGGCACTGGGAGGTAGTGGAGGGGTAGGGGGCTTTAGGGGTTAGGGCTGGCCCTGGGGACTCCGGGGGTTGGGCTTTTGCCAAAAGTTTGTTTGAGTTTGTTGGTCCCTGGTATCAAAAAGGTTGGGAACCACTGGTCTAGACCACACAAGGAAGGCCCATCCTCCACTGTTACCGTTCAGTTGGCTACCTCATCCAAATGACCATTATGATACCTTGATCGTTCCCCCATTGTCTCTTCAGCTGCAGCATCCATATGTTCACCCACCCTTTAGAAACTATTCTGGTCCCTTCCCCCTTTCTTGGGACCATGTCACCTCAAACAAATGGGTATTGAAAGTAATCTTAATCGGCTACTCTACCCAGTTCCCCTCCAGTTGGTCCCCTCCCTGCACCTGTTCAGGGGCCCTTCTCACAAGGGGGTTCTAAAACAGGAGATAGAATCCTTCCTGCAGCTGGAAGTGATTGAATCCATTCCTTTTTGATAATCTGCAGGATTTTTTAACTTTAGGTACATCCTGGTCCCAAAGACAAAAGGAGGCTAAATACCAGGCCTGGGCAAAATACGGCCTGCGGGCCGGATCCGTCCTGCCAAGCCTCCAGATCTGGCCTGCGGAGGCAGCGGGGAGCCCCAGGCAGGCTCCCCAGCTTGCCCACAGCCCTGCGTGCGTGCACAAATGTGGCTGTAGGGCTTCTTTTCTGTTTTAAAACTGGAGGGGAGGGCGGAAGTTTTAGGAGCCACCCCGCCCCCAGTACATTCCCATTGGCCGGTTTCTGGCAGAAATCAGCCAATGGGAGCTGCTTGTTAGAATAACAGGCAGCTAAAGAGAATCACACCCCCTCTCCTGGGCTCAGTTATTCATGAAGCACATGGCCAGGCAGGCAGGCTGGATGGGAAACATTTTAAGCTCTACCGGCAGGCAGGCTAGTTTGGCAGCTGACAAGTAAGTCTCTTGACCACAGCCTGCTTCTGGCACCCCAGCCCTTTCCTGCCCCATCTCTCTGCCCCCCCCACTCAATATACCCAAACCCCCTCTCCCCCTCTTACATCCATACCTGCTCCCAGATCTGGCACCCCAATCTCCTGCCCCAGATGACAGTCCCCTGCTACCGTAGGTCATATCCCAAACCCCTGCACTCCAGTCTCCTGCTCTAGGTCACAACCGCCTGCCTCATGCCAACTTCCTCCCAGACTCCAGTCTCCATCCTGCACCCCAGTCCCTTACCCCAAGTTCCCTTCTGCACCCAACCTCCATCCCAGACCCCGCATCTTCATTAATATCATGGAAGAGTGCAGCCCTCAACCACTTTCCAAAATCTTGGAGTGGCCCCTCCCCCCGTCAAAAATTATTGCCCACCCCTGCTATATATTGATTCTAGCCATCCTTTGAAAGGTTTATTCTCACTTATGTGTGGCCCGCAACTGATTATTCTGTGGGTCAGCAGCCCCTGACTCAAAGTTCCCCACCTCTGATTTAAAGGATCTGGGGCTCTAGCCACCATCGCTGCCACAGTAGTTGTGGTGGCAGCCTGGAGCCCCTTTAAATCACTGGGCCCAGGGGCAATTGCTCCCTCTGTCTCCCCCCCCCTTGTCAGCGGGCCTGGATGGACCATTCCTATGTGATTAGTGGGTAGGCAAATTGACTGTTGTCTGAAACCTGTTGCGTTGTGTCTTAAAGACATTTTTTGTGTTGTTTTCTTCAAGGATGTGGTAACAGAACCAACTCCATTATTCTGCAGAAAGCTCAGTAACCCTGACATCTTTTCATCTTCTGGGAAAACTAAACTTCATCGCCAGCTAAGTCAAGATGACTGCAAACTGCGAAGGGGTAGCCTGGCCAGCTCTCTGTCTGGTAAGCTGCTTTATATGGTACGCTGTTGATAATTGATGCAATATCAAATGGAGTTGCTTAAATAACTTGTCTTCCTGTGAAACCAAAGAGTCATTAATTGTTGGCATTGTGCTTGCTGCTGTGCAAAACACAAAGGAAGATACTATTGCTGCTGAGCGGAAGTAAAAAAAGAAAAACCAACCCAAACCAACAGAATAGTTTGTTTTGTGTTAGTGAGATTGTAGTATGGCGGGGTAATTGTGCCTACCCATCTGGCTTAGAAGGAGGCCACCCCATCCTCAGTACGTCACCAGGATTGCAGCCTACTGTGAGAGTGGGGGGAGAAATTAGCAGAGTAGACCAGCACTTCTGGAACAGGGCCACAAACATGCAGTGGTGGATTCATGAGCTGCAGGTGAAGGAGCTATTGGGGGAAGTGAGCCCTTAGCCCATTTTTCTCTTCCCAGAACCTCCGCTTTTGCTCCTCTTTTTGTAGAGCCCAGAGCACCACCTGGTATACCCCCTAGGGATGTTAAATCACGGTTAATTGAATAGTCAATTAACCACATGAATTCTTATTGGTTACTTGACTATTCTATAGTCACCGAGGGTGAGGCCGGCAGCCAGTGCGCTCCAGCCCCACTCCTGAGAAGACCCCTGCCACTCCGCACTGCTGCCTCTGTATCGTGGGGTACCAGGTGGGAGCTGGTCCACGAGGGGAGCCAGTTTAAAAACCAGCTCCCCTTGCGGACTGGCTGCCTGTCGCCCTGCACTGCTGCCTCTGATACATAGGCAGCAGCGTGGGGTGGCAGCAGCCCCTGTCCAGGGGTGGGGTCTGAGTTCCAACTTGCGCTGAGTCCAGGAGCTGAGCTGGGCTGCCTGCCTGCCTGGCTCCCAATACACTTTAAATGCAGAACCGCAGCAGGGGTAGGTCCTTGACTTGGCGCAAGCCGGGATTGAGCCAGGCTGCTGGCCAGTGTGCTAACAAAAGTATTGGCGGGGCGGGGGGTGTGAAGGATGATGCATATAGCCTATAGCATAAACCTATAAACTTTTGCTTATTGGTTAATCAGTTAATTGACTGCACTATTACTTCCCTAGTACCCCCAGCACCTGGCGGGCAGGCAGCACAGTAGGAGTGCGTTCAGTGCCATCCAGCTGAGCGGCATAGTGTGGCTGTGACTCCAGCCCTGGTGACCCTCATTTTGGGTCTTGTGAACATCAGCCACTCTGCCACAGAAAAACAGGAGGAAATCAGATCCAGGCAGAGGAGACCTGGGGGTGGAACATGGGTGGGGCCATGGCAAGCTGGGCAGAAACAGCCTTCCGCAACCTATGCTAACAATACACATGGGTGGTCTGCATCATCTTGCAGGCCTGTAATGGACAGCAGTCAGTCTAAATCTTTCACATGAAGAAAGCTCAATTTTTGGAACTTTGTGAGCACTTTGTCCTGACCCTCCAGCATAAAGACAGCAATGAGGGCCTGCTTACTGGGTCCAAGAGCAGGTTACGATGGTCATTTGGAAGCCCCTACCTGACACTGCTACAGGTCCATTGACAACGAGTTACATGCTGGAAAATCTGAGTAAAGTGGAGGCAATTAGAAATGTGGTTTACCTTTGATACTTTTGGCCCCCATTACAGTAATACCTTCATATTCAGCACTTCATAATCCTTGTGGTTTAGCTATTCTTAGAACATCTAAAAGTTAAGAACATAAGTAATTTGTCTCCTGCCATCCTTCTCCAGCCTTTGACAAACAGAGGCCAGAGGGACCATTCCTTACCCCCTGGCTAATAGCCCTTTATGGACCTAACCTCCATGAATTTATTAAACTCAGTTATAGTCCTAGCCTTCACAGCCTCCTCTGGCAAGGCGTTCCACAGGATGGCTGTGTGAAGAAGAACTTTCTTATATTAGTTTTAAACCTGCTACCCATTAATTTCATCTGGTGTCCTCTAGTTCTTATATTATGGGAACAAGTAAATAACTTTTCTTTATTCACCCTGTCCACACCACTCATGATTTTATATACCTCTATCATATCCCCCCTCAGTCTCCTCTTTTCTAAACTGAAAAGTCCCAGTCTCTTTAGCCTCTCCTCGTACGGGACCCGTTCCAAACCCCTAATCATTTTAGTTACTCTTTTCTGAACCCTTTCTAATGCCAAAATAACTTTTTTGAGGTGAGGATACCACATCTGTACACAGTATTCAAGATGTGGGTGTACTACAGTTTTATGTGGGGCAGTAAGAAATTCTTAGTCTTCTTTTCTATCTCTTTTTAAATAATTCCTAGCATCCTATTTGCTTTTTTGACTGCCGTTGCACACTGTGTGAACGTTTTCAGAGAACTATCCATGATAACTCCAGGATCTCTTTCCTGATTAGTTGTAGCTAAATTTGCCCCCATCATATTGTATGTATAGTTGGGGTTATTTTTTCCAATGTGCATTACTTTACACTTATCCACATTAAATTTCATTTGCCATTTTGTTGCCCAATCACTCAGTTTGGTGAGATCTTTTTGAAGTTCTTCACAGTCTGCTTTGGTCTTGACTATCTTAAACAGCTTAGTATCGTCCGCAAACTTTGCCACTTGACTGCTGACCCCTTTCTCTAGATAGTTTATGAATAAGTTGAACAGGATTGGTCCTAGGACTGACCCTTGGGGGACACCACTAGTTACCCCTCTCCATTCTGAAAATTTACCATTTATTCCTACCCTTTGTTTCCTGTCTTTTAACCAGTTCTCAATCCATGAAAGGACCTTCCCTCTTATGCCATGACAACCTAATTTACACAAGAGCTTTTGGTGAGGGACCTTGTCAAAGGCTTTCTGGAAATCTAAGTATACTGTATCTACTGGATCCCCCTTGTCCACATGTTTGTTGACCCCTTCAAAGAACTCTAATAGATTAGTAAGACATGATTTCCCTTTACAGAAACCATGTTGACTTTTGCCCAACAAATTATGTTCTTCTTCGAGTGGTTGCTCAATGTCCATTCGAAGTAGGTGTGCGCACCGCGTGCACCGTGTCTTCCGGAGCGTTTTCCCTAGCGGTACCCGTAGCGCCGGCAGGGCGCCCCCTGGAGTGGCGCCGCCATGGCGGGGCATAAGCACCCCTGCCGGCGCTGCCCCACCTCAGTTCCTTCTTACCGCCGTGACGGTCGTTGGAAGCGTTCTATCTCTCTTAGTCAGTTAATGGTTCCCGTTCTTCTACTTATCTGTAAATAGTTCTATTAGCTAGGTAGTTAGGTTCTTTGTTTCTCCCCCTCCCCCCCCTTTGGGGGTGAGGAATGCCAGGGCCACAGGGCTTTAAGGCGTGCGCGGACTGCGGAAAGTTTATGCCCAGAGGCGACCCACACGACAGTTGCCTGAAGTGCCTCGGTGAGGCCCATCTCGCAGTTGCTTGCAAGATCTGTAAGTCTTTTAAGCCCCGCACCAGGAGGGAAAGAGTTTCCCGCCTAAAACTTCTCCTCATGGAGACAGCGCTACAGCCGGTGCCGCCGGAACATCCTACGGTGCGTAGCGCACCGGCATCTATGCGTGATGCTCCTCACCGACACCGCGTCTGCGTGCGTCGAGATCCCGGCACCGGTCTCACTCTCCACCATCCAAGAGGATGAAGAAGTCCCACGGAAGGTCCCCTTCGAAAAAGGCTACCTCGGTCGGGTACCACGGTGCCGGCTCACCGGTGCACGCATCCGCTGCGGTGCGCCACAGTCGGCGAGAAGGTCTGGATAGTCCGGGGCGCCTGCCTTCTCACCTCCCGTCCACGCCGGACACGTTCGAAGCGGCGCAGGACCTTATTAGCCTCACCACCTCCCCTCCGTCATTGGTTGAGGCGGAAGGGTCGAGGTCGCCCTCGCCAGAGGCTGAGTTGGCTATGGCTTCGCCGCAGCATGGCCCGGGTCGGCATGCTAGGGCGACTTATGCATCAGGACCATCCCATGTGGGATCAGTACCGATCGCTACCACAACACCGCAACTTTCGACGCTGAGTCGCCAGTCCCGTCCACCTTCGGGTCGTGCCCGATCCTCAGCGCAGCTGAGTCCCCTGCCAGACCTTCGTTTGGCAGCACCGGTACCGCATTCTCACAGCCATGTGGCGTCTACTGCGGCACCGCTCTCCTCCACGGCACCTGGCCTCCTGGAACGGCGTCCGTCTCCGTGCCGTCGCAAGCACGGCACCGACCCTGTGGACTTTGCGGTGCCCCAGCCTCCACTCGTTTCAGGGCGCGGCAACGAGCCTGGAGTGGTTCAGCTGCTCCCACAGCGCCGTGTCGGTGCGGGCCTGGTTCCCTCGGTACCGTGTACGCAAGCAATAACTCTTCCGGCAACGGGCCTAGGCACCCCCGTGCTGCAGCTATCGACACCGTTCCTGCCGGCACTGGGCCTGGGCACCCTGGTGCCACAGTCAGCGGCAACGGTCCCGGCACCAGGCCTGAACACCCTGGTGCCGCAACTGCTGGGGGCCACTCTCCCGGCACCGGGCCCCGGTGCCGCAACCATCAGCGTCAACTCTTCCGGCACCGGGCCTAGCCGCAACTGCTGGCGACCTCTCTTCCGGCACCGGGCCTAGGCACCCCGGTGCCGCATCCGACGGCGTCAAGTCTCCCGGCACCAGGCCTCAGCACCTCGGTACCGCATCCGGCGGAGTCAAGTCTCCCAGCACCGGGCATGGGTCCCCCGGTGCCACAACTCGTCCGTCCCCGCTGTTCCCATGTGGGCAAGCCAGAGTCCATGGCTAGGTTTGGCCCGCACTCTTCCTCGGCTCTGCCCTGGCCGGAGTCCGACTACTCGTCAGATTCGGATGCAACTTCCATCCGTTCAGGGTCCTCGGGGGCGTCCTCGACCCACAGGTCCCGTTCCCGGCACCAGCGGGACCGTTCACAGCAAACCTGGCCCCTGCATCCGCAGTGGCCCTTTTGGACTCCTTGGGCCTACCATGAATGGCAGGGGCCGGTGCCCCCCTCTCTGCTGTCAGAGACTTTGGGTTGCCGATCACAGGCCTCGGCATCGCTGGCTCGACCTCCCCCCTCCCCGCACGGGGCACCACAGCCCGACCCAGCGGCAGAGGCCCCGGTGCCGGAGTTGGGCCGCAGGCGGCGCAAGATGTCCAGCCGGCACCGCAGTCGGCACCTACCGATCCGGCACCCATGCAGGAGTCATCCTCCTCGTCGTCCCCTGATGAGGTCCTGGCAGACCTGGCACCGAGCCTGCCTTCTATGGATGCCCGCACACATCAAGAATTACTCCGCCGCATGGCATCAAATCTCAGCGTCCGGTGGAACCCGTCAGAGAGGACACGGATCCAATGGTGGACATCCTCACCGAGGACGCACCCACACGTTTGGCCTTACCGCTAAACAAAACGGTGGCCAAAATTACTAATGCCCTGTGGCAGACGCCGGCGACCTTCACCCCTACCTTAAAAGGGGTCGAGAGGCGCTATTATGTCCCACACTTGGGGCATGAACATCTGTATTCGCAGCCCATCCCGGGGTCCTTGGTCGTGCAAGCTGCGGCCCAAAAAGCTCCCCAGCCTGGCCCGTCTCCAAAGCGAGAGAGCCTAGCGGCTGGATTTGATGGGCGTAAGGTTTACGCCACAGGAGCGGTGCAACCGCATCGCAAACCAACAGGCGATGTTGAGCCGGTATGCCTTCAATACTTGGCAAGCTGTGGAGAAATTCAGGGACAGGCTCCCGGCGGAGGACTGTCAGGAGTTTGCGGCCATTGCTTCGGAGGGGAGGGTTATTGCCCGAACCGCTCTCTAGGCGTCCCTGGACACAGTCGATTCGGCAGCCCGCACTATGGCATCTGGTGGTGTTATACGTCGGGGTGCCTGGCTGCAAGTTTCAGATTCCCCTGACGTCCAAAATACGATCCAGGACTTGCCTTTCGAGGGCAAAACTTTGTTCTCGGAGCACACACCGACTCTAGGCTCCATACGCTAAAGGACACAAGGTCTACCCTGAAGTCCTTGGGCATCCACACGCCTGCCCCGCAGCGTCGCCAGCTGCCCTATAGGCAACAGGGGAGAGCGCAGCCCCAGGTCCCCTGGAGGGATTACTGGAGGTGCTGCTCCTGGGCCTCCGGTGGAGGTTCTGGGGCGGTTGCGCAACCCCAGGGCGCTAGGGTCGCCATCGTCGCCCCAGGGCAGACAACCAGAGAGGAGGTCCCCACGGCCCTTCCCATCAGGGTAAGCCGCAATTTTGACGCCCTCTTCGAGGGTTACGCACCAGTCTCCCACCCTGGCCCCCCGTTTGGGGCCAGGCTATCCCTTTTTGCCCGTGAGTGGGCGCTAATCACATCAGCGCCTGGGTATTAAATATAGTAAATGGAGGCTATACCATCCCCTTCTTGGGCCGCTGCCTTCAAACCCCCTCCCGTCTCCTTCAGGGACACCCCTCACGAACACATCCTGTGTCAGGAGGTGTCCGTGCTCCTATAAAGGAGCAATAGAGGAGGTTCCCCACACCTGCGGGAAGGGGATTCTACTCCCGATATTTTGTGGTCCCCAAACCAAAGGGAGGAGTCCGTCCCATCTTGGACCTAAGAAATCTGAACAAGCGGTCATAAAACACAAATTCAGAATGGTGACCTTAGCCTCGGTCATCCCAGTGCTACAGTTAGGAGACTGATGTACGCAACTCTCGATCTCAAGGATGCGTACTTCCACGTGGCGATCAGAACCAGCCACAGGAGGTTTCTCAGGTTTATGCCTGGCCAACGCCATTTTCAGTTTACGGTGCTCCCTTTTGGCCTGTCAACGGCACGAGGGTATTCACCAAATGCATGGCGGTGGTTGCGGCGTTTCTCCGCAGGCAAGGGGTGCACGTGTTCCTGTACCTTGACGATTGGCTAATCCGAGGACGCTCGTACGAGCAGGTGAGGTCTCACGTGTCACTCATGAAGACCCTCTTTTTAAAGCTCGGGCTCATGCTGAACGAGGAGAAGTCATCCCTAACCCCCTCTCAGCATCTCGAGTTCGTGGGGGCCCTCCTCGACGCAAGGGTAGCAAGGGCGTTCCTCCCCAGGAGCAGGTTCCTCTCCATAGTGGAGCTGATTTCAGGGCTAACCCAGTCCCCTATCACGACCCCTGGGTTTGCTCGAGGCTCCTGGGTCATATGGCTGCGTGCACGTGCGGTGCGCCACGCCAGAATGAGGATGAGACCCTGCAGGCTTGGTTGGCAAAGGCCTTCAGCCAGTCCCGGGGTCTTTGGGATTCAGTCATAACAGTGCCCCCAGAGGTCCTGGCCTCCCTACAATGGTGGACCCAGGAGGCCGTGGTGTGCAGTGGGGTACCTTTCAATTCTCCTCCCCCCTCCCTCACGCTGGTCACCGATGCCTCCGACCTGGGCTGGGGAGCACACCTGGGGCGACACAGGACCCAGGGTCTGTGGTCTCCCTCGGAACGGATCCTCCACATAAACGTCCGGGAATTGCGAGCGGTGAGAAGAGCCTGCGAAGCTTTCCTGCCAAGACTCTCTCACCACTCCATCCTGGTTCGTTTGGACAATACAGCAGCGGTCTTTTACCTCAACAAGCAGGGGGGAGCCCGGTCACCTCCTCTCTGCAGAGAGGCTCTGCTACTCTGGCACCTGTGTGTGAAATACGACATCACGCCACAGGCGGAGTACCTCCCGGGGTGCAAGAATCTGTTAGCAGACATGCTGAGCAGATCCTTCGGAGCTCACGAGTGGTCACTCAAGGACTCTGTCCTGCGTCAGGTTTTCCGCAGGTGGGGTTATCCCCTCCTAGACCTGTTTGCCTCGGCACACAATGCAAAGTGCTGGAACTACTGTTCCTGCTGGGGCTGAAATATTCCTGGGGATGCCCTAATGGCCATGTGGCCAGAGGGCATTCTGTATGCCTTTCCCCGTTCCCCTAATCTCCAGGGTGTTGACCAGGGCACGGACCTTTCGGTCCACGATCATTCTTATAGCCCCCAGGTGGCCCAGACAGTTCTGGTTCCCCATCATGGTGGACATGCTCACCGAGGACCCGATAGCACTCCCTCCAGTCCGGGACCTTCTAACTCAACCCTGGGCCGAGGGGACCATGGTTCACCCAAATCTCAGGTTTCTCCACCTAACGGCTTGGTTTATCCATGGCTGAACCAACCGGAAAGGGAATGTTCCCAGGAGGTTCAGATGGTACTCCTCAGTAGCAGGAAACCCTCTATCAGACGGTCGTACGCTGCCTAGTGGCGGCGCTTCTCGTCTTGGGCGTCCTGAAGAGGAGTGCACCCGTCCTCGGCCCCTGTCCCGACTATTCTAGACTATCTTTTCCAGCTTTGGTCCAGTGGCCTCTCTTTTTCTTCTATTAAAGTCCATGTGGCATCTCTCTCCGCCTTCCATGTAGGTACGGCAGGAGTTTCCCTCTTCGCTAACCCGGTGGTTAAAAGGTTTCTCACCGGTCTGGAGAAACTGTACCCCTCAGTGAGGGCACCGCTTCGCGCCTGGGACCTCAGCTTGGTCTTACACAGGCTTATGTTGCCCCCTTTCGAGCCGTTGGCTACGTGTTCCCTGAAGCACCTCTCGTGGAAGGTTGCTTTCATCGTGGCCATTACGTCTGCTCGTAGGGTTTCCGAGCTAAGGGCGCTGACTATAGATCCGCCCTACCTTGTCTTTTCACATAGTAATGTGAGGCTCCGCCCTCATCCAGCCTTCCTCCCAAAGGTGGTGTCACCGTTCCACTTGTCCCAGGAAATTTATCTCCCGGTTTTCTTCCCGAAGCCCCACGCCTCCCATAAGGGGCGGGTGCTCCATTCCCTGGATGCTAAGCGAGCGCTGGCGTTCTACATTGATAGGACCAAGCCCTTTCGCAAATCCCAACAGTTGTTTATTGCTTTTGGGGACAGGGTGAAAGGGTCGCCCATTTCGACACAGAGGTTGTCAAACTGGGTCGCACAGTGTATTAGGGAGTGTTATCAACGGGCTGGTAAAACCCCACCCAGGGTAAAAGCACACTCTACCAGGGCGCAGGCGTCCTCGGTAGCGTTTGGGGCTCAGATACCGATTACAGAAATTTGCAGGGCAGCCACATGGTCCTCCCTCCATACCTTTACTGCACACTATGCACTAGCACAGCAGGCCAGGGAGGGCGGGTGGGCTCTGCAGTCCTCAATTCTGTGGTGTAAATATGTTAAGTTATCACTGTTGTTAGCTTGTGCCTTCTGTGTGTTTACCTATTTGAATAAATTCGTTCTGTTTGTTCACCTTTCTCCATGACTCTTGTGGTCTGGCTGCTCCGACCCCTCCTCCAAGTGGGGTTGGCTTGGAAATCACCTACTTGAATGGACATGAGCAACCACTCGAAGAAGAAAGAAGCGGTTACTTACCTGTAACTGTTGTTCTTGAGATGTGTTGCTCATGTCGTCGACTCCACCCTACCTCCCCTTCGTGGTCTCCGGCAAGAAGGAACTGAGGTGGGGCAGCGCCCGGCAGGTACTTATGCCCGCCATGGCGCGCCACTCCAGGGTACTGCCCTGGGCGCTACGGGTACCGCTAGGAAAACGCTCGAAGACGTGGTGCACGCGGTGCGCACACCTACTTCGAATGGACATGAGCAACACATCTCGAAGAACAACAGTTACAGGTAAGTAACCGTTCTTTTCTTCTACGTGTCTGACAATTTAATTCTTTACTATTGTTTCAACTAATTTCCTGGTACTGACATTAGACTTACCGGTCTGTAATTTGCCAGGGTCGCCTCTAGAGCCTTTTTTAAATATTGGCGTTGTTAGCTGTCTTCCAGTCCTTGGGTACAGAAGCTGATTTAAAGGATAGGTTACAAACCACAGTTAATAGTTTGGCAATTTCACATTTGAGTTCTTTCAGAATCCTTGGGTGAATGCCATCTGGTCCCAGTGATTTGTTACTGTTAAGTTTTTCAGTTTGTTCCAAAACCTCCTCTAATGACACTTCAATCTGGGACAGTTCCTCAGATTCATCACCCACAAAGGACGGTGCAGGTTTGGGAATCTCCCTAACGTCCTCAGCCATGAAGACTGAAGCAAAGAAATCATTTAGTCTTTCTGCAATGGCTTTATCATCCTTGATTACTTTTGTATCTTGATCATCCAGGGGCCCCATTGGTTTTTTAGCAGGCTTCCTGCTTCTAATGTTCTTAAAAAACATTTTGCTATTACTTTTTGAGTTTTTGGCTAGCTGTTCCTCAAAATCTTTTTTGGCTTTCCTTATTACATTTTTATACTTAATTTGGCAGTGTTTATGTTCCTTTCTGTTTACTTCACTAGGACTGGACTTCCACTTTTTAAAAGATGCCTTTTTATCTCTCATTGCTCCTTTTACATGGTTGTTAAGCCATGGTGTCTCTTACTATGTTTTTTAATTTGGGGTATACATTTAAGTTGGGCCTCTATTATGGTGTCTTTGAAAAGTTTCCATGCAGCTTGCAGGAATTTTACTCTAGTCACTGTACCTTTTAATTTCTATAGACTAACAAAACATGTAGATGGTATCATAATACCATCTACATGTTTTGTTAGTTTAAAGTGCTACCGGATCAATTTTTTTTTTTTTCTGTAACAGACTAACTCGGCTACCCCTGAAGCGTCTTTTAATTTCTGTTTAACTAACCACCTCATTTTTGCGTAATTCCCCTTTTTGAAATTAAATGCCAGAGTGTTGGACTGCTGAGGTGGTCTTCCCACCACAGGAATGTTAAATGTTGTTATATTATGGTCACTATTCCCAAGCGGTCCTGTAGTAGTTACCTCCTGGATCAAATCCTGCGCTCCACTCAGTACTAAATCAAGAATTGCCTCTCCCCTTGTGGGTTCCTGTACCAGCTGCTCCAAGAAGCAGTCATTTAAGGCATCGAGAAATTTTATCTCTGCGTCTTGTCCTGAGGTGACATGTACCCAGTCAATATGGGGATAATTGAAATCCCCCATTATTATTGAGTTTTTTATTTTGATAGCCTCTAATCTCCCTGAGCATTTCAACGTCACTATCACTGTCCTGGTCAGGTGGTCGATAATATATCCCTCCTGCTATATTCTTCTTAGAGCATGGAATTACTATCCATAATGATCCTATGGAACATGTTCATTCATTTAACATTTTTACTTCATTTGATTCTACATTATCTTTCACATATAGTGCCACTCTGCCACCCGCACGACCTATTCTGTTCTTCCGATATATTTTATATCCCAGTATGATTGTGTCCCACTGAGTGTCCTCATTCCACCAGGTTTCTGTGATGCCTCTTATGTCAATCTTCTCCTTTAATACGAGGTACTGTAGTTCACCCATCTTATTGTTTAGACTTCTAGCATTTGTGTAGAAGCACTTTAAAAAAAATTGCCACGGTTTATTTGTCTGCCCTTCCCTGATGTATTAGATTCTTGTATGTGATTGTTTCTTGTCTGATCTGGCCCATACTTTATTGTCTCCCCCCCTGTCTTTCTGACTAAAACCTAGAGAATCTCCATCAATGGACTCTCCTCTAAGAGAAGTCTCCGTCCGATCCATGTGCTCCTCCACACCAATCGGCATCTCTTAGTTTAAAAACTGCTCTATGACCTTTTTAATGTGTAGTGCCAGCAGTCTGGATCCACCTTGGTTTTGGTGGAGCCCATCCTTCCTGTATAGGCTCCCCCTCTCCCAAAAGTGTCCCCAGTTCCTAATAAATCTAAACCCCGCCTCCCTACACCATCGTCTCATCCACGCATTGAGACTCTGAAGTTCTGCCTGCCTACTTGGCCCTGTGCATGGAACAGGAAGCATTTCTGAGACTGCCACCATAGAGGTCCTGGATTTCAGTCTCCTTCCTAGGAGCCTAAATTTGGCCTCCAGGACATCTCTCCTACCCTTCCCTACGTTATTCGTACCTACATGTACCACAACCACCGGCTCCTCCCCAGCACTACACATAAGTCTATCTAGATGCCTCGAGAAATCCGCAACCTTTGCACCAGGCAGGCAAGTCACCATATGGTTCTCTCGGTCATCACAAACCCAACTATCTATGTTTCTAATGATCGAATCACCCACTACTAACACCTGCCTTTTCCTAACAACTGATGTTCCCTCCCCCGGAGAGGTATCCTCAGTGCGAGAGGATACCATAACATCCTTTGGAAAGAAGGTCCCAACTATTGGATGGTTTCCCTCTGCTCCCATTGATTGCTCTCTTCCCCTGAGCCTTTCATCCTCCTTAACAGCGCTGGGGCTGTCAGACTGGAGGAGGGACGGTACTACAGATTGGTCCTGCCTAGAGCAGGGGGCTGGACTTGATGACCTTCTGAGGTCTCTTCCAGCTCTATGATTCTATGATACAGTGTCCCGGAAAGCCTCATCAACATACGTCTGTCTCTCTTAGCTCCTCCAGTTCAGCCACCCTGGCCTCCAAAGCCTGAACTCGGTCTCTGAGAGTCAGGAACTCCAGGTGCACACATAGGCCACCCGCCCGCAGGGCAGGTAATCATACATGTTACACTCGATGCAATAAACAGGATAGCCCCCACTGTGTTGCTGGGCTCCAGTCTGCATTTTCTCCTATGAATAAATTTGATTATAGATGGGGTTTTTATTTAAATGTTTGGGATATAGATTATAGAAGTTTTACATTTCAAGAAGGTCAGAAGTAACTAGTGCCCTCTAAGCGCCCCCTCTAAACTCCCCTCTCAAAGCTCCCTCCTGTTAGCAATCGCCCTGGTCACCACCTAGCAGGGTTTATAAAGCTCTGGCCTTTCTTATAGCTCCTTCCTCTGGCTATGGCTCAGCCGATGAGCAGAGAGTTTTAGATTTCAATTCCTAATTAAGGCTCGCAGCTTCCGACTGCCATCCTGAGCACATGGCCTTCCAAAACAAACAAACAGCTCAGCACTCAAAACTCCAAACAGACAAGCACAAGCCCAGAACCCCAAACACAAACACCCACACACTGTTTCTCCCCATTTTACGGAAGAACTGAGGTACAGAAATGCTAAGTGACTTGCCTGAACAGGGTGCACTGATTTAAATCAGACCAGTTTAAATGTCTAATCGTGTGTTAAATCAGGAAGCAACAAACCTTGATTTTTGCATTTGAGTTTTACATTTATAAAGAATGATTGATTGTTATTGGTTGGTTTCCATTGAAAAATTGATTTGCAGCTAAATATTAGCCTTTACATTAAATTTGGTGCTGCTTTTTGCTAAACAGAAGAGGCTACTGCCGTCAAAAGCTGGTTTAGCACTTCAGCAAGCTTTGGTTCCAGGTGCTTAGTCCAGTGACTTTCACTAGATGAGAGGTTTGATTTTTCTTTTAAAATGTGGCAGTAAACTTGCACCACTTGAATATTGTTTTGTATATTTTTCAATTATTTTAGTGTGTTTAGTTCTTAATACAGGTTGTCAACTTCAAAAACATTTGATTTTGAATACAAATGTGATTTTTTTGTTGTTGTAATCATAGATTTTTATCTGTCCTGTGCCCAAGGTCACATAGGAAATCAGTGGCAAAGTGGGGACTTGAACATGGGTCCCCAAATCCATGATTTTGTTGTCCTGTATTTATGTAATGCAGTAAAACTATAGGCTCTGCCTCATTTTCGGACTATGCATGGGAGTCTAGTAGATGTTCGCGAACTTGTTCATAGCAGTTTTGGGATTCTTGAAATGTGAGTAACGGGGACATTGCACTCCAACTGTCTATGCCAAAAAAGGGAAAGTAATTAAGTATGGATGAAACATAATGCTCAGATAAATTCTGACTAGCTTAATTAAGTAATAATAGAAATTATTTCAAAATAATGGAATGGCTGTGTAGATGCCGCATTATTTCACAAATATCTTGAAATAACGATGCAGTGTTGATGCATTCTAAGAAGAGAGAATGTAGACCAGTGGTCCCCAACCTTTTGGGGCTGTCGGGGGCAGGGGCGTAAGAATGACTTGGGCTGGCTCTGGTCACTCGGTGGGTGCACATAAATGCCCCGGTGGGCGCCATGGTGCCCGCGGGCACCGCGTTGGGGACCACTGATGTAGACCATGGCCCTAGCATGGGGGAGACTGACTCTGAAAAAGATGTTGGGGTCGTGGTGGGTAATCAGCTGACCATGAGCTCTGAGTGTGATTCTGTGATAAAAATAACTGATCTGATCCTGGGATTCATACACAAGGGAATCTTGAATAGGAGTATAAATGTTTTTACCTCTGTATAGGGCATTGTTGCGATCACTGCTAGAATACTGTGTCCAGGTCTGGTGTTGCTAATTCAAGAAGGAAGTTGATAAATCAGAAAGGGTTCGAAGAAGAGACTTGAAAATGGTTATGGATTAGAAAACCATTGGATTATACACTGCATTTGGTTAAGCATTGTATTATGTAACCTATACTTCATTAAACTAGTAAAAAGTTAAGACCATCTTTTGTTTTTAAAGGAAAGCAGCTGCTTCCCTTATCTAGCAGCGTGCACAGTGGAGTGGGACAATCAGTATGGCAGCCATCTGGTGAAACCTCAAACCTAGTCCGCATGAGAAACCAGTCCCTGGGACAATCTGCTCCTTCTCTTACTGCTGGTTTGGTGAGTCTGAGAATATTTTTTGTTTTTCTGCTTTCCATATAAAACTACATAGAGCAAAGTTCTTCAATAACTTTTCTATTAGAATAAATCAACCCTTTATCATGATTACAGCTGCCAGGAAAAAATGCAATTTTTTAGCTTGCTTTGGACACCTGTCTCCTGGGAATGCCCAATTCCCCAGGCAGCCAGCTTTCCTGGTTGTTTGGCTTGTTTCCATGAAAAGTTTTATCAGTCTTTTATCAGTCCCTGGAATCTGCATTTTCCTGCTGAGAAGTCTGAGAATTTTTGACCAGCTAGTCCTGATGGCTTTTGATACTGCTCTTTCTGACATGGACACATTTGGTTCTTAATGTTCCTTTCTTCTTAAATACTATAATTGACAAAGTATCTGGAAAAAAATGTAAAATTACAAAACTGGGTAAGAAATGAGAATTATCCTTTGATTTCCATTTACAGATGCATGGTCAATAGCTCTCCTGTACTTAGGAGCACACATATTAGTAGGCTTTATTCCCATTTCCAGAGACCATTTACAGTATATCGTGTGTTTATGTAGGCCACCCAAGATAGAATTTTGGTGTGTCAAGCTCATTCTTTTTTCAGGTAATATAACTTGGTAATATATACGGTGGGATTGGTTTAATAAAAAGACTGATTTGAAAAAAAAGTAGTCATGTATCCTTTGTATAATTTAGATTGTAAGTCCTCTGGGCCAGTGGCTATGACTTCACATTACACGGCATCTAGTGTACCACAGTAGTGAGTGAGTAGTGAGAGTGAGCGGTAACAGCCTGACAATATTCTGAAATATCTTAAATAAACCTTTTAGAGTTAAGATAAGCTTTATTGAGTGAACACATACATTATATTAAAACTGAAATTGTATACATGGTGTTGTGAATTTTGATGTAGCTTCTCTAAAAGGGATGAGGGATGCTAATAAGCTTCCTCTGTTATCAGCGTTTGAAGCCACTCCCTTGGGGAGATGTGTATACTAGTTCACACTGGATTCTCCAGAGACTAACAGACAAAGATGGACTTTTGGATAGAAAGTTTGAGTTGAAGCTGATTGAGTGCGTTCCCTTCATCCTGATCCAGACAACAGGCAGGACTCTTGGTTCACTGAGGGCCCCAATTCTTAGGACAGGGTTGGAAGAACAGCCTGCCAGCATTTAATGCAAGGAGATGTCTGATAAGCTTATTAGCATATGAGTTTTATTGGTTTTAATGTTTTTTGTCTGTAATGAGTTTTATATTAAGAATGAAATAGATTTGTGGACAAAAGGGAAGCAAGCAGGTCAGTTTAGCCAGGCTGCCTTTGCTGTGAAATACACAATGAAGAAAGCCTAGGAATACCTCAATCAAAAGGAGGAGAAATGTGGGTCTCCAATCACAAAGGCAGTGGCTGGGGAGCTGGAAGCCAAGAATGGGTGCCTTTGCTGAACAACTGAGGGGAAATACAAGTGCAGTTGCCCTGAGTTGTGAAAAAAGCCAAATCCTAAACTGGATTCAACATGAATACATAACTTCTCAGCTCTAGGAAAGGCCAAGTTTTGGAAATTTGGACACATGTTAGTATCTTATTTTTTTTTTGGAAGTAACAGATATCTGGCTTCAAATAGACAGTTTAAAGATGTAAATTTCATTTTGAAGAACAAAAGCTATGCATTTTCATTACTGATAATTTTGATTGTAAAATGAAGTGTTTGCACATAACACAGTTTTAATCTATGTCCATTAGTCATGTCAGTGGACTGACATGTTTGTTATTTGGTTTAATTGTACTCTGGCTTAGTTTGGTGGCTGTCTATAGACCTGGTTCTACTAGTGTTTCTCTTAGATACATAATCTTTTTCGGGGGTTATAACTTTTCTGTAACAAAACAAAGAAAAAATGTTCTGACTTGTATCTTGGCATCCAACTGCTGATTTCAGGATTAGTTCTACATCATGCACAAATGAAATGGGCTATTTTTATAAATAAAAAAAACTGTGGAGGTGTATAGTTCTAGACTGCTGCTTTATAAGTGTTTAAAAGTAGTGGATGTAACTTTTTGTATACTATTTAATGGGTTCCAGATATGCTAACTCATAACCACTTCATACTACATAGTGACATGATAAATTTTTACTCTTTGGCTCTATTGGCACTTTCTGTAATATTTACTGAAGGACCTAGAAATTAAATTTGTTACCAAGTAACTTTTCTAAAGGTGTGCTTGACAAAATTTTTAGTTCTGCAGCCCCTTTAGAGAGATTTTAAAAGATGGTGGCTCACCACAACCAAATATACTCCCCATCCCCGACTCATGACACTGAGTTTAGGAGGGACACTAGAGTTTGAATGGTTTTGTGACTTTATTCAACTGCATATAATTTGTTTAATTACATAAGCAGATCTAATTCAGATTTTTAGAATTGTAATTAAAAAAAAAGTATTTTTTGTGTTTGGACAAATGGTCCGAATGGTCCTGTTTTGAACTGCATAATAGCACAGTCTTGGCTTGAATCTCTGATAGTGCCGGATATAAGGCATTTTCCAAGCTGAAACTATTTCTGTGTTTAGTTATCACATAAATCATTGCTGAAAACCCAGACTCAGAGGCATAATAAAGTGAATGGAAGCAACACTTTCACTGCTTCATCACTAAATACTTTAAGAGAAATCCATAATTCCTGGTAAGTTAAATTTGAAAACTTGGGCTTCGTTGTGTGATCACTAAACAGTTCTAAAAGATGTTAATAAAGTGAGATAGTTAACACTGGAATAGAGTGAGCTGTTACTGAAAATGGGCTTTGAATACAATCAGTATCTGGATATTTGTATTCGACTCCCAAGAAAAAATAATGAAAATTGGAATACAATTCAGACAAATGAGTTAATATTTGGTCTTTAATAGTGTTTTGATCACTTTTAATTCCATTCTTCTTAAAAGTCCCATAACATGGGATCTCAGTAATTTCCTTTTCCATGGGATCTCTTTAAAGGCAAACCTTCCTGAACCCGCCAGTTTTCTTTCATCTCAATTTATGTTTTTACCTTGAAGATTTAGCTTTAGTGCATTCAGTGGGACAAATATGTCCACCAGCTAAACTAATAGTCAGCCAGTGTGCATTGTACATGTAATGTGCAAGGTATGTTTTCTCAAAGAAGAAAATTCTCATTTTGTGTAACAATTCAAAGATGTGTTGTAACACTTGCCAATCTCCTGTGTGAAACAAGTTGAGTGTGAGCAGAGCCCATCTCTTTGCACAGAATACTAATATACCATGTATTCACTGCCGTGATTTTATAAAATTAACCAGTTACAGTACTTCAGCTTGCAACCTCTTTCATTTCAAAGCTTGGTGATGAATCATGTAGTGAGTCTAAATTGAAGCTTATGCCACTTCATGCAGCAACCTCACTCTTCAGTCATGGCTGCTGCTCCAAATGCACAACCCACGTGCACAGCCCAGTTGGAGACATTCACCCACTATGAATTTATGGAGGATTTTGACTATTTTTCTTAAGTTATTGGGGTTGGGCTTCCTTGGCAAAATAGAAGTTTTTCAGCTACTGTGCCTGCTTGAGCAAGTCTTACATAACATAGAAGCTGAGCCATGTTGGCTTTGTCTATAGATATATCAAGCTGCAGTGCAAAACATGGACTCTTCTTAACATGTTTTATTGACTAGCCGGGGACATTTTCTTCAAGATTATCATTGCATTGATAGATGATATTTAATGTAGGACTGATTTCCCCAAATGGCATGGATGCTTATTCCTCATCATAATTCTATCTGCTGGTGGTAATAGAAGAATTTCACCAATGTTGTGCACTTGTTTATGCTATGCAATTCCCATGACTTTTAAGGCTTTTTGAGGAATAGTTGCTCTTTAGACATGACTTTGGTTTTGTTGCTTCCGTTCTTCTTTGTGGGCTCTTGTTTACAAATTCTGGCTGTTTGGTTTCTAAAGGTCTTAGTAGTTTCTTGGACCTCATACTTTAATTTCCTAACATTTGAAAACAAATAATTCATTGTGGCTATAGACTTTTGGCAGTAATACCAAGACCTGAAAAATCCAATCATAAGATGGTAGTGTCATATTATCTACTTTTCTTTTTAATATTGTTAAAATCACTGTTGTCTTCTGCTGAGACTAGCTTACGTGTAAGTTTAACAGTTGGAAAAAATTGTTCCACGATAAACATAAGATGTGCATGTCTCTCCCTTAGTGTCCCTCCCTTATCTCCTAAGTACTGCTGCTTTGTGAACCCAAGGGAGCCATGGTTCAGTTTGGGAAGCACTGTTTTAGTCAAGTTTTTGACTAAAGCAATGGTGTTTATCTGCAGTGCTGAAATTTTAATACTTGTCTCAATGTGTGCTGTAATTTTCATGCACAGATACATATGGTCCTATTCTATTTTCATTGATCTATAATCCTGGTGTGCAACCAGTTCTGAAGTGGTAGCCAACATAGTGAATTAGCCACACTCAACTGTCCAAGTAGCCACATCGTGGCTAGTGGCTAGCATGTGTTAGACACCACAGCTCTATGATAACGTTGGGTTTAACTAAGGACAGAGATTCAAAGGAAAAGACACAACTCTGAATTTTCCTGCTTTGAAATCAGAACTTTTAAAATTACTTTAACAGTTGTAGGTATTCAATTTTATATTGAGTTCCAAAACAATGACTAATAGCTTGTGGGAAGATGAACACCTAATTAAATGCAACAAAGTCTGGGACTTGGGAAGTACTTAGATGTTTGGAGCTGTTTTAGCATGCTTGTGGTATTGAAAGATGTTTTACAAATTACAATAGGAAAAAGCTCCTTGCCAGCAGAATTAATCACTTTTGAAAAATTGCTCTGAAAAATGATGCATAAATAGAGTGGTATAATGTTGATATCAATATTAGGGATGTTAGAGGTCGTGTAATAGAATAGTTGAGTAACTGCATGAAATCTTAGTGATTAACACGACTAAGTTCCTGCGCGATAGTTCCTGTGGGTGGGGCTGGCAGCCAGTGCGCTCCTGACCCCACTCCCGGGAAGCCCCCTGCTTCTCTGGGCTGCTGCCTCTCTATCAGAGACATTAGCGCGGGGTGGCAGGCGGGAGCTGGTCCACCAGGGGAGCCAGTTTAAAAACCAGCTCCCCACACAGACCAGCTGCCTGCCACCCTGTGTTGCAGCCTCTGTCCACAGTCACTCCACGGCAGCAGCCTCTGTCTGTGGGGAACTCTGCCCATGATAGAGGCAGCAGCTTGGGAGAGGATGGGTTGCTGGCACCGCATAGCTGGTGCTGGGGGGAACCGACTTTTAAGCAGGCTCCCCCCAGCACTGGCTCCTGCATTCTCTCCCCCGCCTCTGTAGCAGAGAGAGGGGGCACAGATGGGTCCATGGAGCCAGCATTCATGGGGACACTGTTTGAAAGCCAGTTCTTAGTGCGTGTCGGCTCCAGCCTGCCCCCTCACCCTCCATGGAGCTGCCTCTCTATCAGACTCAGCAGCGCGGAGATGGAGGGGGCAGGCAGATTCAATGCTTGTGGGGAGCGTTCTTAAAGCCAGCTCCTCACAAGCACCGGCTCCCACTCCCCACCCCCTTGCTGCCTCTGATACAGAGGCAGCAAGGGGGTGTGCGTGTAGTCAACTAGATTAACTGATAAGCCCAGGCTTATTGGTTAATTGTGCAGTCAACTACCTATTAACATCCCTAATTAATGTATCTGATTCTCTGAGCTTGAGCTTTTGTAAGTGGGTATGTATGCCATTTTATGGCTGTTGATTATATATTTCCGTAAAATAGAGCAGGAAGAGAAAATAGCCATTTAGTACCAAAAAGGTGGAGTATTGAACACAGTCATCTTTACTGCATGTACCTGAATGGATTTTTTTTTTGCTCCTACTCATTTGACAGTCTGGACTTGGTTTTCCTCTTGGTGATTGATTTTGCTAGATGTAGTGGCCTATCATGGGCCTCCAAAAAAGTTTTTTCCACTGCCTTACCAGTTGCACTACTTCTACAGGCTGGCTTCTGTTACGTGTTGGATTTTGAACAGATTCGTGATAAAGTAGCAGAAACAAACGCCCAGAGACTGGACTTCAGTTTTTTAAACAAATAATGAGTCTGACAACTAAGTTACTTATAAATATTAGCTCATAAACATCTGGGAGTGTTCTACATTATCAAAATCCCAATTTACAGGTAAGGGAAAATCTTCCTGTATTTATGTATGTGGCAATTTGGATCCATGGGCTCCAAGCAGCAGAGCCTGTTGGATTCTTCCTCCAGGAATTCTTCATCTGTGCAGACGGACTCCTCAATGCCTTCCTCTAGGAGGGAGCCCAGCATTGGCAGATGCCAATCAAGCCTTTTGCACCTTTCAGATGGTCGGAAGGTCAGTCAGATGGTGATCTCACTCCACTCTCCTGCTGAATCCCTGTAATCCTCCCTCTACCCATAAGGTAACTATGGCCCGACTAGCGTGACCATGAGTTCTGCTGGTGGGGAATACCCTGAAGCTTTTTATAGTATTGGCAATTGCTAGATGGCTTTACCACCTAGCTATGATAGTTATGGAAAACTTGACCTTTTGGACAAGCTTTCTGACCATAAGTCTGAGTGAGTATGGGTGAGTTTTATGTACTGCTTCCAGCCATTGTGGGCTATCCGCTAACCATGTGTGGCTATTTGGCTGGTTAAGTGTGGTTAGTTCATTATAGCATTAGCTACTGTAGTGGTGACTGCTTCAGAACTGGTTGGACACTGCTGACTTACAGGTTCTCAGTTAGCATTACGAGTTTAGGAAAAGGACTTAAGTGCTGGACAAGTCAATGAAGACCCGTGTTCCATAGGGTGGTTGGAGAATAATGCATAAAATTTTATGCTATTATGTAAAACATGGGTTTGCTTTCATCTGAATACATTGTACAGCACTGTGGTCACTCATTCAAGAGGATATTGCACAATTAAACTGGATTAGCCAGTGAGACTGTTTGGGTATGGAAAAATTCTCAAGAGTGTGCAAACAAATTGAATTGTTGATTTTATGAAAGAGTCCAATGTAAGGGAAAGTGATCAAAGTATAGAAAATCAACAGTCAAGAAAAGATGGAGCATGAAATTGTCTTCAGTTTCGACACAAGAACTAAGGGAAAATTCTTTCCAACAATGAGTTGTCAGATAGTGGAATTCATGAACACAGGATGTTGGTAAGACCTACAACCTTGACAAAATTCATTGATGTTCAGATAGAGAAGAATATGCAGAGTTTTAGATAGGACCCTACCAAATTCATGGTACATTTTGGTCAATTTCATCATCATAGAACTTTAAAAATTTAATGATTTCAGAATCTAAATCTGAAATTTCAGAGTGTTGTACTTACAGGGTCCTGAAACACAAAGGCATGGGTGGGAGGACAAGCTTATTGTAGGGGACTTATTGTATTGCCACTCTTACTTCTGCTTTGCTGTTGACTGCAGTGCTTCCTGGAAAAGAAATATCTGACAGTGAATGGTGCATCATGAGTAAACTGCAGCCTGGCCAAATGGTGACAGATATCTACCCCTCAGTGTATCAGATACTCAGGTGGTGCCAGAATAAGAACAGCAGATGATCCCATCTTCTGGGTCAGCAAAAGGACGATGATCTGAGGAGGTGGAAAGAGGTCCATCAGTAGAATCTTTGAAACCTGGGTTTTTTTCTACTGTCTGTTTGCAAGTATAAAATGTATATGGCATACTGAACCTTGTAGATGACTACCACTCCAGCAAATCCATGAGGACCAATGATGGAAGTTCCAACCAAGCTTCATTTTCTAGGTTAAGCACTTCTGTTCATATGCAGTGCCACATACCACATGATCTGGATGATATCCAGAGCCATGGTCTTGATGGCATCACAGGAACACACCCCACCCACCCCCAGCCTGGCCCTTCCAGGGCCCATGTGGAGGGCTGGGGCTGTCGATGGCCACAGCCCTCCCCTTCACCGGGCTTGGTGCGGTTTGGGCCCTGCCCCTCCTGACGGGCCAGGGGGAAAGGCGGGCCCGGCCCCTCTGGGTGGGCTGGGAGTAAACAGGGCCTGGCACAGGCCCGACTCTCTTCAGCAGCCACGTGGCGAGCCAGGCCTGGCTCATGGTGCAGCCTGTCCATGCCCATGGGGGTTGGAGCTGGGCCTGGCTCACGGCGCAGCCTGTCCCCACTCACGGGGGTTAGGGTTAGGCCTCAGTGGAGGGTGGGGAGGGAGAGAAAGATCCCCAGGCTGGTGCAGCAGGGGCGGGAGGAGAAGGGGCTGGGGGCAGGGGAGAGAAAGGACCCTGGCTGGTGGAAGGAGAAGGGGCCCTGGCTGGCGGAGGTGGTGGGGCGGGAAAGGAGAGAAAAGGGACCTGGGCTGTTGTGGTGGGTGGGAGAAGATAGAAGGGGGGACCTGGGCTGGCACAGCGGAGGGAGGGAGGGAAAAGGGGGGGCCTGGGTTGGTATGGTGGCAGGGGGAGAAGAAAGAAGGGGGGACCTGGGCTGGCGCAGCAGGGGAGGAAGAAGGGGCTCTTGCTGGTGGGGAGGGGCGGGGGGAAGAGGGAAAAGGGGCCTAAGCTGGTGCGGCTGCAGCCAGGCCCTCCCTGGTGGCCAGGGGGAGAGCCAGGGTTGCCTACACTTGGCAAGTGTAGCAAACAGGGGGCACAGCCCCCTAGTATGTATACATAAGAAAATGACACTCAGTGGCAACTGGCAACTCTAGATTTCTCTTACTGCAGCTTTCTCTACCGTATACTGGAGTGATGGATTCTAAACCTACTGAAAGAAGCCATAAAGATTAGGTAGCTACGCTTTTTTTTTCTAGCAACATCCAACATCGCAAACAGCTTAGGAATTTTCCTGATAAATCACACTTGCACTAAAAGGCATAGCGAGAGTCTTGCTGTGCAACATTGATCCACATCTTCATCCACATTATTTTTCTCCCTCTAAGCACTTTACCTTATGAAGTTTCATTCTTGCAGCTAGGCCCTGCATTTTCTTCTTGCGCTGCTTACACTTGACACGTTTTCCTTTTTTACACAGGAAATACATTTCTTCAAAATATTCCCAGATGGGGACTCTTTTACATCCGGAAGCCATGGCAGTTTTTCTATGGCGAAAGTTCAGGGGAATATAGGAAGCTGTGCGCGTCCCTTTTTCTTTTCACTCCACTCCACTCTTCCTTTCTATGCTGCCTCCATCCTTTCCTATATATTGTGTCTTTGTCTTTAGACCATGTCTTAACTAACTCTGCTATGCTTGGCCCAGGTCCACTACCACAGAAGAAGAACAAAAACAATCCTATCTAGCCTGTGTGTCTCTTTGCACATGTTAGTCTGCTGAGGAACGGAATCAAAGACCCAGAACTTTCAAGAAGAGGAGCTGTTAGGTTGGACAGACTAAGGCCATTAATTCATTTTATGAGACTGTAAATGTAGGTATAGCATGTTAGTGCTGAGATTTAATTGCAACTGTTATTTTAAATGAGAAATTTAGTATTTTATTGATTTAAAAAAAATCAGAAATGATTTTTTGATTTTTTTAAAAAAATTGATTTTTATCCACCCTGCACACAACATTGTGTTGTTTTTCAGTATAGCTAAGTACTCAAAATAGCACACAAAAATGGTGTTTGAGCATTATTGCTATTGCTCTGTTACAGCAGAAGCAGAACTTTTTTATTACAGAATGGCCTATTCCAGAATTGTATTAATTCTTCATTACTGAATAAATGTGGTGGTGAATATCTGTGAAAACTTCAGGGGTTTCTTCTATGTTCAATCTAAATCAGCAGTTAAATAACTTGTACATATGTCTCTGTAACCACGAGTCTTTGATGCAGTGATGCCATCTGTTGGTGGAGATTTGTCATTTTTAAACTCCAATTTCAAGATGTGGCAAATGGCTTCAAAGAGTGTTCAGAGGCCTTGGAGAAAGCTAATATGAGATTTTATAGCCCTTTAGTGTTTTAGCGTTGTGATCATACCATAATGGAGCTATTTAGTGGTGCCCTAGCTTCTCTTCGGAAGGTATGGTGAGGAGCTAATGTTTTAAAATATTGCATTATGTCTTGCACTATTTTACTGTCTCTTGTGGTTCTTGCCTTAACATTTAGGATGGTGGAAAACATTTAAGAAAACAATTTTTTTCTGTTTGGATAGATTATCTCTTAACGTGAGAGAGTCTGGTGCCATTTACTCTTTTTATGGAAACAGAACAGTCCTTCGTATTTTGCTTAAATCCTAGGTGACCTCGAGCAATTGTTGCGGCTCTACTGGGCACTGTTTATTATAGGAGGCGGCATTTGTATTTGGTGAATGTACACTTATTTGTATTCATAAGTGGGACATACAGCTGTTAAACAGAAATTTGCTTAGCTATGGTAGATAACCTTATTTTAAGTTAGTTCATGTTTGAGATGGTGGCTGTTACAGGAGGCATCAACTAAATGTGTTTAGTCAAAGAATCTTTCAGTGTGATTGGTATCTCAGATTGGGTCATCACTACTTTCCTTTAGTTAACAAGAAATTTTGAATAGCTGTGATTTTGATTGTAGAGGTTGAACTGTGGATATATATCTAATAAATAGTTCCGAAAGTTTGTTTGTTTCTCCCGAAAGATCTCCGAAATGGTAAGAGCTAGAAACACCAAATTTTGCATGGATACTCCTGATTTCCTAACTTCAATAACTGGATTGGTTAGATCTCGAAATCGGTTCCCCCAGAGCCCCAGTTGGGCCCATTCATAAATTAGCTTTTAGTAGTGCCTGATCATGGGCATTTGCTGGACTTTTCTGTTAAGCATGTCACGCAAACTGCAACTATGAGATCCTAGAGGATAAAGCATGTAGGCACTTGCAGCACCATCAAGGGAAAGCCCATGGGGGAGAGGCGGCAGTGGGGCAGAGAATCAGCAACCTCCCCTATACTAGGGCACCAGCAGGTCTCCAGGACAGTCCCAAATGTGGCTGATGCTGGCGGGGTCTAGCCTTGCTAATTGTGGCTGGGAGAAGCCTCCAGCTGTCACAGCCTCTCAACATCTTCACGCAGCCGGGCTCCGACTGAACCCCTTCTGGAAATTAAAGTTGCTTCCCTCCCCCCACACCCAAACGAGCAATCCCACCACTCGCCCTCCTTTGGGCTGCGTGCGTTCTCCTGGCTGGGCTGTGTGTGTTATCAGCAAGTGCCACAAGCATTGTGCACTTTGCAGGATTCAACTCACAGTACAAAGAGGAAGTGGGTAGGAGGACAAGGTTTTGAGCACCGTGGAGCCTGAGGAGGACACGGTACATTCAGAACAGCCTATTCTCACTACAACAGGTATGTTCAGGTGCTGCATGTTCTGATCATCTAGATATCACTCATTGCACCTGGTCTGAAGGTGTTTCGCTTTTGTCTGATCAATGCAACCGGTCCAGCTGCCACTAGGAAGTCCATTCAGGTTGCCCCATGGAGCGTGCACTGAAGGCACTCAGGAAGTGGCTACTTGGGGAGCAGTGATTTGCTGCTGCAGAGCCCAGGACATCCCCTCCATTTCTCAGGGCTTCTGGCAAGGAGGCTGCAGGCATTGGTTTGCATAGAGTCTTTAAGGGAAGATGGGCCTTCCTGATTTGTGGGGATTGAGAAAAGAGACCCTATGGGATTTGTCGTTTTGTAAGCACATCACTAGCTATGTTAATTTCTTAAAGTATTTCCAATAAAATATGCTGTGTTAATGTAATTGACATAGTTCATTCATCATACCTTTTACTATCTTTCCCCTGGTGATGCCAGGTATTTCTGCTAGTATATAATATTAGTGTTAAAAAGGAAAATGATGGTACAAAACTTATGCCACATATCAATGAATTTGATTTATTTCTGTGTAAAGTTATGGAAGTTGCACATTGAAATAATCAGATGAGAAGTAATCAGATGAGAAGAAGATTGAGATATTTGAGTATAGAGTTCAGAGTACTTGGGTAGGGTAACATAAATAACATGCAGTCTCAGTTCATGCACACTTAAGACTAGTTTTAAGTCATTTATTGTAAACTTTGTAGCAAGAGTAAATCTCTGAAAGATTTGGGTGAAGTCTTGGCAAATGAATTTTGCGGGAACATGCCAAGTGTAAGGGCTGGATGGCATGGAACAAGGCACAGAGTTGTTCGTATGAAGAGGAGAAGAAAGAACCCCTTGGCAGAGGATGTGGTGAGAACAGGTCAAGCATGCACATGAGATTGAGTGATGGAAGGCCTCAAAATTTAAGATAGAAGTTTGAATTTACTATACAGAACAATGGAGAATAAGGAGAGGGCTTCATAGGGGGAGTGGTTACACTGTCATAAAATACTGCAGATAACTTCAAATAATATATTTTCAAGTATCTTGAGCAAATTATAGGTCATTTTTTAACACTGTGCAGAGATTTTTAACATGTGCAGAGATTTACCTTATGCTGTCAAGGTCCTAATTCCTCTCTGGTAGAAGTTTTGCTATATATCAAGAACATTATTATGCAGTATTTGTGGAAAACTGCTTGCATAACTTTAAAAAAGGTAAAAAATGCTCTTTAGTCCTTTCCTGTAGGCGTATATTTAATAGCTATTTCTATTATGATAATTACAGGGAACATAAATATGCACCATGGCAGAGTACCCCCAGTGTGTGGCAGCACTGGGTAGTGTATTTTTCCATTTTAACTAGCAAATGGCACTGAAAATAAATTACTTACATTTATCTGTATATATCTGTGTCTACTTCTGAGAAATAATTACGTGGTAGTTATTTAACATTTAGTTTTGGTACAAAAATATATGTTTTGAAACATGTAATTCGAACAGAGCTCTTACTAGCATCTTAGTTTGGTAAAATGGAAATGCTAAAATCTTTTTTCAAATTTAATTCCCATTTCTGAGTGTTGATCTGTAAGCTAAAAGGAGATTTCTGTGTCCAAAAGAAAATTCAAATGCTCTTCTATGCATCCCAAGGATTGTCAGCTTAGGTTTAGATGAGCAAATGTAAATTCTTGGAACTTGCCTTATATTTGTTAGGCATCTAAACTGTCAGTTTGAATGATTGCAGCTCTCATTATCCTCAGATGCTGTGTTGTTGTGTGTCTAAAAGCTTCTTGAATCGATTTTGGCATACAGGCTCAGTTTTCTTTCTGACAGCAGCACTATTATTGCTGTGGAAAAAGAAACTGCTGTAGTAGGCATGGCAAATTTTAGCTTTTGGAAGATTTTTCTTTTGGGCTTAAAGTAGTATGAGTAATTATTCAGACTTTGTGTAGAGTGTGATGTGTCGCTGGAGTAGATGCTGTGTTTTTACAGTGAGTTTGCCACAGGAGTTTCACGGACTCCCTTGATCCAACTGTGTTTTTTGTTACCTTACTTACCTTGGTGCTCTTTGTCATGTTTCTGTACAAGCTTGAGAAGTATGGTCAAAATCTGGCATTCTTGTTGTGGTCATCAGAGAATTCATAAGTATTTCTGTAAAGAGCGAGGCCATATAATGTTAAGTTCACCTCTTCTTACTACGGGTTGGACCCCCCTGGTCTGGCACCCTCGGGTCCTGAGCTGTCCCAGACCAAGGAGGTCAGTGCTCCTCTGCTGGCTGCCCCGCTCCAGGTTCCTCTCCTTGGGCTACCAGCCCTGTTGCTGGCCCTGCTAACACTGGCCCCACATGGCTCCCCACCATTTTTGCCCGCCCACTGCCCCAGGGTCTCCCAGGGTTCCTGGTGGGGACTGCTTGGCTGCAGCTAGCCCCGCTGCTGCAGGGTGTTCCCCAGGCTGGAGCTACTTGGCTGCTGCCGGCCCTGCTGCTGCTGGACATTCCCCAGCCGGGGATGCCCAGCCACACTGCCCTGCTGGTAGGACCACCCTGCTGTTGCTGGAGATTCTGTAGGTTCCCTGGTGAGGGCTGCCCACCTCTGACAGCCCTGCTTCAGCCAGGGGATTCCCCAATGGAGTCTGCCTGGTCACCCTGGCCCTGCTGCCCCTTGGGGTTTTCAGGAGTTCCTGGACAGGGCCACCTGGGCCTGTTAACGCTGGGGGTTCCCCAGCCAAAGTGGGGGCTCCCCAGATGCCGCCTGGTCCAGCCGGGGCTCCCCAGCCCCTGTGTTGGCTCAGCTGGCTCTGTGGCTCTTTGATCCAGCAACATCCGTGGTCCTGCTGGATTTGAGTCCCAGATCTGAGGGGTTCAACGTGTGTTTTGCATTTTGGCATGGTGGTCTCTATTTCTGATGCTTACTGTTACTCTTTCTGAGCAGATGGCCTTTTCTTCTAATAGTGAAGTAGTCTGGTTATATTTGTTTCAGATTACTAGAGTTCAAATAACACCAGATGTTTTGCTCTTTATAATATGTCTCTTCCCCCTTTTTTTTTTTTTTTTTTTTTTTTTTTTGTGTGGCAGAAACCAAATAGCTGCTTCACTAGAAAATGGTAATTTAATACTGGATCAGTGTTTTGATTGTCAGCCCCCTATGCTCTGGGAGGTAGGGCCCCCCTCGGCTCCGGTGTGCAAGGGGAATATGAGGAGCGTCTTTCTCCTTTTCTCTATTGGTTGACAAACATAGACAGGTTGACAACCCCTTACTATTGTCAACCACTCTGTATTTCACGTGTATTTTCCTCACATTGGGGAGTCCTGAGCCTCAGAGGCTAGATCAGGCAAGCCATGGGCTGCATCTGGCCCCTGGGCCTGAGGTTCCCCACCCTTGTTCTAAAGTCTTGTTAAAGGAGTAAGCATAGTCTCATAATTAAGTCGTCGTAACAGTTAGCTTGAGTGAGCATGTGAGTTACGGCACTTGAGCTAGTGTAGCTCCAGTGACAGGAACTACACTTCAAAGCAAAACTGTAGTTCGTGATTTGTTTAGCAGCATGGAGTGACTGGGTTAGCTGTTGATAAATAGTTGCAGCTGAAGCTGTTGTGTCCTCTCTGCATGACTAGCTTGAATGTTAGCGTCACTCAAGTTTTATACCCTTCTTGTGCATGCACTCCTGGCCAACTTGCTGAGTTTCAAACACCACTTATCTTGGGCTAGAGACTCTTGTGTGTGGATGGCAGTTGAGGTAGGGGTAGCACTTGAGTCATAACTACCATAGAGAATGTGAGGGAGATACCCATATCCAGACTGTTCTTTTTAGGTGACAGATCGGAGGAACTATGCCAGACTGAGGTGCCAGTGGAGGTGGTTTTGGAACAAATGGATAATTTAAACATCAGTAAGTCTTCAGGACCAGATGGTATTCAGGCGTTCTGAAGGAACTCAAATAGGAGATGGCAGAACTACTAACTATGTTATGGAACCTGTTACTTAAATCAGCCTCCGTAGCGGATGACTGGAGGGTAGCTAATGCTAACACCAATTGTAGAAAAAGGAGATCCTGGCAATTACAGACCAGTAAACCTAACTTCTACAGTTTGCCTGGTACTGAAGCTATACTAAAGAAAAAAAATTAGACACTTAGATGTATGTGATGTGTTGAGGAAGAGGCAACATGACTTTGGGGAGGCAATGATTTCCCTTCTACTATAGTTCTTAAACTGTTTCAGTAAACATGTTGACCAGAGTTTGGCTATGACAAATCAGGAAAGAGATCTTGGAGTTATCGTGGACAGTTCTCTGAAAACTTCCACATAGTGGCAGCGGCGGTCAAAAAGGCAAATAGGATGCTAGGAATTATTAAGAAAGGGATAGAAAATAAGACACAGAATATCTTACTGCCCCTGTATAAAACTATGGTACGCCCACATCTTGAATACTGTGTACAGATGTGGTCTCCTCACCTCAAAAAGATATTTTGGCCTTGGAAAGGGTTCAGAAAAGGGCAACTAAAACGATTAGGGGTTTGGGAACGGGTCCCATATGAAGAGAGGTTAAAGCGACTGGGACTTTTCAGTTTAGAAAAGAGGAGACTGAGGGGGATATGATAGAGGTCTATAAAATCATGAGTGGTGTGGAGAGGGCGGATAAAGAAAAGTTATTTATTAGTTCCCATAATAGAAGAACTAGAGGACACCAAATGAAATTAATGGGTAGCAGATTTAAAACTAATAAAAGTTCTTCTTCACACAGTGTATAGTCAACCTGTGGAACTCCTTGCCAGAGGAGGCTGTGAAGGCTAGGACTATAACAGAGCTTAAAGAGAAGCTAGATAATTTCATGGAGGCTAGGTCCATAAAAGGCTATTAGCCAGGGGATAAAATGGTGTCCCTGGCCTCTGTTTGTCAGAGGCTGGAGAGGGATGGCAGGAGACAAATCGCTTGATGATTGTCTTCGGTCCACCCCCTCTGGGGCACCTGGTGCTGGCCACTGTCGGCAGACAGGCTACTGGGCTAGATGGACCTTTGGTCTGACCCAGTACGGCCGTTCTTATGTTCTTATGCTCTTATGTAGAGTGAGCCATTGTATATAGCGTATACAGACTTTCAGAAAGCCTTTGATAAGGTCTCTTATCAAAGGCTCTTAGGAAAACGACGAAGCTGTCTTGGGTTAGGAGTGCAGGTTCTCAAAGGATCAGTAAATGGTTAAATGATAGGAAACCAAGAGTGGTAATAAATGGTCAATTTTCACAATGGAGAGAAATACATACAGTGTTGTGGCCCCCCCCCGGTCTGTATTGGACCTGTGCTGTTCAACATATTTTCCCCCTTTTCCAGATAATTTATGAACAATGAAGTGGCAGAGTTTGCAGATGATGCAAAATTACTCAAAATAATTAAATACAAAGCTGATGGCAGAGTAATAAAGGGGGGTGACAAAATAGCTGATAATTCAACATTAATAAATGCAAAGTAATGCACCCTGGAAAAAATAATCCAAATTATTTCTGCTCTCTATATCCTTCCATTCCTGAGTCTGCCTACATCTAATTTTGAACACCAGACACAAACTTTTTCATTCTTGTTTGCCCCCCCCAAGGCATGAAACCAATCTTTCAGACACTACATTGCTTTGGCTTGTGCACTCCATACAGTTTGCAGCCCAGTGTTTGGTGTAAAAATAGACCTAAAGTTTATTTACAAGGAAAACCACAGATTCAAAGACCAAATAGTAAGGGGAAACAAACATAGACAGGCTACACAGAAAATAAATATGCAACCTCAGGCTTTTATACTTTGAAATGTAATAATCCCTTTTCTAATACAAGTGACTTATTGCTTTTGAATTGTTTTCCAGTGTACTCCCTAACCATAGAGGGGATCCAGGGTAGCATCGAGTTTCCTACCTGGGTGTTCTCCCTCAGTTGCTGGGTGCTCTTCAGTACAAGCCCTTTCCACTTCTAAGAGTGTGCAGTTTTTTTCAGTCACTATAGATGTTCTAAGTGAGGAAAACTTTCATTTCCTAGTTTTCCAAGGCTGGGGTTTCTTTTCCGTTTAAAGCTTTCAGTGTTTCATCATTAACTTTCATAGTCTCTCATTTGCCTTTTCCCGAGTGGTAGAATGCTAGATGCTTGGAGCAAGTGTCCTCTGGTCGGGAAGGCAGCCCTTCCCTGCCTGACAGCTTGCTGCTGCTGTGAGGTGGAGCTGACTGTTAGAGCACAAATTAGGAGGTGTGTTGTGTGTTGTGTGTGTGTGTGTGTGTGTGTGTGTGTGTGTGTGTGTGTGTGTGTGTGTGTGTGTGTGTGTGTGTGTGTGTGTGTGTGTGTGTGTGTGTGTGTGTGTGTGTGTGTGTGTGTATGTGTGTATGTGTGTGTGTACTACAGTCTGCATACCTATCTCCTAATGACCTTCAATTTCAGAGCATCATTACAGGGTTTCATAAAAGACCTTACTTGACACACATTCATGATAACATTTGATTCAACTGCTTATTCCTTGGGGTTCAAACTAGGGATGTAATAGTGTAGTTGATTAACCAATAAGCAAAAGCGTATTGGTTAATGCTATAGACTACATGGATTTTTCCTCCCCCCACCCCTTGCCAGTATATTTTTTTAGCAGGTTGGCCAGCAGCCCGGCTCAGTCCTGGCTTGTGCTGTGTCCGGGACCTACCCCCCCGATGTGACTGCATTTAAAGTGTATTAGGAGCTGGGGCCGGCATCCCAGCTCAGTCCTGGCTGGCGCTGGGTTCAGGACCTACCCCCCCTCAATGCGGCTCTGCATTTAAATTGTATTGGTAGCCAGGAAGGCAGGCAGCCTGGCTCAGTTCTGGCTCGCACCAGGTCCGGGAGCTCACACCCCCTTCCCTCCCGACCTGGGTGGCTGCCACCCCGCGCAGCTTTGTCTGTATCAGAGGCAGCAGCATGGGGCAACAGTCAGCTGGTCCACAAGGGGAGCTGGTTTTTAAACTAGCTCCCCTCACGGACCAGCTTCCACCTGCCACCCCACACTGTTGCCTCTGAAACAGAGGCAGCAGTGTGGAGTGGCAGGGGGCTCCTCGGGAGTGGGGCTGGAGCGCACTGGCTGCTGGCCCCACCCCTGGGGACTATAGAATAGTCAAGTAACTGAAAAGAATTCATGTGGTTAATTGACTATTCAATTAACTGATATTTAACATTCCTAGTTCAAACCCCTGTTCTCCCTCTGGGATATCTGGACTTTGGTGCCCCATTGGGTAACCCATGTCTCCCAGAGTGATAGATAGGTTGATAGGAGAATTTTTAGAGTCTTAAGAGTAAGTGGTCAAAGATTTCTATTAAAAAACAAAACAGAACCCTAAGAATCTTTGTCAACCTAATGCGTATAGTAGAATATAGGTTGACTTAATTATATTGCGCAGGTCATGACACTTTTCGCAGTCCTGCACAGTGTAGCAAGGCTGATCTAATTTTTAGGTGTATTCCAAGTTTTAAATTTAGCACCTGCAGTTCTGCCCTTTGGTAGCTATGAACACTCCTATGTAGAGTGACTATACAACCTTTTTAAAACATTAAAAAAAACCTGGTAACAAGAGAAAACTTTATAGAGTCAGAGAACAAGGGTTTACAATCAATAAAAATGTGTATATGCAGGCCTATTTACCCAACCCCCTGCTGTTAGGCAGGTATGACCAACTTCTGCAGAGCCTGTCTCTGTGCTGGCCTCTGTTCCATGACCAGCCACTGACAATGGACTCCTGTGTCTATAATATGTAGGGTTTTTTTTAGCTGTTTGATGTCTTTCAAACTTGAACTCCTAGCCTTGGCAAATTAGTCTTCTAAACTTTATTGGAATCAAGAAAGTGAAGCTCTTTCCAATTAATACTCTCTTAATGACACCGAAGTGCTTTATTCAGAGGTATCTGTCTCCCTGTTTTGTTTTCTGCTTGTTCTTCCCAACAGCCCCTTTTGCCTCCATATGGTCAGACAACATTTCTTACAGAAATTGGACATTTATGTATTGTACATAGCATTCATAAATTAATTCAGAGCAGCCCTGTATCTTCACAGCTGTAGTCCAGTGAGAGCCATGCTACCTTAATTCAGCCCTCTGGTACATCCATCCTACGCACAGAATGAAGCAGAGATCCTATGGAGAAAACTAGTATGTGATGTTGTAATTAACAGCTGTATCATCATGGATCTGTCCAAAGGGGAAGATTAAGGATGTATTGGCAAGCATAAATCTGATGTTTCTAGCATTCAAGTGCTTGTTTGCTACCAAAATTCATTTTAATGTAGAATTATACATAGTTTCCTAACTTCTTAAAAAAAGATAATAAGAACAAAATCATATTACGTAAAACTCTAATGCCCCAGGTGTGTATTACCTTCAGCACAGACTTCTACTGTCATTTGAATTATACAGTGAATTACATTATCTGGCTATTGGTGCCATGTACTGGGTGTGGAGAGATTTGGAGGAGTAGCCTGGCTTTTTATTCTCCTTTTCTCTGGAAGTTGGATGGCTCCCAGTATGAGATGGGCTGCCGGGGTCATGTGCTGGTTTCAGCTGAGCTGTATTCTCTTTCCCCCCCACTGCTACAGGAAGCCCAGACTCTAATGGACCCGGGGCTCTGACTGTCACTGCTATACAATTGCCACCTGAGTGCCACGCGGCTGCTCTGGGCAGCTCTAAGGGCTGTGTGTGTGTGTGTAGGGTGCACCTCATTCGGGGTGGCGCTCAGGGTTCGGGGGGAGGGAGGCAGTGTGGTGTTTTTACCTCCCAGGCCTTGCCCCTTCTGGGAGTGCAGAGCTGCTCTCACCCCACCTTGCCTAGTGGCCCAGCGTGACTGTTGGCTCCCAATTCAGCCTCTTGTGCTGCTTTGCAAAATCATCGGCCTCATTCTTTATAGTGTTCATCCATGTTCAGTTTTTTGGTGTCCTGCTACAATTTTTATGAGGAATGCAAGCCATGGAACGGAAATTATGATTTTGTAACTTTCTCAAACCTGAATGGAGTTTAGTGCGACAAGCCGTGCAAAACATCTCACAGGAACTGTTGCAATAAATAGACTCTCGCTTTGCCCAGTGCTACTCATTGACAAAGAATTGTTTTATGTGGGTAATAGATACCTGAAAGAGACCAGTTTCCAGGTTACACTGCTTAGGATTTTTAAAAGCAATTTTGTTCAAACATATATTTATTTATTCTAACAGTCATAGGTATTTTTCCTTGTTTGAAATTGTGACTGTGCCTGGTGAGTGCCAAATTCAGAACGTAATGATGATAAAAACAGGGCAAACACACCCCAAAGTGGTGGTTATTCTAACATTGGAGTTCCTCAAGTAAATAACAGAAGTGAGCTGTATAACCACACTGGTTAACAAAAAAACATAGGGACAGCCATACTGGGTCAGACTAAAGGTCCATCCAGCCCAGTATCCTGTCTTCCGACAGGGGCCAATGTCAAGTGCCCCAGAGGGAATGAAGAGAACAGGGAATCTTCAGTGATCCCTCTCCTGTCATCCATTTCCAGACAAACAGAGGCTAGGGATACCATTTCTACCCATCCTGGCTAATAAGTACCCTCCATGAATGTATCTAGTTCTTTTTTGAACCCTGTTAAAGTCCTTCTCTTTACAACATCCTCTGGCAAGGAGTTCTACAGGTTAACTGCGCGCTGTGTGAAGAAATACTTCCTTTTGTTGTTTTAAACCTGTTACCTATTAATTTCATTTGTCGACCCACAGTTCTTAAGTTATGAGAACAAGTAAATAACTTTTCCTTTTTCCACACCAGTCATGATTTTATAGACCTCTATCATATCCCCCCTTAGTCTCCCCTTTTCTAAGCTGAAAAGTCCCAGTCTTTTTAATCTCTTCATATGGGTCCTGTTCCAAACCCATAATTATTTTATTGCCCTTTTTGGAACCTTTTCCAAAGCCAATATATCTCTTTTTGAGATGAAATGACCACATCTGTACTAGGGATGTTAGATGTCGGGTAATTGAGTACCTCATGAATTCTTAGCGGTTACTCGACTATTCTGTAGTCCCTGGGGGTGGGACTAGCAGCCAGAGCAATCCGGCCCCACTCCTGGGGAGCCCCCTGCCACCGTGTGCTGCTGCCACTCTATCAGCATGAGTTGCCAGGCAGGAGCTGGTCTGCGAGGGGAGCCAGTTTAAAAACCATCTCCCCACACAGACCAGCTGCCTGCTGCCCTGCACTGCTGCCTCTAAGACAGAAGCAGCTGTGTGTGGTCGGCAGGGGGTCTGAGCTCCCCACAGAAAGAGGCTGCTCCATCTCCCACAGGCTGCTGCTGGGAGCCAGTCTCTATCTAAGGCGAGCCTAGGCCCATCGTGGACAGGGGGTGCTTTGTAGCAGCCTCCCCTGCGCCCCCCCAACCCGCTGCTGCCTCCGATAGCAGCGCGGTGTGGGAGGTGGCACTGCGGAACTGGTCCTGGGGGGAGCTTGCTTTTAAGCCAGCTCCCCCCAGCACTGGCTCCTGCTCCCCATCCTTGCTGCCTCTGATACAACTCTGTGCTCCCAAAAGGGGTGGGTGTCAGCCGACGGTCAGGGCAGTGTGTGTGTGTGTGTGTGTGTGTTTCCGAGAAAAGGTTTAACGTCCGTGTCTTTACTGCTAGGACCGGAGTCCCAGCAGGCCAACAGACGCCCCTGTTTATAGGAAGAGCTTATTACACCTCAGATTTTAGCTGCTAGGATACAAAAATCCCTTCGCAGCGGGCAGCCTAGGACAGACTGAGAGGTGCCCCAACGGACCTGTCACCTGGGAGTGACACAGATCCAAACGCTCAGCTCTTCCTATACCTGTCCCTTATGACCAGCTGAAGTTCTTTTAAATTGTGCTTGGTTCTATTACAGCAACTGAAAGAGTCAGGTTAAAGCTTAAACAGTTACAGGTTTATTAAAGAAGCTTATAAATCATATGGTTATAATGGCTATTGCTCTATTTCTTAAATGCTAGCAAATATATATATATATAAATCTTAAAATGGTTACAGGAATATAAAAAAAGGTAAAGATAAAAGATAGAAATAATGGTACCAAGTGACAGCTTAATCTTTAAAGAGCTCTAAATCTATGTGTACACTTAAGACAAAGGACCACATCCAGGTACAATTTTACCCCCTTCTGTGCCTCTCGACTCCAGCAGGTCAGGCCAGGGTCGGTCCTCAATTCCTCGGAAAGACGGATACGAGGCGGGCGTCCCTCTGGAACCTCGGGAGGTCAAACACCTAATCCGACCAGCAGATAGATGGTAGATTGACACACAGAGTAAGTGTAAAACGCCACTGCAAATAGTGGAGCACCGATCTTCTCTCCCTGGGGGCCCGATTCTCTTCTCTTATCTTAAAATGCCAAATTGTACTGGTCCGTTTTGTGGCGCCAGTTCTTACAAGGAATTTCAAAATAATTTACACTTGTAAGAGGAAAATATCTAAATTAGGAGTGCGGATGTTCTTGCTGGGCGGAGATTCCTCCCCGTGGGCGGCTGTGTGTTCGTATCAATATGGGTTAAGTCAAGGGCACTCTTCTGCAGACTCTTGGTCAGCAATTAGTTTGACCACGCTCTTATCTCTGCTTACAGTTGTCCATGGTCACTGAGCCAGCATATCTAAACCTCCTGCTCCAAGGTTTTCAAAGATCATGCTGTTTTCCTGCTCTGTGTGCCCTGTATGTTTTCAAGCAGACAAAGATGGATGTTAAATTGGGGTTCATGTCTGGCTACAGTGGGGCTGGGAGCTAGCCTCCCCCTGGCAGCTCTTAATTGCAGTCTGAAGCTGCTCTTTGGGGCTCTGGCAGCGATTTAAAGGGCCCGGGGTTTTGGCAGCCTCAGTAACAGTGGCCAGGTGCTGGGCCCTGGGGCAGTTGCCCTCTTTGCCTCCCTGTAGCGGCAGACCTGGTCATGTATACACTACAAACTTTGGTTGATGCAAGTTACATTGGCATAAAGCCGCTGGAGTTAGTGTGTTGCTTGTGCGTGTGTGCACTTGGCTCCTTGTGTCAATGCTGCATGTGCTTACAAGGGGTGCTTTTGTGTCCATGTCCCAGAGATGGGTATTCCAGTGTTAAACCTGCCACAGTCCAGCACACTGTCTTTTGGGAAGTTTTGGCAATTCATGGTGGGGCAGAAACAAGTCGCGCAGGGATGATTAGGACTAGCCAGTCAGCGTCCAGGTGTACAACTCTCTCCATCCCATAATGTCATCAGTAAACCATCATTTTTGCACATTTTAAAAAACTTGTGCAAAACCTGGTTGGCTGTGCTCACTGTTTGCCATCTCTGCCGGAGGCATGGAGCCTGCACAGCTCTGCACTATTGTCGTAACGAGTGAAGCAAGCACAGGATGCATAATCGTCCGGTATTTGCAAAGCCATAAGAAGAACGGAACCTGCAGGGAATATGAGGATCTCTTAGAGGATAGATGGCTACGGACGGAGTGAGAACCAGTTGAAAATGGTTGTTAGCATTCATGGAGCAGCTGCAGATAGTGGAGCACCATTTCTGTGCCTGAGAAATGAGCACTGCCTGGTGGGATTGCTTCATAATGTATGTTTGGAATGATGAGCTGCGGCCACAGATTAAGCTCATCACAGCCCTCCAGCCCAGGGATATCGGAATCAGAGCTGCATTGGCGTTGGAGAAGCAAGTGGTGAATGACTGTGGAATCTTGCAATGCTAAATTGCTGCTGGACAGTGGAAAATAATTTTGGAGCTGCTGTGGGGGCCATTGTCATGCATATGTTCAGGGCAGTTAGTTGTCTCCTGCTGTGTGACTTTCAGCAAATGTGCAGGATATAGTGAATTGATTTGCAGCAGTGGGGTTACTGAGTGGCGGTGGGGCAATCGGGAGTCTGCATAGAGACCATTTTGGCCCTGTCCGCCTTGTTGCAGAATATGTCAACACAAAGGGCTACTTTGCTGTGGTTAGGCAAGTTTCTGGGCTCTTTGGGGAATGTTCACTGACATCAGTGTTGGCTGATCAGGGAAGGTGCATGTTTTTCACATCTTTAAGAACACAAGACTGTTTAGAAAGCTATAAGCAGGGACTTTCTTGATTGGTGAGTTACCAGTAGGGATGTAAAATCCCATTTAATTAGTTAACTGGTTAAACATAAAATTTAACTAGTTAACCAATTAAGCAGCGGCGCCCCTCCCCACCCCATGGGCAGGGGCTGCTCCGGCCAAGATGGAGTGCCCCTGCCCACAGCATTCCTAGGCTGGGCCCACAGAGGACAGAGACTGCTCCTGTGGGGATGGAGTGATTTCCCCCAACCCCCACCCATGGTGGGTCCCATGGGGCTGGAGCAGCCCCCTGCCTGCAGTTAACCATTAACCCTTCACATCTGTAGCCCACACCAGTTAACCATTCACATCTGTAGCTACCAGTGGCATTGTAGAAATGCTGGTAGTGATCCTGAAGAGACCTATGTTGTTGCTTGCTCCTTTGACTTATGAAGCTATGCACTGGCCGCCTTGGTAGCACCAAGGAGGGGTTCTGCAAATGCTAAATGACATTTGAAATAGCTTTTGTTAGGTAGATGCTGGCATTGTTTACTCAAAGGATTGGATGTCACTGAGAAAAACATCCCAGTGGTTATAACTGCCTGCTGTGTCCTGCATAATATCTGTAGAGCAAAGGAGGAAATGTGGCAGTTGAGCAGAGGACTGGGGTGGAGTGTGTGTCTGCTCAGTTTGAACAGCCAGACACAAGGGCCATTAGAAGAGCTCAACATAGAATTATATGGCTCAGGAAGGCTTTGAAAGAGCGCTTTAATAGGAAGCCAAGGTAATGTGTTGTGATAGTGTGCTCTGCCTGATCCTGCTGTTTAGGAGTTGTATGGTGCTGGGTGTACATCTGTGAATAAAACAGTGCATCTGTTTTTGTGGTACTTGTTGAACATTTATGATTAAATGTTTGTCATGGATGACATTCTTTAGGCACCATCAATGACTGTTTCTTGGAGCATCTAGTCATGGAACCCACAAAGGGAGAGGCAGTTCTTGATGGTCAGAATTCTAGCACAGGATCTAGTCCAAGAGAAGAATGTGGCTGAAATGCTTGATAATAGTGACATCTGGGAGAGGAGGGAATACCCAGAGAGCCAATCACAGTCTAATTTAATTTCATCAAGAGAAACTACACATATATGAGGAAGTTATACAGAAATTAAGGAGTGTAGTAACAGGAGTGAAATGTCTGGAAGCCATATGGAAACATCTTAAAAACACCATAATAGAGGCTCAAATAAAAAATATTTTGAGATAGTAAAAGAATACCACCATGGTTACGCATGTGATAAGTAGAAGAAAGTGCTAGAGACAAAAAGGCATTAAAAAAAATTGGAAGTAAAATCCTACCGGGGAAAATAGGAGCATAAACTCTGGCAAATCAAATGTAAAAGTATATATACTTAGGGGGGGAAAAAGAAACCCCAAAAAACCAAATAACTCAAACTAAGCAATGTTTTAAAAGTACATCAGAAGTAGGAAGCCTTCTAAATCATCAGTGGGGCCACTGGATGATGCTAAAGGAGATCTCAAGAAATAAAATACTGTTGTAGAGTAGCTAAATGAAATCTTTGCATCAGTCTTCACTGCAGACATGATCCTGTCAATTGTAGGCCAGTAAGGAGCTTCAAGATCAGAGTCATTCATTTTAGGTGACACATCTGAGGAACTGTCCCAGGTTAAGGTGTCGGTAAGATGTGGTTTTGGACCAAAATGATAAATAGTTCTTAGGTCACCAGGACCACATGGTAGTTACCCAAGAGCTCTGATGAAGGCATGCAAATATGAAACTGCAGAACTACTAACTGTGGCATGTAACCTATTACTTAAATCAGCTTCTGTAGCAGATCACTGGAGGATAGCTGATGTGACACCAATTGTACAGTGCTTCAGACATGATCCTGTCAATTGTAGGCCAGTAAATCTAACATCAGTACCAAGATTTGTTGAAGAGACAACATGGCTTTTGTAAAGGGTAATCATACGCCACCAATCTACTAGAATCCCTTTAAGAGTGTCAACAAATATGGAAGAGTGATAGAGGGGATATAGTATATTGAGATTTTCACAAAGCCTTTGACAAGGTCCCTCTGCCTAAGGAAAGTAAACAGTCACGGGATAAGAGAGAATGCCATCTCATGGACCAGTAAATGGTTAAATATAGGAAACAAAAAAATAGGCATAAATGGTGAGGTTTTTAGAATGGAGAGAGGTGACCCCAGGGGTCTGTACTGGGACTTGTGCTGTTCAACATATTCATGTACTAGATGGCTTACCCGGTATTGCTCGGGTCCTTGTGGAGGGCTCAGGGCAGAGGGACGGGGATGCAGGAGTCAGAGCTGGGGGCTGGGAGATATGTGGTAGCTCACTGGGGCAGCCTGCGTTGGCAAAGGTGGCACTGGTCCAGCGACAGTGGCTTCCTGGGCCATGCTACCTGCCTGGCGGCTCCTCCTAGGGGAAAGTAGGGGGGAGGCCGGAGCTGCGCTTTCTGGCCCTGACTGGCGATGACTCTGGGGGTGGGCAGAGGCTGTACTGTCTGGCTTCCACTGATGGCTCCTCCTCGGGGACATGCTGCCTGCCCCCTTGGCCTGTGACTTTTCCAAGGGCAGGGATGTGTGCCTGGCTCCTAGGGTCCACAGCTCCTCTGAGAGGAGGGCTAGAGCCATGCTGCCCAGCCTCTGGCTCCTCTGGTGGCAGAGCACAGCTGCAGTTACAGCTTCTCTGGGTTGTCTCTTCTGGAGGGGGCAGAGGGGTCTGTTCGGTGGTGCCCAGTCCCTCCAGCCTGTGTCTCCTCGGGGGGAGGATAGGGCAAGGCTTTTATGACCAGCCCTGGCGGTTCTCCTGGGGAATTCTACAGCCAAGCGCTGGGGGAGGGGTTGGGAGATAGGGGCCAACTTTCTGATGGATGGCAATATGGAGAACTCTGGACCCAGCTGGCCACTCTCTTCCTGGTGCAGCTGCCCCCCTGTGGTCACTCTGCAGTGTAATTGTCTCTGCTCATCCCATTTTCTTGGCACAGCAATACCTTGACCTTGCTTTAAGTTATGATAAGAAGAAGCTGCATACCAAATTTGGTGGTCCTCGCTCTTACTGTTTTGGAGTAATTCTTGAACAAACAGACTTGTGGCCAGATGGACAAAACTGCAAAGAGTTATAAAGGGATCTCACAAAATGGAGTGGGTGATGGAGTAATAACATGGCAGATGAAATTCAATGGTGAATAAATGCAATATAATGCACAATCCCATCTTACCTTAGACCTTAGTCCATCCGAAGCTTTTTAGCACATTGGGGTACCCACATTCTCCATGTTCTGTCCCATCTATGGATACAAAATGATGGGGGTCTAAATTAGCTGTTACCAGGCAAGAAGGAGCTCTTGGAGTCATTGTGAATAGTTCTCTGAAAACATCCACTGAACCTACAGCAGCAGTCAAAAAAGCTTAACAGCTTTAGGAACCCTTAGAAAAGAATTAGGCAAACCAGAAAATATTATAATACTGCTGTATAAATCCATTAAATACTATCAGCTGTTCTGGTCATTCCATCTTAAAAAAGATTAGGATCAAGAAAGGTACAGAGGAGGGCAACCAAAAATGCTCAAAAGTATATGAGGAGAGAGTTGAAAGTCTGGGACCTTTCAGCTTGGAAAATGGTGGGGGATACCATAAAGATCTCTACAGTCATGTTTGGTGAGAAGAAAGTGAATAAGGAAATATTACTCCTTCACATAATGCATAAAGTATGTTTTAGAACCAAAAAAAGGCAATACTTATTCAGAGTACTGTCGACCTGTGGAACTCAATGCCAGGGGATGTGAAGGCCAAAAATATAGCTGGCCTCAAAAAAGAATTAGATAAAGCTCCAGGAGGATAGGGCCATCAGTGGCTACTAGCCACGATAGGAAGGGATGCAGCCTTTTCTGGGTGTTTCTAGCCTGTGACTGCCAGAAGCTGGAAGTGGACAACTAGGGATGGATCATTTGATAATTGTCCTGTTCATTCTCTCTGAAGGTATCTGCTATTGTTAATTGTTAGAAGACAGGAGGCAGGGCTAGAAAGACCATTGATCTGATCCAGTAAGACCATTCTGGTGTGTTTGATATATTGACAGTATACAAAAAGATTTTTAGATTGACGGGAAAAATCCAGGAACAAAATACAGGATTTGATCTCTCTCAAAAGTTGTCAGATCTATTATAAGGGGCAGCAAAATGTAATTAACCTTCTAAAGTAACCTTTACAATATTTTTGAGACTGATAAATTAAATGAGCTGTTGAGAACTAAATGAGAGGTTTTAATTTTGTACCTTAAGTAACACCCTATTAAAACCCTCTGCATTTTGTATTGTGATGGAATCCACTGAGAGTTATATTTTCAAAATGACCTCATGCTTCAGGAATGTCCTTAATATACTTAGTATATATGAGGGTGAGGTCTAGGTTAATGGCAGCCTTTTTTCTTTAAAGTGCCTGAAGCAACAAAGCTTCGATTGAAGATATAATATTCAGGCCTCATTATTTTAACATGATCACATGATGTAGAAAATGTTACTTTCCGTGAACTCCAGTTTCAGAGCTTATAACGTGACCATAAAAATAAGTTTTGGGTGCAATTTGGAATTTAAGCAATATGCCTGGGATCAGTTTTATTTCAATCAATTTAGGACACTTTATGCATGGCTTTCAGTGTTCTAAAGCTAGCAAAAATTATGACCAAATGAATATGCCATGACATGGCTTTTGTGCATCTGGTCATTTTTGCACAACAGAGTAAAATACCAAAGGTGTTAAAAAACAAACAAACAAACAAACCCCGATTGCACATGCACACAACTTTTCAATTTGCTTTTTTCTATGGCTTCCTCGCCCGGAGTACTGGATTGGTAAGGTCATATTTTAATTTTCTATAACCAATCATGCTATTTCCTCAATTCCTCGCTCAGCTTTTAATTTGAAGTTAAATATAAGGGCACTCATTCTCATAATTTAAATTTCTTTTTCCCTGAAATCTTGAGAGAAATCTTTTCCTCTGCTGCCCAAAGGAAATAAAATCATTTTTGGAGTCGTCTGCATAAAATTAATAGTCAGGCTGTTGTCCTATTAGAATCCATAGGTAATCACCACAAATAGTGGGCAAGTCCTCTTAACCATGTCAGTAGTATAAAAGTTTTATAGACAGATGAACTGAATCATAGATTGAGAAATTTATTCAAGTTTACACAGCTAGAAATAAAAATAAGTAAATGAAAGCTTAATTTTTCACTGTCTCTACCATGCAATGATGCCAGCGCCAGCCCTGGGAAGCTGGTGATGGCTGCCTGACTTCTCCTGGGGCCGGCAGCTTGCTCTGGGGATACTGATGTAGAGAGAATTCTTTTAGATTGGATTGCATCCGTTTCCCAAGTCTACTGGAGAATTGTCTCTGCTTGCTTCTACTGTGGCAGTTCTCAGAAGTTGACAATAACTTGACCACAGATCACTGTAAGTAGAAAGCCATTTAATTGAAGGACAAGATAAACTGACAAATGTAGGGGTGCAAAGCATTTAGCAATATTAGGCTCACTACTTTAGTCGAACAGTAGCACAGTGTTTCCATCTTTTAAAATAAACCTTTACAATAGAGCTGCTTTGGGTTAAATGCCATAGTAACTAACAATTGTATATTTGTAAAAAAATAATATAAATATAATATAAAAAAATGTACAGTATATTGGGAATGGACTAGTAATAATGCCACCAAACAATATGCTGTCTTGTAAAGCTTTCAGGATAAAAGGTACAAGTGGCAAAATGTTACTATTGCCCAATAGTCTTAGGGGGACAGCATGGAAATATAGGTAATATATGATTGTGGAGATCAATTAAAGATGACTCTAAAATGTGTGAATTATGAACTAATATTTTAAAATTAGTTGTTTGCAAGAAAAATGCTTGGATAGTCAGTAGGGAGTGGAGGTCATTTAAAACAGCTGTTAATAAAGACTTGGTAAAGGAATACTTAGAAAATGTGAATGTAAAATTAACTCATCAGGGCAGTGATTATTTGGTAATATTAATGCTCATAATAATAAAGCAACCTTATAATGCCACTGAAAATTATTATTGAAAAGCCAAGGGAAACTGGAAGGCATTAAAAGATCCCATTGTTTTTCTGTAATCTCTGCCATGAAGTGCAATCCTTGTAATGAACAAAACAAGGTAATAATTATAGTAGTGCCTAAGGATCAACCAACAATGAGGCTCCATTGTGGTAGGTGTTGTACAAACACAAAGTAGCAGGCTGTCCCTGCCCTGAAGAGCTTGCAGTCTCAGTAGACAAGACAGAAACAAAACAATGTGATGGTGGCAAATCTCATGTTAGTTCTAAAACACTTTTGGGGAGTGGATCTAGTTGGGATGGGATAAGCTAACTGGAAAGAATAGTGAAGGGAGAGGGGACAGAGTGGGGAAGTTAAGGGGGAAAGGTCAGAGCCAAGGAGAATAAGAGACGGATGTGAAGTGATGTTGAGGAGAAGCCTGTGAGGAAAGGAGAAGACTGGCGTAAACAGCCAATCCGCACAGGCCAGAGAGAGCCCAGTTACACCTGAAGAAAGTTCTCTGGGTGGCCAAAAGTCCCTGCTTTGGTTGCTTTTGCAGCTGCTCTGACTGGCTGGAGTTTCAGGCTGGTTCCTCCCTGTGGCTATTCCACAAGGCAGTGTGGATGGATGCACCACAGGGCTACGTCTACACTGGCACGTTCTTATGCAAAAACTCTTTTGCGGAAGAGGTCTTGTGCAAAAACTCTTCCAGAAGAGAGCGTCTACACTGGTATGTGCTTTTGCGCAAGAGATTTGCTTTTGCGCAAGAGCGTCCATGCCAGTGTAGACGCTCATGCAAGAAAGTTCTGATGGCCATTTTAACCATAGGGCTTTCTTGTGCAAGAAATTCATGTTGCCTGTCTACACTGGCCTCTTGCGCAAGAACAGTTGCGTAAAAGGGCTTATTCCTGAGCGGGAGCGTCAGAGTTCTGGCGCAAGAAGCCCTGATTTCACACATTAGAATGTCAGTTTACTTGCGCAAGAACACGCGGCCAGTGTAGACAGGCAGCAAGTTTTTGCGCAAGAGCGGCCGCTTTTGTGCAAGATCGCACCAGTGTAGACACAGCCCCTGAGTGCTGGTGCCCCCACCTGTGTGAGATTTCCATTGTACTGTTTGAGGTTCAGAGGGAGTTGCTGGGGGAAGAAGAATGGCTCTAGTTAAGTCCTGTTGTCCTGAACCCTCAGTGTATCAGTCCCTGCATTGGCTGCTTCTGCAGTTGTCCCTTCTGGCTGGAATCTCTGGCTGGTTCTTCCATTCATTTTTTCCCCAAGCCATGTGGCAAGGGAGCGGGATTATCACCTGAGTCCTAATGCTTCTAGATATGGGTTGCCAGGTGTCCGGGAATCAAAGAATCAAAGGGGCCGCAACTGCATTTCGGCCCTAGTCCTTTTTTTTTTTTCTTTCCTCAACAACTTTTCCTGTGGCCTTTTTTTTTTTCCCTCAACAGAATTTTTTCCTGGCTTTTTTTTTATGGGTTCGGTATTTTCTCTTTAAGCAAAATTAGTTCTATACATATGTTCTTGATCTGCAAATCCTTGAAACCAATGGGATTACTCAAGTCAGAGTTGCAGGGTTGGATGAAGATTCCTGAGTCTGATGTTTGGCAAGTCATTTAGGGTCCCTTTGTCTAGATAACCCAACAGTTTAAAAAACTGATAATTATTTGTGACAAAGGAGTGTTGGGTATATATCAGTTTTGAAAAATGCTTCGAAGCTATGTTATTTAAGTAGTTTATTAGTATTAAATTAACATTGTCTCAAAGACATGTTTTATCAGAGAAAAATGGGCTGCAAAACATTGAGAAATTTTGACAAAATAATAAACGAAACTGGCCAACTATCAGAATGTAAATAAAATAAAAGAGAAACAGAATTTGTAGTATGTCAAATCCTGGGAGATAGTTTATTTCTATAGTTGAATTAAGTGCAAAAGCACAATATGAAAATAATTAAATAAAGATTGTCTATCTAGCAACTTACAGAAACAAAAGCATAATCAATATTTCTATTGTACATGACATTCATATTTTTAAACAAAAAACTGACCAGCATCTGCTGTGATTCTGTCTAGAAAATGACTTTTCGGAATGAATGAATGTTTGCTGATTCATTCTCCACTCAAAATTAAAAAAGGAAAAACATAAAAAATACTTTGTTGAGCTAACAAATTTACTTGAAACATAGCATATAAATGGCAGTTGATAAAATAGTAGAAAGAAACTGGGAGCTTTCTTATGGCTGATATTAGTCTCTCTCTAAAATTCAGGTAATGTCTACAAGCTTTATAACTGATCTAAATGTGGAACTGCTTTGACTTCACTCCAAGAAAGCACTTCAATAAATTGAATTTACTGTTGCTGCCCTGTTTTTGAATCTTAAAAATTATTAGGAAAATAGTTGCATTAAAAAGTCAACAAAATTTCACTTAAACAAAAGATATTGAAACCCCAAGGGGGCTACGCTTATCAAGGTTATTGTCATACCAGATCTGGCATCACCTTTTCCTGGTGATAGTTGAACATAGATTTAAAATCCTTGAACAAGGAGGGTATATAAGCAATAAATAAAGTTAAATGGTGATGTAATGGGATGGACTAGATAAACGATACTCAACCTTTTTGGGCTCAATACCCCTTTTAAACCTTCATCGGTTGTCATGATTCAGATACCCCCTGAAGTATCCCCAAAACTAACTCCCACCCTCCAAGAGACCTATCTAGGTGGTGGGGTGACTTGGAGCTAAGATTCCAGAAGATCCAGTTAGGTATGAATGGATGGAGAACGCCCTTACCAACTGGGGAGGATGGGTGGTGAGCCAAAACATAGCCTCCAAACCACAGTCCTTCCACACAGCCCATGGAAGCCAGGAGGCTAGTGGAATTTTGGAGGAGTTGGACGTGAAGTTGGGATTATCAGTAGAGTTCTGTGTGGATACAAAGTTTGTATCTGTATCCGCATCCATATCTGCAAAAATGAGCTGTGGATATCTGCATCCACATCCACGGATGTGGATGCCTGCTGATATAAAGTGGATATTTGCAAATTTGTAGGATTCTATATACAAAATTGTGTGTCTGCATCCGTATCTGCAAAAATTAGTAGAGCCCTGCGCTACGGATGTAAAATTCCATTTAATCAGGAGCCTGCTCTTAAGAGGCAGCAGCACGGGGGTGGGAAGGGAACAGGCAGTATCCTGGAGCAGCCTCTGTGAGGAGCTCTGGTCCCCAGCAGACAGAGGCTGCTCTGTGGCATGCTGGAGCAGTCTCTGTCTGCAGTGGGCCTGGGCTTGCTGTGGACAGAGGTTGCTCCGTAGGATGCTGTGGACAAGGGTGGCAGGTAGGAGCCATACTGCGTGGAGAGCTGATTTTTGGACCAGCTCCCGCTGTGGACTGGCTCCACCAGCCAACCTGCGATGCTGCCTCTGATACAGAGTCGGCAGCGCAGGGTGGCCTGGGCTCCCTGGGAGTGGAGCTAGGAGTGCACTGGCTGCTGTCCCCGTAGGGAGCATTTTAGTAACAGTGTAACCACTAAAAATTATTGTGGCTACACGATTACTAAAATAAACGGTATCTAACATCGCTAGTATGGTATGAGAATGGATGTAGGTAAGATACACTATATTAAAGCCGTTACAAATAGAAAAACTGGCCAAAAATCATGATAAAAACGAAGTGAATTTTTTGAAATACTTCATGGAAGACTTTGTATTTTAATGGGCATTCTTCTTATGTGATGAATTAAAAGTCTACAAGATTAGTTACCATGGAATACATTGTTATAGTTGGGGAGCATAGCAGAATGATTAATTTTTATTTGAGAGGTGACAACAAAATATATCTTGTCATGTCACGGCATGAACTGGATCATTATATGTAGAACTGTCAAGCAGGGTTAGATTTAATGCTGCTTATCATAGAATCACAGAATTAGAAGGGACCGCAAGGGTCATCTTGTCTAATTCCCTGCTAAAATGCAGGATTTTAGGTTTACATTAGATCTGTTAATTATCAAATATAAGGAAAATGTTCCTGATAGAACAAGAAAATCTTGGAAAAAGTGAATTTTCACAGTTTTTAACTTATTATAATAATATTATTATAATAAAGGTTATTACACATGAAGTAATGACCTAACTCAGCTCTCTCCCTATCTAACATTTAGGTAACAGATGAAAGTCCTCTTGATGTAATAATGTATTATTTATATGAAATTATATTGAATAAAGAGATGTTAACCAAACTCAATGAAATACTGATTAGATTGAGCAGTTGTTTGAAAGTCATTTTTTTCATTTTGAAAAGGTTAGTTAACATGTCATCCTCATTTTAAAAGGCCTAGTTCTGCAAAGTGCAGAGCATCCTAAATAGGATAGTTCTTGTTATAGTGTCTAGCAGAAGACTTTGGATCTGAAACTGACTTTCCCAAGCCATGCTTCGTCTGTTAAGACTATTTTGCTAGTGTCTAATAATTATCAGCAGACCTAATATTTAATCTCAACATACCATTTTAAACCACCTAAACCTTGCACTAAATGCTAAATTCCGTCCTACAGCTGTATTTATAACCATATTCACGAGGAAAGGAGACCTGAGCATTATCTCTCATATTATAAAACACATCTTTATATCAGCTACTTGTTTGTGAGCAAAATGGAACTCTACAGGAGTGCAGTCTGAATTCACTTTCCCGAAGGCAGACAACTACATTTCAGCAAGTTTCCTAGCATAAAGCACTCAAGTTGATCAGTATTCCTGTGCTCGCTTGTGTTGATTTTGCTATGGATTGTATAGCCTGAAAAGAAAATGTTACCACTAGCAATCAGCTTACTCTTTCTCAGCACAGCCTTAAAAGATAAGAAAGGAAATCTGTAGAAGTCATTTCAAAGACTGTCTTCATTATTTTCTGAAAGAACGGAGTATATCTATTGAGGGCACCAGTATTAAGTGGTATATGCTTGGATCAGATAGAAATGGGAAAATAAGTCAAACAAGTTACTTAAGAAATATACATTTTTGGAGGGCCATGTTTTGTTTTTGTTCTCTTGAGTGCGTGCGTGTGTGTGTACACCACCCAGAAAGGTATATAGCTGGTAATATAATTACAAAACGATGTAAAATTGAAGCAGTCAAGGCATCCAGAATTATGCACGTGAAGATCGGGATGTCTTTATCCTGCTCAGACTAGGCAGACCTTTGGGCCATGTGTTCTGTAGAACTTTATGCAGAGCCTGATTGAGTTCAGTGGGGTTCCATATAGCAGCAGGGAGCTGCCCATGCAGATCTGATTGCATGATTGGGGCCTAATAATTTAACAATTTAAAATCTCAAATGAAAGGCTATATGAATGATTTTAAAATTAGCAATTGAAACTATTTTTCTCACAGAGCATGTAGTCCAACATTTATCTCAATCAACTGATTGTGGTTCAGAAATGGCTCTTTATACATACCGCTGTTAAAGGTTGAAAATGTGTTCCTGCTAAACTAAACAAAATTAAACTTCTGTGGTTGGGAGTAGTAGTGTCTTGTAAAAATGGTTCCTTTTGCTAATAAATTAATAATTTGTGTTAATAACTGAGGGATGTTAAGAGTGACACTAAAATAAAATGGTAGGACATGTTTAAAAGTACTGTACTGCAATTGGAATTGTAGTTACAGTAAATTGGAAACTTTAGAAAGTCAATGTTAAAAAAACCCCAGAAAGTATTTCACTTCGCTTTTATCTGGAAGATTTGGGATGTGCATATTAAGGCCAAAGCAGCGTGTACTTGTAGCATCATCTGCAGTTTTTTGCTTTGCTTTTTAGTGCTAAGACATTAAAAAAATTAGTATTCTGCAAACTGAAAAAGAGCCTATTATCTAATTGGCTTTTGGTTAGGAGGATGCTGATTTCTAGGTCAATGTAAAACAAATGAGCATTTAAATTGAAGAGGAGCAGCTGTTCCAGAGCCCCTTTCCACAGTGCCTGGTTTTGTTAAAGATAATTATATCTAATTTAAAATTATGATAGCTTTGAGTATTGAGCTTTGCCTCGTTACATTCACCAGCTTCCTCTCCATCAGTAAGACAGAATAGTCTGTCATGGAGGCAGAAATAGCCATCCAGATTTCTAGTTTGATTTTTTTCCAGACCTTTTGAATCCTAAAAAGAAATTTAGTTTTAGAAAAGACACTTTCAGTGCAGACATTTATTTGTGATCTTCTACTTTGAGTTTTCCAAGTCCCAAAACACACAGTTTGCTAGGCTACAGATAGATATAGTAATTTTTTTTTTTAACACAACATCATTTTTGTTGACATTTTCAGCTTTAAAACAGAAACGTCAGTGCTTAACACTGGAAAATTCAAGAAACTCCTCATCAGCCCTCTGGAAAGAACATGCTAAACATGTATTGTGGATCGCACACCGTTTATTTCAGTTAACACTTTGATATTCTCAGCCAGTTTTTTGAGACAAAAGCCCAGGTGACAGTTCAAATGCCTGAACATTATATTTTAATTTCTTTCAAAGTAAGCTTAGATTATTTAAAATGAAATTTAAAAAAAGGATTTGGGTCTGCTAAAACTCAGTGTTTGATTAGTAAGTCACTCCGATGCCTGAACATTTAAACAGAATTTATATTGTGTTTACCTTACGGCTGACAGGAAATATCTCTCATACCTTTTATAAAACTTTGATAGCCAGAGAGATTAAAATTTTGGTGCTTCTGCATAAGATTATATACATGGAGTAGTTTTTATAACCTTTTACTAGCAGAAAGATGCTGTAGGAACAAATCCACCAGCACAGTTAAGAATAGAATAAATACAGCCTTCAGTAAAAAAGAAAAGTAAAATACAGTTATACAAATATTTGAATTGCGTGTTGTACATGTGAAATTCAACGCCTGTGTGTGTTTTTGGCTGCTATTATGCCAAGATGTCTGTAGATGTGCCTTTTAAAAAGATGACTCTTATCTGATTTTTTTTCTTGAAGTGTTCTTTACTTTGATAGCTAAAGTCAAGTTCTATCTTTTCTTTTTTTCAGACAACTGCTTGCTTCTTTAAGAGTTTTGTTACATTTTTATTTGTTTCAGTTTATTTAGTGTTTTTAATTTTCCTGACTTGTGAATATATCAACATGAGAGCATAAAAGTTTTGTTGATACCACTGCAAGATTGTTTCAGTGCTTGTAAGAAGAGGGGCTATAGTATTAGTTAAGACAAAATTCTGCCTTTATATACATTCTGGGAGAATGGAACACCAGTAGCTGACTAGAAGATCAGACAGGGTAGGATGGGGTCAGTGTTGCTATCCCAAAAAGGAACAGCATTTGCTCCCCTATGAGCATCTGTTGCCTTAACCCCGGTATGACATGGCCAGCATCTAAAGATAGGGTCAGAATATAGAGAAAGTCATCTCTGCAATAATTGTGTCAATAATATTCATATTGATATCATTTTTATAATAACTTAAGACCCACCAAGAAAGTATGTGTCTTGACTGAGTCAAGCGATGTTACTGATGTAGCTCTTGTCCTTCTATGTCCTGTCATCTTTCTATTGTTGGTCATCACGTTTAAAATGTAGATTTACATTTGAGTTAGGGATTGTCTTGCCAAGTCTTTTATTACTCTCCTAGCACATTTATGGCACCATAAAACCATAAACAATGGTGTATACTAAATTATTTCCTGAATGGATATTGTAAAACTGCTGTAAGGACTAGAACACATTTTTGAAAGTGTATGTTGAAGAAAGGTTAACGGAAACCTCTGCAAAAAATGAGAGCTTAATACAGACCATATGGAGGTGATCAGAAGGGTGGCTCAAAATTTGGGTAGGCAGGCAGAAGGGGTGTCAGAGGAGTTGGACCTTACTTTCAACAGTCCTGTGCATGAAGGTTCCTTCAAGGGTGGTTTTGCCCTAATTATGTCCATCACTAACGCTACTAAAGCTCTGTGGCAAACGCCCACCTCTCTGCCCCTCCATGGCCAAAGGGGTGGGAAGGAAGTATTTTGTGCCTTCAAAAGGCTCTGAGTACATCTTTACTCACTATCAGCTGGGTACTTGTATCATGGAGGCTGCCAACCAAAAGGAAAGGCAGGAACAACTGTTACTGACTCCTTAGTCTAAGGAGGCAAAGAAGCTGGACTTCGTCGGTAACAAAATGTATTCTACTGGGGCTCTAGCTATGCATTGCCAACCAGCAGTTAGTCCTCAGCTGTTATAGTTTTAATTATTGGAATGTGTCCAAATTTAAGGAGCTGTTTCCAGCGGACTCCCATTTGGACTTTGCTGCTGTCCTTGATGAAGACAAGGTTGTTGTGAGGACGATAAGACTTGCCTTTCAACTGTAGGGTTCTTCTCAGAGCAAACAGACAGTAAGCGCCACAGACTAAAGAACTCGCAGGCACCTCTGAACCCCTGGAGCTGCATTAACCAGTGTCCCAGAGGAAGCATTTTAAGTATCAGCCTGCCCCTCATTTCTACCCAGTACCTCCAGAACAGGACAATAGCAGGAAGGCAGGACAGCAGTAACTAACCATCACCCTGGGCTCAGCAAAGTAGCTCTCTGCTTCCAAGCCAAACTTTTGAAGGTGCATCTGGGGGTGATGCATCAGTTCAGATACGGGATCCTTCCTCGCCCTTCGTGAATCATCTATCACATTTCTACCATGCCTGGGCATAAATCATCTCTGAACCAGTTGGTCTTGAGCACGGAAGAATTGAGATATTCTCTCCAATTCTGTTCCTTCCCACTCTCCTTCCCCATTCCTCTTCAGGGATCCTTCACGTGAGCAACTTCTCATATAGGAGGTCCAAATGCTCCTACTACTTGAGGCGGTGAAGGAGGTCCCACTCAAATTTAGGGGTTCTATTCCCAGTATTTCCTAATCCTGATGGATGGCCCAGGGTGGGTGCAGACCTGTGTTAGAGCTGTGAAATGTCAACAAATTCTTGATGAAGATTCTACAGGGTCATGATGAAGTTCTGCAGAGTCTCCCTGGCTTCCATTATCCCCTCTCTGGATCCAGGGGAATGGCACACTGCCCTAGACTTGGAGGATACATTACATTCATGTGTCCATAGTCCTGTCCCAGAGAAGGTTCCTCTGCAACAACATTGTCCATCAGGGTACAGTTTTCCCTTTTGGCCTCCTGGAAGCTCCTTATGTGTTCACCAAGTGTATGTTGGTCGTGGTAGCTTTCCTGCAGAAATGGCAGATGCACATATTTACATACCTCACTGATTGGTTAATCAAAGACTGCTCGATGGCCCGGGTGGAGGTCCATGTGAGCTTAGTTTGGACAACATTCTACAGGCTTGGCCTGATGCGGAATCCTAACCCTAGCTCAGGGAAGAGTTAATCAGAGCTCTCCTAGACTCCCATCAAGCCAGGGCATTCGCAACATCTTCCGGTTAGTGACATTGTTATTGATCCACACCTTTATTTTGCACTATGCCATTACACAGGAGGCTAGAGATGATGCAGCATTTGCCGGAGCGATGCTACAGTCAGTGATTTCATGAACTCCAACCCCACTTCCTAGGTAAGGCTTGAGAGTCACATATTTGGAATAGGCCCAAGCAAGACTTGAAGAAGAAAAAAGTTACTTTCTCTTACAACTCTTGTTTTTTGAGATGTTACTAATGTCCATTCTGAGACCCATCTACCTCTCCTCTGTAAGAGTATCGTGTGAGAAGGAGCTGGGGGGTGGGGTGAGTTGGCGGGGACCTATATAGGCTGCCGTGAAGGTGTGACTCCAGGGCTAGTCAATCTATCTGATGGTTCTTGCTAGGGCCAAAACCTTTTCCTACTTGGAATGATATGAGCAATACATCTTGAAGAACAATGATTATGAGAGGTAGACAACTGTTTTTTCCTTGGCTAGGATGGCCTCAAATTTAGGTATGTGAGAGGTCAGTAAACACTTGATTAAATTTTGGAGATGAGGGATATGGAGCAATAGCTGATGGCTTCATTTGGTGGTTTCCCATGATTGAGGAGGGCAATGTGTCATCTCTCCCCAGCATTTCAGGATCCTCCCTGTTGAATGTACGGCCGAAAAGATTGCTATACCAACTATGCTCATACATTTGATCCCAACTTCTTGAAACATTTGGTATAAACACCATTCTTGCCAGCAACTCTCCTACATTTAGTGGTCATAACTGCCTGGATTAGTGCCTTCTACAGTCGGTAGGGACGATAGCAGTGGAGTGGTGGGACTTGATTTCACATCTAGAAAGAGCTCTTTTGAAACGTCTTCCTACTCAGCTTGCCAGTTGGGGTATTCAAGTTATGGAGAAGGTGGGAAGCAACAGCATTGGCCATCACTTTCAGTTGACCTTGTTTTACCAGATCAGTAATTAGAAGCTGAGAGGAATGCCCAGCCTTTGCAGCTGGAATGCATGTGGTCAAGACCCTCCACTGTCTCATCCATTTCTTCAGGTGGGCAAAGTTCAATTTATCTGTCAGTGCTTTTGCTGTGTTTGCATCACTACTCTTTTCAAATACTTTGGACAGTGTTTCTGTTTCCAGCTGCCAGCAAGAAGTATACACCTTAAGATAGGGTGATCATATTTCCACATGCCAAATATGGGACACCAAGAGGGGGCTGCTGGTGCTTGGGGCTTCAGCCCTGCAGCGGGGAGAGGAAGGCACTTGGGGCTTCAGCGGCTGAAGCCCTGAGTGTTGGCAGCTTCTTCCCACCCTCTGCTGCAGGAGAAATACAGGACAATGTGCCCATTTTTTTAAAAAAAGGTGGAACGCCGGGAACAGCTCTTGAATACAGGACTGTCCTGGTAAAATCAGGATGGATGGTCACCCTACTTTAAGGCAACTATGAAGGGGGTTTTCACAGAAGCTGGATGAGATGAACAAAACAGTAATCGCTTTCTGGGATTGACTTGATGTGGTGTATTCTGTCTTCAGCTTCTCTGGTACATGCAATTCAGCTGGCTTTGTTTCAGCATGATTTTGATGTGGATTGAATCCATGGACCTCACAAACTGATTGGCAGAGTTGTGGCTGCAAGGAAAGTTTCCAAGTGCTGTTAATGATGCTTATAAAGGAACATCACTATAGTTTTTCATCAGAAAGCTGGATTGTGTTCGCTGTTACATCTGGCTGAACAAGAAGTCACAGGTTGTTTGGAGTTGAAAAGAGGATGGACATCTGTCAACAAAGCCCCAGATTTGAGTTGCCCAGCAGTTGCATGATTTCTAGTATAGCCCCTTGTAAGTGGTAGCTATTAAAGACAACAGGATACACAGCTGGGGTGAGAGTGAGACAGGGTAATGTGGTCTTTGGCTCTTCAAGATAGCAGGTTTGCAGATGTTTGTTATGGTCACTTGACCAATTCTGGTTACAATAGAGACTCCCCTTGTCTTTGATTCTTTCGGGACTAAGGAATCTTTAAGGCGGTTACTGATCTACATTGCAAGGTGCTTCATATTGTTCATGATGACAAGTTCACAGTCTTGAACTTAATCTTTTAACCTGCTCATAGGCTACAGCATTAGAATCTTATAGGATAGCGACATCAGGGGTTTTTTTTCTTCATGAGAACTCCTGAAAGATAGTTGTCATAGCATATGAGAGTAGACCTTCAGCATTAAGTGAATACACTTGTGGAACTAGTCCTGCACCGCTTCAGTGTTCTTCCTGTCAAAGAAACTTAGCAACATCACTAATTGTACCAGGAGATCAACAAATTGATGTCTGATCACATGGATGGGAAGAACAGAGTTCTCTTCTCAGAAGCAAAATGTGGAAATTATCTCAAGAAACTTTCCTGAATGTCATTGAGTTTTTTTGTGTAAGGACAGAGAGAAGGAAATTGAGGTGTGTGTATGTTTGTCTGTGAGAGACGAGAGATTTCTACATAAAGATTTCTGCAAAGCTAATGATCAGTGAGAGGCGTTCACAGCAGAGGGACCTGGAATGTGAGAACCTGATAATTCCAAGAACTTTTGAAAAGTAAAGTATATTTTTTGGGGTGGGTATTACAAGGGCTGGATAGGAAGAGACTGCAGTGATCAGAATGGGAGAAGAGGACTTGCACAGTATTATCTGGGCAGGAAGGAAAGGAGAGATCTTAAAACTTTTTCAGAGTTGGGAAAGATTTGGACACTGCATGGGCATGCAGGGCCAGTGAAAACAGAGGGGGTTCAGACATGATCCCTGTGTGCAGCCCTAAAGGATGGGGGAAAAGATGTGGTGGTGGTGTCATCGGTGACAGAGAAAAGGGGTACGTGTGGGGAATTCATTTATGGCTTTGTTAAGCTTAACTGGACTGCATGGCACTCAGAAGGTTGTGTCCAAGAGAGGCTAAAGTACAGGGTGGCTCAGAAACTGAGAGGTCGATATGTCAGTCATTGGTTTAAAGATAGTTGCTAAGTCAGGAGAGCTAAGTGAAAACAGACTTTAATGGGAGAAGAGGATGGGGCCATTGACTGAACCGTGAGATCCCTGCAGGAGAGCAGAGAAAGAACCACTGAAAGACACCTGCGGGGGTGGGGTGGGAGGGAGGGAGGAAGGAATCGAGAGAGGATGAGACTAGAAAAGCAAGGTCTGACATGCTTTCAGGAAGTGCACAATGAAATGCCAGAAGCTATAGAGAGGGAAAGGGGGCTGAGGCTGAGATTCAAGGAGAGGGGGGGGTGGATCAGAGGTGAAAGTAATCTGGTGCACCACTCTAGAAAGAAACTGAAGCTACACCCAGCTGGGCTCTTGGTGCTCACCTGAAGGCTACTGTGCTAAGCAGCAGGCAGCCACACAGGTGAAACGGGCTGGCTACACTCTCCTTGGTCTGGGGCTGCCCTGCCCCTAGCCCCCCCAAGGGGGCCTTTGGGGAGGGGTTGGGGTTATAGCCTCACATACCTGGGACTGCTGCGCTTCTTCCCCTTGCCCTAGTGATCAGGGAGCGAGGAGACAGTGCACAGCCTGTGTGTCTTCCTCTCACTGCCTGATCAGGGGAAAGGGAAGAAGAGCAGCAGCACCCTGGTATGTATGGTTGCAGCTCACCCCCACCCTTTTGAAATGGAGCCCAGGCCCCCACTGCTCCGAGCCTCTCGCTCTCAGCTCCCTGCCCTGACTTGGTATACCTCACAGCCCCCTGCTCTGAGCTCCTCCTCGCCCCAACCCCCTACTTCAGGGCTGGGTAGGGTGCAGCCTAGGGGCTGGATCTGGCACTCCTAACACTTTGATCTGGCCCGCAGGCTGTAGCTAGCCACTTTCTGTTTATAGCCTGCTGCCCCTGCCACCGAATTTCCAGGCAGTGGCTCAGGCAGCAGGGCCCTCTTTAAATGGCTCTTGGCTTGCAGCGCTGCTCTGGCAGCGGCTGGAGCCGTGAGCCTTTTAAATCGCCGCAGCAATCGTGAGTGGCAGAGTGGTAGTGAAGGGGCTGGAAGCCACGAGCCCTTTGCTGTGTTTTTACTTCAAGCCTCCAGCCCCAGACAACTCTGGGGGGAGGCTAGTCCCAAGTCCTACCCCTTCCACCCTAGACCTCGCCCCTTCCAGGGGTGGAGCTGGCCTGTGGCCACATAGCAAAATTCATTAAGTGGCCCCCCAGAGAAAATTATTGCCCATCTTTGCTCTACCCTGAGCCCCTCTGACCCCCAGCACTAACTCCTGCACCCCCCACATCCGAGCCCCCTTCCCGTAGCCTCTCCTTAGCACCCTCTCTGACTCCTGCACCTCCATACTTGAGCCCCTACTAAGCCCCAACCCTGACTCCTGCACCCCCATATTCCTAGACTGAGTCCCTTTCCACACTCTAATCCCCTTCCCCATGTCCCCCACACTCCATCCCACACTTAAATGTTTCATGGGTACTGTTGTATTGCACCCCTCCCGCCCTCTGCCCTGAGGCCCCCCCCCAAGGGGGTGCAATGCGACGATACCTGTAAGAAACTTGAGTGACTTCACCCCTGAGGGGGATAGAAACTTTGAGAGCATTGAAGTCCGTATGGAGGCAGGGGACCCAGTGTATAGTCAGGGGCAAAGAATTTGAGACCGCTATTGTCAGCTGTGGCATTGAATTGAGAAATGAGGGAAGGAAGATGTAGAAAAGGTAGTGGTTAGACAGACAGGAGAGAGCAGGAGTGCCTTTCTGAAGATGCTGATTGGGGCATGCTTTTATTTTGAAGGGACCTGGTCAGAAGAAAATGAAAGGTTCAGGGGTAGGGGTGAGAGTGGGGTGAGAGTTCAAGGGCGATGATTAGATTGAGGATGCAAGTGAAAGAGTCTCTGGTGGAGAGAAGATGAAATAATTATTGGTATTGGAAGGGGAACATGTAAGAGTGGAGTGCGGTTCTAGGATCTTATTGATTCCGCCCTTCCAGCCCCATCCGCTTTAGCGGTGGGAAGAGAGAGAGAGTTCGAGGAGTGTGGTAGGGTAGCAAATACAAGCATCTTGGATTAAGAACGTGGGAGTGAATGAGGCAGGGGGACTACTGTTGTCTAGCAAGTCATATGGCAGAACTGAAAGTAGAGAACGAAATTGTTGATGTAGTCATAGAGGTGTTGAGTGGCACTGGAGCAGGAATGGAGGAAGTATGGGTTTTGGATTGGATCGGAGAGTGATAAAAGTACAGAGAGAGGGGCTACGTCTGAAGTTTATTTTCTGTTGCACATACTCAGTTTCTTGGCTTGCCCATATCATCATATATATAGTAGCCCAATGTCTGAGAGTCTGTAACGCTGAAATGCTGGCTGTTCCCTCTGGGCGGCGCTGTTGCCTCAAATGCTGGCTGTTCCCTCTGGGCGGCGCTGTTGCTGAAATGCTGGCTGTTCTCTCTGGGTGGCCCATGCTGCGTGGGGAGTGTGGGGCCCAAACGGCTGCTTGCTCCGCTTGCTCCCCCGTGGCGGCCCGGCTGAGCGGTGCAGAAGTCAGCTGAGCACCACGGCGGGAGGAAAAGGGGGGCAGGGCGGTGACGTTTGGCGTGACAGTGGCTCCAGGCCCTGTCCCCTGGCCGTGAAGGTCACTGCCCCGCCCCCCTTCGCCTCCCGCCGTGGCGCTTGGCTTACTTCTGCGCCGCTCAGCCAGGCTGCCGCGTGGGAGCAAGTGGTGCAAGCGACCGTTTGGGCTCCACGCTCCCCATGCAGCATGGGGAGTGCGGCGCCCAAACAGCTGTTTGGGCTCCGCGGTCCCCCGAGTGAGAGGCAGGAGGGGGAGGAGAAGAGAAAGAGGGAGGCAGAGGAGAGCTGAGAGAGAGAGAGGGGGAGGCAGTAGGAGGAGGAGGAGAGAGAGAGGGGGAGCGAGAGACTGGAGGCTCAGGAGAGAAGACCGACGTGGAGGAGAGACCTGAAAATCCCGTCTTATGACGGGCTAATTGGCTAGTTTGATATATAAGCTCCATCTATGTTTTGTGGTTCTTACAGAGCTACGCCCAGTGGCTAATTTAAATAGCACCTGGACTATTCAGATTTATTCACAATGTCCTTGCTGTGGAATTGGTAAAACTAGAGGCATTGCTTTATGTGTGCTATATTGTAGGAAGTAAAGCCATTTCATTAGGGAAACAATAAACAGATGGGTATCTGGATCTTAAATTTTGTTTGTGTTGCTGTTCTGTTTACATAACTTCACCACTGAGGTTTAAGTGAAAAGTTTAAATGCCTCTAAAATATGGTGGCTATAGTCTAATTAAAAGAGCAGAATTATAATTTTAGTAATGCCATCTGAACATTTACCAGGTGGGAAATGTTTTTCACAATGTTAAATCTGAAGCATATGGGAAAGTAATTTGCTAAAATTGGCATCTTTGAGCCTATCAGGCCATTTTATTTGAAAAGTGAGATGGTAGTTGGAACACAGCATCAGAGATGAAACTAGTGTCTATTCTGTTTTAATGCTGGTTGAATAGCTGAAGAGGAATGTTTATATAGTGAAGTTCAGCGTCCTGTGTAAATATTAAACATAAACTCAAGATTTTTTTCTTAAGACGATAGCTTTCCGAGGGCTGTAAGCCAAGGAACTTATTTCTGACTGGAAGCTTGTGTCTCTTTTCAACTATGCCTTGTATGGTGCAGTACAAACACTATTGGTCTTTAAACGAATGAACTCCTCCCTCACCCTCAGCTTTCATTTGTATGGAAGACAAGTGGGTGTACCTGCTTTAGACGTGCATTTGGTGAGCAGGGTGGGAAACTTGTTCAGAACTCTCGAGTAACAGAAACTTGATTATGAAAGCTTGGTTATTGTGAGATGGCTTAGTGGATTTTTTTAACAAATGTTTTCTTTGGGTCGCAGGAAAATAATTCAGTCTCTTAAGTTTGAATTTTACAGCCCTGGAGTGCTGTTACTTGCTACTATAGTTCATTGTTAACGTACTGCTTTATCCTGAGGCCTGGTTTCTGAGTCGGAAGCTTAGTAAATAGGGGAGGCAGGAAATCCAGAGGAGATTCAGACAAGCTGTCAGGCAAGTTTCCGTAGGTTCACTGCCAAGCATTTTAACAAGGCAAGTTACTTCATCCCCCTTCCTTGTTTTTATGTCTTTGTACAAATTTACTTCTAAAGGGCACACATCAGTCTCCAGCAAAGTAGACATTAATCAAGTAAAACTAAAAAAAAACTGTAGTAGGAGATGGAAAGTGAAATGAAGAAAGGTTTAGCTCCCTTTATTTTTATGTAATTACCATAGGAGATTTAATGACAAAGTGTTTCTGAAAATAACATCAGTCGCAATCACTTCACCTGGGTTCTTGCTTGGTAGGCTTTCTCAAAGGGAAATGTTTGCCAACAGGTATAACATTTAAATAAAAAACAACAAATAGTCTAGTAGCACCTTAAAGACTAATAAAACATGTAGATGGTATCATGAGCTTTCGTGGGCACAGCCCACTTCAGACGACCAGAATGTTGGAAGTCCAGATCCAAGAACAAATAAGGGAAAGGGGGGAGAGGAGAGAGAGAAAAAAATGGAGGGGAGGAAGAAAAAAGAGACAGTGAGTAGATAAGCTTCAGAGGGATAGCTGAGTTAGACTGTAATGGGAAAGACTTAAACAACAACAAATAGTATAGTAGCACCTTAAAGACTAAATAGTTACAAGAGGCTGATAAGAACCATTAGTTTGCATTTGGAAAAGAAGAACAAAAAACAGGACTATGTAGCACTTTAAAGACTAACAAGATGGTTTATTAGGTGATGAGCTTTCGTGGGCCAGACCCACTTCCTCAGATCAAATAGTGGAAGAAAATTGTCACAACCATATATACCAAAGGATACAATTAAAAAAAATGAACACATATGAAAAGGACAAATCAAATTTCAGAACAGAAGGGGCATGGGGGGGGGGTGGGGGGGGGGGGAAGTAAATGTCTGTGAGCTAATGATATTGGAGGTGATAATTGAGGAAGCTATCTTTGTAGTGGGTAAGATAATTAGAGTCTTTATTCAAATTTGAGTGTAAAGTGTCGAATTTAAGCATGAATGATAGTTCAGAGGATTCCCTTTCAAGTGTAGTCTTAAAAGGCCTTTGAAGCAGGATGCAGGTAATCAAGTCGTTGAGACAATGTCCTTGCTGGTTGAAATGGCAAGAAACTGTTTTTTCTTTGTGATCCTGTCTAATATCTGTTTTGTTATTTTGAAATATTTCCTTTCCTTTGGAAAGGAAGATGACCAACACCGGATTCTACAGAAACATCAAGAACCATTAGCACCTTCATTGTTTGGTTGGTTGATAATGTGCGAGCCATCAAATATCACAGTTCATACCATTAGCATGAGAGTTAAACTTGTGAATGAAGTTAAGTTCGAATCCTTCTCTGTGTATGTATGTCAGCCAATTGGTCAGGGCAGTGAGTGGTGTGTGTGTGTGTGTGTGTGTGTGTGTGTATTATACACCCGAGACTTCAACTGCCAGGACCGGGGTCCTTAGCAGCGGGCAACCTGGAGGAGGTTGGCGGGCGCCCCAATAAGTTTACAGGGAGAGCTTATAACACCGAGACTTCAACTGCCAGGACCGGGGTCCTTAGCAGCGGGCAACCTGGAGGAGGTTGGCGGTGCCCCAATAAGTTTACAGGAAAAGCTTATACACCGAGACTTCAACTGCCAGGACCGGGGTCCTTAGCAGCGGGCAACCTGGAGGAGGTTGACGGGCGCCCCAATAAGTTTACAGGGAGCTTATAACACCTCAGATTTTAGCTGCTAGAATCCAGAAATCCCTTCGCAGCGGGCAGCCTGGGGAGGCTGAGAGGTGCCCCAATGGATCTGTCACCTGGGAGTGACACAAATCCAAACGCCCAAGCTCTCCCTATACCTGTCCCTTTTGACTGGCTGAAGTTCTTTTGTTTTGTGTTCGGTTCGTACAGCAGCACGGGTTCAAGTCAGAAGCTTGACACGCACTGGCTTATTTATAGGAGGGGACAAAAAAATAAAATAAAATAAAATAAAGAAACTTGGTTCAGTATATATATATATATATATTTATAAGTGAATGAGGGCACCCACTTATTCCCAAAGTTTATAGCTAAATTGCCTTACCAAAGGCAGTTTACAATAGAAATGAAGCAGTTTGCCTTAAGAAACTATAATAAAGTAACTAAACTTATAACAGAGTGACAATTAAAGTGTACACATAAAGAAACACATTGCAGGTACAATTCTCACCCCTGCGTTCCAGACTTGGCGTGGCCAGCGTCTTTCTCTCAATCCCTCGGGAAGAAGTAGGGCGAGGCTGGGCGTCCCACGGACCTCGGGAGACAATCAATACCTGCCAGCAGGTGTAGGTGATTGGAGCTCAAATGGGGTGGGCTACTAAACCCCTCTTTATACCCCTTGGGTCACGTAGGCTTCTTCCTGGTCTCAAGTGGCCAATTAGGAAAAATGGCTTTGAACACCAAGTTTCCCACAAAGGGTGCAAAGCATAATTCACACCTGTGAAAATGCAGACAATGGGCACCTCTGGTATGTGATGGGCGAAGATTCCTCTCCTGAGACAGTGCAGGCGTGTCAATTACTGATACTAGCCATCAGGGCGACGGGAGGCCTCCCAGTCGTCAGCTAGCCCATTTACTGTCTGGTTTCTGTTTATGGTAGAGTCAGGGACAGGCACCACACCTGCGTTCCCAGGGCATCAAAGGCTGACTGCCTTTCTCTTGCTCTCTGGGTGGGGAGAAACAAGATGGGGTTCGTGTCTGGCTACATTCCACCCCCTTGACACGCCTCACTATGTCTCAGAACGCAAGATGGCGGTGATGCCAGCACCTTTTGCCCTCCTTGGAGGAAGCTAAAATCGCCCTATCGGTAGGGTCTGATCAGATAATTTTGGATCAAGGGATTGATTAGGATCGCTTCCCAACGCCATACCGGACCTGTGCAGAGGAGGTAGCAGTGTACACCAAACGCTTAACAATACATAGAAGCATGCAGCAAGCAATTACAACAAGTAAACGGTTAATATAGTATTCACAATAGAGTGAAGGAATGGAGTTAACGAAAATCCTAGGTGTTGGGCTAGCCAATCTAGCCATGAGGCTTTTCCATCCTCAGTTACAGCATGTAGTACCTTAACAGCGCCCTTTATAGCGAGTACATCTTGTTCAATTTGTCCTGATTTATTTACATAGAAGCAGCAAGATTGGTTGATTACCGCACATACCCCCCCCTGTTGGGCCAAAACTGCGTCCAAGGCTATTCTGTTCTGCAGGGCAAAACGGGCTACTGATTGAATTTGCTCGTTAAGCAAGCCTAGAGCATCTGCAGTGTGGTTGAGTGCCTGTTCTATTTGCCCAGATACATTTACTACTGCCTTCTCTAGCTCAGCTACTCCAAGCCAGGGCAGGAGCGCACGGACAAACTGGTGGAAGCCGGTGGGACGTATTATAAGGGGATTAGTGGAAGACCTTCGTGGTGACCGGTGTAAGAAGCTCCCAAGATTAGTAATACCAGGAGCCATAATATGGGGGGTGTACAGTGAGTCCCCCAGGGGCAGCGTGCCCCATTGAGCAGCGCCCCATCCAATTCAGTGGCAGATACTTGTAGGCTTTCTGCCCGCAAATGAAAAAGAGTCCTGGCTCCTCCTTCAGAATGGGGGAGTAGGGTCCCCTTATACCACCCTGTTCCAGTGGGTCCTTTCTTTGGGGTATGGTGGGTAGCACAGTAACTATCATTAGCAGCTGTGCAATGCAAGGCAAGCAGCAAGTCCTGTAGGACCTGGTCCGCTGCAAAAAGCTCTGTCCTAGCACACTGGTTTGGGAGTAGGGTATTACTGGTCACCAGTGTGGGGTTGTATATTTGACCGGTGTTAGGAATTATGAATAATGACCGATTGTACCAGGCTTTTCCCTCCGGGTACTGGCTGAAGTTTAGGGAATAATAGTGACATTGCTAGATAGTGGTGTGCCACCGTGGGAGATATTATATCCCCGCACCTTAAGGGTTTTGGTGGGTTGCACTGAGATAGACATCCCAGACCTTTAATTTCTTATTAAAACTTACAATGTGGGTGCACTGCTGATCCCCTAACCACCCGAGGTGGGGTCCTGTACCATTTTTGTTCTCAAAGCAGATGGGGTATACTTCCCTGGAGGTTCCTGTTATATACTCCAGAGGTTGACCCCATAGTGTAGGTTGCCATTGTCCATGCCACCCCCAAGTTTCCTTCCCAGAGTCATTTAAAAGTTTGTAGTCGCTGGAGCTGCTGTCATCAAACCAGGCTGGTCCCCACTTGAAAACGTTGCTCTTGTTCCACCAGTCATTTAAGTTTAAAGGGACAAATTCAACTCCCAGTCCTGTGGGGGAACCTAGCAGGGTGCATATCCAGCAGTTTGTAGCATCGGCGGCAGAGGCAATAGTCTGGATAGCATTCTTGAGAGGGTGCTCAGGTACGGCGGAGATCGCAGTGATTAGGAGAAACAGCACAGCTCGATCCGGAATCATGCTGCGTCTTGAATTGGGTTTGCGCTGATAAGTGAAAAGCCCTTGAGGTAATGAGGTAGTGTTCTCTTGTTAACTCCTTCCCTGCAACAAAACAAAAGGTCAGCCGGTCTTGGATACAATCCAAGCCTCAGAAATGGTTAGTGGCAGTTTGTTGGGGTTTGCAATAATCCAAACGCCCTTGTCTTTATAAGACTGAAGTACACAGGTATGTGTGCCCAGGCTGGGGTGTTTGACCACAACAGTATCCCCAGGGGCATATTTGGAGTCCGTTAGTGGTACCCTGGAGTCAGAGAGGCTTTCCTTGTAGGGAAAAATCCTTTGCTAATTGGGCTACCCGTAGGGGTTTGCCGATTGTTTAGCCGTTGAACCACGGCATCCAGTCTGCCTCCCCAGGTTCCCTCCGTAGGTTTAAGGTGGTATTTTAGCAGTCCATTCCATCTCTCAATTATGCCATTGGACTGAGGTCGGTATGGGAGGTGAAAGGTCCATTGGACTCCATTCTGGAGAGCCCACTCCTGGACAGGCTTGTTTTTAAAATGTGAGCCATTGTCAGATTGAATTTCCTGAGGTGTTGGGACAAGTGCAATTAGGCGATTCAGTCCCATAATTGTGGACAGTCCTGTTGCTAAACGAGTAGGGTAAGCGAACCCTATGCCTGAGATGACTTCCACTCCTGTGAGAATGTATTTCCACCCTTGCCTGGTGGTGGACAATGGACCCACATAATCGACCTGCCAGGTCCCCCATAGTGTTTTCCCATCCCTTAGTTTGGCAAACCGTTGTCCTTCCATGATATGCCTCCTGGTCTCAGCACATGTAGTGCAGGCTTGCACTAAATCCCTAGCCTGTTGGTGGGTGATGGGCCACCCCCTGATATGTGCCTGCCTCACCAGCTCCTCACTCCCCGTGTGTCCCAGATTTTCATGCAGCCAGATGTATAAGCGTTCCCAGTCCACCTGGGTAACAGAGATCTGTGCTGCTTCATCAGCTAGGTTATTTAATTGTGCAGTCGGGGTGTTATTCTTTTGGTGTGCTGACACATGTCCAATACTTAGGGGTTGCTGGGTGGCATGGTGGTATATCCATTTCCAGTACTCCAATCCCCATACGGGTTTCCCTCCTATTTCCCAGTGGTTATTTCTCCAGTTAGTTATCCACTGGGTGGCTCCTGCCCATACAGCATAGGAGTCTGTATAGATAGTACTGGCACCTGCTTCACAAGCCAGCTTGATCGCTGCTAGTTCTGCAAGCTGAGCTGATCCATCCACCTCGGTGGTTAAGGATGTGGTGGAATTGTCTGCTGGGACAGCTGCAGCCTTTCCTTTCCATCTCCCTTTAATCAATTTAGCACTACCGTCTGTGAACCACACTCCCTCAGGGTGAGATGGGTCAAATGGAGCGGCGTTTTGAATGGGAGAGGGCTGCGGGGGGCAGGTGATATTCATTGGGCATTCCCACCCTCCACAGAGATTCCTTAATCATAGTGGGGTTCTGTGCGGAGTCTGCACCACCCACCCTGTAGTGTATGTACAGTGCCCATTTCTGGGTGGTCATTTTCTGTGCTACTCCTGGCGGCAGCTCCTTTCCTTCCAATATGGGCTTAATAATTGGAAGGGGAGTGTGTATGGTTATAGCGCGATTTTGTGTTAGCTCCTCAGTCTCCCTTAGAGCAGTATAGGCTGCCAGGATCACTTTCTCATAGGGAGTGTAATTGGCTTGCGATCCCTGCCATGACTTTGAGCCAAATTGTATGGGGCGGCGGGGTGCAGATTCACTCTCTTGCCATAGGGCATAAGACATTCCCGTAGCTCCTATGGTGAGATACAAGTGAAATGGAGCATCGGGATGGATTGGACCCAGAGCTTGGTATGTGTGTATTTCATTTATTAGCTGCATGGCGCTTCCTCATGTACAGGGGTCCATTCCCAAACAGCCCTTTTCTTTAGCAGGTTATACAGTGGTCGGGCAATTACAGCAAAACCGGGCACATGTTTTCGCCAAAACCCTAAAATTCCCAGAGTTTGCCTTAGTTGGGACTTGTCCCCAGGTGAAGGTGCCTGGCTCAGTTCCTGTACAGTGTCATCAGGCACCGACCTTCTCCCTCCCATCCAGACAGTACCCAGGAACTTCACCTCGTGAGAGGGACCCTGGCACTTGTCTGGGGGTAAAGCTAACCCAAGATTTTCTAAGGCAGTCTTTACTAAGTCCACAGCTTGCTGCACTTCTTCAGTAGTGTCCCCTCCTATTAGGATATCATCTATATATTGCAGCATTTGGGTACTAGGTGGCATGGTTAAACCATCTAGGACCTTTGACAGTGCCCCATGGCAAATAGTGGGGGAATGCTTGAACCCTTGGGGCATACGTGTGAAAGTGTATTGGACACCCTTCCATGTAAAAGCAAATCTGTTCTGGTCTGCAGGCTGTAAAGGGACCATGAAAAACATGTCCTTTATATCTAGCACAGCTAGCCATTGCTTGTTCCAAGTCTGTATGGTATTTACAATGCTTGCTATGTTGGGGACTGCTGCTGTTAGGGTCCTGTGTTACTGTTTAACTTTCTGTAATCAATTGTGAGCCTCCATTTACCATTAGGTTTCTTTACTGGCCATACTGGGAGTTGTAAGGGGAGTGAGTGCAATTAAAACTCCCGTGTTTCCAGATCTTTAATTAGCTCAGTGACAGGCATTGTAGCTTCAGCTGGGACATTGTATTGTTTTACATGAGTCACAGCTGATGGTGGGAGCAGGAGCTTGGGCTAGTAACCTGACACTATAGAGAGGAACTTTCCCCTCCTCCAAGATTGTTGTGCTGGGTTTGCAGCCAGCTCCGAATGCCCACCTTTCCCCACCAATGATTCCTTCCTTGCCCTTTAGGATGTCCATGCCCAGTATATTGGCATTCCCAAGTATCAACTCATGTTTCCTGGGTTGCTGGTAGGGGTTTAAAGGGATATTCAGTTTTACTTTGACCAGCGGGTAAGACACAATAGCGCCGTTCACTCCTGTAACCAAAACCTGCTTTCGGCCAGAAGGTGGAGGTCCAAAAGTTTTCTCTTTTAATCATAGATAATTGGGCTCCAGTGTCTACCAGGAAAGAGACAGCAGTCTTATCATTAACTGTTACTAAAATCCGGGGTCGTTGTTAGGATTCTCTCTCTGCCTGCTCAAGTTTATTTATACAGAGAGAGATCTGACCCCGCTTGTCAGTTTCCTGGTCAATTTCAACAAGCGGCAGCAGCTCATGTAATTGCTGCCTTAGCTGCGCATGAGGAGGGTCAGAGCTGAAGTGGGGAGCACTAGGAGTTACTGCTGCTTTCTCCTGCTCAACCCCCTTTGAGGCAGCCAGAAGCTTTAGCTTATCAGTTGCCAGCCCATGTAATAGATCTCGGGTGAACCCTAGATCCAAGCACCGTTTCCATAATTTAGTCCTAAATTCCCTCTCCTGTGGTGTTACTTCGCGTCTAGGCCTAAAGCCTTCCTGCTTGCTTCTATAATCTCCTTTTAAATTCCACCTTAACTTTAACCTGTGGTGCCTCAGTTTCCCCAAATTCTCGGAGATCCCGCAGCATAAAATCAAATAAGTCCTGATAGGTCATGCGGTGGTCCTGAGCATGACTTCTTGTGGCTAGTGCTATAGCCTTATAGGATCCGGGGGCCCCTTTTAGCACTGGTCTTAAATCTCCTGTCACTACCTGTTGTTCCCATGGGCTCTCTTCCTGCCTCCCATTTTGGGGACCCCCTTGACGGAGCATAGCTATTATAGCAACAGTTTGTAGGGCTCCTTTAAGTTCATCCCCATTAATCCATGGGATGCTAGTGGGTTCACCTCTGTCAGCGTGGTGAATTCCCCGAGCCCATCTACAGGCAAAGGTCCAGACAGACTTTGGACCCTCCTGATTCCTGGGGCTAAGGAATACTCCTGCACCCAGATTTACCCTGCCACACTCCCGGGAGGACAGTTGGGTATGGCCAGCTCCTGTGTCCCATATTCTAGCTAGCCACTCTATCACCCCTTCCCCAGGTCTCTTGGCAAATTCGTCCTGGATCTTTCTCAACTCCTGCAGGCTCATAACTGCAGTAGTAATTCGGGTGGGTCGGGTTCTGTCCTTTGCTAGTGGAGGGGTTATCTTCATCCACCTCACCCTCATCTTTCTCAGTTAGATCCTTTTGGTATGTGATGATGGGTCTCATGTGGACAGGGGATTCCCTAAACTCAGGAGGTGAAACACTCATCATCGGAGGAGTCCCAGATGTCTCCATCCCAATCCTCCGGATCTACCCAGAGAGCAGCCTCTACTTTGGCTTGATTAATTTTTGGGGCTTGCTCTCTAATCTCTCTCCTTTCTGCTCCCTCCTTTTATTATTGGAGCAAGGCGTTGTTCTAATTGGTGCACATCATTGCTCAGCAAGCGCGCCCGGGTGTCTAGGTTCTGGCAGCGCCACTCGAGCTCATCCCTTTCCTTCTGTACCCTTTCAAGCTCCATTTCCAATTTTAAATGGCTTTTACATGCTGTCTGCAGGGCACTTTTAAATAGCCAAATACACGCTCCTTTCCCCTTTCCCCTTTTCATTTTACAAGCAGTTCTCCAGTTACAGAACTGCAACCACAGTTCCTCAGGATTTCCCCACTCCTCCTCTAACATTTCTTTATCCCATTTAGGGTCAGCCCAACCTTCCTGGGCAAAACTCTTTTCTACCTTGCTAAAATCAGTGACTGGCTTCATGCTGCTGTATTTTGAACCGATATCACAAATCCTGCCGACTACGCCAATTCTGTCAGCCAATTGGTCAGGGCAGTGAGTGGTGTGTGTGTGTGTGTGTGTGTGTGTGTATTATACACCCGAGACTTCAACTGCCAGGACCGGGGTCCTTAGCAGCGGGCAACCTGGAGGAGGTTGACGGGTGCCCCAATAAGTTTACAGGGAAAAGCTTATACACCCGAGACTTCAACTGCCAGGACCGGGGTCCTTAGCAGCGGGCAACCTGGAGGAGGTTGACGGGCGCCCCAATAAGTTTACAGGGAGAGCTTATAACACCCGAGACTTCAACTGCCAGGACCGGGGTCCTTAGCAGCGGGCAACCTGGAGGAGGTTGACGGCGCCCCAATAAGTTTACAGGAGAGGCTTATAACACCCGAGACTTCAACTGCCAGGACCGGGGTCCTTAGCAGCGGGCAACCTGGAGGAGGTTGGACGGGCGCCCCAATAAGTTTACAGGAGAGCTTATAACACCTCAGATTTTAGCTGCTAGAATCCAGAAATCCCTTCGCAGCGGGCAGCCTGGGGAGGCTGAGAGGTGCCCCAATGGATCTGTCACCTGGGAGTGACACAAATCCAAACGCCCAAGCTCTCCCTATACCTGTCCCTTTTGACTGGCTGAAGTTCTTTTGTTTTGTGTTCGGTTGGGGTACAGCAGCACGGGTTCAAGTCAGAAGCTTGACACGCACTGGCTTATTTATAGGAGGGGACAAAAAAATAAAATAAAATAAAATAAAGAAACTTGGTTCAGTATATATATATATATATATTTATAAGTGAATGAGGGCACCCACTTATTCCCAAAGTTTATAGCTAAATTGCCTTACCAAAGGCAGTTTACAATAGAAATGAAGCAGTTTGCCTTAAGAAACTATAATAAAGTAACTAAACTTATAACAGAGTGACAATTAAAGTGTACACATAAAGAAACACATTGCAGGTACAATTCTCACCCCTGCGTTCCAGACTTGGCGTGGCCAGCGTCTTTCTCTCAATCCCTCGGGAAGAAGTAGGGCGAGGTTGGGCGTCCCACGGACCTCGAGACAATCAATACCTGCCAGCAGGTGTAGGTGATTGGAGCTCAAATGGGGTGGGCTACTAAACCCCTCTTTATACCCCTTGGGTCACGTAGGCTTCTTCCTGGTCTCAAGTGGCCAATTAGGAAAATGGCTTTGAACACCAAGTTTCCCACAAAGGGTGCAAAGCATAATTCACACCTGTGAAAATGCAGACAATGGGCACCTCTGGTATGTGATGGGCGAAGATTCCTCTCCTGAGACAGTGCAGGCGTGTCAATTACTGATACTAGCCATCAGGCGACGGGAGGCCTCCCAGTCGTCAGCTAGCCCATTTACTGTCTGGTTTCTGTTTATGGTAGAGTCAGGGACAGGCACCACACCTGCGTTCCCAGGGCATCAAAGGCTGACTGCCTTTCTCTTGCTCTCTGGGTGGGGGGGGAGAAACAAGATGGGGTTCGTGTCTGGCTACAATGTAGCTTTTGGAATTGGGCTGAAACAAAACAGCGACTTGGAGATATATCATATACCGAACACACCACATGATCCATAGTCTACAGCCAAGCACTAAGGTACAACCGCATTTGCTCCAACCCCTCAGACAGAGACAAACACCTACAAGATCTTCACCAAGCATTCCTGAAACTACAATACCCACCTGAGGAAGTGAGGAAACAGATTGACAGAGCCAGACGTGTACCCAGAAACCTCCTGCTACAAGACAGACCCAGCAAAGAAAATAACAGAACACCACTGGCCATCACCTACAGTCCCCAGCTAAAACCTCTCCAACGCATCATCAGTGATCTACAACCCACCTGGACAATGATCCCTCGCTCTCACACACCTTGGGAGGTAGGCAAGCCCTCGCCCACAGACAACCTGCCAACCTCAAGCAAATTCTCATCAGCAACTATACACCACACCACAGTAACTCTAACTCAGGAACCAATCCCTGCAACAAACCTCGGTGCCAACTCTGCCCACATACCTACACCAGCGACACCATCACAGGACCTAGCTACACCATCACGGGTTCATTCACCTGCACATCTACCAATGTAATATATGCCATCATGTGCCAGCAATGCCCCTGTGCCATATACATTGGCCAAACTAGACAGTGCCTACGTAAAAGAATAAACGGACACAAATCCGATATCAGGAATGGTAATATACAAAAACCTGTAGGAGAACACTTCAATCTCCCTGGACACACAGTAGCAGATTTAAAAGTAGCCATCCTGCAACAACAAAAACTTCAAGAACAGACTTCAAAGAGAAACTGCAGAGCTACAGTTCATCTGCAAATTTGACACTATCAGTTTAGGATTAAACAAAGACTGTGAATGGCTAGCCAACTACAAAAGCAGGTTCTCCTCCCTTGGTGTTCACACCTCCACATCAGCTGCTAGAAGGGGGCCTTTTCCTCCCTGACAGAATTGATGTCGTTATCTCTAACCTTTCTCTTGATTGGAACTCTTTTCTTATGCCTGTATATTTATACCTGCCTCTGGAATTTCCACTACATGCATCTGACGAAGTGGGTCTTTGCCCATGTAAGCTTATGCTCCAATAAAACTGTTAGTCTATAAGGTGCCACAGGACTTCTCATTGTTTTTAGAAAAACTTGATATACCATGTCTTTGAGTGTTACACCTAACATGTAGTCCTTTCAGTTTTAAGTTATCAAAAGAAAAGATTTCTCTAAGACCTTGCAAAGTGTAATTTTGAATTGCAGAACACTAAATTATTTTAAGTTAGGACACAATTGTTTTTGCAGTTCTTTGCTAATATTGGCATGCAATAGAAAGCTCTTGCTGGCTATGTGAAACGAATTTTGTTGTCTTAGACTAAAGGACAGGTGTTCACATAATAAAAACACCACAACAAACTCAACTGTGTAAAATAAGGATTTAAAATCCCATGTAATTGGCTAACTGGCTAACCAATTAAGGGGAGCTGCTTCAGCCCGTTAAGGGTGGTTCTTGCTAAGAGTTTTTAAATGTTTTTAATGCTTTTACAGTATAAAATACTAAATAAATAAAGATGATTTGGTGTGAAGTAAGCCAGCATTGCTTCAGTAGTGTACATAGGTGTGCCAGGCTGTGAATTTACCAACCTAGACCGCCACTAACTTAACTTCAAAGTTGTTGCGTTCTATACAGCTCTGTGTGTGTGACATAAGATGAAATGCTACATCAGGCTGTAAGGTAAGGCTGTAAGTATGCTTTTATGCAGCATATTTGGATTTGCTCTAGGTGGTGGTGGTACAGATCACATTGTATGGCAGGGTCCTGTGACAGACAGAGAGGATCCTATTAAATTCAATTAATTTGTTCTTTTTCATAAACATTTTAGCTCTTCCTTAACTAAAGAGTGAAATGAAAATTAAATTTTTCCTGTAATGTTGGGAGCCTGATTTCTGAAATACATACACAGGTCTGGTACATTTGAAAGTATCTGCATTGTGCCTTGCAATCAGTACAGTGTGTAACATGTAGGAGGTAAGCTCATCTCAAAAACTGTTCCTTGGGACCTCCCATCAGTATTTTTCAATTCTCTGTATATTTTCTAACAGTCCTGTCACTTCCTCTCTATTGAATAGGACATCTTCCCTGGTGAATGTGGGTCCTAAAACATCAATTTCTGCAGGCATAATTTTTTGTTTAAAAATCTGTTAGTTTGCCAAGGCGGCATAGACTGTAAAGATACGTTCCAAATGTGAAGATCCAAGACAGCTCTAGTGCCTCTTCCTGTGCTCATGGCTTTTCTGAGAGTGAAATTAGCAAGACTGGTCACTTTGACTACTGCTATTGAGAAGTCAGGAGAATAAAGATCTGTACTATTCTACTACGGTTTTTGTGAGGGAAATTAGAAGCAGTAGCAACAGCAGTAGAGACAGGCATCAAATCTATTCACTGGGGAGGAGGAACTAAAAATTGAGGCTGGAAGGGGAGTTAGAATAGTAGACAGAGCTTGGCAGCTGTATGGGGATGAGGGGCAGGGAAAGTAATTGAGGCTATACCCTGGGAAGAATGTTCTACTGCAAGACTCAGGGATCTGGTTTGGGTCAAGAGAGAAAATTCCTTCCTATCAACAGGCAGGGGGATGGAGTGAAGATTCAGATGTATTAGGGGAGTACTAGTTGCTAACTGATATAGAATGATAGGACTGGAAGAGACCTTGAGATATATATAGTCCAGTCCCGTGCACATATGAAAGATGGAGGCCCTGAGCAGAAACTTGAGGCAACATCGGGTAGCAACATCGTCAGAATTCCTCCTCTTAACAAGTGCTGGCGTAAGTGATCTAGGTAATTTGCTATGTTGTGGTCCTGGGGCTTCATTGATTGGTGCTCCACCATGTATTTTTCACATTGACTGCTGGTGAGGAGGGCAGTCCTGCTGGCAAACATTTGGTAAAATTCAAAGTATAATTGCTTAGTTGCAATTAATTATGGTTTTCAGGTTTCTGTTGATTTAAAAACACCTAGTTCATCTTTGCCTGCATGCAGCTTTTACTCTTCTCCCCTTCTTTTCATTATTACCTTCCCCTTCTTTAGTTCTGTTTTTATAGTGCATCTCTTCTCCATTTTTAACATTGTGCCTCTTCTTCTTTCGTCCTCTTTCATTCCCTTTGTTATTCTTTCCTTAGTTTTCATCCCTCCCAACAATTTTTCTCTTGTCTTTTCCTTCCTTCCCCAGTCACATCTCTCTCCTTACTCTCCAAATCCATTCTCTTTTTTCATAATTCAGATTATACTTCCCATATAGTCCTAGGCAATAGAGCCGACCTCTTGTTCTCTTCCAACAAGAGGCTTAAAGAGCTCTGTCTGTTTAGTTTGTCAAAAAAAAAAAAAAAAAAAAAGTGAGGAGTATCTTGATTAATATATAAGTATCTTTATGAGTAAAACATAGTGGGTACTAAAGGGCGCTCTATCTGAGGAAGATGTATGACTGGAAAATGAAGCCAAATAAATTCAATTAAGAATTAGGCATAATTTTTAATAGTGAAGGTATGGCAATACTTGCTTTATTTTTGATGAATATAATGCCTGCCTGTGTAATTATAAACAGATGCATCAAAAGATATTAAGAAGAGCAAGTAGGAATTGAAAAAGTGGCTCAAGTACATGTTCAGAAAGTATGAGCTTACCAGAAACTGAGGTTTACCCCAGGACCCAGTTTTTTAAACTTGTATCTGCACCTCAGGGTATTTTCCAAGAGTCTAATCATAGTAGCAGCTCTATGCCAGCAGAAGTTTCAGGATTTATCATACCATGGCTAACAAAAGTTGGCAAACGTGTGACCTAGATGGAGTTTGTGGCCCAGTGCTGACCATGGTGAACTGACTGTGCCAGAAATTAGTTCATCTCCGAGCACTGTTTGACTCCTTGAGAGTAATAGTCCTTATTTGACTATTCTCCAAATACTCAAGTCTTGTGTAGCACTGGTGTCCTCTGTCACAATCTGGAAACTGCTGGTGTGAGACTGTATTCAGCTCCTACAATCTATAACTAGCTTCCAGTCTCAAGATCAAGATGTCCCAAGATCACCTCATCTGAAGAAGTACGTTTTGCCTATTTAACATCCCAAGTCTCCTCTTCACTGGTATAGTTCTTTTTGGGCAAGAATGGCAATCTTGAAGGCTTCATTTATATTGTCATATTGAGGAAAGTAATTATTGACCTGAATACTGCTTTGAAACTCTGGTTATCTGACACACAGACATAGTGCCCGTATGACCATCTTACTGCTTGTTAGAAAGAAGCAAGCAAGCCAGCCTCACCAGAATCAGGACCATGTCATATAGGAAATCTGAGGTCAAATGTGGTGAACAATATATCTTGGCTTTCAGTTCACATTCTGTATCTTGTAGCTAAATGCCCAAAGCTTGGTACAATAGGCAATGATAATATTTTGCAAAAATGTTGCAAGTTACCCAATCATGATTCTCTGCAAGTTCTCAGTCACAGAAATATTTCAGGACACTTTGCCCCCTGCCATGAATGTCTTCAATAATGACTAAGTTACTTGCCCCAAAACAACAACAAAACAGATTGAAGAAAAGTTTTTAAGTGAGTCTCTAACGCTTGTATGTAGCTTTGGGAACAGCAGTTGATGAGAGATCTTTTTCTCATTTTCACTTGGTTACTTTTAACCTTAAGTCTTGCCTGTGGCTAGCCAGAGATAGTGAACCCAGCTGATTCCTTCCCATGTTAGCCGGAAGAAGAATCTAGATAGAAGCATCAATTACTGCTCCACAGGTGAAAAACTTGATTTTTTTTTTTCTTCAATGACTTGAGGCATCCATTACAAAACAATAAGACATCTTGGAACATCTTCAAGACAGACCAGACTGGTTAACTGTAGAAATCATAGAAAAGTAGGACTGGAAGGGACCTTGGTAGGTCATGCAGTCCAGTACCCTGCATTGAGGTCAGACTAAATATTGTCTAGACACTCAGACAGTTGTTGTCTAACATGTTCTTAAAAACCTCCAATGATGGAGATTCCACAACTTCTATAGGTAATTTGTTTCAGTACTTAACTAATCTTACCATTGGGGAATTTTTCTAAAATTTAACCTATGTCTTCCTTGTTTGTTTAATCCCATTGCTTCTTGTCCTGTTCTTAGTGGATACAGAGGAAAGTTTGTCATTTGCTTTTGTTTTTTTAAACCTTTTACATACTTGAAGATTACTATCCTGTCCCCCTTCAGTCATCTTTTTTTCCAGATGAAATAAACCCAATCTTTCATCATCATGTTGGTCTGGACTGTTAATCATTCTTGTCGCTGTCTTCTGGATTTTCACCAATTTGTCCGCATCTTTCCTGAAGTGTGGTCCCAGCTGAGGCCTTATTAGGGTTGAGTAGAGTGGAAGAATTACTTTTCATATTTCACTGACAACACTCCTGCTAATGAAAATGTAGGCTGTAGATAGACTGAGCTATTAGTGAAAGCTAAGAGGAGGAAGCAGTATTTTAATTCCAGGTTGAGGAAAACCTGGTCTACATATAAAAATGAGATTGACCCTAGGTTAGCTTCATGGCTCAGGTTTGTGGAAAAAAGTTGTGTGCTGAGCACTGTAGTTAAGTCAAACTAACCCCTGGGGTAGATGTAGCTAGATTGATGGAAGAATTCTTGAATCAACCACCTGTCAGAGAGGTAGGTTAATGACATCAATAGAACAACCCATTCTGTTGCTTTAGGAAATTTCTGCATAGTAGTGCTACAGTGACACAGCTGCAGCAATGTCCTTGTGTGGCTGTAGAGTAAATACAGCCTACGGTAATAAATTACAAGAATTAAAAATATTAAGTATGGACATAAGTAAGTCAGCAAAACATTTCATGGAATAAATGGTCAATTTTCAACACAGCAAAAAGTCATCAGTGAAGTGGCCCCAAGATTCTTTAATAGGACTGGTCACATTTTAGTGATATAGGCACATTTGGTAGTACTATTTATTAAAGTTGCCCAACACATCCCATAATAATTAACTGTTTTCAGTTGGTTATAACTTTGTCAGACTTTGACAATTTGGGTTATTTCCATACGAAGTGTGTGCATCTGAATCATTTTGCAAAATTTCAACCAACCGGGTCAGCCATTTCTGGCACTGAAGCTAGGGAGTATTATGTAGTTTTACCCCCTTTTTTTTAATCTGCCAATTTTTTCTTTGAGAAACTGTATCATGCACTTATTTTGGAGCAGGGACTTGCTACTTGGCAGAGAAAGGACTTTTTATCAGGGATGTGCCTTTTGCTGTTCCAGTTAAAATCTGCTTAAGTTTGGTCAAGCCTTTGAAAAATCACTATTCAGACATGCTCAGTAGAGACTTGTTCTGGAGCTTAGTAACTACATTCCCTGGAGTTTCTGTACATATAGGATGTTCTCCAACCCAGGACTGAACAGGATTTTTCATGCAGTTATTCTAGGTAACTGCAGCTGTGTTCTCTAGACAGACTCCCCTCCAGAGCCTGTAACGGCACCTACTGTTTCAGACTCTCACCTACAGTTTCATCCGGCACCACCATGGCTGGATTAAGGTCATGAGGGGCCTATGTCTAACGGGAGGGAAGGACCTAAGAATGAAGTACGTATTGCGGGAAAAAAATTATGCCATTGTTGTATGTACGTAAACTTAACAAATTCATTCTACTCCTTCAAACAAACAATTTTGTTTTCTTAGTTTTAGCTGTTGCAATGTCATGAATTATGTCATTGTAATTCAAAGACCTAACAATTGCATTTTCTGTGCTAAAGAGGGACAAAGCACTGAGGTGTTCTTGAGTCATGGTAGATTGGAGGACATTTTTAACCTTTATTACAAGAGAGAAGGAACATTCTCCACTACAATTAGTGATGATTAGTGAAAAATATGGCTGTAATGCAGTTTCAACATTTGGGAAAAATTCTTTCACGTTGGATTCAGTGATAACTCGGTACATGCAAATAGATAAGCTTTCGTCATCTTTTCTCTATAAATGAGTGATATGAATTCAACAAATTGTAGAAATTCTTTAGTAAAATCTACTGGGAGATCATCTGGGTGCTTCTGACATGGATGCTAATAGCATCGTCTTTGCCAGCAGTGCAATGAATCATTACAAATAGTCTTTGATAGATATGATGTCTGGTCTCTTCTGCAATTTGCATGTTCACTGATGTGCTGAGCTAAGGAAAGGGTCAAACTTTGCAATTAGCTCTAGAACACCAAGGTACTTGCCATTGTGTTTTGATCCAACAGTTTCATCTGAACCATGAAATGGCAGACCATGCTCTGTTCTTCCAATAAGCGTGAGCTGCGAAAAACTGGTTTTCAGTTTGGGTATCAATTCTGCCACTAACTTTTTTTTTGGGCACTGTAGCTGCTAACTGACAATATATGCTGCTCACTCATCTTGAAGTATTTTTGCAGGAAACTTGGTTGTGTGTTGAGGAGTGCAGCGAGTATATTTTCTCATTTCTGAAATCCATCATATCACATGTATTATTTAGGATGAAACATATGACATGTATTTTAATTGTAGGGTTTTGTGTGTTCATATTTTAGTGTTGCTTCTCGTCTCTATTCAATTTAAAATGGAGAAATCTTTCTGTGTTGTTAACATCATGTATATTGAGGAAGACGGTGTACTGTTCCTTTAAAATCAGGTGGCTGAGTTTTTACTAGTGCACTGCTTTTACACTGTACAGTATACACTATGCAAATGAGCTGCCTGCTCAGCCTGTGTGTGGTTGGTTGCCGTGTCGGGTAGCTCACAAAGACTCTGCAGACCTAATTCCAAATTCAGTTACTTAAAACGGCAGATGGAAGGAGGTGTCGGCGAGATGAGGGTTTATTAGCACCTCACAATAAAAGACCACACTGTCTCTGCAGAGGATTTGAAGAACTCTGGTGAATGAAATTGAGTTGTATCTGCTTTTGGTTCACTTTGTGGTTAGCTCATACAACTCAGTCACTTAGCATGAAGACTGACCAAAGATTTCCATGTAAATATCCATTATGTTAAGCACCATCAATCTGTGTGTGCTTTTATTGAGACTTTTTTGGTTTCACGCTGTCATAATTGTGGGAACAGAGCTTTTCAGCTAGCAATGGGAGGCACTCTGCAGTGTGAGTTCTCACTAATGCCTGCATATGCATGCTTTAGGATATATAACAGAGTGATTAAAAGTTCCTCTCACACAGCTCTTTATGGAATCTGAAATTTTCTTTTAAATACCTAGAAGAATCCCTCAGAGGGTGAATTTGCTTTTTTGGGGGGGAAATATTTATATTAGAAAGTTGTAGGTTCTTTACTGTGCTGTGATCAGGAGGCAGGATCTGTTGCCTTCACCCTGTGCTACAAATTCATGGGCTGTTTTTAATTGTTTCTCATGTTTTTCATATGTTTGATTATTTTTTTTAAAAAGGCAAACATATAGGAAAAGCATTCTTTAAGAGTTTAATTTATTTTGATATATTCAACCCATTATCTTTTAGCTTTAGATTTTTCATTAAAGCCATGTTCATAGTCAGTAAGCTCATTTTCGCTGTTGGTTCTTGAAGACACTCTAATTTCTCGAATTTAAATATGATTTTGATACTGCATATGGAAGGAAGGAAGCATTTTTTGCCTTGCTGAATTTATATGCATGAAAGTGATGGTGGAAAAAAGAAAGTACAAAGCAGGCTGAAAAAGCCTCAGCTGAACCGTGGCTTCTTTCTAATCTACCACTTATACATGGATGACGAAAAGGGAAGGGCTTCTTATGACAGCTCTGTCAGTGATGAATAGATGAATGAATGAATTCTTACATATTCAGAACTCACAACACGTGTTCCAGACCCTTCAATGCATAAAAGAGTAGTGAAATCTCAGTATTGAACTAAGACAGTAAAGAAAGAAAACGTCGTGCCTGCCACATTTGAGGAGAAAGAGACCAGCATACTTCATAGATAGCAGAAACAAAAGAATGTGCTACAGTGTCTGAAGAATCTGACATTTGCTTTGTTTGTCCAAAGGAATAAAGAAATTTTGCGTGTTTGGCAAAATAAATTCCCTAGTCTTTATAATCAATTTGAAGAATAGTGAATTTTAGTAAAGTAGGATGGTGTATTTTTGAAAAACAAATGTGGCCTGGATTTTGTGAGCTTATTGTAAACACTAGATGAAGGCAAGCTGTTGTAGTTTACTGAGCCTTTTTAACAGATCAGGTAAAATGAAATTGAACCAAGACCCAGGGGAAAAAAATCTGAATTAATTAATTTTTTTTTTGACATTTTGTTAGGACTTGGATTATTATTTATTTTTACCTGTACACAAATGTGTGTGGAGGAAAACACATTCAAACTTGAAACAGATTTTTCAGATCTTTGCAGCTTTTTAATGTGATTTGACAGTGCCTGAGAGGAGACAGAAGTACGAACATCTGATCAGAGACACTGGCTGCAGTTCTTCATGACTGAGACAAATTTAGGACCAGGACTTATTTTTAGAGATTGGGAGAAAAAGATTGAAAATAATGGGCTGCTTTGCCAGTCTGTGACAGAGCATCACTAGCCAGAAGCAAGTGAGAGTCTGAAGGAATTGGTAGCCCTGGCAATAGCTGAGAGTTCAAAATATGGATGATTCAAGTATTCTGAGGAGGAGGGGGTTACAGGTAAGTGAAATTGAATCTTATTAATTTTTCTCTTGCTATGAGGAATAGTGCTCTAAAAATTAAAATAAACTAATGAAACAAATTCTGTATTAGCAGAAATGTAAAATTGAAGCTAGAATTAGAACAGTTTTTATCAGTTATGTATACTCATTACAAATGGGACTTTGTGATAAAATTGATTTTCTAGTTTATATTAGTTAAATAATTAAATAAAAGCAATTAGTTTTACTATTACCTTTGAGTCAAATTTATTTTTCATAGAACAAAAGTCAGCATTAAATTATTATTTTGAAATGTACAGTGTCAGATATTAATGAATATTTATAAAAACTGTACTGTAATTCTTCTTGGCTTGCTTTAAACCAGTCATTTAAATTTTGTCTTATTTAGAGATTAAATTTGTCAAAGCTGAATGAGAATTTTAACATGATTTTAAAAGGGTGTGCTTACTTATTACTTTGAATGTTGAATAATCTACTTATAGGTTGCAAATCTACAGTGTAAAGCGTGTTATGAGGTACAGATTACAGAAACGATGGCTGTGATGTTTTAGGTCTCTGCCATTTGCACATTAGTGAGTGGGGCTGTTTTTTCAGCAGAAGTTTGTTTAATATGTAAGTGAAGCATATTTCATAGTCTGATCAAGTATAATTGAGAGAAACTTCTAGAGCGGGGTGGGGAACCTTTTTTGGGTCAGGAGCCACTCACAGAAAAGTCAGTTGGGGGCCACACACAAATGAAAAGGACCCCCCCCAAACACAAAACCAAAAAAATACCCCTCACTCAGTGAAGTGGCCCCTGACTGAGAAGGAGAAAGACGCTCCTCATGTTCCCCTCAAACACCAGAGCTTGAGGGGGCCCAGCCTAGTGTGTTCCACACCTGCAGTAGGGCAGCGGGGCCGGGGCTGGAGTGCCAGTGCAGGCTCCCCAATGTTGGGGGGGTCCTAACCCTCGGGGCAGGTCCAAGCAAGCCCACCTCTGTTCTAGAGTATTAGAATAGACACTAGAATGTAGCTTAGTACCTTTGTCCATGTTAATAGAGGATGGAGGCTGAACCGGTTTTCTCAACCTAAAAACCAGTTTAAAATTACTGAGCCCCAGGCATGTTTGTGTACTGTGGATATAAAAGGGTGTCTCTGCTTGTTTATTACCACTTTTTTTGGTATTGCAATTCTTAAACTGTTACAATGCGATACAACTTTTGAATTAAGAACAAATATTTATTTAGGGAAGCTATTGTTGATGAATGTTAGTTAAGAAACAAAATAGAGGGAAAATAGTGGGCATAACTTTTTAGCTGTGTAGTAAATTATTGTAACAAAGTTTACAGATATACATCTCTAGCTATCTCATGGACTTTGTTTCAAATGAGTTTTTTTCTGTTAAGTTAGCCATCTTTCACCTTGTTTTGTCTTTTTAGTAATGTATATTTTGTTTTCTTTGTATGCCAACATATCGATAAATTTCTAAAATTCTTGACTGATTTGAGATGGAGTATTCTATTTGGCTTGGGGGGAATTCTTTGAAAATACTCTTATAAATGTGTAGGTCTGTACATGCCGCCTTCTGCAAATGATGATGTATTTCACTTAGGGCAGACCATAGTTTAACAATATATAACACTAAGATTGAGAGCTTGTTTTCCAATAAATTTGTAACTGATTTCCAGTAATGTTCATCAGTTGAAACCTGGTGGTCAATGCAAATGCATGTGAACTTGCAAAACCAGTTCCTGACAGCAAATTCATCAACAATATTTGATTCTTGTATACTGATTGTTTAGAGCTTTCTCAAACCAGTTACTTTCTGTGATGTACTAGCTTCTTGGCTTATAATGTTTGAGTTGAGTTAAGTTTAAAATATAAAAGTCCATGTTTTTTCATTTAGTTAGTATTGTACTATAATTTTAACATATCTGAAAATACTAGTGCATCAGTAGGTATCTTGTATACATAAAGCATCAAGGAATAGAAACTTTTCTCTTGCTTTCGTAAAATTATTGCTTTATTCTTAAATATTTTGTATATGTGTTCTACAAATTGAACAGAAATAGCTCTCTTGTAGTGAAAGTATTTGTCCAAACTCAAGATGAGTCAACTAATTATAATAAGGAAAACTATTACATTGATAAAGGTTTGACTCAATGTCAGTATTAGAGCTGGTCTGCAAAGGATGTGTGAAAATTGAGCTGAGGAATAAGATACCTGCTAAATACTTCCACTAACCAGGTTAAGGGATGTTCAGCACAGTAATATGTAGGTCTATAGTAACTTTTAAAAAATCTTTATACATTCTGACAAGTCTTTTAGCTGGATGTATGCTTAATATCAATGCCTCAGAATTCATCAGATGGTGTTTTGTGTAGCCTCTGACTTTCACTTGAATTTTTATTTTCCATTTATGATTTAAAAATTTTACATCAAGTAATAAAGGTACATTTGAAAATGGCATCCTATTTTTACAACTTCCCCCATGCCCATCTTATAGGACTAGATCTCTTATGGGTCAGCTCGGTATGCCTGTGGAATTATTCAGTATCAGTAGTCTGTCCCAGGATGATGCCCTTTGAGATGTCAGCAATGAACCTGGAATCGACTTGTAGACCTTTCATGATCTGTAAAGAATTTACATGCATACACACACAGAGGCTGTGTCAAATATCAAGCAGAGTCTGTTTTTTTTGTAGCCGTTCAGGATGTTGTTCTGTATTTGGCTTGCTTTTTTAATTTCTTTTACAGGTCTCCATTAAGGCTGACACTTCATTGTTAGCTCACCCTGTTGTGTCTACTCTTGACTTATTGCAGCATGTATGTTTACCATCCATGAAAAATCCTGTAATATTTAGGAGCAGTGTAGTTAATATTTTTTGGTTTTGTTCCAGGAAGTGGTTAATTCAAGTTGTACAGGAGGTATTAGACTGTATACCAACTGTTGACACTGCAATATAATATTAGAGGATTATTTCTTTGTTTAAATGTAATGTGCTTTGGATGAAATATTAAATCAAGATCATGCCCTAGTAATGGATTACTTAGGAAGCTTGTGAAATTCGTGTCAATGGACATTTTAAAGAACAGGTTAGACTAACGTCTGTCAGGGATGGTGTAGCTATACTTATTCCTTCCACAAAGTTAGGGGAATAAATTAGAAGAACTAACGTTCCTCTTTGAGAATTTGACAAGCACTGAAAAAGGCAAGAAGCTGAGATCCTCTTGGAGTCACTGCAACTTCTGGTGTTAATAGTGTTTCGAAAGACGTTTTACTTGTTGCCTGTGTTGGAAATGTATGAGGAGACGAGACTTTAAGTCGAAAGAAGGTGATGATCAATATTTTATATGTCTACTAGAAGTGTGTTTTAAAGTACATTAGGCTGCACTGAAACCACACTAGTAACTGCAGATGGGGAAAAGTATCTTCTTCGTTATAGAGAGAACAATATCAGTAAGAGACTTAGTTCGCTTTTTTTGGTCTTAGTGCTAAAAAATTAAAAATTAACAGCTTGCAACCACAAGTGCTTCACAAAGAGGCTTCTCAACAAACAATGAGTCCTAATTCAAAGATCTCATAATTGAGAGGTAGTTAAAAATACTTTCACAAGTAATGCAAATTAACTCCTTCCCCACCTAATTTTTTTAAAGTTATTTCAGAATACTTCAATGAGGCAAAGCATGTTCAGTCTCGAACATGGCTAACTTATGGAGAGAAAAGAAAAAAATCTTTTATTTTAAAAAAGGGAAAAGTACTTTCTTTAAAAGAAGAAAAAAAAAAAAAAAGCGAAAGACTGCAGTGGGACAGTTGAGGAGATGATACTCTTTTTCACTGGGAGCTCCATGGTGCCACTTGTTTACCAGATGGAGAGGCCCTGGAGTCTGGCATCAAGAGGGAAGCTGTGGGTGGGGTGTATTTCCCTGATGTCACTTATAACATGGGGGCATTGTGGGAATGTTAACAATTATGTACTTTTCAGGGATTTACCATAAACATATATGGGCCCAGTATTTACATGTTTGTATTTGTGCCATTTAAAAATATTGTAAATGCATCAGTGCCTCATATAACTCAAGTAGATATGTATACTCAGGAGCAATCTAGTGGAGCGTCTTTTCCACATGTTGGAGTCTGTTGTTTTTTAGTGAGGAAATACATTTAAAAACATGTAAAAGTGACCATTTTGTTTATAATTTGTAATGACAATCCTCAGAAAAAAATAAAATTCTGCTGCCTGATATTTAACTTTGTGATCTTAGCAGTTTTATTCAGTATACTCAAATTTACTGAGAGCAATATGTTAGTAATGGTAGATTAGTCTTGATGAGCATACATTTCTATACTAATTCACACTTGATCTGCGTGATTCTATGAAAATACCTGTAATGTGACAAATACAATCAGATTGTACAGTAGGAGGTAGAACAAAACTATGTGAAGGTCTCTCTTGTGAACTTGGATCATATATGCTTTTCACCATACTGATATTTGCTGAATAGATTTTTAGCCTGAGATATTGGCTCATGAATATTATTAAAACGGAGGTCACAGACTTTTCCATTTGGCTTGTTCAAGGATTCATTTTTATCTTGCCCCACCAGATAAACAGTAGGGCAGCTCACAGTAGGCAAACCTGGTCTTTTGTCCCAATGGCATTTTGTGGCTTTGCTTTACCACCTGGCTTCCATGACCCAGTTGATTTTTAAATTCCAGCACAGTTTCTCTGACCGGTTTACTGCAATGAATAAATCAGAAACTCATCCAAATTTCTGATTTTTTTTTCTTAAGTAGATCAGAGGGCTTCTATCCCACCCTCATATTTCTTAACCTCTTGGCTACTTTTGAATTTTGATCATAAGCGCCTTCTAGAAATCTTTTCCTAACTTAATTTTCACAAGACATGCCTTCTCCTATATTCTTATATGTTGCTGATTGTTCGTTCAACATCTTGTTGAGTGGATTGTTCTTTTTTCTGTTTTGGTGGTGTTCCCACAGAGCTTAGTCCTCGGATACCTCCTCTTGCCTGCCTGCATTTTATTTCTAGATTTTCTGATCCATTCATGATAGCTTTTGACATTTTGTTGCTGATGACTCACAGATTTGTGTCTCGCCTTCTGTATCTCATCTTCTTTGACAGCTCTTCTAGCCATAGAGTTAAACTTAAAGAATTCAGCTTGTCCCGTGTTGTTTTCCCTCTCCCTCTCTTCTGTCACCAAGAGACAGCACTATCCTCAAGTCTGTAACCTACATTGGTCCTCTCCCTAGCACCATATCAAAATCTTGCCCTTCATGCCAGTTTCAGATCCATCGTTTCTCTATTCATACCACTAAAACTCACATTCAGACTAGGGATGCTAGAGTGTAGTCATACACACGATTAACTGATAAGCTTGGTTAATCATGACTGCAACCCCCTCTCCAGGGGTGGGGGAGGCGGGAGCCAGTGACTGTGTTGGGGGGGGCTGGCCCACCTCCTGTCCCTGCTTCTGATAGAGAAGCAACAGTGGAGAGTGGAGGTGGTACAGGCAGGAAGCCGGCTTTCAAGGAAGCTTCCTGCTCATACCAGCTCTTGCTGAGCTGAGCCACCCCTCCTAGGCTTATTGGGTAGTCGAGTCACTACTCAACTACTTGTCTTCCCTCCCCCCCCCTTGCTATTTTTGTATTGGCTTGACTACCTGATAAGCCTAGGGGGGAAAGCAGGAGCTGGTGCTGAGGGAAGCTGGCTAAAAGTAGCGCCCCAGCACCATCTCTGCGATGTGGTGGGGAGGGGCTCAGGGGAGGCAGAGGCTCAGCGGGAGCCAGGACTGCTCAGTCCCAGCTTGATGTGCTTCTGCATTTTAGAAGTAGTAATAGCCTCCCTGCTCTTACTACATTTAAACTGCAGAGCTGCAGCAGGGCCCCTTTACTGGCTAATTGTGTAATTGATACAAATTGTTTAGTCATTTACCTGCTTCTTAGCATCCTTAGGTTGCTCTGTCTGGGCTGGAGTGCTCTTGCCTGTGGCATGCTGGGCCAGGCCCACCGCATGCAGGGGTGGGGATGGCTCCTCTGACTGGGCTGGCGTGTACCATGGGGGGTGTGGCTCCGGCCCTCATTGGTTAACTGTATCCAGCACCTGTGTCCTTACCAGGTGATGCTTACTGGTTAACTATTCACATCCCTAATAAACCTGATGCCTATTAAAAACAAACTGAAGAAGTACTTCATGCAGTGCACAATCAACTTACCGGTGGATGCTGTAGAGGCCAGAAGTCTTACTCAGCTAAAGAAGACTTAGATAAGTTCATGGAGGAGTGGGCTGTCAGCTGTTAACCAAAATGCTCACAGATGCAACCCCATGCTCTTGGGGTTGGTAGCCTTTGACTGCCAGATCCTGGGACTGGGCAGTGGGAAGGATCACTTAATAATTGCTCTGTTGTGTTCATTCCTTTTGAAGCATCTGGCACTGACCCCTTTTGGAAAACAGGATATTGGGCTAGATGGGCCATTTATCTGAACTGGTCTGGCCCTTCGTATGTTCAGTAATGAGTTATCTGCTCTAAGGCAATTAGTACTTGCTGACTGTCCCCCCGCCCCTCCGCCCCAAAAAGAGTATTGGGCAGAAATAATCTGAAGAGCCAATTAGTTTAGCATGTAAAATGTCTAGTACCGTCCAGCAGCAGCATGCTGTATCTGGCTATCTTGGGGTGGCATTGTCTCATTCAGATAATGCCTCAGATATCATTGGCTTTGATGGAGTGATACTGTGATAACAGCACCAGCAGTGTATTAGGTGCTGTTCTCTCTCATAAGAAGGCCCCAAAGATTTTTACAACCAGTTGTCATTTTGTTCATCTTGTGTCTATTATACTTTTGAAGATGCATGTTTTATGGCTACAGTCTTATGAAGTGCTGAGGGTATCTTGCAAGGTGTTGATCAATTTCAATTTAACCTCAAGGCAATTGACTGTATTGGGCTCTCCTTATAGTGTTGTTGGTCCAAGTGCCACAGGTTACATGGGTTCTGTCATGTTTTGGTTTAATTATTTTGGTCACTGTTTTCTCCTTCACACATTGAAGTATTTGCTGAAAGCCTACATCTTCTATAGGAGAAAATAGTGAAACATGGAGAACTACACTCTCAACGTTATTTAGTGAGGTGGTGTTTTTTTTTGTTTTTTTGTATTTTTAGAATCAACTAATTTACTCTAAAAAGAGTGAATGATGAATTTTGTTGTGGTTGGAGACACTGATTTAGGAGAACTGTTACTGGCCATATCATGTGAAGATGCTGGGTTAAACTTGGGGCTATTAAGAGACTGGTTTTCTCAGGTTGGGCATACTGTCGGTCGTTTGCAGCATTGTAGTTCTGGTTTTGCCCACCTGTTTCGTCTTTCTCTTGGAGTCCGGATTCTCCTGTAAGCACATGGTGAACTATGCTATGAAACTTTGGATTTTGTGGGTGTTTTTTTAAAATAACATTATATAGAAACACAGTAGTCACAAGGTAGTGAACACAGGGTAAAGTACCATTGGACATTTCTTTTATTTAATAAGTGAAGTCCAGTAATGGTCACTGGTTCCTTCACTACTAGAATGACCTATTCAATAGGGATGTAAAATCCCATTTAGTCAGTTAACTGGTGAAATGCTTAAATGGGGTTGGGTGGGGGGATCATGCCAGTTGGGCCCAAGCACCCCCACAACTGCATCATGCTGAGCTGCTGTGGCCAGGCTAGGCCTGCCATTGGGTGGGAGTTGCTCTGCTGGGTAATGGTAGTCGGTTAACCATTCACATTCCTACTGTTAAGTGCAGCAGAATCTGAATGTATGCTTATGGTTGACAGGACAGGAGGACAAATATATTTTCTCCCTGCTGAAGCCCTGCTCATTCGAGAATTGCTCCCCATATAAACAAAATTCACCAAGTTTACTGCAAAGGTAAGGCACTCAGCTAGGTGCAGCACTAGACAGGATTCCTTGAGCTAAATGTAGGCATTTCACCCCCTGTAGGGTGGAATTCACTGAGCTCATTGTCCAGCTTTCCCATCTAAAGGCTTGGTAGAGCCGATTCAGCCAGTGAAGGTTGTTTCCCACCCAGAGTCTGAATTTACATTGCTGCAGCTGAGCGAGTGGCTCACTCCCAAGCGGTCTGGATTCATGAAAGAGCTTGTCAGCTTCTATTTCTTCTACACACATCTTGAAAGGTGGACATTGATTCCTGGTATAGAAGCATTTATAAAATGAAAAATTCCACCTGAATTTAGTCCTTGCAGTATTTTCTTGCCTCCTGGGCCCATTCTTGCTGTGCATAATGGCTGGCATTCTCTTCCTGCACCTGGCATTGTGAAATTATAACCTCAGGCCAATCAGAGAGAAAAGCAAGCCTACTGAATGTGGTAATATTAGGTTTGTTAGAGTGTAGTTGTATACAAGATTAAACAATAAGGCTGGACTCATCAGTTAATCATTATCAGGCAGCTGCAGGGAGGTGAGGGGGATGGGCGGGAGCCGGTATATGTGGGAAGCCTGTTTCTCGTGTTTACTGGCTTCTGCATGCCCTCCTCACCTCCCATGCTGCTGCTGCTTCTCTATTAGAGGCAGCAGCACAGGGAGAGGAGGGAGTACCTCCTCCCTTCCCTCATGCTGCTGCCTTTGTGAGAGGCAGCGGGTGAGGGGTGGCTTCCACGGAAAAAGCCAGCTTCCTGCTCATATCGACTCCCACCAAGCCACATGCTTCCCCCATGCTGATGCTTCCCATAGAGGCAGCAGTGTGGAGGTTTAGGGGGACAGGTGGAACCAGTCTGGCTCCCTGTGCATACTGGCTCCTGCCATGCTGACTTGTATCGGAGAGGCGGGGAGGGCAGTCAGGAGCCAATACGTGTAGGGAACCAGCTTCTAAACTGTTTCCCTGTGTGTGCTGGCTTCCACAGAGCTGCCTGGCCCCCCCACCCCTCCATGCCACTGCCTCTGAATCAGAGCCAGCAGCGTGTGGTGGGGAGGCAGATAGAAACCGGTAAACCTGGAGAGATGGCTCCTCGTGCATACCAACTCCCACCCAGCCGACTGCTCCCCAGCCCCGCCTCTGATATAGAGGCAACGGATGGGGAGGGATGGGAGCTAGTGCTTATGGAGAAGTGGCTTTAAAGCTCCCAGGGTGTAAATGTGTATCTGCTGAACATTTCAGCAGATACATGTTTGCACAGATAAATGCATTTTAGCATCCCGAGGTAATATGAGCATACATATTCAAGTTTACTGTGCTTGCTACTTTGTTCTCTCGAAGAACCTTTCATGAACTTTGGAAAGTATCTACATATGATAGATCAGGGCTACTCAACTTGGGAAGCCCCGGGGGCCACAATACTCACAGCACACTTAAGTGTGGTTGCATATACATGGAAATATATGCAAATAGCTTCTTTCACACTGACAGACAGGAATACAAAGATTAAGCCTTAAACTGCAGCGCCGGGCCCAAATGTGGCCAGTGGAAGCCAGTCAGCACCTCTCAGGCTCTGCCCACAAGGCTAAGCAGCCAGCACTTCCCACAGTGCTCTGGCACTCCCAGCACCTCCTCCCTGGGCGCTGACACCCTGTACCTGTCTGTTCCAGCCAGCCCATCCGCTTGCGTCTTTCAGCGCGCACCCCACCTGCGACACCTCACTGTTGTGGAGTGTTTTCCCAGTGGAAGCCATGTTCAAAGGATCCCACCAGCGGGCCATGTGTTGAGCCCCGCATAAACCCAAACCGCACTGCGGGCCATAAACAAACAGGCCGTGGGCCGTGTATTGAATCGCTCTAGGATAGACCATTTTTTAAAAAAGGGTTCTATGTTCTGTTTTCCCTGCCAGCTGCAGTTCATGTGAGTTGCTATCAAAACTACTGCCATGTAATTACCAAGAGAAATCCAGATTTGGTTCATTTGTAAGAAAACTTTATTTTTTACGTTTCTTAAAATCTAGAACATCGGTTTCCCCCCCTAGTTTTATACTGAGCTATACAACATGTATGTCAGTCTTCGAAGTGTTACTTCGCTTCTGTGGTAGAAAACTACAGATTCTAGTTTGGTCTGGGGAAATGTTCTGCTTTGGTATGGAGACTCAGGTTGGATCCCTGATTCCATGTTTTCCTATGCTTGTTAGGCCTTAAAGAGAAGCAGAGAGAACTTTTTTTGTACTTGTGGATGGCTATGGGAGATGATACTCTCTACAGATTGTAAAACCATGTTGAGTAGCCTCTAGAGCCAATGAATGTGAGGCTCTGCAGAAAATGTGATTGTCTTCAGGTTAGAGGACAAAGGCTGAAATGTAGTATGTTACATAATGCGCAATATGGGCAAAAAGGGGGAGGGTTGCTTGAGTCATAGCTAGAATGCGGTATGCTCAGATGAAAAGCTACAAAAAAGAGCTCCTTTTCTGCTAATTCATCCTTCAAAATATGATGCAACTTGTTATTTTTGTAAACTAAACTGATGACGCTTACTAAGGATGTTTTAAATTACCTAGTTATACTCTTTAATAGAAGAATTCTGCTGTGGCATATCTTCTGCATCAGTGGTGGTGATTTCCGTATTGGGGAGCTAGAATTTTCCATTTTTGTTACTGGAACATGTTTTAATGCAAGAGCTAGGTGGTAGTTTCATTGTGAAGATATTAATTCACAGTTTGTTTTCTTATAAATGTTTCAGATAAACTGTGAAGATGCTTCAGTTTCACTGGTTTGAAAGGTGTCTTTTATCTTTCTGCTAACATCTTAGCTTATGAAATGATGAGTATAATTTAGACAAAATTGCAGTTTGTGTGGTCCGATTGACAATTAAGAAGAGTACTGGCTTTGTGGCCACTAGTCTAGTCACACACGTGGTACGACATCTCTGCTCCATTCATGAAAACAGAAGAGTAGGAGGATCATGTAGCATCATACCACCTATATAAACCAGAACAAAGCTGGCAGGTTTAATGTGAGACCCATCAGCCTTGATGCAGTTCTGTTTTAATTAGTTTAGTCAATAGTTGGCTTGCTTTATATTAATGTACAATTGAAAATAACACCCAAAAAGGAATTGAAATTGAGCATCAAAAAAAAAAGTTTAAGAAACACTGTCCTAAACAGTAAGAGCCAGGACCACCACATTTGGCTGGTCTGCTGAAACTGCTCCTTTTTTAATGATTTAGAGAAATGCTGAGGACATGACACACTAGGAAGGGGCAATGGTGATGGGGAAGGAGGATAGTGCTGTTTCTTAATTAGGCATGCATATGGTTTTTGTTCAGCTCCAGGTACAGCTAAAATAAGTTTTTGTTAAAACACAAATGTCTTATTGATTTGATTATTTGCTACAGGTGTGTTCAAATCAGTGACTTCAGTTTTTCAACAAAAACCCTATAATAAGCCAGATATTTGACCTAAATTCTTTTCTGCTCTTGTGCGAAGAGATTAAAATGCAAGTGACCCACTCTGTTACTTGGGAAAGAGATTTTATCATATTAGCAGCTCTGCATAAAATAGTAGAGGTTACTTTAAGAACATGTGTAAAAATGTAGAAACTGATGAAAGGGGTGTTTTTTTGATATACACTCTGTCTTTTCTCCTACATTTGAATTGTTAGTGACTACCAGCATGATTGGCTTATTTGTTGCCAAAAGGACATAATTAACAGTCTTCAATGCTCTCAGCAATCTCTTGGATTGCTGTGTAGATAGAATGGCTTACATTCTTCCTCTTAGCCATTGGCGATGCCGGATACATCCCTTCTATTCATGTCACCTCACATCAACTTGCTCAGTGCCAGAAATCCCAAGTCTACAACAGAAGCTATTTTAACAGCATAATGTGCTGCCACCATGCTACAAGGATAGCTTTTTAATTTGTTTACCTTTAATGGTGTTCGCCACATAAGCAATCTCACTTGCCACTTTAATGAGGGAAAATGTCCTACAGTAAGGTAGCATATATTTTCCTTAGTAAAACTGATGTCTAAATGTTGAAATTGGTTGTTAATCTTTGGTTTTCTTATGTCTGCTTATTATACTAGAGGTACTGAAGAAACAATCCTATTAAAAGATAGCTGAAAGGTAGTGATTGTTCTAATAGGTAATTAATTAAAACCTGACAAGTGAAAACTTATCAATATTGACCTGGAGCAAATATTGGCCACACATTTTATACTTGAAATAATATTTTAGAATTATAGGAATGAAACAAGTTTGTTAGATTTTTTTGAAGGTTGTTAATTCTAGATTTTTTAGAAGATTATGACTTTATAATATGTAATATTATGGAAGCTGACATGTCTGAAAAATCGGAGGATAGCTACGTAGAAGTTGGAAATGGTGTATTTCTTTCTACTTGTCCAAAGTGCATCATGTTACATTTTTAAATTGAGCCAACAGATGCTTATTTTGAAGATGCAGTTGCATCTCCTAGAAATCATATTTTCAAATCTACGTCACTCCATTATATAGTCAGAGTGCTCTTGCCTATAGTAGTTGCATATTACCCAAAGATCATATTCTCTTCCCAGCAGACAATGAGGAAGGGTTGCTCTTGATTGTACTGCTCAGATTGCTTTACCTGGATTCTTAACTTGCAAGTTGCAAGTCCTGTTTGAATGGGTACTTAGAGCTACTAATGTGGCTTCTGGTTGGAAAAAATACTGTTCTTTGAGCATTTGCTTATGTCCACTCCAAGTTAGGTGTGTACACACCATGTGCATCATTGCTGGATATTTTCCCCAAAGAGTGTCCATGGGACTGGCTCAAATGCTCTCTGATGCCACACGCTTGTGTGCCAGTATAAAGGGCACTGCTGGCCCGAAACCATCTCAGTTCTTTCTTACTACTTATGACAGTTGCTGGTGTAACCCACACCCTTAGTGTGGTTCACTGCCCCGTGCAGTGGCACCTAGACCACAGCAACAGATAAGACCAAGAGACCTCTACAGCATGTGCTGAGAGCCAGTTGGCTTTATAACTCAAGCTGTAGAGGCTCCTATACTAAGTTTCAGAGGTCCCAGGTTCAAATCTGCCTCATGGTGTTTACACTGGAACAACTCCTCTTTTTTCAGTGAGCACTTTTTCAGCTTAGTTTGTTAGTCTTAGTAGTAGTGTAAGTAGCATTAGTGTAGATCCCCCCTCACTTAGCGTAGAGGGTATCCCTTCACCCATTGGGCTAGATATGCCCCAGATGTCAAATGCTGTGCCTCCTGCAGCAAGCCCATGCAGATGAGCTGTCTGCACTCCAGTTGTCTGGAGAGGCTCATGTATAAAAGCACTGTCAAATCCATTGGGACTTCAGGCCTCGTACAAAGAAAGACAAAGACAAGACTAAGGGCGTTGAACCCAAGTCGGTCGGATTCATCACTAACCACCTCTGCTTCGGTGTGAGGAGCCCCTCTGGCATCACATGGTTCTTGGCACAGTTCTCCATCATCAGTGCTGAGAGAGAAATACAAGAAGCAACAGTTTGGGAGGGAATACTCCCTATTACCAAGAGAGGACAAATAAAGGGAGTGCAGTGGTGACTAACTTGTGTAGGATGACTCCTCCACCCCCAGTACAGTAGCAGTATTGGTAACTCACTCCACTGAGACTAGCATAGTACCACCTGCTGATGCCAGGAGTGACCATGGTGCCAGTGGAATCATGGTGCCTTCTACCTTGGGGGGCCTTTGCAGCAGGCAGGAACCTCGTGTCTCTCCAGGTACCACCAATTCTGATGGGACAAGCACCATTTCCAATGAGTGTGATGAGCGGAAGGGAGCGTGGGACTTGGAGCTCTTACCCAGCACTGAGGGCCTCATTACCAACCAGAAGCAAACTGGCTGTTATGGTGTTGTTAGCAAGGTGTTCCTTCATCTGGCATCGATCCCCACAGCCTTGGCATCAACTGGCTGAAGCAAGGGGTACTGCTTCTCCACGGCCATCTCAGGAAGATTGTCTTCAAGGTTGGAGGTTGAGCAAGCAACCAGCCAAAGAGCCACTGCTGTTACCCCTAGTGTATCTGACCAGATTCTGGTGTAGGTCCATCTGTTGGCACCTGGCCTGAAGGACTGCGACTGATGCAGGTCCAATGGCTGTTCCAGAAACCATGGAGCTTTCCCCTCCTACTGGGACCACAATCCAGTCATTCATAATTGGCGGTGTCAAAGAGGAGATATTTTCACTACACCATTTGGCACTGTCTGGACTCTGACACCAAGCACAGTAAGACATGCAAGATGTGAGCTGGGAGGACATAATAGGGGCCAGAAAAGTGGAGGAAGACCTCTCCCCCAGTTCAAATCTCTTCCTCCCAGGATGTAGCTATCTTGGGACTGAGAGACTTGGTGCCACAAGCTGATTTTATACTGCATAAAGAGCTCCCAAAAAGGGTGGTCCGCTAACCTGTGGCTGGAGGTGGAAGTACTCAAGGAGTCAACAGATAGCCTTGATGACATTTTGGCTGCATCAGCCCCATCCAAGGTTGCCCTATGCATTAACAAGAGATTTGGTCAGGTTGCTGTGACAGACAGTTTTTTCTCCTTCCCACTTCAAAGATAGCAGAGAAGAAATACAAAATGTCAAGGGGAATGAATATTTGTATTCTCAGCTTCCTCTTGGGTTCCTGGTGCTCATAGCAGCCAGAGAGAGGGTCTGGCAAGGCCAGGCAGGCCATACATGCAAGCATAAGGACCTGGAGAAACTAGGTAGAAAAATGTCTTTGCTGGATGAATTACAGCTTTGTGTTTCCAACCAACAAGCCCTTCTTGTGAGGTCAGATTACAATATGTGGCACTCGAGTGACAAGTTTAAGGACTCACTGCCTCAGGACTCCGGACAAGAGTTTTCCACCCTCTTAGAGGAGGAGAGCCTCACTCTAAGTGGCTCTTAATGCAGTCAGTGTGGCAGCCAGAATGATGGCTTCCACAGCAGTCATGAGGCAGAACTCTTGCTTCAGTCCTCAGGACTATCACTGGAGGTCCAACTGTTGATCAAAAATCTTCCATTCAGAGGTTCTTCCCTCTTCTCAGATTGAAAGCTTCATGATTGCAAAAACTCTGGGGCCGCACTCAGACCCTTCCCATGACCAACTTCTAGCCAGAGGGCTGTGAAGGAGATGCCTCAGAACTTGAGAGACCAGGGGGTTTAATCCTAGTATTTCCTAATCTCAAAGGCTAAAGGGGTCTTTGACCATCCTGGACCTGCATCACCTCAGTAGTTACCTCAAGAAACTGAGGTTCTGGATACTTCCTAGGCCTCCATCATTCCCTCCCTGGATCCAAGGAACTGGTATACTTCCCTCAACTTGAAAGATGTGTATTTCTATCTTCTGAGGCCACAGACTGTTCCTCAGGTTAATCATAAATCAGACATAAGAACATAAAAGCAGTAATAGTGGGTCAGACCAAAGGTTCATCTAGCCCAGTATTTTGTCTTCTGACAGTGGCCAATGCCAGGTGCTTCAGAGGGAATGAACAGAAGAGGTAATCATCAAGTGATCCCGCCTCTGTTGGTCATTCTCAGCTTCTGGCAAACAAAGGCTAGGAACATCTCATACCACAGTTTTGCATCCTTATCCACCCTGGCTAATTAACATAGATGGACCTGACCTCCAGGAACTTACCTGGTTCTTTTTTGAACCCTGTCACAGTCTTGATCTTTACAAAATCCTCTGGCAATGAGTTCCACAGGTCGACTGTGCATTGTGTGAAATAATATTTCTTCTTGTTTGTTTTAAACCTGCTACTTATTCATTTAATTTGATGACCCCAAATTCTTTTATTATGATTTTTATAGACCTCTATCATATTCCCCTTTGCTCCTCTCTTTTCCAAGCTGAAAACTTGCAGTCTTATCTCGCCTCATATGGAAGCTATTCCATTCCCCTAGTTATTTGTCTTGCCCTTTTTTGAACCTTTTCCAATTCCAGTATTTATTTTTTGAGATGGGGTGACCAGATCTTCAGGCAGATCCATTACTAGTTCACTGTCCTCCACTTTGGTCTGCCTAAACTTTTGGGACACCTGGCTGTGTGCGCGTACATGGTATGGCACGCAAGGCTGCACCTTAGATTCTTGCGGACTTGGTTGCTCTTGGTGTACTCACTGAGCAAACACCATTTGGACTTACTGTTCACAGTTCTTGCCCTGGTCCTCACCTCCCTCAGCTGCTGAAAAGATCCCTGTTAGGTAACTGAACATTCCCTTTGTTACCCCACACCTCCAATTTCAGTATCTTTAATTTTAGATGCATCTCATCTAGGTTGGGGAGCTCACCTCAAACACCTCAGGACTCCGTACACAGAAACATCAGAGAGCTCAGAGTGGTCCACTTAGCTTATACGGTGTTGCGTCCCTGAATCATGGGCAAAGGAGTACAAGTGCTTACGGACAACACAGCAGCCATGTTCTACATCAACGCACAGGGAGGAGGAGCATGCTCTTCCACCCTGTGCCAGGATACCACCCATGTGTGGAATTTGTGTGAAGCTTTCTGTTCACCGTAAGGCTTCCTGTCTTCCAGTTACACATCTTTCTGTTACTGTTGCTCTTTGAAATGTTCATGTCCTTTCTACGACCCACTGTCCTGTCCTCTGTTGGAGATGCCCTTGTACCAGCGCATCAGTGTGCAGCACCAGACCACTCCAGAGATGGCCCAACAGGTACCATTGAGGGAAAAATTTCTGGTGACGGTGCACTCAGCATGGGAACACCTAATGTGGAATGGAGATGAGCAATGCATCTCAAAGGAAAACAGTTATAGAAGGGGTAGTAACCGTTTTGTATGCCTGGTAGAGCTGAAATAAGATTCTGAACAAAATGAGAGTTACTTTGAAAGCTAGCAAAGCAGGAAAGTCCAAATGGTTGTGCAACTGATTCTCTTGGACTAGTTTAATGCAGACTGACGCACTTTAGAAAACTATACTTTAGCTTTCCTCATGTCTTTCAAAACAATATATGTATAGTGTAAAACATTTTTATTGCCTGAAGCGGTCTTCCTTCCGCCAGTTTAGTTTATGAGCTGTGAAATCACCATCCATTTGGAAACTTTATTACAAAGCATTTTATTTCAAGGCCAACGCTACCATCAGCTCTGATGGAAACTGACAGTGCACAAAGCATCAGAGATCCCTGTATCATGGGAGAATCATTCTAATTTCAGTGTGTGGTGGGTGTTGGTAAATCCTCTGTCATTGAAGTAGGTGGACAATTGTAGCTAGAAAGTAATTTCACAATTTTATTGACCTGTGTAAAAAAACAAAGATTATTTATACAATAGACAATAAAACATTTTTATTCATGTTTAGTTATTAGTTTCTATGCGATTAACATTTTAACTTTGTTGAACAGAAGCCAGATTAAATCTCAGCAAAACTACACAAAGTAAATTATAAGGCAGTGGCTCAAACTTCTGTATTAAAAAGTTGATGATATACTTTGGAATTATACAAATTGATTTTAAATTAACATAATTGATATTCCTGAATGAATTTTTTATCTTCAGCCTTTCCTACAGTTGTACTCTGCTGCTGTCTGCAGTGCCTTTATGCTCCTTTGGTTGATAGGTGTCTTACTGAAGTGTCCAAAAATCTAGAAACCTTTCCTTACCCAAAAGGGTTAGTGGGCAACCAAAATGCAGAAGAAATTCAATATTGGTAAATGCAAAGTGTAATGCAGCTTTGAAAATTTAGTCCCAGCTATATGTACAACAGATAGGATCTAAATTAGCTGTTGTGAGATATTGGCATTGTTATGGATAGTAGGGATGTGAACGGGTAAACGGTTAACTGGTTACCCAGTTAGCATCACCTTTCACCAGCAGTCCAGTATGAGGTCAGAAGCAGCCAGACTAGGGCAGCTTCTGCCAGCAGCACAGGGGTTGCTCCAGCCTGCCGCCGTTGAATCAGTTAACCAGTCAAACATAACTTTTAACCGGTTAATTAATTAAATTGGATTTTACATGTCCAACAAATAGTTCTCTGAAAACATCTGTTCCATGTGCAGCAGTAGGCAAAAAGGCTAACAGTGTTAGGAACCCCTAAGAGAGGGATTCATAATGCCTCTCTATGAATCCATAGTAACCCCACACCTTGAATACTTTGTGCCATTCCGGCTACCCAGCCTCAAAAAAGACAGTTAAGAATTAATATAGAGAAGTTATAACAAAACTGATTGGAGGTAGGGATCACCTTGCCATATGAAAATAGATTAAAGAAGACCGGGACTGCTCAATCTGGAAAAGAGACGAATAAGTGGGAATACGATAGCGGTCAGTAAAATCATGACTAGAGAATCAGGAAGAACCAGAACAACATAACACAAGAGCCAGGCGTCACCCAGTCAGCAGGTGTAAAACAAACTTAAGGAAGAACTTTTTCACATAGTGCATAAATAAGCTGTGGGACTTGTTGCCAGATGCTGTGAAGGCCAAAAGTATAAGTTGGCTCAAAAATGAATTAGATAGGTTCATGGAGGATAGGTCCATCAATGATTCTTAGCTTAGGTGGTCAGGAACGCAACCCATGGTCCGGGTGTCCCATAGCCTCTGACTGCCAGGAGCTGGGACTGGATGACAAAGGATGAATCACTTGATCATTGCCATTTTCTGTTTGTCTCCTGTGAAGTATCTGGCACGGCCACTTTCAGAAGACGGATGTATTGGGTTTGGAGGACTGTTGATCTGGTCCAGTACGGCCATTCTGATATTCCTGCTGTAGTCAGATGAAGGCCTAAAACATAAGCCCATGTAGCACAGGCCTGGTCTGAGGTCTAAGGCCTAGCTAACAACAGACAAATGGCTAATATAAAGGGTCTAAAATGAGAGCATGATGGATAGAGATGACCTAATCAAGCCATAGGTACAGGGTGATGGGTGGTATCTAAGAAGCGTCAGAAGGTGGTAACCTGACACATCAGCAGTGATGTGTAACCTGTTGTACCTGTATATAAAGTGGTGTCTTGGGGGGACAGTCTTTGTCCAGCTGGGGGCAGAGCCAGCCCAAGCTATGGGCTGACCAAGCTACTGCTCGGGGCGCCGGACTGGGCGGGGTCAGGGCCGCGCATGCGCCGGTGCCCCAGGGCCGGGGCCGCGCTCCCAGGGCCCGGGGTGCACGAATGGCTTGGGCCGGCCCTGGCTGGGGGGCAGTGGAAGTTTCCCACTGGTTGTGCTAAGGCTATTGTAATGATTGTGTGTGTGTAGTGATTTAGTAGAATCTACCGACAACTATGACTGTACTTTGCTTAACAACAAACCTGGCCGGGCCCCTTCGATCCTTACTTGACTTGTGGTCTTTGGGGGCACTCTCGGGGTCTGCGGTGGTCATTGGGCCCACATCATTAAGCACACATGAAAGTAGCCTTCTGTTTATCATCATCAACAGAGCCAGAGACCTGTCCAGACACCACAGCAGTAAATCCTCCTGACTGTACTTGCTGCGAACTTCACCTTGATTTCCGGTTGATACACCATGCCTTGGTTAGGAAAGTTAATGTTTTACTGTTACCTGACCATGGCACTTTAGGGAGTAGCCAATAATACTAGTAATGTAACACATGTACTTCCTTTGATCTTAAATTGATCTGCCTTTGATCTTAAATTGATTACCTTATTGCTACTCACCTAAATGTTTCTGGTTTGAAGTGTAGAGTCAGATGTAAGCGCTTTCCACGTGACACTCAGTGAAATCAGTTAAAATCTAGTTTGACTTTTAAGGGCTATATGGCAAATGATCAGCTTTGCCCTCTGCATGTGAACAAGATTCATTGTAATGGGGTGTCTGATTCTATGTAATGTATGCCCAGATACAGGGATGTAAGCCACTAGTCCCTTGACTAGTCGCTTCTCTCCCCCCCCCTTGCTGCCTCTATTGGGGGGGAGTAGGAGGGGAGCAGGAGCCAATGCTGGGGGGAGTCATCTTAAAAGTTGGGTTCCCTCCAGCACTGTCCCTGCTAGGGGCAGGGGAGGCAAAGGAGTAGTGGGGCCAGGGCACGAGGCTCTTCATACATTTAAAAGGCTGGTGTGCAGCGCGGGGGACCCAGCGTGAGCCAGGGCAGCTGATTCCTGGCTTGCACCAGCCTTTTAAATGCATTAAAAGGCAGAGCTAACCATGCTGTGGCTCCCCTGCTTAGCAACTAATTGACTAGTCGATTAGTTGATTAAATTTAACATCACTACCTAGATACACTATTTGTGTCCCAGTCATTGTCTTTTATTCATTTCATCCTGGCATGTTGGAGTCTTGTACAAAGTACTGAGTATTCTTAATGAAATAATTTAATGGAAAAGTTATATCCTAGTTTTATGCTTCATTCTGTGCTGTTCTTTCGGTTATTTTAATTGCCTCCATGTGTATTTTTTGTTGTATGATGAACATACTGAAAGTTAGAGACTGGTTTTGGAGAAGTGTAGATAAGTAACACAGCCATGAATGTAAACAAATAACCATCTGAAATGACAATGATTTCTAGCTTTGTTTTTTCTCTTGTTGGCCAAGTCTCCTAAAGACTCATTGTGCTGACGGCAGTCCTATTTTGGAATCAAATTGCCTCGGTACAACAGATGCTGCTTTGGCAGATGAGCACTTCCTGAAGCATACGTAGATATTGCAGTTGTAAAAACAGGGTTGGAATGAGAAGGAATGTGCTGCATATTGTGCAACAAAAATTATTTTAACCTTCTATAACAGAAATTAAAAAGAGAGGAAAACGTCTTGTTTTTAAAATGCCATTTATCACCTGTATAAACTAATGAATGAATCCTCCCTAGCTGTAGGCACAAAATTAAATGATCTTCTGATGACGTTGCATATGAGAAGGAACCTACCAAATTCACGGCCATGAAGAAGGTGTCATAGACCAGGAAATCTGGTCTTTTGTATGCTTTTACCCTTTATACAGATTTCACAAGGGAGGCCAGCATTTCTCAAATTGGGGGCACAGACTCAAAAGGGCCTTAGAGGGGGTCATATAGTTATTTCAGGGAGGTAGCAGTATTGGCACCTTTGCTTCTGTGCTGCCTTGAGAACTGGACAGCTGGAGAGGGTGGCTTGTCCCAGGCACTCATCTCTGAAGGAGGACTCTGCCAGCAGCAGTGCAGAAGGTAAAGGAGGCAATACCAGACCATGTCACCCTTACTTCTGCATTGCTGCCTTCAGAGCTGGGTCATAGAATCATAGAACCCCAGGGCTGGCAGAGACCCCAGGAGTCATCAAGTCCAGCCCCCTGCCCAAAGCAAGACCAACCCCAACTCAATCATCCCAGCCAGGGCTTTGTCAAGCCGAGACTTAAAAACCTCGAGGGATGGAGATTCCACCCCCTTCCTAGGAAACCCATTCCAGTACCATTCCTCCTAGTGAAATAGTTTTGCCTAATATCCCACTTAGACCTCCCCCACTGCAACTTGACCATTGCCCCTCGTTCTGTCATCTGTCACTAGTGAGAACAGGCTCTCTCTATTCTCGTTGGAACCCCCCTTCAGATAGTCGAAGGCTGCTATCAAATCCTCCCTCATTCTTCTCTTCTGTAGACTAAACAAGCCCAAATCCCTCTGCTTCTCCTCGTAAGCCATGTGTTCCAGACCCTAAATTATTTCCATTGCCCTCCTCTGGACTCTCTCCAGTACGTCTACATCCTTTCTGTAATGGGGCGTTCAGAATTGGATGCAAGACGGCCCAGCTCTGCAGGAAGCAGCACTGAAATAAGGGTGGCAATGTTCTAGCATGCCAGCCTTACTTCTGCTGTCCGTGGTGGCAGATCTGTCTTCAGAGACGGGATCTCAGCCACAGCTGCCGCTCTCTGGCCGCCCAGTTCTGATGGCAGTGCAGAAATAAGGATGTCTGTATCCTAAAATAAACGTGCAACTCTTCACCCCGCAACTCCCTTTTAGGTCCGGACCCCTACAGTTACAGCACTGTGACATTTCGTATTTAAATAGTGGATACCAGGAAATTTATGATTTTAAAAATCCAGTAGCTGAGAAATTGACCTAAATGGATGGTGAACTTTGTAGGTCCCTATGTATGAGGATGGTTGTTGAATCTCATGAATGATAGATAATCCTATCCGCTTTAATTGTTTTATAAAGGGGAGCTAGCAATCTGCAAATTCTGACATGCAGATTAAAGCCAAACTCAAACCCATGGTCCACTCCTAGCTTGCAGCTGTGTAGCTAGTTGTGTGCCTCCCACACTGACCTGCAGAGTGTGTTTGCTGCAATGGCCTGCTTTAAATGTGGTAGATTCATTGCCTGCTAAAATACATTGATTAGAACACTGCTCCCCCCCTAATTTAAATGAGCACAGTATTGATCATAGGAGCACTCCTTGCTCAACTGGAGAAATGTGTGCTGAGCAGAAGACGCATAACTATGTGGGAGGTGGATGGATACCTACTGGGAAGGGGAAGAATTTGCTTCAACATGAGTGGATATTTTAACTTTCAAGGAAGGCATAAGATGAAGAGAGCTGCCCCTCTCCCCCAAATAAAGAGACAAGGGGAGAGAGGGATGGATTAATGGATGAGAAAGGAAAGGGACTGGCAAAGTGAGAGAGACCAACATTATACAAAAAATAAATAAAAAAAAATGCTGAATTGAGGGTAAGAAGGTGGTTTATATTAAGCAGAGATTAATATGTAAAATGCAGTTGTTCTGGGCAGTCTTTGTCTGTTGTTCTTTCCCCCTCTGCCACCTGTCTCTGCTTTTTGGTTTTTTGATTCCTGTTTCCACTTCCTTTTTTTTCAGTGATGAACGAGATATAGTTCCACATTCTGTGCCTGTCACACATTTTGGCAAGGCTTCATTTAAAACATGGTGGGCCAAAGTAATCTCTGGTGTAGCTCCATTGAATTTGAGGTGTGAGAGCATATTTATTCATGAAGAGTAGTCCCTAAATCTTGGCAGATTGAGATGGGTAAATATTAAAAGGACACTTAATTTCTTCTTCCAGCTGTTTGACAGGGAGTCAGTTCACTTTGTGCTGGTAACTACTCAGTTGTAAATTTTAATAAATTGATGGCTTAGCTGCTATTTTTCTTCCAAAGTGGCTGCTATAAAGCACGTCCCTTGGGGATATGAGAATAGTGCATAGTTTCAGAAAGCAATGTTGTGCTTGATTAAGTTTAGACGGATGATGGAGTGATGTAGTAAAATCACTTTTGTTAAGGTGTGATATAACATGGAATGTAATATAGTATTGGTGGGGCTGAGAAAAAAATGAAATGTTAAATGGGAAAACTAGGCCCTACATATCTTTCAGAAGCAGACAAAATTAGCTGTGCAGTACTGAAAACAAATATTGATTTACCATGAATCTTGAGAAATATGTCTTGCCATCTTCTAAATTAAATACTACAGTTGTGGTGTTTACCTGTATTTCAAGAATTCCAGCAGTCTTGATCAAATAGGGTAAGTAAAAATGACCCATGTAAAATAATTGCTTTCTTTTGAAAGAGGTGTTGGGTGTAATTGTTGCCAGATTAAAAATCCACTTATTACCCTAACTGGAAGGAAAACACTGCTGAGGTAATCCTTGGGTTACTTTTGGGAACCTTCTGTGGTCCAATATAATGGTCTATGAACGTACCATAATTCCAGAAAAGCTTGTTCAGTTGCTGTGAAGTGATTGATGTTTATTTTTCTTCTGTTGCTACTGAGAAATGATCATTCTGAGGTTCTTAATTGGGCTGGTTATTGGATTATTAGAAAAAGCCTAATCTAAAAATAGAAAAGACAAAGTGGGTGGGGGTTATATTGTATTGGACCAACTTCTCTTGATGAGACAAATTTTTGAGCTACATAGACCATCAGTTAAATAAAGACAGAAATTTGATGAATCCACATTCAAGTTGCAGAAAAATCAAACTTCTTAATTGTTTGAAATGTTAATCCTGAGCCTCTTTTTGGTGTATCTCAGGAGTTGGGGGCAAAAGTGGGATCAAGCTTTTACAGTCCCTTTTCCTCCTTTTTCTTCCCTCAATCTTGGGCCTGGTTGGACCATAAAATGGATTACAACTGATTTTTTTTTCCAGCAGCATCTGTGGTATCTTAAAGCAAGAGTAATCGATTATTTTTGTCAAGATCCCAATTTCTTGGTCAAGGTATAGTAGGTCAAAGTCCAGACTCCAGAGAAAATAATACATTAATGATGATGATAAGTAAATAAAAAGATTTTATAGCCAGTTCAAAAGCAGCTGATAGTCTGGATTTGGCCCCAAGTCCCGAGTTTTGGTTTGCTGATAAGGGAACTGGTAGTTTTTTGGCAATAGACATATCATGCAAATGAAACTTGATTGAGATGAGATTATCTCTGTTATTAATCTTTATGATTTTATCTCTTTAACTCAGATATTTAGAGGCTTTTTCATTGATGAATTAGTGCCCCCATTTCCTAAATTAAATCCTAAAGAAAGTGTCTAATTTTTATCTTTGAGTCTTCCAAGAAAGTGTCAACCTGTACAAAAATTCATAAAACAAGTCTGTGTTTCTAGTATTTTAAAGGTAAAAAGCAAGCTGCCCCCTGCTATTGACATTACAAACAGTAATGCCACTTTATACCTCAAACACCAAAAAGGGTGCGGGCTTTTTCCCTTTGAAGGTCATATTAAAGGCAAGATGAGCAGTTAGGCCCCATCTAACTGTATGGGAAAGCTGTGAAGAAAATAAACAATTTTAGCAGCACTCTACCTCTTCTTGAGAATGTTGTTCAGTGGAACATTTTCAATACTGTTAATTATGTTGTGGTAGTATCCAGAGACCCCAGTCAGGTGCAAGGCTGTATTATGCTTGGTGCTGTCTAAAGTATCCCCAGAACTTGGTGCTTACCCTTTGTAGAGCTGGTGGCTCTCAGGGTCCCTCACGCCACGCTTTTGGTTCGTGGGATAAATTTCAGGCTTTAGAAAAGGAAAGAAAAGCAAAATTCTTCCACTCTGTATCAAATAGTGACAATTGATATTATAGTTCAGAATTATTTTTAAATAAAATAGTTTGGAACAGTTGAATAAACTCCTCCCAAAATTATTACTCAACTCTACTAAAATTCCTGTTGTCTCTGCCCTCTGTCTTTTTACTCTGCTGCCAGGTATAGTTGGATTTTATTTAGACAGGACCTCCATTGTTAGCCAATCTGAATTAAAAATGTGCTGTCAAAATGAACCTTGTCCCTGCTGATACGGTGTTTCCCCTCCTCTTCATGTTTCCTTCAGTAGGGATGTGAAATCCTGTTGAACTGGTTAACCCGTTAAACATTGTTTAGCCAATTAACCGATGAAAGGGGGCGTGGGCCTGTCAAGGCCAGGCTGGAGCGATCTCCCCCCACCACAGGCAGCCCTGTTGGAGCGGCCCCTGCTTGGAAGGCTGCCTGGACTCCTGATTCCAGAGCAGCTCCTGCCTGCAGGGCACCCAGGCTGCCCACAGACATGGGTTGCGCTGCTCTGGACAACCAGAGCAGCCCCTGTCCATGCTAGGCGGGGAGGTGCTCCAGCTCCCACTAGTTAATGGTTAACTTGATGGGTGATGATGCTTACTGGTTAACCCAGCGTTTCTCAAACTGTGGGTCCCGACCCCCTGTGGGGGTTGCGAGCAACTGAGAGGGGGGTTGCGAGCAACTGAGAGGGGGGTTGCGGTATCACAAGTTTGAGAACCTCTGGGTTCCCATCCCTATTCTTCAGTATTGCATATTAATATACATTTGCATAGCACTAACCATACTTCATGCTGCACAACAGCCAGCTAATTATAAACACAAATGACAAAAAGTATAATAATAAGCATAAAAATAAGTGCTCGGCTGTATTTTAAAACTAACCAAAGGGTGTGCTGCATTGACTGGGGCAGTGTTCCAGGCAGGAAGAAAACATGCAAAGGCTTGTTCTTGGATAATGGAAATGAGGAACAAAGGAAGTTTAAAGAATGCAAATCATGGCGGAGTGTATAAGATGGAGTTAAACATACAGATAATTGAAACAGGATATTGGCTTTTAAAGGTTAAGATATAAAATCATATTCTCAACCTATTTAATTACACCAGTAACATGAGCGCTAAAAGCTCAGACCTGCAGTAGTTTAAAAATAATATATAATTTAGTAAAGAATAAAAAGAGCCACAAATCTCCCCACCTGAAAAACATGACAGTAAGTCACATGGAAAGATGTTGAAATGCATTTTAGTTCGAGTTGCATAAACCGTTAAAATGATTTTTAAATAAAAGCAGCCTGGTGTCCTATGATTTATATAAGGAGTGGAATATTCACCAACTGGTGTAAGACTCAGAGATTGCTTTTGACAGACATTGGCATATAAAGCAGGAAGTATTTATTTCAAGAGAACAAAATATCAGCTCAGGTGTCTTTACCCAGGAAAATAGCGAGCAAGGCTTCATTATTGCAACATATACATCATAACACCCCTTCCCCAGCATCTACTTCTCAGCATTAGCCAGATGATGTGAGAGGTTTTTCTCAAAATGACAAAAAATTAATGAGCTTGAAGAGCTGCATAAAATTGATCCTGAAATCCATGTGCCTTTATTAAATCCAATAGGCTGGAGATCCAAGAAGGACCACCAAGGTTCAAGGCTTGCTTTAGAAATGTGCTCAGGAGTACTAATTGTTCCAGAACCGCGGATAATCCTCTTAAGATGTGGCAGAATTTTATTTCCCATATCAAAATCCATTCCATTTATATTGATTACAATAAAACAGCCTTTTTTACACTTTTTTAACTAGACAGTTTCAAATATAAATCATCTATTGTAAGTGCTGGATTCAAATGTAATATTGAGGGAGAAGACTATCATAAAACTGGTGTATTTGATCACATATAGATATTGTCTGTTAAATGTTTTTGGAGACAAGTCTCATTTTAATGCTCCAATATGTTTGAAGCACAAATTAATCTTACACCTAGATTAGCATTACTGGGATGTGATAATGGATTCAGTACAGATTCCTTTTGCTCTCCTCCCCCCCTTTCAGCCACACTATTTTTTCTGCTAATGTGGTAATTGCTTTTGAATGGAAGTCTTCAAACAATATTTTGGTCAATAACTGGTTTGTCAGATCCTGGGGTATATTATCTATGTAGAAACTTTCCAGCAGTATCCTTGGACTGTTTGTACTGAGATGTAACGGCCCCTTTTAAAAATGGTATAAATACTGCTGGAATCTGGTTCATCATTCTTAACTGATTTAATAACTAGTAGCAGAGTCTCAGGCAACATTAGTAATAATATGAAATTCAGTTCATGAAAGCTTTAAATAAAAAATTAGTTGTCAAGTAAACAAGAGCATTTAAAAGAATTAATGTCCATAATATCACAGCAATTAGCTGTAAATTGAGATGATAGAATGCCATTAAAGAGTTGTTAGATTGAGAAGGCAGGAATAGTAGTGAGAAGATCTTGCATTTTAGATCCATGCCAGGACTATCTATATGGTTAACCCTTAAGACTGCTTCTTGATAGCAAATCTGGCCAAAATAGAATGATTGCAGGGGCAGTGGAACAGCCAGTTACATAATTCTCAAAATACATGAAACAGGAACAAAACCAGAAGGCAACTTTGAGTGTCAGCTTTAAAAATAGGAGAAAATGCAGGAAAATTAACTAAATTGTAAGATACCGTAAGGTGAGCAATGATTTAAATGAAGAAAACAAAAAGTGACTTAAGGACCTGAGCAATGTCTGCTAAATCTTATAGTTTTAAACAAAAACAGATATGAAAATTGTTACCCTTATGGGGTGACAACTACTACTAACTACTTCTAAGTCCTAATTAGCCTAATTAAAATATTTTAAGGTGTTAGGTGCGACTCCCGAAAACCGTATCTATTCACCGGGTTTGTCCTTACCAAAAGACGTGGCGCGTAAATAAAAACTTAACAATTTGGATAAATTTAGACAACAGGACTATACTGTAGCAAATATATATCTCAAACCAACAGGGGGCAGTCCCCCTTTTAAATAAACAATATTACCTAACAGAGTCTAGCGACGCGGAGATGATCGATGAGTTGCTGGCGACCTCAATCCGTTGGTCCTTTCGGGCCTCGGGAGAGGAACAGCCAGGAGTCCCACGTTGGTAGGCCGAAGTCTGGCGACCTCTATCCTTCGGCTAATTTAAAGCCTCGGGAGAGGAACAGCCAGGGCGATCCCTCGAAGGCTGGTTGAGATCAGAGACGGCCGCTTCACCTTCCGCGAAGTCGTCTGGTCTCCGACGCTCTTCCTGCACTTCGGATGCAGCTGGAACTGGCGATGGAAGCTAGACTCTATCTAACCTAACTACACCTATCCTAAAATAAAAACCCTAACTAATTTACGCACCCGCCGGACAGACACGACGACGGCCGACATGCGTGGACCGACGCTGCCTGACGGACAGACACGAAGACGAAATCTAATCTACCTAATAACTAAGCTAACTAAACTAAACCTAAGGAAAGGAAGGAGGAATGAACCTTCCGTTCATCTCCTTTCCATAAGACTCTAGACCTCTCTCATACCAATATACCCGGGACCAAGACTCTAGACCTCTCTCATACCCTCTCACTCACACGCTAAGCCTGACCTAAGCTTAAGCCCGACGCAACCCCCAGAAACGGGCGTTGCTCGGACTTATAAAACCTAGGCTTATGCATATTCATGCAGGCTCAGGTTTAAAATGATTGGTGGAGATGGAATGCCTATTTACATAAGTTTAAAATGATTGGATGACACACTTTGGAAATTACATATTCATGAGTAACAGTCATCTTGATGAATATTCATACACCTTCAAATTTATACAGTCAGTTGGACACTACATGCCAGGTGACTAGGCACTAATGGTTTCTGAGAATGATTAACATTTACATTACAAGACATGCCATGATACAATGATGACAATTTAGACCAAGTAATACATTAGGCTCACTGTTACAGATGATACATTGGTATAAGCATGATGATACATTATATAAGCATTCAATCATTGCATAATTTGTAACAAAATGTAACAAATAGGCTGAAACCTCCAACCCCAAACAGGATTTCAGAGACCAAGAATAACCGCAGTTTGTTAGAGCAGAGTATTTAGCATTGTCCTCATGAGACAATCAAATCATGGTCAAAAGAAAGAAATCAAGGCAACAAGTTAGGGAATAATAATGAAAAACATATTAAACGTAAATTAAGTGTGCCAAAGAGGAAGGTGTAGAACTGGTTTTATTAGCAGGGAAAATTGACAATTATTTCTAATTGCACAAGTTACATAATTTCAGTTCTGTGAGATTACACTTTGAAACATTTAAGAAACTAATACAAGAAGAATGTTATCTTGTAGAATTTTAAACTTCCCATCTCTCTGACCTTCCTGAATTTCCTAGACTCCTAAGTGAGAAAATGGACTTTATTTCGCTGCCTGTATCGAAAGGCGAGAGATACAGTATGGCACTGAGAATAAACTAATAATGTTAATAGACTATCTGAACACAGTATTGTCGCAGATAATAAAATTTGCGTATTCAGTTAGGAAGTTAGTTTAGGGAAGATCTAATGGTGATCTGCCCTCCACTGAAAAGTTGAACGAGAAAAGCTCTCACTTCCACTTTCATAACAGTATCAACAAATGTAGTGTTTCCAGAGTCAAGGTCCAAATACTTGCAATGTCTAGATCAATAACTGAGTCTAAATTAAAATATTTCATTGATTAACTTAGCTTGCTAGTTTCTTTAAGGACAAAAGTTCATTGTTTGTAGATCCAGACTCTTGAATTAATCACCATTGAATGCCTTAAAGGTTCCTGACTCAAGTGACTAAGGAACAAATCCACACCTTCTGGTCCAGGGTAAGAGCCTTTGGATTCTTAGCAGGCACGCCTCTCTTAATGGTAAACCTCCAAATCTATAATATTTTAGCATTGCGACGTTAAGACTTCAGAAGCAGCCCTCTTGTAACAGTAAATAAAGCACCATTGATTATTCAGTTCCCTCCATTCTGACTAAGGTTTTTATGGTTTAGCAACATCCTGAACTGGTGCAGCAGGCTGTGGCTTTCCCATGATGAAAATTGTGGGCTCACAGTCTCCGGCTTCCACAAGCAGAAACTGTACCACAGCCAATACTTTAATGAGATGTTCGACAAAAGGGAACTGATTGAAAGGCTGAAAACGCTACTTGCAACTAAAGAGGACTCACTGAAGATCAACAGCAAAACAATGCCCTTAAAAACTAGGGCAGTGGTGATTGCAGAACCTGATACAAGAGTAAGGGAAAGATGACAAAAAGGGGAAAAAAAAGTGCTGCTACCCAGGGAACCAAGCTAAACATGAACCAAAAAGCGCAAAAGGTAAGTACACAGAAACAGACACACAGCAGTAGCCATCTTGCCACTATGAAATCCTCATCCTTGAGCTGATTAGTAAGATTCTTTTCAATCCAAGCTCACACAGGCCGCCTGTTATTTATACCGTGTGTTATCTCTGAGTACTTCTATTAATTGCCTATCCAGAAAAATGTACAATGGAAACCTGTTATCTTGAAGTTCCTTTTTTCACAGAATCACTTAAGAGGAGATTCATGACAACTAGTACCACAATATGGGTTGTTTTCTTTCTGCTTTATTATGATGTTTCCTTGTATCCAAATTCAATAATATAATTGAATTCCATTAATATATGCGTGTGTGTGTACGCACTATGTATGTTATCTAAAGTGCTGCTGTTAGTTATTTAGAAGCACTTTTTCTTTCTCATTCTCTCATTGGTAACAATATAGAATTTTTAATAACATTTAACTTTACAGTATATGTGTCTAATTATATTAGAGCATATTTAATTCCTGAAATTATTTTTGAAGAATTGATCTTATTATGCACATTATTGTTTACGTGAGATTCTTTATTAGGTAAAGGCATTTGAGACGTTAAGAGAAGTAGAGGAATATAGAAGATAAAGCACATTAGACCTGATCCCAAGACAGTTGAAATAAGTAGAAAGGTTCATTGACTATAGCATACTTGGATTGTGCTTATTATGTTTTACAGCAGTGGTCTTCAGCTTGTCAACTTTAATGCCTCAGATTGTGGACGTTGGGGGGGTGATCGTGTTGAGAAGTTAATGTACATTTCATCAAAGCTGAAAATATATTGCCTGACTTGCACTGTGAGAGCCATAGGCAGAAGGGTTTGTATACATCTAGGTGCACTATGATGTTTGCTTGGAAGGAACTCTCTGAACAGCTGCTGTGCCTTCCTTGATGTGGCCACTAAACAGTTCCTCCACTGCCGGGCTACTACAGCCCAGGGAAGAGAGGCGAGAAGAGTTCTGGCTACTCCATTGTCTCTTCACCCTCTGTAATGGCTGTCTCAAAGAGAGCAGAAAAACAACTCAGCTGCCTGTGCTTAGGCCTTATCCTAGGATGTTTCCCATCTTTTGCACAGCCTCCAAAGCAGTGGTTCCCAACCTTTTCCAGATGGGGACCCATTTTGACAATTCAGGAGGACCCAATGCAATTAAAAAACGGGGGTGGGGGTGGGCAGAGCCACCTGGGGAGACACTTGGCGAACCTTTTGAAAAGTAATGGCGACCCATATTTGGGTCCCGACCCATAGGTTGGGAAACCCTGCTCCAGAGGTTTAGGAGAAGATAAAAGGAGGAAGGAGTTGGGAACTCACAACCAGGTAGTGATCCCAGCTATACGTTTAGTTGAGATCTTCACTGTGTTGGTCATAAGGATGCCCAAGTCTCTTTCCAGATTTTAAGCAACCCTATTCAGAGAAATAATGGACAGTTTTTCGATCCATCCCCTTGGGTGTGGATTTTCTCTCTAATCCTTCATATCCACTTTTGCTCCTTAGTTGCCCAAAGACATAGAATCTGGTATGGCAATGGTATGGTAAGGGCAACTAAAATGATTAGGGGTTTGGAACGGGTCCCATATGAGGAGAGATTAAAGAGACTGGAACTTTTCCGCTTGGAAAAGAGGAGACTATGGGGGGAGATGATAGAACAATATAAAATCATGAGTGGTGTGGAGAAAGTGAATAAGGAAAAGTTATTTACTTGTTCCCATAATATAAGAACTAGGGGCCACCAAATGAAATTAATGGGCAGCAGGTTTAAAACAAATAAAAGGAAGTTCTTTTTCACACAGCGCATAGTCAATCTGTGGAACTCCTTGCCTGAGGAGGCTGTGAAGGCTAGGACTATAAGAGGGTTTAAAAGAGAACTAGATACATTTATGGACGTTAAGTCCATAAATGGCTATTAGCCAGTATGGGTAAGGCATGGTGTCCCCAGACTCTGTTTGTCAGAGGGTGGAGATGGATGGCAGGAGAGAGATAGCTTGATCATTACCTGTTCGATTTACTCCCTCTGGGGCACCTGGCGTTGGCCACTGTCGGCAGACAGGGTACTGGGCTGGATGGACCTTTGGTCTGACCCAGTATGGCCATTCTTATGTTCTTATGTTAATGTAATATTTTGCCCTTCTTTGGTGCTTTTCATCAGATATTCTCCGAGCCCTTGACAGTATGAAGATAAAACTCCCCTTTGTGCTGCAAATTATATAAGATGATCATCCACTAGTAAAATGCAACAACTTCTAGGATGAAATGCAGCAGCTGATTGCCAGCTCCCAACAACAGTGGTCTAGGATGGAAAGTCTAGAATGCAAAATACTATTTTAGCTTCAGATGGACCTTTTAGAGATGCAGGATGTAATTTCCCATGTTGGAATTTGGCCAAGACAACAGTATGAAACCTCTGACTCTTTATACGATCTTTAGTGACCCCAAGTCTTCAGAACTATGACATGGTTTCTTTTCTGAAAGACAGAATTACTGACTCAGCTATGCCACTGTAGTGCCATAGCGTGGATGCTTTCTATAGCAACAAAAGAGGTTTTTCTATCTGCGCAGTAACTGTGATTCCCTGAGCAATGGTTGGTAGGGCAGCAGAAGTAGTCTTCCGTCGTGCTGTGTCTACACTGAGATTGTCAACTTAGCTACAGTGCTCAGTGCCCTGAGTGTGCTGTAGCTTTGTCAACCTTACTTTGAGGTGTAAACAGGCCTCGATAATGAGGAAAGAGGCTGATTACTGAATGACCGCCATCTCTTCCTTTACACCTAGGTGTTCATTAGAGATTTCCCAACCATGAACAGACTCAGTCCAGACTTTTGTGTACCTGAAAGGTTCTAGTTTATTAGAGTACAATTCTGTTAGTTGTGTCTAGAAGCATAGGTTGAGAATTTCAAACCAACAGAAAAGAATATAACCAGTCATCTTCTATGAAATTTATCAAAACTGTGTGGCTAAGTCCCCTACGTTGTTTTGAAAAATTTCGACTCCAGTGTTTGGTTGGGATTGGTCCCGCATTGGCAGGGGGCTGGACTTGATGACCTCCTGAGGTCTCTTCCAGCTCTATGATTCTGTTATTCTATGAAACAGCTTATTTACAGTCCTGCAACATATTTGCTGTCTTTCACGATCTGAATAAAATCTAAAAATGCTAACTTTTAGGTAATATATGTCTCTTCTTTTGTCATTGCTGAAAATAGGGTTTGATCTCTTAAGAGTTGTGTGCCATTAGTAAGTCTCTTTTTTGGGGGGGGAGGGGTTAAGTTCTGCATTCCATTATCTATCTTCTAGAGCAATCACATTTAATTCCTTGTGTATCAAATACAGCTATGTTTATTACTCACTGAAGTGAAAGGACATTAGTTTTTATGTTAATTTGTAATGTATTAGGAGGAAATCAATCTGAAGTTATTTATTATTCACGCACTTGGAAAAATCAGTAATGTATTTTTCTTTTCTTTTCTGTAGTGGAGGCTGTGAATGCCAAGACTGTAACAGCCTTAAAAAAATAACTAGATAAACGTCATAGAGTATAGGTCCAGCAATGGCTATTAGCCAGGATGGTCAGCAGGGATGTTGCCCCTAGCCTCTGTTTGCTAGAAGCTGAGAATGGGTGACAGGAGATGGATCACTTGATGATTGTTCTGTTCTATTCATTCCCTGTGGGGAACCTGGCATTGGTCACTGTCAGAAGATTGGATACTGGGCTAGTGGAACTTCAGTCTGACCCAGTATGTCCATTCCTATATTCACAGTAGGATAGGCTTTTCTTTGTATGTAAATCATACTACTTCTGAAGTTGTGTGAACACTTTCGAGCTGGAGCTAGAACTTCTTGCCCTATGTAGATACATTTTCACAGTTTTATATAGCATTTTAATCGCTTACCTGCCGTTAAGCCCGTGGATGTTATGAATCTAAAAACCTGCTCTCTTCTTTGAAACAATATTTTTCTCTTATTTTCCTCATGAAATCTCTGATGATAGCTTTAGAGTCCTGTTATTTTTGCGTCTTTTTAATTGTCAGAATGAAGCTCGACAGAGAGGAGTAAATGCTTCTTTAGAAGGACTATTTGACAGACTGGAGCCAATTCTATAGTTTGTCATTACCAGAAGTGGCAATTCGTTACTGTTTATAAGATAACAACTACAGAATCAAAAGTGATTGCAAGAAACTGAACCAGTATAAATGAGGTTTATTTATAACTTCAGTTTCTTCTAATATTTAATATTGAATTAATCTTTGCTTACAGGTTGAACCTCTTTAGTCCGGCACCCTTGTAACCTGACCGGTGCTGAACCAGAGAATTTGCCAAGCTACGGGTGGTCAATATTGTCCAGCAGCATTACCAACACTTGCACTGCTTACTGGGCTCTTAGAAGACATTTAGGGATAAATTGGAACTTAATAACAGCATAGAACACTGAGCACCACGACTGGTGGCTGTAAACAAACTTTATGGGACTGTAGGAAATTTGGCCACACCCATGATAAGTGGACATCCATCTCACTAAAATCATGCCAGACCCTGGATGTTGCTGGAACAGAGTGTGCTGGAGTAGAGAGTTTCAAACTGTACCAAGGTCTAAAATGTCATCTATTGTGTATAAATCTGGAGTAAGCCTAGAGACCTCAATGAAATTATTCTGAATTTTCTTCTTTGTAATTGAGATCAGAATATGGCTATTGTGTGTAATTTCTGTGTTGGCCACTGCTCTTTGTCATTTATTTAACCAACTATTGAAGTCTGTATTAAAACAAAAACAAAACGAAACTGAAGTCTAGAAAGGATCCTATTAAGGTTATTGATTTGTTTTGAATTTAATAGTCCCAGGTATCCTCACCGTATTTAAGTGAGTTTACTATCACATTTTAGGTGCTAAAAGAAAAAATTGATGCAAAATATTACTCAGCATTCCAAACACTTCTAAATCTGGGTGGCAAACAACTCCTTTGTGCATTTTCCTTATATACAAATGAAAGTGAATATAAAGGCCTGTGATAACTAAGCTTGTAATTATTTGTCTGAGCAAGGTGAATTAATGAACTACAAATCGAACCTTTTTTCTATATGGAATGAAAGATGTTAGCTTGGATCATCTGATTCTATAAATTCTCTTCTTACTGGTTCAGACTGGTAAGACAGACCTGCTCGTAGGAGAAATCCGAGTAGTGCAGCTGACAGCTGCATCTTGTGGTGGCTCTGCTCGGATGAAAACAGAAGTGTCTAAATATGGATTAAGGATTCAGCAACGTGTATGAAGTGCTTATACACACTCACACATGGTGGATGGTGAAGACAGCAGGCACATTTTATTTTATGCGGAGCAATGTAAACTCTTTGATCAAAGAGACAAGTGATAGTAAAGGTAATGCTTGGATCATCTCTGTTTGCTGGGTCTTTAGGAGGAAGTGTTCGATTTCCATCATCAATTGTATTGAACTTTTTGCCTTTTAAATATTGTGTATGATCAGGCCACATTCAAACATCCACACACAATGTTGCAGGGGAGGGGGAAATATTTCTTAAGTCTGTGGTGTCCAACCAGTTCTGAAGCAGTAGCCACTACAGTGGACTAGCCACACTCAACCGGCCAGATACCCACATGTCGCTAGTGTATTGGACACCAAGGTCTTAAGTTTTTGTTTTTTTGAGAGTATCATTAATACAACTTGTAGAGCTGAGCGGTTCTAGCACCCATGATACATGTGCTGCTGTACCAAAAATAGGCCACTGTAAGAAGTGCCACTGGTGGTAATATTCCCTACTTAATGTGTCCTATATTTCAAGATTGGCAGTTACAATCTTAGATATAAGACCTCAAGAGACAGAAAAGTGCGTTGGTGAAGTAGGGGACTGAAGAGGGTTACAACAATAGCAAACCTATTGTATATGCACATCTTATTTCCTTTTTCTTTTGAGTTGTGTATCTAGCTTTTAGATATTGTTGTGTATTTAGACTTTTATAAATGTAATATATTAACCGTGAGTAATAATTATTCTGAAGTTGCACTAAAATGTTGCTGATAACATGGTGTATACTAAGTATTGCCAGTAAATGTAACTTTTTGTAGGGGAATGGGCTTGTCTAGACTACGCCAAAGTTCCAAAAGAGGATATGCAAATTCTGCGAAAATTTGTATATCTTCTGCTGATCTTGCTTTTGAAAGCAGTGCTTTTGAAAGTGAAAGTAGTCAGGATGCGGGTTTTTTCGGCAACCCCCCCTTTTTCGAAAAGACGCGTAAACCTCATTTTTTGAGGAAGAGCGGCTTTTCGAAAAAGGGGGAGGAGATGCCAAAAAAAGTGTCCCGACTACTTTCACTTTTGAAAGCACTGCTTTCAAAAGTGAGATCAGCAGAAGATATGCACATTGCCACGGAATCTGCATATCCTCTTCGGGAACTTCGGCGTAGTCTAGACATAGCCTATGTATGGAAGCTATAAAGGAGAAGCATAGGCTAAGATTCTGGTGTTAGTGTCACTTCTACAGTGTATGAAAGACACACTATAAACAAAAGGCACAATTTTGTGAGGTACTGATTGCCATTTATCCCATTAATGTCAGGAACTAAATACCTTACAAATCTGGGCCTCAACTTTATATTACAGTGAAGTATTAAAAATGAGAAATGAGATTTCTTACATAACTGATGTAATGTATTAACTTCACCAGGAAGCTCTCCTCAGTATTAACTTCATTGGGAGGCTCTCCTCAACTCCCCTCTCCAATAAGGGACTGCTCCACATGGTGTCTCAATATACATTTTGACTTCAGAATAGCATCTAGAGGATGGGGAAGGTACAGGAGGAGGAAGGACGATGGAATTTGATTCAGCCTTTAGAATGGAGATAGCCCTGGTATCTCTGGAAAGATTCTATGGCTGATGAAGTCAGTGGTTGCTCTTATCTGAAGTACTGTAAGAAAAACCAGACTGAAGGTTTGAGAATTTTCTTTGTTTAATTTTGTGTTTAAAATGTTTTCAAGACAGTCTGTCTTTCTCTCTCTCCCCCCGGCCCCCAAGTGTAATTAAGCACCACAGATGCAAGACCTAGATAGAGCACAGCCTTGTAATAGAATCAACTGATTGTATCAGTCCACTGTGAAACCCACTAATCACTCGTTGTAGCTGAAAAGTCATTAAGTGCAGCCTGCAGTTTCTCATATCTGTATGGCTTGGAAGTATCTGTACTCCACCAGAATTTGATTCTGGAATAATTTTCCAGAACTCTGAAAATGATATCTTGACATCAAATATGTAAGTCTGAAACAGCCTACAGTATTCAATAGGATATTTCAGAAACTGCTATTCCCCTTCACACAAAATGTATAAAAGTATTGAGGTATGTGATACTTTTTTTTTCCATTTAAGAAACCTTTAGTGGTCCAACACCTTAAAATCAGTGTGCATCGCAAAACACATGACGTGTAGATCCAAATGTACCCTTCATCTGTCTAAAAAAATCTGACAGGGTACAAGGTGATCAATGGCTATGATCCCCAGCTTAGCTGGCTTTTATTTTGAATGAATATTAAAGCAATAGGTGTTGCTCTCCAAAGATAAATTCTGCCTCCTATAAGCCTGATGATTCCGCTACACACACCAATATAAACCTTTCACCACACTCAGATTGATCTGTAAATTAATCCTACAAGTTTGGCCTAGCACATCTATGCAGCTGACATTTTGTATTTCACCTTCAGAATCTAGTCGTATGTGAAAGTGACAAGGTGTTTTATTCCCTTAAGATTAAATTGATTCAAGCTTTTTCATTTTAACACCAGGAAATGGTTCATGGGCTATTATAATTTTCCAGTCTCAGCAGCATTTCAATAATTATGGAAAAAGGCTTCAGAGGGGTAGCCGAGTTAGTCTGTACAGGATAAACTTAAAAACAACAAATAGCCTGATAGCACTTTAAAGACTAACAAAACATGTAGATGGTATCATGAGCTTTCGCGGGCACAGCCCACTTCAGATGACCCACTGAAGAAGTGAGCCTTGCCCACGAAAGCTCATGATACCATGTACATATGTTGTTAGTCTTTAAAGTGCTATCAGACTATTTGTTGTTTTTTAAGTTTATTTAATAATTATGGAGAACTTTTCAGTGTCTCAGATGCCAAAGGGAAGTTTTTTTTAGTTCAGTAAAATACCATTCAACAGATAGGTTTGTATGTCTGTGCTTCTCATGGGAGAGAAGTCACAATTCAGTGTAATATTTTTGTTAGTTTAAAAGCATTTACTATTTTGCAAAACTAACTCTAAAATGAGATTTTCATTGCACGGCAAATTGAGTGTTTTTAACTTCTGCAGTCTAATAATTTAAATACTTTTGGAACTATCTTCCCACTTAAGTGAATAATATGTTTGCAGTTAAAAATGTTAACTTATAGGAAGTGTTCAATTTTTCAAAATATTGGTATCTTGCTATATACATAATCCCAAAGTGTAAAACTTTCTTAGATCTTCTGTTTTGCTGGTAATATTGACTAAGGATGAAACAACTGGGACTCTTCTTTCAATTTGATATTACTAAGATGCATTCAGAATTTAGTATGACTACAGTTTGAACTCTTACAAGCATACATTTTAACACAGACAATAGGAAGAAGGAGGTAACATACCAGTAGCTGTCTGCAGGTATAGGTAAGATATTAATAATACCTGTCCTTTCACCTGTTCAGGTTTCTGTGTGGTGCCCATCATTGCACATTTCCCAAAATTATAGTGAACACTGTTCCCATGCCCCAAGCAGAAGCCAGACTTTGTTTATTTTTCTTTCTTTTCTTGGGTTGGCAATATAATAAAGGAAGGATGGAATAGCTTTAAGATAGCCCATATACTAAGTGAGCGAACAAAGACTACATTTACTGTCCTGTAAATTATGCCCATACAGAAGAGATGTAATTAACTGTTGAGCTTAATGGATGCCTTGTGAGATTACAGAAGCTATTATTCATGAACTAGATGAAGACAAGGGAGCTTTATATGATTAGAATTCCTTTTTAGAAGCAATTACTAGGTATCATTTAGAATTGATTACTTATGTTTTCAATTTCTGTAAGTATTTTCCCCATGATCCACGGGGAATAGATTTACAACTGTTTCCATGCAGGAGGAAGAACTCTCCTGAGCTGAAGGTTTTGGATGGGCTTTAGAGATTTCCTTTCCTTGAATCCTCTCATGAGTTTTACCATTAGTATGATCTGGCCCATGGAAAATAAGGTAGCAAAGTTGCCATTGTTTTATTACTAACACTGTTCAGCCTACAAAGGAGATGGCAGGAGATTGAGTGACTGTAGATTATAAAAGATTCTTTGTCTCTGGCTGTTTAAAGTAGTATAGGAATATACATTGTTAAAAATCAGGTTCTGTTGATGCTGTAAGAGCATTTACCTTTACATTATCAATGCAAGAGTTGTATGAGATACTTACATGGTACTGTACAAAAAAAGAAAATTAGTTCAGTTACTTTGCTCTCCTATCTCTTCCCAAACTCCTTATATTAACTGGTCCTGGTCCAAGAAAGAAATGAATTTGATGTGATAAATAGAACCACTTTTACTGCTAATTGATATGTGATAATCCTATTCTTTCCCTACTGACATTGCAGGTGCTTTGGCCCTGATAGAATGCAAGAGGAACTAGTACAGCTCACATGTTTCAATGTGATATTCTTTTGTAATCAGTGATTTTAGTACAGTATATGGTATCTGTGGTAATGCACAGAATGAAAATTAACTCCTGAGTAGATTTAGTATCCATTTTTCACCCATAAAATAGCTGCATGTTAAAAATTTTAAAAGGCATGCAGACTCTCTCTCAAAAAAAAATTTGAGGTCACTGCTTACCTAATATGAGGGTTCAAATGTGTTGCACCTTTTTAGCTTTTCAGCCTGATAGTTTGGGTATCAGCTGCTTGTTGTTATGTCATTGGAAGCAATGAAATGATCAACTTCTTAGGGAGTGGGGTGAGATGTTTAACGCAAAAGACAAATGGCTTAACACCAGATTGATAATACTACCAGTATTTGCTTATTTGTAATGGTCTTGGCATTTTTAGAATTCACAATTTCCTTTTGACTGTTGCATGTCCAGTCTTGAAGGAAAGAACTAACTGTATGAGTACAGTGAACAGGGTTTGGCACACATTCATGCACACTCAACAAATACTCAAATTTGAATGCTGCTGCTATCTGACTGTGGCCCTGACTTTACATGCGGAGAGTTATTCTGCATCTAATTTTTTATACTATCTGTCGCTAGCATACGGTAGCAGCTTTATTGCAGCAGATAGAATCTTATATGGTTCCTTTTAAGTCATTGTTGTTATTGGATCATTGTGGTTTGATTGACATATCTGGACTTAAGTAGGGCTTTTGACATAGTCCCATATGATGCTCTCATATGCAAGCTAAGAAAATCTGATCTAGATGAAATGATTATCAGAGGGTGCGTAACTGGATGAAAGACTGCTCTCAAAGAGTAATTATCAGTATTTCACTGTCAGACTGGATGAACATATCAAGTAGGGTCCTACAGGAGTCTGTCCTGGATCCAGTAATCTTTCACTATTTTCATTAATGAGTTGAATGATTGAGTGGAGACTCTCAGCTCTGCAGATGATACCACTCTGGGAGGGGTTGCAAACACTATGACAGACAGGATTCAAGAAAGATCTTGATAAACTGGAGAATTGCTCTGAAATCAATATTATGAAATTCAAAAAAGACAAGTGCTAAATACTGTGCAGAAAAAGTAAGTCAAATGCCCAAACACAAATGGTGGAAAAGTGGGTCTGCCTCACGAAAGTTCATCACCTAATAAACTATCTTATTAGTCTTTAAAGTGCTACATATTTTTTCCTTTTGTTTTACAAAAGGTGGACTAACTGATATGTAGCTGTAGTGTAGAAAGTGATTTAGGGGCTTAATGTGCATCACACATTGAATATGAGGCAACAGTGTGATGCCTTTGTGGAAAAGTCTGATGTCATTCTGGGGTTTATTAACAAGAGCGTCAAGACCTAGATGACCATTTTTGGGCATCATGCTTTAAGGAAGATGTGGACAAATTGAAGAAAATCCAGAGAAGAGCATCAACGGTAGCAGCAGCAACAACAAAAGAGGTTTAGAAAATCTGACCTACCACATTCACAGTTTATTTTGGTTAATTCCATGTCCTTAGGATTTTAAAAAGGTAAATTTCATGAGTTCAGCTATTTAAATCTGAAATTTCAGTGGTGTAATTTCCGGGACCCTGACACAAAATGGAGAATGTATGGGGCGGGGAGAGGTGTCGCAAGCTTATTCTGAGGGGAAGGACTGCAGTGCTTCTTCCTTTACTTCTGTATTGCTGATGGTGGCAATGCTGCCTTCAGAGCTCTGCAGCTGCTGGCCCAGAGCCCAGCTCTGAAGGCCGAGCTATGGCCAGCCATCAGCACAGAAGTAAGGATGACATGGTATGGAATAGTTACCCTTACTTCTGTGCTGCTGACTGCAGAGCTGGGTGTTCAGTCAGCAGATGCCCCTCTCTGGCTTCCCAGCTATGAAAGCAGCTCACAAGTAAGGGTGGTAATGCTGCAATCCCCTAAAATAACCTTGTGACCCCCACAACACCCTTTTGTGTTAGGACCCCCAATTGGAGAAAAACTGGTCTCCCCTATGAAATCTGTATAGTGTAGGGTAAAAGCTCCAAAAAGACCAGTTTTCACAGAGCGACACCAGATTTCATGGTCCGTGACGCATTTTTTCATGGCCGTTATTTTGGTAGGGCCCTACCTATGAGGAAAAATTAAAAGAATAAGGCATGGTGAATCTGGAGGACATAATCATTTTTGGATTTGAAAGGTTGTTACAAGAAGGACTGTGATCAATTTGTTCTTCATAGGTAGTACAAGTAGTAATTGGCTTAGTGGGAAGCAAAGAAGGTTTACATTGGATATTAAGAAAAGCTTTCGAACTGTTAGAGTAGTTAAGCAATGGAACAGGTTATCTAAGGTGGTATGAAATCCTCATAATTGGATAACTGGTTAGAAAAGCATCTGGCAAAGATGGTTTAGGTATGCTTATTACTGTGAGGTCCCTTCGAGCTCTACTTTTCTATGATTCTATAAAGATATCTAGAACCAGTCCTACTCCAGTTTTTTTTGTGCTTTTGGCTGTGTCTAGACTGCATCCCTCTTTCGACATGTCATTAACAACTGAGGGCACTGGTCATATCTTCCATCCACAGCTGCAAATAATACTAAAACTGCTACTGCTAGGCTGGCCTTGATGTGCAGGCTTTGTAAGGGGAGGAAAATCCAGGTTTATTTGTAATTCAGCATGTGGTTAGCATCAGGAGTGTGTGAGAGAACACACTGCCAGGTTTCAGGTACCCATAATTCTAATTATACATTAATGTTATTGGAGGCAAAACATCTCTAACGTGTATGGGCTTGAGGGTATTGCAGCTGACTAAATCTTCTCAATATTGCTGATTTTAGGTGTTATTGGAAAGTGTTAAGGTAGCAATTTTTCTTTCTTTAAAGCATTTTTAATCAAGTGATATGACAATATAATCCTTAATTATTCAGCTTTACTATAAAATAGAAAATTGTGGAAATTAACATCTGCCGTGTATACCACAAATTAACCCAACATTTTGGTTTATAGATATGATGTTGTTAAAATTCCCATGTTGTTAATGCAGTTTGGCAACCAAATTCAAATGATTTTTTCTTTTGTTGAGAGAAGGAAATTTAACAATATTGTTTTTAATATCCATGTATAAAGATTCCTCTAACAATAAATAGCACATTTTCTTGACTGATACTTGTAGGGAAAGAAAAGCTTAGCTTTTCGTAAACCATAAAAAATTCCTTCTTTTTTCAGTCTGATGGATGGATTACAGTTGATGTCCTTGCAGGTTGTATTTTTCATGAGAACTGGAGATTCTAATCCTTATTATCATTTCTGTAATGCAAGTGGTTTATGTATAGAAACAGATTTAATTAATCCCCTGCTGGTTGATAGTGTACCCTAAAGCAAATATTTATAGTCAGCAAAAGAAAAATTTAAGACATGAGTGCATGGGTGTCAGGTCAGTGAGTGTCAGTTCATCTTGCAACATCTGCGAAATAGTATCCTTAATTTATCAAGCTAAATGTGTTTCCCCCCTCTACCTATGAAATGTTTCAATAGCATCATGTTTGGTAGCTTCATTGGGATGGTGATGAGCTTACCAAATAAGAGTTCCAAGGTCAAAGGCAATCTCAGGAATCCTGCTGCCTGTGCTGGCAGAAACTGGGCACATCCTGAAGGTGATGGTGATTCTCAGTTAATTTGAAAGGGCCAAATTATACTGCATTCAAAGCACATTTTAGCATCCTAATTTGCCTGTGGGTATGTGCCATATGTGCAGCTACACATTCAAGGACAAATTGCAATTTTGAGAGAGGGTGATGATGAAATATCTCTCCATGGTGCTTTTATGAAGCATGATTAAAGGGAGACAGTGTGATGTATAACCTACTCCCAACATGACTAAAACACTGCACCCTTCTATGATCACTAGGTTAAAAATTATTATTGCTAAAAAAATCCATAAGCTAATTGTGGTGGTTTTTCAATAAAAGATAATTAGTTTAATGACATTTTCCTCTGTGTGTAAAGATAAGTCTCATGAATCACAATTTTGAGAATGTAAGTCAATTGAAAGGGCCAATTCCAGAATGGTTCTGTTCTCAATAATTCAATTCTCAGACAAAATATGGTTGAATAAGACCTTAGTTGTTGGTCATGTTATGCTACTTCATTGGGACTTGACTTAATCCTTTATACTAATTGTTGATGGGTTTTAGCTGTGAAAAAAAATTCGAGCCATAAAACTAGACAAATTGACAGGCTGTCATTTTTGTAAGGGGATACTGAAAATAAACATGCATTTAGAGGATTATATTCCTGACCTTGAGAGCAGGTGGCACAGAGCTAGGCTGAGGTAATCAGAATAATATATCTATGGACTGACAGTTAAAGTGCTCAGAGACAGATACTTCAGATTGCGCATGGAATGTGCCAGTCTTTGATGGTTCACTCTAAATTAAGGTTAGGTCTTACATGGAAGAAAACATTTTTCATAATTAGTATAGTTACTCAGAGGATTTATTGAGTTTGTGGAAAAAGGAAAGAATTACTATCCCCAAAGCTAGCTACCAGGTCAGATATGGTGGTCATAGCTTGACAGTTATATTAATCATTGTACCATTTAAAATATGAACGGTTTCACAAAGGCATGAATATGTATTGCCAAGTTCTCCTTGTGTGATGTATGACAGGATTAGTGTGGTAAAGTAAGTCTAGTCACCAACACCGCCTTTATAATTAACATAATGGAACTTGCTTCCTTTAGCCTTGCTGCGAAAACTAATTTCCAAGCTCTGATCCTGATTTATAGGCAATATGTAACTACAGACCTTCATGAAGTAGCCCCAGGTTTTCCTTTTAGGTTTTGTTGATACTTGAAATGTCAGTCAATTTCTGTCCTTTAACTGATTGAAATGTGCCTTAAGTCCACATGTAAGTACTCTGTGTGATTGCCAATGTGGGCATTTTGCTTTCCTCAGCCGGTGAAAGCTCCTTAGTTCACCAAATACCACACCACTCTTTTCACACCTCCTCATTCCCTGCCTGCACTGTATGCCCCTGTAATGTCTGCACTCCTGCTCCTGAAATGCAGGTCTCAAATGGCTGTCCAGGTGTGGATCACCTGCTGAGATTTCATTCCCTCCTTCCCCCCTCCCGCCCCTCCCCAACTCTATTCTCCTCTGCACTAGCTGTGTTTCCCACACATGTTATTCCCCTCTTTACAGCCTGCATGGAGGGAGAGCAGGGCTGCACCACCACCAGGTTTGCTATTTCTGCTTCAGTCCGTTAAGCAAGGGAGCAGTGGCAGGGGATGGGACCTGTCTGATGAAGGAGTATGCTGTTGAGTGGCCACTGAAGACAGTAGTGTCAGGTGCATTGTTGGCTGCAAAGTAGGAGTGAAGGGACATTTCAGGAGACTAGGGATGTAAAAAAAAATGTATAAAAATAGTAACTGTGTAACCAGTCAAAATTATATCCATTACATGGTTAAATGTGTTACGTGGGGATGCAGGAGTAGGGCGGGAAGGGTGCTGGAGGGCTCCCGGTCCTGTGGGGCTCTCTAGCAGAGTTCAGTGGTTAACAGGAATCTGTTAACCAGTGAAACTCTTACATCCCTACAGGAGACTAATCTGAGGTGGGATATAGTGGCCCAATGGATATAAAAGCTGATCGGTGTATCCATGATTAATCTCCCTTTTGTAGTCAAGGCCATAGAGGTGCTGAATTTGCACAATAGTATTGCTTATTGATGCTGTAACTGCAGTGTATTCATTTAGGTGCACACAAAGAATGAATGCGACTACTGTAGGGATAGAGGATAATTAAGTCAACATGGCATATTGGATTGAGTTACATAAAGAGCCCATATGTAATATACCATATGTTTTTCTAAACTCAAATGTGTTAATTTCCAAATTCAGACAGCGGATAATGATCAAGAAACATGTTTTCATGGAAAATAAAAAGTTACAATCATAGGTACAAATGAGGATTGAAAAAAACAACAGAACCCTTTAAACATCGGTGCTGACTTCCTCAGTTCCTGGGAGGCGGTCGACTCCACTCCACCACTTCCCTCAGGGCACCATCCCTCCTCCTCCTCTTCCTGTCCTTGGTCCTTTCCCTCCCCATCACTTCCTGCATGCTGCTGTACAGCTGATCAGCTGGGATGGGCGGTGCTGGGAGGGAGTGGAGCTGATTGGCTGGGCTGCTGGTGGTTGAGAGGTGCTGAGGTGGTAAGGGAAGATCCACAGGGCTGCCAGCGGGAGCTGAGCATGCACAATTTTTTTCCTTTGTTGCTCCTGCCGCAGAGCACCCAGGGAATTGGTGCCTATGCTTTTAAACATAAATAACTCTGAGGCGGTAATATTGCAAACATAAAGCATAGGGTGCCGAGCAGTATAGGAGGCAATGTCATCACATCTTACTCGTCTCTCACAAGTCTCCTAGTTCATCTTTCTCCAAGAAGGAAAATAAAAGGGACCCAAATGTCTGTCTCTCTCTCTCCCCCCTCTCCCTTAATCTTTCTTTAACAAATCTTATTTTAAGTGAATGTCATGAATTTTTGGGTCTGATTCATGATTTTTGAATGATTAAATATGTCAATATTGGGAAGTGAACTTGTGTACAAATAGTACAAGTTGCTACCTCCTTACAATGTGTAGGTCCAGTGGATGAAAACTCATTTAAAATAAAATATGTTTCACTTAGATACTACAATTAAAGTTTAAATCCACATTCATTAGGACCGCCTATATTCCATGATTTACGTTTGTATATGCTAATAGAGTATTAAGACGTGGCCAGAGAGCTTTGTGTCATATATAAAACTCGCAGGTAAAGCTTCTTACCTTTTAAAGGAGTAAGAAAGAAGGAAACCCCTTTAGAATGCAGTATACTTGAGCAGTTAGGTGGCAGTGATTTTTTTGTTTGTTTTATGTATGTGAAATGTTTTGATTAGCTTTTGACAATTTGTACAGTGACAGGGATGTATTTCTTCATGCAGTGCGTTCTCAGGCATGTGATGGTTGGCACCTGAATTTACCCAGTACAGTCAAAGCTGTGGAATTGTGCAAACAGCAGTGAAATTTCAAGGTGTAGTGTCAGTGGGAAATCATACTTGATTTATATGGATGAAATGATTGAGTCAAACTACTATCTAGAAACTTTTCAGTGACCTTAACATTTTTATGATTAATGTGCAATTTATTATTTTTTTAAATGCAACTATATGTAATTTAAAGTAGCACTTCAAGCATTTAAAGCAAAAATGTTGCCCTTATCTAAAAATCTTGTGAATGTGTTTCCATAGTTATTTTAATGTTCAGAGAAACTTTATGTAAACCTTCCTTTGCAGTGAGAAAATAAAGCACAACCATTGTGACATTATATGAAAGTCAGAAAATAAAATTGATCAGTCTAGTTTATCTGTCCATAGTGAGTGAAACACAAAATAAGCAGCTGAGAGGAGTGACTGCTAATATTTGAGCACAAATTTTAGATTGTAAATCCTATTTACCTGCTTTGCTACTTCTGAGCCTCAGTAGCATTGCAAATAGGAAAATATGCTGGTGCTAGGTGTAATCACTGTAAAAAATGGTAAAAAGTAAATTAAAGATTTAAATCCGGGCTGGTTGGAATAAATTCCATTTGATCTTAACACCACTAAATTTTTTTTAAATGTGATGTTTATCTTCACATTGTCCTATTAAGCCAGAATAGAACTATTTTTTTTAAAACACACTGTAGATACATGTGTGTGACTCTTCTTAACTTTACCACTTGACTTATTCCTTATGGTTTTGAAGGCTTGTTGAAGATGCACTCTGAGTGGGATGATGGTACCATCTAGTGGTGAAATATTTTAAATGCAGCAGAATAAAATGTTTCTTAAAAAGAGAGATGGGTAAATGTGCTAATCAGAGATGGAAATTAAAAAATATTTATCTCTTCCCATCTCTTTTAATCTTTACAATTAAATAACATTTACATTCAATACATTAACAGGAGATGTACATCATTGTCACTAATAGAGTACTAGATTGTAATTTAATGTGCTAAGAGTTTTTATTAGTTTGTGAAATTCCTAAATTCCGTTGGTTTAGTGTTTTAAGTGAAATGAACAGATTTTAAGTGCAAGGTGCATTTCTTTCACTTTGTCTTCTCAGACATCTAGCAGTATGTAAAAAATATATATAAAATAATCCACTGCACACATTTATCTCCCAGGGAATAGCATAAGAGAACAAACATAGGACAGATGTTCTCCTATTGCAGTAGGAGTTTGGGTTTTGTAGGGGGTCAGGGCTGAGGCTGGGGGGTGGGGTGCAGAAAGGCGTTAGGACTCTAGGTGGCACTATCTTCAGGGAGCTCCCCAGAAGTGGCTACATCCCTTTTCCCTTGGATCTGAAGTGGAGATCCAGCCAATGGGAGCTGGGGACCTGATGCTTGGGGCCCCTGCTGTCCCCTCAAGTTGTGGGAGGGACATGTCACTGCTTCCCGGAGCCATGTGTAGCAAGGTAGGGAGCCTGCCAGCTCTTTTAATATCCCTCAGCACCAGTGGGGGCCCTGGCTGCATGCAGTAAGCCACCCTCACTACAGCCTCAGTGGGGACCCAGGCTGTTCCCCCAAGCACCTGTGACAGCCCCAGGCCATCACTGACCACTAACTGGTCAGTATAGGCTGTAAGTCACAGACATGTCATGGTCTGTGAATTTATATTTCCTGTCTGTGACCTGTCCATGACTTTTACTAAAAATATTCATGGCTAAAACCCCTAAACTTAATGATATTATATGTGGTAACAAACTTGTGCAGCATCTTTGAAAGATCTATATTTTATTTACAAAGTAATAGTAGTAGATTAGATAAACAGGAAGTTTAATTTAAGATCTTTCTTCAGTAATTTTCTAATTTTTTGTTTGTATTTTTTTCCAGAAGGAACTCAGTCTCCCTAGAAGAGGAAGCTTGTAAGTATGATTACTTTTTGTCCATGCTGCTATAAGTTTTGATTCAACACAAATATGTACAGATTCTTAACTGTTCAATCTCCACAGGGTTATCAGACACAGATATATTTTATTTTTTCCATTGACATTTTGTATGTGCTTTTAAAATATTTTTGAAAGGTGCCAGGTTGGCCACCTTGGAAAGAGACGTCCTACCTTCATCTCTGTAGAACAGAGGGGTGGGGAACCTTTTTTGGGTTGGGGACCACTGACCCACAAAAAAACAAAAACAAAAAATCCTCGCTGACCTGGCCCCCAAGTGAGAAGGAGAAAACCCCCTCACAGATGTAGCTCCCCTCCCCAAGATGCAGGGCATAATGCTTACCTCACTCCCCTCGCCCTCCAGTACAACGGGGCAGGGGATCGCTGATGCTTAGGGCTTCCCCCCAGGGCTAGATTAACTTTGCTGGGGGTCCTGGGCTAGTAGATCTTGTGAGGACTCCTAGGCTCTCGGGTGGGCCCAGAAATGAGGGGTTCAATGTGTGTGAGGGGGCTTCCAGGGAACAGGCTATGGGTAGGACTGGAGGATCTGAGCAGGAGGTAGGGTGCAGGAGTGGGCTGGGGGTGCAGGATCTGGGCAGTAGGTAGGAACCGGGGTCTGAGCAGGATGGGGCAGGAGATTCGGGAGCCTATCTGGTGCAGTTCTGGTGGGGGCGCAGGTGGCTCCACACCACCTTGCATTTGCAAGCACTTCCCCCTGCCCACTCCCATTGGCTGCAGTTGGGAGCGATGAGGGTGGAGCCTGCAAGCAGCGCAGGGACGGAGCTTCCCTGCACCAAGCCACTTTCTCCCCTCCCTCCAGGCAGGCAGACTCTGGCCTAGATGCAGCCTGCAGCTTGCTTTCATCTGGCCCACAAGGCTCAGGGCTCCCCACTGCCCCCATAGCCAACATTGGTGCTCTAGCCACGTGGGTGGGTGGTGGGGCAGTGCTTTGTCTTGTGGGCTGTATCAAAGCAAGCCGTGGGACCTGCTTTACGAGGTGGAAGACAGCCAGAGATAGTGCAAGCCTACTCTCATTGCTTAGCCAATGTGGTTCATTCCTGACATGTAGGAAACTTAGAGGAGTGAGTGGGGAGTTGAGCACTGAAAGGGCCAACAGTGCGTGCCTTTTTTGTTGAGCCTGCCTACAGTGGTCCCTGTTGCTGCCAAACCCAACCTTTGTACTCTGGATAAAATGCCCAATGGGGCTTGTACTGAGATGTAATAAACGAATTCTCCACAAGTCAAGTCACGGATGGGAACAACGCTTGGTCACTGCTGTGTGGGCCATGTAGAGGTGAAAAATCTAGGTTCTCCCTGCCAGTCCCTGCAGGTTTGTATGGCGGTGTGCAATCAAGACCAAAGAAGTATTGCCACAAAACAGCAAACTAAAAAGTGCATGTCTTAAAATCTAGTACTTTAAAAAGTGAGCCAGTTACTCATTTTAAGATACCTTGTTAGGTTTGCAGAGATTCAGGAGACTGTATTTTACTGATAATCTCCAAGAGAATTTGCCATTACTAGGCTTAGTTTTTTGTGGTCTTGTATGTAGCAGAATAAAACTGCAAAGTCGCTGGTTTATATAAAGAACAAGTGAGCGTGTTTGTTAAACCTACAATAAGCTCAGAGTCATAGCATTCTAACTGTTAACCATGCCCTAGGGTTTGTGTCTCACAGAAGCAGGTTATCTTTTAGAAGTTGTCTTAGATTTCAGGCTTTAGAATGAATGAGTTTAAATTTTTATTCTTTAAAATTTCTCCTTTATATAAAGAACAATGTTTGGAAAGCTCTCTGTGGTCCCGATATGACTAAGTCAAAAGGCTTTTTTTAATGAGGCAAGAATGAACCATTTTGTTGAAGTCATATTTTGGAATTAAATTCAGTTATTCAAAACAAAACAGAACACAGAAATCATACATCTGTTATCCATCAGTGTACTAGCTTTGTATTAGATTTTAGGAACATTATTGCTTATATAATTTGGAATAGTCAAGACAGTGATTAGATAAGAGCACTTGGACAAATATTTGGAGACAGTACAGTTAAAGAAAAATTCGATATTACTCATCTGTAGTCTTTACCTTAATATAACAACTCAGATTTTTTGCACAAAACATTTTTTATTTGGATTTGGGGATGACACAAAGTGTTTTCCTGTTCCTGATCAGGTATGGAGGTGGATACAATATAAATTAAGAATTAACAAGAGAAACATATGGTACCGTGTTGAGGGTTTTAGGCACTGACGGTTGGATGGTTTATTTAGTAACTATGAATATTGCTGAATTGTTTGTAAAGTATGTTTCTTCAGTTATTTCAATCCTTTTTTTATTACCCTTCTTTTCAAGTGGATTTTCCTGCTAAGTCACCACTGTGAAGAGAAATTCAGTAGTCTGTGTCTAGAACACCAGAACCACAAATTGTAAAGGGCAAGAATAACAGCTCCTGATGTGATTTCAGTTTTGTGGAATAGAGATTTTCAGTGTTCAGTATGTTTCTTGTACATATACTCTGACTAAATTATTTTACTGTTTCCTGGATCTATAGGAAGTGCAGTAAGTCAGGCCTAGTTATTTTGAACTGATTTACTTTAGTTTTATCAAGTTAGTACTATGTTGTGGTTTTCATTTACTTCTGATTGATACCCAAATGTCCTTATAAACCAATTAGAATTGTATAGTTCAATGGAAAGAGCCTTGTGGATCTGCAGATATTAAAAAACAAACAAACAAACAACAACCTATTTTTCTCAGAGTTGTCAATAGCTGTTGGTACCATAGTATCACAGTGCTCCCTGTATACATTAAATCTGCATAGCAAGATCTAAGACAGCCACTGGTCAATTGGGAATCAATCTGGGGTGGGGAAATCTACACTGGGAGCTGCTGCTCTACAAGTAGCCAAAGCAATCAATACCATTCTACTATGGAGAGTTGTGACTCTGGGAAAGGTGGATGCCACAGTGGAGGGATTTGCTGTGATGGGGTTCCCTAACTGTGGTTGGATGACAGACGGAACACACATCCTCATCTTGGCACCCGACCACCTTGCCAAGGAGTACGTAAACCACAAGGGGTATTTCTCCATGGTGCTGCAGGCACTGGTGGATCACAAGGGCCGTTTCACCAACGTCAATAGGGAATGGCCGGGAAAGGTGTATGACATGCGTATCTTTAGGAACTTATCCCTTTTCAGAAACCTGCAAGCTGGATCTTTTCCCCTCAGACCGGAAAATCTGGACAATTGGAGAGGTGGAAATGTCAATATTGGTGACCCAGCCTACCATTTGTTCCCGTGGCTCATGATGCCATTCACGGGAAGCCTGGACAACAGTAAGGAGCAGTTCAATTACAGGCTGAGCAAGTGCAGAATGGTGGGTGAATGTGCTTTAAAGGGAAGGTTTAGGAGTCTGCTGACTAGGTTGGATCTCCGTGAACTCAACATTGCCTTTGTGGTGGCAGCCTGCTATGTGCTCCATAATATTTGAGAGAGCAAGGGGGAAAGTTATCTGACAGAGTGGGGGACAGAGGCAGAGTGCCTAATCAGAGATTTTGAGCAGCCAGACACCAGGGCAATAAGGAGAGCACAGTGCAGGGCAGTGCAGATCAGAGAGGCTTTGAAGGAAAGTTTTATGGAAGGCCAATTTTGAGTCGTCTGTGTTGCTCTCAATGAGATGCCCCTGCATTCACTGTAATCTCCCATCCCACTCCTGTAATTATAGCAATAAAGAGAGAGTTGTTCAGAAATCATGTTTTTTATTTAGGGAAGGTAGCAGGGACAGAAAAGGAGTCCATTGAGGGACCTTGTCGGGGGCGGGAGGGAATCAGAAATGTGAGGACAGCCTTTTACTTCACTATTTTCCCTGGAGATTGAGTGTGAGGCTGCACTTGAGTTCGCTCCTCCCACCATATGCTAGGGCTGGTGGTTGAGACTACAGAACTGGGTGAGGAGGGAAAGTTGTCCTGCGAGGGGTTGGAGGGATCCTCTCCAGGCATCATGCTGTGCTCTCAATCACAGCTGTCGTGGATGAAAAGACATTCTCCTAGTGCTTCATTCGCAGTTCCCTGCATGCTGTCCTGTCCTCCTCCAAGAACATATTTCTCCACTTCATTTGCTCCTTACCCATATCTTTCCTTGTCCATTTTTGCCTGCGGATTTGTGCGAGCCGGACAGCTGCTTCAGCTGGGGAGTATGCAGCAAGCTCCCTGCTGTTCCCACTGTAACAAAAAGTTACAAGGGCACACATTACAGGAAATACATTACAGAGCCTAAATCCTAATCTGTTAACATACAGCAAAGGTCTCCCTTACAGACAGTGGAGACGTGTTCTGTGCAAGGCTAAAGTTATGCTTTAAAGCAGCCACTATACAGCAGGTACACAACAGAGTTCTCAAGGGAACATCTGGACTCACGTGGTTTGGAGGCAGGCATGGTTAAGGGCCTGCCAGGGCACAATTTTGCAGGCAGAAGGGGGGACGTAGGAGCAGGGTGATGGTGCACGAATTTTCTTTCCTGTGTCCGCCACACCTCACTTCCCAGGAGCGTTCTACTTTCCCAGTCTGCAGGAGCCTGTGGGTGGAAAGAAGGGATGGGTTGCCAGAGGCTGAAACCATGCTAGCAACAGAGGCAGCAGCTAATAGCTTCCCTTTCTTCATCCAGGTTGTCATGTGAGGTATCAATTGTCTTTGAATCACATAGAGTGATTGGGAGCAGATATTGACTGAATGTGGCCAGAAACCTGCACCTTATCCTGCAAAGCTTTGTGCTGCAATGATGCCAGAGCACTTCCTGCTGGTTTGGCACGGCAATGTGTCCTACCGTGGAGGACAGAGTAAGGCTGGCCTCCCCAGAAAGGATCCTTATGAGAAGGATCAAAGAATTCCTATAGGAGAGCTTCATGGAGATGTGCAGGCAAGACTCCTGCTCCATCTCCAGACATGTAAACAAGCTGTTCTGGGCCCCTCTGTGCTGTGTAGCCAAAGAGTGTGCCACACATCACACCCAATTACCTTGATCCTCTTGTAGCAAGAAGAAAAAAGTGAACTCACCGTAAGTGCCCTCCCTGGGATCAGTGCCCAACTGAGAGATGTCCTTGGAGGAGGGCATTGTCTCCAAGGTTATGAAAAGTTCTTGGCTCTTGCTGCTCGCCGACTGGCCATTCACCTCCTCCTTCTTCTCTACCACCACATTGTCCTCCATGCCCTAAGTGTCTTAGAGGATTCCATGGTCTGGCTTGGGAAGCAGGTCGCCGCCCCCCCGCCCGATGACAAGCAGCTGGTCGTAGAAGCGGCAAGTTTGTGGCGATGCACCAGACTGTCTGTCTGTCTCCTTTGTCTTGTTGTAGGACTGCCTCCGCTCCTTTATTTTTAACATGGCACTGCTGGGTATCCCCAAGGTATACTTTCTCCACCGTGCACTTTGCGACCTTCGCATAGCTAGTATTTCTTTTGCTGCTCAGAGATCCAAGAGAATGGATTTCTCGCCTTATGCCTCGAGATCCAAGGTCTCCACATTCCATGCTGGTGCTCTTCGTTGCATCTGGGAACTGGAGCTCTTGGTCAGGTGTGCTGCCTGCTTTGAGGTGTGCTTGCAAAGCTGGCCAGGTGGGAAACAAAATTCAAACTTTCCTGGGACTTTTCTTGTTCACCTGGAGAGCAGTAGAGTTGCAAGTTCTGGCTAGAGTGGTCACAGCGGGGCATTTGCGATGCCTCCCGGAGGCCAAGAATGTTGACTTGTGCAATGCTGGGTCTATACTACCATAAATTCAGTCATGCAAGGTTGAATTGTTGCATTACTCCTCGTGAAAAGCAGGAGTACTGAAATCAGCTTCCGCAGCCCTTAAAGTCGATGGAATGGACTTGGTAGTGTGGACTCATTGTTTAGAAAATTGGCCTTATGCAGCTAAATTTGACTTGCACTCCTAGTTTAGAGCAGACTTAAGCTGGTGTGTATCAATTACAATAGTTGCCACCCTTATTTTTGGAAGGGATTAATTTTTATTTTTCATGCATTTATGCATGTGCTTTAGATAAATTTTAAAGATTCTTGGCTATTTTGGTAGTCAGAGGCATTTTTTAATATAACTATTTTGCCCAAACTTTTATTTGGGTCTTTAATAAATGCATCATGGTTTGTGTGGTTGGGATGGTCTGTCCCCTTCTAATGGGTAGTCACTTTATGGGCATGTATAAATCTGCTAAACTCTTCCAAGTATGAAACTTTGGACTTGCACTCAAGCATTAGAGTCTCGTGTTTTCAGGTGCGAAGGCTGAAAGTGCAATCTCTGTGCCATTGATGGATCCAGGGGTGTTGAATAAAATAAGTTTTAGTGGTTGTTAGTAAAATTTCTCCCAAATTTCCTCTCAGTGGAACGACACAGAAGTAAATTGCTCCCTCAAACTGCGCTAAACTGAAGCTTAAAACTATACCAGTTTCTGCTTCTAATCTTTCTAAACTTTTATACTTAAAGCTGAGGAAACAGAAATTTTAGAATGATGGAGAAAACTAGGAAAATATTTTGACCTGCTGGACTGAAGAGAATAAAGATAAGCATGGGAAGAGAATTTGTACATTCATTCTAGTTTTTTATATAAAGACTTGTTTCTGTACTAATATGGATGTCATGTGGGTGGGAAAACAAAATTTCTTGGTCAATAAATATACTGAGAAGAAGGTTAAATCTGAAATGCTTATGGTTATAAACAATTAGAGTGAGCCTTGCTAATGTTATCGCACTTGTTAATTTTGTGAAAATACAGTGTCACAGCTAAGTGGGGGTTAAATTCCTTAATATTGCAAATATTGAAAGTGCAAAGGCATGAAGTTAAGACATCACCCTTGCTCAAATTAGAAGAGTCTGATATCTTAGTGGGCAGGCTGTGCATTGCTGTATCGGATTCCTTGGTTTGAATCCTGGTCGGTCTCTTTCCCCTTTCAGGCTCAGAGGTGGTGGAAGTTATGGAGAGGGTGCAGTTATCTCTGGGATAAAATGCATGATCTGAGTCAGCTTCAGTCTCTCTTAGCAATAAGGCCATTCTGGTGGAGAGTCATATGCAGTTTCCCCTAACTCAGGAGAAAGGCAGCTATGACAGCACAATGCCTCATGCATGGGGAATATAAAGTGAAGAAAATAGGTAAAGAATGAGAAGGAAGTGGAGAGCAGCATTATGTTCCCACCCTGTTCTATCTTGGGTCTGGACATACAGAATAACAGTCTGGTGGGCTTTTTTATAAAGGGATGAGAGAGACTTTATATTCTAACTTTACTCCTCCCTTCAACTCAGAAGAGAAACATTCAAGAATAGTAGATTAAAAATAACAGTGCTCTTAAATTGCCATGAGGAGCTGAGCCAGCAGCTGGAATGTGTGGAGTTGCTCCCACAGATTCACTGTAGATATACTACTGCCATAGCGGCACTGGCAGTAGTATATGTGGCTTGCTGAAGTTAGTTGAAGTATAGTTTTTAAAGGGGAAATTAGTACACAAGAAGGATTTTGGGGTTGATCTGTGTGTTTGAGGAGATTCTTAGTAACATTTTTAAAAAGGAGTGAATGTTGTATGCAGAGGTTTTTTTTTGGAATAAAATTTGCCACTATTTAATCTACCTAATTTTCATACCATGACTATCATAAAATTATGATTATATAGTGTACATGTAAAGATCTCTCCCTCACTCTCTGCCAGAGAATTGAGATACTGGCTTCTGTGGGGTCTTTGTTTTTTTGCTGGTGCCAATTGTGGGAAAGTGGTTGAATTTTTCATTTTGCTCTCGTGGTGCTGAGGTGTGTGGTAGTCCTGCAATCCTCCAGATCTGAGGACCTGTCGCTGAGAAAATCCATCTTCTAGGCATATAGCTCTCACTTTTTAGATTAACAATTCCTTTGTTCCTGTGGAGCATAGGTGTTAGCAGAGGTGGTATTCCTGGAGAGAGGCATTTCTCTGGTAACTTTAATCACTCCCGTGGAGGGCTTTGAAGATGAGGACCATAATCTTGAATTTGACCTGCTGTCCAGTGAGGAACCATAAATGGTCATTTTTATAAATATTTGAAACTTTTCAATACTCCTTTAAAAATACATCACAGTCTCTTAGACACTGATTTAATTAAAATCTGGCCAAGATGTTCATGTGGAATGTTAGCTTGAGAAGCTAACTTTCTGCAGATAATGTCCTTTGGGAAAGATGGACAGTAGTTTTTGGCAGCCATGCAAATAGCATGACTTCAACATGAGTTAATGATAGAAATTACTTTTGAAAACTAAAATGCAAGACTGGGAGGTTTAAGGCATGCAAGGGAACCTCTTGAGTCTTCTTACAATAGATTATCATCAAGCTTAGGCTTGTACTTTTCTAGAGTCTTCAATATCCTTTCACAGCTTGCTCTCTGGCTAATTTGTCTTTGTCAGTTTTAAGTTCATAAAAATGGAAAGAAGAAATAGCTAGAACATAACCTGATTATATGTTTTAACTTGTTTGGTAAAATTCAGTGTTTAGCAAATTAACACACAGTGAATGTTTTAAGATGGAAGTCCCGCGGATTCTTACGCAGTTTGATTTCCAGAAATGGGATAGTTAGCATGTTTCCTAAAGGACAGCTGTTCTTTGCACTCATCATGACTTTCCCAGGGTCTCTGGTTGGGAGCAATGACTGTACTCCTATCACAATATGCATTTTCAAGCTGGTATGTGAGATTCCTGCCAGTTTCCTTTAGTATGCCATCTCTCTCTCTGGTTCTGCATTTTTCTTGTGGTTCACTAAGAGTGAATGTGTCACTGCTGTCTGAAGCCCAGAAAAAGTTTGCCGCTGATTTGCTGTGCTCTAAGTGTGAGTGATGTCAGTAGTACATTGCTGTCTGTATGACAGATCAGATTGTTTACTTTGTATCTTTGGCTTCTTAGTACAAGTGCTGCCAATTGGTGGTCTTCATTTCCTGTTTATGGATACTATAAATAGACTTGTGGAAGACTTCTTTAAAAATAATTAGATTTTGACATGAGCTGGCTGATTAATCTGGGCTGTTACTGAATTTCTAAAGTCTGTGGTGACACTGGCAATATAAGAAGAATTCTGTATTACATTGATTGTTCTGTGCTCTGCACCGGAGTGATAACAGCGGGTTCTCCTTTTTGGCTTTAAACCTCTTATTCTGAGAAGAAACAGTGTATAAGAGAGTACAATGATGAAACGGAGGCAACAGAGATTTGGAGCTCCATCTCTTCGGATCCAGTAAGGACTGCTGTGGAATAAAAAAATGACAGTTTAACATTGTAGATGAAAACTACCGGGAAAAATACCCAGAACTTTTCATGGCCAACAAATGTCATCTTGATTTGAGTTAAAAGAGGATTTATTATTGATGGAGCATTTTATCAGGGCTTTATTTGGCTGTACATAGGAAATATTTTCCAAAACTCTGCGGTGAATGCTGCACTAGAAGTAAAAGTGTTGACAGATTAAGGCTATCTTTTATAGTTTTAAAAATATTTGTTTTAATCGGCACCTAACGTATGCAAAGTATCACACACAGCATTAACTGTTGTGGTAAAACTGAAAACTGTTTACTTTGTGATTTTTGTATTCTTTTATTTCAATATATAAGGTTATTTAAACAGACTAAAAGGGCAATATGCCTTAATCTGTCAGAATAAGGGCAGTGACAAAACTAAAAAATAATATATTCCAAATACATTAGGAGTCTGAGATAAGACTGCTGCATTACCTGAAATGTTCATCTTAATTTGCAACTCTAGGCAATTTAAGTATACAGACTGTATTTTATTTTGATATTTACCTCCTTTGTAAAGTGCTTTGAAATCTTCTGATGAGAAGCACTATATAAGAGCAAGTCATTATTAGCATTACTTTGAGCTTGAAAACTCAAGACATTTTACATTCAAAGATGCTAAGTGAAACTGTGTTACATTTGGGCCCAAAATAACAATATCCAAAGTCCATCCTAAATTTTCATACTGCCATATTTAATGTTTTGAACAGGACAAATGGAACTCTTTTTTATTTTTACCAAAAGAAAAATAGGTTAATATTTATGCCCAGTTAATATAATGTATGCTATTTATTTGTATAATACCACCTTGTAGCACATAGAAATCCAAACCGTGGACCAAAACCCCATTGTGCAAGGCTCTGCACAAACACAGAACAAAGACACAGTCCTAGCCCCGAAGAAATTACAATTTTAATACAATCTTGCCATCTGGCATAGCACATAACACTCCTGTCTACAGCACGATTCTTGCATCCAAATTAAAATAATTATTGAGCTTTCATTGTACATATAAGGATTAAATTGTGGTGATTGGGTACAAAAATTTTCATTTCATGACATGTAAAATCTTGATTGAGGATTATAGTTTTAATAGAAGGGCGGCTTTTATGGTTTATATTTAAGTATTTAAAATTATTTTATTTTAATTTTGGTATCCTGGGAAAGGTGGTGTTAAAAGTATAATAAAACTTACGTGAAATGCAAAATAATCCTATTGTACCTTCAAATGAAGGTGATTTATTTGTTGGTCATGATGAAAATTCTATCCAGATTAATTTTCAAGAAATATAAGTGGTCAAAACAACAGTTCTAGGTACTAATGTGTAGCTGCTACAGTAATTTGGATGCTGAGTTATTTAAACAGGCCTAGCAGCACTCTGATGTTGGTAGCGAATGCAATATTTTTTCTTCAAAGAATATTTTATTTGGAATACCTTGTGAAAGGTCCCTCCAGCCAGCCAGCACTTGCACTAGATTTTGGCCACAGTTTTGTTGCAGCAGGCAGTGCAGCTGTTTAGAGTGTAATAATTAAAAGAAAACTCATTATGTTGCTGTAGTTATATTATCTCATGTAAATATACACAAATTATTTTCCTCCTGTGCGCTATAAATCTGGGCTAAGCAAGACTCTCATATCATATTAGAAATTAATACATTTCATTTCATTTATTTATTTATTTTTGTGTAGCAGTACTTACAGGTGATTTTTTTTTACTTTTCCCAACCAAGCATAACTGTTGTATAGTCCAGTGAAAGAGGTGTGTGTGTTTTTTTTTATGTTTATGCAGAAGGCAAACCCTGCAACTTTTCAATACATCTACAAACACAATCTGTGTATGTCTACATGTTGGTTGCTAACTGTGAAGAAACAATACAGTTAAGAGAAATGAGAACACACTTGTGAGTCTTTTCAGTTCTAATCCTCATTCTGCAACTGATCTGCTGTGATTAGTTATGTAATTCCTCTGTGCCTCAATTTCCCCATCAATGAAATGAGAATATATGCTTCACAGTGCAGTTGTCAGGCTAAATTAGTTAATGTTTCTAAAGCATGTAGAAGATGTAAAGCATTATAAGTGCTGAATGTTTTCTTTGTAAGGATCTGTGTAATTTGTACTTTTCACAGTGAGTATTTGTAACACTCTTTTATGTATGAGAAACAAGGTGGATGAGGTAATACCTTTTATTTGGCCAACTTCTGTTCTTGAGAGAAATAAACAAGCTTTTAAGCCACACACACATTTTCTATTAGGAAATGTACTCCCAGTGTTGCAGCAAAATGCAAGGTATAACAAAGTTGGTCCAACAATAGATATTACCTCACTCACATTGTCTCTCTAATATCCAGGGACTGACACGGCTAGAATTACTGTGCATATTTTCTTAGATTTGGCATGGAGGATTTGATCAGTTCAGGCTCAAATAACTCCACAGTGGAAAAATAATGTTGAGCTAGTGTTGCATTGGCTACCAGCAACATCTTGGTTATTTTATCTTAACAGTCGAATATATTCAGGTATTGATTAAAAGGCTGATATTTGACCACTTAGCTTATTAAATTAATTTAACAGAGATAATTTTAAAATAAGTTTTGTTTTAAAACTAAAAGCAATAACATTTGACATTGACACTGATTGTTTCTACTGTGGTACCTTGTCAGAATCTCCTCTCCTTTGTACTCCCACTGCCGAGGAAGTGATGTTCACCAGCACATGTTCTCTCCTACATCTGCTCCAGGTCTACAGCACCTTAAAATCCCATTTAGTGCCGATTGTGCTCTCGCCACTTCTCCTTTAGTCTTTAACCTGAACCCACAACCACAGAGCAACCCTTCTAGTCCCTGCAACAGCAATCCGCTACAGTGGAGGTAAGGAAAAATATCAGCTAACAACACTTAACAATTTCCTTCCACTATAAACTACTTCTAAACTTCTCATGAGTTAATAACTTAAGTAAATAGCATCTAAAAAAGATAAACAGATCACATGTGGATTATATTTAATTGTATGGTGTTGAGATCTGTTTTGTATGTTTCTCCAGTTTAACTAACCTGCAACTAAAGGTCTAGAATCAGGAAAAAAAGCACTACATGTACATATATGCATGCAACACATGTATAAAATGTACGAGTTTAGAAACTAACTCTTCATTGGTATTGACTTTGATGGTTTTTGTTTCCTTAAATTTTGTTGAGCTATTGCAGAACAAACAAATGCTATGTAAGAATTCTCTTAGTTCTTTGAGTGCCCATCCCATGTGTGTTCCACTCAAGATGCACTTGTGCGCCATGCGCCTAAGACAGAAAGATTTTTGCTAGCAGTGTCTCTTGGTCTACACTTGCCCCTTCTCCACCTTGTGCTTCAAAGAAAGGTCATAAGTGGCAGTATGGACTGACTGCCTCTCTAGTTTTTTCTAATGTCCATGGTCTGATATTGAACCTCTCCAGTGCCTGCAGTGTTCGCTAGCCTTCTTCTTAAAACTTTGTCGTTAGCAGTAAATAATTGTTAAAACTTGGGCATAGACAGTTTAGTAGCTCTCAGAGCTTGGGTGTCTCCCTGAACCATCTGTGGGGTGCCTGGTATACCAAGGAGCCTGAAATTCAAAGTCTCTGTGGCCTGCCACTGGGCTTTTCCCATCAGTGATGACCATATATGCCTCCGCTGCTTTGGGGATGCTTATACCCCTTCTAAATGCACCATCTGCCGGTTTTTTCCTACAGAACCCATCAAGCCCATAAGCACAGGGTTAAAAAATTCCTGATGGACTGTGCGTTATAAGGCCCCAGTATAATCCCAGCCCATTCACCCAAGGACAGTGGTCTCCAGCTTTGGGGGAATCTCAGGGACAAGGAGAGTAAGAGCAAACGTTCTCATAAGAAACATGAGACATTTCCCCAAATCATCATTCAAAAAGAGGTTCTCCTCTTACACTAAATACAGTAAAACTTTGCACCCTGGCACAGGAGTATATAAGGAGCACATAAGGTTTCTTGACACTGACACTCAATAATACCCTGAGACCAGCCCTATATAAAGGAATGGGATCAAGACTGGCACTGGTGAAGAAAAGAAGACAGCCGATGCCTCCTACGTCATCAGCAGCATGAAATGAGAATGGGGATTAGTGATACTCAAGACTGGAGCAAAGCCAGAACCAGTTGTGCCAGTAAGGGAAAGAAGCCTGGTTTGCTGTCTTGTACTGGGGGCTAGACACACTGCCCAGAGGACACTGCTTTCTACGTGGATCTGGAATTGCCAATACTGTTGGGCCAGGTTCCAACCAGTGATGTCCTTACACTGTCCAATTGCCACTTTCCAGTACCATGACCAGCTGAGGCATAATAAAATCTCCAATACCAATGGCACTCTGCATCTGCATAGAAGCCTCCTCCTCCAGTAAGTCCAGTGTCACTGGAAAGGTTTACTACCCCATGAGGACAAGGGTTCAGCCCTGATAGAGGGTCCAAGATTTCATGGACATCTTCCTTCTCACTGTGCACAGCTTGAGACCAATGGTACTCTTGTCCATGGGGACTACCCCATTTCCCTTCTGATTCCTCACACTGTCTTTCCTGCGTTCCTGGGATACGTGTATGTGACATCCTGAATCTATTGGGTCATAGCCGAAGTCAAGACAAGCTTCCTCACACAGGGAAGAACATCAAACCCTCAGGAATTATCTGAGGAAAATGAGCAACCTGACAGCCTAGGCAAAACAATTGCCTTGGCAAGATTATCATGACTGCTTGCAAACAAGATGATCGCACCGGTCTCACAGTCACCAACTGACAGCTACGGGTAATGCCCACCCACCTGAAGAAGTTTGGCAGACACTCTGCCGATTCCTCTGGAGGAAGTACAGGACGCCCCCAGAAGCTACCAAACAGTCTCTAGGTTGCTGGTCCCGAAAAGGTGGCACCTCCAGTTCATGACACTATCTTAAAACTGGCCAAGGTGGTTTGATGTACTCCAGCCACTTGTGCTCCCATTCCAGAGAGAACAGAGAGGGAATACTTCGTGCTGTCTAACAAAGCAGAATACTTCTTTTCACATCCCATTCTGACTCTCAAGCGGTGCAAGCCATCACCTGAACGAACAAGCAAGACCGCTCCAGATTTACATCCTCTGAGAAGGAGGCCAAACATTTAGGCCTCTTCAGAAGAGAGAATTTCACTTTGGTGAGCTATCAAGGTCTACTGAGAGAGTGTGAATTTTTTTATTAATTACAATAAGCATATTCGATGAGGACAAAAATAAGGCATTATATTCCCTGAAATACTCACTCAAGAGCATCCATTTGCTCACAGGGTGACTATACCTCAGCATCATGGAAAAAATACCCCAGGACCAAACCTCTAACCATTTTATCATCAGAGTGCTTATGAACCACCTTGGAAATGCCAGTGAGTGCAGCATATTAAGCATAATGTCCTGAGCATTCTCCTTCCAGTCCTAGCCACCCACCAAGAAATCCTTTTGACGGGAGTTTTGAGAGTAGCAAAACTGTCCCCCTTGCATATTTATGTTGTCCAGATTTCTGCACCCCATTTAGTGGCCATTTGTTCTGTGTGTGACACCTCATAACATCAGATAGATGGGTTCTGGAAATAATCAACACTGGTTATACATAGGGCTCCACCAAATTCATGGCCATGAAATCTGATCTCCCCCCTATGAAATCTGGTGTTTTGTGTGCTTTTAACCTATGCTATGCAGATTTCACCAGGCAGACCAGCACTGCCCAAATTGGGGGTCTTGACCCAAAGGGGAGTTGGGGGGGGGGGGGAGGCTTGCTATATTGCGACCCTTACTTCTCTGCTGATTTCAGAGCTTGGAGCCAGGGGAGTGGTAGCTGTTGGCAAGGTGCCCAGCTCTGAAGGCAGCACCCTGCCAGCAGCAGCACAGAAGTAAGAGTGGCAATACCATACTGCCACTCTTACTTCTGCACTGCTGTGGGCAGGGTGATGCCTTCAGAGCTGAGCTCCCAGCCATCAGCCACCAAAGGCAGAGATGCCAACAGCAGCAGCACAGAAATAAGGGTAGCCGTACCTCAGTGACCCCCTACAACAACCTTGCGGCCACCCCACAACTCCTTTTTTGGTCAGGATCCCTACCATTACAACACTGAAATTTCAGATTTAAATAGCTAAAATCCATGACATTTACAATATTTAAAATCCTATCATTAATCAATATACATATAATGAACATCAGAACACAAACTCTGCATGAGCAAACGTAAGAAATGGTAAGGAAGATGAAGACAAAAATCCTCTGAGAACCCAATTAGGGCAGAAACCACCAAGAACACTTGCCTTCTAGACCCCAAAAATCAGACCTACTGTCAGAAATTCACGATATGAGCCTTTGTGTGAGAGAGATGGCGGAACATCTTCCTATGGGCTAATAAGATCACAGGTGGACACACCATAAAAATTTAGACAGAGGGAGGCTTTGTAGAATAAACACAATGGCCCTTCTGAGTACACACCAGAGAGGAAAAGAGGCTTTGATGCATCTTGCAATACCATAAACCTGCAGCTGTAAAAGGGACTGAAAGACTTTAGGAAGCTGAAGTAGCTGTGGGATCAAGCCTCATCCACCATGCACCCACATAATGGAATGCCTAGGAAGATAGTCATCAGCCCTAATGGAGTCCTGCAGCTTCTTGCCTAATGAGCCACACTGTTGTAAAGAGGGAGTCAAATACAGTGTGCCTGAAATCTGTTGTGTTACAATCAGGCTGTCTCAATGTGATGGGGTATGGAATTGATCCTTCAGTTGACCTCTGGGAATAAGCATGGAGATGTTGGCCAAGCCCAGTTGTTGGTCAGCGTCTTTTTTTTGGGGTAGTCAGTCATTGGAGAGAATAGCAAATGGCATTCATTTTGGTAACACACAGAACAGAGCGAAGGGTGTGTTTGAAAGGTGACCAGTGAAGTGGTGATAAAGCTTAAATGTTGGTTTTCATCCTACTTCAGTTTTAAAATATATACAGTACCACAGGACAAATGTTGGGTAACTTTCAAGTGTAATCTGTGTGTTTACTGCTGTTAAACACCAGAGTTAGACTGATAAGCAGCAGGTGATGTTATCCAAATTAGACAAGTGTTAAATTAATTTAAATGTATTATTTTTGGCATGGGAATTAATGGCAAAAAAAATCAAACTAAAAGACGTTTGTGCAAGAAATAGTGCTTTTCCTGTCAAACTTTGTCAAGAGTCTTAGCCATTAGACATGAACAATTTTCATGATAGGGATAGTCCCTATGAGTGTCTGTGTTGAGCTGCATTTCAGCTTTAAAAGGGCTGTTCATGATTATAATAATTTTCACATATGCATTTCTTCCGGCCATCTGCTCTCTGGATACCAAGCAGTTGATGATTCTGGGATGTGTGACTGTTATAAAAGTTCTATAATAGTAACTTTTTATTTGTGTTCTTCATAAGTTTTTGCTTTCACCTGTGCAGCTCTTGATCCTATTTTATCTCATCCTTCTTTGTTGTAGTTTTGTTTACTTGGTTACCATACCAGCTGTGGGTATTCTCACTGCTGAGTTAGAGTAAAGGTTCATCCTAGTAAGCTATTTACTGTCACTGATGTAGTCAGTTAAAAAAACACAGGTCGGTCAGGTTGCAGTGAGTTCCTATAGCTGTGTATGGAGGATTAGGAATTACATTTTCCAGTAACTAAGCCAGTTTACATTTTAATGTTAACATTTATCACATTTGGCCATCAGTAATCCATTTTCCCCTTCTTTTTCTTCCAACTGTTTCATGATAGTTTTTAGTCTTTTTCTGTGGACAGATGAGCAGCTGTTGGACAGCTGACATCAGTGCTCTGTTACAGCAAGTGATGGGGGCTTTTGGCTTCAGAGAGAAGCAGTTTAAATAGAAACAAATATTTTATACCTTTGGTCTAACAGAAAATACAGGTGAGCTTCTTGATGATCACTAAAAGGGGTCAGAGTAGTAACTTAGAGACCTTGACAATGGATAAAGTAGGTAAGTAGTACAGATGTTATATGTGGTTTTCATGCAAGAAGAGAGAGAGTAAATCGTCTCCAAGTTACTGAATGGACATGTTGGGCATATTTTTGTTGAGTGGGTTTGGCACATGCTTCGCTAGGTATGAGGCAGATCAAATTACCAGATGACACTTGGCCATATTTCACAATTGTACCTTAGTATGAGTTGGCCACTCATTATGAAGCAAAATGTATCTTTATGCCAATGAACCTGGTTTTATTGCACTACTTGACATTAAATTGTTTTAAAAGATGTTATGTATTAAATTGTCATTAGATTACATGAATCTTGAGATTATAAAAAAAATCTAAAAAATGAACAAACCTCATGTTGTTTGTAACTAATTCTTGCAGCAAGACACATCTGGACTTCAATTGATTAAGTGGTGTACATGGGTATTCATGTGGTAAAAGCAGATAGAAGAGTTTCAGTTTAGGCCTCGCTTGGTGTGAGACTGTAGTTCCAGAAGTAGGTAAGATTAAAAGTTAGTGGGAATGAGACAGGGTTTAATTAAGGGGAGGAAGTTTAAAGGGAGGAATGAGCAGCAGCAGAGTGGCAGCAATATCAGACTGAATAGCCCAATGTGCATTTTTCTCACCCTGCTCTATGATTTTATGAAATAGTATGCGTGTATATCTTTGTATTTGCAACTTTTTTGTTGTAAAAATGTGGGTTTTTCCCCCACCTCTCACCCCCACCAGAAATGTTCTGGCTTTTAAAAATGTTTACAAATTATATCTTCATTAATGTTTTGTATTTTTACAAAATAGTCATGAAAATGCATTAGTCATGGTACAAAATCTACTGATCAATCCTTAATATGGTGGTGATCAAATACTTTACTTTCTTATTTAAATAAAGCAACATAAAAGTGACTTCAAACTAAAATTTGCCCCAGGTGGCCAGAAACTATGTGTATAAACCTGAACAAAATAAAACTTGAATTTCTTACTTTTAAAAATGTTTATATATAGTGTAGGTAAAATATTTTATTTTAACATATAAATATGTTTGCAGAATTTCTGAAAAAGCCTGAGGTTAACCACAACAGTGTAGAAAGTGAGAATAGCTTGTTTTCTAAAACCTTTATGGAACTGTGGAAAGGTTGCTTTAAAAAAACCCTTTAATATAAATGGATGCTGGTACAGCTGAGAGATATAAATTTAGACCTGCCAACTGTGTGGTTGTGTGTGTAAGTGCACACTGAGCTATGCCCTTCTCTTAGCAGGTCTGTTAATTGGGCATTCTGGGGAATTGAGGAAGGTGAACTCTTTCTCTATTCTGGGGCAGTGGTATGGGTCTGCATCTTCTCCATGTCACTTACACAGTGTGTTCGGGCTGCTGATTTTATGTTGGTAGGGTATGTTCCAGCCTAGCACCAGTGCTGCTACTGTGCCTGGAGGGAAATGCAAAAGTCCTTTTCACCAGGTGCTGGATGTGTGGAAGAGCCTCCACTGGCTGCAAATTCAGCTCTGCTGCTGTGTAGTCTGTTGTCTTAGAGATGTTCAGGGGTTTGTATTGGGTGCCTGAACCAGAGGAAATTTCATCCTACAATGAGTAGGATTCAACACTTTACAGGGGCGGTGGAAAATGAGTAATGGTACACAACTATTAGCAAACACATTTTAATGAACACAACTCTAATCAGCCCCAGTGGTTGACCACAACCGGCTAACACATTTTAAAACATGATTTGCCCAATCTACACTGGATGCAAAATCTTGTTTACTGTTGTGTAAGTTAAAACTTGTTAATATGCTCACAAAAACTGCTATGTTGCTTAGGCTAGATAGGGACTTGAAACAGAATCAAGGATTTTTTTTGTGATGATACGCACATGTACAATCACAAAGAGCCTCAGCCTGCTACTTGGGAGGAGGTCCTAGATTTGGGGAATAAATTGACTTCATGAGATCAAGGCAGTGCTATCAGTATGGGGGAATTAGATATTTTATGTTTTGGATTTGTTAACCTTGAGAGTGTCCTTTAAGGTTTTACTTTTAAATATTTCAGGGTATATTAATAAATGGTGAGAGTATAATCATTTTAACAGTATGTTATCTGCTTAAATTCCCTCTGAGTGTCAAGTTACTTGAGCTAGCATTTGAGAGTTTATTTTAGTTGCTATTTCCTATTTGACATGTCAGGGGATTAATGAATAGCTCTGTAACATTTGGAAATTGCTTTGTCTGTCGCAGCAGATGGTACCTTCCAGTTCAAGTTCTTGCTGAACTTCAGATTCTGTTGCCTTAAAATGTGCTGAATAATTGTTTTGTTTTCACAGGCGCCTTAATGCTATTTTCACAAATGTAGATTGACCTATCCAGGCATATTGTGGCATAGGGCAGCTTTAGTCTCTGCATGTGCTACATTAATACTGAGAAACTTCTGGGTTTTGAGTCAACATTGTTGTTCAAAGATGCGTTCACTCTGCATCTGAGATGATTGGACTTTACTCACCTATGGCGTGAAAGTTTAAAACTAGGGCGCTAGGCTGCGGGATCTGTCGGGAGACAGGCAGTGGCTACATATGAAGCTTGTTCCTCCCACCTAGTATGCCACCCGAAGGGAGTTGTCCAAAATGGAGCCTCGCCCTGAGACAGGGGCTCAGTGGACTGAACATATCTTTGAACAGGGTAGATGTGGCATGAGGAGACGATTCTGCATGGGAATTTGTAATCCCACATGAGAGAGGGAGATATTGGAAAGGACCAGCAGCTAGGCCAGGCTGGTTGGCCTCATAGTACCTGTTGCTATGGGCATGGTTTCATTTAGCTGAGTATCTACCATCCTTCATGCTGAGAACTGTGAAGTACAGATGAACTGTGGAGTTCATCTCAAAGAACTCCAGGCATGGATGGAAAGTCATTTTTCTAGTCTTAGTGTCTGCACATTAGCTGGTGCTACATAAGGAGCCAGTTTGCTGATCTGAGGTTATTTCCTGTCTTTATTTTCAGTGAGATCTTGGTAAAATATTCCTTGAAAGTCAAGATAGTATCCAGTGTCCCACCTACTAGCCAGGGTATGGGCTGTGGTCCAGCCTATATCCATTCAGCAAGATGTTGACCTGTTGGTTGCCCTTTGCATCGTACAGATGGATGTAGTTGGTACTAGGTTTAAATTTCCATCTTTTGCAATTGGGATATAAGAGTTTAACCAGTTAATTTGTAAGCATTAACGTATTGATTAACCTTATCGTTTAAACTCCTGGCAGCCACCAGGTCCCTGTGGGGCCGGTGGCTCCAGCAGCCCATGGACAATTTAACTGGTTACATGGTTAGTGTTGCTTTTTAAAATAATGCGTACATCCCTGTTTGCAATAGTGGACCATCTCTTTCATATCAGTAGATAGGACTTTTCGAGGTGTCTGAAATCATTGCCCTGTTTGCTAGATAGTTGATGTGTGCACAGGTAAAATGTCTGGCTGTGTGTTGGGAAGGTCATATGTAAGGAGCTAGAAGAATATCTGTGCTAGAACTGAGCCCTGAGGTGTACGACATTGGTTTAGGACCTCCAGTCTTTCCTAGACATTAAGATCCATTCTCATTCTGAGCGGGGGAAGTGTAAAAAGTGGCCTTGTATTTTGTAGCAGAAAAGGAGTCAAATGAGGATGAAAATCATTTTCACAAGGGATTTAACCCATTGTGCTATATTACACTAGCACCAGGGTACAACCTCATCATGTGTTTTTGATTGCCTGTGATTTCTCACATGTTTGTGATCTCAAGTTTTATATTGTAAAGCTTGGTGTGAGGGGGGAAAAACTATGCCTATCTACTTTTCCAGATGTGCTAGGAACTTATACTTGGCCATGTGTAATAAATCTGGTTGGGATGTTGACTTTACTAACTCTCTCTTTGTTCCAAAAATAATTCTTCCCCATTTGGCCAGTGTCCTGCCACTCAGCTTTTGTATCAGAAAAGCCTGGTAACACACACAGTCTTCTGCATGCGTGGCATGTCAGCTGACTTCAGTTACGTTTGAACATGAAACTGGATGGTTTGATTTAAATCAAAGTAATTTAAATCACCCATTTTAATCATGTTTTGCATTTGTACTTCAGTTATTTTCCCCTAAAACGTTTTATTTTCATTGGTTGGAAGCTAGCTGGGGATGAGGGGTTTGGCATGTGGGAGGGAGATTCCAGGTTGGGAGAGTGGGGCGGAGGGGGTTCTGGGGTGAGGTGCAGGGCATGTGGGCTCTGTCTGGGGGTGCAGGCTCTGGGGTGGGGCAAAGGAGGGGTTTAGGGTTCAGGAAGGGCTCTGGATTTGGGGGGGCTCAGGGCTGGGGCAGAGGGTTGGCACTTAGATAGAGGGCATGGGCTCACCTCTGGCAGCTCCCAGTCAGTGGCACAGTGGGGGTGAGAAGGCAGGCTGCCTGCCTGTCCTGACACCAGGGACCGTGCTGTGCCCCAGAAGCGGCCAACAGCAAGTCCAACTCCTAGGCAGACACACGCAAGTGGCTCCACGTGCTGCTCTCATCTGCCAGCATGCTCCTCCCCCGCTCCGTTGAACCAGCCAATGAGAATGTGGAGCTGGAGCTAGAGTTAGGGGCAGAGACAGAGCATGCAGCCCCATGACTTCCTTGCGTAGGAGACAGATGGCGCAGTACGGTCTGTGGTGCTAGGAGAGGCAGGAAGCTGCCTTAGGACCTTTGCTGGTCACTCTGTAGGAAAGTGGCTACCAAAGGTCCATCTAGCCCAGTGTCCTGTCTGCTGACAGTGGCCAATACCAGATGCCCCAGAGGGAGGGATCATAACAGGTAATCCTCATGTGATCCCTCCCCTGTCTCTCACTTCCACAGAAACAGAGGCTAGGGACACCATTCCTTCCCATCCTGGCTAATAGCCATTGATGGACCTAACCTCCATGAATCTATCCAGCTCTTTTTTGAACCCTGGTAAAGTTCTAGCCTTCCCTGCATCCTCTGGCAAGGAGTTCCACAGGTTGACTGTGCGCTGAGTGAAGAAAAACGTCCTTTTGTTTGTTTTAAACCTGCTGCCTATTCCATGACCCAGTACTGGACCGTGACCCTGGTTTGAAAACTATTGTTGTAAATCCTGATAATTGTCAACTGAAAGGAGAGGGATTTTCTGGTGAACAGTATGTAAATCTTGCTACAGCCACCTAGGAGTATTCAGTGGCACCAAGAGAAATGTTCAGGTCTGGAGTTTGAAGGTTTTGGCTAGGAATGAAATGCTGGTAGGCATCATGCAACGTTGACATGCTACATTCTGTGTTTAAAAGATATTTTACATTTGACACTTGTTGTATCATATCTAGGTCCAGCTTGATTAAAATGATAATCGGCATTTGAGTCACACATACTTAGAACAGGGCCGGGAGAGGGTGCCGCTTCAATTAAGTGCTCTAAAGAGAACAGCAGGACCTTTCTGTGGCATTGATTTTCAATCAGCACCTTGGTGAGGTTGAAATCATGGTAGACTTACACTATATTAAAGCTGTCAGATAACTTACTGGTATTTCTTGTGAAGAAGAGCATTCTGTCTTCCAGAATTTTAGTACAAATGCGATGTGGCAGTTTTTTCCACTGTAGATTTAAAAAAACTTGTAGAACGTTTCTGTTTTTTTGGCAGTGCCTTTGTTCGTATAGACTCTTGGTTCTCTGTGTATTGTAAAATGTAAAACAGGATGATTTTATGGCAGAGTTTGTTCATGGCTTTCCCGTAAGAGGGACAATATAAGCACAGAAATATGGGGGAAGCTTATATTGCCCCACTACACCATGCTCATTGTTACAAATACTGTCATTCCCTCTTTTTCATTAGCCCCTAAACTAGAGATGTAAAGAGTTAACCGGTTAGCCAGTTTCTCACTAAGCATATCCCTTACTGGGTGATGCTTATGGTAACCGGTTAACCAGTGGCCTGGTTAGGCTGGAGCAGCAGCTTGCCCCCACTGTGGTATGCCTGGGCTGGAATAGCTTCCCGCCCACAAATGCAGCAGGCCTGGGTTGGATCAGCTCCCTGCCAGTGGCATGGTGCAGTGGGCCAGAGTAGTCCTCTGTCCGCGGTGCAGTGGGCTCGGTCTGGCCTGGCTGAGGGTCTGCTGCATTGCAGGCAGGAGACTGCTCCAAGGTTAACCAGCTAAACCTAGCATTTGACTGGTTAACCTGTTAAACAATAATTAACATCCCTACTCTAAACTGATGTAGTTGAAAAGACGTTAGTTGCACACCTTAGAAGTACATAGCTGGAATCTTGTGACCTGATTTTTGGAGGTTCTGAGCACCTGCAGTTTTGGATTGATTTTAGCAGGAATTGTGTCTTTGTCACTTCTGAGAATCAGGCCATCAATTTGTAGTTTAATATCAAACACCTGTATCTCTCTCACCCCTTTGAAGACATGCAGGAAATTTTAATTTTAATAAAAATGTATGCTGTGTCTCTGCGCTGGACTGATCAAAAGTGAAGAATTTGAGTAAGCACTACCAAATGTGAAGACAAAGTGACAGGAAAATCCAGAGAAAATGAGCCTAACATTTTGTTTCCAGGTTTTGTGTCAGTCTTTGTTTCATCACCAGGCCTTTAGAGAAGGACTGTGTGTTCCCAAATTTGTGAAATGTGCTAAGCTCATTGTCCAAAAATAGCCTCACCTTACCCAAACCAAATCTTTCTCAGATCCCTCAATTTGTTTTACAGCTTCCACTTTTTGAAAGGATATGGGAAGATCTGACTCCTCCCCCATACTGAAACTGAATTAAACCTCTCTCATACTAATATTGTAATCTTATCCAGTTCATCTTGGTAATAAAAGATTTTGAGATGTTCATTTTCATAACATCAGAAGAGAGTAAGCTTTGTAAGCCCATACAGAATGTTCTGAAAATGCATCACAAAGACCATTTTTTACTATTACTTTGCTGGTGATAAAGAGCTGAGGTCCCTTGACTTCATTAGGCTGGATCTTAAAAATTCCAGTATAAATTATACATGTGTTCTTTTATTAAATGATGTTATCTGCTGACAAATTATACTTGTTTGTGGAGCCATTTTCTTTGCTCATCCATTGTGATTCTCTTACTGTACTCTATAAGTCAACAGGAGAAGGGTATTTTTCTTTTCAGAATAAACATATTTGAGTTTGACTAATCTAGCCCTAAAAGTGATGACTTTGGTAGCTTTGGTAATTCTGCAGCTAATTTTATTTGCAGATAGAAAGCAAGTGGCTTCAGAAGGTTTTTCCATTTCATATTGTGCAACACCATCTAGGGCAGTGTATTTTTAACTAGGATCTTGCAAGGAATAGATTTGAACGTGGTTATATAGTTGGTAACAAGCTAAGAGACTCAAAGATCTGCAATGCAATAATTGGGGTTAGGTCCTTAGCAGGTTATTTTTCTATGGGAGTGCATTTATATAGGAAATATAATGGATGATAATCTAGTTGTTGGCTCAGTGGAGACGACAGCTTTGCAAATCATAATTACATTACCTTTAATGTGCCTCATCCACATAGAGAAAAATATTTTTTGTGGGAAGAATGAACCTCTTGAAACTTCCTGCATTTTTGTAACTCTAGTACAGTTCTTTGAAAGCCAAATAAATCATGAAGCCAATACCCATTTTAACTGACAAAGTCTCTAGACGTGGCAGGGCTTCATAAAAGCTTTAATTTTTAAACAGCAGTAACCACTGCCTGCTGGTTTCACATTGTTGGAGAAAGTGGTCACAAATAATGGTCAGATTTTGCACACACAGCAACTGCCCTCCCTCACTAAATACCAGTGCCAGGGTAGTTTTTCTTCCATTTAATCTGTTTGTTTTTATGTTAACAAAGCATCATTATAAAATTGATCTGCCTGCCTTTTTCTAAATGTTCTGTGTCATGACCCAACCTTCTGTACAGTGGCATCCGCTGCACGCTTATAAATATAAATGCACAAGTTCACAAGGTGTGGATAACAACTCTGTGGTAATATGCATCTTGTGAAATCACAGCAGTCATGGTAATTAATCTAAGTTTATGAATTGCAAAATAAAACTTAGTAATTTGTTACTGTGTAATTTTAATGTGTGCCTCAAGCACTCTCACACCATTCTTATTTTTAAAGATCATGATGAAGTAAGAGAACAGTCTGTATACATAGCAAGAGTTACCACCACCATGATTTGAGATTTAGTTTTGAATGTCTAACGGCTCATACACGGTTATTAAATGCAAGGCACGGTTTTGAAGTAAAATTTAGATTCCATGTGTACACAATATAAATTATTTTTTCTGGTGGGCTCCTTCAAACTGTTTTTATCTATTATCTGTTGCATCAGACTCTCCCTGGACTGTACTTTTCTTGTCCCACATTCTATTCCATTGGGTGTTGTTATAAGACATGAAGATCAAAACCAAGGGATTTTAACCATTTAAAAATACAGTCTCCAAGAAATTAATTGCCTGGAGCACCGTATTCTTATTAGGAAAGAATGTCAGTTTACAGTAAAATGAAAATAAGAGAGTTCCCAGCATTTTTTGTGCTTTATTGGTATGGATGTGTGACATAATTTAAAAAAATCTTCATTTTTCATGTCATCTTGAATGCAACATTGTTACCATGATGCTTACATAATTAGGGAAGGATGGCTTCTCTGCTAAGCTTGCAACTCCCTTCCATTATAAAGCCCATTCTTTACCACCTTGTGACTGATGGTTAATCCACTGACAGCACTGAAATAAGTCACACAGAATTTGATTACCCACCTAGTGATTGTGTTAGCAGCTAATGAGTTGTAATTGGAGCTGCTGCAGACCTATTGCATTAGTAGGCTGAGCATTAGCAGCGCTAGCTAGAAGCAGCGGTTCCCAACCTTTTCCAGATGAGGACCCATTTTGACAATTCAGGAAGACTTGGTGACCCAAGGTAATTCAAAAACGCGGGGAGGAGGGGAGGCAGAGCCTCCTGGGGAGACAATTGGCAACCCTTTTGAAATGTAATGGCGACCCATAGGTTGGGAAACCCTGGGCTAGAGGTAGCTTAAGTACCACTCAACACAAGCTAGAGACTGTGTGTGTGTGTGTGTGTGTTGGCAGGTAGAGGGGTTGTGGTTTTAGAGCTATAGGATAAGGTGGTAAATCCCAGCTTTGCAGATATTTTCAGTTTCTTACGAAGAGACAGAAGCTGTTCCATAATTAAAACGATTTTAATCTCGATTTGTAATGCAGAAAAATAAGATTAAATGTGAGTTGCAACTAAAGCATATTCTTAAAAATTGGAATAATATTTTAAAATGTCACTATTTTTAAAATTTTATAAAGCGCCTAAAGTTTCTTGGTGTTTCCTCCATCTCAGTAAAAACACATTGAATTGTGAAATTCAAACCATAAAGCAGATTACCTTTTACTGTGTTTAGTGCTCAGATGCCAGGGGTGGGCAATAATTTTAGATGGGGAAGATGTCACTTCATTAATTTTTCAAGTGGCCCTGGGCTGCCCTGGAAGTGACGGGGCCTCTGGTGGAAGGGGCAGGGCCAGGACTCTTCCATGCTCCCCCTTCCAGACCCTGATTGGCCTGGGTGTGGGGGGGTGGCAGGGTGTCCACGGGCCAGATCCACCCGCTTGTCAGGCTGGATCCAGCCCACAGAGGCCTCTTTGCCTACCCCTGTCATATACAGTACCATAGGGGTATGTGTTTAGTAAAAGCTGATATCTTAGATTAGATTTTGGCATTGATATGTGCAACAGGCACTTTTCAAATGCAGTAATAGTAGTAATAGAAGTTGCTGTTTGAAAAGTACAATATTCACAATTGTTGAAGCTACTGTATTCTACAATGACTCCTCTTGCTGACGCAGTGTTTCAACAACCAAAGTGAAGACTTGATTACTAGTGTATATCTTCACTGATGGATTCTTCCCACAATAGTTTCAAAGCTAATCATGAATAACAACGGCTATATTGGGTCAGACCAACGGTCTGTGCTGGATGTTTGAGTTAACGAACAGAAGCAGTTACCAAGTGATCCATCCCCTGTTGTCCAGTCCCAGCTTCTAGCATTTGGAGGCTTAAGGAAACCCAGAACATGAAGTTGTGTCTCTGAGCATCTTGACTAGCAGCTATTGATAGACCCACCTTCATGAACTTATTTCTTTTTTTGAACCCAGTTATAATTCTGGCCTTCACAACATCCCCTGGCAATGACTTCTGCAGGCTGTATGCGCACTGTGTGAAGAAGTACTTCCTTGCCTTTGCTTGTTTACAGCTGTTTCTGGTGCTTATGTGAAAGGGTAATTAACACTTCCCTCTTCACCTTCACACCATTTTATAGATCTCTATCATATCCCCTCTTAACTGACTCCTTTTTTTTTAAGCTGAACAGTCCCTGTCTTCTTAATTTCTCATCATATAGGAGGTGTCCCATACCCCTAATAATTTTTGTTGCAATTCTCTATATCTCTTTCAATTCAAATATACCTTTTTTGAGATGGGGCGATCAGAGCAGTGCGCAGTATTTCAGGTGTGGATGCACCATGAATTTGTATAGTGTCATTATGAAATTTTCTGTCTGACTTATTCCTTTTCTAATGGCTCCTAACATTCTGTTAGCTACGGATATTAGTTTTACATCTTCTAGTTTAGCTTGCTAGCTGTGGACACATATGAGATTGTTTATGTAGCATTGTATCAATACGGTTTCCTTAAAAGAAAATACATAATGAATTTAAAGGTTATTGTTCAGTGGGAAAACTCAGTTAATGTGCTAACCAATTGACCTACTTTAATTTGCTCTTCCTTGAAACAATGCTGTTAGTGTAAAATAACAGAAAAGATATATAACATTATCAATATGTTAAAAAAATGTAAACAGCAAGTGGTCCTGTGGCACCTTCCAGACTAAAAAAAACAACAACCCAGTATGTTCTTTTGTGGCTTATGCCTACAAAAGCTTGTGATACTGTTGGGGTTTTTTTTTTTTTTTGTTAGTCTCTAAGGTGCTACAGGACCACTCATTTATAAAGATTTTTTAAGTTACAGACTAACATGACTACCTGTCTGAGACTGATTATCAGTATATGTAAAACTCTTTATGCTTGTGGACTAATATTTTAAGTTAACAGGTGTAAGTCAACAATGTGATGCAGCTGTGAAGGCTAATATATGAGATGTTTTATATTAGATGTGGGAGGTAATTGTCTTGTTCTATTCAGCACTGGAGACCCCTCAGCTGGAGAACTGTGCTCAGTTCTGAGTTTTGTACTTTAGGAAAGATTAGAAAAGTGGAGAGAGTTCACAGGAGAGCAATAAAAATAATCAAAGGGTTAGAAAACCTGACCTGTGAGGGGAAAATTAAACAAAACAAAACTAAACTGGGACAGTTTTGTTTTGAGACCTGATAAGTCTTGAGATATGTTAAGGTCTGTTACAAAAAGGGCTATACATTAAAGCCTCACTTTATGTCCTGATTAACATTTTTTTCATTATTACATCACTGATGTATTAGAGAACATATTTAAATTCGCACATAGTTTGGCTGCCACCTGCTAGTAGGTAACTACTTTGTGACATAAGCCAAGTATTCCTCCCACTTCAGTGTGGTAGCCATTGTTGTTTACATTGTGTCATAATTCCCTGAACATTTCTAATTGATTGTGATTATATCATCCAATGCCATGAGTCAAAAACACCCAGCAAGTGAAAGTGGAATGCCTGGCAATACAACAAGGAAGCCTGGAAAACTGTTATTTTGGGCACTAAATTAGATGTTTTAAGGCATTTTGATGCAGGTGAGCTATGCTGTAGACATCGGCATCACTCCAGGTCTTGCTCAGACCACTGTGAGAGCAATTCAAAATAATGCCGACAACATCTGGGCTAGTGCTCAGGGTGTAAAACTGCTTAGCGTTACTTGAGTCAATCAAGAAATAGTTTGATGGAAAACATGGGAGTATCTTCTCTCAGTATGGATAGAGGACCAAAACCAGTGGAACATATCTCTGTTTGCTAGTGGTCCCAGCTGAGGCAAACAGTTTGCTTGACAATGTAAATTGAGACCAAGGCGAAGGATCACAGACAGAGACTTTCAGTGAGCTTCGGCCAAAAACACGAGTCACAAGGCAGCAGCAGCAGCAGCTGAACCGAGCGAAACCGGACGGGACCAAGTCAGTCTGCCATTGGCATTGTGTGATGCTGGACAGTCTGCCACTGGCATTGTGTTAAAAACACTCTATATACAGTATATACTGAGCCGCTGCTGACTTGTGACTCACTCACTAGGCTTTTGCCATTTTGATGCTGGACTATCAGGAGTGCCGTACAATTGGATGCCGGACTATTGGAGTTTTACTGTATATGTCTTTTGTCTGACAAAAAATCCTACTCCCCCATTTACATAAATTCTTTTGGGGAAATTTGTTTTAACATCTTATTTGCTTAAAATCACATTTATAAGTATGTAACTATGCCCTTATGTGAAGAGTAGCTGTAATCAGTTGTTCTCCATGCCATTAAAGTTGGATCAAGAAATAATTGGCTTAATCTGCAACAAGGAAGATTTACGGTAGATTCTAGGGAAAAAGGCTCCGAAACAGGTTTCCAAGGGAGGTTGTGGAAGTCCCATCACTGGAAGTTTTTAAAAACAGGTTGTACAAATCCTCCCCAGGGATGGTGTAGGGTTACTTGATCCTGCCATAGTCTATGGGCTGGACTTGATGCTTTCTCAAGGTCCTTTGCATCTCTGCATTTATGTAATTCTATGATTTCTGCATGTGGATTGATATTTGAAGTTGATCAGTATATGTTCTTAATGAGGATACTGGAATTAGTGTGTTTGAGTGCATGTCCATATGAGTAATATTTAGATTATGTTCTAACTTCCTTTTGTGATGGCAAACTTAGAGGTCTTTGAAGCTTATTTTGGTCATACAAAAGGGCTGATCCTTTCAAACACAAATGTGGCTACTTCAGGATGCAGGATTTGGAGCTTGGAACATGGATGTATTTCTACTGAATCAAGCCATAACATTCTGGGCAAATATAGACCTTTACAATTACTTTATGGAATGCATTAATAATCTTGTAATTTTTCCACATGATTTCATGCAAAGCAAAAGTATGTTGCTATTACATTCTGGGATTGTTTTTTCAGATAGCTTAAGTACCCTTTTTAAAGCATGTGGGGTGGTTCATTGCATGTGAACAGTCACTCAGAAACATTTGGAGTATACAAAACATCATTAGCCTCAAGATGTGATGACAATATATAACAGACACACCTAAAAATGAATCCAAATTACAAAGCGGAATTTAAAAAAAATTACAGTATCAAAGATTAGGAAAATACAAAATAAGAAGCTTTTAGTGGTGTTTTGGGAGAAAATGAAGTGATGGCTGATTGACAGGGTGGGCTAGGAAACCCCTAAAGTGTTGTACACATGATTCATCAACAATTTTATACAGTCAGAATTCAGCCAGTCAAGCCATATTAGGCAGCAGGTGATACGATCCGGGAGTTTTTATTTATTAATAAATTACTGGTGTCATCAACCAAAAAATATATATCTTTCCACCTGAAAACAAGAAAAGACACAAAGCTACTCTGTTTATATATAATTTAATTCATATTGCAGCCAAATAAAAATTAAGTGCACATTTTGTATTTGAACTTGATATATTTATATTATACTGGTGTTTAAATACACTTTTAATCTTTATATTATAGAAATAAATATTTTTTTAAAATAAAAACCTTGTCCATCATTTATGACTATGATATTAAAACATACAACTAAAAAGAGGTTTGGCAAGATACAGCACATTGTGCATAGATAGCTTAAACACACTGTATCCTGTTATTGAAGAACAAGAGTACAGTCCCAATTATGGTTTTGCTTGCATTTCTTGGACTGTAATTGGATGAATATGAGGCGATCTGGGTACAAATTTGTTTTATGTATAAAACAGACTCCAGATTCAGACTGGTGTTTTATTGTGAAGGGAATAAGCATCTCATTCTGTACTGCCACCTTAGGTAAAGAGAGAGTCAGGCATGGATGGAATCAATAGAAAACAGAGTCACTGAAAGCAGTAGCAATATGCCTGCCTGCTTGTCTCGCGTTAATGGAACAGCTTGCAAAGTCTACAGGGAATTTGCATTGGCTCTGTCACTGGTATTTATTTGGTTTCTTATTTATTGCTAGTGGCTTGATTGTGCTGTATTTTCCAAGCAATGAAAGCGTTTAAAGATCATGTCTGACTCCTTCTGGACAGTGCTGTCCAATTTCTCTCTGCCTGCCACCAGCATGCTGAGGCGATCCAAAAGGTAATCTGAGGATTTTGCAAGTAAATCATAGAATATTTGTCTGAGTTGTTTGATTAATATTGTTTTGACGTTCTAAAAAGATCACTGCAGATGTACTGGAAATATTTTGTTAATGGGATTTCATAACAGCACACTCTACATAGATCATACTGTATAGACCTACTGTTAATTATTTTATTGTGAAATGTTTTTTATAGATTTGTTATTCCTCATTTGGTTAGTGCATAACCAATATTGGGTTACTAGATGTAAGGATATGAATATAAGCTTCATCAGTATTCAAGGTATTAGTACAGTGTGGTGGTGATAGAAGCTGAAAAAGCCAGTATTACACATTCTTTTGACTTTTAGTGCTTAGTTGGATTAAAGAGAAAAGTATAACCTTGAACTTCATGCTGCCATTGAAATCTGCAATAGCTTTGTTGTAGGAGAGACTTAAATATGTTAGTTAATGAACTCAATCTTTTAACTCCTATTTTTCTTCAGATTTTAAGTTTAACACATCTCTCTGTGTGGGAACTGATAGAGGGTGGTAGCCTTAATGCTGAATGGACAAACTACAGAGTTTGTCTTTTCAGTGTCAGGAATATTTTTCTTATCAAAATGGTATTGCTCATAAGGTGTTCTGCAGAGCAGAAACATAAATAGCCTCAGAATTGTTGGGGGGAAAAGCAAGACTGAGTTCCAATAATAATTTCTGATTTTGCACACGCACACACACGGTGTATTGCTAACTGTGACTAAAAGACTATGTCAGGGTCTATGAGTAGGTCTTCCACAGTAGGTGTTGCATAGTTTTTAACAGTGGATATATCAAAGTGCTTTGCCATGAAGATCAAAATCAATATAGAGAGCTCTTCTATAAGCACTGTCTTAATTCTAAGGTGGGTTTCATGCAAAGAAGGTCGGCGATACTAATACCACTGATTTTTGTGTTGCTAAAAGTCAACTTTGTAAAGGCCTCCATGAATGGGTGACTGAAGTGTCATTTCTCATCCTAAATGCATCTCTCTTTCTCTTTCTGATAAATGTTGCCTAGAACAGCATTTCATAAGTGCACTTTGTCTTTTGTACTTTAAATTTCAGCAAGACTATCTTACTTGTTGACTTAATTATTAGAAATTTTGCCTCTAGCAAAACCAGATGCTTTATAGAAAATTTAATTCAGATACTAATTTTACAGATTAATATCACAAGTGGAGGAAAGTTGAAAACAATAATAGTGTTTAAATTGTTTACTTATCTGCACTACTTTCTGAAGTTTTCTGTTCTGAAGCTCAGTGTTTTAGAGTGTGCCTCACACAATTACTAGGACATTACTGTGGTTTCTTTCCATTAGTGTTCAGTAAAAGCTCGATATATATATGAAATATAATCAGAGAAATCATTTGCAATATGTTTGCAAAGAAAATATAAAGGTACTTTTTGGTTTTCTGCATTTAGTGTTTCAAATTTTAAATTTAAGTCTTAAGATCTGAAACATTTTGATAGTTACTAATAAGGTTTCAAATGCAATATTTTCTTGGAAAATTTCAGTTCAAACAAAAAAATTGTGATAGCAGATAATTTATTAATATGTAAGTCCAAATGGAGATGTAGAGTGTATAAATGGATCTCTATATCTATAGCACATCTCTATGGAGACAGAGATTACTTTTTTCATTTAACGACGTAATAATAGCATTAGATTTTGCAAAATGAGCAACTGGCTGCTTCAGGAATTATAACAGAAACCAGCTGCATCACATCAGGTAGTGGCAATCATATTTCGCACAGCATAGAAAACACTGTCTCCAGTCATTATTGATATCAAATACTTCAGCATGTGTGACAGATTTAGCTTGCAACATCAACGTTTTCCTTTCTGTTGGTGTCTTGTCAGACTTTTAGAATAATTTCTTGGGGGAGGAGGAGACACTTAAATTAGTGTCGTGTAAATTATAATACATTGTCTACTTCAAGTGACATTTTTATATGGTGATTCTCACTGAAGCCTTGATCCTACAAAGATAATTTTATTCAGGTGAGTTCCCCACACTGGCTTCTCATATATAATACATATGGCTGCAAGTTTGCCATGCTGTGGGAAAAGGGTTGGGTACCATGTTTTTTCTGTTTGCCCAGGACTTCCTGCAGGAACATTCTAGGTAGGGCACTGGTTTGGGGAGCAGGGGAGGCAGGTGTTCAAGGTCAAGCCTGTCCCACATTCACCCAGACCTGGGTCACTTAAACTTGGCCCAGCTGTCCTGTCCTCCCTCTGTCATAATGGGGGGATAGCAGGGCCAAATACAAGCAGCACTGTGACCCTATGTGCTAGATCACAGTGCCTAGGGCAGGGAACCAGGCCCAGCCCTGCAGGACACTGGAGCCAGTGCTGCCTGTGATGAAGAGGAGTGCAGGAGGGGATCCCTTAACCCCTGGCTTAGCCCTGGGGATACAGATGTCCTGGCTGTGCACAGAGTGATGTGGAGTGGGCTGACACTCAGACTCAGTCTCGCGACACAGGAGGTGCCCTTGATCAGTGCAAGGTGAGTTCAGTCTCCAGCCAGCCCTCTCTTTCTATGGCCCGGATTAGAGTAGCGGTGCCAGGCTGGAGGGGGCAGAGGCAGGTTGTCAACGCCCCCTCATTTCTCATGGCAGTTTTCGTCAAACCTCATGGCACAGTCACTGTATCCATGATTTTTACTGGATTTACCAAAACTGCTCTGTGGCTTTTGATAAAAAGTGCTGGGACACGCCTGCAGGTCTAATAATATATAAAACACACACACACAGATGTCAGTGTGATCTGTTGTGATAGTCAGGCCTCAAATTTAGTCTGTTTGTAAGCTCCCCTGTAAGATCTGTGAGGTTTATTAAGGAAAAGGTGCAATAGGGTGAAAGACTGAATTAAGGTCTCCTGATATGATTCAAGGATGGTGTTAATGGACCAAAATTGGTGTGTTGGAGATTAGGGATATTAAAAAGCATCTTTTTTGTAAACGTGTAACCGCTGAAATGTTCAGTAGTTACATGTTAAAGCGGGATGGGTGGGGTTGTTCCTTGGGAGCTGGTGCTCAAGAGGAACCTGCTTAAAAGTTGGCTCCTTTCAAACACTGATACAGAGGCAGTGGAGGAGGGTGGGGTGAAGGGGGTTGTATGTAACTGAGGTTAATCAATGAGCCCAGGCTCATTGATTAACCATTTTAAACGAATACACGAACACATTCCTATTGGAAATTAGATCTAATTGGTGAAGAATATAATGAAGGGGAGGGGAAATGGGGACAGATGGAAGTGAATACCACAATTGCTGACTGAAAGGGGGAGAAGCAAGTTTCACTATCATGGCTGCCACTCCACCGTCACCTGGGATTGTCTGATGCCATTCATTGTGCCCTTTTTGTCATAACCTTCAGAGGTGTCCAGCAATGAGGTTGCAAGTGAGAATTAACACCAAGGACAGAAGCTGCATTTTCTCCCTTGGCTGTTATTTACTTCCCCATCTTGCATAACAGTGTCTTCTTTGGAATGGCAGGAAATGCGATCAGACTTCAACAATAGCAGTAAACTCAATGAATTTTGTATTTTTTTCTCCAAAAAGGACAGTTATTACCACCTTGAATACCATCTAACACACTGTCAGGGTATTCTTTTCTTTCTAAAGACACATTATAGTAGTAGTCACCAATCTGGCAGTCGCAATAGACTGGTAGATCCTGGAGCCTCTTCCAGTCAATCGCGATGTCCAGCCACTAAAAGTCCGGTGGTGCAGCAGGGCTCAGGTTGCCTACCTGCTCTGGCCCCATGCCACTCCCAGAAGTGGCCGGCTGCTGGCATGTCTCTGTGGCCTCTCGCTGGAGGGGAGGTGGCCCTGCACATTACCCCCACCCCCAGTACCGCCACCGCAGCTCCCGTTGGCTGGGAACTAGCCAATCGGAGCTGCAGCGTTGGGGCTCATGGGCAAAGGTGACACATGGAGACCCACTGCACAAAGACGTTCCAGCAGCCAGTCACTTCTAGAAGTGTTGTGGGGCTAGTCCAGGCAGGCAGCCTGTATTAACCCCACTGCGCTGCCATCCAGGAGCTGCCTGCGGTAAGAATCTCCCAGCTGGAGCCTGTATCTCTGTACCTCGCACCTCCTCCTGCCCCCCAGACAGGAGCCCCCTCCTGTACGCAAACCCCCTCCCAGAACTTGTACACCTCTCTCCTTCACCCCCAACCCCATGCCTCAGGCTCAGCCAATGCACTGCAGTTGAGAATGTTACACTGATTTTGGGCAATCCTGGAAGGGTTTTGGATTTATACACCACAAGTGACAATAGTAAAAAAGTGCGACTTGTGAAATGTGCAGTGCATTCTGTGAGATGAGGTGCAGTGTGACCTGCCCCCAGACTCCCTCCCAGAGCTTGCATGCCAACTTCCTGCTCCAGGGTCAGCCGCACTCTGAACCTCTCGTCGCAACCCAGAGCCTGCACCTCCTACATCCCACCTCCCTGCCTCAGCCCGGAGAAAGTAAATGAGGTTGGGGGAGAGCGAGCAACAGAGGTAGAGAGGAATGGAGTGAGCAGGCTGGAACCTCTGTGGAGGGGTAGATCATGGGTTGATCTTAAATTCAAGAAGTGATCTTGCACATAAAAAGGTTGGAGATCAGTATTCCACAGCCAAGGGATGTCGTTAAAATGAAAGTCTTGCTTCATTTACATTTCAAATGCTTGAACTGGTTTTCTTTTCTGTATCTTTAATACAAGGTTAAAAGGATTTTAAATGTGTGTTTGCCATGGTACTAAGCAGACTGAGGTCTCACAATCTATACCAAGCCACAGACTTACAGTGACAAGCTCACATGAATACCTTTGCCTCTTTGGCCTATATATGTTCCATCAAAATTAATACAACACAATATTCACATGAATAAAGTTAGATACATACCCAAGTGCTTGCTGAATCAGGGCTTGAGTATTTAGCAGTTACTTATGCAAGTGAGTGTTTCAGAATCACAGTCTTTGTATCTTTGAGAACACAGACACAATTTTATTCATTTCAGTAAATATAAAACTTAACTTCGTTTCCTTACAAAATGTCACATTTACTTCAAGAAAGTTTCAGAGGGTTAGCTGTGTTAGTCTGTAACAGGAGAAACTTAAAAAAACAATGACTAGTCTAAACAGCACCTTAGAGACTAACAAAAATGTAGATGGTGTCATGAGCTTTTGTGGGCACCACCTACTTCTTTAGATGAATGGAGTTTATTTTCAAATAAATAGCACAGAGTGGGGTTTGGGCGGAGGAAGAGAAGTAAAAAGAAGGAAAAAAATGGTCAGTGTGTCTTTCCTGCTTTTTCCTCCTCTTCACCCCATTCCCTCTTTGTGGTATTTATTTGAAAAATGGACCCCTTCAACTCCATTCATCTGAAGAGGTGGGTTGTGCCCACAAAAGCTCATGATACCATCTGTATTTTTTGTTAGTCTCTAAGGTGCTGCTAGACTATTGGTTGTTTTTTAAGTTTTCCAAGAAAGTTGTTCCTTTTTACATTCTAATAACATTTCTGTATCATGAAGGAAGAGAAACTTCTGCCACATCAAACACAGGCAAACATTAATAGAAGCTTGTCAAAAGTTTCTTCTGACTTATTTTTTTTCAGTTAATAAAAGAACATAGTATAAAATGCTGTGCAGTTCTTTTAGGCTTGCAACATCTTGTATGTTTTTAACCCTGTGCCTTTCCATTCTATATTTCCTCTTGCTTGTCTGCCAGGACTGACTTACTGTTTGCAATTAAGTTATCATATCGCAGACTCCTTTATGATCATGCCTTCTGGTACATGCCCAAAATGTTACTAAGGGTTTCCTTCCCATTCTGGCTTTTCTGCCTCAGGAGGCAAATACTCCGAAGAGCTACCTCCTTTCCTTGTCACAGTATGTTGAGATGAACTCTCTTTCCTGCCAGTGCAATTCCCAGTACAGCGGATGATACATTAAAAGCAAACCATCTGTTCATTTGGTCACAATAGCTGGAGGTTTTTTTTTTCCCCTGGAGCATGTTTCCAAAGGGTTAGGGGGTGTGAAGAGCAAACTGTTAATGGATATGTATTGGCCGCTTTGGAAAATACAGTAAAATGATAAACATGAATCAGTATACCTGCCAAAGGCAATACTGTAGAAGAGCCACTGTGTATGTTTATACATATGACTGAAAAGATTAAACTGAAATTATTAGAATTTCTTGGTTAAAAGGTCATTTGGGCCTGTATTCTGTAATCAACCATTCTGGTAAATTACCCATTTAAAAAGTATTATGGGGAAGGTAAAGCAAATCAATTCTGACTATTTTAAATTTTGTTACATTTTAACATTTCTTGGATATCTAGGAGCTCCTGGGTTGATTTATCCTTAATTCACACTCCAAATTTGCTGCATGTTAACAATAGAATAACACCCGCTTGGATGGTTTTTCAGTCTTGCAAATCTAAATCATGGCTTAACTTGATGTCTGTTGGACTCGCTGTTATCAACAATATTTAATCTTGCATGTATAAGAAAGTTTGGGTGAATACAGTAATAGCCTTTTTTTGTTTAATGGAGAACTACATTGTACAGGGTTTAATGAGAACGCGTGAAGAAGAGAATTTCAAGATGAAAGTGGTTTTAAAAAGACCTCAGATGGATGACCTCATCCATCTTCCATGCAGGAAGAAGAACTATGTGTACCCTTGAATCGGCAGTCAAGCTGTACATAATAGGGAGTGCCATTCAGTGAAATGAAAAGAGAAACATTTAAGGAAGGCTTTATAGAACCACTAGAATTAGCCAACCATTATTTTTTTACATCAGTAGTGGGCAGCCTGGGGCCTGCAGACCACATGTGGCCCATCAGGGTTCTGTGTGTGGCTCAGGAGACATTTTGTTTGCCATTGCCCATATGCAGGGTTGCCAGATTTTGCTGGTTTCTGTCTGAATAGGTTTTTTTCCCCCTACTGGTAGTATTAAAGTGACATGCATGTAAAGCCACGGCATGTGAAGTGAGGTGCATGCTAATTGCACACAGCATTGACTGAGAGGGTCGTGCGTGTCCTATGTATCCAGTCAAAGTGCTGCTAGGGTCAGTGGGTATACACAGCAAATTCCAGGTGTGCAAGTGCAGTTAGCAAAACTACCCTATATCAAGTGACCATTTTAGTTAGGACCTCATGGGTGCGTCGACACAGCAACATTATTTTGAAATAACTCGCGTTATTTTGAAATAGCTTAGTCCGTGTCTACTCTGTAGGCAGTTATTTTGAAATAATGTCAAAATACCATCAAGCTGGAGGACTTCTTACTCCAACTCCTGTAACCCTCATTGTACTAGGAGTAAGGGAAGTCAGAGGAAGAGTGCTCTATTTCAAAATAAGCTATTTTGAAATAAACGACACAATTAACATAGCTCAATTTGCGTAGCTTATTTTGAGTTAAGCCCTGCTGTGTAGATGCACCCCATGTGGCCAACTAACTAGCTTAGGTTGCCCATCGCTGAGTTTCTTTTCCTTTTTTCCTTGTTTCTCTTGTTTATCTTTTTTTTTCTTTTCTCTTCTTTTTTGACTCAATGCATTATTTCAAACCACAGGCTGAACAGGACAGTTTACATGCGCATCATCTAAATTCTGTAGGCATGGTTTTTACACAAGATCTCTGAGCAATTAAAAGCAAAAGATACTCTCTATTTAGATTTTTACAAATGCTAAAAGAAGGCTCTATGATCGAGGTGCCTGTGATATAACTTAAAAAATACATCACCATTTATAATCTGAAATTCAGTGTAATCCTCCACCAATCATCTTAAAACCTTAAATCACTGCTTATTATAAGTCTCCAAAGAAAGCAAGTGGTGCACTGATACCCATCAGACCTGGGAGACTAATCTCACAAGAGTATATGTACAATGGACACCATTTAAAAAGTTGGCATTACTCGCAATACCTATTGTATGGTATAGAAAACACTGCAGATTTCCTGTCTCCATAAATGGATAAGGAAATACTGCAAATCAGATATGACAGTGTTGTAACAGTTGTTGTATGTGCACTTGAAAATTGTGATGCATGTGTCTATACAGACGCAATTTCAACTATGGGTGCCTAAAGCTAGGAATCTAACTACCCATCATAAGTAACCACTGAAGCCTTGTCTTTACACAGAAGCTGCACAGTTGAATTTAATTTTTTTTTAAATCAGTGCAAGAGGCTCTGTGGATGTCTGTATTTTTATTTGTGTTTCAGATTAGTTTAAAACTGAATGCTGCAGCTCCCATTGGCTGGGAACGGCGACCTGTGGCCAACAGGAGCTGCAGTCACCCTTCCCTGCAGAGGTGCAGGTAAATATAGCAGCAGTGGCCTGCCAGGGGCTGACCGTGGTGAACCACTGCTGTTTTATTGTCCACCCCTGTCCTATTGCCATTGGTACCCCACTTCCCCAAGAGGTGATAGCAATGTTTACACAGGGTTAACACAGTTTACTGAAATGCTCAGGGTATATGAATTTTTCAGCCTCCTGAGCAGGATAATTACACCACCCTAGACTAGGCCTTAGAGCAGGGGTGGAGAACCTTTTTTGGGTCGGGGGCCACTGACCCACAAAAAAACCCAAACAAAATCCTCACTGATGTGGCCCCTGACTGAGGAGAAAGACCCTCCTCACATTCCCCTCACGCACCAGATCTTAGAGAGGCCCAGGCTAGTAGATGCTCTGTGCTCCAGCCACGGTGGGGCGGCAGGGAGTCTGGAATGCCAGCATGGGCTGGAATGCCATGAGTCTCGGGGGCCGGATCCAGGCAAGACAGGGGCCTTATCCGGCCCCCAGGCCTGAAGAGACAGGATGGGGGAGGCAATATCTTTTATTGGACCAACTTCTTCTGGTAAGAGAGACAAGCTTTTGAGTTTACAGAGTCTTCAGATTTGAGAAAAGTACTCAGCAGACGCAAGGAACAGATTGTGTAGCGTACGTAGTTAACACATTTTAAGGGACTACTCAAGGTGAAGTGGGCAGTTAACACCTCTCCAGTCCTGCGGGAAAGGTAGGATGGGGCACAACTTTGGGGAGGGAGGGGGCGTCATAGACTGCTGTCGAAATCGATACATCTGCTGTCTCTTTCAGTTCATGATTTTTTAATGTGTAGCAAAGTTGTGAATTGAAAGTGTCTCGTCTTTTCAAGGTGTAATGAAGTTTTCCATTGAGGAGGAGGATTGATAGGTCAGAGATGGAATGATCATTTTGTGAGAAGTGTTCCATGCGAGTTCATTTGACAGCATAGTAATTGCCTCTTTTTCACCTGTATAGTTGTTGGGGCATTTAGTGCACTTGTTGAACATAAAAAATGGCCAGACTGGGTCAGACCAAGGGTCTGTCTAGCCCGTTGTCTTGGCTTTCAACAGTGACTAATGCCAGGTGCTCCAGAGGGAATGAACAGAACAGGTATTTATCAAATAATAGGCATGTGTAGGACTCGTGGATTTTTCAAGGTGTGTTGTGGGAGGTGTTGATCATCGTAGCAGTGAAAATATGTCTAAAGGTTTTGCATCTCTTGTTTTGGCAGAGTCTGGTGCTGTTTGAGTTGGTGTGACATAGTCTATAGGGAAATTACATCTTATGATGAGCTTGGAGAAGTTGGAGGATTATTTGAAGGCCAGAAGAGGACATTCAAGGAAGATTTATTCTATGAATTTAGTATATATTGATTGGGAACAGGTTTATGTGGCATGAGGGAAAATTAGTTGTGTGATACTAGGAAAGAACATATGCTTTTGCTATAACTTAAAAATGGTAGTTTTACAACACATTTCTTTGGCCAAATGACTAAAATATATTAGTGTCTCTTCTGTGCTAGAAAGGACAGAGAAGTCCTCAAAGTGTGAAGCATTTGGCAATATTCAGGTTTATTCTTTAAGCCTTTATAAAGTCTAATTTAGCGCAGAGTGTTAAATGGCCTCATTGTGGCATTTCTAAAGGGATTGGAAATACATTAAAGAATGAAATCTCAATTTGATTTAGTTTGAGCAGTATTTGAATTTTGCATTGGGACAAAAACACTAAGTATAGTAAACTTCTGATAATCCGGCACCTTTAGGACCCAGGGGGTGCTGGATTATCAGATATGCCGGACTGTCGGAAGGGGGGCTGTGAGGGGTCTAGGGTGGTGTGGGGGGGGATGCCACCCCAGACCCCTCATAGTCCCCCCTTCCGATTGTCCGGCTCTGCCCCAGGCGTCCCGATTCAGCCGCTGCTGGTCAGTTTCAGCAGCGGCTGAATCGGGACGCCTGCGGCAACAGCTGGGGTGCTGCCGAGTTGGTCGGTAGCGCCACCCCTTGGCACTGCGAGACCAACCCGGCAGCACCCCAGTTGCTCTTGGGGCGCCTGGGGCAGAGCAGCTGGGGTGCTGCTGGGTTGGTCCCGCAGCGCCAAGGGGCCGCGCTACCAGACCAACCCGGCAGCACCCCAGCTGGTCTGCCCCAGGCGTCCCCAAGTCAGCTGCCGCTGAAATTGACCAGGGGCTGACTCCGGGATGTTACAAATAAATGGAAGATTGTTAACCAGGACACACTTTTAGATTTCACTGAAGTTTATCTCTATGTAAAGACTCAAAGATAGAAAAAGCAACAGGCTAGGAAGGAGGTGTGCTCTCTTCTAATGCATTTGTGATTTTCATTTCTAATAGCAGTTGAGCATTTGCATTGACAAGTGATTGTACATCTCAGGGCAAAATGTTGTATATCAGGCATAGGTTAATTAGGGAAATGGGAGAGATGCCACCAGATGTGACACTTTATATCATATATATATATATTTGTTGGAAGAGACATTTTAAATTTTCTGAACCTTTCTGAGCAGCAGCATTGTTTCAGGGATGAGGAGTAACAGTTAATTCGAGGGAAGGGTTTTGGATAGGACTACTGCCTCTAAAAGTTAAATTGGGCGACCGGCACTTTAAAATGGCGACCGGCCGCGAATATGCTAATCAAGCGTGGGATATTTAAATCCCGAGCTTCATTAGCAACTTCAGTATGCTTCATTTGCCTCCCTAGTCCGAACTAGGGGGCAAGTGTAGACATCCCCCTATTGTTTTATATGGTTATTCCAAACCTTCCCTTAATTTTCCTTGAAACTATTAAATCTTTAGCATTCAATAGCTTCATCCAGAGATGTAGAAAGATGTTTCTATATTGGAATCTGCAATCACAGATTGTGTCTGGCAGTATAAAAACCACATCTCTGACCCTCCCAATTGATTGCTAAAATGAAGGACACAGTGGGGAACTGTGCATTTCACCCATTTTGCTCCAACAGTTCCTCCACTGCCATTCCGGAATAAATTGCTTAGGGAGGTTGTGGAATCTCCATCACTGGAGATATTAAGAGCAGGTTGGACAGACACCTGTCAGGGATGGTCTAGATCAGGTCTACTCAAGTTGGAAAGCCCCGGGAGCCACAGTGATACTCTCAGCACATGCTGAGGGCTGCAACTTAAGTGTGGTTACTTGTACATGCAAATATATATGGAAATAATTTATTTTACACTGACGGGCATGAATACAAAGATTAAGGCAAGACTACACAACACACAGGCCCCATTTAAGTCAGTTCTGCTGATATTAATAAAATGCAACATTTGCCCGATTGCCACCCATATGACAGTACTTTTAATGAGCAATGACAGTCTAGGAATTTAACTACTAAAACGCATATCCACAGAAGACCATTATATTGGCTACTTTTTTTCTTTCGGCTTCTACCTGCAGGCCACGTGTTGAGTAACCCTGATCTAGATGGTGTTTGGTCCTGCCGTGAGGGCAGGGGACTTGAAGACCTCTCGAGATCCCTTCCAGTTCTAGTGTTGTGATTCTATGATTCTTAATCCATTTGTCTGTATTTCTAGATAAGTTGCCCGCACACTGTTAAAAAAGTGGTACCTTACTGCAAATGTGAATTTGTCTAGCTTTGGGTTTCAAACATTTGATCTAGTTATGTGTCATTCTGCTGGGTTAAAGAGCCATATAGTATAAGAAATCTCTTCCTCACTTAGGTACAGACCTTAACCTTCTCTTGGATAAACTAAGTAGATTGAGATGCTTAAATTTTACCACAAAGCATTTTCCAGTCTTCAAATCATTTTTGTAGCTCTTTTCTGAAGGCTTTCCAGTTTTTCAGCATTCTTTGAATTTCAGTAATGGTCTCACTAATGCTGTATACAGAGGTTGGTCTACCTGTTTACTGCTACTTTGATGTTCCTTAATTCATGCATCCAAGGATTCTGTTGGCCCTCTTGCTTACAGCATGTTAGTGGGAACTCTTGTTCAACTGATTATCTGCCATTACCCATAAGTCTTTTCCAGTATTACTGCATTCCAGGATACTCTCTTATCTTGTAAGTACGACCTACATTCTTTGCAGTGATTTGATGATGATTTTACTTTTCTAAATACAGATTTAGAGGCTTCCTCTTTGTCCATTGATTATATATTAAATTGCTTTCACTTCCTTTCATAAAGGTCTTTAACTTTCTAGGTTTTTAACCAAAGAAACCTTCTTAGAACTTGAGAATTCTTATTGTGAGCACCGAATAAAGCATTGTTAAGCAACTCTCAGTTGTAATTCACATTTTTATATTTACATTTTTCTTTCTGCTCAGCCTTATTCGTGACTGTTTTCAGCTTTGGGGAATTTACCCTCTTGAAGTACCGTGTGTGTGTGTATTTTACTGGTCAAGATTATATTTGGTTTGCACATAACAAATACAACAAAGTCATGATCGCTTTCAACTAAGTAATCATCACTTGTTTGTTCAGTGATAACTAATTTTTGTCCATTAGCGTGAGGTGTAATATATAACTATAAATGTGGTTGCAGTTCTTGTTTTAGAAAGTTTTGTATATAATTTTTACAAAGCTAAGGATGGTTTGTTAGTGGCAACGTGAGGCTGCCATGATATGTCCCTAAGATTAAAATCCTCTAATAAAACACATCCTGTTATAATGCCATGCTTATTTCACATCAGGTTAATCATGCAGTCTTTTTATCTTAGATTGCTAATTGGGTTTTGCTTGTAAATATGTAGCCAGGGTATGCCTGGAATCCTCATTCTTTGAATATTTTTCATCATTCCGATATCTCTTTCATTTTTCCCCGTTTGCAGCTATTAAAAAAATTTAGGTCAGTTAAGTGCTAGGCTGGAAGGGAAATAGGGAAGAGCAGAAGGTAAAAAAGAAATAACAAGGAAATAAATGAGCTGCAATCCTAGAACATGGAGGAATAAAGTATACCAGCTGGAGGTGAGGAGTGATAACATATGGGAAAACTTGGAGGGAAGGAGAGTTGAGGAAAATAAAAGTACAAAAGAGGATCATAGTACTTGCGTGGGGAAAATAATTAAAACTCACTTTAATGAGAGGTGTATGTGGGGCAAAAATGACTGGAGACGGTAAATACACCAACTGTTGCAGGAATGGGGAGGAAAGGTGAGAGTATGTGCCCCACTTTGAGGTTTTGAAAATTCATTCAAATGTGTTTGTATATTGAGCTTCACTCTGGAATGAACCCAAAATGTCTGTGAGGCACTTCACATGAAGAGACCACCATAGAGGAAAGTTATAGAATGTCGACAGTCACAAAAGGAGTTTGGTTGGTGAAGGTGCCTGGATGTTAAGAGGATTAGTTGGTCATGAGAGCATGTTGCTCTGGAAGAGGATTTTTCTGCAGCGTGGTGGAGTTGTATATATTTTTTAACAAGACGTGTGCAAAACAACTCAGTCTTATTTGAGTAACCTGCATACATCAATCCTCGGATTTCCCCATATGTCTAACATTAGAATGTAAGCTCTTTTGGCCTATAGCCGCCTAGTGCTACGGGGCATTACTGTAATAGAACAGGTTGTATAGTGCTTCGGAATTCATTAAGCATGAAATAAGATGAACAAAAAATGTTAATTCCTGCTTGTCCATTTGCAAATTGACTGTGGAGAAAAAGACACTTCCGTGATAAATAATCGTCATAGCAGAGATATGACTACATGGCTACCACTATTTTCCTCAATTAAGTATTCACCTCCAAGCCAAGAAACTAAGCCACTCCGCACTGGACAGGGAAAGATGGAAGGAAATAGCGTGGGAGGCATTGGACACCAACGGGTGCTGAGCCCATGGTGGTGGTTGATGATGATGATGATGATGTTGTAAGCAGCTTAGAAATCATGTGACAGGAATGGAGGAGCTACACCCTGCAGTGCTATTGGACAATGCATTTGTCTTGAAAAGTTCTGAATAGGGCAGGTATTGAGCCACATGAGAGAGTATTTGTTCCAAACACATATCTGCTATATTTTTATGCATAATAAATGTCGAGCACTTGTGCTTTTATCGTCAAACAGTTGACAAGTTACCACTAAGGCTGTGAGTTGGTCATGGAGGTCACGGAAGTCATGGATTCTGTCACTTTCCAGGACATCTGTGACTTCTTCTCTTTCCAATGCACCTTCCCTCCCCCAGTACCAGGAGAAGTTTGGGTGTGAGAGGGGTCTTAAGGATGGAGGTTGGGATGCGAGAGTGGTGAGGGTTTTGTGTGGGTCTTACCACAGGGGGGCTTCCCAGAAGTGGCAACTGGTCACTCCCTCAGCTCCTAGGTGGAGGTGTGGCCAGATGGCTCTGGATGCCCCCTCTGCCCACAGGTATTGTTCCCACAGCTCTCATTGGCTCCAGTTCCCAACCAATGGGAACTGTGGAGCCTGCACTTGGAGCAGAGGCAGTGCACAGAGGCGCCTCACTGCACCTCCACCTAGGACATCCATGGGCAACCTAGGCTAGTTAGTGCATCTCAGTGGGCCACAAGATTGTCGTATCCAAGATGGACGGGATAATTTTGCCAACTGCGCTTGCATACCCAGAATTTGCGGGGTGTGCTGTTGGAACCGTAGCAGCGCTTGGCAGAGGAATGCTGTGTGCAGTCAGCACTCACCTCCCTTCATATGCCCTTGCTTTACATCCATGTACCTGTAGGACAAAAACCTACGTCGCTGGAAGCCAGTGGAATCTGGCAACACTGCATGGGGGCAGCGGTACACAAAACGTCTCCTAGGCCACACATAGAGCCCTGATGGGCTGCGGGTTGCCCACCACTAACCCAGGGCTGAGGGAAGGGCATGTTGCTTCTGGGGAGCTGTGAGGTGCCAGATAAGGAGCCTGCCAGCCCTACCAACACCCTCCTTCCCCAGCACCAGTGGGCAGAGCTGTCCCGTCCATAAGACCATTTGCGGTGGCGGCCGCCTCAACGTGTCTATGGATGGGACCCACGGGGCCCTGGGAGGCTTGGTGTGGGCAGCAGCAGGGGTCTCCCGCCCCTGCACTCACTGAGGCAGTGAGAGCTGCGGGAAGCAGAGCAATGCAGCAGGCTGCCACCTATCCCCCAGTCTGCTGTGTTCTGCTGCACCGTGGCGGCGGGAAACTGAGCAACCCAGCCTCGGTCTGCTTCACTCCCCCGAGCGATGCAGGGCTTGCGAGAGCAGGCCGAGACCAGGGGAGATGAGACTTTGTATTTTTAATGATGCCCTGTTAGAGTAAAAGTAGATTTAAAATGTATATGTAAATTATTTTGATACTAAGACTTTTAAAACTGTGATACAGAGGTGGTTTGTTTACATGTAGGATTTGTATTTCTGATATTTAAGAAGATGATACGATTAAAATGAACTTTCCAATTGGTACATTGTATGCCTGAGTGAATTCTGTATGAGCATATTTTGATAGGCAGAATATTCTATACGTTTTCATGTCTGGAAAATTAGTGTTTTAATGTATAGCTTGTAAGATAGATGTTCAGGATGCATCCGTGGAAGGTATTTAGAAAACCAATAATTTTTCAAACATTTAAGTTTATACTGTGTAAATGATATGGACAAAAATTTCAGACATTTCAACCATTGTCTAACTTTGCCATTTTGTGAGAACAATTTTCTGACTTCATATTTGGTGGCATACACACTTAAAAATATAATTTATCTTTGTGAGAACTGCTGAGAAGAGACCCACCTAGAGAGATTGTGTATGAAGCATTCCAGATATAGAAAACAAGTGGGGGGGAAATAAAAGTATACAGTTCAACCTGCCAAGCGGGTTAATCTGGCCTGCGGATGCCCTGCTGCTCCTCCGCCCCCAGGCCAATCAGGGACTGGGGACGGGGGAGTAGGCCAAGTCTCCTCCCCCATCCGGGGTGTGCGGCTCTTAGAGTGAACCGCCAGTTGAACAGCTCTTCAACTGGTGTTCCCCTCTAAGCATCGCGTGCCCCTTGCAGGGCAGAGGCAGGGAGCAAGAGACTTGGCATGCTCCCCGACTCCTAGGTCCTGATTGACCCAGGGGTAGGGGGAGTGCGCAAAGTCTCCTCCCACCATCAGGGGCATGGGCGACTAGGGGGAACCACCAGCTGTTCTGAACAGCTGGCGTCTCTCTCGGGGGGGGGGGGCAAAGACTTTGTGCACTCCCCCACTCCCAAACCAATCAGGGTCTGTGGGTGGGGAAGCATGGAAGTATCCTGGCCCCACCTCTTCTGCTGGAGGCCCTGCCCCTTTTGGCCCCCCTTCTAAAATTATTGCCACCCCAAGCTAGATGCTTTCAGGCTTGGGCACCATAGTGTGAGGTGCTGTAAGAACACACAATGAAAACGTGGACCCTGCTCCAGAGAGTTAATCTAAGTAAAGACAAAAGATAGGTGGATATAGACAGATGGAGCACAAGGGAACAATTCAACAGTATTGGTCAGCATGATAAGCAGTGGTCTCAGCATGTCACCTTACTAGCCATTGTCAAGTGTTTTGTATGTGTTGTGGCACAGTAGAGTTTTAAAGAGGACACTGAGGTTGTTTTGTGGTTTTCAGGGAGCTTCTTCCCCACATGAAAGGGCAAAGTAAAACAAAGCAAGTGGGCGATTGATTGAAAACGTAACAAGTGGGCAGTGAAAGTAAAGCCAAGTGGATTGCATTTGATGCAATGGACAAGGTGGGGAGGGGAGCAAAAAAAAGTGGTCACAGCTATGAGCTAGGAAATGTACCTCCATGGTGTTTTAAATGTCTATCAAGGGCCAGGTTGCTAAGGCCAAAGAAGATGATGTTGGAGTAGTTGAGACACAAGACGAATGCCTAGCTGAGAGTTTAGCTGTGGGAGTGAGGAAGAAAGGCTAGAAGTTAGACAGGAAATGACTAGTTGTCACTCTTGTTACTGACAAGCAAACTGAGTTTATAAATTGTATTTTGGCAGGAGACTTGCACTGTTGATTTGTTGGTTTACTTCTTTAGGAACCTGCAAGTTTTACTTGATTAGGATTTGTGTTCGGTATATGTTGAGATTGTACCTCCCTGGTCTGGCACCTTCGGGATCCGACCACTCCCAAACCAGGGAAACTACTGGATCGGGGCAGTTAGTGTCAGCCCCTCTGCTGCCACCAGCTGCAGGGCTCTGCTCCAGAGGAGCTGGCATTGACTGGGGTGGGGGGGCTGCTCGGGGGAAGAGGCAAGATGGACGCGGAGCTCCCAGGAGCGCAACCCCTGCAGGATCTCCCTGAGCCCCACAGCAGCCGAGCCCTCGCCGCCAGCTGCAGGGCAGTGCTCCTGGACCCCGGGGCTCTGCAGCCATCCTGCCTCTTTCCCCTGAGTGTCCCCCATCTTTGCTTTCTAACCTCACCCCCCTCCTGAGCTCGAACTCTGCAGATGAGCTGTTTCCAGTGCTCCCGATGCTCTGGGAGGGTGGAGGAGGAATTGCTGAGCGTGAGGCCCAGCTTTTCCCCGTGAGAGCTCCAGCCTGGGAGCACCCCCGGGGATGCCAGACCACAGATGGTGCCGTACCGTGGAAGTCCAAACCATAGAGATCGAACCTGTAGTAGATAGATGCACGCAAACCCGCGTTTCTTTTTAATAGAGACAACTGAACTGGGTGGACTGAATGAGCGTTGGCAAGTTATAGGGTAGTTCTGGAAGCCACAGCTACACAATGGAAAGATGAATAAGACACATTCATTATAGAAATGTGTGTGATATGGTAGGGAACCAGATCTACAGAATGAACAATAGCAATGTTTTTCAGTTGTTCTGGGGTGAAGAACTCTTAAACTATTTTTGAATGTGAAAATAATCACTTTGAGCCAGATGCTTACTTGTTCTTATCTATTCTGAAGAACTAATTATTCCTGTTGTCAGTTCTACCAAAGCTTACAAAATTGCTTCCATCTCTAAATTACTATAATTAAAGCTATAACTTCCATATCTAGTTAACGTTGCCATGCAGCTGGTGCTTTCATTAACATGCAGCTTTCAGATTTGAATATTTTGCTCCATTGTGAACAAAAATTCTTAAATATTTGTTTTCATCTTCAAAATGTCTGTTTCTCATAAAAAGAACTTTTTGGGAAATATGTCAACAAAAGACATTTAAAGATCTTGTCTGAAAGGTGCTTTTAAATGCAGAGAGGAAAATCCAGTTAATAATTAACCTTGGTTTAAGGCTGTTTATTGTTAGGTTTAGGCAAGATAAGTAATTAAGAATGTCTTCTGCAGCTGTATGTAGTCTAAAATATGGATTCCATTTAGTAGGTTTGACTCTACTGTGTAATGAATACTGAGCCCACTTGTTGGATATCTGGAATGAAATCTGTTCCTAAAAGTGGTAGTCATTGAAAGTGGCAACAGGTTAGTCAGGCCCTTGAAAAAGCTGGGATGATGCAAAGAAATCACTAGTTAGAACTCATAACTTTTATTTCTTCTCTAGAATCTATGACGAATTAAGGATTATAATAGAACTCTGAATGATTTTTAACAAGTGTTACTAAGGTCAGAATTTATACCAAAGCCTATCCAAAGCTTAATATAGTTCGTGTAAGCTTTTGTCTGCTATAGATGATCAGTCTTGCATTGGCAAGGAGATGGACTTGCATAACCTGGAAGTTTCTTTTTCACCTCTAATATCTGTGATTCTAAGTTTAGAACATATTTAAGAACTATGAATATATTTATTTATTCTGTCACTCTTCACCTGGCTCCTTAACTGTAGGAATGGTTGGTTTTTTAAAATGTTTTTACATTTTCTTTTTTTAGAAATTAAAAGGAAAATGTGCATGTTGTATTTAAATGATTGTATAGAGCAGGAGGTTGGATGAGAGGGGGCTCAGGACATGCATGGGGGTGCAGGAGTCAGGGCAGGGAATTGGGAGGTGTGGGGGACTCGGCAGAGGGTGGGGATACAGAAGTCAAGGCATGGGTGGGGGTGCAGGAGTCAGGGCATGGGGTTGGGAGGTTGTCTGTGAGGGTGAGGGCAGCTGTAGGGGGTGCAGGAGTCAGGGCAGGGATAGGTGGCTAAGGGCAGGGGGCTGGGAGGTATGGGGGGGATGCAGGATTCAGGGTAGGGGTTGAGGACTTCAGGCCTGGGGACTCAGGGCAAGGGCCTGGGGGGGACTCATTGAGGCTGCCCATGGTGGCTAGGGCAGCATGCTTTGGCAGTGGCAGCTTCCTGGGGTGCCTGGGCCACACTGCTCAGCTGCCATCTACTGCGGGCGGGAGGAGAGACTTCGTTGCCCTGCCAGCAGTGCTCCCCAGAGGGCCGTGGCAGCCAGGAATCGCAGCCCTGCTCCCCCAGGAGGAGCCACCACCAACAGGGCAGCACCATGTTCACCATCACAGGAAGCCCCGGTAAGGTCCCCCTAACCTCCCGGACTTCTGCCATGCGACCCCAACCCTGACTTCTGCTCCGGCAGCTCTCCCTTCCCCTCATCTGGCAGGGGAGAGAGGTTTGGACTAAGGCTTTTGGGCAAGGGGGGCACTTTCCCATGGCCAGTAGCTGGCAACATGGAGAGCCCCAGCTGACTCCTCTCTTCTATATGCAGCCACACTCCTGTGGTCACTCTGCAGTATAACTGTTCCTTGTGCTTGCTGCCTCCCAATGGCCATTGCAGAGCATAACTGTCCCTCCTATCAGACACCTGCGTTTCTGTGTTATGGAAAACAGTTGAATTCCAGGCACATCCCATTGTCCTGGCACAACCTGACCCTGACCTTGCTTTAATGTAGGATAAGAGGAAGCTACTTACTAAATTTCGGGGTCCTCGCTCTTACTGTTTAGGAAGTGTTCTTGAATAAACGGACTTACGGATGGATGGACAGATAGATGCACGTTTCTAAAATACATAGTAAAAGAAAAGAAGATTGGTGTTTCTATAGTACTTGTTTGCATAGAGTCAGCTGTTCACAAACATGAATGAATTTAATTCACTGGACTCCTGTGAGCAAGAGAAGGAACATGAGTGAATTTTAATGTTAAATATTTTGACAATTGATTTTATTATTTTTATTGTAACAATTCATTGTTTTCATTTTCAGTCAGGAAGTGAATACAAAATAAGGTGAATCTTTTATTCAGGTTTGGAACAAAACCATCAAGTTTGCATATAAGCAATCAGTTACTTTAACAAATGTTCTCATAAATTCTGTAGAAGAGTGTTTAACTGCAGAGAACATGTCAGGGAGTCCAAAACCAGTGTCCAGTTACTCAGTTGAAATCCAGTGTCCTGCAGTGTTCAATTTCAAGAATGCACTTAGGGTACTTTAGCACATGTAACAAATGTTATTTTTACCGTAGGGCGAGCAGTTAACTCTAGAAATAGTTTCAATGTTATTTTCATGGTGTCTGCAAAGATATTGTTACTTATCTTTCTATATAAATAACTACGAGTTTATTGTGTCTGATAAAAATAATTGGGGTTTTTAATTTTTTCCATAGATCCAGAATAATGTTTGGCAATACATAGTTTTTTTGTCAAGAATACAGTGTATGCAGTCTAAGTAGTCTGGTATGTGCAGAGTTGATATGGTCGACAGCAGTAGCCGTCTGAATTTGACATGGTTCCCAATTTGTTGAGTGTGTTATTTCTGCATTGCACTAATCTATGGGAACAGAGAAATCCTGTGATAGTAACTTACCTCTTGTTTAAATTAAAGCAATGTGGCAGTACGTTTTCAGCCATCAGGGTGATATAGGTAACAACTGTTGTTATCAAAGTCCACCTCTTGGGTTGAATTGTGAAAGCAGGATAGAGTGAAGTCAAAGGTAGGGAATATTTGGCTATCCTTTTCATGGATTTAATTAAAATAAAAAATGAAAGTAATTATTGGCTTACAGACAAGTAATAAAACTCAGTATGTGAGATCACTGGGTGAGAATTTTCTTTTTTTTCCTTGTTAAAATGCTAAGAGCTGTGTGGAATTAACCAGAGTACTGTACCCATCTGCTTTCTAATTTTGTAAACTCTGTCCTTCGTTTTCTCTCCTGTTTTTGTTGCTATCTTGTGACATATCTCATGTTGTAAGCTCTTTTGGGCAGGGATATGTCAAGAACAGGTTGGAGAGTTTATAAATAGTGAAGAGGCTAAGGCCTGAAGGGACCAATTAGATCGAGTCTGACCTCGTGTATATCATTGGCCCTTAAACTTCAGTCACCTCTGTATTGAACCGAATAACTTGTTTGATTAAAGCATATTCTCTGGAAAGGCATCCATTCTTGATTTCAAGGCATTGAGATTGAGTCCACCATGTCCCCTGGTATTTTTTCCCAATGATTAATCACTCTCCCTGTTGGGAACGTGGGCCTAATTTGAATTTGTCTGGCTTTAGCATCTAGCTGTTGGTTCTTGTTATGCTGTTCACTGCTAGATTAATAACCATTTAATCACCCTGTATTTTCTCCCAGCAAGGTACATCAACACTGTAATGAAGTTACTTCTTAAACCCACATTAGATAAGCTGAACAATTTGAGTTTTGGAAGCTAGTCCTTTCCCTGTAAGACATTTTGTCTAGCCCTCAAATAATTTTTGAGGCTCTTCTCTGCACCCTTCACCTGAGGATGGGATGCAGAGATAAAATTTGTTGCTACCTTAAATGACTGCTTCTTGGAGCAGCTAGTTCTGAAACCCACAAGAGGAGAGGCAATTCTTGATTTAGTCCTAAGTGGAGCATAGGATCTGGTCCAAGAGGTAAATATAACTGGACTGCTTGGAAATAGTGACCATGATGTAATAAAATTTAACATCCCTATGGTGGGAAAAACACCTCAGCAGCCCAACACTGAGGCATTTAATTTCAGAAAGGGGAATTACACAAAAATGAGTAGGTTAGTTAAACAGAAATTAGAAGTTAGTGACAAAAGTAAAATCCCTGGAAGCTGCATGGAAACTTTTCAAAGATACCATAATAAAGGCCCAACTTAAATGTATACCCCAAATAAAAAACACAATAAGAGAACCAAAAAAGGGTCACCATGGCTTAACAAAAAGTAAAAGAAGCAGTGAGAGATAAAAAGGCATTGTTTAAGAAGTGGAAGTTAAATCCTAGTGAGAAAAATAGAAAGGAACATAAACTGTCAAATTTAATGTAAAAATATAATAAGAAAACTTAAAAAGGAGTTTGAAGAACAGCTAGCCAAAAACTCAAAAAGTAATAGCAAAATATTTTTAAGTACATCAGAAGCAGGAAGCTTGCTAAAAAACCAGTGGGGCTCCTGGACTATCGAGATGCCAAAGGAGCACTCAAAAACGATTAAGTCATTGCGGAGAAACTAAATGAATTCTTTGCTTCGGTCTACATGGCTGACGCTATTGGGGAGATTGCCAAACCTGAATCATTCTTTTTAGGCAATAAATCTGAGGAATTGTTCCAGATTGAGGTGTCATTTAGAGGAGGTTTTGGAACAAATTGATAAACTTAACAGTAACACGTCACCTGGACCAGATGGCATTCACCCAAGAGTTCTGAAAGAACTGAAATGTGAAATTGCTGAACTATTAACTATAGTTTGTAACCAATTGTTTAAATCAACTTCCGTACCTAATGATTGGAAGATAGCTAACGCGATGCCAATATTTAAAAAGCGCTCTAGAGGTGATGCTGGCAATTACAGACCGGTAAGTCTAACATCAATACCGGGCAAATTAGTTGAAACTATAGTAAAGAATAAAATTGTCAGACACATAGATGAACATAATTTGTTGGGGGAAAGTCAACATGATTTCTGTAAAGGGAAATCATGCCTTACTAATCTACTAGAGTTCTTTGAGGGGGTCAACAAACATGCGGACAAGGGGGATCTGATATATATATATATATATAGTATACTTAGATTTCTAGAAAGCTTTTGACAAGGTCCTTCACCAAAGGCTCTTAAGTAAAGTAAGTTGTCATAGGATAAGAGGGAAGGTCCTCTCATGGACCGATAACTGGTTTAAAAGACCAGAAACAAAAGATAGAAATAAATGGTAAGTTTTCAGAATGGAGAGAGGTAACTAGTGGTGTCCCCCAAGGGTCTGTACTGGGACCAATCCTATTCAACCTATTTATAAATGATCTGGAGAGAGGGGTAAACAGCGAGGTGGCAAAATTTGCAGATGATACCATACTGCTCACGATAGTTAAGACCAAAGCAGGACTGTAAAGAGCTTCAAAAAGATCTCACCAAACTAAGTGATTGGGCAAGAAAATGGCAAATGGAATTTAATATTGGTTAATGTAAAGTAATGTACACTGGAAAAAATAATCCCAGCTATACATACAAATGTAATGGGGACTAATTTAGCTATAACTACTCAAGAGAGAGATCTTGGAGTCATTGTTGATAGTTCTCTGAAAACATCCACTCAGTGTGCAGCGGCAGTCAAAAAAGCAAACAGTGTTAGGAATCATTTAGAAAGGGATAGAGAATAAGACAGAGAATATCTTATTGCCTCTATATAAAACCATGGTACATCCACATCCTGAATACTGTGTACAGATGCGGTCGCCTCATCTCAAAAAAGATATATTGGCATTGGAAAAGTTTCAGAAAATGGCAACAAAAATGATTAGGAGTTTGGAATGGGTCCTGTATGAAGAGAGATTAAAAAGACTGGGACTTCTCATCTTAGAAAAGAGGAGACTAAGGGGGGATATGATCGAGGTCTATAAAATCATAACAGGCATGGGAAAAGTGAATAAGGAAAAGTTATTTACTTGTTCCTGTAACATAAGAACTAGGGGTTACCAAATGAAATTAATAGGTAGAAGGTTTAAAAACAAACAAAAGGAAGTATTTCTTCACACAGCGCACAGTTGCCCTGTGGAACTTCTTGCCAGAGGATGTTGTGAAGAACAGGACTTCAACAGGTGTCAAGAAAGAACTAGATAAATTTATGGATGTTAGCTCCATCAATGGCTACTAGCCAGGATGGGTTGGTATGGTGTCCTTAGCCTCTGTCAGAGGCTGAGAATGGGAGAGGGATTGCTCGAGGATTCCAAGTTCTGTTCACTCCCTCTGGGGCATCTGGCATTGGCCACTGTTGGCAGACCGGATCCTAGGCTAGATGGACCTTGGCCTGACCCAATATGGCCGTTCTTATGTGGACACCAGAACTGTGGGCAGTATTCTAGCATAGGTCTTACAAGGGCCATGTATAGAGGTTCACTGCTTCCTGTCTCATAAAACGGAGTCTCATTTGTGCTTTTTCGCCTCAGCATAGTAGTGAGAGCTCATGTTGAGTTGCTTGTGCGCTATGACCCCTAACCTTTGCTCAGCATCCCTGCTTTCCAGGATACTGTTCCCCGTTCTGTGGGTATGGCCTTCATTCTCTGTTCCATGCCCTTGGGGCTGCATGAAAACACATTTTAGTTGATGGTCCCAGCTTCCCAAGTAATCCATATCACTCTTTGACTGCGTTTCCCTCCTCATTATTTACCACTTGCCAAACAGTTGTCATATGCAGATTGGAGTAGTTGTGATTTTAAATTTAATTCCAGATTAGTGATGAAAATGTTGATTAATGTTGGACCTAGTATTGACCCACTTAGAATCTGACTAGAATCACTGCTGTTTAATGATTGCCTATAGAAAACTACTTAATATGATTTTCATATTGAAATACTTTGGTTGTGTTTATGGTGGTAAGGGTTTATTATATTAACAGGGTAAATGTAATGTTTATCTGGTATTAGCCTTTGAATTCAGTATTCTGTTCCTTGTTTCACAATAATGGAACTGAGTAACTCAAGACGCACAGTATGAATCTATTTATAAACTATGAAATTTTAAGCTTCTCAGACTCGTGCTGTTAGATTTTGTATACAATATGCAAAGTAGCAATTAATTTTTGAATGGACTCTTGCTGAATAGTACTTAAATGTAAGTGAAGATTGTATTGAAACAGCTGTATAATTTTCACTGAAATTTTAAGTACACTAAAAAGCTAGGGTGGCAAATAATGGTGCTTCAACTTTACTGTGGTTTATTGGCAGTCAATTGTATTTAAAAAGCACACTATGTTCAAATAAAAATTAATCAGCTACACTAACAGTCCTATGACTATAAAATAATTTTCCATTACATTGTGGCAATTGGGAGTTTGATGATTGCTGTATTTGTTTTTGAGCGACTACTGAAATGTATCATAGACTATAAGGGACCAGTGAACATTTCAGTAACTAATATTTTGCAAACAGATTTTGGAAACAATTATCTGAATTAGAAGCTTTGTATCAGATCTTTTCAGTTGGATGCATGAACTTCTTGTCTTGCTGCAAGACACTATAAAATAATATCAATTTGATTACTGTTGATTTTTCTCCCACCTCCCTACCACATAATTTCCAACATGGTTTTAAGTAACCTGCATCTTGAGTACCACCAGAGCAAGCTAGAAATGCTTTATGCTAACTGAAAGAAGCTTGGCATTCCAGTCAAATGGCAAATAACATTAATCTCTAACAGTTCATGAGATACTGCTGCTGAATGCATCTCCCTGTTTGACGATGGAAAAAAAAGATGATTAGATAATTAGAATATGATTTTAAAAACCAATACTTCACAGCTTCTTTGGCCTAAAAGCAATTCACTGGTCTATGACAATTGCTTTTAGGACTAATTCAACTTTTCCAAGAGCTAGTCCAGGACCAGTGAGCAAAAGGAGCAAAGCACTCATCTCTTGCAACTGTCTAATTTTGAAACCTTTCAAAAGCAAGGAAATAAATGTGCACAGGGTGCCAAAGTCATTTGTGGAGTAACTGCATTGAAGTCAGTGGCATCGTTGAAGTTCATGGAGTTGTCCTGTTAAAAGTTAGGCTTCGAAACTTGGTTCAGTTTGTGTTATTGTGGATGGGTATTGCAGCACCTGAAATAAAGACTCTGATTCTCAAGATTTGTTTTGAACTCACCTTTGGATTTCATTGCTATGAAGGGTGAAATCCCACTTGCATCTTCATGTGCTTTTTGAAGTTCTGTTAAAACTAAATTAAAAAAGAAAAGCAATACACTGGTCAGCATTGAAACTTTGCAGATTTTCTGTTTTTCTAATTAATACAACTGTGTGTTTTCATGATATGCGGAAATAGCAGTTGCAATAGATTTTAATATCAACCAATACAACATATAAATAATTTACAAATTGAAACGGAAGTACACACTCACATGATTTAAATGCTTTACTCTTTGTGTTTTTGTGATAGTAACAGTTGATAAAGTATGAGGGCGTGGTTTTCAGAAAGGAATAGAAAAATTTTGGGAGTGTAAACTCTATCCACTGATTCAAACAAAGTGCAACACAGATTGCATTAATATCACTTGTATTATAAAATCCTGTTGTTGACTTAATGACTTTAGCCCTGTGTACTTGTTATTTATCTGCAAACCCAACTTCAGAATTCAGCACAAGGCAATGTAAAGCCAAATACTTATCCTTGTCAGCAACAGGAAATCTTGCTGTTTTTTCCTAAACATATGGTAGTCTTTTGTGAAAGATGATTCCTCATCATTGCTTCTTTTCATTTCAGTTGTCGGACGAGCAATAGGAAGAGCTTGATTGTAACATCGAGCACATCTCCAACACTCCCACGACCACACTCCCCGTTGCATGGACATACAGGTACCCAGAGAGCTGTGTTTAAATTGTTAGTTACGTTATTTCATTAGACATTACCAGTGACTGACTCCATTGATGTTCTAAGACAAATAAGCTGTTCAAAACTTTATTCACTGAATTGTTTGTGATTGGTTAATTCATGTTCTTAACTTCACTGACAAAGGGGTATGGCATCTTTCACTTCTAGCTAGTTTGCTTGTGCCTCATTCATCACCAAACATATCCTCTGACACTGTAAATGATTTGGCCACCTTGACTGAGTACAGGTTGACACGCCATAATCTGGACTTCTTTAGTCCGGCAACACCCTTCTCTAGTCTGGCAGGGTCAGGGTGATCCCTTGGGGCTGGGAGCATTGCCAGGCTAGGGCAGGGAGAGGGCAGAGTCCTGGGCAGCAGAGGGGTTGCTGGAGAGAGCCCCAATGGCAGTGGGACCGCCTGACAGAGTGCAGCACTTTGGGTGGCAGTGGGGTGGCCAGGAGGAAAAGCGGAGGCCCCAGTTCATTGACCTACCCTGGTCTGGCAAATTCTCTGGTTCAGGACCAGTCAGGTGCTGAGGGTTCTGGACCAGGGAGGTTCAACCTGTACTGTTTGTTTAGGTATAAACAAGATAATAAATGGTTATTTTAAACAAAAGTTGATTTTATTCTGTGAAATGTAAAGCCAGCCTGGACCTATGCTCCTGTTCCCTTCATCCTGCCGCCTTCATGTATGGAATGACCTCTCATTTCAAGTGCTCTAGTCCTCCATTTTATTCTCTATCCAGTCATATGTAATAATGGGGGAGACTGAAGGGAAGTGATGCTCTTGGTGCCCTAATGTCGGTACTAGCCGTACCTTTCCTGTGCACAGCTGTCTCCTTCCCCATTGTAGTAGTTAATCATGTAACTGACTCCACGCTAATATCCCTACTCCCAGACACCCTCCTGCCATCCCTAGTCAAGGACATAAGGGGTGGAATGCTGCTACCCACATTCTGTTCTACATCACTCATTGCTATAATATTGCAACACCTTGCAGTAGTGCAGAAGCACATGGCTGACTCTGTACCGCCTGTCTGAGAATGTCTTTCCTGATAGCCATCACGTCCGCTGCATAAGGAAGATCTAGGTCTTCAGAAAGGGTCCCCCATAAACATATCAGGGGTTGTGAAGCAGCAGCATGGAGCTCAGTCCATACATTTGCCCTCTCTATTCCCCAGTTCTCAAGGGTATAGATCAAATACCAGTTTGGTAAGGCAGTCATAAGAACGGCCAGAATGGGTCAGATCAGATTTCCATCTAGCCCAGTATCCTGTCTTCTGACAGTGGCCAATGCCAGGTGCCCCAGAGAGAATGAACAGAACAGGGAATCATCAAGTGATTCCTCTCCTGACACCCATTTTCAGCTTCTGGCAAACAGAGGCCAGGGACACCATCGCTGCTTATCCTGGCTAAAAGCCATCAATGGGACCTATCCTCCATGAATTTTTCTAGCTTTGTTTTGAACCGTGTTATAGTGTTGGACTTCACAACACCCTCTGAGAAGGAGTTCCACAGGTTGACTGTGAGTTGTGTGAAGAAATACTGCCTTTTGTTTGTTTTAAACGTGCTACCTATTAATGTCATTTGCTGATCCCCATTCTTGTATTATGGGAAGTAGTAAATAACTCTTCTTTATGCACTTTTTCCATACCACTCATGATTTGAAAGACCTCCATCACATCCCCCCCTTCAGTTGTCTCTTTTCTAAGCTGAAAAGTCCCAGTCTTATTAATCTCTCCTCATATTGCAGCCGTTCTGTATCTCTAACCATTTTTGTTGCCCTTACCTTGACATTGGAAACATTTCAGAAATCTTTTTTTGAGATGAGGCGACCACATCTGCACGCAGTCCTGCACACTCTCTTCAGGTAGGAAACAGTCAAGAGAAACTACAAATAGGTAGCAGCTCAGCTGGAAGCAGCCATCTGCTGCTCTGTTTCCAGAGACTCTTACCGTGGATGGGTGACATCCAGTTAAAAAAAAAACAAATGCTAGCCTTTAAAATAAAACCCTCCAGAGAGAGCCTAAACCACCGCCTGTTGATTTTTGACAGAATTAGTACTAGTATCTTAGGATTCCTTCAAAGCACAGTCATTGAAGGGCAGACTCTGCAGTGAATTATTTTAATGAAATTCTCCTTTAAAAGATCCAGGATCTTCAGCTTGAATTTTAATAGAGCCCTAAAAATAGTAACAAAGGCATTTACTACTTGCTGCAGAATCTCAAGAAAGCACCCTCAAATCCACATGTGGCTAGTGTGTTGGACACCACGGATTTATATCATAAATTCTCAAGAAAGGGTCCCAGAAAGGGCTGGGGGATGAGGTGTTCAGTATGCAGACTGCTACGGGCAGGGAGGACTACCCCAGCCCTCTCTCACCACAGCAGCTTGGGGCCAGGAGAGAAGTGCCTGTCCATGGCAACTATACTAGGCACAGATGACAGAAGGATGCATGCACCTCTCCCCCAGCTGGGACAGACATGGACACGAACACGAACACACACACACACACTCTCTCTCTCTCTCTCTCTGAAATATTTTGTAGATAGCGCCCCCGCTTCTGTCTTTTTTCTGTATGGTTTTATGAGAAGCAATCCCATTCCAGGCACATCCCATTGTCCTGGCACAACCAGACCCTCGCCTTGCTATAAGTTACAATAGCAGGAAGCAATATACTGAATTTGGTGGCCCTAGTTCTTACTACTTAGGAGGAGTTTTGGAACAAAGAGACAGACAGGCTGCCAAATATATAGTAGAAGAAAGTACCACTAAAAACTCTGTTGTTCCTGTACAATTTCATGTATTGTTGTAAGCCTGCTTGTCCAGACCTGTGTGAGAGACACAATCTTATGAATATTATTGCCAGGGAACTCCATCTGCAAATATTTATATAGGTTGGACCTCCCTGCACCTGACGGATCCCAGATGAGGGATTTTGCCAGACCAGGGGACGTCATTTCTGCTGCCAGCCCTGGCCTGATCACCGGCCTCCCAGCCAGTTCCCCCTTCTCGCTGGCCCCCGCCACCCTGACAGTCTTCTCCCCCTCCCCCTTCCCCTCCCTCTCCCTCTCCCTCCCTCTCCGCCCTGGACCCTACTGGGCAGCCCCACTGCTTTTGATCTCTGGGAGCTCACTGCTGTGCCTGGCAGCGCCGCTGCCTCTGTGCATACCAGGCTCTCGCTGCAGGGCCTGGCAGCCCCACCACCATTCTGTGCACTGGGCTCTCACTGCTGTGCTGGTCTCTCTCTGCAGCACCCGGCTCCTACTGTCACACCGATGCCCCACAGCCTCTGTGCGCCTGGCTCCCACTGCCCATGTATCACGTGTGCAGCTCCCACTGCCCCGCTACAGCGCATCAGGTTCCCACTGCCCTGCCAGTCTATAGGGCTCCCATGCACTAGTTCTCCACCGGGACTCTCTGGTTCCAGAACATCCGCCATCCTGCCAGAGCACAGATGTTGCTGGATCAGAGTGTCCCGGTTAAGAGAGTTTCAACCTCTATTTAATTTGCTTTTAAAACACTCTTTATTTAAATTGCTAGGAATAAACTGTATTCTGAGTAGTTAACAACTGCTTCATTTAATCTTCTAGCTCAGCACTTGGGTTTGCTAAAGGTCAGCTCGATTACAGATCGTGTTCCACTGCTGTAGTACTTCAGAACCAGCAGTGGCCATTTGTGCATTGTGGAATGAGGATTTTACTTAAAATGTTTTGGCAGAGGAGTCATGACAAGAAACATAAAAGTGCATTTTTAACCAACACTCTGGAAAAAACAAATGCAGAAACTCTTCTGAAAATTGTGGTAACACCCCATACGAGCACAGATAATATATCCGTGTATAATCCTTACCTTTGTAATATGAGTCGTTAAGATTAGTATTGAAGATTTAAGCAACCAAAGGATAGCTACATTATAGTCACTTACTCCCTTCCAGGTTCCTTCACAGTCCCTCTGCACCTGACCCCTTCAACTCCCACAGTAAGCAAAATCAAACCAAACAGAGAGAACCTTGCATTAGAAACTACAATTACCTCCCTTCCCAAATAATCAAAACAAATCCAAATCCCAAAATACAGCACTTGGAGGCAGGCTATCTGCTTTGAAGATGAAACCTTCATTCTGGAGAAGCTCAACACTGCATTATAATTAAGACTGAATTGAATTTTTCATTTAAAGGAAGGATTTATTCTTTTGATATATGTGAAGAATAGAGCAGAGTGGTCTTCCCAAAAGTACACATTTAATGAGGTTCCTGTATGACTTTTCTGTGAACTTACAAATAAATCTACTTCTTGTTCATTTTAAATTAAGAAATGTAACACCCCACATCAGCTTTTTTGGGTTCCAAATAATCTGAGCTCAGGTACTATCTATCTACATAAAATTGGCAGGCAAGTCAATCTGGATTGGATCATATACAGTGGGTGGTCTTTGATAACAGACTGTTAAGACCAGTGGTAATTTTTACCATTATTTTTCGCAGCTGAAAATTTCTTCTTTGGCAGAAGCTCAAAAACAAAGTTCTTCAGGTAAATTAATGAAGAATTGCCCTTTGTGAAAATGGGACTTGGACCGCAGGCTGCACTCAGTACAGTCATTTTCAAAATGTCCTCTATTTCTCACTGTTCCCTATCGAAACAAAGTTACAGGCTACTCCTGCGGCTACCTCCATTCACCTGATACGCTCAGTGCCCCTCTCTGCTTCCTGACAGAGGAGGAAGTCATCATCTTCCCCAAGGACAGCCTGATTTCCCTCTCATTAGGAACAAAAGGAGGCAATGCTGAAGGATGCTTTTACCAAAAATTGCATACTTCAGATTTCTCAGGCAAGGGAGTCATTCCACGTTTTGCATTGATGGGCTGTTTTGGAAATGCTTCGATAATTTCTCCTTCCCCGAGGCAGTTACAGCTCTTCTTATCCAAGGCCTTATCCTGACATTCACTTTACTTTCTTGAATACTGCAGGGGTCTGTTTTCCCATCAAAGGCAGGGCTATTTATTCTTATAACTTTCATTATGCTAATATTAAGTGCTTGACTACCCCACGCTTTGCTTGGTGAGAGAGAACCCATACTATTATTATTCTGCTAATTCATTGTGGAGCTTGCCAAGTAAGCTAGTGTCATTTAATGAGGCACTTTAATACTAGTAGGCCGGCTTGGGCTCATGTTTATCTTTCCTCTCCTGAAGTAATTGAACCGTGTTCAGTCAAAATCTTTTTCAGACAGGACCATCTCAATGTGAACTAGAACCTTTTAGTTTGTGCCGGCAACATCCAGACAGGAGAATTGGAGCTTGCAGCCCTTGATATCCAATCTGCAAACTGCAGCTTAGTGTAGACCAGTGGTCTCCAACCTTTTTAAGTATGAGATTGCTTGTTCAATTTAAATGCAATTCAGCATCCACCTCAAACCCAAGCTCCCTTGTCCCGCCTCCTTCCCACCCCTTCTCCAAGGCCCCGCCCCTGGTCACTCCATCCTCACTCCCTGCCTCCCTCCCTCCCTCATCCTCACTCACTTTTATCAGGCTAGAGCAGAGACTGGGGTGCGAGGGAAGGGGATGCGGACTCTGATCTTGGGCTAAAGGATTTGGAGTGTGAGAAGGATTCTGAGCTGAGCCTGGGGCAGGGAGTTGAGGTGCAGGAGAGGGTTCAGGGTGCAGGCTGTGGGAGGGAGTTTGGGTGCAGGGTGACTCAGAGCTAGGGCAGTGGTTTGGGGTGCAAGAGGGGTTCAGGACTGGGACCGGGGTTTGGAATGCACACTCCAGCTGGGCATCGCTTACCGCAGATGGCTGCTGGGTGGTGGTGCAGGGGACTAAGGCAGGCTCACCCCACTCTGGCCCTGCGCCACTCCAAAAAGCAGCCAGCAAACTCTCTCCATCCCTGCCCCCCTCTGTGGAGATGGGATACAGGGTGGAGGAACACCCTGACATCAGCACCCCCTCCTCCTCTTCCTGTGCCCTGCACAGCAAGCAAGAGGCTCTGGAGCTGGGAGGCAGCTCCAAGGCAGAGGGCAGGAGCAGCCCAGCAGTGCTTAGAAGGGCAGATGAAGTGTTGGCACTTGACAGCCTCCCAGCCAAACCCGTCCGGGTCACCTGTCAAAGGCTGGTTGGTGACCACTGGTGTAGACCTACCCCCAGCTTCCTAATAATGAAACAGAGCTGAACTGGAGGCTTATCCCATTTAGCTGGAGCTCTCTAGTATAATTAAAACTTTAAAATTATAATCAAAATGATGTTGAGTAACTCAACAAATTGGGGAGTGAGAATTTTTCAAATTTCAGTATTTGCTATGTGGGTGTCCTAATACTTTTCAGTGTGCACAATGTGGTACAGAGATACCACAAATTCCTGGATATTCTCTTCTTCAGATTTATATGGCTGTTTTCTCTCCCGACTCTAGCATTTTAATTAGATCCCGTGTGAGTTATTTCTGGTTTGAAAATAAAAAGCAATTAGTTCTTCTGCTCTGCTCAAGTCTGGGTGAAGCTTTTAAGGAGCTTCAGGGAGAAGGGGAATTTCTGCTTCCTTTTAAAATTTCCCAGCACTGCTGCATCTGCTGTAGTTGAAAGAATTTTAATAAGAGACGCTGAAGTGTGTTGGTCTCCCATGGCAAAGATGTTCTAAACCCTATTTAGTCTGTGAGCAAAGATCTGCTCTCCTGCTGCTCGTGGATTAGAATTGCTACTGTTGGCACTGAGGCTCCAACGGGGCTTTTACAAAGAGTGACTACTCATTAGAGACAACAGCGCATTGTTACAAGAATGTTAGTAACATAGGAACGCACCTTTACATTTTCTGGGTATGGCCAAGGGAAAGGGAGTGTGGCCAAGTCATTCTTTCAACGTGGCTATCCCAAAATGCCAGAATGCCCTCATTGGCCACAGGCAGCCACTGTTTCCTTAAAACTGCCTCTGCCCTGCATAGACACCAAAGTCAACCAAGAGGCTGAAGGGAACGAAAAACTCAGAGATGGCAATCCGATTGCACGCTGTGCATAGCTCGTGTCTTTTGAGTCCTGCCTGCAAAGCTGGAAAGCAATCGCTGCAACGACCAATGGTCTGCTAAGCTGAGGAACACTAATTCTGAGAAGGTTCCATGACTCTTTGTTTGGGATAATAGTAAACGGCAAATCAAGTTTGCAGGCCAAATCTGAAATCAGTTTCATAGCCTCCTCAAACAGTGCTAAGCAATGAGCGCAGCGATTGCTGTTCACACGTTTTAAATTCTTATACTTTTTAATACTTTCTCCTAGGTTTTTCAGCTTTCCTACACTCTTGGGCCACCCGTTGATATGAATTCTCTACTAAACTAAAAGTTCTTGGCAACAAATCTTTTCTGAGATCACGGTCTCTTAAAGAGCATTTTAATTGCTGTGCATTAATTGAACTTTCTGAAATTAAAATAATATTAGCAAATGTTTCATATGCCTCTATCAATAAACTAGATAAATCATTTATAAACCCTGTTTAAAAACAAACAAACCCTTGTCCCAGTATTATAATTTTAGAGTAATTTACATTTTAATGTTAAAAAACCTTAAGGTTTGCTTAGGTAAATAATAACTTCAGTTAATGTCAGCTCTATTTTTCAAAACATTGGCTGAAGCTCTGTTTACCAGGAGTGTCTTTAAGAAAAGACCACATGTACATGTGACTTTTGGATTAAAAACTTGGTCACCTGAAGAACTTTTGCTTATAATAAAATTTCTAATTCTTTGGAAAAAGCATTTTCCACTTTCTGCTTATTTTTAAAAGAATAAAATGTGCAAATAATGTAGATACATGGGTAGTTGAGTAATTGGCATTCTACCTAAAACCTCACGACTTCCCTTGTCCTCTCTTATATAAGCCTAAGCCTGGGCTTATTGGGTAGTCGAGTCAACTACTCGCATTCTCTCCTCCTCCCCTCCCCCCCCCCCCCATCAGAGGCAGCAAGTGGGGAATTTTAAGCCAGTTTAAAGGAATTTTAATAAGAGAAGCCTAAGTGTGTTGGTCTCACATCAGAGGCAGCAGTGCGAGGGTCCAGCGGAGGCTGCTGCACCAACAGCCCCGTCCATGGCAGGTCCCAGCGGGGAGTTGGGACCCCCGCACAGACAGGAGCTGCTGTGGTGAAGCAGTCCCTGCTGCAGCCAGGCACCGCAGCCAGGGGCTGCTTCACCACAACAGCTCCTGTTCACGGTCAGCACCAGCGGCTACGAACAGAGCCTGATCCGCAGCAGCTCCTGTCCGCAAAGGGTCCCCGGCTCTTACTACATTTAAACTGCAGAACTGTTGCGGGCGTAGCTCCTTCTGAGCACCTTCCCTGATCGACAAATTGTGTAGTGGATACAAACTGTATCGACTACATGATTACCAGTTACCTGCCTCTTAACATCCTTAGGACACGCATGATCTGGTGCCATCATTTTAAAAAAAACAACCCCAAAAAAACCATTATCTCAACCTTACCTTTCCGACCACTGTCCAGTATCCCGCTCCTCTGCACTTTTCTGTTTCTTGAACGTGTCTAAAATTCTTCTTTCAAAACCTCATAAGTCGTGGATCGGTCTCGGGGAATGAACACAAATGTACGGCCTGTGACCTGTCCCTGATTTGCATTATAAATAGCCTTGACTAAAACATAGGTACTCTGAGTGGCTCTAGGGTGCTTCAGGGATTTGGGGGCAGTGAAGTGTTCACACAGGCATTGTTGCTGCTTAAGGGCATGAGGGGGCCTCCGGGCTGTTGCTGTTCATGTGGACGTAGCCGGGGCCCTGCAGTTGCTGCTGTTGGACTGCTGCCCTGAGGCAGCACCTGGGCCCAGCTGCCTGGGGCTGCCCAAGCAGCTGCTAGTACAGCTGGCCCTGGGGCTGCCCCAGCTGCTTGGGTGGCCCTAGAGTCAGTGGCATGGTCAGATGCAGAAGTCACGGAGGTCCCAGAAGGTCAAGGAATCCGTGACATCCATGAAAGACTCGCAGCCTTATTCATAAGCTGTAGAATTGTCTGCCAGTAAACACATACAAAATAAAATGAGCCAATAGAAGGGTCAGGCAGATCTGGGCACCATTTTTAAATTTGGTGAGCTCTGTAGTTTTTGGTGCTCTTTGGATCTCCCTGCCCCAGCACACACATAACATGAATCAAGTATATAGTCTAATACCATACTAGGGACTGCAGTGCTACCACGACCGTGCCTGTTGTGCATACGTCTGACCTGGTGCTGATAGCAACTGCTGCATGGGTGGATTCTGAATTGGATCGTGCTCCTTTCATAGTGGAGTCTCCCTCTGACCCCCTCTTGTTACCTGTACCCATTCCCAACCTGATCAGTATTTAAGGATTTCCTTCCCCCACCCCGGATCCCAGCACCTAACTTCCTCTGAATAAACGAAATTAAAATGTAGTAGAAAACCCTGATGTTTTCAAAAAGCTTCCTTAGAGTGAGAACAGAACTTAGTGCAGCAGTGTATCACAGAGTTGTCTGCAAGCTTCTCCCTCCAGAGAGTCTGATATAGGGGGGACAGGCTGACTCTACTAACAGCTGCATCTTTCTCACATACAGATATCCATAGCATGCAATAGGGGTATAAAATCCTGGTTAGGTGGTTAACCAGTTAAACTAAGTGTTTAATTGGAAACCGTGGCAGGCTTGGCTGGGTTGGAGCAGCCCCCACCCGCAGTGGGGACGCGTGTGGGGGCTGCTCCAACCTGGCTGGGCCGGGCCATGCCTTCTGCATCACTGGTTAACCAGTTACCCAGGGGAAGGATGCTGGTAAGGGGCATGCTAACAAGTTAACTCTGTGCATCCCTAGCAGATAAACCTGCTAACCCAGACTTGCTGTGTAATCTCTTGAAGTTTAACACTACATACTAAGGGTGTAAAGAATAACCGTTTAAACGGTTAACCGATAAGCATGGGTTTATGGGTTCCCATTAACAGTTACACGCCAACTGCCACCCCATGCAGCAGATTCTGTATCAGAACCCACAGCGCAGCATGGCAGCTGGCTCCCTGGAAGTGGAGCTTGGAGTGGGGACCAAGAGCTGGCTGTTGCCCTGCATTGCTGCCTCTGTATCAGAGACAGCAGCGCAGGGTGGCAGATGGCTACTCAGAAGCATGTGGCTGCTGGTGGAAGCCAGATGCTGTCCCTGCTGCTGCCTCTATCAGAGGCAGCAGCATCAGGGGAAGCAGCTAGCTTCCTAGGAGCGGGACTGCAGGCGGGAGCCGGCTTAAAAGCCAGCTCCCAGGGGGCCGGCTGCCACCCTGTGTTGCGGGCTCTGCAGTGTAAAACTTACACTGCAGAGCCCGCAGCGCAGCCTACTCCCCAGGAGTGGGTCAGCAGCCGGGAACTGGCAACTGGCACACACTGGCTGCCAGTCCCACTCCTGGGGAGCCAGCTGCGCTGCCAGCTCTGCAGTGTGTAACCGTGTAACTGCTAGATTTTCAGCCATTACATGGTTACTTAATTAACTACTTTTTTAACATCCCTGCTACACACAGTAATATAAAATATTAGATATGTGCAATTTGGCTAATTTACTGTTGCAGGCACAAAAATGTTAAATAGCTTTGACTTTTGCATTTCAAAATCTTACGTTTTGTAACAGTTTCCCCCCACTGAACTTCAGAAACATAGAATGGCTTCTGCTATTGCTTATAAAGTACAGAGATCCCCATTGTTAAACTGCAAAAGTGATTTTAGAAGTTACATTAGTAATTCATCCAGTTTGTGTCATGCAATAAATATATTCCCTAGCTTGTTCCTGGAGATATTTACAGATTTTTAAAAATCATCTTTTATCTGACTCCTCTCAGATCTTCCATGCTAAATGATTGAATCACAACTTGGTGAGGAGTGGTCAGGGAAGCAAAATAAATTATGGATTAACAGAAATAGTACTATTTTTTGTAACAGAAAGGAAATGTTAAAAAAGCATTATAGGACATATAGTAGGATAACAAGCCATTCTTAGCAGAGTTCATTAAGTGTCAGGCACAGAAACTAGTATGAAAAAGGTTCAATTATTGTATCCATACAATATTTTTTAAATTTCAAAATCCTCTTTTGCCAGATTACAATGGCCATTCATGGGTAGGATCTAAACTTGTAAAACAATTTTGTAGAATTAAAATTCAATATCAGTAGCAAACAGTTTGATCGAGGTGTGAATGAGGGGAGAATAACCTTTAACAAAGTACCAAGAGCTAATACTGCTCATCAGACTCTTGACTAAAGGCTATATTTTTGTGTGAATGCAAATTATGTCTGAGAGGAAGTTTAACTGTTATGAAGCATTTCAAATCTGCTGAGATTCTCTTCAGTTCTTCATTGCACTCAACTATATACATTTCCAGATCCATGGAAACTTATTTAGAAAAGAATATGAAATCTACAACAATTTAAGCGCTCAGTGGAATTTAATACATTACCTACAAGAGTCTCTCTCAATGACCGGTCCATGGACTGGCACTGATCCATGAAATCTCCCTGAGAGAGTTTAAGAAACAACAAGCCAGTCCCTGGTATCAAAAAGGTCGAGAGATACTGACCTACAAGACCTACCTTTTCCAGAAGGAAGGTTGATGAACATACGTGAAAGCGGTAGAAAGCTGAAAGTATTTTCTAGTTGATACAGTTTATTATACAAATACATAGTTTTCTATAGTGGAAAACATGGGATGGGTATAATTTGGTAAAACAGTTTTTAAATTCTCTAGGCACAATTATTCTGGAGAATGTGCAAGTATTCTATCAATATAGGAAAATTGAAAGAAAATGTCATTTAGCAAAATGTGAAGCAGTGCCAGTAATCTGTATTTCAGTTACACCAATAATGTGAGAATGTTTTGCTAGCATGGTGAGTAGTTTGGCTAAGGACAATCAGTCTTTTCAGTTCACACCTGCTGCGTGTATGTGTGGGTGAGGGACAGCACAAAGCTTTGGCGTGTATTGCTATTCACACGCTTCTGGTCCAAACTGCAGGGCAGCATAGATGAGATGTAGGCTTATGTATGTGTGACTGAAAATCGTCACCTCGATACTCACAGGTAATTTTGAAATGTGTCAGAAATTGACACCATATCTGTCCCAAGATTTAGATAGAAAATTGAGGGACTGCTAAATGCATTCTGTTGCAATATCTGCACTTCTTGATTTGATCACTTCCCCAGAACTTCCCCCAAACTAAAATACTCCCCTCAACCTCCCACCTGCCAGAGCAAATCAACAGGATTAGTCAGTTGTAACACAAGCCTGGCTGTTCATTTCTGCTGAGTTTCCAGTGCATTCTGTTTCATCTATTGTGTTTCGTTACATGCTCTTTTGGGCCAGGAATGTGTGTATTCTGTCTTGTACTGCACTGGCCACTTGGTCAGCTCTTGAAAATAATGGATCGTAACCCCACAAAGGAGTCTGTTACTCATTATTTTGTCCAATGCATTCTGGGAGCTGCAGAGTGAAGAATTGCCTGGGTGTCCAATTATACCTCTGATTCTCTGGCCAGCTGCAGGAGCAGGTTACAACAGCTGGGTGGCTGCTTTAATCTGTGCCGGCTAGCACAGTACAAATAGCATACTCTCAGGGTACATAGCTGTGGTTGGTGGCCAGCTCGCTGCCTGCACTAATGTGCCCTCCTGCAGCATGAGTTTGTGGAGAGAAGACACAAGAGCTAGTATCTGTGGACTGTTCTATGTACTGAAATAAAGTGTGACTGCACATTGGCTTAAGTTGAGCAAAATACTTATGCTGAGTTTTAAGCACTTGTTTACGCCTCATCCACATTCGTAAAGTTGGACACCCGACTAGGGATGTAAGTGTCTGTATCAGAGGCAGCAATGGCTGAGGGGGGCGGAGCGGACAGGAACCAGTGCCAGGGGGAGCTGGCTTAAAAGCCGGTTTCCCCCAGCACCGTCTCCGTGGTGCTGCCTGCTCTTCCCCTCCCCTCCACGCCCCCGAGGCTGATGCGTGTGGGGGTAGGGGAGGCTGCTGTGAATCAGCTCCTGTTCATGGGGGGGGGGTCCCAGTGGGGAGCTGGACCTGCCTGTGGACAAAGGCTGCTGCCAGAACACCCTCTGCTTGCAGCCAGTCCGGCTACCACAAACAGGCTGCTGGACGAAGCACAAGCCAGAACTGAGCAGTCCTGGCCCACGCTGGTCCAGGACCACTGCAGCTCTGCATTTTAAATGTAGTAAGAGATGCAGCGTCCTGGACCGGCACGAGCCGGGTCTGTGAGCTACCACCACTGTGGCTCTGCATTTTAAATGTAGTAAGAGCCAGGTGGCTGCATTTAAAATGCAGAGCCACAGCGGTACCGGCTCTGTCCTGACACGCACTGGTCCGGGACCTACCCCGCTGCGCCTTTGCAGTTTAAACGTAGTAGGAGCTGGGCTGCCTGTACACCTGGCTCATACTACATTTAAACTGCAGAGCCGCAAAAGGGGTAGCTCCTGGACCGGCACGAGACAGGACAGAGCAACTTCTTTTATCGATTAATCATGTAATCGATACAAATAGTATCGACTACACAGTTAGTCAGTTACCCACCTCTTAACATCCCTACACCCCACAAAATCTAGATACGCACATGCACTTAGCAGAACTCTCTCAAACTGGGAGAAATTCTAGGTTATGACAATCTTGCAGCCCACTGAGATGGAGGGCTACTCATGTGGCCCCCTCACCAGCCTAGGTTGCCCATCGCTTCACTTGATCCTTCCAGAACAATAGACCAGGATCATCAGACTTATCTCCCATTGTTATAATGATCAACACACCTTTTAAGATCCACGGGCCCTACACATGTGTGATGTACCTCATCCAGTACACTCGGTGCCCCAATAGAAACTGTGTGGGTGAAACCAATGGTTAGACTTTCGAATGGACAGGAAAATAAGACAAGAACACTGTCACCTGTTAGTGAACACTTTTCACAAAGTGATCATTCGGAATTGGATCTGTCAGTCCCCACCCTCAAAGGAAGCGCTTTCAAAAGACAAGCCTTGGGAGCATAAACTTGTAACTTCGCTGGACACTAAAAATAGTGGAGTGAGTAGAAACCCATCTTGTCTCTGCATCTGCCCAAGGTCAGCTGGCCAAACGAGCCAGAAGCAGTGTGGAGAATGCAGTGAACTTGTCTGTGCCGACCACCCCATGTGGCTGCTGACGAGTGAAAAGCATCCTACAGCCTCAAACTGTGGGACACTCTTGCTAGTGCTTTCAATTTGCTAGTTAAATCATTTTTTTGCCTAAAACTGTAAAGAGTAATTCTTAGTTCCTGGACACTTGATCTAACTTTTCCATGATTTTGGACGAGGGGTAAATCCATCTTTGTTCAGCAAAGCAATTAAGCACATATTGAATTTCCATTGATGTCTGTGTATTTTAAGCATATGCTTAAGTGCTTTGCCGAAGGGGGAGGCTTAGATAAATGAATAGTAATAGCTCAATTTTTAGGGTGCTGAGCACTTGCTGATCCTACTGAAGTTAAGCCCTTTGAGATGCCTGATGGCTGAAATAACTTTATTCTTAACAAATAATCATTTTAACGCCTGTAGCTGTGTGATGTAGTGGGGGCGCTATCTACTTTTGTAATCCTGTGATCGCTCTTTGCTGTATTGCAGTGGTCTCCAATATTTTTAAGCACAAGATCACTTTTTGAATTTGTCAGTCCAGAATCTACCTCAAACCCAAATACCCCTGCTCCACCCCTTCGCTGAGGCCCTGCCCTCCTCAATCTGTGAAGATGAGGTACAGGGGAGGGGGACAGAGGGACATCAATGCCTCCCTGCCCCTGTCTGCCCCACTCTGCACAACAAGCAGGAGGCTCCCAGGGGGCAGTTCTGAGGCTCTGGGCAGGAGCAGCGGGGCAGTGCGGGGAGGGGCAGCAGAAGTGCAGGCACTTCACATCCTCCCAGCCAAACCCGTCAGGATCACCTGTCAGAGGCTCCAAGATCTACCAGTAGATCCCGATCTACTGGCTGGTGACCACTGCTGTATTGTATTGTGTGATTCCTGATGACTCACTCCAGATGTGTATTGGGCCCAGACACCTGAGGGCCAGATTTAAGATAACTCTTTCCCAGGAAGAGAGAGAAAAGATACAGGCGGGGGCTGTCACCAGGCTGGGATGTAGGCCTGGGAGTAGGGTCAGTCTCCACTGAGCTAGGAGGGGTGAGGAGGCTGAGAGCAGGAAAAGGGGGTGAGGGACCCGGGAGCCACTTCCCCCCAAGAGGAATAATGCTGCCTGCCCTGGGTACCTGTGCTAACGTCGATCCTAAGCTACGCTGTGACTCTGTGAACCAATAATCTTTCTGATCTACCAGCTGGCTGAGAGTCACATCTGGCTGGGGATGGGGCTGCAGGGTCAGCGACCCCCTGACACGCCGTCACAAGCTGTCACCCAGTATGAGATTTTAATTCTGAATTATACTGAGAACATTTCCAGCTACCACAAATCTCATCCTTGTAGCATAATGCTTGCCCAATACATGCTTGTTTGGCCTGTTGCCATAACTGTAATATCATTTTACTCTGTGCAAAGAAAACGCTACTAATTTTTGGTAGCATCTGGTCTGTATTTTCTGTTGGGATTAAGGACCTGAATTGGGCAAACCATTTACGCATGTGCCCATCTTTGAGTAGACCCAGTGAAGTGACTAAATGCTGTAATGCCTATAGTGTATTTTTGGGAACTTTTAACTTCATTGGGTTTCAGCTTTTAGTTGTTGAATCATTTCAGATTTTATAGAGATTTTCTATGCTTATCTTTAAAATGAAATACATCTTTAATACATCACATACAAACTGTGCGTTGCTACGTCATATAACAGAGGCGAGAAGAAAAATTCTTCTGCTACATAGACAAGATTTTTGTATTCTTGATCTTTTCCTTCAGCTTACTAACACATTGGGATTTTCATTTTTGGAGATACAAAGGTGTATGTTAATAAATATAGGTTGTACCTCCCTTAATTGGGACACTTTAGTCTGCCAATATCCATGGTCCAGCAGGACCACAGATGTTCCTGGACCAGAGAGCAAAGGTATAGGGAGGTCAGGTCACTGGGCAGGGGGCCAGCGACTCAGCCAGGAGCCTCGTGTTGGGGGAAGGGGGAGACACGGAAGGGCAGGCAGCTTAGCAGGGAGCTCTGGCCCCTGCAGCTGGGCAGTAGCAGGAGGCCGGCCCCGACTGCAGAGCTCCAGCCGTGGAGCCTGGGGACCAGCCACGACAGAGCTCTAGCCTGAGCAGCCACAGCCGGGCAGGCAGAAGCGGGGCAGGGCTGGAGCCCTAGCCGGGGCAGCAGGGCAGAAGGAGTCATGTTGGGAGGGACCTGCCCTGGTCTGCCCAATCCCCTCGTTCGGGACCGGTCAGGTCCCAAGGGTGCTGGATGAGGAGATCCAACCTGTACTGTATCTCAGGAAATTGGAAATTAAGGTAAATGTAAGATAGTGATGGGCAAAGAGTTTTTTAAAATGCCTCATTTGTCTTATGATCCAGTCCTGCAAGCTTTTAGTTGTGAGTGTATTCTTTTGCTACCATGAGCAGTCCCATAGGAATATATTCATATCAATGAACACAATGCTAGGTTTCCAAAATTGTGCAGTACAATACATTTTGTTTAGAGTGCAGACTGTACCAATGCATCTCACATTGGGAGAACAGAAGTACTTCCTTAGAAGTCCTCTTTAATCTTGAGTAGATCATCATCAGCTTCATTTCTATCATTTCTCGTTGCTAGTATTATATCAACACATACATAAAAATATATTTTTTTAAAATCCAAGAACAAATATATTGTGTATAGTTGTTGCATTTTATGTTACTTATTTTTTGTTAACCATTTAAACTGGAAAATCCACGTTGTAAATTGCATTCTAAAAAGTAAGGAGAAACACTGATTTGGTAGAGGGAAAAAAATCAATTTTCCATTATTTTCATAGTAAAAAAATATTTAACAAGCTTTTAAAATGTTCAAAGATCTAAACTCTAGGTTATTTGTAAATCAAAACTATTCATATAGCATACCAACTTGCTTATGTGACAAGAAAAAGGTTTGTTGTGAATGTAACACAAATGTAAATATTCTCTACTTTCTCAAACAGGTGGCAGTCCTTTGGACAGTCCCAGGAATTTCTCTCCTAATGCACCTGCTCATTTTTCCTTTGTACCTGCCCGCAGGTAAGTTAGCACACTTTGTTTCTCACGATTGGCACATGAAAACTACCTGAGTGTAGTGCATATTTTCTACTCTGGAAAGTAGCTGCTATTTAGAGCAGAATTTCTTAAAGTGGTCTGCGCACCCACTCTGAGAAAGCTGCTACTGGGCCATTCCGGTTTGGTTACTTACCAGCTCTGCAGCCACGGAGCCTCGCAGCTCCCATTGGCTGCAGTTCGCTGTTTGCAGCCAAGGGAAGCTGCAGGAAGCAGCGTGAACCGGGCTGTAAACAAACCGGAGCAGCCTGGTAGCAGCGTGCTCAGAGTGGGTCTGCGGATCACTTTGAGAAACACTGATTTACAGGTTTTTAGGTTCTGTTTCAGATTCCGATTAGACTGTAATGTTAGAATCTAGAAATGTCTTCAACATTCCTGGGTCTTCTCTACAGGTACCGATTGTCACTCTATTGTCATTATCTATTGTGTTTTGTTTAGTTTGCAGTTGCACAGTTTGGGTGCTACTGCAAAGCGCTTTCCTAGCACTGGTGGGGATTCAGAGACAGGGTTGGAGAACAAAGGGTGGGATAAAACAAGATGAAAAGGGCGATGAGACACGCGGTTTATTAGATTCCTTGTTTGCTTTAACGTTTAACCGCACTTCCATAGCACTCTGTCAGGTCACACGTCTTAACCGGGAGATGAAGTGTGTTTTCAGGGATCCTGAAGTTCTCTTTTCTAAACAAATCTATTTGTTCGCAAAGCCAGTCAAATTCAACATATTTATTTATTAATTTTTTATCTCTTTGCTGTGCCTGACATTTAATTTTCTTTTTGCTATATTAGTTTAAAATTAAATGCTCTGGATTTTCCGTGTAAACCAGGACTGGGGAATCTTTTTTTGGGTCGGGGGCTGCTGACCCACAGAAAAATCAGTTGGGGCCCGCACACAAGTGAGAAGCCCCCCCCAAAAAACCAACCCAAAACCCAACCCCTCACTGATGTGGCCCCTGACCCAGAAGGAGAAAGACACTCCCCACTTCCCTTCACACACCAGAACCTACTGGGGTACAGGTGACTAGATTTTGTGTACTCTAGTCCTGCAGTAGGCACGGGCTCCCCAATGCTGAGGGAGGGGAGCCCTGAGCCTTGGGGGCTGGATCCAGGCAAGCCGGGGGTCACATCTGCCCCCCGAGCCTGAGGTTCCCCCACCCCGATGTAAACCTTTGCCTTTTTCTCTGTGGTCCCAGTCTTTGGTCATGACAAGGAAACAGTGACCATTAGCAATATTGCTATCGTAAGGAGATACAGTTAATGGGTTAAATTTAGTACTAATTTTACATTTGCAAAGGGAAAGCACAGTGTTTCACTAGCATAATACAGAGGGATTTAAATGTGGAGAGGGCAGTTGCCTTGGAGACAAGTTTAGGAAGAGTGTTCCATATGTAGTTGGTAGTATGGGGAACTTCACATAACAGCTGCTAGTCACATCATGTAATGAGCTTTTGGAAGGAGCTCAGATACCATGGTGATGGGTGTAAGAGAACAGCCGAGAAGGTGTGAAGACAATCATGAATGAAACACACAAATGAGGCATTGAATTTAGCATCCATAGCAGAAAAGCAGGCACAGGGTAGAAGCAAGGGGTCGTAACACACAAAGACACAAGGTTGGATAAGTAGCAAAGAACAGATAAATGTTGGGCCTTGATATCAAGGAGAAGACTGAACCTGATGTGGTGTATGTCGGGGACAGGGAGATTCACAGACTGTAGTAAGAACAGATTCTTGTATGAGGAGGGTGATCCTAGAAGCTGCATTTTGCTTGGACTGAAAAGAACCATCAGGGTGTTTGCCAGAGAAGTGGAGGTTGTGGGAATCAAGATGGGAGATGAGGTCTGAAAGGGGAATGATGGGTGGACATTGGAAATGCTTTGGAGGAAGGAAGTTGCAATATATGGGATAGGGGGAGGGAGAAGTCAAAGATCGCCTCAGGATATGGTCTTGACTGTCAGATAATTCAAGGAAAACCATTGCGAGTCAGTTGAGTTGCCTCCTACCTCCTGCACCTCAGTGTAATGCTAGCAGCAGGCTTTATGCTCTTTACTAGTGCTTCCTTATGCAAAGCCTGATAGTCACAGATTTCATGGTCTCGTGTTAATTATATGGATGATACCTATTATACCAGAGATGAGGAGAGGAAGAGGAGGCGGCAGGCAGGAGGGAAAAAAGTCCTTAATACATGGTAGCTCCTGATTAAAAATGCAAATGATTTAAATGCATTCCTGTTTTAAAGAGGGGTCAGATCCCAAGCAGGTGTAAATAGCTGTAGCTGCATCGAAGTCACCTGAATCATGCCACTTGACACAGCTTGGCATCTGGTTCCAGGACTACATGAAGGAAAGCTGTCGATAAAACTGGAGACATAACTTGCTGCAGTTGTTGGCTGTTACAACAATGTTAACAATACTGCTTTTAAAGCCTTTTTCCAAACAGACAGCAAACCTTTTATCAGCCCAGCCTCTCAGAGCGATACATTGTATTAGGGATGTAAAATCCCATTTGATTGGTTAACTGATTAAACATAATTCTTAACCAGTTAACTGATTAAAGAGGGGACTGGCAGGGAGGATGCTCCAGCCCGTCCGGAGTTGCCCCTGTCCGTGGTGGGTAGGGAGCTGCCCCTGCCCTCACCAGTTAACTGGACCTGTTTACCAATTAACGATTTACATCCCTGTTTTTCTGTTTTTTAACTTGAACCAGCCCCTAGCAGAAGCTGTCAATGTTTTCACAAGATATTTACTGCAATATCAACATTCTGCCCCATGCAACAATATATAATATATATCAGTAGGGCCAAGAAACTCCAGCTGACATTAGAGCGCAGTTGAGTTAGGTTCTGTATGGGCCACATAGTTACAGTCCTTTCCGTAAGGAGCATAGAGTCCGAGTAAGCAATCCAGAAGAAGTATTGGAAGGAGAACAAAGGCACAGAGTCATGAAGTGACTTGCACAGAGGGAGACTGTTTCTGAGCTAGGTAGAACTGAGGTTTCATGGTTTCCCATCCAATTTCATTACGCTAGAAGCACTTCTAAGTTGGAGTTCCAGATGCAAATGGTGGTGGGTAAATCCCAATAAAGTTTTTATAGATTTTGAAAATGGCTTTTACAAAAATATCTCTATTTATGTTTTATTTTGTGAGCCTTATTAATATTAATGTAGGACTTAAAAAAAAAAAAAACCCTGTATGGGGGCTTCAGGTACCTGGCACCTTGGATTTTACCTCAGAAGAAAGGTGCTGTGAAACGAGTATAGAAATAGAAGCAGGGATCAAAGTCCATCCCTGAAAAGAAGGGGCTGGAAGTTGGGCAAAAAAGGCTCTTGAAAGCCATAAGAAATGGGGGAGAGGAAGGGATATGTATCACTTTGCTCTAGTACAGTGGCCTGTGGACCCCTGGTTGTCTGTGACAGTACTGTACCGGGTCTGCAGAAAGTTTAGGAAAGGAAAGGAAAAGTAAGGATCGGGCCCACTGTGCAACTGGGACTTTCTGCCAGGTGATTCTCACCTGGGGCTCGCTGTTCATGACGGGCTGCAGGCTGCCTCCCACCCTCGGGATGGGATCGTGATACCCCAGGAGGCACCATCCCTCCTCCCTCCGCCAGCTGCACTGCTGTTTACGCTCCAACCCTCTTCTCCTCCCAGTCCTATGGTGGGCCAGAACCTTACTTTTCTTTTCTTTTCCTTTCCTTTCCTTTCTTTTCCCCTCCCTGTGCCTGGCCAAGGGCGGAGTGCCGGGGCAGGAGCTGCCTTTGGCCACAAGAGCCCCCTTTCCTTATCCTCCGTGGATGGGCAGGGGATGGACGGGGTGGGAGCTGAGGAAGCAGCGCGGGCCAAGGGACATGCTGGATGGCCGCTATGTGCTGCTCCCCTTTGGGGGGATACAATTTTAACAGGCTGAAAAGAGGTCCGTATGCTCAAAAAGGTTGGGAACCGCTACCTCTAATAAATCCCTCTGACACACAGAGGCGGGGAGACTTCCACAGGTAAGAGAGGGTTGCCATTACAGTACCTTTTGGCCTTCAAGGAAAGAAATTAAAAAAGGAAAAATAGGTGATTTGGTAGGCTCAGAACACCCGTTCTCTATCGCTTCCCCCAAACACATTTGAATTTTGTCTCAGTTGTGTGTTGATGCTGCATTTAAAATATAAAATTGTTTCAAACTTTTTACTTGAGCAAGGAGCAAACAAAATAAAAAGGGGACAGAGAGAAATAGCAGCAGCATTGAAAACAGCCAGGCTATCAGTAGCACTGACTCCTTAAGGTCTGGGTTTAGTTGTCCTGGCACTGCTGGTACAGCTATATTTAGTGGGTCACCAGGTTGTGCTGCCAACAGAACTGCTGAGCCCTGATACACCGGAAAGTGCTGTGCTGCCTTATCTTCTCGGAGCTGAATTTCCCATCTCGCCCAAACATTGTGCCACTAGTGTGTGGGCCCTAGAGATCATCCACATCTGCCCCCTTCCTCTCTCTCAATCCCGGCCATAAAGTAGACATGGATTATTGTCCCCCTGTTCTTCCCTCTGCATTTGACCTGTTCTCTTCAGAGGTGATCCTCTTCAGCAGTATGATGGGTCCTCTTCCCACTGTGAAGACTGGTAACCAGTTGATCCTTTGGGCACACTGGAAAACAATGCAGTGTTGGTTGAGAAAGCACCATGCTAGCTTTAAAGCCAATAGGTTCACCACTATATAATGCAGAGCTGCTCCGTTTTAAATAGAGATTAATCAAAAATCCGTTGTTAGTCAGTTGATAAGCATTCAGTGAGTACATTTCAAACCTGCAGAGTCAGTATATTCAGATTTCTTCCAGTATGACGGAGGTATCCACTTAAATCCATACAGTGTTGTGGGAATTTCAGCAAAAGTGACTGTAATGATCAATAGTCATCTTTGTTACTAGTTTTCCAGAAATCACATTCACAATATTTATTTTTCCCTCCCTTACTGTAACTGCACAATTTCTTCAATTCAGCCATGGACACAGAGCAGACAGGTAAAGGATGTATCAGATATATATTGCTGCTGTGTGTATGTAATGCTTTTGCATGATTGTATTATGTTATGCTGCTAATGAGTTTGTGCTATAACAACCTATTTAGGCATTCAGCTTTTATTTTTTGAGAGTAAACATTTGGAGTCCTTGTATAGCAACTTACAATTATCAGGAATCCCTCCTGGAGAAAATGCTTTGTTCACACAACAATTTGTCAGAGCAAAGTTGATCTAGTCTACATTGTGTGATATTAGCACAACTGTCACAAACACACTTTTTTTAGAATTACATTTTAGTAGGTTATGTTTCACCAGAGTTGCTTGTTTTGCCGACATTTCATTGTCTCAGAGGAATTATTGCAAAATGAAATAACTTAGTTTTCTTCCCCCCCACATCCCTACCTAAATCAGTTCTGCATCACTTTTTAAAGATATATCTATTCCTCTTATTTTACACATTGAAATAATTTTGAAACATTTTGCTAATCGAGGAAGTAATTTTCTTGGAAAATCTTGCTGACTGTCTTGAATTTTTTAAACCAAAATTTTGCTAGTTTCATACTGCAGCTCTTTGTTGGCAAGATACACAGCTGGCATGCATTACGTTGATTGTTTCACACGCTTCTCAATGATGCATCAGATTTTGTGGAAATGGCTCCAAGAACTGAGACATGTCATCTTAGGATGGTTTAAGAGGAGTGAAGGGGAGTGGGAAATTTTTACATCTGTGCAATCAAAATATGGAAATCCTGCAAAGAGGAAAATGTGGCTAATCCTTTATCACTATGCATCTGTTCAATAATATTTGTGCTTTCTAAAATCTCTTCTGTAATATGTCTGTCTGCTTACAAGCCTCTCATTGCAATAGTGTTTGAGTCTCTCTCAATCTTGAATGGATTTTATCCCCTCAGAAATCTTGTGAAATAGGAAAGAAGTGTTCTCCCCATTTTGTATATGAAGGAACTGAGTCACAGAGTAGGTTAAGTGACTTGCATAATGTCACATAGAAAGTCTGTCTGAACTAGGACCTGAACACAGATCTCCTAAATCTCAGTCCAGTGTCTGGTCTGCTACCAGATCATGTAGTCAAATACTTCACATGATCTCTTTACATTTGCTTTTATGGAGACAGCAAGGAATCTTCTGTAATGTACAAGGATTCAGAATTTTTCAGGAATATAACAAGAAGGTGCTGTAATATGTGGGGGGGAGAATTCTCTTGGCATCTTGCCAGAAACACCCTGGCTGCGTCTAGACTGGCAAGATTTTGTGCTTAAAAACTTGCCAGCTGTCTACACTGGCTGCTTGAATTTGCGCAAGAGCACTGACTTTGTAATGTACAAAATCAGTGCTTCTTGCGTAAATACTTTCATGCTCCCGCTGAAAAAGCCCTCTTGCGCAAGAATACTTGCGCAAGAGGGCCAGTGTAGACAGGGAAGGACTGTTTTGTGCAAAAAAGGCCCGATGGCAAAAATGGCCACCAGAGCTTTCTTGCGCAAAATCGCGTCTAGACTGGCCATGGATGCTTTTGTGCAAAAGCACTTTTTGCGCAAAAGCATCCGTGCCAATCTAGACACGCTTTTGCGGAAATACTTTTAACGGAAAAACTTTTCCGTTAAAAGTATTTCCACAAAATCATGCCAGTCTAGACGCAGCCCCTATGTCTACATGCAGTTTTAAGTAAGGCATGAATGAATAGCAATTGGTTCTAAAGCTTAAACATATATGATTTTGTGCATGAAGCATGACCCTTTTTTTCTTAATCTTTCAGAAATAAATATATTTATTTCCCTCTCTGGTGTTCAAATAGTTTTGTTACATCATGGAGAGGCACATGTCCGTATAAGAAGGCCGTAGTCCAGGAAAGAATCCTTATTCAGGAAAAAAAACCTAAAGCATGTGCTTAACTTCAAGTACATGCTGTAACAGCCTTCCTGAACTAGGGACCCTAAGTGTGTGGATAATGGAGAGATGGCTATCACTCCATATAAAGAAAGTTCCATAGTTTGGTCCTCCACTAATAACAAAACATCTTGTCACAAATGCAAGTTTACTATATATAAACTGCACCAAAAAACCCCAAGAAGTCTTATCTAAATTGTTTGAAAAGCTCTTACTTTTTGAATTTACTTCCAACTTATGTGAACAGGTATTGATAACTTGCCCCTGTTTTGGATAAATAACACTTGTACCAGAAATATTCATAAATGGTGGTTGTTTTAATGATGTGGAGGATGAGATGGAAACCCATTATCCTCCATCCCAGAGTGCAATGTGAATGGAATAAGATGCTATGGGATTGAACAGGAGACAGAGACAACTAGATAGAGCTAAATGAACACAGCATTGTCCATCCCTGAGGTTTTTTTGAGGGAAATTGATAACTCTTTTAGAAACGATTACATTTTTACAGGTTTGCTGCTACAAATGATGCCACCTTTTCTGCTGTGTTTCTAGTATACCTCGGTAGCTTTTTGGTGTCAGACACATTTTTTTCTTTAGCAGCTTTTTTCAGCGTCAAGGAGACATTTCCATGAGTTACAAATACAAGAAAGAAAATTGCTACTAAGGTTGTAAAATAGTCGTGAGAAGGTGATCCTTAGAGAATAGCAAGTTACTGTTCCAATACAAGTATATTTGATTATAATGTGATATTATAAGTGCTGTTTGGAGTAGGGATGTAAACAGGTAATGGTAGAGGTAGGGCAGGGGACTGCTTCAGCCCATAGAGGCCCGTTACAGGCAGGGGGCTGCTCAGCCAGCTGGAGCAGCACACTGCAGGGGCAGAGCACTCCAGCCTGGCCGCGATGGGCGGAGCGGGGCACTCCAACCCAAAGCAGCTAACCAGTGAAACATAATTTTTAACCAGTTAACTGATTAAACGGGATTTTAGATTGTATCCAAAATAAACTCTCTTGCTTCTTTTCCCCAGAACGGATGGGCGCCGCTGGTCCCTGGCCTCTCTTCCTTCCTCTGGATATGGAACAAACACTCCCAGTTCAACCGTTTCCGTAAGCGGCAAAGACTTGTTCAGATAATTCTGTTTCTTTAAATATACCCGAACCCATTAACTTTTACATCCTTGCTAAACGGGCAATATTTTTTCTTTGTTTTGTCAACCTTTTAGTTCACATGCTGTTTGCTTTCAAATTGTTTAAATGATCAGTTGTGTGGGGGAGTTTTTCCCCCCCATTTCCTGGCTCTTACCACCTCTTGGCCTTCAGCATTAGTGCCATTCCCTCTGCCACATTTGCCTCCGTTGCCCCAGTAGGGTCAGCACTTGGAGATGGAATCCTTGGTCATTAGCGGGCTTTCAGCTACTTCTCAACCAGAAGTGAAATTCTTGTCCACTTTTGAACTTTAGCTGCCAAAAGGAAGAAGAGCTCTCTACGAACATGCTGTCTTGGAGGAAAGGTGATAACATACGCCTGTGATACAACTTGATAATAGTTTGAGTCTCTGAATGCAGCTGTACCTTCATTATACATTTGCCTTAGACACATGACTGAAAGAGTCTAGACTTCTACCACTTACCGGACTATGGTCTCACCAGAAGCCTAATGTACTATTATCATAAATCATAAGAACCCTGCACCCATTTTTCCCTTATGTAGCAGTCGGATGGTTCTCATCGTGAAGCGTACTCCTCAGTGTGTATTAACTGTAAATTATATTTGAAATTACACAGACAATTCAGTTTAAAGAATATTATTGAGGTTGCAAAATCAAGCACTCAGAAATTAGGAAATGCCAGAATAAAATTGGCCTGTGTAAATTTAATTTGTCCCTCTTGTGTATATACATTATCATAGAATCATAGAACACTAGAACTGGAAGGGACCTCAAGAGATCGAGTCCAGTCCCCTGCCCTTACAGCAGGACCCAGTATCATCCTGATAGAGGTCTGTCCAACCTGTTCTTAAATATCTCCAGGGATGGAGATTCTACAACCTCCCTAGACAATTTATTCCAGGGTTTACCACCCTGACAGTTAGGAAGTTTTTCCTAATGTCCAACCTAAACCTCCCTTGCTGCAGTTTAAGCCCATTGCTTCTTGTCCTAGTCTTTTAGACTATTATGATAGTCTTTAATTATATGATCACATTTTATTTTTTCCTACAGTATCCCTGCCCTATTCCGTGCAAAACATGGGCTGTGCTCACTTAATGAGCAGTTTACTGAGAATTTGGTTTTATCTTCATTAAACAATATGTGGCCAGAAGCCTTATTTGCTGCTCACTATTTAAACCTGCTCTGAAGACAGAATTATTCATTTCCTTGGGGGCTTTTCTATGGTACTCATCACAGTAGTGTCTCAGTGCTTCACAGACATTAATTAATTAATTTCCACAAAACCTCTGTGAGGTGAGAGATATTCTTATCCACATTTTTCAGATGGAGGAACAGAGAGGCAGAGAGATTAAGTAAAAAATACCCACTAATCTTTACCAATCCCCTTCACGTAACAAGAACCTGGGGTTGCCCAGTGAAGTTAATAGGCAGCAAGTTTACAACAAACAAAAGGAAGTACTTCTTCACACAACACACAGCGAAGCTGTGAGATTTGTTGCCTTGGGATATTGTGACAACCAAAAGTATAACTGGGTTCAGAAAAGAATGAGGCTATACCTACACTTGCAGAGTTTTGCACCATCAGTTTCACTGGTGAATAGGAAACTGTAAAAGAAAAGCGCTGATTTGTGTAGTCACTTACTTCCACAGTTGCAGCACTTCCATCGCTGATGAGAGCAGTGCCTTGAGGGCAGCTATCCCACAGTGCAGCTCGCTCCATTTTGACAGTAGGTTTTATAGGAAGGGAGGGGGGATGACAGGCCATCCTAAGTACCTGCACAGCCCTCGCTCACCAAACACTGGTCAGCTCCAGTAGCTCAGCATTGGTACCAGCAGAGGATTGTTTGCTCCATGGAGCAGGCATTATCACCTGGCCAGATAAGTGAGCACTTGTCAAGAAAATAGGAAGGAGAGTTTCAACGTTTCCAGGACTTTACAGGGGAAGGACAGACATCTGTTTACCTGGGTCAGAGCAACAGAGGTGCTGGCCAGAGTGGTCACCTGGGTAACTGAGGGATATCCTGTGGAGGCTAAAAGCTCTGTATACAGCAAGACTGTGTCTTCACTTGCACATCACCACAAATGCATTGCCGGTAAGAGCTGCACACCTCTTGTTGAGTGAAATGCCTGAGTTTCACCGCAAAAAGCCATTGGCAAATGTAGACCTGGCTCTCATGGGTTTTGTGCAAAAAAGGGACTTTTCCTGCTTTAAATGGCAAGTGTAGCCACACTCTTAGATCAGTTCATGGAATGAGTCCATCAGTATGAGCCAAGATGGCCAGGGGAGCGACCTCATGCGCCGGGTGTTCCAAAATCTCTAACTGCCAGAAAGAGGGTGCTGCAGGGAATGGATCACTCAAAATTTCCCTCTTCTGTCCATTCTCTCTAGCATCTGGCTCTGGCTACTGTCACAATCAGGATGCTAGGCTTGATGGACCATTGGTCTAACCCAGTGTGGCTGCGGCTGTGTTCTTAATTCTTAGCATCTTATATGTTGAGAGAACAGCTCCCACTGACATTATTTGCAGCTGTGAGTTTTTCACACTTCTGCAGATCCGATCCGAGGGTCAGTCACCTAGAAAACGAGGTACACCTAATTAGTGACTGTCTGTGAAAAGTTTGGTGTAAGGGGTCTGCTAACATCACAAAGGAACTCTGTAGCAGAAACAGGGCAGCATTCAGCTGCCTTAACCACAGACGAGCCTTTCTTTTATTGTCATCCACCCCCCTCATGCACCTTCCCACTTCTGTAACAAAGGAAGCAGGTGTCAGGCAGACGACAGCCTCTTTTACTGTATAGCCCTGAGACATCACCAGAGCAGGTCCAGTGTGTGAACTGAATGAGACGGGTCTTGTGGAGGGAGAACGTGAGAGACTGTGTCATAATGCTTATACACAAGGGGTATGAGTTAAGTGCAGATGTGATTGCCCCATTTCAAAAAAAAGATGTATTGGAATTGGAAAAGGTTCAGAAAGGGCAACAAAATTGATTAGGGGCATGGAACAGTTTTCATATGCGGAGAGATTAATAGAACTAGGACTTTTCAGCTTGCAAAAAGAGATAACTAAGGGGGGATATGATTGAGGTCTATAAAATTATGGGTGGTGTGGAGGAAATAGGTAAAGAAGTGCTGGTTACTCTTTCTCATAACACAGGAACTAAGGGTTACCCAATGAAATTAATAGGCAGCAGGTTTACAACATACAGAAGGAAGTATTCCTTCACACACATCACCATTGATGAATCTGTCCTTCGGGAACTCACTTTGTTCTTTTTTGAATCTGGTTATAATCATGGCCATCACACACAGTCAGCCCATGGAAATCTGTGCCAGAAGATATTGTGAAGGCCACGATTATAACAAGATTAAAAAAAGAACTAGGTGAGTTCCTGAAGGTTAGGTCCATCAATGGCAATTAGCCAGGATGGGCAGGGATGGTGTCCTTAGCCTCGGTTTGTGAGAATCTGGGAATGGGTGACGGGGGAGGGATCACCTGATGATTCCCTGTTCTGTTCAATCCCGCTGGGGCATCTGGCATTGGCCACTGTCGGAAGACAGGACCCTGGACTAGATGGACCTTTGGTCTGACCCTTGTGCCATTTACACAAGCACTTTAGTTCTGGCGTTACCTCACTGGTGAGCACTTTCCTTTGTAACCTTAATAATGATCTTTTAATATAATTTTTAATGTAATTTCCTAAGGTTTTTTCCCCAAGAAAACTGAAAAAAAACAAGTGATATGACACGTTATTATATAGTCGCCCGCATGGTTCATCAGAAGGGTTGGTACTTTCATATGCACCCCACTGACGGGCCACTTGATCTCAGGAAGTAACTGATAGCAATAGTAGGTTGTCGTCCTTTATGTGGACCCTCATTGGAGGGGGGATGAGACACCAGTGAGTTTCACACATATTCGATGACAGATGGTCAGGCTCAGGAATCTTAGGTTCCATTCCAAGCTCTGGAGAGAACGTGCTTCAATGGACAGACCTTCTGCCCCACTTCCTGCAACCTGCCCATCCCACCCTTGGCTCCTTGTCCCATTCCCAGCTCCTCATCTCAGTCTCCCCTAACTCCCAGTCAGTTTCTCCTTATTCCCCCACTCCAGTCCTAATCCCATGAGATTCCTTTGTTCCTTCTATTCCTTTCTCCCCTGGGTTTGGCTTTCACCACTTTTGCGTTCAAACTCTAGCGTCTGCATCCTGCCTGGGCAGCAACAGGGGGCCTGGGTTTTGCTCTTTGTCCCAGTGCCCACCCCCATCTTAGTTCGGAGCAGCCATTACTAGGAAAATCTGGCTTTGGTCCTGCAGTGCTGAGTTGTTCTGAGGAAACGGTTTGCGCAGCATTCAGTCACAGGTAGGAGCCGGCAAGGGAAGCAGCACAGTCTGAAGGGCAGTAGGAGCTGTGAGAGGCTCAAGTGTACTCTTTGAGGACAGAGTCTTTGGAGATTTAACTGCAGTCGTCAAAGAGGTCTCTGCTAAGCAGGAGGGAAGTGTGATTATTCAAAAGTTTATACCTTGGCTAAATTTGGGGCAGAGTTTCACAGACAGCAAAAAGCACGTTGCTAAACAAAGGCTAGTCTCTTGCCGGATTTCAAGTCCTTGCTCTGAAGCATGGGGGCACTAGAGCCGTTCAACGGAAAGACCTGTCAACAGGGCAAAAATCTCAGGAAGGGGGTGGGTGTTAGAGACCAAACTCCCACCCACGCTGCAGCTTCAAAGCACTGTCTACACAGCTACATTTGGAGCATTAGCGCCAGCCCCGCTATTCCCAACTCTGTCGACCATTGCTGAGAAGCTGACTCCCCTGGGCTGCGTAGACGTACCTTAAGGGTTTGAGGCTTTCCCAGGAACACAGGGAGCTAATGATACAGGTGTTACTAGAATCTGGCACTACCAAGCTCCAGATGGGTGCGTTCGGTCCATTGTATTCTATTTCCTCTTAAAACGAGAGAAACCAGCTCCAAGTGAAATACTGGAATGCCTGGGACCAAGCCAGAGTCCCCATTGTGGTGCCCTGAGTTACTGTGTGTTCTGGCCATTTCTCTACTGAGAGTCAGCTGGTGTTGGTTTTGGTGAAAGGCCTGCAGGTCTGCCAACTGAATCGAAAAGCAAGACACTTAGCTGTATTGAACTTACTAAAAGCTGCATCTCTCTCCCCCTCTCTGTATATTTCAACTTCTGTGTTGCTGGTGCCACTAAGTCCATTTTTCAGCAAACTGCTGCCTTTTAAAGTGTCAAATACTGTAAGGAAGCAGCCTGCTTCTGACTGTACACACCCTGAGACTGCTGTGCATGACTGAAGTGGGTGCAGACTCTCAAATACATGAACATAGAGAAATCAATTGAACAATCTAATACAACATGACTTCCTTAAGTATCTAATTGGCTATTTATTTACTCGACTCAGAGTTAATGTAAAAGCCTTCAGCTAATATTACTGTAGCTTTTACAGTTTGAACCTCTCTAATCTGGCACTCTTGGGAGCTGACTGGTGCCGAACCAGAGAATTTCCTGAACTATGGGAGGCCAATAGTGTTTAGCAGCATTACCAACACTCCATTGCTTACTATGCTCTTAGAAGACATTTATCCTCATTTTGTGTGTAGTTGTGAGACATATGATTATAAATCCCGGCATGCAGTTCCCCATCTTAATATAGGTAGCCAGACTTGGATACCACATAGTACGTTAGAATTCTTTGCTGTGGGCACATCTAGACTATGGGGTTTTTTCGAAAGGGGATACGCAAATTTTGCACTAATTTGCATATCTTCTTCCGATCGCATTTTTGAAAGCCAGTCTTTCGAAAGTGAAAGTAGTCTGGACACTTTTTTTTTTTTTTTTTCAGGAAAAAAAAACCCTTTTTCGAAAAAATGCGTAAACCCTTTTTTTGGAAGAGCATTTTTTTTCCCGAAAAAGGGGTCCTCCCCCCAAAAAATGCGTCCAGATTACTTTCACTTTCAAAAGACCCGCTTTTGAAAATGCGATTGGAAGAAGGTATGCGAATTAGCACCAAATTTGCATATCTCCTTTGGGAAAAAACGTAGCTAGACATGCCCTGTATCAGAGGTAGGCAGCTGCTGCACTCTTCTTATTTTTTCCTGCAATTTAGGTTCAGTTTTTAGGCTCCTGGCAAGTTTGGATGCAGCTGGTCTAAACCATGAAAAACTGTGTGTGCTAACAGCACCGAAAGATTCCCTCTCCCTTCCCCCAGTGAATCCAGATTAGCCTTAGGTATTATCATCAGCACCCGGCTTTAACTTCTAAGCCATACTAGGTAACTTTTTTTTCTAGAAATCATCAACATCTTCCACAGCAGATAAGCTCTAGAAACTTCATTTTTACCCTTCGGTGAAGGTTCTCGCCAAACTTTAGATGCCCTTCGTGTTTTTGCCAGAAGTGTGCCTCCCATTAATTTCCATTGAACTCCCAGTGCCCATGGATTCAGGAGCTAAAATGCTTACCCGGTACACTGTATTATGCCAGTGTACACACGTCGTAAGCATCACAAATCATTTAACTGAATAAACTGTTCACCACTCAGTGACAGCCAAACAAGGGAAACACTGTTCATGACACATACCGGCAAAAGAGAGACAAGTGCATGAGGTGAACCCTATTATTGGACCAACTTCCGTGAGGGAGACACAAAACAGAGCTCTCTCCAGTAGAAGTTGGTCCAATAAAAGACACCCCCACCTTGTATCTCTAATACCCTGAGACCAACATGGCAACACACAACACAATGCATACAACACACCCGCAAAGTCACCTGCACTGATCTTGTTCCTGCAGTTTCAGCTGCAAGCAGCCAGGTGGGTAAATCTGGGGAGAGATGAAATAGGGCGTTTACAATAGCAAACACTAAAGAGAGCTGATTGTCAGTGTTAATTTTCTCCTGTTACACACCTCCATAACATTACTGCCTGCTACTGACATTCTTCAGATGAGGGAGCATGAAGAGATGGGAAAGAAAAGTTGTTCAACAATCCAGGAACCTCTTTGTCCTTCCCAAAGCTGCTCCCTTCCATTTCTCCCATTAGTAAATTACCTTCAAGATTAGATTCAATTTCGGAGTTGTGGGAATTTACAATCTCCTACCCAGCCCCAAAAATTGTCCAGACCAAAGAACCTTAGTGTTATCCATCCCTTTAGTGTCCAGCTAGCCTGGTCATTAAAAATGGAGGCACCTGTTCTGTTGAACATCTCTTCTTTTCTCTTGGAGTATTCGGTGTTTGGCACAATCCGTTCCTGTTCCATTCATGAGCTGTCCCCTGTGCATGCGTTTAGTGTATTTCTTTTCTATATTTTTTTGTACTCAGTCATCATGCTCATCCCAGGAGAAGCTGCACCAGCTGCCCTTTCAGCCAACGGCCGATGAACTTCATTTCCTGACAAAGCATTTCAGTACCGAGAGTATCACTGACGAAGAAGGACGTCATTCTCCAGCCATGCGGCCTCGATCTCGCAGTCTCAGGTGAGCTTGCATGCTACTCCTGGGATCTGAGACCTTGTCATCATGCATTGCCTTTCTGCCATGTGCTCTCAATTGTCAGAGCACAAACGTGTCATTAGTGTTTTCTGCTGTTTTCGTAGTTCAGCCTCACACCGTCAAGAGTGGTTACAGGTATTTCCTTCAAATCTGACCTTCAAGACTTAAACTGAAGAAGTATTTGTGCCATTACACTCTAAGATTATCAAGCATCACAGATAGAATTTGCTAATTTCTCTACTCTTGTGTGAGTTCTGTTTCCAAAACTTCTCCTGTTACTGAATTTTGCCTCGACTGTAGGAAACTGTTGCATTGCTAGAAAAGTGCGGTCAGCGGTCAGCACCGAGTCTACTTGAATGGATGTGAAAACTGTTAGTGTTGTAAAAGGATTTTAGTGCCATTACAAGTCTCAAAGAACACTTCTCTAACAATGCTGGAAACAGTGTTATCCCAAGCTTGCAGTTGCAGTTAAAGCAATTTTTACAATTGGTTGAGGGGAAGCCTGCTCAAAAATAGTAGTCAGCAAAGGGCTGTTTCCTAATGTAGATGGCACTTAAATGCAGAGAAGCAGGAGCAATTGGAATTTGACCCTTTCTTACTGAACTCCATAACACAATTTATTTTAGGAACACATTAGTCTCAGGGCAGAAGCGTTAAGTAATTGCCATGCATTTATGCACTGGCCAGATGCATTAAAGCTAGCACGGGGATGTGTAAATTACATAGCAGGGTACTCTGTGCCACAAAAAGCATTCATGGGTGGAAGATTTTCTGCTGCCATCTCCCTTTGTGCCTCTCACCATGGGATGGAGGAGCAGTAATTATCACATAGGATCTATAAGAACTCTGCCAGATGAAGACACTGAATCGGTGAACTCAGCCAGGGACCTGTGCTGTGCTGTCTTATGTTTGCAGAAATCAGCGTAGGCTTGTGGCCCAGTAACTGTTGTCTATTTAAATGCATGGTAAATATTGTATTATTGCAGAGTGAAATTGATTACTATATCTTCTAAACCACAGTGCAGGTTACATGGTAATTATGCTTGAATCAACTAAGTATAATACATAGAAATCTAGAGGAGCAGGAAAGTGAAGTGAGTAGTTTCACATTTAGCCAGTGACCTTTATAAATCACCACGTAATGAGAGACTAGTTACATGATTCGTACTAAATTGTTCAGATCTTTCCAACTAGCTAGTCCCATGTCGTTCCTATCTCTCTCTCTCTCTTAATACTGTCTGTTTCTAGTTAATGTACCTGTGATGTGTCTAATTCATTATAGATAAGAAAGCTACTAGAGGTAGCCAAAATACATTCACAAACATAGTTGATATTCTTTTCTAACATAAAACTTATTACTGCTGGGATAATGATGCGTGAAACATTATTGCAAATGTCAGACTGTTGTAAAAATTGAAAGAAAACCCTAAATTTGTGTTCTCAGTTAACATGATTTATCAACACATTGAGACCCTAACTTCATGAACCAAAGTAGCAGGGTTGTGTGTGTTCACACATGTATCAGTTTTAAGGTTTACATAATAGAAAGATGATGACAATGTTGTGGTGCTACATGAACTGTAAGACATGTTGATATAGGATGTCTTTGTTTTCTTCAGTAACTCTCATACTGAGAGTTATCAGTTCTGTTAGGATACCAACATTTTCAATAACATCCGAATTGTATAAATTTGAAATTCCTGGGCCTGATGTCTCATCCCTTGGCTGGCCAAGGCTAGGAACAATGCAGAGAGACTGCTGTGCATTGCTCATCAGTGACTTCTCTGGCCTATCAGGAAACAGCAATCTGTTCTAGGCCTTGTCTCTGAGCAAGGTCCTTTCCAATTGGGTACCCAGGAGAACAGCATTAGCGGGAGGCAGAAGTAAATACTTAATAGAGGACAGCACCTTACCAATAACATTAAAAAATATAAAAGAAGATGGACATAGGCATGATGATCATGCTTCCGCTTACATTCTCTTTTGTATTTATTGACTTGTTTGTTTCCGGCAGAACTCACTTGGTTGCTCCTCTTATGGTGAGATGTTACAATGTCCAGTTTTTACTACTTCATTAGAAATCAAGAAAGCTGCTGAAGTTTGTCAAAAATTAACCAGAAACTCACCTTAAGCATATCATATTTATAGGCATTTCATGGTCCTTCATGCCTTATATGATCACTTCTACCAAAAAGCTGCCAGAAACGCTGTCCTTAATCAGTATGTTAGTGTGTGCTACCTTTAATTGAAACCAAAAAAGTATATTAATTGACCAATGCATTAACATCTAGGGGAACTGATTTTTTGTTATGTTCGTTAAATGTAAAAGTTTAGCTTCATTGTTATGAATGGAGGAATTAACATTTTGAGGTTTCCTAACGCTGTGCTGGAATTTGTATTCTTCTGAGGGTTGCTTCTGTGCATTTCCATTTGTGGAAAGTGACACTTGTAACATCGAGCTGTGGAACTGTATCAAAAAAATCTATGTTCACGGGGGGCTGCAGAAACGCGCTCATGCTGGAATGATGTCACCAGCTCCGTCCATAGGGCAGTGCACACCCCCTACACTCCTGCTCAGTTCTTTCATTGCCATCAGGGAAGCTAAGTGGAATGTTCTTGTGTTCCTGACCTGGTGATCCTGTTATCATCCTATTAGTTATAGTTAGATAGCTGGGGCCACTTGCCTGGGATTATCCCCCAGGCTATATCATGCTCAGTATTAAAAATGTGAGTGGTCTCATTGACTTAACACCTTGTGGCCAATACCACAAGTTTCAGAAGAATGTACAAGAAACCGTACAGCTGACAGTTATTGATTAGCCAACTTATATGGAAAATTTCTTCTTATCCCCATCCTCAGTAGTTGGTGTGCGTGGGTGCCCCGCACACGTGCGCATGCGCGCGCACACGCCCCCACCTCCTGTTAAATTTTCAGCTTCCATGATATTTCATGGCACAGAGTTCCATAGGTTAATCATACATTGTGTTTGAGAAAAAGGGAACGTTTTTAAAAATATTTTAAATCCCCTGAATCTCCTGTTATGATAAAAGATAAAATTGGATGTTCCTGTTTGCTTTCCATACCATTCATTATTTTACCTTTATCATGCCTTCTGTCTAAGCAAAACAATTTTAATCTCTCTTTGTAGGGAAAGTCTTCCCATGCTTTTAATCATTTCCATTGCTTTTGTCTAAATCGTTTCTATTTCAATTGTATCCTTTTTTAGATAAGTAGACCCAAACTGAACACACTACTCCAGAAAACTGTGTTCAGTTGATTTTTTTTAGTTTTAGTATTTTTCATCCCATTCCTCATAGATCTTAACATCGTGTTTCCTTTCTTGAGTAGTGTGCTGCATATTGAGCAGAGATTTTCTTTGATCTGACAACAAACTCCAAGACTTTTGCCTGACTTGTTACAGTTAATCTAACACCCAGTAATGTGTTTTAGTATTTCAAATGATTCCATTCAATGGTCATTACTTTGTATTTGTCAATATTTATCTACCTTCCTGCTGGCCATTCACTTTGCTTATTTAGATCACTCTATAAAGTTTTACAGTTCTCTCCAGGCATGACTAGCCTACATAACTGTCTAATGTGTAAAATTTTCCACCTCAATATTGATCCTCTTTTCCAGATTATTAAGAAATATATTAAGAATCACTGGTCTAGGGTCCACCGCTGTTAAAATTTTGCAATGTTGAAAATTAACTACTTATTCTTATTTTTTGCGCTCTGTCTAATCTAAGACTATACTTTGTCCAGGGCTTTTTTAAAAGTACAGATACATTTTTGCTGACTGGTTCCCCTTTGTCCAATATTTTGTTAACATGCTCAAATAATTCTCATATATTAAAGGTGTTCAGTTGCAGCTCTAGTGCAAATCTCTTGGAGAAAACTAATTAACTCTTGCTTCCCCAGAAATTTGTGTTCTCTTTTCTGATAACAATCTTCACTTGTTAGAAGTAATATGTTAAATCATACTGCATGTTCATAGGAATCCAATAACAGAGCAACAAAATGTTAGTCTGAATTATATTCTAAAATCTAAATCCAGCTGCAAATAATTTTATTCGCGGACTAAAATAATATGGGGTTTATTTAAAATAAATACAATAAACAAAAAAACAAGATCTCAGATTTCATATCAATATGTTAGGCTTATGGCACACTCAGAAATGGGCTTCCAAAGCATTCTGCATGCACAGGTATAGGTCAGCCTTCCTGTGTATTCCCAGAACTTTGGCAACATAAGCCCTGCTGTGAAATAGCTATAATCTGGAAGAGCTGATTTTTATTCTAACTTGCACTGGGGCAATCCAGGTAGACCACTTTGCCCCAGAATTTCCTTATTCAGTGGTACCAAAGCAATTGTCCATTAAAACTGGAGCAGAATGTACCAGCTGCATCATTGTGATTTTTGCAGCAAGTGATCCTTGAATAAATATTTATGGGTAAATCTTAAATTGTGTATTTAATTTTCTGCACTACTGTTTCCTTGCAGTATATTCCCACATCTTCTAAAACGTTACCTAGTTGTGATCTTAGCTTAGTAGTCTGTCCCCTTTCTCTGCCCTATTTTTGTTTTTTGCTATATGTGTATTTGATCATCCACAACAAAAGCACAGAAATAGTGAGATGCAGTTAAATTTGAAATATAACATGGCTTCCAAAAGGTGTATCAAATGCTACTGTGTCTTCTAAACACTTGTATCCAGTGTCTCTGTTGTGTCTCTTCAATACTACACTTCTTGCTTTGTCAGTTTGAACATATAAGAGGCATGTGAAGTCTTTCATATAATCTTGTATATTGATCAGATTCACAATCTAGGGGACCAATCCTGCTCCTTGTGATTTGTCATTTGGTTATTCACTGGGAACAGGATCAGGCCTTCAGGGTTTTTATTTTATGCACATACATCTCTAGATAAATAATATTCTTTGTTGCTGTTAAAATTCTGTCTTTGTAGTGTCAATGACGAAAGTTTAAGGCATACATTTTCAATTGTTTTCCAAGCAAACTGAGTTCAGAACGGTGGAGTTATGCACACATGCTCATTAGATCTTTCCTCTGAAAGGCCTGAGACAGAAAAGATCACAGGTTTGAGTTCATGTGCATTTTTCTAATAAATGCAGGTGTCAAGTTGAGAGAAAAATTACATACTAAGAAATATTTCACTTCCATTTAGTCCCTTCTGCAATACAGCTTTCTAAGGCTTCATCTATTAATAGAAGTGTCACTCCCCAGAGTAGCTGCATAGTTGCAATTTTTCAGTTTATACAGATACACAAATATGTATTTTGACAGACAGAAATCCAGATACCTGTGTTGGCAAGATATGCCACTTAAGGTCTGTTGGAAAGTAATTTCACAAAGGGGGAAGTAAAACGGAGGTAGTTTTTCATTCCCCTAGTGAGCTTAAGGGGACAGATGTTATTCTCCTAATGTCTGCACTGCTGAAATGAAAAACTCACAGACAATAACCAAATCACCCCATTGACCCTCGCAGAACACAGAGAAAAATCTTCCACCCTTCTATATTAAAATGTTATGCATGCACACCAAGATTATCCCTACTCTGAAAGAAAATAATGCATTACCTTGTGAAGCTTGACATTCCAATATTGAATGTGAAATTATATTGTACAGTATATTTGACTAAAGCTTCTGCATCTCAAACAGATGCCATGTCAATAAAAATACCAGAGGTAACTTTATTCATTGTATTAAAATTCCTTTGCAATTCCCCCATGCTGCATTCAGTTATCCAAATGGTTCTGATTTTTCCTTTTGCCTGGTTATCTGTCTCCAAAGTGTTATAAAATAACCTGTTTTGTCTGAGTGCTAGCCTTCGGTTCCTCAGTTATCAATGTAATTACTTCTGTAGTTTCCCAGGCTAAAGCTCAACATAAAGTGTTACAGTGTGATATATTACATCACAATCTTGCCATAGTGAATTAGTCATTTAATTTGACAAGTTATATTGGGAGGATTTTGATTTCAAAGGTAATTTGGAAGTTGATCAGACTTTATCATTGTCTTTTGGATAGTGAAAGGGAATATTCATCAGCAGCTGAGCAGTGGAAATGGCGGAGACGTTAGCACTGCACAAGAAAGTGAGAATTAACAGGGTTGGGGGAGAAACTTTTTAACCTGGTAAAATAGAAATCTTTTATAAAAGGAAGATGGGACTCATTGGCTACGTCTACACTGCTTTCTTCTTGCGCAAAAGCCTATGCAAATGAAGCGCGGATTAGCATATTGCCGCGCTTCATTTGCATAATGAATTAGGGGCCGTTTTTGCACAAGAGGCTTTTGCACCAAAAGGAGCTGTTAGATGGTTCCTTTTTGTGCAAGAGTGGTTTTTTACGCAAAAAGGAGCTGTCTACACAGCTCCTTTTTGCAGTAAAGCCTCTTGTACAAAAACGGCCCCTAATTAATTATGCAAATGAAGTGTGGCAATATGCTAATCCATGCTTCATTTGCATAGGCTTTTGAGCAAGAAGAAAACAGTATAGACGTAGCCATTGCAAGTTAAGGATGTAAGCAACTAGTTGACTACCTGATAAGCGACTCGATAGTGACTCGACTAGTTGCTCCCCCTTCCCCTTGCTGCCCCTATCACAGGGGAGCGGCAGCTGGCTTAAAAGCCGTTTCCCCCCCAGCACCATCGGGAGGGAGGCATATATACACAGAGTTATATATTTCATCATTTGAAATAAAATTTCTCTGATATTCAGCATTCATATTAATAAGTATATTGTCTTCAGGAAGAAGAGCAAAGGAAATATACGCTTTGCTGGATTAACTGCAGATTGTCCAAATCTGTTTTTATTTTCCTCTCTAAAATAACTGTTCTCCAGCAGTGGATTTGGGTTGATGTATATTTAGTGACATACCTTAATAAAAGTAGGACATACTGTAATATCTACCACTTTTATGAAAGGTGTCTCACTAGTAAGAGTTTGTTCTTGCTTCCTTCCACAAGTTAGAGAGTAACGTTTTTTATGTTGCCTTATAAATTTACTGTTCCCAGGACAATGCTTTTCCTTTAATTAGGTTTGTTACAGGATTGTATCTCCAACACATCCAGAGATTCAGATACTGTATATTTGTTTCTTTCTGAGAGAGATATTTAATCCATCATAAGAAACTTTTAAGTGATCTGTTTGAGTTGGTTCGGCACAGAAATAATTGTATCTTTCAACATTAAAAAAAATACATTTAGCAAGATATATACTCTTAAAATCAGAAAAGCAAATAACCATGTAATGTGCCATAATGGAAGTCATGGTTTACTTTGAAAATAAAAACAATAAAACCAAAAAATGAAGCCGTAGGCTGGTGCAGGCAATCAGTTAACTAAGTGTGTAATTAATTTGTATCTGCATTACCTCATTCAGCCTTTGGCTCTTCTTAACCATGGAATGAGTCATAGCATTACACACTCATATCAGATGTGATGAAATGAAATGCAACTGATCTTTTGAATGTAACCAAGCTGTAATACTGACTTAGCTTCTGACATAAAAACAGGACACTAAATTCCGTCTTCAAGAAGCTTGCTAACTTGTGTAATATGTAATGTGTACACAAAATGGCATATATATGTATATACACACACACCTATAACATATTAACATTTGGTATGAAAAACATTACAGCTCCTAATGGGGTGGTTCACTTTACCATGTCCCCTTCTAACACTGCAGACTTTGGAGGGGACTGAATTCTCCTCCTTCAGGGTTGCTGAACATTGCCAGGGAGGGCTAAATGAAAATGTGCCAATGCAAGAAATATGGGGGACTACACCACTGGGAACAGTAAAACAATTAAAATTGGATTTATAAACCTGTGCATCAGTTGTAAATATCAGTGTATTCAGCGTTTTCACTACAAAAAGAATTTGTGTTCTTAATGAGTTTAAACATTCTGGTTTCTGACATGCTAACTCTTGTGAAAACTACAAATTGCCTTCTCTTCAGTTCGATTTTAATCTGAATTTAAGACCATAATTTTTTGGGGGGGGCTGGAGGGTAGGGAAGAAAAGGCCATGATGGCTATATCTGATCTAAGCAGCACCCTACCAATGGCTGTTTGGGTGGGGTTTTCACCATTAATGTAGTTTATAAATTATGAATGTATTTTTTCCCTTCAGTCCTGGTCGTTCCCCGATTTCCTTTGACAGTGAAATAGTAATGATGAATCATGTGTACAAAGAAAGATTTCCAAAGGTAAGGACCAATGTATTGAACAATTTATTCACTGAATGTATTAAGCAACCCAATTTAGAATTAGTTCATAAGCACTTATTTTGAGAGGGGTTCAGATGCTTGCATATGGTTTCTAAGCACTGTAGTTTGTTGAGAGCTTCAGACAGGGCCATCCTGTTTTTCACTTAAATATCACAAATGAGAAAACAGAATTAATGTTTAGATGACTGCTAATGAAAACCTTTAAAAAGCATCATGGCAGGTGATTGCTCTGCGTATTTCATACTACCTGGATTCCTCTTCCCTTTCCCTATTTATTATTACAAGGCATGTACATGAAGATAGGATTGATGGATTAATTTTTGCTAAGAGCTCTTGCTCCCACTGCTTAATCCTGATTTCAGGTGATGACCTTTGTTTTGTTATAGCGCAGTTGATTGTAGTCAAGGCCCCTTTGCATTCTGCAGAAATCTTGATCCAAATTCTTCTCCAACACCCTTGCATTCTGTGGCATTTCCATGCTGGAAGCTGGAAAACTGCAGCAGTTTCAAATACATGTTTAAAATTAATTGCATGTGAAAATGACTAATACAATTCCTAGTACTCCCTCTGTAATTTAATTCAGTTTATTTTACACTGATAACAATTTTCTCATTTCAAATACATTACAGAATTTAATATTGAAAATGCAAAATTGTATTTTGGAAACTTTCTAGGATAAACTAGTGTTGGCTGTTACGTAGGTGAAAATTGGGCCTTTTGGCGAATGAAAAGCAGTGGAAGGTAGTTTAGATTTTGAGATAAGCAGGTTACTTGAATATTAAAATGATCAGCAGTGTAATAGATAACAATAATTAAACTGAAATGTGCATAATCTGATTTCAGAGTTAACACCTCATTGAGATGAATTGAGAATTGATGAATTGAGTGTTATGGGCTGTGTGGAAACTATTAAACTTGGGGCTTGCAAATCTCTGCTCTTGCAGGTGCCCCATTGGTAGAAGCTGGTAGGACTTACATGCACATAATGTTTAAAAAAAAAAAAAAAGTACCTATATCCTGCCTATCCTACAGCTGTCATCAGTGGAGAATTGTTTTAGTGTATACACTGTCACAGCATGTGAGTCTCTGAAACTTTGGTGCTTTAATTGCCATTTTCATTTGTAGTCAATGATATGAAAAATTTCTAAAACTGTGTAATAAATTTACTATTAAGATTCTCATTCTGTGAGTACAGCATAGAGATGCTGAATCAGAGGTGAGGTTTTTATGGACCCCAGAACCAAATGTTCTGACTTTCAGGAACTTGGATTTTTTTTACTTTAGGAGTCTAATTATGTTTAACTTAATGTATATGTCAATACAACCAGAGCTCTCTTTTTCTGGGAATTCTAATATCACTGATCTTCATTGAACACATATTTCTCATTGCCAAAATATATCAGCTAGCATCCTATCTGTTCACATTTACTTTTCCGGATAGCAAAATTCAAATAAGTTTAAGTATTCTTTTTATTCTTTGCTTTTAGGCCACAGCACAGATGGAGGAACGGCTGGCTGAGTTTATTGCTTCTAATGCTCCAGAGAACGTACTGCAATTAGCAGATGGGGTCCTAAGCTTCATTTATCATCAGGTTATTGAGCTGTCCAGAGACTGCCTAGATAAATCACGTGAAGGACTTATTACTTCCCGGTACTTTTATGAGCTGCAGGAAAACTTAGAGAAACTCCTACAGGATGTAAGTGCTCTCAGAAAATATAGAATATGTTCCTTTGATTAAACCATTAATAACTGTTTTCCCAACTGTCAGGGTGGTTAAGCACTAGAGTCAATTGCCTCGGAAGTCTGTGGCATCTCCATCATTGGAAATTTGTAAGAGCAGGTTAGACAAATACCTGTCAGGGATGATTTAGATAATACTTAGTCCTGACATGGGTGCAGAGGCTAGATCAAGGGCCCTTCCAGTTCCATGACACTCTCCAGGAATTGTATTATGTCGACTGCAGCGTGGCTGGGGCTCCGGAGGTATCTGAGCTGGTGAACTCGTCAATGGATGCATTATTTCACTTCCCAGTGGCAGTCAATTCTCAATCAGGGATTGGTTGTTCCTAAAGATGCATCTTGCTGCAGGTTTATGTTTGAGGGATAACCTCAAGAGAGAAGCTTTTGCAGACCCGTCGTCATAAGTAGGATGTATTTTTTCAAACAGTCAACCTCCATGCAGTAGTAGTGGTACCCATAGCAGCAGCAGCATTATTTATTGTGGGAGTCAATCATAGACCAGGACCTTATGTGAAAGTATAGAAGCCTTTGCTGTCTGATGTGTTAAACCAAACACTAGGCCTGCCCTTTACATGGCAAGAGATACTCAAACAGTGGACTGGCCTTGGGAATTAATGACATAGTTGAGTGACCCTTTGGCAGTGGTGGTATTCTGCAGCCATGCAGACAACATGCCATTACGAGTTCAGCCAGATATCGATCCATTTCACAAGGCAGTTCACAGATTCCAAGACCAGAAGGGGCCACTGTGACCACGTACTTTGATCTCTGATAACACGGGCCACAGACCTTGCCCAAAGTAATTCCTAGAGTAGAGCTTTTAGAGAAACATCCAGTCTTGATTTTAAAATTGCCAGTTAATAATTGAAACCAAATGTCAAGCCTCTTGTAGCTTCATGGTCTGGAATTTTCCCACTGGCCTAGTTTTGAATCAGTTTAAAAGGGACACTCGACACTCACCATGAAGGTACTATTTCCGGTGGCCTGCTGCAGGGTTAGGCTATCTGGGATGCAGAAGAATCTCCCAGGGAAAGTGGAGACGCTCTGTCAGTTGGATCTTTTAAGTCTAGACCTGACACATACACTCGAAAATGTTCAGTGGGGAACAGCCCAGCATTGTTAGTGAGAGGGACTGAATGATGAAATAGGTTCTTTCTATCTCTGTCCACTCTCACTGAATGAGACTTTTTTTTTTTTTTTTTTTTTTAAATATTTAGAGGAGTGTTTTAACAGAGAATTTAAAAGCCCTATTGTGAGTCTCTTTTCTCTTATGGAAGCGAGAGGACAGTCCTACGGCTCCCTTGTAGCAAAAGCACCAGCCATCCATCTCCTGCAATCAGCTGGGCACGAGTATCAGCTTCCACGTGTATAGTGCTGACATTAGCTGGGAGAAAGACCAGGGCTAACCCTCTTCCCCCCCCCCCATCAACCCCACTAGCTCATTGCAGAATAAGGGAGCAGACACCCTTGCGCCATCTCCACAGTGAAGGCAAGTCTAAACTACGGGGTTTTTTCGAAAGGATATATGCAAATTGGTGCTAATTTGCATATCTTCTTCTGAGTGCTTTTTCGAAAGCGGGTTTTTTGAAAGTGAAAGTAGTCTGGACGCGGGTTTTTTTCAGGAAAAAAAAAAAACCTTTTTCAAAAAAACCTGCTTTTCCTAAAAAGAGGAGGTTTGCGAGGTTTTTCAAGAGAGGGTTTTTTTTCCAGAAAAAAACGTGTCCAGACTACTTTCACTTTCGAAAAAGTGGTTGGGAGAAGATATGCAAATTAGTGCTGAATTTGCATATCTCCTTTCGAAAAAAAACCCGTAGTCTAGACGTTCGCTGACAGATTGGGAGACAGGGATCATGTTTGGGGCAAGCAGACTGCAAGGAGCAACAGAAAGAAGAACAACTGGTTTTTCAGTCTCCAGACACTGTCCCCTTGGGCTTCAGATCCTCCAACATACAGATTTTTTCTTCTCTACTAGAGTAGCCCATTGTTATACTGTCAACGTTTGGGCTGGATGGAAATCATTGAGTCTCTTCACCTCTCTTCACCTCCAGTCCACCCCCAGGGCTGGGGATGTTGACCCTGCCATACAGTGATGCTTCCATTAGCCTTCCCCTTCCTCCTCACTTCACCTCTCTCCGAACACAAGGAGAGCTGATGTTGGAGTGTTATTGTGGAAAGTATGGCGGTCTTTGGCATGCTGCTACAGGAGCCGACACGCAGAAGTTGTCCTGCCCTCTCTCCGTTAGCTTCTTCTGCAGTGTCAGGGTGGGATGAGAGAGTCGAATCTTCTTAATTGTAATAAGTTTTCTTCAGTTGGCTCTAGCCCACCCATTGCCTAAAGGAGAAATGAGGACAAGAACAGGGACAGGGAGATAAGATTGGTTCCTCAGTGCTATAATAATAATACTAATAATAAATAATAATAATAACAAATAATGGTACGGCATGGGAACTGGCTGTTTGCAAGAACTCATGCTGGTTATGATGACTTCGGCAAGGAGCTCTTTCCTGAGGTTTTTCCTTTCAAGAGCGGAGGCATAACCCTGAAGCCGTGTCCCTCTTTAGGAAGGAAGCGGCTGAAATGGAATAGTGGGAGGGGACATTCTCCCTTAGATGCTTCCCACACTATGAAAGGACACATTCAGGATATTTCAGATTAAAGGCAGACATGTCAGTGTGATTTCTTTCAGAGACAGAACGGAGATACTAACATGTGAGATACTTAACGTCCCTGGTTACTATGCTTAGACTGAGCTCTCGGGCGCAGGGCACTCACCTTAGTTTAGTTTGTAAGCTGTTGTGCACCTTTATAGCCCTACATACAAATAATAGATACAAAGAAGTCTATTAGAAATTGCATTCACTGCTGCAGTATGGAACAGCTTATGCACTACAGTCCATTGTTTATGTATAGTATTTGCACAAACTGTGGCCGCATTTGGGAACCTTCCAAATGTCTTTATCACAGAACAAGGAAATTAGTCTGCAGAAGGTCACTGGCTGACAGGAATGGAAGCGTGGATGGCGCGTAGCTTAAAATATTCTTCCTTTACCAGAACATATTTTGATAAATCACAAAGAATGTTTAAAGCAAAACCCGGTATAATTGGATTTTTATAATGCAGGAATTTCAAGTCGTAGGGACGGCAAATATTACAATTTAGTGAAGATGTTGCATATAAAAGGTGGTTCAAATTGTACACAAACTTCCTAAAACAAAGAATAAATACAATATAAAGAATCAAATAGTCAGACTTACCTGACATGGATAGAGCAAGGCAGAAAAGTTAGAAGCACCTAAATACTAGTTCTTGTTATAAAATACTCAAATGTTGCCATGGCAAATAAGATTGTATTTAAGCGTAAAGTGTCATTTCAGCCAAGAGCATTTGGTCGATTAAATAATGGGATTTATCAGGTGGACTTCCTGAAATAGTCATGAATTCAGCAGAATTTTTAAAGAATAACTTACGTGGGAAGCTTAAAGTTTGAAGTCAGAATATTAGAAAATAAAGTAAAAAGCTTCTTATGTAGATCCATAGTATAGATTTCTTTGTCTTTCACCTCATGAAACAAAATAGAAACAGAGTTCAGCACAAGAGATTCTAATCCATTACTGCACTGACTGAATGATTAACTAGGCAAAATGAGTTGGTGGGCAATATTGTATATTTACACAGTCAGAGGGTAAGAAAGATGAGGTGTATATACAGGTGTTCCTGTACACGAAACAAAGAAGAAGGGGGTTTGTTAGGATTATATTATGGTAATTTTATATTGCCCATTTGAAAATTGGAATTGCTTTCCTAATACGTGCGTGAGTGCAAGGTATTGGTTCTTGGCGCTGCAGTGCTGCTGTTTTGGTTCATACCGGTATATTAGCTCAATTACAGTGTTGTGACTTGCATATCCCACTCATTGGTCCTGGTGAACCCCAGGGGAGGACAGTGATTTTAATTTCATGCCTCAGTGGCTACAGTTAGTGACGGATGGGTCTCTCAGATGAGGGAATCGCTTTGTAAATTACCCATCGCTACCTCCTATACATGTGTCACTGGATATGGCTTGGTGTGTATAGGAATGGCATCAGCTTCCACCCGTAACCCTTACGCTCCCCTCCCCTCAGGAAAAACAAAACCAACAAAAACCCTGAAATGAAACCAGCAACCTTCAGACAAGCATGTCGTCATTGGGAACTGCTAATTAGGTGGCATGCATCATACCAAGGCGCATGGTAGCAGCAGGCAGTTGTTTGGTATATAAGCCTGTGATTTTGAAATACTGTAACTGGGGCAGACAATAAACAAGACATCTGTAGAGATGTCCGGACTATCCTGTGAGAGGAGGAAAGAAGAAGAAGCAATTATACTGAGGATCTTGGAACAGCAGCGCTGTGCAGAGATTATGGCTGAGTGGCTGTTACAAGTTGTGTTTGATTTTTGTAATCCTGTAGCTCTCAACCTTTTTTTTTTTTTTTTATGAAGACTTTATAATTTGACAGACATGCATTAGGGTTGCATTGTCAGAACAGAACACTGATTAAATCAGTTGTATTTTTAAGACTACTTTGTCCGAGTCTTCTTAGTGATTTAGAAAGAATGGAAATACAACTTCATTTAAAACAATAAATTGCCTTTGACAATACAAATATAGATGCAAATGGATAAATAGGTTTTTTTACATAATTTATGTTATCTGGAAGTAAATTGATATTCCATTTGCATGACTCTTGTATCAGAAATAATGCACTGTGGTTAATGTTTTAGTTATTTCAATATAGACAACTTATGATCATATTCAAAAGGATTTTTATAGAAAATTCATGCTTTGTCTCTTTACTGTAACTGGGTGATGTACTGTGGGCACAGAGGGCAGAATATCAAGTGTCCCTAGTTAGATAATTGTCTGTCTGTTATTTAGAAATTAGTTTTGAAAGACATTCAGTTAAGAATCTGTCAAGTACTTATGGGTTTCTTGGTGACTTTATATTTGTAATATACCCACAAAGCATCTCCTATGTTATCTTCGGTTTGTGTATCAGTAGTTCTAGAGGTATGTCCTTTTGTTTAAGGTTAAAATTGTAAGGCTATATTATTGTGTGAAGTGTAATTACCTGTTCCAGATTAAGCAGCAGTTTATTTTCCAAAGGAAAAAGCTGTAGTAAGAAATTGTGAGTGTACCTTTTTAAAAATTGCACTTTACGGTTTTCCAGTGCAGTATCCAGGGTTGTGCATTTACCCTTCCTTTGTGGCTACCAACGCTGTCGTCTTTTCTCAGCTGTGTATGGATTTTGTTAAATTTTTGTTTTAATGAGCACTATTACATAAACCTGTTTCTTGCCACCTGAATCCTTGTTGATAAAATATCATACCTGCAAGCAACTGAAAAACTCAGAGATAGTATTTGTTACCCAGCCAGTTCAGGACCGTTTCTGTGGTTGGGCTACAGCATGATGTATAGTCTGTGTTATGTTAGTGGGAGTTTGTCAGTTTGTTCTGAGACTTGGACACTGGCAGTCCCTGATCAGCCTGCATAGTGAAGTATTTCCACATGCTTTGCATCTCGTTCTATAGCCATTCTAGCACTGAGCAAGCAAGCAGGAAAATGGTCTTTTTGCACCTTTCAGAATCTGTCTTCATATTTTCATGGCATTAGTTTAGTTGCTTTCTTTATTATTAAATAAAAAGGAAAGGAGAACCTCCATGAAATTAAGAATTAAGTTTATATTGAAATGGAAAAAGCATACTGTCCTAAAGGAAAAAGATTTGTCAACAGAAAATGTATTTTCTGTGTAACTTGTATTCTCCGTCTGTGCACTGTATATCAAGTATTAATACTGTAGCAGAATTAGAAGAATGAAACTGGAAGAGAAATGCATGTTAAGATTTTCACAGGAAATACATGTGACACTGCAGAAACAAATGTTAAAACTTGCATCATTCTTTAGAATTCAGCACCCTGGAAAGGGAAACGGTTCAAAGCAAGCTATCCAACTTAGATCAGAAATCTTCATTTAAAATAGAAAAAAATCACACCACGAGGAAGGCAGATTTTCGGGTAACTCACTGCAAAAAAGACTTTTGACATAGCGGCTGCCGGATAAAGGGAATCAGTTGTCCTGGAAGAGCTGTGTGTGGTTTGGCCTCACAGATGCTGAGCTGTGTCAATTGCTTGACCTGACTCAGTCATGCCTTCACTGCTGAATTATGGTTACCATGCTGAAGAATGCTCTGGCTTGGCGTTTGGCAATTCACTGTTTGAGCAATAATGTGATGTTCTGTTCTCCGCAGGCCCACACGCGATCGGAGAGCTCGGAGGTAGCTTTTGTTACCCAGCTCGTGAAAAAGCTGATGATCATCATTGCACGACCTGCTCGGCTGCTTGAGTGCCTGGTAAGCACAAGTCTCACAAGAAAGTGTGTGTGCTTCAAGGGGCCTGATTGGCTGGACAAGTCAGAGAGAGCCAAGTCTTACTGAGAGTCTACTTCTTTGAAAAAATAGGATCCTAATAAGGACAAATAGGGCCTCTGTGCAGAGCTCTTAAAGCTCGGAGTGTAAATAAAGATTGGACTCTGAGGATGTGACTACACAGCCCACAAAGACCCGCAGCTGGCCCATACAAGCCAAGTCAGGCCACAGAGTTTCACTGCTGTGTAAATTTCCAGACTTAGCCTGGAGTCAAGCTCTGGGACCTTCCCACCCCTCAGGTCCTAGAGCCTGAGCTCATAAGCCTACTCTGCAGTGAAGCACCCCTATGTGCCTGAGTTGGCTGGCACGGACCAGCTGCGGCTTTTTCTTTGCTGGGTAGACATAGGCTTTGTCTACAATACGAACTTTTTGCGGAAGAGGCAAAGCAAATGAATTTTCTCGTGCTTCGTTTGCATAATCTCTTCCGATCCTTTTTGCGCAAGAGGTTTTTGTGCAAAAACAAGCAGTGTCTTGTGTGTTTTTTTTGTTTTTGTTTTTTACAGGCATAAGGATCTTGTGCAGAAAGGGTTCTTTGCGCAAAACGGTCACGTCCACACTGCTTGTTTTTGCGCAAAAACCTCTTGCGCAGAAGGGATCGGAAGAGATTATGCAAATGAAGCGTGAGAAAATGCTAATGAGCGCTTCATTTGCATTGACTCTTCCGCAAAAAAAGTAGTGTAGACATAGCCATACTCTCTGAATTAAAAAAAAAAAAAAAAAAATCAGAATTGAACTCTTGTTCTAGAATAAATGATTCTACCCATTATAGTGAACAGAGTAGCAAAATGATGTCATGTTCTCTGAGGGTGGAAATAACACACGTGTGCAGGCAGGGACAGTTCAAGGGCATTTGTAAGCCAGAGTAAATTCTTCACAGAACAGCATGAATATATTGAAGAGCAAGTCGTGTATCGCTTTGTAAATTACCCACCCAGGCTAATCAGAGGTCGTAGTTGAACACTTAGTTCTGGACAGTAGGAACATAGAATGCAAGGCTGTATGTACAGAATGGAGAACTGTGCGTCTTGGAAAGCATTGACTGAAAAGAATTTATGAATCATAGTGGTCAGAAAACAGCGTCAGCTACCAGTGCAGTGTTGTGGCAAAAGGCCTAATGCAATCCTTGGATGTCCAAAGGGCAGTGGGGAGGTGAATTTACAGCTTTAGCTGGCATTGGTGAGACTGGTACAGAAATAAAATACTGTGTTCAAACATCGAACAAAGAGATGCAGAAAAATGGGAGAGAGTGCAGACGAGCCGCCAAAATGATTCAGGGGCTAGAGAAAATGCCTTTTAAGGACTGACGGTGCTCAATCTGTTTAGCTTATCAAAGAGATATGAGGTGATATTATTGTGGTACGTGGGTGTCCTTATGGAGAGAAAATGTCAGGGACTTAAGAGCTCTTCAAGCTAGCAGGGAAATGTGGAGCAAGAATCAGTGGCTGGCAGTTGAAGCCAAAACATTCAAATGAGAAATAAACCATATATTTTACCAGTGAGGGTGACTAACAGTTGGAACAAACTACCAGGAGAAGTGATGGCTTCAGTGCAAATCCAGACTAGGCTGCTTTTCTGGGAGGCAGGCTTTAGACTAGAGAAACAAGTTAGTGGGCCCAATACAAGGCTAGTAACTGGCCCTGTGTTACATAGGAAGTCAGACTCACTAGATCTAATGGCCCCTTTCTGGCCTTGGACTCTATGGAGCTGAGTAAAACTGCCTCTTTTTTCAGGTATTATAGCAAGCAGATACATTCTGAAATGCTCATGCTTAGAGACTGGCAGAAGCACACTTTCAGAGATTCTGCCAACCAAGGAGTGAGTTTCTGCATGTGAGCTGTTGGAAGACGGACTAGCTTTGTGAAGCTTTTCTCCTAAAGAGGGCAGCTCCGATGTGATTTTTTCCCCCCATGGCTGAAAATTATGAAAGAGACAAAATATATGTTTGCATTTGAATCTAGTTGAGATTTCTTGAATAATAAAATTAAGAGTGTAAGGCAGTATTTATTGCATCAAGCCTTTCAACTCTCAGTGAATTTTGAAAGCAGTCAAAGGGACTTTGGATCACTCAATCTGGCATTAACTTTAACACTTTACTTCAAAATCTTCCCCACACATGAGATTGGGATTGAAAAAGCAAAATTCAACCGAAATCAATGTCTGTGAATCTCTTGGTGTTTACTTTGCTTAAAACTGAAATAGATACATGTGTCACTAGAATAGCACACATCCCCTTAGAAGGGTAAGAGAGCATTTGCCAAAGTTTAATGCCATCTCTGTACTGTGGTGTTCCTCTTGGAAGCACTTGCAAATCATACATGCTGTTAACTGCAGATTAATGTATCAAGAGGTTTCTGTGCGAGCTGCTGCACCTGTCCTTCTGAGACGCGCGTGGGAGCAGGTGGAGGCAATAGAGTTTCTGAGATTTGAGTAATGAACTCCAAAGTGTGTAGTGACAGCCCTGAAACAAAGTGGCAAGACCCCAAAATATAAAAATACTGAATATGTCTCTCTTTCAGTGTTCTGTGTTTTAAAGTACTCTGTCTACCTCATCATTTTGTCAAGTTACTTGACCTCAGCGCCGTTAGTGGTTGTGTTCCATCCAATGCCAGAGTGTATCTCAGTCGACAGCCTGCTATTACTATAGTTTGGCTGTCAGTTTTCTCTTACACTTTGGAGCATGTGGATTCACTCATTATTATAACTTACCCTTTAGTTTTGCTCTGCGCTCATCAGACCAGATGTGGTGCTAAATGACAGAAAATATACTAAAATTGTTTCATATAAAGCAAATGTTATATCCAGCCACTCATATGACTCCTGCTTCTTCAGTACAAAGTGAAATGACTGAACACAAGTCAGGTGAGGAGATGGGGCAATGAGTATAAAGGAATTTGTTTTATACAATTTTGGGTATTTAAAATCTATTTAAATCTTATGTGCCAGATGGTAAAACACATATTGTTTATTTAAGTATTTGGCCCTTGTAGGCAGCAATTCACGCTTTCAGGTGAATATGCTAAGCAGACACATTTGAAAAAATGTGTGGTGTTTACCAATGAGACTGACTCTTGGGGTGTGTCTAGACTACTGGGTTTTTTCGGAAAAAGTGGCCTTTTTTCGGAAAAACTTCCCCTGCATCTAGGCTGCTGCTGTGTTCTTTCAAAAGTAAATCAAAAGAATGCGACAGTTTTTTCGACCGCGGAAAACCTCGTTTTACGAGGAATAACGCCTTTTTTCGAAAGTGCTCTTTCAAAAAAAGGCTCTATGTAATGCAAACTGTGCTTTTTCTAAAGAGAGCATCCAGACTGCCCGGGTGCTCTCTTTCAAAAAAGCAGCTCACTTTTTCAAAAGTACTGGTTGTAGTCTAGACGCTCTTTTTCGAAAGAGGCTTTTTGAAAGTATCTTTCAAAAAAGCCTCTTTTGAAAGAGGCTTGCAGTCTAGACGTAGCCTTGGGGACAATGTGGTTCTTAGCAGTGGCTTTTGATGGTGGTATTGTGTTGCAGATTGGAACACTGCTGTAGGAAGCTATTACATTCAGTCACATAAAACTCCATTTAGAGAATTTGTTAAAAGAATTCTCTACCAAAAAGATTAGCACAGCTCTATCAATTCCACCTCTCCCAGGTTCCTTCTCCCATCCTTTCCCTGTCTATTTAACTATTATTTATCCTCTGGCTGCTCCAGTAAATATGTCTTGGGGGAAAACAATCCTTCCCTACTTCCCACCCCAACTGCCCTCCTATCCTTTTTGCGTTACTTGCCTTTGTCTGTACCTCACAGTGAATAGCTTTTGTCTCCTCCAACTTTCCCTCTGATCTAGTTTCTGCTTGCTTTTCTTACTAAGTCACTAATGACTTCTTCCAGACACATCTCTCCTTCACTCATACCTGCCATTGGCAATATTGCCATTTTTTTATTATTTGCTTAGTGCTAACTTTGAACTCATCACTACATGGATATACAACAAAGAAGTGGTCCTTGCTCGAAAGTGCAGACAATTTTTGAAAGTGTCCCTTTTCTACTCTCTTAATTTTTATGATTATATTGATTTCTGGTTTTTGGGTTGGCTTGTTTCGGTCATTTTCTGTTTAGCTGACCACTCTTTCAGGTAAATTGTGCTGTTTGATGTCGGTCACTGGTCAACTGTACAGAACAATTACTCAGTTGAAAACAATTTAATAGTCTGCACAGGAGTGTAGCACCAGTAAACAATGAGGTTTGCAGAGCAGAGTAAAAAGTATGTTAGCAACACTGTCTTAGGAAACATGTGTCTTCGGCCTGAGCTGTCAAGTAGCCCAAGTCACAGTTGACAGGTTAATAGTTCAGAGCAATTCAAGAAGCAGAAATGAAGTCTTCTGTTTATTATGAAATTTGTAACTTGTGCAGCATAATTTGAAGCAAGATTAGAATGCTTTGCTTAGCTTAGTTTGTTTGGAACTTGCTGTTGAGTGGCTTAATTCATCCTTCTATCACACTGAGACACAGAAACTTTACATAGGTTCTCACCTCCAGAAACTTTGTTTTTATAATATTCGCCATGGGTTGGAACATCATAAGGACTTGGGGCATCTCTTACCATCTCTGGCATCACTATTCCTTGGCGAGGCCAACAGACGCGAGGATATGAACTAGATTAGATTAAAGTTTAACAGTAACTCTGCTTTCCTCCTCCTATTCTGGGGAAAATAAAACAACAACAAATTCTCTTTTGATTTTGGAATCAAATCACTCAGACCTTTCGTCCTATTCTTTGACTTTAGGAGTTTGATCCCGAAGAGTTCTACCATCTGTTAGAAGCTGCTGAAGGTCATGCCAAGGAAGGACAAGGAATTAAATGCGACATACCTCGTTACATTATCAGCCAGCTGGGCCTTACCCGGGATCCCCTGGAGGGTGAGAACTTCTTACTGTGCATTCTTTGGGCTAAAAGCCTTTCCAATATCAAAGATGAGCCACCTTCACTGGGCATTGCACTGTTAAATGAGAATGTTTTTCTCTTCAATTCACATGCCACTTTTTTCCCCCTCATCATCCTATTGCTATTCTCAAAATGTCATTAGTGGGGGAAAGGACAGTTTACCTGTTATTTTGGTATGTCTACACAGTGGAGCTATTTTGGGTTACCAAAAGTATCCCGAAATAGCTACACTGTGTCTTTCCAACGCGCCCGCTATTTCGAGAGAGGTCTGGAAATAGCGGGCACGCTATTTCGGCATCTCTGTAACCCTCATACCACAAGGGTTAAGGGATGTGTCGAAATAGCGCATTATTTTGAAATTTGGCGCTGTGTAGACACGCCAGATTTCGAAATACGCTATTTTGAAATTCAATCAAAATAAGATACACAATTTGTGTAACACAGTGGTGTATCTTATTTCGAGTTTAGGGTGCTGTGTAGATGCACCCTTTCTGTGTTACCTTTTAACTATTCATGTTCTGCTGTTTGACAGTGAAACTAACCTGCTCAGTTCTGTTTTTGTTTGCAAGCTGCTGTTTACAGCAGTTTGATTATCAGCCCTGAACCTGACTTTTGGATTGTATGTTGACTTATCCTTTGATTATTGTTAAATTTTACGGCTATTCTGCCCATTCAAACAATCCATTTGTTGTATTTTGACTGTTGCATTTGCTCAGAAACTTGGACTCTGGTTCTTCGAAATGTTTCTAGACATTTTGAAGTGTTCCCTGTGAAATTAACAGGTGTGCGCGCGCAGTAAAAACCCTATTAAGTAAAACCTATTTTATAGCTAGCAGAATTCTCCTTTGCGACCCTTAATGCTCTTGCCTGTGTAGCCCAAAGTCCAGTGTGCTTCAGCAGCAGCCCTGGGAACTACAAGTTGTGGACTACAAACTGCGGCATGTTGGGAGAACTTCCTGGTTCCTGCCAGGATGTGCCCTCTGCCGCCAGCAGGGTCTCAGCAGGGACTGTGCAAGAAGCAGCAGGCAGGCTGCATGCAGAGAGGAGGGGCTGCTGAACTGTGATCCTGTTCTATGTTTTTTTACAGAATAAAACCTGGTCCTGGTGGTTTGCCTGAGTGGGTCTGGTCTGAAGTGCACACACATAATACACAATGCAGAGCACAGCAAGGAGCCTCAGGCCTAGCCTCCCACAGTAGTGTAAGAAGTCACAAGGCTTCCCCTGTGCTGAATAACCTCACACTGGGCTAGTGAACAGGAGGGGTTACACCTGCTCTGTGGAACAGTCACAATTCTGGTTTAAATAATCTGTCCTCAGCACTTTGTGGTGAAATCCCTGAGATGTGGAGTGGCCATAGAAGGGCCAATTTTGCAGCACAACCAGCAGTTCTGTTACACAGAGAGACTTTGTGAGGCAGTTTCAAAGCCTCCGTCTCTCCCTGCACTGTGAATGTTGCAGAGCCATAGAGTCTGTGGATACATGCTGGCGAGGTGCAGGATGATTGTCTGAGCTCAATGCGGATTGGGCTGCAGGGGGGCCAGGGATCACTGAGCTAGATGCAGACGTGTATACTTCTAGTCCCCAAAACGCATTTAACCAGAACATGTAAAGGATTCATTTGGACAGTGTTCCGAAGAGGAGATAATTTGCAGTGTATTCTACATATGCAGACTTCAAAAACTATTGTATTTTATATCACATATTGGAAAATGTTTGAAAGCTCTTGAGAAATTATTTTTCTCTTTTTTTTAAAGCTTGAGAGAACCAGTCAAATTATAGTTCCTTTTTTGGGGGTTAAATATCCAGGATCTTTCCTAATTTAGGATTATCTTTATAATAGGGGACAAATTAAATGATCCAGATTTTCTGGGCACCCTGACCCACCATCTCTGTCCAGCACATGCTCTTAATCCCCTTTCCCCAGTTCCATGAGGGTATTTAGAAGAGGCTGAGCAGTTCGGGTAGCCCCTATTGTAGACCTCAGTGTTGTATATGGTAAAATTCATGGGCTTTCTAATATGCTCCTGGCACTAGAGCCCCAGAAAATCCGAATTTTGAAATCAGTGAGTTATTGCACAATTGAATATTTCATATCAGTGGTTTATTAATCTTGTTTAATCTCTTTTCTTTTGAGAGATTTATTGGCACAAATTTTGCTCCCGTGCTTGACTCAACAACAATAAAACCTGCCATAGAGACTAGAAATTACCACAGAATTTGGCAGCAATTGAACTTGGGTTTTCTTTTTACCTTGTGGGAGCAGTTTTACCTTAATTTCTGTAGTATTTGTCAGAATTACTGAGTGACAGATTGTCAAGCAACTTCAGACAAACAGCTTTTTGGGAAAATTTTCATCAGAGATTACTGAGTGCAATTTAATTAATTGTATCTGTTGGAGTCTGATGTAAAGCGATGTTTCCATTGATCCTGTCGGGAGGGAGCGGTCCTTTCATTTACTTATTTCTCATTAGCCAAGTAAAGTTGTGTAAAGGTGTCAAGGTGCCTCATTTTCTTTCTACAAAATGGAAATGTAGAAGTGTCTGTGATTTTGTTACATCCACTTAGAGAGTCCTTTTCAGTATGAAAATGCTTTTAGCCTGTTGTCTTTAGCATGTGAGATTGAGCCTGTGATGTGCTTAGCAACCCCTGAAGGGAGCTGAGCATCCTAAAACTCCCACTAACATCACCATGGCTTGAGAGTACTTGACACCTTGCAAAATTGGGCCTGTTAGGATGCATCTACGCTGCACCCTTACCTCGAAATAAGCTACGCAATTTGCACTATGCAATTTGCACTATTTGGAGGTAATTTTGAAATAAATCACTATTCCGACAAGTCCCTTAATCCTCGTGGAATGAGGGTTACAGGGACACCGGAATAGCACGCACGTTATTTCGAAATAACAGATGTGTTTAAAGACGCGGAATAGCTATTTCAGGATACTTCTGGTACCCTGAAATAGTACCTCTGTCTAGACATAGCTTTAGAGAGAAGAAAGTTTTTGGAAATCTAATTTTCTGTGTACTAATGGGCGGTGTATGCTTTCATGTACATAAATATACACATTCAGATGGCTGATTTTGCTGGAGATATATTAATAACATTACCTTAGTATTTGCATTTATTCCTTATCCTTGTTATAAGGAATTTCTAGAATGCTACAAATACATAAGTGAGGACAATCGGTTGTCTTTGACAATGAAGTCTTACCTAAAACACCTGGCAAGATTTTCCAGTTGACTGTTGTGCAGTAGTGGAATGTTTTTGCAGGAAAGAAAGACGTGTGCTTTCCTGACATCTACAAATATTTTGTAAAATACTGTTTCTTTGCCATACAGAGAGAGTAGTAATAGAGAGGTAGCCATGTTAGTCTGATCTTGCTAAAACAAAATGAAAAACTAGGTAGCACTTTAAAGACTAACAAGATGGTTTAATAGGTGATGAGCTTTTGTGGGCCCATGAAAGCTCATCACATACAGAGAGAGGTTAATGATATAGGGAGATGATTAAAAATACTCTTTGTTGTTTGCAGAAATGGCCCAGCTGAATAGCTATGACAGCCCAGACACTCCAGAGACCGATGATTCAGTTGAGGTAAAGAAGCAATATACGTGGACTCTCTAGCTATTTCTTCCCTAGAAAGAAAGCGTCTGACGCAAGATTTATTTTGTGTGCATGCGCCTGTGTGTGTCCTGGCCTAACAGTTAAGGCCCTCCTGGGAGATGTGGGTTCAAACTCTGGCCCAAATCAGGCAGAGAAGGGACTTGAAGCAGGTCTCCTGTATCCCAGGTGAATGCCCTAACCACTGAGCTGCTGGGTATAATGACACTGGGGGTTCTCTCTCGTGAAAGATCCGGGTTTCAGCTTCTAGAGTGCCAGCTACCAGAGCCACTGACCTGCCTTAGGTGCCAAACTCCAGAAAAGGGGTTCACAGCTGAAAATCCCAAGCAGAGGGAGGGTGTTCCTCTCCAACCCACCAGACAGGCACCTTTCCTCTGCATTTCACTTCTGGCTGGCATAGGCAGATCCCCCTCAGCTGGCTGGCTTTCCCCATGTATTGAATGGGGCGCCTGGTGCATAACACAGGGTTGAAGATTGGAGTCCATGGGGTGGCAAGGCACCTAGGGGTTGGGCATTCCCGTACCTCAGTACTTTTGTAGACTTGGCCGGAAGTAATTGACTTAGGAACTTTGAAAATCTCACCCACTTTCTATAATATAAAATACAATCAAGCAGGGCCCTCAACCTCAGTTTATCCGAGGGGCCAGTGCCAGTCATCCATGCCTCCTAGCAGGCCAGCGGACACCCCCACTGGCAGGGCTCGGAGGGAGACAGGAGTCTCTGGGAGTTCCCCCTTGCTCTCCGTGCCCATCTCCTGGCACCGCCTGCTGACCCGCGCTGCCCCCCCTCTCATGTATCCCCCAGCCCCACCTGCAACCCCCAGCAAGTTAAAAGCCCCTGACAGCCCCAGCGCACCACCACTGGCAGCACAGCAGGGATAGAGCAGCTTCCAGCTGCTAGCTCCGTGCCGTTGCCGGCGCTTTTCTATGGCCCGGGGGAGGCGCGTGCAGGAGCGGTGAAGCAGAGCAACCAGGCTGGCCTGGCAGCAGAGTGGAGCAGAGCAGAGGCTCCTGCTGCCACCGTGAGGGCAGGGGGCCAACTCCTGTTGCTGCCCCCCCACAGTAATCCTTGAGGCTGTGTCCCTCGGGAGAGGGCTTGAGGGAAGAGGTGTGGGGGGGAAGAGGACAGACCAGGGCAGGAAGAGGCGGCGGGGTAAGGGTGGAGCTGGGCATGGAAGAAGGGCTTGGAAGAAGGACATGGGCACACTCCCCCAGGCCGCAAGGACTCACATGCTAGCAGTGGTACACGGGCCGCATTGTGAAACGCTTGCGGGCCATGAGTTTGAGACCCCTGATCTAAAGGAATTATCCTTTTCTGCGGTGTAGTTGCATGCAGTGCAGAATAATCTCTGCTGGAAGTGCCCCCGGCAAATGGGAGAATTCAAACATGGCTTGCAGTCACTCAGGAACTCACTGTTTCTCAGATAATGTCCTGATCAGGTTAACAATACATTGGGGAGTGTCACGGGGTTGTGTGCCCACCCCCCTCCAGGGGAGCTGTCAAGTCCCTGGGATTCTTGAAATCACACCCTAACCCTGTGCGTATAGTAATTCAGCTGCTGTCTTAAACACACACCCTTCTCGCGGGGGCAGTGCAGCCTTGCGGCTGGAGTCAATAGAAGCAGGTGCAAGCCCCATGGGTTGGGGATTGAGGAGGGAGTAGAGGGACTGGGGCCCTCCCTGCTCCACCGGGTCCTAGCCAAGGGCCCTAACAGTGGTGGTGAGGTCCATCACTAACTTGGGTGGAGAATCGTTCTGCAACATGCCAAGTTCCTCGGGGTTCAACCTCCTGCTCTGGGCTACTTCCTACCCGTCTCCACTGGACTCCATCCAGGGTCCTTCCTCCAGATCCTCTGCAGTGTCTCTGGTGTCTCACTGGCTGGTCTCCAGGTCTGGTCCCTCTGGCGGTTCATACCTCCTTCCTCCTCGGCAGCCAGCCCAGACTGAACCTCTCTCCAGGCCTTTATACCTGGGCTGCAGTCCGAGCATGCCCAGCAAGGCTGTGGGGGCGGGTCTTCCTCAGCCAGGTGAGCCTGGTTAAGCCTGGCTTCCCCTGTGCGGGGCTGGTACACCCCATCACAGGAAGGAAGGATGACCCTGGGACTCTGACGATCTGGATTCTGTTCCCATTTTGGCCACAGACCTCCTGTGTAACTTTGATCAAGTCATCTGATGTCTCTGCCTCAGTGTCTGCCTGTTTTGAACTCCTTGGATGGAAGTAGCTCGAAAAGCCTAAACTATGTTGTTGTTTAAAATATTTCTGCTTATTCAGTACTATGGGTTCTGGCAGATACTGAGCAATATTGGAAACTCAGCGTGCGAAGACTTCACAAAGTTCCATGGTAGTTTAGAAAACAAACACCATTCATTACACAGTAGAAGGATATTAGAAGGCTACCAGAGAAAGAGGGCGGATCTGTGATCTAACAGAAATCAAAATGTAATGCATATAGTATGAAGAATTAAATGGAAGATTTCAGTGTGAAAATGGGAAAATGTGGCAGGGATATAATATATCAAGGGCGCGCACGCAGGCGCGCACGCACGCGCGCTCTAGTCATAAACAAAAATTGCAGGAAAATTTTGCTTTTCTGTAAATTTAGGAGTAAAATTAAATGACTTGTATTTTCTGTTCAGAAGTGAAATTTTTGAAAATACATTTTTAAAAAGTAGGCTACATTCTGGTGAACTGTGGGGGGAAAAAATCCCTTCTTGATGTTTCAGAGCCGTGGAGCCCCTGCACCGCCGAAGAAAACTCCCTCTGAAGAGGAGTTTGAAACCATTAAGCTAATCAGCAACGGCGCGTATGGGTAAGCTTTTCCGGTTGTCTGCTAGCATATTGCTTTTCAAGATGATGTTGTCATCAAGCCACCTGACAAAGAATTAGGCCTTTCAGACTGTTATTCTTGATCTGCCCTGGCCAGCTGCTTTTGCTAATATTATACTACAATTTTGACCTCAAGCCCTATTATGCTTTACGTTTTTCCGCTAAGTTTGCCTTTGCAGTATGTGGATATAATTAAACATACTCATATACACAAGGTCAATGTGACATTGGAGAGGTTACAATTGAGGTATGACAATTGAGCATTATTCAGGGAAATTATCTTTGTGTAATGTCATTTAGTTTACATTTTAGTATTTCTCAAAAACAAGAATATAACAGTAAAATGCATTTGTTTGTTAGCACCACATACTCAGACACAAGTTCGATGCTTATTAATACCGGACGTCAAAGCGTAATTCCCCTGTGAAGAGCTGCTGTGTGAAAACGTTCTAATGTTTCATTGTGCCCTAAAGACTGCAGAAGAGATTCGCTCAGTTTACAAGTTAAAATACCAACTGCCAGCCCCACAAAAAGAACCCAGAATGTGAAATTTGAGATCATAAATTTCATTGATAAATATAATAGTGGGGATGTGATGCACTTAGACTTTTGTAAGGCACTTGACTTGGTACCACATGACACTTGGATTTAAAAACTAGAAAGATCTAGTAAGGTGACACACATTGCATGGATGAAAAGCTGGCTGGCTGATAGGTTTCAAAATGTAATTGTGAGGGGGGAATCATCATCGAATGTGGTTTCTAGAGCAGAGTTGAGCGTAACTGACTGCTGTGTGGGAGGGGGAGTGGCCATTGGTGGTGCGCGTGCTCCCTTCTCCTTCGTGTCTCCCCCAAGTGCAGAGGAGGGAGGGAGGTGCCTCCTGCTCCGCCGCCTCCTGCCGCACCTCTGTCACCATGGCAACCAGAACTGAGCTGCCACGAACAGCCGGCTTGAGCTCCGGCAGCCGCTGCGGCCTGGCAGCCAGCGGGTTGCGGACTGGAAGCAATCCATAGACCAGTGGTTGGGAACCACTGATCTAGACCATCCCTGACAGGTGTCTGTCCAACCTGTTCTTAAAATCTCCAGTGATGGAGATTCCACAACCTCCCTAGGCAACTTATTCCAGTGTTTAACCACCCTGACAGGCAGGAAGTTTTTCCTAATGTCCAACCTCAACCTCCCTTGCTGCAATTTAAGCCCATTGCTTCTTAACCTTAACCTCTGAGGACAGGACATGTTCACTTTTTTTGCAACTGTGTTACACTGTTGATTCATTTTTAGCTTGTGGCCCACTATGACTCCCAGGTCCCTTTTCACAAAACTCCTTCCTAGGCAGTCATTTCCCATTCTGTATGTATTCATCTAATTGTTCCTTCCTAAGTGGAGTATTTTGCATTTTTCTTTATTGAATTTCATCCTATTTACTTCGTGCCATTTCTCCAGATCATTTTGAATTTTAATCCCATCCTCCAAAGCACTTGCAACTCTCAGCTTAGTTTCATCTGCAGACTTTATAAGTGTACTCTTTATGCCATTATTTAAATCACTGATGAAGATATTGAACTGATCTGGACCCAGAACTGATTCCTGTAGGTGTGCCATTCATTAAGCCTTCCAGCATGAATCTGAACCATTGATAACTACACTCTGGGGATGGTAATCCAACCAGTTCTGCAGCCACCTAATAGTAGCTCCATCTAGTTTGTATTTCCCTAGTTTGTTTATGAGAAGGTCATGCGATACAGTATTAAAAGCCTTACTAAAGTCAAGATACACCACATCTACCACTTCCCCCCTGCCCACAAGGCTTCTTACCCTCTCAAAAGCTATCAGGTAGGTGTGACGTCATTTGTTCTTGACATCCATATTGACTGTTACTTATAACCTCGTTATCTTCTACATGTTTGCAAATTGATTGCATAATTATTTGCTCCATTATCTTTCCAGGTACAGAAGTTAAGATGACTACTAGTCTGTAATTCCATGGGTTGTCCTTAATTTCCTTTTTTTCTCTATATTTGCCATTTTCCAGTCTTCTGGAATCTCTCCTGTCTTCCATGACTTTTCAAAGATAATAGCTAATGGCTAAGATATCTCCTCAGTCCGATTCTTGAGTAGTCTAGGATGCATTTCATCAGACCCTGATGACATGAAGACATCTAACTTGTCTAAGTAATTTTTAAATTGCTCTTTCCCTATTTTAGCCTCTGATCTGACCTCATTTTCACTGATATTCACTATGTTAGATGTCCAATCGCCACCAACCATCTTGGTGAAAACCAAAACAAAGAAGTCAGTAAGCATCTCTGCCATTTCCACATTTTTTATTATTCCCCCCGCCCCATTGAGTGACATGCCTCCCCTGTTTTTGATCTTCCTCTTCTAATATTTTTGTAGAATATTTTCTTTTTACCATGTATGTCTCTAGCTGGTTTGATCTTATGCCTTGATCTTTCTAATTTTGCCCCTACATACTTGTGTTATTTGTTTATAGTCATTCTTTTGTAATTTGACACAGTTTCTACTTTTTGTGGAATTCTTTTTTGATTTTTGGGTCATTGAAGATCTCGTGATTAAGCCAGTGTGGTCTCTTGCTATACTTCCTACTTTTGCTGCGCAGTGGGATTGTTTGCTTTTGTGCCCTTAATAGTGTCTTTTTGGAAAAAATGCCATCTCGGACTGTTTCCTCTGAGACTTGCTTCCCATAGGTTCTTACTTACCAGCTCTCTGAGTTTTCTAAAGTCTAATGGCTTGAAATTCATGATTTTTATTTTGCTGTTCTCTCTCTTACCATGCATTAAAGCATTCTGTGATCACCTTCAAATTCTCAACCAGTTCCTCCCTATGTGTTAAAATGAAATCTAAAGCAGCCTCTCCACCTGCAGCTTTCTCCACCTTCTGAAAAAAAAATTGTTTCCAGTACAGTCCAAGAACTTGCTGTGTTGGTTTCTCATCAGATGTCTGGGTCGTCCACCAAGTCCTGCGCTTTGTATGATTTTGTTAGTTTAAAAACAAAGTCATCCACCTCTTCTTCTTGGGGGGGCTGGTTTGTCGTTGACCGTTATCAGGACATCAATCTTATTTTTTGCCTCTTTTTTCCTTACGCAGAGACTTTCAACAAATCTGTCTCCTATTCCCTTCTTAATCTCAGTCCATGTGTATGCGTTTTTAATACACAAGGCAACACCTCCTCCCTTTTTTCCCAGACTATCTTTCCTGAGCAAGCTGTGCCTTTCTATACCAATAGTGGTCGTGTGTATTATTATTCCACTTTGTGTGTGTGAGGCCAACTATGTCATAGTTGTGTTTATTTACTAGCATTTTGAGTTCTTGCTTATTCCCCCCTACTTCACACATTAACATACAGACAACTAGGATACTGTTTTGATTTCTCCCCTCGCCCTCCAGTTTTGTCTTTTCTCTCCCTTTGTTTCATGCTATAACAGCTCGTGCTCCCCTGCCCCACCCCCCCACCCCAATTTCTGACCCTTTTCCCAGGTCTCTGTGTGTTTGACTGGCCTGTGGGCTTTGGTCACCGGCCCTCATTGAACCTAGTTTAAAGCTCTGTGTAGAGGTTAAGGCTTGGAATGGGACGTGGTCTCTAAGCGCCTGAATGGTGGGAGGGTCCCGGAGCTCAGGCTGCAGCCTAAACATCAGCACTACACGGAAACGGCCTCTTCACCCGAGCCCCGTGAGCCTGGGTCAGCCGTGGGTGTCTAATTACAGTGTAGACGTACACTAAGCAGTCAGCGGAGGTTTGCTTACGGTCATATCCTTGCTATATGTACCATACCCAGCTGCTTGTGAAATAGGATCCTATCTTCAATATAATACAATAAGCCACTCCAGAGACAAGAGAATAAGTGCTGATTCTATGGAGCAAGCAAACAGAAGGAAAACCTCTTTGCACACTGTATCGTTAATGTGTGGCTAAAGAGGTGAAGATGACAGATGTGAAAAGGGTATTTGAGCATAGGAAATCCTGCATCGTGTTTCAGCCAATCCAGCTCTAGTTCGTGGAGCTTGGAAGCAAGTTGCCCTGATCTCATTAATTTTAGGTCACGTTTCAGTTGACAGGTGATTCTGATAAATATCGAAATGACCAGTATGTGCCTCTCCCTATGTACCCAAGCTTGTGTGCTACATTCTTCGTGAGTTATCTAGGTAGCTGAAAGTGCCACAGTAGTGTGTGATTCCTGGTAAAATCACACAGGGCCCTCATGTTATTGCCGATGGAGGAAATGCAATTTTAATTTTACTGTGAAAGAGTCTCAAAGTTGCAAGAATCAGAGGGGAAGCCATGGTAGTCTGAATCTGCCAGAACAATGAGAAGTCCTGTGGCACCTTATAGACTAACAGATTTATTGGAGCATAAGCCATCATGGGCAAAGACCCACTGCATGTGACGAAGTGGGTCATTGCCCATGAAAGCTGATGCTCCAGTAAATCTGTTAGTCTATAAGGTGCCACAGGACTTCTTGTTGTTTTTGCAAAGTTGCAAGAGCTTTCCTTTCATTTAAGGCTGAGCTAGCCTCCCTGCTGGGAATCTTATGTATGTGGAAAAGTCGGCATAGCCTTGACTCATTTCTGACTCTGAGGAAAAGCATAGAAAGTTCTTGTTTTGTCGCCCGACAGATGTTCTATGTACTCAGAGATGCTGTAATGACCTGCACTCCATTGGTTTTGAAATGGTCTGATCTGCAGGTAGTAACCCTTTGGTTGTTTTGTAGGGCTGTGTATTTGGTGCGGCACAAGACTACCCGCCAGCGCTTTGCCATGAAGAAGATCAACAAACAGAACCTAATTTTGAGAAACCAGATCCAGCAGGCCTTTGTGGAGAGAGACATCCTGACCTTTGCTGAGAACCCCTTTGTAGTCAGTATGTTCTGCTCCTTCGAGACCAAACGCCACCTCTGCATGGTTATGGAGTACGTGGAAGGTATTTGTCTCAGGCCTGAATATCTGACTGTATTACTGAATGTTTGTTTTAAACGCATTAATTTTACATAGTGGCAGTAGTGTGTGTGTGTGTGTGTGTGTGTGTATGTATGTATGTATACACATGCGCGCGCACACACACACACACACACACACAGAGACAGTTTCATGCTGTGGTATCTCCAAGTGTTTTACAGATGGTCTTTAGGGTCACCCACCATTGTTCTCTAGGATTGAACGTTGAGGACAAAATAGGCTTAGGTTGGATTCCCAAGATGAGATGTGGGTAGACCCTTCACATATGGGTCTGCTCATGTCTACACAGAAGAGGGTCCAGCCATCTCCACAGCACCATTTGTTCGTGGGGACTCTGTGGGTCTGAGCTCCACATGTGGGGGAGGGAATGGAGACCGGCTGGACCATGGTGCAAAGATGGGTCAGAAAAGTCAGTCCAGCCTGGAGGTCTAATACGTGGCATGGGGAAACGTCCACTCCGTGGGCCCCAGTGGCAGCATAGCATGTCTGCCACGATGGTGCACCTTCACAGAACCACGTGCAGGGAAGCTGTGGGGGCTAAAGCGTATGGGGAGGTCTCTATAGGAGAATGGCTGCAGAGACTTCCTGGCAGGTATCTCTGGGGGGGGGTTCGGTCATTGGCGGGGATGATCTAGGCCCTGATTTGGTTAGTATTAAGGTCCTGTCTCTTCTGCCTCATTTATTCCAGTTGAATATTGGTTGGTTTTGCTTCATAGTTTTATCTTAATGTAAACAATATATTTCCATTGGTATATAGAACTAATTTCCCGTGCCTGGCTTCTGTGTTTGGACTAACTGAATAACCACAAGATGGAAACTAGAGCTGTTGTGTCTCTGACAGTTTAGAGAAAGGGAAGCAGAATTTATTGATTGATAGGTTGACAAATTTAGAATAAATTCTTATTTGCCAATAGAGAGGATCATGTTAAAGCTGTGATGCAGCATTCTTTAAACAGCAAAAAGAAATAAAAAAAAGATAGCCACAAAGGCTGGCTGAATTTAAGCTCTATTTCCATCCCAGATTCATTTCCAGCCTGGAAGATGAATTTATACAACCATTGAGCCAAATCCTGCTAGCATTTCTCAGCACATAGTTGCATTGAAGGCAGTTGGACTGCTCCCTTAAAAAGGCAAGAAAACTTTTGTCTGTGCTCTCTAAAGTGGAGAAGGCATTTCTTAGTAGTCTTAGCAACACAGAATCATAGGACTGAAAGGGATCTCGAGAGGACAGTCCCTGCAGTCATGCAAAGCAGACAGACCCAAACTCCCTGAATCCTCCCAAGTTCAGCTTAATCGTCCTCCTTTCCACTTCAGATAAGTTGAGTTCTGTGGACTCTTCTCTCCTGTGGTGGCTCCTATGAAGCCTTAAAAACGTTGTCACTATCCATGGACCTCAAAGGCATCACCCTGCTCCTTTTTTTTTGATGAGCTAGAGTTTGCCAAAATGTCACTGACAAAAGTGTCCCCTAGTCCATCCCTTGCCTGGGGGACTACTTGTATGGTTTGTGACGTGCTTTAGATCCAGAAAGGCCTTACAGAAACTAGAGAAATGTAAATCACAGATATTGTAGAACTAAAAATTTTCTAAACAGTGTTCAGAATACAGGACCATGGGTAAGAACCTTTTGTGTATAGAGAGATGCAGTTTAAGGAGGCAGAAAATCTACCTGTCTAATGTGGAAGCTTAGTACTCGTATGTCTTTTCAGTGAGCGATGTTTGCAACTTTCTTCTAGGAGGAGATTGCGCCACACTCCTAAAGAATATCGGAGCCCTCCCTGTTGATATGACCAGGATGTATTTTGCAGAGACAGTGCTGGCATTGGAGTACCTACACACTTATGGCATTGTCCACCGGGACCTAAAGCCTGACAAGTATGGTTTGAACCTCTCAAGTTCAAATGTGTAGCTCTCTGGGATAAAAGTATAATTACATGTTACAGGCACATAGCCAGTCTCGTGTCTGTCAAACTTTGCATGTTGTTTTTGACACGTTCAACTTCTTGTCTGTGCTTACATCATTAAAGAGTAATTCCCCTCACCATTATGCACATGTATACACATTCTTAGATTCCACAGCCTGGCAGGACCATTGTGATAAACTAATCACTAATTGTGACCTCCTATATGGCACAGGCCAGAGACCTGCCCCAGAATAACTCCTCGAGCGGAGCTTTTAGAAACAAACATCCAGTCTTGATTTACAAATTGTGAGTGATGGCGAATCCATCATGACACTGGGTAAACTGTTTCAATGATTAATTACTCAAAAAGAAATTATAGGATACTAGAACTGGACAGGACCTAGAGAGGTCATCCAGTCCATTCCCCTGCCCTCATGGCAGGACCCAGACCCATATAGACCATCCCTGACAGATGTTTGTCTTATGTAGGCCTTATTTCCAGACTGAATTTGTCTAGCTTCCAACTTTTTGCCATTGGATCACGTTAGACCTTTCTCGGATAGACTGAAGAGTCCATTGTTAAATATTTGTTCCAAATTTAGGGACTTGTACACTCAACTTATAGGGATTTATAGACTCAACCCATAACCTTCTCTTTGTTAAGATAAACAGGTCCAACATTGTGAGGCAGGGTTTCTAATGTTTTCATCATTCTCATGACACTTCTCTAACCCCTCTCCAGTTTATCAACATCCTTCTTGAACTGTGGCACTAGAACTGGACCCAGTGTTCCAGCAGTGGTCATTCCAGTGCCAAACACAGAGGAAATGTAACCTCCCTACTCTTGCTTGGGAATCCCCTGTTTATGCTTCTGAGGATCTCGTTAGTTCTTTCACTCATGGCGTCACACTGGGAGCTTCAGTTCAGCTGATTGTCCACCACAACCTCACGTTCTTTGTCAGAGTTGCTGCTTCCCAGAACATGTCCTAAATTTAGCTCAGCAATCATGTGTATGCTTCCATGGCTTATGTAGGAGGTGCACTGCAAACAGCCAGATCTCTCTACCCTGATTCAGCAAAAATCCCTAAAAATGCAGGTACAAAAGTTGACCAAAGTCCATCATTGTAGGGATGTTGGGCTGAATGGGATAAAAGCCAGGACAGCACTTAACTGCTCTGATAAGAGTGAAGATTAAGCATGCAAAGAATGACAGCTTATAACAACATTCTGTTCAAATGAGAGAGAGAGAAGTTAGGTGAGGTAATATTGTTTATTGGAGCGACTTCTGTTGGTGGAAAGGAAAAGCTTTGTAGTTACACAGAACTTCCTCAGGTCTCCGGAGTTGTGTGTCGTGATTAGAGGTTTGTAGTGAGTCAGTCCTCTGGGGATGAGGTTTTGTTTCTTGAATCTGCTCAGAGAATGTCGCTGTTCACTATGGCTCCTTTCTTCATGTTGTGGTGATTCCTCGGGGATGAGTTTGACTACCGCACTGCAAACACTCCATTCAAAGATCTGAAAACAGCCCAGAAACAGTTTGATTTCCCAGCTGTCTTGATCTCATTCATCCTTATTTAGTTGTGGAATACACACAATCACAATCACACACACACCGTCTATCTGAGACATTTTGCTAGACAATGGAATGTCATGAGAGCGGGATCTGCTTTGCTCATTGCTTTCTGTAAGGATAGCAGTGAATACTGAATTATTTTCCTTCCTCTTTTCCCCAGTCTTCTGATAACATCCATGGGCCACATTAAGCTAACAGATTTTGGACTCTCTAAAATTGGGTTAATGAGTCTCACAACTAATCTGTATGAAGGCCACATTGAGAAAGATGCAAGAGAGTTTGTGGATAAGCAGGTAAGCTGAAGAATGCTTTTTCTAAAACAATTACAACTTTGAATCCGCGAATCTCCACAGCGTTTTGTAGACCTATTTCAGGTGTATCGATTGAGACTGTTTAATGATGTTTTCAGTGAGAAAAGATTTTTATGACCTGTAAATATAAGCAGATCATGGTTCAGCTAGGCACACGGCTGGGAAGTGATGCAAGTGCTGAATACAGTTAAACTAATGAAACTACATATAGTATAGGTTGAGGCCCTTTGTGAGAGAATCAAAGAGTCTATAGAAATCCATCTGACACTGTGGTATGTGATGAATGATGAAGACACAAGAATTTCATCTGATTCTGCGCAAATAATGTTCTTTGGCAGAATTTTACTTTTATTTCTGCAAAGATGCACTTTTAGTCGAGAGTTTGGGATTTCAAAGTTCTGGTCTAAATTGTACCAAAGCCATGGATGGAAAATTGAACAATTCATATTAGGGGTGTGAGCAGGTTTACCTGGTTCCTGGGAGTAGCCCAGCCCCAAGGCTGCCCCAAAGGGGCTGGGAGCTGGCAACAGCCCCAGACATGGGTCTGGGAGCCTCCTGCTACCAACAGCAGCAGCCCCCCAGGACTGCAGCTGGCGGCGGCAGCAGCCCAAGCCCTGGGGCCAGGAGCCTCCTGCCACCAGCAGCTCCAGTTCTGGGACTGGGCTACAAGCCTCCTGCTACCAGTGGCAGCAGCAGCCCCAGCTCCAGGGCTGCATCCCGTTTTGATGATTAAACATTAAGGTAACCTAATGCTTAACCGGTTAACTGGTTAATCAGGATTTTTCCATCCCTAAAGAAATGCTGAATGTGGAGATCTGTGACAGGTTATGCAAGTGTATCTAGTCTGGCTGTCACTAACTGGGGGCTATTTCCATGTGGCAAGGGCTGTGTTAATGACAGAAATCACCACCTGCTCCAGTTGAGGCAGCGGAAGAAGAATTTGGTAGAAAGAAGCTGGCTTCTAACTCTGGCAGTCGGTAAATTAGCAGTTTCCTTTCTGTCCGTCCATCTTCAGGTGTGTGGGACTCCAGAATACATTGCCCCCGGAAGTGATCTTGCGGCAGGGGTACGGAAAGCCTGTGGATTGGTGGGCCATGGGAGTTATCCTGTATGAGTTTTTGGTTGGCTGCGTCCCTTTCTTTGGTGACACACCAGAAGAGCTGTTTGGACAAGTGATCAGCGGTAAGTGTGTGTATCCTGTCTCTGGAGGGGATTACTGTTAGCAGTTCACTCTGAGTGCGTGAGAAAATTGAAATCTGCTGTAATTCAGTGAAGAAAGACCACTTAAGAAACCGACTTAATTGTAGGACAACTAGTTTGATACTCCCTTTTTGGTAACTTCAGCACAGCTGCTCAAAGCCATGGGCAGCTGGTGTGCTAGGCAGGAGAAGGCATTGCCTTCCCAAACCACCAGCCTGGCCCCGGCCACGCTTCGCCCCCAGAATGCCTACTGTAGGCATTCTGGGGGTGGAGCATTGCTGCCCCCAGTGCCAGCCCTCCCAGTGCTCCTGGCTGGGGAGCCCTGCGCCACCAGCCCTCTCCGTGCTCCAGGGCCAGGGAGGCTAGGGCCATGTGCCCTCCTCCCTCCCTGTGCTCTGGGGCTGGGGCGCATGCACTCACCTGTGCTTCCCTCAGGATGGTGATGGGTGCACACGGTGCGCTGCCCTGCTTCCATGTGGTGGGGAGTGGGGAAGCGGCTTGGCTCCCATGGGGGCAGGGCCTCGGCCTCATCAGAAGGGGTGGGGTTGGGCTGGGGCTGGGGCTTCCCTCCCCCCGGCCCTACCATCACCGACCACCCGTGCTCAAAGCTCTTAACTTTCTTTACCTACACCGTCATCTGTATATATGTACAAGAACTCAGCAATATGCGTAGTGCAAGGAGAAATTTAGCGTATAAAATAAATTAGGATGCAGCTGGAATAGGCTTGCTTCTCAGTAAACCTCACAGAAAAGAGATAAAAGGAGAAGTTTGGAGTAGTGCTGTGTTTTGGCACCGCTACATCAATGCTTAAGGTTTGAAAATTAGAAGAAAATGTTGGTGCAAACCACATTGACTATCACCCTTTTTGGTTAAAACCTAGCAAATGATGAGTTTATAGTGATGAGGAAAAATACACTTGATGGAATTCCCATTTAAAAAAAAAATTACTAAAAAACAATTAAATGGAAAAATGTTAACAGTCCCTTTTTTTTAAGTAATCTGAAATAAAAAACTAACGTTGTCAAAATAACACTGTGTTAAAAAAATACAATCATTTAAATAAAGCAACGGCCTTTTCCTTTTATTTTAAAAAAAAATCAATTAAGGACCCAAGCAACCCTGGGTATGTGTGCTAGCTAATGATTAAAATTGTTACCCTAAATGCGTGGGTATGAGCTACCGCTGCACCCTAGTCGTTCTTTGTGGGGCTATAAACGATCATTATTACATTATCATGTATTAAAGTTCTTATACTTTTGTTCCAATAATTACTGTGTGCATTGACGGCAGCTATGGTGAGTACTGAATTTATATGCGTTTTGGAAAAGTCAGCTCTTGAATGATAAGTACTCGTGGGGCTGAATGCAAACGCATTCCAATCGTGCTGTGGTAGAGTGTACCACTTCCTCTTGGGTAGAAGCATTTGTGGATTTCATGATATGTCTTAGAGATTTGCCTTTTTCAAATTGCTGTGTCTCCTCAGATGAAATTGCCTGGCCGGAAGGGGATGAGGCATTACCCCCAGATGCCCAGGACCTCACCGCTAAACTTCTCTGTCAAAACCCTCTGGAAAGACTGGGAACAGGTACAGGCATATTCTTTTGAAAACACTCACCAGAAGCAATAAAAAGCTGCTGGTGACATCACTGTGCTGTTGTGTGAAATGTTGGCTTTGTGATATCAACAGTGTGTGTTGTATTTAGTGATAGTCTCAACAGCTTTCTGTCCTCGGGGACAGAGTGATCAGAATCCATGTGAAATGTGCGTGTGTCAGGGAAATACCACTGTTTGTCTCTGAGTATTGTTGAAACCAGTGGTTCTCAAACTGTGGTCTGTGGACCGCTGCCTTCCAGGTGGTCCGTGGCTTGGGCTCAGCTCCTCCCCTATTCCTTCCCCTGCAGCAGGGAGCCTATGCTTGGCCCCAAGCCTCGCTGAGTGATCCGGCTCACGGGGAAGAAGCGGAGCCAGAAGCCACTCTGCACATTGCTGCTCCCCCTCCCAGGAACAGCTGCACGAGGACGTGCTGCCTGGAGGCTGCACCTACAGACAACTACCCCGCCCTGCTCCTGCACCCTCCTCCCTGGCTGGACAAGCTACTCCTGCCCTGCTCCTGCACCTTACCCCCCATCCAGACTTCGCACTCTCACCCCCTCCTGCACTCACCCCCTCATCACCTCCCACACAGATCCTGCACCCCCACCCCTATCCCACTCACAGGCAGCCCTGTCCCGCACACTGAACCCCTCATTTTTGTCCCCACCCCAGAGCCTAGGGGGGTCCACAAAATCCACTAACCCTGGAACCCCAGAAGAGTAGATCTGGCCTATGGAAAGCCTTGAACCTCAGTCCTCCCTCCCCCTTCCCCTGTGGGGCTGGAGCGCCAGAGGAGTGAAGTGTCAGTTGGGGACCATATCAGTGAGGGCTGGTGGTTTTTGGAGGGTTTTTTTTGCTTCTTGTGTGGTCCCCAACTGATTTTTCTGTGGGTCAGTGGCCCCAACCCAAAAAAGGTTCCCCACCCCTGCCATAAATAAAGAAAACATGGGAACCTTTTGTGTTGGTCATAAATTAATATTTTACTTTATTTAAAATGAAGTTTGATAAACTAACATGAGAAGTTAAAGCCCTTAATCTGTTTCATAATTTAAATTAATATTTCCTTTCTTACTGGTTAAATTACACCATTCTCCCCAGCTGCAGCACTAGCAAAACGGCTCGGGTGAAATTATGTAATTAATGGTGAGTTTCCATTAGCAATTGGTGGTCTGCCGAAAAGTTTGCATTGAGCCAGGTGGGCCACCGGCCAGAAAGTTAGAGAACTGCTGATTCAAACAGATTTTGAATGAAATTCTCTTTGGTAAGGAAAGTGACTCTCCACATTGATGAGCAATTGCCAGCATAACAAAACAACATTTTCCTTTAGCTGTGGGCCCTTTAGTCTTGTATTTTATTTAAAGTCAATTATGTAATGCAATGTTCAGCTCTGGTGGCTACAGTTTCAGGCTTAATAGGATGGAAGTTGCCTCTGTGACTTGCTTCCGATTTAGGGTCTCTAGGAACACACAGAGACCACACGTACATTGCAAAGTACAAGGTCTCTCTGTTTTGCAAGTTTTATTGAAGTTATGGTTACCAAGCATGCAGACCTATGCATGAGTTACATAGTTATACTACACTGCAAAGTGGTTGGTTTCTTTAAGCACTTGCGTGTATACAGGTCACCTCCTGCATTGAAAGTTTTATCTTATGATGTTACACAGACAGTGCCTGGCGTACACCCAGGTGTCTAAAAATACACAAGGCTAAAACTAGACTGTACATAATTTAATCTCTTTGATTCAGAAGGCACTTAACGATCTTGCGGTGCCTCAGGGACATCATTATCAACATTGATTATCATTAAAAAGCGACGAGCGGTCCTGTGGCACCTTAGAGAGCATTGCATATGTTATGAGCTTTCGAGGGTAAAACCCACTTCATCAGATGTGGGTTTTACCCACGGAAGCTCATTGGTTAGTCTCTTACGGTGCCACAGGACTGCTCGTTGTCTTTAACGTCACAGACTAACCCAGCTGCTCCTCCAAGCTCAACTGACATAGTCCATGTAGAAGGTGGAGGAGACTTCTGAATCTGTAATGACCCTGACACACACCTGGGAAGCTACTTTTTTGGAATAAATCTCTGGTTTCAGCTTGACGACTTGTCTTCTGCCTCTTTTGCGTAAAAGCAGAGTTGCCGAGTGTGCAATTGGCTAACAGGGCTAGGCTGTATTCTAGTCCCCATTACTAGACGAAAATTTGAATTGGGAGATACCAGACATGCCGGTTAATTGAGCTTTCTGCTTAACTGAGTGTCGAAGAACACAGCTTTGACTGTACCTCTTTTCCCATCATTTTAGGGCACCGGGATATCCTTCAGTCTCTTATGTCAGTATTTCTTATCTCTGCGGTCTTGTGTGGCTAAGTTGTAATCATCAGGCCTCAGCATACAGACCTTGTGTTTCAGCCTTTCTTACTTAGAATAAATGTGTTTGGTGTCTCTCTACCTATTGATCAATTTTATACGTCTATATTTCTACAATTTAGCGCTATTGAACATGCAAGGATTATATATGACATATGCCAGTTAATCATAACCACACTATAAGTGAACAATAAACTAAAAACATTGGCTACAACACTCCGCTATATAATCCCCTAAAATCCAAGAACCTGAAGTCTACTGGGAAATTTCAAGTGATTAAGATTATCTGCAAGCAATGTATGGTCAGATTTAAGCCTTTGCAATCTTGGGCTTTCCCTTTTAAAGGCCATAGACGCTTTCAGCTAACTTCCACATGTGACTCCCATTTCAACAATTCATGCCTTTGCAGCTTCGTGGCACAGTTCCTCTTTTTCATGAACCCTTTGTGTTTGGTTCGGTTTTGCATTTCATTGAAATTAGCAACTTAATTTATACATAGCCTTTAAAAATGGTGATATAGCACAATGTCAGAGTGCACCTTTGGTGGCTGGGTGACAATGTGAAGTGAAGCCTCTCTCTGAGAGAGAGATCGCCCACTCAAATCTAGCCCCTGCTGGCAGTGGCTGAAAGTAATTGCCATCTTAATGATGTTGTGCTTTGTTATATGTAAAATTGTGGGTTTGTTTCAGTTGCTGGTAGACAGATATCTTAGGGAATCGGGATATCAAAACTGCCACCACAGTGGGTGTCTTTGCTTTGCTTTCAGCCACCAAACCTTAGAAGCATAGAACCCCAGGGCTGGAAGAGACCTAAGGAGTCATCGAATCCAGCCCCCTGCCCAAAGCAGGACCAACCCCAACTCAATCATTCCAGCCAGGGCTTTCTCAAGCCAGGACTTAAACACCTCTAGGGATGGAGATTCCACCCCCTCCCTAGGGAACCCATCCCAGTGTTTCACCACCCTCCTAGTGAAATAGGTTTTCCTAATACCCAACCTAGACCTCCCCCACTGCAACTTGAGACCATTGCTCCTTGTTCTGCCACCTGCCCCCACTGAGAACAGCCTCTCTCCAGCCTCTTTGGAACCCCCCCTTCAGGGAGTTGAAGGCTGCTATCAAATCCTCTCTCAATTTTCTCTTCTAGAGACTAAATCTCTCAGCTTCTCCTCATAGGTCATGTGCTCCAGCCCCCTCATCATTTTGTTTGCTCTCCGCTGGACCCTCTCTAATGCGTCCACGTCCTTTCTGTAGTGGGGGGCCAGAACTGGACACAGTATTCCAACTGTGGCCTCACCAGTGCTGAATAAGGGGAATAATCACTTCTGTAGATCTGCTGGCAATGCTCCTCCTAAAGCACCCTAATATGCCATTAGCTTTCTTGGCTACAAGGGCACCCTGTTGACTCATATCCAGCTTCTCATCCACTGTTATACCCAGGTCCTTTTCTGCTGAACTGCTGCTTAGCCAGTCGGTCCCTATCCTGTAACAATGCTTGGGATTCTTCCGTCCCAAGGGCAGGACTCTGCACTTGTCCTTGTTGAACCTCATCAGATTTCTTTTGGCCCAATCCTCTAATTTGTCTAGGTCACTCTAGACCCTATCCCTGCCCTCCAACGTATCTACCTCTGCCCCTAGCTTAGTGTCATCCACAAACTTGCTGAGGGTGCAATCCATCCCCTCATCCAGGTCATTAATAAAGATGTTGAACAAAACTGGCCTTAGAACCGATCCTTGGGGTACTCTTCTTGAAACCAACAGCCAACCAGACATCGAGCCGTTGATCATTACCCATTGGGCCTGACAATCTAGCCAGCTTTCTATCCACCTTACAGTCCATTTATCCAATCCTTACTTCCTTAACTTGCTGTCAAGAATACTGTGGGAGAGCATATAAAAAGCTTTGCTAAAGTCAAGGTATGTCACATCCACTGACTTCCCCATGTCCACAGAGCCAGTTACCTCATCATAGAAGGCAATCAAGTTGGTCAGGCATGACTTGCCCTTTGTGACTCCATGTTGACTATTCCTGATCACTTCCCCTCTTCAGAATGGATTCCTTGAGGATTCCCTCCATGATTTTTCCAGGGACTGAGGAGGTGAGGCTGACCAGTCTGTAGTTTCCTGGATTGTCCTTCTTCTCCCCCCCCACGCACCACTCCCCCCCCCTTTTTTTTTAAACACTTTTCTTCTTTCATACCATGACTTTTCTGTGGACAAATATGAACAGTAGTTTCATTTGAAATGTCCGCACCGCTGCAGGAAAATGATTCTTTAATTTTGTTTTCTTTGAGTGTTCAAGCACCAGAGCTGACCAACAAAGGTGGTGATTCAAGCAGATATTTTTAAACACAAGCCTAATTTTAACTCTATTGAATTCAGTAGAAATACTCATACCTTCAAGAGCTTTGCTGAACGAGGGGCCAAAACTGCACATACACTTGGTGTGAACAATATAGCATTTAAATGTTTTTACTTAAGATATTAATTTGTTTTCACTCTTGAGACTTACACTTCAGAATTATATTGGAGATGTTCCTTCCTAGCCAATGTGGGCATGTGTTGTGGTTAAATTTAGGGGGAAAGGAGGAGATTGTAGTGCAGTTTTTATCTGTCATCACAACATTGACAAAGAACCCAAATTGAGTTCCCTATGATTCTCAGAAAATGGGTGTTAGATGAGTATACGTTTGTGTTTTCTCCTGTGCCTTGAGAATGTCCTGCTATGTGAGAGCAATGTTAGAAAAATACCTTTCTTTCAGGTAGTGCCTATGAGGTGAAAGAGCACCGGTTCTTTAAAGATCTAGACTGGAATGGATTACTTCGACAGAAAGCAGAATTTATTCCACAGTTGGAATCCGAAGATGACACTAGCTACTTTGACAGTAAGGAAAAAGAGCATCTGATGCAGCCTGGGCTGTCTCATTTGTAATATGGGCCCCATTTCTTATGTATAGTTACTTTATATTTTGTCAGTTGCTTCGTGAAAATTATCACCAACTTAATAAAATATATAAAGTCCCACACTGAGTCCCGAGAGAGGAGTTAGTTTGGAAATGAATCAGAATTGCATGAAAATTGTTCCATGCTTCGTTGGTATTGGTGACCGAGTTATATCCCATTCCACAGGGTTATCAAAAAATCCCTGGAAAATCGTTACTTCATTTACAGAGGTATTTAGCTGTGTATGGGGAGGCATTTTTCGTCCTCTCCACATTCTGTTCACATGACAATCACCGTGCTGGGCAATGTTAAAATGATTACTGTGACCAAGCACATCAGAAGTGATGACTCTTCCACTCCACTTGCATGTTTCTGCTCTACAGCTTTGGGGGGATATTAGTTTTTAACAGTTTTCCCACATATGAGTGGGAAGGAAAGATCCGTTGCAGTCGTTCAGGACTTATTGCAACCATTTTCACTGTGAGGGTATAATACCTTACTGTAGTGGTGCTGGTTGAAATCCTGTCGTTAGAACGTGGCTGTCTAGTTCACTGGGATGATCATACCAGACCTCAGCCTCTAGAGCTTTGGTTCTGGGCCAGTGACAGAGGGGTATAGTGCAAGGGCACTGAGCTCATTCCCTGGGGGTAGAAATGCCTTGTTATTTTCTAGCAAGTCCTAGCGTTGACAAGCTCTGCAGACAACAACCGATGCCCAGGCATGCTCAGCTGGATAGAGGGATTCCATGGCATGAGTCCTGCGCTGGGGAGAATTCTCATGTCAAGGAGGATCTTTATATGGACACCAGAAACCTGAGACGGCATTACTATCAAAAGCCCTTGTTTACAGAGATTTATAACTCTTGAAAGAAGTCCTTTCTGGCTGATGCAATGCAGCAAAGATGGTTCAGCCTGGGGGTCTCTTCCTCTTTATTTCCCCTCCCAAATTGTAAAAATTTATATTTGGCTGATTTATGATCACAGAGCTCCAAAATATTTTTGGGTGGGCACTTAGAAATAGCTTGCCAGTGGTGGGTGGGAGAAGAGGAATAGTTTTTAAGTAAATAGGTCACAAAAACTTTGTGCAGTACTAACTCCATTACATTGAAAATAGCAAGACAGAGTAAACTGCCTTCCCATTTCCTTTAATAGGGCTCTTTGTGTGAGTAAGCAATACGTTTAGTACTTACAATGACTAGAATCGGGCCCATATATATTCTCTGCTGAGGATCAGTCACTTTTACAGTGTAATATTTCTGAGGTGTAATACATGTTGGGGATGTCAATGGATAGTCGAGTACATGATTAACCGATAAGCCTGGACTTACCCGTTAATCTTGTCGATTATGCGCACGTCCCCCTCCCCTCCCACTGCCTCTGTATTAGAGGCAGCAGGGGGAAGGAGGCAGGAGTCGGCATGCATGGGGAGCCTGCTTTTAAGCCTGCTCTCTGCGCATGCCGGCTCCACTGAGCCACCAGCTCCCCGCCTCCCCTTCTGCCTCCCACAGAAGCAGCAGGGGAGGGCAGGCAGGAACCTGCTCCCCACGAGCACCAGCTCCCGCCTCCCTCTCCCCCTGTGTGTAACTGCTAAAATTTCAAGTGGTTACATATTTAAACAAATAGCCGATAGCTAACATCCCTAATATATGTTTAAAGGCATAGGAAGATCAAAATTCGGTATATTTGAAGTCTGTACCCATGCACAGTTTTACTGAAGATATTCTTCATGATCAAAAATACTCAGTTTTACAACAAGCAACCTTTTCAGCTGGACGAATAGGAATTGCTTTGTGCAGACTGATCCTGGGAGCCTCAGTTACTGTTTGATATACTTTATAGAAAATATAAAGGGCATGGACTCTCTAGGTGCTGGTTAATTATACTGTGATTTGTGCCCTTGTTCCTAGCTCGCTCTGAACGGTACCAACACGTAGATTCAGAAGAAGATGAAGACACAAATGATGATGATCATGTAGAAATTAGGCAGTTCTCATCTTGCTCCCCCACGGTTCAGTAAGGTAAGGGCGTACTGGCTTGTTTAAAATGGTTTTTTTTTTTCTGTTAGTCGTAACTTGTCCTTAAAAAAAAAAAAAGTGTTGAAATAAAATGAAGGGACCACAAAGTCTTTAGCACTCATTGAAGTTTAATGGTTTAGATAGGAAGGGCAGTGCACCATGGTATGTCCCAGCTGTCTGTACTGCAGTAGTTTATCTTAGCAATGGACTTCGTTCACTTGGTAGTGCTGCAAACCTTTCTCTTAGACTATTCCTGAAAGGGCAGATGGGGTGCCAGAGGCCTCTCAACAGCTCAACTATTGTTATTAAATAAGAAGACAAGTCCAATCCATGAGGGGCCCCATATGAAGTCCAAACACTTTCCCCATGCATGTAAACAAACCTGAACTTGTTGTAAAATACAAAGAAATCTTCCCTCCTTCCTGGGTCTGTTCTTGTTACTAAGAATTACATACAGTCCCCGGTATCATAGCATCATAGAAATGTAGGAACCAGGAGAGGTTAGCACATCCAGTGCCATACACTGAGGCAGGACCAAGTAACCCTAGGCCATCCCTGACAGATCTTTGTTCAGCCTGTTGTTCAACACCTCCACTGCTGGAGAGTCCACAACCTCCCTGGGAAGCCTGTTCCAGAACTGAATTACCCTCGTAGTTAGAAAGTTTTTCTTAACAGCTAACCTAAATCTCTCTTGCTGCAGTAAAGCCCATTGCTACTTGCCGTACCTTCAGTGGACATGAAGAACAGTTTATCACTCTCCTCTTTATAACAGTGAAAGGTACTATCTTTCACTACTCTATCAGAATGCACCTCCAGCCTTCTCTGGGCACCTGTCTCAGGTATCATACGGGTCTAACTAGATGTCACTCCATTAACTTCTGTGGGGTTGCTCCTGGTTTACATCCCTATTACATAAGACTGAAATTAGACCTGAGAATTAGTTGGGATCTTGATCAGGTTTTTACAGATCCATAAATCTTTATTTCCTTTTCCACCGGATCCACCTGTTATTCATAGCAATTCATCTCTAGGCTGCAACTTCAGTATTTTGGACACACAGGGTACGTCTACACTGCACGTTTATTTTGAAATAAGCTATTCCGGAATTGTTATTCCGAAATAGCTTATTTTGAAATAGCACATCTACACTGCAGGGGATCCTCAAAATTAGTCCGAGGCAGGCTTCCCTAATGTAGATGTGCTATCTCGATTTAGAGCCCCGGGAGGCATTGGGGAGAAATAACTTAGAATGGCCCTAGTGAGGGGCTATTTCAAAATAGCAGCAGTGAAGCATCCACGCACGCCTTATTTTGACACAGATATTTCGGAATAGGTGTTATTCCTCATAGAGTGAGGTTTACAGATTTTGGAATAAGCCATCCGTTATTTTGAAATTATTTCGAAATAACGGAATGCCTGTGTAGACGTGCACATTTTTATTTTGAAATAACACTAGTTATCTCGAAATAACGGTACAATGTAGATGCAAAGACAGCAAGTTCACTGCCATACATTTCTCTTAAAATCCAGCGAATGCGACATCATCTGTAGCTCGTTATAGTTTGAAAATCTTGTCTGACAGATCAGTCCAGTAAATTATTAATAACTTTCTTGTTGAGGTGCTGAATTTTTAATAACAGCATTTTTATTAATCTTGTCTATGGAAATCAGGTCCACAATCAAATTCCATTTTAAAAGCATGGATTTTTTTTGTGGTTAATTGTTTAATTATTTAAAATATCACTGTATGGCTCAGGGAAGCATATTGATTGCTGCAGCACATTCTTTAAAGGGGGAAGGAATTTTCCTTTTCCTTTTGTTAGAAAAGGTTTGGTAGAACCACAAAATGAAATGAAGTCAGCCGCAGGACACTGACTTGAGTTTGTGCGGTAAGATGTCAAGATCTCGATGACAGCTTGCAGCGCTTGTGGAGCTTGTGTAAGCAACTTATCTTAAATTTTAGTCTCCAAATGGCTTTTGTTGCTCCATAGCACACTGTGACTAGAATGCAGCTGGCAGGTGTTACTGCAGAAGGGCCTATCTGACAGTTCCAAAACTTGCCTCTTCCCTTCTCCCTGGTGTACACTGACTGAGCATATCGCATCTGGGCTGGGTCCTGCATTAGCAAAGCAAAGAGCAGTGCCAAGTGCAGGTTTTCAACCTAGCTTCCATTCTGGGAGAGAAATACCCATTGGTTAGAGAAGGGCTTGCAGGACTGTTTACTACGCGCTTCACGGCGCTGGATCTTGCTGTCTGCAGGTGTACAGCAGTATGGAGCGTCTTTCCATCCACGAAGAGAGGAAAACCCCACCAACTAAGCGCAGCCTGAGTGAGGAAAAAGATGATCGTCTAGACAGCCTTGGGGGTCTCAAAAGTCGGGACCGCAGCTGGGTGATTGGCTCTCCTGAAATGTGAGTTTAGTAGACAACTACTTTTTATTTAGTGACAAAGGAGGAGGATTTGTGGTCCCCTCCTCCCCCAGTCTGCTTGGACATTAGAAACTCTTCATATGATAGAAGGGCAGAGTCAGAGGAGGTGGATAAATAGCTGCAATAAAGTATAAAATCTCTGTACTACTTAAAAGCATCTCAGTAAGCTCTAGTATTGTTAGCTTACAATGCATATTTAAAATCAAGCAAAAGGTATTCTGCCCCTCAGCAAAGCTTCATTCTTTCGAATAGCATCTCAGAGATGCGCCTGAACCAAAATGCCCCATCCAGACATCTCTGAACTTCCAGGGGTTCAGGACCCAGTTCGGCCCACTTCCTCTCCTGTCTTTCCACAATTCTGAATGCCAGAAATAATCGTGTCCTGTCAGCTCTGCTGTTAGAAAAATGGAATAATGCTCAGAAAACAAAACTGCAACCCACCTCCCTTGTGCCCAGGAGGACTGAAATAATTGCCAGGTTCAGCTTAATGGAGAAAAGAGCTACACACGTTACAGAATGGGGGATCGTATGCTACAACCCGGTGTCGTGTGGAGGCGTTTAATGTGGTTGTGATCTAGTATGCATTTCCTACCCAACACCATTACCAGAAACACTTGATAGATTATACGCGTAACTAACATGCCCTGGTCCTGCTCAGGCCTTTCTTGTGTAAAACATTATTATAAAATTATTCTAAAGAAAAAATAGGTGAAAGCATAAGGTGATAGGTACACCTGTTTGCATTTCTTTGCCCCGTTTGGTAATAACAATTGTTGTAATAATTTGTTGGCTTCGTGGCGTTGTATTTTGCTTAGTTTTGTACTTAACTTAAAAAGTTAAGTAGGACAGACAATCCAGATCTGACTTTTGCAAATAGTCATAACTTTTAATGGCCCAACCAACAACCCTAAGCCAAGCCTCCTCCGCATCCCACCGCCCCGGTCCTCCCCCAAATTGGGCTGCTTGAGGCGATTCATATTGTTTTGGCTTGAGCTTACTCTCACTAGTCCATGCTTATGTACGAATACCAACCGCTTGCCCTTTGGCATTGTTAATGACCATAGCAAACCCCAGTGACCTAGTCCTGCTTTTTCTCTCAGACTACGTAAGCGCTTGTCCATGTCCGAGTCCTCGCACACAGAGAGCGACTCCAGTCCACCGCTCACTGTTCGGCGGCGCTGTTCAGGGCTGCTTGACATGCCCCGCTTTGCCATCTCAGCCGAGGAAGAAGGACTCGCCCCCAAAAAGCAACAGTCAGATGGAATGTTATTGTCGGCCGTACAGTCACGTGAAGGGCACCCGCTACCTATTCCAGAACAACCTGTGGAGCGAGAACTGCACTTGGATGAGGATGCTGGGCCAACAACACCCTCTTCAACCACCAGCAACATCAGCAGCTCCACCCTGTCAGGTACACAGCCGCTGGGATGGCCTCCTGCTCTCAAGAGGCCCGTTTTGAGGTGTCAATATTCGCTGCACTCAAATGTCGTAAGAGTAATAGCTTCTCCTGGCATTACATGACACACAGCGCACAAGGAAGGTGCTCTGACTTCTTCTGCTTCTTTCAAGCTGTTTTAGCTTTTTAATCTTGTTTGCTTTACTTCAGTCTACTCCTGCCTCTCACTTGGCAAGGTTGCCCGACATTTATAACACCCTGGTTTCAATTGCTATAACTCTACACTACTCTAAGTGTTAGGGCTGAAATTCTCCATGCCAGCTGTCTGCCTCAGGCTGACATTTTAGGAAACTTGTAGCAAAAACGCTTCCGTTGTTTCCAAGCGTTCGGTGAGAGGAAAATGATGTTGTTTTCCCCATGTTGAAAACATTCTGATAAGCTTTTCTTTGAAAAGCTCCAGCGCCTCCCTTCATTTGGAGCAGGGACTTGCTCTTTGACAGGAGGGGGGCCTTTGCATCAGCGATGTGCCTTTTGCCCTCTGAAAACCCATCCACACTGGGCCATTAAAAAACTTGCAGTTTGCACATGCTCAGTAGAGACCGACTCGATTTCTCAGAACGTTCCATCTGCGCGGGGCACGCTCCAGCCTAGGGCTGAGCAGGACTGTCTGACACTGCAGCCTGGGGCTGCGCCGGCTGCAGGCCCCGGGCTTCAGATCAGGGGGTGTCTCTGCGGTGCTTTCAGTGAGCCCCATGCTGAGCCCAGACAGTACAGAGAAGGAGGCAGCCTGATCTGAAAACAGAGAGGCCAAGAGCTGCACCTGGGGTGGGGGGCCGGGGAGATTGGGAGAAGGAGCTGGGGTGGGGCAGGAAATTGGACTGGAGGTCGTGGAGGAGAGAGAACGACTGGGACTGGGAGCTCGGTTGTGGGGGAGCCTGGGAGCAGGGGTGGGCAGTGGGACTGACTGGGAGGGGGCTGTGACTGGCTAGGCAAGGAGACTGGGATAAGGATGCAGAGGGTGAAATGAGAATATAAGAACGGCCACACTGGGTCAGAGCAAAGGTCCATCCAGCCCAGTATCCTGTCTGCCAACACTGGCCAATACCAGATGCCCCAGAGGGTGGGAACACAACAGCTAATCCTCACATGATCCCTCCCCTGTCACCCATTTCCAGACAAACTGAGGCTAGGGACACCATTCCTACCCATCCTGGCTAATTGCCATTGATGAACCTAACCTCCATTAATCTATCTAGCTCTTTTTTGAATCCTGTTAAAGTCCTAGACTTCACCACATCCTCTGGCAAGGAGTTCCACAGGTTGACTGTGCACTGAGTGAAGAAAACCTTCCTTCTGTTTGTTTTAAACCTGCTGCCTATTAATTTCATTTGGTGACTCCTAGTTCTTATATTGTGAGAATATGTAAATAACTTTTCCTTATTCACTTTTTCCACACCAGTCATGATTTTATAGACCTTTATGATATCCCCCCCCTTAGTCTCCTCTTTTCTAAGCTGAAAAGTCCCAGTCTTTTTAATATCTCTTCATATGGGACCCATTCCAAACCCCTGATTATTTTAGTTGCCCTTTTCTGAACCTTTTCCAATGCCAGTATATCTTTTTTGAGATGAGGTGACCACATCTGTGTGCGGGGCGGGGGTAATAGGAGCCAGTGAGTGGGGGAGACTGAAATCCAATGAGGAGCCTGGGGGGGTGGGACTGGGACTTGCCGGCTTAGGCGTTGGAGAGTGAGACTCAGTGGAGCAGGGGGAAGGAGACGATGGGAGAGGTTAGACAGGTCAGCTAAGGAGCCAGAGTACATGTGGGAGAGCTGAGGCTGACGGGGAAGGAGCTCAGGGGGGAAACAGGGAAAAGCGGGTGGGGAGAGGGGATTCCGATGGAGAGTAAAGGGGTGAGACGTAGAATGGGAATGGGCCGAGAAGCCGGAGAGGTGGAGACCGAGGCTGGCTAGGGTGAAGGGAATGGGGCTGGGACAAGGGGCCAGGCAAGGGAAGAGACAGGACTGGGACAGGGGCAGAAGGGGGGAATCTCAGAGGAAATGAGTCTGTCACTGGAGCACAGTCCCGTACAGAGCCTGCAATGTGATCAAGAGTTCTCCGTCTGACCTTTCCTCTCCTGCTTTGAAACCCACCAGGAAAGCGCCCCATGCCCCGCTACTGGTGAGCCAGCCCGAGAATGACAGCTATCATCTCCTTTAGTCAAGTAACAGGGCTGGGCCATGGATCTTAAAGGTACCAACCCTGCAATGGGTGTTAATACGATGTCACATGACAAAGCTTGGTTTTTCAGCGTTCTTTATAAAACAAACCCTTGGAAATTACCTACACAAACCTGTTAACAGCGTTATTGCCATTGCAAAGTCAAGTCCTCCAAAGCTAGAACATGGCAGAATTGAGGTTGCCCGTGCAACCTTAATTTGGCTCCCTTGTGCATTTGCATTATAACAATCTTTAATTACATGGTCACATATAATATTGTGCACAGGGCCTCTTTCTCGTGCAGTGCACAGGCCAGCCCTGCTGCGGGGCTGACTCAGGATTGGGTAGCAAAGGAGATTGTCTATAGGACCCCCTGTGTCATTTGTTGACAGTGTGGACTGAATGAGACAGGGAACTGCAGGAAGAGAATAAGCAGTGTCATGGTCATAGCTGAATGCTGCTCTGGAGAACTGGATTTTATCTCTGCCTCAGAGGTCCCATGAGATGCCAGTTCAGTTGCTTAAGCCGAAGGTTTCACAGGTAGTCACTTACTGTGGAGTTCCTTGGTTTTTTGGTCCCTGACTTGAGACTCGGGGTCTGAGTTGCAGAAGGGCTGTGCTCAGTTGCCACTGAACATATGAAGTGCTGTATAACGCCAAGTCCTCTGAAAAATTAGCTCCTCAGTTTGGACACTCACAAGGAACTCCACCTTTGACCTTAATCGCTCTGTGCCTCAGTTCCTCGTCTGTAGCATGGGGATAAGGACTTGCCGTGTCTCCCAGGAGTGGTGTGAGAAGCACTCAGGCAGTGTTCCCTGTGAGCTGGGTGCTTATGCAGCTGCTCAGGAGAGATTCGGATGCCACCCAGCTGCCTAGCAGAGCGCCCCGGCTAGGTTTTTTGTTTCTAGTGGGGGTGCACATACAAATTATTCCGCACATGGATGGAAGAGATTAGAGGGAACATTGCGCTCACTTCTTATAGTTATAGGCCCCATAGAGAAGTGTGCATACACACTTGGGGGCTGAATTAAGGTTGCACGAGCAACCTTCATTCTGACATTTCCTCAGTTTCGAGTTCTTGACTTTGCCGTGTTCATTCAATTCTTATAATGTCATTCTTGTGTCTCTCCCTCCCTCCCAGCAGGTACTGGACTAGACGGATCACTGGTCTGACTCAGCATGGCCAGTCGTATGTAATTAGCATAAAACCAGGTTAAGTGGTTGCAGATAATCCTTTGAGTTGACAGTTCTTACGGATAATAAAAATGACAGCACTTTCCTCAAACCTCCCCTTGCTCTTAGCATATAGACACAATCCTATCTAAATGGCTTACTACTTTTACAACTCTACCGTAGCGTTAGGCTTCATCTAACACGATTACTGCAGGAGCTGGCTTCCAGCGAAAGAAAAACAAGTAATTCTCAGCATACATTGGTTATAAGTTTCTGTAAATAAGCATTCAAGCCCGGGGCTTGCTTCTGAGGAGAGCTCACTGTTGGACTACATGTAAACACAACTTTGATTTTCTACATTTTGCCTGCAGGGGGATATGCTGTTAGGAATTCCCTGTGGTTCTAATCTATTTTAATTTAAACTGTAGCCGGGGGCACTACAGATTTTTCTGATCAGCGCATTCGTAGCAACAGCAACGAGGGTCCTGATTTTACCACTCCAAAAGCCATCAGCGACTTGGCAGTGCGGCGGGCCCGGCACCGGTTGCTCTCCGGGGAATCGGGGGAGAAACGTACCTCGAGACCTGTCAACAAAGTGATTAAATCAGCTTCAGCTACAGCCCTCTCCCTCCTGATTCCCTCGGGTAAGAAATATGCCACATTTAGGTGTTGTAAAAATCGGAGCGCATGGAACAAAAGGCCTGCAGACAGGACCTCCATGGCTTTCTGCTCCTGCCAACTAAGATATTTTTCCTGAAGGAAGGGGAATTGGGACTCCTGCGTATTTGCCACTTGTTCGGAAAATGAGTGTTGTTTTGCTGAAGACAGAGATGTGCTTGTGATCTTGTGACTACAGCTACCGTAAATGAGTTATCGAGTCTCATTGTCTCGGTCACATCTTCTTTTGTTTAAATTGGCTCCAGGAACGTTGGTTGGTCTCTAGGCAAGGATGCAGCAAGGATATTTGTTACAATTTACAGGCAAAACAAGTTTAACCCTTTTGCTGCTCCTCTGCGCCCGCTATCTCTAACGTCGTATTGAAATTCTACAGATGTGGCAAAGTCAGTTCCCAGCACTGTTCAGATACATGTAAGTAAGTTAGTGCCAAACGTGTGTAGGGAGAGATGGATAGATCGTTGTAATTTTGAGCACCAGATCGGACCAGTCATTAGAAGCCGCTGTCAAGCAGGGGTCATAAGGGTTCAGCAGACATTTCTTTCTGGGAGGAATTCTGGCTTTGTGCCCTCTGCCTCCCACCTCCCCTGACTGTAAGTCCTGGGGGCTCGCTTGTTCCTGCCTGGGAAGCCAGCAGGAGCATCCCTGGGAATTGCAGCCAGGCGAGCACTGTATCCTGGTAGGGCCGTGCCAGCTGCACTGTCTGTGTGGGAGCCCAGGAGATAGATAGGAGATTGCTCTGTGGCACCAGCGTCATGACTTGTATTTCATTTCCTGGGGTTTGAGGCTTAGTTGATTTTCCAACTACCAGCTCCCTCATGAAAAATTGCTTATTTCATTACCCAGCGAAGGCTCTGACAGGACTGTTCACCTCTGTCAGGTAAAAACAAACTGGGTGGCTGAGCGGGTGTTTCAGAATGGTCATTCTTTTACAAGGGTGTCTAATACTCCTGCAGTGTGGTGTTTGCTTTACTGGTGTGCTTTTCATAGATCAGCGGTTCTCAAAGTGTGGTCCGCAACCGTCTTGCAGGTGGGTGTGGGCTCAGGGCTTGCCCCCCCCCAGCAGGGAGCCTGCGCTGATGCTCCAGCCCCATGGCCCCCCTCCTCCCCAATTCCGCGAGGTTGAAGTGCCAGCGCTGGCTTTCTGCCTCAGGGAAGAGTGGGGTGAGCTGTTTGCTCTGTGCTCCTCCCCCCCCCAGCATGGGGAACAACAGCACAAGAAACCGCTCGCCTGGAGATTTTCCCTGCTGCTCCCATTGGCTGGAATCATGGCCAATGGGAGAAGTGGGGGGCGGTGCCTGGAAGTGGTGCCAGGCATGGAGTCAGATAAGTGCCCCTCATGCCCAGACCCTTTTCCTCCTTCCCCGTCCTGTACACTTCCTCCCAGATCCCACTCCCCTACCCTATTCCTGCACCCTCCCTCCTTCCCAGATCCCCCACTCCCAGCCTGCTCCTGGCCAGATCCCACACCCTCCTTGAACCCATTTAGTCATCATGGGTGGTTAGCTGATGGTCCGCGGAAAGGTCTCCATTGAGCAGGGCCAAAAAGTTTGAGAACCACTGTTATAGAGGAATACGAAAGTTGTGTATTCGCTTACTATTTTGTATGTGTTTGTTGTGTAAATTATTTTATCAGCTTATCTAAGTTAAGTAAGGCTCTTATAATACATGTGTGATTGCTAATCATATTAGTAAAGGTAATCAGTTTTAGCAAGTAGGCCCGTTGAAAAGAGGAGCTGGGTTCTTCAGCTGCTCATTTGTAATACTATTTTAAAATCATTACAATACTCCTGCATTAGCCACCCCTTGCTTGTAAATATTGTGCCCCATCTGAATTAGAAACCCTTCCCTTGATCAAGCTGTAATCCAGCTTTGTATCAAGTTTCATTTTTAAAATCCAGGCTGGTTTTGAGTTACATTGGGCAGATAGGTGCCGCATGCCGTGTTTACTATTTATTTGAACAGTGTATTTGCTAATCTAGAAACTGTCAACTCCTATATAAAAGCATATATCTATATAAAATGAAAGAGAAGCAATCTTTGGCAGACTGAAACTGTATACTCCAGGATCTGCCTGGAGCAAATATTTATGGCCGAGTAATGAATCCCTCCTGAAAATAGCTTTTCATAACAGCCACACTGACCCAGCTGTAATTCTAGCTGACAGACAACGATGCAGCAGTAAGTACATATTAACAAGCACTCGCTTTTTTGGGGGAGGGAAATTATTTTGATTTTTCTGAGCAATTATTAATGAAAAAGACTGCAGGAGATGAACCCCGATACATTTGATACTAAAGGAATTTTTAATGCCACTTTCGTTTGCTTTATAGAACATAAGGAAGGTTTCATTTCCTATTAGTATTTTAACAAGTTATGTCTCCCTTTGAAGATCAGGCTTTCTAATTTGCACCCCGTTGTATCATCCCTGTAGATCACCACACGTGCTCCCCGTTGGCAAGTCCAATGTCCCCTCATTCTCTGTCCTCCAACCCATCTTCAAGGGACTCTTCGCCAAGCCGAGACTTTTCTCCTGCTATCACAAACCCCAAACCACCCATCACAATCCACCGGGCTGGGAAGAAATATGGCTTCACGCTTCGTGCTATTCGTGTCTACATGGGGGATAGTGACATCTACGCCGTGCATCACATGGTCTGGGTAGGTCACTGGTTTTCTAACAAGAACAGTCTTCGGGGCCAGACAGTCTTCCTTTCGGGATTAACCTATAATCGTTCCTTTGCTTCTATGAATCCCCTCTCCTTATTCAGACCCAAAGGAGTCTTTTTATGGACAAACTCTTTAAAAAAACCAACCCTGGGTTGTATCCAACCCTGTCACAAAAATCACAGCTGCTTCTTCTGCCACTGGTGATGTAGGTTTGCCTCTTTTTACCAGAAGTGCAAACATTAAAGTGTGCATATCTCTGCAACTCCCCTTACTCTCTGTTCGGGTGGTCACATGAGGGTCAATTACAGCTAATTCATCCTCAGCTGTGGAAGCAGTGATAGCTTGCTTCTGATCAATTCAGCCTACTGGGATTTTCAAGACAGCCACCTGGAGTTGATTACATGCCTTAAACCATCAGTTTACATTGATTGTCCAGGAATTCGACATACATTTATTATCCTAAGGGATCTTACTGTCTGCTCCATTTCTCTCTTCCTTTCCCTTATACAGTATTATGATCTGTGTGATCATTCTTTGGCTATGTATATGACTGTTACTTTAATCATTTCCCCCCAAAGGGGTGTGTGTGTATTATTTAAAATGCACTGCTTTTACAATTGCAAGAGCGTAAGGAGGGAAATGGTTTCTTAGTAAACTTCTGTATCTGCTTTGGAGACCTTATTAAGAGAGCCGGCCTTCATCTGTGGTAATCATTGTTTGATGCTGTTCATTAAATAGAAAAACTATTTGGATTTTTCTCGTGATGATTTCCCTTGGTCCCTTCTGCCTGCTCTTGAAAAATCTGTATTTATTAGCAACCCCTTCACTCCACAATGAAGAGAAAGCTGCTGCAACAGTTTCAAGCCTGAGTTACATCTCAAGGTTGCAAGCCCCTGCTTTAAGGTGGGAATGGCAGGGAGGGAAAAAAAAAAGTATGTGATGATTAGGGCATCACAGTTTAGAAATTACTGTAATAAATGATGGGCAGTGGGAAAAGACCCTGTATTTGGAGTCCGATGCACAAATGTCCAATCTCAGTGGTGGAAAGCTAGTCTGACAGAAACTAGAAATGGTAATGAGGCGACAGGACTGTTTAGGCAGCTTCTAACATATGTGCTCCAGGATGCGTAATTCTGAAACTCAAAGGACTTTCGTTGTTTATATTGATATGAATGTCAAGAATATTCAGAGTGATAATTAATGATGACCAAAAATTTGCAAGCGCACTTAACCTTATGGTACAAGGTTTAAGCCAATGTCTAACTCTTGGCCTGCGTCTACACGGCATAATTATTTCTGAATAAGCTATTCCAGAAGAAATACCCCGAAATAGTTTATTTCAAAATAGCGCGTCTATATTACAGGGAAGCCTGGAAATTAGTCCGAGGCAGGTTCCCCTAATGTAGACATGCTACCTCGATTTAGAGCCCTAGGAAGCACTGGGGAGTAATTACTTTGAATGACCTCAGGGAGGAGCTATTTCAAAATAGCAGCAGTGGAGTGTCCACACTACTGCTATTCTGAAATAGCTATTTCTGAAGAGGCGTTATTCCTCGTGGAATGAGGTTTACAAACGCCGAAATTATTTTGAAATAACAGGCTAGCTGTGTAGACACTCATGTATGTCTACACTTGCACCTTCTTTCGAGAGAGGGATGCAAATGAAGACATTTGAAATTGCAAATGAAGCCAGGATTTAAATATCCTGTGCTTCATTTGCATATTCACGTTATGGCACTATTTCGGAATAACAGCCGCTGTTAAGACGCGGTTATTTCAAGAGAAAACCCTTCTCTCAAAATAACCCTTATTCCTCATACAATGAGGTTTACCAGTTATTTCGAGAGAAGGGTTTTCTCTTGAAATAACCACGTCTTAACAGCATCTGTTATTTCGAAATAACGCTATTTTGAAATAGCGCCATAACGCAAATATGCAAATGAAGTGCGGGATATTTAAATCCCGGCTTCATTTACAATTTCGAATGTCTTCATTTGCACCCCTCTCTCGAAAGAGGGTGCAAGTGTAGACATACCCATAGTTATGTCAGAATAACGGACGTTATCCATTAGACGTATCCTTGGAGATCGGGCTGAAACCTGTATTTGGGGCACAGATTTTGCTGCATTTTCTATTGTGCAGTTCTTATGCCTTCCTATGAAGTATCTAATATTGGTCTCTGCTGGAGATAGCATCCTGGGTTGGGTGGACCTTGGGTCTGGACCTGTCTCGCTATTCTTATGTTCCTGTGTATTTATAAGTAATCATTTCCCTGTCATTGCCAGCATGTGGAAGAAGGAGGCCCTGCGAATGAAGCAGGTCTGCGGGAAGGGGATCTGATAACCCATGTCAATGGAGAACCTGTCCATGGTCTGGTGCATACTGAAGTGGTGGAACTGATCCTGAAGGTAGAGCCACAACATGCTTGTGTTACAGAATGTGGACAGGACAGAACTTTAGAAACTATTTTAGTATCAGTTTGGTAGAGGAGCATTTTAAATGTAAGTTAAATACCTGGCTCCTAATATTTGCCTTGCAAAAATCCTTTGCTTTAATCACATTCCTGGTGTCTCCAGAACTGTCTTGTTCCACCTTAAACTGACATTCCATTAATGATTGTGGAAAATAAGGGTACATTTGACATAAGACATGCTCATTTGTTTGATGTGGATGGTGAATTTGGAAGCAGTCAACAGGTTAATATGGTGTAACTGTAGTAATGCCCAGTATCATTTTAACAAATACCCTCCAATTTTTCCCAATTTTTGTTTGTGCTCTAAGCTGCAAATATTGTGAGTTCTTAATACTATTTTCTCAAGGATTATTATCAGCAGTATTTAAAAGAGGCTTTTAAAACAACTGGTCCTGGAAATATTTAGCTAAATGACTTGTATTTTGATACCTCCTTCTGTGCTGAAATGGATATAAAATGGAAATGGAATAAAATGAATGTTTTATCAGTCCCAAGAATCAGGCCTTTGGGGGAAGGGATGGCAGACATGAAAGAAATGAGGGATTCGTCTTATAAGTGTTGAGGACAACAAGCGAATGCTTTCAGACAGTCAACGCAGATTCATGCTGGTGGATTCCTGATGCATCTCAGTGTATCTGTCCATCTATCAGCGTGAAGAAAGGGTCAGACGCATAAGTAGGGAACAGGTTTGGGTGCCAAAGACCCTGCTTTGGCTGAATTTCTAGAAGGAAGATGGTTGTTGTGGTTCTCATTGGTAGCAAGCACCCATCCCCAGGATATCTTGGTGCCATACAAGACATAAGTTGAGGCATTCAGGGTCTCAGTAAGAGAGGTCAAATCCCATGCTACTTCTGTTCCATGCAGCTGTACCAGTTAGCTAGGAAACCAAGATTTAATCTGTTGTGAAAGCCTGACTAAAGAAGTCCATCTCCCCATGCTAGATGAAGTCTCAGAGGGAAAGGGGATTAGTCAAAGGAGTAAAACATCTCAGCCTGTGATGAATTAGCAATCCACTTGCTCAACACCTACAACTGCCAAAAGCAATCTTAGTCTAAACAAATGCCATCTCTTGTATCTAACAGAGTGGAAACAAGGTATCTATCTCTACTACCCCTTTTGAGAACACATCGATCAAAGTTGGGCCGGCTCGAAAGCCCAGCTACAAATCCAAGATGGCTCGGAGGAACAAGAAAAGCAAAGCTAAAGATGGGCAAGAAAGGCGAGTTACATTTTGTTTTGTTTCATTTTTTGCTGTGAAGATTAAATGTTCTCAAGATAGGTAGATCTTGTCGGAGCAATTTCCATGTAATAAGTTTGTATCAGGGCATGTTATTATTTACATTGTGCCCCTACATTGAGTGAGAGACTTACCTGTAAGAAAATATATCTTTTGGTTTGACAAATGACTAACTTTTCATTCCTTATCCCAGTAAGAAGAAGAGTTCTTTGTTCAGGAAGATCACAAAGCAGGCATCCTTGCTGCACACCAGCCGCAGCTTATCTTCACTTAACCGCTCTCTGTCCTCTGGGGAAAGCGTTCCTGGTTCTCCAACCCACAACCTGTCCCCTCGGTCACCTACGCAGAGCTACAGATCTACTCCTGAGTCTGTACATTCAGGTAAAAGATCTTTTTGTGTGGTGGGGGAAGGGGGTGTTAATTTTTAATGTCTTCATTTTTTTTAAGTTAAATGCAAAACAGCTACTAACCAAATACTGAGTTTACATTTATTTGAACTTCAAAGCAGCTGTTGCTCTGTACATCTTATTTTGCTTTGAGAAGATAAAAGTTTAATTACGGGGGGAAAAAAGTCTTTGTTCATCGTGCAGCTGAGTGGATCTTAGCAGCGCAAAAGTTAAGCTGCCACATACTGCACGTACATACGATGCACCCGCCTGGTGTAAATTATGGTCTTTCCACAGTATTTTGACTTTTTTTTTTTTTAGAATACACAAGAGAAAAATAGTTAAATTTGTCGGAAAAATCCTAGCCGTGAATTTGGCCAGTGGACAGAGAATTAATAAACTTGCATCCTGATGACAACACCAATAAAGTGCCTGGTTTTACATACATATGGTTTGATGCAGTAGTAACGGAACGTTTTCTCACTGAGTTCCTGTGAAATAGCCTGTAGTATTTTCTGGTACTGATTATGTGACAGTGAGATAGTAGCTCTACTGGAAACAGCAATGTGCCACCTTGTAATAGCTTTGCTATAATACCTGGGGTAATGTGGCAACGAACTGCTCTTACCATTGTACAAGCATTGCATGAATGTTTGTTTATAAAATTAAAATATCCCTTTCTCTTTTTCCTCCCCCCCTCAAAGTTGGTGGAAATTCTTCCCAAAGCAGCTCCCCCAGTTCCAGTGTCCCCAACTCTCCAGCCAGCTCTGGACACATCCGACCCAGTTCTTTGCATGGACTAGCCCCAAAGCTTCAACGACAGTATAGATCTCCACGGCGTAAATCTGCAGGAAACATCCCTCTCTCACCACTAGCCCACACTCCCTCACCAACCCCACAGTCCACATCGCCACAGCGTTCACCTTCACCTTTGCCAGGACATTCTGTAGGCAGCTCCAGTATTATTCAGTCTTTTCCTGTAAAGTTACATTCCTCCCCGCCTCTAGTAAGACAGATCTCCAGGCCCAAAAGCGCTGAGCCCCCCAGGTCTCCTTTGCTGAAGAGAGTCCAGTCAGCTGAGAAACTGGCAGCCTCGCTGTCCTCTGAAAAGAAGCTGGCTTCCTCTCGCAAACATAGCTTGGATATCTCCCACTCTGAATTTAAGAAGGAGATGCTACAAAGGGATCCTAGTCTCCAAAGTTTACAGGAGTCTGCGAATGAAACAACAGGTGGTAAAGTTGGGCTAGCGGAAAAAGGGACACTGCAAAAGCCATCTTCCAGGAAGCTAGGTGCTATTCGACAAGACAGGGTCGAGAGGAGAGAGTCACTACAAAAACAAGAGGCTATTAGGGAAGTAGATTCCTCTGAAGATGAAACGGATGATGGTTCAGAGGATAGTCAAGATGGGAGAAGATTGGAGAGGCAACCCTTCAGAGGAGAAAAGGGCTCTGACGACTCTAACGATAAGTTTTCTTCCAAACTGGAAAGCAAAGACAGTCTAGAGGATGATGCTTTCCTCACTGACGATCCAAAAGGTACAGCAGACTTGCAGAAGGCAACTAATCAGCCACCGAGGGCTCTCTCAGAGATGCTGCCAACTAGCATGCCTCAGTCACAGTCCAAGATCCTCACCAGAACGTCTCCAGGAGAATGTGACAAATATGAAAAGCCACCGCCAGCAAAAGAGCCTAAATTGCCAGAAAGCAAAACCGTTCAGGAAGAGAGCATCAGATACACTGGGGGGGAAAGTATTGGTTGCGTGGAAGATACAAAGTGCCCCCCTGGGAGGTTCATTCAGTTTGAGAAAAGCCACCCTTCTGGGGTCACGCATGGTAAAGATGCTCCAAAGGAGTCTGTGTTGACGGAAATCAGTCAAAAAAAGCAAGATCCTAACCCTTCACCAGCACTTCCTTCTTGTTGCACAGCAGATAGGAACTCTCCTGTATCACTAAGCCAAACGGACTGCAGAGTAACAGATTGCAGGCAGGAACTTCGAGCTGCAGAACAAAGCAGCCGATGGCAACATCTGGCCATTGTAAACGTAAACGTCTCCAAAAAGTCCAGCTGCTGAAAAACCGCAAAGCTCGTGCCAGGCAGAGGAGTCGGCAGAGGGCAAGAATCAATTAAATGCCAGGAAAATGAGCCCAAGGGATGCAACGGGTGCTGCACCTTCAACTCCCTACGGCCCAATTGCTGGTGAAATGGCCCTTTCGGTGTCTCCATTACCAACGGTAGCTCAAAGCATCTTGGGCCCAGTGAAGCTTGGCAAGTCAGGTACTAGAAAGTTGGAAGCAGATCTAGAGTTCCCCCAAACGGACCCGACCTGTAAGAAAGGTTCCAAACAAAGAAAGCAGGAAACGTTAAAGACGGGAGTAGGTCAAGACAGAGCAAAACTACTTAGCACAGACAATCTGAACACCTGTGCACCCTACACAGAGCCAACAAGTCCAGCAAAGTCTTGGGAGCCATCCTGTTCCCTGACAGCAAAGAAAGAGCCAGGTTTTGGCAGTTCTCCACCACTTGAAGCCATAGGAGATAACAAGGAAAACATCTCCATCAAAAGATCTACCACATACTCTGGAAATTCAAAGTCCTAGGGCATCTCCTCTGCCAGCGGACAGCCTGCAGCTCTGTAAAGAGGAGACTCTGATGTCGGGAAACAGCAAAGAGGCGGGAAGTCAATTAAACATACAAGACTTTCCATTGTCGCAAGACAGTGTTGTAAAGAAAGCATAGCAGGGGCCCTGGAATACGTGCACTTGAGTATTCTACATTCAGAAACGGAGACGGCATGTTTGGATTTTGTAATATACACTAATACAGAATAGGACTGTGTACATCTATTTTTGGGAGGGTTGTTTTTTCATACTGCTTTTTTGCCTTTTTTTCATCTTTGCAATTCTATTTTTGTACATGACGTGCTTGCCACTTGAGGTCTCTTTGGAACAGGGTATCTTTAAAGCATAACTATGAAATAGTTTGCTGACTTTTTTTTACTTTGGTTTGCCCTCAGTTTGGGCTGTGCTGGGCATTTTCCGCCAGTTTTGCATTTATTCAGATCCCAAAGAACTACTTTGTGCAAAATAGGCAGCTGACATTAAAACCTCTCTCGCTTTTCAACTTTCTCTTTCACATTGCATCTGTTGTTTCCCAAATTTTCAGTTATTTACAAGCCAGTTTCTCTATGGCAAGGAGAAAAAAAAAACCTTGTTAATAGGTTATTCTGGAAATTCAAGCCTTCTTCAGTGCAACTCGGATCCTTTTCTTTCTCTGTCACTTTACATATCCTCCAGTCCCATGCATATCTATCTTAGAGTTCATTGCCGCTACATGGTCAGTTTGGAGTACAGAGAACAACCCTATATTTTTTTAACTCGTTTTTTTTAAAACTGTTTCTCAAATGAAAGCTCAAAGAAACTAGTGTCCGATCTGTAGCATGTTTATTTTTACTTTGTTTTACAGGACACATGGCACCTCTCTCCTCCATCTTTTAACATTTTAATTGTGTTTTCTCCCCTTTTACCTGCCTTCTTTCTAGTCTGCCCTGATCCAGAACAAACAGTGACACCACCAGGAGGGACAGTTGTTTTTAAAATAATAATGCGGATACATGTAGCACCCTCAAACTATGTTAACTTCATGGCATATCAGCACGAGCGACCTCTCCCTCTTAGGATGGCTCTCAGTAATTCACCTGGGGGAGTTTTAAGTATTTCTGCCAGTTCTGAAACAGAGCTTGAGAAACCCAGCAAGGGTTCTGACTTTGCCTGTCGTCTTAGAGAGTACTCTAAAGTGTTGTTCCCTTTAACTCATTAAGTGATGTGGATGAGCGGCAACCAGACTTCACAACAACACACATGGTCGTTCAAGATGTTACCTTTGGTAGCTAGACCGTTTCCACTTCTCAGTTCCCCTGGTTTTATTAAAAATTTGTACGATCCCCTGGTTTCTAGCATTTCTGTGCTTGAAATGTGACCAGTTCTGAATCACATTATTTTGGGATGATTAGATCTGTAATAAAATGCTGACAAATATGTAGTATAACATCTCTCTGGCATTCTGAGCCATTTCCTGACTAGCCAGTTAAAGCCTATTGTCAAAGAATGCTACTGTCATTCATCACAGAATGCTCTTGGCTTTCACTCCAACCTTGTCTAACAGAGTCTCTCTGTGCTTGGAAAGCCTACAATAGCTAGTGACCCAATTAATTGGTGTTCTTGGAGAGGAACATTTCTGAATGGCGACTGTACTTGGCAGCAGTGCACCTGTCGAAGAGCTGCATCTATTGGTCCAATTTCATTATCCGGCTGTTTTCCATTATAAAAACCTCTTCTGTACTTTGAATGTCTACTTATGTTCCCTACCCGTATCTTTGGTGTAGGAATACACTTTTTCCTGACACTCTTTCAGACTTCTTCAATTCCTGATGCACATATCCCAAGCATCTCTGGATTTCTTGGCCTGCCTTTTTCTCTAGAACCATTTTATCATTCTGTAAGTGATTTTGGATGCCGAGATTTCATTTCTGGACCAACTTTTGTTTTGAGGTTATTTTTATATTCAAGTAACTGTTTACTTTGTGTGCACACGCGTTTACTGTAATGTTGTTAAGAATGCACAGGCTTCTTAATGCACTAGCTGAAGCATCACCACTCCCAAGTAATGGATAAATAGCCCTGGCAGTTAATGGTAGACCTACTATCTCTTTGAGCCTTGCTCTGGAACACGTGAGCTAGTCAGGTGCACATAGGTGGCGATTGACAATTACAAACCCTTGATTCACCCAGTCAGAGCGCTTCACTTGCCAGCCTCTTGAAGCACTCTCTATTTGGATAAACGTGTCTTCATGTGTTGATTTCATGACAATAAGTGAGTGCAGGTTTTGCTGCTGCTATCTGATCTGACTGGTTTTCTTCCCTCGTGAGTTGATCCATTAGGAAGTTTTGAAGAAGAAAGTTCCAGCTGGCAATCAGACTAAAATAAAATGTGCATAGTCTGAAACTAACCCCCTAAAAATGCCTGGGTTGTTTTTTTTTTTTTGTTTTTTGAAAAACCTATTAAATTTAATTCCTTGAAAGATATGAATTTGTACCATGGGGATAACCGTGTGGTGGGCGTGCTATGTAATGTTTGTCTTGAATATAAAAGTTGTATACAAAGCACACCTAGCTACCATGTGGGATAATTTATATGAAGATATAACCCAAATGGTCTTTGTGTGAACCATCCCTCTCCTACGAGCACTCATTGGTTGGGTGGATAACAAATTGCCCATGAAAAATAAGGCAGTATAATGTTTTGTGAGAATAAACAGCACTGTGTCTAATGGTCTGTCAATTCCTACTAAGGGCATTGTGACTCTGCTCGGATAGGTAGGGCCAAAGCTACCTGTCTGGGCGGTTACCACGGAAGCTCCCAGAAAGAAGGCCTAGCACACTGCAGCAGTCTGGAGAATACATGCTTCAGCGGCTTGCCTCTCCTGTCTTTGAAAATAAATCTAATTCCAGAGAATTTCAGTCTTATCGTTTCCTCAGTAATCCCTGCTGAGCAGAGGAGGAGAGCGAAGGAGCCTGACACATTTCAGCTTTTGCATGAAGGCACCAAAGTAGTGTTTGGCCAAAGATAGCGTAAGGAGCATATTTAGCCACCTGACTTCTATATAGCAGGCGTAAAACACTAGGTTCAATTTTAGAAGGCCGTCATTTGAACGCCCTTGTAGGCTGGTGTTACCAGGAAAATACCCATTACTGGTGCACAGTTCCCTGGTTCCTGTCCCTCGTCAAATCAGGCATCTCCTGAGTACACAGTCCCCATACTGTTAATTGAAATGACTCTGGCACCTTTTAGCAAAGCTCTTGGGAAAAGCTGAGAGAAGATTGCCATACAAAATTGTGATGATGAACCAGACGGATGCCAAGAGTTATCACTGGCTGTCCGAGAAACAAAAACATAACTTACGGAAACAGTCATCTCATCCCATCTTAGCAATTGGGGGTTGGGGCGGATGTTGGAATCAGTATCTGTGGGTGGGTGGGTGTTGGGGCGGTATGTTAACATGGTTGTGCACAGGGCAAGTTGAGAGTCATTCTAGCTCGGCAGAATATGTTGCAGACTAAGTCTGATTGCCACAATTAAGCCCAAATTGGAGAAGGGGAGATACGTGTGTGGGTGTGCGTGTGTGGGTGTGTGTGGGTGTGTTTGTATTTTCCTGAGGGTTGGTTTGTTAGGGTTTTTTTGGGTGGTTTTTTTTTTTTTTTTCATGAGTGGGTTTGATTGTGAGGGTTTTTTTGTTTTTCTTTGACTCATTTTGGTTTTGAAATTTACCATATATAAGTCCCATATTTGTAATCCTTTTTTATTTCTATACCCAGCCGATGCATTCCTGCCGAATGCTTCCTTTTAGTGTTCTTTTCCCCTGGCCTCTTCACTGTAGCATCTAAGACAAACGAATATTTATTGTAAATATTAGTCTGTAGCATTGTAATCACCACTCCTGGGGTTGAATGCCAGAGGCTTTTAACATCCAGTACCCTAAAGAATGATTGTTGGGGAATGGGCAAAAGGAATGACCTGTGGTCTCGACACCCACACTGCATTAAGGTGTGATGTAGATTTTATCGCTTCCTGCCCGGGGAGGATAAAATCTTGTTTCTCTGGTTTTCTCGTACTGGATGTGAAGGATAATGCTGTACTTCTAGTGGAAGATTTTGACAGACGTGTGTGTTTACGTTGTGTTCAATTATCATATCCAGGCGGCTGCCCGGGCGGCTTTGAAGCTGGGCTCTGGTGTCGAGTTGTGTTACTCAGCACTTGGCTAGATAAGAGGAAGACGTGGAATTTAAGTGTTTTTAGAAACTTGAACAATTGCCACATAATAGCGGTGCAATAATTTTTATTCATGTTGTACCTGCATGTTGATGTTTAAATCCTCCACTGAAATAAATTTTTTACATAAATACAAACTCTTTGCTTTTCTCGGTTTTCTGTCTCCTGTGTTAAATCTTCCACAGAAGATGTGCTAGGCATTGACATGCATTTCATGCTGCCAGCTAGAGTCTGTTTAGCCTCACTTTGTGCTTGGAGGCTATTGTATCCAACTGGATCCACAGCCCCACCGCGTAAGGTGATGGCTACAAAGTAATAGCAAGTTGATGGCATCAAGGTAAATCCAAAGCGTTCTGCATGTTCTTCTGTGATTTTTTTTTTTTTTTTTTCTGCTTGGATCAGTTGGCTGCGTGAGCCAAAAATGTTCTCCTTTGTACAAAACTCACCTTCCCCCGCTGAGATCCTTTCTTCTGGTCCTCAGTGACTGGTTAGTGTAGAATCCCTCGTGTGAGCTCCCACCGTTCCTATTACTGACTCGTACAAGGAGACGCACTAGGGAGGGTACAATTCTTAGTTTAGCTACAATAGAGAGCAAAAAGCAACCAAACGAGAAGAGAGGGGAGGGAAATGGGACCAAATGTAATGTGTTTTAACAAAAGGATAAAAATAAAACTATAACTCCTCGCCATTATCACGGTGCTGCTCGCCATCAGCAACCTCTGAGCTGTCAAACTCTGGCTGCCTCCTACCGAGGTATGCAGCCTTCCTGATATACATGCGGATCAACACTGTGGGACAGAGCCAGTCACTCAAACAAATCAAACAGCACATGCTTTATTGCATCTCTGTGTTGTACAGCCTGTACTCAACGGTTATGTACATATGTGCGCCTGTCCATCTCCATTGTGTACGCTGCATGCGTGTGCTCAAGGAAGCAGCGCTGGAAATTAACACGTAGGTGCCATAGCAGACAGATAAAACACTGGCAGGACATGATGCTGTGCTATGACTTATTGTAACAAGGCAGAGAGATCAGATCATGAGCAGAAATTATTTAACTGTCCTTCTGTACTTACTGTAGCCACAGTGGCACTAAAGATCTATTGGAGCATAAGCTTTTGTGGGCAACGACCCACTTCATCAGATGTGGGTCTTTGCCCACGAAAGCTTATGCTCCAATATATCTGTTAGTCTCTAAAGTGCCCCAGGACTTCTTGTTGTTCTTGCAGATTCAGACTAACACAGCTACCCCTCTGATACAAGTGGCACTAAAGTATAAAATGTCAGTGAACCTTTTTGGCAGGAACTGGTCCTAAAACATTTAGCTGGAGTATTTCACTTAGGCCTTTAGAGCAGGGGTGGGGAACCTTTTTGGGTCGGGAACCACTGACCCACTGAAAAATCAGTCACAGGCTGCACGGTGAGGTCTCTTCAGTGCTGGGGGGGGTCCCCTGACCCTCAGGGGCCAGATCCAGATGAGGATCTCCCCTAACTTCGTTTAAGAGGAGGGGCATAATCCTGCACACTAAGACATTAACAAGTCTTATTTCTCCCAGCCTTGTGAAATACACAGTAGTGCAAGCCTAACTGTTTGAACTCTGATTAGTCCTGCTCTGCAAATAGCCAGCGTTTGGGAAAAGTGACCGTTTGTCACCCCCAAAGTCTCTCTCTTTAACCTCTGTACACAAGGCAGGCTATATTCCTTCCAAATGCAAAATAAAGGCAAGTCAAAGGAACAAAGAAATCGCAGTGCAGCTATCGATGATGGAAAAAAAATGTTTTAGCCAAGGAGCTCTGATACCATTTTGTTGAATCATGTTAATTTTTTTTAAAGAGGGTGGAGCTCTGCATTCCATGCTCTCCGGTGTTCTCCAGAGGAGATATTCACGCAAGGGCTGTCAGTGAGGTGAAATGGTAAATCATAGCTGCCTACCATACATGACACCTGAGCTCCTGCAACATGCCACGCTCTGTGCATATTTCGGGACTGGATGGAATCATCCCACCAGTACAGCTGCTCTTGGGGCACGCCTTGCACACGCAGAGAGTCCGCTGCTGCTCCTATTTACTTGAAATCTACCCAGAGTGAAAACCAACAACTCTTAATGCAATCCATTGTTGCAGCCTACAGAACTTGCGCTTGGACCAGTTTGTTCTAAATGTCAGGGTGACGGGAGCTTGATTCTCTGTTGATGTGTTCTGCTTTTTTAAGAACGTGTCAATGCAAAAAGTACCTTGCGTTACCGTTACGAATTTAACCTCAAGCAGTCGAGACAGGAAATTCTGCAAGCCACAGTAGTTCTCAGGAAGTTAATTGAGTGGCATTGTTTGTACATAGTACTTTATATTTTGTTTTCCTTGTTTCCTGAAAATGGGACTCTATCAATGAAATATAGCACATTGCATCACAGCTGGGTTAAGACTGCTGCCAGAGTGTTCACTTTTGGAATGTTCTGACTTCCGAGAGCTTTATATTCCCACCCCAGTGTTGCATGAATACTAGCTTATTGATGTGTTACATACAAAAAGACAACATTACAAGAAAGTTAAGGTTGCGAAGTCAAGCACTCAAAATGCAAGAAATGCCAGAGATTGCCTGTGCAAACTTATTTCAGCTGCCTGGTTCACGAGTACTATGATACAAAAATGGTTTAACATACTGGTGGGCTATCTGCGGCCCACTGGGGTATTGTGTGCGGGCCGTGAGACAGTCTGTTTACTATTGCCCCACATGCAGGGTTGCCAGATTCCATTTTTTTCCATCTGTGTAGGGTTTTTTCCTACCAGCATTACTAAAGTGACACTCTCTTAAAGCTAGGGCAGTGTGTGCTGATTGCACACAACATTGTCGGTGAGAGCCGTGCGCTCCCTCTGCATCCAATCACAGCGTTGCTAGGGTTCCATCGGCACCCCCTGCAAATTCTAGGTACGCAAGCGCAGTGAGCAAAACTACCCTATCCCGGGAGACCATCTTGGTTAGGACAATCTTGCCGCCCAGTGAGGTGGAGGGCCACTCCTGCAGCCCAGTCCCTAGCCTCGGTTGCCCATCACTGGTTTAAGATCTGGAAAAGTGAGAGACTAAAGCCATTCAGTCTATTTCACAAATTGAAAGTAGGTTAAGAGGTGATTTGATCACTGTCTACAAGTAACGGCACGAGGAATGCATTTTGTATAGTATATGGCATGTAAATATAACCGAAAAAGATGTAAGATCTAGTGGTTGGACCCCAAAATCAGACATTCAGACTATAAATAAGTTTTTTAACGGTATGGATAAGTAACCCCTGGACCAATATACCTAGGGACATGGTGAAGTCTCCAACATTTTAGTCGTCAAGTCAAGAGTGGATGGAGTGAATCTCTTTCTAACAGTAAGGCTGTATCTCATCCAGAAATAATGGCTTGATGTAGAAATTACTGGGTCAGGTTCGCTGGCCTGTTACACAGCAGATCACACTACATGAGCCTTCCTGGCTCTAGAATCTATGATCCTGTCTTTAAACAGGCGATCACATACTGTTCTTTGCACAGGGAACTCCTGTCTCGTTCAGCATGGGGATCACAGTGCATCAGAGCTGTGTAGTCAATTAGGCTGTAGGACCGCAGTAGGAACAGCCATTCTCATCAGCCTGTCGTATGGGACTGATACGGTTCTAATTCTAGTTACATTACTAGCTGATCTGTAACCACAGAGTCTAACCGGACTCATTTTCAGGTCATGCATTTGCTGCCTTGGCAGAACTTTTGGTCAAGGGCTTCCCAGCCCAGAACTTAGTGGCTTTTTTTTTTTAATGAAATGCCAGACATTTATCTTCTGCCTTTTCCAAGTGTCACAAGGGCTGGGACAAGGTTAATGAAGATGAATGGGTACCACCTCGCAGCACACGGAGTTCCCCCGCATCTCCCAGCCCGGGCGGCAACGCTGGAACGGAGTGTGCTGCCCGACTTCAATCACTGTCTCTCTGATGGATGGAAATGTCACTCGGGAGAGAGGGGCCCAGAAATGCACCCTGCTTGCAAGGAGGCACCAGGACAGAACGTCTGTCTGGAGCCTGCACCTTTCCTGACAGCAGATCGATGGCGAGCGTTGGGGGCAGGCTGTAAGTGCTAACCGATTAATCAGAGGGAGCCTGGCGTTCAGTGCCAGGCAAGGGGTGTTGCTGTCCTAGACGCTGTCAATTGGGAAGCGAGGCTGCTGAGCAAGGCCCCCCCCCCCGAGCTCGGTGGCAGCAAAGTTGTGAAGGGGTCCCAGCAGGGTAACCCGTTCAGGAAGGCAAGTGATTGAGAGTTGAGAGATGCTGTCGCCCCATGGTATCAACAAGGAAATGCTGTCTCCGAGACCAGCGTGGCACCACTGCCGTCACCGGGGCCAAAGGGGGCTGCCACCCAGGATGGCTACCGGCCAGCCCTGGTTTGTGTCTCGTTATAGCAGTGGACAGGTCAGGCTGATCTTCAGTGACTGGTCGAAGGAGGGAGAGGAGGCCGCTCGCTGCCAGATCCCGCTCCTAGCTGCAGAACCAGAAGGAGGGGTGATCCTTGACTCCCAAACTAGATGGCCTGGCAGTTGGTTCCTACCCTTTCTTGGGGCCCAGAAGCTTGTGTGCATGACCATAGGCAGCGGGTGTGGAAGGCGGCGGGAAGGCTCAGCCGCCTCAAACCGCCAGCCTGGCCCTGCCCACGCTCCGCCCCCGGAACGCCTAACGTAGGCGGACTGGGGACGGATTGTTGCTGCCCCCAGCGCCCGCCCTCCTCATGCTCCGGGGCCGGAGAGGCTGGGGCTACGTGTCCTCCTCCCATCCCCTGATGGGGGGCGTGGCCTGGGCAGGGCTAGGGGCGGGGTTGTGGGCTTGCCTCCCCTAGCCCTGCCTTCACCAGCCGCCCATGTGCATGACCCAATGAGGAGTGCAGCCTCCACTGGAGAGCCGCGTAATACCTGCATCAACGTCTGCCTGTTAAATGACAGCCCCAGACAGGTCCGTCTCCCGGTTTCAGCCCGGGCGGGGGTTACTCAAGTGACAGACAGTCTGAGCCCACTGCTCCGCTGGTTTACAGTGGGCTCTGATCTCGGTGCATGTCAAAGATCACCCGTCCCGCACAATCCACTGCACTGTGCCGGGAGAGACCTTCACTTGTGTGACACACCTGAGGCTTCTTACCTTCCTGGGCCTGCCTGCTCTCCCGGCACACAGCGATGAGACTGAATGCTTTGCAAACAGCCCGCAGCCATCGGGAGAGAGAGGGAGGGCGCTGTCGGCCCTGACTGCAGGGATACCCAGATTGCCATTGGCGTTCTCGCCAGTGCTACCTCCGTGGCGTGAGGTGAGGGGGTGACATTTCTCCCGGCGTGCTAGCCCCGGCCCTCTGTGGTCTTTGAGCATCTTGCTGCCTGTCCGTCCCACAGAGAACGGGAAGACCAGCTTCTGCTGCTGAAGACAGAAACCAGGTAATAAACAAGCCCGGGGCCCAGCACTATGGCTTGAGCCAAGTTGTCAGTGTTGGCTTCCCCTTGGATTTCAGGCAAGGTGCAGTCGATGGCGTTATGGAGGCCTCTGTTCTGACAGAGGCCAGTGTCTCTTCCACATTTTCCGTTTGTGCTGCTTGAATGGTGAGTGTGGTCTTTGGAGAGGTGCTGTGTTCGGCCGCCTGCTTACAAAAACCACAATGCTTGGGTTCGAGGGAAGGCTAGGGATGTGGCACGGAGAACAAGCTAAAGCCAAGACACGGGCCTTTTAAGAGCCCCTGTCACCATATCGCCTATTTCTCCGTCTTAATGGAGTTTATACCTAGCTAGAGACAGATTCCCAATTGTGTCTGTCCTAGGGTAAGCCAGGCACACGCACCCCGACATGAATGGCGTCCTTGTGGCTTTCCCAGCGTGTAATTCCAATCAGCCCCTTTCTAAGCTGCAGCCTCTCTTGGAAGAGCAGCCTGCGGATTGTTTCAGTTGGGATTTGAATACAGGTGGACCCCCAGCACCTCCCGGTCATATCTATTGTGAAAGGAGGCAGGTCTCTTTGAATTAGCTGGCCATGTGCACGTTCGAGTTTGGCCTGGAAAGACCTTGGCTGAGGGAAGTGTTGGCAAATCCGGGCTTGTGCTCCCGACTCTGACCCGCCCGCGGCACGAGGAAGAAGCAGTTTTGTTCTGCTTCATGGTGGGGTGGTGGGTTTCAAATAGGAAATGTTTCTTGCTGTGCGTGGTCCCTCTGTTTCCGGGAGATAAAAAGACGCTGGGGAGGGAAAGGAGCCTCCAGGGAGCAGCTATTTCGGGGCGATGGAGAAAGTAAAGGCTGGGAAGGGAGAAGAGTTGTCAGGCAGATGAATCGGGAGGGAGGCCAGCCTTTGACAGGCAACACATCTGGCTGTGAACAGAGGGCTCCTTCCCACGGGCTGTCACTCCTTTTGATGAACTGCTTTCTGCCTGCAAGTTCCTGGGGTCTCAAGAAAGGGGGGGCAGGGGTGGAGAGTGGGTGCTGGCCAAGCAGCGGAGAGGCACCAGCCGGCAAAGTAATTTGTGTCCTGCTATTACTCTTTCCTCTGCCACTTCCTTGGCTCGCTGAACGTAGCCTACAGGTCCCCTGTCGCCGCCCGTCCCCAGCTGAATGAAGGAGGAGGAAATATTTTCTGGCTCAGCATTTTCCACCTGTGGCCCTGTGCCACCTCGTCACTGCCCAGGCTTAGCAGGGAGACCAGATGCACAAGTATCGTTCCTTCATCTTGTTCCTATCAGAGGAACGACGTTTCCAACTTCCGTTGGCTTCTTCCTGCTAGACCAAGAACCACGCCCCCCCTTGGTCGTCTTCCGCAGCCTGGGCGTGCGCGGTGTGGGAACGCGCTCCGATCAACGTCCCAAGCGGCTGCCGATGGAGCTCTCTCTCCAGCAATCCTGAGAGAGGCTGGTGCTGCCTTGGGCTGCATGAGCAAAGGGCTCATCTCGGGGGGTGAGTCGGGGCAGTGCAAAGTTCACGATAAAGGGCCCCACGGTGTCTAGCACCAGCCCATGTTAGAAGAGGGATCTGTACCTGGGAGATGCCTCTGACTATTTTAATAGATAAGGTGCCAGCAGATGGCGCTCAAGGACAGGTAACATCGTTCCTGGATCTCGTAAAACCCAACTTGGGGCGCTGCAAATGGGGGTGCTACTTCCTTTACCCAGAGGCCTTCCTGCCCTCGAGGGCTCCCCTTCTCCTGTCCTGTGTGGAAGAGTCCTCAGAACCCCAACAAGGCTGGGCCTGGGAATCCTGGGGGCTTGACCCCCAACCTTGTTGTGGTCACCTAAGGCAGGGGCTAGGGTGTCCCTACTCCAGGGTGCTCTTGTGACACTGAACGTCCCCCTGATCGATGACAGACCGTTCCGAGCAAATACAGTTCATTACACGACTAATTTAAAAGAAAGGGGAGAATAGGGAAAAATGGGAAAAGTTGCTGGCAAACACGTCACCCGTTCTCTGGCCCGGAGCCCTCACACCCAGCGTCCCTGGAGTGTCCGGGCTGGTCAGTCTGTTCCTTGTAGGTGGCAGGACCCTCCCCACTTTGGCCTGCCAGGCCTCTTGGCTGGTGGAGTCGCCCTGCGCTGGGCCTACCCAGGGTCCCCCCTTTCTCCGCTGCTGCTCCCCGCACCCAACTCCAGCCCCAGCTCCGCTTTCTGCTGCGCTGCCTCCAGCACTCGGGCTGCTTCTCTGGCCCCTCTGGCTCTGCAGCCCGGCTCCCAGCCTGGCTCTGCTGCCTGGGCCTTGTCTCTGGCTCTCCCAGGCTGCCACGGCCCCTCCCAGCTCAGCTCAGGCCCCGGCTGTCTCGTCCGGCTCGGTCTGACCTAGGCAAACCGGCTCCCACAGCAGCACTGAGGCTGGGACTCACCCCAGGTCTCTTCCCTCCCTCATTGGCCTGCCCGCCCTGGCAATCAAGCGGTCCTGGGGACTGCCAATCTCAGGATACTGAGTTCTCAAAGACCCTCCCCCTTCCCTTTTGTTACTGGGTGTGAACCAACCAAACCCCGCCCCCACTGAGCTGAAGGGAGGGCCACCAGTCCCCCAACATTTCCATGGATCCCTTAACAATCTTCTCTACTCAGCTGTGCTCCTACTTCCCCCACGGCTGCCGGGCAGTGCCTGGATCTACACAAACGTCCGCGGCCGAGTCGATTATTCTTCTCCCTTCCCCACCTCCTCTGTCTACGTTTCCACTGACGCAGTTCGAAATATCTTTGATGCCATGTAGACGGGATGCCTAATGCCAGCATACGCCTTTCAGACCTGAACGCTGCTCTATTTAATTAGAAACTCGATTGCTGTGATGAGGTGCAGCACAATAGAAATGCACTTGTGCATATGACAACGATACAGTACGGGGCATAAACTACAGAAAACTCTTGTCAAGCCACTGCCTGGCAAATTCAAAAACTAGGGCTGTCGATTAATCACGGTCAACTCATGATTAACTCAAAAATGTCAATGTCACCTGGGAGCGAGAACAGGCATTCGCATCGGACTTTTGTAGCTGGTATTTCAAGGTATTTGTGCGCCAGAGATGCTAAACATTTGAACGCCCCTTCACGCTCTGGCCGCCCTTCCCTGATGGCATGCTTCCATGCTGACCACACTCGTTACAAACTAATGCATTAACTTTGTCACTGAATTCTGTAGGGGAGAACTGTACGTCTCCGGTTCAGGTCAGATGCTGTGTGTTCCAGTCTCAGGGCCGACTGTCAGACAGGTAGGGCAGAGACCCTAGAGATGGTGTTGGTTGTACAATTAGTCACCAGTCCTGGGGCATCCCAGTCTATCTACTTAGACCAACTACACCGGTCAAGTTGGTCTAAGTGTAGCTGGTTACTTGACACCAGTGACCACACAAGATTCAGGTTACTTCTAGTCCCAGGAGACCAGTCACTTACCCCAGGTCAATTTGTCTCCGATCTCACCCCAAAGTATGCTTGTTGCCAGTCCTATAGCAAACTAAGGAAGGATTTATTATCTAGGAAAAAGATAAGAGATCTGTGTAGGTTAAAGCAGGCAACATCTGTGCACCAATGAGTTAGTCTATACTCCCAAATGGCGACCGGGTTGTAATAATTTGCCAGCAATGAATGTCTTTTAGGGGTAACACAAGGTTGACCGTAGGGATCTCTTGGGAACTTGGGCTTCACAGCTCCAGCCCTGTGAGAGTCCAAACAGCGCAAGAGCTGAGAATTCGTCGCGTCCTATATGGCTATTTCCTCCTTCCAGAATTCAAGCTGATAGGACCGGTGTCCTTTTGCACACAGCCGGAGCAGGGGCAGGTAGCAAAGTCTTTGTGTGGTCAGGTCCCACACTGGCCCTGCTAAGTCTGATTGAGGGGGAAGAGGCAATACCGTTCGTGGAGATCTAGCATTGTATACTGGAGGAAGCTTGCTTTCTTGGTGCATTACATGGGTCAGGACAAACACTTTGCATCTCTAGCACACTTAAGCATTCTCCTACGGCCTGGGCTACAGATCTTATCACTAGGATTAAATCACCGAGCCACTCCTACGCATTTCCTCAAGTCTCTTGTCTGAGCACGTCCCAGAGGGAAGCTGGACTGGTCTCCAGCGGTTCATCTGTCAGTGCCCAGCTGAGGCCGAAGGTCTCGGCAAGAGCTGGCAGCTGGCCTGCCAGCATCACAATCACCGTGTCTTATGCTGGGCTCCGCCCACCGCAAAGGGCTGGGGTTCATGATGTCACTTTCCGGAGCAGCAGCTGGTGGCCTTTGCAGCTGGAGACGGAGGGAATCCTTCAAATGTTCTCCAGATAAGCTCCCCGACTGTGTTTATCAGAGACTCACGGGCGGTTACAGCTGGGAGAGCCCTCAGGAGTCATCGAGTCCAGCCCCCTGCCCGAGGCAGGACCAGCCCCAACTCAATCATCCCAGCCAGGGCCGGCCTTAGGCCGATTCAGCCGATTCCCCGGTGTGGGACCCCGTGCCCAGGGAAGCGACGCATGCGCCGTGTGCCCGGGGGCCACGCATGCGTTGTACTCCCGGGCCACTGCGCATGTGTGGGTGCACAGCACATGCATCATGATGGCCGGGACGCACGGGGCATGCATCGTGCCTCCGGAGCGCAATGCATGCGCTGTGCTGCCGGGGCCCTGCGCATGTGCGGCCCCGCCCCCAGAATTGGGCCCCGCGCTCTGTAGAGCCGGCCCTGATCCCAGCCAGGGCTTGGTCAAGCTGGAACTTGACCTCTGGGGATGGAGATTCCTCCCCCTCCCTAAGGAACCCATCCCAGTGCTTCACCGCCCTCCTACGGAAATAGTTTTTCCTAAGATCCAACCTAGACCTCCCCCACTACAGCTTGAGCCCATTGCTCCTTGTTCTGCCATCTGCCCCCACTGAGAACAGCCTCTCTCCAGCCTCTCTGGAACCCCCCTACAGGTAGCTAAAAGCTGCTATCAAATTCACCCCTCCCCATTCTTTTCTTTTGCAGATAAATAAGTCCAAATACCTCAGCCTCTCCTCATAAATTGTGCCTCAGCCACCTAATAATTTTTGTTATCTTTGCTGGACTCTCTCCAGTTTATCCACATCCTTTCTGTAGTGGGGGGCCCAGAACTGGACACAATATTCCAGCTGTGGCCTCACCAGTGCTGAATAAGAGGAATAATCACTTCTCTAGATCTGCTGGCAGTGCTCCGCCTAATGCAGCTCAATATGCCGTTAGCTTTCTTGGCCACAAGGACGTCCTGTTGACTCATATCCAGCTTCTCATCCACTGTAGTCCCCAGCTCCTTTTCTGCCAAACTGCTGCTTAGCCAGTCGGTCCCCAGCCTGTAACAATGCTTGGGATTCTTCCGTCCCAAGGGCAGGACTCTGCACTTGTCCTTGTTGAACCTCATCAGATTTCTTTTGGCCCAATCTTCTAATTTGTCTAGGTCACTCGAGACCCTATCCCTGCCCTCCAACGTATCTACCTCTCCCCCTAGCTTAGTGTCATCCGCAAACTTGCTGAGGGTGCAATCCTCCCCTCATCCAGGTTATCAAGTAAGATGTTGAACAAAACCGGCCTTAGAACTGATCCTTGGGACACTCTGCCTGAAACCGACCTCCAACCAGACATTGAGCCGTTGATCACTACCCGTTGGGCCCGACAATCTAGCCAGCTTTCCAGCCACCTTACAGTCCATTTATCCAATTCATACTCCCTTAACTTGCTGGCAAGAATACTGCGGGAGACCAAATCAAAAGCCTTGCTCAAGTCCAGGTATAGCACATCCGCCGCCTTCCTCGTGTCCACAGAGCCAGTCACCTCACCATAGAAGGCTGAGAGCCACGTGGCTCTCTGGAGGGAAAAATCTGATTTTGCCAGTGCTGGAGAGGGGGCTGCAGAGCGAGTAGCCGGGTTCAGCAGAGTGTGTGGATTGTCCGCCATGCCCCCGAAGGCCACGGCTTGCACAGGGGTCAGGCAGGGCTGCCTGAGCGCAAAGGGACCCCGCCGGACTCTCACATCCCAGGCTGAGCTTGCGGCAGAAGCGGTTAGAACCCCCCGTGTCCATGTAAACGCAGCGCGTTGGATGCAGGGACGTGGCGAGGCTGCAAACCCTGAGCTCTGCAGTGTCGCTTGCCCGGGGCTGAGAAGCCTTAGCCAGGCTCTGAGGCCACAGGGAACAGCAGGACGGATGTTTCTAGTTGGACAGACGCCGGAGACAGGCCTGGCATTCTCCCAGGGACAAGCCCAGTTCACTCATTGCCCAGGGGGCACTGCAGCCCCCCGGGGTCCCAGCCTAGTGCCCGGGTCCCAGCCTAGTGCCCAGGGTCCCTGCTGCCGACTCCACATGCTGGGGTCCCTGCTGCTGGCCCCATGTGCCAGGGTCCCAGTTTGAGCCCCAGACCCTGGGGGCCAGCCTGTCACGGGGCCAACTCACCAGTAGGGAGCCTCCAGCTGGTTGCTTTGGAAATTTGCTAGTTGTTTCGCTGGACACCGCCCTCGAGCCGAGCCGGTGTCTCCCCGTGTTTCCTTTTGACCCCAGCGTCCTCTTCTAGGCTCTGCCCTCCCAGGTCCTCCTCTCCCCAGGGAACACCCAGTGCCCCTGTACCCACCCATGCCTCAGTGACCCCCTGCCAGTCTTCATCTAGCCCCTGCCTCAGGCAAACTGCCCTCTGTAATGGCCACTCATCACCGGCAAAGGGGTGTGCACCTGCTGCCGCTGCCCCTGCCTCCCACGGCTGCCTCTCTATCATCTTAGTAGCCTCAGGCCTTGCTCCAGACCCTGCAGCCTGGGAGCTTGCTTGGCCAGAGCTCCCCCCAGCCCTGCTCTACCTCTTAGGAAACCTCCTGCTTCCCTGGCAGTCAGGTCCCCCCTGCCCTCTCCTCGGAGCAGCCAGCTGGGCCTGCATTAGCAGAGCTGCCTCAGCTGGGACTTGGCTCTCAGCCCTTCCCCCCAGCTGGGGTTTTGCCCTTAAAGGGCCAGTGCAGGGCAGCTGCCCTGTCACACAGCCCCATGCCTGAGATCCCGGCTGCTGGCTCCACGTGCCGGGGCTTTGCTCCCGACCACCGCTGGGGACGGATGGGGTAAGAAGGCTCAGCCCCCTTCCCCACTTTTAAAAATGTTCCCACGCCACCGGGAGGAGACTGGCACTGATGCGGGGAGGGACGATGCACTGGGGCATTTTTGGACTGGCAGTGGAGAGCTTCCTTGGCCCCTTTTATGCAGCTCGGAGGGGTTTTACTCGGCTCTCACAGGGCAGCTGATCCATAGCCGAAGTCTGGCAGCCGCCACCAATTCTCCTCCCACCCAGACATCTCTCGGGCCGTGGCAGTGACGTGTTTCCGCCTTACTTCCCAAGGGCTGGATAAATCCCAGGGTCCTACCAGGCCCCAGAGCTACCTGCAAGTTCCCTTCTGCGCCAAGCACAGAGAGCACCTGGCCCTCGCGTGTTGTGGCTTTGGGCGGAGCCGCAGGTCATAGAAGCCCAGGGCTGGAGGAGACCTCAGGAGTCATCGTGTCCAGCCCCCTGCCCAAGGCAGGACCAACCCCAACTAAATCAACCCAGCCAGGGCTTTGTCAAGCCGGGACTTAAACACCTCTAGGGATGGAGACTCCACTACTTCCCTAGGGAACCCATCCCAGTGCTTCACCACCCTCCTAGGAAATAGTTTTTCCTAAGATCCAACCCCCCCAGTGCAACTTGAGCCCATTGCTCCTTGTTCTGCCGTCGGTCACCACTGAGAACAGCCTCTCCCCAGCCTCTCTGGAACCTCCCTTCAGGAAGTTGAAGGCTGCTATCAAATCTCCCCTCACTCTTCTCTTCTGCAGCCTGAACAAGCCCAGATCCCTCAGTCTCTCCTCATAGGTCATGTGCTCCAGCCCCCTCATCATTTTGGTTGCCCTCCGCTGGACCCTCTCCAATGCGTCCACATCCTTTCTGTAGTGGGGGGCCCAGAACTGGACACAACCCTCTAGATGTGGCCTCACCAGAGCCGGATAAAGGGGAATAATCACTTTTCTGGATCTGCTGGCGATGCTCCTCCTAATGCACCCCAATAAGCCATTAGGGGTTGGGGACTCTGAGCTGTGGTCCACAGGATGGTTTTTGGATCTCTGAGGGATTTTCCCATCAGTTGGGCTGAACTTCACAACTAGCTGCGTTTTGTTGCTGCCTTTTCGTGCCCGTGCCCCACACCTCGCACCGTTGCCCACTGGGAAAGCTGCCCGACACCACCTGGGATGCGCCCGTCTCAAACCCGCCTGGGAGCCTGTCGGCTCCAGGAACGTGCCGAATCCGGGTGGTTTGGTCTGTACAAAGGCAGAGCCGTGGGCAAAATGTGCTGCTGGAAGAAATGGGTCCAAGTCCTTGGATGGCCGGGGAGCCAACGAACACGCTCGGTCTCCAGCGTCCGTCCCTGCGTCCCCAAATCCTGTCACTTCCATCAGAGGGCAGCATTGGCTCGCCGGAGCGGGGACAGCTCTGCCTTGAACTTCCACAGAAGCCTGATTTCTGGGCCGTTTCTAGGCCTTCCGGATGGAATCGCGCACTGTGCGACATAACCGTGCTGGCACCGTCCCCGGCCGCGCTGTCTGCGCCCCGCCGGAGCACATGGAACGGGCCCTACCGCTAGAGCGTCTGCGGCGAGCCGGGCCCGGGATGGGTTCCTCCGGCCCGGACGGGGGCAGTGCCAGCTGCTCGGACACTGCCCTGCCAAGGCGGCTGGGCTCCTCTGGGGCACAGCCAATGGCTTCCTCTCTGCCCCTCCTTGCACAGAGCCGTTACCAGCCCAGTCCAGCTAGCAGAGAAGCCAGGCTCCTGAGAAACCGCGCCCCACGCCCTGTGCCAGCTCCTGGCACGCAAGTCGCTGCAGATTGAGATGAGTGGTGCCCTGGGCTGGAGAGGCCCCCTCGATAACAGCTGTCAGAGCATTACCTACCCGCCCTTCCGTCCCGGGATCTTACTGTGCTTGTTGAGCATCCGTTCCTGGGCCCATCACCCTCGCTGGCTGGGGGGGAATCACCCTCCCTATAGCAGAGATTGTCTGAGAGTGTAGCTGCCTTGCCCCCCCGCCAGCCTGGGACAGAGTCTAGAACAGGGGTGGGCAAGATCTGGCCCATGGGCCGGGTCTGGCCTGCCAATCCCTTTGATCTGGCCCATGCTGCCTGCCCCCCCTCCTCAGGCCAGTTGAGATCTGGGGGTGGGGGCGTGTGCGAAGTCTTCTCCCCCCACCAGGGGTGCGCAGCACCAGCTGTTCAAAACGCCTGGCGGCTCCCTCTGGCCGCTGCGTGCCCCTGGCAGGGTGGGGTGGGGCGAGAGACCTCCCGTGCTGCCCCACGCCATGGAGGAGCGCGCAGAGTCTCCTCCCCACCTCTACCAGGGCACGAGATGCCTAGAGGGAATCAACCTGAGGCCCCGCCCCTTCCACCTAAGACCCCGCCCCTTCCAGTGCCAGCCCACAATCACTATCAAAATTGGTGAAGTGCCCCCCCTACAACAACGATTGCCCACCCCAGTCTAGAGTGATAACTCAGCTGCCCGCAGTTCCCAGGCCTGTTTCCCAGGGAGCTGGGGGAAACTCTGATGTTTGGACCCATGGATTGAAAAACCCCAAACCAGGGCAGCTGTTTCAAGTGGCTCCAGGAAGCGAAATGGCCAAGGGATGGGACGGGCAGCAAGAAGTGGGGACGTCGGGTCGCCCGTGGTCGGCGACTCACTCCGTGGCTTGGCAGCGGGCGCATAACGTTTCAGTGGTGGTGCCAAGAGGAAAGTCTTGACCACAGCGGGGACGCGTGGTGCTGTGCAAAGAGCACATGAGAATTCATGCCCCCAAGAGTTCACAGGCAGAACGAGGAGCAATGGTCTCAAGTCGCGGGGGGGGAGGTCTAGGTTGGATCTTAGGAAAAACGATTTCCCTAGGAGGGGGGTGGAATCTCCATCCCTAGAGGTTTTTAAGTCCCAGCTTGACCAAGCCCTGGCTGGGATGATGGAGTTGGGGTTGGTCCTGCTTTGGGCAGGGGGCTGGACTCGGTGACTCCTGAGGTCTCTTCCAGCCCTGGGGTTCTGTGATTCGAAGTGTCATGGCCATTGGCCCCACGTGTGTGAATGTTTTTCAGACACAGAACAGACCCCAGGCTTCCTGAAGACTGGCTGGGATGGGAGCGGTGGGTGGGTGGGTTTTGCCGTGGTCATCCGTACTGCATGTTGCGTTTACATGCTCAAATCCCACCCCGACTTTGCTTGCGCTTTGGACCACCCTCCACTGCACTCGGCTCACCCGTCCCTCCGCCAAGGCGCAGTCTGACCTCCCCAGCGGCCCCCCGCTTTGTGTCTTTATCGAAACCAAGCTGCCAGAATACTTTCCTGCCCCAGCTGTGGAGCTACCACAGACTGAAGGGATAAATCGCACCGTCTTAGACGCCCACCTGGGGTAGCTTTGCGGCCTCAGATCCCACCCCAGGGCAGAGCGAGACGTGAGAGCATTCTGCCGTCGGAAACTGGCCTCCTGTATGGGGCATGCAGGCAGGTTGGGGGGTTGGAATGTAAATTCGGGGCTCAAAAGGATTGGCTGAGGTCTGGCTCTCCTTCTGAGGGCTGTCCTGGGGAAGTCAGGGTGGGCAAGGGAGCAGGCTTAGGGCTGGAGGATGTGGAACCCGAGAGAACTAGTTTTCAAGCCCCGCACTTCGCAGGGAGTGTTTCCGGAACTGCTGGGGCATGTCCGGCCGGTGCCGTTTTGGGGGGGGGCCTCGCAGAGGATGTTGGCATGCGTTTGGGATGACCGGATCACGTAGTGTTTCTTTGTATGGCATTAGCAGCCGGCAGCCCGACTTCCGCTGTGCAAGGCGCTGTACAGCAGAGACGCGCCCTGCCTCAGCGCTCACCTGTGGACAGAAGTCGAGAGCCGATGGGCAGGTGCAAGAGAGGGTGACGGTAACAATCAGCGATTGTTATGAACCCCGGTCCCAGGGCCCCAGCTGCCTCGCCGTTGTCAAGGTTTTTCCTCTCAGCGGCGGAGAGTCCCGGCACTCACTGCAGCGGCTTTCTGGGATTTTTCCAGGAGCTTCCATCTTTGCCAAATTCGCAGAGATGAAGCCTTATACCACCCCCCTCTGGCCTCGTCTGCAGCCGTCCCCTCCTTCCCGCCCCTAGCCTCTGGCTCCCTTTGCAACCCCAGCAGTGAGTTGGATCTGAGCTCCATTATCTCCGAAGGCCTGGAGCACGGGCGAGGTTGGATTAAAGGTTTGGCTCCTCTCTAGGTGGGGCAGATCAGCTGGGCCAGCTCCCTGCCGGGTGTGCGGCCCTGTAACACAACAGACACGCAGCCTGGGGTTGCCAAAGGGGCCTAAGGGAGTTGAACACTCAGATCCCATTGGGTTTAGGCCCCTACCTCCCTTAGGGCTTTGTAAACCCAGGCCCCAGCCAGTAACCCAGAGAGTCCTTCCACTCAGGGGCTCTTCCCTGCCTGGAGTGGGAAGGGAGCTGTGTGCCGCCGGGGTATTTGGCCCTGTGCGGGGCAGCGCTGGGCCGGGTGTCTCGGCACACGGTGCTGCAGCCCCGGACGGCGTGGCGATGGGGGAAGAGGGTGGGAGCGGTGAGGCGGGAGAACTTGCTGCGTCAGCCACAGGCCAGCTGGCTGGTGTCCCCCCGCAGGGAGGAGAGCGTGGTAGCGGGGTGGGTGGGGTCGGCTCCAGGCGGCTCTCTGCCTGGCATGGGGCTGGCCTCCACTGGGAGCGTTGGGAGCGTCCCTGCCCAGCGCAGTATCTGTCCCCCTGCCCAGCGCAGCATCCGGCCCCCTGCCCAGCATCTGCCCAGCGCAGCATCCGGCCCCCTGCCCAGCGCAGCTTCCGCCCCCCTGCCCAGCATCCGGCCCCCTGCCCAGCATCTGCCCAGCGCAGCATCTGGCCCCTTGTCCAGCATCCTTCCCCCTGCCCAGCACAGCCGAGCTGTCCCCCTGGGAACGCCACGAGGCTTGTTGCTACATCAGGACCAATTTCTCTGGCCCCTCCGGTGCAGCAATGGCACCTGGGCCTGCGGGCGCCAGGGGCAGCTGTGCTGTGGGCAGGTGCCTTGCTCCGGGCAGGCCCTTTACAAGAGCACGACCTTACCCTGGTGGCTCGGTCCCAGCTTTGTGCTGCTCAGGGCCCTGGGGAAGCTGGGTGTCTGGGGCTGGACTTGGTTGGATAACCCCCCAGGCAGGAGAACGTGTCAGAATGGGCAGGGTCTGAGGTGGGGCTAAGCCCCGGCTGTGAGTGCTAGACATGGCTGCCTGGTGCCTGAGCCAATGAAACAATCTGAGCCAGACCCCGAGTGAGCTGAAACTGGATCGTCCCTTTCTCTGCCAGGTCCCCTTGTTCCAGCCCCTCCCACGTCCTCTGGCACCTTCCTGGGGGGGGTCAGTCCGGCCAGTTCATTTCCAGTCAAGGGCCTGGCACCCGCCTTGTGCCCTGCGATAGGGGCAGCTGCTTTACATCTGGCAGGCGCGCGCTTGACGTTGGCACCGCAGCGGCTCTCGGTCTGCCCAGGGTTGACGCTTGACGTTCTCCTCTCGCCACCGCGTGAGAGAGCCAGCAAAGGGGTGGGGGAGCGGGCTGCAGGGCTTGCTTGTCACTGAGAGTTGCCTCCTCCAGCCCCAGCCTCGCCCGCAGTACAGGCCGGGGCTCGGCCTCCTGGCTCTTCTGCAGCGAGGGGCAGTTGAGGCTTCCCAGAGGGATGCTCCGTTCTCAGGAGGTTTTGTTTCCCGCCCCCCTTTGGGTTTGCAGCCTCCTTCCCGCCCAACAGCGGGTTTCCTTTTAAGTGCTAAAGCAAGAGCCTGCTGGAGCCCAGTGAGTGTATAGAGGGGGGCTCAGGATGGGGCTATTTCAGCCAGAGATGCTGCAGGATCTGCCTAAGGTTCCCAAGAGCCTTGGACATGGGGGAGTGAAGACGGCAGGCCTGGGCTAGGGGTCACCAAATGAAATGAATAGGCAGCACGTTTCAAACAAACAAACAGAAGTTTTTCTTCACTTAGTGCACAGTCAACCTGTGGAACTCCTTGCCAGAGGATGTTCTGAAGGCCAGGACTTTCACTGGGTTCAAAAAAGAGCTAGATAGACCCATGGAGGTTAGGTCCATCAATGGCTATTAGCCAGGCTGGGTAGGAATGGTGTCCCCAGCCTCTGCTTGTCTGGAAATGGATGAATGGGGAGGGATCACGTGAGGATTCCCTGTTCTGTTCACTCCCTCTGGGGCATGTGGCATTGGCCACTGTCGGCAGACAGGACGCTGGGCTGGATGGACCTTTGGTCTGACCCAATAAGGTTGCTCTTATGTTCTTATGAGGCTCCTGTTGCGTTTTACCAGCCCAATGGATGCATCTGAGCGGCAGCATGTGACTTAGCCCTGGCACAGAACAGTGGGGCCGTCCGCAATGGGCAGCCTCACCCCGGCTTGCCCCCAGCGCCTGCCCCTACCCGTGCTGGGCACACCCCGGCTCAGGGGGTTAGAGCTGGGGCCGGAGTGAAGAAGGCCCAGCTCTGGGGTGGAATTTAGGGCTGCCCAGAGATTGCGGGGGACGTGGGGGGGGCACATCCCTGGCCCAATTTCCCCCTCCCACCGGCCCCATCTCGCCTGTCTCTCCGGAAGGCCTGCCCCCACCGCCGGCAACAGCCGGGCCCTCTTTCTCCATCACATGCCCCCGGCCTGCCTATTTTCAATTCCGATTATGGTGAGCCTCCTCTTTGGGAGCCCACGTCAGAGGGATTACGGAAGTTAAGCTAATTAGCAATAAGCAAATGAGGGCTCGGCCAGCGTGCTCCGCGGACGAGCCGTCGACGAGCCAGTGACGTGGTGATGATTATAATCAACTTGCTCAGACGGGCCGGCTAACGTGCACTGGCAGCGGGGACGCGCTCGGGGCGGGGAGCGACCAGGGCAGTCTGGAAGAGCCACTCTCCCCGGTGGTAGCTCTTCTAGCCCGAGCTGCTGCCGGGCGCACGCCTACGAGCCAAATAGCCCCAACGCAGGCCATGCCTAGGAGCGATCCGCCCCGGCGCTGCCAACTCTCCGGGTGTTACCGTAAATCTCCCAGGCTACGTCTACACTACGCGTTTTCTCGGCAAAAAATATGCGAACGAGGGACTCATTTGCATGAGTCGTGATCTCATTTGCATATTTTCTGCTGATCTGTTTTTGCACTGGGGTTTTTGCGCAAAAACAAGCAGTGTGGACATTTTCTTTTTGCGCAAAAACCCCTTTTTCCGCAAGATCCTGATGTCCCAAAAAAGGAGGTTTTCCAATCTTGCAGAACCAGGGGTTTTTGCACAAAAAGAAAATGTCCTGCTTGTTTTTGCGCAAAAACAGATCGGCAGAAAATATGCAAATGAGATTGCTAATGAGTCCCTCGTTAGCATATTTTTTGCGAGAAAACTCGTAGTGTAGACGTAGCCACATTGTCTTGCTGGGGCTTTGCTTAGTGAACGCCCGCAACAGGCTGAGGAAGGCAAAGAGAAAGGATTCCACATTTTTTTATTTGAAAAAATTCCCCTGCTTTTGAGGGGGAAAGGGGTCTGAGGCCTGTGGTGTGCGTGCTGTGGGGCAGCCATCTTGCAGGCCCTGCTCGGTAGGGCCCGGATTGGGGTTTGATAGGATGTGTGGGGCTGCTAGCCCCTTGGCAGCCGTGTTTCCTGGGGCTGGCTGCCAGGCGTTACCAGGTGTTTGAAAAGGGACCCTGGTTCTCCACTCAGCACCGCTGACTGAGCTGTTGAAATCCAATCGGGGCGCAGCCAGTCTCCCTGCCTGCCTTGGCTCCGTGCGGCTCCTGGGAGCCGTGACACGTCCACCCTCCCGGCTCCTACGTGTCGGGCAACTGGGGGCTCCATAGGCTGCCCCCGTCCCAAGCACCACCTCTGCAGCTCCCATTGGCAGGCAGCCACGGCCAATGTGAGCTGTGGGGGTGTGTGCCTGTGGATGGGGCAGCTCACAGAGCCACCTGTACCTGCCTCCGCAACCCACGGAGGATCTGGAGAGAGGACATGCCGCTGCTTGTGGGACCTGTTTGAGATAAGCTCCGGCTGGAGCCTGCACTCTGAGCCCCCCTTTTCCTCCCCAATCCCCTGCCCTAGACCCCAAACCCCTCATCCCCATCCCAGAGTCTGCACCCTACCCCCCCGCATATCTCAACTCCCTGCCTCAGCCCAGAGCCCCCCCTCTACCCTGAACTCCTCAATCACTGAAGATGCCTCTCTGGGGCAGGGAACTTGGGTGATTAGGAAAAGGCAGGTGCTGGTAATGGGGGATTGGATCATTAGAAGCATAGTCAGCTAGGTTTGCGATGAGCAGCGGGAGAACTGCAGGGTGACTTGCCTGCCTGGTGTGATGGTTGAGGATCTCTCGAGACATCTAGGGCAGTGGCATTCACCCAAGAGTTCTGAAAGAACTCACATGTGAAATTGCAGAACTACTAACTGGGGTTCATAACCTAGCCTTTAACTCATCATCTGTACCGAACGCCTGGAGGATAGCTAACGTGAGCCCTAAAAAGGGCTCTCGAGGTGATCCTGGCAATTACAGGCTGGTAAGTCTAACTTCAGCAAATTAGTTGAAACTATAGTAAAGAAAAGAACTGTCAGACACATGGATGAACATAATTTGGGAAAAGTCAACGTGGTTTCTGTAAAGGGAAATCCTGCCTCACTAATCTATTAGAATTCTCTGACGGGATCAAGCATGTGGACAAGGGGGATCCAGTGGATATAGTGAACTTAGATTTCCAGAAAGCCTTTGACAAAGTCCCTCACCAAAGGCTCTTAAGCAAAATAAGCTGTCATGGGGTAAGAGGGAAGGTCCTCTCATGGATTGATAACTGGTTAAAAAATAGTAAACAAAGGGTAGGAACAAGTGGTCAGTTTTCGGAATGGAGAGAAGTGACTTGTGGTGTCCTACAGGGGTCTGTACTGGGACCAATCCTATTCAATACTTAGCCCCTCTGTCCCTCAGTTTCCCCAGCTGGCAAATGGGGAGAATAGTTCTGCCCTGAGGCTAATGCTGTTAATGACCGTACTCCGATGCTACTGTGATAGGGAGCTATAAACTCCATTTGCCTCCATCGGCCTGCATTTTGGCCTCACTCCATTGTAGGGCTTGTCTACATGTTGAGATGAGAAGAATGTTTTGTTAGTCTTTAAAGTGCTACCAGACCATTTGTTTTTTAAGTTTATCCTGTACAGACTAACTCGGCTCTCCCCTGAAGCTTCTATGCCTCAAAGTTATGGAGGCTTAGTTCATTCCAACACAGCTATTCTGGTCAATTCTCTGTGTCACCAACCTCCAGTCTAACCCCGGCCTAGCTTCTGCTTAAACAGGATGCCTTTGCCTGCTGGCGGGTGTCACTAGATTATCTGTGATTTTTGTCTTTTCCATCTCCAGCAGCAGCTGCCTGAGTGTGTGTGTGTGGGGGGGGATGATTAAGCAAACAACCTGATCAATAATTCAGATTAAAAGGAAAAAAACCCGCAAGTCCCAGCCTGCTCAGCGAGTACGTGTCCAGCAGACACACCGGCTGCTCAGTCCCGAGAGGGTGAAAGTTGGTGGTTGTTGTTTTCCTTCTCCTTATTAGCTACTTTTATTTTCTTTTGAATTTTTTTTTCTCAGACCCTTCAGACACGATGTTCTAAAGGAACAGGGAAGCCTTTCTCTTGCTGGGTTATGAAGGACTTTCGCCTGGAGGCACAGACTAATAAACAGATAATAACAGAAAAGCCGCGCTTGCGCTTATTTTCATAACATTCATTTACTTTTCTATAAATGTTTCATTTGTCTACAGGGGCTGGCGGGCGGGGAGGAGGGGGTAGCCATAAGGGGGCTGGGAAGCTGGCTTTCCATGCCTTGGCCTTGCGATGGCTGTATCTACCTGCCTGCCCTAGTGTTGAAGGAGCCATTTCTGTGTGGGGAGGGGGTTCGTCCCCCCCCCTTCCCCTCCTACAGCACTGGCAGTTCGAATCACAGCTTGCAAGGGGAAGAGGTGGCTTCAAAGGGCGGTTTCTTTGCCTTCCCACTCTCAGCGATTTGGTTGTAGTGGGGCTTTTGTGCGGCTCCGGGATTCTCTTTGAGATAGAAGAGAGGCGCCCACGCTCGACTGCCCCGCCCGCACAGCTCTTCAAAGGCAGGGCTGTCTTTGCGGGAAAGGCCGGCCCCGTGGCTCAAGAGAAGAGCCTTGTTTGGACTTTACCACATGCTCTTTTCCATGCTGCCGGGGAGTTGGGTGGCTGTTGACTCACGCTGCCAGGAATGCACTGGGCGCTGTCCAGCTGAAAGGAGCTGGTCATGGGGGAAGGCGCCGGCCGCAGGGGGAGATGTTTCTGTGCGTGGCACAGGGACGGTGCCACCAGCTGCCATGCGATGCCACACGTGGTCTCGGGACATGACTAGCTGGCCGACAAGATGGCCGCGCCTCTGCAGCCCAGACAATTGAAAAGAGAGTCCCAATTCTGGGGGTGCAGGAGCAGAGCCGTTCCCACCCTAGGATCGCTCCCCAGTGCCCCACAGCAATGTGCCCTCTCATGTCGACTTTGGCCTGCCGGTAGCAGGTTGTGGCTTCCTCGCCACTGCGACCGTGCACCTTGGTTAGCGTGTGCGGCCCGGCGTGTGTCGGACTGGCACGGTGCTGGCAGGCTTTGAGCTGAGGAGCGAGGGGTGAGAGGTCTCCCGTTACCAGCCACCTGAGCCAGCCGGTTTCCGTGGCCACACGTGAACGAGAATGCCGGGCTTCCACGTGTGGCCCAGCCTGAGCGAATGCTGCTTCCGGGGACGTGGGGTCAAAATTGTCTCCTCCGTGAATTCACTTCCAGAAGCCAGGTTTGCTTGTTGCAATGCCCGTTGCTCTTGTGTTTCCCGTAGGGGTGGGGAGAGGCAGCCGGGAGAAGTGACGAACCCGCCGGCACGGTGCCTGGCGGGGGAGCCAGAACCGGAGCATCTTACTGACGTGAATAACTGGGTTAGCTCTCTGGGATGAGCTCATTTCCCTTCAGCGGCCCAAGCTGGCACCAGAAGATGCCCGGGAGAAATGGCAAAGAAACTTTCTTTGACCAACCCCGGGGAGCTGCATTTGAAATCTCACCATCTGGCCACCTCTTGCGAGGTTCCTTTTCTGAGGACGCGCGCAGCTTGGAAGCCAAATCCGGGATCTGGGCACTGCCAAACGTTGGGGGGAAACCTGCACTGCCACAACCTTCCCATGCCTCGGTCGCTCCTCTTTTCCTCCCCCTCGGCTCCTGGCTGTGCCTAGAGGTTGGGGCGGGCATGTCTTTGCTCTAACTCTGGCTAAGAGGAGATGCAGGCTCAACATCTCCGCCAGGCACCTTGGTTCCTGTGTCCCTTCCCCCTCGCTAATTTTCCATAGCTGGCACAGAATGTGGGGCTCCAGCCCAGAGGTGGCTGCATTTCAGAGCGGGGTGAGCTACTCCTGCTCACGGCCTCGCTCGGCCAGGCGCTGCGGGAAGGGAAAGCCACTGTGAGGCAACAAAGCCGCTTCCCATCTTTACCAGACACCAGCAGGCACAGAGGATAAGCCATGTTCTCCTCCCCCTCTTTGCCCTTCCCTCGCCTGCCCGTAAAAGCAGACAGTATTTCCTCCAATTTGTGTGGCTCATTTCCCCAGACAGGGTGCATCTGGCTTCCAGGAAGGGTCTTGCTTTCCAGCCGGCTCGCCTGAGGCAGAAGGATTCGCCTGAGAGCCAGCTCATGAGTCAGTGGCTTAGAATCTGGGCTCGTCCCCAGCCTCCTGTGCTAACCTTTGCACCGCAACGGCCGCCTGTGTTGTGCGCTCAAGGTGTTCACAGCCTGGGCCAGCCAGGAGACCTGTCTCTCTGGAGAGACACCCAGAAAAGAGCTCAGGAGCTGTGCAGAGGCTGCTTCATAAACATGCAATAAAGCCGTGCCCGGCCAGGCTTCACGGCTGCTGCCAGGCTGCACACGATGACCACACGGCCCTGGCAGCTCTGAAAGCACAGCCCCCCCTCCACCTATTTCTCCTGCAGGAGAATCCTCCTCAAGCAGCCGTCAGCAGTATGGGGCTTGCGTCACACGGGAACAGGTCTGATCCCACCCAGCAGAGGCCAGCGCTGCACAGTATTCAGCTAGGCCAGGGGTGGGCAATAATTTTTGATGGGGGGGGGCACTCCAAGAATTTGGTAAGTGGTCCAGGGCCTCATTTTTCTATGATATGAATGGAGGAGATGCGGGGTCTGGGATGGAGGCTGGGTGCAGAAGGGAGCTTGGAGTAAGGGCCTGGGGTGCAGGAGGGGGTGTGGGGCCCGGGAGGGGGCTGTGACCTGGGGCAGAGGTGCAGGGATTTGAGTTTTGACCGAGGTAGGGGGTTGGGGTGCAGGGCCTGGGAGGGATTTGTGACCTAGACGAGGGGTGTAGGAGGGGGTGCAGGATCTGGGAGGGGGTATAGGCACAGAAGCCGGCAGGCGAAGGATTTGGATTACATGGAATAGAGGTTCAGGAGGGGGGGGTGTAGAGGGTTTGGTTATGTGTGGTACAGGGGTAGGAGCGGCGGTGAAGAGGGTTGCGGGGAGGGAAGGGCTCAGAGGCAGGCAGTGGCCCGGAGACTCTTACCTGTGTGGTTCCCAGCCAGCAGCCCAGCAGCTTCCATGCCTTCCATGCCCCTGAACTGGCTGGAGGGGCCACGTGTGGCTGTGAACGCTGTGAGGCGTACTTCCCGCATTGCCGTCCTGAAAACGGGCAGCTCCCATTGGCTGGAAGCTGGCCAACGGGAGCCGCCAGATTGTGCTGGGGGGCGGGGGCAGCGAGTGAAGCCTCCCCTCCCCTGGGCTCAGAGCTGCTCTGCGCAGCATGCAGGGGTGGGGCAGGCAGGCAGCCTAGCGGAGGCTCCTTTGGGGTGGATCTGGTGGCTTGGCGGGCTCCTGATTGGATGCTGCATGTTCCCATCCCAGCCTGTGTTCTCTGCCCCCCACAGCCCTGCCCGCATCCCGGGGGCTCCCCTTCCAGGCCATGCAGTGACCGTACTGCTTGGCCCCGTCTCCCCGGGTAACGCAGGACACGTGAGGAGCGCTCGGCTCCCCCGGGGTAGCACCACAAGCTTCTGCCAGCTCTACCTTGGCTGCTCCCACAGGGGTCGGGGCGGGGGGCTCGGTGCCCTCTGGCCTGCAGCGTGTCCCCTGGTTGTGGCTGTGGGGGAAGCAGCCACTCCTGGGTGCATGGGCCTCGGGAGGGGAGGGAGGGGAGCAACGGGTGAGGAACTAGGAACAGCTGGAAGCAGACCTCTAGGTTGTCGAGAAAACCATGGAAAGAGTAACGGGGCTGGCGCCTCCCCATCAGCTCCCCTCTGCCTCTTGCCTGGGTGCACCCCAGAGTTATGCTCCCCAGGGCTCCCTCTAGGCCTGTCCCCCTAAATATCCCCCCTCCCAGCGCCGGTGGGTGTTTGCCACACGTCCCCTCGCTCAGCTGGCACTTCACTCCCTCTCCTGCCTTCCCCGGCCCTCTGCAGCCACGTGCAAGCCGACGGCGACGTGGTGTCCTGGGGCACTGAGAGCCGTTGAGCAGAGGCACAGAGGGAGGCCTTGGAAGGGGAGTTAACCCATCAGTGCTGGCCCCTACCAGGGCCCAATTCTGTCCCTGGGCCCTGCCACTTCCCGGTTACTCGGGAGAGAGAAACAGAGGCCACACGAGGGCTGCAGGTTCATGGTGCAACCAGGCCTCAGCCTTCCCACTGTGTGTCTTGGGGGAGCAAGACAGGCCCGGGTTTCGCTGCTCCAGGAAGGCCCAGGATGCCAAACTAGACCTTAGCCAGGGCTGATCTCCAGGACCAGGGCCCCTCGTGTCCCGTTCGCCTCAGTGCCCTGCCTCACTCCTGCTTCCTGGGCCTGCTTGGCTCCTGCAGAACCCAGTTTCACCGGGGGAACGGCCTTCCCACTGCTGGCGGGAAAGGCCAGGAATGGGGAGCACGCATCCCCCCGGACACTTGCCCTTGGCTACTCCGGGCTCCCAGCATCCCCCTGGAGAGCGGCGCCTTTGTCCCCCTGGCTCTTTGCCCGCCCTTCCACCAGCCCAGCAATCTGTGTTCATGCCCATCTTCCTTCCTTATGCAGCTCGTCACTAGCTGAACATAATGGTACGTTCTGGCCTTAAAACCCTCCCATCCTGCCATAGCTATGAGCAGGGGCGGCCCTAGACTAGCTGCCAGCAACTGGCGCCCTAGGCGAGCCATGCAATCGGCGCCCCCCCCTCCAAACCCCTCAATGATATTGTGCCACCATTTGGCGCCCCATTTAACTTGGCGCCCTAGGCGACCGCCTAGTTCGCCTACATGGACGGGCCGCCCCCGGGTATGAAGCGGCGAGGTGGAGAAGGAGCCAGGTCTCTTGGTTTCTTTTACGATTTCCCCCATTCAGCCCATGATCTCTCCTCCTCCACAAGGTGACGTCCCTGGTCCGTGCCCTTTCCTCCAGTCAGCGAGGAGGCGAAAGTGAGTTTTCTCCCGGGGGAGCAGCCGTTTGTGCTCCCCCCAGAACGCCGGTGATGCTTTTCCTGCCCCCCTCTTCCCCTTCCACTCTGGCCAATTGAGCTTGACAGTTTCAGGTCTAAAACTAAGCAAACGTCAGGGCTAATTGGGGACCTAACGCTACAGTTTCTTTAATTAGTGCCAGGCAACTGGCTCGCAGTCACGTCCGTGTGTCAGTTAATCCAACGGGAGCACGCTGGCTAAGATGCTTTAGCTTTGAAGGGATATCCCGGAACATCCTGAACCAAAGATTGCTGCTTGATCCCCACAGTACGCGAGCGGCCCTGTTGCTTATAATGCGGCAGATAAGCCATCAGGTTGCTCGCCTTCGGGAGGACGGCCTGGCCAGGGGGTGCCCAAGCAGGCCTGCAAATAAATTTCCCTTCCTGCTGCATTCTCATCACACTCTTCTGCTTGGCCAGGGGGAGTTTGCTCAAGGAATGGGTAAGATGGCATGGCCTGAATCCAGTAGCTGGCGGGCTGGTTCAGTGGCCATGAGAGCCAGGCAGGTCTGTCGTTCCCAAGCACAGAACTCAGCCCAATCTGGTGATCGCCTGTTGCATCCCCATTTGGGGAAGGGTTTGCAGGTGTGTCGAGATCCTGGCATGGCAGGGACCAGTTGGCCGGAGGCGTGCCCCCCAAGAGCTAGGCTGAAGCATTTGAGCAGATGCAAAGGTCTGGTGTCTAGGGGACCAAGCTGTCTGAGGCCAATGGACCCCTTTGCACAATGGGTGGGGCACGGCCTGTGACAGAGACACTGTGTCTGATGTTTCTACCCTACAGAGGTCCCGAGTCCCTCAAATGTAGGAGGCCGCATCACCCCAAAGTCTTTGGGGAGCCCAGACTTAAATGGTCCAAACTTAGTTTCAAGGGGGCTCCTGCAAGTCTGACTGACCCGCCCTGCGAGGTTGGAGGGGTTTTTGACCCCCCAAAACACAGAGCGCGAACAGAAACCGATGGCCGCCTCCCTACACTGCAGAGCTGAACCGGCTGAAGGTCTCCCAACTCTTGTTTCTATGACAACCGGGCCCTGTCTTTTGGATGGACCTGGCTTCTCAACCCTTGGCTATGGGTGTGAGGGGCTGGGCCCGAGTCTTGGACGGAGCGGTGTGAAATGGAGGCCGGTTGTAGTGCTAACGTGGCGTAGGCGGCCCGCGTGTCAGCGATCCCCCGCCGCGGGGGGGTGTCGCGGTGTTGCCAACTCCTGCCCCTTCAATGTGACTGGCGCAACGTTTGTTTTTCCCGCCCGCGCCCGCTCCGGGACTCAGGCGATCACGTGAACGGCTCTGAGTCCATCGTTTCCTCTTTACGCACCTCCCCTGCCAGCCTGGGGAGTTCGCCGCCTCGCTGCCTTTGGGGATCGGGGCCTAAGTTTCATGATTGCAGAGAAACGCCTGGAAATGTGCCCTGCCTGTGCCACTACGGGCTCGGAAGACAACGCGAATGAACCCCTCCTCTAGTTATTGTTTATGAGTCTATCCATTTTTTCAGGCTAATCTCGTGCTAAGCGGGGGGCCTGACTCATGATCTTGCAAACACTGGCCAGCGTCGCTGTGTGGGCCTATCCCTTCCCACAAAACTGAGGTGTCTGTGCGTTCTGGGGAAATCGGGGCAGCCTCATGGCGCCTGAGCTGCTGGGGCCATGGGAAGAGGCTTGTGGGTGTTTTCCTTCACAGAGGCCTGGTTAAGGGAGCCCACTGTGGCCTGTCAGGCAGCAGGGCGGCCATGTTGTGTCCAAGTCAAACTAGCCATGTTCCCCAGGCTCTATAGCAGGGGTCTCAAGCCCCCAGTCTGCGGGCCGTCCCTAGCCGGAGCGGTTGTGCAATCTGGCCTGGGTGTCCGGGCGGGGAGTGGGGGCTGTCCGTTCCCATTCCCCAAACCCCCCTTTCCCGCCATTTCCCCGTTCTCTCTGCCCCATGGCACCCGCCTCAGAGATTACTGGGGGGGCAGGAGCCGTGGGGAAGGGGGTGCGCTCGCTCCACTGCGCTCCCCACAGCTCCCGCTACCGTGGGGTGGGAGGGGCACCTGCTGCAGCTGTGCCACGCCAGCCCCCTGGTAATCCCTGAAGTCATGTCCTCGGGGACGGGGTGCCATGGGGGGAGAGGGGGCAGGCAGAGATGGGGCTCGGGGAAAGGGAATGGGCAGCCTCCCCCCACAGGACTCCCAGGCCCAATTGCACGACTGCTCCAGCAGGCCTGGAGTTTGGGACCCCGACTCTAGAGCTTTGCAGCGGTGGCAGGACCGCTCGCCCCTGCTTCCCTGGTTAATTTATCCACACACTCCCAGGTGGTCTGTGCTCTTTGGCTGTTTGCCAGGGGACAGTCTCAGGCTCTGGTGGGCGATGGAGCCTTCCCGGCGCCTCCTCATGGCTGCAGAGCCATTTCCCAGCCTTGTTGTGTTCGGCGCCTGAGCCAGACATCAACGGGGAGATGAGGCAGCCGGGCAGGGCCCTCAATGGCCTTATTGTGCCACTGCGCAGCTCCGGGAAAGGTTGGCCCCACGGGGCAACTGTTGCCAGGCAGGATGGGCAGCGCGCCTGCGAGCCGGAGGGGTCAATCGGCCGCTGGGTCGTGGCTCTGCCTAAAAGTCGTCTCTTCTCACGCGCGGGCAACCCCTCGCTCCCCCTACCCCCGAGTCCTGCCCTTTCCACCTCCGTCGCTGGGACGCTCACCCTCCCACGGCCAATCGGGCCCTCCCTCCAAGGCGGCACCGCCCCTTTTCCGAAATCGTAGAGAAAGGGACTTGTAGGGACCCGTCCAGTTGCTTTGGATGTCCGTGGAAAAACGCCCATTGTGGCAGCCTCTTTTGAGTGTCCCATCTAAGGTGGCCTCCGCCGGGCGGCCTGAGCCTCAACCTTCTGTAGCGGGCAGCCCCGGGAGGTGGCACCTGTCCTCCTCCGCTCCCAGGGCAGTACCTGCTGGGACAGCGGGTGCAGGGCAGGCTGTCCTCCTCTCTGGCACCCGCCTGGTGGTGACCTGGCTCCTGGGAAGTGCAGAGATCCAGCTCAACGTGGGATCTTTCAACGACCTTGCCGTAAGAACGTGGTTCGGTACCGCTCCAGTCCCTTGTACTAATATCCTTCGTTGTGTGCCGAGCAGCCTTCTTCCCCATCCGAGCAGCACCCCGGCTTTGCTGGATGAGCGGAAATGTCACCAGTGTAGTGCAAGTACCTGGAGAACCAGACTGAGATCAGGGACTCATTAAATAGACACCTAGGGAGACATGGACCCTGCCCCAAAGCACTCCCAAATACAGGCTGGGAGGTGACGGGGGGCTCACTTCTCTCTCTGCCACTGATGTGGTCGGTGACCTTGGGCAAGTCGTCCCCCCCCATACTCTTTGGCGATTGCCGTGTGCGGTGGGGCCGTGCGTTCAGCTGGATCCTTCTGGCACTACCATACTGCAGCCACTAATGCAGCTGCACCAGCCTGAGTCTGCCCTGCTCTGGCAGTGGCCAGTCTGGGCCTTCTCCCGGCAGAGTGCCCCTTGGAAAGTCACAGCACAGCCCGTGGGCTGGGCCTGTGGACCCGCTCTCCTCCTCGGGCCGTGGAGCAGCATCTGTGGTGAGCTGCCTTGCAAGCAGCGGTCCAGGGGACACGGTGGGATGAGCGAGAGCGGATGAGAACCAGGGAGCGTGGGGCATGAGCAGCCATGGCCTCTTTTGCTTTCCTGGACCACTTTGCACGCACTCCACCCCCCTTGACTGTGGTGTCCACGGCTGGGCCACGTTTGCTCTGCATGCCGAGAGCAGCTGGACAGGCAGGATCCGGCTTGAGGACTGGAGCAGAGGGGGCCTACGTGGCTGGCCTTTAGAGATCTCTTTAAGGGACAGGAGGAGTGCCGCCTTCTAAGCTAGGGTTCGTTTTACTCCTTGCCTGGCCCAGCGTGGCGAGGTTGGGCAGCTGCCCCTGCAGCGCTACGCCAGCGGGCCCAAACCCTCATTGGACACCGTCTGCTTTGCTGCTGGTCCTTCTCCCTCACCGGTCATAGGCTGGCTGTGGCAGCCCCCTGCAGCCTCCATTCTCACTTCTGCCAGGCCACTTCGGTGCCCACCTATGTCCCTCCTGCTGTGCTGGTCCCGCTGTTATTCCTGCCTGCAGTACTATGGGCAGTGGGTGAAGGCCCAGCTGAGGAGGGCAAGTCCCGCCCCTTCCATCCGAGGCCCGCCCCTGGAGCCAAGCCCCGCCCACCCCAGCCTGATCGTTCCTTGCCACATGGAAGGCCGGGGCTGCAGTGCTGTGGATCCCAGCCCCAGCCCTCCCTGGTGGCTGGGCGAAGCCGGGCTGCCATGCCACAGCACTGGCCTTCCCTGGCAGTGGCCCCAGCCTTCGGCAGTCAGGCGTGTAGGCGGTTTTGGGAAGGCTGTGCCTTCCCTTGCCTCCATTACCAGCCGCCAGTGTTCCCTCTCAGATTTTCCAAGCATGCCCGGAGTGAGTTTTAGCTTGTGCACCAATACTGAGGTCACATGAGCTGGTTTGGATGTGTGCCACCGTGGCACCCAATTTATTAACACTCACACGTTCCCAGCCGCCAGAGCAGGAATGCCCCCACCTCCCCTGCCATGCAGCATGTCCCATCCCTGGCCGCTGGAGCAGACACCCCCCTGCCATGTGGCAGGTTCCATTCCCGGCTACAGCTGCCAGAACGGGCCCTACCCCCCTGCACCATGTGGCAGCCCTGGCCAGCGAAGCAGGCCTCCTCTCCCCACAACATGCAGCGGCAGCAGGTCCCGGCCCCCCGCCCCAGCGGCACCCTCACCACGCCGTCTCAGCCGGCCCCGCTCGCCGGAGCAGCCGCCTGGCACGCCAGTGCTGCTGCGTCGTTCTCCAGAGGAGGTGGGCGGGGGAAGAATATTGTGCGCATCCGCGCCCGTGTGCAGCACTGCCAATGCATTTCGGTCCCCACCTGCACCCTCTCTGCTGCAACGCCACCTGCCGGGCTCTCTCTGAGCTGTGCCGAGCAAGGCCATTGGCAGAGGCTTTGCGTTCCTGCCAAGCGGAGACGCTGCAAATTAATCCATGTGTGTCCTGAGCCGAACTGCCGGCCCCTGACAAAGAGGGGGTTAAAGGAACCGTCCAGGGAGAATTCCAAGGGAAAGATGCTACATGAGAATGTGAAATCTCTGAACGTCTTTATCATCTCCCTGACGGAACAATTAGTCACCTCCCAGCAGGTGATTTATCATTATAAATGTGACAGCGGAAAATTGGCTAGTGGTGAGTCAGAGCGATGCAATCGTCCCGCTGCCCAGGCGTTAACTCAGCCAGCACAGCAAGGATGGAGCCTGGCTGGGTAACCCTGCCAGCTGCCTAGCGGGGCCGTGTGGTCTGGAAGGTGGACAAAGGCCCCGAGTTCTGTTCTGATCTCAGCCAGTCACTTTGGGGCAATGCCCTTCCCCTGGCTGGGCTGGTTTCTCCTGTGGTCTATGATGTGCTGGTGCAGAGCCCAGCCACTGTGCACGGCTGCTTCCCAAAGTACTAACTCCTGGGCCCGCCTCCGACCCGGTTTCTCATCCCCCCTGCCCCGAGCTGCACCAGACCAGAGCAAGCAGGGTCCTCTCCGTGGGTGGCTGGAGGCTGGGTTTTCTGGCAGCCTGCCTCCGCCTCTCACGCGTCAGGCAGGACAACAATGCCTCCTTGTTGGGCCCTGGTGGTTCTCATGTTAATAATTAGTTGATGTGGTGGCGCAGAGCCCTGTAGGAAAGGCAAGAGCAGGAAAGCGAGGCGCTGGCCTGGTGGTGTGCCGCCATCAGGACCCAACGGGTGTGTCAGGTTCCTTGGGCAGGCTAATTTCCCTTACACTTAGATTGGTTTGGCACCCACAGCTGGGGGCAGATTTTCAACTCCGGCACCTAAATATGGGCCCAGGTCTGTCCCGCCCCCCAATGTACCGCGACGCAAAGCGGCATTCCCCGAGGGGGTGCAACGGGTCTGCGAGAGACTCGTTTCTCAACCTTTTTTTTATAACGTACCCCTTTAAAAAAATTATAAGTACCCCCAGTACCTACAGTTTTCAGACACTAAAATTTTTTCTACCATTGCAACACGTTTGTTTAAACAATCTAATCGTAGCCGGGTGGGCGATGAAATGTTTGGGCGTAAAAAGTACAAAAATAATAAAACTTAAAACAAAAACTCAGTTTTCTCCAAATTTCAGTCGTGGTGACCTACCCCCCCGACTTCTCTCGAGTACCCCCAAGGTACCACTGCTTGAGAAACACTGACCTAACCAGTCCCCTTGTTTGTCTAGGAGACGGCTTTCCCCCGGGGCGGTTAGCTCGTTATAAAATCAGTGCCAGCCCATCCCCCTCTGAATCTCAAGCAAGCGGCTTGCTGGTCATGAGGGCAAACGTCCGCAGAGCCGGAGTCGCTGGGCATAAATGAGGATTTTGCTTCGGCAAACCCAGTTAATCATTGCTATTAAGGCAGCTGGGAAAAGCTTTGCTCTCCCGGGTCACCAGTTAGCAGAGGGTTACATCCTCCATTAAAGAGAGCCCAGCTCGTTACATTTAATCTCTAAGCCTGAGCCGACTCGCTGGCCGGACGCCAGATCTTTAACCCCAGCTGGCTCATCTGTCCTCAAGCTGGGCCAAGGCAAGGCTCTTCCGTGGGGCCCCTGGGCTTGTCCCAGAACAGGCCTGACGGGCTGCATAGTCTGGCTCTTGACAGCGGGCTCCTAGTCCTCGCTCTGCCCCTGGTGGGTGAGTTCGGGCACCTCGCAGCCCCGCCCCGTGCCTCAGTTTCCCCCCCACCTTCTCTCTTTAGACGGCAAGGCTGAGCGTGGCCAGCACCTGGGCCCTCCAGTGCTAATCGCACAAGGCCTCTGCAGCTTGAGTGGCAGAACCAGGCTTGGTAGCACCCACCGTCGCTGGTAGTCGGAGACAAACCACACGCCGATAGGCGGGACTCACCAGGCCTGCCTTGTGCCCTGCGCCTGGGCAGCGAGCTGCAAGGTGCTGCCGGGAGCCAAGTGCTAAGGCTTCATGTGATGGGCCATCAAGATTCAGAGAGATGGGGGCAGTGTGCAAAGGGCCCAGCAGGCCGAGGGCCCCCTCCTGCTCCATGGCGGGGGAGGGGGTAGGAGCTACCCAGCTGCAGAGCGGTGCAGCCCAGAAGGGAGGGGGACAGGGAGCTAAGGAGCACAGGAGAAAGCCAGCGAGCGAGAGACGTGTGTTTGCCTCAGCCTTTCCCCAGGGCATGAACAAACAGCCCTGGGACTAAGGAGGAAGCTGCTCTCTAGGCGATGGACCCTCCAGACTCGGCTCACTGCTGGCTTTATCACGTTCTCTTCAGCCGCCGGGTCCCTGCAGGTTCCTCCAGACCAGGCAGCACAGAGCAGCCCCCGAGGCTCCATGGAGCTGTGAGGCACCTCCAGGGCATCTGCGGCTATCGGCAGGCGCGCTCATGGCACCGGGGGGCAGAGAGCCAGCGCGTGGAGCCTGGGGTGGGCTACGCGGGGGCTGGGATAGGCGCCTGCTCTCAGAAGCCCTGCTGCTGGGGTGGAGATTCTTGACGGAGCATAACGGAGCAGATTTCACCTTTCGTTTTCTCTCCGTGCTAGTGCCAGAGATTCAGGGGAAGTGAGTGGAGGGGGCAGGAGTGGAGGGCGGGGGGGCTGCTGTTCCATGCGGTTTAAAAAAATTCCCGTCCGCCTAAGTGCCGGGGCCCAGCAGTGGAGTGAGCAGCAACGGGGGGTCCTGTCCCATCAGCTAGACTGTTGCTGCTCCAGCCGCCAACGCAGGGGAGCAAATTCTCAGATCTGTGTCGCTCAAGGCACCTGGGACCGGCTTCCCCCAGCCACGGGTCTCAATCCAATGAGCTGCCTCTGCTCCCGGCCCTCCTGGTTTGTCTCTTCCCGCTTTCTCTTTCTTTCCCCTGGTGACGGGATATAGACCCCCATCCTAGCTTTAAAAGGGGTCACGTGGACTTGGGAAGCCGATTAACCCCTGGTTCAGTATCTAGGGGGTCTTCTGCCAAGGAACAGGCTCCAGCCCCCACCCAGGCACCTGGAAAATTCACACCCCACCCCTGGGCGCCTTGTAGAGGCAACGCTTCCCCGCTCGCACGCACAGAGTCTGAGCGTAGAAAAGAAACCTTTAATAATCACTGGAATAAATTGCCCAGGGAGGTTGTGGAATTGCCAACTGTGGAGATATTTAAGAGTAGGTTAGATAAATGTCTATCAGGGATGGTCTAGACAGTACTGGGTCCTGCCGTGAGGGTTGGGGACTGGACTCGATGACCTCTCGAGGTCCCTTCCAGTCCTAGTATTCTATGATTCTATGATAAAAGGGAGAGAAGTAACGCGGCATTAATTTGGGAGAACACCACAAACGGGGCTCATGAACATAAACCAGGAGTGAGAGGGCTGTGGCCTTTCCCTCTCAGCCTCTTAAGTCCAGCAAAGTAACGTCCCCTTCACATGCCCAGCCCTTCTCTGCTCCCAAATCACAGTCGATGCCCTTGGTCCGGGCAGACCCAGAGCTCAGAGGGGCATCCGCAGAGTTCGGCTCCCACCCAGAGTGGGCGGGGAGGTAATGAGGCATCTTCCTCGCGCCATTGGTCACTCGCCATCCGCCTACTTGCTGCTGTCTGGCGCCGCCCTGCTGGCCGCGCATTGTACCTCTCCGCCGCCCTGCTGGCTCGCGGTACGTCTACACTGCAAGCTTATTTCGGAAAAAGCTATTCTGGAGGCTATCTTCTAGTTCGAAATAGAGCGTCCACACTACAGGAGAGCCCTAAAATGAGTCCGAGGCAGCCTCCCCTAATGTGGACACACTATCTCGATGTAGAGCCCCAGGAGGCACTGGGGAGAAATAATTTCAGAATGGCCCTGGTGAAGAGCTATTTCGACATAGCAGCAGTGGAGCATCCAAACACCCCCCCCCTCTTTTTTGGAAGAGGCGTTATTTCTTGTGGAATGAGGTTTACCAACGTTGGAAAAAGCCCTCCGTTATTTTGATTTTCTTTTGAAATAACGCACTTGCTGTGCGGACGCTAGTATTGTTTTTCCGGAATAATGGCCGTTTTTGTCGGAAAAATGGTGCAGTGTAGACGCACCCTCTGTCACCATCTGCTGCCATCCATTTCTTGGCTGTGACTCTTGCCCATCAGTCTCAAATGAGTCCAGCGCCCGGTGATTTCAGCTCTCAGGCCGTGTCTACACGGGGATGGCGTGGCGATGAAAGGGCTGTCGGCAGGAAAAAGTCGGAACTTTCGGCTGCGTAAAGCGGCCTTCCTGAAGCTGAGAGCTGAGCTGGCCCCTGCCCTGCGGCGCAAGGGCACCCGATGGAGAGCGCTCTCTCGGCAGAGAAGCGTGCGGCCGTTGCTGCGTGGAAGCTGGCGACTCCCGATTGCTGCGTTGCGCTGCAGATCCGTTTGGAATGGGGCAGTCGGCCATCGGGGCAGCACTTCGGCAAGGCGTAAGGCAATACATCGCGTTTAGGATTGAGACGCTTGGAAATGCGGGGCGCAGAGGCTGGCTTTGCTGACGTGGGCTTTCCAGACTGTGGCGGGGCAGTTGACGGCAGATGTATTCCCACTAAAGCGCTGCCCCATCTTACCACCGAGTACACCGGTCGTACGGGGTACTGCTCCATGATGCTCCAGGTGCTTGTGGATCACCATGGGTGTTGCACAGACATAAACGTGGGGGGTCTGGTGCATGACACACGCATCTTTAGGAGCAGTGGGCTGCACAGAAAAGGTCAATCACCAGGCAGGATAATGAGACAGCAAGTCCCAGCTGGGGCTGGGGCTGGGAGACAAACCAGCTGTTTAAAAGACCCAGGGGAAGGAGTGAGGAGGCTGGTGGACAGGAGGAGGGAAGACTGCAGGACTCTGCCTCTTGCTGATGTGTTGCTCTCTCTAATTCCCAGTGGAGGCCCATGCTTGCAAGAAGGATGGAAGATCAGAGCCCAGATTGGGCATTGGGGTGATCTTAAGCCTGTGATCATGTGATCTTCCCCCCCACACCTCCACTCAGCTGCTCAGTTCTCTGCCTGTTGCCCCGGGAGTGGCAGAGTGAGAGGAGGATCGGGCCCACCGATTTAAAATCGCTGCAGAGTTTCTATAGTGGCCCAAGAGAGAGAGACAAGGGTCCCTGGAGCTTGGCCAGACAATACCTGCATCATAACTGGATTGTGATTGGCAGAGCGTCTAGGGCAAGCAAAAGGACACAGGCTGGGGGGTGGTGGTGGGGGACCAGTGCAAGCCCGGAGGAGACTGCTGTGTCCTGAGTCCGAAATGAAAAGGTTACCGCCTGGGGCAGCCCTTGGCCAAGGCAGATTCTGGAGCGAGTTCAGGTCTCTGCAAGGGAATGCAAGATAACAGGTGACCCTGGCGTGGATTCTCCCTCCCTTCCTCTCTTCCTAGGGGCAGCGTCTCTGGATTCGTTGCTGCTCAGCCTTTCCCGCAAGCTGGGCCTCTCTCTGGCCTTCAGCTCCCGCGCCCCGCAGGAGCCAACTTCTCAGCTATCGCTCTGAGCTGCCCCCGACGCTGGCGGTGGGTGGGGTTGGGACCTTCTGACGCTCCTGTCGCAGCCGGCTTCCAAAAGGCAGAGCCAGGCCAAGCCCCTGTTACTTTCTGGGCCTGGGGGAGCTGAGACTGACTTCCCAGCGAGGTAGCGTCCGTTAACCCCCTGCCGCTGGCCCAACCCGGAGGGAGGTCGGCAGGAATGCGCCTGCAGTCCAGCCCTGCTCCAAGTGCCAGCGTTCAGTGAGTGGTTTAGCAGACAAACCCCAGCCGGCTTTTCGGCCTGGCAATCCCATCGTTTCTCGCAGGCCTCGGGCCCCGCTGCGAGGAGTGGCTGGCTCCCCCCAGCACACTTCGGGGGTTGGGAACTTTTTCCCTGTGCAGACCCTCAGCTGCTCAGCCACTGTTTTCCTGTCCATGCCCATAGGCCTCCTGAGAAAAGGGGCTGGTGTATATTGTAGGTCGTCTGTGCCTATTCCGTATCTGATTTCCTTCGGAGCCTGGCAGAGCTGCCACTACAGAGTGAGGAAGGGACTGGACCATGTTCAAAAGAAAAAAAGATCAGAGTGGACTTAACCTCACTTCCTCCCCTCCCCTTTTTGCTGTACTTGCTTTGTAGCCTTCCTGGAACATCCGATTCTGGTACGAGACGCTCTGAAACTCCAACCAGCTGCAGCTGGAGCGAGACGTGACCAAAATCACTTCCCTCTCGCCGACCTTCCTGGCAAGTGGAATCGGTCTCTCTGCATCTCTCGGCATCAGCTGCTGATCAGCGAGCTTCCCTCCTTCCCCCCCAACAGCCTCTTTCACTTTCTGTTGCCCTGTTGCCAACTTTCTCGCTGTAAATAAGCACTCGGCTTCCACAATAAGCCAAAAATCAAGCTCATGCTGTTTCCAAACAGGCCAAAACAAGCCAATCCCTAAAACCCCCAGCCTGCTGGGACTGGATCCCTGACGTGCAGGCTGGGACCACTGGCCCTCACCCTGACACCTCTTCTCCCTCCTTGCCCCTCCAAAACCAAAAAAGCAACAAGCTACGGGTTGAACCTCTCTAGTCCGGCACCCTTGGGACTTGACCGGCGCCGAACCAGAGAATTTGCCAGACCATGGGAGGTCAGTATTGTCTAACAGCATCACCAATACTTCCACTGCTTCCTGGGCACTTAGAAGACATTTGGGGTAAATTAGAGCTACATAACAGCACAGATCCCAGAGCCAGGACTGGTGGCTGTAAACAAACTTTAGGGGGGTGGCAGAAAACGTGGCCACACCCATGAGACGTGGACATCCGGCTCACTAAAATCATGTCAGACCACGGGAGAGTGCCGGACTAGAGAGGTTCAACTTGTCCCAGCAACTTTCAAAGCCCCGCCAAGCAAAAAAGTAGCCGACACGAGCCAAGCAAGCAGAAAATAAGCCAGATTTCCTGCTTGTTGTCTGCAGGTTTGGCCAGGGGCACTCGCTTACGGCCCGTTAGCCTAATTCCATCAAGAGATGCATGTTGGGTTTTAAGTTTTCTGTACACCAAGGGTAGATATTGACACGAGGAACAGGTCTGTTAAGGGAGTTGGCAGTGGCCAACAGGCAAAATAGCATCACAAAGGTCCAGGGACACCAGAGATTAAATGAGTCGGGGTTTCCAATGCTCAGCTGCCACAGCTGGGTCAGATTTTTTTCAAAGTTGTGATGCCATCTAGGCCTGCCATGAGATCCTTCCTTCCTTCCTGTCTAGACAGTACTAGGTCCCGCCGTGAGGGCAGGGGACTGGACTCGATGACCTCTCGAGGTCCCTTCCAGTTCTAGTGCTCTGTGATCTTTCTTTTCTTTCTTAAAGCTTAATGACGGTTAAGTTGAAATGAAAACAGTCACTTCTCGCAGCACGAATGTGGGTTTTCCTATCGGCTCCAATACCTTTGTAATAGGGACGTGCCGTGTGAAACTGAGGTCGCTAATAGCACAGCATTTCACAGGGACACAGACCATGTGGTCCTCTCCAAAGCCCCCCCAGCCTTCAGGGAAGGTGGCCTCCGGACTCCTTTAAATGAACGTTTTCTTTAACCGTTTTCTTTGTTTTGTGGCTTCCCCAGACTGGCTCCCTTCTCTCACTTCTCCTGCCCTTGGGCCCCAGGCGCCCAAACTTTGGTACCAAGCAGCCACGTTCTACTGTAAAATGGAAGGCTCGGATTCTGGGCCCCCCCGGCGTCATGCCACTTCTGTGCCCTCTGGCTTCTGCAAGGACTAACATCTCCTGGGGTGTAAGTTAGCTGGCCCTGGGCTGTGACCCAGCCCCAGATTCCATAGCTAGAGTGGGGATGTAAATATCGATCAAAAGAGTTAACCAGCTAAACCAGGGGTGGCCAACCCGCGGCGCGCAAGCCACATGCAGCTCTTCTCCCCCAAAAGTGTGGCTCACGAAGCTGCTCCTGCACCCCCAACGGCCCCCAGCTCCCTGTGCTCACTGGGGCGGAGATTCAAAATGGCACCCAAGATGGCGGCCGCCTGATATGGCCAAAAAGCCATAAAGCTTGTTTCTTAAAGGGGCAGCCTCCTTTTTTTTGTTGTTGGTTTTTTTTTTTTTTTTTGCTCGACAATTCTGGTGCAGCTCTTCACATTTTTTCCACTGCTGTTTCGGCTCTCTTTGTTAAATGGGTTGGCTACCCCTGGCCTCAACGATTAAAATATCATTTACCCAGTTAACTGCTGGTAGGAGCAGGACAGCGAGAGCAGGGGGTCTTAATGGGCTTGTGGGCAGGGATATCATGGCTGGGGCTGGGGCCGTTGCGGTGTGGCCAGGACTGGATCCCACCTGCCCCTGCCTGGGGATGCTATGATGCGGCCGGGGTCACACCTGCCCTGCCCAGGCTGCTTTGGTGTGACTGCAGCGGGGGTCATGCCTGCCGGCCTACCGCCCTGCCCTGGCTGGGTTCCGGCCAGCCCCACACAGCTGGCAGTCCCATTACCCGGTTACCCGGTCAGCATTCCGGTCAGCCTCATGCCTACCGGCTATGTGGTTAACTGGTTCACCTTTGACATCCCTAAGCTGGAGCCCAGAAACTTCTGTGGCTTGTTTTTGTGGCTACAGATGCAGCTGCCAATTTCGTATCCGCGCAGGGCTCTGCCCACAGCACCATGCGCTGTCCTCAGCAGTGCCACGGGGCTCGTGGCGGGGAGTGTGACAGCCACGTGGGCTGTGCCGGCACTGCAGGATTTGTCCTTTGGTCCTGGTGGCACAGGTATGACCCACGTATATGGTGGCAGGAGAGGGAGGGGGGCAGACTCCATCTCTTTAGTGGACCCATTGAGTAGCGCCGACCTTGGCTTATGTCACAAACAAACCCTCCGAGTGGCTAGTTCTCCCGAAAGTGCGGCCAGATTCATGAGAAAAAGGGGGTGTTAAGATGAAATTCCCCTCCCCCCCCCGGTGTGTGAGAGAGAGGATGCTTTTGGCTTCCCATGGGCAGGTCTAAGCTGAATTATTCCCAGCATTGAAACCTCGAGCTCACGCCCTGCGCCACGGGCAGCGTGAAGAAAACCGATCAAAGGAACCCCTTTGTCACTTGCCGGGTAAATTAGCCGGTGGCACTCGCCCGCTCGAAATGCTGCGGCCGCCCCGCCATGGCCCAAGCCAGAGAATTTCATCCAATGACTGCTGCACGGTCTGGCTATCGCACATCTGCCAGCCCCGATTTTAAGACCTTGGGATGAAAAACCCACCTTTTCCCGTGGCAATTTGTTCCAATGGCTAATCAGCCCCGCAGGCAAAAATGTGCCCGTGGGAACCTGCCTGGCTTGAATTTCCAGCCATTTTTCATGTTCTGCCTTTCTCTGCTAGCTAAATAAAGAGCCCGGGAGTAATCAGCATTTTCTCCCTGTGCAGGTAGATGTGTCAGAGCCGGCTGGGACGCTTTGCTGTAGGCCTGTGTGTGCGACGCGGCTTGGGGTGCGCTGTCCCCGCCGGGCTCTGGGGGCTCCCGCTGCAGGCTGGCGGCCCCGCGAGCACCGCCAGGTGAGGCAGGCAGGTGTGAAAGGGGGGCTGGGGGTGCACTGGAGGGGAGGCATGAGCTCCAGCCAGGCTCCTGGTGCATTCGCGCCTGTCCTGTGGCCCTTTTCCGCTGGCCTGCTGCTGCAGGCCCCTCGGGAGCCAGGAGAAGGGGGCCACAAGCCAGGGGGTCTCTCAAACGGCCTCCTGTTTCCCTGAAGCACCCGCACGGCTGGCCCCTCAGCTCCCTTGCGGCAGTGCAGCCAACAGGAGCAGTGGGGCCAGGACCCCTACACCGGCCAGGTAACAACCCAGCAGCAACCGGGACTGTGCCAGGCCCAGCCACCCCACACCCCCAACCTTCCCCACTCCCAGCCCCTGCCCTGAGCCTTGCCCCACCCACTCCCGGCCTCCTGCCCTGAGCCCCCCACTAAGACCCCCAGCCTCGCCCCACCCTCTCCTGGCCCCTGCCCTGAGCTCCCCACTAAGACCCCCCAGCCTCGCCCCACCCACTCCTGGCCCCTGCCCTGAGCTCCCACTAAGACCCCCAGCCTCACACACACTCCCAGCCCCGCCCAGAGCCCCCTACACCCAGTTCCCCGAGCCCTCCCACACTCCCAGCCTCCTCCTCGAGCTTCCCCTCCACATTCCTAGCCCCCTGCCCTGAGCCTCCCCACTAAGTCCCCCAAGCCTCTCCCCACACACTCCCGGCCCCGCCTTGAGCCCACACCCACACACTCCCAGCCCCCGCCTCGAGCCTCCCCACTCTCAGCCCTCTGCCCTGAGCTCCCCACATGCGCTCCCAGCCCCCGTCCTGAGCCTCACCCCATACACTTCCAACTCCCACACTGAGCCTCCCCCACACTCCCAGCCCCCACTGTGTGTCCCCACACACTCCCAGCCCTCCGCCCTGACTCTTGAGCCTCCCCCACAACCCTTTAGTCTCGCGATCCTCCACTGCTGACACCTGTAACCCCCCCCCCCCGCCGCACTCCACCCCGCTCTTACATTTTTTACAGCGCCTGTTTTGTATCACAACCCCCTGGCCCCCTGCTTCCCGCCCAGGGGGGTTGTGAGAGGACAGTACCGGTAAGAAATGTAAGTTACTTTCACCCCTGGGTGGGAGGGAATGTTCTGCAGACAGCCGCAGCCTCAACGCATCCCAGGCCTGGGGCGAGAGGCTGGGTTTTGCTGATTTCTGCCGCACAAGGAGGAGAGACGGGTCTGTCTCCGAGCCTGGGGACAGCGACATTTCAGGCCTTCATAAACAAAACCTGCAGCTCCCAATTCTCCGCAAGCGAGACCACTTCCCCACCCCACCCCGCTGCACTGGCTGCGACTGATTCAGCGTGTAGCCAACTGCCTAGCAGAGGGGAGAACAATTCGGGGCTGTTAGCGAAAGTGCTGCTCAAACACACCACACGTTGCACACACACCATTGTGTCTAGTTGCCAGGACAGAATTCCTATTCTCTTTCCACATTCTCCTCGGGGCCGACCATCTGTCCCCCCCCGCGAAACCCTCCAGGGCACAGAGCCGGGCGAATGAAAGCCAAGACGAGCGCCAGAAGAGAGAGGCATTTTTGGCTGGACCGTTCTGGATTTTTCCTTCCCCATCCTTTTCTGGCACGAGCCCCTCTCCTCCGCAGGGCCATGCAATAATCTTATCCTATAAGCGTTTATCCAGTGTTGGCTTCAGGGCCCTCTCCAGACACTCTCCAGCTGTGCTTCTTAGTCACACGGTGCCTGCTTCTCTACCTGGGTGGCTGGAGATGCATTGCTAGGCCAGCCGGGACCGTTAGGAGCTTCTGGTTTGAACCAGGCTGGAGGATTTCAGGCAGGGATTCCTGCCGCAGAGTCCCGTAATTTTGCCCAGTTTTTGCAGCGGTGAGCGGCAGGAGGAAAAGGAGCTGAAAGCTGCCTGTGGGCGCAAAGTTTGGAGCGTCCTCAGCAGCCCGCTGTAGGACAAGCCGGCTGGACAGGGCCTTCCAAAGCGGAGACGCAGCCGTTGGGCTGAAAAAGACCTGGGCTTACAGTGGACGAGAAGCTGGAAATGAGTCAACTGGGCACCCTAATAGCCAAGAGCTAATGGCATATTGGGCTGCATTAAGAGGAGCATTGCCAGCAGATCTAGAGAAGTGATTATTCCCCTTTATTCGGCTCTGGTGCGGCCACATCTGGAGGATTGCGTCCAGTTCTGGGCCCCTCATTATAGAAAGGATGTGGACGCATTGGAGAGGGTCCAGCAGACGGCAAACAAAATGATCGGGGGCTGGAGCCCATGACCTATGAGCAGGGCTTGACGAACGGCAGCGAAAGCCGCTCGCCAGCCCCGCACTGCTCATGCGCAAGACTCGCATTGTGCATGCGCGCGCCGGAAACAAACGGGGCGCCCGGCTGAAATCTACTCCCCACGGGCGAGTAGATTCAATGCTTTGTCGAGCCCTGCCTATGAGGGGAGACTGAGGGATCTGGGCTTGTTCAGTCTGCAGAAGCGAAGAGTGAGGGGGAATTTGATAGCAGCCTTCAACTTCCTGCAGGGGGGTTCCAAAGAGGCTGGAGAGAGGCTGTTCTCAGTGGTGACAGATGGCAGAACAAGGAGCAATGGTCTCAAGTTGCAGTGGGGGAGGTCTAGGTTGGACAGTAGGAAAGACGATTTCCCTAGGAGGGCGGTGAAGGACTGGAATAGGTTACCTAGGGAGGGGGTGGAATCTCCATCCTTAGAGGTGTTTAAGTCCCAGCTTGACAAAGCCCTGGCTGGGATGATGGAGTTGGGGTTGGTCCTGCTTTGGGCAGGGGGCTGGACTCTGACTCCTGAGGTCTCTGCCAGCCCTGGGGTTCTATGACTGTAAGAGCTGGGAAGGTGGGAGCGCACGTGGGGCATCGGAGACGTGGGCTGGGACCTTAACATCAAACTCCTTCCTTTTCCCAGCGCACGTCTGGCTGAGTGTGGCTGCGGGAAAAGTCTCCTGGGGCTGTCTGGACGTTCGATCCAGCAAGGCAGGGGCCGCGCCGCTTGCACTCTGGAGGCAGGGGGCTGCCTGCTGCATGTTCTGGGGAAGGCTGGGTCCACATGCCACCCACTCTCCACCCCACCCGTGCTCCCGCTGGGGCTGGGGCCACGAGCTGCCTGCGGGGGGAGAGATGGCCTGGGGGGAGTCATTTGGTTCTGGCAGGGCTCGGGGCAGAAGGGGCGGGGCTCAGGGCAGAAGGGGCGGGGCTCGGGGCAGAAGGGGGTGGGGCTCGGGGCAGAAGGGGCGAGTCTTGAGGCAGAAGGGGTGGGGCTTGCCTCCCCCAGCCCTAGGTCAACCCACCACCCATGAGTGAAAGTGACGCTCAGAGCAGCCGTGTTTCTAGGACTTGCTACCGAGGGTGGAATGCCCTTCTCTGCCACCCGTGTCTCGCCGGAACGTCGTTACCCGTTTGAGTGTCAGTGGCGCTAACGAACCGTCTGCCAGCACGGAGCGGGCATGACCGGCTGGCGGCTCCACCCGCAGCCAGAGCGGCCTCCGCTTGTCACTGGGCTGGTGTTGTTAGGAGTGTCCTCCTGCCCTGGGAACACCCCGAAGAGGCCAATATTTGCCTCTGTTTGCTGGCCTGAGGCCTGTATCCAGCTTTCCTGCAGCCCCGCTCGTGCTCGCAAACTCAGAATGGCCGAGCTCCGAGGAGAAACCCGGGTGGCTGCAAGAAGAGAGGCCGGTGAATTCATCCGGGCGTTCGCCACAAAGCCATTACTGACCGCAGTGTCCCTGCAGGCGGCGAGCGGTGCTGTTTGAGGCGACATTCAACCCCCCTGGCCTGGCGCAGCTTGAAAGGCCTCGTGGCTTTTTCACAAGACGGGGGGAGTGTGATCTCAAGGCTTCTGGCCCCCATTCCAGCTCCGCCCGTGAGCCAGCAACGCTTCGTCCTCCCCGCGGATGGGATTTTTCACCTCCTGCCCCAAGCCCCTGAGCTGTTAAGTAGCTGCAGTGCTCCACTCCAGAGCTGGCTGCAGGCCGGCGGGGGCTTCATTTGGGAAGTGCTTTGGGAGAGCTCGAAGCTGCCTCGGGAGACAGGTGTTGGCTACCAAAGGCCTTCGACGTCCTTATTGCTGTCGCGCGACAGGGCTCCAGTTGGGAATCAGGGTTCGGTTGTATCAGCCGCTGTGTAAACCAGGGGTGGGGAACCTAAGGCCCGGGGGCCGGATGTGGCCCCCGGCTTGCCTGGATCCAGCCCTATGGGGCGGGAGCATGCAAAATCTACTCGCCTGGGCTCAGGTGTGCAAGGGGAATGAAGGGAATGTCTTTCTCCTCAGTCATCGGGGGCCACGTCAGTGAGGGGTTGCTTTTTTTTATGCTTCTCACTTGTGTGCAGCCCCCGACAGTGTTCCCTGTAAGCTGAGCGCTTGGGCGGCCACCCAGGAGAGGTTTAGGTGCCGCCCAGCTGTTTAGCAGAGTGCTCACAGCTGTCCACAGCCAGCAGCCTGTGTTTTATTGCTGGTGCACATCTGCACATGCCTTGGTGCGCAGAACAAAATTTATTCTGCACACAAGTGTGTGGGGAGAAAAATTGGAGGGAACGCTGGCCCCCAAATCAAAGCCAGTTCCGTGCCCCTGGTGTAAACAAATAACAGGAAACTCATCTCTTCTCAGTGTGCTCACAAGCCAAGCGACAAGCAGCTACCCTAGCTATGCTACAGGGCACTAGCTGCCTGCCTCGGGCTACGGTTCCTCCCTGCTCACAAGAAGCTTTGAAAATATTTGCAAACTTGTTCCTAGGAATAAAAGTGTCACCTTTCCCTCTCCTGGTCCTCTCCCCCGACTCCCAGGTCTGCCCCGTGCACAGGGAACCCAAACTAGAATCCATGGGAGGCAAATAAAGAAAAGTTATTTATTAGTTCCCATAATAGAAGAACTAGAGGACACCAAATGAAATTAATGGGTAGCAGGTTTAAAACTAATAAAAGAAAGTTCTTCTTCACACAGCGTGTAGTCAACCTGTGGAACTCCTTGCCAGAGGAGGCTGTGAAGGCTAGGACTATAACAGAGTTTAAAGAGAAGCTAGATAATTTCATGGAGGTTAGGTCCATAAAAGGCTATTAGCCAGGGGATAGAAATGGTGTCCTTGGCCTCTGTTTGTCAGAGGCTGTAGAGGGATAGCAGGAGACAAATCGCTTGATCATTGTCTTCGGTCCACCCTCTCTGGGGCACCTGGCGCTGGCCACTGTCGGCAGACAGGGTACTGGGCTAGATGGACCTTTGGTCTGACCCAGTACGGCCGTTCTTATGTTTTCTGTCTGCGCTCTGATTTCAACTGAGCTGAGCTGACATGCCAGCCCCTCCACCCGAGGAAAGTTCCTTCCCTGCTCCCCACAAAGAGACCCCTGTGCTAGAGCAAGGAGGTTAGCCCAGCACCAAAGAACTTTTTAATGCAACTATCTGGAAGTCTTGCTGCTACCGCTGCTTCCTGCCATCACCTCTGCTCCCTACAAGTGACTGCCGCACGGCTGTGGCCTATAAGGATGTTTGAACAGTTTAAATTAAACCCCCAAGAAAATAAAATCAACGGCCACCGTATTCACAACCCCTTGCCTGGAGTTTCTTTTCCTTTCTTTCGGTGGACCCCGGAGGGCACGTTAACGGCTCCAGCAGTGTGTTTAAAACCCCGACAGCATCCTTTTCCATTTTCCATTTCCATGCCGCTGGCCTGGGTTCGTTAACCTAAGTGCCTCGTCCGCTCGCTCCCTTCCCTCGGCAAGGCAGAGACCTCCAGCCAGCCCCCCCAGCACCCCGGCTTTCCCGGACTCCCCCCCTTTCTGACGTTCTAGAAGTCGGACCCGCGTCGTTAATTTGGGAGCTGTCATCCATTGGGCTCTGCTGCTCGTTAACCTGCCGCCCCAGCGGGCCGACCCCTTGCCTGGCCGTTCCAGCACTTGGCCTGCTCAGCGCATTCCAGCCCAGGCGGGGGCCCGGCAGCCAGGACTTCCAGAGGTGGGAATTCAGCTTGGCGGTAGGACTCCGCCGGTCCTGGCAGAGATCCAGGCTCCCCAGGCTAAATCTCGCTTTCAAGAGCTGCCCAAGTGAGATAGGAAAAGAGAAAAGGCCCTTCCCTTGCCCCGGCAGCCAGCCGGCCCGTGGCTCTCCGTGCGCCGCCTTGCTGCATGTTTGCTTCAGCAATAACGCGTTCTGGGTTGGGAGGAATTTTCCTCCTTCCGCAACTTCCCGGCGGGTGGGAGAAAGTCCAGCACAACCCGCGGGGCCTTGTCTGCTCCCAGGGAAAGCCAGACTTCAGTTCACACTGCACCCTGCCCTGCCCCGCAGCCACGCTGGAGTGCTTTCTAGCAATACACAAACCTGTGGCGGCTCGCCTCCCCGCCACCGTCTGGCAGCCGGATCGGGGCCTTCTGGGTTGTGTCTCTCGGCGGGTTGCCAAGGGGGCGGAAATGTTTTGCGGTTCTCTCCCCTGTCCCACACCGGATGCTGCCTGCCCCAGTTCAGTCGCCTCCCCTGGTGCCTGTCCAGCGTGACCGAGCAGCATCGCCCGCTCTCGAGATGGCTACCGTGAGCATCAGGGTACTTGGTGTCTTTTTTTATAACCCCAGCGGCTGGAGGCAGGTGATTAATGGGGTGTCGTGCCTACTGAACCTGGGTGATAAGCGTCCATCCCCTTTCAAGCACTGAGGTTAGTCCGTAAAATGCCTCGTCCCCCACCTGAACACAGGGGAGAGTGTATCTGAGACTCACCGGAGAACCATGACTTGACTAAGGTCACTTAGTAAGTCAGTGGCGGAGTCAGGACTAGCAGGCTGGTCTCCTGCCTCCTAGGCACATAGTAGAGCTGGCAGTTCGTGATTCTGAGTCCTGTGCTGCAAACCTCGGGCCAGCCGGCTGTCACGCTTCATGTTTTCAGTTCAGTTTCCATACAGCACCTGGGAAAGCAGCTGCCTCTTTTTTATGGAAAACCAACAAGGAGTCCGGTGGCACTTTCAAGCCTAACACATTTATCAGGCTAGTAGGGCAACAGCTTTTGATCCTTTTTATGGAAAACTCACATTTTGTCCAGGCCTCTTCTCCCCCTGTGGGGCGGGACGAGCGGGGGTTTGAAGGGAGGGGGAAGTGCCACGGGAAGGAAATGCTATGAAATTGATCAAGAGACGGAACGTGAATTTTTTGGGGTCTTTTTGGTTTGGCAGCTGGAGCTGGTGGAGTGTAGAAACCAAAGCTGGGCTCCTGTTTCTTTTTTCCAGTGGTCTGTCACTGGGCGGGAGCTGCCCGCGTCACCATGCACAGCTCCGACACATCCGCCCGGCCGGCACTGCCGTGCTGTGAAGTCAGGCCGAGAGGCGTTGCTAGTGGAATTGCTTCCCAAAGGGAAACTGGAACACTAGAACTGGAAGGGACCTTGAAAAGTCATCAAGTCCAGTCCCCTGCCCTCACAGCAGGAGCAAGCACTGTCTAGATCATCCCTGATAGGTGTCTGTCTAACCTGCTCTTAAATATCTCCAGTGATGGAGATTCCACAACCTCCCTGGGCAATTTATTCCTGTGTTTAACCACCCTGACAGGTAGGAATTTTTTCCTAATGTCCAGCCTAAACTTCCCTTGCTACAATTTAAGGCCATTGCTTCTTGTGCTATCCTCAGACGTTAAGGAGAACAATTTCCCCCCCTCCTCCCTGTGCCACCCTTTTAGATACCTGAAAACGGCTATCGTGTCCCCTCTCAGTCGTCTTCTTTCCAAACTAAACAAACCCAGTTCCTTCAGCCTTGCCTCATAGCTCATGTTTTCTAGACCTTGAATCATTTTTGTTGCTCTTCTCTGGACCCTCTCCATATGGGCATATACAGGGTGAAACTCTCTAGTCCAGCACCCTTGGGGCCTGACTATTGCTGAAACAGAGAATTTGCCGAACCATGGGAGGTCAGTTTTGTCTAGCAGCATTGTGACGGCGAGTCGGGGTCCCTCCGATCCTGCAGCCCCGTAGCAGCAAGAACAGACTCCACCAGACAGTAGAATAGAGGGTTTATTGCTTCTCCAGGATACAGCACAGCATAGACGTGACATGTCTACAGGAGTCTGGGCCCGGATGCCTCATCCCCCTTGAGATGGGGTCCCTGGGCCCCTAGATTCCAGCCCCCTCCTTAGTCTGTTTCCTTCATGTTCCAGCCCAAGCTTGCCTCACTCCCAGATCCTGCCCCCAAACCAGGTGTTCATCTCCGTCTCCCTTCCTTTGTCTCTCCCCTGGGGAAAGAGCCTTGTTATCAGGTGTCTGGGCTAATACACATGTGGGTGAGTCAGTGGGAATCACACATCACAGCATAGGGGGACACCAGGTTACAGAGCAGACAGCATCCCCACTACGTCACAAGCATCACCAACACTTTAACTGCTTCCTGGGCTCTTGGAAGACAGTGAGGGGTAAATTAGAGCTAAAGCACAGCACAGAACAGTTGCCAGGACTGGTGGCTGTAAACCAACTTTGTGGAACTGTGGGAAACGTGGCCACACCCATGAGAAGTGGCCATCCAGCTCACTAAAATCATGCCGGACCCCAGGGGTTGCCGGACCACAGAGTGCCGGACTAGAGAGGTTCAACCCGTGTATGTTATACTGGGCATCCCCGCTATATGTCGCCCCCCAGTATACGTCAACACTCATGTCGTGGATGCTTGTAGGAACTGTGGTGTTCAACGTCCTCCCATTCCCCGCTCTCACGTGGCGCCAAAAAAAAAAAAAAGAAGACTAATTCACGCGAACAGACGTCAGCTGCGGGGGGGAAAATATTCCCCTCTTTACGCCGTTTCATTATACGGCCACGGCTTTTGGAACGTATCTTGGGACGTACAGTGGGGACGGCCTTCGTAAGGCTTCTATGCCCTGCACTCACTTTGCACTGCCGGAGCAGAGCCTTCGAGTATGTCTACAGCCAGCCCGGCGTGTGCAGCACAGAAGGTCTGATGGGTGGATCCTGCCGGCTGGCTTTGGAATCGGGATTAATGAACGTGCCAGGTGGTGGCGTCCTCAGGGGTCAGGAGTTTTCCCCGAGCTGCAAGCTACTGGGCCCAGAATCCCCCCTCTCTGTCCCTCCCCCCCCTCCATGCTCTTGGGGAGCTTCTAATTAAGGCTCCAGCTGTTGCACTAAGTGAGTTTTCCGCTCCCGGGGCCGAAGGAAGGCTGCCTGAAGGAGAGAGGGGAATGCCACAGGAACGCCAAGCGCATGTTAGCCCATTGCGCGGGTTTCAGCGACCTTCCGGCTGCCACAACCTCCCTTCCTGCTGGGCTGTATGTGCCTAGAAAAATGCCCGAACAAATGCAAACGCACCGCCCGGACTTTGATGAAAGGGTGAGAACTTGGCAACGGGGGTGGGTGGGTTGGGGGATGATTTGTATCTGGTTTAGGGAGTTGCACAGGCACCTAGCAAAAGGCAAAGGGCTCAACAGACACGGCAGCGCTACAGTCTCCATTTTATGGGTGCGGAACTGAGAGCTGACCAAGTGACTTGACCAAGGTCACTCAGGGAGGCAGTGGCAGAGCCAGGGAGCAAACACATGCCTCCCGAGTCTGCATCCAGTGTCTCAACCGCACGGACCAAACGCCCTCTACTGACCACCCACCAGCGCCCGTGTCCACGTGCTCTGCTGCTGCCCATATCGGACACCTGGCTGTGTTAGAGTGCTTTCGGAGACCGGGCCACTCCTTGCTGCAGTACCACGGGGGTGGGTGGAGCTACACTGGGAGGAGCCTGGTACGATTGATGCAGGAGGTGGGGCTTGAGGAAGTCAGGTCACACGCTAGGCAGGAGGAGAGTGGGCTGGGGGTCAGAGCAGCCCAGCGGGGTTAGGCAGCTGATCACAGTGTTTTCACTGCGACTAGAAGGCAAAGCCACAGGAGAGCTCACAGGGGAACCCTGGGACATGGCCCTGTGCAGTTCCTCAGCCTGATAGTCTGGAGTGCTATGGTAATGGGAATCCTTGGCATGTAGCTAGGACCTTTCATTTATGTGTCTCAGTGCTCCCGGAGCTGGGCCAGCATTCTCATCCCCATTCTACAGCTAGAGAGGCTGAGGTCAGAATGGTTAAGTGAAAGGCCCAAGGTTACCCAGCAAGTCAGTGTCAGAGCAAGGAGTCCAGGTCCCCCGAATCCTAGTACTGAGCTTTCATTCCCTGACCATGCTGCCTGTCAGCTCTACCCTCCCCTCACACAACTTTCCCCATGTCTGCCTCCCATCCAGAGAGGCCTGTCCCGTTTGCCTTCCTCTCCCCTCAGTATGCTTTCCAGCCCAAGCTGCTGCGGGTGGATGGGGTTGGGACATTTAGCAGAGTCTTAAGGCTGTGAACAAAGACTTGGGAGAGCTAGATCCCACTCTGACACCAACTTTCCATGTGACCGTGGCCATGTCATTTAATCTTTCTGGGCCTCACTTTACCATCTGCAAAAATGGGTTAATCACATTGCTTTGTCCTTTTAGATTATAAACTCTTTGGGGGCAGGGGCTGTCTCTGACTATGCAAATGGACAGCAACTAGCACACAAGGGTGCCATGCTCTCAGTCGGGACCACTATTCGCTATTATTTGGGTAGTACAAATAATAAAGGCAAACTTCTGTCCAGACCTTTCTGCTACATCCCTGCCTCTGCCTGGGACCCTCTGCTGGGACCGGCTCGCTTCAGACCGTAGTGGGCTGGGACTAGGGATGTTAAATATCGGTTAATGAACCTCATGAATTCTTACCAGTTACTGACTATTCTGTAGTCCCTGGGGGCAGGGCCGGCAGCCAGTGTGCTCTGGCCCCACTCCCAAGGAGCCCCCTGCCCCTTTGTATCAGAGGTAGCAGCGTGGGGTGCCAGTGGGAGTTGGTCCACAAAGGGAGCCAGTTTAAAACCCAGCTCCCCTCGCAGACCAGCTGCCTGTCGCCCTGCACTGCTGCCTCTGCTACAGAGGTTGCAGCATGGGGTGGCAGCAGCCCCTGTCTGGAGGTGCGTTTAAGCTCCTGGACCGGGGCGCGAGCCGGAACTGAGCCAAGCTGCCTGCCTGCCTGGCTCCTAATACACTTTAAATGCAGCGCCGCAGCGGGGGTAGGTCCCGGACTGTGCTGGGCTGCTGGCCAGCCTGCTAAAAAAATTGACTGGCAAGGTTTGGGGGGGGATGTGTGCAGTCGGTAGCATGAACCGATAAGCTTTTGCGTATCGGTTAACCGGTTAATCGATGCCACTATTACATCCCTAGCTGGGACTATGCAGGAAAGGGTGCGTAAGTGACTTGAAACAGCAACAGCACCTCCAACAGCAGGCGGAGGAGCAGAGCTGTCTGCCCACGGGCGTTTCTGCTGGGGTGTTTGCCACACAAATTGAACAAGCCGTTCAAACGCTGCCTCCTGCATCCCCCTTTCTGAGGAGCCCCATGGTTCCCCTTGGCATGGTCGTGGAGACAGTGACAAAACTGAGGAAGCGACAGGGGATGGGTGAAGGCAGCCGAGTCTGAACGGAGGGACAGGAAGGTGAAGAAAACTATCCCAGCCTGTCCTGGGGCCTGCCCAGGGATGGAGGAGGTGTCAGGAGGCGCTGTCGTCATTTGGCACCATCCCGCTCCACCCGGTCAAACGCATGTTTCTCCAGCTCTCGCTTCACTGCAGAAGAACAGGGCTGAGCTGTGAAAAGGGGCAAGGAGGGGAGGAAGTGGACGCCGTTGGCAAGGGAAGCAGCATCCGGCGCCTTTCCCGTTCAAGGCTGCTGGTTGGACTCGGAACCCAGGTGCAGCGTGACCCAGCCTGATCCTGTCTGATGGGGGTTGGGTGCCTCTCATCCTCTTCCCAGGGCGGGTTTCTCGCAAGCGCTCGGCACCGGCCCACACGGTTTGCCAACGACTTCAGTAGGAGCCGCGAGAGGCCAATGCTGAGGGCTGGTCAAAATCCGCGCCCCCCCCCCCCCCCGAGACATCCGGGTGGGGCGAAAGCCATCAGAACAGCTGATTTTTGGAGATGGGACCCACTGTAGCTGACCCACCATTTGAGCTCGGTTGGGAGGGCATTCTGCCTGGCAGGGTTCCCTGGGGCTGGTGCCACGCAGAGGCTGAACTCACAGGAGCTGACCTGTCTGGAAGCTGAACCTCATGTGGGTGCTTGGTTGGCATGTTTGGCCTGGCGCATTATGGGCACCAGCATGTTCCACCTGCAGGGTGAGCACTGAGGCCATGGACTGGCCAGGCCGCCTTCTTCTCTGAGAGGCAGCTGCTGAAGACCTGGACGGGGTGGTCTCAGGACCACTGCTGTACCACAACTCCCTGCCCCAGGCTCAGCTCAGACCCCCTCCCATACACCAAAGCTTTTAGCCCAAGATCAAAGTTCACATTCCCCCTCCACTCTGCCCCCAGCCTGATAAAAGTGAGTGAGGATGTGGGGAGGCAGGAGTGAGCAGCGGCAGGGCCTTGGAGAAGAGGTGGAAAGGAGGGCAGGGCAAGGGTGTTTGGGTTTAAGGTGGATCCTGGATTGTATTTAAATTCAATAAGTGATGTTATGCTTAAAAAGGTTGGAGACCATTAATCTAGAGCATCAATGATAGATGTTGAATTAATCTAGAGCATCAATCTAGACCTTTGTGATGAGTTCTTGTTACCTTCTAACAGCTATACCCCCCCCTAGGTTTAATTACTGACAATTTAATTCTGACAGTTAGAAGTTTTTCCTAATGTCCAACCTACCCTCCTCCTTGCTTTTTAATGACAGTTTTTTTCTATAAATCAGTCAAATTTAATCTCAACTGAGAAGCAATATGCATGCTATTCTGACACTATAATTTTCACTAAGTACTGGCTATTGTTAAACATGTAGGTGCTACAACCTTTTCCGGAAAAGGATGCGAGAGACAAGTCGAATTGCAAATGAAGCGATTTAAATTTTCCCGCTTCATTTGTATAAACATGGCTGCCGCTTCCGGCTCGGAGCTTTGCTGGAAAAAGCGCCAGTCTAGACGGATCTAGAAAATAAAGGTCCTTCAAAGGTCCTGTATTTGCAATTTCTAGTGCAAAGTGTCAGAAAAAGGGCAAATTCCTCAAACCGTGGTATGTTCTATAATTAGTTTTCACCAACCTTATAACAGATCTGAACTCCTGGATCACTATATCAGTCTTACCATGGAGAGAGACAGTGACCTTAGTCTCTCCGAGGTATGTCTACACTAGCCCCCTAGTTCGAACTAGGGAGGCTAATGTAGGCATTCGAAGTTGCAAATCAAGCCCGGGATTTAAATATCCCGCTTGATTTGCATCTTTTCAGCCGATCGCCATTTTGAAATTTACAAGTTCGGACTAACTGCCCGGCGTCACATGCGGCAGGAACTCGGTATTTCGAATTAAAGCTCCTAAATTGAACTACCTGTTAAACCTCATTCCAGGAGGAATAACAGGTAGGTCGAACTAGGGCTTTATTTCAACTACTGGTCCCTGCCGCGCAGACGCGTGGGCAGCAGTTAGTCCGACTTGTAAATTTCAAAATGGCGATCAAGTTGGAAGATGCAAATCAAGCGTGGGATATTTAAATCCCGGCCTTGATTTGCAACTTCGAATGCCTACATTAGCCTCCCTAGTTCAAATTAGGGGGCTAGTGTAGACATACCCCAACCTATCTTGGCACCAGGGCCGGCCTTAGGCCGATTTGTCCGATTCCCCCAAATCGGGCCCCGCCTAAAGGGTCCCTGCGCCCTGCACCCGGAAGTGTGCTGGGCGTGCTGCAGGAGGGGGCGTCGGCCCCAGAGGAGGAGTGCACTGCGGGAGGGGGTGTGTGTGTTAGCTACCTCTGGGGCTTTGCTGGGGAGGTAGCTGGGGATTTTTTGTGTGCCGTTGTGTTTTTGTTTTGTTTTTTTGCTCAACCAAAATTGCTGCGGGGCCCCGTCGAAATTGTTCGAATTGGGCCCCACACTTCCTAAAGCCGGCCCTGCTCAGGAGAACAAATTGGACTCACTAAACCAGGCTCCCTGGCATGGCTGTGGCCTGCCCTGGAGGCCCTCGGGGCCGTAGGGACGGAAAAATTGCTCTGGATGAAGTAGGCACCAACCCTAGAGTCGCCTGGAGCCTGAGATCCCCTGTGCTGGGGCTGGAAATCTGGCAGCCGAGTATTCTCGCCATGTCGTGGAATGGGCAGCAGGCAGCTCCTGTGAATTCTCGGGAGGGGCCTGGGACCACAAGCCCCCCCGAGCTCCATGGGAGCCTTGCCCGGAGAGGGGAGGCCTGCACTAAGCAGAGCAAGGAACGCAAGGGAACACGGCTTTGCCTTGAGTGACGGTTGAAGGAGGCGCTCCATGAGTAGAAGGGAAGGACCCGTGGCTCTCCGTGGCTCCATGGTTCTTACCGGTGGCTCTCCTCCCAGGCCGCTTGGGACAGGAAGTGCAAGGCAGGCAGAGCGTCTTGGCTTCTTGGAGTCAGGCAAGTTGGACACTCCCCTCTGGATCTCTGCTGTCCCCCAACATGGACGGCCCGTTCCGACAGATGTCACATCTGAGACGCTGCCAGGAACTGAGGCACGACGAAAGCCCTGCAAAGCCACAGAGAAGCGCTTGATATCTGCGGGGGGGGGCGGTACTCTTTACCTTCTTAGCAGATTGGATGTGGATCCAGATTTGTCCGTCCAAGTGGGGCTCTAGGTACAGGGTGCAGCAGCTGAACAATACCCAGGCGGCTTTATGGGGATTCGCGCGCCCTAACCTTTCACTTCCAGAGATCGAGCAGGAGGATTGCCTTTGAGGGATACAGCTCTTCCCAGTGAAGTTTTCGCTCTTGTGTTTCAGTAGAGCATTCTACGGTCAGGTCTACACTGGGGGGCCGGGAAGCGAATAGCGTAGCTGGTGTCGCCATATCTGAGTTCAACTTTCTGCGCGTTCCTCCTTGCGGGGGGTCGATGGGAGAAACGCTCTCATTGACTCCCCTTACTTCTTGCAAGTCGGTGCAGTACTGAAGGCAACCAGAGTGTGATCAGCGATTGATTTAGTGGGTCTGTACTAGACCCACTAAATCAACCTCCGGGAGATTGATCTCCGCAGTGTCGATCTCCCACTAAGTGTAGACATGGCCTAAGGCATGAGGAATCCGAATCCCTTGCCCAGGGAGTCAGACTGCGTTGCCCTACGCTTCACACCAGGATACGCCTGCTTCCTGGACCCGGTTGGGGCCAGATTATTTTTAAGAGCATTCGTGTGGGCAAGTCTGCGTGGGTGGGAACTGAGAGAAGAGCGCCCGGCAAGGAAAGCGTGGGAGGAAGAGGACAGCAACAAAGGATGAGGACACGATGGAAATACTCTCAAGGCTTCCCCACTGCTACCAGATACCGGCCTCCGTCCTGTCCACAGTAGCCAAGAGCCTGGTGGTCTCAGCCAGGCCCATGTGGATGTTCAGCCACATGAAAAGGAAACACCCGGCCCGCTCTGTTTGGCAGGGCTGGGAGTCGCCCCGTGACCGGGAAATGCACGAGGTGGGACAGGAGCAGGTGGGGGTGACGTCCTGGTGGGCACAGCCCCTGCCTCTCACAGATGCAGAGAGCCCCGATTTGGAGCCCTGGCAGTGGGACCATGAGGGGCGGAGAACCCCGCCCTTTGGGAAGTCCGTTCTTGTGTCTGGCCATAAGGGGGCTGCTCCGATAAGGATCCCCTGAGCCAGGAGCCATGGCTCCAGAGACCCTGGCCGAGGCAGGACTGTGGATCACATGGATGACCCATGAGGGAAGACTGAAGGAATTGGGCTTGTTTAGTTTGGAAAGGAGAAAACTGAGAGAGGACACAATAGCGGTTTTCAGGCACCTAAAAGGTGTCACAAGGAGGAGGGAGAAAAATTGTTCTCCTTAACGTCTGAGGATAGGACAAGAAGCAGTGGCCTTAAATTGTAGCAAGGGAGGTTTAGGTTGGACATTAGGAAAAACTTCCTAACTGTCAGGGTGGGTAAACACTGGAATAAATTGCCTAGGGAGATTGTGGAATCTCCATCACTGGAGATATTTAAGAGCAGGTTAGATAGACATCTATCAGGGATGATCTAGATTATAAAGTACCCCTTTTAAAAAAAATTATAACTACCCCCAGTACCTACCATTTTCAGACACACACAATTTTTTTCTACCATTGCAACACATTTGTTTAAACAACTTAATCGTCGCTGGGCGGGTGATGAAATTTTTGGGTGTAAAAAGTACAAAAATAATAAAACGCTGTAAAACTTGAAACAAAAATTGTGTTTTCTCCAAATTTCAGTTGTGTTGACGTACCCTCCCGACTTCTCTCGAGGACCCCTAAGGGTACTGGTACCACTGGTTGAGAAACGCTGCTCCAGACGGTGCTTGGTCCTGCCGTGCAGGCAGGGGACTGGACTTGATCACCTCTCGAGGTCCCTTCCAGTTCTAGGACTCTCTGAGTCTGTGAATCCAGCCGGTGGCCGTTCCCCCCAGCACGGCTGCCACATGGGGAGCATTCAGAAACAGAGCTTCTCCACAGGGGCACAGCTGGGGGGAGGCAGACACGCCTGCCCCCCAAAGCAGAGTCACGCCTGCGCAGCCCCCCCCCAAACATCTGAGATCCAGCCCCGGCCTGAATGGGGCAGGTGCGCCCGCATCACCCTGAGGCTGGCTCCGGCCTGGGCAGACGCGGGAGTGCCCGGTGGCCAGCGGGAAAGCAGAGTGCTCGCGCCGTCAATCTGCCCAGGGGAAAGGCGGAACAGCAGAGGGGATGTTGGCAGCAGGGGACAAGCTCCCTGCGGCACACCGCCCAGCGATGAATCCCGACCGGCGCACGCCCAGGGACGTGCTCCTCCTCGCCTGTCCGGGCCGGCGGTGGCGTTGCCTTCCAGCCGCTGCAGCGCGAGCACGCCCCCCTCCAATGCCAACATCCCTCGGAAGGCAGCGAGCTACGGGACGCCACCATCGGAGCCCCTGGGACAGGGGCCCGCAGGAGCCCGCAGGAGGTCAGAAGAGGCGCCCGAGAGCTTAGACTCAAAACTGCGAGGCACTAAAAATCAGGGACCGATCAGGCTGTCTGGCTTATTTCAACACTCTGCGACCTCCTAGTCCCTCCGCAGCCCACGCCCGGTGTTAACGGGCCCTGTGAAATCCGTGCTAACGACGTCTGGGAACCCATCTGCTCCGCCGTGTAGTTCGGTGTGACACTGGCTACGTCTACACGGCCCTTCGACACCGCTGGCTGGCCCGGGCCTGCTGGCTCCGGCTCAGGGGGCTGTTTCATTGCAGTGTGGACACGGTCTGAGCCCAAACATGGACGCCGTCCTCAGCCCCGCGCCAGAGCCAGACGGGGGGTTTTAAGTGCAGTGCAGACACAGCCACGTCTCGGCGCTGAAGAAGAGCTCCGGCTCAGCTCGAAAGCTGGTCTCTCCCCAGGGCACGGGAGGGAAGGCCCCGGGGCTGGGCACGGGGACCGAGAGACTGGCTGGAGCCCTAATGGGCCAGGGGACGGTTCCTGCTTTGCCATGGGGCTGCTGAAGCTTGCCCTGGAGATGGCTGTGCACTTTCCCCTGCACCGAGCTCTGCCTCCTGCTGCTGACCCTCCCCACCCCGCTCCTGGCTGCAAGTCCCCTTCCAGATCCAGACCCCCTGCTGTCTCCTCATGGCCCTGGGCCTGGGCCCTGCTGCCCAGGCTGGGAGCGTGGCTAACCCGCCCGCTGGGACGCTGCAGCGCCCGCCACCCCACTCATGCCCCACGCGGCGCCTCTCTGCGGCCGCCAGCGATAGGAATTGGGGGGGGGCAGAGCCTGTGGGGGCCTGGGGTGCGAGGAGACGGCCGGTTGCTGAGGGGGGCTGGTTCTTTCTCCCGCTGCCCGCTGCTGGACCTCCCCTTGCTGAAACGGCCCCTCAGCCAATAAGCAGGAGCCCTCCATGTGTGGGGCAGGTGGGAGCTGGGGTACCCCCTCGGGCTGCCGAGGGACCCCAGTTCCAGTGTTGGCTGAAGGGGCTGCCCACCCAGCCTCCCACCTGGCACGAGCAGGGTCCCACCCCAGAGGCACACCCCGCTGAGGTGAAGAGCTCCCCGACAGCTCCCCAGGCCCCCACGCGTCCTCTCCCAGCGGGGGCGGAATCCCGTGTCCCGAGCCAGGCGTCTGGCCGGCCTGGGGCAAGCTCATCCCAGCACCATGGCGATGGGGCCTAACGTGGAGCTGAGCAAGATGGAAGCCCGCGCGGGCTGAGTTGGACTCAGACGTTCCTGCCCCCCTGTGCGGGCTCGGCTAACGCAGCCGGCATTGCGAACGCAACAGCCTGGCCTGGCTGAGTTCCCCTTGGATATGGGGGGTTGGGGTGGGAATGTGCGACTTTCACAGCTCTGCAGGGCAAGGCTATTTCTCTCCTCCCTCCCGCCAGAAGCCCAGACAGGCATCTGCACTGTCCCGCTGCCCCTTCTCTCCGGGCAAGCTACGTGCATTTCTGCCTGCAAATCCCAGACCCTGGCATGTGGGAGCTGCTCCCAGAGGCCTCTGCCCCTGCCCTAGGCATCCCAAACCCGGGCAGCCGTGCTCCCTCCGCCGGCCTTGGCTGGCCACCTTGCATCAGGCACATGGCAGAATCACCGCTGTTCTTCCAGACGCAGAGGGGCTGGCTGCACCCCCATGGCCCGGCCGTGGGTTGGGGTGTGTCCCCAGGCAGTTCCAGGCCTGAAGCCAGATCAGCCAGGCCCCTCCAGTCCATTTCACCCCAAAGGCTCCCCTGTGTAAAGCAATGGCTCCGCATCCTGCAGCTGGCTCTGGGGTGGAGCACAACAGGGGTTTTAACAGCGCACTGCAACGCTGCACCCAAAACTTAAGCAGAAAATCCAGCCTCAGTTCTGCTTTTCTTTTTTCTTTCCCTGAGATAACTCAGGAGCAAGGGGAGTCGCATGAGACCCCTAGAATCCTCACATCTGCACTGATTCCTGCTCGCTGCTGATCTTCTCCAGGGCGAGGAGGGCCAAGAATTTTCTTCCAAATAAATATTTTTTAAATACGCCAAGGGGAAGAAATGGAAAGAGGGAAATGGAGAAGGAAGAAATGAAAAACCTTGTGGCCGGGATCAAAGCAACCTGCCGGTTGGACGCTGTTTGACAAAAATCTGGCCAGGTTTATTTGTCTAATTCGCTGGAGTGAAAGGCCCTTTTGTGTCCAGCCCTGTCGCCCTCGCGTGCGCGGTCTTTGGAACACTTTCTGCGCCGTGTTTTCTTACGGTGGGGCTGCGACCGAAGCTCCGGTTGTTTGATTTGGCCGGCAGCTGAAAGCGTCTGAATGAACCCAATGAGTTCATGTTCTGATCTGGCCAGCTTCTCAGGGGGTGGGGCTTGCCCGCCCGCCCTGATCTGCTCACTAGGCATGCTTGTATTTTTGTCACAGGCCAACCGCCCGGGGGCCCCTCCCCAAGCTGCGTCACTGAGGTCAGGTGCAAAATAGCTTGTTATTTCAGGCACAATGCTTGAAGTGGCCGTGTTTTCCCTCACCCCCCACGCCCACAGTTACCCAAACTTTCTTCTAACGCTGCCCTCTTTGAAGAGCTATTTTTGGCTTTCCGGCAAAGTTCACAAAATGCACCGTTCCACCCAGCTGGGCTTCGTACCCAAACAGCTGCCTCCTAGGTACAGCCGTCATCTCCTCTCCGGCAAGCGGGACAAGCCGGACTTTGATGAGATTTCCTCCTGGAAAAAAAAAGAAATAAAATAAATCATCTGCCAGCTCCTGACTACTGAGGTTTGGCCTAGAGGCAGAGCAGGCAGCCCCCTGCTCGTACGGGCGATCTTAAATCAGGTTCGCCGTGGCTTAAATAGGTTTAGTGTAAATCGATCACACACAGATTGCTGACCCGGCTACACTGATTTAGGAGCGTTTACTTGGGAGGGAGGTGCGCCGACTCAGCTCAGTTTCTAACCTGACTTTCCTGAAGGGGGGAAGGCGGTGTTGAAGAAGTTTAGCTCCTGTCCCAGGCGGGGCGGGGCTCCACTTGACGCCAGGGTGAGGACTCTGGAGGGTGGAGTAAGTTCTGGTTTTGGCTCTGTTGGAAGATTCTGCGCATGGTGCTGTAGTCAGGACAGAGTGAAGCTGTGGGCAAGAGGCAGTTAATAAATTGGCCCCCCAGAAGGAGAAGTGGTTTGAGTATCTGGACTGTGGAGCCTCCCATAAGCAGAAGGGGAAACTGAGGCAGGGTGCCACAGAGCCCACTCCAAAGCACGGCTCCGCCAAGGGCAAAGTTCCGGAGGCCAGCGCTGGGAGCCCGGTTTGTTAATCGCCAGCAGAGATCCGAACCGAAGTCAGGATTATACAGCATCGGAAAAATTCAAGCGCCTTTGAGTCTCCGGCCACCTGTCTCTGTTGCCACTCAGGCGGGGGGTGGGGTATTGTGGCACATGGCTAGGCTAGCAGAGGGGTCTGTGGGTGAGGACTGGAGGGCAGTACCCTCGCGAGTGCAGTGGAGCTGGGAGGAAAGGCACTTTATTCCTGTCCAACGTGGGTGTTGCTCTTGGCCGCGCTGTGGGGAGCTGGCAGGGCACGTGTCCATCTGGGTGCTAGACCCTGCTTCTTCCAAGTGCCAGCGCCAAGGTTAATTTTTAAAGCAAAAAGAAATGTGTTCCCCTTACACCCGTGTTCCCTGTAAGCCGAGCACTTGGGCGGCCACCCAGCTGCAGCATGTGTTTCTATTGGTGGTGCACATCGGCACATGCCTCCGTGCACAGAACAAAATTTATTCCACCCTCTGATGGAAGAAATTAGAGGGAACCTCGCCTTACACCTGGAAACGGGCTTGAGATGAAAGCGCTGGGCAAACCTTAAAAGAGCTACTCACCCTTGCAGGCAAAGCAGAGATGGGGCCCGAACGGCCGGGATTGTGCCCAGCTCCCCCCTGCCCAGCTGGGGTGTGTTGCTTCAGAGCCTGTGCCGTCACCGAGGCTGTTTGTGGGAAAGGAGCAGTCTGGGTTCTCCACTGCTCGACACTCGGCGCAGTCGCAGCTACTGGTGTCATGTGCCAGAGACCCACACCCCGGATCTTAGCTCCCTGGGAGGTTTGCCTGGCCAGGCCCCCTCCTGCTTCGAGAAAGGGCCAGTCCCGGTTAGGAAGGGAAGCCCCCGAAACTGGTTCATTCTTCCTGTGTTTGTGCCTGCTCCCTGATGGACTACGACTGCTCCTTGAGTCGTAGAGCATCACATTTCAGTGATCCTGCCCCACCAGGCCCCCTGCCCTGCCACACCCTAGGCCCTTCTACCCCGCCATGCCCCAGGCCCCCCCACCATGCCACGCTCCAGGCCCCCTGACCCACCACACCCTGCGACCTCCTGTCGCGCCATGCCCCGGCCCCGCCCCGCTGCCTTGCCATGCCCCCAACATGCCATGCCCCAGGCCCCTGACCCACCACACCCTGCCACACCCCAGGCTCCCTGACCTACCACGCCCTGGGCCCTCCTGCCCCCGCCATGACCCGGGCTCCATGGCCCCCTGTCCTGCCACACCCCCTGCCACGCCACTCCCCAGCCACACCCTGCCACGCCACACCACGCCCCCACCATGCCAGGGGCCCTCCTGCCCCGGGCCCCCCTGCCCAGCCGTGTCCCGGGCCCCTCTGGTGAGGCCTCTTCCTGACCTGCTCTGTTGTTGAGCAGCGAGGCTGGTCTGGTGGGCTCACACTCAGCCCCACAGCCACGGTGAACCCAGAGAGGATCACCCCAAAGCAAAGGGGCACCTGGTATGCCAAAGCCAGTGCAGAGAGACCTTTGTTGCTGGGGGGGGGCACATGGGTGGAACTCCCCTGTGTCATGCCAATCCTCCACTTCGGCACCATGGGACTGGCTGCTCTCTGCAGGCACGGAGAGGCACATCTTCCAGCGAGCGGGGCCAGCAGCCACGTCTTCCAGCGAGAGGGGCCAGCAGCTACATCTTCCAGCGAGCGGGGCCAGCAGCTACGTCTTCCAGCGAGCGGGGCCAGCGGCCACGCAGCAACGTCTTCCAGCGGGCGGGGCCAGCGGCCACGCAGCAACGTCTTCCAGCGGGCAGGGCCAGCACCCACACGGCCACGTCTTCCAGCGAGCAGGGCCAGCAGCCACGCGGCCACGTCTTCCAGCGAGCAGGGCCAGCAGCCACGCAGCCACGTCTTCCAGCGAGCAGGGCCAGCAGCCACGCAGCCACGTCTTCCAGCGAGCAGGGCCAGCAGCCACGCGGCCACGTCTTCCAGCGAGCCGGGCCAGCAGCCACGCAGCCACGTCTTCCAGCGAGCCGGGCCAGCAGCCAAACAGCCACGTCTTCCAGCAAGCAGGGCCAGAGGCCACGTGGCCACGTCTTCAAGTGAGCAGGGCCAGCAGCCATGTTCTTCTCTGTTTCTGCCCAGAACTTTCCTTTGACTCCACATGGAGCCCGGGCAGAGAGCAAGGGAATATGGCCACACAATCCTTGGCTAGCTAAGCTAGGGAGTAGGTGTGTGTGTGTGCTGAGCCGGGGTGCGGTTCCCTCTTTACACAGCACTAGTAAGACCATTACTGGAACACTGTGTCCATTTCCGGTGTTTACACTTCAAAAAGGATGTTGAAAACTTGGAAGGGGCTTGGAAAAGAACTACTGGAATGATGCACCGTCTGGAAAACCTGCCTTCACAGACATCTCAGAGGCTGCTTAGTGTATCCAAGCGACGGCGAAGCGGTGACTAGAACATGGTTTACAAGCACCACCAGCGGCCGGCTGTTTCTGACAATGCAAGGCTCTTTACTGGGGCAGAAAAGGTGGACGCTGTCGCTCAAACAGAAGTTGTGCTCTTGACGCTGAATGTGTCGGGTGAGATTCGCTGGTTTGTCTTCTCCGACTGTAAGGCTGGACGCTGCCTAGAGAGGTCATCTACTCCCATCCCTTGTGCTGCGGCAGCACCAAACGAACCTGGATCGTTCCTGACAGGGGGGTGTGCCCCGTGGCGAGTAGATTACGACCCGGAAGAGCCGGCGCAGAGAGATCTGCGCATGTGCAGAACGCAGAACGGCGTGAAACCGCGTGGCTGGCGAGCGGGGCTTTCCGCCGCTTGGTGAGCCCTGCCCATCGCTATAGTCAATGGACACAGGGAACAACTGATCACAACTGAGCATTGGCCTCTTTAAAACAGCTCTTAACAGATTTGGGAACTGTTGCCGGGTCCCCGCTCTATCTGCTTTTCTCTAGACTAAACACGCCCCAAGTGTTAACCTTTCCTCACAGGTCAGGTTTTCTAAGCCTTTGGTCATATGGGCTGCTCTCCTCCGGACTCTCTCCCATTTATCCACATCTGTCCTCATGCGTGGGGTGCTCAGAGGACTCACTATTTCATCTAAGGCCACATCAGAGCTGAGAAGCTCAATACAATCACCTCCCATATCCTACATACAATACTCCTCTTAGGCCTGGTCTATACCTACCTAGATTGGCGAGGAACTACATTCATTGTGTAGCTGGAATTGACCTACCTTAATTTGACCTTTGGCGCCGTCTCCACAGCGGGAGGTTGTTGGGGGAAAAATGCTCCCGTCAACTTCCCTTACTCCTCCCGAGGAGTAGGAATTCCAATGGGGATGACCTCAGCATTTGATTTAGCGGGTCTTTACTAGACCCGCTAAATCGAACCCCGGGAGATTGATCGCCAGTGCGTCGATTCTCCGGCAAGTGGAGACGTGGCCTTAATACATCTCAGGGTAAGAGTAGCGCTCTTGCAAATGTCTGTTTCTGCTCTTCCTGTCACAGCAGCAAAGGTGCGGTGGTGCGGTCCGTACTCAGCTCTCCAGCTGTGCATAGAATCCACTGGGCAGCGTGTGTTACAGGCCTCTTGCTGTGCCCGACCCACAAAGGCTCCAAGTCTATTACAGGGAGCTGCTGCTTTAGCGGATACTCTAAAGGCTCATGCTCTTAGCTCTGGGGGTCAAACCCTGAAGTCAACCAAGAGAAGGCCCGCATGCCGAACGGGAGCTATCCTACATCCTTCTGCCTTCCAGGCGCTATTGATGTCAGGGCAGCTTTGGGGGATGGTTTTAATCCGTGATCCTATCGGAACTAATCTCGGTGACGTGCGCGCACTGAAGCAAGCCCTAAATGCGAGGTGGCTTGCATGGCTGGACATGGCTGAACATATTCCGTCAATCAGCCGCCGAGGCCCTGCTTTGTGCCAGTAACTTCAGCCGAACGAAAAGCCAGTTCTGCTCTGCGGGGAAATTTCGGGGGAAACGTTTTAGCCCCAACTTTGCCCCCGTTCTCTCTCGAAATGTAAAATGTGACGTGGAAGACGGCAGCGAACCCTTTCAGTCAAAAAAAAAGTTGAGACGCTTTAGCAAAACCCCAAAATATTTCCTGGAAAAAAAAAGTTGGGGTTTTGGAAAATGGACCGGAAGGAATGTTTTTTCCCCCCATTTGGTCCAAAAAAGCCAGTTTTAGTCGGGGATAGGGGATAGTGTTGATGAAAACATTGAGACCGGCTCTATCAGTAACCTGAAGTTTCTCAAAGGGAAACATCTTGTAATGAGGAGATCTGGTAGCCCTGGGGACAGTCTCCCAAGAGGAAAGCAGGGAGCGCCCGTCCCTGGAGTCTTATCGGAGCGCATTCGGTAGGGACCATCATGCATTGCTCAGGAGATGATCCAATGGGTCCTAACGCGCCTTCTCCACCATGGTTTCCCATCATTCCCTAAGAGCAGCTGCAAGTGACAACGTGGCTGTTAATGGCGGAGGGAGTTTACACTGCACAGCTGCACTCCGGATTCAAATCCAGATTCACCCCCGGTGCAAGCCCGTTGCCCTCAGGAGGAGAAGAGCCAGCATGTGCGCCCAGGCATTCAGCTAGATCCGAGGAGGAGACGTCAGGTTTTCCACCCCGCCTCGGGCCTGGTTTGGGCTCCTGCGGAACATTCGCTTTCCCGTCCTGGATTTCCAGGACTCCCTGCGCTCTCGCTCCCGTGGGCGTGGCTATTTCCGTCCTCCCTCTCCAGCTGTCCCTCTGCCCTTCTCTGAGCTCTGCCTCTGTCCCTGGGACTTGGTGCTCAACCCTCTCTCTCTCCGTCTGACCACTCCTGCAGGCTGTTGTAGCCTGGTGAGTCTTCCTCCAGCGGGAGCTAGCCACCGAAAGTGAAGAGCCTTCCAGCTTGCCAGGCCTATTAGCATAGTATTGAACCTGGAGGCAAGTTCAGTTTCTCTGCACCCGCCCATCCCTATCTGCAGCATGGGGGGAGGTACTAATACTTCTCGCCCTCCCAGGAGCCAGGGGAGGGTTAAACCTTTACGGCTCGTCCGGCGAGATGAGATGGGCGGGCGGCAGGAGCTGACGTGCTCCGTGGCTTTCTGTTCTGGCTCTAGTCGGCCCAGGCGCAAGCAGGGTCTTCCGGCTGCGTCACCCTCTGGGCACCTGTTCCCTTGTCACCCGCCCTGGAGTCAGGCCCGGCTCTGCTGCAGCAAAAGTCTCATTTTCCCCCTAGTTTCTTGCCCTCTCCCATCTCCTCGCAAGCTGGATACACAGGGCCCGGTTTTGAAGCCCTCGTGCCTGCAATGTGACTGTGCCCAAGAGTCATGAGCTCACTGAAGACCTCGCCCTTGGCCTCTGAGGGATCTCCGTTGGCCAGCGCCACGGCCCAGCTGTCTCTCCGGTGGGTGGAGATCCTTGGATGGAAGTTACTACAGAAGACACCAGGCCCGTTCCTTCCCTCCAGTGCCCTGTCAGCTTGCAGGTTCCCTGGCATCCGCTCATGCCGAGCAGCAGGGGGGAGATTTACCCTCCGCCTTTCTTGTCCCCTGTGGCGGGCTGCGGGAAAAGAGTCTTTGGTCCCATCAACATTTCCGGCTCCACTACGTCACTGACGAACCCAGAGGAGTCGGAGGAAACCTTGTCGCGTCGCTTTGCTTGAGCTGGAAAAAAACCGCTGGGCTTTGCCCTTTCCCCGAGAAGACATCTGAGCTGGGCGAGGGCTTTCTTTCCATCCCGTCAGCGCGGCCGCTTGGAAGTTTCCTTCACACCCTCCCTCCCCCCTGTTCTTGTCTGAAATGTTTTCATGAGTAAACAACCAGCTGCCAAAGCCATGAAAATTATTAGCCAATTAGCGAGTGACCTATTCCCTGTCATTCTCACTCATTGCAGGTTTGAAGATGTATTAAAAAAAGAAATAATTCCATCCCAGGGATCTGTATGATGCGTCAGACCTAACAATCCCCAATGCCTGGTATTTTCCATCCTGCCAGGCCTTTCCTGCCTACTGACAGCCCTGGCCAGTGGTCCCACGCAGGCTGTCCATTCAGATAAGCCAGGCTCTGGCGGGAGAGGCGGCGGGTCTGTCTCCTTCACTCATTGGTGTCCTGTCATTTGGTCACTGCTATGATGAATACTAGGCTAGATGGTCTAACCCAGTCTGCCCATGGTTATGTTCTGTGAGATGAACCAGGCTTGGAGCGAGATGCAGACATGGTGGAGTTGGGGCAGATATTTTTGTTCTTCGTCTTTTCCCTGGAAATTCAAACATTGAAATGTTTTGGCCCCCAAAACAAAACGGGTCCATGTGGCAGTGTTGCACTGGTAGGGCTGCCAGCTGGTTTCAACAAAAATACCGGACACACTTGACACATGACATCACAATCAACATCCCATCGGATTTAGAAAATACCGGACATTTCTATTGTCTCATTTCTATTTTCTCAATTTGTTTCCCGAACAGAAAGTTCAAATACTGGACTGTTTGGTTCAAAACCGGACACCTGGTAACCCTATGCACTGGTGCATCATGGGAGTTGTAGTTTGGGTGCTCCCATTCCCCCCTGTCCGCCAGACTGTCTGGTCAGACTATATTTAGGGTGGCCAGGTGTCCGGTTTTGAACTGGACAGTCCAGTATGTGAGCTTTCTGTTTGGGAAACAAATTGAGAAAAAATAAATGAGACAATAGATATGTCCGGTATTTTCTAAATCAGATGTAATGTCGATTGTGATGTCATGTGTCAAGTGTGTCCGGTATTTTTGTTGACACCATCTGGCAACCCTAACTCTATTCCCCACACTGCATCATGGGAAGGGCAGCATGGTGCATGATGGGATATGAAGGGGGTGGAATTGTGACCTCAGACCTGGCGGTCCCAGCTCCTCACTCTTCTGCCCCATGTTACGATTCTCTTTCTCCGTTGCTGCTATGGTAAGTCCAGCTTGGCACTGGGGCAGGGGAAAAGTTTTGGCCAAAAATGTTTGCCCAGCTCAACAAAAGAACATTTTCAGTGCAGCGGTGGTGCACTGTCCTTTTATGAGTCCTCCGCCACCTCAGCGCTTGCACCCACTAAACTCTCACGTGCTGCAATGGAAGGAGGCAGCAAATTATATTCCGCATGCGCGCCAGTCCTTGAGGAAGAGTTGCATTCTGTTACCTGGTGTGAGTCAGGTCTTGGCCAAGTCTCGTGATGTTCTCGGGCCTTCTAGTCCCGCTCCTAGTGATTTTCCTGTCTTCACCATCTCAGCTGGACTGTGGCTAGAATCTTCAAATTCGGACTCCTTCTCCCCTGAGTCCTGAGGCTTAGATTGTACCTTTTCTTTGTCATGAAAAGGGAAAGGAAGCCTTGGTTTGTACTGCAGACTTACTGCTTAATACGCCGTTGGCTGGTCCTTTCTCCCATTTGGTGCCTGTGTTTCCTTAACCTTCAATGTGCACTGAAAATGTTCTTCCGTTGAGCTGGGCAAACAGTTTTGGCCAAAACTCCCCTCCTCCCTCACCAGTAAAAAAGGCAGGTTCAGTGACTGAAGTGTTTTGCAAACTTGTATTGGTTTTGCTGAACCTATTTGTTGGGGGGGAGGGGGTTCGTTTTAGAACACCCCAAAAAACTTGATTTTCCAGATTGAAAAGATGTTTCATTTAGAAATTTCCTTCTACTTTGTTTTTGGTTTTTTTTCTTAAAAGCGAACCAAAAAGAAAGCTGAACATTGAAATAAAATCGCTCATTCATTTTTGACCAGAAACTACTTGTTTATGTTTCAATTTGCCAGAAATGTTGAGACGATTTTGGTTTTGGGGGAGGGGTGTGTAATGCAAAATGTAGTATTTCTTTAAATGTTCAGAACTGCCAGTGAGTGGAAAAATCCATGATTTGTACCACTCTACTCTTCTCACACAGTTGTGCCAATGTTAGAAAGATTAAAACCCAAACCAATTTCGCTCCTTGTAATTATTGCTAATATTGTAGGCACCCACTGAAATCTGAGCCCCATTGTGCAGGGTGCTGTACATTCACTCAGGAGACAATTCCTGCCCCCAGAGTTTCTAATCAGAGGCCTTGTCTACATTACTGCAGGCCGTCAACTTTAGTCATGCAATTTCAGCTACATGAATAACATAGGTGCAGTTGACATATTTAGGTCTGCTTGTGTGGTATCTTCACCTTGGTGAATTGACAGCTGATGCTTTCCCATTGACTGCAGTTACTCTCCTCATTTTGGTGGAATATCGGAGTTGATGGGAGCGCACTCGGTGGTCAGTTTATTGTGTCTACACTAGACCTGATAAATTGATCCCCGGAGGATGGATTGCTGCCATCGATCCAGCCTGTAGTGAAGATATGCCTTGAATAAACAAGAGGGAGAAGCAGGAGAGAGGATAAGTGATTCTCTCAAGGTCCTAGAGTGGGGTAGTGTCAGAGCCAGGAATATAATGGTTTCCTAATACGAAGTGTGATGCTCTGCCCTATCCACTAGGCAAAGCTGCTTCACAATCCAGCTGTATGAAACTCTGTGTGTGTGTGTGTGTGTGTGTGTGTGTGTGTGTGTGTGTGTACAGGCATTGAATTCGGTGTGGCAGACAATGATACTTATTTTGGTTTATGTACTTTCAACAGATAATACCCATTTATTTTTAAGCATTTTTTTATTTTACGTTTACAGGTTTTAAGCATTTTTCTTGGATTTTTTTATCGATTTAAATTTTCATCGTTGGTGGAGAATTTAGGGGCGGGGGGGAATCAGACCGTTAATATTAAACAGTGAGATTCACAAGGTTAAAACTTTATAACCAGTAAAACTCCAACTGTCATCATCACATCTCAAGATACAAAGTAAAAGTCTTTCGGTCACACTCAGGTAAGTTCTCAAGTAGCATTTTTTTGACTCTGTAAATTTCAATTATTATCCAGAGAAATATTTGTTCTGCATTTCGTGTATGTGCACAGTGAAATCGACATGTACCGATGAGGAGCGAATCCTGCCACGCCTAACTATACCGATGTAGATGCTGTAACATGTTGTAATGCAGCAGGTGCTCATTGATTACAACGGGCATCTGTCTATAAATCTAATTTTACTTTGCACCATCCATTGATTTATGCTGTTTGTTTGCTTTTTGCACGTGGCTCTGCGATGTGAACTTACATGGATCGTTTTCACGTCTTGGCTCTCCTCCCCATGCTGATCTTGGGGAGGTTTCAATGCTGCATTGGGAAGGTAACCCTTACTAAGGTCTTTTCACGGTTAGGAGCGGCCTCGTGAAAATATTTCTGTTCATATTAGGTCCTGTAAAAACTTTTATAAATGACGCCTCAGGCTCCAACCCTGCCAACCCTTAGTCATAAGTGGCACTTGACTCACAGCCGTAGTTTCATTTAAGTCTTTGGAGCTACTCCCAGGCATAAATTTGGGGCCTCTCCAATGTGGCCCACGTCGACAATGCCCTTGCAAATCTGCACTGACTTGTGCCTTACAGGGAGAGAGGTCTCCACCATGAGTAATTTGGGTCCTGTGTAGCATTTCTTCGGTTGTTCCGAAACACTGTGCCTGCGTCCCGTACTCTATAATGATTCCTAGCTCCTGTAGTAGATGGCAAACTCTACAAAGGAAAGTCACTGTCATTATCCCCCATTTTACAGGTGGGGAAACTGAGGCAAGGCACATGGAAGTATCCCCCATTTTACAGGTGGGGAAACTGAGGCGGGGTGCATGGAAGTATCCCCCATTTTACAGGTGGGGAAACTGAGGCACAGAGTGCTGAAGTAGCCTTTATTTTACAGGTGGGGAAATGGAGTCAGGGAGTGCAGAAGTAGCCCATATTTTGCAGGTGGGGAAATGGAGGCAGGGACCACGGCAGTATCCCTCATTTTACAGGTGGGAAAACTGAGGCACAGAGCACTGACGTATCTCCCATTTTACAGGTGGGGAAATGAGTCAGGGAGCGCTGAAGTATCCCCCATTTTACAGATGGGGAAACTGAGGCAAGGAGCACTGAAGTGGCTTGCCCGAGATCCTCCAGCAGCAGCAAGGCTGGAAAGTGACCTCATGTCACCTGATGAGGCTGTGCTGCCTCCCAAATTGCAGGGCCCTTTGCAAAGCCGAGCTTGGCTGCGAGCTCTTCCATGAGCAATCGGACTATTCCCTCCAGGGCGCTGCTTAGATCACTTTTTCCCTGCTCTGACACAGAGGCACGAAACGGTTTTCACGTTGATTCTCCTTCGTTCATGGTGCGCCCTGGAGAGAGCCACTCCCATGGTGGAACTATATTACAGCTACAGCCAGGCGGGCCCCAGGCAGGCCTTGCAGGGGCCCAGCGCTGCTTGCTGAATGGGCCCACCTCCTGTGCTGAGCCCTGCAGCCACAGAGAGCACGGCGCGGCAGTGCGGCGAACGAACGTCTCGTGCCGCGTGCGTGGCAGGCCCGTGTTTGTCTTGCTGCGGCGCCGCATGCCAAGAGGTCAACGAGCCGGTGGCTCCCTACCCGCCAGCCCTGGGTGAGGTGGGGCGGCTCCAGCTTGCTCCGCGGGCAGAGCGAGGGAAGTGCTCGGCGGAGGCAGGGGCACGCCGCGGCTCCGGCCAGATGGCGGCACGGCGTGCGGTGATGCTCTTGGGCCAGGCTGCAGCGCTGGTTCGCTGAGGACGGGCTGGGGGCAGCTGGCCCAGCCGTATTGCTGCATCGCGTTATGGGACCCCGCTGATGGCAGTATTGAAAGACCCCCCCAAGGGGAGGTTAGCTGAGGGCAGGGGTCCCCAAACAGGGGGTGTGTGCCCAGTGAGGGGAGCACAGGGTGGGGCCCAGACCAGCCCCCAGAGGGCAGGGAAGGACCATAACACAGCCCCAGCTCTGCCCACAGGCATCCAGCTCCTCTCTGCCCCCCGGTGGCCAGGTCTGGCCTCATTCCCCTCTGCACCCCTAGGCCAGCTCATTCCTGCTCTGCCCCAGGCACCCAGCTCTGCTCTGCCCCTAGTGGCCAGCTCTGGCCTCTTTCCCGCTCTGCCCCCTGGCACCCAGCTCTGCTCTGCCCCCTAGTGGCCAGCTCTGGCCTCATTCCCCCTCTGCACCCCTAGGCCAGCTCATTCCTGCTCTGCCCCCAGGCACCCAGCTCTGCTCTGCCCCCTAGTGGCCAGCTCTGGCCTCTTTCCCGCTCTGCCCCTGGTGGCCAGCTCTGGCCTCATTTTCCCCTTTGCCCCCAGGCCACCCAGCTCTGCTCTGCCCCCTGGTGGCCAGCTCTGGCCTCATTTTCCCCTTTGCCCCCAGGCCACCGAGCTCTGCTCTGCCCCCTGGTGGCCAGCTCTGGCCTCATTCCCGCTCTGCCCCCAGGCCACCCAGCTCTGCTCTGCCCCCTGGGGGCCAGCTCTGGCCTCATTCCCCCCCTGCACCCCAAAGCCAGCTCTGCCTCTAACCCCATCTCCAGTGCTGCCCCCGGCTCAGCAGAGGTGCTCTGGTGTGCAGTAACTGGGGCTGGGGGAGAGATTCCATTATTGGTAAGGAGGTGTGTGCCCCCAGGCTCTATTGATATACGGGCAGCTGGCTGCCCAGCAGCGGACTAGCACAAGCCTGGCAATGAGGCTGGAGACCAGCCATTCGGGGTCTCTGCCCGGGGGTGTGTGCCCATCTCCCAGGACCCGGGGACCGATGCCCAACGGGGGGCAGGGAATTCCTGCAGGGCTGCAGCCTCATGCCGGTCACTCGGTCAGCATCCCGTATCCTGCCTGGGTTGGGGCAGCCACGCAGCGTGAAGCCCACCCAGGGAATGAGCCACCCAGGCGGGCTCGGGCCATGTGTTTGCAGGCTGGAGAAGCGCTTCCCCCGCTCAGGGGAGACCTCCAAGGGACAGCCGGGGGCAGGAAGTGGCGGGTGAGGAGGACAGGGAAGCACAATGGCTCCTGGCATTGTGGAGCCAAACACAACATCTTCGGAAGGAGGCAGAGGACAAAGGGCCTGGGAGCGGCCTTCAACTCCCTGCAGGGGGTTCCAGAGAGGACGGAGGGAGGCTGTTTAGTGATGATGGATGGCAGAACAAGGAGCAATGGGCTCAAGCTGCAGTGGGGGAGGTCTAGGTGGGATCTTAGGAAAAACTATTTCCTAAGAGGGCGGTGAAGCACTGGGATGGGTTCCCTCGGGAGGTGGTGGAGTTTCCATCCCTAGGGGGCTGTGTCTACATTGGCACCCTTTTCCGGAAAAGGGATGCTAATGAGACAAGTCGAATTGCAAATGCAGCGGGGATGTAAATTTTCCCCGCGGCATTTGCATGAACATGGCTGCCGCTTTTTCCGGCTCGGGCTTTGACGGAAAAAAGCGCCAGTCTAGACGCGGCTCTTGCGGAAAATAAAGCCTTTTCCGGAAGATCCCTTATTCCTCTTAAAACATTGCCCTATACATTTTCTCCACACCATGCATGATTTTTATAAATCTCTAGCAACCCCCTCACACACATACTTAATCGTCTCTTTTCCAAGATGAATTTTCCCAGCCTTTCTAATCTCAATTTATGGCAAAACCCCTAATCCTTTCTGCCGCCTGTCTCGGTGCCTTTGCCAAGGCTAACACTGCTCTTCAGCGGAGGACCATTCAGAACGGCAGGCAAGAGTCAAGACGCGGGTGGATTTATAGAGAGGCAATATGATATTTTCAGTCTTATTCTCTAGCCCTTTCCTAATGGTGCCTGCCTCACCACCATGGAATCATGGACCACTAGGACTGGAAGGGACCTCGTGAGGCCATCGAGTCCCGGCCCTCCTGGCAGGACCAAGCTGGAATGCCACGCTATCGCGAGGGCCTGCTTGCTCGCAGCTGCCGACGTTTTCCTGCCCCCTCCAGCCGCGTGGCCCACGGACGCCAACGGCCCTGCAGCTGCGCCGGCGGGCCCAGACCTGGTGGCGTTCAGTCGACAGCAGCCACGCTGCGCGGTCACCCGTGGCCCTGCCGGAGTGTGGCCCGCGTTGGGCGGCGCCTGGCCTATCTGCTACACGGTCACCCTCTCTCTCACCCGCTGGAAACGTCCCTTTCCTGCCTGGACCTGCCCAGCCAGATTTCTCGGGGCTGTTGCTGGGTTCTGTCCCAGCCACTGCGCATCGGGCTGCACGGGGCCCTGTGTCTCTGCTCAGCGCCCCGGCCAAAGGGAGGGAGGCAGGCGCAGTGCGGAAGGGACGGCAGAGTCCCTCTCTGGGGTCATGCTCGTGGGGACCTCGCAGGACTCCAGCACTCGGCTGCTGGCTGGATTCCTGGCCACCTTCTTGGAATACCCCCTCCCCTGGCTCCATGTTCACCTAGAAATGGGTTCTTTCTGATGCGGCCCAGGCCTTTGGGCCCTGGGCTAATGTTCCTTTCCCAGCAACTGAGGCTGTGGCTCTTGCAGGCTGGGGGGAGAGCGTGGATCTCCCAGCAGTGGCTGGCGTGAGAGCTGTGGTCTGGATGATGGAGCCCAGACCGGGCTGTCTCCGAGAGCCCTGCTCGACAGGAACGCCTGGGCTGTGGCTGTGAGGGAGACGCTGGGGGCAGGGCACACCCAGGGCGGGCCCATCGCCGGAACTTGCTGCCACGGGAAATGCAGCTCTGGGGTGAGTCTTGCCCCTGCAGTGAGCTCAAGGTTGGTTTCAAGACTGTGCACAGGAAACCTGGCCCCACGGCATTCCCAGTGACTGTGCAAAATGCAGCCACCTCTGGGGTGAAGCATGGCAGCTCTATGGGCGTGCACAGAACCCTGGAGGGCAGATCCGCGTTGGCAATGTGGCTGGGGTGCTTCAGTGAAAACGCTACAATGCTGGCAAGGCGTGCGCCTGCTAGCGGCATCGGCAAGCCCCCGCCGGAAGCGGCGGTAGCGGTACCGGCTGGCTGCCCCAGGTGTCACGGGGAGGAGGCGGGTTTCACCCCAGCCGCAGCGTTGTCGTTGGAGCAACGTACATGTTGCACACAGCCCCAGGGAGCTGGGCCCGCTGGACACCTGGGACTCAAACAGGATTGTAGCCACAGAGGGCTACCAGTGCAAACTGTGAGTACACCCGGGCAGCACCTTGACTCTGTGCTGTAGTTAGTTGCCAAAGTGCAGGGCCCAGCTTGCCTCGGTGCTTGGTTGTGCCTTCTGGAGCCATGGTGTGCTGAGGGGCACAGGAATAGGGCACAGCCACGGCCATGACTCCCACGGGGCTGCGGGCTGGTAAGGTGGCCAAGACCTGTGGCGCTTTATTCGCAGTGGCATGTGCATGTGTGTGTGTGTGTGTGTGTGCACATGGGTGTGCGTGTGCACATGTGTGTGTGTGTGTGTGCGCACATGGGTGTGCGTGTGCACATGTGTGTGTGTGCGTGTATCCGTGCGCATATGCACGCACAAGGGTATGAGTGAGTGTGTGTGCACAAGAGTGTGTGCAGTAGTGTGTGCGTGCATGTGGACAAAAATGGGTGCTCACGTGTGTGTGTACACGTGTGCGCATATGCACGCACAAGGGTATGAGTATGGGTGCACAACAGTGTGTGTGTGCGCGTGCGCGCAGCGTGCATGCGCATATGCACACACACATGGGTATGAGTGAGTGTGGGTGCACAAGTGTGTGTGTGCAGTAGTGTGTGTATGCCTGCGGACGAAACTGGGTGTGTGTGTGTTCACGTGCCTCCACTTTCACCCCAAACTGTTCCAGAGCCCTAATTCGAAAGCCGGTTTCCAAGCCCAGAGCTTCGCGTGCCTGGCTCCAGGCAGGCCCCAGCGGTTGCTGCTTTGCAATAGCCCAGGCCCATCCAGGGCCGACCCAGTTGCTAGGTGCTGCCGGCTGGAGGCGGCAGGGATTCCTGCGCAGTCGGCGCCTGGGGCCCATGCAGCGCTAGCCGTGCAGGAGGGGTTGCTAAGCATTTCCCAGCGCCAGATGAAGCAGCAGCAATTTGGGCTGTGTCAGCAATTTCGCCCCTTCCCCACGTGCTTTGTGCAGGCTGGCTCGTTTCCAGCCCCGGACTGAAGCGCTGTCTGGAGTCGGGATTCTTGGGCTGGGCGCCAGAGAATTGTCCTGGCTGGGAACTCTCACCTGTTGTTTCTGACAGAACTGGAGCGGCTAAAAAAAATCCCAACGGAGCCAGCCCTCAGGGTTGCTGTGTGCCCCGGGCTGGGCCTGGCCTGGCTCCCCAGTATCCCGTGGCAAAAATCCACCCCCTCGTTGTTCAGCTCCCCCCCAGAGCAGGTCGCAAAGTCAGGCCGGGGGAAGGCGAAGGCACGAAAAAGGAAGGAATTTTTTAGGGTCTTTGGCCACTGCCACAAAATGTTTGCTGTGTTCGTGCTGGGGGCAGGGGTTGCTTTGCTCCCCGGTTTCCACTTTCCCGTGGGAAAAACGTGGCTGAAAAGAAGAGGAGGAAAGCAGGAGGAGAGAAAAGGGACTTTTGGGGGGTCAGCAAATGCCATTCCAAAGCTGTCGAGCCGCTCTGTGGGCGGTGAGCTCAGTGCAGGCCGAGCCCTGGGACCGTGGTTCGGGCCCCAGGGAGTTTGCAGCCCAGACGCAGGCTGGCCATGAACAGACCCTGGGAATTCGGGAGGGCGAGGGCGGCTTAGTGCGAGTTGAATACACACTGCGTCTGCGCCATGAACAGCCTCATTCAGCCTCCTCCTCAAAGAGGCAGCTTTCCCACCCGCCAAGCGGGTTGTGTACAGCCTGCAGCTTCGCAGGGGGCATGGGTTCTAAGGAGGGGTCTGGAGGCGGCCTGGGGGGTGGCATGGAAGCATGGGCAGTGTGTACTGCAGGCAAGGGAAGGCACAGCCCTGCTCCCTAGCCACCAGGGAGGAATGGGACCAGGCTGCAGCAAGGCAGCCCCGGCCCTCCAGGTGGCCAGGAAGGATCAGGCTGGGAGTGGGCGGGGCTTGGCTCCAGGGGCGGGCCTCAGGCGGAAGGGGAGGGCTGGGGCCTTTCCTGGCCGCACCTGCAGGAAGGAAGACAAAGGGCTGGTGAGAGGGGATTGACAGTGCAGGGGGACCCAAGCAGATGTAACGCACACACCTAGGCTATGTCTACACTCGCGGCTTCTTGCGCGAGTAATATGCAAATGAGGCTAAGCGTGGAATATCGCCGAGCCTCATTAGCATACCTAATGAGCCACCATTTTTTTCAGAAGAGGCTCTTGCGCAAGAAGGAGCGTCTACACTGCCCCTTCTTGCGCAAGAAAACCCTCTTGCGCAATGCCGTTACACCTATTACTTTTCAGGAAGAGCGACTTTGCGCAAGAGGGTTTTTCTTGCGCAAGAAGGGGCAGTGTAGACGCTCCTTCTTGCGCAAGAGCCTCTTCTGAAAAAAATGGTGGCTCATTAGGTATGCAAATGAGGCTCGGCGATATTCCACGCTTAGCCTCATTTGCATATTACTCGCGCAAGAAGCCGCAAGTGTAGACATAGCCCTGGTGTGGTAACTGAGCAATGCAAGTGGTACCTAGACCACAGCAACACTTAAGATCAAGAGACCTCTACAGCATGGGCTGGGAGCCAGCTGGCTTTCAGCTCAGAGGGTAGAGGCTCCTATACTCAGCTCCAGCGGTGCCAGGTTCAAATCCGCCTGGTGGTGGTTACACAGCGAAGAGGGAAGGGCATGAAGCCAGGCATACCCCTGCTGTGGAACAGGATGGGCATCTCCAGCTGAATCTCAGGGGGGAACCTGGCACTGGCTTAGCACATCCCTATGGCCTGGTGGGAGGCAGAGCCCAGACTCCCATTCAGACCGAGCTGGCTGCTACCTGCAGGCTGGGCCAGACCTACGCCCTGGCTATAGCCCTGCTGTGGAGCTGGCGCCTAGGCCCATCCCTGCTTGGAGGCCTCAGAGGGAGCTATGAATTCCTACTGAGGTCTGGAACCAGCTTTCCTCGGAAGTGTTTTGCTCCACTCAGAGCAGCGGGGCCTTTTTAACAGCCACAAAGCCTGCAAGACACTGTTACGCAAGACAGCTGGGGGGACCAGCATCAACCCCCACACTGTTGGGCCTCAGCCACACACCTAGCCACCTGGACGGGACCACCGGAGGCATCGCAGCCACTCCCCATTCATGAACTTATCAAGCTTCATCATCAAAGTAGCTCGTTATTTACTTGTTCCCCTAACACAAGCACTAGGGCTCACAAATGAAATGAATAGGTAGCAGGTTTAAAACAAACCAAAGGAAGGTTTTCTTCATGCAGCGCCCAGTCAACTTGTGGAACTCCTTGCTAGAGGATGTGGTGAAGGCTAGGACTTTAAAAGGGTTCAGAAAAGAGCTAGAGGTTAGGTCCATGGATGGGTAGGAATGGTGTCCCTAGCCTCTGTTTGTCAGAGGTTGGACATGGAGGACAGGAGAGGGATCACTTAATGATTCCCTATTCTGTTCCCGCCCTCTGGGGCAGCTAGCATTGGCCACTGTTAGAAGATAGGACACGGGGCTAGATGGACCTTTGGTCTGACCCAGTCTGGCCGTTATGTTCTCGGTTGTTTGCCCCCCCTTCACGTTGTTTGACCCTCCCCCTTCTTAGAGTTAGAAACAGCCCTCGAATTTCTGGCCTCACTGTCTGCACAGCCGCTTGAAAGACTCGCGAGTCCCACCTGGAACTCAGTGATGGCTGGCATGCCCTTAGACCTGTCGCCCCCACCTCTCCAGTGCCCTTGTTGGGCATGAGACTGCAGGCCCAGGAGAAACTCGGCGATACTGAGGTGGGACGTCCGTGCCCTTCCTCCGTGGCTCACTCCCAGCCAGCCTGGAGGGAACAGGGTCTCACCCTTGGATTATAAACCTACCCTGACAATTTAGGGCTCCTGGCGCTGGGGACTGTGAAAGCCTTGGTGTCCCAAGCACTGCTGGGTGGTTGACCTACGTCCTGGGGTAGCTGCAGCTAGGCGGGCCGATGGAATCTTCCGTCAACGTGGCTGCGGCCTCGTGCAGGGGTGGGTTATCAGCACTGGTGGAACGCCCCGGCGTGGCTGTACGGCCGGCCTACCCGCACGTAGCTGCCCCAGCGATGAAGGCAGCGGTGGAATCACGGCGCCACCACACGGGGGCTGGCCAAGGGCAGGAGGCCAAATGAACGCTGGAAAATGACGCTTTAGAAGAGCGGCTGAATGGGGGAGGAATTGGGAGCGATTATGAAGTAGCCTTGGCGTTCAATGGGTGTTTCCATGGGTCGATGGCCTCCTGGGAATATGACACCTACCCTGGTGCACCCCCCGGCACGCAGAGGCTGGGAGCGTGAAACCCTGGGCCCGCGGACGGGTGGAGGGGTTTGGCTTCGATTTCCGTACGGCGGGGCTCTCCCCGCTTGCTGAAACAGGCCCGTGCTGCTCACTGTGTCCGGCCTCCTTAACATACAAGCCACAGAGTTTCACCGAGAGCTTTCTGCCGGGCCGCGGGATTGGGTTCTACTAGCGCCGCGCTTATAGGCGGCCCTCCCGTCTTGTCCTGAAGACACACGCGCTGGCATCTCTTCCGCCAACGTCCCGTAAACCGATTTCAGTAACCGCCCCCGGCAGCTCTGCTCCTTGTTTCCCGTCTGACTTTGGCAGGCTTCAGCGTCCAGTCATTTGACCTTCTGGTGCCTTTTGTCAGAGAGGTTTTAGTATCCGGCAGAAAAGGGCCTGGGGGGTTACAGTGGATGAGATGCTGGATAGGAGTCAACAGGGCCCCCTTGTAGCTAATAAGGCTAATGGCATATTGGGCTGCATTAGGTGGAGCATCGCCAGCAGATCTAGAGAAGTGATTATTTCCCTTTATTCGGCTCTGGTGAGGCCACATCTGGAGGGTTGCGTCCAGTTCTGGGCCCCCCCATCACAGAAAGGATGTGGATGTGTTGGAGAGGGTCCAGCGGAGGGCAACCAAAATGATCAGGAAACTGGAGCCCATGACTTACGAGGAGAAGCTGAGAGATTTCGACTTGTTCAGCCCGCAGAAGAGAAGAGTGAGGGGGAATTTGGTAGCAGCCTCCAACTCCCTGAAGGGGGGTTCCAAGAGGCTGGAGAGAGGCTGTTCTCAGTAGTGACCGATAGCAGAACGAGGAGCAATGGTTTCAAGTTGCACTGGGGGAGGTCTAGGTTGGAGATTCGGAAAAACAATTTCCCTAGGAGGGTGGGGAAGTACTGGGATGGGTTCCCTAGGGAGGGGGTGGAATCTCCATCCCTAGAGGTTTTTAGGTCCTGGCTTGACAAAGCCCTGGCTGGGATGATTGAGTTGGGATTGGTCCTGCTTTGGGCAGGGTGCTGGACTCGGTGACTCCTGAGGTCTCTTCTTACCCTAGATTCTGTGATGTAGCTGGATGGAGCTGCCAAGCCCTGAAACAGCATCAACAGGTTTCCTGAACACCCATTTTGAGAGCCACCAAACTATTTGCCTTTATTTGAATATGTGCTCCTGGGTCTAATCCACTCGCAACTTGAGGAAAGCGACACACAAAATCTGGCGACCAAAGCACGGACGAACCAGAAAGCCTCGGAAGAACAGAAAATCGTTAGGAAGCGGCCCGACAGGTACCAGTTTTGCCCATCAAGACTTATGGATTAGCGCTTTGAAGCCAGAAAGCACTAAGCAGTCTTATTAAATCTGCTTCAAGATGCTTATTGAAAGCCTGGTAACTAATATTTTCTTCCAGGAAAACGCACAGGGCTTTATCCACCGAAGGGAGTTTTGCTTTATAAACTGTTTTGGCCCGAGGAGATTTTTTTTCCCAACAAATTCTTCTGATTTCCATCAAGAAACCAATTTTAATCGTTTCCAAGCTCAATTTTCACTGTTTAATAAGGTACAATGCGGGGAGGAACGTTTGATGCCTACTGAAGCGATTTCCATATAAAGTATATTCTTTCTGCCTGTCAATAAATGGCTGAGTCCAAGCAGTAATTTACATCAGGCGCAGACACCATTTCATGAGCGAATAAGAATGTCGAGAAAGGGGGAAAAACCAGCCCGAGAAGGGGAAATGCACAATTAGCTCCCAAAGTCTAGCAGCTGCGCGTCTGTGATTTGGTCCGCAGCTGGACGCTAAACAGAGCGGGGCCTGGTTGTGGGTTGGATGGGAATCTCACGAAGTCGATTCCACACACAAGTGAGAAGCAAATAACACACCCAAACACTCACTGCCTAGACCCTCCCCTTGCACACCAGAACTTAGGGGTACCCAGGCTGGTACATGTTCCAGCCCCCTGTGTAGGTGGCAGGGGGGATGGAATGCCAGCCCTGAGCCTCGGGGGCCAAATCCAGGCAAGCCTCCGGGCCTTCAGTTCCCTGCTCCTGCTCTTCTCACTGGTGCTGACCCCCGTGTATTGGCTGGCCACGCTGGCAGCTCCGTCCCTGCTCAGCCAGCGTTGGCGCATGGCCCCAGGGCCAGACCCGGGGGGCTTGTGGCGCCATCTTCCCAAGAACTGCGTGGAATTTTTGTTGTGTGAGAACATGAAATTCTAGTTTTCCCGGCTGCAGCCAGTCCACGGTTCCTGCCTCTGCTTTCACAGATTCTGCGCGTTGCCCCCCCGGCCGTGCGGCCCATGGGACGTGTGGGGCAGGGAAAGGATTCAAATGGGCACATGCAGTGGGTGCGTTAGATCCCCAGGACGCGTGAGGCTCCCCTGGCATGCCTGCAACGCTGCTGGGCTGGGACACGCCACGGGGCAGCGTCAGGCCAAGCTTCTGTGAAGGCCGGTGAGCTCATGGCGGCAGGAGAGGCGCCCGCGACATGTGGGTGTCAGTGCCCAGTGGGAGAGCGGGGCTGAGGAGGAAGGACACCACCCTCAGCCCCTTGGCTTCAGGGCCAGAAGCAGGGCTGGTGAATGCAGCTGGGCAAACCCACCACCTCCTGCAGCTGGTACCAGCACCTCCCGGCCCTGAGGTGAGACCGAAACGGGGTGCCTGAATGGGGCGGGGGGCTTGGCCCCAGCACTATTTTCCTGCCTGAAGGGCAAGTGACGGAGGGAGTAGGGAGGAGCAACTGGTTGGTAGGGCCTCAAAGAAGAGGCCCAGGCTGGAGCATGGGAGCAGCTAAGAGAGGAGGGGCAGACCATGGCCAGGGCCTTGCGGGTGGGGCTGGTGGGACCATGGTGGTGGCCCTCCCCTTTTTGGGAGTTTCCGGCGCTCTTGGACTGGGGCGCCAGCTGAGGAGGTGCAGCTGGCTGGCTGGTGAAGCCCAGGAAGAACCTCTCCTGCACCCACACTCCCTCCCTGACCCTACACCCCTAAACCTGGCCCAGGTCCTAACCTCCTCCTTCCCCCAAACTCCCTCCCAGACCTCACACGAGCTCCTGCACCCCAGTCCCTTACCCCGTGCGCCCTTCTGCACCCAACCTTATCCTAGACCCCACACTCCCTCCACAGAAGAGTGCGGCCCTTGACCACTTTCCAAAATCTTGGAGCGGCCCCCCCATCAAAAATTTTTGCCCAGCCCTGCCCTACAGAACCGGGCCAATCAACCCTTTACAAAAGTTTGTTGATGAGATGGGCCCATTTCTTGCCCCTGGTCCTGTGGCCTCACTGCTCTGTTTCACTGGCACTTTTCAGAGAAGGGGCAGAGACCTGCCCGAGAGAGACCCAAGGGAAAAGAGCCAGGACTGCATGGTGGTTTGCGTCCCAGTTGGCAAGCGGGTGAGATGGGTCCACATTGATGGGTAGGCGTCCCGCAGCCCGGGCTGCAAGAGAAGGGGCCCCACGGAGCTGGAACACGGGCATTTCTGCCCCTTTTGTTACTCTGTGACTGGCTCAGGGTATGGCGACATTGCATTCCTCCTTTGAGAGAGGAATGCAAAGGCAGACAAGCAAAATTGCAAATGAAACACGGATTTGAATTTCCCACACTTCATTTGCATAATCGCAGACAGCCGCTTTCCCAAAATACCCTATTTCGAGAAAACAAACGCGGTCCACGCGGGGTTATTTTGAGAAAAAACCCTTCCTTCGAAATACTCCTTAAAAAATGAGATTTAAGGGTTATTTCGAAGGAAGGGTTTTTTCTCGCAATAACCCCATGTGGACCGCGTTTGTTTTCTCAAAATACGCTATTTCGGAAAAGCGCCCGTCCGCGATTATGCGCATAAAACGCGGGAAATTCAAATCCGCGCTTCATTTGCAATTTCGCTTGTCTGCGTTTGCATTCCTCTCTCGAAGGAGGACTGCAATGTCAACATATCCACACACGATAGCTGGCAAGTCCCTGTGCCTCTCCCTTAGCAAGGGGGTCTCCGGGAGATTGAATTGGTGCAACCTTTAGCTTTTGGTGCGCCAAGGTGAGAGGCCAGCATGCCTAGTTAAGATGTGCTGGGCCTGGCACGCACTGTTTACCCGGCGGATTTCGCGTTTGACAATCTCTCATTAAGCTGATTGCAACTCAGTAGCGCTGGTCTTAATTACTCGAGCTTTCATCTGTGCACTTGAATGGAATGGAGCCGCCGCTGGGCACCGGCATTTGCATATGTTTATGAGAGCTCCCCAAAGCTCTGTTGTCTCTGGCCGTCACGAGTAGGAAATGCAAATTCCCGGTCTGCCGCTGTCTGGGCCCAGATAACAGCACAGCCAAGCAGGTCTGGCGGCCCCTGGGTGGAGGGGGTTTAGAAAGCTGGTGGGAATGCCCCATGCTGGGCACTTCTGAAGCAAAAGCGTCCAAGCAGGTTTTTCTGGGCTGGTGGCGCAGGGAGACGTTTCTCGCATTCCAGATGCGCTGTGCCTGTCCGATGGGTTTCTTTTTTCGCTGCTGGAGTAGCAGCTGGGCCTTAGTCCGCAGAGGGGCAGGCGGGCCTTCTGCCAAACTAAACTGCAACAGTGCGGAGCCATGATGCAACCAGCACCTCGGCTGGGGATGGTAGGGTGGTGCCATTTACTTGTATTTATTTGTGACGGCCTGAGCCCAATACTTCTAGGTGCTGTCCAGCTAGCACGAAATGCTGGCCCTTGTATACGGCAAGAAGGTGGGGCTTGCACCAGTGCAGAGTAGCGGGATGGATGGGTGCAGCCCAGCCCCGCCCCGGGGTGGTTGTACTGGCGTTGCCAGGCCCTGGAAGGACGGTGCAGTCTCATGGCGATCAGCTCCGCCTGATGGGTTTCAGGCATGGCGGGATTCTCCCTCGGCTCTCAGGCAGGGGCAAGTGAGAGAAGGCCAGGTTGCTGGTGACGGTCCCCGCTGACGAACCGTGGCGTGGCAGGGAGTCAGCAGCCTAGCGCCGGGCGGGGTCATGACAAGGAAATCAGATGCAAACAATATTTCAGAGGCGCGATGATGGGGCTCAGCGGCCGGACACCGCCGCTCACGCCGTCGCTCCTACTCAGTCAGCACCGTTAACTCACACCCTGGGCGCCTGAGAAACCCCTCCGACCTCAAACCGAAGTGTGGTAGCAGCGGTATCCCTGAACGCACCAGTCGTGCGACATCACAACCAGCATCGGCAGGCCAAGCAGGAGGGGCTCCGAGCCAGTTGCGGCATGCCTCGTTGAGGAGGCCATGAGCCTTGATCTGCAGCCCGTCGGCCTGGCCGCACCGTCGGCGCGAATCCCGTTGTCCCTCGCCCCAGATGGCTGTTGCGTTACAGCGCCCCTGCGTGCAACGGGACCCGCACAGCTTGCGATGTTGGCGCCGGGTGTGTTTCTACAGCTCAGCAAGTGATGTTTCCAATTCAACGCCCAGCAAGGCCAGTGCGTGTGTGCCATGGGCGGGGTGGCAGCCCCTGCAATCATTTCACGACGGGGTGTGGCAGGAGGGCTTCTCCTTGGCCTGTTGCTCACCTGAAGGGGCAAAACCCCCTGGCTCTGTGTGGTAGGATGGCTTGGACGCCCTTCTTCGTCGCACAAACCGTCGGGCAGCGATGGCACATGCACGTGCCGTTCTTGCAGCTGGAGTCCATGGCGGGAGGGGCCTGCTAAAAGTACCTGCGCCGAGCGAGCCGAGTCCCCAGGAAGAAGGAGAAACTTGGGTTCACGGTGGTAGGGGAAACCAAATCCAGCCCCTTAAGGGGGCAGGCTGCAAACGCAAAAATAACCCAGTGGAATGTTACTGACAAGCCTTTCCCCGCCTGCAAATTCGCCTCCCAGCGAGGAGGGCAGGTGTCGTGTTCTGCTGCTCACTCGAGCACAAAGCCGCCAGGCAGGGGGCAACCTCCGTGGGCCCCCAGGCAAGGTGGGGGGAGTCTGACTCCATGTCCTGGGAAGGGGGAGGGCTGAGGGCTTCAGCTGCGGGAGGGCTGAGGGCTTCAGCTGCGGGGTGTGGGCAGAAACGAAGCATTCGGGGCGTGGGAGGGGACTCCGGGCGGAGGCAGGGGTGAGGGAGGGGGTATTAGCTTGGGCTGGGGGGTGCGCGCTCTGTAGTGTGGCCAGAAATGAGAGGCTCAGGCTGGGCACTGGGGTGGGGCTGAGGGCTCCAGCTGGGAGGTGCAGGCTCTGCTGTGGGGCTAGGGAGGAGGGGCTTGGAGTGCAGGACGGGGCTCCAGGCTGGGATTGTGGGTTTCAGAGGGTAGGAGGGGGATCAGGCTGGGGCAGGGGTGGGCACGGGGACTCAGGGTGCAGGCTCCGGGCAGCGCTTACCTCAAGCAGCCCCCAGAAGCAGCAGCAGATCTCCCCTCTGGCTCGGACACAGCGCCAAGGAGCTCTACACGCTGCCTCATTTGCAGGCCCCGCCCCCACCGCTCCCATTGGCCATGGTTCCCAGCCAATAGGCATTGCAGAGCTGGCATTTGGGGTGTGGGCAAGGTGCGGCGCCCCCTGGCTGCACCTGTGTGTAGGAGCCAGAGGGAGGCCCCGCTGTTGCCACTAGGAGCCACAGCCGGCAGGGAGCCTGCCTTAGCGCTGCTGCACCACCAGCCATCCTTTTAGCGGCCTGCTCGGCAGTGCTGACCTGAGCCACCAGGCTCCCCTGTGGACTGGGCTTTCCAGCCAAAAGAGGGAGACATCTGGTGAGCCCAACTCACGTGGTGGCAGAGACACCTGAAAATGGGCCGAGGCCTTGCCCGCTGTGCCGAGAGCCTGGTTACTCCCAGGCCGTGCGCCTGCCCGCTTGCCTACAACCCCCCTCAGCTAGGAGGTAGCCGCCGACCCAAGCGGGCAGAGGGCTGGATCACACGGAGGCCGTGGCCAGCTGCCCCTTAAGCAAGACACCGCAGAGGCGCCCAGGCCTTGGAGTGCGTGGATGCCACCCTCATGCAGACTTGGCAGGCAATGGGCGAGGGGGCACGTGGCTGCCCAGCAAGGGAGGGGCACCGATAGCCAGGGGCGGGCAACCAGGACACCCCCCAGCCCCTGCCAGCTTGGGTGCACTCGCAGAGTGTGGCTGCTGCTCCACTGCAAGCTTTCAGGGACAGGGGTTTGCCCTGGTGTTGCCGCCTGCGGTGCCCCTAGCGCTTGGCAGGCTCCGAACACACCGCTGCTACATTAGGTGCCTGGGGCAGACTTTGGCTGTGCCCTTTGTTCAGCGTCGCCCAGGCTGGGACCGGCTGCTGTGCGCACAGCTGGAGTTTGCAATGCTCAGACCACTTTGGTCACTCCTGTGTGTTGCATGCACCCCTTCCTCTCCCACCCCCCGCCTCCAGCACTTGGTTGGCTGCCATAGGGACAGCACAGGCTCAGCATGGCACAGTGCGGGGGCATTTGGCAGGCACAGCAAAGCTGAAGGGGGCTATTCCTGGGCACCCACAGAAGGCACCGGCCCATGCTGAAGGGATCTGCTGGCACACTGCCCCCAGGTATCAAATCCTGACTTTGGGGGGGGGTCATGTGCGTGTGTGTGAGCAGGAATGAAGCTTAATTTTACTCCATCGGTTTTAATTTTCACTGTATCTGCTGGGCGGGATGGTTTATGGCTGACAACTCTTTGCATCGTGCCCGTTTCCTGCTGGGCAGTTAAGGTTACCGGGGGCACAGTGATGGGGGGAGCAGGGGAATTAGGTGCCCGAGCAGCTGACCTGGTGCACCCGCATGAGGGGTCTTTGCTCACGCTCAATTGGGACCCCTCTGGAATGAGCTTCCTCAGTGGAGGCCAGGCCGTAGCCTCTAAAACCATCCCATCCGTCTCCCGCTCCCACTCCGTCCCTCACGCTTGCCCTGGCTCTCCTCGATGTGGCAGTCTTTCCCCTTCCTCCACACCTTTGGGCTTCCAGGCGAGCCTGGGAACAGCTACGCCGCGGACAGATGGCTGTTCCAGCCAGCCTGGGCCGAGCCTGCTGCACCTGCCAGGCCGGGCCACTGGTTAACCAGTTACCCATAAGCATCCCCAAATGAGAGTGATGTTTAGCAGGTAACTGGTTAACCCTTTACATCCCTACTCCAGCATTTTAGGGCAGCATTTAGTAAAAAAAAAAAACCACCACAGAGCATGGCCTCAAGAAAATATTTGTTTTTAATTCTGCAAGACAGACAAGTATTATGGAGTCATGGCAACGTAGTACATGGATCCGGATCCACGGGATGGAGGTCAAACACAGCCAATACAAGCTATTGAAAGACTGGATGCAACTGTACCTTGTAACAATACGGCAGCATGATACCAACAAGCCAAAAGCAGATATTGAGAGAGACTTGTGAAGAGAAATACCAGGCATACTTGTCAACAGCTGTATTTGATTTCAACTCCCCCTTCCCCAGGCAGTGCTACAGGGCTCCATTCGGATTGCCATCACAACCAGGTAGGATCACTGAAATCAATGGATTCACTCCAGATTTACACTAGCAGCATCCTGCATCACGTTTCCCCGGGCCTTGGCAAATCCCACTGATCCCATTAGAGAAATAAAATCACAAGAGCACTAATGTTCGTTCTTGCCACCTCCCCAGGTAATTTTATTTCTGTCCCTTAGCTGGTCCAATAAAAGATATTGCCTCTCCGGCCTTGTCTCTCTTCCTTAGTGTTTGATGCAGATTCAAATCCCCCCCCATAAGCAAGGTGCCAGTTGTTTCTCTCATCTCTAATAAAAGTCTCCATTAACCAAAAAGGGAGTTATAAAAAAGCCATCTAATGCTGTGGCCCTTTTACAAGATATATGTATCTCATAGAACTGGAAGAAACCTTGGGAGGTCATTGAGTCAAGTCCAGTCCCCTGCCCTCACAGCAGGACCAAGTACCATCCCTGACAGATTTGCACCAGATCCCTAAATGGCCCCCTCAAGGATTGAACTCACAATGCTGGGTTTAGCAGGCCAATGCTCAAAGCACTGAGCTATCCCTCTCCCCCATCTGCAAGATGGATGTGGAATGGCAGCTTTGCCAAAATGGAAGCCATGCAGCAAAGCACGAGCATCTGCCCAGAAGCACCCGGCCCTTCGTGTACACCTGTGTACGATGGGTTGGGAGGCAATTACTATGGTAATCTTGAGTGGGCAGCTTGGGATTCAGGTTTGAGATGCCAGGCCTCGGGCTGCTACCTCTAGAGTTCCAAATCAGAGCTGAATCACTCCATGTGTTTCAGAAACATGCAAGCGCCCCAGAGCATGGCTGATGGCTCATGGCCTATGGAAAGGAACCAGGACTGAACAGAAGAAAGGATGTATTAAAGAATAAACATGCTGGGAGTCTGATTTCATGTACACTAATGCTAGTGATGGGTCTCCTCTCTGATCTACAGGAGTTATTTCTGAAGAGATGTATAGTCAGGCAAACTGCTTAGTACCATCAGTCTGAGGATCCAGGGGAAATCGTTCTAGGAATGTAGCGCTGTGATTCTAGAGCTTAGCTTTTACATTGTTTTCAGTGAATGCCCTGTTGCTGGATCTCTTGCCAAGTCAGGCCAGAGGTTTTGTTCAGGCACCCATATGAAGCAGCGCTTGATGTATAGATTTGTTAACCGGAGTTTAAATTGCTCACGATTTTGGAGACCTAGCACTATTTTGGCAACCACGAAAAAGACAACAAACAAACTCTTCTTGAACTGCGCCTTAAAATCCATTTTCACTGCCTCAACGAGGAGAAACAAACACAGCTAACACCACAACATGCCAACTAGGCTGCATTTCTGAATTTATTAGAAACAGCTGTCAGTACATCCTAAAACATGACACGTAAATGTGCTTTATTGCAATTTTTATTGCATTTTTTTAATCTAGAGCAAGTAGGCCCAGGATGTTTAGTGTCTGGGATATAAAAGCCCAACCATCTATTAAAAAAATACAGCAAAATCGTAACACATCTGGTGACAAGTACAATGTCGCATTACTGATCTAGAAACTACAGCATGACTTTGTCCAAAACACTAACATACAATTGGTTTCCATATGAAGCAGTTTGTTTCTTTTTAAAAGTTCAACTACACAAATTCCTTTTTTTTTTTTTTTTTTTTTTTTTAAACTACAGCATAAACGACAGAACAGGTTTTACACAAATAACAAGAGTACCAAAAAGTTACATGCTGGAATTCATATGGAGGAAAAAACCAAAACAGAATAACCCCCCCGCCTTCCAATAGCTTCATGAGAAGCAGGTTCTAAACAGAGGCAGTGTCCCGTAGAAGCGGGGAAAAAAAAAAATCAGATAAAAAAATGCAACATTAACGCAAAGGTAAATACAGAGGCGTGTGTGCTGTCATTTCAGTCCTGATTACAAAAACCAGACATACACGCATGTTTTATACTGAGACACTCCTTCATCTAACCAGTGCATTCACAAAGTGATCCATACTGTTAACTCTCCTTCGCACATTAGTTCTAGACAGGAGTTACATTGATTTGAAACATGACTGCATCTTGAAGGAAAATAAGAGGGTTTTTTAAGTAACCTTTGCTTTGAACACATTTTAATGCTCTTGTCCCAGAGTAAATATTAAAAAAAAAAAAAAAATCATAATCTAGGCTCTCAAAAGCGCATTGTCAAGATGTTCCTGATAAACCTCTTTCATTTGAAGAAAACAGACCCAACTTTGTCTAAATGTGTGTAAACACGTGCAAATAGTGAATTTTGTTTTAAGGGGCAGTGCCACTTATGGCTAATGCATATAAATGTGTATGTGACTATATTTTACAAAGAGCTATATACATACAGTACATATACACACACAGATATAATGCAGACTATTACAATCCCATGGTGCTGTAAACTGCCAAACATACAAAATTAACAGGTTTAGTCAACTGTATTCTTATTTGATGTGTGAGCCACTAAAACAAAACAAAACAAAAAACCAATCTACACATATTGTACTTCAATGAAGATTTCCACGTCTAATTTCACTGCTGGCATAAATGGGGTTGTAGCCCCCTTCCCCAAAGTTAATAGAGTTATACCAGGGGGTTAATTGGGTCCCTGGCCACTGTTACATCATTTTTTTTAAACAATTATTTTTCCAAATATCTGAAGCCCATTCTGTGACTGCTACACTACCCAGCAAGCTCATTTAATGGAGTGGTGACAAATTTACAGAAAAAAAATGGACATTGGCTTGTTAAAGCCAATATTCCAAAAGTGGTGAAAATCAGAGCAAATTGCAAATGTTGTCTCATGCCGATTGATCAGATAAGAGACGATATTTTTGTTGACCAAATGGAACAAATGCCTGTACTTCATTTGCTTCAGAAGCTAGCATGCCAAGTAGCCAAGTATTTTAAGACAAAACTGAACCAACGCTGTGTTTTCATTAGCCACAGAATAGGGGTGGGTCTACTGCAAAAAGTAAAGAATAGGAGAGTTGCATTAAACAAATGGAGCCAGCCCAAAGACCACTGTTTCAAGCACTGTCATCTTCTAGAATACCTCACAAAACATACTGATGAGAATTCTCGCTCTTCGTCCTGTGGAATAAATGGTAAGGCCTCTAAAGGGCTTTCAAAATTCTTCCCTCCGCTTCCGCGGAAAATATTTCTGCCCTCAGAATGTAAGCTTTGCAAAAAGTTTTGGACAAACTTTTCTATAGCACTGTCAAAACATATTCCTACCATACAGAATAATTAGCTGTATTGCTTTACCAACAGGTCCTCGAGTTCATGGCTTTGTTCTCTCCTGTCTGTAGACTGTACCAAAAAGAAACTAATAGGATAGGAAAGCAAGGTTCCTTCAAATTGAGAGCTTTATAAAAATAGGTGAGTCCTTTAAGACGTTCATCACTACCCCAATTGCTTTTTAATACATACACAAAAATATTTTTAAACATACAACCAATTACTCCAAGGCCTTCTATGCAAAAATTGAGATTAGAATTATTTTGGTGTATCATCTTTTGTGATTAAAGACAGGAGTCTTGTTCAGTGCATTGTCTACTCCTTGCTCAAACAACAATCTGAAGTTCTTTTAAGAAGCTGAGCCTGGATTTGCACCTCATTCTCTCACTTACAGAAGCCTTTGTGCATCTGACTTAAATTTGCCATTTGAAGCAAAAAATTGGCACGCCTCTGTTCTTTCAGGAATATATTTTGACTCGGCTGTTCACAAAGATGACATTTTTTAATTAAGGTAGGGAGAAAAAACAAACAAACAAAAGAAAGTAGGGCTTCAGAATATGGTTGAGAACAAAACCCCACTTTACCACAGTGCTGTTAAAACTGCCTTTTGAACCTGTCTCTTACACCCCCACCCCACCCCCAGAAAGTACCTGTTTATCTGCAAAATGCAGCACAATGTACAAGACTCACTAACATTTCAGATTTTCATTCCCTGTTAGTGTAAAGAAACAAACATTCAAACAACAGAAAAGAGATTGTTCAAGTACCAAATAAGGGGCTTTTCTAAACTTTAAATGTGACACACCTTTAGTAATTCTGCTGTTTTGAACAGCCATGGCATTGTGTTACTGGACACGTTTGCCATCCAAGTTGCACACGGAGCAAGTGTTAGGGCAATCAAGACCCCCTTCCTGCCCCAGCCCTTACTACTGCACTGAAAGCATCAACGTTCTTTTCCCACAGTCTCCATTGTGGCTGCTTGGCTTTAAAGAGGCCAAGATCTGCTTTGATTTCTGTCCTTCTGTGACAGGAGTGCAGCTTGAAATCTGGATATGATGGAGACTAAATGGGCTTGATTCTCCTCTCACGTAAACAGCTTTTATTTGATGGAATCTCTGCTTACACTGATGTGAGCAAAGAATCACGCTCATTAGTTTGACTGAGAATTCCTTTTCTACCTCAGTTACCCTTTGGAAGTGTGTGCGCACATGGTGCAGGGAGGAACGTTGTCCTGTATCAGAACCCAGCACAGACTTAGGGGACATGGGGTACATCACTCCCACAACAGTTTAGGCAATTTCTCTCTCACTTTAACTGGAAAATGTGCCACCATATATATTCAGATTCTAGCACACAGTGGTTCAAATACTCACTGATACACCCTGGTTTAGACTCTTTGGGAAAACTCTGCAGCAGCCTCAAACTGCATCTTATCAACTCATCTTAACACCCTCCCCCATTTGTTCACAGTATGTGACTGGTAATGAAACTACTGGCAGGAGAGTTGGACATTTAGGAACTTCCGCAATATGGTTCTCTTGGCGGATGGGCTGCACACAATGGCAACTGTGGAAGAAGATCTTTTTTCCCCATTCGTGAAAAAGCAAAATACTGAGTCACCCCTGTTCCCTGCAAATATACTTCAAACCGAGAGAAGAAACAACTGTGCATATTAGAACGTCTCAGGATCATTTCCCCATTTAACACTGTGCAAAAAAAGTTTTATTTAAATCTAAATATATTTAATACATGGGTCAGTGAGACGTGTACTACTCAAGCTGCAGTCAGGTAAGAAATGGCTGCTCTAATGTACTGAGCATAGAGTCCCCATCTTTGGACCCTGGAAACCAGAATTTTTCTGCACTTTGTTCAGATATGAATATACTGTTCTCTTGGGTTTTTTAAAATAAATTATTTTACTCCCTTTCTTTTGCCTCTTACGCATTTGTTTTAGGCTTGTTAACAGCTGATACTAGGGCCAATCCTGCACTTATTGAGCCTTTTCCAATTTCTCATTCAGTCAGGAGAGGAATGGCTCTGTTGGGAGCAACAGCGTAACATTGGTTTTATACTAGTGAGTGAACAGGCTCAGGCCGGCTTGAGCAGGCCCCATAGTGGATTATACTTGCTCTGTAGTTCGCTTGGTTTTATAATACCCATTTTTCACTTGCCAAATGAGTGCAAAAGCTGATGCAAAAGTAGGTGTGCAATGGCATGTGAGAGTATAAAATGGGTAAAATGCTAGCAAGCTGTAACTTAATGTGCCTAAATCAAGTGCAAAAAGGCACATGGACAAATCAGGAGTCCTCAGGAAGATAGGGGTAGAGAAAAATAAGTGAGGAATTTCTAGGTTTTAATTTGAACACAGTTCTAATATGAAATTTAGGGGGGGGGAAGATTTAAAATGCTTCTAGATGGCTTTTAGCTTTCTGGATGTATTGCTCACAATAATGCAGCATCTGCGATGGATCTTTGAAATAAGAGGGGGTACAGATTCTGAGTTCATTCACACCCCACTGTAAAACCAAAGTCACTTCACAGAAGCCAATGGAATAAAGTTCATACCAGCTTAGCCAAGAGTGGAATCTGGCCCAACACATCACACTCAGTGGGATTCGGCTAGAAGGAATCTTCAGAAGTCGTTCTGCTTCCACTTGCTGCGCCTTTGCCACTAGTGCTGCAAGACCGAGCCAGGATTTAGTCTAATAATTGACCTTTGCTTGGTTAATATGAAAATCTACGTCACAGTTCAGGTAGCAGGACACTTCACAGTTTGCAGCTAACCCGATTCTCACTAGTGGGCTCAAGTCTCCATTGATGGCACTAGCGTTTCCAGGGAAGTGAGGGAAGAACCATTATGAAAATCTACATTACAAAGGCACAGCTAGAAGTTAATGGCTATCTGTGCCTCTGAAAATCTACCCAGTGTATGTGTAGTCTAGAATGAATCCAATGGCAAGACGAATGTTAGAGAGGCAAGAGATAAAGTAGGAGAAGGATGCTTTGCAGGCACCGGATTACTGTAACTCAAGAGATGGGGCAAGTTGCTTTCATTACAGAAAATTTTCCAGTTTTTGAACCTACAACTGGAGCAACAAATCTAGGTTTTTACTGAACAGGGAAGACATTTTACCAGCAACATAGATGCCAACCTGGGGAAACACAGTCACTTGGCATGGGGTGCTCTGTTAATCAGTCTCTTCTCACACGGGACATCAAGTTTCAGGTTGTGGGGCTTTTTAAGCCTTGAAAATTCTTAATTTGAAGATCACATTCTAGCTGGTTAACTGCAGCTGGATTTAACCAGCGACACATTAGTGCAAAAGAAAGTGTTGCCTGGACATGCCAAGCAATTTAAATCGCCCTTTCCACTATTATCTATCAATGTTTTAGATGTATCATGTCCCTTCTCATGAATAAATAATGTTCTGCTTAACAGTATATTGTAGTGCCTTTGATAATTTCTCAGTGTAAACATTTAATTAAGACTCGATTTTGCCATTATTCTTCTGGGATTATAGCTGGTTCAAGTTCAAACAAGAAATCAGTGGCAGGGTCAGAAACAAATGCAAGGGCTTCTGACCTGCAGTCTCATGTCTTCATTACCAGTCTGTTTCCTTGCTGGTGCAATTTACCTACTCTGGGTATAAAACAATGCTACTATTAAAAAAAAGCAACAAAAATTAAATTCTAAGGCCACTTTAATTATTTTGCAACTTGTGCTTTGTTGCCACTGTTATACTCTTACCTAATTTAGTTTTCCACTATAGAAACTCAGTAGGAGCACATCAAAATACTAAGTCAAGCTATAATGGGGTGTGTCTAAACTACACCCCTCTGCAGACAGAGTGATGTAGATTAAGCACATCGCTAGTGCAAATGAAGCGGGGATTTAAATATCCCGTGCTTCATTTGAATAAAAATGGCTGCCGCTTTTTGCCGCTGCGGCACTTCGCCAGCAAAAAGCGGCAGTCTAGATGGGGATTGGTCGACAAGGAAAGCCTTTTCCGACCGATCCCTTATGCCTCGTGCAACGAGGTTTACAGGATCGGTCCGGAAAAGGCTTTCCTCGTCGACCGATCCCCGTCTAGATTGCCGCTTTTTGCCAGCAAAGTGCCGCGTCAGCAAAAAAATGTCGGCCATTTTTATTCAAATGAAACACGAGATATTTAAATCCCGGCTTCATTTGCAATAGCGATGTGCCTAATCTACATCCCTTTGTTGGCAGAAAGGTGTAGTTTAGACACACCCATGGGGACAACTTCCATTTCTCTTCAAGTGCAATTATTCCCTGGCTTAAGCATTTTAGCAATGCAGGCTCCACCCAGCCACACCGAAGGTCTCCATACCCATCATCTGACAGTATCAGATGCATCAATGGATGGCACAAGAGAACCTGGAGTTGATTTTAGAATAGTCTGCGCAGTTATAGCAGAAGAGTCGTTTCCTGCTTTGGCTACTAAACTGGCTGCTGTGTTTACAAATGATCCAGGTTAATTTTTGATTATTGCCCAACACTAAACATGGCTACACGTAGTGGAACTAGGTTCCACTAGCATAAAATATTGAATAATTGGCTTCAATGGAGTAACGGAAATCAGAATCTGGTCCACAGTGAACAAGTCAGAGGGAATTTGTACAAATCAGCATACTATTTATAATAGAAAAAGTCTGAAGGACCAGTCTTTATATAATTATTTGGTATAATAAGCCATCCAGAAGCACTGCATTGCACCTTTTCTTTATACTTACATTACAAAACAGTTACAAGGGTTTCAAAAGAGTAGATCATCATTCAGCAACAGAACTCACAAAACATGAGTGGCCAGCTTCATTCTGGTTTACATTCCAAAGCATTGTATCTAAAAGACTTAGAAGTGTCCCAAAATAACAAAAACAAAACAAAAACAAAAAAAGAACCCCACACATGGAGGAGCGAGGAAGGAGGAGCAATTACATCAAATCAGACAGATTAGAGTTTTCAAAACCACACAAAGTTTTAGCTTTTCCTTTTATTTGTTTCAAGTTTTGGTGTAGAAAGTATGTGCGGATGCTAATGCAACCTTCCCCCAGAAGAAGTGCTTAATCCAGCAACGAACAAAGTTTTGGTGGGTTCAATTTGGTTAAATGTTTCCTTTAAGCGAAGACCTGTAGTGCCGTTGAAACCAAAACTTTGTTACTGTTGGTAAAAAATAAAGCAACTTTTCTTTATAAGGATTTTTTCCTTTTAAATAACAACCTGAAGCTTTCCGATAATTCCTTTGGTCTTCTCTCACCAAATTCCACATCAAGATAAGCCCTCATTTGGAAGTTCGGCTGAGTTGCAGTGAAACTGCTAAAATTAACAGAGCATTGCTGTGGTAGAGTTCCCCCCCTAGTTTCTTGGAGTTTAAGACTGAAAGACATTACTGATGCCTCAACTGAGGCCTCAAAACGGTCTCCACAAGAACAAGAAAAAAAAAATCCCAATTAAAAGTTCTGCTGAAGGTGCCTGGCAAAAAGTTATCCCCATAAAATGTTTTGCTTCCAGTTTTTTGGATGTGTTTATGTTCAGTTTATTCCCCCCGGAAGGAAACAAAAAAGTATCAGTGTAAAAGCACAGCTGAGCTTTAGGTAGCACCAGGACACCTACACCCAAGTTGTCGTCTTGTTGCTGCTAGGCCTCTTTGATTCACATTCACAGAATCACTTCTTGTGCAAAACAAGCAGTCTAAGGAGAAAGAATGCCCTCAGAGTTCTAATAAAAACTGTAGAAAAGAATCCAAGATAACCAACACTTTTCCCCCTCCTCAGAATTTATCTGCAAAGGGAGGAGGGCATCTGTGCGTAGACAGGATAGGCGAGCCTGACATTTAGGGAATCGTTGTGTTGGATGAGGGATGTCTGCTGGTAATGAAGGACTAATTCCTTAAGTGTGCTGTACAGGTTATACGGTTCTGCAAAACCATAACCCCTTGGAGTGCTGTAGATCACACAGTGTTTAACTTCACCATCAGCTCTGCAAGGAAAGAAACGGGACAGTTTAACATGACAGCTGAAATGTTAACAGGCAACTACTATAGCAAAGCTGATTTTGCGTCAGTAAAATAACAACAAACTCTAGACAGATGAAGGAGATGTCATAATAGTGATTCCGTGCAGAAGAAATGCTTCTAGAAAGAATGGTCAGACTTTCTTACAAAGTGACCTACAGAACAAAGAGGCTTTCCATGGTGGGGCAACTCCAACCCCCACTACCTACTTCTCCAACTCATTCAGTGGACCACGAGGAAACGGCTCTACAGACCAGACTTTGCTGACAATTAGCTTAGTTCCAGTCCAATTCTAGTTTAGACTTATTCTATCTAGTTTCTCGCTATAGCTTTGAGAGAGAAGTGGGTTGATTCTCAAAACCAGTAAGCTTTCTGCAGATCCCAATAATTTCAGGGGGAGTGCAGCCATCCTGGAAAAAAAAAAAAAAGTGAGGCCATTATACGGTCAGACCTTTTTATATTTCAAGAATTACCAAACCGGAGAGATGGGAAAAACCTTCCTTCTCTAGAGTACTCCTGCAATCATTTAGCCTGTCTAGCTTCAGAAACTACTTTTGGGAGATTTGGAATAAAAATTCTGTTTCTCATCTGTGTTGTCAGAAATAAACATAAGTGCTAGATACTGAGGTCTAATTATGTTACTAGAAGCCATAACTATTTGATCTTCTGTTATGGACTTCTTATATATCCATACTTAACTTCTTAAATAATGACTTATGGGGGAGAGTATGAAAAACATAGGTAATACAGCAGCTGGAACAATACAAAATAGGGAAAGAAGAAGGTCATTGGGTTTAAGGAAAGCTTCAGTTTGAGAGCAACTTCACCTCTTGTCTCACTTGTAGAGTTCAGTAACCCCCTGAATCCGTAAAACACATCTGTCTAAGCAAAGACTAGTTCTAGAAAACCCAATGACTATGGAATTTTCAGGGGTTTCCACCTTTGAATGGAAAGCAGGTCAACAGTATACCTAGAGATTACAGCCTTCACATGACCAGGATCCCTGCTAGACAGTGCTAAAAACTGGGTTTGAAACCACCACAAGTCGCACTACTTCAAGAGAAGGTGGAGGTGGTCAGATGGCAGGCAGAGTTAACAGCCTCAGGTGGGAAATTCTACTTTGGGCTAGTGCCTTGGAAGAGTTACACAACAAGAAATTTCCCAAGGTTTAGCGTGACCCAACCTCCTCTGAAGCCCCATGCCACTTCATCCCTCCACCCAAGTGTGAGATGGTCTTCAAGATGCTCTGTGACTAGGAGAAGAGAAGTATCATCTATTCTAGAGATGTACGACACTGGCCTGAGCCTTCCTCCTCCTCAAGTATGAAGGAAGAGTTAAGGAACTAAGAGTTTCACAGGGTACATGACTTTAGGATCTACCCATCTCCTTGCCACCAGGTTGCTCCACCTCCTTGATGGAACAATTTGGTTTTAGATGGATTTACTCAGGAGAACTTTTTTGCTTGAAAAGTTACTGTCGCGTGTCTTGTACATCGTGCAGTATACGCGCATGCGTGTGTGTGTGTGCGCGCGCTTTCCCAATTAAAACTATAAAGCCTCCCTCCACCCCACAAACATCCCCAAAATACCCCCCCCTAAAAAAACAGGACTTCCAAGACAGTCGTGCACATATGTATGCACGCGTGTGTTCTCTTTCTTGAAACACACGTCAGCATTTCACCACTACCTTGGAGCTAGCCCAGAACATAGGACTACATTTGGTAGTTGGCAAACACAGCATGGGTTCTCAAGTCAGTTTGTTATCTGAAATTATAGTAATTGAGTCCCTAACTTGGCAGAGCTTTTACTGAAACTCCATGATTATTCCAGAAGCCTAGGAACTATTTGGCAGAAAGATCAGATATTATATAATCCTCATGCTGTACCCTTTTACAATCCAAATCACAAGTACAGCAAGTTACATTATACCATTTCAGTGCTAGCTTGTGGCATAATACTGATCAACAGAATTCAACAAACTTAATTTCAGTGAAATTCTACAAAGGCAGACAGTGCTTACATTTCTTTGAGATTGCATGCACGATGATCTTTATTTGTGAATTGGCTTTGTTTGCCCTTTCACTTGTCAGTTTTGCCTACTCATTTTCAGATGCTTCCATTGACTTATTCTGTGGAAAATGGTTTTGCACTCCACAAACTGGAATTAGGGAATTTTAGGTGGTGGAAACATAACCCCTATTCTGCTGTCAGTTATATCAACATAAAATAGGGAAACCACCAGTGGCACTATTTCTACACCAGTCTAAGTAAGAAGAGAGTAAGGCCCGGAATAAAATGCACACAGCCAAGAACACCCATTCTTATAAAATGCCTTCTTTGACGTACTCACATTATCTTAAACATAAGAGTCATGTGAATCTGGAACTGGCATGTCTGCTAATCAGAACAAATATCAACGTCTCATTTGGAACATTTTGGTCCCCAAACTTTGCTAATGTCCGTCTTCAGAATGCGATGTGAAAATCTGGCCATAGACTATTATGGCGTTGCTTACTGAAAGGCTGCAAAACTATAGCCTAATGATTACAGGACTGAAGAATGGAAGCACCACAGTACCTGTACCTCCAAACCAACAGCTTTCTGCAACAAAGTTGTACCATTGTAACCTAGATGCATCTGTTGCATGTTGCACTTATTTAAATGTGTGAGTTTAAGGTGGTCTGAATTCTCTAAAATAATTCAAATGGCAAAGAGACCTGAGATTGTCAATCTAGAGCAGGGCTACTCAACATGCGACCCATGGCCCATTTGTTTGCGGCCCGAGGTGCGGTTTGGGTTTACATGAGCTCAACATGCTGCCCACGGGTGGGATCCTTTGAACATGGCCTCCACTGAGAACACGCTCCACAACGGCGAGTCAATATAATGGTCTTCTGTTGATATACGTTTTAGTAGTTAAATTCCTGGACTGTCTTTGCTCATTAAAAGTGCTGTCATATGGGCAGAAATTGGGTAAATATTGCATTTTATTAATACCAGCAGAACTGACTTAAATGGGGCCTGTGTCTTGCCTTAATCTTTGTATTCATGCCCGTCAGGGTGAAAGAAGCTATTTGCATATATATTTGCATGTATAGGCAACCACACTTAAGTTGCAGCCCTCGGCATGTGCTGGGAGTATCATTGTGGCCCCTGGGGGCTTCCAAAGTTGAGTAGCCCTGATCTAGAGGTTTCTGAGTAAGTTAAACCATAAAGAGCACAGACTTACACCACAGAACAGGCGTAACATCCTTTCTTGCTACTCTCTCGAATTAAAAACGCTCCATCAGGTTTCCCACATAGTAAATCCTCTGCTTGGATACGGTTGAGATCCCCAACAAACCAAGTTTTTTCATCATAATGTGGCAGGTTTTCATCCTCTTCATTCACAAAGTACGTACTAGAAAAGAAGGAGATGCAACTTGTTAGCTCAATCACCCAGTCGCTAAAGGAATCCTAACAAGGAGGATTTATTTTGCACAAAGCATACCGAAGGAAAATAAAATGCAAACAAAAGATACATCTGGCAAGAGGCAGTTCAAACTGGAAGACCAGCCTTCTAATATTCACTTAAACATCAACCAAGAACCCTTATTCAAAAAAGGTAGCCACAGTCACATCAGCTGAACACAGAGCTGCTGGCTCACAGGACACAAAACTTCCCCGTAGGAAAGAACGCCAATCCCCTGTACAGAAACTGGCATTTTGTATTACTGAGCTCTGATCTTCCACTGAGGAGCTCAGCCACTTATCTGTGGGATTAAATGTACAAGGGCACTTACTCATCAATATTTTCATTTTTGATTCCCAGCCAGTCATTTATTCGCTTCTGCCGCACTCCTTTGTGATTGAGCCATCTGTCAGGATGAAAAATTAGAGAGCATGAATATATTCCCTAGTTGTTTGATACTAACCAAATGGAAGAGACGCTTACACCTAGATCTCAAAGAGAGAATCTAGAGCGGGGGAGGAAGGGGAGAACTTACTGACCCTTGGAACTGTACTCACTAATCTTCAGAAATGTGAAGGCCAGGTGTACCAGTCAGGGCTTGGGGTTTCAGACTAATTCCTGTTGAATCCCAGAGACCTCTAGCTCTATCACCTTGCCCGCAAGGTAGAAACCCTGAGCGCCCCCTGCCCAAGTCTGGTAGGTAGAGAACGGAGTGAGGATGTAGGGGGCTCGGTGAGCTACACTTTGACTGTAAAAGAGCCACATGTAGCTCACAAGCAATGGTTTGGCCACCCAGATTCAGACTGAGCTTACTCACACAGAGGCCCAGGAAACATTGCCCAGCGTACCCTTATATAGTCGTCTTAGACTAAGTTCTTCTTTAGGGAGGGAGCAGCAGAGGAGGCATGGCCTCCAGACTCTGCAGGTTAAATGGGGAAGGAAAGTACTACTGCAGGTTTGCTGGGTCTTCTGACGATGGCTGCAGCTAGCTTCCTCTCCCAGAAAATGTACTGTCAGTGGAACATCCCTTCTCTCATGAAGCAGGTGTTAATTCTCTGATACCAGCAAGACTCAGAGGTAGCATGCTTTGGAGTGTTATGGCCCTCCCAACCTGGGCAGTTCCAAATCTATGGCTATGAGTAGTAGAGGCCTCTGAGGGATTTGTGTAAGTAAGAGGGAGTACACCATTCTAAGGAATCACCACCATTTTTCCCTCTGCTCTTCTCAACCTAGTTCGGCATCTTCTGCAAATATTAATGAGGGAAGCACATGGCAGTCAGATGGTACCTGCCCTTATCATTCATGTTTTTCTAATTCACATGAATGTTACCTATATTGTAGAATGTATACGGGTGTACCAGATATGCTTAGATGTCTGACAGTGACAGTAATTGTCCAGAAGTTATGATTACAGAAGTAGTGGGAAAGACTAACCAGTTACTCAGTCATTTCATACTAGCGGCTTAATCTCCTATTAGTGTGCGCACACAACTCTTGACTATCAAGAACAAAGAATGGGACTCCTGTTAGTATAATGAAGATACAGTATGATGGCAATTGTCTTTTAACAAGTTAATCACATGGTTTTGAAGTGCACAGGCCTCGCCTACTTACACAAGATACTGATCTCTGATCTTGCGTAGCTGGATAAGATCGGGTTTGATGCTATTCATTTTCTTATCAATTTCCCTATTGTCCAGAGCTTGTTTCTTCAAATCCTGCTCCAGACGCATTTTACTATCATGGATCTCACACAGGCGCGATTTTAATTTCTCATAATTCATCATAATTCTGTAAATAAATTTGTAATGTTTAAGAGGGAGAGAAATATACAACAAAAATCAACCCAGACGGATCTAGCCTTAAGAATGTCATTACTGAAGGGGTTACTACTTTTACAAAGTACTGGAAGACAAAGAGCCATACTGCTTTATATCACATTCCTCTCATCTTACCATGAGCTGAGTAGTGGCTACTTTTGCAAAGCTCTTTTAGTTTGTTTAGAGTGCAGTTCTACCCTCAAAAAAATAAAAATAAAAAATAAAAATAGTAAGGGTGCTTCCTTCTTATTCCTTGGATCTGCACCTTAAAATGTAAGGCAATTTTTTTTCTTCTGACTGAATGAACACAACTATGGGGGTGAACTAGATCCAATTCCTTCTCCATGGTCAGATTTATTTAATCAAGTTCTAAACTGTTAACAACCCTAACACAGGAATCACTATCAGCAGGATTTGTTTGGCCTGCAGATACTTAGTACTGGTGATGAACAACAAGTAGACGACTTGACTCAATTTCAGACTGGTTTGCAGGCCTAGAAGTTAACCATCACACCCCCTTGTCATTTACATTACTTGTAAACACTGACAGCTGTTCTGAACTCAAGATCAAGAATGAGTGTCCTACAATGTCACTTTTACAAAAACCCCTTTCAGGTCAGAATCACATGAAGGATATTACTGCAATTCAGAAGATACCATATCAAGTTAGCCATCGTACTTGCCCTTGTACTACAGGGCAACGTACAGCTGTATTTATTTAAAAAAAAAAAAATCTCTTAGCAAGAACATTTAGGACACTGGAATGAGATTGGACTTCTTGCACATAAATGCAACTGCTTATACTAAGAGGAGAAAGCTTAATATCGACTGCACAAATGTTTGGAGACAATTTATTACTGTGTAATCCTATACAAAATAGGCAAAGATGTTTTGCTGTTAAGAATCTATTCCTTTATTAAATAGTCTAAATGTAGAAATCTTAAGTTTGTGATTTAAGTGGAGTATTAGATTTCTGACATACTATAACAATTCTTGAGACAGAATAGGGGAGATTTTGTTTTATAGCAGGTAGGTGCTCAAATCACAGTAATTTTAGGCAACTAAGTTAGGATACATTATGTATGAACATCAAGTATCAAGAGTTCAGATGAAAAGATCACATTACTGTGTTGAGCTTAGGTATTGGCAACGCTTGACAATAATGACAGCACCTTGCTATTAGCAGGCAACAGCGGTTAAAGCCTCAACCATTAGTGTGTGTGTGTGTGTGTGTGTGTGGGGAAGAGACGGACTTTGGCCAGATAGAAATTTAATCTATATTACAAAAATCTGACTGACAGTGGGTTTTAACATACATTAAGATCAGATTCTAACAAAAGTAAATTTTGATGCAGTTCACATTGACTTGCATGAAGATCACATTCAGCTCTCTCAATCAAACTGCATTAGGAGACTAATCTCCATTGACAGATAGTGGGGAATCACTGTGGATGTAGTCTGAAAAGGGACATTAAAACTGGGTTGGTGGGGCACCAGATTTACCAAGTGTCCTTTTTAAACATGCTCAGTTTACAAGTGAAGAGATGTTCTCTCAACTGCATCCCATGAAATCGAGTTTGGGATCAGACAGTCAAACTAGGCTATTTTTTTCCTCACACATCAGTGTTGGAGATACCACAGCACAAATCATGCCCTCAATTGTGCACCCAATTAAGCTCTATGCAACACATTTCAATGAAAACTGATTCACTCATGTAACAAACTAAATGTTATTGATGCTTGTAGAGGAAGAGAATTCAGCTCCCTTGCACACTGCTATGGTTTAAAGCATTGGTTCTCAAACTGGGGTCCGTGGACTGGACGCCTTCCAGGTGGTCTGTGGCTCGAGCTCAGTCCTGCCACCCACCCCATAGGGTTGGAGTGCCAGTGCAGCTTCCTGCTGAGCCTCGCTGCCAGACTTGCCTCATGAAGAAGCAGAGCCAGATGTGGAACACAAAAGCAAATAAGTGCCCCCCAGCCTCCTTCATGCCCAGACCCCTGCTTCTCCAGCCCCTCATGCAACCCCCCACCTCTGCCGAGACCCTGCACCTCCAGCCTGCTCCTGCCCCTTCCCCCTGGCCAGACAGCCTACCTCCAAGCCTGCTCCTGCACTCTACCTCCTACCCAGGCCTTGCACTCTCATCCCTTCCTGCACCCCCCTTCCTATCCCACACACTGAACTTCTCATTTTTGGTCCCACCCCAGAGCCTGAAGGGGGAGGGGGGGGGGGGGAAGAGTCTACAAAATGCACTAACCCCGGAACCCCAGAAGAGTAATCTGGCCTAATGGGAAGCCCTGAACATCAGTCTCTCCTGATGCTCCCTTCCTCCCATGGGGCTGGAGCACCAGGGGAATGAGATGTCTTAGTTGGGGGCCACAGTGAAGGTTGGGGGGTTTGGAGGGTTTTTTGGGGGGCTCCTCACTGGTGTGGCCCCCAAGTGATTTTTCTGTGGGTCTGTGGACCCCAACCCAAAAAAGGTTCCTCACTCCTGCCATAAATAAAAACCATGTTGAAAGCTTTGGTGTTGGACATAAATTAGTATTTTACTTTATTTAAAATGAAGTTAAGCGCTTAATCTGTTTAATAATTTAGATGAGTATTTCCTTTCTTACTGGTTAAATGAAAACAGTCTCCCTAACTGCAGCACTGGCAAAACGGCTCAAGCGTAATTATATAATTAATGGTGAGTTTCCTTTAGCAGCTGGTGGTTTATGGAAAGGTTTGCACTGAACAAGGTGGGCCATGAGCCAAAAAGTTGAGAACCACTGGTTTCAAGCTAAAGGGAAGGTTACTCACCTTGTGCAGTAACTGGAGTTCTTCAAGATGCATCCCCTGGGGTGCTCCACTTAGGAGCGTCAGCGCTGCTGTGCACACGGCCCAGAGATCTTTGGTAGCAGTCCCTGGCCGCCGATGCGTGCTGCGCTATTGTGCAATCACTCTGATGGACAGTTAGGCATGCGCCGGCGGCCGTTCCCTCCGTTCCTTCTCTACGCTGGACTGTGTTATCCCTGAGCAGAGGGAAGGAGGGTGTGTGTGGAGCACCCACGGGGACACATCTCGAAGAACTCCAGTTACTGCATAAGGTGAGTAACCTTCCCTTCTTCTTCGAGGGTCCCCAGGGGTGCTCCACTTAGGTGACTATGCAGCAGTATTCATGCTTGGCGGTGGGCACTCCATGATGCAGGATTGGCTGTTGGACAGTATGGTACGTCCAACGTTAGCGTTGGAGTCCTGAAAGGACTGAATAGCGTAATGTTGTGCAAAGGTATTGGCCAAAGCCCATGCTGTAGCTCTGCAAATGAGGTCTATGGGAAGACCCCTGAGGAAAGCAGTTGTGGTTGATACTGCTCTCGTGGAATGCGCTGGTATAACTGTTGGTGGCTGTTTCTGGGTGTAAGTGTGTAGAAATACATTTGGATACTCATTTGGAAACAGGTTGTCCTCTGGACCTGTCTGCGCACAACACGAATGATCTGGGAGTGCGTCTGAAGTCTCTTGCGTTCAAAGTACATTCAGCGTGTGCAGCACTGCCTGCTTGCTGTCCTTGTGTGGTTTTGGGAAGAACACAGGTAAGTATATTGGTTTGTTACTATGGAACGAGGCAGGTATCTTGGGCAGGAATTTCGGGTGGATTCTAAGGACGACCGTGGCCTTGTGGAACACCGTGTACGGCAGATCCGCCATGAGTGCTGCTATCTCTCCCACTCTCCTACCTGATGTTATTGCAATGAGAAAAGCTACTTTCATTGAAAGGTGGAGTAGCAAGCAAGTGGTCAGAGGCTTGAAAGGCTGTCTCACGAGCGAGTCCAGCACTAGAGACAAATCCCATGATGGTGCTGGGTCTCTATGTGGTGGATAGAGGTTCCATGTCCCTTTCAGGAATCTCTTCACACACGCGTGGGAAAAAAAACGGAATATCCCAGTATGGGTCGGTGTATCGCAGATATAGCTATCAAGTGTACACTGAGGGAACTAACTGATAGTCCTGTGTCCTGCAGGTGGAGAATATACTCTAGTATGTCGGATATCCCGGCCCTGTGCGGATCCTGCGCTTGAGCTGAATTCCAGGCTCTCCTCTAAGTCTCTTGCCCGTTTTGATCTCAGGGCGAGTTTCTGGCAATGTGGGCAGTCGCTCCCTGGGTGGTCCTGCCAAAGGCAGCGCAAGCTCTGTTTGTGTCAGTCTGTCGCCGAAATGAAGATCTCGCACCCTGTGCGTCTTTTAAAGCCATATGGTGCTGGCATGACAGGGGTTGCCTGTTTGCTACAGGTGAGCGGGATGCAGCAGTAGCGCCTGCGCCCTGCTCCACTTGCTCTTTATCTTCTGCTGTTATCGGTATCTCAATAAAAGAAAGGTTCTTCTTCATCTTCACCTTCTAATCAGTGTTAAAGGTTTTGAAGAAAGACTATCTCCTTGCAACCGATCCCGGCGGTGGTTGAGAAGGAACGGAGGCCACCGGCATGTGCCAAACTGTCAGAGTGATTGCGCAACAGTGCAGCATGCGCCGGTGGCCGGGGACTGCTATCAAAGATCTCTGGGCCGTGTACACAGCGGTGCTGACACACCTAAGTGGAGCACCCATGGGGACCCTCGAAGAAGAATAAGAATAATTTGCTTTTGTCAGACTACTATGACTATGAAAACACATGGGGAAAATCCCCACTAAGTCAGAAAAGAACATTTTTCAGGGCAGAAATCATGCTTTGAAGAGTGCCTACTAGCTTCCCTACAGGTCACCACTACTTATAAAAAAAGAAAACCTCATTGACTTAGATTAAAATTGTTGCCTAACAAAGAGTTAAAATATTATGGACGTTTTCAGCTTCATAAATAAACATTTTGAAATTAAGAACGAAGTACTAAAGATCCTTTGAAGACACTGATTTGGATCTCTGATGCATACGAATCTCTTAGCAATATCAATGGGAGTTTCTAAGTGGACACCCAAGAGTATGTGACAAGTGCTTTTGCGCTAATCATTTCCAAGATTCACTCTAATTTGCAAGTAAAAATGAGCTAACTTTTCTTTAGCTCACATTTTAGCTGTACATTGATTCCCCCTCTTCCAGACAGCATTGCTTACACCTCACATTTTTCTGAAGAGAGCTCTTCACTATAAATCTAGACTTAGAGTGAAAAGACCAGACATCACCCAAGTGTAACTCCCAGCAAATGCAGAATTGTCCTCTATAGTGCCCGACTGGTTTGGGATACTTCAACAAAGGAATATGAATCTACTGTAAAAATACCACACTACTTCAATTTTACAAAAAGAAGGCTTAACAGAATTCTGTTTGCTTCATGAGTATGCCTATGTAGGGAAAACACACAAGGAGCATGGTTTGAGATCCTACCGTTCGATTTCCTTCTCATTCCCTTCTCTGCGGAATCGTTCAATGTATTCTTTGCTGTATCGCTCTTGCGTGTGGCACTGTTCCTCAAATATTTTGATGGTTTCATTAAATGCTTCAATTGCAGTTCTCTTCATCTGAATTTCCTATACAAAGAAACCAAAACCAAAAAGCATACTTAGTCATTTGCATCCTGAAATAAGTTACAGGCACAAGATTCAATTATGCTTCCTAAATAGATTGTCAGAAAGAAACCTTCAGCCTTCTTTTAAAATGAAATTATGGCAAAATCTGAGTTTTACTGAACACGAAAATACACGACCCACTTTAGCCAAAGTCTCAAAGAAAGCAGATCATCTCTCCCTCCGCAAGGTTTACCAAGTTACAAAGTCCTTGTAATTAGGGTTCTTTGACAGAAAATCCCAGCAAAGATCTTTACATTACAATATTGGGTCCTAGTTGTTCGAGCTCGTTATTACCTATAGTCCACAACTCAGACCCCTACAACACATTATACCCAATCTACAACCCATCTTGAAAAATGATCCCTCTCAGAGGCCTTGGGAGAAAAGCCTATTCTTGCTTACAGACAACTCCCTAACCTGAAACGAATTCTTTCTGGTAACCATGCCACACAACCACATCATAAGCCTCCAGGAACCCCGCCCTGAAACCAAAAACGATGCCAACTCTGCCCATGTATCTAGACTGGTGAATTTATCACTGGATCCAACAACATAAGACACCAAATCAAAAGGTCATTTGACTGCACATACAGTAATTTGATCTATGCCATCAAATGCCAGCAGTGCCCCACTGCTATATATATTGGACAAACTGGACCGTTTCTGCGGGAAAGAATCAGTGGACACATCAGATACATGTAAAGAAAACATACAGAAACCTATTGGGGAACACTTCAATCTTCCACATCACTCTTTAAAAGATCTCCAGGTAGCTGTCTTGTCACAAACCAGTTCTACAAGCCAGATCCACGAGGAAGTATTGGAATTACAGTTCATCCACAAATTAAATTCACATGCTAATGGACTCAATCGTGATGAAAGTTGGTTGAAACACTACCAGCTTAACAGCCACTGAAGGTGCAAACAAGCTCAGAAGGATACTATTTAATAACTTTGATTCTTATCTGCTTCATTTTAACTACCCAATCTTCAGATACTTACTGATTCCCTCTGCTTTCTGATACCCATCCCCCTTCCTTTTTCTTCCCACCTCCCTTTCTTTTTCTTCCCTCCCTCCTCCCTTTCCCCTCTCCTATTTATTTTGAATGTGCAAATCCTAAACTCATAACTCCGGTCATCTGAAGAAGTGGGCTGTGCCCACGAAAGCTCACGATACCATCTACATGTTTTGTTAGTCTATAAAGTGCTACCAGACCATTTGTCGTTTTTTTTCTGTAACAGATTAACTCGGCTATCCCCTGAAGCTTACAGATATTATAGTTATGATGAGAGCTTATTTTACAGCAACCAGCCCAAAGAATGCAATACCAATACTGTGAAGTGCAAGGATTAGTTTTGATCAAGATATTAGATGACATGTGGTCACAAGACCAGGGTGGTGTGCCCTTCCAGATACCTTGTCTTATAGGATTCTCTCTCACTCTATGGCCCATTATGTATGAAGACAGAGTGGCATGCAGTTCCTGGAAATGTCTCTTAGCCAGGTTAAGGAAATTACATTTAGATCAATGAACTAATCAAACAGTCAATTTAACTTGCATTGACTATTCAATTAGTCAATAAGGGCACCTCTGCAGGGAGCACAGCCAGCAGGGGACTCAAACAGTCCCTCTCTGGCCCTGAGCACCTGGTGGCGCTTTGCTTTTGAAATTTACAAGAGCCCTGCTCTTGCTACATTTCAAAGGCAGAAGAGCCGCCAGTTCCTTGTTGCACCCCTGCCCCTTCTCCAGACTGAGACGGTGCTGAGGGAAACCAACTTTTTAGCCAGCTCCCCCCAGCACTGGATCCTACTCCCACTCTTGCTGCCTCTCTTTGATAGTCGTCTATCCAATAAGCATTTGCTTGTCAACTAGTCGCTTACATCCCTAAGCCAGGTGAGGGAAGAATTCCCTGGTGCAGACACTGTATAGGACATCGCTTCTGGCTGCTCCACTTTAAGCTATCACAGGTCCGATAACAGCTCCCAACTTAAAGCCCTTTCCCCATAACCTCCTCAACCATTCCTCCAGCAGTGCAAGTGCCATATCTCATACAGAAAAACTACATTTAACCACATTTTCTGTATGTGTTAGCTTTGTAGCGGTCATCCCTACACCAAAAAAGGCCCAAACTGAATCAAAGGAGAGACATATACGCTAGCTTTGCTTCTGGTTTTGTTTTCCTGTGTGTTAATTTTTTTTAAATAATTTGTTTCGCTGTCTTAGTAGGAATAAAAATTCAGTTTTTAAAGAGCTGCTGTAATGATCAACAAAAGGTTATTTTGAAAACTGACCTGCAATGTTCTGGTATATTCTTCATATAGTCCGTCATACTCTTTACTCTTGTCCTGATACTGAGAGTGGTATTCCTGAAGCTTTTTACCTACTGCATCTATGTTATCTTCTTTCACCAACTGATCCTGTGTACATCAGAAAAGAAAGACGGTAAAGTAGTTTCTCCAAGCACTGGTCCTCTGTCAACTTAAAGTGCCTATTTCTGTAATCAATGGACCAATTTTTATATTAGGCTTCTAGAAGTGTAGGGGAAAAAAAAAAAAAAAGACCTAGTTTGACAAAGCAAAACATAGGCTTCAGAGTCTCGAAAGAGAGCAAGTGGGAATATGAAACTCAGAGCTAGATCCAAAAGAATAATGAAAAAGACAACATAAGGTCAATAGATGCCTAGACCCCCTTAGAGAAAGAAGGAGTAACGTAGAATAGATCAAATTTTGTTTGTTTGAAAAACAAGAGGTCACAGAACTTATGGAAAACTGGAGCAATTTTGCTCAGTGTTAAAGATCGCTACATAGGAAGGAGAAGGAGAAGGAGGAAGGATCAGCCTAAAGTCCTAGGATCTAGAAAACTAAGCACGGGGGAATGAGCAGTTGCACTTCTGCCAGTGACTGATTTTAACCTATTTTGTATATAAACAGTTGCTTTGCATCCTAGACCACAGAGCCCTGCATGTAATTCAATAACTCTCTCAACCTCAGCTTCTCCACTTGAAAAATACACGTGATGACAATTAACTGTATCATAAGGAGGCTGTGAAGCAGAACTTAATATTCAAGTAGCAGGAGAATTATAAGGACTGGCCAACGTGAGTGCTTGAAGGAGAGGTCAGGTCCAACTCCTAACTTTGTGGTTATTGTTCTAGACCACAGACTCTTGGAACCACTACTTTGCCCTTAAACATGCAAAGCTAAGATTTCAAGCAAAAAGGGGATTTGAGTTTTCACAGGATTCATATGAAAAATCCAGGCTCTAGAGAGAAAAGCCAACATTTTATGACATGGGAAAAAACTACAGAACACATCTATTAACAGTTATTGGACTCTGGAAACCTCACCTGTTGATATCTGGATACTGGATACATCAGCTTCACATCAAGCTTAGGATTGTACTGAGCAAGAGACTCATGGCGGTAGTGGTTAATCAGCTCCACAACAGAATTAAATGTCAATGGGTCAGAAAAACCATATTTTCCATCCCGATGATAAATCTTTATCAGTTTGTTGTTGCCACCTTTCCTGTAAGGCAATACAATAGCTTAGAGGTTTTGTTGTGCACATGGGTAGCAAGTGTACACACACAAGCTGCCACATGTACAGTATGAGTAGCCATGCTGAGTTCTTCTTAAAGACAACACTGCAATTCCTGAACAAGAACCTTTATAGCTAGTCAGATACTCTAACATGTACCTTTAAGTAAACACACACAAAAAGTCTCAAGTTTTATTGAGCAGCAGAAAAGCAGAAAGTAAGTCTCTTCCTGTATTATCTCTGGGACTAGTTTACTGTATTTAAGACCTAGTTTAATTAGAAATTCTCTAAGGGGATTGCTCAGGGTTCCTTAAGGCAGCCACACACAAAAAAAAACATTGTGAGCAACCAGGAATATGGAACTCAGAACTAACAAAAATACCCTATAAAAACCAAACAACAAAGAATACATAAGATCAGGAGATGCCTAGATTCCTCTTAGAGAAAGAGGGAGCAATGAGGGACATATAGGGAAGAAAGATCAAAGTAATATACAAATTAAAAAGCACTTGCAAACCTATTATCAAACAAAATCTCAAATGTTGGATGCTAACACTGGATACTCAAACTTAAGTGAGTCCTTAGAAGGATTTATAACAGGTTAATTAATCCAGGACTTCATAGTACCCAGGTTTGTATTTGCTGGAAGTTCTTGCTTATTTTTCCCCTCTACCAATAAAAAAAGTTTGAATAGCAGAAAAAGGACAGAGCACTTTCTTAATGTATGGCTCCTGCAGATACATGCCTGTGTGTTTACATATTCAGATCACCTTTAATTAGATTTTAAGGCAAATCCTGCCTTGACAGAAAACTTATACTCAGTAATTTCAGAGTGGTGGTGCAAGTGACAACAGAATTTGGTCACAAGCATACATTTTTAAATTGACAAAATGATGATGATTTTGAACTCCAAGACAATATAACTATCTGTCACGTAGCAACTCAGAAGAAAGCTGATCCTACTATTTTGTGAATATACTAGACAAGACTCTGCAGCAAGTTACACTTTGCTGTGTGATCAGAATTGGTGACATTAAATGCAGTGTCTCAGCTTAGCAGAACCTTCTTAAATCAAAAGTACAGAGAGATACAGAACTAGGACCTTTACCGATTATGCCTGCAACACAGAGACATCCAAATAGGACTGTCTCAGGATGCACTGGGCTCAGTACAAGAAGTGGGATGGTGTTTCTAGGGGCTGGTCCTTTATTTACTTATTCCACCACTCATCAGCAATCTCTGGAAAAATGTTTCCAAGAAAGTGGAGATCACTACTGAGGGCATTTCATGTATATACCAACGTGGTACCTACTGGCACTGATGTGACTACTAAAAGCAAGGTATAAAAAGAGTGAAATACTCAATGCTTACCGCAATGTCAAAGTGTAGTCTCCCTGCTTCTTGGTTGATGCATCGCGCACCAGAAATGTTCCATCTGGCATGTCTCGTAATTTGTCATTTACCTCTTCCCTGGCAGAACAAAAACATTGGAAGAAGGATCAATGAGGGGAAGTTAGGTAGTTGATTTGCTTAAAAATAAAACATCAAAGAGAAGCCGTCAGGGTGCATAAGGAATCAGATTTCTTTTCTGTTTTGCCTTCAAAATCTTATGTAATCTAAAGGTTTGTTTTTCAAATTTTCTGCTTTCAGATTTAGGATATCCTTAGGGATGTGAAAGGTTAATTGGTTATCTGGTAAGTATTAGCCTCAATGGGTAATGCTGATCAGTTCTGGTTAACTGGGAACCAGAGGGTGCTGGAGCAGCTCCCGGCCTGCTGTAGGCAAGGGGCTGCTCTAGCCCCACTGGGGGCCTGCCATGGACAGAAGTTGCTCTGGATGCCGGAGCAGCCCCTGTTGGAGGGGAGCCCAGATGCTCCAGAGGCGGGGGGTTGTTCCAGCAGGGACTGGGAGCAGGCAGCCAGCCCCGAAGTGGTGCTGGGGACAGGAGACCCGGGGATGAGGCCTGCTCCGGCAAGGCTTAGTCAATTAAACTGGCTAAACGTTAGGTAAACCTAACATTTAACTGGTTAACCAAGATTTTACAACCCTAATATCTGTAGGGATAATATTTTTGTTCAGCCTTTAAGGCTATGTTAGACCAGTCTGAACTTGCTCACTCTTAGCAAAAACCAGCAGCTGCACTTAACTGCTATTTAGAAAGAAGACTATGTATAAGCAACAGGAGCAGCTGTGTCACAGAGAAATCACCAAGTTCAAAACCTTTCAAAGTATAAACAGGTGCCTTTTGTGAAGGCAGTTCTATGAATGATCATGCCAGTTTCTTAAAGAGCTAGAAGTTGGGTCAGAGAAGTATCCAGTCCAGAACACATCTCTAGTCTCAAGGTTCACTAGTGGTTTGATTCTGATATTTCTTTTACTGCAGTTTGAAAACCTCTGTAATGCAACTAAATCCCAGTGGAATTACTCTCAATTTTCAACTGTTGTGAGAAGAAAGTTAGGCTTTATTCTTTTAACTAAATGGAAGAGATTTTTATGGAATGGGTAGCACCCATAAGCATTTCAAATAAAGTATGTGACTCAAGAGTGTTAGCTGAACTTTCATGAAATTCATTCCACCCAAATCCACACCATGCTTTACTTAAAAAATTAATACTTTGTCCTTTATAGCACTCTTCACATAGGGATCTCAGTGTATGTTTACACCTACAACGTTTTTGCATTGTCCATTTCACAGGTGAATAGGGAACTGTAAAAGAAAAGTGCTGGTTTGTGTACTCATTTAGGGTCACAGACATCAGGGAGTATTTACATTTGCAGCACTTCCATCACAGATGAGAGCAACAACCCACTGAGGGCAGCTATGCCACAGTGCAGCTCTTCTGGGGGGGGGAGGGGAAGGAGGCTATTGTAAGTCATCCTGGGTCCCTCCAGAGTTGCTTATCCCCAAACACTGGTCAGCTCCAGTAGCTCAGCATTGCTGCAATCAGGGGATCATTTGCTCCATGGAATAAGCATCGTCACCTGGTTAGACAAGCGAACACTTTGCAATAAAATAGGAAGGAGAGTGTCTCAGTTCACAAGGGGAGGGGCAGGCATCTGTTACCTGGATCAGAGCAGCAGAGGTGCTGGCCAGAGTGGTCACCTAGGTAACTGTGGGATATCCAAGGGAAGCTAAAGGCTCTGTATACCACAAGAATGTATCTGCACTTGCACATCAACGGTAAGAGCTGTCAGTCTCTTGTGAAGGCGATTTTCTTTTTGCAGTGACATTTCTGAATTCACAGCAAAAAGTCACCGGTGAATGTAAAATGCTCCCACGTTTTTTGCACAAAAGGGACATTTTCCACTTTAAATGGTAAGTGTAGACATGCCCTCAAAAGCAAGTTGCAAACACTTTATTTAATTCATTGAGAGCACAGTTGAGATCAGCTAGGATATTTGACCTTTCATTCTCTAGTAGTGCCCAGCGGGCTGGAACTGCAGTTCATTGTGGAACATCCCTAACTTATTCTCCACCCTTCAATCCAATAGAGTACAACGTCTGTTGGCTTTCAGAGCGCAATGAAAAGCCCATCTGTTGCTCAAGGTGGCTGACAACTAATCAAATATATATCCTGTCAGTGCATATTTGATTAGTATATATAAAGCCATTCCTGCAAAACTGTATATACTCGTCTCATCCTGAGATCACATACTCATAAATCAAGAGCTATGCCATTAGATCAGTGTAGTAATACTATTGTAAAAGTGATTTAAGAGAACAATCAATCCCTCTGGGTTTTGTGATCAGGTTCTGCCACTGTTCATTAAGGGCCTGAATTGTAGCATGCCTTCACACGGATCTAAATGGGGTTATTTGAGTAGGGTATTAAAGTGTAAGGGTGGCACAATCCAGATGTAAAGTCCTTTTTTCTTCTGTTGAAGTTCTAAGAAGCTAGTGGGGCTAATTAAATCTTTTGCTAGACACCACTCAGGCATGGAGCAGACAGCAATTCAAACTAGCATCTAATTCTTGTTTTAGTTACAGCTCTAGCATCTCTCTCTATATTAGGGATGTAAGCAACTACCTGATAAACCTGGGCTTAATGGGTAGTCGAGTCACTACTTGACAAGTCACTCCCCTCCCCCCTTTCTGCCTCTGTATCAGAGCCAGCAGGGGCGGAGCAGGAGCCAGTGCTGGGGGGAGCTGGCTTAAAAGCTGGTTCCTCCCAGCACACTCTCCCTGGGGAGGTGGCGGTGGGGTGGCAGAAGGGGAAACTGCATGAGCAGGGATGGTCCTGACTCCTGCACCTTTGCCCATGGCTCTTACTACATTTGAAAGGCAAAGCTGCAGCTGGGATAGCGAACATCCACCCCCCCGCCCCTTATTGACTAATCGAGTAGTCGACGGCAATCCCATTGAGTACCTCATTAGCTAAAAATTCCTGTGGGACAACAGAATGTCATCATGACACCAGCGTCGCCCCCTTACACCGCTCCCCTATGGCCGGGAGTGGGGAAGGGGAGAGAGAGAGAGAGGAGGAGGGTGTCATCTTAGGCCGCCACTCCCAGCTCCTGTTCCCACCCCCGACTCTGGCTGCCTTCCACACAGACCGGCCTCTTCCCTCACCGCCTGCAAACGCTCCTCGTGCCGCGTTACCATCACCACCGGCCAGACCAAGCCCAGAATGCACAGCCCCACCTTTCTCGCTGACCAGCTACAGCTCCTCCTCAAGCCATGCTACCGCTACTAACGGCTGCCCTGGTCTGGCCCTGGCCTTGGCTGCCTTTCCTGCTGAGCAGTCTCTTCTCCCACAGCTCTACAGCCCCTCCTTGCGCTACACTACCATTGCCGCCTGGGCCTGCCATCGCGCCTCGCTACCGTCGCCTCTGGGCGCTCAAGCCTGCCCCATGACATCTTTTCTGCTGACTGGCCTCTTCCCCTGTAGCTCTACCGGCTGCAGCCCCTCCTCATGCCACCCCCAGTTCCGTTACTCACAGCTCCCAAGTTGAGAACTCACATCCCCAGCCTGCTCAATCACTGCCCTGCCGAGACCACGCACCCCAGCCCCCTCATGCACCCCCAGCCCCCTCACTCACACACCCCTGGCCGAGACTCCTCACACACTGCAGTTCTATCGCCTTGTCCTCCCCTCCTCCCCGCGAGGCTGAAGCGCCAGGGGGAAAGCCCTCTTGAAGTGTGTCCTTGCGCTGTTATTCCCCCAGCTGGGGGAGGGGGAAGGGAAGTGGCAGCGCACAGGGAGCCTTGGGGCTCTCCCTTCCCTCCTCACCAGAAAGCCAATGCTGGTGCTTCAACATTATGGAGAGGTGGGGGGCAAGGCTCCCTGATGCAGGGGGAACATGGGGAGGGCGGAGCTGGTGCTGGAGAGTGAGGGGCTGAGAGTGTGGGGTCTCAGTAGGGTGGTGAGTGAGGGAGGTGGGGATGTGGGGGGGGGGGTCTCAGCTTGGGGGGAAGCAAGGCTAAAGTGCTAGCACAGGCTCCCAATGCGGCCCCAGCCCCCTCACTCATAACTCCCAATCCAAGACCCCGCACTCCCAGCCCCCTCACTCAAACCCCTCCACCGAGACCCTGTACCCTCATCCCACTCCTGCTCCCGCCCCTTTGGCCAGACACCTACCCCCAGAGAGAGGGGGGTTGGTGAGCATAGCTCTCAAGCTTCACTGGCCATGAAAACCAGCAGAGGGGAGGATGGCGAGTGTAGCCCCCTACTTTAGTTTACTGGTTTTATTCTTTATGTAAAAACATAAATATACTTATTGAAAGCTGCATGAATTGCACATTCCCCAATGCTATGTTTAATAAATCTAATGACTGATGCCAGAATATTGAGAACAGCTTTCCTTCGCAACCTGAAAGGCTAGAAAAGCTTCTAAAAAAATCTTAACATTCTGTAGAAAGAATCGTTTATCCAAGAAAACAATTGTAGCAACAAGATTATGAACTACTGTTCTAGAACAATAACCACAGAGGAACATGTTAAACACTTTCAGTTACCAATTCAACATAGTACTTAAGCACACACTTAAGTGTTCAACTAATTCTGGGCCTAACTGAAGTTCTTGAAGTGAAACGTCTGTATCGGGCAACCAAGGCTAGTGACTGAACCTCATGAGCAGCCCTCCATCTCAGTGGGCCGCAAGACTGAAACCGGGCATGTGCACTAACCATGACCCCAAGAATAAGATTAAATACATTGCACTTGATTATCCTTCTTTATCGTGCCTTTTCAACACAAAGTGATCCATTATTAGGGGCAAATTAAATTGCTGGCAAAAGTAACAAAGCAGCAGGAGGAGTGCATGGCTCTCACAATATTGTGAGCAATCAGCATGCAACTCACATGTGCCCTTGCTTTAAATGTGTGTCACTTCTCATTTTGCCAGGGGCTGCTCAACCCTCAATCCTCTCCAGTCCCTGCCCCCACTCTACCTCTTCCCTCAAAGCCCCACCCGGTCTCTTCTCCGCCTCCTCTCCCTTCTCCTCCCCCCTTCCCCTAGAGTTTGAATGCTGCATATCAGTAGATGCCTGGCATTCAAACTCTAGGAAGGAGGGGGATAAGCAGGGACAGGGCCTGAATCATCTGATTCATGGCAGTACTGAAGTGCTGGGAGGCAGGGAAGAGTAGGGAGCAGGGCCCCCAGCACGAGGTGCAGGGGGACAGAGCAAAGAGGGACGGAGGGTGGCCTGAACGTAGAACCCCAGTGGGCCACAGGTTACCCACAACTCATATACAGGCTCAAAAGAGGAGCATATCTTTAAAAGGCTCATTTTATTCCAATAATGATTGTTCTTTACCTTGAAATATCCCCCCAATACCATTCTGCATCCTGCAGAGAGAAACTGGAATTGTCCTTTATTCCATTTGTGTTGACTGGAGTCATTGGTTTCGGGGGCTTTGGAGGAAGAGCTGAAAAACAAAAAACAAGATTTTTTCCATTTATCTTTTTGGCTTAACTTCTTGAAGTATTAGAGAGAGAACAGTCAAGATATTTTAGTTAACAAGAGATAAAACTGAAGGATACACAAGGCAAGGCAAATATTATAGAATCCTGTCAGTGGCTAAAGGGAGAGAACAGGCAGCCTGAGTATGGATGTGTTTTTTTCTCCAAAAATGTATGTAATTCACAATTTATTAAAGCCCTTTATAGTAGTAAAACATACATCAAAAAAAGGTAAGCTTGGCTCCAAAAACTGTCCAGCCTCTAAATACACTGGAAGTGGCAGTTCTCATAAAAGGATTAGGATTGCAACCATTGCCGCATGAATAGGTATACAACTTAGAAAATGAGGAGCAAGAGGAGGAGTAAAGGAGTAAATTGGTGCAGAGCTAATCACATTCTAGCCCTATGTTGTCACGTTTCCCTTTCCGCCTTTGAACTGTAAGGGGCATTCCACTCATCTGAAGAAGTGGGCGGTGCCCATGAAAGCTCATGATACTATTATATATAAACATATTTGTTAGTCTCTGAGGTGCTACACGACCACTCGTCTTTTAAGTTGCAGACTAACATTACTACCCCTCTGAGACGTGTAAGGGGCAGAGGCCATGTCACAAGGGAGCAAACTTTCCAAGGATAGGTCTACACTGAAACAAAAAGGGAAACCATACCCATCACAGCGCATCACGTCTCAGAACCCAGGTCAATTGACTTGGGCTTCAACCACAGAGCTAAAAGTAGCAGGGTAGCCATTCCCACTTGAACTCTGAAACCTAGTCGGAGGGGCTGGGGGTTTCAGAGCCCAAGCAGGAACATCTACACTGCTATTTCGAGCCCCACAGTGCAAGCCCAAATCAGTTGACCCAGGGTTGGAGTCTCATGAATGTGGGTTTATTTTTGCAACATAGACACAACACATCCCTGGGCCGTGATTACATAGCCTTCACAGAAAGTGTGCTTCAGTGGTCCAGAGTTATGCTGGAAGAGCACACCAAGTGCGGTTCCACAGGGATCATTTTTGGGACTGGTTCAGTTCAATATCTTCATCAACGATTTAGATCATGGCACAGAGAATATGCTTATTAAGTTTGCAGATGATACTAAGGTGGGAAAGGTTGCAACTCCTTTAGAGGATAGTGTCATAATTCAAAATGATCTGGACAAACTGGAGAAATGGTCTGAGGTAAATAGGAAGATGCTCGATCAGAACAAATGCAAAGGACTCCACTTAGGAAGGAACAATCTGTCCTACACATACAAAACAGGAAGTGACTGTCTAGGAAGGAATACTGCAGAAAGGGATCTAGAGGTCATAGTGGACCACAAGCTAAATAGGAGTCAACAGTGCGACACGGTCGCAAAAATCGAACATGATTCTATGATGCATTAATAGGAGTGTTGTGAGCAAGACACAAGAAGTAATTCTTTTGCTCTACTCTGTGCTGATTACGCCTCAACTGGAGTATTGTGTCCAGTTCTGGGCAGCACATTTCAGGAAAGATGTGGAGAAATTGGAGAGGGTCCAGAGAAGAACAAAAATGATTAAAGGTCTAGAAAACATGACCCAAGAGGGAAGACTCAAAGAATTGGGTTTGTTTAGTTTGGGGGAAAAAAAGATTACTGAGATGGGACATGATAGCAGTTTTCGAGTACCTAAAAGGGTGTGACAAGGCGGAGGGAGAAAAATTCTCTTTAATGTCTGATGATAGGACAAGAAGCAAAGGCCGTAAATTGCAGCAAGGGAGGTTTAGGTTGGACATTAGGAAAAACTTCCTAACTGTCAGGGTGGATAAGCACTGGAATAAACTGCCTAAGGAAGTTGTGAAATCTCCATCATTGGAGATATTGAAGAGCAGGTTAGATAAACATCTAGATGATGCTTGGTCCAGCTATGAGGGCAGGAGACTGGACTTGACCTCTCGAGGTCCCTTCCAGTTCTAGTATTCTATGATTTTATGATTCAAAGTTCTGAAAATAGCAATAGTATGCAATTCTTAATGTGAGTACATACAATCTGGTGTACAGGCAGAAATGCTATTATGATCACTAGAAACAACATTTTTGATCTCTAATTCAAGTTTAGAGTCACTTGACACAGAAGTGCATTGCTTAGAGTCATTCATCTGTTTACCTCTGAACCACATCTCCCACACTGAAAAATTCCAAACAAACCTGTGCTCTAACTGCAGTTTCAAATACCATTTCATGTTGAGGATCCAACACACAGTAGCTTTACTGTTCTTGGACAAACCGGCAAGTACTCAACTGAGCCAATCTAAACTAACCTGAACCTTGACCCAGACGTTCTCACTCTGGAGTTACTGACCAAGCACCTGATTCAGATAGTAGCATTCATTCTGTGGTTCTGAATATTAAAGCTGCAGTATACAGGTTCTTTTTGTGGTTCAGCTGGGAATGTTCAGGTGTACATGAGTCTAGAGGGGCAAATATTACATTTTTGTATAAGGAGGGTGCAACTCCATGGAGCTCACGGAAGTTAACTGCTTCTGCTAGATTTAAATGTGGCTCCATGATTTAGAACCATAATTGTGTGGCACTTTAAAGAGACAGAGCTTTCTGAACGATGGGCTCTGCCCCTCTAGTTAGGCACAGGGCATGTTCAGGCAGGGAGGGGAGCATAGCTGGGGCCCAGACCAGTCTACACTGGGGACAGAGTGCATACCACATAACTCCGCTCCTTGCCTAGCTGCCAACCCCACAGCCAGGGTCCCAGCTGCCAACCTCCTTCTTAGGGCTCTGGCTCCACTCCTGGCCCTGCCCCCTTACTCTGTCCATTTCCTCCCCTCCCCAAACACTCCCTCCAGGAGCTGTGGACCTGCTTCCAACTTCAGGAGGCATGAGATAAACAGTTTGAGACCACTCTTCTAGGAGCTAAATTCTGATTTCAAGTCACAGCAATAGAAATCCAATGTTCCTGAAAACCTATAGCCCTATGATTCTACTTTGTTTTCTGATTACTAAAGTTGAACTGGCTGTCATTTTATCCACAAATCTCTATTCAGTTATACTTTTGGAATACAAAAACAAACAAAAAAAGTACACACACAGTTTCTTTCTACACTCACATTTGGATATTTCTGCCCTGCATGCTTTAAATGAACTATAAAAGCAAAACAAAATGTAGACAATATTTAGAATTCAGTTGCTAAAAATCTGCTGTCAATACTAGGACGGTTTTAAAGATCCAAAAATGGCTCTCAGAACTTTCCATAGTACTAACTAACCAATACTAACAAAGAACAGGAAACTCAAGTTCTTTGCACTACAGTGTTTAAAAAATTAAAAAAGCCTGTAGCCATGCCAGGGTAGGCTGAGATCTCACAAGTTAAATAACAGGTCTTGCAAGAGTGTTGCAATGGTGGTGGCAATTCTCTCAGTCTGTCTTGTAGTAGTAAGACAATATGATGTTGGGGGTTACTATTCTGGCAAAGCTAATCTTTATATAGGAAGATCATGTCAGTGGTCAGTTTTGGCTTAACCTCTGCACTGGACCAGCTCTACCATTAGAAGCTGTAGTACACCAACTAGTGCTGGGGCAGTGGTGGTTTTTAAGTCATTATCATCTGAACTTCCTGTGGGAAAGAACCAGCCCTGCTCAGACAGAGCAAGAGTCCTTCCTACTAACCAGGATTGGGACAGAATTTGTCCCAAATGATGAGAGCTTCTTTCTTCACTTCTACTGATTCCACATATCAGGGGGCTTAACCCGAGATGCTATATAAACAAATAAATACAATAGATACTGTATCATGTGTGTGTGTCTGGTGAAGTTTCATGAAAGTGCCTTGTTTTAATACACACACTCCCCTCTGATTAATTCAGATGTCACTGATAGCATACTTCTGCATCAAAGACAAAAACAAAAAAGGCATGCGAGGAAGTTTGTGTATGACAAAAGGCTTCTTAGGGCTCCTCTAAACAAACATTTAGTTTGTAGCAAGCTGGGGTGTGGATTTATCCTGTAGTAGCCTGCCAGGCACTTCCTGTCCATGAGCACCTTGCTGACCTGCACTAACAGTTTGCTAGTGCACTTTAATCTGGTCATGTTTCAAAGTGGGATACACCACTGCAAAACAAGCCTGGGGTAGATTCACATCCCAGGTTACAACAAACTAAATCTTCATGCAGACAGCCTTTTAGAATGTGACCCTTTACAGCAGAGGTGGGGAATCTAAGGTCCCAGGTCCAGATGCAGCTCCCAGCTTGCCTGGATCCAGACCCTGAGGCTCACCTCCTCCCCCACCAGCATTGGGGAACCCACTCTGGGGGGTGTTCTCCACTTGTGTGCAGCCCCTGACTGTTCTTTGCAGGCTTGTAGGTATGTTACTTGTTTGCACTGGAGCTATTTTGCAGTTTTGTTCTGCTCAGAACAACGGTTTTCAGTGATGGATACAAATACCCCAGGAGTACACAAACATCTTCCAGGGAGCTGAGTAGGGATGTTAGATATTGGGTAATTGACTAGCATGAAGTCTTTGCATTTACATAACTATTCGATAGTCCCTGGGGGTGGGGCTGGCAGCCAGTGCACTCCCAGCCCCACTCCTGGGGAGTCCCCTGCAACCCCGAGCTGCATCTGTATCAGAGGCAGGAGCGCAGGGTGGCAGGAGGAGTCGGTCCACGAGGAGAACCAGTTTAAAAACTAGCTCTCCTCACAGACCAGCTGCCTGCCACCCTATGCTGCTGCCTCTGATGCCGAGGCAGCAGCCCCTGTCCTTGGGGAGGAGGGGGGGATTCTGAGTTCCCCACAGACAAAGGTTGCTCTGCAAGAAGCAGAGCAGCCTCTGTGGGGAGCTTGGATCCCCACACTCCCCCGTGGACAGGAGATGCTGCCACCCCAAGCTGCTGCCTCTGCCTCCCCATGGCAGCCTCCCCTTTTAAGCCTGCTGCCCCCAGCACCAGCTCTTCTCCCTCTTGCTGTCTCTGATACAGAGGCAGCGAGAGGGAGGGAATGCGTGTAGTCAACAGAATCAATCTATTACCGTAGAGCTGAGTACCCATCTTGATCAGGTTTCTCAACCTGGAGGTTGTAGCCCCCAAGGGAGGGTGGGAGGGAGAAGAGGTCCACAGGACAGGTTTAGTGGTATTGCAAGTACAGGGCCAAAAACAGGGTAACTGACCAGGGCCCCATGAAGTTAAGTTACATGCTTTAGCCCCACCACCTGAGGATCGGTCTTCAGAGAAGGCTCACAAATAAAAAACAGGCTCAAATATTACACTAAGTACAATATTTATATTCCAAATTGTTTATTTTACAGTGGTATAAATGAGAACGTAAGCAATTTTCAGTAATAGTGTGCGGTGACAATTCCGTATTTTTATATCTGATTTTGTAAGCAAGTAGTTTTAATTGAAGTACAACCTGGGGAACAGTAGTCCGGAAAGGTTGAGAACCACTGGTTCAGAGCACTGGGAGCTTTAACAACCTGGCATGAGCCCAGTATTGTAGAGGAGCAAAAGAGCTCCTGGGCAACACCTATATACTCAGTCTCCCCAGATTTCTTCCCCTTCTTCCTTATGCCAGATAAACATCAGTTCTTCATATCACAAGCTTGTCTGTTTGGTGATGTTATTTTACAAATGAGCAAAATTTGAGTGACATCTGCAACATAGAAAACGGGATACGCAACAGATTTTAGGCATAAACCTGTAAACCCTTACTCATATGAGCAGCTTTTTTCCAGGAGAGCCTGTGAAACAGGTAGTTCTATTGTGTGTTTATAGGACTGGGTGCTTTGTTTCAAGAGAACCACTGGGACTAACCCTGTAACTCAGTCACACAAAGGATTTGACTAAAGTTAGAGTGACTATTCACATTAGTAGGGATTGCAGGGCAAGGCACTAATTATCAGTTTGCCCAGAAGATGTAATACCCCCAAGGTTAAATGCCCAAATCGTCTGATATTTCTGGCTCAACGTTTTTGCAGACAGACAGCACCGTAAACTATGGGATTTGTAATCTACTTGAACAAAGTGCTTAATGTGAAAATATTAAAGCTCTGCAACCCAAAACTCTGAGCAACGGGCTAGATGCTTTTAAATTTACAGATTTAGCAAGTGCCTTTTACTCCACATGTATTGCAGTGGTGAAGCTGCTGCTACACTGATGCTTTTACAGCATTTGTGCATGGATAAGTAACAGATGAGTTTAAAATAGTCGTGTGTGGATGTTGGAAAAAAAAAAAAAATCGGCAGTGTAACAAGAGGAAGTTCTGTGGTACATCTGCATGTGTGAGAGAAGTAAATAAAAAAATTAAGGATTTAGACTTCAATCCTAATTTATGGAAGACTTAAACAAAGATATAGTTTTATGAAAATAACCTGACAAAATATCGAGTCAAAAGCCTACAATAAAAAGAGGCTGAAAAGGAAATGAAAACTGGAATGTATGGTGTGCAGAAGGCAAAACTTTGTTGAAAATGGAGCTATGTTTCTTTCCATAGTCTATTCCTGGGGCACAAATCTCATCTCACACTGGTGAGAAAGAAGAGTAAATTCACTAAATCAATTTAGTTATGCAGGAGTAAGATTGGAATCAGGGCCAAAAGCTATTTTTTCTGAGACATCAAAGCAGCCAACTCTCAAATGACAGTCCTTTGCTTCTATTTCTCTTATTAAAGCATGAAAATGTTTAGCACCAGGGAAACAAGACATATACAAATTCTTCAGAAGAGTTTAACCATCATTTCATTTCCAAAATACAAAGCTGCAACTGCACAAGACATTTTCCCCCTGCACCAGTGAGCTCCTGAGATTAGATCCAGATTTCAGTGACTGCCTGGCATGCATCACTGAATTACCCATTGGTTCCTGAGATGTGGTGGGAGGGGCAATATCTTTTATTGGACTAGCTTCTGTTGGTGAGAGAAAAGCTTTCCAGCCACACGAGACCTTTTCTTTAGGCTCTTGCCCATGAATGAGTAACAGCCATTTTTACACTAGCATAGTTTTGCTGAAGCTTGCTCGTTAAACAACTCTAACCTCCTTCCCAACCTGCTTTCTGAGCTCAACCCCAATCCCAAATCAGAGTCAGTTGGAAAAAAAAAAAAAAAAAATAGTTTCTGAATGGAGACAGCACTTCAGCGAATGGCAGCAAAGCACTGGGATCGTATGTTGCATGACGTCAGCACACAGAATGTAGCTGTGCAATTTCCAGCAGGTAGTTTTGGCTGAGCTGTTCTGCAGAAGTAAAATACTGTTTCTTTTCTTGAGATGCAGGCACAGTGATTACACTTCAGTGAAGTGATAGTTCTGATGCTTTTTCTTGAGTGCACAGGGATTTTTTTTTTTTTTAAGATGCTATTCAAAATGCAATACAATACCTCTAAGTCAAATGTTGTCCACAGCCAGCCAGAAGAACTAAGCATGCTGGCCAAATACTAAGCTTTAAACAGCTCCCTAATTCTACCCCCATCCTTAGCAGGGAATTTAGCTCTTTCTAGTCAACTGGCCAGATTCATTCCTGAAGTAACTAGCGATAAACGTGCTTCACTGAAGCTACAGCCAGCATCAATTTAGTCCAATTGCCCTTAAAATGCAAAAATGTTAAAACGGTAGTTTTCTTTAAAAAACAAACAAACCTCTAAAGAACTAAAATACAGATTTTTAGATTTATTTTTAGCCAGGACTAATTCAGGGGTTATGGTCTGTGATAACAGTAGCTTCTCCCATTAAAAAAAAAACCAAGTGCGTTGATTTTGTAAGGCTAGATTACCAGGGGCCTCTAGTTTCATCACATATTCACATCCCTTCCATACCAGGGATGTTGCTGGACCAGAGTCCGGGTTAAGAGAGGTTCAACCTGCACTAAATTGCCCTCTTGCAACACAGCCAGCTACAAGACCAATCATTCACAACTACAACTACTGGAGGAAAAAACAACACTGTAAAGATGTGTATGCAGAATGGTGAAAGGGAGACAAGAGTTAAGAATATGGAGGGTGGTTCAACTTTTTGTTTTCTTGCTTTTGTTAATTTATGGGGTATGTTGTGCGTAATGAGCCAAACTTCACAGCAAATATTTTTGTTGGACATGTTCAGATTCTTATGCTATGTCCATCACCACAGCATTAGTGTACCTTTCAAAATTAAACAACTGTAATATGATTTATCATTAAAACCAGGGTAACATTTTCCTTCACTCCATTGCAACCTCTTGGGTGAAGAAACTGGGAAAATTGTTTTCATATGTTCACTGGCAAAGCACTAGAAGTGTTTACAAAGCAAAGGAAATAAAAAGTCCTCATTCCTCTTTCATTTACACTGCAAGAATTTAGAGCATTTTCAGGTATATGAGCTGAGGATAAGGCTGGAGTGCTGCAGCCATCGCCCCTTCTACTTCCCTGGAAGGCCAGGTGGGAGGGTGGCACAGAGGCACAACTGTCTCCCTACAGAACATCACAGCCACTTGAAACTTCAAATATGAAGCATGAAGATAAAAATTTCAAGTTTTCAGAGTACAGGCCTATAGCATATTATTTTACTAACAGACTCTTCATCCACATTATAATGCCAATGCAAATAAACTATTCTGATTCCAGCCTGAAGAGATTAGGGAAACACAAAAAAGTCAATTTATTACAACCGACCAAATTAACCATTACAGTATTTCTATTAACTCTAGCAAAGCTGCACCAAGAACAAGAATGTATACTGAACATGTAACTTTCCTTGGCTATTTCATAATTGTTTGCATCTAAAAGGTTATAAGAGCTAAAATAATTAGATGGAAAAAAGTTGCACAATTTAAATAGCAAGCATGCTTTTAAGCTCTTCAACAATCTGTTTCATATCACCACCGAAATGAAGTAAAATAGCAGATATAAATTACATTATCTTTCCAGACTTGGAAGGATTAGATTATTGGTAAATGTTGATTGCATTACACATACAAATTGAAAAAAATATTTTCATTGAAAATCAAAACTTAGACAAAGTAAGAAAATTGCTGTTTGAGAATTCTGTGCTTAATAAGGCCATTTACTTTGCATATATTAATAATCTGTGTTAACAATTACTAGGCTTTAACTTTTGCATCTCAACATCTACTACCATTCAGTAATTACAGTCCAATTCCCCCGTCTAATTTCCAACTGAAACATTTACATTGATAAAAAACCCACAAAAATGTTTAAAAATACAAATCTATATTATCTATGAAAGTTAAGAATACAAGAACAGTTGTACCAGTCAGATCAGCATCCATTTGGCCTAGTCTATTGTCTTTCAACAGTGGCCAATGCCAGGTGCTTTAGACTGGGAATGAACAGAACAAGTAATTGTCAAGTCCATCCCTGGTCACTTATTTCTAGCTTGTGGCAAACAAGGCTATGGACATTTCAGAGCTGGCTTTGTAGCCAGGATAGGCAGGGATAATAGCAGTTGCTGGATGCATCGTCCATGAATTTATCTAGTTCTTTTTAGAACTCTCTTATAGTTTGGCCTTCATAACATCCGGTGGCAAAGACTTCCACAGATTGACTGTATGCTGCATGAAGACATTTATGACAATATATTTTTCTTCTATAGATTTGCAGAACATCCAAGGAAACTTAAATTTCTACAGGGTACACTGAATTAGCTTGAACTGTTAGTGCAGCAATTATTAATTTACTATGCACTAATTAGATCAGGTGGTTTGTTTCAGGATGATGAATACATGATGCAGGAAAAGTTTTCAAGTTATCCTTGCTGGTGACTAAGTATTCCAAAATACTACTCCTGAATGATCTACCTTGCTAAATAGGCAGATGCAACAGCACTTCTTACATCCCTCTTAAGGCACAAGACTCAGATGACCACAAACATATATAACTATTGTGGCATTCTTAACCCAACTGATATTTTTGGATCAAATGTAGGGAGTAGAGATTCCTGATTTTTGTGAGTGAGATAAGATTAAGTGCAATTTTAGTAATTAAAATCTCCCTTTAAGAGGAAAGTAGTGACTACGTAGGCCAAGTTAACTATTTCATTCATTCGTCTAGCTTAAGCTAGCCACCAGAAAAGCTACTTTCCATGGACAAGGAATATGGTAGGGAAAGTAGTTTTCTTTCCCCAGAGGTTCAAAAAGCATATTATCTGCACACACCAGGCATGAACTCTGAGAAGGGACTACTGATCATGGACGTCACCCACAGGAACACTACCACAAGTGAGAACTGACAGGCTGACTCGGAATCCTACCTCTTGAAATTCGGCAGGTATCTGAAGCAAAGTTTTTTGTAACTTTCCTGCAAGAAAGCGAGGCTTTTAAAATCTTCCACTAGACAGAAACATTCCTATTTTCACACCATTAGATAAATATCCCTTAAATACAGTAAATGCTCTTGACCTGTATTTAAATTCAGGAGAGACCAAGAGATGCTAACACTATCTAAAACTTCAGATACTTAATCCAAACAGATTAGATTAAAACCTAGCCCCTGAGTGAACAGTCCAGAATTTAAGGGTAACACAAAGACTAAGAACTGCACAGGGACAAGAATGGGATTTCATATGTGACAGGGATAAGGCTTTTCTTTTTAAAGTGTTTGCCTTTGACAGTGACAGCAATACAAAGAGATACTCTATTTTCTCTTAAAACTAAAAGGAATAAGTTCATCTAACTCCATCTGGTGGCTCTCAGGTTGAACTTCTATTGTCTTTGAGTACATTCTCCTGGTACTATTGTGACTCTTCCTAGGAATGTTCTCCTCACTCTTGTATGTTGCTCTCAAACAGATTTTAATATATTTCCTCCTGTAACAGCAGCAAGTGACTTATTCCATATGGGGTTCCATTCTCTTATTCCCTCCTTGCTGGTCTATTGGTATGCCTACATCACAAACTACTGAACAGAGGATAAGATAGCCTAAAGAGCTCACTTCACTGATTTGAGCTCCAACTCTGCTGAAGATGGGGATGGAGAAGTGATCTTAGAGAGAAGGTGAGATCCCAAAAAGAATCTGCAGAATACCAAGTGGCCATAGGTGCTGGCCAGAAGAAATGCAATCTGAGTCCTAGATATAGAAGAAATGTGTAAAGGTACAAACAGTGCTCTACTTCTTTGAGCTAGACATTTTCAGCACACACAAAATATGTCAGTTGGCATTCTTACCCCAAGGCAGCCCAAAAACAAGCCATTAAAAATGCAGCATATCAAAAGATGGTCCTTGGTTGCATCACAATGGTGCAAATCTTTGACATCTAGATATTATGGTGATAAGCCCATTAGATAGTAGATAAAGCAGTCAAAAATACAATGTCCCTATGGAAATATTGCATAATGGATATTTTAGACTGAGTATAAAATTTTCTCTTAAAGTATTTATAAAATAACTGATGAGCAAGGATTTCTCAAATAATCAAATCAAACCTCTTGGTAAAATAGGCCTGAATTTCACAGCAACATAGCAAATACATTCAATGCTTGTCTTATACACTTTTGTTATCAGGAAAAGCCTAAACTTCAAACAGTGAGTGAAGCATGCAGACAAACACCAGTGTCTGTCCAACAGTAAATAAAGAAATGAAGTAAATGCCACTGTCCAACAGTAAATGAAGAAACCAAGAGAAATGACGCATTGAAACAATCAACATAAGATGATGTAAGGCAACCTGCTGCTTTGGTAAAGGGTGCCAATATACATTTCTAAAATGAACGCCTAATTAGTTCAACCAATATAGATGAACAGCAAGAATACTGCATTCACCAGCTACTACTTTTGCAGTGTTTAACAACTATTTCACAGAATCTGTTGTCTGTTTAACAATTAAATAAAAAGCAATGTAAGTGTTGCACATAAATGCATGGTGTCTCCCATAGGGTGAAGATCATGGTCCTTATGTAGACAAGACTTCCGTGGTCTTCAATGACAGTTTGTTTTCACTGCAATCTCTCAGGATATTGCTCATTAGGAGAAAACGTGTGAACTGAGCATAAGAATTCTGGTCAGCCAAGTTAGAAGATTTTTTTCATAACTGCAATTCTAGTTCAGTGAAGTGTTTTAATTCTGCAGCTCTTTCCTGCTTTTATTTTTGTCTCTGAAAGATTTCATGAATACCATTTTAATTTCTAATATTTTACAGAAAGGGTCATCAGATTTCAGTTTTTAGCTTCACTGATATTTATCAATTGAAACATCTCAGATACACAGAAGTTAAAGGGAAAAAAAGGAGTACGAATTCCACATCTTGTTGCACTTCATCACGCAGATTTGTTACTTGCATTGTCCAAAGTTTAATATTTCATCCAGCATTAATAAATCTTAAAAAAAAAAAATAAAGCAGATATCCAAGATCATCCAGAAAGAAATGCTCACACAACTGTGATAATTTCTTTAAAACACCAAATCGCAGCTGGTCAGCAAAAGATTGTACAAGACCTAATTAGGTATGGAAGCACAACATAATTTATTGTACAGAGTATATATTTTAATTTTACAGCTTAAAACAGAGGTAGTCAATAGGCAGACTGCAGGCCAAATCCAGACGACCAAATGCTTCTGAATGGACTGCAAAAATATTTGTATTTACTTATTATTGTAGTGTGAAAAATGTTTCTCTGAAGTCTGGAACTTTACTAGACCATCACCAAGGAGTCTGGACCTTGACAAAAATAAAATGACTACCCAGCTTAAAACAGCTCAAAACAACTGAGCTTAAACCCATACACCCAAGAAGTGGGGAGGGGTCCATTATACAGAGTCCATTACTGAAGACTAAGCTTATTTCTGAAAAAAAAAAAGAGTCAATGCGTCTTATGGTTGCAAAGAACCTACCAAATGCAAACAAATGTAGTGTTTTCTTCATGAGGCTGCAGCCAGTGTCTGTTCTTGCTCATTATCCACAAGCTGCAGGCACAAAGTGAAATTAACTGGCCAATTTCACTACTCCTACAAAGGGCCTCACAGGCAACAGTGAGACTGACAAGAATCTGCCTTTGCAGCTAGTGCTTGGGATAACTACCTTCAGGAGCAAAAGAAATGCCAAGGTCAAGTTTTTACTTGTTGCACCAGCAATTGATCTTCTGGTGATGTATTTAGTGTGTCTATTTAAGTCCCACTAAATTGAACATTGAGGGCAGCTCCAGTACAGCCGCTCCCCGAGTTACGACCACCTCCACTTACGACCATCCGCACTTACGACCAAAGCGGTCATAAATGCGGATCCAAGTTACGAACGGCGATCCGCGCTTACGAACAGCGCCGTCGCCATGTAACTCCATGGGATCCGAGTTACGAACACTTCGAGTTACGGACTAAGTGTTGGTCCGTAACTTGTTCATAACTCGGAGAGCGGCTGTACTCCTGGCAACTATGAGGAGTAAGGGAAGCTGACAGGAGGATTTGCTTCCATTGGCCTCCCTCTGTGAAGATGGCACTAAGCTCAGCTTAAGGTAAACCGACTCCAGTTACATATTTTACATAGCTGGAGTTATGTAACTTAATCCGATCTTCTAGGTCTAGTGTAGACCTGGTCCAAGAGAAGATTCCTTTGAAGGAGAAAAGGTAGAAAGTAGTTGAGCACCTACTAGACAGAGGCTGATACACAGACAGGTTCTAGAGATAGCATTCAAGAACAAATAAAGCAATGCCTCTCATTGGGGCATTTCTCCACATTTTATACCAGTCTCTGGCTTGCAGGAAACTCAATTTTTTTACATCGTGTGCTCTAGAGCAAAGTGTAATCTAATTTTGTAGCAATAAGGATACTATGCCTAGCCTGCAGAATAAGTCTGAATTAAGGCACTTCATTGATAGAAGAGTAAGAGTCCCTAACATTTAGTGCCACCAAAAATGAGAATCAAGGGGAGGGATGCAAAAGGCAGCCATGTAAATTTTTTTTTAAAAAAGCAAGGAACTCATTACAGCAGTCATTAAGTCAAACAGGTAGAAGTAGTGTAAGAACAATGAAGCCTGGCAGACACCTCACAACTCATCCCCCTCCCCCCAACAGCCTTGAGATAAGTAGTTTGAATCCAAGTTTCTTATTCCATAAAAAGTTGTTAACTGTATAAATAATCTATTAAACCCTACTCACTCTGTATGCCATGCCAAAGCACTGATTTGCGCACTACTTTCTCTACAAAGGAAGAAAAACAAAGTCCTGTTTAAAATTGTAGAGAAAAACATATAAAACAAATTATTTTAATCAAAAAAAGTCTATTCTTTGGGGGATTCATTTCACACATATAGAAATAAAATTAAGTCAATCATGTTAATTCATTTTTGCATGGGTGTAAGAGCAGAATGGATCCTATAATAATACAAGTGTCTAATCAACTTTGATGAAAGAAATGAAGACTAGCAGCATACTGAGAATGTCTTGACCTGTATCTCTCCTATTGCCAGTAATCACAAACACAAATTCTATCCAGGTTTTTCTGCCATATCATTCACCAGCATCTGACTCCCAATGAGTACCAACTGGAGTTTGAGGAGCCACCTTCAACTGTAATTCTAAATTTTACTACATGTAGAATCTGACATACTGCACTAAATCAAATCAGAAGGAGTTTTGCACGTGACCTCAAAAGGGAGCAGAAACAGGTCCATAGTTTTTAGTGTACAAATGTTAAGTGGCAAGGGAAGGTATATTTTTTAAATTAATTGTAACCATCACTCAGAAGGGCACTGCCATCCTAAGACTACTAAAAACTAAAATACATGTTCCCTTCTGGAATATCTGTCCTTTTAATCATGCGAGCATACTGCTTATTAGTGTAGAGTTTGTTGAACCACTAATTTTTAAAATGTAGGCTTTATCTAGACCACAGACTTAACTATGTTGCTTAGGAGTGTGGATTTTCCACACCTGTGCAAGGATACCAAACTCCTACTGTAAACAGTGCTATGTCAACAGGAGAACTTCTCCCATGGACATAGCTTCTGTCTCTCAGAGTTTTCCCCACCATGTAGGTATCATCTTCATTTAGCACTACAGCAGCACAGCTGCTTTTAGGGCACTGCACCATGTGTAGGCAAGCTTTTAGTGCTACACAGACTTTTCAAACACACAGGCAAAAAGAAAAGGGGGAAAAGGAAGTCAGTTAAATTTGGGCCTATGAGACTAGGCATCCCTTTAATATGGCATTAAGAGAATGTGTTACTATCAGAAGCTAGATCAGCAAATAAATCCCATTGCCCATCAGTAAAACTTTAAACTTGTGGTTTTGTATTTTTGTTTCTAATGCACACAAAAGAAGCTGACTAATCTCTAATTTGTAAATAAACCAAGGATCTCTGCCAGCATCTATATTTCACAGCCAAATATTATATTTTTATTGATTTTCATTGCACTGTGACAGAATAAATTCTCTTCTCAGAACTTTACAGTTCAGATAAATTGGTAAATTAAATGAGGACAACACATAATGGACAAAAATCAAAAGGGAGGTGAGTGAGAAAATATCTGTAAATCCTTCTAATTTAGGGAGTTAGTGAAGGGGCATCAAGGAAGGAAATCAAGATTAATGTTCTATAGTTCCAAGTTACACTCAGATGACCTCTGAAATCAGCTATGTTAAATGCAGTAACATATGAGTTGCTGTCTTTTCAGATACCAAGTCTCAGAACTGTGGTCAAATTAATGGTTATCAGAATTTAAATGACCAATTAAGTCAAACATTGCTAACCAGAGTCATTCTAATATTAGAATATTATGATGCAAGCAACTATGTTATATTCATGGTTAGAAAACTAAAGTGCATGAACAGACTGTTTTCATTAATTACAAACAACTGAAGATTAGTTTTGCCTTCACAATCACTAAAGATGTTCTGGTCTTCTACCTGCTAATACAATTCACACAGCCACACACCACATCCAATAATCCACTTTATTAAATATGATCATTCAAAGAAAAAGCAAAGAGAGAGAAAAGGTGTTAAGAAAATAGAAGTCATTCTTCTGCTGCCACTTTAATTATATGTAGCTACTACTATTATTTTAAAACAAGTTTTCAGAGGATGTGTTAGCACTATGGACTTAATTTACCATAATGTTAGGTAATACAGAAGAAAAATGTAAGCAAGTTGGCATATGCTAATCCTAAAGCTGCTTGGTGGGGGGTGGGAAATCAACAAATAATGTTCCATGGAGTAAGGTCAGCTTTTCCCCTTTGACTTATTTGACACTATAGTATATTTAGAAGATAAATTCCTCAGGGAAGAGACCTGGTCACCTATGTATATGGCACTTTATGCAGACCTCTATAAACATGCAACTGCATATAGAGAGACCTAATGAGACCCCTGCAATAACTATGCAAAATTGCATGAGTTTGAGGTTAAAGGTAACACTGCACATCCGATTCTCCTTGATTTTATTTGTATCTGAACTAGAGACACACTTCACTGTAATCAAGAGCAGACATCCTAGACTGAAACCACTGGGGTCTAGTGTCAATAAATGTAAGTATTCTAGTCTAGGGTGTGAAGACCAACACTGACTCTCCCTATGGGGAGTTGCAGAAACAATAGACTTATCACCTCCTTTACAGGCTTTATGATTTCCCATGCATCTTGTTAGTCTGTGGGCTATTCAGACAAGCATCAACCGCTCACAAATACTGGTTGCAGGGAAGATACATTTTGTACTAAAAGGCTTATAACCTTTTATTGGCAATGGTCAAATTCCATTCTAGTGTAAATGAGAGAAATTCCAGTCACTGTGGCCCAAAATGTCTAAAATACATAAATTTAACACGGATTTAAATAAACATCCGTTGAACATTAAAAATTACAGTTCCTTAGAGGAATTTTATCATAAAGAAGCCCCCTGAACCATCATCATCTTTGTAACTCTTGCAGTTAAAAATTTTACATATTTTATACATACCCGCATAAAATCAGTCTGTTGGACAATAAAAAGTTGGCTCTCTCAAATATTGTCACCTAAGAGGTTTTCAGTATCTTACAGTATCCTTAATACTTTCATTTCATCCAAGAATTAAAAAAAAAAAAATACATAAAAGGAGTTAGAACTCCTGAAAATAAGACTTCATAAAAGAAATACTGGCAATCTTAACCACAGAAGCACTGCTTAAAAGTGTAGTCTGCACAGGTTTCATAGCTTGGTTGTATGGCAATATTTATGGAATGACTATTAAAAAGCTATTTTCTGATTAATTCAGCTAGGTAGGCCTACATACTTCGGACATTAGATTTCAGCCTCCCCACACACTGAGCTGTTCCAAGAGCCATCTGAAAATATAATACCAACACCACTAAAAGATTTGGGGGCATCTAAGCTGCTTTTGATTACTCATGGGCATGTATTAGCTATTAACATGAGCAATTAGAATATATTTACTGAAATGATGATTTCCTATTTAGTAATGAAGATACAAGTGAGGGGCAAAATAGATTTCACTGAACTTTGTTAAACTTTCAAGAGCGGTATTTACGAATGTGTCAACTGTGCAAGAATGTAAATGAGTGGGGATCAGCACCCTAAAAATCTATCAAATCTATTTTGGATAAAATGTCAAAATTACATTAGAAGCTGGCAAAGGCCAAAAATATTTAGAAAAAAATCTTCAATAATCTAATTAGCCGCATATCTAAAGAAACAGAACAGTCCCCCCTCTGCAGCAAACAGACTACATTACAGTTACATGCAAATATATACTTTGAGTATGGACGCTTTCACAATCCTCTTTTAAACCTCTCCATCTGTTTTTATATATCACATATGCTTTTATACAATAAAAGAAGTCCCTAATTCCCATTTATACTGTATATCGCAAACCCTGAAATTTACATTTTGCACTAAACAAAAAACAAACAAAAAAAGAGAGGCATGAAGGCCCCCTGTTTGTTTATGAGGTTACTCTCATACAGTTTTAAAAAGCATTAAGGTTACAGAATTCTGACAGTTTAATAATCAAACTATGGATTCCTTTAAGTTTAATATTATGTAACCAACTTTCCTCCTCTGATATATCAGCCCTCTCCCCCACTTCCCACTGCTCCTACAGACACAAAAGAAAAGACTTCTCTACCCAGGGCAAGTCTGGAACAATACATTTGCAAGACCCCCTTTCTAGAAAAAAAAAAAGTTCCATTACAACCTTCCATGCCATAACCCTATTCGCCAGGGCGCAAGCCGCTGCGAGTTCTCGCTCAGAGCTCGCACTTAAATTCAGAGCAGGTCCAGGACTGGAGAGAAGAAAAACCTGCCCGATTCTGAAAGCGATTACAGCGGAACGTAGCCAAACTCTTTAAAGAGAGAAGGGAAACTGCGGCCTCAGCGGGCGGGCGCCACACCAGAGGGGCAGGCAAAGGGAGCGCTGCAAGGGGAACCGATCAGCAGTGAGAGAGAGGGGAACAGGGAGAGGGGATAAGGGGGTTTCTCCCGATTTCGGGCAGGGAGCGCTTGAGGCTCCCCGCCAATCAGGCCGGAAGCCCCCTCTGCTCCAGACAATGGGTCGGAGTGATCGCAAAGTTTCCAGGTCGGGGCGAGCCGCTCCGGCCGCCGCCCCCCGGCCCGGCAGGGCCCCGCGGCGCCCCCCCTACCTGGAGGGTCCATCTCGATGTAGAAGATGAGCTCGGTGGAGTAGGGCATCATCACCTCCCGCCAGTCCGCGTCCTCGCCGTCCATCTCCCACACCGTGTTGTACATCGCGGCGGGGGGGGTGAATTCAGAGTCCAGCGGCCACTACGTCAGTTACAACGGTCACAAGGGGTCGGGGAGCAACACCGCCCCCCCCCCCGGGGCAAGGAGGCTCGAGCGATTATCGCGACAGCGCGGCTGTCGGGACAGCTCGCCACAGAAGAGCCGCTCTCCCGCGACAGCCGCGTGGGGGGGGTTTAAGCGCACACCGAGGGTCCCCTCACGGCGGGCTCGGCTCCGCGCGCCGCAGGGAACGGAGCAGCCGGCGCTCGGCTCAAGGCAGGGCAGGCAGCCCCCGGCGCCGCGCTCCGCAGCCGGCTCGCAGCCCCGCGCGCGAGGCAGAGCAGGCGGGTCCCGGTCTCTCGCGCTGTGCCCGGCTCCCAGCCCCGCTAGGTTTCATCTTAAGAGGCTCTGAGGGGCCCAACCGTCACCAACCGCCTCTTGCCGAGGACTAAACCACGCCCACCGCGAGGAGGGGGGGCTGGGCGGGACCATCCCCCTTAACCCTTGGCGCGCTCCCGGTGGCTCCGTTGGAAGGTGGTAGCGTCCATCGAACCGCTGTGGGGGGGGGGGAATTGGGTGACGCTAAAGCGGACCTCTGCAGCCTGTGGCGGGTCGGCCGCGGAGGAGATGCCGGCAGGAGACAGAGGTTACACCTTCAGGTGCCTCGAGCGGAGGATGACTCCCTTTGCCACCATCCCCCCCACGCTCTTGACAGGGATGGTACGCTCCGGAGCTGGCCGGCCCGCCGGGGGCTGCTGCCGTGGAGCTCGCGAGCCGAGGGGGAAGGGCAGCTTAGTTTAACCCAGTTGCCAGAGCGGCAGTCTTTGTCTGCGAGAGCAGCAAGCTCCGGGATTGGTGGAGGGCTGCCGGCCAACCAGCTAGCCAATCAGCTGCCTCTGAAGCCGGCCGGCTAGATGGGGATTGGTTGCCAGCCCTAGTTACTAAGCGGGTGAGGGGGGAAGGGGAGGGATAAAGAGGGTGGAAGGGCTCGCGCTGCCCCTCCCTTTTCTCTGGGGAGGAAGCGATGGGGCTGCTAATGCACCCCGCGCTGCTGCGGGGGAGGGGCGCTGCCGCCCGGGTTGGGGGCTGCCATCTGTTGGGGTCTTGGCGTGCCCCCCATTGACTCGGGCTGAGGGGGGAAGGGCCGCTCTCTATGGGGGGGCTCGGCGTGCCCCCCATTGACTCGGGCTGAGGGGGGAGGGGCCGCTCTCTATGGGGGGGCTCGGCGTGCCCCCCATTGACTCGGGCTGAGGGGGGAGGGGCCGCTCTCTATGGGGGGGCTCGGCGTGCCCCCATTGACTCAGGCTGAGGGGAGGGCCGCTCTCTATGGGGGGCGTGCCCCCATTGACTCGGGCTGAGGGGAGGGCCGCTCTCTATGGGGGCTCGGCGTGCCCCCATTGATTTGGGCTGAGGGGAGGGCCGCTCTCTATGGGGGCTCGGCGTGCCCCCATTGACTCAGGCTGAGGAGGGCCGCTCTCATGGGGGCTCGGCGTGCCCCCATTGATTCAGGCTGAGGGGAGGGGCCGCTCTCTATGGGGCTCGGCGTGCCCCATTGATTCAGGCTGAGGGGAGGGTCGCTCTCTATGGGGGCTCGGCGTGCCCCCATTGACTCGGGCTGAGGAGGGCCGCTCTCTATGGGGCGCTCGCGTGCCCCCCATTGATTCGGGCTGAGGGGGGAAGGGTCGCTCTCTATGGGGAGGGCTCGGCGTGCCCCCCATTGACTCGGGCTGAGGGGGGAGGGGTTGCTCTCTATGTGGGGGGCTCAGCGTGCCCCACATTGACTCGGGCTGAGGGGGGAAGGGTTGCTCTCTATGTGGGGGGCTCAGCGTGCCCCACATTGACTCGGGCTGAGGGGGGAGGGGCTGTTTTCTATGTTGGGGGGGCTCGGCGTGCCCCACATTGACTCGGGCTGAGGGGGGAGGGGCTGCTCTGTTGGGGGGCTCGGCGTGCCCCACATTGACAGTTGAGGGGGGCTGGGACTGCCCTATAGTTAGGGGTGCTCTGCGTGCCCACCATTGGCTCAGTGCTGGGGTTCAGCATGACTGAAGGGGGCTAGGGTTCTGGGGGGTGGGTTGGCTGGCTGTACTGCCTTCTTCCCACTGAGTGATGAATGGGGACCATCTCCACTGCCTCTGGTTGGAGCAGGATTGCAGGGAGTGTCCAAAAGTCCCTGATGGGTAGAGTAGGCCACTGTGGTGATGGGGAGCTACCCTGGCTGACAATTCTCTTGGTATCTTAACCTCCCAGCTCTGGTTACTTCCTCAAAAGCTAGAAAGTAAGCCATCTTCACCAAGAGAGCTCCCTTGAACCTTTTCTGTGGTGAGCCAGTCTAAGCCATCAGCCTCTCTCCCCTTCTCATGCACAAAAAGTACAGGTATTTAAAGCGCAAATCTTTCCTTCTTGCCTTTTTCAATCTCTTCAGCCTCAGACAGTCTGAAATACGCAAAAGCTCCAATAATATAAGGCTTTACTTAGTGAGTAGTGATTGTACCCAATTCTCCCTGAAATATAGGGCTTACCTCTTCATGCAAAGTGACAAGCACCTGTTTTGATCAGATCTAATGTAAGAAATCATTCAGCAGAATAAACTTAAACTCAGAAGAAAAAAAAATTGGCTAGATTCAGTGCTGTAAGAGTTTTACCAAGATTCAAGTGCAAATGGAAAATGTATTTGATTCATAAACTGACCTTCCAAAATTATATGGATTTATAATTTTCTCTCTCAGAAGCATGAACAGGACCAAGCCCTTAGTCACTGAGAGGTTTGCCTTTGACTTCCATGGGTGCTGAATTGAGGTCTTTTTGCATACTTTGTTCCACTGTGAACTTGAATTGCTATTCCTAAATGAAAGATAGTGCTATATTAACCTATGTAAAATGTTACATGTTTTATCTTTTAGGATTGTGAACTGAAATATGAATATGGTTATTCAACTATTGTTACCATGAAAACATTGTTCTCTTTAAAATGAATAGTAACCTACTGAATAATCACTTTGAATTTCACATCTCCATTTATATGTTGGTAGTGTTCTAAAATAAAACAGCGGATCTACCTGCTTATGTCTGGCTTCATCCCTGTAGTATCTGATAAGATGCCTGTGTAATAAAATTACTATTATTATTATATTCTTTTAAAACACTCCAGGGGTTTCAAAACAGTTCACAAATATTAATGGATTAGAGCCTAATTCGTCTAAGAAGTTTAGCACTCCAACCTATTAACTTAATGAAGGGGGGGGAAACATAAAACTCGTTAAGAAATAGCACACACTGAAAGGCAGCTTTTAACTTTGAGAACTTGTGAACTGCAGAGACCAAACATTTAAATCATATATTCGCATACTGATAGACTAATGACGAGAGATAATATTCAGACATTAATGGACTGACTACAGATTAGGACAGTGACTCTTGACCTTCCTGGACTATGTATTCAAGGTTCTGATTTGTCTTGCATGCCCCCAAATTTCTCCTCATTTAAACTACTGGCTTACAAAAGCAGACAAAATTATAAAAGCGTCATAGCGCACTGTTACTGAAAAATTGCTTACTTTCTCATGTTTACCATATAATTATAAGATAAATCAACTGGACTATAAATATTGTACTTCCATTTCAATGTATAGTATATAGAGCAATATAAACAGGGATGAAATTTTAGTTTGTGCTGACTTTGCTAGTGCTTTTTATGTGGTCTGTTGTAAAACTAGGCAAATACCTAGAGGAGTTGATGTCCCCCCGGAAGACTGCTGCATACCCCAAGGGTATGCGTACCCATGGTTGAGAACCACTGCACTAGGAGAGACAGATACTTGGCATGTTCAACTCAGTGAAACCTCTGTGAAATGCTGCTTTAAAGAAGAAACAAAGACAACTGTTCAAACAACGAGGAAAAACTCCTTCTGGAGACTACGACCTGATATCAAGAAGGACAACTTCAATCTGCTAAGCCAGGGGTGGCTAACCTGTGGCTCCAGAGCCACATGTGGCTCTTCAGAAGTTAATATGCAGCTTCTTGCTTAGGTACCAAATCCGGGGCTGGAGCTACAGGTGCCAACTTTCCCCTGGGCCGGAGGGTGCTCGCTATTCAACTCCCAGCTCTGCCCTGGGCCCTAGGATCCTGCCACTTCCTGCCCTCTCCACTGAGCCAGTCATACCTATGCTTCCCCCCTCCACTGTCTCCCACTGAGAGGGAGCTGATCACAGTGGGCAGGAGGAAAAGGAGAAGGAAGCACTGAGCGATGGGGCTGCCCATGGGCGGGATGTGCTGAGAGCGGTGGTGGGGAGACAGAACTGTTGCTCTTTGGCAACGTGCATTGGTAAATTCTGGCTCCTCAGGTTTAGGTTGGCCACCCCTGTGCTAAGCTAAAGAGATCTATGCACAGTCAAGTACTGGTTAAGGAATAGTTTAATTTGCTTATTTTAGCCACACTGTATTTACTGAAATGAATAAGTCATTAATAATTTATCTCGTTTTAGCCCAGGATAGAAAGGTTGTAGTCTTGGAGAGGAAACATACTCCATATTTAGGTGAAACAATGTGACTGAGTTGAATAACTGAAAGCCTACGCCCACTTTAAGAGAATGTGGGAAGAACTCAACTCTCAGAGAATCTGAAGTTTGCTGATATATCTTGAATAACTTCCACAGCAAGTAATTGAAAGAAAGTGCTGTTCTAGTAACAGAACTCCTGGAGGGATAGCTAGCTGCATAAAAGCATAGGGCTTTGATTCAAATAACTTGCTGTAGCTAAATTAATTTTATATTCACATCCATAAACTTACTGATTATTCTATGATAACTAGATGATATTCCTTTTTCTAATTTTTAAATTAAATTTCTTGGGCTAATACAGTCTTCCTGCTCCAGCTTTTTCAAAGAAGACTGCCCTGTAGGAAAAACTGTAAAAATGCTATATGGTATGCATATATGATGAAATTTAACTTGGTGCAGAGCGGTAATGCGAAGCTGTCACTTAAACCTTGTAGTGGGTATACATGGGTAAAAATTGCAAAGCAACTGCACAGGGATTCTTGTGTGCTGGCTGCACATGGGTCAGCCTGGAGGGTCTGAATGTGTCAAGGCAATGGAATACATCACTTTGCAGATCCTAACATTCCATCAAGTGAAAAGGCTTGAAAAAGACTACAATCACTATTGCAGCTTCTGGGAGAAGGAGGCCCTGCCTGTGGCCCTGGTTTGGACTTCAAACCCTCACCTCCCCCCCAATATTTTTTGGGCTTGATACTGGCGAAGTTGATTTCATTCTTATCATTTAGATCTGTGGTGTCCAACCAGTTCTGAAGTGTGTTGGATATCATGGGTTTAGATGATGGATGCTTTATTTTCATGGCATTGACAGTTACACTTTAGTGTTTTCTTTTTAGTGGAATAAATTTAGTTATTAACATTTGTTATTACTGTTTTAATTAAAAGATGTAATTTAATGCTAAGGACCCTTCTTTGACATAAGTCATGAAAGAAAGTTATCACAACTGTGCTTAAAAAATTGTATAGAATTACTTGGTTCCAAATATACTCATCCATGTGACACTCCCTTTCCTAGCTTCACTGATGGCCTTTCATGCTAAGGCTACGTCTAGACTGAGGTGCTATTTTGGGATACTGGAAGTATCTCGAAATAGTTATTCTATGTCTTTTGAGCATGCCCCTTATTTCAAAATAGATTTTGAATAACAAGTGTGCTATTCCATCGTCCCTGATCTGTGTTCTACCAGGGTTAAGGGACGTTTTGGAATAGCGCTTTGTTTTGAAATTACCGCGAAATAAGCTATGCAATTTGTGTAGCTTATTTTGACGTAAGGGTGCAGTGTAGACGCACACAGGATCCTCTGAAGGGACACGTGATGCCTTATTTCTCACAGAAATATTCTTGCTCATGCTTTCCCCTCCATCAGTGTACACACACACACACACGTGCTGATAAAACTTGATGTAAAGGATACAATAAGCTAAACGGATGCAAAGGGTAGACAGCTCTAAATTCAGAGTTTAAGATAACCCCAGATTAGAAAATCAAAATATAAATAAAGAAAATAAGACTTGCAGTAAAGGGGCCAATGGCTGAGAAATCCTCTCTTCCTAGTAGGGTTAAGTGAAGTTCTATGTATCGTCCTATAGCTGGCTTCTTTAAAATGGAGGGGTTGTCCAATGAGCAGAGACATAGTCCCAGAATGGCAGTCTCAATCTTGATCCAAGCAGCCTGTTCTGCTAAGCAAAATAAAGAGTGACAGCTCTTGTAACTATACAGTCCTCACTGTCTGATCTGTGCTACTAAATAATAATAAAAGTCTGGAAGTCAGCACAGCGTCCGCTCTTTCTGTGAAGCACATTAGGTTCCAGTGTCAACTGCCATAAGAGCCTTCTCATTTCCTTGAATCTGACAATTTGCACTTCAAGGCAGTATTAAATATTGAAGTTTTGAGTGCTTCCATGTGTTTTGGAAAAAGTCAAATGATCTTGCAGTGGAACATGCTGAACACAGAAAAGCCATTTGAGCCAAATTGCTCAGTTTCCTCTTTGCACAGCCATGATAATGTGATATCTGACAATCTAATGTGGGTCACAGTATGCTTATATAACTTTAGGGGTGGATAGGGAATGGGGGGTCAAAGCCCTATAGAACAAATACTATGAATTTGGAGAGGTATTTAGGCAGCTTATATGCTTTCTGATGGTACTGTGATCCAAATACTGGGCTGCTCATCAGCACAGGAACTGACCAAAAGAATTTCCAGAAGATGGTGGTAAACTGTTTACTTACATAGCAGGGAAGAATAAGTCCCTCCACTGCATTAAGTGCTGAATGAAATTCTTTGCCCTGTGTTATGTGGGGAGTCTCAGTAGATGACCATAGTGGGTCCATGAAGCCTTCAGATCTTTTAATTTATAAAATATCAGTTCAAATTAATGGCCAGTTTCCCAGGTGTGGTCTTATTTGGCCAGTTCTTGGAGTAATCAGCATTAGGTAGAGCAACAGTCAATAACAATTTGGTTTAGTTTACATTAAGCGTGTTATTGCCTGTTTTCCATTTAAATAGTATTAGAAGAAAAGGAAGGACAAAGAGGTAGACCATTTACCAAAGGAGCTTTTACTTGGACAATATTTCTTACTGGGTAGTACAGTAATAATATAGCCATAGAAATACCATCTCACAAGCTAAACAAGACTGTGCCTAGCTAGTACTGTCCTAGAAAGCCACTAAAAAAATGCAGGTATTGCAGGAAGCAGTGTTTGTAATTTTAGATATTTCTTTCTACTCTCTTAGTCAGAACTTACCAATGCCACTGCAGGGCATAAAGGGGCACTGGGACTCTGTTAGTTTCCTCTTCCACATAAGATGTGAAACTGGAATCCTAAGCATGTCATGGAAGACCATGTGGCATTTTTCAGAAGACTATGGCTACACTTCCAGGAAGATCAGCGCTCTGGAGACTGATCTTCCAGTGTTTGATTTAGCAGGTCTGATCTTCCAGTATTTGATGTAGCAGGCCTGGTAAGAACTTGGGACTGCTTGAGGTCAAGGAGTAAGGGAAGTTGACAGGGGAGTTTCTCCTGTTGACCTCCTGCTTTGGGGCCGCCCCAGAAAATCAGTGCAGGTATGTCAACTCCAGCTATACAATTCACATAGCTGGAGCTGCATATCTTGCATCAATTTTCTCCATCAGTAGGACCTGGCCTAAAGGTGATATGCCCAGATGCCAGTTTGAGTAATTATTTTACTTTCCTAATTTCCTGGTGCACTTTTAAGTGGACATTGTATTTCTATTTATTCAGGTGACATCCTTGCCCAACTGAAGTCAATGGGAGGTTTGCCATTAAAATCAACCAGACTAAGGGTTTGTCTACACTGCCACTTTACCCTGCTGTAACTTTTTTGCTCAGGGGAGTGAAAAAACACCCTCTTAGTGCAGCTAATTACAGTGTTGTAAAGTGGCAGTGTAAACAGGCACCCAGCACTGTTAGCTACTCCTCTTGTGAGGTAGTTTACCGACTGATGGAATAGCTCTCTCCTATCACTGGAGCCATGACTGCACTGCTACATTAAAGCGCTGCAGTGGTTGTGCTTTAAACTTAGCAGTGTAGACAAAGCCAAGACTTCTACCATCTGTGTTTCAAAAAGTTGTTTCGCTCTGCTAAACAGCTGCTGCATTCCAGCCCAGTGTAGCTTGGTTGCATTCTGGTGAGAGTACCTATGTCAGTGTTTCTTAAACTTTTTAAGACCGAGGAACACCAAACAATTTTTCTGTATGGGGAACACCAAGGATTTTTTTGTTGAGGGGAAAAAAAAGCCCCCAGGGAAAAGTTGTTGGGGGGGGCCGGGGAAGGAGGCTTGTCCCTTTAAGGGTGGCCATTTTGAATTCTGTTCTCTCTGCAGCACACCTCCAACTGCCTCGCGGCACACCGGTGTGCTGCGGAACACACTTTAAGAAACGCTGACCTATGTAGTATTAGAGTACTTTGGGACTGAAGACTGTATATTACATAGGAAAAAAAACTATAGTCAAGGACCATTGGATTGCAAAGTCAAACACTACAAAGTTAGAAAATGTGTTATCTATTTATGTTTGCCTATGCAGCCTTAATTCAGCCCCCTTGTGTGTTCATACTGTGCACTAAATGAGGAGAAAAATAATATTGGTCATGTACAGGGCTCGACAAATAATGTAATCTATTCGTCCGTGGCAAATAGATTACAACCCGGAAGAGCTGGCGCAGAGCGATCTGCGCATGCGCAGAACGATCTGCGCATGCGCAGAACGCAGAACCGTGCGAAACCGCGTGGCTGGCGAGTGGGGCTCGCCGCCGCTTGGCGAGCCCTGATCATGTAATTAAAGTCTATATCATATTGCATAATGTACAAGGGAGCAGAATGAAGGTTGCATGGTGAATCATAAAGCATTTCCTAACTTTACAGTGTTTAGTGTTGCAACTTCATATTCTTCTACGAGTTTTTATATGTAATTTCCTAAGTCTTTTTTTAAAGGTAAAACATTGTTTCGTACAATTGTAGTAACTCACCCACACATCAGAATCAGAGTTTGCACCCACAACTTTTCAACTCTTTGGCACAGCCTTCTATAAGTTAAGCTACAGGACTAATGGCGGTGTGCTGCAACTTGGATGGCACTGGGCCTGGCTCTTTCAAGTGTCCATGTTCAGTTACTGTTTTGACAGATGTCCAAAAGTTTCCTGAGGAACGCAGGCGACAGAACGGAAATGGCAGTTTTATAACGCAACCGCACTAAGATGGGATTTCATGGTGAACGTGGAAGATATGTCTCTAGCCCACAGGCTTTGATTTGAAAGGCCTGCTGCAAACAATGGACGCGACTGAACTTCTCAAAACACAGAGGCAATGATATTTTCTAATGGAAAGTGTCACACAACCTAGATCTAGGGATCATTACCAGTTCCTCCTAAAACAGAGGTGACATACTATATGAAACATAAAGAAAACAAAATGACTTTGATACAAAACACAAGGCTAAAATGGTTTCAACTCTAACCAGAAGGTTTGATATTTGTCCCTTGTTGGAAAAGTTTTGTTGGCCCAAACCTTGAGCCCAATCTACAGCTAAATGTTCAGGCTATGCTTTAGGCTTCCCTATAAAGGTGTGTGTGGAAAGATATTCTTCTCCCAACAACTCTTCTGCCTTCTGTATCCTGAGGTCACAATGGGCCCTGCCCACCTGCCCTGCAGCGCAATGGCATGGAGGATCCATAGGCCCAAATGCCATTACTCCCGCCTCTCCCTCCAGAAGTCCAGTTCAGCATTAGTGAGCAAAAAGGGCCCTGCAAACTAGATTCTGCTGTTCCTGCCACATCTGGCCCTGGAGCAAGGCTTGCAAGGTGCCACTTAGCAGATATCTTCCAAGTACACTAATAACTGTTGATATTTTACCAATGATAAACAGCAGCTAAAAGTCACACCTTTAAACAGAGCAATACATCAAAGAAGAACCCTGACATGCCAATTGTTTGGGTCCTCACCTGATCCCCATTTAGACTGGCTACACATGAATGTTAAGCAGCTGCAGTTACAAAATTAACCTCCCACGCTCACTTCCACTCTTAGGCTCTGCAGCAGTGTCATTTTTTCAAAACCACCTTTTATTTCATTCCTGGGAGAGTGTGGGACACTTGTACCAAATTCAGAAACATTAGCAAGAGAAAAAGAAAGGTGGGTTTTTTTCCTCCTAATCCTGAAACCAGAACATTTTTGAAATGTAACACTATATAGGAATTTAAAATATTTCTCACTTCCTCTATTCATTACTTTAATGCATTGGAACGACTTCTAGCTCATATTTTGTCCAAGGAATGTACCATAACCACTCTGTAAATGCCACAGGTCTGACTTTTAAAAGTTGCTGTATAATTTTATTCATTGAAGAAAGAAATGATCTTAATATCTTCCTGCAATAAGTACTTTCCCCAACATATTGCTACATGGCTTATTCTCTAGCAAGTACCATCACAAGAGTGTCAGGAAAAAGAGATATACAGCGGAGCATTAACATAGGAGTCCTCGGGTCTGGTCCCTGTTCTGACACTGTCTCACAGTCATGTCAGTTAAGGCTAAATTTCCAAACTTCCCACTAATTGGTGAGTGCCAAAATGTTTTAGTCCCCATCCCGAGGCCTGTTTTGAAGCCCAAGTCAGTGGCTACTTCTAAAAACATAGGTCTTAACTTCTCTGTGGCTTTGTCTTCATTATCCAAAAAGGTATGTTGTTACTGTGGAATAACTAATACACATTAGCAATCTAACTGTAATATCCTGGTGGAACCAAGGCATTATGCTAGGCAGCAGCTAGGCAAGGTCAGGTTACCACTACATGTGGCTGGTCGTGCCCTATTTACCATGTGATAAAAGCTACAGTGTCTTGTCACCACTAGGATTTTACAGTGGCACTGTTGACACTGTTAATTATCAGTGTGAGCTATACTACAGCGCAGTAAAGAACCTACCTTTAGTGTAGCTGAATGCATTGCCTGTACCTCACTGACCCCTGCTATGAAATTTACCCACCCAAGTGTTTTGAGATCTATCTTCAGTGCAGCTGCATTAGCTCATGCCAGGACTGAATCTGACCCTATTATACAATCAAAATGAACACTGCCATGTGAGAGACTTGGGTTTGGCTCCGAGTCCTGGCTTCTCTCTCCCTGAACTAGGAATGCTGCTGAGGCAGTTCTCTTATCCCCAGGGCTGGGGGAACGAAGGAGTGCACTTTGCATTGACAGATCTATAGACTAATCCTCAGTAGAAATAATGGGGACTGTGACCGGAGGCTTTGGGTGGGGATGGAAGGTGGAGAAAAAGGTGGGGAATTCTCAGGGGTATGAGAAAGTCAGATCATTTCTTAATCATAGGCTGGGCCAGCCAATCAAATACAGGATGTGTGTGATGGGACTGTTTTCTTTGCACACATGCAATTCATGCCTTTGAAAATGACCCATTTATTAAAATGCATTGTTGCTTAGTTACATGCATTTTCCCTGGACATTTTCCCAGCTGGAAATATGGTTATATTTGCTTTGGAGAGTCTGTTTTGCCTGACTTTTCTCGCCTACCAGAAGCAAGGATGAGCAGAACTGGATGCAAGGATTATGGGGCAAAAAAAATAGACTATCATACGCAGTTGTATTTTACTACTATTTTGAAAAGAAAACATGACCAAGTGATGCCTTCAATGGAAAGCCGAGGCCCTGGAAAGAAAAGGACTAGAGCAAGAAATAATTGCAGATCAGATCCTTAAAGGCCTATGTTGTTAGTTTGTCTTTTGCATTAAAATTCTTCCTTTTCTACTGGGGATGTCCTGACACACAGTGTAAAATTCTATTGAGTAACACTGGGTTCCTGTGAAAGAGGCAGCTGTTTCTTGCAAGACAGGTAGAAATTGCAGACACTGCGAATTCACTCTGTGCCTATCTGTCTGTTTTTCTGATGTAATCACCATGGAATCTAAAGGCATGCAGTCACATACAGTCAGCTAGGAGATGAAAGACCTGCTTTTCATTATTAGCTCACAACCACAAAATACCGTTTCAGTCCATGTCTACAGGAAGGGTGCTATGGTGCCATTGCTATGCTGCTGTATGCTACCGGTGTAGATGCAGAGTACAGCTGTGGAAGGGGTTCCTCTTTGCAGTAGGGACTCCGTCAGCTACACTGACCTAAGTTGTAAGTGTGGACCGGGCCTCAGTTATATTGTCCTTTCTGATACTCTCCCTCCCTGCTGCTATGGGTAGCTGTGAAGAGAAAATATCTCCCATGAAAGGAACCAATTCATCATAAAGGAGGGAGGTTGTGACTCCTGCCCCGATTGTCCCTACAGCACCACAGCAAGAGAAGAGAGAATCCTGGACGCTGGTCTTTTCCCACAGCAGCTGCGATCCTAAGGTATCTGCAAAGGAGCAGGGTGAATGGAGCGCCACGTTGGGGGAGGGTTTCTACGGACCAACAGGGTGGCTTTGAAAATGACAGTCGGACAGACGAGCATCCCGAATCCGAAACTCACGTTGCATTTAAAAACCAGCCTTTCTGCTCGGCAAGAAACACCCCCTGAAATCGCTGGTCCCATCCGGCCTGCTTCTAGGAAGAGCCTGGACGGCACAGCACAGCAGGGAGCCTCTCTGGAGCTGGCTTCTCCCACAATGCAAAGCATTCCTGTCCAGCCAGTTGCTTTGTTTCCTCCTGGCACTGCACCCATGTGTGCATCTAGTATCTCTGTTCCTAGCCTATCGACCAGCCATCTGTCTGACACTGAGCCTCTGTCTACTGGTGTGTTTATTACCTCCGGTATCACAGCTTTTTAAAGAGTTGTGACACACGGAAGGGTTAGCGTTAGCCCTGCAGTATGCTGACCAAGCATAAAATGTTTATTGTCTAAAAAAATAGAAAAAAGAGTGAGACAAGGTAAATAGTGTGGTGCTGATTAATGGGCCAACATACCAGTATAAGGTTTAATACAACCGTTTCCAGGCCAAGAACCTGTCATAAAATGAAAACCTGTATTGTATCTATGCAAATCACAGTTACTAGGTTAACACATCACCCTGCTCCTAAACACTAAGTGCTCTGTAAAAGCTGCCAACATCAGAAGAAGTAATCTTTATTGGCCTGGCATTTTGAAACTCTTATCTTGGCCCAACCAAACCTATACAATGCAACTTTGTTTTGCATTGCATCTGTTACACAAACTGCCTCGCAAATGCGCTCAGGAGTTAACATCGAATGGTAACAGGAAGGAGTAATTAAGAAGTACAGACGAGGGAAATAAAGCCTATGCTTATTAAGAAGATACTGTCGCTGTTAAGGCGCACATGCTGGTCTCTCACCTCACCAAATAACCCTTTTGAATATGCTGGTTTGCATGGGGCTACCTGAAGGAGTAAAGTGAAGGTGACAATCTGGCTCCTTGGCTTCCTCCTCATCCTTCTCTTTCTCACCCGCTTTCCTGGATTGTTTCTTTCTTTTGTTCTTGTCTTAACTATGGACAAGATTCTGCCACCTTTGCTCGTGTGGCATGGTGGCTTAGTCCACAAGTAAACCATATTGAACCCAATCTGGTCTAAACAGACTTGAGGCTTCTCTGGCCACAGCCTCCATCTTGATTTGTGCTGGTGTCATGCACACCCGTGACACAGCCTGGGCAGCAATAATGTCAGGACCGTCCCTACCAATATGCAAAATACACAGCTGCATCGGGTACCCCAAATATCATGGCCCCCGTAGGTAGCTGTGTGCTGCGTATGCCATGGCACTGCCTCCAGCGGCCAGCCCCATCCCCCAGCCAGTCCCCTTTGGGCTGCACCCAACAGGGCCATCCTTGGGGGGGATGGGGCCTGGAACAACCTCCCACTCCATTCTGGCCCCACCCCCACATGCCTCCTTCCCCTAAGCCCCGCCCCTGCTCCGACCTGCCTCTTCCCGCCTCTGCTCTGCCCCCATTCCACCCTGTTCCCCAATCTCCCCCAAGTGATACAGCCCCAGCGATGGCAGCAGGGATCTGGCCTGGCCTTCCCCTTCTGACATGGCACTAAAATGTGGAGTTATGGCAATGAGCGTCGAGGGACATCAGAGTTTTCTGAAGCCCCAGAAGCTACACACAACCCGGAAAAGAAGTTACAAGAACTTTTTTTTTCTTCTCTCCTTTTAATCCAGGACCCCATTTTACTCTGTCAAACCCATCTCACTTGCCCCTACCCCACAGTGCTGTAAGGGGAAACGTTTTTTGTGGCTGACAGATGCTAGTTGGCAGCGGCGGTACCATTTTAGGACGAGATTTCAAAATCAGCTAACCACAAAAAAAAGTCAAATGTGTCCGGTAATTGCTTGTTTTCACGCAGACTTAACAACTCTTCTCCTCTCATGCTAGTACAGTAGTTAGAAAAGCAGAAGGGGGACTGAAACCTGTGAACAACACACACACCGACCAGCCAAAAAGCGATGTGAAAATCCACAGGCATTGGGCATCCAACCTACAATGTAACAGGAGGTAGAGGGAAAATGGTTGAGCCAGAGACGATATGTAGGTCAACGGAAGGCAAAAAAGTCACTGAGCAAGAGTTCTGCTTTCTTTATGCCATTGGAATTTTTGCGGAATTAACCACGGGACATGGTCTAATGGAGGATTCTTTTGCAATGACAGGGCTGCTCTTGCTGCTCTTACTCATGCTAGTAATGCCACTGAAATCAGTGGAACGAAGGGCTGCAGGGTCAGATTCTCTATTAATTACACTGTGAGAGAGAAGAGGAAGAGAGGGCCCTGCCATTCCGGTTTGACAGCGATGGTAGCAAGGATGCTACTAAGAGAAGATTAGATTTTCTCATACTTCTGCCCTGTGAGAAAAGAGCAAAAACCTACCTTGCGGCATGTAAGAATGAGGCTTTCATTGGCTTCCATGCGACGCCAGAGCAAGCACCTCAGAACCCACTGTCGCCTTGCTTGGTCTCTGGGCTCTACCTGAGCAGTATGGGGGGGTCCTTTGGGGAGGCTACTTTCAACTCAGAGTGCCCCCGTCTGGCTTTGTAACCCATAAGCCTATTGCTAGAGAGGTAGTGCTCAACTTTTATAACACCACCACCATACATTTCCATCTGAGGGACCTCCACGTAGCTTACAAACACAAATTCTTTTCCTGCTCCATCAGGCAGACATTTTACTCATTTTACAGATGACAAATTAAGGCATCGAGCTATTAAGTAACTTGTCAGGGGTCACCGTGAACTGATAAAGCCATGACTGTCTAAGTGGCCTGACTTCCGAGCGCCGACTATGGGTTTCAAATCAGCAAAGCACTTAAAATCAGGCTCTGTTTTAAACAGGTGAATAATCCGTCCCTTGTCAGCAAAGCACCGCAGGGTGTGCTTAACTATATTAGGAGTATACTCCAGTAGCAATGAAAGGCCCTGTTAGGCTGGGGACAAAGTGAGAGAGCCTCCCTGCCACGAAGAGTTTACAGTCCACGTGGACCCAAGTCACACAGCGGGAGGGGGAGAGGTGTGATTTCAGTGAGGTGCCAATGTGGACACAAGAACAAATGGCTATAAACTGGCCCTCGACAAGTTTAGGGTTGAAATGAAGCAAAGGTTTCTAACCAGCAGAAGAATGCAGTTCCAGAGCAGCCTTCTTCTGAGGTATCACGGGAGCAGGCGATCGAGGTTCTGTGGCCTGGGATGTGCAGGCGGTCAGACTAGATGATCATGGTGGTCCCTTCTGACCTCAAAGTCGATGAGTGTATGAGCTGGTCAGAGGCCACGCCAAGAAGAGACCCCAGGCCAACTCCCAGCCTGGTGTCCTGCCGACTAGAACACTCGGTTTCCCAAGCCCTGCTGAGCTGGGACAGGCTTCCTCATGTGCTTAGACAAGCAGGTGCGCTTAGCTGAATTGGGGCCTTATTACTAGACCATGTTTTCTTTATAATGGGGGCTCTCATGCAGCTCAGCCATAAAATATGCGTGACAGGAAAATATGCAGTCATTAACTGGATTAATTTTTGGCAACTCCAACATTAATCCAGCTAATGATTGTGTTAATCACCAGCTCTAATGCTAGAGTTAATTTCTCTTGAGGAACTCAGATCAAAGTTTTTCTTTTGGTGCTCGTAAGTAAAAGGACTGCCAGGAAGCTAAAGCATAGAACTGGTAGCCATGACATGTGGCTTCGCTTCCAGGCTCTTCTACAGGTTGCCCCATGTGACACTGAGATAGTCGCTTAATTCATCTAAGCCTCAGTGTCCCCAGTAAAATGGGGATACCACTATATGCCTGCCTTAAAGGAGTGGGTAGTAGATTTAATTCACAAGGTAAATTGGTATCCTAGGGTAGCAGATCTACAAAGTTATTTCTTGGTGTGTGGAATCCAGACCACATGTCAGACCCTCTCGTGCTACCATTCTTAACCTCCTCCTCTTCCAACTTCTCTTCTCCTGCTGGCTCTGGAATGTCTACTCACTCTTTAGCATGTTGTCCAATATTGTCTCATTGTTTCCTTGGACTCTCCCATTGGTCTGTGTCCATTTATTGTCTCCATCCGGCGTGACTGGAAAACCCCAGTTTGGCCCACTTTTCCCCCTTCTACTTGTTTGCAAAGTCACTTTAATTTTCCTTTACATAAGTGAACACAAATGCAGCCCTGCCCAGCTTTGAGGGCAATACTTATAAAGTGCAGATCCTGGGATAGAAATAAAGGACTGTATGTGAGATTAGAATTGCTGCCCTACCCTATCTTGCTCTAGAGCAGGGCTACTCAACTTTGGAAGCCCCAGGGACCACAGTGATACTCACATCACGTGCCGAGGGGCACAGCTTAAGTGTGATTGCATGTACATGCAAATTTATACGCAAATATATGCAAATAGCTTCTTTCACACTGATGAGCATGAATACAAAGATTAAGGCAAGACTACACAACATGCAGGCCCCTTGTAAGTCAGTTCTGCTGATATTAATAAAATGCAATATTTACCCGATTTCCACCCATATGACAGCACTTTTAATGAGCAATGACAGTCCAGGAATTTAACTACTAAAACACATATCAACAGAAGACCATTATACTGACTCGCTGTTGTGGAGTGTGTTCCCAGTGGGGGCCATGTTCAAAGGATCCCACCCATGGGCCGCGTGTTAAGTAGCCCTGCTCTAGAGGGCCAGATGACAGGGAAATTATCCACTGCTGTGGCAACTATAACCTATCCAGTCAGCCTCCGGGCTGGTAGAGACTCACAAGGAACCCCTCCAGGGTGTTTCTACTCACATAAAGTAATATTTGCAGATTGGCCCATCCACATTCAATTGCTAATGGGTAAATAATATGTACTCACTTTTAAAAATAAATATGTAATTACAAGATAGACCATAATGGCAAAGGGCCATTACACGCAGGTAAATAATAATGGCATAAAGATAATGGCATAGAGATAATAATGGCATAGAGAATACGCTTCTAAAGTTTGCAGATGATACCAAGCTGGGAGGGGTTGCAAGTGCTTTGGAGGATAGGGTCATAATTCAAAATGATCTGGAGAAACTGGAGAAATGGTCTGAGGCAAAAATAGGATGAAGTTGAAAAAGGACAAATGCAAAGGACTCCACTTAGGAAGGAACAATCAGTTTCACACCTACAAAATAGGAAGTGACTGTCCATGAAGGAGTACTGCAGAAAGGGATATAAAGGTTATAAAGGACCACAAGCTAAACATGAGTCAACAGCGTGACAGTGTTGCAAAAAAAGCAAACATAATTCTGGGAGGCATTAACAGGAGTGTTGGGAGCAAGACAGGACAAGTCATTCTTCTGCTCTACTTTGCGCTGATTAGGCCTCAGTTGGAGTATTGTGTCCAGTTCTGGGCGCCACATTTCAAGAAAGATGTGGAGAAATTGGAGAGGGTCCAGAGAAGAGCAACAAGAATGATTCAAGGTCTAGAGAACATGAGCTATGAGGGAAGACTGAAGGAACTGGGCTTGTTTAGTTTGGAAAAGAGAAGACTGAGAGGGGACATGATAGCGGTTTTTAAGGAGGAGGGTTTTTAAGGATACAAGGAGGAGGAAGAAAAATTGTTCTCCTTGACCTCTGATAATAGGACAAGAAGCAATGGACTTAAATTGCAGCAAAGGAGGTTTAGGTTGGACATTAGGAAAAACTTCCTAACTGTCATGGTGGTTAAACAGTGGAATAAATTGCCTACGGAGGTTGTGGAATCTCCATCATTAGAGATATTTAAGAGCTGGTTCGATAGACATCTATCAGGGATGAGATGGTGCTTGGTCCTGCTGTGAGGGCAGGGGACTGGATTTGATGACCTCTCGAGGTCCCTTCCAGTTCTAGTGTTCTATGATTCTATGAATATACAGCTGGAAAAATTGCTTTAAATACATATTGATGTGCTAGATCATAACTAAAGGGGACATTATATCAGGCTAACTATTTGACACTTTTCACGATATTACTTCCAAAGAAAGGATATGAAACATCCAAGAATATAGTCTAATACTCAAAGAGGCATGATATTCATTCTAGTCAAATCTATTTCTTTCCCCTGCTATTCTATCTGGGGATTGCCCAATATGTGGGCAATCCAAATTGTGGTTAACTTTACTTATAATTCTGCACAAAACCCAACAGGCACAAAAGTTAAGGCTGCAAGATTAAACAATCAAAAGTCAGAAAATGCAATAATGAAGGCTGTATATCATGCACAGCCTTACCTCCGCCCTTTTCTGCACATGCCTTGCCCTATAGCTTTTCTTTTCAACAAGAGTCACAGTCTTTCTGAGGTGCCTAGCAGGGGCTAAGGCAGTTATCTCCAGAGATAACTTAGCTGTGAACGTAGGTGGGCTATATGCGACAGCAAATTTTTCTGTTAATCTGTGTTGAATAATTGATACACACTATCTTGTGAAAGTGCTATTTACTGTGTACTCTTCAGTTCAATGATTTTCATTCTGTTCATGTGGCATCAATAAGTAGTACCCTGTAGTACAACTGTTATCCGTGTGGACTAAATGGGAGAGTAGGATACTGTGTTATAATGTTTGAAGACTAAGGCTGTGTCTACATTGGCACCCTTTTTCGGAAAAGGGATGCTAATGAGACACAGCGCAATTGCAAATCCGCGGGGGATTTAAATATCCCCGCGGTATTTTATTACATAACTGCCGCTTTTTTCGGCTCGGGGCTTTGCCGGCAAAAGCGCCAGTCTAAACGAGGATCTTGCGGAAAATAAACCCTTTTCGCAAGATCTCTTATTCCTACTTTCAAGTAGGCATAAGAGAGCTTGCGGAAAGGGTTTATTTTCCGCAAGATCCCGTCTAGACTGGCGCTTTGCGGCAAAGCCCGAGCCAAGCATGTAAATGCAAATACCGCGGGGATATTTAAATCCCCGGATTTGTAATTCTTTGTGTCTCATTAGCATCCCTTTCCCAAAAAAAAATGTCAATGTACAGTTTTTAATGGAATTTCCCAATTTCTTTTGTATAAATTAAAAAAAAGAGAGAGATAATGCAAAGATGTAGTCTCACTCTGCTGCTCAGAGATTCCCTGCTTGCAGAATGATGGCAAATCGTGTGTGTGCATCCCACAATCTAAGATCATATGGTGATAAACCACTGACATGTTCTGCACTGTGCGCTTAGGACAGTTGGCTGTAGGAGAGTGGCCTTCTTCTGTACACAGAGAAAGATACAGCCCCCCTCTCCCAGCCCCCTCAGGTGCATCAGAGCAGGGGTCCCCCCGGCACACCTCACAAGCATGCAGCATCCCCCCGTAACCGGGTACTTTCATTGCACTTTACACTGTGCATGGGCAGTCAAGTGCAATGCAGCCCCTTTAGCTTCATGCTTTCAGCGCTTGGTGAACAAGCCCGTGCAAAATGGTTATGCTCATGATTTTCAGGATGTGTTTCTACTGGTGGTGCACATCTGCACATGCCTTGTGCATATAACAAAATTTATTCTGTGCATGGATAGAAAAATTGGAGGAAACATTGGTCAGAACTAGGTCATATCAAAACCAAGTGTCTGTCAGTGGCAAACTTCAAGGCCCCTCTTCTCAATGAGGACTATTTCCATATCAAGTTTCAACTAAGGATGTTAAGAGGCGGGTAACTGGCTGACCGTGCAGTCGATACAATTTGTATCGACTACATGATTAGTAGATAAGGAAAGGCGCTCCGTTCCAGCTCACGCCGGGTCTGGGACCTACCCCGGCTGCCGCGCTGCAGTTTAAAGTAGTACTACATTTAAAATGCAGAGCTGCAGTGGGGGTAGGCCCCAGACCCAGCACAAGCTGTGACTGAGCAAACTCGGCTCAGTCCTGGCTCGCGCTGGGTGTGGGAACCGCTGTGGCTCTGCATTTTTAATGTAATAAGAGCTGGCCTGGCTATTACTACATTTAAAATGCAGAGCCACAGCGAGGTAGCTTCCAGACCCGGCACAAGCTGGGACTGAGCCAGGCTTGCTCAGTCTGACTTGTGCTGGGTCCAGCAGCCTTTGACTGTGGGGGGTCCCAGCAGGGAGCTGGGCCCCCGCGGATAGGGGCTGCTGCTGGAGCAGCCTGTATTCATGGTCAGCTCGGGCCACCGCAGAGGGGCTGCTTCGCGGCAGCCTCCCATGCCCCTGCCCTGTGCTGCTGCCTTTACCAGAGGCAGCAATGCAGGCGGGGGCAGTTGGTACCACAGAGACAGTGCTGGGGGGAGCCAGCTTTTAAACCAGCTCCCCAGCACCAACTACTGCTTCCCTGATACAGAGGCAGCAAGGGGCGGGGGAGAAATGCAAGTGGTCAAGTAGTCGACTCGACTACCCAGTAAGCAAGGGGTGGGCAAGATGCCTCTCGCAGGCTGGATCCGGCCCGCAGACCCCCCCTGCCCGGACCCTAGGCATGCAGCAGCTGGGACTGCCCCTGCTCTGGAGAGAGGGGGAGACTTTCTGTGATCTCTCTGCCTGCAGCCCAATTCTCAGCTCCTGTTGGCCGGACACCACCGGCCAGTAGGAACTGACCCCAGCCGATCTCTCGGCTCCAACTTGCCGGAAACAACCAGCCAATAAGAGCTGAGAGATTGGCCTGGGGGAAGGGGGCAGCACAAGCCTCTCCCGACTCCTGGAGCTGAGAGCCACGTAGAGGGAGCAGCTGTAGTTTTAAGTGGTCTGGGGCTGCAGCAGGCAGGGAGCCCAGGCTGCCTTGGGGGTGCTGCAGGGCTGCTGGCTGGGAGATGCTTAGGTAAGCGCCTCCCAGGCACAGCCTGTCTCTGCTTCCCCACCCCCTCCTGCACCCCAGCTCCCTCCCCAGGTCACCATCCAAACCCTCTGCACCACTCCCCGCCCCCCCCGGCCCCAGGTCACAACTCCCTCCCAGACCCTGTACCCCTCCTATACCCTTCCTCCAGGCCAGAATCCTCTCCTGCACCCCTCCCTTGCCCTGCACCCCAATCCCCTGCTCCAAGTCACAACCCCCTCCTTCGCCCAAACTCCCCCCCAGACCTTACACCGTCTCCTGCACCTCAGTCCCTTATCCTGTGAGCCCTTCTGTATTTGACCTTCATCCTAGACCCTGCACCCTCTCCACAGCAAAGTGTGGCCCTTGACCACTTTCCAAAATCTTGGGAGTGGCCCCCCCACCAAGAATTATTGCCCATCCCTGCAACAAGCCTAGGCTTATCGGGTAGACTACTACTCGCTTACATCCCTAGTTTCAACTCTCCATCCTGAGCCATTTGGGCTGCAGAGCAGCTCATAAACGGCCCAACAAGATTTTTTCTCTTTTTTTTTAACCAATGGGAAATTTCCACTCTTCTCCTCGGTCAAAAAACTTCACAACCATTTTTGCTCAAGGACAAAAACCTGGATCATTTCAGTTCCAAAGGCGAATGCGTTAGCCTCGCGTTACAAGTGACTGAAACCAGCAGGTTAAACAGAAACCATTATGTCACCCTTAAACAGTGGCTGCTTTCATGTATACACACTGCAATACATGGGCACAATAGGCTGGGTTTAAGGGCCAGGTTGGAATTTCAGACTTTTAATGCATGGGGCGGATGTGTTGATCTTTCTGATTCTGAATCTGTCGGGGTCAGGCACCAATCTAGCAAAGCAAAGCACATGCCCAACCGATGAGTATCTCCATTGATAACGAGACTACTCATTAAAATGAGGAATGTACTTGAATATCGTTCCTAATTGGGGCCTTACTCCTGTTTGCTACCAACATAGGCCTTGCCTACACAGGGGTTGCACTGAATTAACTTGATTGATTCAGTTCAATCAATACAACTGCATTGTGTGGACACTTAAATCAGTGTAGGGCTACATCTAGACTGCATTGCTTTTCCAGGATACCTCTGGTATCCTGGAAAAGCAACGCTGTGTCCAAGTAACACGTCTGCTTTTTCGGAAAAAAAAAAAAAAAATTGAAAAAGCAGACGTGCTCTTTCGCCATCTCTGTAAACCTCTGTAAACAAGAGGAAGTTTTTATGAAATTTGGTGCCGTGTAGACGCGCCAAATTTCAGAAAAGCCTCTTCCAAAAGAAAAGTGGGAAAAGATACGCAAATTGCAGTTTGCAATTTGCGTATCTTTTTCCGACTTTTCTTTGTAGTGTAGGCATAGCATAGGCGTGCCAAGAAGGAACTGACTTCTGCTAAATTGATACAAGACATCCAGAAACCAATTTAAAAGGGCCCCCACAAAAGTGTTTGCACTAGTGTAATTAAATCAGTCTCTCATCTTTTACCAGCAAAATTTCAGTTTCTGGTTTTTGGATGAAAGCCAGAAAATTTGGACCAAAATGAAAGTTTTCTGTGGAAAAAAAACCAACCCAACCCAGCCCAACATTACAATGAAAACCTTTGGCCAGCAGTATGTATAATAACAGAAGTGCGGGTTGGTCTCCCACGCAGGTGCTCTAGAAGTGAGGGGGGTGACTGTAGCGCTGTCGGTTTGAAACAAAAACAAATCCATGAATAAAAAGGAGCCTGTCAGAGAATTTTGAATACAGATATGTGCCATGTAGGTTTCAACTTACCAGATCAAAAACAGCTGAGATACATGCTCGAATCTCCATCTTATGTTAGGAAGAGAAAAGCTTGATGCCTACAGTCCAAATTAATCCCCAGTGTGACTGTACTGATTTTGGACAACGTTAAGTCAGTTATGAATTTGGCCCACCTGGAGTTCTGTCTATAGAGTGTTCCTAAATGACACACTGGAAAGAGATTTGTGACCTCATCTTCTTCACACATACACGCATGCTCACACACATATGACAACCTCAGAACGGAAGCTCTTTGACTCACGGCAGAGTTACAGCAGAGTGTGAAATTAAGTTATTTTGTAGGGAATCACGCACTTGCTATTTTGTAATACTGTCAACAGCAAATCGCTGCTCGCTGAGCACCCGAGATCAGACAGAGCAAATGTCACAATTGCTACAGCCTCCAGACGGCAACTCACACGGTGTTAGCTGCGGATTTTTGAAAAATACTGAAAAGTGCAGCCACCAAAACCCAGGCAAGTGTCTGCCCTTAGGGCTTACCCACACTGGAGAAGAAGCCCACTGTTGCTGGTGTGTGGTAGCTACTCGACACTAACTCCCCTCCACAGACACTCTTAGGCCAGGTCTACGCCGTTGGTAAAACAACATCGCTCAGCGGTGTGAAAAATCCACACTCCTCCACAACACACTGACCACAACCTCTTGTGTAGACAGCCCCCCATCAGCGGTAAAGCTCCTGCTGACCCAGCCACCGCCTCTCACAGCAGTGGAGTTACTAACCTGACGGAAGAGCTCTCTCCTGTTGGCTCAGAGTGTCTTCACCAGAAGCTCTAGAGCAGGGCTACTCAACTTTGGAAGCCCCGGGGGCCACAATGATACTCACAGCACATGCTGAGGATAGCAACTTAAGTGTGGTTGCATGTACATGCAAATATATATGCAAATAGCTTCTTTCACACTGACGGACATGAATTAAGGCAAGACTACACAACACACAGGCCCCATTTAAGTCAGTTCTGCTGATATTAATAAAATGCAACATTTACCCGATTTCCACCCATAGGGCAGCACTTTTAATGAGCAATGACAGTGCAGGAATTGAACTACTAAAACGCGTATCAACAGCAGACCATTCTGTTGACTACTTTTTTGTTTTGGCTCCTATCCGTGGGCTGCGTGTCGAGCCCTGCATAAACCCAAACCACATCATGGGCCGCAAGCAAACGGGCTGCGGGCCGCTTGTTGAGTAGCCCTGCTCTAGAGGGATACATCTGTGAATGGGGCCCTGAGCCTCTAACTTAGCGGGACTGACGAATCACCTGGGAAGCTGAGCTGCCCCGCAGCTTACAGGGAACACTGGCTACGTCTACACTGCAGCGCTATTTTGGTCTGTGGGCTGGGGAGCATGAGAAGTCTCCTGGCCCCACCCCTTCCGCCTGAGGTCCCACCCCTTCCAGGGCGGCCCAGGGCCATTTCACAAATTTATGAAGTGGCCTCCATTTAAAACTGATTGCTCACCCCTGTTCTAGAGCCATGGGGTTTCATGCAATTCTGAGCTTTCATTCATTTTGTTTTAAGAAGTAAGTTTCTAGCCTATGCAGTTATGGAGAAAAGCTTGAAAAGATGACCCCAAACTGGAAGGCAAATCAGAAGAGCCCAATCAGTGATTCATTTGCAAAATGTCATAATTTTGAAGGCAGTCGCTTCAGTTTTTGAATATTTTGGATTAGCAATACTGTCTTTCTTAGCATTACCAGTGACATTCACACCACCCCCCTCGCCCTGGCTAGCACAGCGCCTATGAATCACTCGGAAGTGGGGGACATTGGTTTTAGGCTGGACCACTACGCAGTGGTGAATTTCACTGTAGAAATTGCCCCTCGCTGGAGCACGCTGTTAATTAGTTTTGTGCCACTTGGTGGGAACGAGCCACGGTCTGCCCATTTTGGAAACGTTTTGCGCTGCTGGTTCGTGGCTTGTGGTTGGGACTGGTCATGCGCCCAGCTACGATCCGGCCCTATATTGTAAAGTCATCAATTACAGCGATGGATTCCTTTTAAAAAAACGTATCAGCTGGTGTAAATTGGCATCGACGTCACTGGTGCTATCCCGATTCACCCCAGCAGTGGTTGTGGGCCATCCCACCGATGGCACAGTGACACTGCACCTGCGGCTGCCACCAACATCTTGACAATGTTGCTTTTTGTCTACTACACCTGACGGCTGTATTTTCAGTTCTCATTTCACTTCAGCTGGCAAACTGCAGCGACCCCACCCTCTGGTGAATTATTTGCGGGGGCACATCTTGGAGTCATTGTGGATAGTTCTTTGAAAACACCCACTCCCTGTGCAGCAGCAGTCAAAAAAGCAAACAGAATGTTGGGAATCGTTAAGAAAGGGATCGAGAACAAGACAGAGAACCTCTTATTGCCTCTGTATAAATCCATGGTACGCTCACAGCTTGAACACTGCAGATGTGGTCGCCTCATCTCAAAAAAGATACCTTAGCATTGGAAAAAGTTCAGAAAAGGGGGAAAAAATGATGAGGGGTTTGGAACGGGTCCCATATGAAGAGAGATGAGAAAGACTGAGACTTTTCAGCTCAGAAAAGAGGAGACTAAGGAGGGTATGACAGAGGTCTATAAAATCATGACTGGTATAGAGAAAGTGAAGAAGGAAAAGTTATTTACTTGTTCTAAGAACTAGGGGTCGCCAAATAAAATGAATAGGTAGCAGGTTTAACCAAATAAAAGGAAGTATTTCTTCACACACCACACACCCAATCTGTGGAACTCCCTGCCAGAGGATGTTGTGAAGACCAGAACTTTAACAGGGCTCAAAAAAGAGCTAGATAAATTCATGGAAGATAGGTCCATCAATGGCTATTAGCCAGGATGGGCAGGGATGGTGTCCCTAGCCTCTATTTGTTGGAGGCCAACAGAGGTGGGATCATTAGATGATTATCTGTTCTGTTCATTCCCTCTGGGGCACCTGGCATTGTCAGCAGACAGAACACTGGGCTAGATGGACCTTTGGTCTGACCCAGTCTGGCTGTTCTTATGTTCTCAGTTGTAATGAGTTTAATGATGACTGCTGTATATGACCCCAAATATTTTCCAAAGTCAACAGATAGTTCACTGAGAAAGCGACCACGGACATAGACATTTATGGGGTCTCACAGTCAGTAATCTAGGCCCGGAGCCAAAACCCACTTACATTATGGGGCAGATAAAAGCCTTCAAATAGAATATAAAAGAACCCTGCGTGGGCTATGGCGTGGCAGGGGGGCAAAGACCACTCGTCTGCAGGCCAGAGCAGGGAAAATGAGCGAGCAGGGGGAAGATGGCAAACGCAGGAAGCAGGGTTCGATTGTTCCAGGAGGATACAGCTCGCTTTATTCATCCAGCACTTCAAACGCTGTGCCCACAACAAGTTCCTCAGATTTACTGTAAACGGCAGCTGTGCCATTTATGGTTTTGCGGCTAACATACAAATACTTGTCCCGTCTTAACAATGAGCCGAGTGAGTCATGCTGGCCCCGCTCCCAGCCTGTACAGGGGAGAAACGGGGCAACCAGGCTCCCTCACCCTCCTTGACCCATCTCTGCAGCCCCAGTAAAAGAAGAAAAAGTATTTTAATTAGCCGAGATTTGGCAAGTGGCTTCTGTTATAAACACTGGCAGGGATGGGCAGGGTTAGTGGCTCATTTCAAATGTTTTTAAAAAAACCCCAGCTTGTGAAATAGACCCAGGCTCCATTTGGAATGTGCGCCATCATGATTAAAAAAAAAAAATCCTGCCACAAAAATAGCACTGCAGTTGCTTTATGCTCATCTGTGTCGGGGCAGCAGGTCTGTGCCGAGCGGCGACTGGAATAAGCCTACGCCGGGGCAGTTTGGGAGCCTCCCCGGCTGACCCCTGCGTCTCAGATTTCATTCCCAGCAGAGCCCCGTCCGCTCCAGGCCTCCGCAGCCACCGGTGTCAGAAACCGGCTGCGCGCCCCACAAAGGAGCTGACCGCTGACCTGCCGAGTTATGGGGCTGCGTGCTGCACAGATGTGCTGGGGGCCCCAGGGTGGGGCGGGTGTTGTTCCTACTGCCGTGCAAGCGGTGTGGCCGCTCTGCTCCCCCGCTGCATGCTGCAGCTGCCTCTGCAAGGGTGGGTCCGTGCAGAAGGGAGCCCACCGATGCCACCCACCGGGCACGGGTGCACGCAAGGAGCCCTGACAAAGCTTCATTCTGCAGCGCACAGTCACCCCCTGCCTGCAGGAGTTCGGGGAATCGCCCCTTTTTTAGGCCTGTGGGGGTGGTGATGAGCTCTACAAATGCCTGTTTCTTCTGCCGCCTTCTCCATGTAGTACCGCACACCCACACTGACTCACTGCTTAAATGACAAGCGCTTGGGGCAAATCCACTGGACACGGATGCTCAAGGAACAGGGCAAACCTGGCATGTGGCTGCAGCATTACTGGGGTCCCTGGGGTTTGGAGTGGGGAGGTTTCCATTCCCATGTCCCGGGGATATTGCCTGCACGAAACCTGCTTGCCCCGGGGCACCTGGATTTGGCCCCTGCAATGAAAGGGCCAAGTTCTCCCCGCATGTGCACATGGAAGGCTTCACTTGGGCAACTCCCCCTGGTTGCTTTGGGCATGTGAGGCATGACGGTAATTGAAGTTCTGCAGAGAGGAACGTAACCGACTGACTCCCCAGGTCACTGAGGGAGGGAGCAGACAGGCCAAAGCACTGTGGGAAGAGCCAGATGTGTTTGCTTATGTGGCGCATGGGAGTCATTAAACACAATGCTAACGTGCGCTACACAACACGTTTATGTATCCAGCTCGGAGAAAGGTGCCCCAGCCGCAGTGTGTAAATGGCTGGGGATTTCCACATCCCGTGCCCAGCTAGCCGAGCACGGCATCCTGCCTGGGAGCGGGTCTAGAGCATATACATTGGACCTGGCGGTCAAGATCTGATTTTTTTCACGAGGAAGTTCCAATCAGCGACATCTTCTCCGTAAGGGCATGAAGGAAGGTGGCGCCTGGGAAATTAGGCAGATAATTATAATCAGCACTTTTAAGGTACAGAAAAGGGCAACAAAAACTATTAGAGGTTTGGAACGGGTCCCATATGAAGAGAGATTATAAAGACTTGGACTTTTCATCTTGAAAAGAGGAGATTAAGGGGGGGATAGGATAGAGGTCTATAAAATCATGACTGGCGTGGAAAAAGTGAATAAGGAAAAGTTATTTACTTATTCCCACAATATAAGAACTAGGGATCAGCAAATGAAATGAATAGGCAGCAGGTATAAAACAAACAAAAGGAAGTTTTTCTTCACTCAGCGCACAGTCAACCTGTGGAACTCCTTGCCAAAGGATGTGGTAAAAGCCAGGACTTTAACAGGGTTAAAAAAAGAGCTAGATAGATCAATGGAGGTTAGGTCCATCAATGGCTATTAACCAGGATGGGTAGGACTGGTGTCCCTAGCCTCTGTTTCTTTGGAGGTGGGTGACAGGGGAGGGATCACGTGAGGATTCCCTGTTATGATCCCTCCCTCTGGGGCATCTGGCAGACAGGATACTGGGCTGGATGGACCATTGATCTGACCCAGTCTGGCCGTTCTTACATTCTTAATGCCCTGAGAAAGCTATTTGGACTGCTCCAATCAATACACCCTTCGAACTGGCTGGAGAGTATTTCCTGTGACTAGACGGCTCAAGTCATGGTGTGGGCCTTTCACATGGAGAGAGAGCTTGGGCGGGTGGTGTGCTAGGCGGGGGGAGGCACAGCCTTCCCATACCGTCAGCCTGGCCCTACCCACACTCCGCCCCCGAATGCCTACTGTAGGCGTTCTGGGGCAGAGTGTTGCTGCTCCCAGCGCCCACGTTCTCCGTGCTCCAGGGCCAGGGAGTCTGGGAGCCATGTGCTGCCAGCCCTCCTTGTGTGCCAGGGCCGGGGAGTCTGGGAGCCGTGTGCTGCCAGCCCTCCCTGTACGCCAGGGCTGGGGAATCTGGGAGCCGTGTGCTGCCAGCCCTCCTTGTGCGCCAGGGCCGGGGAGTCTGGGAGCCGTGTGCTGCCAGCCCTCCCTGTACGCCAGGGCCGGGGAATCTGGGAGCCGTGTGCTGCCAGCCCTCCTTGTGTGCTAGGGTTGGGGAGTCTGGGAGCCGTGTGCTGCCAGCCCTCCCTGTACGCCAGGGCCGGGGAGTCTGGGAGCCGTGTGCTGCCAGCCCTCCTTGTGTGCCAGGGTTGGGGAGTCTGGGAGCCGTGTGCTGCCAGCCCTCCCTGTACGCCAGGGCCGGGGAGTCTGGGAGCTGTGTGCTGCCAGCCCTCCTTGTGCGCCAGGGCCGGGGAGTCTGGGAGCCGTGTGCTGCCAGCCCTCCCTGTACGCCAGGGCCGGGGAATCTGGGAGCCGTGTGCTGCCAGCCCTCCTTGTGTGCCAGGGTTGGGGAGTCTGGGAGCCGTGTGCTGCCAGCCCTCCCTGTACGCCAGGGCCGGGGAGGCTGGGAGCCGTGTGCTGCCAGCCCTCCCTGTACGCCAGGGCCGGGGAGGCTGGGAGCCGTGTGCTGCCAGCCCTCCTTGTACGCCAGGGCCGGGGAGGCTGGGTGGCCGCCCACTGCCCGCCCTCCCCATGATGGGGGCATGGCCCAAGCACAAAGGACTGGGGGAGGGGTTGGGGGCTTGCCTCCCCCACTCTACCTACACCAGCCGCCCATGAGGGCGAACCTGCTTTTTTCAGGGGTGAAAATAACTGAACATTTAGTGCAACCCAGGTCCCCGCCAGCTCTTTAAATGGCTCCCGGCTGGCGTTTGCTGCAGCTCTTGCCGGCGCTGCGCGCCAGGGCCCGCTCACGTCCTTTCCCCTCTGCGCATAGTTCAGAGCAACAGAAACAAGGTGGAACGGGCTGATCTGCACTGATACTCATCCCCACGGCAATGGCAGGAAACTGACCCGGGGACCTGCCCTGCCCTTAGCCAAGTACCCGCCTGAACCACAGCTCTGCGCTGCAGGGGACGGTGAGAAACACCCACCCCCAAAGGGCTCTGCGATAAAGCCTGGGAGGCTGGAGGCTGGTGCTCTAACAGGCACCCTTCGATGGCTGGGATTTTTCCGACTTGAAGCCGAGCAGCAGCACTGGCAGCATGAAGAGGCGCATGTCTCAGTCAAAGGCAGCCCCTATTCGCTGAGGGTCAGCGCTGCGCCTGAGCACGAGGCCTCGGTATCCGTGCTGACGGGACAATCAGCAACGCAGAATGAATACGCACAGTTCCTGAACCCTCCTGGCTGTGCAGTCAGAGCAACACCCAACTCAACCTTAACGCTTGACCTGCGGCCAGGGCTCCAGACCTGCCTCCATACCCAGCAGCTTCCATCCCAAAGACCTGAACTCTGCCGATGCTTGATCAGTCCGGGCCCCGCGTCCCGCCCCGCGCCTTCGGTGGGTGCTGGAAGCAGTGCCCGTTTAGCAGCAGCAGCAATTTATCTGCCAATGGTCCCTGAATGTGGGGACGCGGCGGGGAGAAAGGCAAGGCAGCGTCTCCACCCTCCCCAGCCCTTTCACTGGCGCCGGGCACGTGAAATCTCACAGGCCGCAGGAACAGTCGGTTCTGTCACAGACTCCCAGGGCGGGAAGAGGCATCGGGAGGCCAGAGTCCAGCCCCCTGCTCCTCCCTGCTGCTCTCCAGTCACCGGAGGCATTTGTCTTCCTGCTCTGTGTGCTGAACCCTGAAGCCCCAACTCTGCTTTTACTTAATTCAGGCAAGATCCCTCTTCCCCTTTTGCCACCATTGAGGTTGACCGGTTGGATCCAGACAGGATGTTGCACGCTGGGTCTTTGGACCCACAGAGCGGTTTTATTAAAAGTGCAGGCAGCGCTGATCTGTGCAAACCAGGAGCAACCCGCGGGGGCCTGGCAGGCCGCCACGTGGGATGGTAAGCCTTGGGAACCCCCTGCTCTGCCAGACGAGCCAATTAGTCATTTTCCCAGAGAACCCTGGGAGAGGCCAAGGTCTTAGATAAGGAGCGAGCAGCAGTGATTGTACAGTCCCACCAGCAGCTCATCATAACGGCCTCGCAGGACTGTAGATCAGTGGTTCTCAAGCTTTCCCAACTACTGCCAGAGTCTGATGGGCCTTCCGGACCCCTCCACTTCACCTCACTTAAAAACTATTGGCTCACAAAATCAGGCATAAACATACCAACGTGTCCCAGCACCATCTCACTGGGAAAACCTTTCTTTCTCATTTCTCACCATCATGTTGTAAAAGAAACCGACTGGCTGAGAAATATTGCACTCCCGTTTCAGCGGGCAGGCTGCACAAGGCGTGGTAGGAACGTTCGGTTGGTGCTGACTTCGCTAGTGCTTTTCAGGTAGCCGGTTGTAAACGAGGCAAATATCCAGATGCATCGAGGTTCAGAAGACCTCTGCGTACCCCCGGGGTATGCGTCCATACTCCTGCTTGAGAACCACTGCTGCAGATATCCGGAACACACCAAATTCAAGAGCGTAGTGAGAGAGCATTCTGAGACAGTTTCTACTGGAAGGCAGGGCTCAAGGGTTTTGTTCCCCAGCTGCTTGTCAAAAATTCATTAGAGACTCTCTTTTGGGTTGGGGTGGGGGTTGAACAGAGGGGAGTTTTAATGGCTGGAAGGTCTCTAGATAAAATACAATGATGCCTAACTTTGCATCTAGTCCAGAAAGGCCTCCGCCAAAAAGATTTCAGAAGAGAAGAGACTCTGACGCTTGAAAGTCTGAGAGGGGCAGCCGTGTTAGTCTGGAACTTGAAAAACGATGAGTGGTCCCGAGGCCCATCGAGACTAACACACATATATAGGATCACGAGCGCTCGTGAGTAAAACCCATTTTTAACCACGAAAGCTCACGAGCCTATATATTTTTGTTCGTCTCTAAGCTGCCACGGGGCTGCTGATGGTTTAGTTACACTGTGCACCACCTCCCCTCTCTTCCATGTCTTTCATTATCTAGCTGCAGCATATATCCTTGCCCTGTTCCTATGAGCAGGGCTCGACAAATTATACAATCTACTTGCCCTTGGCGAGTAGATTTCAGCCGCGCGCCCCGTTCATTTGCGGCACGCGCATGTGCAATGCGGCTCTTGCACATGCGCAGTACGGGGCTGGCGAGCGGTTTTCGCCGCCGTTTGTCAAGCCCTGCCTATGAGGAATTCTTGAAGGGAGCAGAGGGCAGGAATGCTGGAGTCGGAGTGGCTAGCACGCAAGCCAAGAGCCTGTGATGCCGTGAGCCTAAGCAAAAGGAAAGATCTGGGTTTCTGGATGGGCAGAGAGAACAGGCCTGAGGTGACACAAATGGGACTTGCTGAGGCAGGTAACAATCACTGGGTGGGATTTTGAAACACTGAAAACTCACAAGTGATTAGCAAGGTGCAGTGAAGGGCAGGCCTTTCATTGAGCCAATGAGGAAAAAGCTTTCAGAGGACACCCGGATGAGACACCTTTGTGACCCACAAGCTTTTGTGTCTTTAAATCATTGCACTTTTTTCTCAAGCAACAATATGGCTACAAGAATTGTCATATGACTTCAAGTATATCATGGGTGTTGCTTTGCTACATGCTTGTGAGCTCTTGAAAGTTCACAGAGACAGCTGAGGCAGAACACATATCCTGTTGATCCACACAACCACTCATGCGAAGGGAGAATCCTAACTACTCCGGCAGTATAGGGCCTTTGACACACAGTATAGAGCTCTAGTTCCATCCAGAAGAGGGCAGTGGGCGTAAACATACACAGGCCTCTTCATTGCAAATCTTCTACCACTATTAGTAGCTGAAAACCCATATTGTGTGAAGTCCTGTGCAAAAAAGCTGAAAATGGCTGAAATGACTGAGCCTAGCGCTATGCTACACAAAAAGAGTTCTCAGCCTGGCTCCCAGCTGTTTCCTTCACTTCACACTGACTCTGGCATTTTAGGCTTGACGCTGATATTCAGGGTGACTGTGCGTGCTTGTTGCATCGTGTGTGAGCTGCCTGGAGCTGAGCGAGCTGTGTGGATGGCGAACGAGGATTGTGTTGTGGTCAGCGGCTCTGTTGTTTGGGGCTGTTGGGTGTACTAGTTGTGTTACTGTGTGGGCAGCTGTGTTGATTTGTGACATTGTGGGGGGTTGTGCTGGGAGCGCTGTGTGCTGATTTGTGTGAGTGGAAATCGGGCCACGTAATTCACCATGCCTCCAGCTCCCTCATACAACCAATGACATTGCTGCATGCAAATTGCGCTGGAGAAGCCCGGTCGGGATTGGTGGACTTATTTCTGCTCTCACATTGGCCTGGCCCAGATGCCTGCTTTAGGGCAGCTGGACACTGCGCCGGTGTCGGGGTAAAGTCGGGACGGCTGAGGATTTACAAAGTGCGATGCTAACAAACCGGGGTCCCAGTGATGACCCTGACCAAAGAGCACTCTCAGCACCACGTGATTATTACAGCCCCCTCGGTAATCAGGAAACCAAGGCCCAGAGGCCCAGATTTCGATAGGTATTTAGGCGGTGCTGCCAGGCCTAACTGAGTTAGGCGCCTGAATCCCATTGGCTGTCATTTTAGGGCTGGGGTGTGCCCATCAACCCATAACAACTTGATCTTTTGCCCTTGGGGTGGACTGTTCCCTGGACTTCCCTCTGCTTGCTCACAGGAGCATCCCAAGTGCTGGAGTGAAGCTGTCCAGTTATCTAAGGCTCCTGATGAGTTTTTAAAGTGCATGAGAAATCTGTCACAGTCCACCTGGTCAGCTCACTGAAACGCATACAGAGAGGGCTGAGGTCAGGGCCACACACAATTAGGATCTCAGACTCCGTGGCAACAGCCCCAGTCGGGCTCTCTGGAGCGGGTGCATCAGTTGATACCGAGAAGCATTGTGTGCCTGGAAGCATTTGCACTCAGCTGAATTTCCTGCCATTGTTTTCGGAGGCGAATACAATGGGGCCTGTGACGGCAGCGGATCAGCTGAGTTACATATTAGCTGCCTTGGGCCCATTTGGGCGATTGTTTAGCTGAAGGACTGTGAGCTCTCCAAAGGGCGCTGTGTAATTGAATGATTTCGCGTGACACTGCACAGGGCTTTCGGTGCCTGCCATGAGAGTCACAAAGGGGAGGGGTTTGATCCCCGGGGTGACTGACTCGCTTTTATTTCTTGCATTGCCTGACCAAGGGCTCTGTCTCTCACATCCACGCAGGCAGGGATAGCAGTTGGGTTTTCCTTGGGCCTACGAAGGCTGCTAGAACGACCCATCTCGATCTAGAAGCCTCCAGGGGTAACTTACCAACATCGGGAGTCATCATAAAAGCTGGAGATGGCTGAGAGCTACAGCTGTGGGTTCTCCGGTCTGTGCCCTCGTTCCCTGTAGGAGGTCTTCCTCTGCTCAACCCTAAATCCCAAGGGGGGGGAGGGATGTCTAACATGCTGCCTTTGCAAGACAGACCCAGCCTTTCCATTCCTGAGCCGTGGGCCCACCTTGCAAAAATCGAGTGCCAGCTGCAGAGAAGAGGCCTCGTTCTGGTCTGCGGCGGGGGTCTGGCATGTTTTGGATGGTGCTCACAGGGCCGATCCAGCACCCCCGCCATGCAAAACGCCCTGCGGCTCTGCGTGCACCGATGCAGAACCCAGCGGGTGCTCTTTCCTGGGGGACCTCCCCCTGCTCCTGGGTGTCCGGGGCAAGTGCCCCTACTGATCACGGCCTGTAGGTTTACCCTGGCTGGTGCATGAAGCAGCCTCCAGATCCCTCCTGGAGAGTCCTTTCTCCAATCCTCACTTACTGGCAGTCTTGCAGAGCGCACCCATCCTGTCCCCACCCCGGCGCCCAGCTGCTGAGCCATGCCTGTCTCGAGGAAGAGGAGGTGGGTACGGCTTTCAGACTCCCCCCGCCTCCCTGCCCAGTGTGCCCTCCTGGCTTTGCAGATGAGGCTCAGTCCGTTCATTCTTTGCAGGGGGGCAGGTTACAGCGAATAGGCGGCCGCTCCATTAGCTCCCACAGCCTGCGAGGGGAGGGGAGGGGAGGGAGCAGCCGATCCCCCTCAGTGCGACAGCTGGGGCTGGAGAGCGCTACCCAGCTCAATGACGTCATCTCGAGCTGCAAGGTGACCCCCCAACCCCCACAAAATTCCCTTCACGAGGCCTGCTCGCTCGGGGCTCTGTGCGTATCGACAGCCAGGAGAGCGCCATGCGGGCTGTGCCAATGCTGCTTTGCCTGCCTGCCTCTCTTCATGACTGCGGGCGCACTCAGATTGCCCCTCGCCTTCCCACGAGCCTGAGAGCCGGCTGGGAATCCAAGCAGGGCAATCTGTCCTGAACGACCCACGAGCCCCCCCTGCCCCGGCTATTTCCAACGCCACTCGCCAGCCCCCTCCGGCTCTTTCCCGGCTCTTCCGGCACGGAGGGAAAATGGCAGGCCCCGAACTTAGGAGAAAACTGGCCTTTCCCCTTGGCCTTCCTGAATAACATCTCGCCAGGCGCCGAGTAGCAGATAGGGGCCTGCGTGGAACTCGGCTCCGCTCTGAAAAGCTGCAGGATGGCTCCAGACAAGAACACCCTGCTGCTTCCGGGCTGCCTCGCTCGCTTCCCCTTGGCAAAAGGGCAAGTGCGAAAGGACACCAGGGCTTGTTGTTCTGCGGAGCTTCGTAGTGCTGAGGGAGCAGCCCGGCTGTCTGCAGGGCAGCTCTCCCGGGGAAGCGCTAGGATTCCACGACCAGGGGCTGAGCTTCAGCTGACACTGCTGACTTCAGCGCTGTCCCGCTTTGCGTTGGCGGGCGCGGCATGGCACCCTGTGGACCCGGAGAGGACCTGGTTCCGTTAGAGTCCGTGGAAAAGCCCATTGGTGTCCGGGGGAGTTGGATCCGGTCCAACGGGTGGGGACTTTGCAGGGCTGGTGTAACCTGCCGGGTGTGGGGCACTGTCCCGTGGAGTGGCACCTGGACCGCTGACAGAGAGAGGAGTTTGCTCGACACACCCTTGGCTGGGAGCTGGCTGGCTTTTAGCTCAAGCTGCCGAGGCTCCTGCACTAAGCTCCAGAGGTCCCAGGTGTGGTTCTGCCTGTCGGCGTTCCACCTGCGTGAGCCGACCTGCGTTCCGTGCCCTGCAAAGGCAAAGGGTGTGGCCTGCTCCATCTCTGATGGCCCAGGAGTGGGAAGAGATGCAGAAAAGGTCAATGCAGGCAGAGCTGTAAGAAAAGCCTTCCTGAGAGCACGGTCAACTTGGCACACGCGACCCAAAGGGAGCAGCAGGCTCATCGCTTGAAGCATCTGGAGCGGACAGAGGAACAGATGCTATTGGGAGCAACCTTGCGCTGGCAAATGCAAATGAGGCAGGAGTGGTAGCTAATTGCCCTACTAGCACCCATCGTAGAGTCTGAGGCCACGTATTCACTCAGCGGAAGATTGATGCTGCTGCGATTGATCTTCCGGAGTTTGATTTAGCAGGTCTAGTTAAGACTCACTAAATCAAACTCAGAGGGCACCCCGGATGCTCTTGCTCCTGCGAGGAGTAAGGGAACAGGACCGTTTCCCCCATTGGCCTCCTGCTGTGGGGATGGCAAGAAAACGTGAATTAAGGTACGCTGACTCCAACTATGTAATTAATGTAGCTGAAGTTGTGTATCTTGATTTGACCTTGCACTTTAGTGTAGACCTGGCCTTAAGGTAAGTCCACACTGCACATTAAACCCGGGCTCTGATGCAGGTTGGAGTCCACACACAAATCAGCCTGAGGCCTGCAAGTGCTAAGAACCCAGGTCCTAGGACCCTGCTGGGGTTGCTCAGAGCCTGAATCCCGTCATTTTGCAGTGTGGATGCAGCTCAAGCCACAGAGCGAAGTCAGTCTGCGTAGCTCACTACAGCCGCGTTAGTCAGGCTGTGACACCCGCATACAGCATGTGTGCGCGTGCACACACACACACACACACACACACACACACAGAGTCCGACACCCTGTGTACATGATGGGTGACCGACACCACCCAGCACTCGCACACCAAACCCTACCACCGCACGGAGACCAAAGTACGACGGCTGACTGTGATGTGCCGCCGGCAGCGATACACCGAGCTACCCTGGGCAAGTGACGTACTGTCCCCTAAGGGGAGAGCCTGCTCCTGCGGGTAGAAAGGAGAAGTCAGGGCAGCTGGACTCTACTCCGGGCTCTGCCACTGTGAGGAACCTGGCTGATCCTTCCATGCCTCAGTTTCCCCATCATCCCAGGCAGGGAGATATTTTTTTAAAGGGCTGTGCTCTGAAACGGGCCAGCTGTGAGCAGACGGATGAAGGAGACAAGAGGAAAATAAACTCTTCTTCAATGCCATAGCAGCAGCTGTCCCCCAGCCCCACTTGGTAGCTGGGCGGGTCACTCGCTCTCCCTGCACGTGAGACCGATTTGCCCCCACTGCGCTGCCCTCTCCACTCCCTGGGCAGCTCAGCTCTTCCTCCCCGAATGTCCCTTCTGACTCGCTATTGCATGCAGCTTGGACGGAAACGCGGCACAAAGAGGCACCCAGGCCCCGGGGAGGCGGAGAGGGACGCGGCTTCTGGAATTCAGCTGGGCAAGCGGCTCCGGAAACCCTGAAATCCTGGGCAGCGTCAGCTCCTTGCAGGATCAGCCAGTGCCGCTCCTGGCTGACGGACGGATGCTTCGCCCGGAGGCGGCGGCAGCTCTGCAACTCCTGCTTTGACAGTGCACGGGCCCGATCCTGCAAACTCTGCTCCCTCGAGCAAGGCTCACTCGTGTGAGCCCGTGTTTCAGGAGGAGGCTTTACAAGGTCTCCGAAAACCTGGGCTCGGGGCCGCGAGGCTAGCGGGGCTTCCGGAACGATGCGGTATTCTCTCTCTCTCTCTCAGCACACACCCGTTTTTCCTCTCCTACAATCCAGGGGGGACACAGCAGCCAAGCGAGGGAGAACACGCGCGGGGGGAGCGCGCCGGCTGTCTGGGAAGAGACCGAAATAACCCTCGCCATCGCTCAGTTTGCATAAACGGTTAGCGCGCAGGCTACACTGGCGTGGCCCGTTAGGACCTCATCCCAAGCAGAGACGAGCTAAGCGCCCCATCCGTGCAATCAATGCAGGGCACTACATTAATGACTTTTGCCATTAGCATTAATGTCCTTCTAGAATGAATGAGCTGAGTTGCCCGCCTGCTCGTCCTGTTCTCTGGCCCTAGACCTTGCTGATTATTTCCAAGTGACTCTAGTGGTATTCTCTGGCTCGCTGCCCAGCCAATGGCTTTGATTTTAACTCCCTGATTGCAGAGTCTGTGGTTTCAGTCAGGTCCTCCAGCAACTGCGCGCATTTGGAAAGGGAATGACATGCTGATAATGACTGTCATGAACTTGCAGGGTCAGAGCCATTTAGCTGTGTGTCATAGGTCCTATACGCTCTGCACCCATTGGTGATTTACCTTTAGTTCAAGGGGTAGGAACCTATGCGTTTGGTTTCCTTCCCCTGGTTTCTCTGTGAAATGTCAAATGGACGTGGGTTCCACTTAAATTCCACCAAGCTCGAGGGGAGCACTGCTAGATTAATACTGGGTGCAGGTCATGAGCGGACATGGATCAAATACAGCGGCCACTGGTTTTTGTCTGTGTTTGTCCTTTACTGTGTCTCTAATGAGAGACGCGGGTTAAATCCATTGCCTTTTGCTCCCACAGGCCCCACGCCCGCCAGGGCTCCCCTGGTGTCACCTGAAGTGCCCACTATGAACGCCATCCCCCCAGCTCACGGGTCACCGAAGGATTCAAATAAATCCTTGCAGCTTATTTGAAGCTATTCTAATGAATCCCCAGCCAGCGAGGGCTTCCTGATGGCCGTTCTACTAGACTCCCAGACCGCTCAGCGCTTCGCGGGGACAGCCAAGGGAACCGAAGGCTCCAGGTCTGAAAGCACAGGGATCTTCTGCCCTGGCTAGAGGGGAACCACTGGTGACCAGCAGCGGTCGAAAGCTTTGGGACGCTGCCACACAGCCCAGAGTCTACCCAGTAGAGGGCAGTAGTACGCCCCCTCGGCTCACGTCAATCACCAGAGGTCACAGGCTGCTGTGGTCGAGAGGGGCTCTTCCTTAGTCACACAGCCATGGGCCGTAGGGCTCAGAGGACTCCCTCGGTTTAGGAGTTGTGATGTAGTCCCGGCTCTAGCGACAGGCTGCGCGGCCCCTCTCGATAGCTTTCCCCACGCCCGCACAGCAGCCGGTCCCACGCCGTTAGCAGGGAGCGTTGCTAGCCCTGTTGGGGGCCTTGTGTTCCTGCCCATGCACCGTGGAGCCGAGCCCTTGGAGTGAGGCGATTTGACGCAGGCCTTGGCTGCGGGACCAGCCCGCTCAATAGAAGAGTCACTTCCAAGCGCAGGACTCCAGCAGGACGTGGCCGTTTGGTGGGGGGGAGGAACGTTTTGCTTCATTCCCGTGAAATCCCCGTCTGCGAATTGCCGCTGCATGAATAAAACGCGGGGTATCGATGGCCTTGTCCCAGATGATTTTAGTGTCTCTCAACGGGAACGGCGGCTGGGAAAGGAATCTCCTTGGCACTGTGGCCCCGACCAAGCCCGGCACCATTTCACTAGCAGATGCCCGACGAAGGGGGAGGACCAGGGAATGGAGCTGAGAATGCGGCAGGTCCCTTTCCTCCCTAATGTCTAAGGATCAGAGGCTCTTTCAGCCCCTTGCATTCACTGGCTCGCTGGAAATCCTTGGCCCCTGCTGCCCCCAAAACAGCCGAAAGAAGGAGCATCCCAGGGGGGAGGGGGTGGCACCAGGAAGGGAGGAGAGACGACATGGGTCACAGTGGAAGCGGAAGCAGCCCACCACTCGGAAGAGTCCGAGCACCCGTTAATGCCTGGGCACCACTTACATCTTGGCCTTTGGGCTCCTGGGGGACATTCATCTCTGCCAGGGGGGAGGGGAGGAATTTGACCCCCAACCTGGAGCCTTGCAGCAGCACAGCGGCTGCTCAGCATCTTCCCTGCCCTCACCTCTGCTCCAGGGATTCCTGCCCGCTCCCGTTACCAGCCCCGCCCTGGACCTTGGGAGGAGTTACACGACCACCAAGAGCTCATCCCAACAGGGCCCGGGTCCCCTCCTGTGCCCAGTACGATCGGTGGGGCCTTTGCACCTGGGCTCCGTACAAAGAGGTTATAATAACGATTCAGGTTCCCTCAGCTCCCCTCTTGCACTCAGCTCTTCCTGCAGGGAATCATAGAACCACAGAACTGGAAGGGACCTCGAGAGGTCATCGAGTCCAGTCCCCTGCCCTCACGGCAGGACCAAGCACCGTCTAGACCATCCCTGACAGGTGTCTGTCCAACCTGCTCTTAAATATCTCCAGGGATGGAGATTCCACAACCCCCCCAGGCAATTTATTCCAGTGTTTAACCACCCTGGCAGCTAGGAACTTTATCCTAATGTCCAACCTAAACCTCCCTTGCTGCAATGTAAGCCCATTGCTTCTTGTCCTATCATTAGAGGCCAAGAAGAACAATTTTTCTCCCTCCTCCTTGTGACACCCTTTTAGATACGTGAAAACAGCTATCATGTCCCCCCTCAGTCTTCTCTTTTCTAAACTAAACAAACCCAGTTCCTTCATAGGTCATGTTCTCTAGACCTTTAATCATTCTTGTTGCTCTTCTCTGGACCTTCTCCAGTTTCTCCACATCTTTCTTGAACTGTGCTGCCCAGAACTGGACACAATACTCCAACTGAGGCCCAATCAGCACAGAGCAGAGCAGAAGAATAACTTCTCATGTCTTGCTCACAACACTCCTGTTAATGCCTCCAGGAATCATGTTTGCTTTATTTGCAACAGTGTCACACCGTGGACTCATATTTAGCTTGTGATCCATTCTCACACCTAGATCCCTTTCTGCTGGATTCCTTCCTAGACTGTTTCCACCACTATTAAAGCGCTGTCAACATGGGCACTGGGTGAAGCTAGGGATGGGGGAGGCAAGGTCCCAGCCCCAGCCCTGCAGGAACCAAGTGCCAGGAGGAGAAACACTGAAAGAGGGGTGGGGACAGAGCCAGACTGGCAGTTTGAGAAGTCCTTTAATACTATCAAGATGCACTTTAGCTTGCACCAGGCACCCTCTATACATATCACCTGTGCACATGTAACTGCCACCAGGCAGATTTGAACCTGGACCCTCTGAAGCTTAGAATAGGAGCTTCTACCCTTTGAGCTAAGAGCCAGCTGGCTCCCAGCCTATGCTGTAGAGGTCTCTTGTTCTTAGCTGTTGCTGTGGTCTAGGTGCCACTGCATGGGACAGTGAACCACACTAGAGGTGTGGGTTACACACGCTCCTCGCAGCCGGCGCCTCGGGACACAGCAATGCTTGGCAACTGCCTGGTTTGGGACGACAAAAATGAAATGGGGGAAACTGAGATAAGCGGATGGGCCAGCTCGGGAGCCAGCGCATGACACAATGACTCCCAGCTGCCGCCAGATTTCAGTCGCTCCTCTCTGGGGCCGCATGCTACTTCTCCCCAAATCAAAACAGATCAGCGTACGGCAAATAGACAAAGCAGGGTCTGTCCCCTGAGCTTAACATGAGCTGCTCCCTGGCCAGTTATGGAAGGAACAGGCCGGTTATTACCTGATCCCCGACTTCAGCTCCATCGCCTGGGTGACAGCTAATTAGTCACAGGTGAGAGGGCTCAGCCCGGCTGCCTGAAAAGGTCTCGCTGCCCTGTGACACCCGGAGAGATCTAAAGCCCTTCCCTGAAATACTAATGTTTCCTGGGTTTATTAGCACTGAAAACAATGCGAAAAATCCCCACCTCTGTTCTTTGTTCTCCTTCTGCGCGGGCAATGCCCACGCACCCGCCATGTGGTTTCTTGTCGTCACGGCTCGCTTCTCGCGCCGGCAGTGCTCCCGGAGCTGGAGGGGCTGGTGCACTCCAAGCCCAAACCAGGGCTCTCTAAAATAATAATTAACCCCCCTACCCGCCTCCAGCGGCATTTTGATGAATGCTCTTGCTATCGGCAGCTTTCCTGGTTCCTCCTGGGGCCTGAGACAGAGGCTTCGGTCCATGGCCTCTGGATCAGGCCTCAGAAGAACAAGCCCCATGGGCACCTTTGAGATTTTGTGCCCGGAGCTGCGGCTCCATGCGACCTCAAACAACACCCTTGTCTGCCCTCGACTCAGCTGCTAGGAGACAATGCTAGGCAGCAGGTTTAAAACAATCAAAAGGAAGTTTTTCTTCTCTCAGCACCCAGTCAACCTGTGGAACTCCTTGCCAGAGGATGTGGTGAAGGCCAGGACTGTAACAGAGTTCAAAAAAGAACTAGATACATTCATGGAGGTTAGGTCCATCAACGGCTATTAACCAGGATGGGTAGGAATGGTGTCCCTAGCCTCTGTTTGTCTGGAAATGGGTGACAGGCGAGGGATCATGTGAGGATTATCTGTTGTGTTCCCTTCCTCTGGGGCACCTGGTGCTGGCCACTGTCGGCAGACAGGATACTGGGTTAGATGGACCGTTGGTCTGACCCAGTCTGGCCATTCTTATGTTCCAATGATTTAATTAGCGCCATAAGAACCCGTGGCGCTGTCAGTCACGAAGGACGTCGCTGGATGCTCCAGATCCAGGCCCCAGGGGCCAACCGTGGGCACAGAGACGTGGCAGTGCCAGAAATGGGACTTGATGTGGAACTGCACTTGTCAACCATCGAAGCCACGAAACGCTTTGATTCCACAATAGGAGGCCGGGGTCATCTGTGAAGCCTGGCAAGCTCTTCTATGCTGATAATACGGGACTCAAACTTTGCCACCCTGTTGGCTGCTGGCCCCACAGAGAGATTCCCCATGTGCTAGCAGCTGCCAGTCAAACCTGTGGAGACTACAGTCCCCAGCATGCCGATCTTGGAAACGGTGGTGGAAGGCAGCCCCTGTCTTGGGTTCAGGGGAGCTGATAGGATTGCCGGACTCCGGGGCAACGTGGGGATGAGGGGGCCTGGCTCTGCACACCCAGACGGGGCGGGCCCTCGGGCAGAAGGGGTGGGGCTGGGGCAGCCCTCAATGACAGCTGGAGCGTGCGGCGTGTACGCCGCTCCTGCGCCAATTCTAAAGAGCCCGGGGCGAGCATGAAGGGGTGTGTGTGTGTGTGTGTATGTGTGTGTGTGTGTGTGTGTGTGTGTGTGCGCGTGCGCGCATGCTGGCCTGCTGAAAGGATAAGGGATCTATTATGGCTATAATCTGTTTCTGGAAGTGACGAGCCAGGTGTCTAGCCTGGGATCTCTGAGTGTGTGTGATGCTGGACACACTGGAGAAATGGCCGGAGGTAAACAGGATGAAGTTCAATAAGGACAAATGCAAAGGACTCCACTTAGGAAGGAACAATCCATTTCACACACAGAAACAGAAGTGACTGTCTAGGAAGGAATCCTGCAGAAAGGGATCTAGGGGTCATAGTGGACCACAAGCTAAATAGGAGTCAATAGTGTGACACTGTTGCAAAAAAAGCAAACCTGATTCTAGGAGGCATGAACAAGAGTGTTGTGAGCAAGACACAAGTCATGCTTCCGCTCTACTCTGCGCTGATTAGACCTCAACTGCAGTGTTGTGTCCAGTTCTGGGCAGCACATTTCAAGAAAGATGTGGAGAAATTGGAGAAGGTCCAGAGAAGAGCAACACACTCAGTGTAACCTGGCTGGCTACAGCCCAGTTCAGCTTCCTTGCTTCTCCTCAAAACGCCAGGCTCACTTGCAAACGTGGAGTTTTCTTTAACCTATTAATAGAACCGAGAGAAGCAATTTCTTCTGCTTTCCCTTCGCTCACCTGATCAGCTAATGAGCAGGTTGAAATGTGCAGCTGCTGGGGTGGCGTGTTAAAGGAGCAGAAGAGACACCTTCCCTCTTACTTTGAGTTTGGCAGGATCCTCTGATTTCCCTGCCCAGGTCTCTGGCCGGGTGACTGGGGGGAAGGGAGATCCCGGGCAGATGAGCAGGAAGTGAAACACACATGGAGCTCAGCTGCTCCCACGCTCATTGTACAGCTCAGGTTCCCCTCACACAAGGCCTGCTTTACATCAGCTGAGCAGGAGATCCTGGAGCCTTCACCGTCTAGCGCGTGGCTAAACCCGTAATGCTCAGCCACGAGTTGATGACTCAGTGCTGACTTAAGGGCCCAGCATTTGCATCCTCTGCCTTGGCCCTCCAACATCACCCCCAAGGATCACAAGGGGCTGGGGAAGTTTTCTTGCTGGTGGGGAGCAGCTACAGAGCCAGACGAGGACCCAGAAGTCACCTGCTTCAGGACAGGCCCAGCAAGGGAAATAACAGCACCCCACTGGCCATCACCTACGGCCCCCAGCTCACACCCCTCCTGCGCATCACTGACAATCTACAGCCTCTCCTGGAAAACCATCCCTCACTCCCACAGGCCTGGGGACACAGGCTGGCCCTCGCCTACAGACACCCCCCACCTGAAACAAATACTCATCAGCAGCCACGCACCACACCTCAGATACGCTCACCCAGGAACCCACCCCTGCGACAAACCCCGGTGCCAGCTCTGTCCACACATCTACAAGCGACACCCTCACAGGACCTACCCACATAAGCCACCACACCAGGGGCTCATACAACTGCACCCCCTGTAAGGTGATCTATGCCATCAAGTGCAGCAATGCCCCTCTGCCATGGATATTGGCCAAACTGGACAGTCTCTGCGCCAAAGATAAATGGGCACTAATCAGACCTCAGAAATGGTGTCACGTTATTGGATTTTAAGGGGAACAGCCAGATCACGTCTGCGCCCACGGAGTGTTTGCCCCAAAGTCTGTACAAAGGGGGCCATGTGAGGTGTCAAACGAAAGCTTGTGTCCTACTGATTCTATGTGTGCTGCTCATGTACGTGTGTGATGTCTGTATGTGGAGTTATGAATATGGACTCTGTGCTGGTACCGGGAATGTTCTCTGCCTGAGACAGAGCAGTGGGCCTGGACTGCCTGCTGTAAGGAAGGATTGTCCAGTCCATGACTATGCTAATTAGCAGGGCCCCAAGGACAATGGCTCTCCAGGTGCCCAGTACACACCTGAGGAATGCGTCTGGAAATCTGCAAACCAGTCAGTATCTACTGGCTGCTGGCAGGGGACACAGGGATAGGTCACTGGGCCACGTGACCCGCTCCAGCTTGGAAGGTACCAGGAATGGGTATCAAGTGCCATGAGGCGGACTCCATCTTGTCTTCAGTTCTGCTCCTGGTCCCAGATGCAGCCTTGCGAGGGACAGAGAGCCGGGAAGGATGGCTGACCCGTCCTGACATAGGATGTGCACCAGAGACTTCTAAGCTAGCAGCTTGTAACATCTCTGCTGAGAGCCTGCACCGAGAACTTGGTGATTGGTGCATGCCATGTACTCTCCTTAACAGCCTCACTCTCCACCTTTTCCTTCTTTCATTAATAAACCTTTCGATTTTAGATGCTAAAGGACTGGCCCAGCGTGCTCTTGTGGGTAAGATCCAGAGTGTAAACTGACCGGGGATCGGTGGCTGGTTCTTTGGGACCGGGAAGACCCGTTCGGGGTAGGTGAGGTTGGGTTCTATAACCCCTCACCTGTGTGGTAGGCCCGGGGCTGATTGTGGCACAGGGAGAGCTGGGGTGTCTGAGGGGTTTTGCTCGTGAGGCTTCCTGCTGGCTGGATTGGCCGCTGGAGCACTCGGTGTGACCGTTTGTGACCTGTTTGGGAAAGGTCTCCAGTCAGGGGCTGTAAGGAGCCCTGGTTTTGAGCAATTCGCCCCGAGCGGACACCTCTGCGGTGCCCAGACCCGGCCCGGTCCGTCACAAATGGTAACACGCATCAACCTGCAGGGGAACATTGCAACCTGCCTGGACACTCAATCCTGGGTTTAAAAGTAGCCGTTCTTCCTACAAAGGGATTTCAAAACCCGATTACGGGGGGCGAGAGCTGAACAGGAGTTCACTTGCAAATTCAATGCCATCCTCTTAGGGTAAGGAAACCTTAGAGTAAGGATCTCAGCTGGTTAACGCACTACAAAGGCAATTCCCCACCCCAACTCGGTTAGCTTCATTAACACAAGCAACGTCTCCTTTGAATGTACCCCTGCTTCTGTTGCGCCCGCTCCAATTCATCTGATGAAGTGGGAGGACAAAGGGCTGGATTATATTTCCACCTGCAATAGTCCCCATGTGACGCACCTGCCATAGACAACCCCCTAAGCAGCTGCCTTCTCTACCTATCCACAGCCCTCCCCCCACATCCACTGTCGAATGGCCCACATTCTAATATATGGGTCGCCTTGTGTTCACGACCACATGGGCCCTCGCTCCGTGACTGCACAGACCTCACTTGTTCATCACAGGACATTAGCCAAGTAGCCACGGGTCCTTAGCGCCTTTTCATGCGATGCCGTGGCTGCGAACAAGGAAGGAAGCTAGCAGCCAGCGGCGTGGAGACCACAGTCAGCAGCTGTGTTGTGAACAGGATGTGAGAGTGATGTAAAGGTCACTGGGTCACGTTCTGGGGCTGTGGCAAACTGAGATTGGAGGAGAGAGAGCCGATCAGCCGCTCTGTGGGACACCCTTGCCTATAATCCACTGGGCGCTCTGCCGTGGATTAAGTGTGGGACCTCGAGAAAGGGACTGAAGAGGGAGACAAATTGTTCTCCTTGGCCTCTGAGGATAGCACAAGAAGCAATGGGCTTAAACTGCAGCAAGGGAGGTTTAGGTTGGACATTAGGAAAAAGTTCCTGCCTGTCAGGGTGGTTAAACACTGGAATAAATTGCCTAGGGGGATTGTGGAATCTCCATCCCTGGAGATATTTAAGAGCAGGTTGGACAGACACCTGTCAGGCATGGTCTAGACAGTATTGGGTCCTGCTGTGAGGGCAGAGGACTGGACTCGATGACCTCTCGAGGTCCCTTCCAGTCCTAGTGTTCTGTGATTCTATGAACCTCTGTGCACCTCAGTTTCCCCATCGCTGCAGGAAGGAGAATAATTCCCCGCCTCACAAGGGAGGCAGCAGGGCATTCATCACGCCCTGCTAGCTGCAGATCCCGCCGCATGATCCACCCGGGAGGCCCAGGGCCGGCCCTTTCCAGGCAGCACACTGGACTAATTTGCCAGGTAAGTGGGTGCAGCATTCCAAGGGCCCCCCGTCCCCGGCTCTGCAGAGCGTTCATTGCAGCGTGGCCGGAGGCAGGACATGGGGGGGCGGGGCGGTGCTGCACCCACAGCCTGCTCGCCAGGCTGGCCGCGGGATCCCGGAGCGCCTTCATGATGGACGGGCGCGGCACACAACCCGCTACGGAGACACAGCCCCACACGGGGTTTGCCCGGCTGGCCTCGGAGCGGGGTCAGCCGGGGAGACAGCTCCGTGGATGGCGAGCGCACAGCGGAGCGGGAAAGGTGAGCAACGCTGGGAAACTGCCCCCGTGCCGGTACTGCAGGAGACGGGCCCTCTCCGTCACAGGAGCCAGCTGGGAAATTCCCCCCCACAGTTGGTAGCTGCCTTGGGGTTGGATTCTGTGCTCCGTCACCCCCCCCAAGGGAAGGGAGACCTTTGGGGTCCCCATTCCGACCCAGCGTGGGCCCGAATGGGGAGCAGACGGCTTTTCCCATCCGGCCCGGCTTTCCGTTCTCAGAGCAGCCCCCCGGGACGGCGCTTCTTTCAGCATAATTAGGGTTTGTTATTGCCGGAGCGTTTGAAACCGTGTTTATTTTATCTGCTGCCGGATTCCCGGGGCTCTCGGCGCGTTGATAACTGCCGAGGATGAGTGGCAGATCCTGCTAATTACAGCTAATGATGGCCTTAAAAGCGCTCTGGTGTGTGTGTGCACCATGGGCCATTTATAATTTAAGGGGGGGGGAGGAGAACCTGGAGCACAAGCAGCACGCAGAATCGTCCCAGCAAAGGGCTCTCCGACGGGGACCCACGCCGAGGGACAGGGGGGAGATCCCGGGCCTCACTCGGCAGACTCGTGGGGCCGTGCCAGCGAGAGGAGTTTGAGCTGGAGAACTGGACAGCTTTGCCTTCTCTGGGCGATGGAGACATGCACTGGGCTGGGATTTTCCTGCGGCCGAGCCAAACGCTGGTGCCCGGGGCCCCTCGATTAACAGATTAAGAGCCTGTCATTCCCAGCCTCCCGGGGGGAAAAGCCTTCTCTTCTAAATCCGCACAGGAAGGAGGGGGAGGGAGACGCTGGCTGCTATACTTCACTGCCTGATTTCAAATCCTCTTTGGCCCTCCAGCTAATGCCAGCCTGCCAGCTCCCCGCATGACTGCGGGGCAGGGCCGAGCCAGGGACCCTCGGAGCCCAGAGTTAAGCCAGAAACAAGCTGGAGAGGGTGAGCGAGAGCCTGTAGGGCCATTGCCACGACGGGCCCCCGCTGGGCCCCCTCTTGGCACGACTCCCGCACCCCATGCACGCCCCTCCCCTATTGCCACGACCCCCTCCACGGCCCTGCCTTGCTCCCTGCCCTCCCGCAGTGGAGAGGCCAGGTCCTGACAGGAGTCTACCCCGGAGACAACCTTGGGCGGGTGCCAGCTGCCCCAGTCAAGATCGCAGTCCCCTGCTCCAACCCCATGGAGCTGGCTGGGCAGACGGGGGGAGAACACTGGACCTGCCCGCCCCCGGCTTTCCCTCACTGTGGAGAGCAGCCAGGCAGGGCCCGGCCTTAGGCAAGGAACAGGCCTCCCTCAGCCAGGGCAGGGACCAGAGGGGGCCAGGAGGGAAAGGGCTCTCCTGCCCCAGCCAACCCCTCGAGGGGGCACTCTCCAGCCCAGGAAGCAGCAGGGATGCCCGGGGCGTGAACCCCAGCACCCCCAGTGAGGGATTAGCAGCTCGGGCGCTACACGGAGCCCCACGCCCGTCGGTGCCAGTACAGCCTGTGGCCCCTGCCTGCCGGCCCCGCCAGCGAAGGCCAAGCCGAGCTCTGCCAGGCCAGGGTTCCCAAAGGACTGCACTCAGCAAAGAGCCCCCCCTTTAATTTGCCGGCTGCGCCTTCCCTTCCTGCCCCCTCCTGCGTCCAACTCCCTCCCGCGGTGCAGACGAATGGCCCTCGTGTGCATCATGAGGACCCCTCCCCAGAGCCGAGGGGTTCCTCGGAGCTGTGATCTCCATCGCCAGGCGGCACCGGCTGGACTATTCCCCCCGCCCCGTCTCTCTGATCTCCCCCTGCCAGCTGGGACAAAGGCTGGTTTGCCTTTCCAGCTGCCGGTCTTCCTAGAGACCAGCGCTCTCAGCTACCACGGCTGCCACGCCCCCCTTCGGCCGGCCCAAGAGGGCTCGGCGCCTCCTTCAGACGCCTGTCCCAGTCTGCACAACTCGTATCGACGCCTCGTGCCGGCCGAATGAGATGCAGGGCCAGGCAGTGGGCTAGAGAGGGCGTTGGCAGGGGAAGGGGGGTTCTGAGCTCCCCGGGGGGGCATGAGACGGAACAAGAGCGCTGGGAAGATACCCGTGGAGAGGAGAGCAGGCCTGCGACAGCGAGAAAGCCAAGAGCAAGTGACTCTGAGCTCCGACCGCGTGGGCCCATTGCAGTGCTCCGCTCAGCCGACCAGCAAAGTCCCTGCGCCTCCCTGACGGCCTAGCCCGGGCCCCCGACTCCCACCCGGCTAAACGCCACGGCCTGTCCCTCAGGCACAGCGGGGCGTGTCCCGTAGGCAGCGGAGGGCAGGGAGATCCCTTTGCCATGGAAGCTGGGTTGTAGAATCAGAGACTCATAGAATCCCAGGGCTGGAAGAGACCTCAGGAGTCACCGAGTCCAGCCCCCTGCCCGAAGCAGGGCCAACCCCAACTCCATCAGCCCAGCCAGGGCTTGGTCAAGCCGGGACTTAAACACCCCTAGGATGGAGATTCCACCCCCTCCCTAGGGAACCCAGCCCAGTGCTTCACCACCCTCCTCGGGAAATAGTTTTTCCTAAGATCCAACCTAGACCTCCCCCACTGCAACTTGAGACCATTGCTCCTCGTTCTGCCATCGGTCACCACTGAGAACAGCCTCTCTCCATCCTCTTTGGAACCTCCTTCCAGGAAGTTGGAGGCGGCTACCAAATCCCCCCTCACTCTTCTCTTCTGCAGACTAAACAAACCCAAATCCCTCAGTCTCTCCTTGTAGTCATGTGCTCCAGCCCCCGAATCATTTTGGTTGCCCTCCACTGGACCCTCTCCAATGCGCCCACATCCTTTCTGTAATGGGGGGCCCAGAACTGGACGCAATCCTCCAGATGTGGCCTCACCAGAGCCGGATAAAGGGGAACAATCACTCCCCTAGATCTGCTGGCAATGCTCCAACTAATGCACCCCACTAGGCCCTTAGCCTTCTTGGCCACAAGGGTGCCCTGTTGGCTGGTCGGGGGCTGTCTGGAAGGACCTGACTGGGGTGTGACGGTGACTTGGCTAGACCTTCCCAGCTACTGTGCTGCAGGAGGCACCTGCCCGTTGTTGGCACTACCGGAGTCGGCAGAGAGACTGAGGCAGGTCGGCACTGGGACATGACACTCTCATGCCGGCAAAAGCCCTTGTCCGGGCCCAGATCCACCAGCCTGCCAGGGCTCCGGCTGTGAGAACTCACTCCGCTCAGGCGCTGGCAGGAGCATCCCGTCGGGGTGGGGAGGAAGAACCTTCCTCCCGTGGTAGCCACGGCCGCTCTCGTAGCCAGGCGCGAGGCCGGGAACGTGGCTCCACGCCGCGAGGGGAGGCCCGTGTCACGGGACTCAAACGAGTTCGATGAAGCCTCCAAAAAAGGGGGGGGGGGAAGGTGCCGAAATCCTTGGCCTGTGGCCGGGGTAGGCCTCCACCAGTGGTGACTCCCTTTCCTTCCGTCTTCCTGGGACACTAACTTCTGCTGACAGCGCCTCCCCCAACGCGTTATCCGTTAGGTCCCTGCCTTGCTGCCCCAGTTACGCCAACAGTCCTGGACAGCTGGGAGCCTGTGTAACCCACATGCCTGCTGAGTGTGGGGTAGCTGCAGTGGCTCCTGCACTAAGCTCCGGAGGCCCCAGGTTCGGTTCTGCCTGTCGGTGTTACAGCAGGAATCACCTGGCCCAAAGTCTGCCCCTTGCAGGGAGGACGTGGGAGTTACCAACGCACCATCCCCTGGCGGAGGGTCGCTGGGAGGCGAAGATCGCCGCACTGTACGCAGGGTTGCTTTTCTCCGCCACGCCCCCGATTCGGGTCAGCGTCAGCGCACACAACGCCGTGGAGCAGGAGGGAGGGAGCCGCCCGCAACCTGGGGAACGGGATGAGGAGGGGGTGGCCGCGTGGTGCCGGCTCAGCGGTTTCAGAGCGCCACACGAAGGGACCCGATTCTGGCACGATCCCAGCAGGAGCGGACGGCAGCGCGGAGCAGGCGGACCGGGCACTCGGGGCACGTCTGTGCTAGGGAATTATTTTGAAAGAACGCACAGCGAGACAATCACTCCCAAAATAACAAGGCTGAAACAAGCGCTATTTCCCGAGGGCAGCAGGAGGGCAGATTTCGAAATAACCAGCCCGGGCGTTCGAAATTACAGGCTTGGCAGTGTGGACGCGCCACTTATTATTTCAAAATAACTCCCCAGCGTAGACCAGGGTTCAGGGATTACTGGTTGGCGACACCCCGGATAAGCGGCTGGAGCTCGGGGAATGCCTGGGTTGTGAGTGTTGAGTATTTCCCTCCCCGGTCCACTCCCGCATGGCCTCACTCATAGCTGTGGGTTTGCAGTCATGCCCAGGCGGTTAATGACCGGAAGGGGGGCACGTTTCGGCATGCAATTCTAGCTCGCTAGGCCGGAGGTTGCGCGTCCCAAGAGCCTTTCCATCGACAGCCGGGCTGGAAGTAAACTAGGGACTGAAAAGCGCGTCGGATCCTGCCACGTTTGTACGGAGCTGGGCGCTACCGGGCTCTGCTCTGGACTATCGAAACAATCCCAGTTTTCCCAAGTCTCTCTGCTGCCAACTGAATCCCACTGTGGCCCCTCCAGCCAGCGCCGGGAGAGGGGATCTAAGAGGTCCAGAGGGGAGTTGGAGCAGGAGCAGGGAGGGGGCGGAGCAGAGGCAGGAGGGGCGGAGAAGGGGCAGAGAGGGGCAGAGCAGGGGTGGGGAAAGGATGGAACAGAGGCGGGGAGGAGCGGAGCAGGGGTGGGGAGAGGGTGGAGCAGGAGCGGGAAGGGGCGGAGCAGAGGCAGGAAGGGGCGGAGTAGGGGCGGGCAGGGGCGGAGCAAGGACAGTAAGACGTGGGGCAGAGCATGGGCGAGGGTTTGGGGGAAGGGGCAAAGTGGGGGTGGAGCAGGGGCAGGAAGAGGTGGGGTGGAGGCAGGGCCTGGGGCTGATGGGGGGTGTCCTGGGCCTGCCCCGCCCTGGAGCCGGCCCTGCCCAAAGCTCACTGCTCTGCTGCCCGAGGGCAGCGACTGGAAGGAGGGTTGCACCTGCGTGGGGGATGTGGGGCCAGCTCCCGGCTGCCCTAGGCCCCAGCTGAGGGGCTTTGGCTCTGCCAGAGCCGGGGCCCGTGTTCCCCGGGGGGAGGCTGCTCCAGGCGGGTGCACGTGGGCTGGAGGCTTGTCCTGCAGTGGCCGGGAATGGAAGCGTAATCCCGACTTAACGATGACGTCACGTGACCCAGCCTCCAGGAGCGCGTCCGGCCCAAACTGCCACGGGTGGGGAGCAAAGCCAGGCCTCCGAAGCCGCCGCTTGGCTCCTCGGCCAAACCTGAGCCCGGCTCCGTCACCCTGAGCAAACCGTCTCGCCCCTCTGAGCAAGAGCGTGAGGCCGGGGCCCTGCTGAGCCCCAGGACCAGTGGGGCTCCGAGACAGGGGCTAGGTCCTGCACAGAGCCCCCTGCCCGCGGCGAGCAGCCCAGCCGAACGGCCGCCTCGCGAGCAGCGCTGTTACCAGCCCGACTGGAACCACCCACCGGCCTCCCTCCGCCAGGCCACCCTGCCGCTCTGAGCCCAGCGAGCTCCCGAAAAGCTCTGTCTCGCCTGAACGGCAGCGCCGTTTCCTGGATTTTACCCAGCTCCTCCTCCGGGGAGCGCGAGGATTAGCAGGCGGATTAAGCGTCTCTTTGTTACGAAGCAATCGCAGGGAAAGCCACCGTCTCGTTCCAGGCCAAGCGGCTTCTGTCTGCGCCTCGACCCCACGGGAGCCGAGCGCCGGAGCCAGAGGGGCGGCCAAGGGCGGCCTGAGCAACTGAGTCAGGTCAGGTTCACGGTGAGAGGAATCGGTACCGGTGAGCGCGGAGACGCAGCTGCCTCCTTAACCCGGGCGCTCCGGGAGTTGAACTGGGGCGAAAAACCATCCTGTGGAGACCACCCCAGTTCCCCTTCCTCCCCTGCGCTGCAGCCCGGCAACTGTGAGACGCATGAGCATCCCTGAGGCGATCCGGAGCCCAGCCAGGAGCCGGTGTGGTCAGAGAGAGGACGGGTCAGGGGCTGGAGTGAGACGTTTTCCAGAGCAAGAGGAGAAGAAATAAGCCACCGCACTGCAAAGGGGCCGCTTCTTTGGCAGCGTGGGGTCCCCTCCCTGGAGGGCCTAGGAGGGAGCTGAGGATGGGCCCAGGGGAGAGTCTGGTCAGGTCTAGCGACAACAGGCTTCTACTTTGGCTTCTCCTTTACAAAGAAGCCGAGAGCAAACCTAGCGCTGCGGCCAGGACCCAGGGTTGCCCCTGGGAGCCGGCCTGCTGTCTGAGGGGCTCACACACACAAGGGGAGCTGGGGACACAGGCGGACTTGGAGAGAAGGCCAGCCCTTTGGGGACTCAGTAGGGTCTTTAAGGGCCAGCTCCTATGGGAGGGGTAGAGGGATTGCGACTCGGGCCAGGCTGAGGCCTCGAGGGCACGGCTACCGAGTCACCTTGCCCAGGGCTGTGACGGTGTTTAGCCCCCAGCCAGGGGTGTAAGTGTGTGAGCGTGTGCTGTGCCAGTAAGCTCACACAGGGCTGGGCACACGTCAGCCCTGCAGCACAGCTGGTACATTTACACCCCAGAATCAGCTGCATTTCAGGGGCAGATAAAGCGAACAGTACAGACACACACACACACTGGATAATCTGCACGCGCACACCCTCGTGTACACTAGGTAATCCATACACAGTGGCTAGAGACTGAACCTCTCTAGTCCGGCACACTCAGGACTCAGCCGGTGCTGAACCAGAGAATTTGCCAGACCATGGGAAGTCAATACTGTCTAGCAGCATTGCCAACACGTCCACAACACATCCACTGCTTGCTGGGCTCTTAGAGACATTGGGGGGAAATTAGAGCTAAAGAACAGCACAGAACACTGAGCCCCAGGACTGGTGGCTGTAAACAAAATTTATGGGACTGTTGGAAACTTGGCCACACCCATGAGAACTTGGTCACACCTCACTAAAATCATGCCGGACCACGGGGGTTGCCGGACCAGAGAGTGCCAGAGTAGAGAAGTTCGGCCTGTACTAGATAATTCACACTTTGCAAAAAGCAAACATTTGCCTGTTAGATTATGCTCCAAGATAATCCTTGGGGGTTTTGGAACGGGACCCACATGAAGAGAGATTAAAAAGACTGGGACTTTTCAGCTTAGAAAAGAGGCGACTAAGGGGAGATAGGATCGAGGTCTATAAAATCATGAGTGGTGTGGAAAAAGGGAATAAGGAAAAGTTATTTACTTATTCCCACACTATAAGAACTAGGGGTCACCAAATGAAAATTAATAGGCAGCAGGTTTAAAACAAACAAAAGGGAGTTGGGATTGGTCCTGCCTTGGGCAGGGGGCTGGACTTGATGACCTCCTGAGGTCTCTTCCAGCTCTATGATTCTAAGTTTTTCGTCACTTAGTATACAGTCAACCTGTGGAACTCCTTGCCAGAGGATGTGGTGAAGACTAGGACGTTAACGTGGTTCAAAAAAGAGCTGGATAGATTCATGTAAGTTAGGTCCATCAATGGCTATTACCCAGGATGGGTAGGAATGGTGTCCCTAGCCTCTGTTTCTCTGGAAATGGGTGACAGAGGACAGATCATGTGAGGATTACCTGTTGTGTTCCCTCCCTCTGGGCATCTGGCATTGGCCACTGTCGGCAGACAGGACACTGGGCTGGATGGACCTTTTGTCTGACCCACTCTGGCTGTTCTTATGTAAGATAAGGGCCCAGAATTCATTCCTGCTGTAAGTCGCTGAGTCCAATGGAGTTACATCCGGCCTCCTGACGACAGTGTAAGCTAGGGCTGTACACAGGTAACAGCTACCCAGTATGCATCACCCTGACCAGCTGATGTTTACCAGTTACTGGTTCACTGGTGCCCGGCCAGGTGGAACAGCACCCCGCCTGCAGCACGGTGTGGCAGGGCTTAGTGTAGACACACCCTGAGGCTACGTCTACACTGCAGAGTTTTTGTGCAAACACTTGTGGAGTGCCCACCCTACAAGCATGTTTTTGCACAAGAAAATGGACAGTAGATCATCAGAAGAGAGGGCTTTTTGTGCAAGAGTTATTCCTCTTTCTACGAGGAATAAGCCTTTTTGCCACGAGCTCTTGCGCAAAACGGTGTGTGTGGACGGCAAACAGGGGGTTCTTGCGCAAAAACAGCCTATGGGAAAAGGCACAGGTGCTCTGGTGGCCATTCTGTGATCGGCCATCCGAGCATTCTTGCACAAGAGTGTCCATGCAGTGTGGACGCGCCCTTGCACACACACTTTTTGCGGAAGATCTCTTCTGCAAAAACGTCCTTGTGCAAAAAACCTGCAGTGTAGACATAGCCTCAGCTGCACCCCTGCCTTGAAACCCCCCCCACTCCAGGTCAGAGGTCATGAAAGGCAAAGCCACCGTGCCCCTGCAGCCCGTCGTGGCTGGGGGTTTCCTGGTACGTCAAGGGGCTCTGAGAGCTGCCCTGACGGAGAGCGAGTCCCTGCCGTCACTAACGCAGGCGCCCAGAACTCCCAAGGCAGCCGTGTTTTCGAGTCCGTCTGCTAGCCATCGCGATGCACAGAGCAGGCGTGGGGTGGGTGAACACGGCACCCTGAGGGGCCGGTCCTGCCAAAGGTTCACCATCTTCTGCTACAGCCGCTGGGGACCAAGGATACAGACTCCTCGCAAGACGGCAGGCTGCTGACCCGGGCTGGAAATGCTGCACCATCCCGTGCACTCAGCCCCTCTCCATTCTCCGGGAGAAGACCAGCGTGGGGGGACGCCTTCTCGCGGCTGCAGACGCTGCCTCTGCTGCTGGGAGGCGCTTGCCAACTCTTCCCCGCAAAAGCGTTGTATTAACGTGCTCTGCAGGGCATGGCCACACGCCTGGAGACTTTCCTGCTCCTGGCTTCAGATCGGGGCTGGCTTCCTGCCATCCTCAGCGGTCCTGCGCCGGTGGATCTCTCCCGCTCGTCCCGCCCCTCGTTCCATCCGGCCGGCTTTGCCCTGGTGGCTGAGCAAGGCCTGCCTGGGTAAAGACTCAGATGCCCTGGTCTCGCCTCCTCACCCAACAGCTGGGAAGGAGCTTTCCCTCGAGGAGGCATCTTCGTTCCAGAACAGTGAGAGGGCCACGTTCCCCATGACCGTGTGGAGAAGTCCTTGGGGTCACTTCCCCATGGCTGTCAGAGGGAGCATGACTCCTAGAATCATGGAACTCCAGGGCTGGCAGAGACCTCAAGAGGCATCGAGTCCACCCCCCTGCCCAAAGCAGGACCAACCCCGACTCCATCATCCCCGCCAGGGCGTTGTCAAGCCGGGAGTTCAACACCTCTAGGGATGGAGACTCCACCCCCTCCCGAGGTGACTCCTCCTGTTCTTCACCAGTGTTTCAATCACGTGATTGCTGAGGATGGGGAGGGATTCTGGCTTCCCACCGTGGCCTGCTTGGCCAGTAGGCGATGGCTTTGGAAGCCAATGGCTGCGCTTTGGGGGAGAGGAACGGCCGGGAGCCAGGGAGCTGCTCATTCTAGCCGAGGCTGCTGAAGGCCAGGAGCATGGGGATGCAGAGGTCACATGCAAACGAGCCCGTCTCTGCCGGATTGGATTTGCAGCGGAGGAGAAAGGCCTTTTCTGGGACAGCCCCCCACTTTCCCTCGCTGGCTCTTGCCGGGGAAGAGGGGAAGATGTAACTGCATGTCCCCTGGGGTCCCTCACTGGGAATTTCTCCCTCCTCCGTTCCCTGGTGGAGTCACTCTGGGCTCGCTGGCGCTGCCGTGTGAATCGGTCGGGGGCTCAGCGTTCCACGCCTGCGTTGTAAACCCAGCTCCCATGGCTGGACCCTCGCAAGGTCCCCGGACCCGCGTGCTCACTGGCCCGAGGCAGACTGGCCCGTGTGGACGGGAGCGGGGCTCGGGCTCAAACCTGAGTCAGAAGCCACGCCGAGCCGGCAGCGTGGACGTACCTTCTCGGCCACTCGCTGAATCCGGCGGGACCCGGTGCTAGGACCCCACAATACTGCCACGGTTGAACGGAGACGCAACAGCCTGTCAGCTCAGCCCACACAGAGCCCTCCATGACCCCGGCAGGGTTACAGTCAGCAGGACTGGACAGGAGGAGACCTCCCCAAGGCACGAGTGGAGGTATGGCAGGGATGCTGTCAGGAAATCGGAAGTATTGACAGCCGATCAAATGCTCAGGGTTTCCAGGAACTTCCAAACAACTTTCCCAGCTCAAATGCACCCTCGTCACCTTTGTGAAGGCAAATTCCCTCCGCTTGGGAAACCTCTTTCCTTCCCTGGGAGCCAGCGAATAGGAACAGCGGCCAAAGGAAGGTCTCGGTGTTTGTCTTTTCCACTTCCACAGCAGAAATGCTTCCTGCAGGAGATGAAAGCCCTCTGGTGCCTCGCTAGGCTCCCAGCCTGGCAGCGTAGGATTTCACTGCCTGGGCTTTGTCTCAGAGAGGCAGTGTGGTCTAGTGGGCAGCGCACCAGGTTAGGAGCCCAGCGTTCTAATGCCAGCCTGCCCGTTAAGCTTTACTTTGATGCTGGCCGATGGTTCTTGTGGACCTTTTAAGGGGCGGCACCCATGTGGATCATGAATTAGCACCTTGTTTTTGGCAAAATGGGGCATTAATGGATCTCAAAGTCACCATATTATCTCAAACCAATTTCAAAAGCCAGCTCGACAGGGAAACTACAGAACTTCATTTCATTTACAAGTTTGATTCCTACAACAGAAGTCTAAACAAAGTCGTTGACTGGCTGGCCTGCTACATTCCACATCCTAATGACACAGAAAACCAAACAAAGGTACTTACAGTGGGTTCTAAGTATTCTTATCAGCTTCATTTAGCATGGATGCTCTAATTGACAATTTCTTTCCCCTTTTTTCTTCTTTTACCTTCTCTTCCCCCCTCCCATCCCCTCTCTGTGCTATTTATTTGAAAACTGGACCAACCCCTTCAACTCCGGTCATCTGAAGAAGTAGGCTGTGCCCATGAAAGCTCATAATACCATCAACACGTTTTGTTAGTCTCTAAGAGTACGTCTAGACTACAGGCTTTTGTCGACAGAAGTTTTGTCGACAGATACTGTCGACAAAGCTTCTGTCGACAAAGAGTGTCTAGACTACATCCAGTTCTGTCGACAAAGCAAGCCGCTTTGTCGACATGACAGTGTAGACGCAAAGGACAGTGTAGATGCAATAACGCCTTCTGTCAACAGAGCTCTGTCGACAAAAGGCGTTATTCCTTGTAGAATGAGGTTTACAGCCGTCGACAAAACTGCTGAGTTCTATTGATGTTATGTCGCCAGAACTCAGCGGCAGTGTAGACGCAGATATAGTTTTGTCGACAAAAGTCCACAAATGCCTGTTGACAGAGGCATGTAAAATAGGCTACCCGACATAGTCAATGAAGCGGGGATTTAAATATCCCCGGCTTCGTTAAAATAAACATGGCCGGCGCGCTGTGCTGGCTCAGCTGATTGTCGGCACAGCGCGGCAGTCAAGACGCGGATCAGTCGATAGGGGAAGCCTTTGTCGACCATTCCCTTATGCCTGGTGAAACGAGGTTTACAGGCACGGTGCGACAAAGGCTTCCCCTGTCGACCGATCCGCATCTTGACTGCTGCGCTGTGCCGACAATCAGCTGAGCCGGCACAGCGTGGCGGCCATTTTTATTTTAATGAAGCCGGGCATATATTTAAATCCCTGCTTCATTGACTATGCCGGGTAGCCTATTTTACATGCCTCTGTCGGCAGAGGCATGTAGTCTAGACATACCCTAAGGTGCTGCAAGACTATTCGTTGTTTTTTAAGTTTTTCCAGTTACAGACTAACTCGGCTCCCCCTCTGAAACTTTAGGATCATTTTGAAAACACCATCCAAACCGCTCCACCCCGCCAAATCAGATCATTCGACATTGCTTTGATCCAACTTTTCATTTCAAAGCTTCCTTTCCTTTAAAAAATAAAAAAAGTGCCAAAACGGCCAACAGTGACATTCTCCTCAATCCCACAGGATTTTTTTTTTTTTTTACTTTTCAGTTCGCCAAACATTTGGACAATTTTCATTTGCATCTTGGCCTTGGACTAATTTCGAGGCTCCCCTGCGGTGTGGACACGCTGCTTCGATTTTGTGATTTCAGAAGGTTTTAAATCGATTTTCATGATTTTGAAATAATTTCCTAGTGTAGACATGCCCTGAGAGACTAACCAAAATACAGACTTGTGAGTTTTCATGGGCAAAGCCCACTTCATCAGATGAACTGGAGTGGAAATAACAGAAACCAAGATAAAAACCAAGACTAACAAGATATATACCAAGAAGTCCCTGTCAATTGTAGGACCCATGTTAATGAGGCTAATTAAATGGGCTGGATGTGTCCCAGTTTTTTATGTGGAAATACGAGTGTTAAAGGCAGGGAAAACTGGCTTTATAATGCACTAACCAGTTAATGTCTTTGTTCAAGCCCAGGGTAACAGTGTCAAATCTGTAGATGAATTCCAGTTCAGCAGACTCTCTCTGTCACTGGCTGGTGAAATTCCTTTGTAGAAGAACAGCTGCTGTTAAATCCATGACTGAGTGCCCAGCTGCACCCCTGCCTTGAAACCCCCCCCATTCCAGCTCAGAGGTCGCGAAAGGCAAAGCCACCGCGCCCCTGCAGCCCGTTGTGTCTGGGGGTTTCCTGGTACATGTCAAGGGGCTCTGAGAGCTGCCCTGACGGAGAGCGAGTCCCTGCCGTCACTAACGCAGGCACCCAGAACTCCCAGGGAGATTGAAGAGTTCTCCTACAGGTTTTTGTGTATTGCCATTCCTGATATCTGAAGCCTGCAGGAGAACACTTCAGTCTCCCTGGACACATAGTAGCAGATTTAAAAGTAGCCATCCTGCAACAAAAAAACTTCAAGAACAGACTTCAAAGAGAAACTGCAGAGCTACAGTTCATCTGCAAATTTGATATTACCAGTTTAGGATTAAATACAGACTGTGAATGGCTAGCCAACTACAAAAGCAGTTTCTCCTCTCTTGGGGCTACGTCTATATTGGCAAGATTTTGCGCAAATACTCTTTAACACAAGAGTTTTTGCGTCAGAGTATTTGAGTAAGAGAGCGTCTACACTGGCATGTGCCTTTGCGCAAGAGATGTGCTTTTGCGCAAGAGCATCCGTGCCAGTGTAGACGCTCTCTTGCGCAAGAAAGCTCCGATGGCCATTTTAGCCATGGGCTTTCTTGTGCAAGAAATCAACGTTGCCTGTCTACACTGGCCTCTTGTGCAAGAATACTTGCTCAAGAGGGCTTATCCCTGAGCGGGAGCGTCAGAGTATTTGTGCAAGAAGCACTGATTTTATACATTAGAACGTCAGTGTTCTTGCGCAAGTACTCGCAGCCAGTGTAGACAGGTGGCAAGATTTTGCACAAAAGCAGCCACTTTTGCGCAAAATCTTGCCAATGTAGACACAGCCTTGGTGTTCACACCTCCACATCAGCTGCTAGAAGTGGGCCACACCCTCTCTGACTGAATTGACCTCGTTATCTCTGGCCTTAGTCTTGATTGGAACTCTTTTCTTATGCCTGTATATTTATACCTGCCTCTGGAATTTCCACTCCATGCATCTGACGAAGTGGGTCTTTGCCCACGAAAGCTGATGCTCCAATAAATCTGTTAGTCTATAAGGTGCCACAGGACTCCTCATTGTTCAGGCAGGTTAAAATGTTCCCCTCCAGGTTTCTGTGTGTTACCATTTCTGATGTTTGATTTGTGTCCATTTATCCTTTAGCGCAGAGATTTTCCGGTTTGTGTGCTAGAACGGGCATGCGCTGTTTCTGGGGCATGTACAGTGGATGAGTGTCATGCTTTGCATATGCATAACCTGTACGAAGACACTTTTGCAGGCGCAAATCAAATTGCATGCACAAAAGGGAGATCCTGTAGGCAGAGGCTGTGGCCCTGCACGGAAGCAACAAACCAGCAAACAAGGACAGCCCAGAGGCTGGGGTGGGAGACAGGTTCAGTTCCCCAGGCTCAGAAATGTGGTCTAAGTTCTAGGCTTAAACCAGGGAAGTATTTGTCTTTATGCTTGTACCGGGGCATTCCTGCCACACACGCAGCATTGCCAACTCTCAACTTGATTGCAAATCTCATGCTATTGGGTGCTTTTCCTAAAGCTCCATCTCCTGGAGTCATGTGATGGAGCTGCGATTTGAAAAACCAGCGTCAAGCCCGCATGGTCGTGAAGAAAAGCTTGAAAACACAAACCACAGATGTCTCAGGAGCCCAAAGGCACTCTCTTCTCTTTTTAAGAAAGCCTCGTGATTTTGAGGCCCACCTCATCCTTTCGGGAGCCCGACTCGTGCTTTTGAAGTGCCTAGAGCCGGCCTTCAGCGGAAAGCTCAGGCGGACCCGTGAGCTGCAAAACTTCCAATCCAGGGGTTTGGATCGGCCCACCACAGAGACGAGGGCTGGCTGGATCCACAATATTTGGGCTACGAGGTGAGGGATTTGGGCTGCTGACACTAGACATTTCTCTAGGCAATGGGGAGATTGTCAGCGCCGGGCTATTCAGAGTGATGGGAAAGAACAGCCCTTCCTAGAGCGGCACACTGCCGGTACCGCCGCCCGGTGAAGTCACCTGTTTTCAGAGAAAACCCACCAGCAGCTGCAAAAACAAGTGAGCTCACGGGACACGGGTCAGGCTCTGGGTTTGATCTTTAGTCGCTCGGAGTGCAGGCCCTGTCACCGTGGGACACGCATTTCAGCCGGCCACACGGCAGGCTGCAGCTAGCACTGCGGAAGGAGGGCCGGCGGAATGTGCTACCCCGACAGAGCTCCAGATGCCTCTCCGGGGATCTTTCTTGCCATGCCAGCTGGGGGCGTTTTAAACACAACACCCTGGTGAGCAAACGGCCTGGGGTTACAGGGGATGAGAGCTGGATAGGAGCCAACAGGGCCCCCTTGTAGCCAAGAAGGCTAATGGCTTATTGGGGTGCATTAGGAGGAGCATCGCCAGCAGATCTAGGGGAGTGATTATTCTCCTGTATCCGGCTCTGGTGAGGCCACATCTGGAGTATTGCGTCCAGTTCTGGGCCCCCCACTACAGAAAGGATGTGGATGCTTTGGAGAGGGTCCAGCGGACGGTGACCAAAATGATGAGTGGGCTGGAGCACGTGACCTATGAGGAAAGGCTGAGGGATTTGGGTTTGTTTAGTCTGCAGAAGAGAAGAGTGAGGGGGGATTTGGTAGCAGCCTTCAACTTCCTGAAGTGGGTTCCCGAGAGGCTGGTGAGAGGCTGTTCTCAGTGGGGGCAGATGGCAGAACAAGAAGCAATGGGCTCAAGTTGCAGTGGGGGAGGTCTAGGTGGGATCTTAGGAAAAACGATTTCCCTAGGAGGGTGGGGAAGCACTGGGATGGGTTCCCTAGGAAGGGGGTGGAATCTCCATCCCTAGAGGTGTTTAAGTCCCGGCTTGACAGAGCCCTGGCTGGGATGATGGAGTTGGGGTTGGTCCTGCTTTGGGCAGGGGGCTGGACTCGATGACTCCTGAGGTCTCTTCCAGCCCTGGGGTTCTATGATTCAACCCCGGCAGTGATGGCTACCCACAGCCCCCGCCTCCCCCCTGCTCTTTAGCAGAGTTTGGTTACTAACTGGCCCGATTCTGCTGGATCCTCAGTAACCGTCACTGACGGGAGCCCATGGCCTGATCCATGGAAGTCAACGGCAAATTTCTGCTGGGCTTGGGAGCAGGCCCAAGGCAGGAAGGGGAAAGCAGCGGTGAGCCCAGGTGGCCAAGGCGCGGCGCTGGCTAATGCCGGGCGGTGGGATCGGTTCTCTGGTCGCGAGGCTCCACGAGCGTCCGTACCGCAGGCCTGCTCGCCCTGGGGCTCACGATCCTTCTGCTCCAGCTCGGAAGGTGGCCGGGTTGCTCCCGGGCGCTGGTCGTTACGCTGGCTCCTTTGCAGGGCCCGTCTGTCCGTCCCCATGCGCCGTCGACGCCCAGGACACCCGCCTCCGTTGCCCACAGTTACGTGTTCACACCCCCTCGTGCTTTCTTCCGTGCGACCCCGCACGTCTGGCACGAGTTCCTCTGTCAGCCCCTCCCAAACCCTCCTGGAAACTCCTCTGCCAGTCAAGCCACAGAAAGCTGCTGGTTTGCTCAGACCACTGCTCGGCATGCCGGCCGGTAGCCCGTCTGGGGTCCTTGTGTTGTGTTTGTTCAGCACCGGGCACAGCCAGGTCTGGTCTGCAACACGGCTCCTGCAGGCCGTGATCATCTGAGCAATACTACGGCGCCCGCTTCGGCCAGCTTTCGGGTCTCAGGGAGAGCTGCGGGAATCCGGACTCGCCCCTGCGGCACCACCCACTCCGGGAGGTAGCCCACTGGGAGTTTATGCCAAAGGACACAGCTGCCAGGCAGGGGGAGCCGCAGGGGCTGGTGGGTGCCAGGTGGGGGGAAGCTGCAGAGGCTGGCGGGTGCCAGGCGAGGGGAGCGGTGGGGGCTGGCAGGTGCCAGGCGAAGGGAGCAGCGGGGGCTGGCGGGTGCTAGGCGGGGCGGCGGGGCTGGTGGGTGCCAGGCGGGGAAGCTGCAGAGGCTGGCGGGTGCCAGGCGAGGCGGCGAGGCTGGCAGGTGCCAGGCGAGAGCAGCGGGGGCTGGCGGGTGCCAGGCGGGGAGCGGTGGGGGCTGGCGGGTGCCAGGCGGGGCGGTGCGGGTTGGCAGGTGGAAGCTGCAGGGGCTGGCGGGTGCCAGGAGAGGGGAGCAGCGGGGGCTGGCGGGTGCCAGGCGGGAGCGGTGGGGGCTGGCGGGTGGAAGCTGCAGGGGCTGGCGGGTGCCAGGAGAGGAGCGGCGGGGACTGGCAGGTGCCAGGTGGGGGAGGGAGAGCGGCGGGGGCTGGTGGGTGCCAGGCGAGGGAGTGGCAGGGGCTGGCGGGTGACAGGCGAGGGGAACAGCGGGGGCTGGAGGGTGCCAGGTGGGGGGAGCCGCCGGGGCCGTGGAGGAAGGATCGGCACCGCTCCGTGCTTCGTTTGCTCTGGCTCTGTGAAGCGTGACACCGCGGCAGCCAGCCCGTTGCAGCTGGACTCTCTGAAATTTCCACTTCCAGGTAAACAGACGAGGGAAGCCGCCCTCACTTCCTCCGGCCTGTCCACCCTCAGGGCCGCACAGAGGCTCCATTCAGCCCCCCCGGCCCTCACAAGCACTCAGTGTTGGGAACAGGGTTGTGCCCGCCGGCAGCGCTGCCAGGAAAGGGCTCCCACGCTCCCAGGGTCGGCCCGGATTTGCAGGGGGGTTTATGGGTTCCCAGCCCCCAGCATGGCCACTCTGTCCTGGGGATGGGACTCTGGGAAGGTGGCTGCTTGCCAGTTCCCGTATATAGACCCTGCAGAGACCTAGCACCTGTATATAGACCTAGCCCCCCCCACACAGAGCCCTGCACAGACCTAGCACCCGTATATAGACCTCTGCAGAGACCTAGCACCCGTATATAGACTTAGCGCCCTTACACAGAGCCCTGCACAGACCTAGCACCCGTATATAGACCCCTGCAGAGACCTAGCACCTGTATATAGACTTAGCGCCCCTACACAGAGCCCTGCAGAGACCTAGCACCCGTATATAGACTTAGCGCCCCTACACAGAGCCCTGCACAGACCTAGCACCCATATATAGACCCCTGCAGAGACCTAGCACCCGTATATAGACTTAGCGCCCCTACACAGAGCTCTGCACAGACTAGCACCCGTATATAGACCCCTGCAGAGACCTAGCACCCATATATAGACCCCTGCACAGACCTAGCACCCGTATATAGACCCCTGCAGAGACCTAGCACCCATATATAGACCCCTGCACAGACCTAGCACCCGTATATAGACCCCTGCAGAGACCTAGCACCTGTATATAGGCTTAGCGTCCCTACACAGAGCTCTGCACAGACTAGCACCCGTATATAGACCCCTGCAGAGACCTAGCACCCGTATATAGACCCCCTGCACAGACCTAGCACCTGTATATAGACTTAGCGCCCCTACACAGAGCCCTGCAGAGACCTAGCACCCGTATATAGACCCCTGCACAGACCTAGCACCCGTATATAGACTTAGCGCCCCTACACAGAGCCCTGCAGAGACCTAGCACCCGTATATAGACCCCTGGACAGACCTAGCGCCCCATCACAGACCGAGGTCTCCTCCATTCCACCGTGCAGGAGGGCTGAGCAGGACCCTGCCCAGAGACAGCCGGCTATTTAGCCGCTCTGTGTCTATGTCCCCCTAGGCCAGTGGTCACCAACCCGTCGCTCGGGATCTACGGGTGGATCTTGGAGCCTCTGCCAGGGGATCCTGACGGGTTTGGCCAAGGGGCTAGCAAGTGAAGCACGTCAGCTGCCCCTCCCCCCACTGCCCCGCCACTCCTGCCCTCTGCCTTGGAGCTGCCCCCAAGAGCCTCCGGCTGGCTGTGCAGGGGAGGGGAAGCAGAAGAGGGGGGCGCGGATGTCAGGGTGTCCCCCTTCCCCCACCCCTGTACCCCGTCTGCAGGGAGTGAGCAGGGCGGGGCCTCGGAGAAGGGGCGGGGAAGGAGGTGGGACAAGTGGATTTGGGTTTGATCCTGGATTGACCATCTGGAAAAGTGATCTTGTGCTTGGCAAGGCCGGCGAGCCCAGGGGCCGGCGGACGGGGAGAGGAACGCCAAAGGCCGAGGGCTCGCCCCGGTGTGCCCACCCGCCCCGCCCCGCCCCGCCCGCGCTCCGTCTCAGGCACGTTCGTGTTGCATGCGCCCCAGCTGGAGGCTCTGCCTCTGATGGTGGCAGCCAGCTGGGATCCTTTGAGCAGAAGGGCCCACACCGGCAAGGCCCGCGCCAATCCCGTGGGGGGCGAAGGGCAGGAAAAGCAAGCAGCCCCCAGGGACGCTGCTCCGCACACTGCCCATCACACCAGCGAGGCTCGGGGGGCAGGAGGTGCTAGGGGAGAGCTGCTGCCGTGTCCAGCCGAAAGCGCCCTGCGGAATATCTCTGAGGGGGGTTCAAGCGCCCACCCCCGGGCTGCAGCGCTTGGGGGCTGAGCCCTGGATTCTGGACAACAGATGGCCACAGGGGTCACACACGTGCCCCCTGAGCCTCGTGCAGGGTCGCACACGCCCGTGCGCAAACACCCCCCGTGCACGCACTCCACCCCCAGGCCTGCGAACACGGACGCAGCCTCATCCACCTACGGCCTAGGGGCGTCAAATCCGGGGTCAGCCGTTAACCGAGGAACCGCCTCAATGGGGCCAGGCCGGAGCACTCCCCCACCTGCAGGGGCCTCTCCCGGCTGGAGCAGCCCCCTGCCTACATCATGCGGGGGGGCTGCCAGCCTCCACTGGTGCGGGGACGGGGGGGAGGAAGGGCTGGAGGAGGCAAGCCCTCAGCCCCGCCCCTTCTGCCCAGGCCCCGCCCCTAGCAACATGGGGAGGTGGGGTGGCACATGGCCCCGGCCTTCCACACCCACCGCCCATGCCCACTGGTTAACCGTAACCGGCACCCATCTTACCAGCTAACCGGTTAACCAGTTAACCATTCACATCCCGAGCAGGACACGCATCTTAAGACCCCAGCAGAGTCCTGGCTCTTAAGTCGGCAGCCGTGAAGGACTCATGGGACTTCCCAGCCCAGTTGCGTGGGTGGGAGTTTTCCCGGAGGCGCGAGGGCGGGAGGAGCAGGGGCTGGCGGGGCCTCATGCTGAGCTTACTTCGGAGTCCGCGAGAAGAGGCTCTGGCTCCGGGCGTCCCCCCCGGGGCAGGCCGGCCGCTGAGCTGAGAAAGGAGCTGCCCCGAGGGCACCGGCAGGGCGGGGTCGTTGCTCCGCGGCGGGGGAAGAAACGGGGCAGATGGACTCACAATGCAGGTGCAGAGGGGCTGGGATTTGAGCCCTGCCCAGCTCAGCGGAGGCCGGATCGTCCCTCGGTCTGGGGGTCTGGTGCGGCCTGTTGGAAGCGAGGGGCTGTGCATAATTTCCAGCCCCCCCCCCTCCCCGTGTACATGTGGGTCCCCCGATTTCCAGCTGGGGCGGCGAGATGGGCAGGCCCTGGGGGGCAGTGAGGGAGCAGAGGGGTGTGGGGCCGCAGTGGGAACGGGCTGGGGCGTGACCGGGTTCACCCCGGCTGCGGAGGAGCAATGAACCAGGGAGGAGAAGATGGGGGCACAGGGGAGGGGAGAAGGTTGGGGGTGGGGAAAGCCGCCCACACGGGGTATGCAGACAGGGGGCACAGGGTGGTTTCAGGGGCCCGTTCCTTTGGCACAGAGAGGTCGCTGTGTTTTCACATCAGGGCTGCGATGTGGGGAACAGCCCTGGGGAGGTACACACAACCGTGGCTAGCAGGGTGGGCAGGGGTGTTTATCCGAGGACCCTTTCAGTCCCTGGTAGGCACGTGATAGCTTCGTAACGCTGCAAGGGGATGACAAGCAGCTGTGTGAACCGCTGCCCTCTACTGGGTGGGATCAGAACTGCTCCAGTGGGGGTCATGGGCCCTGTACTGCATGCAGCATAGGAGAGCCTCTCAGGGGAACAGGCAGTGGCTCCCACACCCCACCTGGGAGCTAGAGAGAACCACAGAGCGAGTCTGTATCCAGAACCCGCCGTGAGGAACCCCCTTCCACGCCATCCCCGCTGAGGTCTCTACCCTGCTGCCCCCACCCGTTCCTCGGCCAGGTCGGTCTCTGGAGGAACCCGCTCCCTTCCCTGCTCCTGCTTCCCAAGCAGCCGTCGCCTCGGCCATGCCCGGCCGGCCCAGGCACGGCGCTGTTCCGCGTGACGGAGAGTCAGCAGGCCCCTTGCGCCCGCACGGCCCGATTCCCAGAGACCTTCCCCTTGGGCGCCCCGACACCCAGCCCTGCAGCCTGAGGCCAGGCCCCCCACCGAACCCACCGGCGCCCCGATTCCCCACTCTGATGGCAACCCGGCCAGGGGCTCAGACAGGGGCTGGACTTGGAACTCAGCCACCCCGGTGCCAATTCCCTCCCTGGCATCTGCTGCCGCTGGGCCCCCCTAGATTTACCCCGCTGTAGCTCAGACCAAACGTGGCCCTGAGGGAGTGGGGAGGACCCTGCAGAAACGAAGCCGCAGGCGAAACAGCCAGCTGAAAGCCCCCCGGCATGCGCACTGCAGCCCGACGCGCTGCTCGGCCGCGCTTCCTCTCCGGCAGAGCCTCTCGCCCGGCAATGGCCCGACGAGTCATTGTTCTGAGGCATAAACAATGCGTTTGGCCTTCTCAGCCCCTTATCTGCGGGGAGCACATGGCACCGAGAGGGAAGCGGCTTGGAGCCGGCCCCAGCGGCTTTTCTGGCGGGAGCCATTTCCCCAGCCCCGGGAGCCGGCCGATGGCCAGGCCGCGCTCGGCGGGGATTTATGGATCCGTGTTTGGAGCCTGGGCCGGGTTTCCGGTGCATCTGGGGCTGGAAAAAGCGAGATTGGCAGAGACAGAGCAAACGCCCCCTCCCCTGTCGAGGGGCTGTGCGGGGCAGTCGCCTCCCCGGCCCCAGCATCGGGCGCTGCGGAGAGCGAAGTGTTTGCAAACTTGGGAGCAGCATGTGGAACAGACCAAGGTGGGATGTGGGGTGGGGGGCAGGCAGGACTGTGGGGCTGGGCTCTGACTCAGGGTCTCGCAGCTGAATTCTGCTCGGCCTCTGTGTGCCCCTGGCAACCCACCGTTGGAAGCGAAGCCACCGAGCAGGGCCCAGGAAAAGAGGCCGGCACCGCTACCATCGGCCTGGGACGCAGCACCAGATCTCTGTCATTTTATTTGTGTCACGGCAGCATCTCCCGGCCCCGGTTGAGCCTCTGGTGCCGGGAACTGCACGTGCCCAGCAAGAGAGAGTCTCGCTATCGAAACAGACAAAAGAAGTGCCCTTATCGCTGCGGTCCAGGTGGGGAAACTGAGGCACAGCACGACGGCCCCAACACCAGGGACGGCGTCCAGGGCAGAGGCAGGAATTAAATCCAGCTGTCCTGCGTGCCGAAGCCCGGGGGCCATCCTGCCGCTGTGTCCCACCCCACCCCTGTAAGCGTGGGCAGCGGAGGAGGGAGGAGAGGAGCGCCCCTGGCGAATTTCAGCCCTCGTTTTGCACCACTCGGGTTACTGCCGTTCGCAGAGCCCCTGCGGAAATGCAGCGCCCTGCACCGGGCCAGAGGAGCTCGCCCCTCCACTGAAACCGCGGCCCCCATGCCAGTCTCCGGGGGTTCAGGCCAGTCGTGGCGGCAGAAACGGGGCCCTCCCGCGACGGCTGGAATCGCTGAGGGGTGCGTGTGGCAAGGGGCGGAGCCCGGTTCTGGAGAGCTGTCTGGAAAGGCCTGAGGGGTGCTCGGCCGGCTGCACTGGCCCGAACAGGCCTTTGCCCAGCGGGGCTGCCTGAAGCCGACACCCGGTGCAGACGGGGGGGAGGGGGTGCACCCACTGCCCTACCCCCAAACCCTTGCCCCTGCCTGGAACCTGCCTCCTGAACCCCTCATCCCCAGCCCCACCCCACAACCTGCATCCCAAACCCTGCCCCAGTGAAAGTGAGGGGGGGAAGGAAAGCAGGAGGGGGCGGAGCCTCAGGAAAGGGGCGGAGCAGAGGGTGGGGGAAGCGTGTTCGGTTTTGTATGGTTCGAAAGTTGGCAACCCCAGTTCAGTCCTGTCCCATCAGCCCTTGGGGCTGGAGATATGGCTGGGCGGTCCCAGGGTGGCTGGAGGTGCAACTGGCCAGAGCTAACCCCCACAAGCCCGCTGCCGTTATTTGGTTATCTCGGCATCTTTGCCGTTAGGGCAGGAGCATGCCCTGGGCACTCAGCACCATCCACAGATGAGCTGGAAAAACCCTGCTAGCCCCGAGGAGAAAGAGCTAGGTGGCAAGGTTTCCTAGTGGTTAGAGCAGTTGCCTCATGTTGGGGAAACCGGCGTTCCCGTCCCTACTCTGCTGCAGGTTGCCTCCACGGCCTCGGGCAAACCCCTTCAAGGGTTCCTGAGAGGAAAAACTCAGCAGGTGCCACTGGGACCTGTCGTGCTTATAAACTCGCCACAGACTCACCCCGGAGCCCCTGATCTCCCCTCGCACCCCAGGCGGCCTCCCCTCTGTCCTGGGAGATTTCTCCAGCCATCCCTCGCGCCCGAGTCCCTTTGCCTGCCTGCCTTAGACGCTGGCGCAGCTGCCTAAGCAGCTGGCCTGCCTGGGGGGCAGTCGAGTGACTCTTCGCCTCGCGTTTCTGGAGCCGGCGTTTACCCTTTGGGGCTGCGCTATTTTTAGCCGCTCTCCCCCTGGCCCGCCGTGCGGCTCGCTGTCATCTGTGCGTGTTCATAGCGCGGCGGGGTATTATTTTCGGATTAGCAAGCATGAGCAGCCAGGCTGTGGCAGGTGACTCCTTCTCCCGCGGCCGCGCCGCCTTCAAACGCAGCCCCCCCCTCGGCCGGCCCCTCGTCGAGGCTGCTGGTTTTAGCCCTCTCGCTCGTGCCTCGCTCGGCTCCCAAATGCGCAAGGCGGGCGCCGCGGTGTCCGTGCCGGGGCCCCCGCCGAGGGGCAGGCACAAGACCCCCTCCCAGCCTGGGAAGCCCCTTGTGGCGGGAACGCCTCAGGAGATGGTGGAGAGCCGGGCGGGAGGTCGGCGAGGCGGACACCAGCCTACAGGGTCCCTGAGTCAGCCCGTAGGGCGTGAGCCATGTCCGGGCCTCCTGCTGGCTTTCAGTTGAGGGGGAATATCGCCCCCAGGCCCAGCCCCACATCCGTGCCAATGGCTCAGCCCAGAAAACCAGGATCCCAGCTGCAGTGCCGACCTCCGAGGGCCGCAGTGGGACCTGAGGGCAGGCTGAATTCCTCCCCCCACCCAGCAGCAAATCCCCCCTCACAGGACAGCCCTGCTCCTTGCCCTCTGGAGGGAGCTCGGCTGTGGGGCAGGAAGGCGGGTGGCTGTTCTGCTCCCCCAGCCGGGCCCCCTTTAGAAGCAAGCAGCGCTTTGCCCGCCTCAGCCCAGCCTGCGAGCCCCCCACCAGCCTCAGCCAGTCCCCAGGCAGCAAGTGACCGGACCCGGAGTTTCCCGGCCTCTGGGAAGCCTGCCGAGACCTGGCTGCTGGGACGGGGTGACTGTAGGGCTCCGTCCTCAGCCCGGCCCCTCCCGGCTCGTCCCTGCTGCCCGGGTGGGTCGCAAGGCCAGGCTGGCAGCATTCCGGGCTCTGCGTCCAGACGGGCGCGCTGGAAATGGGTGTCGCTCCGGTGACCCGTGTCGTTTCCGGGGGGTCAGGCGCCCGCCCCTTGCAGGTTACCTGCAGCCGCTCGGCAGTTTGGGGACACTCCCCCCCCCACGCAGAGCAGAAGCGCACGGCCCCAGCAGGCTCTCAGTGCAGCGCAGGGCTTGGGAGGGCACGCCAGGCGAGAAATCCTGCACCCGCAGCAACTGGCCAATGGGAGCTGCCCGTTTGAATAACAGGCAGCCACAAAAAGCACCACACTCCTGCCCCTCCGGCTCCATTATTCCCACAAGCACATGGCTCTGCAGCATGGGTAGGTGCGGGGCAGGCTGCCTGGGAAACATTTTAGAATCATAGCACCCTAGAACTGGAAGGGACCTCGAGGTCATCGAGTCCAGTCCCCTGCCCTCACGGCAGGACCAAGCACCATCTAGACCATCCCTGACAGGTGTCTGTCCAACCTGCTCTGAAATATCTCCAGGGATGGGGATTCCACAATCCCCCTCGGCAATTTATTCCAGTGTTTAACCACACTGACAGGTAGGAAGTTTTTCCTAATGTCCAACCTCAACTTCCCTTGCTGCAGTATGAGCCTATTGCTTCTTGTTCTATCCTCAGAGGCCAAGAAGAACAAGTTTTCTCCCTCCTCCATGTGACACTCTTTTAGATACATGAAAACTGCTCTCATGTCCCCCCTCAGTCTTCTCTTTTCCAAACTAAACAAACCCAATTCTTTCAGCCTTCCTTCATAGCTCATGTTCTCTAGACCTTTAATCATTCCTGTTGCTCTTCTCTGGACCTTCACCAATTTCTCCACATCTTTATTGAAATGTGGCGCCCAGAACTGGACACAATACTCCAACTGAGGCCTAATCAGCACAGAGTAGAGCAGAAAAATGACTTCTCATGTCTTGCTCACAACACTCTTGTTAATGCAACCCAGAATCATGTTTGCTTTTTTTGCAACAGTGTCACACTATTGACTCCTATTTAGCTTGTGATCCACTATGACCCCTAGATCCCTTTCTGCCGTACTCCTTCCTAGACAGTCGCTTCCCATTCTAAAACGATTGTTCCTTCCTAAGTGGAGCACTTTGCATTTGTCCTTATTAAACTTTATCCTGTTTTCCTCAGACCTTTTCTCCAGTCTGTGCAGATCATTATGACTCTATCCTCCAAAGCAATTGCAACCCCTCCCAGTTTGGCATCATCTGCAAACTTAATAAGTGCACTCTCTATGCCGTCATCTAAATCGCTGATGAAGATATTGAACAGAACCGGTCCCACAGACCCCTGCGGAACCCCACTTGTTATACCTTTCCAGCAGGATTGTGAACCGTTAATTACTACTCTCTGAGAACAGTTATCCAGCAAGTTATGCACCCACCTTATAGTAGCCCCATCTAAGTTGTATTTGCCTTCATTCAAGACCGTATCAAATGCCTTACTAAAGTCTAGGTATACCACGTCCACCACTTCTCCCTTATCCACAAGACTCGTTATCCTATCAAAGAAAGCTATCAGATTGGTTTGACATGATTTGTTCTTTACAAATCCATGCTGGCTGTTCCCTATCACCTTATTATCTTCCAGATGTTTGCAGATGATTTCCTTAATTACTTGCTCCATTATCTTTCCTTGTTTTAAGCTCTGCAGGCAAGCAGGCTGGTTGGGCTGCTGGCTGGTAAGTCTCCTGGCCAGAGCCTGCATCTGGCACCCCAGCCCCCCCTTTCCCCAACCCTCTGCCCCACCTCAACATCCCTGCAACATACTTCTCTCCTGCGTGTCCCCCTGGCCCACCCACTTGTCACTGGAATCGTCTCTAGCTAGGGAGGAAATTCAATGTGGGGCAGGATGAGGCCACCGCAAAGGCCCCCCTCTCGGGTGGGCTCGGTTGTCAGAGTGTCTGAGGCCCCTCGTGTGTATGGATTGATCCCCATGCATGCCAGGAGGCAAAGCAGGGCTGGTATCCCTGTTGTACAGCTGGGGAAATCAAGGCACCGAGCAGCAAAGGGACTTGACCATGGTCACGCACTGTGTCCGTGGCAGAGCAGGGAATGGAGCCCAGCTTGCCCGAGTCCTGGCTCCATCCTTCCTCCTCCGGTTTCTTTGTCCCGTCTGGGTCCAGTGACCTCAGCAGGGGCAGGAACAAGCTCCAAAGGGGTCGAGGTGAGGCGTGGAGGGTGGGGGACGCAGGGTTGACATGTGTTTTATTTCTGTGGTGGGGAGTAGGTTCAAAATGTGCCCTTCCCCCGCTATCAACGATGCTGCCTTGCCTCTGAAAGGGCCCACTGACATCAGCAAGCTTGGGCTCCGGCCCTGGGCCCCCGAGCGGCTGGCAGCGGCCGCGGGAAACTCATGAGGGGCTAGCTGCTAGCAGGCCTGGCAGCTCTGAGGGGTCTTCCCCCTGCAGAAGCGCTTCCCGGGGCGACCTGCCTCCACTGAGACGGGAACGCGCCCCCACACAGGTGCCCCCCAAACACACCACCCCACACAGCCTCGGGCCACACAACCCGGCACCACAAGCCAGCGCCGGCCACCCCTCTCCGAAGCAACCGGACTCCCCCGATTAGCACCAGGCCTGTGGCGGAAGCCAGAGACCCTCAGCGAGGGGAAAGCAGGGCCCTGGGCTGTCCCGCTTGCACATGACGGCAGCTTCCCCTCTGCCTGGAAGCCACCTCCTCCGTCATTTCGAATCCAGCTCCCTCCTTGGCTCCCAGCCGGCCTCGGTCACCCCCATCCAGGACAGGGCGGGACAAGGGAGCCCCTGCGTTGTCTACCCCCGGATCTGAGCAGCGCAGATGGCACGGCAGGGCCCTCGGGAGCTCGGTGGGGTTCTCGGCTTCCCCAAAGGATGCTCAGGCTGCAGCAGGGTGGGGGGCACAAGGAGCGGATGGGGAGATTTTGCAGCGGGCGGCCTCCCTCGCTGAGCCCAGCCGAGGAACTGAGACGAGGCGGGGAGCTGTGCATGAGGCAACAGGCCAATTGTGTCCAGCATGCGGGGTGCACAGGGGTGGGGGGAGAACGTTGGAGCAAACCGGCCAGAGCCTTTTAACTCGCCGGCCGCTCGATCCGGAGACGTGGCTGGGAGACAGACAGCTCGTGTCTCTGCCATTTGGGGATTGGGGCCACCCCCACCTGCCCTGAGCATCCTCTTTGCATCTCCCTACCACCCCCCCCCATAGGGCTTCCTAAATACACCCCCTGGGTAGCGTTTCCTACAGCAGCGGAGCGACCGAGGTGCCTCAGTCCTGTGGAAAGCCAACGGGACACTGAGGCTGTCGGAGCTTCGGTGAACGTTGCCTGCGTTGTTATGGGAACGTGTTTGGGAGGATCCCTCTGGAAACGAACGGTGAGCGTGCAGACGGCTGTGCTGGGCCCGGAGCACCAATCACTTTGCCGCCTGATGTCACCCCACTTTCTCTGCTCCCTATAACGTGCCATATGCTAGGCCTAATGGTACGAGCACCGCCCAGGAATGCAGGAATTCCTGGGTCTATTCCCCACTCTGCCACTGAGCTGCTGTGTGTCCCTGGGCAAGTCACTTGCTCTAGTCTGTTTTAACAAAAGAACGGCCAGACTGGGTCAGACCAAAGGTCCATCTAGCCCAATATCCTGTCTGCACAGTGGCCAATACCAGGTGCCCCAGGGGGAGTGAACAGAACAGGGAATCATCAAGTGATCCATCCCCTGTCGCCCATTCCCAGCCCCTGACAAACAGAGGCTAGGGACACCATTCCTGGCTACTCTGGTGAGTAGCTATAGATGGATCTAACCTCCATGAATCTATCTAGCTCTTTTTTTGAACCCTGTTAAAATCCTGGTCTTCACAACATCCTCTGGCAAGGAGTTCCATAAGTTGACTGTGCGCTGCATGAAGAAAAACTTCCTTTGGTTTGTTTTAAACTTGCTACAGAGCAACAGGACCATGTTTTTCATAGTGCACCCAGCCGGCTCTTGCCTGGGATCTCTAGGAATAACAATAAGGCAGCTGGGGTACTAGGCAAACGGGCCCTTACAAAGCCAGAAAGAACACGCTGCCAATATCCCATCACCAAACCCTTTCAACAAGCTGTTTACCTCTTCAGAGCCGCCCTGTTGCTGGCTCTAGAGCCGCGATACTCAGCCCGCAGGGGTCAGGACCCAAATTAGCGCCCAACGTTACCCAAATCACAGCACATTTGAATATCAGCGGCCAGCAGCACACCGAGAAACACCCTCCCCACCGTGCAAGCAGGAGTCTGAGACGATGGAGTCGCCCATGCAGCTGACCTTAACGCCGCAGGCCTGGTGCCCCCAAGGAGACGCTCCCCCAGCCCAGCAAGAGAGAGCAGGGCCGGGCACTTTGCTCTGTAACACTGGTCTACAATTTTTTAGAAGTCGTCTGCTTCAGAGATAAAATGTGCTATTTATTATGTATTTTGATGTGCTGAATTCAAATATGACAATTAAAACAACTGATTGGCTACTGTTTCCAAGATATTTAAGTTTTTACATTTCACGTCTATGTATATTGTGTAGATAGTAGAGTTTTAATCATAAATTGTAAACCTAGGTCTTTTCATGTGTTTATGGTTGCTTTACATGATAATATTTCACCTGTCCTGTTTATGTAACACTTTAAAAATCAGCAAAGGGTTATATAAATAAAATTTATTATGAAACAAAAGGCAAAAACTATTATGTACATAGTTTAGTCCTATTCAGTGTCTACTCGGTGCTTCTTGGCTTGTCTCTTGTATTCATTAAATGGAGCATCTCTTGTCACTGTCCAGCAATAGTCTGCAAGCATTGATGGGCTCCATTTGCCCTGATAGCGTTTCTCCATTGTTGCAATGTCCTGGTGAAATCGTCATGCTCGCTTCACTGCTCTGCAGTTCGGTGGAAAAAAATCTAGATGAGAGTGCAAAAAATGTATCTTTAGTGACATGTTGCAACCAAGGCTTTTGTATGCCTTGTATGTAGTTGTCTGCCTTGTTGTTTCCGAGAAAATTTATTGCCACTGACTGGAAGGCTTTCCATGCCGTCTTTTCCTTGCCATGCAGTGCATGGTCAAATGCATCATCTCGAAGAAGTTCACGAATCTGAGGACCAACAAAGACACCTTCCTTTATCTTAGCTTCACTTAACCTTGGAAATTTTCCACGGAGGTACTTGAAAGCTGCTTGTGTTTTGTCCACAGCCTTGACAAAGTTCTTCATCAGACCCAGCTTGATGTGTAAGGGTGGTAACAAAATCTTCCTTGATTCAACAAGTGGTGGATGCTGAACACTTTTCCTCCCAGGCTCCAATGACTGTCGGAGTGGCCAGTCTATCTTGATGTAGTGGGAATCTCTTGCACGACTATCCCATTCGCAGAGAAAACAGCAGTACTTTGTGTATCCAGTCTGCAGACCAAGCAAGAGAGCAACAACCTTCAAATCGCCACAAAGCTGCCACTGATGTTGGTCATAGTTTATGCACCTCAAAAGTTGTTTCATGTTGTCATAGGTTTCCTTCATATGGACTGCATGACCAACTGGAATTGATGGCAAAACATTGCCATTATGCAGCAAAACAGCTTTAAGACTCGTCTTCGATGAATCAATGAACAGTCTCCACTCATCTGGATCGTGAGCGATGTTGAGGGCTGCCATCACACCATCGATGTTGTTGCAGGCTACAAGATCACCTTCCATGAAGAAGAATGGGACAAGATCCTTTGACAGTCACGGAACAGGAAACCCTAACATCACCTGCCAGGAGATTCCACTGCTGTAGTCTGGAGCCCAACAGCTCTGCCTTACTCTTGGGTAGTTCCAAATCCTGACAAGGTCATTCAGTTCACCTTGTGTTATGAGGTGTGGTTCAGAGGAGGAGGATGGGAGAAAATGTGGGTCCTGTGACATTGATGGTTCAGGACCAGAAGTTTCATCCTCTTCCTCTTCCTCGTCTGACTCAAGTGAGAATGATTCTGGTGCATCAGGAACGGCAGTCCTTCTCCGTGGGGTACTGGGCGTATAGCTGATGGAATGTTTGGATAATGCACAGTCCACTTTTTCTTCTTTGACACACCTTTCCCAACTGGAGGCACCATGCAGAAGTAACAATTGCTGGTATGATCTGTTGGCTCTCTCCAAATCATTGGCACTGCAAAAGGCATAGATTTCCTTTTCCTGTTCAACCATTGGCGAAGATTTGTTGCACAAGTGTTGCAGCATATGTGTGGGGCCCACCTCTTGTCCTGATCTCCAATTTTGCAGCCAAAATAAAGGTGATAGGCTCTCTTAACCGTAGTGGTTATACTGCGCTTTTGTGATGCAAAAGTCACTTCACCACAAACATAGCAGAAGTTATCTGCACTGTTCACACAAGTACGAGGCATCTCTGCTCACTTTGGCTAAACAGAAATGTGTCCCTTTGCAAAATCAAACACTGACAAATAAGAGAGCACGACGCTGTATGATTTCTAGAGCTGATCTAGGGCAATTTGTTCAGCAGAGTGATGTAAGCTTTGTTATGATTGCATCATCCATGACTTCTAGGAATAACATGATGCAATTCATATCATGTATGACGCGATACCAGCTTCAGATTGCATCATTCATTGTTTTGCCTAAAAAGCAAGTACTGTCCAAACCCAGTCATAGATTTATTCATAGATCCAGTCAAAGATGTATTTTAGTCATTTCTGGTTTAAATTGAGATCCCTTCCCTTTATAACTCACTTATCCTCCGCCATTCCCAAGTCAAGGGTCGTATATACTGACCCAATAGCATGTCTTGAAAACTAGAGCCAATCAACAATTTTAAGCATCATTTTCGTTCTCAGTGACCCAGAATTAGTAATGTTTGACTACATTTATTTCAGAAGCATTTTGGCTGTAGAGCAGTGAACCTGCCTGGAGCCAGGGTGTGGGCTTCTTGCTATGCACAGCAGGGAGGCCCCAGAGAGCCAGGCAAACATCCCCAGCAGCTGGCATGTGCCCCGAGTTCTGTGTACCTGCCTCGCATGAGCCCCCACTACCAGGTGCGCTTGCCTTGATGGGAAACGTACGCAACTCTTCCCTCCATCCTCCACGGCTCAGCGCCTAAGCCCATGCCAAGACTCTGCTTTCCCACCTTCTCTGGGGGATTGTGCCGGTCGCTGTGCACAAACGTGAGGACTCTGCTCTTGCACGCTGACAGTTCCTCAGTTCGCACAGGTCGTCACAGTGGGGGGGGATCAAAGTGCACTACGGAACTGTTCGTGCGCGGCACACAGTTGACCTACGTTGCCTTGCAACGACCTACGCGCGCATGAGCCTGTGCTCAGCGTGGTCTCCCGCCGGCGTAAGCGCCCTGTTACAGCGCCACAGTAATTGCACTTCTCCAAACGGCACTGAGTCTGGTCAACATCCCGTGGATGCCGCTGCGCGAGCACAGCGTATGAGTTCACGAAGACAAACTGAATTGCGAATGCTCAGAGAAAGGGCCCCTGAACACACCACACGGGGGCCATGGTTTCACCACATTTTTACCAGCCATAAGGGCGAGTGACAGGGAGGAGGGGAGGGAGAGAAGCAAGCAGGGGTCAGGGCTATGGGGACTCGGGGATAAGGGAGAGGGCTCAGAAACAGGGGCGGCATGTGGGTGGGGACTTGGGTGGAAGAGGGGGTGGAGTCACAGTTTGGGCACTGGTGGCTTCTCACTTTTAGGAAGCATCCCCTGCTCCCGCCACACAGAGCCGAACACTTGCCGGGCGAAAGAACGATTCACTATTACACAGCGGGCTCAGATCTTCCTGCAGCCCTTTGCTCGCCGTTTCCAAATGCCCCGGGCAAGAGGTGCCCAGCCTGGGGTGCAGCGCGGCCACCCGCCGGTCGCCCGGCCCAGCTGACTCAGGGGCAGCCGAGTGATCCCTGACGGCGCTGGAGTGGGGACTGCCAAGGCTTGTCAATTTCCTGTAACTTTCCCAGTGTTTGTCCTTTGAGGCTGAACCATCCCCACCTGCGGGGTCGACGCCCACGCGCGAAGTTGTAAACTTTCCAAAGAATGCGCTCGGCAAGTGTGTCTGGATGGGCACGAGGTGGGAGAGGGGAAGAGAGGCCGTTTTGTCACAGCAAAAGGAATTCATCACCCAGTGGAAAGCCGCCCCATCTTCCTCCTAATGTGCTTGTGCGGGACAGTCGCGGGCGGTGGGGTCGGGCTGTCAACGAAACAAGTGACTTGACTCCCTGTTGTGTTCGTTCCTTCAGGGGCACCTGGCACTGGCCCCTGTCGGAAGACAGGACGCTGGCCTAGATGGGTCCTGGACCTGATGCAGTCCGGCTGTTCCTATGCTAGTGAAAATCCCCACGAAGCAAACTGCCCACCCCCGGCCCCATCGGGCTGTGCCTCTGCCCCCCAACCCCATGCCCCACAGCCGCAGGGCTGGCCCTGTGTGCACGCTGTTGTTTCCGAGACAGGCTCCCTTTTCACAGCGAGCTTGGCGAGCGGTGTGGCAGGCAAGAAGGGCGGACGAGCCCCGGGCCAGCCCCGTGCACCAGCCTCCTCCCTCCCAAGGACCCTATGGGGTGTAGCTCATCTCCAGGGACCGCCCTGGCTGCCACTGCAATGCGGCCACCTCTGGGGTGCTGCGGGGTTGGTGTTCTTCCAGGCCACAGAGCTCCGGCACCACGGTGGCCCTACCTTGGGGATCGCCTAGCTAAGCACCGACCCCCCCAGCTACCCGAGATCACAGCCCCCACCCCCTGGCGAGGACTGTCCAGAAACAGACGCGCCCCTCGCCCCGGCCAGCCCTGCAAACCACGCCAGCCAGAGCAGCTGCAAGCCAAGCCTCAGCACAAGGGGCCTTTGGAGGAAGCCAGATGCTGCTACTGGAACGGGGCGGCAGCCAGGCCCACCCGGAGTGGCCACAGGTGCCGGCTACAAGGCCAGAGCAGCGGGAGGAAGGTGGACCCGGAGGGGCGCATGGATCAGCCCCAGCCAACAGACGAGGGGACTGCTGTTTCCGACGGGCTGACCTGAGCTCAGGGGGTCTGGGAAGGCCGGCAGGGTGGGAGAGAGCAGGGGGCTGGAGATGTCACACAGAAATCATGGGGGCTGCGTCTGAATGAGGCGGTGCACTGGGGTGTTAGATTATGGAGCACGTAGCGATAAGTGTGTGGGCGTGCGCAGATAAGTGTGCGTGGGCATGCACAGGTAAGTGTGCATGGGCGTGTGTAGGTAAGTGCACGAGGGTGTGCACAGGTAAGTGTGCATGGGCGTGTGTGTGTAGGTAAGTGCATGAGGCTGTGCACAGGTATGTGTTTGCGGGCATGTGTGTGTAGGTAAGTGCACGAGGCTGTGCACAGGTATGTGTTTGCAGGTGTGTGTGTGTGTGTGCAGGTACAGGTATGTGTTTGCGGTGTGTGTGTGTAGGTAAGTGCACGAGGCTGTGCACAGGTATGTGTTTGTGGGCGTGTGTGTGTAGGTAAGTGCACGAGGCTGTGCACAGGTATGTGTTTGTGGGCGTGTGTGTGTAGGTAAGTGCACGAGGCTGTGCACAGGTATGTGTTTGCAGGTGTGTGTGTGTGTAGGTAAATGCACGAGGGTGTGCACAGGTATGTGATTGCGGGCATGTGTGTAGGTAAATGCACGAGGGTGTGCACAGGTATGTGTTTGCGGGCGTGTGTGTGTAGGTAAGTGTGCAAGGGTGTGCACAGGTATGTGTTTGCGAGCGTTCGAGCCCTGTGCTCGCTGGGGTTTGCAGTCAGGGAGCACCTGCCCCCGCACCTCACGAGTTCCAAGCTGGGAGCGCACCCCCTCCCGTGCAACCTGGGTCCCCGGGGTCAACCGGGTCCTAAGTGTGACCAAGTTCTGATTTGTGCTGAGCGGGCGCTGGCTGGAGTCGCATGGGGAGGAGCTGTGAGCAGTGATCCCATCTGATCCGTGCGTGGGGAGCAGAAAGAGGGGCCGTATGAATCCATCGGGGACTCGGTTCCCCGGGCAGAGCCAGGCGGGCAAGCGGTGACCTCGGACAGACGCACGACCTCCCCTGCAGCCACTGGGGCCTACGGCTCGCCGGCCGTAGCCCTGCCTTGCCAGCGGGCCGGCTTTGCGAAGCCGGGGGAGGCAGAGCAGGAAGGCGCAGTGGCAGGGGTCTCCCAGTCAGACAGACAGGCGCTCCCGCGATACACCCTGGACCGACGCCGGGAGCGGCGCCCGCTGGATACGCCCCCTGAAACCCCACCCGCCTTAGCTCACGCCCTGCCTGGCTCTCAGGCGCGACGGGCTGCCTTGGGGTGTCTTGGTGCCTGGAGGGTGGGGCGCCAAGGGGGCCTGGGTAGCGGCGCTCTGCTCCGTGGCCCCGGCCGATGCAGGACAGCATCAGAGAGGAGGGATCTCACCGGCCGCGGAGCAGCACTCCTAGCGGTCGGGGGGTCCCCAAACCCAGCGTGGGCTCCTCCCTCCCTCCCCGTGCATGGGGAAAGGCGACAGCTCCGTCTCAGCCAGCGATCAGCCTGCCCGGCGCACGCGGCTCCCGCAGGAGGCCCCAGCTGGCCAGGGCCTGGCCGGGAGCCTTGGACACACGGCAGGGGGTAGGAGGGCAGGCTGGCGAGCAGGGAGCACGCCCCCAGCCCTTCCCTGCACGGCTCATCAGGAAGAGGAAGCCGTTCGTCTCCTGCTGGAAACAAAGCCCGACAGGGGGCCAGGCAGCAGCCCAGACTTCCAGGGGACGTGGGCAGCCGGGCCTAGTCAGCTCCATTCATCGCTCGGCGGTTGTGTTCCCCCAGCCCCGGGCTGTGCGTGTGCATGTGCATGTGCATGTGCGTGCAAACGTGTATGTGTGCGCATGTGTGAGTGTGCATGCGTGCGTGCATATGTGTGCGCGCAGGAGTGCATGTGTGCGTGCATGTGTGTGCATGCATGTGTGCCTGTGAGTGTGTGTGTGCATGAGCACATGCGTGTGCATGTGAGTGCGTGTGTATGCACATGTGTGCATGCGCACATGCCTGCCCCTGTGTACGTGTGCATGCACGTGTGCACGTGTGTGTGTGCATGTGTGTGTGCATGCGTGTGCGCACCATCGCAAGGGCAGCATCCCGGCCAGCTCAGGCCGCCGGCTCAGTGCGCGGAATGGGCACCATGGCTGAACTGGGGGCCTGGTGGGAGAACCGGGTGGCCTCCCCAACCCCGAGGAAGTGGGTCGAGGGGTTCCCCCTTGGGCCCTGCGGAAGTGCCACCCCGAGAGGAGCTGCGTGACCTGGCTGCTGCGCTGGCGCCGGGGGAAGGGTGTGTGTGCACGGCGGGGGGGCTCTGAGCCAGGGCGAGGGGCCGTTTGCAGGGCGGGGGGTCAGCTTGTTTGGCTGGGACGGGCCAAATCTCCGCCGGCTCTCTCAGCCTTGCTCCAGGGCCCCCGACGGCCACGGGCCACCCCTCCCCTTACACGTAGCCTCAGACACGGGCCCAAAGTGGCCGGGGGGGCGGGTTTCAGAGGCGCTGACCCCTCCCCTCCTAGGGCACTCAGCCCCTGGAAAATCCAGACCCTGGGCCTCTCACGCGGGGCACCCCCTCGCACGGGCCCGGCTCTGAGCCTGCGGCCCCCAGAGACACATCCACGACTGGGCTCAGCGCCAGGGAGAGGCCAGGCCAGTGCGGGCGGGAGGGGCAGGGCCACGCCTGGCTTTGCCCTGTGCTCTGTGCCGACGGGGCCTTCCCGCTGGCAGACCGCGCTGCCCCTCCTTGTGCCGCACACACGGGCCCCGCTGCCGTCTCCGCGCCCGGCCTTGCTCGCCAGCACCCCCCACCCCGCCCTTCCTCGGTGGGTTCCACTTGTGGATCAGGATTGGGGCCTATCGCGCCAGGCGCTGGATGTGCACCAAGCAAGAGCTGGGAGAGAAGGGCGGTTACTCCGGGGCCATGGCTAGGATGAGACACCTCCGGGGGGGCGAGCACTGCAGGAAAGAGCCCCCCCAGCCCTCCTCCGCCGCAGGTGCCATGAGATTGGCCTGCTCTCTCGCGCTGCGGCTCCTCCGGCAAAGCCCCAGGGCCAGAGCGCTTGCCACGCGGAAAAGACGAGTTCAAATACGCCCCGAGGCAGAGAAACGGACTCGTCAGAGGTCCCGGGCCTCCCCCAGCTCATCGGAGAGCAGAGCACTCGGGCGCCCGGCGCAAGAGAGACCAGCAACAGCCCCACGACCGCTTCGATTCCCCGCTCGCAGTTCACAGCCCCTGCGTCCAAGCCCCCATCCTCCCGGCAGGCCAGAGAAGGAGGGAAATAGCACTCGCCCCTTTGTACGGGTGGGGAAACTGAGGCAGCCGGCGCCTCAGCCCGGCCCCGCGCAGGTTTGGCCCGCAGAGAGCTCGGGGCGGGGGCTGGCAGCAGACCGTGCGGGTTGGCGCCTCTTTTGCCCTTTATACAGTGTCATGAAGAAAGCACAGAGGCGTGGGCGGCAGGGGAAGCCCCGCCCCCCCGGGAGAGACTAGCTCCCCGTCCCGCTTCTTCCACCCGTGGCCCCGCCTACACCCCACCCCCGCTCTGCACCAGGCCCCGCCCCTTCTCAGTCCCCTCCCCACTTGGTCTCCATGTCCCTCCCCTCCCCTCCCAGACCCTCACCGCTCGCACTCTCCATGCCCCCCCAACCTCCTCCCCCTTCCTCCATGGGGACCGGGCGTGGCGGACAGGGGCGCCTTGCGGGGAGGGGGTGAAGGAGAGGAGGGATGTGGCCAGTGCGGGGGGGGGAGAGGAGGAGAGGAGTGACTCAGCAGGTAGCCGTGGGAGGGGCTGTGGGGAAGGGGCGGAGCAAGGAGAGGAAGAGGCGGGGCCACGACAGCCCAGGTGTGCTGTGCTGTGTCCTCGGCCTGCCCCGGCCTATTATACCTGCCACTGGCACTCAGAGGGGCCAAATCCCAGTGTGACTGAGTGGCCACAGCCGGGCACGGCCCAGCTAAGTGCACTCCGGAGTCCAGGCCATGCTGAGCCCCCCACAGCACTGACGCTCAGCGCCCCGCTCCGCCGACTCGGGCTGGGGGGCTCAAGAGGAGAGCAAATGGGAAGGAGGCACTCACGGGCTCCCCGACTATTGACAGGGACACCCCCCCGGCCCGTGGGACAGCGAGAGGCCCACGCCGCAAAGCGAGACGGGCCTGAGAGAGGAGCTGCCCGACTGTGCTTTGCGGTGGCCCGGGGTTGTTCCGAAGCAGCTGGTGCTGGGGACGGAGAAGCAGTCAGGAGCGCCCAGGCCGAGCAGTGGGAGCTCCAGGGGGGTGAATCTGCACCGCTCGGCTGTGCAGCTGGACTCTCGCCAAGAAACGACCCTCGTGAACGCGTCTGGGTGTGCAGCGCTTCCCAGCAGGGCCAGAGAACAAGCCCCACGCCCGCTGCTCGGCAAAGTGCCCCTTCTCCGCAGCCTCGATGCTTTTCCGCCGGGCCCTGAAAGCAGGCTTGTCTGGAGGAAGCCAAAGGGGGTGCACCAGACACCTTTGCCCCCCGCCTTGTCGGGAGGGGCTGGCGCTGCCCCCGCACTGCCAGCGAGCCCGCCGAGCGTGCTCCAGCCGGCTGGGAACCCAGTGAAACATGGCAGGAAGTTGATCGGCTGCCCTTGCCAGAGCTCCGCGGCTGCCGACATTTCATCTGGAAACCCCTGGCCACAAGAGCGGATGATGACATTCCAGGAGGGGTCGCTTTCAGGACGGCATCTGATTTCTGGCCTGAAATAGCCAGCGCCCGGAAAGAGGGTTCGGCAAAGCAAGGCTGTGAGGAGAACAGATGTGGGCTGACCTTTTCGGCACCGGGCCACAGACCACGGCTGAAGCCTGCCCCGGGCTGGCGCTCACCCCTTTTGGGGTTAACTCAGCCTCCTTTCGCTGCTGGCAGCCGAGGTAGTTATTATTATTCATTCAGTATTTGGCCCCAGGCAACTCTGGAGCGAGCTGGGAAGTGATTTTTTTTTCCTGGGGAAAATATTTCGATGAAAAGGAAGAGTTGGGTCAAAAGAATTTTTGTATTTAAAACCAACTGTTTTCCGCTTGACGCTTTTTTGTGTGTGCAGAAGTCTGGATTGTTGCTGTAGCCACGCTGGTCTCCGGGTGCCGGAGGGGGAAGCGGTATCTGTCACTGGACCAACTTATTTTACTGGGCCCTTAGAAGGCGTTCCCTCCCCTGCCTCCTCTCCGGAAATGCAGCGTCGGTTCGGATCTAGGCCCTGCCATCCGTTAGGAATGGACACGAATGAACTCGTCAGCCAGTGGATTAGAAACGTGGAAAGAGGAACCCAGCTCTGGTGGGCATGGGGCAGAGACAGAAGAAACTCTGAGCTGAGCCTGCCAGGCAGGGGGCAGTGGGCACTGCCCTCGGAACCGCGTACAGCCTGTCCCCGTGCCACCGAGGGGGCGCAGCGCCAGCCACGGAGCCACCGGCAAGGGCTGAAATCAGACACACCATAAACAGCAGCTGTTGCCTGTCTGAGGCTGATGGGACACGACGCCCGGCCTCGTCTGGGAAGGGATGGGTCGTGAGCGTGTACCGCTCAGCCTGCTGCACAACCTAGCCGTACCCCCTGGGAATACAGTGGCTCCCTTTCTACCGGAACGCCCTTACAGAGGGATGAGTTCGATCGGTGCCAACGTCCCGGGAAACCGCATTCGGGCTTAGCAAGCCAGAGCAGTTCTCTCTGGCCCAACCCTCCAACTCGCACAGGGGACGTGATGAATAACAGCTGGGTGGAAACGACCCTGAGGACGGGCCTGCGCTCTCTCCTTCCCGGCAAAGAGAGGCGGGCACGGCTTGTAAGCCCGGTTGGTTTTCTACAGCTTATCCGACGGGCTGGGGCAAACGGGGGTTGCTTTATTTAAGAGTCTAGGGCTGCGTGCGGTGACAGGCGTCCACGTGAAACAGTGTGTGACCGGCCCTCGTGAGACACTCGAGAGCCGGGAATTGCTCACGACTGGGGTTGGCACAAGCATTGGCAATATCCCCGAGCCCATCGTGCTACAGGAGAGTTTTAACCTAGGTCAAGTCAACGGCTGTTCTGCGTTGTGTTGTTTCCGGGTCGAACAATGGCCGCTGCTGGCCCCCGATATGGCAAGGGACCCGCGTATAACATCCCCAACGGCTGCACAACGGGACATGTGGCGCAGGCGAGAATGGCAAAGCCCGGACTGGCGGAGCCAATCGCCTTCTCGCGGACGGGCGGGTGGGCCAGAGACGTGGCAGTCGCCTCTGAAGGAGAACAGGCAGGTCGAAAGTCAATAGGCTCCAGCCACCCAGACGCACAACTGCTGTGACACACAAACCAGGGGCGTCGGCTGGGCCGCTGGCCCCTGGAGGAACTGGCTACCCCAAGAGAAGGTTCCAAGGCTACAGCCTGGGCCGTATCCTGGGCCCCACAGTAGAAAACCCTACAACTGCCGTGGAAGGACATGAGAAGATCCACTTCGATCTGCTTTATGCTGGTCCCTAGTTGGAGGGAAGCCTCATGGGGGGAAAATCAGGGTGGGGTGTTTCTGATCTAGCAGGAGGGGCCTTTCCTTGGGCTAGTTTTTAGCGACTGCCCTAGCAAGAGCATGAGGTTCGAGCGGGACTGGGCACGATGCGGCTCGTGGGCTGGATCCAGCCCACCAAGCCGCCGGATCTGGCCTGCGGTCCAACCTGCTGGGACTGCACAACGTTCCGGTGGCCCACAGCTTTCCTGGCCAGTCGTGTAATGTTGCTGTGGGTTGTTAGCCAGCCGCGACGCTCCGCCCCAGAGGTGGCTGCATTTGTGGTATCTCCGAGGTCCAAAAAACCAGGCCATCCTTCGACTGCTTCAAGGCCCAGTCCCTGCTGCTGCTCCCCCTCCAATCCCCTCTCCATGTATGAGAAGGGTTGGCCCGGGGGTCCTGCAGCACCCTAACGTCTCCCTCAACCATGGGTGTCTGCCCCTGCAGCCAGCTCCACCTCGGCAGCCCCGGCCCCAGCAGCGGCCACCCATCCGCTGGCCTGGCCACCCATCGGTGCCCAGCGCCATCTATCTGTGGCGCAGGCTTGGGCGAGCGCGGTGAAAACTGGGCGTCACTGCGCTGGGCTGGGCGATGTTATTACGCAGCTGCCCCTGAACAGAGCTTTGACAGACAGACAGACAGACACCCCGGGACAGCTGTCTCAGAAGCCCTGCCCAGGGACCACCCTAGAGAAGAGTTCGGTTCCTGGCTGCACCGCTCCGACGGGCACGGATTCCGGTCCCTGGTGTCTCGTCTCCCGCTGCGGTAGCCGGGGGCTCCGCCGCCCGCAGTTGGGGGGGATCTAGCGCCAGCATCCACAGGTAACAAAGGTTTGCTCTGGCGGGCCCGTTCTCCTGGCTTCCTGCGAGTCACTGGGGTCTGTCCGGTTGTGTAATGTTGCTGTGGGTGGTGAGACAGCTGCGACGCTCCGCCCCAGAGGCAGCTGCATTCCCATAGCCTGTAGTGCTTTGCAACGAAAGGTGCCCCGTAAAAAAGAAAGGGATTGGTATTTCAGCTGAGATGGGAAAGCGCGGGGCTATTTCTCGGCTCAGACACAGGTGGGGGCTCACTCCACGAGGCCCTATTCTTGCTCAAGCGCTCCCTGAGCTGAGTTTGGAACTCGAGTCTGTAATTAACGCGGGCCCGGGGCCAACCAGTCTGGCAAGGAGGCGGCACTGTTCCCGCCAGGGGCGACATGCGAGAGCCGCGTGGCAGGCAGCAAACCTGCCTGCGGATCAGAACTGGAACTCTAAGGCTTCTCGTCGAAACATGCCCTCCGCCAAAGAAGCAGCAGCCAGGTGAAGTTGAGGTTGGCTCTTGGTGGCTCTCCCAGGCCAGGTCTTGGATGGAAAACCACTTGTCTTTTCAGACACAAGCGACTTGGCTTCACTTCTGTGGCTCTTCATGGTCTGTCCCCACCTGACCGATCCTCTCTGAGTCACTACCGAGATGTCGACTCCTGTCTGTAACGGGCAAGGGACGCCAGCCTCCACTGCCCCCTTGCCTCTCTCTCCCACGCAGCCCCTCACACCTGGGGGCAGGCCCCATAGAGCTCCGCAGAAGCACCTCATTAGCGTGGAGTATTTCCCGGAGCCTCATGCCTCCTGCGTTTGGGGCTCCGGGTTTCACCTGGGAGTCGGGGCTTGTGGACTGGAGGGTCTCGGGAGGTAGGGGGTGGATTCCGGCTCTTGGAAGATCAGCTGTGAACCTGAAACCAGCTCACAGCCCCCCTGCGGTCTGACCAAGTTTGAGCCCTGCTGTTTCCTTCTTTGGAGCCCTCCTTAACGCTCCTTTGCCGTGATGCCTGTAAAAACGTGACAAGGGCCAGGCTGCGGGTGGGCTGCCCGCGCTGAGCAAGGCAGTCTGCCTGTTCCCCTCCGGCCTCCGGCCATACCCACTCCCATCTGACAGACAGTCGGCTCGGGGGGTCTTTTTGGGCTGCGCTGGGACACGCCTCCATCCTGCACTCCGGGCCCGTGGCAGGGGCCCCCAGAGTCTCTGGGGATGCAAGTGGGGTACCAGTGGGACCCCCATCCGGTGGGTAATTTTGCACCAGCCGGATCCAGTCCAGCGGGGCCCTGCCGCAGCCAGGAACCTGCTCATCCCCTGCTGCTTTCCCTCCCCCACGTCTCCCCTGTCGGAGAGCTTCACAGTCTCACGCCAGAAGCGCCGGGCTGCAGCGTGCGGCTGGCTTGCCGACGGAGATGCTATAAACGCTGGGGGTGAAGGGCTCGTGGAAAGACGATCAAGCCAAGGGGAGTAAATGAGAGTGGCTATAAATAGCGTCGGGAGGGATGATGTCACCCGCATTTCCATAGGCTGGCGTTGGAAGCAGTTCCTCCCCTGCGCCTGCCCGAGGTTGGGAAACAGACGGATGGGCCCAGATGGGGCAGTTCCTTCCCCGCTCTCACCTCCCCCGCGGCCATGGCTGGAGGGCCCTGGACCATCGCATGCGGCGGGATGCTGGGGGCCGGGGAATCGGGGCCCCGTGGGGCCGGGCGCTCTACAAACCTGCGGGCAGCCAGGGCCGTGCCCCGATGCCCCGGCAAGAGAGTTAAAACCCAGATGTAGAGACCAAGGGGGCAGGGAAGGGGGCCGGGGGTCTGACGGGATTGTGCACTGACAGATGCCCAGACTGACTGAGAGCCAGCCCCTGAGGCAGGCTCCCTCCACCTCCCATCCCGCCCCCTTGGATAAAGGGACCCTGGCAACACCGCCTTTTCTGGGTTCCCGCCCCATCCCACTTCTATCCAAGCTGCCCCCCCCTCCACCCGGCATGTGAGCTCACTAGCAGGCCTGCGGTGTGCGGGTGTGGGGCTCTGGTGCCGTCCTGCAAGCTGCCTCCGGGGGGTTGGTTTTAGACATGAAGATGAATGCCCACGCTGGCTCTGCCACGCCCGTTCCCCGCCAGCCACGTGCACGCTCCTTATACCTGAGTGCAAGGAGCCTGCTGCTACCGTCTCCGGCCCCCGACGCTGGAGCTGGCATGTGGCCGATTTCCGCCGGCTGAGTCGGGCGCGTTAGCGGGGAGCACGTTGCACGCCGGCTCTCTCTCTCCAGCTGGCACGGAACCCGAGCGGCGAGACGTTCACGCCGGAAAGCGTTTCTTCCCGAAAGACAAAGGGACACGACCGGGCCAGGTTTCCCTGCCTCTCCCTCTTGCAAGCCGGGTGCATGGCCGAGCCGCACGCCCGGTCCCATGCCAAGAGCAAAGAAAAGTAGCGTGACAAGCTGTCTGCGAGTGCAGCCGCCGGGGGAGCGGCCTTGGCGAGGGGTGGAATTCAGGACGCTTGTGAACTCGGCGCTGCCAGGAAGAACTTCCTCGTTTCCCCACTGGCGTTGAGGAGGGAGGGCGGCAAAGACGCCCTGCTGCGGATGTCACCCGCCTGCCACAGCGTCTGACGGGCGCGCATCCATCTCCCCCACCACCGTCCCGTGTGTTATCCGAGCGCATTTCTAGCAGGGATGGGAGAAGTCCTGCAGCGCGGAGATCTATTAACCCAGGAGCTGGTTCAGCAAGGGCAGCAGGAGAGCGAGACAGGAGTGAGCCGCCCCGACGAGGCCTCCCCGCCCTGACCTTGGAGGGATGTGAAGGCGCCCGGTCTTTGTGACCCATTCATGCCTCGGCCTCACTGCAAAGGCTGCCAAGGCGGAGCCTACGGCAGGAGGGTGGTTTTCACGAGGTGGGCACTCAGCCACTCAGCACTGGAGTGGGGCCACCAGCAAGCCAGCTGCTGGCTGACAAGCTGGGCTGGGGATGAACTGCTGACCCATGTCCCTACAGCGGGTGCCAGCCCTCTGGCCCAGCCTCGTGCCGTCACGGGACGGCTTTCAAACGGAGCCGGGCAGCTGCTGAGCAAACAAAAGGAACCTGGGGGAACGGAGTGACCTCAGGCGAGGGCAAGCCCCATGGATCCGCAGTTACGCTCCACAGCAAAGGAGAGTCCCACGCCTCGACTACCGAGTGGTGCGTCCCCTGGGGAGCCCCTCGCTCAGAGCACAGAAGAAACCCCTCCGTTTTGGCATCACCTTCCCGCTGTGGGTCATGAGCCTGCTTTTCGAAGCCTGAGAACAAGCTGAGGAGAGGTGAATAAGACGGGGAACTTTCAGTTTGGAAAAGGGACAGGAGAGAGGTCCATAAAACCATGACCGGCGTGGTGAAAGTAAATAAGGAGAAGTTAGGTACATGCTCCCATAACACACGAACTAGGGGGCCACCGAATGAAATTAATCAGTAGCGGGTTTAAAACAAACAAAACTTGGTCACACAATGCGCCGTCAACCTGTGGAACTCCTTGCTAGAGGACGTTGTGAAGACCAGGACTTAAATAGGGTTCAGAAAAGAGCCAGATACATTCATGGAGGACTGGTCCATCAGTGGCTACTACCCCGGATGGGCAGGGATGGTGTCCCTAGCCTCTGTTTGTCAGAAGCTGGGAATGGGTGACGGGGGGGGATCACTTGATGATTCCCAGTTCTGTTCACTCCCTCTGGGACACCTGGCACTGGCCACTGTTGGCAGACAGGACACTGGTCTGGATGGATGTTCACTCTGACCCAGGTTGCCCGTTCTTATGTGGTCAGACCCCCCCGATCCTAATTGATATTCCACTGCTTCAGAGACAGAAGATGGGTGAGGTCATAGCTTTTATTGGACCAACTTCTGTTGGTGGAAGAGAACCTCACCCCCCTTGTCCAGCATCCTGGGACCGGCACAGCTGGGACAACCCCGCAATCGCATTGCTTCAGCAGCTCCAGCGGCTCTCTCTCTCCTGAGGGCATGTCTACAGGCAACATGTTAGCGGTGCTCACTGACACATGTTATCTCACCCGGGGGGGGGCGGATTCTAGTTGGGGCGCGACACAAGACTCACCCAGGACGCGTGAACCCTGACTCCCGGCCATGTTTCACGAACCGCAGGCTGCAGGGCCGTCTAGCCCGAGGTCCGCGCACGAACGTTGGGGCCATGTCCGTGTGCTAGAACTGGACAAGCGTGTCCACGAACACGTTATGAACATGGCCCCGAATTCCAGGGTAGCGACCCCCGGGAAAGAACATTCCACCGCACCAGGGACTGTTTGCGGATGTTGCGGCCGTGGCCTGGGGCACCAGGAAGGAGCTGAATTAGTGCAAGTGGAGTGGGAGGGGCATTTCAGGGGATATCTTTTGGGCAGGGGCGTCCATAATTGCAGGGCTCGTTAGTGGGTCCGTATCCATGTGCAAATGGCCGTGTGTGGTGCGGCTTTAGGGACTATTAGCTGTGGGAGGGAAGATGCCCACTTTGTGCTTTTTATGTCCCTGTGCGGAATGACTTTTGTTAGGTGCACCACTATGGAGGGAGTGTCACATAACGAAAGCCATTCTGCACACGGACAGTGTGCGGCGGGGCTGGGGCCGTGGGGCTGAGTGCGGGAGGGGGCTCAGGGATGGCTCATGGGGTTCGCTTGTGGGGCGAGGGCTCTGGCTGGAAGCACGAGCTCTGGGGTGGGGCTGGGGGTGAGGGGGTCAGTGTGCCCCAGGGAGAGGACTCCCCCCAGCCCTCTCTCACAGGAGCAGCTCGGGGCCAGGTGAGAGGCGCTGCTCCATGGCCGCTGCAGCTCATGGGCACAGCTGGGGAGGAGCGCCTGTGTCCCAGCTGGGGCAGGTCCGGGCTGGGCTGGGTGGGGGCCAGGGAAGGGCAGCTCTGGGTTGGGCACAGTAGCTGGGGGAGAGGTGCCCCCTCCCCTGGCCACAGCATGGAGCTGCCACGGCCGGGGGAGAGCTCTGCGTGGCCGCCCTGAGCCCCTGCGTGGGGCTTGTTAGGCAGCCGCGCAGCCGTGAGGGACCCTGGTGCCAATGCAGGGGGTTCTTAACTCTTCATCCTGCCCAAAGCGCGATGTCTCTTTTCTCTTCCCTGATTGGATCCTCGGAGCCACAGTGCCCCATGGGGCGGGTCTGGCCCCGCCGCCTGGGCCCAGCGACGGCTTTACCCTGCTCGAGGCTCATCCCAGACACCGCACGGGACTTGCCCTTGACGAGCCACGTCAAGGTGCAAACCCAAAGCTGGTCAGAACGTTCCCCGCACAGCCGGGTTCTGACAGGAATTCGGGGTTTCCGGGGGAAAGGCGGGTTTCGGGAGCCGCGTCGGTTCCTCCAACGCCCCCACCCCAGCTGGTGTCAGCTCCAAACAGGAATATGGGAGCGGTCGCAGAGCCAGGAAGGCCAGGCTCTGAAGGAGGAGAGTGGTGCGCACTCACTACCACACACCCCAGGCACTATGGGACCAGGCTCCCCTGGTCACATTCCTGCAGAGAATCCAACATTTTCCCTGGAAAAATTAGGACAAAACCAACCCTCCCCCCCACGCTTTTTCATGGGAATTTTCTGCCAGGGGGAAACCCCCTATTTTCCCGTGGGCTGTGGTAACAACAACCCTGCCTGGGGTCCGGAAGGGCTTTCCGAAGGCACCTTTGGGGGATTTTGGCAGTGAAGACCTAACCATTAACTACAGGTTGAACCTCTCTGATACGGAACTCTCTAGTCCGGCAGCCGGACCACGGGTGTTGCAGGATCATAGAGCCCCAGCCGGAAGAGGAACCCGGAGCCCAGTGCTGGAGCTGGCGGTGGAGCCAGTCTGGGGACAAGGAGCTGGCAGCGTGGAGCCCAGTGGCCAAGGCCAGGGCTGAAAGCGGAGCCTGGTTAGGGGCATGGAGCCCACCTGGTGGCCAAGGTCGGGACCGGACCAGCAGTGCAGCCCGTCTGGGGATGCAGAGCTCGGCTGCCGGGCTGGGGGCAGGAAGCATGGTGGCCAGGCTGGGAGCGAGGCCAGGAGCCAGACCAGCCGGCAGGGGAGCCAGGTGAGGGTGTGGAGCCTGGTCAGGTCTGCTGATGGACCCTGGGAGAGCCTGGAGTCCATCAGCAGAGGGGCCAGAACTGACCTTCCTTGGTCCGGCAAAATCCCTCGTTCAGGACCGATCGGGTCCCCAGAATGCCGGACGAGGGAGGTCCGACCTATGCTGGACATTCCTTACCCTGCAGACAGGGCCAAGCTCCACTGACTTTCCACCAGCTTCAGCCAGCTTCCCAACGGGCCCCCGGGAACCTCGAGGCCTGGACCCCCATGATGACTGAACACCTGGAAACGCCTCCCTCCCTGGTCGTTATTTCAGCAGCTGCCTCCGGGGCCCCTACGTCACTTCTGCTCTTCGGGCCAGCTCTCTACATCCGCGCAGCCCAAATCCCCGAGGCTCTTCCTCGGGGCAGGGGAATCTGGCTCAAAATGTCCCCCCTCCTTGGATGAAATCTCTCCGCAAAGGCTGCTCTTTGCTCAGCCCGGGGCCTGCTTGCTCCTTTCTTCTCCAAGCCCCCAAACCACAGACACTCCCGGGAGGTATATTTACGCTTGAGTCAGAATGAGGTCACACTTTATGGTTTCCTCAGTGTCCGCTAGTGACACCTCTTCCGACGCTGTTTGCACCCCGCCCGCCCTGCGATTGCAGGGTATTCATGTCGATTTTGCACCTCTAATTATAAGCTACAACTCCACACACACAAAAAAGTGTGCACTGGGCGAGGAGGGGAGGATACGTCCAGGCTGCTACGGACACTTAGCATCCAGCTAATAATAACACGCGGAGCTTTATATAGCATCTTTCCTCCACGGCGCTCCAAGTGCTTTCCAAACATCGCGTGACAGCCCGCAACCCCCTCCTGGGATGACAGAGAAGGCACAACATCCTGCTGGAGAGAAACAGGGAGGCAACAGGTCCCAAGATGGGCAGGGAGAGAAGTCAGCTTGAATCTACAAGTCCTGTCTCCTACCGGTCTGCCCTGAGACCATGCGCCTTCCCACCGCTGGAGAACGCACCCAGGCTCCTGCCTCCTGCCTGGTCTCTGCCTTACCGGTGCCCACCATGTGCCCCTGTGTGGCAATCAAACGGAAGTTTCATCGGGCCTGTACGTGGGGGCAGGCATGGGGCTGATTCTGGCTGGCCAGGAAAGGCCCAGCCTCCCTTCCCTGTGCTCTGACTAGCTGGGGGAAGGTTGGGGAAATCAGCTGCCCGAAGCCTCCCCCCCATGCTTTGGCTGGCCAAGGGAAGGCTAGGGCTGATTCCTCCCCGTTCCCCCAGGAGTGAGGCTGGGCGGTGGGGCTGGGCCTCGCTCCTGGGGGCAGAGGGTGGGAAATCAGCCCCAGCCGGCTGGAGCATGCTTAATTGGGGGACCGTAAGGGGGTGTGTTCACACCCTCGCGGCCCACATTTACAACAAAATCACACACCCCCCCGCCAGTGAAATTTCTGCACCTGGGTCTGCTTGTCGTTCGGAAGGAGGCAGCGAACGGGGGTTTCACCGCATCTCTCCGGTACCAGCCTCGGCAAGGCGATCGAGCTTGTTCCTTCCTAACCTGTGGGCAAGTGGCCGGAAGAGACACGTACCGATCTCGAGAAACCGCTGGGAGAGGATTCCAGGGAGAGTCGTAAAGACGATGAAGGGGCTGGCGGGGCTGACGGATGAGCAATTATTAAAGGGGTCGGCGCGGTTGTATCGCCAGGTCTTCCAAAGCGGGCGAGGGAGGCGGAGGGGGATGCAAGGAGGTGTGGCTGGAAGAAGTGGGATTACAGGAGTGCTGCGGCTCAGGGGACTTCTGGCCCCGAGGGCGGGCGGAGCGGCCAGGAGACATCGCCCGGGGAAGCAGAGCCAGCTCTGGGGCATGCCAGATGGAGACTCCTCCAGGGAAGAATCGCCGGCTTCCGTCTATGGGCACAGAACCAACCTCTCAAACATGCACACCACAACGCGCCAGCTCCGGGACAGGGCAGCAGGGCTGCCCTCTCCACCCAGCTGTTCCTCTCCCCGGCCACCAGGCTTCCCAGCGGGGCGGGATTTAGCACACCCCGCTCAGCTGGCGATGGGCAGGAAGCAGGAGGAGAGTGTTTGTGTGTGTGCATGTGCGTGTGTGTCAGCAGACATGCTCCTGGGTTAGCAGGCGAGGCTCGCCTGGGTCTCTGCCCGGTGGATGGAGTTCCGGATCCAATTTGGAATGAATTTTCAGCTCTCCCAGTTGTTACCCTTGTCACCGCAGTGTGATTAACGGCTGCTTTTGGGGTTTCTCCGCAGGGCCATCAGTCGCCAGCGCGAGGGATTCAACCAAGCGCTGCTGACCTGCGCGCCGAGCCATGGGCCCGGGGCGACATCGGAGGGGTCACGTGGAGGAGCCCCGGGCCAGCGGCCCCATGGAGGGCAGCACTTTCCCGCGCACTGGGGGAGGAAGAAGTCTCAGGTCTCCACTGCCCGGCCACTCCGTCACTCTCTCTGCAAGGCAGAAAACGAAGGGGGCTGCTCCGGAAAGCGATTCCTGAGCCATCCAGCTGGCTGAGACAGAACTGTTTCCAGGCACAGTCAAAGAGGTAGCCCCTGGAAGCCGCGCAGCCTCATCAGACCCGTCAGCGCACAGATGGTTTGCATTAGCGCCAGCTAAGCAAGCGTCTGTGTCCCTTGCTCTTCCTACAGGCAGGGGTCAGGGCTATAAATTAGAGGCGTCCAACCTGCTGAGGGCAGAGCAGGTCCGCAGTGCCCAGCATTTGCAGTCTAGCCACTTCGGATCCCGAGAGAGAGAGAGGCTCATAACTCATGTGCCTCTCCCAGGTGGGAGGAGGGAGGTCAGGATCCCAGGCTCAGCCAGTCGCGGGCCTCTCCCCCGAGGCTGACGAGAAAGGGGCCGGTAGTGGCGGTGGTGGGACAGTCCATGTGCCTCCTGCAAGGCGCACACCCCACCGAAGGGAAGAGACGGATGCTGCCGATCAATTCCACATGGGCCACCGACAGCCAACGGAGGGCAACAACGGAGGAGAGGCTGAGAGATTTGGGTTTATTTAGTCTGCAGAAGAGAAGAGTGAGGGGGGGATTTGGTAGCAGCCTTCAACTTCCTGAAGGGGGGTTCCAAAGAGGCTGGAGAGAGGCTGTTCTCAGTGGGGACCGATGGCAGAACAAGGAGCAATGGGCTCAAGTTGCAGTGGGGGAGGTCCAGGTTGGATATTAGGAAAAACGATTTCCCTAGGAGGACGGGGAAGCACTGGGATGGGTTCCCTGGGGGGGTGGGGTGGAATCTCCATCCCTAGAGGTTTGTAAGTCCCGGCTTGACCAAGCCCTGGCTGGGATGATGGAGTTGGAGTTGGTCCTGCTTTGGGCAGGGCAGGGGGGCTTGGACTTGATGGCCTCCTGAGGTCATCTGCAGTTTTAAACTGGTGTAAATGGCCATGTGAAGTCTCCACACCGTGGCTGGAGGACGTCAGTGACTCAGCCAGCGGCTCGGGCTCTGTCGCTGGAGTGGGCGGGTGAGGTTCCGCGACCTGTGAAGGGCAGGAGGTCGGCCCAGAGGGTCCCTTCTGGCCTTCATGCCCGTGAATTGTTCCGAGCCTGGCCGGTGCTCCTGGGGTGTGATTGGTCACCCAAACCACCAGGCACAGATTCTGCACTCTGATTGGATCAAACCTGAATAACCACCAACCCCAACCCCAGAAGATAATGGAAGGCGGATCTCAAACATTTTCACAGTAGATCAAATTATAGATGATAATCTCGTGGAGACGTTTTAGGCTCAGGACTAGTTTAGTAAGTCAGAGGCAATCTGAATTCCAGCGCGAATGTAACAACACAACTCACACAAACGCAACCAACCAAACTCTCCATGGTGATTCCTGAGGATCCATTCACCGGTCTCTTTTCTACCAATCAACCAGCTCTGCTCACAACCATGTGTCCCCCCATCCCTGGTCTATGCTTGGAGCTCATTGGCAAAGTGTTTTGCCTGCACTTGTGAGTCTACCTAATGGAAAGAGACTGCGGCACTAATAGTCTCCAGGGTTGTAATTGTAATATTAGGCTTACTGGCAGTATGTTATTCAACCTCTAGATGATGCTGTGTGGTGTACAGAGCCCAACAGGTTTGCAGGGCTGGTTAACAAAGGAAACAGAGCTAGAACTCAAGCTGTGGGGAAGCTAGTTTGTATCTACAATTTTTGTAATAGTTTTCTCCATATATCCGACTTCTCAACGGCAAATAATTTTCATGAGGATGGTTTTGATTCTCTAATGAACCTAGCCCAAGACAAAACTGCCCGTCTACTTTACTGTTATTCATTTTTTTAAAATCTGTAATGTACAAACACATCACAATCTCTGAAGATGTTTCTGGGGGTGTCAGAATGAGCTACAGACTAAGCAACAACACTGACAAAAGGAGTCAGAGTAGACAGTTTCGTTCCATCCCACCAAAAGGCAGAAGCTGCTCAGTTATGTGCTTTTAATACAAAAAGTCTACAGCAGGCCGGGTACTGAACTGAGCAGAAAAAACAGCTGCACTGTGAGCAGTCGGCACACTTTCAGGTGTAGCGCCGTACGTTTAATGGATTCCTCCATAAGATAAATACGTGAAGCGACGCTGGCACAGAATTTCTAGCGGGCTGTACGCGAGCACCTGCAAAACAAGCCCTGCAGTGCCATTGAGACCTGCTTAACGTTAAGGAGTGTCGGAAACTCACTTCCGGCTTTCTAAAGGGACAACGGGGACCCCAGCTCCCCCTTCGGAACCGGCTGCTCTCCCGAGAAGAGGACGAACGTTCGCAAAGTCGACTCTATTCCTCTAGCACCGCGCCCCAGCGGGCTCTGTCGGCTCAACTCCATCTCCAGCGCTCACTGAGTTTCCTTTGGGGCAAGGGACAGCAAACCTGTCCCCTAAACAGCTCAGCGGTAAAGGCAGGTTGTACCCCGGTGGCTTGCGTCTTTGGGCCTTGCCTCCAGGTCGCCTCGCTCATCTCTGCACATTGGATCGGAAGACTCCCCCTCCACCAACAGCCCAGAAAGTAACCCCACAGACTGCTGGGAAACACAGCAGCATACCAACAACTTCCCCCACCCCCCGTAAGCGCAGGTACAAATGACCCAGCTGCCCGCGCCAGGCCCCGCCGTGCTGCCAGGGTTAAGGGGAAGTTGGTTCAGTCCCGGCCTCATCTGCTCGGGAGGCACCTTGGTCAATTCTAGGTAGGTCGCTTCTGAGCACGGAGCAGCCTTCGCCATCCGCGCCAGCGACGGGCAAGGACCAGAATTAATCTGCCCCGGGCTCCGACAGTCCTGCCTCCCCAGGAGCAGCATGGAGGAGGAAGCCAGGCGCCGCGGATGGGCCCTTCGTACCTCAGCGGCTTCCGCGAGCCACAGCCCCGCTGCTAAGCGACCCGGCCCCACGCTTCCGGATAATTTCCTACCGGGTGCAGCTTGCGTCTCGGCCACGCCTCCGGCCATGATGAGCGCCTCAAGGACCTTCGCGTGGTGCTCCGGGGTCCCCTCCGTGCTGGGCAGAGAAGGGGGAGGAAGGTGAGGACAGAGCAGAGAAGGGGCAGGCAGAGCCTAGTGGTTATGGCTATGGTATGGCAGATGGGTAGGGCATGGGGCTCACCCGAAGACCTGACGGGAGAGTGACACCCCCAGGAGATACAACGGTCTCCAGAGCGGGGAATGTGCTAGGAGCTCTCTTCCTGAGAGAACGGAGGGGTTAAGCTGAAGGCACCAAACTTCCCAACCTCTTGTTCCTGGCAGGAGAGGGGCCGTGAATGAACCCAGGGCTGCTGCATGCGAGTAGCCACAGCCGCGTGTTAACACCTCACGGCTCTGCCCCGGTTCCGGACCCACAGGGTCAGTGGAATCATGCCGGACCACGGGTGTTGCCGGAGTAGAGAGGTTCAACCTGTATCGTGACGCACCAATGGGGGAAGGAAGGAGAAACACCCTGGGCTGGTACATCCTGTCGATCTATCACCCACCGCGTGTGCCATTGCGAGGGGCTCTACACTAGGGATGTTAAATCTCGGTTCACTGAATAGTCGTTTAACCTCGTGAATTCTTATCGGTTACTCGACTATTTGATAGTCTCAGGGGTGGGGCCGGCAGCCAGTGCAATCCGGCCCCACTCCCAAGGAGCCCCCGCCACTCTGTGCTGCTGCCTCTGAAACCGAGGCAGCAGTGCGGGGTGGCAGTAGCCCCTGTGCAGGGGGAGGTGGTGTGCTGAGCTCCCAGACCCGGCGTGAGCCAGAACTGAGCCAGGCTGCCTGCTCGCCCAGCTCCTAATACACTTTAAATCAGTGTGCTCGCCGTGGGCTGGTTTTGCTTTGCCGCGGCGCGTTCTCAGAGCTCTCGAAAAACGCTGGGTCCTGGAGCTTTTTTGGGGAAAGGGGGGCTCAGAAAGAAAATGGCGGAGACCCCCCTGCTGGACACACAGCAGCTCCCCCCTTCCCCGGTGCGGGGCGCTGTCCGCACGCTGCAGGCGGCTCACCTCGCCGCGGGCGGCCGGAAGAGCGCCTCGCCGAAGAGCTCCCCCAGGGCCCGGGGTGAGGTGGCTCTTGCTGCCGTGTTGACACACTTTGCAGAAATGCCGGGTGAGGGGCTGGAGGACGAGGCCGTGCTGCTGGGGCAGCGCGGGGGATTCCAGCAGGGTCTTCGCCGGCCGCACTCTTCCAGGCTCTGGGTTTCTGCGGCAGAGGAGAGAAGGGAAGGGAACTTTTAGTTGAGGGAAGAACATTTCAGCCCCGAGACCTGGGGGTGGGAGGAAAGGTTGCTGCTACCCAGGCCACTGAGGTGACATTTATGTCACGTCTCTTCTCACCGACCGGCCTGGCTTCTCTCCCGGCACAGAATGGGATTTGGCCAACGCAGGGCTCGTCTATGTGGCCTTGTGGCTCGGACTACAGAGGCGTGAACGGCAACGTGCACCAAAAGGCTGCTCTGTCCTGCACAGGCCACGTGAACGCAAACTCAGAGACACCTTGCTGGCGTTCACGAGGCCAGGGGATCACATTCACGTGCCTTTCTGTGCGTGCCTGCAGCGGCCGCACGAGGGGATCACCGTGCAGTCCACCGGTGCACAGTGCCGCTCACGGCCCCATCGCCCGCTCCGTGGCACCTACTGAGCCCCAGGGTCGTCCTTACCCATACGTACAACATGGAGCTGCGTGGGGCACCTGAAAGTTTGGGGCACCTCTGGGTCCTAAAGTCCACCCGCCCGCCTCTTCCTAGCCCTGTGGCTCTGCTTCCTCCGGAGAGGACCTAGTTAAAAAGCGAAGTAGCCGGCCAGAGCCAAGCCTCGAGGCTCAAGTGGTAGCTAGAGGTTGCGATGGCCCCTTTGCCCGGCGGAAGAGGCAGCTGCAGCCTCAGCTGGGAGGCTGTGGATGTGTCCGCCCTGGGAAACGGCCAGATTTCACCAGCGCGAGTCCCCAGGCCTGGCCTTTGGCACAGCCCAACCTCTTCGCAGCCCCAGTGACACGCCCGGCTCCGCCTCTGCTCCCCCACTGCGGCTTCCCTGCTGCAGCATCACAGCCCAGCCCCGGGAACTTAGCCTGCACAGCGGGTTGCTAACCCTTCAGGGTGCAACTGGGAACCGCTGCGTGGAGGAGGGAGTTACCCCAGTGCCAATCCTGTACGGTTATTTCGTGAGCTCACCCGGGCCAGGATGGGCCCTGGGAGGTACGTCTACATGGCAGCGTTATTTCGGAATAAGTGACGTTATTTTGAAATAACGAAGAGTGCGTCTACACAGCAAGCTGTTATTTCGAAATAATTTTGAGCTGGCAGATTTCTTACTCCGACTCCTGTAACCCTCGTTTCACGAGGAGTAAGGGAAGTCGAAGGGAGAGTGTTTTTCCTTCCACTTCCTGCTGGGTAGACAGCGCCAAAAGCTGAATTAATTTTGACTTCAGCTATGCAATTGACGTAGGCGAAGCTGCGTAGCTTAGTTCGACTTTTGCCCTGCAGTGTAGACGTGCCCAGGATGGGCTGGCCTCGTTTTACAGGAAATCAACGGACACGACGCACAATGGCCGCCTAGGTGCCAAAGATTGGCACGCAAACCAATGGCCAATCAAAATACTGTCTCGGGTGAGGCTCCTGACATGGGCAGGTGTTTTGTGTTAAGGCAGGGAGACCCACCCTTTCCTATCACAGCATCGCCCAGAACTGGCCTTTGAAAGAAGCAACCAGGCCTTTTTAATCTGCCTCCTGGGCCCTGATTGGCTCCTGCCTGCTCCCAGCCCTTCTGGCCACTGGAGGACCAAGTCTTACTGGTTTTACAAGCAGCAGATCTTGGGGAGGCTTTCTTAGGGGATCCCTAGAAGTCTAACCTTGCTGGCCTTCTCCGCTTCACAGGCTGGGTGTGTTTATAATAGTGCGTGCAATCTTCACCCCCACTTCTGCGCCCTGCAAATGTGCTCTCTCTCCCCTCCCCTCTTACCACGGAAGGTTTTTTTTATGCCCGAAATAGAGAATCTCGGTGCAGAGGCTGCCAAGAGAGTTCTTTAAGCCAGAGGGATGAGCCGAACACCATTTTAAGATCCCCACGTGAATAATTATTTTCATCCCCCCTGCCTTGGTCCCACGTTGGGGCTATGGCATGGATGTTCTTTCTGACATTGGAATGACACTTCCCCAGCACCGGGAAGTTGTGCTACAGGACAAACACTGATTTCTGACACTCTTGTACGGGGTGGACAATAATTTTTGTAGGCGGGGGGGGCACTTCATCAATTTGGGTAATGGTCACCAGCCGGCCTGGAAGGGGCGGGGTCTTAGGTGGAAGGGGTGGGGCCTAGGGCGGGAGGGGCAGTTCCCTCTAGGCACTAGGTGCCCCTGGCGGGGGGGAGGGAAAGGAGACTTCACACGTTCCCCCATGGAGATGTGAGGTCTCTTGCCCCCACTCTGGCGGTTCCCTCTGGTGGTGGGGGAAGGAGACTTCATGTGCTCCCCCGCCCCCGGGTCTCAACTGGCCTGGGGATAGGGGCCGGATCAAATGGCTTGGTGGGCCGGATCCAGCCAACGGGCGGTATCTTTCCCACCCCTGCTCTAGTAAGTCCAGACCGGCACCATCTCAGCACAGTGAGTCTAAATTCCCCCCGCCCACACACAGCAGGAGTAACAAAGAGCTGATTCTGGCCACGTGCGAATACATTATATTCCCACCGGTGTGATTCCAAAGCCTTTTACAAACTGGAGGAAACCCTTCAGCAGCCTCCGAAATGCAGCTGCTTCTAGGGGTGGAACGCGGCAGTGTTTAACAGCTCACGGTGACTCCGCGGTTTAGGAGAGGAAAGGAAGAATTCCATGTTCAGCTGAAGCTGCAGGGGATTTAAGCAGGCACGGTGGATTTTATTCAGGCCCTTAACTCTATCCACAGACGGATGTGAGCGCTCTGGTTTATAAAAGTGACCTGGCATCTGTTGGGGGGAGGGGGGAGTGGGAATCATTTTTATGCCAGGAAGATCCGGGGGGGTAAAATATGTTCTTTTTCTGCCTGCATTAGATCGCCTGTTCTTGTCTGTGCTGAATCTCTCCGGATGACTGGCGCTAGGAGAATTATGTCATTGCCGGCTGTGCTACTGTGATTGTTTCAGACTCGAGGGGGGTTTATATGGTTTCTATCAACACTCGAGCCTGTGGGAAAACTTTGACGTTTGGACCTAAAAAGGACACCAACACAGCACAAACCTGTCGGCACCTTTTTAGCAGCTCTGTAGCAAGCAGGAGAAAACTCAGTTTGACACGGAAAAAATGAAACTGTCATGAACATCATCTCAAAAAAATGCCATGTCCCTTTTCAAGTCCCTTCTGAAAAGGGGAACATTTCATTCTAATGTCTAATAAACTCTTTGGAGAAAGGATGTCTTTGTGCAAATTCCAGACACCTTTTCCATTCGAAGCTCTGTTATCGCCTGAGTCTCTAAGGAGTCTTCCAGCAAATCCAAGCGAGAGCAGAGATTCCTACTATTTCTTAGGGTAAAAAAATAACAGCAGAAAAACAACCCTGGTAAGCTCAGAAAGGATCAGAAAGACGTTTAAAAAAAAGACACAAACGCGCCTTCTTTTCCCTTTGCAGGTGTCCTCTGAAGGAGGTGAGAGGCGATCACATCTCATGTCAGTGATACATGGCATCAAATTGGGGTGTTGCCGTATCCACAGCATGAGGCCCTGAGGCCCGAATGAACATGTGGCCCTAACGCAGGACTCTGGACCGAGCGTTGAATATCTGGACAGTAACTTGAATTCCAGGACAGGCAGCAGAGTGCCCAGGGAGAACGGGTGGAAACAGGCTTTGCAGAGCGTCAGGGAGACCTGGTTAGATCGGCCCGATTCTCCGCTCCCTGCGCAAAGACCGGGTGTCGGTGACCGTGCCCCCAGCAGGCCAAGGTGGGATCAGTCTCGGAGAGCTCAGTGAAGGCGTCACTGCTTTGGGGTGTCTCAAATCATGCTGCCCCCAAATCACGGAACCCCATATTAGTGGCCACATTGAAAAACCGGGACTAAGTTACCTTGCCCGGCTCAGTGGAAAGGTCAGGATTAGACAGGCCAGAGGTTAGGGACTAGGAAGGCTTAGATCCAAGTCTCTGGCCCTTCACATGCCTGTCGCTGCTCTGTGCCTCAGTTTCCCCTGTGCACAATGAAGGTCCTAGCCCTGCCTTACTAGGGGGTGTGAGGCTAAATCCCCCCTTCCCGCCCCTCTCCCCAGGTCTCTGGATCCCTCCTGCGCCCCCTCCATAGTTCTCTCTAAGGTGCGCGCCTGCGCAGCCGCGCACAACAATTCTGGCCCCGCCCACCTCCTGGGAGAGCGGCGCAGCAGTGCTCACCACGTGCTTTCCTGCGGGAAGGTGAGTGGGGGGTTCTGGCTCGGCAGAACACCAGGCAGCCCGGCAGCCCTGTGGGCCGTAGCTAGAGCCAGGCCGTGGTGTCAGCCTTACCCCGGCCCCGGTTCCTGCTCTGTGGCAGCCACGCAGCCCGGTCGGTGGGGCCGCACGGTGGAGCGGGGCTGCCTCAGGGGCCAGCCAGCTAGGCGGGGAAGGGGGCGAAATTCAGGACTATTACTGGTGGCCAATGAAAGGAATCGCACGGTCAGCGTGAGATCACAGGCCTTGGCTGGGGCTTGTTTCTAATAAGACTGGCGGCAGTTTTACAAACAGCCAAGATTTAAAAGCAGAATCAAGCCCGTCTGTTCCTCCAGGCAGCTAAGAGCAGCCTTGGAATTGCCTAGAGAGAATGGCCTTCCGCTGTGCCATCCAATGGGCCCTCCTGACGGGGCACGGTGTCGCGGAGAAACGGAGAGAGCGTGGTGCAGTGGGTAGAACAAGATCCTGGAAATCAGGGCGATTCTTTTTTAGACCTCAATGTTGGTGCACAAACAAAACTCACTCCGCTCACAGATGGGACATCTTAGAGGGAACCCTGGTCCCCGGATCCCTCCTGCTCCCCCTTCCCTTCCTGTCCCTTCTCCCCAGGGCACTGGATCCCTCCTGCACACCCTCCCCTTCCTGCCCCCCCAGGTCCCTCCATCCCTCTCCCCACTCCCATCATTGCCTGCCCACCTGAAAGCTGGGCCCACCCATGTTTCCTGTCCTAGCTACACCACTGTGTCCCCACTATGAGCCCCACAGCGGCCCAGTGCCGTAGCTACGCCCTGGTAGTGCACTGTAGACGCTTCCCACGCAACAGAGCGGTTTTCCAGCCACGTAAGTCACCCACCTTCCCAAGCAGCGGTAGCCACGCCGATGGAACCCCTTTTCCAGCCAGCTAGCGGGTCTGCACCAGGGACTGGGGTGGTTTAAGCAGGGAGCTCTAGGGTGTGAATTTTTCACACCCCTGAGCACTGTCGATGTCTAGTAACTTTTAAGAGTCGACCAGGCACACTCCCTGCGGGCCAGGCCTGCCACAAATACAACAACATCCCACCAGTCAGGAAAGCCGTGGAAGGCTTGTCGCTAGGGACACCACAAACTAGACTAGACAAAACTCTGGCGAATGTACTTCAGGGATCAACCTGGCCTGGTCCCTGCGGCTGGAACAGGCGGCATCTCAGGGGTCTTCTCCATCCCTGACGTCTACTGAAACAAACATTCCTTCGAGCAAAGGAGGGTTTTTTCCTTAAAGCCACAGATATCTGAACATGGCACTAGGTTTGCTATGGGATAGATAGATAGATAGATAGATAGATAGATAGATAGATAGAGGGGGTGTATGGGGATAGATAGATAGATAGATAGAGGGGGTGTATGGGGATAGATAGATAGAGGGGGTGTATGGGAATAGACAGATAGATAGAGGGGGTGTATGGGATAGATAGATAGATAGATGGGGTGCATGGGAATAGATAGATAGATAGATAGATAGATAGATAGATAGAGGGGGTGTATGGGATAGATAGATAGATAGATAGATAGGGGATGTATGGATGGATGGATAGATAGACAGACAGATAGACAGAGTAAGAGAGAGAGAGATGGGGGGGGATAGCTAGCTAACTAGATACAGGGGGTATATGGAGGTAGCTAGCTAGACAGGCAGAGGGGGGTATAGCTAGCTAGCTGGATGGATGTGCCTGGGGACAGACAGACAGACAGACAGCTCGCTGGCTGCTGAGTAGCTCTCCGTACCCCCTTTCCAGGACACAGCATCGGCATTTACAGCTCATCTTTGTCAAGTGAACCCAGACACACCAACAAGGCGGGCGCCTCTTAGCTGCTTGTATCACTAATCACCGCCACTAATAATTAGCGCGTGGGCCTTGGCGGCAGGCGGGCAGCAGGATAACGAGGCTGCTGGGACCGGGAGAGGGCAGGGCTCTGCCGAGCTAACAAAGCTGCTGGGAGAGGGGCTTTGACCGGGGGGTCCCGCTAATGAGCCCACTGGGAGAAGTATGTGTGTGTGTGGGGCACTGGAGGAAAGAGGGGAACAATTAAACCAGGCGAAGCAGGAGACAATTACAGCGAGAAAGGAGGAGCGGGAGGGAGAAAACAGAAAAAAGCCGGTGGGGGCGGAGGGGAAAACTCCACTTCCAGCTCTGGGGAGGCAGCGTGGGGAAACCGGGGCGTCACTGCTGGGTTTCTTGTCCAGGGCGTCCCAACAGGGCTAGACGTCCCCATAGCCAGCTGCTGGGCAGGATCCCCATTCTGGACCAACCTCAGCTGTCCCCTCTCCCCGCCCTGCCCTGCCACTCTGTAAGCCCCCCGGCTCACCCCCGCTTGCAGCTCCATCACAGACCCTGCGATGCAGAGACTGGCCCATGTGTCATAGGTCCCGTACCGCTTGGCAAGGAAGGCGATTCTCCCCTCGCTCAAGTGGTACAGAGCCCAGGCGGTGGGAGCCACACTTGAGGCTGCCTACAGGCCAAAGCTCCCCTCCTCAGCCCCGCCCCGGAGCCCACACTCCTCATATGAGGTTGGGTTGCGGCATCCTCAACTTTCTTCAACTGGGAAAAAAAAGTTTGGAAAGCCCTGGAGCTGTGACAGATTCGTTTCCTCTGCGGCTGGGGAGGGCCTGGGACACAGGGTCACCGGCCGTGCAGATGCAGACTGGGCTGGGCTCAAGAGACACCGAGAGGCAGTGTGCTGATGAAGACAGACTAACGAGCCAGCCTCCTTCCTTCCAATGCCTTTAAATAGCTACCGCGCCTGCGGGCTCTCCGAGGGGATTCCTCCGCCAGACGGGCCTCCGCTCTCCCGCCCCCACCGTGGAGTCACAGCTCTGTGCAGCCTCGCTCGGCCCAGACCCATCTCCCCTGCCCAGTGCGGCTTGGTTTTCAAGGTGCTCCCAGGGCGGTTATTTGTGCTGGCAGGGCTCCTGTGAGCCTATGGCAAGCAGCCAGCTGCCGTGGGCAGTACCGGGGACTCGGTGCCTTTTAGCCCAGATGTCTCCAGCCAGACTCAAACCCACCTCCACGGGTCAGCGGGGGAGGGGGTCCAATGGGTCCAGCTGGGAGGACACGTCTGAGCTGTGAGGAGGAAGAGGTGCAACGGGGACGGCCGTCTTCTCAGCCAAAACACGAAGCACTGCACTGTGGATCTCCTCACCGAGGGTATGTCGACACTGCAGAGTTTTTTTGGAAAAAACTTCACTTACGTCCACACTGCAATCATGTCCTTTTGAACAAAAATCAAAAGAACAAAGGGGGTTTGCTGACATTGCTAAACCTCCTTCTACGAGGAAGAAGCCTTTTCCCGACAGAGCTCTTTCAGAAAGAGGTGCGTGTGGACGGGGAAGAGGGAGTTCTTTCGCAAGAAGAGGGAAGAGGAAAAAGCACAGGTGCCCCGGTGGCCACTCCGTCCACAGTAATCACAGCCGACGTGAGAGACCGTCCATTCGGTGTGGACGCTCTCTTTTGAAAAAGCAGATCGCTTTTTCGATGCGCTTTTGCAGCGTGGACGCTTTCGGAAGACGTTTTTTCAGAAGATCTCTTCCAGAAAAGCTTCTTCCGAAAGAAGCCTGCAGACTAGACGTAGCCCGAAAAGCAAGAGCTCTGTAGCACGAGCTAGAAGGCTCCACGGGGAAGGACTGGAACGACTCGTCTCTTCCGTGCATCAACGCAATGCACCCACCAGCGGGTTTATAGTGCAGCAACGTAGGGCAAAAGGAGGCATGCACCCCTAAGAGCAGGGCCCTCCAAGGGGCAGCACAGGCCGAAGGATCCTCTGTTCCCGCAGTGCTCAGAACATGGTCTTTGGAGCACCAGTTGTCGGAAGAACCAAACACCCGGGGGACCATTTTGCAGTAGCAGAGGGGACCCTCTCTAGCCCCACGTTCGAGCAAGTCTTCAGTGTCCTCACGCTGCTTCATGACTCACCCACACCCCCATGGGATGTTCTGGGACCTCCGGGCAGGCCTCTCCCACGTCCCACCCAGGCAGAAACTCCGCTCCCCGTCTCCAGTAGGGATTACCAGCGTGCCAGGACGCTGCCCCGTTCCGCAGACTTCCCCGCTGGGTCTGGCCAGAGGTTTGCCCATCAAACGTCCACAACCATTGGAGAGGGGAAAAACCCAGGAGACCATCTAGTGTCTCCTGCAGCTGGCGCACCATCCATCCCTGCTGGACACTAACCAGTGTTTGGGCCAGTCACAAGCAATGGGATTTCCCATGGAATTTCTTTTCTCCCCCTAATTCTTCCTAACAGTCTAAGGCAGGGGTGGGGAACCTCAGGCCCAGGGGCCAGATGTGGCCCTCAGTTTGCCTGGATCCGACCCCCGAGGCTCAGGGAGCCTGCGCTGGCACTCCAGCCCCCCCGCTGCTCCACCATGGGGCTGGAGCACACAAAATCTACTAGGGTGGGCCCCCCAGGATCTGGTGTGTGAGGGGAATATGGGGACGGCCGATCTCCTTCTCGGTTGGAGGCCACATCGGTGACGGTTGGTTTATTTTGTTTCTCATTTGCATGCGGCCCCCAACTGATTTTTCTGTGGGTCAGTGGCCCCCGACCCAAAAAAGTTTCCTCGCCCTGGTCTAAGGGAAGGTGGCCTTTCCGGTCCCTCGTTTCACAGCTCCAGGCTAGGTTCTGGAAACGGTCTTGAGTTTGGTTGGCCAGTTTTAGGTTCCGTCTACCCTGGGAGCTGGGGGTGGGGTCCGAGCTCCTGTGGACAGACACATCCTAGCTCAGCGACAGCTAGCGCGAGGTGTCTGTGCACACAGGGAATCGCACCCCCAGCTCCTTCGGATTTGACGGCAAATGGCAAAATTAACTTCCTGCTGAAGGAAGAGCGTTAAAAGGCGGCCAACGTGCCCGTGGTTTTCGCCTCCCTTCCCGGCCTCAGCTTCCTCCTGGCGTCGTGGAATGAACAAAGATCATTTCTGCCATGGAATCTGTGCAACTCTCAGGCTGCAAGGGGAAAGCCGGCTCCCCTTTGAAGTGGCTTAACGAGCCGGCACACTAATTGCTTTCTAATTGAGTTTTTACTCTGGGAAAGGAGGCAGGCTTTGATTTCCTCCCTGGAGTGCGGGACGGGACCCTGCAATGCCCTGCCACACTCCCTGCGGGCTGTTCGGGGAGCCGGCCGACCTGGCCGATTTCTCCCGGGGGCGGCTCCGTCGGGAGTTGTGTCTGCCCAGGCTGTGTGTGTGTGTGTGTGTGTGTGTGCAGAGCAGAGGGATGGGAAGTCGAGTTGTGCAGGGAAAAGGACTGTGGGAGGAGCTGGTCAGGGTCAGCGCTGAGCTCCAGTGAGTCTCAGGGACCACCTGTAATGGTGCGGGCAGCATGTCTGAGTGCCCCTCAGCACCTAGCCCCGGCGAGACCTTGTAGGGCCCTGTGCCGGGCCAGAGCTCCTGGTAGGGTGGCCAGGTGTCCGGTTTTGAACCGCACAGTCCAGTATTTGAGCTTTCTGGTCAGGAAACAAACTGAGAAAATAGAACTGAGACAAGAGAACTGTCCGGTATTTTCTAAATCCGATGGGATGTCGATTGTGACGTCATGTCAAGTGTGTCCGGTATTTTTGTTGAAACCATCTGGCAACCCTTGCTCCTGGGTCACTGCACCGTGTCAGCCCCACCCCCGGACCCGGGGCAAGGAGGGGAATCTCCCTGCCTCTGACACACGGGGCCTACGGAGACGCTCAGACGGTTACATAGAAACAAAGGGCGAATTGCACTTCTAAAAGCAGCAACAGTTTTCAGTCTGGCCAATCATCTGCCCCCAGCCATACCCATCATCCCCCCATATATACCCATCCAGCCATCCCCATTTATACCTATCCATACGCCTCCATATATACCCGTCATCCCCATACATACCTACCCAGCCACCCCATATATACCCATCTGCCCCAATATATACCCACCCAGCCACTCCATATATACCTGTCATCTGCCCCTATATATACCCACCCAGCCACCCCATATATACCCGTCATCTGCCCCATATATACCCACCCAGCCACTCCATATATACCTGTCATCTGCCCCCATATATACCCACCCAGCCACTCCTCATATATACCCACCCAGCCACTCCATCTATACCCGTCATCTGCCCCCATATATACCCACCCAGCCACTCCATCTATACCCATCATCTGCCCCCATATATACCCACCCAGCCACTCCATATATACCTGTCATCTGCCCCATATATACCCACCCAGCCACCCCATATATACCTGTCATCTGCCCCCATATATACCCATCCAGCCACTCCATATATACCTGTCATCTGCCCCCATATATACCCATCCAGCCACTCCATATATACCTGTCATCTGCCCCCATCCATACCCACCCAGCCACTCCATATATACCTGTCATCTGCCCCCATCCATACCCACCCAGCCACCCCATATATACCTGTCATCCCCCCATACATACCTACCCAGCCACCCCATATATACCTGTCATCTGCCCCCATATATACCCATCCAGCCACCCCACATATACCCGTCATCTGCTCCCATCGCCCAGCCATCCACTTTATACATATCTATCCACCCTGCATATATCCATCCATCCATCCATCTCTCTCTCTCTCCAGCAGTCCCTGTGGGCGACTGAGGTGCCGTCTCACACCCTTCCCTGCTGGCTCTGTCCCTCCCTAACTCAGTCTCTGCTCCAGGAGACACCCTTGCCCTGCCGTGACCTGTGACACTGCCTCCGGCTCTCCCAGCCTGTCGCCTCCTTGTGCCCAGTGCTGCCCCCGGCGGATGCCAGGGCGGCTGCAGTGTATGGTGGCTGCTGCTGCGTGTTGTGCCTGGGCCACGCTACAAAGGGGATTAAGGGTAGGATTGTTATTTTTGCTGCCTCTAATTGGTAGCGTCTTTTCGGAGGTTAATTTGTTCCTAATTCAGTGTCGCCTGGGCACTAGATTTTTGAATAGGGTTTCCTGGGGACTCAGTCAGGGTACAGCCCAGTGGATCTCGTGACGGGCAAAGGCAGAAACTAGCGATCGAGAAGGACAGCACTGTGCTGAGCCGTCTGCCGAGAGCTCCCTTCTACAAACGCTTGAAGAGTCAGCACTGAGAAATGCCTTCCCCAGAGCTTCCAAGCTGCCTGGACAGACGGGGCAGATAAGATTCAGACCCACTTGTTCCAAAAGCACAGCCTCCTGCCACTTGACCTGAAGGAGAATCATCTGTCATCATTAGCCATATAGGGCGTATGAAACACAGTTCTGAATGTAGCAACTAGTCAGCAGCAGTGCACAGACATGTCAGCCACTTGCATCATCTAGAGATAATCTTCCCCACCATCCCGCTGCTCTGCTACTTAACCCCAGGGCTCATTAAAAACAAATGAAAACCTAGCCTAACTAAGGGTCATTTTGGCTCTGAACCTGCCCTGACCTGAAGGAGAATCTTGTCATTATTAGCCATATAGGGCTTATGAAACACAGTTCTGAACGTAGCAACTAGTCCGCAGCAGTGCACAGACACGTCAGCCACTTGCATCATTAAGCTATAATGCCCCGCCCCCCACAACCCGGTGCTCTGCTGCTTAACCCCAGGGCTCATTAAAAACATACGAAAACTTAGCCCAAATGAGCGTCATTTCAGCTCCGAACCGGCTCCACTTTAAGCTTTGGCGAAGGCCTGCGGCACAGCGCCCCTAGCTGCTGAGCCATTGTGCCTGGAGCACCTGGACTATCTTCGGAGGCAAACGCGGTTCCATCGACCTGAGCCTGGGGGAGCCCCGGGGCTCTCAGCTGCCTGTTTGTAATCCAGCCGGAGGCTGGCTCATGGTGGGGGACCTCAGGAGAGGCGGGAGGGGTGCAGATGGCCACGGTGGCCACACGGCTGCAGGAAGCTTTGCTCCTGGACAGGGGATTGCGGGGCTCCAGCGCATCGCCCTGTGCCTCTCCCAACACCACGTTCCAACTGCATGGGCCAAGTTATCTCCCCTGCCAAAGGCTCAGCCATCCAGGGAGCCGGCGGTGGCAGCTGTTCCAGCCAGAGGGAAATCCCCTGGCCGGGAAGCAGTTCCCGCATGACCCGGGCTGACCCTGCTGCGGTGAGAGCGGGCGAGAGACGGCAGCCCAGCCCCGAGGAGGCTGGGAAGCTGCCTGGGCTGGAGCTGGCCTGTGCATTCACCGAACGGGGAGGGGGGCAGACCGGGGCTGTCCCAGGATGCACTCTGCAGGGCTGGGCCTTTCTACTGTTAAACGGCGAGTCAGGACACAACCCGCCTCCCTGAGCCGTGGTAAGATCTGGGAGCTGCCATGCACAGACCAGTGGCCAAACGGATCCAAGTAGCCAGGCAGGCGAGGGGTGCAGGAGATGGGCGGAAAGCAGCCACCCACCCTCTGAACTCGCTAGAAGCTGGGTCCTCGCTCGAAATAATGCTCCCGGCTTGCACATCCCCTGCTGTCCCCAAAGCACCGTACAGAAGCGGCTCCGCGTCCTGGGGGCCCTTTCTCCTGGCAGACGGGGAAGCAGAGTCGTGGCAAAGGGAGGTGACTCCCGCCCTATCGCACGGTCGGTCGGTGGCAGAACCGGGCTCCTTCCAAAGAGACGGATTTTCAGAGGGTGTCTCCCGTCAAAGCCAGCAGGAGCTGGAGGCTCTCGGCACGGCTGAGATTTGGGCCACATGTCTCCTGGCGCCAGGCTGCTCATAATCCAGGTACTATCGCCGCCCGCTGGAAGGTGGGCCACAGGCCTGGCTCCCCTTTGGCCAAGCAGGGACAGGAGAGGGGCTGCATTGCCGTTGTGGTGGATTATATCAGTAACCCTGCTGTCTCCTAACCCCACCGCCTCACTCGCGCGCTGCCCGTTGAGATGAAGAAGCTCCAAGTAAAGCAAAGGCCAACAAGAGGCCTGATCCAGCCCCCGGGGCCTGATCCAAGCTCTTTGTGGTCAGTGGGAATCTTTCCTCTGAATCAGCCGTGGCAGAATAAAATAAGCGAGAATGAGCTGGAGCGGGACCTGGCGCTAAACCAGGGGTGGACAATAATTTCTACAGAGGGGCCACTTCTCGAATTTTAGAATGTGGTTGTGGGTCAGGTTCCTGGAAGGGGTGGGGCCTCTAATGAAAGGGGCGGCACCCCAGGCAAAAAGGGGCGGTTCCCTCTAGGTGTCCCTCCCCTGCCCCTGGTGAGGGAAGGAGACTTTGTGCACTCCCCTGCTCCCAAGGTCTTGGTTGGTCTGGGGGCAAGGGAGCGGCAGGGCTGGCCGCGGGCTGGATCTTTCCCACCCCTGTGCTAAACACGCCCCACCGCCCCAGCACGGCGAGGCTGGTATGGGAGCACGTTCCGCCCAGCCCGATTGCTCCAGGAGCTGAGAGCTCCAATCTCTCATGGCGCTGAGGTTTACAAAAGGTCCATTTGGACTGGGATCCTCCGAGGGGGAGGCAATAGCACAGGAAATGGACACCTTCCAGGGCGCGTCCCAGGGGCTGTCGTGGTGGTTTGACAGCTGAGTCATGGAGGTTTGAGGTCGGGGGGTGGGGGGGATCCCAGGAGAAATGTGGCTGGTTGGGGGGGGGGGGGCCTGGAACTGGCAGGCATGTGACTCATTTGCCCAGAGAGCGTTTTAGCTGATGCAACAGCCGGAGAAAGAGACAGTCGGTGGAGGGGTAAAAAGCCAAAGCGCGGCGTTTTGTGCTGCAAAGGGCCTGGTTGCAAGCCAAGATCGGCGCTCGTTAAGAGCGAATTCCATCCGGTCTCGTTCAGCCCCGTGACCTGTAGCCAACTGAGTTCCCCACAGCGATCTCCTAGCTGGGATTTCTGGTCCTTCCTAGGCGAGCCAAACGCATGATTTAAAGAGGTGCTAATCCCACGGGAGGTGGGAGTGTTTTATTCCTTGAGACGCGGGCAGTTATAACAACAGAGGGGGAATCTTCTTTCGAGCCTTGGGCCCCGAAGAAGGAAGCGGGAGCCAAGTTTTGAAGGGACGTCGATAGTTAACCGTTTGGGGGACTGCGTGGCCGGGCGCCTGCCTTGCGGAGATGCTGGGATTCTGGGCTCGAAGGGGGAAGGAAAGCAAGCGCCTGTGGATCAGAGAAACAAAGGGAACTGGTTCCCCCGTGGGTTTGCCCTGCCGGTCCCTGCATGATGCTACGGCCCCCCTGCGCTGTACCAGGCGCGGCAGTAATTGCTGGAGGGGAACACATCAAGTTGCTCCGGAGTGACCCCTTCTGGACAGCTGATGAACTACAGCGTGGCAGCGGTGGGCTCTGAAGGACGGGGCTGTCACACACACAGCTGAGCAGGTGGAGAGTGCCAAGTGGCCAGGGAGGATGCTCAGGGCACATGGAGAGGCAGCGCGGGGCAGTGGTTAGCGGGCAGGCTGAAGAGAGGGGCTGGATTCTCTGCTCGGCTGCAGCCTCCCAGCACGTCTCCGGGCAAGTTATGTACTCTCTCCGAGCCTCAGTTTCCCCCTCTGTACCATGCAGTTCACAGCCCTGCCCTGCCTCCCAGGGACGTGTGCTCATGTGCTGTGGGGGACAGGGGACAGATCAGTGCCTGAGAGAGACCGAGGGCCCGTCAGGGAATCGTATTTCAGCAGCTGCCGTCGGCATCCACCCTCATCCGGGGCTGAACAGGGAGCTGCCCCCCCGCAATGAGCTGTGTGTGGAGAGAGGGTTCACTGCAGGATCCCAGACCAGAGCTGGCCGGGACTTACAGTGCAAAGATCCTCGCCCCCCCACGAGGTGCTTATGCCGAAATAAGTCCCCCCATAGGGCAGCACTAGGCCAGTGTAGGAATTCGATCCACCTGGCTACCTCTCTTGGAGGTGCCTCTGTAGATGGGAGACCCCCTCCTGCCGTCGTAGGTAATGTCTACGCCAGGAGTGGCGATAATTTTTAGCGGGGGGGCACTTCACCAATTTAGGCCCGGATTCATAAAGGTGCATCACATCCATTTCAACAGCAGTTAGGCACTGAAGTCCCTTTGAGAATCGGGGCCCAGGGCCACTGGCGCAAGCTTTCTAGCGGTAACCCCGGCAGTGCAAGTGCCAGGAGATGCTCTCAGACCCGCCGTCACAGGTCAACAAGAAACAGAGCTGCCAGAGAAACCAGACATCTGCCCTGGGGCACAGGCGAGTGGCAGAGCTGGCAATAAGACCCCAGGTCTCCTGAGGCCCGGTGCGGTACCCACTAGGCGACGCTGCCTCCCCTACAGAACCGCAGTGTTTGCCCCTTGGTTTTTAAGTCTTTGCTTGTTAACCCTGCTAATGCAGGCCCACTTGCTCATCCTCACACAGCACTCGCGGGCGTGATGTGTGGGCGATGGGGAAGCACTCCAAGGCCATGCTGCCCATCCCCTGCCAGTACCCGAGAGCTGCCCATGGGATCCCCTGCTGGGCTTTCTAGTTTTCCCACTGTGGGCGAAGGGTCAGGTCCCTTTCAAGATGGGTGGGTTGTGTGAGCTCCTCAACACCCCGAACAGGTGCTCAGAGGGAGGCTGGAAGTTGACAAGGTACCGTTATGAAGCTGCCAAGCCTGACCCTTTGGTTATGAGTGCATGAAATGCCACTGCTGGGCAAGGCCACCCGCTCCTTGGAGATTGTTTAAAGCCCCTCCAAAGGATCCCTTGGAAATTCCCGAGAGTATCCGCTCCTCTGGGCAGGGACGGGGGTTCCCCATCCCTTTGGAAAGCAGCCAGTGCATTTGGGACAGAAACGAGATCAGCCCTGCCGACAGCTAGCCAGCCAGCTCTGTCCACGCCCCGGTTCCATGCAAAAGGTCCGGGCTTTGGAAGGACTGACGAACCCGAGCCGCAAACAAGGGTGAAATCATAACACAGCTATACTAGGGTCAATCTCAGTGGATTATGGGATGGGGCTCCACCTCGTCCTGCCTGATGTAAAAATCAGCAGGGCTTGCACCCTGATCCACTAGGCAACCAATATCCCCGCACTGCCCCAACCCGCCCATTCCCCGCGACCCACAATCCCCTGAGGCTGAACGCCACAGGAAGTCCTGCCTCCCGTGATCTGACAGTTGCCTTAGCGACCCCCGAGCGGCTTCTTGACTCTAGGAAGCCCTTAGGGCCTATCAGGAAGTGTCCACTGTCCAGGCAACAAAGTGGATGCCAGAGAAGATGCAGAGCTGCATCTCAGTGGGGGGCTAGAGTAAATCAGCGGTTCTCAAATGAGGGGAGGCGTGGGAAAGTGCCAAGGGAGGAGTGAGCTACGTGCTTTTTTTAAAGGGCCCTGTCAGCGCTGGGTGACTGGGGCTTGTGCAGAAAGGCCATGAATACCCGGGAGGTGGGAATACATGGGACTGCCACAGCCCCCAACCTGAGCTTGGGCTGTCCTCTCCCACCCCCAAATACCTCACTAGGAAGCAGCCTGGTTCATGCTGTCCTACCCTCACCCCTCACTCCCTCACCTGGAGCCAGCCCTGGGGTAGCAGCAGCAGCAGCAGCAGCAGCAGCAGCAGCAGCAGAGACATAAGGAGGGCAAAGGGCTGCTGTCTGACTGTGCTTCAGAGCTGGGCTCTCCAGCCAGCAGCCACCAGAGGCTGGGCACCCGGCCAGCAGCCACCCCTCCCCACTGTGCTTCAGAGCTGGGCGCCCGGCCAGCAGAGCCACCCCTCCCCACTGTGCTTCAGAGCTGGGTGCCCAGCCAGCAGAGCCACCCCTCCCCACTGTGCTTCAGAGCTGGGCGCCTGGCCAGCAGCCACCACTCCCCACTGCGCTTCAGAGCTGGGCACCCGGCCAGCAGACACCACTCCCCACTGTGCTTCAGAGCTGGGCTCTCCAGCCAGCAGCCACCACTCCCCACTGTGCTTCAGAGCTGGGCTCTCCAGCCAGCAGCCACCACTCTCCACTGTGCTTCAGAGCTGGGCGCCCGGCCAGCAGCCACCCTCCCCACTGCGCTTCAGAGCTGGGCGCCCGGCCAGCAGACACCACTCCCCACTGTGCTTCAGAGCTGGGTGCCCAGCCAGCAGCCACCACTCCCCACTGTGCTTCAGAGCTGGGCGCGCCAGCCAGCAGCCACCACTCCCACTGCGCTTCAGAGCTGGGCACCAGCCAGCAGCCACCACTCCCACTGTGCTTCAGAGCTGGGCGCCCGGCCAGCAGCCACCACTCCCCACTGCGCTTCAGAGCTGGGCTCCCAGCCAGCAGCCACCACTCCCCACTGTGCTTCAGAACTGGGCGCCCGGCCAGCAGCCACCACTCCCCACTGCGCTTCAGAGCTGGGCGCCTGGCCAGCAGCCACCACTCCTCACTGTGGTTCAGAGCTGGGCACCTGGCCAGCAGCCACCACTCCCACTGTGCTTCAGAGCTGGGCGCCCGGCCAGCAGCCACCACTCTCCACTGTGCTTCAGAGCTGGGCACCCAGCCAGCATCCACCACTCTCCACTGTGCTTCAGAGCTGGGCGCCCGGCCAGCAGCCACCAGTCCCCACTGCATCTGATGAAGTGGGTCTTTGCCCACGAAAGCTTATGCTCCAACACTTCGGTTAGTCTATAAGTTGCCACAGGACTCCTCGCCACTCCTCACTGTGCTTCAGAGCTGGGTGTCCAGCCAGCAGCCACTACTCCCCACTGTGCTTCAGAGCTGGGCGCCTGGCCAGAAGCTGCTGCTCTCCTTTCTACCTTCAGATCTGGGCACCCCGTCAGCAGCCGCTGCTCTCCACCCTTCCTTCAGAGCTGGGTGCCCGGCCAGCAGGTGCTGCTCTCTGCTGTGTTTCATTTGCTGCATGGCAGTATACGTACTGAGCAGCGTAAACAACTACAGACACAAAGAAGGGGAGCCCAATCAAATACGTGTGAGAAACGCTGGACTAGATGCCCCTTGCAGTTCCCTTCAACCTTACGATCTAGGATTGTAACTGACATGTCTATGCTGCTTCTCTGCCTCCCAAGTCCCAATTTTAACCTCGGCTCTGACTTGGATTCCCACTCTGGCTCAACCCCTGTTATCCCAGCACCAGTCCTGATCCCTGGTATTAACCCTTGGCTTGATTTCTGACTCCAGCTCCGCCTGCCGGCTCTACTCTTGACCTTGATATGAACTTTGACTCTTAGCTTCATTGCCTGGCTCTCATGCTCCTGCCACTAGTCCTGACTGCCGCTGCCCAGGATCGTGACAACTTCCAGGACCATTTATGCCACTGAATAAGGCAGCAAGTTCCCAGCCTGCAGTCCCATGAGCTGAGTGTTCTTTGTGCTGTCTCCTTACAAACGAGGAGCAGGACTGGCCTGAGATTTGGGAGTCTAAGGGCTGGTTCTCATCTCTGTCCCAGACTCTGGGTGAGCTGGGACAAGCCACTTTGTGTCTCTCTTGCCCAGCTGGTGCAGTGGGGATACATTGGCTCCTGGGATCAGGGTGCTCAGAGACACTGGTGGGGGCTTCTGAGCAGAAAGAAGAAATTCTGCTCTTTGGCTCTGTTCCTGCTTTCTCTTCTAGAAATCACTTCGAAGGTCTTTGGATCCCAGCCTGGCTGCTGGATGAACTGAGGATTTCTGCCTGCCTGAATCTTCCCAGTTATAAGCACTTGGCCGGTTGCTTAAAATGAAAAATTCCAATAAAATCTAACCTGTAACAATGCAACGTAGGCCAGAAAAACTCGCAGCGTCTGAAAGGGGCTTCCAACATTCTGAGTGAAAAAAGCAGAGATTTTCTCTCTGTCCATATAAAGCTCCAAGCTGACTAGATCTCAGTAAAACCCTTCCAGGCACTGAAGCCAAAATGCTGTAATAACGTTTTCTTCTTGGGCCCAAAGCACAGGGATCTGGCAGCCGCTTGGCTTCTGGCATGGACAAGGGCCCTCTGGTTCTGAGCCTCGACCCTTTCTTTCAGCATTCGAGGCAACAGCACCTGTGCTGCTGTCTAGGGATTAGAGAGAATACAAGGCATGTATGGTGGTACATGGCGAAAGCTTACGGCAGTTTCTGTGATTCCTCACAGGGCAGATCAGCCTAGGATCTACCTCCTGTCTTTAGTGCAGGGTGAATAGCCCAGCCGGGCCTGGCTTTGTCACGGGGCACCGTTACTTAGGAAACAGAGTGAATTTTGGCCAGTGTGGGATTAGAACTCAGAACCCCAGCAAAGGGCAGCAGTAGGGAAGGGCGCTCGCCCAGCCGCCTGTCACCCCGGCGTTTGGGCTGATGAGAGAAAGGCCCCAACCCAGAACCTGAACGCTGCTGAGGCGTCGCTCCTGCCCCTGCAACGGGACGGACCGGGACGTGCCGCCTCAGCTCCTCACCAGGCCTCCTGCTCTGTGTTCCACTGGATTCGTTTCTTCGGGGCGCGTAACACTCCGGGTGCCTCGGCGAAGATACGGGAGATGCCGCCTCCGAGGCGAGGCCCGAGGGAGGGCATGCTGGGATTCTGCCAGGGGGATTTTCAAGGACAGCAGAGGGACCGTCAAGCTTCCGGCCCGGTCACCGCAGGAGACGGGCCCCGGCGGCTGTGGTTTCACATCTCCCCCCTAGGGCAGAGTTGAGCGGCGTTGCGGCGGGGTGGGAACTCGTGGGGCTGACTCGCTCTACAGCTGCGCCCGGTCCGAGGAAGGAGCGCTCCGCTGCAGGGGGACTGGGAAATGCCTCAGGCCTGGCAGGCGGAGAGCTTGTTATGATTCATGTCGTGGGAGAGGATTATTGAGAAATCCTTCCCCTGCCTGCCGCAGAAGCACAGCCCGGCTCATGCATTCCTCGGCGCACACGGCTCGGCCAGGCTGCGGGAGAACCGGGGGCTCCCTCCGCCATGGGGCGGCTGCGCAGTTCCGGTCCTGGCTGGCTGTGTGCGCTTATGTCTCCCTTCAGGCTGGGCCTAGGGCAGGGGTGGGGAACCTTAGGCCTGGGGGCCGGATGCAGGCCCTGGCTTGCCTGGATCTGGCCCCCGAGGCTCAGAGCCCCCCCAGCATTGGCGAACCCACTCTGGTGCCTCAGCTCCCCCTCTGTGGGGCTGGAGCACCCAAAATCGACTCGCCTGGCCCCCCCAGGCTCTGGTGTGGGAGGGGCATGTGGGGAGGGCCTTTCTGCTTCTCAGTCGGGGGCCACGTTAGTGAGGGGTGGGTCTGCACCCCTAGTCTGGGGACTCTAAGGGCCTGCTGCTTCCTCACTGCCGGAAGAGCTCCCAGAAGGGGGGATTCTTAGTGGGAAATGTCACTGGGTTCGGTCCCCCCCTCGAGCCTGCGCGGACTCAGTAACACTCCTCTCAGTGCACGGCCTAAGCGACCCCGGCACCCTGCAGGCGCTGGCTCGGCAGCGGGGATAACGCGCCCCACTCCATCAGCAGCTCGGTGGGGGGCATGGCCCTGCCCCGCTGGAGAGCACGGCGCCCACCCGCGACTCTCCCGCAGCGGGCATGGGGCCCCGCTGTCAGCCCCCAAGGGGTCTGTGCCCCCCCGGCCATGGAAGGACAGGATTCCCTGGAGTCTGAGGAGCCTAAGCCTTCCGGGGGAATGATCCCCCGGCCAGTGAGCTGAGCCTCACAGGCCCCCTTGCGTTTGGCCTCAGCCCTCCCACGCTGCACCCGCTGGAGCCCAAGACTGATCATGGGGGGCATGACGCACAGAGCACTGCTGCAAGGAGGCCCAGTGTCCTTCCCGACCCCACCCACAGCTCTCGCCTTTGCTCCACCTCCGATGCCGCCTCTCCTGTGCTCTTGACAACTCGATCGATCCAGGAGACTCAAAAAGCATGACCAGGAGTGGGAACTTCAGGCCCGGGGGCTGGATGAAGCCCCTGGCTGGCCTGGATCTGGCCCCTGCGGCTCAGGGCTCCCCCCAGCATTGGGCCAACCCCCCCGTCGCCTCCCTGTGGGGCTGGAGCACACAAAATTGACTAGCCTGGGCCCCCCCAGGCTCTGGTGTGCGAGGGGACCGTGAGGAGGGTCTTTCTCCTTCTCAGTCGGGGGCCACTTCAATGAGGGTTTTTTTAGTTTTTGTTTTTTGCTTCTCACCTGTGTGCGGCCCCCGACTGATTTTTCTGTGGGTCAGCGGCCCCCAGCCCGAACGAGGCTCCCTGCCCCCGCGCTAGCCCCTTTCCCAGAGTGGCTGCAATGAGGATGGGCGTTCGTGCGGGACAGAGGAACGCATCTAAAGGAAAGCCGCGGCTGCTTCTGGCGACGGGCTCTCCATGGCTCCTTAACGTTTGCCAGCCGGCCCCTGCCCGTCGCGGCCGTCTCCCGTGGCTGTCCCAGCGATGGATCTGGCAGGGCCCTGGAGAGGTGTGCACGCCCCCGGCCACGGGTCGAAAGGTCTCCGGCGGCAGGACACATGACGGATGGGGCTGGGAGGGGAGGCTGGGATGTTGCTTTTAACAGCGATCGATTTCTTAACCTTGCTCTAGCACCGGGTGGAGGTTTCCAGGCGCCCCATCCATCCCGGGAGGTTGAAAGAGTCATCGCCAATCGCGGCTTGAAGAGATTATTAGGGGCTGGGAGACAGGGACAAATCCTGCTAGGAAAGGGGCAGGGAGACCCGTTCTGCTCATTTCGAGAGTCAGCGTCTAATAGGAAGCCACAGATCAAGCACAGCAGAGCAGCCGGAGGGCTCAGGCAGTAACTGGGAATGGGACGGTGACTGGGTTTGGGAGTTGGACGGTCGGGGTTCAAGCCCCTGTGTGACGGGGCGCCGAGGCCCCGCACTGGCTCAGGGGGGGCGGGCGCCTTGCTGGCGCTGCCAGCGAGCGCCTACCGGCCGTGCGCCAGCTGGTCCCAGGCCGCGGCACGGAGAGAAAGTGCGCGGCCGCCGGAAGAGGGAAGGGCGGAACGCCCAGCTGGCCGGCGCCTGGGGCGGGCCGGGCGCCGGCTGCTCCCAGGCTGCGGCACAGAGGGGGAGTGCCGCGGCAGCCGCCGGAAGGGGGCGGGCGTCGGCGTCCGGGGCGGCAGGGACTTTCAAACCCGCTGGGCCGCAGGGAAAGGGGGAAGGCAGGCAGAGGCGAGTGGACTCGCCAGAAGGGGGGCAGAAACCCCAAGCCGCATCCCCAGAGAAACCGGAGGAACCTGGTAAGCGAAGGGAGAAGGAGAAAGGAAGTAGCCCAAGGCAGGGCAGTGAACCAAGCCCATGGGCTGGCGTGTTTAGGGGCACGACCCCGTCAGCCGGACTAGGACTGCCGTGCGGTTCGAGTCCTTAGGGCCCTGGGCTGGGGCCCGCGAGTGAGGGCGGCCCGGGCCCCCCTTCCTCCTCCATCTCCAGAGGAGGCCAAACTCAGCACAACGCTCAGACTCAGAACTAAAGGGTGCGGCCTAAAGGGGGCCGACCAAGTGGGTTTCAGAGGGCCAGACGTCCCAGGACGGGATAAGGGGAAGGGCGGACCGAGGACATTGGACCTGTGCCCCGCCCCCCTGTCTGGGGCGTGGTCACACCCTGCTTCACCTGCTTCACCTGGTTTCTGGGCGCTTCCTTTGAAAGAGGGAAATGCTACACCCTTTTGGTCAGTCTCCTTTACTAGGATTGTAGCATCTCTAGGGTAAGGAGCGTCTACTGGGGCACTCCATATAGGGGGTTCCGATCTCCGATGGGGTCTCTCGCTCTACTGCTGAGGGTGGATAACATCAGGAGAACTTCTGGACACCGAAATGTTTGCAAAGCCGCCCCAGCACCTCATCCCCGTCCGCTATCAGGGGCTAAGCAAGATCCAGTTCAATTTGCCGGGCCCATCATCAGGCTGTTTGGAGGGAGACCTCTAAAGAACGGTGGGTGAGACGCCCACCAGGAAGAAGTGTGGCGGGAGTTTCAGGAACGAGCGTCCTTCCTGATCCACTGCCCCGGCAGATGAGAAGGGGAGTCGCTGTGGTTGGGACGAGACGTTAAGCCTTTAGCCCAACCTCTCATGGCCATTAAAATACATCCCGGTGTTTTTTCTCAAGCGCAGGGGGAGAAAAGGAAGGAAATTGTCCCTGCAGAGACGATTACCCGGAGACATGCCAGCCCCTTCTCTGTTTCCGGGAACCTCCATCCAAACCCACTCCTAACGCTGCTGGATCAGGGGTCCTTAACCAGAGGGACTGAAATTTTGGATGCTGCTCAGGATAGTGGAAATCGCACAGCAACAGTGGAGCTCATGAGATTTCCCCCCACGCTCAGCCTGAGATCTACACACCGCTGGAGAGACTATCGTGTCTAACTGGATACTGGCTCAGGCCCTGCCCCAGCTTAGCCACGTGGCTGAACACCAACCCTCAACGTAAGCCCGGTCTGGATCCCCGTCGATCACTCCAGCTCTGGTTCTACCAACAGCACTGGCGACTGTTTACGAGATGCAGTGATGTGCTGGATTACCAAGCCTTCCCAAGAGGAAGCCCCCTGGGAGAACCGCCCCTAAAGCGACCCGGCAAAGCAAATGGGGTGATCACCTTGAGCCGTGTGGACTAAGTCGCTGTAGATCGCCGGGTGGATCACAGGGCACGGGAGCTCGTGGAGGTACCACTTCAGGGCCTCAGCCAACGTCTGCCCATCAAACTGGGCCATGTCGACAGCTGCTGCATCTGGAAGGGGAAGAAACATGTCACTCTCATCGGTCACAGGTACAGACGGGCTGGGGGAAAACGTCTGTCCTGGAGCAAAACCCTTCACTGTCCGGAGGGATCTGAAACTGACCAGTCCTCCGAAGTTACCAGACACAACACTCATGCTCACATCTGGCCTCGGCTAAAGCATCCGACTGTGCTTGGCTATGCCCATCGAGTCCTTTGTCTCATCCATTGGTTGGGTGAAATCCTGCCTCCATTCTCCTCAAGGGCAAAACTCCCGCTGGCCTCACTGGGCTAGCCCGTCTCCTGCTATGTCTGGTCTGTTTACACTGCGGCAGAGCGGTTCACATACTATATATCTGTACAGTGCCTAGCATGAGGCAGTGGGGACTTACAACAGTGGTGGGCAAAAACTACAACCCGAGGGACATATGCAGCCTATTGGGGTTCTACGCGTGGCCTGGGAGACATTTTGTTTCCCGTTGCCCATGTGCAGGTATAACTGCTCCCAGGCGGATTTGAACCTGGGACCTCTGGAGTTTAGTGTAGGAGCTTGAGCTAAAAGCCAACTGGCGCTCAGCTTAGGCTGCAGAGCTCCCTTGTTCTTATTGCTGGCTGTAAATGGTCTAAGTGCCCCTGCATGGGACAGTGAACCACACTGAGGCTACATCTACACTGCAGAGTTTTTGTGCAAAAACTCATGAAGTGTCCACACTGCAAGCATGTTTTTGCGCAAGAAAATGTACGGTAGATCGTCAGAAGAGAGGGCTTTTTGCGCAAGATATATTCCCCCTTCTACAAGGAATAAGCATTTTTGCGCAAGAACTCTTGTGCAAAAAGATGTGTGTGGACGGCAAACAGGTTTCTTGTGCAAAAACAGCCTATCGGAAAAAGCACAGGTGCTCTGATGGCCATTCAGAGCTTTCTTGTGCAAGATCGTCCATGCAGTGTGGACATGCTCTTGTGCACGAACTTTTTGCAGAAGATCTCGTCTGCAAAAAGGTTCTTGCACAAGAAGCCTGCAGTGTAGACGTAGCCTAGGTGTGTGGATTACTCAGGGTTACCAGATTCTGTGGGTTTCCGTCCACACAGGGTTTTTTCCCCTACTGGTATGACCAAAATGACACACATGTAAAGCAAAGGCACATGAAGTGAGGGGCGGGCTGATGACTCACACCATTGTGGGAGTCGGGCGCCCTCTGCATCCAATCACAGCGCTGCCATGGTTCAATTGGGGGGGGGAAAGCGCAGTGAGCAAAACTGCCCTGCCCTGGGAGTCCGTCTTTGTTACAATAATCTTGCGGCCCACGGTGATGCAGGAGGGCCACTCATACAGCCCACTTGCTAGCCTCAATTGCCCACAGCTGACCTACAATAATGCTCTGGAAGAGAAGGTTGGTTTTCAATAGTCATGAAAACAAATTCACAGCAAACCAAACCAAACCAAACCCATCCTCAAAAGCTGATTCCTCTGCCTTGGAGAGAAGCCCATAATCTGCCTAAAAATAAACACCGGCAAATAGAAGAGACACGCACGTCACAACCCACAGGGGCATCCAATTGTAATCCCAGGGTCCCCAAACTTGCCCCTTGGAGGAGAAGGCCAGCTGTTGAAAACCAAAAGCAGAAAAACCAAGCTCATCAAAATGCTTCATTTTGACCAAACTCAAATGTTTTGGGCTGGGCGATTTACAATTCAGCATGTGTAAAACACCTGGGTGTTACCTGCTGAAAGGGAAGCTTTGAACTGAGCAGCTCAGAAGAATCCTCCTTTGCATTGATTTGTGCTTTGGACCTTAACAATAGAGACGTCGCCCCAAATCGCTTTACAAGTGACACCTCCAGGAATCACGGAAACGCAGTTGCCTCTGGAGTGGGGTACGGCAGAGTCGGAATGCACAAAGTAACAGGACAAGGACGTGACGGGTGCCATATCTAGTAGGAAGCACAGTGGAGGCAGAAAGGTGCTGAAATTTGTCTGGGATGCTGGTGTCAGCGCTGGGATAAGCCCAGTGTAGTCAGAGCAGCCTTCACAACAGCGCTACGCATGGACATTGCTTTACCACTTGTGAGGAAAGAGCAACCAAAAAATAAATCCCGACGAGGCAGGGGGCAGGAAAACCAAGCTCATCAAAATGCTTCGTTTTGACCAAACTCACACGTTTGGGGTTGGACGATTTACCTGTCAGTGTATGTAAAACACCACAACCGGGTCGCTTCACCCGAGACAGCTAACCCATTCTGGAAGGGCCGACCCGGGCCGTTTGGCCCTTGTCAGAACTCTCCTGCCCCCAGCTTGTGTCCAAACTGAAATGCCGCTGCAGTCGGTGGCGCATTTCAGGTTAGTCTGAACTGTGTGTTCCCACAGAAAGCGGGTTTGTCGGCATTTCCCCCACTGGTTCTGCCAGCCAACCCCGGCCCTGCTCAGCATCAGGGACCCCATTGGATCACCGTCCAATGGGGGATGGGGCAGGGTTAGCAGCCAGCAGAATGGCTCTGACTTGGACCAGGGGCTCTGGCAGCCCTCGGTGGCTGCCGAGCAGGGGTGCTGTCTGTGCAGAGGGGATTCTGCATCCAGGCCGATTCTGGACTACCTTGCAATGGGGGTGGACTAGAAAACTGCTTGGCTCCACTGGGCTTAATCTCCCATCAAAGCCAGCCTCAGACAGCAGGGCCTGCTGGGGAACCGCGCCTTCGAATCCAGCTGGGGACAGACATGGTTCATTCTAACTCCAGGGGGACCCAGCAGAGTCGGGCACACCACCCCTAAAAGGCAGCCGCCTGGCAGGGCTTGGAACTCCTTGTACAGCTGTTTACATGAGCACAGGCCAAGGAGCCAGGGAAAGATCAGCACCAATTGGAAAGGTTAGCACCCCAGACGGAGCCCTCTGCTAAGTAGCTGGGTTACGTGTCCACCTGGACGCTGCTGCACCGGGCCCTGGGGCGAACCTGCTGTGTTTTGAGGCCTCTCGGGAAAAACACCCAGTAGATTTTTGGGATGCGCAGGGATCCTGGGGAACATCTAAGGCTCATGTGACTTGGTTCAGCCCAGCGGTGACAGTAATTTAACATTTCGTACAGGTCCTGTCCTAGTGCAGCCCAGGTCCCCGCCAGCTCTTTAAATAGCTCCCGGCTGGCGTTTGCCGCAGTTTTTGCTGGAGCTGCATGCCAGGGCACGCCCGCTTCCTTTCACCACAGACTGGCATGCAAGACACAGCCGGTTCATCTTTGCATCAACGACTCACTTACACCAAACATGGATTTCATCTCTGTCATACATTATTCAGTCAAAAGCCTCGGTTTCACTAGTGGGGAAACTGAGGCCCAGAGTCTTTGCAGTGACCTGACCCAAGATCACAGGAAACATGGGAGCCCTGTCACCCAGTTCTCTGCTCTAACCACTTACGCACACTCCCTTTGCCCTGTCAGCCTGCCCTGAGTTATAGCAGAGAAGGACAATTGTAAACAGTAGATCATTTGGGATGAAAATCAGATTTCTCACTTTGTGCCCCCCCGCCCTCCCCCATATGGCAGCGTGCAAAAGGCAGCGCCAGCTGAAACTTTGTGATGCTGGCAACTTGCCTGTGAACGGAGGTTCTTCGGGATGTCCCAGCGGAAAGCCACCTCTTTAGCTGACACAGCCCTGCTGGGAAACTCTCTAGTATCGCTGCTGTCCTGCCGGCCAAAGGCCTTTTGCGTGGGAAAACTGAGGAGCTAGAATAGCTCCATGTGAGGGTTCCCTTTGCCCCCATGCTTTATGATGTTTGGCTTATGAGTATAACATTGCTCGAAGATGCTTTAGACAAAATGCCTCATGTAACCTCTCGGTTTTAACGTTACAATGTGCTGGATCGGAACGTCGCGTTGTGGTGCATCACTCTTGTGTGTGAAGTCAGAAATACAAAGTATGAGACTGTTTACAGTTTTAAATGTGCTAATGGGAGCCATTATTGGTGTCCCCCTCCTGCCAGAAGCCTTAACGACTTGGTGATCAGCTTAACCACTTGTAAATATCCTTGTTTGTCCTGAAAGTCCAAAGGTGATTGGACTAGTAAGACGTGCGATCGTACCACCTGGTACTGGGATTCCATTTCGACCCTGATAGTTTTCCAGGAAAAGGGGGATGTGAGAACAAAAGCTCCCACACTGGGGAAAGACTATTAAAGCAAGGGGGAGCTATCAGTCCTTTGTCTTCAGGTGGCAAGACACACTCCGAAGAGGGCTGGGGACCCAGGTCAGGGTAAAAGAATCTCTGACCTAAAGATTATGCCTGGAACAAGAACAGTTCATTAGGACAAGGATCGGAATCTGCTTGCAATAAGTTTTTAGTGAACTGGCTCTGTGTTTTCTTTTCATTTTAACTTAGTAACTTACTTTGATCTCCCTGTTTTTACTAGTGACCACTTAAATCCTGCTGTTTGAACTTAATAAAAACACTCTTGTTTACTATCAGGCCCAGTGTAAATAATTGTTCCCAGTGTGCATACCTCTCTTGCCTTGATAAAGATGGCGAACATCCTCATGCGCTTTCCTTGTGTAAAACTTTTACACAGAGAAAGGTGGATTTATTTGGGGGCATTGATCCCGTTTGGGGGTTGGTTTCCTGGGTGCTGTGCCCTAGAACCGCATCCTCTCAGAGCTGAACTGGTTCAGTGTCTGCATTGCTCTTCAGAGGAGTGGTAACCCCAACTCTATGCCTTGTCTGGGGAAGATCAGAGGATCTGTCCCAGCAGGACAGGGTGGGGGGGCACCCCAGAGAGCAAGAAGGCGAGTGTCACTGGCATGCTCAGCACACCAGGGAACAATCCCAAGGGATCTTCCGTGACCGCACCCCATCACAGCTCATGCTTCTGTCATGTTGGCCCAGAACGGCAGCCTAGGAACTTGACTGGTCCATATAAGCATGTCCACTCACCACTAGGCACCCCCTTGTGGCCACAGGTGGCATAGCAGAACCTCCCTGGTCTAGCGCCCCCTGTGGATGGTTGGTTTCTCTGTCAGAGACTCAGCCTTCTGGCCAGGTCACCATCTTACATCCATCCCTCCTGGGGGGCACAGCTGTCTCAAACGAGAAAGCCACAGTGTCTTAACACAGGCACAGGAAACCAAACCTTCTGCCCTCTCCGGGAGTATTCCTCAGCTTCTGCCCTTTCTGATCAGGCTCTCCTCCTCCAGGCCTCCCTGCCTCCCTGCCTGGAGGCTCTCCTCCTCCAGGCCTCTCCTGCTGACTCGTGGCCCTGCCGGAGCCTTCGTGCTCCCTGCAGTCTCCACAGAAGTAGTGTCCTGGCCTTCCCCCTTTCACTACAATGGCCTGCTCTGAGCTTTCTGCCTTTATAGGGAGCTCCCTCCGGTGTCTTCGTGTCACTCCTTCTTAGGCCCCCCTCCTTGTGTCCCAGGAAACACCTGGTTCCGCTCAGATGGGGCCTACTGAGGTAATCAGGTTGGCTTATCCCCAGGCTCTCCGGCCCCTGGGGCAAGCCCTCCTGTTACTGCCCAGCCAAGTGATCCCACCCGGCTGGTACCAAGAAAGCAGGATTCCTATTACAGTCCCCGTACCACTCATGGGTGAGCGTGGGCCTGACCTCCAGGGAATACAAACCTGGGTGCCGCTGTGGGTGTTTCCGCCAACAGGCACTGCTCATGCTCTGAGTGCAGGGTGGCACCGGCTCAGCCCTCATTGGCATGGCTGCCGTGCAAGGAGCTGGCGGCCCCCGTGCGCCGGAGTGTAAAAGGGGAAACTGTCTGCACCTCACATGATGGGGAGAAGCGACCCCCACTTTTACTGACCTCTGAGAAAGCTTTGGTCTGGGCTCCAGGCCACGGGGTGGTCAGTGGTGCACTTGCCCTGTACTGGCATCTTCTCTACGGGGTCACCGTGAGGCACTTGACAGAAAACCCTGGACGGTCCCTTATTTACAGGAGACAAAAGAGGCCTTCACTTCATGTTTGGCTTCGTGACCAGAGAGAAAACCGCACTGAACAATGCCAGAAGCCAAACCTCTAACCCAGCAACTGGAGACACTACCTCATAGTCAGTGCTGACCACAAGCCTGACCCTGAACCTCAGAGCGACTCCCCTGTGGGAGCAGCTGCCCCTGGCAGGTTCCAACCCAGGGGCTAGGCTCGTGAGAAAACAGACCAGTAATGAAGTCAGTCTGGGGCAGCAGCAACCTGCCGTGGCCAAGTGTGACACAGAGCACGGCGTACGCAGGGTTTGTGCCACGTTCCCAGGAGAAAAAGGCCAGGACGGCAATTTTCCGTAGGATTACGCAGAAATGGAAATGGACCAGCGACAGTGATAACCCTGAACCGGGATAACCCTGCACAGTGGAAGCAATTTTGGGGCCCCATGGGATGGGGATGTGTACCTGGGCCAGGTCAGGGGCTTGGAGTCAGGGTATACAACTCAGTTTTTCCTTAGTATACCTGTGCACCTCTTCGCTGACCCTTCCCACCTCCTTCTGACGCTCTTCTAGACAGCGCTAGCGCTCGAGCAGCTTCCAATTCCACCGCTCAAGCCCCCAAAATTGTCATAACAAAATAAAAGAATCTTTTTGTTTTCATCAACGTTTTCCATGGGAAATTTTGAGTACTGAAAGATTTTGATAAAAATTGGTGGAATTGCAGTGCTTTCCGGGAGCTATCGTTTGCTCCTCTTGTTCCCATTTTCTTCTGCCAGCTGGAATGGCCCGCTAAACTACGTATCCCACAATGCACCATGGTCTCCCCTTTTGGTGAGGCAAAGCTGTGTGGAATCCCTGACCAGGGTGCATGATGGGAGTTGTAGTCCAGCTGGAGAGCCCAACTCTTAGAGGAGAATGGGACATGGGGGGCAAACTACAGCTTCCATGGAGCACCACAACGGCAATCTTTCAGTCCTCGGCTGAAAATGGATTCAGATGGAGTAATTCAGTGAAAAACATGGTATTTTTTTGCATGCTTTTTGAAGAAAAAAAGGCATTTCATTGAAAACCCAGTTTTCCATTGAAAATCAGTGTTCATGGTAAAATTTTGATCAACCCTAGTTAGAGCTTTAGCTAGGTGTTTCCTCAGTCATTTAACATAGTCCATTCCTTAAATCCAATGTCACTCCTTTGGGGATTACATAGCCCAGTACAGACGGTAGTTGCCACCACACTGTACGGCGTGTGACCATTTACACCTTTGCATCCAGAGTGTAGGATGCAACCTAGTCAATATGGTTGACTTTTCGACTCTCTTTGCAGAGCTGTAAGTGACGCCACAAATTAAAGTCCAGCTGCATCTATTTATCAAAAGTGTTGCAGGTTCTTATGACAACATCCGCCTGGCATTGTATCATGGAGACATCTAACCCCCCTTGGCCGGTGCTGTTAGCACAGTGTGGAATTTGAGATGTTAGGACTGCGTCCTCCTTCCCCATCTTGTGTGTCAGAAAGGGTATGTCTACACTGCATTCATCTTTCGAGAGAGGAATGCAAATGCAGACAAACGAAATTGCAAATGAAGTGCGGATTTGAATTTCCCGCACTTCATTTGCATAATCGCGGCCGGCTGCTTTTTCGAAATACCCTATTTCGAGATAAAAAACGCTGTTTAGACGCGGTTATTTCGAGAAAAAACCCTTCTTTCGAAATAACCCTTAAACCTCATTTTATCACGATCTACTCTTGGATACCTCTCATGAGGCGGACCCTCTTGCTTTTGCGAGCTGTGTATGCCATTCCCATGGTTGTGCCGGCTCTATCTGTGAGCAGGGGGAGGAGGATATGTCAATGTATCGGTTTCCCGTCACAAAATACGATTGTGTCAACATTCAAGCCTTTCATGCAAGCTTGTGGATTTGGGTGAAATTCTATCCCAAGAAACACCGAAAGGAAGCACGTGCAGCAAGCCAAAAGTTTTCGCATCAGCCCTTTATGCACAGACCCGCAGCACACTCGCTGGCCAAAGGAGCCGCAAAAGTTTAGGAACACGACTTGCTCAAGGACACCCAGCAGCCAGTGGCCGAGCTAGGAACAGAAGCCAGTTTCCAGTCCAACGCCCTGGCTCCTGGGTCCCACAGCCTCCCTTGGTGCCCATTTCCATGCAAACCTTCTTTGGAGCGCCACCGACCCCCACTTTGTCCATACGCGCTCATTCTCTGAGCTAGACACGGGGAAGAGCAAGTCTTGTTATTTCCCTGTAAATCGCCTCTCATGTATGTGTGTGTGGGGAGCAGGGGGTTGGGGAGGGCACCTATAGTGAATGAATCTTTGTCTTTCCGTGAGACCCAGGCTAGGTAGCAATTATGCCTCCCTCAGCTCTAAGCAGCTATTTTGACCAGCTCTCCTGATGCAGGAATAATGGGTGGCAATTATTTATCTTTCTCCTCTGGGTAGTAATTTTGTGCACAAGCTCTAATTTTCCCAGTTGAACTTACACTCACAGTAATTACCCTACCTTGTCTGAACCAAGAGTGGCTGGCTCGGGTCTCCTTTCACCTGGGATCTGACTAACAACACCAGAGCAGTCCCTTTCATAGCCCAGCAGTGGCAAATTGTAGCACAGAGGAAGACTCGTGTTTGCAGAGTCCAAGGCGAGAAGGGACCGTTGGTGATCTAGTGTGGCCTCCCGTGTAGCACAGGCCAGAAAACCGCCCCAAATAGCTCCGAGAGCAGAGCTCTTAGAAAAACAAACATCCGACCTTCACTGAAAAAAGCGCCAGAGGGGGACAATCCACCACAACCCTCGGTAAATGGTTCCAAAGGTTAATTACTCTCACTGTTGACATTTTATGTCTTACTACAGGCCTGGGCAAAATACGGCCCATGGGCCTCATCCGGCCTGCCAAGCCACCGAATCGGCCTGCGGACACAGCGGGGAGCCCCAGGCAGGCTCCCTCTTTGCCTTGCCTCCCGCACACCGCTCAGAAAAACAGCTGCCGGGCCATTTCTCTTTCCAAATTGTGAGCCCAGAGGGGAGGGGGAAAAGGCGCTGCCCCCAACCCCAGCACAACCCAATTGGTCGGTTTCTGGCCAGAAACCAGCCAATGGGAGCTGCCTGTGTGAATAACAGGCAGCACACAAAGCACCATGCTCCCGCCCCACTAGCTCGTTTTTATTCACACACGCACACACGGCTCCTGCCTGAGAAACCTGCTGGGCTGCTGGCTGGGAGTCACCCAGGTAAGTCTCCTGGACACAGCCTGCCTCTGGCACCCCAGCCTGTCCCTTCCCCAACCCTCTGCACCCCCCCACTCCTGCCCCACTACTCCACATACCCAAATCCTCTGCCCCCTTCTGAGCCCATATCCCCTCCCAGACCCAGTACACCAATCCCTTGCCCCAGATCATAATCCGCTCCTGCCCTAGGTCACAACCCAAACTCCTGCACCCTCTCCTGTACCCCAGGTCACAGCCCCCCTACTGCCTTAGGTCACCTCCCAAACCCTGCACCCCAGTCCAGTGCTCCAGGTCACAACCGCCTCCTTCACCCACTCTCCCTCCTGCACCCCAGTCCCTTACCTCAAGCTCCCATCTGCGCCCAACCTCCATCCCAGACGCCGCATCTCCTCCATTAATATCATGGAAGAGCGTGGCCCTCGACCACTTTCCAAACTCTTGGAGTGCCCCCCCATCAAATATTATTGCCCACCCCCGTCTTACTAGAAGAGGGGGTGCAGATGGTGCCTCCGGTGGTGAGGATGGTGCCATGCCCCGGAGTTAGCCGCGCCCGGGTGTGAACGTCCCCTGCTGCAAAACCCCTCCTGCCCTGTCTGTGCGCTCACCCACGTGTGTCTGGGGGTAGGTCCCAGGGCACTTTGGGCCCAGTCAACTCTGGGCGAAGGTGTCCGTTCTTGGGGGACGTGGGGGGGACGGCACTGGAGGGTTTTCAGCACCGGAGCAGCTTAGCCACTTTGTTCTCGCTGCAAAGTGGGCCCATTCCAACCTGAGTTAAAGCAGAGCCTGGGGCTTGAATCCACCCCCCCCCAACAGCTGGGCCAGGAAATCCGGGTCAGAGCCCTCCGTGGTTTGGGTCTGGAGATTTGGATGCAGCCTGACACTGGCCCTCCCCCCGCCCTCCCCCACAGGGAATCTCTGAGGAGAGTCTGAACAAAGAGCTCTCTCAAATACACTGTTATGAGCACTCCCCCCACCCCTGCTTCCATGTGTGGGGGAGGGCATGGTTTAAAGCGGGGCTCTCCTTGTAGGTACTTTGGCTGACGCACGTACTTCGCATTTTCACGCCTTAGACGCACTTGGTCTCCTGGGCACCTCCCAGCCCTCAATGCATTTGTCTTCGCAGCCCCACCGTGAGGCAGGGCAAAGCTATCACCCCCATTCTACAAATGGGAAACTGAGGCACAGACCGGCTAAGTATCTCACCCCAGGTCACTCAGGGAGTCTGTGACAGAGCCAGCAACGACCCCTCTGGTTTCCCAAGTCCCAGCGTAGCGTCTCAGTCTGCTGTGATCTGTACAACACCAGTAATCCCCAGTTCGCCTCTCCCTCCCCCCATGGCATAATGGAGCATTCTGGCAATTCTGCCTCAGTTTCCCTTTTGGCCATTTTTGACCTATTACTGCGGTAGCGGTGGCTTGCTCCCCACCCCCGTGCAGGTCTCCTGAAAGTGTTTCACCCTTCCTGGGGTAACAGGCCTTTAGCTTGACTGTACCTCTGCAAAACAAAATGCAGAACCAAAGGACTGCTCGACGTACCGAGCTCCTAGCCCTCCCCTCTCTGGCCAGCCCCTCCTGCCTTGGGTCTGGTCTCTCCAGTTGCCTGCAGGAGCTTTGCTGCTCTCTGCTGCCCCTACCACACTCCACGGCCCGTTACACAGTTCTGTGGCTCTGAGCCCTTTATGCCAGCGGCCCGCGTGGGGGGCTGGGAGTCTCTCCCTAGAGAGAGGGCAGCCAGGGGACTGACTCGGAGCCATAACCGATCTGGATCTGAGCAGGATGCTGTGGGGTCCGGCATCCGTCCTCACTGCCCACCAGCTCCGGAGGGACGGTCTTACCCATCCACCTGCTCTCCCTCCTCGAAATGGGGCATTTCCCCAGGCAGACGGGTCCCACTGGGTCACCCAGGCCCACAGCTCCGCAGCTCACCACGACAGAAGGGGCTGCATAAATGGTGCGGCGACTGTGGAGATGCCCGCACTGGTTTTTGCACTCCTGGCCGCGCCACGCTTGCCCCGGCAAGCCGTCCTCTTCCGTAAGCCACTCCCGAAGGGCACCTCGACGGGCCGCGTGGCCACGAATGAGATGCTCGCAAGTCTGCGGCGTGACTGGCCCTGACTCCCCTCGTGTGCCCCCTGCCCATCTCTTTTGGGGGAAGGGGCCCTTTAATTTGGTTAGAAACTGCTGGCTGGATCCTTCTGTTATTTCCAAGCTACTCCTGCCTGGATCTAGGCCTCCTCAGCTCAGCAAGGCCCTGCTTTGGCGCGCACCTGCTTAGGACAGAGCACCATCAATGGCATTTCAGAGCCTGCGTAAAGAGCCGCCGGTGCGTCTGTGCTTTGCTGGGGGCGGAGGGGGCTGAGCGTCGCTGCACGGGGGCCGCGCAGTTGAAGCGTTACACCCCCGGAACAGCTAGTCGGAGCCTCCCTCCCCGCCGCTGCCTCTTCCTCAAACTGGTGCCTCTTTGGGAGAAACTGCCGCAGCAGCCCGGGTGTGCGGAGCCGCCCAGCCACCTGTCCCTCTGGAAATGGAGTGAGACCACCCACTCGATTCCCACAGGCCACCCCGGCGCTGTTAGACAGCCAGGCTTTTCATTCGCTCCTCGGCTCCCTCCACGCCACCAGGGAAATCGGGGGCGTCGGGTTTCAGCGCCTCTTGCTCCGACTGGACACCGCAGTGTGGAGCTCTGGGGCGCCGGCCAGACAGGCCCCGACTAACCTATCTGACCAGACCATCTAGCCAGGGACCGACTCCCCCAGCAAGGCCGGGACCTCATCCCCAGCCATCCCATTCCGCGGGAAGGACGTTGCAAATGCCGGATTGAGGGGCAGGACAATTGCCACATCGATACCGCGCCGGCACGCAACCCTGGCAACTCCGAGAGCGAGTCCTTCTTCCTGATCGCTGGAATCAGCCGGCCGACAGTGGTGGGCTGAGCCAGCCATGCCCAGGGTGGATCCCACCAGCGTAGCAATGGGCGCAGGGCCGTCCTAAGGGTTCCTGGGCCCTACGCCGTACTATTCAACTGGTGCCCCTAAGCCCAGTGGGAGCCGGCAGGTCGCAGCTTTTTAGAGGTGTGATTTTATAATCTTCAGCAACTCACTCATGAACTATTTTTAAAGCAAACTGTAAACAAAGGTCCGGTCGACTCCCACCGTCCATCCAGACACTGACAGGACAGACCTGGCGTGGGCAGATGCCTGTGAAATATCTTCGCGACCCTTTGACTGGCTCTGTCGCACGTTCAACGTGCCGTGAAAAGCTCCGGCAGGATTTTCACGTGTAGGTTAACTAGATCCTCTCTGGAGGAAGCGGAGCCACAGGCCAGGGACAGGAAGAGGCGGCTGGGTGGACATTCAGACCCAGGGGTGCCCCAAATTTGAGGGTGCCCCATGCAGCTGCATAGTGTGCGAAGGGGTTAAGGTCGGCTCTGAATGGGTGGGTCAGGCTTTCAACTGATCCCCAATTTGCACTGGGACTTGGAACCAAAACTGGGGAAATCTGGTGGAATCAGGGGACCCCGCTCCCTGGTTGAGGCCTGGCAGGTCAGGCTGACGTGTCCCTGTTCCAACAGGGTGTCTGGGGCCAGCGGTAGAGTGGACTTGTCCCTGCTCGTGATGAGGCACTGGCAACAGCTCCCTCATTGCCCGGCTAGGGGCCACTCCTGCCGGAAAACCAGATCCAGAGCTCACATCCCTCGGGGGTCCCTTTCCCACAGTGCTGTGCTGGGACGTGGAGATCCCAAGGTGCCGGTGGGGGAAGGGGTCAAACTTCTAACTCCCCCGCCCCTCCACCACAGCAGAAACTGGGTTTTCCCCTTACAACAGCTTGGAAAATGGGAATAGAGGGAGGGGAGGTTTCTCCACATGGAAAATGTCAACACATTTAAAAAAAAATCATTTTCCTCTGAATTACCAACAGAGCATCTTGACGTTTGGTTGAAAAGACAAAACTCTCTCCCCCCCACTTCCGCCCCCCTCCCCCCCGCAACTACATCCACCCTAACATTCAGCATTTATTGTTTCTCCAACTAAAAATCAAAACCTGGGTGAGAAAAGCGCATGCTTTCCTTGACGGGTTTTGTTTTGCTGAAAACCCAGTTGTCGATCAGAGGAAAAAACGGTCAGATGGAACTTTTTTCCAGCAGCCTTGATTTTCCCAAGGATCTGGACCTACTTGGATCTGAAATTCGGAAAAGGGTCAAATTCTGAAGACCCTGGAGTTCCAGTTTGGGCCATCTCTCTTAGTTCTAAGCTCTGAAATGTTAGGACAGGCTGGATCATCTCCATGTGCTTGTTACAGAGCATAATTTAATTGTTCACTTAGCCCTGGTCTACACCAGGGAGTTATTTCGAAATAACCCCCCTTCGGTCAAATTTATAAGGGGAGCGTCCACTCTACCAAGCCCTTGTTTCAAAATAACGGGCTGGTTATTTCAAAATCTGTACTCCTGCTTTCCTCGGGGAATAACACTAATTCCGAAATAGCAGTCGTGTGGATGCTCAGGTGCTGCTCTTTTGAAATAACTCCTCCCCAGTTATTAATTACAGTTAGTAATTCAAACTAATTACTCCCCAGTGCTTCTTGGGGCTCTACCTCGAGGTAGCATGTCCACATGAACGGAGCCTGCCTGGGACTCATTTCGAGTCTTCCCCGTCGCGTGGACATGCTAGTTCAATGTTGTTATTTCAGGAGTTATTAAATGGATTTTAGTTATTTCGAAATAGTTTCCGAGTGTAGCCATGCCCATCGATTAAAAAAAAAGTGGCATTTCCTTTTCCGTGTATTCCACCTTGAAACGTGTAAAAATTCTGCCTGCTGAGTTCACAGAGTCGCGCACACTGTGTTTCCTTCGTGGGGACGTGACTCCAGTCCCCGACTCCATGTGTGACCTTGGGCAAGATGCATTCCTGCGCCGTGCCTCAGTTTCCCCTCCCACCCTCTGCCCTGTTCTAAGCTCTTTGGGGCAACAATTGTCCTTTCAATGGGATAGCCCCTCCCACAACTGGGCATTGATCTCAGCACGGACCTTCGTTCCAAAAGGCTCACTTCAGCAACCGGGTCAAACACAAGAGCTACATGGCAGCCAGGGGGGCTTGTGGCCAGAAGGAGCTGGAGGGGCGCGTGTTTTCACTTAGGTAACAGCAGCCGAGTGTCCGTCAGCGCTGGGCTTTTTGCTCACAAACGATCATTTCAATACCTTGTGCGCCAGGAGCGTGACTGGGTTTGATTCTGGTGGATCTGTCGAAAGGACACCGGCAAGCCAATCAGATCCAGCTCTGGGAAGGCAGACCGGCCAGTTCTGTAACCCAAAGGAGGGATCCGTCTTTGCTAATACCCAGCCCAGAGGAGATGGAAGGGGGTTTTGCCATCAGCCCCGCATCCTGGTCAAAGTCCAAACTGAGGAATGACATTTGGCTTCCCTAAATTGCCCCTCTACTTTCACAGGGAGACAGTCGCTTTCTTCACCCTTTCCTGTCCCAAACCTGCTGCTCCGTGTGTTTAAAGAAGCACCTCAGTTTCCCCAGTCCTAATGGGGCAGCTTGTGCTGGCCATAGTGACAGTGACCCTCCCAGGAGGATGGGGCTCGAACCCAGGGGTCCCCAGGCCAATGCCCTAACCCCTATGCCACTCCAGAACCCACCCCACTGGCAGCTCCCTTTCAGGAGTGAACACAGCGGTCCCTCGAAGCAGGGAAAGCACCAGAGAAACGTGAAGACAGGTTCAGCTCACCTGGATTTCAGCGCAACAGCCTCCACGCTGGGAGAGGGAGAGGGAGGGGGGGGGCGCGTTACATGCTGCAGACAGGAGGGTGCGAGGTTGGGGAAATCGAGTCATTCGTCCGCCCATTTAGACACAAGCATTTCTTGCCAATGGCCCAATGGCTCAGGCATTAGGCCGGACACTTGGGCTTTACTCTGGCTCTGCTGGGTGACCTTGGGCACCTCACTTAACCTCTCTGCACCTCAGTTCCCCATCCATAACATGAGGTATAAAGACGCGGCCCCTCTTTTCGAATCTCTGGCTTATGGGCTCAATTCATTGCTCTCCAGCACCGTGTGCAGCCTGCTGTAAACTGGACCAGGAGTATGTCCACTAAGAACTTGGTGCTGGCGTGCTGAGTATATAACCTGCAGCCAGGAGACCTGCAGCACCACAAGGCAAACGCAAATGGAAATGTTTCTGTTCCACCTGGCGGGATACACAGGGCTGGCTCCATTGAGAAGACCTGGCCTCTATGGCTGGCCAGTCTGAAAGCCAGAGTGGCTGGTTTCCGAAATGGCCGGCTCTAATTCAAGCTGGAATTGTGTCTGGGGAATGCTCTGGCCTGGATGGTCACCGTGGCCCCTCCTGGCCTGGAAGCCATGGAGCTCCGAATCCTCGGCTGGGGGAAACTGGCGGCACTTCCCTGCCTCGGTGGAGCTCTGGCCTGCTGAGTTGACAGGCCACGTGGTGCGTGGGTGGACCACGGCACGTGGCAGTGGGCTGAGAAACCTTAAAAACTCAGAGGAAGGCGCGGGGGGAATTTCTTTATACGTCCCTGAAACTTGGCATCAGCCTCCTGGTTCATTCCAAAGGAAAGAGCTGTGGCAGCCTCATGCCCGAACCCAGGAGGAATTCCCCCAGCAGGAATGAAGGTGTCTCCAGGGAGAGGGCGGCAGATGACTTCAGTAGAGGCCCAGCAATCACGCCGCCTCTCTGCGCAGGCCTCTAACAAGCTGAGGGGCTGCTGGGATTCCCCTTTTGCTGGGGAATGCAGCACTGCCGTGGCTAATCCCAAGCCAGAGACAGCTGGCAGGCAGCAGGCCTGACCCAGATAACAGTACGTAAGCGCCCCAGGACCGGCAGGGCGAGAGATCGGGGAGATTGGACGGGTACAAGGAGCATACGGACAGATGGACTTGTCTCTGTTGTGGAGCACACAGGTTGGAGGGCACACAGGGCATTGGGGGGTGCCCATTCTTCTCACGCTCAGCTGGTTCCCCACCCCTCGCCTCATGGTCATGATCTTAGCTGGGGTGTCTAACGCGTCCCGGCTCTAATGAGAGTCACAGAGATACAGAAACACAGCAGCAATCTGCTTGCGAACTCAGAAATCCAACTCTGATTGGTTCTGGCCTAGGGCTATTCGCCCCAGGGACCCTCCCTCCTCTAATTGGCTCATTTGCATATTTTTGCATACAGCCTTGAGGGATGGATTTCAAAGGGAAGGTTTGCCTGGTTCTCGGATATTTTCTGTTTCGTTACGTTTCATTTGAAAGTCTTTTTTTTTTTTTTTTTTTGGAGTAACGTTTGTCTTAACGGGATTTCACCCCCTTCCGAAAGGAGGAAGAGGGTTTCAAAATAATCCGACCTAAAAGTCGCAAGGGGGCCGGTGAAGAGCCAGGGGCAGGAAGCGGGAGTGGGGTGTGATGGGGGTGAAAGGGTTTATGCTCCTGCCCGTCCTGGAGCAAGTGTCTAACGTGGAGGAGGCGCCGGCTTTCACTGAACTCCGGGCTGAACGTCGGGCATGTGCGTAGTCGCAGAGCCACCGCTGTTATGGCCAGAAGGAACCAGCCGGCCATCGGGTCTCACACAGTAGAATTCCAGTAGTCACCCCTGTGCTGACCCAGTGTTGCGTCTGATGGCAGCATGGTCTTCTGACCAGGCCTCCCCGACCCGATCTGCACTAAGAACTGTCCCTACGCACACCCGGAGAGCCCCTGCCCGGCTCGGTGGGGGGACGGGAAAACCCCCACCCACCCCACACTGCTCCAGCAGGGCAGTCGGGCGGCGGGAGCACCTGGCATGGAAACATTCCCCAAGCCGGATCCAGAGCTACCAAGAGATGCCACCCGCTTTGTTCAAAACGGCTGCCTCCTTCCCGGTGGGGATTTGCTGGGCCGGCTCCCGGCCACTGGGTCTTGTTCGGCGTTCGATTAGGTGAGTGCCCCGTATTTTCTCCCCCCCCCCCGGTCTTCTCATCACGTCCCCTCACCACCTGCTTTCTATGATGCTCAACAGCTTGAGTTAAGTCTCCTGCTCTCCGGCATTTTCTCTGGCCTGCGAACTGTGGGCCGGGAGAGGGCGCGCTTCTCTGCATCGTCCCCAGAGCTGCCACTAGACCAGACCTGGTCCTGGGGCACCCATATTGGGGCGGCGCCAGGGGGCCATGACTTTTCTCCTGCTTTAAAGGCAAGCGATGGGGGGGAGGGGGACTTGAGAGAAGAGGCTGAGTGCGGGTGGAGCCACAGAGGGAGGGGCGGAGCACAGGTGGGTCTGGGGGGCAGGGGAGAAAGGGGTTTGGGGGCCACAATCTGGATGCCAGCGGGCCCTGCACTTCGAGGTGTCCTGTCTGGGACCTGCCCTGGGCTGTGCAGCGCAGGGAGGCCGGGGGGGGCTCACGTCGCTCAGGAGGGGACGGTGCCCCGGGAGAGCGAGGGGGTAGCACGCGGTCCCTCAATGGCTCGACTTGCTCCCTCCACGTCTCTGAGATCCGTCTCCTTTCCTCGCCCAGCCCCGGGCTGGAACCAGAGCAGCTGTGGAGCAGCCTGTCCGGCCCAGCCCCACCTGCTCCAAGCCTCCAGCAAAAGGGTTGTGGCCGGGGATGATGCAGCGGCTCCCGGATCCCGGGCAGGGCTAGCCGCAGGGGCAGGTAGCCAGACCCGGTTATCCCAGCCACTTTCCTACTGGCCTGACCCAAAGCCCCGGGCTGTGGGAAGAGGGCGTGTGACTGTCCCAGCGGGCGTTGGGCTGTGCTGTGGGTCCCAGGGCGGGGAGGTTTGCCACCCGCTGGACAGCGGCCAGGCCTCTGGGTGTGCAGCCCTGGCCAGAGCTGTCTGGGTTCCCGTCTCCGCGCGAGGGCAAACCGCACGGCTGGGACCTCGGCAGGGCGGCGGCACATTGCTCGCGCTCCGGGAATGCCGGCGGGGGCCCACTGGGGCCAGCGTGTGTCTTGCGGGGGGAGAAATTCGGCTTGAGCTGGGAGGGCCGGGTTGGGGGGAGGAAGCCGGGTGCCCTCACAGCCCAGCCGATTCTGGTGCTGGCCAGGGGCAGGGCTGCCCTCCCACCCACCCAGGGGATGTTCGAGCCGAGGCCCAGCTGCCCCGGACCCCCCGCGCTCAGGAATGCGGCGCTAGTCCAGCTGCACCCCATTTCCGCCCGTCACCTGCCCAACACCCTCCTCCCCACATCGCAGCCTGAACAGGGTGCAATTCCGTAAGGGCGAACAGCAAGGGCAAGGATGGGGGAGGGGAGAGACACCCCATGATACCCATTGGCCTGGCACTGAGGGCGCTGGCGGGGGAGGGGGAGGGTTGGGGTCACGCCCCAGGGTCACTGTGAGGGGGAGGAGGGTGGGGCTGATCTCAGCCGGAAGGCCCCGCCCCGGCGTGCCCCACGCGGGAGGCGTCCAAGCACAGCCAGGAGGCAGACCCGTGCTCATGCCACGGAAGGACCATGCCCAGGGGGCACCGCCTGCCGCACCTGCTGGGCAGGGCAGGGACTCCCCCACCCACCGAGGCCCGTGCGGGGGGGTGCGAGGCCCCTCGGCGCATTGCGAGGGGGGGCGCAGAGGTTGGCAGGGGCCCGGCGGAGAGTGGTGGCCGCAGAGCAGGCAGCAAAAGTCGGCCGTTTGGTGCACAAGGCGGACCCTGAGTCGGAACCCGCTGCAGAGAGGGGCACCAGGTTCCCCCACTCTAACCCACTAGGCCAGGCTGCCACCCTGGATTCTAACCACAGGTGGGGGGCGGGTGCCCATGTCCGGGGTGAGGGCCCACCCCACCAGGCTGCCGGCTGCTATGGAGTGGGTCTCTCTCCCTCTCCCTGTGACCCGACAGTCCGGCCCGCACCTGAGACCTCTTCCTTGGGACTGACCCTTTCCCGTGTCGGGGGGAGGTTTCAATGGAAAACTCCCTCCCAGCTGCAGGGTTACAGGTGCCCTCTCTCCAGTTCCCGGGGGAAGAGCAGAAGCCTCTGGAACAAGCTAACGATGCCCCGGCCCTGAGTCATCCCTCTCCCGCCACACTCCAGATGTCGGCTCCTCGCTGGGGCTTTCCACGGAGGAAGCCCCGTCCCTTCCTAAACCCTACAAAACAACAGAGGGATCCAGCCGGGGTGTTTCCCAGGCTTGTCCGAGCCACAAGTGAAACTTCACCCGCCAGCAACTTTCCAAACAGGCCCAGCTCCCGGGCTGCTGACACGGCTATAAAATAACCCCAACAACCCGCCCCTGACCACGGCGTCTCTCCGCGACCGGCCTCCACCAGGGCTGGCCACGGCTCACCCAGAGGGAGCCGCCTTGGGGGCGCGGCGATGAAACGGACACTCGCCCTGGTCCCGTCCCCTCTGTGACGCTTGCGCCGAAGTCCCCCGGTATCACCCTGAGCCGCTCTGGTCCTGGACCCCTGGTACAGCCCAACGGAGAGATGTAACCTGCAGGTCAGATACCATGTGTCCCGCAGGGCCAGCAAGGAAACCTTCACAGCAGCGATTCCCTAGCACGGCGGGTTTCAAACATTTTTCTTATGACCCAGTTGAAGTAAATTGTTGACTCACCTTAATGTGAGGAGTGTGGGCTCCGGAGTGGGGCTGAGGAGGGGAGCTTTGGGGTGCAGCAGGGGGCTCCGGCTTTGGCGGGGTGTCCGGGCTGGGGCAGGAGGGCCTTACCTCGAGTGGCTCCCGGGCAGCAGTGCCGCAGGGGGTGGGGTGGGAGGAGAAGGGGGCTAAGGCAGCTTCCTGCCTCTCCTCACCAGGCTGCCCCCAGAAGCAGCCGGCAGCAGGTTCCCAGCCAATGGGAGTGTGGAGCTAGTGCTCGGGGAAAGGGCAGCGAGCTCACCCCCCACCACCTAGGAGCTGGGCCTGCTGCCGGCCGCTTCTGGGGTGCAGCGCAGCCTGCAGATCCAGGACAGGCAGGGAGCTGCCGCAGCCCCCACTGCTCACCTGATCCCCCTGCAGCCACAAGCCCCAGCGCCCCACATTTCACCGCCCAGCACTGGGGTGTGGACCCGTCGTTTGGAAACCCCTGCCTGCGAGTCATAACCCTGGCCAGCACTTCTAGAGCTGCCTGCTGCTCTTCTGGCCGGAGGAACCTTCTCTCCAGCTCGGGACCAGCCCCACCGCTCCTCCCCAGCCTCTTTCAAGCAGTCACCTGCAGCCCATGTGGGCAGCTGAACCCGGCTGAGAATCACTTGCCAAACCACCAGCCCTGGGGACCAGCAAATTTTGGCGAGGCCCAGTTCTCGGAGACAAGCCCCACCCAGCTCAGGGGCACACCCCACAACTTTATGGCCCAGCTAGAACTCATAGACTCATAGAATCCCAGGGCTGGAGGAGACCTCAGGAGTCACCGAATCCAGCCCCCTGCCCAAAGCAGGACCAACCCCAACTAAATCAACCCAGCCAGGGCTTGGTCAAGCCGGGACTTAAAAACCTCTAGGGATGGAGATTCCACCCCATCCCAGTGCTTCCCCACCCTCCTAGGGAAATCGTTTTTCCTAAGATCCAACCTAGGCCTCCCCCACTGCAACTTGAGCCCATTGCTCCTCGTTCTGCCATCGGTCACCACTGAGAACAGCCTCTCTCCAGCCTCTCTGGTACCCCCTTCAGGGAGTTGAAGGCTGCTCTCAAATCCCCCCTCACTTTTCTGCAGACTAAACAAGCCCAAATCCCGCAGCCTCTCCTCATAGGTCATGGGTTCCAGCCCCCGATCATTTTGGTCGCCCTCCGCTGGGCCCTCTCCAATGCGTCCACATCCTTTCTGCAGTGGGGGCCAGAACTGGACACAACACTCCAGATGCGGCCTCAGTTGCCGGGATGGGAAGAGGCTCTTTGCCTCAGGGGACTTTGGCAAAATGGCTGAAACACAACACACATACATCCCCCCCCACACGACACACACACCACACACACACACACACACACACACACACACACATCCCCACACGCACACACACACACCCACACCACACACACATCCCCCACACGACACACACACATACACACACCCCCACGACACACGACACACACACACACACACACACACACCCCACACACACACACACACACACACAGAGCAAACACGGCTTCCCTGGCTGGCTCCACACGCCAGGGCTGGGAGGAGAGAGGCGCTAAAGTCTGGCGAATGGGATTTGATTGGGCCTGTCGTCTGGCATGCCCAGCTCCATTCTCCCTACTTTGTTGTGGGCTCGGGGGACAGGGGCTTTGTTTAGAGGTGGGGTCTTGGGCCGGCGGGACGTGCAGAGCCCAGTCAAACCATGCAGCAGGCAAGCTCAGACTTGGAGCCGGCCGCCTGTGCTCTCCAAAGGCGCCGGCTGGGAAGGGGCTTGGCCGCACGCCACCGACCAGCCAGCTGTGCGTGCGGCCCACAGAGGCACGGCAAGGTCGAGGAGGGCACAGGGAGGCTGGTGTCTGTGCCTTTCGCCCGCCTCCCACTGCCCCCGCCTGGGCTAGCTTTTACAGGCTTAACTCCTTGTGTGCTCCCCCGGCGACCGCGTGGCCAAGGTGCCGGGGGAGCATGACGCTCAGAAGGCGGCATACACTCCCCCAGCAGCAGCTTCTCCTGGCGTAGAGCCCACCAGAAAAAGACGGCCCGATGAGCCCCCGCGCCCCTGCCACACAACCCCCCCCCATTCCCACGGTGCCCAGAGCTCACGCTCCCAGAGGGGTGGGTAGCATTAGGAAAGGCCTCTAGCTGGATTCAGTGCAATATAAACACTCGACCTGAAACGTCTCCTTTCACTCTCCATTCCTCCGCAGCTGGGAAAGAAGGTCCAACTGAAGGTCCCCCATCAGCCCCCCATGGCTCCCTGCGTGTGTCCCCACAGACCCCAGCTTCACCAGCTGCATGGCGCGGGCGGGAACAGGCTCGGGGATTTGTTCAGCAGGCAGAGGCGTGAGAAGGAGAGAGGTGGAGGAAAGAAGGCAGGGGAAAGAACAGGAGAGCGCCCGGATCCAGCCATAAATGTAACCCCCTCGTGGTATCCTGGCCCCCCTCTAGTGACAGGGCCACACACAGCGCTTCACCAGTCTCCTGCTGAGGAGGCTTTTAGCACCAGTTGCAAAAAACCTGCCTTTAGATCCAAAGGCCACAGGTTCAATCCCTACTGCCCACAATATCCCAGGACTTTGAGCCCTGATCTACACTAGGGTGTTATTTTGAAATAACCCCCCTTAGGTCAAATTTATATGCAGGGCGTCCACCCGACCAAGCCCGTTATTTCGAAATCATGGGTCGCTTGTTTCAAAATCTGCACTCCTGTTTCCTTGGGGAGTAACGCTAGCGTCAAAATCGTATTTCGAAATAGCGGTCATGTGGACGCGCCGGTGCTGCTATTTCGGCTCCCAAGCCCAGAGTCATTTGAACTAATGACTCTGTGGGCTTCTTAATGTCAAGGTAGCGTGGCCCACAGTAAGGGAGCCTGCCTCGGACTCGTTTCAAGGCCCCCCCCGTAGCTATTTCGCTGTTGTTATTTCGGGGAGTTATTAAATCGATTTGAGTTATTTCGAAATAGTTTCCTAGTGTAGACATGGCCTGAGTCACCTCTTAGCCGCACAGAGCAAGGTCCCAGAACGACCCTCGTAGCTGAGGGAAATCCTAGAGCCCTGACAAGGGCCGGCTGCATTAGCCCTTTCCCTAACAACCCGGGGGACGGGGGAACAGCCAGCTGCTTCTCTTGCCTCTTGGAATGACGGGAGGTTCTGAGCCAGGGAATTCAGCTGACTCAGGCTGGGCAGGAAATGACACCCCCCTCTCACATCAGCCGGAGTTGAACCAAGCGGGGGGTGGGGGGGTGAGTAACTCCGAACGGGGGCGGCTGCCCAGCCTGGCGTTAGTTTCGGTAACTCAGGAGGATGTTTAGTCAAAAGGCGGCAGCGCACGGGGGGGGTCCCGAGCGAGGAGCAGGAAGAACTCGGCGAGCTGGCTCCCGGGGAGACAGCCCCGTGACACCACTCCCACGCTGGGCGCTGCCGCCCGCCTGCTGCAGACAAGGGATTCAAACAAATCGAGAAAAGAGCCCCCATTCAGCTTTCCGGCTACCCTCACCTTAGGCACCCCCCCAGCCAGCAAACTGCTGTGCTGCTGGGAGCGCTCGAGGGGGGTCCACCGGTCACTTGTGGCTCCTTTAAGCTACCATCCCTCCCAGGAATATCCAGACTCTACGGAGCCGCTGCCTAGCTCTATAATCTCCTCCCCCCACAAGAGACCCATTCTGGAGTAAAAAGGAGTGTGGCTAGTAGCTCAGAGGCCCAGGCTATCCGTTAGTGGCACACAGCCACATAAGAGCTGGCGCAGCTGGGAGTACAAGTCAGGGCTGCTATAAACCACACTGGGGATGAATCAGCCCATGATTTGTCCTGGTACAAGACCCAGTCGTGATGCAGAGATGAATGGGAGCTGGGGGCTTCTCTCTGCGGTCTCTCCTTGGATCTTGCTAAGTTCTTGCCCTCTGCGGCATCCTGTGGCAGTGAGTTCCGCAGCCTAATCGTGCATGGAGTGAAAAAGGATTTCCTCGTACCAGTTTCGACTGTGCCTCCGTGCAGCCCCAATAACGATCCCTCACAGCAGGCCTGTGATCATGCAAATTCCTGAATAACTAGGGCCTGAGCTGTCTGCAGGACCAGCTGTCCCCAGCTGGCACGGCGAGGGCAAACATCTTAATTAGGGATCCCTTCTGGCCTTCCCCTCTGTGATACGATGCCCCCGTGTCAGCAGCTGCACTCTGTCAATACACTCTTGCTGTCTCGCCTGTCCTGGCGGGGTCCCTCCACTGCAGAGTTTGCTGTGATGTGCCAGTTTGCATTCGGCGAGATTTAGGAAGCAGAACAAGTTGCATTTTGTCACATTGGTTCCATCTACATCTAGGCTCCTAGCAGGGATGTTAAATAGTGGTGAATTGAATAGTCAATTACCCTCATGAATTCTTATCGGTTACTCGACTTTTCGATGGTTCCTGGGGCAGGGGGGAACACAGCCAGTGCACTCCAGCCCCACTCCTGAGGAGCCCTTTACCACTCCACGCTGCTGCCTCTGTATCAGAGGCAGCAGCGTCGGGTGCCAGGCGGGAGCTGGTCTGTGAGGGGAGCCAGTTTAAAAACCAGCTCCCCTTGTAGACCAGCTGCCTGTTGCCCTGCACTGCTGCCCCTGTCCATGGGGGTGGGTCTGAGCTCCTGGACCCAGTGCGAGCCAGAACTGAGCCGGGCTGCCTGCCCTCCTGGCTCCTAATACACTTTAAATGCAGAGCCGCAGCGGGGGTAGGCCCGGGCTGAGCCGGGCTGCTGGCCAGCCTGCTAAAAAATGTACTGGCAAGGGAGAAGGGGAGAATGCATCTGGACTATAGCATTAACTGATAAGCTTTTGCTCATTACGTCCCTAGCTCCTAGCCCCATCCATAGTGCTGGGACAGAAGAGGCAGGGCTGTGTCTGATTGGTACCGGTTGCAGTATACTCTCACCACAGCCCGGCAACGGGGGACCCACTATGGACCAGCCCTCTCCCACGATGCGGCTAAGCCTGTCTCAGTGGAAAGCTGATGTGTTCCCGGCTCTGCGGCTTGGTCCCTGGGGACCCCTGGCAACAGGTTTGCATAAACGATGGAATTCCTCCCTTCCCCCAAATGCAAACCGAATGAAATTTTTTCATTTTCTTCAACAATTGTCATGACCTATTTTAGTGGAAAATTGGAAACGTGACAAACCAAAACCGTTCCTTCCCAGCTGAAAAATTTCGGTTAATGTTCTCGGATAATTTTTTTTTGGTTTCTAAAAGGTTTTTGAGTTGGCTTTTTCCCGACTTCGCTTTTTCAAGCTTTTCCCACCAGAAACGGGGTGGGGGAGTGATTAAAAAATGAAAGCGAGTGAGGAAAATCCTTCGAAATCATGACCATTGGAAGCAGGCAGGGAAAAAAAATTAACCATTATTATTGTTATTTTGTTATGTAAAAAACCCACCTAATTGATATTTTCCACAACATTTTCATTCTGGCCAAAAAAACCTCCACACCCACATTTTTGTAAATAAAACTTTTGAGGGAATATTTGTGCCCAGCTTTTGTTTGCAGTGAAATTGGTGTTTTCAGCTGGTTTTGCCTCAAATCAAGCATGGTTTGGGGAAGGCTGGCTAAGTCTCCCTTAAGAGTTTTGGGAGGTTCTCTCAAATCCCAAACTCAGCGTGAAGCTGACGAACCCACACAGGCCAAAAGCAATATACAATGTTCCCCCCAAAATGCTCCTCCCCAAACGGCTGAGCTAGGCAAAATTTTGCTCCCAGTGCTCAGATCAACCTACTGCAAGACATTGAAAGGGGCACCTAGGCGGGACAAGGCCTGCAGATGAGAGATCTAGCTATCCTAGGCACTGATCTAACCCTTGGGGGATATCTAAGCAACTCACAATCACAATGTATTTTGGTATTGTGCCCATTGTACAGCTGGGAAACTGAGGCATGGGTCACAAAGGGAAGACCATGGTTGAGCAAGGACTCAAACCTGGGTCTTCTAAGTCCTCGCAACCCAACCACTGCACTCTGCCATGTTCCCATAGGCCCCACCTAGCACTTGTTCATCTCTGTCCACACAGAGCAAGCATGACAATGGGATGCAAAGCCTCGCAACGGTGCCACTTTTTCAAATGAAACGGAGAACTGGGCTCCTGGTCCCCTTTCCAAATTCCAGCCCCAGCTCCTCCCTGGGATTAGGGGCCCTCTTATACTGATTGTCGCTGCCGCCTGCTGCTAAACAGCTGCCGTGCTCCCTCCCAGAGGGGCAGCATCACAGTGGTGGGTCATACCAGGCCTATGGTGCGTCGCTTGCCAAGGGCTTGGGGATTCATGGTGCCACAGCAAAGCAGCCTTTAAAGGGACGCGTATGGGGCTTGGACTGAAGAAAGCCCCTCCCTGCCTCAGTTTCCCCGCATCTTGGGTGGCCCGAGCTCGAGTTTCTGCCTGGCCGCCACAGCGACGCTGGAGGCCGAAGCTGACCTCATGCCCTTTGAATGGGGAGCCTGCGGCCGCCGGCCTCTCTCCGGCGTCTCCGCGGGGCTGGCTCGGATTTGCCGGCGGCAGCGGTGGCAGGGAGCGCGAGCCACGCATGGCGTTTGGCCCCATTGTGTCTGGCGGACGAGTCGAAGGCGCTCCCATTTCTTTACCCGTCTTTCATCACCGCCCCATATAACAGAGGAGCTCAGCTTTCCCAGCCCCTGACAGACACGGGGTCTATTTACCCTGCAGGTAGAAAGACGAGGCGGCGCCTGGTCACGCAGTAACCCTTGGAGGGGGTGGAGAGCCAAGCCCAGAGAGCACCAGGAGCGGGGCCTGAGCTAACTTTGCCCACCCCCCCACGTCTCCCAGGAGTCCCTCGGCCCCTGGCAGATGTGGAAATGTAGCGCATGGTGATCTAGTGGCCGCTGAGGGCTGGGGAGGGACATCCCGGCCCCGGGGCTGCGTCCGCCCATGCCAAGGCAGCATGAGCCACCTGACTGGTTTGCCTGGCAGCACCATGGTGCCTTGAGCCCAGTCAGCCCCAGCCTGGGGTCAGGAGCTGGCCCAGCCCAGCCTCCCCTTGGCCTACACCGGCCCATCTGCCTCGCAGCAGCTGTAACTAGGCCAGGGGAATATCCACTTACACGAGGGACACGGCTAGCAAGACAATCGGCCAGGGCACCCCCTAATCCCTGAAGAGCTCTGACCTATTTCTGGGGCCGGCGAGCTTGTCTCTAGGCAGGTTGTTATCGGCCACCGAACGAGATCAAGGCACGGGACTGGACACGCCAGGCCACCACAGCAGCTGGCTACCGCCCATGCACTGCCAAGGCATGGCCCCGCTCCCGGGGACCCGGCCCAGCTCCTGCTGCCTTCAGTGGCATGCGTGGGGCTGGCGGAGGCAGCCATGGCAAGGCAGATGTGGCTTTCCCTGAATCGCTTGCTCCTCGGTGCCAAACGCCGGCCCCTGGCACAACCCACGGACTTCAACTGGGCTGGGACTTGACCCTCGCTCCGTCATTAAGACCCCCCTGGTGGCATCCAAATGAGTTTCTCTTTGCAGACAAGACTGACATTTTGAGTCGCCGCGAGGGGACCGAGTCCGTGCCCCGCAGTGCGTCTGCCCTGGGACAAAAGACCGCCTCATGGCTGTGGCTGGCCCCGGGCAGCTGCCTCGGAGCTCTGAAATTGCCGTGGAGACCTGGGGCGGAGGCTACACTGCCGTAGTTAGCCTGGCAGCCCGAGGCAGCTGACCCAAGCTCTGAGCCGCAGAGCAGCGTGTAAACACACACCGAGAGACTACCCCAGAGTCTCCAGCTCCATCTGGGCAGTTAGGGGATGTGGGCTGGGGGAAGGGAGGGGTGGGCGGGAGGTAGGGTGCAGGAGCAGCGTAGGGGCGCGGGGTCTGGGCAGGAGGAAGGCCACAGGGCTGGAGCACCAGCCTGGCTCCTGGATGCTGTGGTGGGGGGAGCCCCGAGCCTCGGGGGCCTGATCCAGGCAAGCCGGGGGCCGGATTTGGCCCCCAGGCTGTAGATTCCCCACCCCACACCGTGTCCCCACAGTGCTTCACCAAGAGAACCCAGCAGCAACAGCAGAGAGAAAAGAGGAGGCGCAGGCAGAGAAGCTGAAAGGGGTGGGGGGGGATTAGCTGGGCTAAGAACTGGGAACCAGCATCTGCTGAGCTTTCATATTGGCTTGGCCTTTGACTCCCGGGGTGGGAGTTCTGCAAGGGGTCTCCCTCAGGTCCTCCCGGCCCCCCGTGCATGGCTGGGCTTAACGCTCAGCGAGACAGGGAGCCACCCAGAGTGCCGGAGGATTCTGCCCTCGGGATCCGACGCCGATCGTTCTGCAGGGTTTTAAGCAGTCACCGAGAGAGAGACAGCACCCAGAAACCCCCTCTGAAACAGAGACCAAGAACAGCTCATTCTCTCGCCTTCTCTAGCCTCAATCAGGCATCAATCCACATTGGAGCCAGCGGGTCAGACCAGTGAAAGCAGGAGGAGAATCCAGCCACATTCCACCGGGGGGACTGTTTTTAAAACCCCTATTTTCTTTCTGTGTTTCTGCTCCCCAATTATTTCTCCTTGTGCCCTTGGCCCAAAGAGCCCCTCTAATAAGAGATTCCTGGCTCCTGGATGGCCCTTTTGTTTGTGATACCCCCTCTTCCCCTCCCTTTTCGGGCCGGCCTCTTTGTTAAGTTCCTTTTCTGTTCTGTTTCCTTTTTCACAACAGCATCTGACTTTGATTCTTGCTTTCGCCGGCATGTCGCCCAGCCCTGCTCTCTCTCCCTCTTTTTTTTTTCTTCAATAGATAATAGCCCCAAATTAGATGCTGAATGTGCTAAAACAATTAATTCGCTTCTGGAGTTGGCACGCCACTCACAGCCCCAATTATGCCTTCAATTTGCTCTCTCCTACACGCGAGCGTTTGGCGGCACCTGAACAAGGGTCAAGAAGGAGATGGTAAATTTAGTCACCCTTTTCACAGAGCCATTTAAAGCTAAAATCGTTTCACGAGAGCCAGGCGGCAGTTTTCATTTTCCTGACGGGCTGAGAAAACTTTTCCTCTCTCAGTCTGTACAGAGCCTGTTTCTTTCCCATCTTCACATGGCCCCTTCCAAAGATCCCGCGGCTAAGTGGCAAAAGTCCATGGGATCATCACGGGTGCTTTTTCCTTGCTCCCGGTTCTAGCCCTGACCTTGGAGACCAGAGCTAACTAAGCCACTTTGTCCATGCCACATGCTCTGTTCTTCCTACCAGGGGTAGGAGGGTGGGTGACCAAAGGTCCAGAGAAAGCCCCTGAGTTGTTGTCAGGACTGCTGGCTCAGCAGATCGCCTGTCTCTGAACCCCGCCCGCTTGGCACTGGGTTTCTCATGGGATGTGTGTGGTGGGACGGCTGTAGTTAAAGAGGGCAGGTTGCCAGAGTGCTGGAAATGTGCTCCAGCGGTGGGTGGACCTCTGATCCGGCCCTCAGGAAGACGGTGCCGCCGAAGTAGTGCAAAGGGGATGCAGCCGCTCAGAGTGGGCGGCCCCTCTTCTTAGCCCTTCCTAGCCCCAGAATTAACATAACATAAACATAAGAATGGCCAGACTGAGTCAGACCAAAGGTCCATCTAGCCCAGTATCCTGTCTGCCGACAGTGGCCAGTGCCAGGTGCCCCAGAGGGGGTGGACCGAAGACAATGACCAAGCAATTTGTCTCCTGCCATCCATCTCCAGCCTTTGACAAACAGAGGCCAGGGGCACCATTCCTTACCCCCCGGCTAATAGCCTTTTATGGACCTAACCTCCATGAATTTATCTAGCTCTTTTTTAAACTCGGTTATAGTCCTAGCTTTCACAGCCTCCTCTGGCAAGGAGTTCCACAGATTGACTGTGTGCTGTGTGAAGAAGAACTGTCTTTTATTCGTTTTAAACCTGCTACCCATTAATTTCATTTGGTGTCCTCTAGTTCTTATATTATGGGAACAAGTAAATAACTTTTCTTTATTCAGCCTCTCCACACCACTCATGATTTTATACACCTCTATCATATCCCCCCTCAGTCTCCTCTTTTCTAAACTGAAAAGTCCCAGTCTCTTTAGCCTCTCTTCATATGGGACCCATTCCAAACCCCTAATCATTTTAGTTGCTCTTTTCTGAACCTTTTCTAATGCCAAAATATCTTTTTTAAGGTGAGGAGACCACATCTGTATGCAGTATTCAAGATGCGGGCGTACTATAGTTTTATATAGGGGCAGTAAGATATTCTTTGTCTTATTTTCTATCCCTTTTTTAATAATTCCTAGCATCCTATTTGCTTTTTTGACCGCCGCTGCACACTGAGTGGACTTTTTCAGAGAACTATCCACGATAACTACAAGATCTCTTTCCTGATTAGTTGTAGCTAAATTAGCCCCCATCATATTGTATGTATAGTTGGGGTTATTTTTTCCAATGTGCATTACTTTACACTTATCCACATTAAATTTCATTTGCCATTTTGTTGCCCAATCACTCCGTTTGGTGAGATCTTTTTGAAGTTCTTCACAGTCTGCTTTGGTCTTGACTATCTTGAACAGTTTAGTGTCGTCCGCAAACTTTGCCACCTCACTGCTTATCCCTTTCTCTAGATCGTTTATGAATAAGTTGAATAGGATTGGTCCTAGGACTGAGCCTTGGGGAACACCACTAGTTACCCCTCTCCAGTCTTAAAATTTACCATTTGTTCCTACCCTTTGGTTCCTGTCTTTTAACCAGTTCTCAGTCCATGAAAGGAATTGTCATGGTGCCTGTGCGACAACGGTCCCTGTGGCCCTAGGGTGCGTAATGATAACAACACAACACCGCAGAGTCGCTTTGTTGCCATCGGAACTGGACTCAGGCTGCATTGTTCAGATTCCCCGCTTCCCCCCCTCCCCATGTAGAACTGGGAAAGGGAAATAAATAGTATCTCCCCAGATCCTTTTCAGCAGCATGAGCCAATTATTCCTCGTTTTGCAGCTGGGCGTTTGGTTTTTCCTTCAGAAGTGCAGTACTTTATACTTGTCTTTATTGAATTTCATCTGGTTGATTTTAGACCCATTCTCCAATTTGTAAAGATTGCGTTGAATTCTACACCTGCCCCCCGAAGTGCTTGCAACCCCTCCCAGCTTGGCATCCTCCGAAGATCTCATCAACATATTCCCCACTCTGTTATCCGGGTCATTAAAGATAACATTGAACAGGACTGACTCTTGCAGGCCCCGCCCCAGCGTGACGATGAACCTCTGACAACTCCTCTTGGAGCTACAGACTTTCAACCAGCTGGGTCTCCATCTTACTGTCTTGTCACCCAGTCGGCATTTCCTGAGTCTGCTTGTGAGACTGTCATACGGAAAAGCCTTGCTAAAACCAAGCAGTAGCATGCCTACCGCTGCCCCCCATCCACTAGGTCAGTAACCCTCAGGGCCGGCCCACAACATTTTGGCACCTGAGGCGGGGAGCTCAAATGACGCCCCCATATGCACATATGCACCAGCAGCAGACACAATTTTCTACACTCTGGGGCCTAGTAGTGCCCCCCCCCCAGTCTGGCACCTGAGGCGGCCGCCTCAGTTTGCCTCATGGTAAGGCCAGCCCTGGTAACGCGGTTGATGAAGGAAATGAGGCTGGTTTGCATGATCTGTTCACGGCAGATCCATGCTGACTAGCTCTGACGACCCTTTTATCCTCTGGGGGCCTACAGACGGATTGTGTAATACTTCCAAATAAAGAGTAGAGGCCAGACCCTGAGCTGCTGTAACCCCCATGACTTCAAAGGAGCGATGCTGACGTACGTCAGTTAAATATCTGGTCTTAGATATTGACACGGACAACGAGATCGTCGCTGGATACGCTAGAGAGGGTGAAGGTACATATAGGGATATAAATCCTCTGCCTTCAGCAGATCAGCCAGCCAGTAACTCGTGAGGCTTAGGAAGAAATTCCCCATATGGGCAGTTACATCCATTCGTCCATGATGGGACTTTTTGCACCTTCCTCTAACACGCCTGCCACGAGCCATCATCAGAGATGCTGAGATACCATGGCGATGAGGGCCTGTCTGAAGCGCTGATAAATGGAAACAGGCTTATGGATTCCAGCGGAAGGGAATCTTTTTTGGGTCGGGGGCCGCTGGCCCACAGAGAAATCAGTTGGGGGCTGCACACAAGTGAGAACCAAAAAAAAAAAAAAAAAAATCCAAGCCCTCACTGATGTGGCCCCCCAGCTGAGAAAGACCCTCCCCACAATCCCCTCGCACACCAGAGCTTAAGGGGCACAGGCTAGTAGATTTTGTGTGCTCCAGCCCTGGGGGCTGGAGCACCAGGGCAGGCTCCCCAATGCTGGGGGGAGCCCTGAGCGCCAGGGACCCAATCCAGGCAAGCTGAGGTCCACATCCGGCCTCTGGGCCTTAGGTTCCTGGATTAGACAGGCCACTGGCATGGATGTTGAGTGACCCTGGGCGAGCCACAACCTTGCTGTGCCTCTGTTTCCCTATGTGTAAAGTGGAAATAACAAAACACCCCGCCACCATGGTGTTGGGAGAAATCACTGACGTCTGTCACCTGCTTTCGGATCTCCCCGTTTTCTTAACAGCACTTCTCGTGGATGGTATTACAGCAAGACCAGATTCTGCTCCCAGCTCTCCCAGTGAAATCAACCGCACGCCGGTATCGCTTGCCCCAAACCATCCCTAACTCCCAAATGAGGAGAAGGTTAAAAGCCTCCTGAGTTTTAAGTCAATACACGTTGGGATCTTTTGCTTTGTCCTCCGTGTCCGGAGCCACTAGATTGCACTGGCATGTTTCCTAGTTTCCCCCCACAACCATGAGGCCAAGATGCTTTCTGACGGATTACTGGGATTCCGAGAGCTGGGGCTTCCGTAAATTCCTCCCGAGCCAGCACCGGACTCACAATAAAATGCGAGCGGTGGCCGCATTCTCTCGCATCCATTCACCAGCTTTCAGGGCTCAGGCAGGAGGCTGTGACGATACGTGAACGGTGCACTTTCGAGCCCAGCTTGCATAACTCGGCACAGCTGCAGCCCTCTGTGGTTGCTTAGGTACCTCTGAGCGCTAATCCCAAAATATCATCTGTTGCCTAGCCACCCTGGGCGCCCGCATCTGCAACCAAGTCGTTGGTGAATGATGAGGGCACGCTGGAACGGGGAGCTGCTCTTGCAGCGTGTGTGTGTGTGTGTATGTGCATGCATATATTTGTGTTTGTGTGATTGTGCATGGATTCACCCATGTCGTATCTGCACATGGTGGCCTGTATGTGGTGCATGCGTGTGCATATGTTGTTTCTACCTGTGTGTTTGTGCACGGGTGGGCCAGGGAGAGTTGTGCGTGCACCTACATTATGGACACATACGTGTGCGGGCAGCTACTGTTTGTTCACATGCATGCGTGTGCATATGGGTACAGGTGTGTGCATGTGCCAGTGGGTGTACAGATGCATGTAGGACTTTGGATGGCTTCCTGGCTGAAATCCCCCTGCATCTCTTGGCCACCAGCTCCTGGTGCACTCCCTGTTCGTAGCATCGCAGAATCCTAGAACACTAGAACTGGAAGGGACCTCGAGTGCCATAAAGTCCAGCCCCCTGCCCTCATGGCAGGACCAAGCACCGTCTAGACCATCCCTGACAGGTGTCTGTCTAACCTGCTCCTAAATATCTCCAGCGATGGGGATTCCACAACCTCCCCAGTGTTTAACCACCCTGACAGGAAGTTCTTCCTAATGTCCAGCCTAAATTTCCCTTGCTGCAGTTTAAGCCCATTGCTTCTTGTCCTACCCTCAGAGGCCAAGGAGAACAGTTTCCCCCCCTCCTCCCTGTGACACCCTTTTTGATTCTTGAAAACTGCTCTCATGTCCCCTCTCAGTCTTCTCTTTTCCAAACTAAACAAGCCCAATTCTTTTAGCCTTGCCTCATAGCTCATGTTCTCTAACCCTTTAATCATTTTTGTTGCTCTTCTCTGGACCTTCTCCAATTTCTCCACATCTTTCTTGAAATGCGGTGCCCAGAACTGGACACAATACTCCAACTGAGGCCTAATCAGCGCAGAGCAGAGCAGAAGAATGACTTCTCATGTCTTGCTCACAACACACCTGTTAATGCCTCCCAGAATCATGTTGGGTTTTTTTGCAACAGCATCACTGTGGACTCATATTCAGCTTGTGGTCCACTCTGACCCCTAGATCCCTTTCTGCCGGACTCCTTCCTAGACCGTCACTTCCCATTCTGTATGTGTGAAATGGATTATTCCTTCCTAAGTGGAGCACTTTGCATTTGTCCTTATTGAACGTCATCCTGTTTACCTCCGGCCATTTCTCCAGTGTGTCCAGTTCATGTTAGCTTTTGGGCTACTACCCACAGTTAGAACAGACACTCCTACTCCGCTGCCTGCCGTACTGGTACGGGTGAGCTATTGTACCAAGCAATCACATTGCATCTGATGCTGCTGAGCCTTGTAAAGCCTCTAAACTGGCCACTTGCAGACCAGGCCGTCCCCCCAGGACCTGAGATAACGCTGCAGCGTCTCTCAACAGAGGCGCACGCTCCCTTCCAGGCCCTGCCAGGCTCCTCCGCCCCTCCCCATCCAGTGGGTTTCAGGGGCTCTCCGCTTCTTAGAGAGGGGACAGGAAGGAGAATGGAGAGAGATGCTGGTTTCCATAGCATGTCTGACCCTCTCCGGCCACTGGGCTGCCAGTTACGAACAACATCCCCCAGCAAACCAGCGAAAACAGAGACAGGGAAGCACCCAGCGAACAAGCTGGCTTTGGAAACCAGACTCCTGTGCCGGGAGATGAGGGCTCAAACCCCAGCTCTACCCCACACTCCATGGGTGAGTCTCTGCGTGTCTGTGACTCAGTTTCCCATCTGGAAATCCCAGGCTATGAACCCGTCCTTTCTCCCACCCCGCGCGCGTCTGTCCTGTCTAGACTGAAAACCCACTGGGTGCAGGGATTGGCTCTCGCTGAGTGTATGTACAGCCCCCCGCCCCGATCTTAATAATAATCATCATCTACTATATCTTTGAGAGAGTTTGTCTGTCTGTCTGTTCAAAGCTCCTCCCAAACGGTAAGAGCTAGGACCACCAAATTCGGTGTGCAGCTTCCTCTTCTCATAACTTAACGCAACGCAAGGGTTTGGTTGTGCCAGGACAATCGGCTGCACCTGGAATGGGATTCGTGCTCATAAAACCATACAGAAAAGAGACAGAATCACCAGGCATGTGAAAGGGGCTGGCTGGGGGCACCTGCCCCTTCCAGGACTGCCCCAGCCCCGAGCCTCCCACCCCCCAGGCAGTGGGGGAGGCAAAGCTCCCCCCCCCGCCGACTGGTATGGGGGACACTGCTGGTTGTTCCCCTTTGTCAGGGAGTGAGGGGAAAGTGCAGTTTATTGCATTGCTCGCTCTGGCTGGGGAGCGCAGGGGGCAGACGGACCTGGACCTGCCCCAGCTGGGGGACATGCGCCCCTCCCAGGCTGTGCCCACTGAAGCTGCAGCGGCCATGGAGAGGTGCTTCTCCCCTGGCTCCGAGCTGCTGCGGTGAGGGAGGGCTGGGGTTGTCCTCTCTCCCTGGGGCAGCCTGCACCCCCCTCACCCCCAGGCCCCCCGCAGAGCCATGATTCAAATGAAGCCTGCACATTTTCATTTCATTTTGCAAAACCACGGAAATTAAATGCGTTAAGGACCCGAGCCATGCCGGGCAAATCTTCTAGCGATGGAGAAGGAACACAGAGGGGGCTCGAGCCACGCGGGGAAAGATTCTGTGCCCCCCACGGTTCTCTGGGGGTGGGCGCCAGTGCTCTTGTTCTGGACTATTGCAGAGACAGGAACCCTTTGCAAAAATAGCCTCAGGCTTGCAGGCCCCCCCACGCCAGCCCCTCCTCCCCCTCCCCCCGGGTTCAGGAGTGTGTGGAGCTTCGGGCTTAGCTCTAGAAAGAAGAGGTTCCTGCGGCTTCGTTTGCCTCGGATTTCTGAGACGCACCGAGCGGCGGCGGCGGTGGCGGCTCCGGACCCGGCTGCTGCAGCTTCCGTGGACACGGAGCGGCTTCCCTGCCTGGTTGGCCTGAGAAAGAGCATTCGGCCCCTGACAAATGCGTCCGTCCCTTGAAGGGAACGGCCGAGTAAATTCTCGTCGTGAAAAAGAGCTTAAGCAGCAGTGTGGGGCGCCCGGCGCTTAGCGCAAAATCTATAGCCCTAATTGCTTATCGACTCCTCGGGCGGAATGACATCACTCCCAGCCAATCAGCACGCCCCGTGCAAATGACAGGCCAAGGCCAGGCCTGTCTACAAGCCACAGAAGGGGCTGAGGTCGGGTGGCGATGGGGAGCTGACGGCAGGGGCTGATGAGAAATCACTACCCCCAGCTCCAGCGGGCTGCGTGTAAGCCGGCGAGAAATCACGTGGGCTGCGGATCCAGGCTGGCGTCCTGCTGCTTATTAACTCGTCCTTTCGTGGCACCAGGATTTAAGGGCTGGATCCCGAGCCTGTGACACTCAATGGGCTCGGGACTTTGGCTCTAGCTGGACTTTAGCTCAAGGGTGTGGTATGAGAAACTCAGGGGGCCGTCCCAAGAGAGTTCTGCCATCGATCTATCCTTGCAAGACGTGCAGGAAAGATTCTGCCCTGGCGAGAAGGAGAAGGGAGGCATTTACAAACTGCATGCGCTTTAACGGGGGAAGGGGAGATTTTGAGAGTCAGGGGCCCCTGACCCACAGAAAAATCGGTCGGGGGCTGCACACAAGTGAAAAGACACTCCCCACATTCCCCTCACACACCAGAGCCTGGGGGGGCCCAGACGAGTAGATTTTGTGTGCTCCAGCCCTGTGGGGAAGCTTGGGGGCAGTCCTGAGCCTCGGGGGCCGGATTCAAGGAAGCCAGGGGCTGCATCCGGCCCCCGGGCCTGAGGTACCCCACCCCTGGCTTAAATGATTTAAGCCGGGAATAAGGAAGCTCCTCTTCTTCTTTCTAGCAAAAACCCAGTGACAAGAAATCTTCACAATTTGGACGCGGGCAACGCAGGCAATGGCTCCACCGTCGATCACAGGGTGGCTGGGTATCAAGAGCGAACCGTGGAACTGCTTTGGGGAGAAGGGTGCCAGGCAAACACAGACCCGCCCAAAGGGCTCCGAGTCTGCCTTGCACAACGCAACAGAAACACGGGGATCGCTGGGCCGCTTTGCTACTGACCCGGGAATCCTATGAGAGAGCCAAGAAGGAGACAGACACGTGGAGGCCAACCACTGAATACCATTTCCATTCTCCTCAGACCTGCCTCTTATGAGGGTGGAAAGAAGTGCGGGCCAAGGAGGGAGTTGAGCGTGTGTGAGGGGACTCCGGGCTGGAGCAGAGGCTGGGAGTGAGTGCGGGCCAAGGAGGAGTTGGGGTGTGTGAGGGGACTCCGGGATGGGGCAGGGGCTGGGGTGAAGGAGTGCGGGCCCAAGGAGGGAGTTGGGGTGTGAGAGACTCGGGCTGGGAGCCAGAAGGGCTGGGGAGTGAGAGTGCGGGCCAAGGAGGAGATGGGCGTGTGTGAGGACTCGGGCTGGGGCAGAGGGCTGGGGGTGAAGGGTGTGGGCCAAGGAGGAGATGGCGTGTGTGAGGGGACTCGGGATGGGGCAGAGGGCTGGGGTGAAGGGTGCGGGCCAAGGAGGGAGTTGGCGTGTGTGAGGGGACTCGGGATGGGGCAGAGGGCTGGGGTGAAGGGTGCGGGCCAAGAGGGAGTTGGGGTGTGTGAGGGGACTCGGGATGGGGCAGAGGGATGGGGTGAAGGGTGCGGGCCAAGGAGGGAGTTGGCGTGTGTGAGGGGACTCCGGGATGGGGCAGAGGGCTGGGGGTGAAGGGTGCGGGCCAAGGAGGGAGTTGGGGTGTGTGAGGGGACTCCGGGATGGGGCAGAGGGCTGGGGGTGAAGGGTGCGGGCCAAGGAGGGAGTTGGGGTGTGTGAGGACTCCGGGATGGGGCAGAGGATGGGGGTGAAGGGTGTGGGCCAAGGCGGGAGTTGGCGTGTGTGAGGGGACTCCGGGCTGGGGCAGAGGGATGGGGGTGAAGGGTGCGGGCCAAGGAGGGAGTTGGGGTGTGTGAGGGGACTCCGGGCTGGGGCAGAGGGATGGGGGTGAAGGGTGTGGGCAAAGGAGGGAGTTGGGCGTGTGTGGGGACTCGGGATGGGGCAGAGGATGGGGTGAAGGAGTGCGGGCCAAGGAGGAGTTGGGATGTGTGAGGACTCCGGGATGGGGCAGAGAGGATGGGGAAGGGTGTGGGCAAAGGAGGAGTTGGCGTGTGTGAGGGGACTCGGGCTGGGGCAGAGGGCTGGGGGGGTGAAGTGCGGGCCAAGGAGGGAGTTGGGGGTGAGGGGACTCGGGCTGGGGCAGAGGATGGGGTGAAGGGTGCGGGCCAAGGAGGGAGTTGGGGTGTGTGAGGGGACTCCAGGCTGGGACAGGGGTTGAGGTGCAAGGAGTGAGGGTGTGGCTGGGGGTGTGGGCTCTGAGGTGGGGCCAAGGAAGAGGGATTTGGAATGCAGGAGGGGGCTCTGTGCTGGGGCAGAGGGTTGGGGTGCAGGTGTGGGAGGGGACTCTGGGCCAGGGGAGGGGGTTGGGGTACAAGAGGGGGGTTCACAGTGCAAAGCCCTGATGGCGCTTACCGTGTTGCCAGGAAGCCCCCTAGGTGCATGGGTGGCCAGGACGGGTCTGAATGTTGCCCTCATGCCTGCAGGTGCTGCCCCTGCAGCTCCCATTGGTTGCAGCCCCTGGCCAATGGGAGCGCAGAGCTGGCACGTGACAGGGGCAGCATGCGGAGCCTCCTTGTCTGCCATGCACCTGGCGGCCGCTTCTCGAAGCTACATGAACCAGGGCAGGTAGGGAGCCTGCCTCAGCCCCAGGAGTAGGAGGGAACTGAGGAACGGAGAAGGGAGGGGTACGGAGTTGAGGGAGGGAGAATGGGAGGGGCCTGTTCCCTTTGCGCTCGGCCACGTTTGCAGTGTCTGACATGCTCCCAGGTGTCAGCCGAGGTTATGTAGAGCAGCAGCGGGCAGCGAATGCCGACCGTAGGCGCCGGGAGCTGCCAATGAGCCGCGCGGGACCCAGGAAGCAGCGTGTTTATCCCAAGGCTAGAGCCGTGATGCACCTTCCAGGTTCTTGCTGTCTCCCAGCATCCCCGGAGCTTTTCAGAACTGAGGATTCCCCAGGATATTTCTCATTTCCACTCCCCCCTTGAGCAAACAGAACCCATTTCTTCTGGAAAATGTCCACGTCGGACAAAACCATAGTTGCCTATGTGAAAATCAGTCCATCAAAAACATGGACCAGCTCCAACCATAATGTACTAACCAGGCATGTGCTCCACTGACTCCTACTGGAGGGGACCAGACCAGCTCAACTGCGTCTTATAGGCTCTGTACTGCTAACCACAGAAGAGTCTCCGGTGGTGATTTTGCACTAAGAAGGCCCAAGTCCTGTCTCTGCTGGTTTTGATGATGTTTTAAGTGCTCGTTTTGCTGGTCAGAGGTGCATTATATTGTAGGGTGCACGAGTGTAACCATTTTGAACATATATAATTAAAATGCCACAATGTTTCTCATTGATTCTGAATGGACGCTAGAGCTTGCAGGTGGCTCTCTGGGGTGGTGTGTGCATCCTACCTCTAAACTCCACGTGAGAAACAGCCCTCTCCAGCATCCTTTCTGAAATGGTTTGGAGTTTGCCATTATCTTTACACGTCTGCTCCTACCTCGCTGGAGAACTAACTCCCAGCTCTCTGCTTTTCCCCCAGCAGCCTATTCTGGAGATGCATTAGCTGCCTATTGTAGGGAGTAATTGCCATAAGCGGTTGATGACAGCAATCAGAAAGTTTGCCTTGCCGTTGTGACAGGCCAAATTATTTTACAAACCCATTCAGCAGCCACCTCGGCTGAAGACCCATAATCTTCCGGGATTGGCTGAGCGGCGCCACTCACAGCAAAGACAATGGGAAATCACGAGGCAGGGTGTTTAAATGAAAACCAATTGCAGGAAGATTATCCCCTTTCGGGGGACTATTTCAAGGGGAGGAAAGTGACATGACGACAGATCCATTTAGCGGCTGCGCGCCTCTGCGGTACAAACGAACACCCTCCAAAAGGGAAAAACATTAACTACCGTTACGATTCTATTGCCCAGTGGGAAATTTGTGAGTTTAGGCAAAATCCCCAGGCTATAACTGATAATAACCCTTTACGTTTACATCGCCCTTGGCAGCATGGGTTGCAGAACAAGTCGGCACAATTACCTGCCTTTTACAGCACGGTGACGCACCCTCTCCAAAGCCACCCAGAGAGAAACAGAAGCAGGGACGGAGGGCGGATTCTGTCTCTCCTTCGGCACTGTCATTTGTTTGTACACCAGTAGCCTCTGGGAGGCCCAGTCATGGACTACAGCTCCAGTGCGTTAGGTGCTATACGACCCCGTGTCACCGAGGTGTGGGGGGAGCCCTGCACCCCATCCACAGCCAGGTGGACTCGCAGCCAGCAGGGAGAACAGAAGGTTTATTAATCCACAGGGACACAGCATAGAACAGACTTGTCAGCACAGGAACCAGAAGCCATCGGTACAACCCATCTTGGGGAGAGGCAGTTCAGAGCTAAGGGTCCTGCCCCCCCATCTCTGCCCCCCAAGCCAGCTAAGACTCACTCACACACCCAGCAGCCGGTCTCCTTCTGCAGCCAGCCCCATCATGGGTCTTTGTCCAGATTCCTGGGCAAAAGGGGTCACCTGGTTACACCTCCCCTTCCAGGCTCAGGTTACAGAAAGCATCTGCCATGGGGTACGGTGAGGGAGGCTGTCACACCGAAATTCCCATCCCTGTCTAGGGACTGGTGCAGTGCCCAGGGAAACTGAGGCACACACAGGGGGTTATTACAGGACAGTAGGAAGCACATGCAGCATCATAAGTGAAGAGCGCGAATACAATTCCCACTTTGTCACTGCCCCCCAGCACGTGACTTTCATCCGGAAATCCCAAAGATCTTCCCACACATCAAAGAAACTGCTCAATGCGGCAGCCGCGTCATGCTCGTGTTAGAAGGAGGAGGCGGCACGAAGGGACTTTCCAGCGTTGTAGAACAGGCCTGTGGGGGAGCTGGGAGCTTCTCCTGAGTCCCACCCTTGCTCTGTCATGTGGTGGGAGAATGACCCTCTGGTTCAAAGCCGGGGTGAGGGTGTTGGAAGCGGGGGGTGGATTCGGCTGACGGTTGGGTTGAAAGTGTTCGCTTTCCTGGAACATGTGATTTGGGGTTGGTTTGGTTTTGGCGGAAAACTGAATCCAGGACATTTTCAGCCCAAACCTAATTTTATTCCCCCCAGTGGTTTTTGGTCACATTTTTTTTCAGTTGTGTTTGTCAAAGACTGAAAATAGTTGAAATTTTCAGAGGAAAAAAAATCTCCCTTTGTCTGACCAGCGGGGGTTCTCGGTTTGACTCCCCCTGGTGTGTAAGGCCCATCTCCAGAAAGTCACTGCCACTCTGAGCCTCAGTTTCCTCACAGTCAGGCTAAAGATAAATGTTGAACCTGATGGGATGGCTGGGTTACATTATTTACAGATCGATACTCTCCACCCATGTCTACAAAAGCACCAAGGAAGCGTGAAGTTTTTCTCCCCAATCTCTACATCCCAGTTGCCAGGATTCAAAACTCACCCTCTCATTGCCAAACAGAGCGGTGTTCTCTAGGAATCCATTGGCTCCCGTCGCTTTTCCCACCCCAAAGTCCCGAGCAGAAAATCATTGTTTCCCGGGAAGGAACGAAAAAGGCTGCAGGTGCCACTGAGCTTGCGGTCCCTAAAATCTCGCTATCTGTTTGGGAAAAGCAGCTTTGCCACAAGTCACACAAACCTCTTCCGTGGGGGGCTTCGTCCTGAGGGGATCCCTACCCGCCAGGGAGGAAAGAGGGCAGAGGTCGGGGATCAAGAGGGAGCGGCTTTTAGCCCCGGAGCCTGCCTCTGGAAGTGCAGCTGGCCACACGGGCTCACATCAGCTCTTTTTCTTACTCTGTGCTGTTTGCAACCTGCAGGGGAAAGATGTGGACATGGAGGGGGAGTCTCACAGGCGGTGTTCCCTGTAAGCTGTGCGCTTGGGTGGCTATCCCAGAGATATTCAGGTGCCACACAGCCGATGAGCAAAGTGTCCACAGCTGGCAGCATATATTTCTATTGGTAGGGCACATCGGCCCATGCCTTGGTGCATATCAAATTTAATCCGCACACAAATGGGAAAAATTAGAGGCAACGGTGCTGATGCGGAGGGGGGAATATTTCATATAACTAACATGGCAGAACGCTGCTGGAGCAGGGCCCTGCGTGCTCCCGAGAGGCGGGGCCAGCCAGCCTGTCCACCTGTCGGATCCAATCGGATTTTAAGGCTATATTCAGCTTTTCTCTGGAAAGTCTGACTCACTCGGAGCAGGCTTCGCTTTTCCCAACAGGCTCAGGCTGACTTTCTGCCGGTTCCCCTGCTGCAGGCGGAGGGCACGAATAGCTCTGAAGCCTTTATAGACCTCGGCGGCCCCCTCTGGCAACTCACCCCCCCCCCCCCCCCATCTCCTCCCACTGACACAAGAGGAACCATGAGTCACCTCGCCGCAAAGAAACAACCGTGCAGGAGAGGAGCCTGCCTCTTGTCAGAGGGATCTGTAATGGGAGCTGCAGGCCTTCACCGTCAGTCACAGGAACTGAACCCATGGCTCTGGGCACGGGATCAGAGCCAGCCCACCACAGAAACTACAGTGAGGGTCAGAGGATTACAGCCAGGCCAGGCCAGAGACCATGGTCACCATGGTGATGATCAGGGGACCAGAAAGGACAGGGATGGCCAAAAGACCAGAGCCAGCCTCTAACCCTCAACCTCCTACTAACCGCTCCAGGCCCCCCTGCCTGATGCATGAAATAATTCCTGCTAGCTGCACTTGACAAGCAGAAGTACATCCCATGACTCAGGACAACTGTTTTGCAGGCCCTGTCCCATGCCAGAAGTTGGCAGAGGCAGGCTGGCAGGGCCTACTCCTGGTCTAGGTTTATGGGCCACTTTGCCTTAGGCGCCTTCAGCAATCAGCAATTAGGAGCTGAGATGTTTCAGGGTAGTTCTCACCAAAGCTTTGGAGAGCCCGTCCCTGGAAACACCCGTTCCAGCGCCTCGTACTGTCAGTTTGGGAAGACCCGGCACCCGCTTCCTGGAAGGCAGCTGGACGAGACGTGGGTTCAGATTGCTGTCTTCCCGCAAGGCTTCCGCTTGGCATTGCGGGAGGATGGTTATGTGCCCTGGTGCCCGCAGGAGCCAAGCTCTATCCTATTCGTTTGCCCGACACCGTTCTTACGAAGGGCTTGGGGGCGCTGGTGGAGAAGATGCAGAGGGTCAAATAAAGGAGGTTAGAGCTCAGGGGAGTGTTCAGGCAACAGAGTTTCCAGGACGTGCAGGGACCATGGGCCCTGCCTCAGCAGACACAGTGAAGTCCCTTTCGCTGAGTGAACGAGGGTTTCCCGAGACTATCGCTGGGCGCTGAGGAAATACAACGGGCTGTCCGGGCTGCCAAAGTGCCACAGCACTGCGGGGTATCACAGAGAGCCGCTGTAATCTCCTGTGGACAGAGCACATGGGCTTTATCTTCCAATTCATAGTCTCTAAGCACCTCTCCGCATGGAGCTGGTCCCTCAGGCCTGTTAGGGAGGCCTCTGGCCCTCTCTCCCTCAGGTCTGGGCTGCAACTGCCCTCACGCTGGTGCTGCAGTTTCTTATGTAGTCCTTCCTGGCCCCTGATTGGCTGGTTTCTTCCCTGCCCCTCTAGCTGGCTTGGAGGACTTCTCTATGGCCCTTTCTAGCCTGGTCTGCCCTGTTACAAGCCCATTCTACTCCACTCTCCCAAGTGCAAGAAATGGGTTTCCTCAAGCTCTGGAGTGACATCTCATCGAAAAGCAACGAGGAAAATCTCCGCTTGCCTCTGGGAGAACTGGAGAGAGACGGCTTCCTGCTACAGCGCAACCTGCCCCGGGATCAGGGCTGTCTGGGCACTGCAGACCCATGGGCCAGGGGATCAGATCCCAAACAGTGTCACTCATCCAGGGGTAAGTCGTCACCACCTCTAGCGGACCCTGGGGCTGTCTGCCTTTGACTAGCAGTGTTAATGCTTGTCAGGTCGATGAAGTCCCATGGACGTGACCCCAGCCTGAGCTCAGGGAAGTCACTCCCCTGCTCTCTGGCGGCTGGTTCTCCAGGGGATGTGAGGAGCCCAATGCTCAGCAGTAAAATGCTCTGGGATCTATGGCTACCAAGTGGTTATTACCAGGAGGTTATTTTCCCACCTGGAAGAAGTGACAAGTGCACATGGTAACTACCTGCTAGTAGGGATGCAAACGGGTAACCGGTTACCTAGTTACCCAGTAAGCATCACCCTTACTGGCCAGAGCAGCCCTGGCCGGGTCCACCGCCGAGCCCCACAGTTACCTGTAACCGATAGAATTTTTATCAGTGGCACGGTTAAAATTTTGACATCTCTACCGGCTAGAGCTGGGCTTTCCTCCTGCTGTGACTCCAGGCCTAGAGCACAGGGCCTCCCTGCACTAGGCACTGTTCCAACACACGGTCAGCATCTAAACATGCCGACAAAGGAAGATCATTATCTTGATTTCACACCTGGGTAACTGAGGCCCAGAGCGGATGCGTCTACATGGCACTGTAAACCAGATCAGTGGGACCTGGACTTGTGGACTCTGCGTTTCCAAAGCCCGGGATTGAACATCCACTTGCCCCGTGCCGCTGGGTTTATAACCGCTGGTCTCGCAGCCAGGCTCACACGTCCCTCCTGCGCAACGCGGACTTTCTGACTGAGGCGTGAGCTGCGTCCACACTGCAAGATGACACCGCTTGCAGCCAAGTCCCAGCAAGACTTGGGCTCTGCCCCTCCCCTGAGCAGGGTCCCTCGCGCCTGTTGACCCAAGTCAGGCTGATGGGTGTGCAGACAGAAAGAGGATTGGGCCCGAACCGGAATCACACCCTGAGTTTCATAAGCAGTGTAGACACATTCTGAGCGACTCCCTCAAGGCTCTGCAGGGAATCTGTAGCAGAGCAGACGACTGGACCCAGAGTTCTTGATGCCTAGTCCAGTGCCTTGCCCACAAGACCAGCCGCTCCCACCAAGTCAAGGGAGAGCTACGCCATCGCCCATCAGCGTGCCTTCTTCTAAACACACAAGCAAGAACAGCCCCCGTTTCTGCCTTTTAAAATTCTGTGCTCTCAGCAGGGACACGTACACCCACCGCACTAGCTATCCAATCACAATCGTTCCTTGCACCACCAGGGCCTGGTCTTTTAGCTCCCAGACACAAACTGGAGTGGAGGTTGGGGGGGGCCAGGGGTAAGTGGGGGAAGGGAGGTTGGTGTGGGTCCAAATCCCCTTGATCTAAAAGTGTGGGGTAGCCAGGAGGAGTTTTCTGACAGCCCCGGTGTTGGCTCAGCCCGCCAGCGACTGAAACGACCCAGTTCCACGACGGTTCCAACCTCCGTACAGTTTAATTTGTGTTATTTTTTTTAAAGCCTTTATTAAGGGCAGCGAGTGGGAGGGAGCAAGAGTTGGGCAGAGATCAGTCAGCGGGAGCAAAGACACCCCCAATTATCTCAGACCCCCCGAACTATTCCCAATCCAAAGGCCAACTCCATGGGTGGAAGGAGTTCACATGAGTCACGCAGAGCCTTCATTACGGCTCGTCGTGCGTGCTGGCGACTGACGGGGCAGGGTGTGAAGAGAAAACAGGCTCACCTGCTCTGTGGTTTTTCCCCCATGGTGCTCTGAGCGCTATCTTTAGAACGCCGTTTCCAATCAGGCGCACGCTGCGAGGAGCGGGCAGAGAATACACAGCCCGCGCTGGCCCGCTTTCTGAATCAGCCGCAGAGTTTCCGGCGCCCAGTGGAGACGGCTGGTGCTGCGGCTCAAATGAGGATGGGGAGAGACAGGTTCTTAATGCGGGGCGAAGGAATGGGGGGGAAGGGAAGTGGACAAAGGATCCGCAGGGGTATATAAGATTTGAGCCCCGATAAACACACACAAACATCCGTTGCTGCCAAATGCTGCCTTCTCTCTTGAAAATCTATCTCTGTCCTTCATGCTTGGGGCAGAGAGCAGCAGGTACCAGTGTATGGACGGCAGGGCTGGCCAGCAAAGGAGTGAAACGGTCAGCTCCACGTAGCTCTGAGTGGCTGGGAGGGCAAAAGGTGAAGAGACGTGGAAAAGATTGGGATCGTTTCTCTCAGGAGAAAGAAGACTGATAAGGGGACAGGGGGAAGTCCATCTGGTAATGAACAGGCTAGAGAAGCTGGATTGGGAACTTCTGGTCTGCCTGACATTTGGCTCCTGTCTTAGCCCTGGTTGACACTAGGACTTTATTTCAAAATAACCCCCCCCCCTGAGGTTGAGTTTAAAAGCAGAGCGTCCGCCCGACCAACCCCGTTATTTCGAAATCACGGGCCGCTTAATTCGAAATCTGTACTCCTGCTTTTCCTCAGGAGTAATGCTAATTCCAAAATCGTTATTTCGACATAGCGGTCGCGCGGATGCGCCGGTGCCACTATTTAGAAATAGCTCCTCCCCAGAGTCATTCCAACGAATCACTTCCCAGCGCTTCCTGGGGCTCTAAGGGGAGGTAGCGCGTCCGCATGAACGGAGCTGGCCTCGGACTCGTTTTTGGGCTTCCCCCGTCGCGAGGACCCGCTAGTTCGGTTTTGTGACATCAGGAGTGATTAAGTCGAATGTAGTCATTTCGAAACCGTTTCCTTGTGTGGACGTGGCCTTAAAGTGGCACCGCGCCCCCTAGTGCCGCCTGAATCATCATTCGGAGGGGCCAAGAGCACACACGACACTCTCAGTGGCCTGTGGATTTCCCACCGAGCTCTCCCCTCTGGGTGCCAAGCAGGCCCAGCTCAGCTCAGCAGCGTGCCAGCTGTCAAGGCTGCAGCCAGCGGAGGGCAAAGGGCACTTTCCTCTATATGGAGAAGATGCCCCGTGCACCACACAGCACCAGCTAGCCGGGGTGTTACCGACAGGGGACCCAGCTGCCGGCGAGCAGACTTAAGGGTCCAAGGCAGACTCTTCCGCGCAGCTCCGCCTGTGCTAAAATCACCCCAGCATTGCTCATGAGGATCCATGCCCCCCCGCCGATGACATGTGGCACCAGAGCGGGAGAAGCGACTTGACGGGTGACCCGACGGCATCACGGCTCCATGCATAGACTCGGTGTAGCGCCGTGCTCGTGGGTCGTAGAGAGCTACCCCCCGCGTGCAGTAGACGCAGAATCCTAGAGCTGGAAGAGCCCTCAGGAGCCATCATGTCCAACCCCCTGCCCAAAGCAGGACCAACCCCAACTCCATCATCCCAGCCAGGGCTGTGTCAAGCCAGGACTTAAACACCTCTAGGGATGGAGACTCCACCCCTTCCCTAGGGAACCCATCCCAGTGCTTCCCCACCCTCCTAAGGAAAGTTTTTCCTAAGATCCAACCCCCTCCCCACATGCCACTTGACTGCAGATTATGGAGGTCTCTTATTTGCTGTGGCTAGGGACTTTCTCTGCGCCCCCCTTCCCCGGCTGGCGTCTGCCGCACCAACACCCTTCAGCAGCCCCGCCGGCTCCCCTTCAGGCACCCCTGTGCCCGCCTCGGCTGCGGCTTGGCCGCACTGCAGCTGGGGAGGTGTTTTCAACGCCGCCCCACACCCTTTACGGACTCGCTTCCTGGAGGTGCCGCACAGCGATGAGCTCATGTTGCTTTATATAGCTCTTCCTTCAGCTCCCTCTCCATAGCAACCCGGGCTGGCGTGACAGCTCCTCGCGGGCCTGGCCTGGCAGGTGCCCGGCAGCCGGGCCGCCCGCTGCTGCCGCGCCGCCCGCTGCTGCCGCAGCAGGGCCACCTCGCCAGCAGCCGGGCTCCCTGGGCACAGGGGCAGGACCCCTGCCCAGGGAAGGGAGGTCTCTAGATGCAGCTCCCAAGCCTCATCCGTGGGGCTGACTCTCTGTAGCTAGCCCTGGGAAGCCAGGGAGCTGCATGGAGCCAGCCGGCGGCTGGGCATTGCCTGGTGCCACAGCGCCACCCTCTGGACACCTGGGGGCACAGGGTTCTCTTAAAAAATAAAGGGGAACAGATGGCTTTCCTGGTTGGTCGCCTGGGAGCCGGCTCCTTCTTATCCCCCTCGGCAGCTCTTGTGGGTTGGGGAGGCCCGTACACCCCTCTGGGTCCCGCCCCAGGGACCCTGTAAGTAGCAGTTGCCTACTGAGTATCACTGTGGTCCCCTGCTGGCTCGTTCCCATGGCCACTTCCCCAGGAAGCTGCTCCGTCCAGCCCTTTCTCTTAGGCTTTGTAGTCAAACTCTCCGGCTACGTCTACACTGGCGGCTCTTTGCGCAAGAACATCTTGTGCAAGGGTTCTTGTGCAAGAAGACTTGTGCAAGAAAATGTCTACACTGCTCTGTGCGAGCTGTGCTTTTGCGCAAGAGCATCCATGCCAGTGTAGACGCTCTCTTGCTCAAGAAAGCTACGATGGCCATTTTGGCCATAGGACTTTCTTGCGCAAGAAATCCCTGCTGAGCATCCACACTGCCCTCTTGCGCAAGAGCTCCTGCGCAAGAGAGCTTACACCTGTTAAAAAAGAGCACAGCTCTTGCGCAAGAAGCCCTCTCTTTCCACGCCGTACTGTAAATTTCCTTGCGCAAGAGCGGGAGGGCAGTGTGGATGCTCTGCGGATTCTTGTGCAAGAACGGCCATACTTGCGCAAGAAGCCGCGAGTGTAGACATAGCCTCCCTGCACCCTGAGCGGTGTTCTGCAAGTTGTTGTAGTCTGTTAACAGCCGGTCTTCAGCCGCTGGACGTGGGGTGCTGCTGTCCTCCCAGTCGGTCCCCAGGTCCACCTGGGTCGAGCTCCAGTGAGAAACTGCCAGGCCCTGGCCCAGCAGCTTCTTTTATATCAGCTTGCTGGGCCCTGATTGGCTGCAGCAGAAGCAGCCACTCTAGTCTGCCTGGAGGACCTCTTTTCTGCTCTTCTCCTTGGGGCAGGGGGCGGCAAGGCCTCTAGCTGGGGGCTTCGGGCCTAGTCCGCTTGGTCACCGGCACCAAGCTAGAATGGTCAGTTCCCACTGACTTCTGTGGCCCCAGGGGGTGAAATTTTCGCCCCAAGCGAGCTCTTCTGCACTGCTGAAGTTTGGTGCCACTGGGAAATCTTGGCTGGCAGGGGCCTTCTGTGGATCTCTGCACTGTGGTGTGTGTCATCCCAGGGTGGCAGGCACCCCACTGTCCCCCTAAGACCCACCCCCCATCTGCAGCTCTCTCCCTCTTCCCCAGATTTTTGTCGTCCTCCATCATCTGGGCATCCCGCTTGGGGGCAGGGACCCCTCCAGCCTCTGTCCCTGGACGGGCCATGCGCCATGCAGACAAGCCAGGGTGATTGCGTTTCCTTACTAGATTTCAAGGCTCTACAGCCGCAAGGGGCTGAGCTGCTGGATAACCCCGATTTCCCCTGATCACACCTGTGCTGAGCCCTCTAACCTGGCTTAGGCCAAACCATTCCAGGTCTCAGGGGGCTGACCTGGGGTGCACCACAGAGAGACAGAGAAGCCACCAGTGCCTGCGGCCCAGGCAGCGGCAGGGCGCTGGACACATGGGAGATGCCCAGACGATCCCAGCTGCTGACCCATACCATACAGATTGCCTTAGAGGGGAGCCTTCCCTCCAACTCTCCAGCCAATCTGATCTTAGGGAAACACCCTTCCTGACCCCAGCTCTGGAATCAGCTGGCAGATTGAGTGAGTCATAGCCCAGCACGGGTGCACCCCAAAGGGGTTGTCTGCAAACCGCTGTCCGCATGGAGTCACCTTTCTAGACTTTCATGCCGGGCCTGGGTTTTCATCTTCTAGCAGGGGCTCAGGGTGAGGCCAACGTGCTTGGGGGGCTCTTCTGGGTGGCACTGCTGGTTCCCTGGCTTGGGGTGAGACACCCTGGGTGGGGGTGAGCCAAAGGGCTAATGCAGGCTCCCAGGGCTGCAGAGGAGGGGAGCCAGAGGCAGGACCAAGACTGCTCCCCCTTCAGAAAGCAACTGGAGGTTTGGAGTTGGGGGGGGGGCTGAAAAATAACAAGAGAATTCAATTACAAAAATAACGTACTTCCTAAGAATCGACGGCACCCACAAATGAACAGAGAACAAGGAAAATGAACGGAGGAGCCAATCCCACTGCTGGTTTAAACTTGCACCGGCTACAAGAGAGCCCTGCTGGCTTGCACCCATGGAGGATCTGGTCCTAAATACAGCAGGAGGAAGAAAAGGAACACTCTCCCCAGCCGTGTCTCTCCACTGGTTCCCAAACCAACCTCCCACCCATACCCTGCTGCTCCGTGGGAACCTCGCTGGGCTCCTGGCTCCTCTGACTTTGCTGGAGGGGTTCATTTGAAACATCCCCCTCTCTCTGCAAACATCATAGAACCCCAGGGCTGGCAGAGACCTCAGGAGTCATCGAGTCCAGCCCCCTGCCCAAAGCAGGACCAACCCCGACTCAATCAGCCCAGCCAGGGCGCTGTCAAGCCGAGACTTCAAAACCTCGAGGGATGGAGATTCCACCCCCTTCCTAGGGAACCCATCCCAGTGCTTCACCATCCTCCTCGGGAAATGGTTTTGCCTAATATCCCACCTAGACCTCCCCCACTGCAACTTGAGACCATCGCTCCTTGTTCTGCCATCGGTCACCACTGAGAACAGCCTCTCTCCAGCCTCTTTGGAACCTCCCTTCAGGTAGCTCAAGGCTGCTACCAAATCCCCCCTTCCTCTTCTCTTCTGCAGACTAAACAAGCCCAAACCCCTCACCCTGTCCTCGTAGGTCATGGGTTCCAGCCCCCTCATCAACTTTGTTGCCCTTCACTGGACCCTCTCCAATGCGTCCACATCCTTTCTGTACTGGGGGGCCCAGAACTGGACGCAATCCTCCAGATGTGGCCTCACCAGAGCCATATACAGGGGAATAATCACATCTCTAGATCTGCTGGCAATGCTCCTCCTAATGAACCCTAATATGCCATTAGCCTTTTTGACTACAAGGGCACCCTGTTGACTCATTTCCAGCTTCTCATCCATTGTAATCCCCAGGTCTTTCTCTTGCTTAGCCAGTCGGTCCCCAGCCTGTAACAATGCTTGGGATTCTTCCGTCCCAAGGGCAGGACTCTGCACTTGTCCTTTTTGAACCTCATCAGATTTCTCTTGGCCCAATCCTCCAATTTGTCTAGGTCACTCTGGACCCTATCCCTGCCGTCCAGCGTATCTACCTCTCCCTCTAGCTTAGTGTCATCCGCAAACTTGCTGAGGGTGCAATCCCTCCCCTCATCCAGGTCATTAACAAAGATGTTGAACAAAAGCGGCCCTAGAACCGACCCTTCAGGCACTCCACTTGAAACCGACCGCCAACCAGACATCGAGCCATTGATCACTACCCGTTGGACCCAACAATCTAGCCAGCTTTCCAGCCACCTTACAGTCCATTTATCCAATCCATACTTTCTTAACTTGCTGGCAAGAATACTGTGGGAGACCGTATCAAAAGCCTTGCTAAAGCCAAGGTCTATCACATCCTCCGCTTTCCCCAGGGGTGGGGGGTGCCCAGGTTAGTGGCTCTGACTAGGGCTGCGGAGAAAATATTCCACATTCTTTGAGAAAAACAACTGATCATTTTTCGTTTTCATTTTAAAAAACTAATTTTTTAACCATTTTTTTCTGGCGACGACTTTTGCTTAAAGAGGGGAAAGGCCATGTTTTTGGGTCAAAAATAAACGTTTTGATGGAAAACTTTCCATCCCTGCTGCACTTCTGGCTCCAGCAGTGGGAATTCTGGACCATCCTGCGCCTGCCTGGGTCACAGACTGGCCATGTGATACCAACGCACATCACCGTGGCCTAGCTCTCGGGTACTTCTGTGGCCACCACTGCCACAAGATCTGAGCGCCTGACAACCTTTATGGGGTTTATCCTCACCAGACTCCTGGGAAGCAGGGCAGGGTATTATCTCCATTGCACAGGTGGGAAACTGAGGCACGGCGACACTTGTCCAAGGTCACACAGGAAGACTGTGGCAGAGCAGGGAACTGAATGCGGGTTTCTTGAGTCCCCAGTACTGCTCTGTCTACAATTTCCATGTGCCCTCTCCTTCCTGGTAGCTAAGGCCTGGTTTTCAATGCATCTTTGAAACCGGCTCGTGTGTCGCCACCGGTATGAAGCAGCTCGCGGTTGGAACTCACGGTCCCATTCTGCAAGCAACTTCTGCACACACCCACCCTTCTCCTTGCTTCCATCGGCCACGGCACCTCACCGTCCCCTTGTCAAGCAGGATCCACAGTTCTTTGCCCCCCCCCCCCCACCGCTCCGTGTACACACAGAGCTGGCTGTAAGGGGACACCAACTTCTTACTTTGAAATGGAGCCCATTTGATATGCATCTTATTGGGGAACAAACACACTGTGCCACAACACTGTTGCTATGGCCTATAATTGCACCGCAAGGATGCTATGTATATATAAGGGCACAGACACTTAGGATCTTCATGACAGTCCCTGCTGCACATCACAGCCGCACAGACCTTCCTAGCAACAGCAGAGACGCAACTCAGATCTTCCTGCTCCAAAAATAAAAGCCTTTAGCATCTGACTTACAGGAAAATCTCCATTAGCTGTCACCAGAATAGGGCTTATGACACACACACACAGCTACGATCGCTGCAGTGGATACATACTCGAGATGCCCATGCTGGAAATGAAAAAGGGCTTCACAGACACACTGCTCACGTGTGGGGCACATGGTGGCAACAAACACCTCTCTTCTCCCAGCTTCGGACACATCCAGTACAAAGCATCTCTGCCCATCAGCATGAAGGTGGGAACAGCGGGACGGTGACTTACCTGTCAGAAGAGCCTGTTTGAGCTCAGGGTTGCTGAAGGCGCCAGAAGGGGCTCGGTAAAGAGCCTCATTGTCGATGCCTTGGAAACCAAAAGGAAAAATATAAATCAGAGGCAAGTGAGCACTCTCTCTCCAAAGCACTGCGCAAACAAACCTGCTTTAACTCAGAAGGGCCGGACCCATAGATGGGGTCAGCAGGAAAGCATCGGAGTCATCTTGTTATGGTGTCTCTGTTCTGCTGTCAATACCCTGCAACCTTACCTGTATGTTGTGTGGTGTGTGTGTGTGTGTGTGTGTGGCAACGTTACCTATATGTTGTGGTATGTGTGTGGCAACTTTTTCTGTATGTTGGGGGGGGTGAACATTACCTGTATGTTGTGGGGTGTGTGTGTGTCTACAATACTTGTATGTTGTGGCATGTGTGTGGCAACCAGACCTGTATGACGGGGTGTGTGTGTGTGTGTGTGTGTGTGTGTGTGCGTGTGCGCGCGCACACTGCCCTCTGCTGCCTGGAATCAGAACTGCATCACTGTGTGTCCGAGTTGGGTGAAGAATCGATTTTTCGATGCGTTGCTGATTCCAAAAATAACAGCAGCAGACAGAAAATTAACCCACAATTATTTCTTTTCAAAATGTCCAACAAGGTTTTGTTTCTGGTCCACTTCAACGTGAGGCTTTGACCAAAGCCAATGGTATCATTTCGATGTTGACCATGTTTGGACATTTTGGATTGCTTGTAAATAGGATGAAAAGCACATTTTGAAATGAAAAGTCATTTTGAGCCCAAACCCCAAAATGTGGCGTTTTGAAAGTGTTGAAACGGAACATCTTTTCAAATTCTGTTTAGAGGTTTTTTGGTTTTTGTTTTTTTAATTTTTACTAAAACAATGTTGCCCAATTGATTCAAATTTGCCAACTATTCCAAGGTAGCTCAATCTGTGGTTTTCACCAAAAAGAGTTGCATGCAGAATTTTTCTCCCAGCTCCCCTCACAAGCCTCACACTGCTACTGGCAATTCATGGCTGCCAGGTCGGAGCGTTAGGGAAAGGAAGAGCCAAGTCCAGTCAAACGACGGGTCACTACCCAGTCCTGGGGCGCGGAACATGGGGTGCTGGGGCTCGTGGCAGCAGGGGGATCAGGTGACCAGGGAGGGGGGCTAAGGCAGCTCCCTGCCTATCCTGCACTGGGGCTCGCACAGCGCCCCAGAAGCAGCTAGCACCAGGCCCGGCTCCTAGGTGGGGGCGAGTCGCCAACTCTCACGGGATAAAAAAGCCCCCATCGAGCTCCCTCCATTTGTGCTCGGCAAGGCCTGGCGACAAACCAGGAACCGGCCAATGGGAGTGCGGAGCCAGAGCGTGGGGCCTGTGGAGCTGGACCTGCTGCTGGCCACCTCCAGGGTGCAGGGCGGTCCCCTTTGCTAGGCCAGGCAGGAAGCCTGCCGGACCATCCCATCGTCACTGGCCAGGAGCCGCCGGAGGTCAGCCTGTGCCCCAGCAATCCCCTGTCCCAGCCCTGAGCCCCACCCCCAACCCAGAAACCCCTCCTGCACCCCAAAACCTCATCCCCAGCCCCATCAACCCAGGCAGCGCCTTGTCCAGCCGGGACTAACAAACCTCTAGGGATGGAGATTCCACCCCCTCCCTAGGGAACCCATCCCAGTGCTTCCCCACCCGCCTAGGGAAAGAGTTTTCCCTAAGATCCAACCTAGACCTCCCCCACTGCAACTTGAGCCCATTGCTCCTCGTTCTGCCATTGGCCACCACTGAGAACAGCCTCTCTCCAGCCTCTCTGGTACCCCCCTGTAGGGAGTTGAAGGCCGCTTCCAAATTCCCCCTCCCTCTTCTCTTCTGCAGACTAAACAAGCCCAAATCCCGCAGCCTCTTCTCGTAGGTCATATGCTCCAGCCCCCCGATCATTTTGGTCGCCCTCCGCTGGACCCTCTCCAATGCATCCACATCCCTTCCGTAATGAGGGGCCCAGAATTGGACGCAATCCTCCAGATGTGGCCATGCTCAGTATGGAAACACACCCAACAGCCAACGCTTAGCATGGCTGGGGCAAATCTGGCAGCCCCCATCTCCAGCAACGACAGGGGCTGAACCGGAAATCTCCACGGCTGAAAACATGAGTCTCTGGCGCCGAATAGGCAAGCTGGCAAGCCCAGCATGGTATCAGACCCATCTCTGCTATGGATCGGACACTGCCTGCAAGTAGCAGTTTTCCCCATCGGGGGCAGACAGGTTTTGGTTGGGTTCACATGAGACAATGCTACCCCACCCCCTAGGTCCTAGAGATCACATAGCCTGGCTTGGACTGGTGGGCGATGCTTATTTCAGAACAGTGTGAGGGGCTGGCTGGTTGTGTTTCCTGTCGGGCGGTAGCCCCGTTCAAAACTTTTCAACCCTGTGGAGTCCAAGCCTGCTCTCCCTCCCGCATAGACCTGCAGCAGCCCCGCTAAAATCAGCGGAGGCGCACGGGTGGGAATGTAGAAGGGGCCTGGTTTCTGACTCTCCCTAGTGCAGCGTCGGCAGGAACGGCGTGGGGCATATGACACATGGAAGGTGCACATCCAGCACCGTGCATGTATTTGTCACGACTGTAAGGAAGTGGCCCAGGAAATGTGAACCTGACGTACCTTGTTTTTCCAGCGCTTCAATGAGCCTTGTGACTATCAGAGGGGCTTGGTCAGGAAGCCTTAATTCTGCAGCCTCGGCCTGCCCTGCGGGCCCTGTTGGAGAGACAGAGAAAGGTCATTTATCGGAGAGCGGCTCTCAGTGCTTGTTTGGGTGGACAGTGGCGCGGTTAAACAGCACAGTCCATCTCTGCGAAGGGCCAGCGCCTGGAACGTAGGGGGTGCTAATGAGCCAAGCATTTAATCTGCAAAGAATCATTTATGAGATGGGCTATTAGACGGATTTCTCCTCTTTCCCGGTTGGCTGATTGTGCGCAAACAAACAACCGATTTTCTCCGCTCTGTCGTGGGAAACCATTCTCCAGGGGCTCGCCCCAGTTAATTCTGGGGTCGCTCGTCCAACAGGCAAGCTGCTGTGCTTGCGCATGCGGGTCACGTGGTCTGGGTCTGTTTCCTGATTGGACGGCCCTGACTCGTCGGGTCAGGTTTCTGGCATGGCTGCTGGGGATGACGGATTTGACGTTTGCTTGCGGAGAGCATCTCCCCAGAGCCTTGTTGGAATCATGGGACAGGGACGCGCCCGGAGCGTGCGGCCCGCGACCACGGGCTATGTCTGCGCGCCAGACACCATGCCGCCATAGCTCGGCGCCGCTCCTCGTGGGAGCACAGCTGCCTGCCGGTAGGAGGAGCTTCCTGACGCCACCCCCTTCCCGAACGGCGTTGGCGCTTCCGGCACACGCACGCGCCCACTGGCACAGCCGTGGCCGCACCAGGGTTTGGGCGGCGCCACTGTCGCGGGGGCTCTCTGGTTGTTTTCACACCCCTGCTCGACACGGCCCTGCTGGGATGTATTTTAAGGGCAGCCTTTGCCCAAATGGTAAGGGGTGATTTTCTCCAGCCGCCGCCCAATTGTTAGCAATAACCGATCGGGAACGGACCCTTCCTCTCTCTCCAGTTCCCCCCTCAGCAGCCAGGAATCCTGCCGGTGTGATGGCGCAGGACGGGCCCTGAATATTAGGGTATTATTTCACCTGCCCTTCTACTCCGCCCCTGCAAAATTAAAGTGGAACAGGCCAGCAGCAGGGCACCCCACCCTCCTTCACGGGGAACAGAAGCGTAGGTGGCTCGTGGTAGCATGTGGGAGGGGCACTGCCCCCCAGTATCCCGGCCAAAATTTGAATGGCAAAATGGGGGACTCCCTCTTGCCCCCTCCCTGTTCCTCTGGGTGGCCCTCCCCACACCCGCTCCCCCCCACTGGCTCACGGCACCTACAATGGAAGGACTGCCTCCCTCATGCACGTGGGCGGCGGGTAGTGTAGGCAAGGGAAGGCATTGCCTTCCCAAACCTACACTCCTTATCTGATCGGGAGGGCTGGGGCCGCAGTGCGGCAGCCAGGCTCTTTGTCCGGTCGGGAAGGGTCGGGCTTCTGGGCTGGGGTTGGGTGGGGCTTAGCTGCATGGGGAGAGATTGATGAGGAGGTGGGGTCTTGGGCAGAAGGGGCGTGGCCTGGGATAGAAGGGGTGGAGCCTCAGATGGGATGGGCAGGGCCTTGGACAGAAGGGGTGGGACCTCAGGTGGAAGAGGTGGAGCCTGGGACAGAAGGGGTGGGGCTGGGGCTTGCCTTCCCCAGCTAGGCCTCCACCTGCCGCCCATGCACACTCACTATATTTACACCTGGGTGCCATTGCCAACAGCTGTGCAGCAGCAGTGACACTGCTAACCTTCCCCCCGCCGTGGGGCCTGCGGGCTAGCTCTGGCTTTGCCCGGGGTTTATTTATATTTGTCTGGGGGCGCCGCTGGCACTAAAATCTGCCCAGCTTCAGCCTGGCGCCTGTGCCTGGTCATTGGGTGCGCTGCGGGCTCCCTGGGGTGTCGGTCTAGGGTGAGCTCCTTTTGGCAGGGAGTCTGTCTCCTGGATGCTCTGCTGAGCACACCCCCGGTGCCAGCGAAGGGCTGTGGGCGACAGCGCTGAGGGTGCAGCCGGAGGCGTTCGTCTCCCGGAACACCCCCGGGTGGCGGTGCGGAGTGTCGCACTGCCGGCGTGCCGCTGCCCAGCTGGGACGTATAAACCGGCTCCTCTGAGTTCTCTCCACGTTAAAGGCCCCTTGACACGCCTCTGCAGAGCTGGGGGGGGGTCCGTGTGTTCGGCCGCGCCACGGCGCTCCGTGGCCACCCAATTTGCAAAGCAATCCAAAAGCGCTAGGTGCCCTGGCCACCCCTGGGCCGTCGCCCCGCCGTCTGACAGGAGAGGCCGTAAACGGACCCACAACTGCGCCGCAGTCCGCCCGACGCCCCGTCGTATTACGCCCTAGAGTAGCACAGGGCCTGCCAATCTCCCCTACCTCCCCGTCCCCCAACCCCAGATCGAGCTGCGGGAGAGTCATACCTTTCAAAGTCAGCAGGCTGCTCTGGATTGGAAATGCCCCCCACCCCGTTTGCTGGGTAAAGACCCGGGCCGTGGAGGAGGGAAGGTCCCTTGCTGGAGTCACAAGGCTCCTCGGGATGCTGTGACGGGGGCAGCAATACACAAGGGCGCACGCTGTGGAGAGAGGGGAGGAATGGGAGCTCCGCTATGCAGAGATCAGGTGCATTGCCGGGTGTTTACATGGGGACACTGAAAGGATCACTGTAGACCTTGCAACAGGCGTTCGCCGCAGCCAAGACCAGATGCAGGAACACTGTGCACACCCATGCCATGGCCTCCCGCAGCGAACTGTGACAGCAAAGGTGCCGCCCCACGTTCGTCCAGCGGGCTCGGACCCGGGACCTCCGGCCCCAAAAGCAACCGCCCCTCTTACAGACGGAGCTGCGGGGAGCTGTGACAAGCCAGCGGTCGTAGTGGCCAGGGTCAGGCGCTAGAGGGAGCCAGGCCCACAGTCACTAAGCCAGCGTGTTAAACCTTGACAGCTCTGTCTCCCCACAAGCAGGACTTCCTCTGCTGTCCCGCAGCCGCCTCCCTGCTGCCCGGCCCCCCCCCCAGAAGGCAGCTGAGTGGCCCGCGGGGCAGATGAGTCTGATCTGATGTGGCAAATGACAGCGCTTGGACAAGACTTTCGCTCTTCCATTCCAGGCGACTTTCATAGAACCACAGAACATTAGAACTGGAAGGGACCTCGAGAGGCCGTCAAGTCCAGTCCCCTGCCCTCTCGGCAGGACCAAGCACCGTCTACACCATCCCTGATAGATGTCTGTCCAACCTGCTCTTAAATATCTCCAGGGATGGAAATTCCACAACCTCCCCTAGACAACTTTTTCCAGTGCTTAACCACCCTGACAGCTAGGAAGTTTGCTGCAACCTAAACCTCCCTTGCTGCAATGTAAGCCCATTGCTTCTTGTCCTATCCTCAGAGGCCAAGGAGAACAATTTTTCTCCCTCCTTGTCACACCCTTTTAGGTACTTGAAAACTGCCCCCCATGTCCCCTCTCAGTCTTCTCCTTTCCAAACGAAACAAGCCCAATTCCTTCAGTCTTCCCTCACAGCTCATGTTCTCTAGACCTTTAATCATTCTTGTTGGTCTTCTCTGGACCTCCTCCAATTTCTCATCTTTCTTGAAATGCGGTGCCCAGAACAGGACACAGTACTCCAACCGAGGCCTGACCAGCGCAGGGCAGAGAACAACGCTGCCGCAGACCTGCCCCTTGTAACTCCGATGGAAAAGCTGCACCAGGTCCCAGGGGCTGAATCGGAAACCATGGGGCAGATCCTCAACCTGCCCCCCATCCTATCCCCGGCCCACGTGCCGGAGCTGGAGACAGGCCCCCGCTGCGAAATTCCGATCCGCCCCCAGGTTTGCCACACCCCAACTTCCCAGGTGGAGGCCCAGGGCCCGGCCCTGCCCAGCCCCTCCGTGCGGGTGTGTGGAAGCCAAAAGGGAAAGCACTGCTCGGCCAGGGCCTGACCCAAACCAACAGGATGATCGCCACCGTCTGTGAGGGGCTCTGGGTCACAGCTCAGCTCCGCATGGCCCAGCCTGTCCACGGCGAGCTTGGGAAGTCCCCACAGAGGTTTATCTCCCACACTGCCAGCTGCTGCGGAGCCTCCCTGTCCCCCCCAACCCGCCTTGCACACAGCAAGAAAGCCCCAAACACAGCACACACTTCCCTCAAGAGTCCTGTATCTGCTTCTCCTTTACCTGGAGAACTCCCTCTCTAAACTCCCTGTTGGCACTCACCTGTTCGTAAGATGAGTTAACCCCTGGCTGGCTCTGGTCCTTGGTTACTGGAGATGGGCCCATACCCTGGCCGGCCCTGGACTTTGTACGGGGACGGGAACACACGTGAGAACATGAGAACGGCCGGACTGGGTCAGAGCAAAGGCCCAACTAGCCCAGTGTCCTGTCAGCCCACAGTGGCCGACGCCAGGTGCCCCAGAGGGAGCGAACAAAACAGGGAATCGTGAAGTGATCCCTCCCCGGTTGCCCATTTCCCACCTCTGACAAACAGAGGCTAAGGAACCACCCCTGCCCAGCCTGGCTAATAGCCACTGATGGGCCTGACCTGCATGGATTTGTGAACCTGAACTATGCACCAAGGTCCACACGGGACTTGGGATGTGGCTCCGAGAACGTTCCCGGGGCCTGGCCCAAAGCTCGCTGAGGTCAGTCGGATCCTTCCACGGGCTTCCGAGGACAAGCCCAACGGAGGCTCCATCCGTGCAGCAACCGTCCACTTTGGGCAGCTCATTTTTGGGGCTTGGGGCCAACCCTCCCCGTTGAGAAAGTCCCCCATCCTGGGCCCCCCAGCCCCTGGAAAAGGCAGCTGCTCGCCCAAGCCAGCCTACGTTGCCCACGGGGCAAGAAATGCACCCGCTGGGCTAGCGGCGGCCCCCCGGCCCCAAGCAGCCCCCGCGCCGGCCCCTCTGACGGGAAGCCCTTTGCGGCTGCCGAAGAGGATGCCAGTCGAGCCCACAGCCCAGCAGGCAGGACGGGGGCGGGGGGAGTCGGGGGGAGCTTGGAGAGGGGGGAGCCCACATCCCTCAGGGCTCTGTTCTCTGCTGCGTGGTTTGGGCACCCCTGAGTCCCTCCTGTGGGAGGGGGGCTGGGGAGGGGGTCGTGGCACGTCCCTCCCCCCCGCAGGGAATGGAGCCTTTCCGCCCGGGACACCTGCCCTTCGGGTATCTGCTGGCCTGCAGAGAGTCCCAAAGGCAGGAGAGAGTCGCAGAGAGACACGCGGTCGCACCCCTGCACCTCCCGCAGCCTTCAGCCCCAGCTCTACCCCTTCCGGAGCAGAACTGCAACCCCACGCAGCCCCCCTTCTGCTCCCTCCCAGTCACTGGCCTCTAAACCCGGCCCGGGCAGACCATGCTGCAGGGGGACCCTCCAGCGCCCCCAAGGGCTGCCTGGGAGACAGGGGGGAGGCGGAGGTTGGCTCCAACGCCACCCCCCGTGGGAGCAGCTTTGCCGGTTGCAGCTTGGGGGGGGGGGCGCCCGTGGGCTGGGAGAACAGCTGCCCGCTCGCCAGGAAAGGGTTAACGCTGCGCGCCGCCTCTGCCTGGTACAGCTGCCAGGCCTCTGCGCTGGTTACACAACACGGGGCTTTGATCCAGCCATTCCCCACCCCGCTTCTGGCTCCAGGACCGAGGCCGGCGTCCCAGCCTGGCTCTTAGCCGGAGCAGTTTGCAAGCCCAGGCCCCTACCCGGCCTCCAGCATTCGCAGCCTGGGCGAATCTCCGCAATGCCCCCAGCTTCGCCTGGAACCAGGCACTGCTGCCCCCTCCCTTCATCCCGACAATCGTCCTTCCCTTCCCCGGCCAGCTGACGGCCCACGGAGCTCTGCCACAAACGCTCTGTGGCCCGGAGCTGGCCCCCCTGCCCTTCAGCCAGACACAGGGGGGCCTGCGGCCCCGATTCACCTTCCCAAGCCAGCTCACGCTCTGCCTGGGTCTCCCCACGACCAGCCCCTTCCCTGCTCCCCTTCCTCCCTCGAATAATCCCCAGCCGACAGGATCCCCGGACGTGGCAGGGCAAGGCAGCAGACCCTTCTTGAGTGTGGTTTTAACTACAACCAGGAGGGGAGTCATGACCAGGGAGCTGGGGAAGCAGGGGGACCTGGGTGCTGGCCAAGTGCCGCTTGGAGAAGAGTTACATTGTACTGGTTGCCTTTGTCTGCCCGTGACAAACAGAGCCTTCTTCCACAGGGCGCGTACAGCCGCCAGCCAGCACTGCCGGAGAGAGCTGCGGTGCTGGGCAGCAAAGCCAGCTGTGGATCTATTTTTCAGCAGAGGGGGGTGGGAGAATCTAGTGGATATTTTTCCTCGCCGGTCCTCTGCATGTAGTGCGGATGCCTAGCTCTCCGCTGGACGGCCCCGCCCTCGATCTGAAAGCACTCGACGGGGGAGGGCAGTAGCACCATGTCCACTGCACAGGTGGGGAAACTGAGGCTCAGAGAGCTACCCCCTAGTCCCCGCTGGAGAGGGGCTTTTCTGGCCTCCACAACCACAGCAACTGAGTACCTCACAGCCTTTCATGTAGTGATCCTGGGCAGCAGGGCTGTTATTCCCTCCCCGCTCCTTTGCATGGAGGGGAAACTGAGGCACGAGACCAAAGTTTGTGGCGGAAAAGGGAATTGAACCCAGGGCACCATACAGCTGCAAAGCAGACCGGCCCCATATCTTGGCCAGTTCCAAACTAACGCCCTTGACCAGAACCCAGCATGGCAGCTTCAAAGGGGCTGCCAGACTAGAAGGAGTCCAAGTGCTGGGGGCACATTTTCCAACACAGGGGGCTTGTGCGGCGCGTGATCGCAGTGTGGCTTCCTTGGGTCTGCAACGCCTTCGCCTGCAGTTCAACAATCCTCACCTCTGCGGCATGAAACATGGTCCCCCTAAGCACCGGAGCGAAGGGAGAATCTCCATGTACTGGGCACTGCAGGGGGTCTATGACACAAGTGAGCAATTCCAAAGGCAACCAGCAGAGGGCAGTGGTGCACACAGACATTCTGCCCTAGATGGAATCATAGGATCGGAGAACTGGATGGGACCTCGAGAGGTGAAGTCCAGTCTCCCGCCTTCTCGGCGGGACCAAGCACCGTCTAGATCGGGGTGGGCAAAAGGGCCTCCGCAGGCCAGATCCGGCCCGCCAAGCAAGTGGATCCGGGCTGCGGGGGCCCTGCCGCTCCCCCTCACCCGCAGGCCAATCAGGGCCCGGGGCGGGGGGAAGCGCGCTAAGTCTCCTCCCGCCCTGCCAGTAGCACGCAGCACTTCTAAGTGCCACTCACTCCTTGCACGGCATTGGCAGGGCGGGAAGAGACTTCTCGCACTCCCGACCCCCAAGCACTGATTGACCTGGGGACAGCAGGGGGGAGCACGCAGTCTCCTCCCACCCCCAGGGGCACGGGTACCTACAGGGAACCGCCAGCTGTTCAGAACAGCTGGCGGTTCTCTCTCGAGGGGCAAAGACTTTGTGCACTCCCCTAACCCCAGACCAATCAGAGTCTGTGGGTGGGGAAGCACAGAAGTGCCCTGGCCCCGAACCTTTCACCTGGGGCCCCGCCCCTTCTGGAGGGCCCGGAGCCATTTCAAAAATTTCTGAAGTGGCCCCTGACCCAAAAAAGATTCCCCGCCCGTTCTAGACCATTCCTGACAGGTGTCTGTCCAACCTGCTCTTGAATATCTCCAGTGATGGAGATTCCACAACCTCCCTCAGCAATTTATTCCAGTGTTTAACTACCCTGACAGTTAGGAAATTTTTCCTAATGTCCAACCTAAACCTCCCTTGCTGCAGTTTAAGCCCATTGCTTCTTGTCCTACCCTCAGACGTTAAGGAAAATAATTTTTCTCCTCTTGTAACACTCTCTCAGGTACTTGAAAGGTGTTCCAAGGAAGGTGGAGATAAAGGAGATGCTGCAGTACTGTCCAGCTCCCAACCTAGAGAATAAGCCTTTCCCGGCACATCCGATGTTCAGCGGGAGAGGAGCAGGCTGCCCACGGCTGGAAGGCAAACGGTTGGCAAAGCGCCGTGTAACCAGCCCAGAGAACGGGTTCATTAAGCAGCTGGCTGGAGACAACGCTGGCTCCCTGCTTGGGAAAGCCCCCAGTCCAAACTGGGCCCGCTTTGTCTTCTCTCCCTGCTTCCGTTGGCTCGGCCCGATTCCGGGAGGCAGGGCAGAAATGCCTCCAGCGGCCGCCTGCCAGGAGCGGCCCCGGCCAGCTGCCAAGGAAAGCCTGCCACCAGAGCAAGGCGGAGAAGGGCCGCAGCGTGGCAGCCTGCAAGGGCGGTGAGGGTGCCTGGCGGCTCCGGGTGACGTTCGCTTGCTTTTGCTTGCAGGGTTTGGGTTTCACCAGGCTGCGGCCGTCAGGGAGTTGGGGGTTTTTTTTGCTTTTTTTTTTTTTAATTTTATTTCTCTTTTCTTCTTCTTTGACTCAGAAACGCTTTGCGCAGCGGGGCCGGCTCAGCCTATGCGGATTCCACACCTCTGCTCCCAGGGACTGTAGCTCTTTGTGGAGCGCTTGGGGAGGAGAGGGGGGAAGAGATCAGCTGGTTTCAATGTTCCGCTTGTCAGAGGAGCCCCTCTGGCTGTTTCCAAAGCACAGGACGAAGCTGGAGAGGCTTCCTGGCCAGCACCTGCGGGTGCCTTTCAAATGAGTCCCAGGCCAATGAAAGGTACGAGAGAGACAGTGCAGGAGACTGAACCCTGGGGTTAATCTATGGGGGTGAGCCAAATGCCTTGGGACTCCACTTTGACACCCAAATATATCTTTTCCAGTCAGTATAAAGCCCTCCATCCCGAATGCACGGCCGATGTTCTTTGTTCCTTCATCAGAACTGCCACATTGGGTCAGCCCAGTGTCCTGTCTTCCAACAATGGCCAATGCCATGTGCCCCGTAGGGAATGAACACAACAGGGAAGCATCCAGTGATCCATCCTCTGTCGCCCATTCCCAGCTCCTGGCTGTATATGTGAATCTGTAGCCATATTACAATGCAGGGTGTTCACTTGTGCCCGGCCTACCAAGCACTCTAGATTGCTCTGTATTAATGGCCTGTCCTCTTCATCATTTGCCAATCCCCAACTTGCGTGTCAGAGACTCCTAGAACACTAGAACTGGAAGGGATCTTGTGAGGTCATCAAGTCCAGTCCCCTGCTCTCACGGCAGGACCTAAGCACCGTCTAGATCCTTGGTGTCCAACACGCTAGCCACATGTGGCTCTTTGGCCGGTTGAATGTGGCTGGTTCACTACAGCTTCAGAACTAGTTGGACACCACGGATCTAGATCATCCCTGATAGGCGTCTGTCCAACCTGCTCTTATATATCTCCAGTGATGGAGATTCCATGACCTCCCTTGGCAATTTAGTCCAGTGCTAAGTCATCTGCAAATGAAATCAATGATGCTTTTATGTTTCCTTCCAGTTCACTGATAAAACTGCTAAACAGCGTAGGGCTGAGACGTGATCCCTGCAGAACCCAGCTGGAAACACACCTGCTGCATGATGCTTCCCCGTTTACAGGCACATTTCGAGGCCTGTCGGCGAGGCAGATTTTAATCCCTTTCACGTGTGCCAGGTTAATTTTATATCATTCCAGGTTTTTAACCCAAATGTTACTCACTAAGTCGGATGCCTTACAGAAGTCTAAGTCCGTTACGTCCACGCTATTCCATTCTCAGCCAAACTTGTAAACTCAGCTAGCAAAGAGATCAAGAGCGCGAGGCAGGATCTATTTCCCACAAGCCCCTCCTGATTGGCATTAATTATATCACCCACCTTTAATGCTTTATTAATGGAGTCCCATCTCCGCCGCTCTGTTCTCCTGCCCGGGATCGATGGCAGACTGACAGGCCTGTCACGACCCAGGAAAACTCACGCCTGATCCCGCAGCTTCCAAGCGCGGAGATGATTTGCGGAATCTTCCAGACGGGTGGGGGCTTCCCCCATCCAAGCCTGCAAGCATCTGGAGCAGAGATGGGCCAGAACCAAATCGCAGAATCGCAACAGCCTTAGCCGCACAAATTGGGGGCCAAAGCTACTGCCAGCTACACATCTCTCTCTATCACGGGCTGAAGCAACCCCCTGCGCGCCAGCCTGCCCCAAACGGAGGCAGAGTTTGGCTCCGACTCCGGCCGTGAGCTTTCCTGGCACTCAGACATCTCACCTGCGCTCAGTTCTCCACCTGGCCTGCTGCTCCCCCCACCATGCTGAATAATTGCATGGAGGCAGAATGTGACTGTGCCAGATTTCATCTGAGCGATTTTCCCCCTCCCTTCGCTTGTGCGGTCATGCTAGGCTCTTTCCACTGGCACATCAGGCCTACGGCTTTGCTGGTCCTAGCAGATTGCGTGACATGGATCAAATTCCCCGGCCCAGGGAAAAGACGTGTGCCGGGACACGCTGACCGCCCGTCGTGGCAGCTGTATAATGTGCTGATCACTTTGCAAACAGCGCTCAAGCAATACAATCAAACACGGCATTTCTGTCTCTGGCCCAGACACTCTCCTGACTGCTCCCGGCAAGGGGGAAGGAACCAAACTCTCAGGCGCTGAGATTTTATTTGTATTTGACAGGTGCCAGGAAATGGATTTTTTGTTTAAAGTATTCGAGGGCTGTTCTGCTTTAAGAGAAAACCCGTTCCAGTGGCGGTATCTGAGAGCTAGCTGGTATGGTACCCCAGAAGAGAGAGCCAGACAGATGGGGGTCGGACCGGCTCCTGTGGACAGACCAGGGATAGCCGTGCCATTGGGCAGAGGACCAGCTGGTGTGTGTGCATGACAAGAAAGGCCGCGTGAAAACCACGGGCGGACCCATACGAGGCTTGGGCTCGATAGAAGGACACTTGCTGCTCCCACCCGCTCTCCGCAAATGCGGATTGGCCTAAATGTGGAGGCAGGGAAGAGGTGGCAACAGAGAAACCAGGCATGGGGCATTGATCCCCATCAGGTTGCCAGCTCTGAATGAAGCTATTGCGGGAGATTTTTTTCCCCCCGCCAATGTGACAATGTCATTTTCTTAAGATGCCCTCTTAAAATCTCCAGGCTCGCTTTCCCTAGTCACCGGGAGGTGGGTGCTGATTCCGGGAGACTCCAGGCCAATCCTGAAGGGTTAGCAACCCCTCCGCCCTGGTACAAAGCTGTGCTCCAGGTTCTCTCCGCAGCAGCGGGGCCAGATGGCGAATGGGTGGGGCGCCCGGCCTGCCAGCCCCTTGTATCAAGGGCGGGCGAGCACCACCGATCTGCACTCCAGACACGCCCGTCCTCGGTCCGGAACCTCAGCGCCCACAGCACCTGGGCCTTAACGCAGCGTTAACCCCGGGCAAGGCTGGCCGGCCTGCGTTGGGAAACACGCCGCCTCTCCCCGGAGGGGGCCAGCGACCGAGGAATTCCCTCCCCAGCGAAGTGCCAGCCGCAGCCTCCCCGGTCAGCGACAGAGCATTAAGGAAGCCGGTCAGCCCCCATCCCTGTGTTTCCATCGCTGCTTTGCGCCCAGCGGGAGGCCAGGTGCGGTCAGCTGCCCCCTCGCGAGGCAGCCTCCCCAGCCTGCTGTCTGAGGGGACCCCGGGGAGGGGGTGGCGAGGTGTCCCTGGCCCAGCTTTCTGCCTCATCACACCTGCCAGGAATGCTGTCTTCTCTCCTGAGCCGCCCGCCCATCGCCAAGGATACAAGGCAGGCCCGAGCGGTGTCCATGACGACGCTGGTTAACTATTTTTGTGCACACAGCTCTAGAGGCACCAAGCTCTCCCGTGGGATTTCCGCCCCATGCCGGCCCGGGGGAGCCTGGGCTAGCGGGGACAGGAGGGGACAGGGGCTCCAGGGCTTGGACCTCGGCTCTGCCACTGACCAGCTGTGGGACCGAGAAGAAGCCCCCGGGCCTCCGTGTATCCGTGGATGCTCTCAAAGCCCCTGGACCCCAGCAAACCTCGGGCGCCGAGGGGCCGAAGGGTCCCAAGAGGATCTGTGGAGCCCCAGCACAGCTGGCAGCAGATGCTCACAGCCACTTTCCCATCTAGAGCCTATCTCCAGCCACCAGTGGCTGGTCTCCCTCGGCCATGCTGCCACAGTCCTTTGATGGTGCTCCTGGAGGGTCTGTAGGCTTCTCCTAGGGCACTGGCCTCCATGGGACTTGTACCACATGCACGTGTCTGGATGCTGGCCAGAGGGCCACCGCTGAGACGCGTGGCCCCATCTGTCACCAGAGGTCAGCACCTTCTGCCCCTGGGGAGAGCCGTCCTCCGTCTCCCTCTCCTGGCTTGCTGGACTGATGTGGCGGGGGGGCCGTATGGAGGCAAACGGGGCTTGCGACAGCTGGGTGCGTTTGCTCGAGTGCAGACGTTCCCAGACGTTGCTTGGGGAGGAACCCGGACGAGGTCCATGCGGAGAACACGCCTCGGGCCATCAGAGCCGTAGCCGATGGAGTCAGCCGGCTTCCAGTGGCCCAATGGGTAGTCGGAGAGAGACAGGATGGACACGGGAACAGGAACCCACCACAGCCCGTTCCCCTGAGGCTGAAGCAGCTGTCCCCTATGAAACCAGCTCCTGCTCTCCATAGCTCATCGCTGAGCAGTCCTCACCTGGCGGGGATGAAACCAGAGTCCGGGGCGCGCCGGAGGCAGGCTGGGATGCCGTGGCCATGGGAGAGTGGGCAGGCAGAGGCAGAACGTGCAAAGACGGGGAGAGGCCCGGCTACAAAACGTTCCTCGTGATTTTTAACCCTGTGGCGAAAAGTCTCATTGAAAAAAACCCAGCTGGGCTGGAGCCTGCCAGCGAAGCACAAGCTCAGCTCAGTGCTATGCCGCAACCTCTGGGGAAACAGAGTCCCAGGGACACCACCACACCACGCCGCTTTGGCACACTTCACTCCAATGCCTGCCAGGAGGTGATGGAAAATCAGGTCAACACCCCAACAATCCCCCCAAAGAGAGGTGAGCTTTGGATCCTGCTCTAAACCCGGCACCATTCTAGCAGCACAGTGTTTCAGAGACTATTTCTTCACACAATGCACAATCAACCTGTGGAACTCCCTGCCAGAGGATGTTGTACATTTCTCAAGAGCCGGTAGAAAAAGCTGCCATGCTGGTATTTTATAGTGAGGGGAATGAGAAGGGAACAGTACGATCTGGGAAGCTATGGCAGTCGGGAATTTAAAACCCTTCTTCCTTCACTTTCATTTGCAGCCGGCTTAAAGTGAGAATCATAAACATTAGTGATGGCAAAACTGCACCAGAAATTTGGACATTTAGTAGAAATTTTAACTGAGGGTTGAATGGAATCAAGTGACTCCGCTTATATCCAGGACCAATGAAGAGAGATTAAAAAGACTGCGACTTTTCAGCTTAGAAAAGAGGAGACTAAGGGGGATATGATCGAGGTCTATAAAATCATAAAGTGTGGAAAAAGTGAAAAAGGAAAAGTTATTTACTTGTTCCTATAACATAAGAACTGGGGGTCACCAAATGAAATGAATAGGTAGCAGGTTTAAAACAAATAAAAGGACGTTTTTCTTGACAGCGCACAGTCAACCTGTGGAACTCCTTGCCAGAGGATGTTGTGAAGACCGGGACTTTAACGGGGTTCAAAAAAGAACTAGATACATTCATGGAGGTTAGGTCCATCAATAGCTATTAGTCAGGATGGGTAGATATGGTGTCCCTAGCCTCTGTTTGTCAGCGGCTGGAAATGGACGAGACGAGAGGGATCACTTGATGATTTCCTGTTCTGTTCATTCCCTCTGGGTCACCTGACATTGGCCACTGTTGGAAGTGGCCTTTGGTCTGACCCAGCCTGACCATTCTTATGTTCTTAACAGCGCCCACCTTGGCCCATTCACACCGTTTCAGTCTAAACACTTCCCTTTCCGAGGCCGGGAGCGTAGAACCTTCAAATCTCTGAGGTTCCAGAGCCCAGAACCTTGGAGACATCCGTGATCCCTTCCAGTGCCTTCGCAAGCCCTTTCAACTGCTGATCTCACTCAACAAGGGGAGGCTGCCAATCTTCGCACATCCAAGGAGATGTGGCCTGCCAAGACAGCGGCCGACCGCTGGAAAGAGTGATGTTTAAAAAGCCTTTCGTTCTGTTTGATGTGGCAAGCCGATTTGTTGGGATGGAAATCTGAAAAAAGAAACGGGCACTGTGTGACTCTGTACTTCATACAACAAACCACGCTGCGGCCTGGGCCAGCTGTTCCCATGACGTTGGTTGTATCCTCCAGTTTTCCTGCGTGGCAGGAGGGGGACATGGTTTCTTAAGAGACTGAATCTTTGCTTTCCGCGTGTAATGTAGCACGAACAATGCTCGTTTCCTGTCTCGTTCTCTTCTCCTTACCTCAGGACTATAACAGGGGTCAAAAAAGAGCTAGATACATTCATGGAGGATGGGTCCATCAATACTTATTAACCAGGATAGGTAGGGATGGTGTCCCCAGCCTGTTTCTCAGAGGCTGAAAATGTGTGACAGGGGAAGGATCACGATGATTCCCTGTTCTGTTCATTTCCTCTGGGTCTCCTGGCATTGCCCACTGTTGGAAGACAGATCCGTGGCTAAATGGATCTTTGGTCTGACCCAGTCTGGCTGTTCTTATGTTCACGTGGGTTTTAAGGATTACCAGAGGGTAAAATCAGTAAAGGCCAAGGCAAAGAATTTTGTTGATCTTAATCATTTAAACCCAAAGAAAATGGCACTGGGCTAAGACTCAGAAGATCCAGGCTCAATTTTGGTGTAGTCTCCTTGAGCGAATCATGTCGTCGCTCTGTGCCTCAGTTTCCCTTCCATGAAATGAGGGTAGCCATCTTTCCTTGTCTGTCTGGTCTCCTCAGATTATGAACTCTTTGGGGCCTGGGACTGTCTCCCACTGAGCAGAACCCAACACAGTGGGGCCCTGAGCTCATCTTTCATAGAAGCAGCAACAATTTATTCAGAAGCCACGGGGCCTTCAGAAACCAGGACATTCTGATCTAGGCGGGGATCTCCTCTTCTCCAGCCACAAGAGAGAAAAGCAGAGCAGAAAGTCTTGGCAGACCCTGTGTCTAAGCAGGCAGGGTTTGACATACTGGACCAGACCAATAGCCCCATTCCCTTTAAAACTGGTCTCTTATCATTAGCAGTAGGATTGCTATCCTGTTCCCCAGCTAGGGTGCTAAGAGATCAAGTGATTTGACCAAGGTCACTCAGTCTGTGGCAGAGCCCTTTATGGAATAACCTGCCTGTCCTGGGAGTTTCTTCCTAACCCCAGACAGTCTGTGAGTGGCTGCTGTAAACCCGGAAGCATGAGAAGGAACCGGTGTTTAATGTCCCATTCCTCCTTGTTTACCATGTGCTGCGCTGCAGGTACTGGGGGATTTTCTATTCACCCCAAATTCCACACGCGCAGCTCTCCAAACTTGATTGGCAGCCTGGCGTGCAAAGAACGGGCTTGTTTTCCGCTCTTGCCAGTGCTGCCCTTGGCCTGCAGGCTTGGGGCAGGGTGGGGTGAGATGAAGATCTTGGCACGGCCAAGATAGAGTGACAACAACCACCCGGCCCTTTGTGAAAGCCGCCGTCACATCTCCTCGCGCTGGGCCTGCCTCCTCCTTCCAGAAACCATCGATGGATTCCACCTGCTGCCTGCCAGTCAATTGTAAAGAAGCCAAGAGCAGCATGGACTAGTGGGTAGGGTGCTGGCCTGGGATTCAGGGGACCTGGGCTCTGTTCCCAGCTGTACCCCTCACATGCTAACAGTACAACTCCAGACAAGTCACGTCCCTACTCCCCCTCGTGTCATTAGTGCTGTTAAGCAGTGTGGCCTAGTGGATAGCATGCTGGACTGGGATTCAGGAGATGGGTGCTCTAATCCTGGCTCCACCAGTGGGTGATCTGGGGCAAGTCACTTTCCGTGCCTCAGTTTCCCCCCTCTATTCTCATTTGCAATGCGCTGGTGGTGGCCTGTGATGTAGGTAAAAGAGTGGGACGCTGCCTCACAGCCAGTGCTCGTGGGGCCTTGGAGCGTTATGGCGGAAGACGCCGGACTGAACGCACTGGCTGACTGGAAGAATGAGGGGGGTGGGAAGTTCTCCTAGACAGGGAGAGCTGAAGTCAAAGCCCTCGAGGGTTCCCCTTGTTTCCACTGGGCTTTGGACCAAGCCCTGTGTCGGAGCAGCGCTTGGCCTCTTCCTGCCACATGGGGAGAGCTGCAGCCCCCCCATAAAGGGACACTCCCCCCTGACCAAGCTGGGGAATTCCACCCAGGGGAATTTTTGAGGGGCAGGTCCTGCCCCAGCCCCCAGGGGTATTTCCAGGGGTGGGGCAATCCCGAGCAGCATCTCAGTTTATCCATCGTGACCGAGCAGGGCTGCTCCCAACAATCAATATTATTCAGGGCTTTATCCAGCTTCGTTTCAATGGCCCAAGCTCTCAGCCCTCCCCAGTCTGACCAGGGAATCAGATCCCAACCCCTCCCTCCCTCCACTGGGCCATCGCGCCCGCTCGCAACACGTCCCGACACAGAGCTAGGATTCTCCGCAGAGGGGCAGCCAGGTCTTGCCTTTCCGCCCTTGTCACATTACTGAATTTGAGCGAGGCAGCCAGATCACTGCTGCACCCATGGGGGGTGGGGGGGTAGTTGGTCCCAAAAGTAGTATATAGGGGGCCATGCGAGATGTCAAATAGAAGCTTACTGTCTGCTAATTTCATATATGCTATTCATGTAAATGTATAATGTCTGCGTGGGAAGTTATAAGTATGTACTTTGTGCGCGAGTATTAAATATTTCTGTGTGTGTGGCTGAGCAATGGGCAGAGCTCGGCCTATAGACATGCTAATTAGCGAGGCTCTGTGGGACAATAGCACTCAATGGGCCAAGGACACACCTCGGGAATGAGGAATGACACCTAAGGGCTAGCAGCAGGGGACACAGGGATAGGCTGCTGGCCAGGTGACCTGCTGCAGCCAAGAAGAGACCAGGAAGGAGGTATAAATTTGCCATGTGGCCGTCTCCATTTTGGACTCAGCTCAGCCCTTCATCCCAGAGGCAGCAGTGCAGGGATCGAAGAGCCGGAAAGAACTGTGGACCCGTCCTAACCTAAGCCAGCAGCTGTAACATCTCTGCTAGAGCCTGCATCGAGAACTGGGAGATTCGATGCATGTAATGTATGATACTTTAGCAACCTTACTCTCATGCTGAGGGGGGACATGATTGCACTCTTTAAATATATTAGAGGGATAAATACCAGGGAGGGAGAGGAATTATTTAAGCTTAATACCAATGTGGACACAAGAACAAATGGATATAAGCTGGCTAGTAGGAAGTTTAGACTTGAGATTAGACGAAGGTTTCTAACCATTAGAGGAGTGAGGTTCTGGAGCGGCCTTCCAAGGGAAGTAGTGGGGGCAAAAGATCTATCTGGCTTCAAGATTAAACTAGATGGGTTTATGAAGGGGATGGTTTGATGAGATAACATGATCTTGGTAACTAATTGACCATTCATTATCAGTGGTAAATAGGTCAATGGAGGGATGATAGGAGTTACTATAGAGAACTTTCTGGGTGTCTGGCTGATGAGTCTTGCCCACATGCTCAGGGTTTAGCTGATCGCCATATTTGGGGTCGGAAGGAATTTTCCTCCAGGGTAGATTGGCAGAGGCCCTGGAGGTTTTTCGCCTTCCTCTGTAGCATGGGGTACAGATCACAGCTGGAGGATTCTCTGCATCTTGGGGTCTTGAACTATTTGAAGGCTTCAATATCTGAGATATAGGTGAGAGGATTATTCTAGGAGAGGGTGGGTGAGATTCTGTGGCCTGCATTGTGCAGGGGGTCAGACTAGATGATCATAATGGTCCCTTCTGACCTTAAAGTCTATGAGTCTATGAGTCTATGAGTCATGCTTTTCTTTCTTGTAGTAATAAACCTTTAGATGGTAGATTCTAAAGGACTGGCCCAGCGTGATTTGTGGGTAAGATCCAGAGTGCAAATTGACCGGGGATCTGTGGCTGGTTTCTTGGAACCGGACAGAACTTGTTCGGGGGGTAGGTGGGATTGGGTTCTAAGACCCCCCACCTGTGTATGAGGCCCGGGGCCATCTGGGGCACGGATATTGCTGGGGTGTCGGAGGGGGTTTTGCTCGTGAGGCTTCAGGCAGGCAGCTGAAGCGCTCTGTGGGACTGGTTTCTGGCCTGTTTGGGAAGGTCTCCAGTCTGGGGCTGTAAGGAGCCCCGAATCTGAGCAATTCGCCCTGAGCGGACGCCCTCAGCTGTGCCCAGACCCGGCCCGGTCCGTCACAGCCCCCTGATCAGAAAGGAAGCGAGGCCCCCGACCATCATGCCCCATCTCCACCAGCTGCTTGGATGGTTGCAGGGGATTTGAGCTGACACTCGGTGTTCTTGGCCTCCAGTGAAAACTAGGTGCCTCTTCCAGCTGGATGCGTTAAGCAAACAGCCTGGCTGCAGAGCAGCGCTGACTGCGCAGAAACCGCCCGCCCGGGCCCCAGCGTGAAAAGTGATCTCTGAAGGAAGCAATAAAACAAGAGGCACAGTTTGCTGCGGGTGCCAGGATGGGGAGCAGCTGGAAGGAAGAGGCAAATGTCAGCGCTAAGTAATAGGCTTGAAAGAACCCGTCCTCCTTGGAGCCACAAGCTCAGAGCCCGAAGAAGCCAACTCTCTCTGCTGTGGCACCGTAGGAACAGCCCCGTGGGGTTCCACAGATCTGTGCTCTGTGTGAATCTGGCCTCCAAGCAGCCACATGGCGGGGCTGATGAAAGGTTCTGCAGCCTGTTATTTTAACTGGCGCGGAGAGAGGCTCACCCAGTGCTGGCAGAGCGAGCTGGATTCTCCTCCAGTTCAGGCATCGCCTATCGACGTGTCTCCCAGTTCCGGCGGCAGCGTCTTCCTGCTTTGGGACGCACGAGCCAGGAAGGGACCAGACGGGGCTGGAGGGCTGGCAGCTCGCCTGAGCAGATGGGAGGTGGAGTCCCGGAGACGCAGTGGCGGAACCCACGTCTCCCGTGGGGGGCGGAGCCCCTGGGGGGGTGGGGAGTGGCAGCTGCCCCCGTGGGAACTGTCAGAATCCCACACGTCCTCAGAGTTAGGGGTTGATTTCGCTTCATTGGCTGCAATTTCCCTTCCCCTCTGCCCTCCCACCCTCTCGGGGGCTCCACTCCAGAGGCCAAATGATTCCTGTTTGCAGAAGCCTCGCCATACAATTTTTGGAACTATTTAAACCCAATACCTTGCTGGCTCCTGGCAGCACCCTCCTGCCCCCTATCATGCTGAGAGTCTTCTGCCCCCAATCAGGCCAAAGATCTTCCACCCCAATCATGCCGAGAGTCTTAAAAATCCGAATTCAGTGGAGAAAAGGGGTTAAAATTACTGGCCAAGTAAAACAAGGCTCGATGCCCTCAACTCAGCGGCATTTCTCTCCCCCATAACAGCTTGCAAAACCCGTCCCTGACCAACTCCAAAAGGTCAGGGACTGTTCTCTGCCGTGCAGCTGCAGCTGGGCCAGTCCCAGGGCGCTCGCGAGGCAAGGCGCGGGCGGTAACAACTTTTTATTGGCCCAGCTTCTGCTGGTGAAAGAGACAAGCTTTGGAGCTACCCACAGCTCTTCAGGTCAGAGGCAGTCTGGTTTCACGTTGCGGAGAGGAGGCGTGGCCCGAGCCACCGGGTGGGTGGAGCTAGGAGGACCACGCCCACACAGTGGAAGCAGAGGGGCGGGGCAGAAAGAGGAAGTATAAAAGGCCGGCCCCGCAGCCCAGGACTGGGGGGAATGGCTGGAGGCAAGGGACACGTCTTCCCTGTGGTTGGAGCTGAGCACCAGGGAGAGCCGCAGTTGTCCTAAGGGCCAAGCAGAGCTCCCAGGGAGCCGTGACACTGGGGAGCTGCTGCCGGTACGGTTGGCTGTGGACCCCGAGGAGGTGGAGGACAACATGCATCCAAGTACACCTGGAAGGGGGTGACGGGAGGAACGCAGGCGGGACACGGTCCTGCCCAACTCTACTGCATCCCAACCCAGGGCCCTACGAGCGGCAGGCCAGTCTGACCCTGGGGCAGCAGGGATCCACCAGCCACACAGTGACCTGCTCAGGCCACCAGCTACCAGACCACTGCCTGGCTCCGCGAGGGAAACCCCCGGGCCCCAGACCCTGCGCTTCCCACTGCTCAGCCATCGGACGGAGACGAATGCTCTCGGGCTGCCAGGGATGGGAGACCAGCAGCGCGAGCTCCTTGGGGGACGAGCCTCACAGTCCTGCTGCCGCACCGGGGGGCTCCATCGCCGTAGGAAACCCGCCTCTCTGAGAGGCAGTAGCGAGGCCGAGTTCTTCCATTGATCTAGTGGGGTCTAGGCTGGAGTTTCGGTCGGGCTGCCGCTGCTGTACGGGCCAGGACGTTTTTGCCAGCCCTGAGCGCTGTAGGGAGCTCGGACTAAGTTTTAGGGCCAGAGGCTGAAAGCAGAGCGTGTCTCCGGCTGCCGGTTATGACCCCGAGGGGTTAAGTGAATCCTGGGCTAAGCCGCCCCATGGACCCTGGCTATCTGCTCACACCCCCAAAGCCATTGGGGCCACCCTATTCACACTGAATTATCAAAGGCCCTTCTGGGTCTGTCCCAGCCCCGCCAGGGAACAAACAATCCGGGCTACTCAAGAGCCAGCCAAGGACTTGCTGGAGGGCTTGCTTTTAAAGACCCCGATTTCACAGAATCGCAGATGTGTCGGGCTGGAAAGGGGCCACAAGAGCTCACTTTGGTCACCAGGACAGGGCTAAATACACCCAGACCCTCTCTGACAGGTAGGTGTGTGTCTGCAGGCCTTTCTGCGTGGGTTGGGACTGCCCCGGGGCCCTTTAAATCGCTGCTGGAGCCCCGGATGGCGCTGAAGCGCTGGCAGGGGAAAAGCTTGCACCAGCCCCGCCCCTTCTGACTAAGGCCCCGCCCCTTACAGGAGCACGGAGCCGCCCTCCCACTGGCCCAGGAACCTGGCAATTGTCAGCCCACCCCCGCCATGTGCCTGGGCTATCGTAAGTGTACAGCTAGCCCCTCTCTTCACAGAGATGTGGACGGGAGTCTATGTAGCTGTGGACACGCGAGGCACCGATTTTGTCCTCTCGGTTCCTGGGCTAACCGCACCTCGGGCCGCGCCTGGTCGCTCCGAGCACAACCCTGCTGGGTCAGGTGACCCTCATCGCCTCCCTGGGGCTCCATCCCCCATGTGCCCCCCACAATCCGGTCAGCAGCCTTGGAGTACAGTCCGCGCCTGCAGCTCTCTCCCCGCTGGGAGTGCGGCGCCGCGGCAAAGCCAGCGAGCATGCAGCCGCCTGACAGCGACATATTGTTATCTAGCGCCAAACCCGCCCAGGGACAAACAGGTCTCAACACATAACCAGGCCAAGTGCAGCTCTGGCCTGCCTGGCGTACCGCGTGGAGCTGGCCAGATGTCTGCCCCTGGTGCACATGGCGCACCGGTCGTTCTGAGCGTCCTGTAGGCCGGGGGTTTTCAAACGACAGGTCGCGCCTCAGTCCTGGGCGGTGGAATGTGGGGCGCTGGGGATCGTGGCTGCAGGGGGATCAGGTGACCTGCGACCTGCCTGTCTTGGCCCCGCAGACTGCACTGCGCCCCAGAAGCGGCTGGCAGCAGGCCCCGTACCTAGGTACGTGCACGGTCCCTGCCCTGAGCACTAGCCCCGCACTCCCATTGGCTGGGAACCTGCTGCTGGCTGCTTCTGGGGCGCAGCCTGGTCTATGGTGCTAGGGGAGGCAGGAAGCTGCCTTAGCCCCCCACTGCACCGGGATCCGCTCGAGGTTAGACTCTCCTGCCCCAGCCCTGACCCCCCCCCAAAGCTGGAGCCCCCCTCCACTCCACAGCCATCACTCTCTGTCCTCTGTCCCGGCCCCGTAACTGTACCAAGCACTGGCAACGAGCCGAGGGGGTGGGGTGGCGGCAGCGCTCGTGTCCCTGCCCGCGGAACACCCCCGCTGTGGCTCAGAGGAAGTCAGTAGCTAGCGGGGCTCATCGATACTCGCCAGCCGAACGGGAGGTCCCAGTGCGCCACCGAGGCTGGCAGGGTCAATGCAGGCAGGATGGGCAGTAACAGGGCACCGGCAATCAGCAGCGAGGAGGTTCGACGGCGCTGGTGTAACAGCCACTGCGGGCGTGTTGCAGCCAGTTCTGGTGTGCGCACCGGTCCTCGTCTACACACTGCCCTGCAACCTGGAGCAAATCATTTCCAGCAGCCACACATCACACCTCAGACACACTCACCCAGGAACCTACCCCTGCGACAAACCCTGATCCCAACTCTGGCCACACATCTATACAAACGACGCCATTGCGGGACCTAACCACGTAAGTCACCACATCAGGGACTCATCCACTAATGTGGTACATGCCATCAAGTGCCAGCAATGCCCCTCTGCCGTGTGTATTGGCCAAACCGGACAGTCTCTGCACCGAAGGATAAATGGACACAAATCAGACATCAGGAATGGTAACACACAGAAACCTGGAGGGGAACATGTTAACCTGCCTGGACACTCCACCATGGATTTTAAAGTAGCCATCCTTCTACAAAGGGATTTCACTACCCAACTACAGGAAGAGAGTGCAAAATTGACCTTCATGTGTAGACAGGGCCTAAGGTGCTCCAGGACGACTTGTCGTTTTTAAAGTTACAGACTAACACGGCTGCCCCTCTGAGGCACTTCACCAAGGACGTTTCAAAAACTGGCGTGGGTCCAGAAAAGAGCCACAAGGACCGGAGATCTGGAAAGCACCCCTGGGCTGTACCAGCCTTCAGGTTTTATCCTGCCCGGCTCAACAGAGGTAACGCTACAACGTAGCCTGTAACACTGACAGGTGAAATCAAACCCGGGACCTCTGGAGCTTAGTGCATGAGTTATAAAGCCAGGCAGCTAAGGCTGTAGACCAGACTCATTATTCTCTGTCAGTGGGCCCGGTGCCACTCCCCGGGATAGTGTCCCCCACCCAGCAGCTGTGTGGGTTACCCTTGCTAGGCTTTTAAACATGTCCACCTTAGCTATTTCCTTGCGACAAGCCCTTCAACATCCAGTGCAGACATGGGCCTGCAGCGCAAAATGCCAGCAGCTCCGTCTGCGTGGCTCATCAAAGCAGAGGTGAAAGTGCCACTTAATCCCCGCCGGTAATTGCCTGCGCAGGGGGAAGCTGTCTGACACTGGAGCGCTGGCTAATCCAGCAGACAAAGGCGAAGCGGGAGGCAATGGCTGGAGGTTGAAATCAGCACAGCTCACACTGAAAAGGAAACACAAATGTTTCCCTAAGCTCTGGGCTGGCTGCCTGAAGGAGGAGGTGGACTCCCCAGTACATGGATCTGCCCGAGCTAACCCAGAGCGTGGGGCGTCTTGCAGGCATCCTTGTGTGCAATGCTCTAGCTGAGCTTTGCAGGTCAGACGACTTGCTCAGCACGAGAATGGCTTTAAAACCCATTAAAAACCCACCACTCTTATGAGTGTTTGTAACTGACCCCTGCACCACGTACGTGGCTCTAACCTTAGCTTCCCCCCGGGTTCACTAACATAGAGCTCACCCGGCTCCGCATTTGGTCCCAGACTGGGTCAGAACAAAGGTCCATCTAGCCCACTGTCCTGTCTTCCCACAGTGACCAACACCAGGTGCCCCAGAGGGAGCGAACATAACGGAACCATCAAGCGATCCATCCCCTGTCACCCATTCCCAGTGTCTGGCAAACAGTGACTAGGGACACCATTCCTACCCATTCTGGCTAATAAGTATCGATGGACCTGTCCTCCGTGTATTTATCTAACGGAGGGTTGTCATTTCTCCTGTTTTTTGAATGATACAATCAGCGTAAAAGATCTAGATTTCAAAACCAAGCCCAATGGACGGCCCACGATCATGTTTATTTGAGACACGCCGGCTCGTTACAGTTCGGCGTGACGTGTGTACCTCTGCACTCCTGCCACCCACTCGATGAAATCAGAACTGATCACCTGCGTGTCATAGATGCCATCTCGAACACAATGTGCAGCAACTCACCTCTAACTCAAGTAGTGGGGACTTGTGAGCATTGTGTGCCCACCATCTCTGGGAAGTCGCGATGGGCGCCCCAAATCCCTCGCCAGCCCCGGCTTTGTTACGCTCGGCACAGCGGGAGTTGTTATAACTGTTTACCAGCATAAAAACAATGTTTGAATGTGGGTTTGGAATGGAGTGACAAGGACCCTTGAAGCCCCAAGAATATTTCCGTGCTGCGGCACCGTTGTTTGATGTGGCGCAGCACATGCTGGATCATTAACAAGTGCTGTAGGAATCGCGTTTCCCTTGTCCCTACATAACTACCAGTCTAAGCCGACCGATCGGCATGAATACAAGTCATTAATTCACAGGGAGACCTGCACCCTGTGATGGAAACATCCGCCTTGGGCTTTGATCCCAGCCATGGGGAGAATGAGCATCGAACTGGGATGGCCGAGCTGTAGTTTTGATTCCCCACTCTGCCACCGACTTCCTGTGTGACCTCAGGTAAGTCACTTAATCTCTCTGGGCCCGAGTTCTCCATCTGCAAAAGGGGCCTCATTCTGCCTCTCTCATCCCTTCTCTGTCCTGCCGGCTTAGGTTCTGAGCTCTCAGGGGCAGGGACTATCTTCTTCCATTGGGTTTGTACAGCACCTGGCACAATGGGGCTCTGTTCTTAGCTTAGCACTACTGTAATATAGACAAATAGAAGCAGCACTCTGCATTCCAATACTGAAACCTCCCCCCCTTCTGATAATCCCACTTTAATGCCATTTCCAGAGAGGATAATAGTCTACTACATCGGCCAGTCAGGGGAGTTACTCCGTTAGCTCAGAGGTAGCAGCTCATGTTTTTCACGCAGCGATTCAAGCTTTGCTAATGGTGGCAGAGGAGGGGGTGGGTGGGTACCTTGGTGTAGCATTTCTCCCCCAATCTTATTTACATTTTAGAGAAACAGGGTTCTTTAAAAGGGGGGAATTTTTCTTGCCCACGTGAGAGGCCACGTCCGAGCTGTCCGTACTGCACCCACCTCCAGAGTATCTGAGCATGGTTACATGACCCCGGAGCGCTGACGTGACTCAGGGGATGGAGGGTGGCAAAGGTTGGGAATCGCGTGCCTCTGATTTCCAGGCTCAGTGGCCGAATGGTTTCTGTGCCCGGATAGCCCCGCTTCCAACAGAGCCAGGCCCAAGTGAGTCTGAATTCAACACTTGCCTGCCCTAGGAGATCCTGGCCCCAGAGGTGAAAGGACTCAGCTGCGCCCTGGCACGGAGTGGCGGCAAGAGCTGGCTGAGCTGCGGCAAAAGCCAGCCAGGAGCTATTGAAAGAGCTGGCAGGGACCCAGGTTGCACTAGGACAGGACCTGTAAGAAATGGTAAGTTACTTTCGCCGCTGCCTGGCCCTGATCTTAAACCCAGCTGCGAGTGAGTGACAGCCACACACACAGTCACCAAGAGGCAACAGCTGTTGATTTGACCCCACCGATGGAATGACGTGCACAGGTAGCAACTACAAAGCCACAGGGGCGGAACGCCGGTCTCCAGCCACTCCAGCGAAGGCTATGTAAAGGGGGAGTGGGCAATGAAGGGCCATTCAAGGCAATGGAGGCTGCTATGGGCGCAGGCCCCGGTCTAAGCCGTTGTTACACAAACCCTGTTGGTTCCTCCTGCGACATAGGGTGATTTGTACCATCCGTGGGCACGAGGCAGGACACGTTTCTCTCATCCCAGGTCACCTGACTCCTCCAGGCTGCTCCCAGGCGGTGAGCAGAACAGAAGACTCCATGCGTGTAAATTAGCCGGCCCTTCATTCCATACGTCTTTCATCTCCTCCTGGATTTATGGCCCAGAGGGTCATTTTACAGGCCAGCTGGGAGAATAGCCAGTTCTAAAGGGCACCTCAGAGCTGACCCTAAAAGGGCCTCGCACCCACATGCTTTATTCAGTCAGGTCGCCCCTACTGGCACACACAGTCCCTGTACTCACACAATGACCAGAGTGGATGAAGTGGCTCCCAGGCGGAGGAGGGGGGTGACTGCTGACCCCCGACTTGGGAGGGTCCCACGTTTGGGGTATAATCTATCTGCTAATGGACATTACTGAAGTGGTCGCAGCCCAAGCAGAATCGCCAAAATATAGGTCTTAAAAACAGGCTTGGCCATCGGCTTTTGGGAGTCAGGGCTTAGAGGGAAGCCCAGCAGAAGTTGGCATACACACCAACGTGAATTTCACGTGCTTGATCTACCGCTATACAGTTTAGCAATATGTCTCCTTAGATAGTTTAGCGATGCATCAGCAGATAGACAGGTAGACTGCGTGTGGCTATAGGGTGGCACTCTTAGGAGATTTCCGCAACAAGCTAATCATGAGGAATGGCACTGAAACATCAAAACTAGGGGGACATTAATTGAGGCAAGCAAGGTGTTAACACTCAGATGTTTAACGTAGCTGGAATGCCCCACGTGAGCAGGGGCCAAAAGCTTATCAGCCACCGTTCCAGGGGAAGAAGAAGGGAAGGGACAGTGTGCAGAGGGGAGAAGGAAGATCAGTGTGCAGCAGCAGTCAAAAAAGCAAACAATGTTCAGAATCATTAAAAAACGGATAGAGAATAAGACAGAGAATATCTTATTGTCTCTATATAAAACCATGGTGCACCCACATCTTGCCTACAGATGTGGTCACCTCATCTCAAAAAAGATATATTGACATCGGAAACGGTCCAGAAAAGGTCAACAAAAATTATTAGGGGTTTGGAACGGGTCCCATACGAAGAGAGATTAAAAAGACTTGGGCTTTTCAGCTTAGAAAAGAGGAGACTAAGGGGGGATATGATAGAGGGCTATAAAATCATGACTGGTGTGAAGAAAGTGAATAAGGAAAAGTTATTTGCTTATTCCCACAATATAAGAACGAGGGGTCACCAAATGAAATTAATAGGAAGCAGGTTTAAAATAAACAAAAGGAAGTTTTTCTTCACGCAGTGCATAGTCAACCTGTGGAACTCCTTGCCAGAGGATGTGGTGAAGGCTAGAACTTTAACAGGGTTCAAAAAAGAGCTAGATAGATTCATGGGGGTTAGGTCCATCAATGGCAAATTAGCCAGGATGGATAGGAATGGTGTCCCTAGCCTCTGTTTGTCTGGACGTGGGTGACAGGGGAGGGATCACGTGAGGATTACCTGTTGTGTTCCCTCCCTCTGGGGCATCTGGCATTGGCCACTGTCGGCAGACAGGATACTGGGCTGGATGGACAGTTGGTCTGACCCACTACGGCCATTCTTACGTTCATGTTGTATTTTGTCAGTGTTCTTGGAAGATCCAGTGCAGAGAGAGAAGCGGAGGCAGGAGGAGGGGGATGAGCAGGAGAAGATGTGACAAAGATGTGCTTCTCCAAGCTGTTAGCCGAGTACCAGGATGATATGGGACAACCAGGTAAGAAGCATGGCCCAGCGCTGCCCTTTTGGGGTGATTGCCACTTAGTTTTCCTTCCATCTCTGTTTCTCAGGATCTCCAGAAATCTGCCCAATGCAAGTCTGTCCGTATGAGGGATGCAGAAACCACTTTATTTATCCAATTCTTAGCCTTCCGGGTGCAGATCCTTCCTGCAATTCCAATTCTATTTGTTTGGATTGACGAAGCCCACGCCGTGTTCGCAGGTGCCCATTTCACCTTCTGAGTGAAGTCCAAGCAACTGTCTGAGAAAGGACCGGTTCTTTGTAGCAGGTCCCTGTAGAAGTCAGTGGCAAAAGTTCCCAGAGGGTCCAACATGGTCCACCCCTTGTGAGCTCGACGCTGCTAGACAGGCAGCAGGCCTGGGGCAGCTCAGCCATAAGGCAAACAACCCCTCCGGCTTCTTTAGAGCAACAGCGGTGAAGGCCCTTCCTCGGATGGTGGAAACCGGCCAAAGCTAAAAGATGGATCCATTGGCCGCCAAAGGCTTTGGGCAACATGCCGCGGTCCCAGCCTCTCCCGTCTCGTCTTCCCATGAGCGATCGCTTCCTCCGCTTGTCCTCGGCAGCCAGGAGTCGCAGCGCGCGGGAGGGAGGAAAGTGCTTCTAGCTCACCCGGGGTGCAAAACGCTGCTTCAGAGGTTTCACTGAGACGTGCGGCCGAGCCAGACACACGGGTCCCTCCGAAGGGAAGGCAGCCGTTGCATTCCAGCCATTTCCCGGGGCTCAGGGACCCCCAGCCGCCACGCAGGTGCCGCCCAGAGCAAACACACCCAGCAGGTGACGTGGGCGTACACAGGATCACCAGCAGCTGAGGTTAATGACGCACCGGGGAGGGGGGTGTCCTCCCTGCATCCATCTCGGGATACGCTCATCAAACCCCCTTCCTGAGGATTTCAGGGAGGATGTCACCAGGCAGATACCAGGCAGCTTCCTGGCTCCATTGAAATCAAGGACGAAACTCCCATTAACTTCACTGGGGTCAGGATGTCACCTCCCAGCCGGATCCTGGAGTGTCACTGGGATCAGATGTTTATTTACTTAAAATATTTTTCCCTGTGTCTCTATATAAAATATTCGAGGCGACTTACAAAATGTTTTAAACACACAATAAATAAATACAGATAAAGTAAAATATAGGACCCCAAAGGAGCGGGGGGTGGGAAGGGGGGGGGAACATAGAACTTGCTAAAACAGACTCCCAAGGATTTCTCCATTGCAGTCCCTTATTCCCCGACTTCTCGGGCATGTCAGCAGGGCCACCTGTTTGTGGGCAGCTGTTTCCTCCCCCTAACCGGTTTCACAGGAACTGCCAGCCTGGATCATGGTCCATGTGACGCAGTGTCCAACCCCTGAGGAGGGTGTGAATGGTGCACAGAGAAACAGCTGCCCAGATGTACAGTCCTTGGAGCATTCCGCTCTCATTCTTGCATCTCGACTGTCTGGGGCAGCGACTGTCCTCCAAGCCTGTCCAGGGGCTCGCACAATGGGGTGGGCAATAATTTTCACAGGGGGGCCATTTAATGAATTTTGGTACATGGTCATGGGCCGGCTCCACCCCTGAAAGGGGTGGGGCCTAGGGAGGAAGGGGCGGGGCCAGGGACTAGCCACCTCCTAGAGTTGTCTGAGGCCAGAGGCTTTGAAGTAAAAACACAGCAAAGGGCTCGCGACTCCCGGCCCTGCCGCTACGGCATTGCCATGCAGCCGCCTGGGGTTGCTGCGACTACCTAAAAGCCTCACGGCTCCGGCCCCTGTCAGGTAGCGCCGCAACCGGCAGCCATTTAAATAGGATCCTGCTGCCTGAGGCATCGCCTGGAAACTCAGTGGCCCGGGGCAGCAGGATACAAGTAGAAAGCAGCCCGATGCAGTCTGCAGGCCGGACCGAAGTGTTAGGCGGGCCGGATCCAGCCCGCTGCTGGTTTAATTGCAACACGGACCAGGCGGCTCTCCTGTTCCCGTCTCGGTGGCTGCTATAGCTCATGGATGACCTGAAACCGCTGAAAAATCCAAGCAAAAATCTACCAGCAGCCAGCAAACCCTCGGGCTGTTTTTATACCCCCACCCCCCCATCCTCGCTCTAGCATGGCAGGATTGTGCCGCACAGGGGTTAAGACCTTTCCATCATGTGCGACGAGGGGGTAATTCAGATCAAGCCCCGTGAGTGGAAGCTGAGGCTACAGCGATTTGTTCTGTGTGGAATCGCTCCTCACACACAGGGAGGCAGCAGGGGAAGCAACCTCTCTGACTGGATTCACTCCGACGGGTGAGACACAACACTCAGCTTGCAGCTCCAGTGTCGATTCTCTGATGGAGCCCTCTGGGATTCAGTGTCTCGCCGGCAGAGCAGCACGGACGTGGTGCCGGAGCCGCTTCCTGTACACAGCCCAGTGCCTGCCTTGCTGTTTCATTGAGCAGTCGTTTGTCCCCAGCTCTGCCCGCAGCATGAGCTGCATAGCAAGCAGCTCTCCCGGCATGGAGCTGCCAGCCCCTCTGCGCCAGGTGCCGCGGAAATCTGAATGAAGAGCTTGCCGAGAAGCCGGTCCTGGCCAGGCACAGCTTCGCAAACTCGCAGCCCTCTGATCCCTGCCTCTGAAAGCCGAGAGGGTTCCCTGCAGCGGGGAGTTCCGCAGGGCAACAGCCACCGGGCAGAAAACAGAGGGGGATACAGGAGTGTCGCGTGCACTTCTGGCTCCTGGACTGACCCCAGAACAACAGAGGCAGGTCACATCTGCTGGCTCATCCCGAGTGAAGTGAACGGGTCTCTCCGTTGACGTCCAAAGTGGGATCCAGATTTCGATCTCTGAGGGCGCGGGGCAGCGCTTGGCTTTGAGCCACTACAGCAGATCCCATTTGGAACTGGGTTTAGAGCCCCGTGCCAATGGCGGGGGTGTCGGCAGTCAGATTTAGACTGTGCACATTGCTAGCGGCTAGTGCACTTGGGGGGAGCTGGCTTCTAGTGCTGGCTCTGCCTGCTGGGTGACCTTGGGCAAGTCACATCACCGTTCCGTGCCTCGGTTTCCCCTTCCATCAAATGGGAATAACCTGCGAGCACACACATGCGCTCCCCTCCCCACTGCCACATGTTGTCGGAGCCATGGCTCCTGGCGCCAGCCACCATGCCGTGCGCTCTGCTCTGGCCACCTTCCCTCACCCACTCCACGACTCTTGAGATCCGTTGGCCGCCCCTGGTTTCCGGCAGGCTGTCAGTGCCGCTTCCCGACCCCCTCGCTGCCTCTATCGGGAGGAGGGAGAGACGAGAGTACTTAAAAACCGGTTCCCCCCAGCTCCAGCTCCGTGGGAGGGGGCAGGGCGTTCCACCTTTGAAATGTACAAGAGTCCCCGCAGGGAATCTTGTACATTTCAATGATGGAACACCTTGCAGCACTTCTGCCTTTGAAAGGTAGCTGCCAAGCAGGGAGTATTCCTGCATCGTGGGAAGTCATGGGCGGGCAGATGCAGGTCCAGCTCTCAGGCAGCAAGCCTCAAAGGGGATCCAACCCTCAGTCCAAATCAAGAGGAGTTTAGCCTGGGGCTGAGAAGGGCTACGGAATGAAAGCGAGGGTGCTCACGGTACCGAGTCAGACCCACATTTGATTATTTCGACTTTCGCTGCCGGCAAGTTAGGAGGAAGCGCCAGAAAAAAAGACCAGGCGGGCTGGCAGGAGTCTCAGCCACGCTAGGAAAGAGACGCGCCTGAAACTGTGTTCCTCTTGGCTCACTGAATGGCCCCCGGGCGGCTCTTCCGCTCTGCTGGGGTTTAAAAGGGACCCTACTCCCCAGCCTCAAATGTCAGGGTTCAAGGAATAATTTGTGGCCTCGGGGCTCTCCGATCTTTCCAGCAAGCCGCTCTCTTTTCGTTCCTTTCGTCTGCCGGCTTCCCCGCTCCACCTCTCCCCTGCAGGCCCTCGAGCTGAGGTTCCCATCTCACCCACACGTCACAGCTCAACGCCTTGGCTAGATACTAGAACCAGGGTTGTCGCTGGGATCACAGGCCCAGCACAGACCCACAGAGACAGACCTGCTGCGGAAGGGACTCCAGTCTATTTGAGCAGGGCAGGCAAAGTGCGGGAAGGGGAAGAGGTGCAGAGAAGCAAAGGGACTCACTCAGGGGCGCCCAGCCAAGCTGTGGCAGGGCCAGGAATAAAGCCAAGGGCTCCTAAGGCCTGGGTGGACGCTGTACCCTTGGCTGCGTGCTGCCTAGATTTCAGAAACATGACTGGGAGCCAGCAGCAAACCGTCTGCCGGCGGAAGGACTCAAGCCATGAGAAGCCGCCTCCGGAGCCCTGCTGCTGGTCGCGTGCATCAAGCGAGGGAACCGGTTTGACATCAGCGGCTTGAAGGGGGTTCCAAAGAGGATGGAGAAAAGCAGGCCCAGGATAAAGGGGAGACAAGCCATCCGCTTCCATCAGTCTGCACTTCCCACCCACCCGCTGCCGCCCCCAGCCCGCAGTCTGCAGTCCTCGACCAGCAGCCAGGCCAGGCAGCCCCCGTGCCCACAGCCCGGCTTAAAGCAGAAGCAGTAGTTGGTGGCGAGGATGGAGGGCGGCTGCAGGATCTGGCTGCAGACAGCGGGTAAGTGGCAGCTCCCACTCTCCATGAGCTGAGCTAACCAACGCACAGGGCACTTAACAACCCTATTGGAGAGGCGGCCACAGGGGACAGTCCAAATTAAAAGGCCAACCCAAAGCAATGGTAGCAACAGCGACTGAGGGGGCGGTAGCTGCCCCTTGCCGGGGCGGTCAAAGCGGAACAAAAGCAGTGTTGTCAGGAGGATCTGAAAGAGTTTGGCCCCAGCAACCTTCGCTTTGCAGCAGCGGAAAGAAAGCCGGCGGCCCTACCATGCAGCGGCCAGAGACAGTCGCAAATGGGAAGCAGAAACGTTCGGGGCTGCGTCGGCGAGAAACCTTTGACAGAAAATGCCAGGGGAAAATGCAGATTTGGGGGTTCTTCAATTTTCTGATGGGAAGTGGTTCGTTCAGACCCAAGCGACCCGTCGGCAGGGGACGGGACCTGAGGGCCTCTCGAGGTCCCCTCCAGTTCTCATGTGCCATGCTTCTAGGATTTCAAACCGACCCTTCCCCGTAGAATGTCGTCTTCATGTTGCGGCACGACCCTCCAAACACATCGAGGCTTGTGCATTTGAAAAAAGGAACGATTCCGATTCCCATTTTATGGAAAAGGAAACTGAGGCACGAAGTGAGTTGCCCACAGCAAGTGGAGCAGGGAACGGACCCAAACTCCCCTGAGGGCCAGTCTGGTGCGTTAGCCCAGTGGTTTTCACACTTTTCTCCGCAAGACCCAGTTTGACTAGTATGTGGGCTCCGGGGTGGGGCTGAGGATGGGCTTTGGGGTGCAGGAGGGGGCTCCGGCTTTGGGGGGGGTCAGGGCTGGAGCAGGAGGGGTTTACCTCGAGCGGCTCCCGGACAGCGGTGCAGCGGGGGGCTAAGGCAGCTTCCTGCTTCTCTTGGCACCGCAGATCAGGCTGCCCCCAGAAGCAGCCGGCAGCAGGTTCACAGCCAATGGGAGTGTGGAGCTAGTGCTCGGGGAAAGGGCAGTGAGCTCACCCCCCACCACCTAGGAGCCGGGCCTGCTGCCGGCCGCATCTGGGGTGCAGCGCAGTCTACGGTGCCAGGACAGGCAGGGAGCAGCCTTAGCTCCCCCACTGCTCACCGGATCCCCCTGCAGCCACGAGCCTCAGCGCCCCACATTCCACCGCCCAGGACTGCGAGGTATCTGGTCTCCTAAGTCCAGGCAGAACTTCGCCCACTGGCAAGGTGGCCAGTGGTGAATGGTACCAGCTCTGAGCTGCCGCCAAACAGCACCAACCGCGAAGCTGGTGACGCCGTGATGAAATACTTCCTCCCCTAAGCACAGGAGGCGCGACCAATTAATTGCACTCACATTCGCCGCGGGGCTGTGCTCCCAGTCTGCAGACAACACAGTCCTATAAAGCCATTGCTGCAGCTCTTTGGCTCACGCTCTTCACTCTGGAGGGCCCTGGTTCAATTCCCAGTACATCTACTGCTTCCCTCTGGTGTGTGTTATCAAGCAAAGGGGTAGAAAATCCGTCCTTCCTTCCCAGACCAAAATCCAAGCCCAGCATTTTCCCGGTCTCCAGCCACGCCAACCGCAGGAGAAACAAAGAGCTTTGCACCTCGGCTCTGGCAAAGGACCAATATTGTGCATTCACTTTCGGGATGGGTTTGCACAGCGCACGCGGAAAAGAAACCTGGTTTAAAATTCTGCGCGCGCAGCACTCTCTCGCCTCTGCCTTCCCCTGGATGAAGGTCAGGAGCCCTCATTACCAAGCCCCCTCTGAGAAACTGCCATGCAGCAAAGACAGTTCTCTTGTGTGTCCAGCCAGCAGTGAGAAAACCCAATTACACCTAATGAAGTGAAACTCAGAGAGCTGCCAGCAGCAAGGACAAAGGGAGCTTCTGCAGCGGGAAACAGCCCCAGAGTGGTTGGTTAATCACTCACAGCTCTGGGCACAGGTCTGCAGCAGAGACAGGACCCTGGAGCTCTCATGCCAAGACTATATTCCCAGCAGCTTGAGCGAACAGGCTCCCCTGGAGTAGACCTATGCTGCAGGTTCTTAGCGCAGACCAGCCATTAGCGGGAGACACACAAACGCAGCCAGCGTTACATGCTCATTTCCACCATGTAATTTCCAGCTCCCCCTCCCCCCCATCAGTGTCTGTCTTAAAGCTAAATTAGAAATGGAATCAGTCTGCCTTAAATATGTGGCGTTTATTAAAGAAAAGAGACATAAAAAGCCTCTCCCCCCAACTTGTGTTCCAACTTTGTCTCCCTTGTTTACCAGTGAGCACACCCTGCTTGGAACTCAGTACTGCATCCATGGACATCTACTAGCTGAGTAGCATCCTGCAAGTTCACAGAACTACAGCAGCCATGTGGCTATGGACAATGAGCTTTTCATCTCTACCGACACAGGTGCAAACTTGAATCAAGTCACTCGGGAGAACTGGGAATGGGTAGAACTGGATAACACTTTCTCCCTTGGGGTGTTTGTTGTGAGTGGCATCCCTGCCCCTTGACTGACCCTTCCCCGGAAGGTGAAAACGGCCCAGCATCACGTAAGACAGAGGAGACACAAAGCTCTTTGCCCGGAGCGTCAAGCGGAGAATTGTTGACTGATGGCCAGCAAGGCGTTTCAGGGGACCGGCTCGCAGACAGGGCAGATCGTGTTCACGGACTAACCCAGGCCGTCAGAGGACAGCGCGGAGCAGGGCCTGGCAAAGGCCGGCGCGGCACAAAGGACTCTGCACAGTTCCGCCTTTGGGATTCTATACCGCCCACTCCGTGCGCGAGGCAGCACCACCCACGTAACCCCAAACCAGGCAGCCATCGCCCTGCTTGGAGTCCAGGGTCACCCAAAGCATCCAAAGCCGGGCTGGCCCCGCCCAGATCTCGGCCAAGGGCCACCAGGACAACATCCGCAGGAGCGTGGTGAAACCACCAGGCCTGGCAGGGGAGATGGCACCGGAGCGTCACTCCGCACCGAACAGCCAGGCAGGAAGGGGCCGAGGCCTCGCTGGGATGGAGCCGGCCACGGAAGGTCCTAGTGGGGTTTCTCCAAGGCCGGGGAGCTGCCCCTTGGGGCAACGTCCCAGCGCACGGAGGACACTCTGCGCGCCTCACGTCAGTTCAATATCTGAGGAAGGGAGCCAGGCAGTCGGCCTTCCCCCTTCACAGGCGTGCAGTGAGGATGAACAGGGGAAGGCTCAGGTGGTGCTGCAGTGGGGTATGGAGAGAGAGGGACATCATCGGACAGGCCTGTCAACCCAGCACACCGGCCTCTTTGAAGGGGTCCCGATACCTGAGCCAGTGACTGTTACTTTTCCATGGAAACTCCCCCCCGACGCCTATCGGGGAACCCCACTGGAGCTGCCTTCGGACCGGTCTTCTTTTGAGTGTGAGTAGAAATCAGGGACATTGACGTGTATCGCGACAAGCATGGGCTTATCAGTCAACCCTCACGGTTATCCCTCCCCGCCCCCCCGCTGCCTCTATATCAGAGGCAGCAGCGCAGGGTGGGTGGGGAGGCGGGAGCCAGTATCCGTGGAGAGCTGGCTATTAAGCCAGCTACCACGGAGCCGCCTGCCCCTCTACCCTGCCTCCCACAGAGGCCGCAGCGCAGAGGGGCAGGAGGGGGTCAGTGCTCCCCGTGAGCACCAGCTGGCTCCCCGTGAGCACCAGCTCCTGCCTGCCCCTCTGCGGGGAAACACTAAAATGTGAGCAGCTACAGGTTTACACAAAGGCCCGTATTTTAACAGCCCTCGTAGGCAACCCCACAGAAACAGGCTGGATGGTGGCTCTGCTGGCGACCTGTCAAGAGTTAATTTAAAGCCATGCCCTCTGCAGCCCCTTCCTGCTCCAGCCGTGTCTTGGGTGAAAAATAAAGCGAAAGCAGCCAGCCACACGGACACGTTTTCCTGCAAACTGGGCTCCATCCGCCGCTGCCCTGCCCCGGCCGGGTTACTTACATGGGTGCAAGGCAGGAGCAAAATGCTGCCATGCTCGTTTGGTGCGGGCTGAACCTCTCTAGTCCGGCACCCTTGGGACCTGACCGGTGCCGAACCAGAGAATTTGCTGAACCACAGGAGGTCAGTACTGGCTAGCGGCATTGCCAACACTTCCACAGATTCCTGTTACAGACATTTAGTGGTTCTTTAGCTCTAATTTACAGCACAAAACAGTGAGCGCCAGGACTGGGGGCTGTCAACTCACTTTTTGAACCGTGGGAAACTTGACCACACCCACGATACGTGGACACCCGGCTCACTAACATCATGCCGGACCATGGGTGTTGCCGGAGCAGCATGCCGGACTAGAGAGGTTCTGCCTTTCCTGACTTGACTCAGTTTGCACCGGGATAAGTGGCTGCAGGGATGCAGGGCAGGGCTGAGTTTGGCCCTTTCTTTGCCCGCAAATGCTCACTCCCCGCAGAACCCAAGCGACTCCAGGAGGGGGATCTGGATTCCGCGCTGCGCCCGGGGCATCGTCAGCAGAGCAGCCGGCTCCGTTTCTATCGTGGACGCTCCATTGCTGCTGATGCGAGAGGCACATAGCAGCCAATCCCAGGCGGAGACTGCAGCATTCAGAGGACAATCTCATAAGGACACCCCTATCAATGGGTCATGTCCTCTGTGGGCACCTCAGGCATGCCACCCTTTGCTCCCAGCCACCCTGCCATTTTGTAGCATTGCCCTGCACATGGGGCTCGCTCATCAAGTTCAGGGAGGTAGCCAGCAGTGATCCCAGTCAGCTGAGTGCTTCGGCAGCCAACCAGGAGAGATTCCAGTGCTGCCCAGCTGAGTAGCAGAGCGCCCACAGCCAGACACATGTGTTTCTATCAGTGGTGCACATCCACACACGCCATGGTGCACAGAACAAAATTTATTCTGCACGTGGATGGGAAACATTGGTGGCCAAGAGGGAAGGACACAGACATTCAAATCAGCAAAACTGCTTGGTGCTCCAGCACCCTTCAAAACCACACACGCCCTTTGGTTCACCTGGTTTGAAATCCCCGCACGAGACACAAGGCGGAAAGATGCCCGAGGGCTGGAGAGTCTCTTGGTGACTTCTGCTGGGGGGTAGGTCACGCAGCGTCAATACGAATAAACCAAAGCAGAGATCCCGGCGGGGGAAGCCGCCTGGCCTTGTGCACGGAGCGAGATTTCTCCTCCCTCCTGGCCGGGCGGAGAGGAGAAAGCACCCGGCTGGTTCTTTTTGCCCAGGTGCATTATCTCACTGTAGCTCACAGCCGAGCTGCAGGCAGCGTTTTTGAAACATGAAACCAGTGGGAACGCATGTGCTCGGCCCCTCCGATGGGCAGGGCCTGCTCAGTCAGGTGCCTAAATATGGAGCGAAGGGTCTCAGTTTAGCCACCCAAGTTTGCAGACGCTGGCCCTAGAGACTGATTTGTTATCTGGAAAACAATCGCACCAGGAGACCCAAGAGCAGGGCCTCTGCCCCAAAGACCTTGTGTAACCTACACCTGCTCGGAGCGGTGCTCTGCCGCCCTTTAGGTAATCGAGGGGCCTTTTAGATTCATGCAGGAAAGGCCCATCCACTAAGCTTCAGAGGTTCCCAGGTTCAATCCTGCCTTCTGACAACCGGGGTCTGTTGGACTTACGCTTAAAATCATAGACAAAAGGTGGATTGTTTGTCCCCATTTTACAGATGGCAAAAGTGAGGCATCGAGCGGCTCAGGGACATGGCCAAGGTCACGAGGAAAGTCTGTGGCAGAGCAGGGAATTGACCACCCCCGGGTGTCCTATGTCACAGTTCAGTGCCTTACCCCAGTGGCTCTCAACCAGAGGTATGGTACCCGCACGGTACATAGTGGTCTCTCAAGGGGTATAGCAGCTCTGCTAGCTATTTGCCTAGTTTTGCAAACATAAAAAGCACTAGCCAAGTCAGTACAAACTAAAGTTTCATACAGTGACTTGTTTAGAATCATAGAACACTAGAACAGGAAGGGACCTCGAGAGGTCATTGAGTCCAGACCCCTGCCCTCACGGCAGGACCCCGTACTGTCTAGACCATCCCTGATCGATGTCTATCTAACCTGCTCTTAAATATCTCCAGAGATGGAGAGATTCCACAACCTCTCTAGGCAATTTATTCCAGTGTTTAACCACCCTGACAGTTAGGAAGTTTTCCCTAATGTCCAACCTCATGGCTTAGCTGGCTCTACACGCTGAAATGGAAGTACAACATTTCTGTTCCGATTGTTTTATTTTAGACCTGTACTGTCAACGTGAGGAAGTCAGCCATTTTCTAGGAACAGTGCACTGGGACATGTTTGCATTTCTAGGTCTGATGTTGTAAGCGAGTAGTTTAAGCGAGGTGAAATTGAGGGGGGGTGGCGCAAAACAAACCAGGCTCCTGAAAGGGGTACCACAGTCTGGGACGGTTGAGCGCCACGGTCCGAACCCCGCCTCCCTCCAACAAAAACAATCACGTAGCCTGAAAGTCAGAGAGAGGCAACCTTAGCTAGAGATTTCAGGTCTTGAACTGTTACAGCAGTGGGAGCTTGCCCCTAAAAGAGATTCACGAAACTGCTTGGCTCTGGGGGGAGAAATCCCAGACAGGCAGACACCCAGATCTGCCTGCAGCACGTGTCTCATTGCCTTGCTGCGCTAACACAACCTCCCTCTCCTCCAGCCCTTCTCTGGGCAGCCAGGAAGATGTGGCATCTTCAACACAAGGTAGCAACGATCAGGCTGCAGTGACAACAAGAATCTAATGTTCTCCCCGCAACAGGCTGTGTTCTCCTCTCAGGCGACGGAGCTGCCCTGACTTCTCCAGCGTGGCTCCCGACTCCCCTGGGCCTGGTGCAATCAGACCCTATTGTACTTTGGGCATCCTCCTTCAAAGACAAAGGCAGATCAGGCCCCTGCGGTAATGCAGAAACCTGACGCCCGAACAGTCCACCTGAGACGCCACCCTTGTCATGCCACAAACAGCGGTGTCCGACATTACGGCAGACGCAGCAGCATGTCGTCTCTACAAATATTTATACATCTCCAACTCACTGGGCACCCTCGCAAAAATCGGCCTCCTGGTTTTAAGTCTCAGAGGGGCAGCTGTGTTGGTCTGTATCTGCAAAAACAAGGAGTCCTGTGACACATTAGAGACTAACAGATTGATTTGGGCATAAGCTTTGGTGGGTAAAACCCACTTCATCAGATGAATCGGAGTGGAAATTACAGAGGCAGCGGTATGGTGACAAGATTAGCCTCATTAACACTGCTCCGACATTTGACAAGTAATTTCTTTCTTTTGTTGTTCACACACACACACACACACACACACACACGCCTCTGTAATTTACACACACACGCACGCACACACACACACACGCCTCTGTAATTTCCACTCCAAGTCATCTGATAAAGTGGGCTTTACCCACCAAACCTTATGCCCTAATAAATCTACTGGCCCTGGTCTACACTAGGGAGTTATTTCAAAATAACCCCCCTTATTTTGAAATAACTAGTGGCGCGTCCACACTACCAAGCCCGTTATTTTGAAATAAGGGGCTGGTTATTTTCAAACTAACTCCTGCTTTCCTCGGGGAATAACACTAATTTCGAAATAGTTTTTCGAAAAAATTGTTATTTCAAAATAGCAGTTGTGTGGATGCTCCGGTGCTGCTATTTCGAAATAATTCCCCCAAGAGTAATGCAAACTAATTGCTCCCCTGTGCCTCCTGGGAACCTACGTCAAGGTAAGCACATCCACAATAATGGAGCCTGCCTCGAACTAATTTCGAGGCTCCCCCATAGTGGGGGACATGCTATTTCGATGTTGATATTTCAGGAGTTATTTCAAATTTAGTTATTTCAAAATAATCTCCTAGTGTAGACATGTCTTTAGTTTCTAAGGTGCCACAGGACTCCTTGTTGTTTCTCCTGTTTTTAAGTGACTCTGCGCGGAACGACAGAAGAGTTATGCTACTGTTTTCTACAAAGGATTCATGGGTTCTCCAAACACCAAGGCTGTGTCTACATTGGCATGATTTTGCGCAAAAGCAGTTGCTTTTGCGCAAAAACTTGCTGCCTGTCTACACTGGCGGGGAGTTCTTGCGCAAGAACACTGACATTCTCATGTGTGAAATCAGTGCTTCTTGTGCAAGAACTATGACGCTTCCCGCTCAGGAATAAGCCCTTTTGCGCAACTGTTCTTACGCAAGAGGCCAGTGTAGACAGGCAACATGAATTTCTTGTGCAAGAAAGCCCTATGGTTAAAATGGCCATCAGAGCTTTCTTGCGCAAGAGAGCGTCTACACTGGCACGGATGCTCTTGCGCAAAGGCACATGCCAGTGTAGACGCTCTCTTGCGCAAATACTCTAATGCAAAAAAAGAGTATTTGCGCAAGAGTATTTGCGCAAAAAAAGAGTATTTGCGCAAGATCATGCCAATGTAGACGTAGCGCCCGAGCAGCCACGTATTTTCAAGTCAGAGTTTCAAATTTTCAACTGATTAGCGACTGCGCAAGAAAGAACAAACGTCAAGCCTTCCAGCGAGAGCAACCCTTCCTCTGGAACAGTCTGCATGGAGTTGATTCAGATTTAAAGTTGCAGGACACAAAGCGAAGGCAGGAAAGAGACACAACTAACGACATTACAAAGGAGTTTGGATGCCACTTTGGCAAGAAAGAGGGGGAAAGGAAAGAGCAAGGAAAAGTGAAGACGCTAAGCTAGGGAGAAACACGCAGTCTTCCCTCTGCCATTGGTAGGTCCAACCAAGGAAAATCGTGCACCTCGATAAGAAGGCATAGGCTCTGCAGCCGCGCAGCTCGTAGGGGAATATCTGTAGTCCCTTTCTGTGGTTCTCCCCCGCCCCCAGCTGCAATAACTAGCCCTCACCCACCACTTCCCAGGCATAGATCTCCAAGAGCTTGACAGCGTTACCCTGCGTGTCCTATCCCACCCACCCACCGCACGTGCTACCCTGCTGGGAGCTGGGCATTCGTCTATCCATGGCTCGCCATGGTATCTTTCCTCCCCATCACCAGCAGACATGGAGGGGCACTGGGATCACTCTCGCAGTCCTGACCGTTTCTCTGTTTGTCGCTGGTACAAATTCGGACAAATTTGCCCATCGCAAGCTGAACGACCCCATTCATTCAGCCCTCCATTCTCTGACCAGCCTGGCTCGGAGGAGCGGCGGGCTCGGGACGTGCTTTGCAACTCATGGGACAAAACCGCCGGCGTCCCCTCTCCCAGATCCGAGCCTTCTACATTTTGAGCCGATCTGACCTCTGGGGCTGGCGTGCGCCTCTAGCACTTAACCAGAGGTGCCAAAGAGCCCCGGCACAAGTAGCCAAGCACTGCAAGGCAGTTGCCGGGGACGGTTCAGAGCATGCTAGTTCCCACCAGCCGTTAGCAGGGCTGGCCAAGAGCAGGACGCTGCCTGCCAAGGTGCTGAGACATTCGGCCCCACTTATCCCTGCAGAGGTAACCCCAGAGGGAGACTGCAGCCGCAGCCAGATGGCCCTGGAGGGCAATTCCCAGTGGAGCCTCAGTCTGTTCTGCCGAGGGTTGGGTGAGCTGGCAAATACCCCGGCCAACAGGCTCCGGAACCAGCTCCCCACAGCCGTGCTAGCGACGCCCTCGTGCCCAGCGGCCCGGTGCCAGCTTGCTCCATACCTCAGCCAAACCTGCTGGAGCATTTTCATGAGCTGCAATCTCTTTGTGCTTGGAGGGGGTGTCATTTATTCTCACCCCTCCCAGCCAGCCCCTTCTTGCCACATGCAAAGCCAAGCTTGGAGGGGGATCTTGGAGGCATGTACCCCCCCACACACACTCCCCTCTCCTCCCTCCGGAGGCTTGCTTGATGGGTTGCCTAGCAATTGCTTCTGGGGGGCACGGGCCAGCTTTGACCCATAGAGCCCTCAGGGCCAAGCTGCCTGGCTGTGGAGACCATGGGAACTGCCTGAACTCTGTCCTGCCCTGAGAGAGGGAGGGGTACATGGCAGGGGGTCCCCTCAGACGGGCCCTCAGGGTGGTGCGACCTGCGCATGACTCCCCATGACACCCGCCCCTGGTCTAAGGAGCTTTGAGAGGCCACTTTGCGGGGGGCCCACATCTCCCACAGACGCTCCCCCCACACATCCCCAGCTGGTACTCACCCCACAGCTGGCCAGCAGGGGTAGGAGGCAGAGGCCTGGGCCGAGCCTTGAGGGCGGTGGCCACAATCCTGAGGGGGCCCAGGTACTCCACGTAGGTGCCCGGGAAGTCACCCCGTTCCTTGGTGCGCTCGTTGAAGCCGTTCAGCCAGCCCTTGGGGCTCCTCTCGTCCCCCTCCTTGTAGTCGGGCGCGCCCAGCAGCCCCGCCTTGCTGACGGTGAGCAGGTCCCCAGGGCACAGCGCCAGGTCCTCCTCCCGCTCCTTCTTGTACTCGTAGAGCGCCCGGTACTGCAGCCCGTCCGACGAGGCCATGGCAGGGCGCTGGCGGCGCTGGGGCGGGCGTAGCCGGTCACTCGCACGCCCCGTGCTCGCCGCTGGGCTCCGCAGACATTGGGAGGGGCGCGGCACGCAGGGATCCGAGGCAGGCCAGGGGGAGCAAAGGGAGAAGGTAAGTTTCAGCTCTGGCGTGGGGATTGGAGACAGCTCCGAGGGGTCAGTGTGCAAGAACCCCTGCACGCTGGCAGTGCCCGTCCCCCAGTCTCTCCTCCAGCTCGGATGCAATCAAACGTTTCCCTACAGGCCTGCCAGCCCAGATGCCCTCCGTCTTCCCGCACGACGCTGCTTGGGATCCGGTCCTGCGAGCGATCGCCTGCCCGGCCCCTCCCTGCGGGAGAGACAACGCGGATTAATGTTCGAACATCCTCTCGCTTCGCCGACGGAGCCCAGCTCCCCCCCAAACGCCACGCCGGGAGGGTGAGAGACACGGGTCTCCCGGGTCAGGTCCCGCTGCCAGAGGGATCGGGCAGGAGAAGCAGGGACAGGAGGCTGGAACGGAGCAGAGACTGGGCACCGTGCCCGCCCTCATTCGTTAGGACACCTCTCCCGACGCCCAGCTCGCCCCCAGAGCCCTGCCGGATCTGCTTCAGTACAGGGAGGGGGGCGGAGGGTACGTTGCAAAAACTGCTTCAGGGAGACAACTGCCCAGGGCAAAGTGCGGTCACAGCGTAGTGATTCCACGCAGCAGAAAGCCAGGCGTTTAGACCAGCCCCTTGGGAGCCTGTTTATCAGGCAGCCATTCGCCTCCCTTTGCCCGCCGCCGCCAACCTGCACAGCTCTTGGGAGCAGAAAAGAGCCAGCCGCATGGGGAGACGGCTGCTCTGCACACACACACACACAGAACACACACACACCCCGCCTCAGAAACACACATCCCTCCCTCAAAAACACACACACACGCACCCCTCCCTCAGAAACACACACACACACACACTCGTCCCTCAGATACACACACAAACATGCACACATACATGCACATGGACATTCCGCACACCTCTCCCTCAGATACACACACACACACAAGCAATCACACACTTCGTCCCTTAGATACACACACACGCACATACACATCTCTCCTTCAGATACACACACATTCGTCCCTCAGATACACACATACACGTGCACACACACTCGTCCCTCAGATATGCACACTCGTCCCTCAGATATGCACACACACACACACACACACACACATGCACACACACACATCCCCTCAGACACACACACACATGCACACACACACACTGTCCCTCAGATACACACACACACACAGCACACACTCATCCCTCAGATACACACACACTAGTTCTTGATATATATATGTTTGGTATACACAAACACTCACACACTCGTCCTTAGATTCTCCTTCAGATTCACACACATTCGTCCCTCAGATACACACACACGTGCACACACACACTCGTCCCTCAGATACCCACACACACACGCACACACACACACTCGTCCCTCAGATACACACACATACACACATGCACACACACACTCGTCCCTCAGACACACACACACACACACACACACACTCATCCCTCAGATACACACACACACATGCACACACACACCGTCCCTCAGATACACACACACACAAGCACTCACACACTCGTCCCTTAGATACACACACACGCACATACACATCTCTCCTTCAGATACACACACATTCGTCCCTCAGATACACACACACGTGCACACACACACTCGTCCCTCAGATATCCACACACACACGCACACACACACACACACTCGTCCCTCAGATACACACACACACACACACACACACACACTGTCCCTCAGACACACACACACACACCTCGTCCCTCAGACACACACACACATGCACACACACACTCGTCCCTCAGACACACACACACACACACACAAACACACCCTCCCTCAGAAACACACACACACCTGTCCTCAGACACACACAAACATGCACACATACATGCACACACACTCTCCTCAGATACACACACATGCACACACACTCGTGCCTTAGATACACACACGCATACACACACACACACATTCGTCCCTCAGATACACACATACACACACATGCACACACACACTCGTCCTCAGATACACACACACACACATGCACACACACACACACACACACTCGTCCCTCAGATATACACACACACACACACATGCACACACACACCCGTCCCTCAGATACACACACACACATATGCACACACACACTGTCCTCAGACACACACACACACACACACACACTGTCCCTCAGACACACACACACACTGCACACGCACGCACACACACACACACTCGTCCTCAGACACACACACACACACACACCCCACCTCAGAAACACAAATCCTCCTCAGAAACACACACACACACACACACTCCCTCAGATACACACACACACACACACTCGTCCTCAGACACACACACACACACACATACACACACACACTCGTCCCTCAGACACACACACACACATGCACACACACATTCGTCCCTCAGATACACACATACACACACACACATGCACACACACTCGTCCCTCAGATACACACACACACACATGCACACACACACACTATTCCCTCAGACACACACATATGTACACACACTCGTCCCTCAGATACACACACACACACATGCACACACACACCCGTCCCTCAGACACACACACACGCACGCACACACACACACTCGTCCCTCAGACACACACACACATGCACACACACACACACTCGTCCTGCAGACACACACACATGCACACCTCTCCCTCAGACACACACACACACACACACACACACTCGTCCCGCAGACACACACACACATCAGAGACACACACACACACACATGCACACACACCTCGTCCGCACACACACACACACACACACACACACACACTGTCCCAGACACACACATGCACACACACCCTCGTCCCGCAGACACACACACAGACACACACACCCTCGTCCCGCAGACACACACACACACACACACGCGTCCCGCAGACACCCACCCTGGTCCGCTCCCTTCAATCCCCGGCGCGTGTCTCCGACGTGCCCCCGCCCCAGCCTGCGACAACTTGAGGGTGTCGCGGCCAGTCCCGGCCCGGGGCCGCCTCTCTCCAGCCGCCGCCCGGCGAGTCCCGGCCCCGCCGCGGTTCCCAGGCTCCTCCGTGCAGCGCCGGGCGGGCGGGGCGGGCTGATGTCAGCGGAGCCGCCTCCCGCCCGGCTCGGCGCTCGGGGGCCGCTGGCTGCGGCGGCAGGCGGGGGCCCGGCGCGGGAGGACGCGCCCCAGTCACGGCGACGCGCAGGGCGAGCCAGGCTCGGGGCTGGGGGCCGGCTGGAGGCTCACCCCGGCGCAGGCCGAGGGAGGGGGAGCAAGGCTCCGTGCGGGAGGGGCAGCCCGCAAGCTCCCGCAGCGGGGGAGAAAACCCCCCCCACACCCCCCCCGGGGCGACGAGGCAAAGGGAGCGGACCCCCGGGGGGAGGTCGGGCCCAGGGAGCTCAGGCTGGGGCGGGGGGTTATCCGGGGATTACCCCAATCCCGTTATAGGAATTGCAGCGCCGGGGTGGCGTGGGAAGCTAGTCCCGGCTGGGCTGTCACCTCCCCTCTCTCTCCACCGCACCCGGCCCTTTCAGAGCCCGGTCCTCAAAAGCAGCAGCAGCAGGCGCGGGGTGTCCCAGGTCCCCGGCGGTGCCAAGAGGTCACCAGACTCAGAGGCCGGGGGCCCGACACGCACCTGCACGGCGGGGCTTGGCCAGGTTCCTTGGGGCCATGGCGCCCACCCGGGCCGGCAGCTAGCCCCAGCGGGGGGGATGTCGCAGCAGTTGGAGGCATGTGGGCAGCCAAGGGGCAGGACCCCAGGATGCAATCGGCGGAGGGTCCTGGGGGAGCCTGAAACCCGCCTTCAAACCTACGGCGAGGCCCTAACAGACAACAAGTGGCAAGGAAACTGAGGCTCATCTGAGCCCCAGGACAGATGCCAGTCGGGTGGCTCAGCACACAGCTGCAAGGTGCTTGGCTCCCCCCGCAAGGAGGTACCACAGCTCACTTGCACCCCCTGGCATGAGGGGCATTGCTATCCCCTCTCTCCATTTAAGCTGCAACTGTAGTCCTGGTAGGCACGTGCCCATGGGGGTGTAACTTAGCTAGCGCGGGAGCAGGAGCAGCAGAGATGGCTTTGCCGTCCAGGTACAGACCCAGCTACATCCTCGGGTTGCCAGCCCACAGGTCTGCACTCCTATTGCTACCTGTGCTAGCCAGGCTACAGGCGGGTTAGCTGGGCCCTGGCTCTCAGCCAGGCTCCACAGTGCCCATGCGGGGCCCAGTGGCTTGCAGGGGGTACAGCTTGCACCCCCAGACTCCTCTCAGAGGGCCCCCAGGCTGTCTGGGTTGTGGGCAGGGGATGCGCCATCCAAAATTGCAGAGATCTCCCCTGTCCGGAGTGGGGGGGCTGCATTGACTCCCCAAAGAGACGGCAGCTCCCCCAGACGATGCCACCGTTCTGTCGGAGCAAAGCCAAAGGAAAGGTGGCAATCTGGGAGCAGGGAGACACCCCAAGCCGCAGGCACCACTCGGCTTCCCAGCAGCCACCGAGTGGAACGGGCAGGGGGTGCCGAGGCAGAGTTAAGCTCCCGTTCACCATTTACCTAGGTCATCCCCCCATGCTGCGTATGAGCTGCAAAGTACTTAGCCGTGCTTCACTCCAAGCGCAACCGAAGTCAGCGGGATCTACGCACGTGTCCTGCGGGACTTTGCAAATTCAGGCCTGGCGCCCCCTGCGTATTGCTCCCCCCGCAAAGACAGGCCGGAATCCTGCCAGGGCCAGCCCTCCTGCCCTGCCAGGTTATGGTGGATCTTTCCAGAGGCCTGGACCAATGTCCCCTCTAATTTTTTCCACCCATGTGCAGAATGAATTTTGTTCTGCGCACTGAGGCATGCGTGGATGTGCACCACCAGTGGAAACAAAATACCTAGCTGGGGGCACTCTGCGAATCCCCTGGGCAGCATTTGACTCTCTCCTGGGTGGCCACCCAAGCGCTCGGCTTACAGGGCACACTGGCTTGGAGCCTTGAGCCCATTCGGGCGAGGCGAGGCGTTGCGGGGAGAGAGCAGGAGCAGATAGAATGGGCAACGGGACGGATCACTTGGTAATTCCCTGATTTGTTTACTCCCAGTGGAGCACCTGTATTGGCTGCTGTCGGCCTGGGCTAGATGGACCTTTGTTCAGACCCAGTCTGGCTGTTCTTATGGGAGCTGCAGCTGGTTTCTTTCCATGCCTTGTGGGGATTTGTCCCAGCACAGAGACAGGGCGTGGTGATGCCGGCGGGGGCTGCCCATTGCACTCCATAGTCCAGGAGATCTCACCCGTCAAGCCACCCGAGGGTCTTGTGAGGGTTAATTCAGGTTTGGAGACCCACGGATGCAGGGCTCACTGCTGGCAGCTGGCCATGATCTGGGGGTTTCACAGGAGGGGGAGTGGAGATCAGCTCCTTTCACTCCCAAAGCATGGCACCCCCTTCCCGGCAGCGGAGCTACAGAAGACCCCCCATTACAGTTAGCAACCAGGGCCCATGCCCTGGATCAGCAGGTTTGCTTGGAGAACCGCTCACCAGCGAGTGATGCTATTAACGCCGAGGGGAGCTCAGAGGAAGGAGGCTCTGGAGATGTTGCCGGGATGCAAGTGGTAGGAGATAATTAGCTAAATAGAAGGCCCCCACGGTGGCCTCCGTGGCAGGGGACTCCTGGTTGGCACAGAGCCATGGCAGCAGGTCTTCTGCCATGCACATCCCCGCTGGCATGGCCTGGCCCAGCCTTTTCCAGAAGCCCAGCACAGAGCAAGCATGGCTAAAGGGAATGCCAAGGGTCCCTGCTCACAGGCCGCAGCTCAGGATCAGGCCCCACGGCTCCATGGGCCTGTTACGTCTTCGCCTCTAAGTGGAGGGTGACAGGGTGGGGCTGGTTTTCCTGGCACAGGACTGAGACCCCCCCAAACTCATTCCGCCAGTGGCCCACGCAGGCGGCAAAGACTGGCAGCCACGGGGCCCCACGAGGGAAAAGGTTCGCTAGCGCCTCACCAAGCCACTCAGGCCCCCCGCCCACACGAGCGATGACACACACAACACAACACAACACCTGTTCCGGCTGAGCTCCCCTACACGTAGCACCCCCGACGAATCGCTCGCCAGCAACATCCCCCGGCAGCCACTCTGCTTGCCGTGGGATCGCGCGCGCCCGGGGAAAGCGGAGCCCACGAGAATAACGACACCACTGAACGCGGGTCATTCATCCCGCAAACTGGAGCCGGCTCCCTGGAGGGCTGCGTCTCACTGCTGAAAAGAAGCCCCTGGTGGCACCTGGACGACCTGCCTCACCAGGCACCGCACCCCCTTGGCAGCGCGAGAGCTAGCTGTCTGGCAGCGCGGGGTGTGTAAGGAACGGCTAACCTGCCCACGTGACGGCTGGCAGGTAGCGTAGGCAGGAGTGGGTGGAGCCTAGCGTGGCCCCGCCCATGCTCCGCCCCCAGGCCAGCTCCCCCCCCCATTCCCAGTGCTCTGCCTGCCTGCTGGTGCTGGGGCCATGCCACCAGTTGCACCAGGGCTGGCCACATGCCCGGAGCACCACTTGACCACCCACAGCACCAGGGCCTGAAGCACTGCTGCCCAGAGCTACTGGCCACGATACAGGTGCTCTGGAGTCCTGGGGGCGGGGCTGATGTGGAGGAGCAGGCCTTTGGGCACAAAGGGAGGGGCTGGGGGCTAGCCTCCCCCAACAGCCCCCCACAGCTGAAGTGAATGGGGAGCTCCCAGAGCTCAGATACACATAAGAACGGCCAGACTGGGTCAGACCAAAGGTCCATCCAGCCCAGTACCCTGTCTGCCGACAGTGGCCAATGCCAGGTGTCCCAGAGGGAGTGAATCGAACAGGTAATGATCAAGTGATCTCTCTCCTCCCATCCTTCTCCACCCTCTGACACACAGAGGCCAGGGACACCATTCCTTACCCATCCTGGCTAATAGCCATTGATGGACTTAACCTCCATGAATTTATCTAGTTCTCTTTTAAACCCTGTTACAGTCCTAGCCTTCACAGCCTCCTCAGGCAAGGAGTTCCACAGATTGACTATGCGCTGTGTGAAGAAGAACTTCCTTTTATTTGTTTTAAACCTGCTGCCCGTTAGTTTCATTTGGTGGCCCCTAGTTCTTCTATTATGGGAACAAGTAAATAACTTTTCCTTATTTACTTTCTCCACACCACTCATGATTTTATAGACCTCTATCGTATCCCCCTTAGTCTCCTCTTTTCCAAGCAGAAAAGTCCCAGTCTCTTTAATCTTTCCTCCTATGGGACCCGTTTCAAACCCCTAATCATTTTAGTTGCCCTTCTCTGAACCTTCCCAGGGGCTCCGGCTGCTTCTCCCTGCTTCTGAAAAGCCCTAACTCCCAGGCCTGCGCTCCCTGCCTTTCCCAGAGAGCAGCTGCTCTCCCCGTCTCTGCGTTCACCCTGGCCCTCCGGCAGCTGGGATGACTCCTCCTAATTAAGCCCAGATCATAATCAACCGCTGGTTGAGGGCGAGGCCCCAGCCCAGCTCCCCTTAATGGACCAGCCCGCCTGGCACCAGGGCGGTGGAGCAAGGCGATGTGGCTCCGGGATCCCGGCCGTGCTGCAGGTGGGTCGCTGCGTTCCCAGCATTGCCGCTCCAGGAGAGGCCTTAGCGGATCATGCTGCGCTACACCCTGGGCTGTTCAATGGGATGGGCGCAGAGGGAGCAGGACCAAACCAGGTGGCAGGTAGGGGCGCCTGCTGCTCACCGCATGGCCAGCCTGCTCTGAGTGCTGCTTGTGGTGCAGTGAGGGTGGGGTGACCACCCAGCTGTGGGGGTGGCATGAACTTGAGCCCCTGTCAGGATGGGTCTCCCTGGGTGACCTCACACACTCCCCTTCCCGTTTAATAGGAACCCCCCCAGGCCTGCTGCCGGAAGTACCCCTGTGCGAGGCACTATTCCACTGCAGCTTGCACGGCACAGCAGCGGGGGGTGGCCCAGGGACACCCACTGTTCTGACTGGCACCACCCATCAGGACAGCACAGGGGAGGAGCAGGTGGGAGGGAGAAACAGCCCAGATGCACCTCAAGCCCCACCCAGTTGCTGCTGCCCCTACCTCCCAGACCCCGGCAGGGCAGAACCGCTAGCCCCACGCTGCCCCCCTGGACGGACAATTGTCTCAGCTGAAGCAGGGGCAAAAAGCCCTAATTCATTTTCCTTCCCAAGACTGGGCCCCTCTCTCGCATTTGGACAGCGCCTCTCTTCCTGGCCAAAGACTTTCCAAGCTGTCGCTACTCACCAACATACCCACTTGTCTTTTAGGACAAGAAGCAATGGGCTGAAATTGAAGCAAGGGAGGTTTCGATTGGACATTAGGAAAAACTTCCTAACCGTCAGGGTGGGTAAACACTGGAATAAATTGCCCAGGGAGGTTGTGGAATCTCCATCACTGGAGATATTTAAGAGCAGGTTAGATAGACATCGATCAGGGATGATCTAGACAGTTCTTGGTCCTGCTGTGAGGGCAGGGGACAGGACTTGAAGACCTCTCGAGGTCCCTTCCTGTTCTAGTGTTCTATGATTCTATGCAGCTGTATCTGGGGTGGGGGACAAGAGCCACACAGCCACATATAACAATGCACAGCAACTGAAGCTCCTGGCTTCCAGCTGACAATGCTGGGGGAAGGGCTAAAACAGGCAGCCACGCCGGGATCTGGCCAGGATAATAGCCCGTTACTCTACTGCACAAAGAAACATGGGATCCATCTGTGACGATCTCCGCCTCCCCCTCCTTTCCCCCCCCCCGCCCGCCACACACACACACTTTATGAAATTGACTTATGGATACAAACATGCATAACATGAAGATGCTTTGGACAAAACGCCTCATGAAACCGATCAACTTTAATGTCACCATCTGCGGGGGCTGTGTCTCTTATTTTGGTGCGTGTATCGTTCTCGTATGCTGTTAGAAATCGGGGGTAGGGATGCTTTATGGTTTTTAAGGATGGCAAAGGGAAGCCATCAAGGGTGTTTCTCTCAACATCTGGGGGATCGCCTGTGAACAGCCTCCTTTGTCCTTTGAGTCCAAGCATTGGTGGTCTTAGGAATTACTTCTAATCACTTTTATTGACTGTCAAGCCCAGTGTAAATAATTGTAAGCTGGGGAAGCAATCGGTGTACACATCCTCCTTTCACTGGTAAAGGGGAGTCCCTGAATGATTCATTTGGAGTTCTGATCCCAGATGGGGGTTGGTTACCTGCATGCTGGGTCTAAAATTGCATTCTGCTCAGATCTGAGGCGATTCAGTGTCTGCATTGCTCTTGGGAGTGGAGCGGTGATCTCAGCTCTGTGCCTTGGCTGGGGGAGACCAGGAGATCTGGCCCAACAGGACAGGGTGGTGAGAAACCCCAGAGAACAAGGAGGTGAGTTTTAGCGGCTTTAGCACAGTGGGCTCCAACCTTTCTAAGCATGAGATTGCTTTTTGAATTTAAGTGCAATCCAGGATCCGCCTCAAACCCAAGCACCCTTGTCCCGCCTCCTTCCTAGCCCTTCTCCAAGGTCCCCCCCACTCACTCCATCCTCCCTCCCTCCCCCATCCTCACTCACTTTTATCAGGCTGCAGGCAGAGGTTGGGGAAGGGGAATGTGGTCTCTCATCTTGGGCTAAAGGATCTGGAGTGTGGGAGGGGTTGTGAGCTGAGCCTGGGGCAGAGGGACTCAGGGCTAGGGCAGGGGTTTGGGGTGCAGGAGGGGTTCAGGACTGGGGCCGGGGTTTGGAATGCAGGTTTCAGCTGGGCACTGCTTACCACAGGTGGCTGCTGGGTGGTGGTGCAGGGGACTAAGGCAGGCTCACCCCACTCTGGCCCTGCGCCACTCCAAAAAGCAGCCAGCAATCTCTCTCCATTCCTGCCCCCCTCTGTGGAAATGGGATACAGGATGGAGGGAGGGGCACTCTGACATCAGCACCCCCTTCTTCTTCTTCTTCCTGCACCTGCACAGCAAGCAAGAGGCTCCCAGGGCTGGGTGGCAGCTCCAAGGCAGAAGGCAGGAGCAGCACGGCAGTGCTTAAAGGGGCAGACGAAGTGCTGGTGCTTGTCAGCCTCCTGGCCAAACCCATCAGGATGACCTGTCAGAGGCTCCAAGATCTACCGGTAGATCCAGATCGACTGGTTGGTGACCACTGCTGTAGCAACACTCCAAGAGGTTGTCCCAAGAGGTGTCCTGTGACTGCCCCCCTTCCCAGCATCACGCTCACATGTGGCGTTAGGCCTTTTCCAGAAGCCAGTCACGGGGGGGAGTGATCCCAGGGGAAGGGGCGGGGGGTGGGGGGAAGAGGTTCCCGGCAAGCTGGCGAGCTTTGCCCGGCAATTCTGATCAAATACATCGCTTTGCTTCTGACTGTGATGTATGGAAATGCCGGGGCTGTCTCCTCTCAGCTTCTGGGAATCAGGATGTGAGGCGTGGCTGGGTTTCCCAGGCGTCTGAAGTTCTTCACTTGCTAGGGAGCTGCTAGGATGAATTACCAGCGTAATCCGCTCAGATCTCTGGCTTTCAGCTGGGGGGGTGACGGTCGGGAGGGTGTCCCCCAACCCTGTGTGTGGAGCAGAAATAAGCTCACGCTCAGGTCACACAAGAGCTGGGTTTGTTCTCTCTGATCCTTGCCGCCGGCAGCTTTCTCAGCACGGCGGGCGGGGATGTCAATGAGTCGCAGCGGCTCAGGGGTTCCGGTGTGAAGCAGCTTGAATTCAAGCTGCTTCACCGATGAGACCTTGGCTGCAGAGGCAGCTCCGTTTGCCCACAGGGCCTGGGCCCGCTGTGGTCATTTACACCTGTGCAAAGCGGGTGTCAAACTTTTCCATGCGGCCGCAGCAGCGTTCACACAGGGGGCGGTTCAATGGGAAATCAGGGGCCTTTTAGAGCGGGGAGATTTTAACTCTCGGGCCTGCATGGCAGACCAGTCCCTCCCCCCAACATCCACACACCTGCTCTACACCACAGCTTCTTGCATTGGACTTAACTGTTGGCAGTCATTTCTGGACCGTCTGCAAATGTTGCCACCTCACCGTTGACCCCCCTCTTTCAAGAACACGTAGAAGTTTAGCAGCAGGGGTCCGCAGGTGCCTGCGGCACAACACTCATTCCTACTTTTTTCCCCGCTGTCTTTTAAGTGGAGTACCCGGCAAAGTTTTCATGATGATCTAAGGATCAGCCCATTACTTGAATGACAAGCCCTTTGCGGTCATCATCACCCTGCCTCCTTCTGTTTATAAACAAGCTCCCTGCCCCAGAGATAAAGCTTGAAGAACTGCCTCTGGATCTAGGGCAAGGCTGGGCAAAATATGGCCCATGGGCTGGATTTGGCCCTCCAAGCCACCGGATCCGCCCCGTGGATGTAGCAGGGAGCCTCAGGCAGGCTCCCTGCAACATAATAAAAGCCGAGTGGCTCTTACTACACTTAAACTGCAGAGCTGCAGCGGTCCCGGCTCTGTCCTGGTTCGCATCGGTCCAGGACCTACCCCCGCTGCGACTCTGCAGTTTAAATGTAGTAGGAGCCAGGCTGCCTGCACACCTAGCTCCTACGACATTTAAACTGCAGAGCCACAGCAGGGCTGGCTCCTGGACCAGCACAAGCCAGGACAGAGCACCTTCCCTTATCGACTAATCGGGTAGTCGATACAAATTGTATTGACTACACGATTAGTCAATTACCCGCCTCTTAACACAGCCTTAAACCAGTGTTCTCTGTAAGCTGAACGCTTGGACAGCCACCCAGGAGAGAGTCAGGTGCCACCCAGCTGATTAGCAGAGCGCCCACACCATGTATTTCTATTGGTGGTGCACATCTGCACTTGCCTCAGTGCACAGAACAACATTTATTCTGCACATGGATGGGGAAAAAGGAGGAGGAACACTGCTGGTAACCGAAGGCTCTTCAATCCAACAGACAGAGTCAGAATGGGATCTTGTGGCTGGAGATCAACGCTTCTGACCTAGAAATAAAGCCCCGGTTAACAGAGGGTAAATCCACAGTGGAGTGACCCAAGGGTGTGATGGGTTCTCTGTCATTTGCAGGCTTTAAGCCAGGGCTGGGGATGCCTGCCTTTCTAGACTAACTGCCTCAGCTCCACCACAAGTTATGGGCTGGATGCAGGAATCACTCGGGAGGTTCTCTGGCTTGTGTGCTGCAGTTGGTCAGACTAGAGGAGCAAATCGCTGCCATCTGCCCTTAAAAAAAAAATCAAAAAAATCTGTGAATCGCCATCCCTCAGGCTGCCACTTTCTCCTCCTCTGTCCTAGGAAGCGCAACTCTCGATACGTAAAACCCCACAAGCCAAATTCATCCTTAGGCTACTTCTAGGGGCATCAATGGAGTTACACCAGGGCAGTCTTAAGAACCTAAAACAGTGGTCCCTAACGCGGTGCCCGCGGGCGCCATGGTGCCCGCCGGGGCATTTATGTGTGCCTGCTGAATGATCTGGGCTGGCCCTGCACCGGGCATGTGGCGCATGCGTGGCCCTGCCCCAGGGCGCGCGGTGCATGCGCAGTGCTGGCCCCGGGCACGAGGTGCATGGGCGGACCTTGCCCCGGGTGCGCAGCACATGTGTGGTGCCGGCCCCGGGCGTGTGGCATATGGGCGGCCCCGCCCCTTGACGTGCAGCGTGTGAGAGGCCCCGGCCCCGGGCGCCCGGCAGCCCCAAAAGGTTGGGGACCACTGACATAAGAACATAAGAACGGCCATGCTGGGTTAGACCAAAGGTCCATCCAGCCCAGTGTCCTGTCTGCCGACAGTGGCCTATGCCAGATGCCCCAGAAGGAGAGATCACAACAGGTAATCATCACGTGATCCCACCCCTATCTCCCACTTCCAAAGAAACAGAGGCTGGGGACACCATTCCCACCCATCCTAGCTAACAGCCATTGATGAACCTCCATGAATCTATCTAGCTCTTTTTTGAACCCTGTTAAAGTTCTAGCCTTCACTGCATCCTCTGGCAAGGAGTTCCACAGATTGTGCGCTGAGTGAAGAAAAACTTCCTTTTGTTTGTTTTAAACCTGCTGCCTATTCATTTCATTTGGTGACCCCTAGTTCTTATATTGTGGGAATAAGTAACTAACTTTTCCTTATTCCCTTTTTCCACACCAGTCATATCCCCCCTTAGTTGCCTCTTTTCTAAGCTGAAAAGTCCCAGTCTTTTTAATCCCTCTTCATTATGGGACTCGTTCCAAACCCCTCATCATTTTTGTTGCCCTTTTCTGGGCCTTTTCCAAAGCCAATATATCTTTTTCAGATGAGGCGACCACATCTGTACTCAGTATTCAAGATGTGGACGTACCATGGTTTTATACAGAGGCAATAAGATATTTTCTGTCTTATTCTCTATCCCTTTTTTAATGATCCCTAACATTCTGTTGGCTTTTTTCACTGCTGCGGGGATGTTTTCAGAGAACTATCCACAATGACTCCAAGATCTCTCTTGAGTAGTTGTAACCAAATTAGTCCCCATCATCTTGTATATATAGTTTCAGTGCCATGTATCGCAGAGGCAGTACGGTGTGTTTTGTGCACTGCTGTGTATGCGGCGAAGGTCGTGTGGGATCCAGCTGATGAGCGGATCAGCCTCTCAGAATCTAATGGCTGCGGGGGCCAAATTCCATGCTGGCTTTACCCCAGCGCTGCCGGGGGTGTGAATCAGGGGAGAATCTTTCCTGCGGGTTCTGACATTTGACAGCCATTGGTAGCCCCTTTTTTGTCATTTTTTTCCCAGCGGATGGTGTCCAACGGCTCCCTTAACCGTGCCCGGCACAAACCAGGGCCTGCTCTCCAGCGCAGGGCAGATGGCAGCTTTGATCTTTATCCGGGTCTGGAGCTGCCTGCGTTTCACTCCATGCTGCTGCCCACAGGGCCGCTGACAGATTTCAAGGCATGGCCGGTGTCGCGTCTCAGCTGATCGCAGATACTGGGCCGGGGAGGGAGGACCGACTTATCCTGCCTGTTCACATCTGGCGTGGCTTTGATTTCTTCCTCGCCCGGGTTTGTGGAGGCAAATCCTGCTTTTGTCCTGCTCCGTAGATCTAGGGTACTGAAGCCGCTATATTTAGATTGTATCCAAGCAATTCCCTTCATCAAATGGCTAGGCAGCGTGCTACCCTCGTGTCTCCTTCTTCCCCCTGCAGCGACAGCTGCCTAGGACCCTTCCGTGCAGCAAACCCCGCTTTGATGGCTGACGTGTTGACAAGCGCCAGGATGGGCCGTGATTTCCCCTCGGCCTGGCTGCTGTCAGATCATCCGTGTCCTGGGGCGGGAAATCCCCACCCCCACCTGCCCCCAGTACAGCACAGCCGCAAGACGTGGCAACTTACAAGGTGGCTTGATTGGGCTGAGCGTGGCCGATGTTGCTGGGTTTGTGGCAGGTGTGGCTCCGCTGGCCGCACATGAGACAGGGCGCTTTGCCGTTGGGAGAGGAGCTACAGGCAGCAGGGAGAGAAAGGGAGCAAAGGAGGATGGGGCAGGTTGTGGGGGGCATTTGGATTTATTACCTCCACTGGCTGCCTAGGGCCAGGTGGGACGTTGGGTGCACATGGCCCGTGGTCAGGCTCAGACCCCACAATGCAGCAAACAGGTTCCGGGTGGGGGACAGGCTGATGTAAGGAAGGGACAAGGATGGTCCATGTCCAGCACACTCGAGAATGGGATTCGGTTCCCTGCTCTGTCACAGCCTTCATGGGGGATCTTCATCCCTTGCCCCTCAGTTTCTCCCCCGGCTACATCACACTGCGTCGGCCACACACTAAATTCCAGATCGCTTACCCGCCCAGCCAGAGTAGGGTGCAAAATGTACTGAACGGACTGGAAACATGCAGCCGAGACCTGGCATCCTGGGTCAGAGCAAAGCTTCAGCTAGCCCAGGATCCTGTCTGCCAACTGGCCAATGCCAGATGACCCAGAGGAAAAGAACAGCACAGGGAATTATCAAGTGATCCTTCCTCTGTCACCCATTTCCAGTCTCTGACAAACAGAGGCTAAGGACACCATTCCTACCCATCCTGGCCAATAAGTATTGATGGACCTCATCACCATTGCCTTTCACTGTAAGGGACTCCAAGAAGATCTCACCAAACTGAGCGATTGGGCAACAAAATGGCAAATGAAATGTAATGTGGATAAGTGTAAAGTAATGCACATCGGGAAAAATAACCCCAACTATACGTACAGTATGATGGGGGCTAATTTGGCTACGACAAATCAGGAAAGAGATCTTGGAGTTATCGTGGACAGTTCTCTGAAAACTTCCACACAGTGTGCAGCGGCGGTCAAAAGGCAAATAGGATGCTAGGAATTATTAAGAAAGGGATAGAAAATAAGACCCGGAATATCTTACTGCCCCTGTATAAAACTATGATACGCCCACATCTTGAATACTGTGTACAGATGTGGTCTCCTCACCTCCAAAAAGATATTTTGGCCTTGGAAAGGGTTCAGAAAAGGGCAACTAAAATGATTAGGGGTTTGGAACAGGTCCCATACGAGGAGAGGTTAAAGTGACTGGGACTTTTCAGTTTAGAAAAGAGGAGACCGAGGGGGGATATGATAGAGGTGTATAAAATCATGAGTGGTGTGGAGAGGGCCGATAAAGAAAAGTTATTTATTAGTTCCTAAATAGAAGAACTAGAGGCACCAAATGAAATTAATGGGTAGCAGGTTTAAAACTAATAAAAGAAAGTTCTTCTTCACACAGCGTCAGCCTGTGGAACTCCTTGCCAGAGGAGGCTGTGAAGGCTGGGACTATAACAGAGTTTAAAGAGAAGCTAGATAATTTCATGGAGGTTAGGTCCATAAAAGGCTATTAGCCAGGGGATAAAATGGTGTCCTTGGCTTCTGTTTGTCAGAGGCTGGAGAGGGATGGCAGGAGACAAATCGCTTGATCATTGTCTTCGGTCCACCCCCTCTGGGGCACCTGGTGCTGGCCACTGTCGGCAGACAGGATACTGGGCTAGATGGACCTTTGGTCTGACCCGGTACGGCCGTTCTTATGTTCTTATGTTCACGCCCACTGGCATATAGGGCAGCATTGATGGACTTAACCTCCATTAATTTATCTAGTTCTTTTTTGAACCCTATGAAAGTCCTGGTCTTCACAACATCCTCTGGCAAGGAGTTCCGCAGGTTGACTCATAGCTTATAAGTTGACTAAGTGGCTAATAGCCACTGATGAACCTATTCCCCATGAACTTCTCTCTATATGTATGTATGTGGCTAAAAATATACTGTATTCAAGCAGCAAGCACCCAGCAGACAACAAACTGATGCCAAAGGTCATCTCCAGGAGGACGGGCATTTCCATGTGTTTGAAATTTTTTCCCTTCCAAAACCAGAACAAAATCTCAACCTTTCCCACAAAGTGAAATTTGGGGGGAAACCCCCAAATCATTTTAGGTCAATCAAAACGCTTCGTGTAGCGAAAAATCACAACTTCCCGCTTCGGTTTTCACTTTTTTTAGATACAAAAAACGACGCAAAGACGATGAATTCTGTTTCGAAAAGTCGCTTCGACCCACATCACTGAAAAGCCGTTTTCTGAAAACGTTCTAAGCCGTGGGCCGCGGGTTGGAGATGCCTGGGGAGGCTGGAAAAGGCTGGCCCTGCCGAGGGCAAGAAACGCAGGATTTCACCCCCTTTGGAGAAGTGGGAGGGGCCACTGGCACCCAGACTCTAACCCCGCCTACACTCTGCACCCGTGGCCCTATTCTACCTCTTTCCCTAAAGCTCCGCCCCACATCTCCTTTTCTCCAGAGGCCCCGCCTTCACTCTGCCTTTTCCCTTAAGCTCCTCCCACATTTTGCCTCTTCCTAGCACACTCTACCTCCTCCCCTCCGCGCCTCCCGGGTGCTCACATAAGCCTCCCCAGAGGAACACACGGTGTCTGTGTAGCAAGCGAAACCGTCGAAACTGAGATTTTTCAGAACAGGTCCAGGGCTCTTTTCCCACCAGCACAAAGTTTCAATGGCAACTTTCCAAGCCGCCGGAGCCGCTCCGCCTGGGGCAGATCCCCGTGTAATTTTCCCACGAACAAAGAGCTGCCGTGAACTTTAAGCCTCCCGGCGAACAGGAACAACAACACAATGGGGGAAAACAATCAGTGCCGCGTCTCCGGAAGCGCAGGCAGGGCTCGCGTGTACGTCGGCTTTGAAACGTGCCGCGTCCAGTCTCAATCACAGCACCTTCCCCCCGGGAGCAGGACCCTGGAAACGTGCAGAGCGGGACTCAGCCAACACGGTCACAGCCGTTATGGAGCAGTAAGCCGGTGGTGTCACGTTACTGGAGTTTAAGGGGATCAGGCAGGTCACTGCTGCACCCAAGAGGCGGGGGTGTTTGCCCCAAAGTCTGTACAAAGGGACCCATGTGAGGTGTCAAATGAAAGCTTGTGTCCTACTGATTCTATATATTCTACTCATGTACCTGTGTGATAGCTGTACGTGCAGTTATAAATCTGGACTCTGTGTTGATGCTGGAAGATTCTCTGTCTGAGACAGAGCAATGGGCCAGGAATGGTCAGTCAGTGACTATGCTAATTAGCAAGGCTCCAGGGACAAGGCTCTCAGAGAGGCTAATATGCACCTGAGGAATGTGTCTGGGACCTGCAAACCAGCCAGTATCATGATTGCTGACTTGGGACGCAGGGATAGGTCACTGGGCCATGTGACCTGCTCCAGCTTGGAAGATACCATGGATGGATATAAAATGCCATGAGGCAGACTCCATCTTGTCTTCAATTCTGCTAGGGTACATCTACATTTGCTCCCTAGTTCGGACTAGGGATGCAAATGTAGGCGACCAAAAGTGCTAATGAAGCGGGGATTTAAATGGCCAGTCCAGACTCCCAGAACAGATCAGATCAGATCACAGGAGCTGGAACTCATGTCCTCTGGGCTACTGCAGTCCAGCCAAGGTAAAGGGGCTGCCATGTGCTCATAACGCCTCCTCCCGCACCACACCGGCTGGGAACGGTAGCTTTCCCTTACATCTTACCCTGTGGACTGGGGCATTGGGTCCCAACCTGTGGGCCGCAGACCCCTGGTGGTCTGCGACGGTACTGCAGGGGGGCGGTGAAAAGTTTTAAATGCTTGGATCCTTACTTTTCTTTTCTTTTTCTTTCCTTTTTCTTTTCATTTTCTTTCCTTACTTTTCCTTTCTTTTTCTTTTACTTTCCCTTTCTTTTTCTTTCTTTCCCTTTCTTTTCTTTCTTTTTCTTTCCTTTTTCTTTCCTTTTTCTTTCCTTACTTTTCCTTTCTTTTCTTTCCTTTTTCTTTCTTTTCCTTACTTTTCCTTTCTTTTTCCTTTCTTACTTTCCTTTCTTTTTCTTTCTTTTCTTTTTCTTTTCTTACTTTTCCTTTCTTTTTCTTTCCTTTTTCTTTCTTTTTCTTTCCTTACTTTTCCTTTCTTTTTCCTTTCTTACTTTCCCTTTCTTTTTCTTTTCTTTTTCTTTCTTTTTCTTTCCTTACTTTTCCTTTCTTTTCCTTTTTCTTTTTCTTTTCTTTTCTTTCTTTTTCTTTCCTTACTTTTCCTTTCTTTTTCTTTCCTTACTTTTCCTTTCTTTTTCTTTCCTTACTTTTCCTTTCTTTTTCTTTTCTTTTTCTTTCTTTTTCTTTCCTTACTTTTCCTTTCTTTTCTTTTCCTTTCTTTTCTTTTCTTTTCTTTTCTTTTCTCCACAGCGAGAGGGGGTCTGTGAAATTTTAATACATTAAAAAGGGGTCCATAAGCTCGAAAAGGTTGGGAACCACTGAACTAGGGCATCCGACTGGCATGAACCAGACCCTGCCGTATGCCTCTTCCCATGCACCGCTGGTGTCGGCAAAGCACCCAGCCTGCTTCTTGGCTGCTCGGCGGCTGAGCAGGCCTGAGTCAGCGCTAGGGCAGCAGGGCCTTGGGTCTGAGCAGGGTTCACCAGAGCTTAACGAGGGTCAGCGCTTTCCCTACCGGATGGAGATTAGCCCCAAATTCAGGCTGGGTAATAAACAATGCCCATCAGCCCCCTGCCTGAGGCATCCTTCGGACACAGCGTCCTTTTTCACTTCCTGTCCTAGGCCGCCACATGGGGGTGTCCTGGAACGGCTGCCCGGTTCCAGCCCAGAGGGGGCTGCATGCCAGTGGTGGGCAGGCCCGTCTCTCCCTGCATACCGTTAGGTAGCGTTTGTAAAAGGCGGAGCCCCTGTTCGCACCAGATCCCCCATTGGTTTAGGAGCAGCGCTCTTAGAAATAAAGGGTTAGCTGTAGTCTGAATGGCTGCCCCATCCCCTACTGCCATCCCCAGGGGACGAGCCAAAGGAATTCCCTTATGCACTCCACTAATAAGATTCTGGATCCCTCCCTCCCTTTCGTCCCTTCCAGCCACAGCTAAGGCTCCTTCTGGATGGCCCCAGAGAAGCCAGCTTCTCCTTTGTGCTAGACCCCAGGCCACATGGCCGCAGAGCTGCTCCCACCTGCAGATTAAAGACCCCCACCCATTCCACCTGCAGTCGACCACAAAACATCCACCGACATCAGCCAGGTCAGCGTAAATCCCCTGCCAGTCTCTTACAGGGACAGCGGCCACTGGAACCAATGGTAACCCACGAAAAAACTTATCAAATAGCCTTGCCATAGCGTCATTCCCAGCGGTGAGTTATAAAAGCTAGCTGTTTCTTGGCTATGACAGAGCACCCTGGCGGTTAGGGCTGGGTCCTAAGATTGCGCCCGCCTCTGCTCTATCATGTTCTGTGTCTGTGCCTCCATTTCCCCACCTGTGAAACAGGGATCACCACCTCTGCTTGTCCCTGTTGACCTTTTGCGTGTGCCTGTGCCTCAGTTTTCCCACCCATTAAACAGGGATCACCACCTCTGCTTGTCCCTGTTGACGTTTTGAACAGCAGCAAATTAATATCCCCAAACTGCATGGACTATACAGCAAGGGTAAAAAATCAGAACTCTTTTCCCCCCAGGGATAGGGGGATATGGTTGCATGTATAAGACAAGTGCCTAATCCCAGGATATCCAGTCCCCCTACCTCCTGCACATGCCCATGTGGCAGGACAATGCTATTATCCCCATTTTACAGAGGGTAAACTGAGTCACGGAGGGGGGGCCCAGAGCCTGACAGGTGTTTAGGCTCCTCAGCCCCGGGCGAGCACTTGACACCAAAGGGAGTTAAGGGCCTATATGGGCAGCGAGCGACAATTCACCCGCCAGTTACTGCGCAAGGCATGTCCGCTCCAGGAGCCCTGGGATGGGGCCTTTCAGCCGAGGGTCTCCCATCGCTTGCCACAGTGGAAGTCACCGTCCCACTGCCCTGCTGGGCCACAAAGATCATCCCTGCCGGCCCGAGGCCCAGCTCGCCACCTGCTTCCAGCCCCGCCACGCGCAGCACACACAGAGTAGCCGAGCGTGGCCAGCCGCACGCAGGGAGGGTGTCGGCTGTAATCCCTCTGGCATAGGCCATCTAGCAAGCGACCGGTTTGCTGGTTAACATCCAGGTTCCCTGCAGGGAGTCTCCGCTTGGCAGAGACGGTGTAGCCTGTTCCTAGGACCCTCCCTGGCCCCATTGCATCAGGAGAACAGATAGGACCGGAGCTCTACTCACCCATTAGCATCCCATGTACTTTAGAGCAGCCCTGAGGTTGCTCCAAGGCAGGGCCGGGGAAGCTAAGGGGGGATGTGGCCCCCGACTTGCCTGAATCCGGCCCCTGAGGCTCAGGGCTCCCCCCCCAAGATTGGGGAGCCCGTGCTGGTGCTCCAAGCCCCCTGCCCACCCTCTGTGCAGCTGGAGCACACAAAATCAACTAGGCTGGGTCCCCCCAGGCTCTGGTGTGCGAGGGGAGTCGGGGAGTGTCTTTCTCCTTCTCGGTCGGAGGCGTCAGTGAGGGATTGATATTTTTTTAGGGTGCTTCTCACATGCGGCCCCTGACTGATTTTTCTGTGGGCCAGCGTCCCCCGACCCAGAAAAGCGATGCAGGTGTAGAGCCGGCCGCAGGAAATCAGGGAGCTGCCCCCTGCGCGTTTGTGCCCGATGCTGGTGAATCAAGTCCCAGGAGACGGTGAGCACTTGAGGGCGCTCAGAAAGGGGCCCCGGCTCGGCACCGGCCACTCCCGTTGACTTGCCTGGGGGTTGTGGATGCGTTAGTGCTTCCAGCATTGGCCCCACACCTGCTACTGCAATCCCAGGCAATGACCGAGCCCCTTCTGCTCCATGGGATCCCATGATGCTTTGCAGACGGGGGGCCCAATCCTGCTCCCCCCGAAGTGAGGACAAGTCATGCTAGTGGCTTCAGGAGGAGTAGACTGATGCCCACGCGGGTACCCTGCTCACGCCCCTGCCCCTGAAATGCAGCCACCTCTGGGCTGGAGCCCAGCTGCTGTCTTACAGAGCACAGACACCCCACCTCCTGCCATTAGCAAACACTGCTGGGATTCTCTCCTGAACCCGCCCCGTCCCCTGCCCCGGGCAGACAGCCTCTGGCATGCTTTGACCATTCGTGCCGCGTGGCTTCGATCCTCTGCACGCGGCTGCTTGCACCACAGGTCCGACCGCAACCAGCCGGGGTTATAAACGTCTCCATCAGCCGGGGTTATAAACGTCTCCATCAGGAGCCTTCAAGGACCAGGTCAGCCTTGCTACTCGGTGTATCTGGAACATCTTGGCCTGCTCTAACTGGAGCGGGGCCCTGCAAATCAGAGGAGTATTGGCCGATTCCCTGGCCTTCCCCTTCTGAGCTTACCCGGAGAGGGCAGAAAGCGTTTGTTCACTTGTGCCCTGGATTATTTTCCATTTTACTCTTTTCACTCGTTTCCTCTCGCTCCTGGCCCACGCGGGCTCCCCTCCCGGGAGACACCGTCTCGCTGGGCGGGGCTTACTGGGGAAGCGGCAGAACCCCCACGCTCAAAGGAGGGTTCCTGCTGTTGGCAGGAAACTTCAACTCACAGCGAGCCGGGCAGTGGAGGCGCTAGGCTGAGATGCCAGAGAGCTGGATGCAAGGCTCAGCTCTGCCACAGACCCCCTGCATGGCCTTGTGTGACTCACTTAATCTGTGGGCCGGCCTACACGGAAAGGTAGGTCGGGGTGTGAAAAATTCACACATGGGGCTGAGGGAGGAAGCCGCCCTGGTGCAGATGGCACCCAGGAGAATTTTTCCGTCGACTAGTTATCAGCTCTCCGAGAGATGGGTTTGCTGCAGCAGTGGGTGAAACCTTTCCAGGAGCCAGTGACTAGGTGGCCACTGCAGCATTTCTGGTGTAGACACGGCCTTTGCTCTCCATCTCACAACTACAGGTTGAACCTCTCTCGTCCGGCACCAGCCCGGTGCCGAACCAGAGAATTTGCTGAATCATGGGAGATCAATATTGTCTAGCAGCATTACCAACATTTCCACTGCTTACAGGGCTCTTAGCAACATTGAGGGGGAAATTAGAGCTGAAGAACAGCCCAGAACACAGAGCGCCAGGGCTGGTGGCTGTAAACAAACTTCGTGGGACCACAGGAAACTTGACCAAACCCATGAGAAGTGGACATCCGGCTCACCAAAATCACGCTGGACCACGGGTGTTGCCAGACCAGAGAGGTTCAACCTGAGAACATGAGAATGGCCAGACTGGGTCAGATCTAAGGTCCATCCAACCCAGTGTCCTGTCTGCTGACAGTGGCCAACGCCAGGTGCCCCAGAGGGAGGGAACAGAACAGGGAATCATCAAGTGACCTCTCCTCTGTCACCCATTCCCAGCTTCTACCTAGAGGGCAGGGGCTTTCTTCCTACTGTGGCTTTGGACATCTCCCAGCACAAAGGGGCCCTGGTCTTGTTTAAGGCTTCTAGATGTACAGCTGATGACAGAGCATCTCCCCGAGCTAGTCAGGACAAGTGGGGCTAAAAAACTACTCGTGCCCCTCCTCCAAAAGGAGCACTGTGGGCTCTTAAAATCAGAATCCTAGAACCCCAGGGTTGGAAGAGACCTCAGGAGTCATTGAGTCCAGCCCCCTGCCCAAAGCAGGACCAACCCCAACTCCATCATCCCAGCCAGGGCTTGGTCAAGCCAGGACTTAAAAACCTCTAGGGATGGAGATTCCACCCCCTCCCTAGGGAACCCATCCCAGTGCTTCCCCACCTCCTAGGGAAATCGTTTTTCCTAAGATCCAACTTAGACCTCCCCCACTGCGACTTGAGACCATTGCTCCTCATTCTGCCATCGGTCACCACTGAGAACAGCCTCTCTCCAGCCTCTTTGGAACCCACTTCGGGAGTTTAAGGCTGCTCTCAAACCCCCCTCACTCTTCTCTTCTGCAGATTAAACAAGCCCAGATCCCTCAGCCTCTTCTCATAGGTCATGTGCTCCAGCCCCCGAATCATTTTTGTTCCTCCGCTGGACCCTCTCCAATGCATCCACATCCGTTCTGTAATGGGGGCCCCAGAACTGGACGCCATACTCCAGATGTGGCCTCACCAGAGCCGAATAAAGGGGAATAATCACTTCTCTAGAGAGGCTGGCGATGCTCCTCCTAATGCAGCTCAATCTGCCGTTAGCCTGCTTGGCTCCTAGGGTGCCCAGTTGGCTCCTATCCAGCGCCCGGAAAGAAGGTGCCCCGTGAAACTCGCAAGCAATGCGTCTTTCCCAGCCTCCGGGCGAGCGCCGGGAGGGGCTCACCAGCACCGGGCGCAATGTGACCGTCGTCAGCGTCTGTTGCAGCCTGTCCCAGCTCCGCTTGGCAACACAGAGCCCCTGTGTGCTGTGCGCATGTGTCAGCAGGGGCAGGTGCTGGCAGCCCCCCCAGACAGGCCTGTTAATCTCCCTGGGATTAGCCACCAGCAGATACAGGCAACAGGGATTTGCAGAGGTCACCCCAAGGTCATACTGCCTGGCTCATCTTGGCTTCATCTCCCCAGAGAGACGCCATGTTTGACGCTTGCCAGCTGGGCAGGGGAGTGGCTGGGAAGGGGGAGGCGCCCGCCGCATGGGGTATCACCGCAGCGCCTTGGTGCACAGCTGCCGTGGGACCCACAGGCAGGGGGGCTGATGCCCGCTTGGCTTGGATTGCAGCTGCGCGAGCTGCCCTGCTCTTCTCCTGGCGGCGTGCGTCCTGGGGAACTGAGTCCAGCGCGGCAAACTAAGGATGTTACACTGCCGTTATCCGGCTATTTGCATAGTATCGACTGCACGATTAGTCAATAAGGGCTGCTCTGCAGAGCCGCAGCAGGGGTAGCTCACGGAGCCAGCTCGAGCCAGGACTGAGCAGTCCTGGTTCATGCCGGCTCCGGGAGCCAGCTGCGCTGCGGCTCCACATTTTAAATGTAGGAAGAGCCGCCGGGTTCTTACTGCATTTAAAATGAAGAGGCGCAGCATCCCGGCCCAGCACGATCCGGGACCGCTCAGTCCTGGCTCGCGGTGAGTCCAGCAGCCCCTGCACGTGGCCAGTCCAGGCGGCCGTGAACAGGGGCTGCTTGGTGGCAGCAGCCCCTGTCTGCGAGGGTGCCCAGCTCCCCATTGGGACCCCCGTGGACAGAGGCTGCTTCGCAGCAGCCTCCTCTATCCCCCGCTGCTGCCTCTTTTAAGCTGGCTCCCCCCAGGACTGTCTACAGCCTCCCCCTTGCTGCCTCTGATACAGAAGCAGCAAGGGGGAGAGCGAGTCGTCGAGTACTCCACTCGACAACTCGCTAACACCCCTAGGCAAATCTTGCCAGCTGTCGCACGAGAGCCTGTGCTAACTGAGCCCTCTGCATGTGGGTCACCGCCTGGCCCACCCCCGGATGGCTCTTCTTGGCTAACATGAGGGTCTGTGGCACCTGCCTCCCTGCTGGCACCATGGCCAGCGTTTGCGTAGGGCTTGCGGGGCAAGTTCCCTCTGGCCATGGAGAGCGCAAGGAGCCGGCCCGGGTGCCTCTCTCCCCGGGAGACAGACTGAGCCCAAGGAGGGCAGGTGTTGCTACCACCCCGGCCCCCAGGCGCCAGTGAGCACAGAGAAGCTTTCCAGCTGGGGCACTACAGGAGAACTGGGGTCTGGAAGGGACTCAGCCCCGCCCCTGAACAGCCTGGCCACGCCTCTTTGGGGACCTGAGCTGCTCAGCGGTCCCCTGACTGCCCCCTGCTGGAGGAGAAGGTAGACTCCGGTGTGTATAAACCAGCCTGCCACACACACAGAGCATCACAGCGGCGATGGGCTGCCTTGAAGCACTTCTCGGCCAATAACCTTCTGTTTGCGTGAGCTGGAGCGGGAGTCAGCGCTGGACGGGTGCTGCAAACCCCTCGCAGTGGTAGCCCTGCCTGCCCTGCACTGGGGGTACCTCTCTGATTTGACAACCACCCACTCCGCTGAAACACCCCTGCTGGAATTAGGGAGGTAAAAGCAAGACTTGGGACCCACGGCCAGCGAAGGGGGAGGAGGGAAGAACCCAGCGCTCACTGGTTTAAAATTCCACGGTTTTACGGCCAGTCTCCTGATTGTGGGAGGCGTGGGAATGCTGGGGTGGGCGGCCCTAGACGTCCTCCCTGCCCCGGCCGCGCCAAGCCAGCCGTGCAGGGCAGGCGAGACACGGCGCAGCCGGAGGCTTGTGTACAGCAGGTTTCAGACAAGAGATGGGCTGAGTCCCCACCCACAGGGCACCGACTGCAGGGGGCTTGCAGGGCTCTCCTCCCTCCTAAAGCTCAGACGCAAAGCCGCAGGAATACTGAGGCCAGACGGCGTCACTGCTACGGCAAACCCGCAAGAGCGTCCCAGCCTCACTGCTGCCCTCTGCCCTGCAAGGCTCGGGCACTTCCCAGCCCTCTCCCCCCCTCCGTCTGGGACGCTCAGCCGCCTTAAAGGCACAGCCCCCCTCCCCTCTCTCACAGGGGTCAGCGGCAGAGAGTGGACGCTGGCAGTGCCTCCGCACAACCACAGGCAGCTGGCCACTCCCCAGGGAAGCGCCCGCCGGGCCTGGCCGAGGCCTTCCGCTCCCTAGCTAATCCCGTAAGGGCTGTGGGCGGCCAGGCTCCCCGGGGGAGCAGCCCGCAAGGCAAAGCCCCACCCCCTGGTCCCTGCACTGGGCTGAGCCCAGGCTCATGGCTAAATTCCACCCCCTGGCCCAAAGAGTCCAGCTGACACGTCCCTGGTGTTTGTGTAACTGCCACCCGGTGGATTTGAACCTGGGACCTCTGGAGCTGAGTATAGGAGCCTCTACCCGCTGAGCTAAAAGCCAGCTGGCTCCCAGCCTGCGCTGTAGAGGTCTCTTGTTCTTATCTGTTGCCGTGGTCTAGGTGCCACTGCATGGGACAGTGAACCACACTAGGTATGAGGGTTACATTTGCATGTGGGGAGCCGAACTGCGTATCCCCGTCCATCCACCACTGACCGTCTCGGACCAGCCCCAGTCTGTCCAGCGCCCTCTACCAGGCAGAGGCTGGCGCTGCCCCTGCATCTTAGGCCAGTGTGGAGCGGCAGGGAATCCAGGACACAGACTGAACTGGAGTCATTCAGCCGGGCGTTTTGAGGCTGCCTCGCTCGATTCAGACGGGCCGTCACCCGCTATACAGCCCCTGTCTTGGGCTTACAGTTAAACCACCAGAACATCAAACTGGCTGAACAGAGTAAATGGAGAAGGCTCCTCAACTTGAGGGTCAATCCAGTCTTGGATACCCATCCCAGCTTTCCCATGGACACTCATCCCCATCCATCCCCCGAGCAGTCACCTTTATAGCCCCGGCCCTTCCCAAGGGGATGAGGAAGCTAGTCACCAAGACTAGATCCCCTGCACCATGTCACAATCTATGTCTAAGGGGCCAAGAAGAAACCAGGATTATGCCCCAACTTTGGCTCGGGCCCTAGTTCTAGTTCTCGCAGTGCCTTGGCTAGCAAGGTTGCTGGGATCACTAAGGACAAACCAGCTTGTCTATCATGCTCTCCCCAGTGAAGACTTAACAGCATTTACAGGCACTATCACATTCAGCCCTGTGGGCTGTCTTGATTTCCAGGTGGAAATGGACACTGGTAAATCAGGAAGACAGAGCTGGAGCTCAAGCTGTGTAGAAGACTATTTGGTTGTGTCTGTAAAAATAAATGCCTACTGCTTGTAGAAATAAATGCCACCTGTTTAAGACAAACTGTGATTCCACCGAGTCTGTTGTAGCCACACCTATATGTACAGGTGCCCCATGTTCTGACTGCATGATGCTAAGGCAAGCTTGCATCTGGTGGCGTAAGTCTGAGTGAGGGGAAGGAGCTCATGAAGAAGTGATCCCTACAGCACCTGCTTCTTCCTTTCCTGTTTTCCAGACTGCCAGGGAAGATGCTGGTTAGGTTGGCATCATTACCTGGACGCCTCATCATTCTCAACTGCCATCACACCCTTGAATTATGAGATTTCACCGCTCACCCAGCAGGGCCTCTAATCTGTGTCTTCCCCCCGTGGCCTGATTTAAATTCATCCCCTTACAGTCCAGGTGGATTCTGTTAAGCCAAGGCGTAGCACTGCTGTATAAATAGAAAGCATTCAGAGCAGGCGCTGCCTTTTAACAATGGACCAGCAGCTGGCATGTTGCTTATTTCACTAATCAGCACGGTCTTGCTGTTACCTGAGCTCTATTTGTCCATTATCCCTCACCGGAAAATGAACCCAAATTAACTTCTAAAGTCGCTGAGTTCCTCTGCGTTCAACCTCTGTGCGATGCCAGAATTCCAGTGACCTTCATTTAGTTTAGCTTAATTCACTTCCAAAGCGAATTCCTCTTGAATTCAGATGGGTTTTCCTTTTGTTAATTCAGATTGATTTTCCGGATTGTTGCCCGTGCACAAAACCCTTGGGGGTGGGCCCTATCTTTGCTATGGGTTTGTACAGCGCCGAGCACAGTACAGCCTTCCGTAGCCTTTTCATCAGTAGACTGCAAAGCACTTTTCAGAGGCTGGCAATATCATTATCCCCATTTTACAGATGGGAAAACCGTCGCCCAGAGCAGTGAAGTGACTGGCCCAAGCAGGCCAGGGGCAGAGATAGGAAGTGAATTAGGATTGCCCCAAACCAGCGCTATCACCACTAACCCCTGCTGTGTGACATGATTAGGTGCTACCGTGATAACTATAATAACCGGACATTGCAGCTTGCTTTGTGGCCCCTTGGTAGAAGGTAGGCTGGTGTTATGGCCCATTTGCACTATAGGACATTGAGGAATCCACACCTCAGGGGGACAAGATCCATAGAATCCTAGAACACTAGAACTGGAAGGGACCTCGAGAGGGCATCAAGTCCCGTCCCCTGCCCTCATGGCAGGACCAAGCACTGTCTAGAACAGGCCTTGGCAAAATACCCTCCACGGGCTGGATCTGGCCTGCCAAGCTGCCAGATCCAGCCAGCAGATGCAGTAGGGAGCCTCCGGCAGATCCCTGCTCGCCTCCTGCTGAGAAAAGCTACTGCGGGGCTGTTTGAACATCTGTAAGCCCAGGGGAGGGAGGAGATGCTTCCTGCGCTGCTCCCAGCCCCAGCACAATCCAGCTGTTTTCAACAGCACCCACTCCTCGCCCCTCCCTCCCCAGGCTCCTAGCTGTTCAAAGCCCACACGGCCCTAGCAGCCAGCGAGGGGGCAGGGCAGGCAGGGAGTCTGCTTGAGAAGGCTGCTGGCTGGGAGTCAAGCAGGTAAGTCTCCCAGCCAGAGACCTGCCTCTGGTAACCCAACCCTTTGCCCCCCCTACCCCACATAACCCCAAACCTCTGCCCCCATATACCCTCCCAGATCCTGCCCCAGGTCACAGCCCAAACCCCTGCATCCCCTCCTGCAACATAGTTCCCTCCCCCAAGTCACAACCCCCTCCTGCCCTAGGTCACAGCCCAAACCCCTCCACCCCTTCTTGCACCCAATCCTCTAACCCAGGTCACAACTGCCCCCTTCACCCAAACTCCCTGCCAGACCCCTCCTCCTCCCTTGACCACTTTCCAAATTCTTAGAGTGCCCCCCCCCATCAAAAATTATTGCCCACCACTGATCTAGACCATCCCTGACAGGTGTCTGTCCAACCTGCTCTTGAATATCTCCAGAGATGGAGATTCCACAACCTCCCTAGGCAGCTTATTCCAGTGTTAACCACCCTGACAGGTAGGAAGTTTTTCCTAATGTCCAACCTAAAGCTCCCTTGCTGCAATTTAAGCCCATTGCTTCTTGTCCTGTCCTCAGAGGCCAAGGAGAACAATTTTTCTCCCTCCTCCTTGTGACACCCTTTTAGATACTTGAAAACCACTATCGTGTCCCCTCTCAGTCTTCTCCTTTCCAAACTAAACAAGCTCAGTTCTTTCAGTCTTCCCTTGTAGGTCACTGTAACTATCATGCGGTGAAGTTTTCCCCCTCCACAGAATCCGCACTGACTCCCAGGGGGAATGGCCTATGGATAAGAACATAAGAACGGCCGTATTGGGTCAGACCAAAGGTCCATCTAGCCCAGTAGCCTGTCTGTCGACAGTGGCCAGCGCCAGGTGCCCCGGAGGGGGTGGACCGAAGACAATGATCAAGCGATTTGTCTCCTGCCATCCCTCTCCAGCCTCTGACAAACAGAGGCCAAGGACACCGTTCCTACCCCCTGGCTAATAGCCTTTTATGGACCTAACCTCCATGAATTTATCTAGCTTCTCTTTAAACTCTGTTATAGTCCTAGCCTTCACAGCCTCCTCTGGCAAGGAGTTCCACAGGTTGACTATGCGCTGTGTGAAGAAGAATTTTCGCTTATTAGTTTTAAACCTGCTACCCATTAATTTCATGGATTGTATGGCAAGACCAACAAAGCTAAGGTTTCCCTGAGAGAGAGCACAGTGTGGGCATCCCCTCCACCTGAGCACAAGATGGCGGGGGGGCCCACCTCCATGTAAAGACCAGCACACCAAGACTCCCACTGATAGCTAACACACATATGCTAGCACAGTGTTAATAAACATGTGGGGACGTTCTGTTCCCTGAATGTATTATTCTCGTCTTGCAATTCTGTCCCCTCATATTAGGAATCTGATCACCCCTGGCGTTAGCGGAAATAAGTTTGGCTGAAGTAAATAGAAAAGCTGTCAGGATCAGTACATATAAGGGCTTTATCGCAGCAACGGGCAGAGAGCTATTCTCACAGGCTAATACTGGAATGTCCCCAAGGAAAACGACAAAATATATTAACGTTCTACCCTGCGACGGAGCTGCCTTCGCGCACCTTGGTACCTGGAACGGAGGAACTCAGACCAAAGTGAGAGCGAGTCCCCCACGTACCAGAAAACCAGGGTCAAATGCAGATCGGTTCAATCTCATTTCAGAGGAGGGACACGGGGCCTTTCACTTGCAAACAGGCGGGCGGGGAGTGGCTTTGGGATCACAGCGTCTGCGTAAGGTGAACGTAACAACACGCGCACGAGACGGCTTTCAGAAGACGGGTCCTTCGAAGCGTTCCCTGTCCTGCCTTCTTATTGGCTCGGAGCAATAAGCCTGCCTGATACAAGCCTGGCCCAAGGCGAGTGGGCAGTGTGGATGCTCTGCGGAAGAACGGCCCTTCTTGCGCAATAATCCACCAGTGTAGACATAGCCTAAGGGTTTTCTGCGCTCCCCCAGCCCTGCTGCTCACCTCCTCGTCTCCCACGAGTTGCAGCAGTGAGTTAAATACGGTCCTTGACCCACTAGGCGGACCCCAGCATGTGCCGCACGGTCTCAGGGAAGGATCAGGAAATTCGGGTGGCTTCTTGCACATGGTATATAGGGTACTTTAACAATGGGCCACGGTGTCCTTTCCAGAACGCTTGGCCAGGCCGAGTGTCTTGTCTTGTTCTGCTCGGGCCCTGCCGAGGAATCCAGCTCTTTGGAGAGGCACCTGTCGGGCCAGTCCGGCAGTGCTGGGCCCCGCTGGAATTCCAGGCCCGACAGAGCTGGGGGGTTGTACCGAGATCAGGTGCAGAGCCGGCCCAAGCTACGGGCTGACTGGGCAATCGCCCGGGGCTCCCCTTTGTAGGAGGTGCGCGCGGGGCTGCCGGACCAGGTGGGGGTGGGGCCACGAGCGCGCGGGGCCTGGGGGCGCCGGGTGCCCAGGGGCAGGGCTGCGCATGTGCCGCACTCCCAGGGGTGGCGCTGTGCTCCCAGGGCCCGGGGCACACGAATGGCTCGGGTTGGCCCTGATCAGGCGTCTTTACAGAGCCGGGCTTGTGTAATAAGTTGAGGGTCGGTAACATAAAACCAACAGGCCTGAAATCTAGTGAGCCAGGCTTTGGCTCAGTGGAACTGCAGGCAGGAAAGAGGCGTGACTAAAGAGAAATAGTATCAGCCAGGTCACGCATAAAGAACGCCAAAAGGTACCAGGCACAGGCCGCAAGCACACTCCAGAGAGGTTGTAACAGAACACCTCGCTGAAAAACATCTTGGTACCAACCAACCTCCCGCAAATAAAGCACGTGCTGACCTAGGTTGAGGACCGGGTTGAAGTTGACAGCATGATGGATAGTAATTAAACTCCCCTTCTGCAAGGTAAGGGGCGGTAACCAGGGAACAGAGGGTGGTAACCTGATACATCAGGAGTAATGGGTAACTTGTTTGTACCTGTGTATAAAAGTGCACCCCAAAGGGTGATCGCCGGGTGAGCTTGGGGGGGGTACTGAAAATCCAGGGTCCCTAGTGGGTGTTAGTCCTTTGCCATGGCTTACATTAGGGCTGCGTCTAGACTGGCAAGATTTTGTCTACACTGGCCGCGAGTATTTGCGCAAGAACACTGACCTTGTACTGTACAAAATCAGTGCTTCTTGCGCAAATATTCTGATGCTCCCGCTCAGAGATAAGCCCTCTTGTGCAAGTATTCTTGCGCAAGAGGGCCAGTGTAGACAGTAACGTTGATTTCTTGCGCAAGAAAGCCCGATGGCTAAAATGGCCATCGGAGCTTTCTTGCGCAAGAAAGCGTTTACACTGGCACGGATGCTTTTGGGCAAAAGCATCCGTGCCAGTGTAGACGCTCTCTTGCACAAATACTTTTAACAGAAAAACTTTTCCGTTAAAAGTATTTGTGCAAAATCATGCCAGTCTAGACGCAGCCAAAGGTGTAGTGGCACAGCAGCGAGTCTGCTTGCGGACAACTATTATTGTATGTCATTTGACAATAAACCTGCTTGAATGATTTTGATTCTTATCTGATTTGTGGGGGGCTCTCGCGGGAGTCTGTCGTGTTGACTAATTGTGTATGGTTAATGCACTAGACGGAGAGCAAATGCATGCACGCACGCAGCTGAAAGTTTAGCATCATTGGCGGAGTAGGGGCCCGGTCAGGAACCCTTCGGGACGACCCTGAATCCTGCAAACCTACATGTGCCCCTGGGTGACGGAGGGAGTCCCAGCTGCAGGGAGCTTCCCCCCCAGGCCCACTGCTGGTCTGTGAGTGACGATGCCTCAGAGGGGTCTGCTGGGTAGCAACCTGGGACTGCCCATGTGAGAAGCCGAGAAGGCCGGTGGGTGAGATTTTGGAAGGTCTTTCGGTGTCCAGCGCCTGTTGGGAGTCAGGTGACGACATTCCTTGCAAGGCCCAACTAAACCCACTGGTCCCGCAGCCGAAATGGATGCCAGCTTCTCCCAGGGACCCGCCGCTAGACGGGCACAGCAGCTGGGGTTCACATGGGTGACGCGTTTCCAGCCTGCCAGGGCCATGAGGCACGGCGAGCCTCCCTAGGGAACAGGGTACCCCAGCTGTACAGCCCAGAGCAATGGGCTGGGGGAGACAGGGAGCAGACCTGGCTCCCCACACCGCAACGGGGCCCTTCCTCGTGTGCCTGGGAGCCATCGCTGGTGACAGTCCCGGTCGTAAGGGGAAGCACAGACAGAAGTGACGGGCCCGAGACAGCAACATCACTTAGATCTGCGAAGGCCCTTCACCTACAAGCCCGTGCTCCTCTCTGACGACGGCAGAGGGGCGATCGCATGGCCGCAGCTGGCAAAGCAGTGCCTCAGCTAGTGGAGGATCCCCCACCGGCCAGGAGCAGCAGAAGCACCCTAAAATTGAGAGGGTCACATGTGCCTGAACTATGGCCCCGGCCCCTGCATCGCATTGGCCCCTTACCCCATCACCTCTTCTTCCTGAGTTCTGCCCTAGCTCCGCCTCTTCCCCAAGGCCCCGCCCTCTGCCTCTTCCCTAAGGCCCCGCCCTCGCTCCGCCTCTTGCCCAAGGCCCTGCCCTCTGCCTCTTCCCCAAGGCCCCGCCCTCGCTCCGCCTCTTGCCCAAGGCCCTGCCCTCTGCCTCTTCCCCAAGGCCCCGCCCTTGCTCCGCCTCATCCCCCAAGGCCCCGCCTCTTCCCCCAAGGCCCCGCCCTTCCTCTCTCTTCTTCCAGGGCTGCTATCCCATGCTGCCTCTTCCTTCCCAACCCCCACAACCCATGACCCCATCCTGGTTCACTCCTCTCTGCCCCCTCACTCCATCCCTCGCCCTTATGGCTGGCAATAAATTGGGGGCGGGCGTGGTCCCTTAAACCCCCATTCTGGCACCTCTTGCCATCAGCAACGGCCCAGGAATGAGCCTGGAGGGCCCTGTGCTCTGTGCCCCGGTGCTGCGGGCGAATGGGAGGCGTCCGTAGCAGGATCCGTTGGAGGGCTGCCAGTCCAGATGTACAGCCGTCCGGTCCTCACTCGTAGCTGGGCAGCCAGAGCCAACCATGCAGGGGAACCTCCCCTCCACCAGCCTAACCGGCACAGGGCAAAGAGAAGGCCCCAAAGAGGCCGTTGTTTAACGGGTCCCTTGGCCTACCTGGAAGGGCTCGGCCTGCCTTGGTGTCTCCCAGCGCCGGCGGGTTCGTTCCTGACGGACGCAGCTTCCCTCGGCAGATCCGCACACAGCAGCCCGGGTTTGTGTCAAAGCTCCGGAAACCACATCAGAGCCACCGGGAAGGGAGGCTGAAATGACACGTGGCAGGCGCATGAAACACAGCTGGGGGCATTTGTGCTTTGATGCGGGATTCCCTCCTTCCTCCCCCCCTTGAACCAATGGCTAACTTCCTTTCCCAGGGCCGGCCTTCCTTGGTCATCCCCAGGGCGGTGGGATCCCAGGACATCAGCAGGGCACGGACTCGCCCGGTGGCTACTGAATCAAAACCACAGGAGGCGCCTTGCCCGACGGGGAAGCCTCTGCCAGCTGTGGGAAGAAATCAGACCGGCTGGCAAGTTTATGGTTACGCTGCCCTCTGGTGGGAGGCTGCAAGCAAGGCTAAAAGCCTTAAAACTAGCAAGATGTTTTTGTTTCTCAGCCACAAAAAACTCATTGAGCGATCTTGGGGGCAGCAGGGACTGTCTTTTTGTTCTGCGTTTACATAGCTCCGAGCACCACGGGGACTGGTCCAAGACGGGCACGTGGCCGTGGTTGCAAGGTAATATTGCTATAGTAGTAACCAGGACTTGACAAACCCTGGCGAGAGCCACTCGCCAGCCCTGCACCGTGCATGCACAGTGCCGGTCTGGCGCATGTGCGAAGCGCCTGTGAATGGGGCGCACGGAGCGACCGGCTGAAATCTACTCGCCACAGGCAAGTAGATTCAGTGGTTTGTTGAGCCCTGGTAGTAACCGATGTTTCCTCTCATCTTTTCCATCTGAGTGTGGAATAATGTTTTTCAGTGTGCACCAAGGCATGTGCAAATGTGCACCACCAGTCAAAACAGAAACCTAGCTGTGGTTGCTCTGTTAATCAGCCAGGCAGCATTTGAATCTCTTCTGAGTGGCCGCAGAAGTGCACAGCTTTCAGGAAACCCTGGCATTAACACCCAAAGGCCTGGCCATGCTTGGTAGAGCGATTTGGGGCATTTGAATGCACAGTTCCCCTACAAATGAATGGGGACTGGCTGTCCAAGTGCCCTAGTTGTGCTGGCGGCCCCGTGATGGTACATCCCCAACCCCGGATGGATTGTTTGGCATTTCCCCATTAGATTTGATCCAATTAGTATCTTTAATTCAATTAATTTCCTGTGATTATTTATCAGAGGGGTAGCTGGGTTAGTCTGAATCTGCATAAACAATGAGAAGTCCTGTGGCTCCTTATAGACTAACCGATTTATTGGCGCATCAGCTTTCGTGGGCAAAGATCCACTTCGTCAGATGCATGTAGTGGAAATTCCAGAGGCAGGTATAAATATAGAATCACAGAATCATCAAGCTGGAAGAGACCTCAGGAGGTCATCAAGTCCAGCCCCCTGCCCAAGGCAGGACCAATCCCAACTAAATCAACCCAGCCAGGGCTTTGTCAAGCTGAGACATAAAAACCTCTAGGGATGAAGATTCCACCCTGTGATGGCACGTCGGGGTTCCCCCGCCTCCTGCACCCCCGTAGTGGCACGAACAGACTCCACCAGCCAGTAGAATAGAGGGAGTTTATTGCTTTTCCAGGATACAGCACAGCATAGATGTAATCTGGTTACAGGGCCAGGCCTAGGATGCCTCAGCCCCCCTTCAGATGGGGGAGACTGGGCCCCTAAATCCCAGCCCCTTGCTTAGGCTGCTTCCTCCATGATTTCAGACAGAAACTAAAAAACTCTCTTCCAGCCCTGCCCCCCAGCCAGGTGTTGGTCTCCGCCTTCCTTCCTTTGTCTCCCTCCCTGGGAGGCTGAGCCAGGGTGTCTGGGTCAATACACATTTGGGAGAGTCAGTGAGAATCTCCCATCATAGTGCAGGGGGACCCCGGGTCACAGAGCAGACAACCCCCCCACTATGTCACACACCCCCTTCCTAGGTAACCCATCCCAGTGCTTCACCACCCTCCTAGTGAAATAGTTTTTCCTAATATCCAACCTAGACCACTCCCCACTGTAACTTGAGACCATTGCTCCTCGTTCTGCCATCCGTCACTACTGAGAACAGCCTCTCTCCATCCTCTTTGGAACCCCCCTTCAGGAAGTTGAAGGCTGCTATCAAATCCCCCCTCACTCTTCGCTTCTGCAGACTGAACAAACCCAAATCCCTCAGTCTCTCCTTGTAGTCATGCGCTCCAGCCCCCTAATCATTTTGGTCACCCTCCACTGGACCCTCTCCAATGCGTCCACATCCTTTCTATAATGGGAGGCCCAGAACTGGACACAATCCTCCAGATGTGGCCTCATCAGAGCCGAATATTCAGGCATAAGAAAAGAGTTCCAATCAAGAGAAAGGCCAGACATAACGAGGTCAATTCAGTCAGAGAGGATGTGGCCCTCTTCTAGCAGCTGATGTGGAGGTGTGAACACCAAGAAAGGAGAAACTGCTTTTGTAGTTGGCTAGCCATTCACAGTCTGTGTTTAATTCTAAATTGATGGTGTCAAATTTGCAGATGAACTGTAGCTCTGTGGTTTCTCTTGGAAGTCTGTTTTTGAAGTTTTTTTGTTGCAGGATGGCTACTTTTAAATCTGCTACTGTGTGTCCAGGGAGACTGAAGTGTTCTCCTCCAGGTTTTTGTACCTGAAAATGCCATCCTGGCCACTACGGACGTAAAAGCCCTTTACACCAACATTCCACATGAAGACGGATTACAGGCCATCAGGAACACCATCCTCAATAACAGCACTGCACACCTGGTTACAGAGCTCTGCGACTTTGTCCTCATGCACAACTACTTCCAATTCGGAGACAATTTGTATCTCCAAGTCAGCGGCATGGCCCTGGGCACCGGCATGGCACCACAATATGCCAACATCTTTATGGCTGACCTTGAACAACGTTTCCTCAGCTCTCTCCCCCTAACACTCCTACTTTACTTATGCTACATCGATAACATCTTCATCATATGGACCCACGGAAAGAGACTCTTGAAGAATTTTACAAGGATTTCAACAACTTCCACCCCCCCAACCTCAGCCTGGACCAATCCACATGAGAAATCCACTTCCTGGACACTACAGTACAATTAAATAATGGACAAATTTGCACCACCCTATACGGGAAACCCACGGACCGCTACACTTACCTTCATGCCTCCAGCTTCCATCCTAGACACATTTCTCAATCTATTGTATACAGCCAAGCCCTAAGATACAACTGGTTTTGCTCCAATCCCACAGACAGAGACAAACACCTACAGGATCTTTATAGAGCATTCCTAAAACTGAAACACCCACCTGGAGAAGTGCAAAAACAGATTGACAGAGCCAAAAAAGTCCCCAGACATGAACTACTTCAAGACAGACCCAAAAGAGAAAATAACAGATTTCCACTTGTCGTTACCTACAGTCCACAACTCAAACCCCTCCAACGCATTATCCGCAATCTACAACTGATCTTGGAAAATGATCTCTCACACTCAGAGGCCTTGGGGGAAAAACCTATTCTCGCTTACAGACAACCCCCCAACCTGAAATGAATTCTTTCCAGTAACCATGCTACACAATTACATCATAAATATCCAGGAACCAGGGGCGGCTTGAGGTGGGCTGCGGCAGCTGGCGCCCCAGGCGGAACGCACGATCAGCGCCACTGCCTGCACGGCCGTCAATGGCGTGACGTCATCATCGGGTGCCCCGGGCGCTCCATTGAAGGCGGCACCCTAGGCAACGGCCGAGTCGGCCTATACTCACGGGCCACCCCTTCCAGGAACCCAGCCCTGCAATCAGCTGTGGTACCAACTCTGCCCACATATCTATACAAGTGAATTCATTACTGGAGCCAACCACATCAGCCACCAAATCAGAGGCTCATTTAACTGCACATCCAATAATTTAATCTATGCCATCAAATGCCAGCAGTGCCCCACTGCAATATATATTGGACAAACTGGACAGTCCCTATGGGAAATAATTGATGGACACAGATCAGATATCGGTAAATGGAACATACAAAAGAGTCGGAGAGCACTTTAATCTCCCTGAGCATTCATTAACAGATCTTCAAGTTGCTGTTTTGTGACAAACCAATTCCACAAGCCAAATACACAGGGAAGGACTGGAACTACAACTCATTCACAAGTTCAATTCTCACACCCATGGACTGCATAAAGATACTGGATGGCTGGGTCTTATCAACCTACCAAACCACGAAGGTGACAATGGTTCTTTGTCTATGTAGAATCTCATGATACCATCTACATGTTTTGTCAGTCTTTAGTGCTACCTGACCATTTGTTGTTTGCTAATTAATGGTTCTTATCTGCCTCTTTTGACTATCCACCCTTTAAGTACTTAGAAACCATTTGTTTTTCCTGATACATTCCAGTTCAGCTTTCCCCTGGATATTTTTTACCCACTGCCTCCTCTTGTCCTCACCCCCATCTTTTCCTTCTTCCATCCCCCCTCCCTTCTCCCCTATTTATTTGGTCCTGGACATCCAACACTCTGGTCATCTGAAGAAGTGGGTTGTGCCCACGAAAGCTCATGAAACCATCTACATGTTTTCTTAGTCTTTAAAGTGCTACCAAACTATTTGTTGTTTTTTTAAAGTTTATCCTGTACAGACTAACATGGCTATCCCCTGAAGGTTTTTGTATATTACCATTCCTGATATCTGATTTGTGCCCGTTATTCTTTTACTCAGGGACTGTCCAGTTTGTCCAATGTATATGGCAGACGGGCATTGCTGGCACGTGATGGCGTATATTACATTGGTAGATGTGCAGGTGAATGAGCCCGTGATGGTGTGGCTGATGTGGTTAGGTCCTGCGATGGTGTCGCTGGTGTAGATATGTGAGCAGAGTTGGCACCGAGGTTTGTTGCAGGGATTGGTTCCTGAGTTAGAGTTACTGTGGTGTGGTGTATAGTTGCTGATGAGAATTTGCTTTAGGTTGGCAGGCTGTCTGTGGGCGAGGACTGGCCTGCCTCCCAAAGTCTGTGAGAGAGGGATCATTGTCCAGGATGGGCTGTAGATCACTGATGATGCGTTGGAGAGATTTTAGCTGGGGACTGTAGGTGATGGCCAGTGATGTTCTGGTATTTTCTTTGTTGGGCCTGTCTTGTAGCAGGAGGCTTCTGGGTAAATATCTGGCTCTGTCAATCTGGATACATCAGACGTGGGATGCCACCAGGCCAGCAGAGCAACGGCCGGACCACGGAGAGCGGATCTGGGGTGAGCGCTGGGTAGAGACCCCAAAAGGGACAGTCTGTACATGAGTGTGAATGTCCCCGCGAGGAAGGGACCCAACCCAGACCCACACGTCCAACCCTCTCAGGTTCAGAGCTAGACCCAAACCAGCTGGGGTGGGGGGCAAACTAGCTGTTACACCAGAGCTCTGCCAACAGGCTGGGCCGCTCCAACCAACCTCCCTGGACGAGCCCCTCAGAACAGCTCACAGGGAAGCCGAGTCCCAGGCCTGCACACCCAGCCATGGGTCCCATTCATGGGATCCTCCTCTGAGGGGTCCACCGGCCAGGAGAGGGGAACCCCACCTGGGGCTGCTGCTAGAGGGTCAAGAACACGGGTCTTCCCCCCTTTCATCCTCCTGCGTGCATTCTGGTACCACTACCTGTGAAGTCAGGGTGACCGCTCCCTCCCAGCCAGGCCCAGCTCAATGCAGGGGTATAAGAATAACCAGTGGTCCAGCTAAATCAACAAAGCCATGGAATTCTGGGTAAGCAATAGTATAATTCATGTAAATGAGGCTGGACAGGCTCGCTTTTCACCACCTCCCCTGCAGAGACCACCCAGCTCCACCTCTCTAAATTCTCTGACCCTAGGGCTCACAGGCAGATGGTTTGAACAAATTCGTTTTCCTCTTGCCTTCTTGCGGGGGCGGGATCTAGAATTTGGCCTGTAGAACCTTTCCTGCCTTTTGGCTCTTCCAAAAGGTTAGGACCTCACCACCTGAACTTAAGGAGAATCTCCATCCGCAGTACAGGGCCCAAGACACACAGCCTGGCAGTTCTGATTTCATCCAGAGGGGCCTCGCCAGCTGGTTCTAGTGTGTTAGAGACAGGAAGCCACAGGCTGGCTTCAGGGAGATAAGATACCCCAACGGTGCAGCGTTCCCTTGGATCTGGCTCCTTTGCCAGCTCAGCTCTCCTGCCTGGATGCCCCCATTCCATCGGCTCAGAGTTTACTGGGTGGACACAACCGGCTCCAGCTCCCTGCCTGAGAAGGGCTCTCAACTGCTGGGGCCTGGGATATTTTCCCTGCCATGGTTCCACGGGACAGTAATCACCTGGCCTGGTCCCTGTCTGTGACCTATGGGTCCGCCCCCCACAAACCCATTGCACCGAGCGGTGCAATTCAGGTACCGCTTTTCCCAGCAGAAGGCGCGTTTAACGTACCAAAGAACTTTAAGGAAGGAAAGGCCACTGGGCTCCCCCCAGATCTCTGCCCCCATCCTCCCGCGCCTAGGACTTGGGAGAATGGTGACTGTCCCCCAGGAGTGGAGCGTAGCCCAATAGTGCCAAAAGCAGCTATTGAAAGACAACAGCCCCGGGGTTGGGGTGGGGGCTTTTCCCTGCCCTGAGTTCAAATGCAACATAGAATGGAGCACACGCACGTATGCTGCCCTCGGCGCCTCTCTGGGGCGTCTGTGGAATTGCACCCAGCCCTTCTGCAGGGCACATCCCAACATTGCAGGCCCGGGTGCTGCAGGAGCGAGGGCCGGCAAGCTGGCAAAGTCCCAGGAACACAGCACATCCAGCAGAGCCATTGGGTGCTCGCCAGTCTGGCTGCCCACGCTCCAGGAGCCGCTCTGGGTGCGACTGGCCAGGCTGCTGGCCCACAATGGAAATCACCCTAGTAGCTTTTCAAACTGCTAATTAAGAGAGCTAGCGCCTCTCCACCATGGGCGGCAGGTGCGCTAGGCAGGGGGAGGCGTTGCCTTCCCACACCACCAGGCTGGCCCTGCCCACACTCCGGCCCCAGAACGTCTGCTGTAGGAGTACAGGAGGCGGAGTGTTGCTGCCCCCAGCACCCGCCTTCCCCATGCTTCGGGACTGGGGAGGCTGGGGATGTGTGCCCTCCGCCCTCGCGGTGCTGCCAGGGAAGGCTAGGGTTGCGTGCTGCCCCACCTCCTGGTAGGGCCTGGGCAGAAGGGGCAGGGCTGGGGGCCGGCTTAGGGGCTTGCCTCCCCTAGCCCTACCTTCACCCACCGCCCATGCTCCCCACCACACCCAGTTTCTGGATGAGGCTCGGCCATCCGCAATCCTGCGGCTGAGAGCTGAAGTGAGATAAATTCTAGATGGCCAAGGGTCCTTTCTGGCCTAGATGTCTGAACCCAGCAGCGTCACCCTGTCCACACCCCGGCCCGGAATGTGAACGCTATGTAGGCCCCTTGGTCCCTGGCTGGGTGTGGGCCAGGACCCCCCAAACAAGAACCGTGCGTCTTCTCCGCTACGTACCGCAAGGCAAGCGGGTGGGTTACATGGGCATGCACACGCACGGTCCCGCACGCACGACACGCGTGCCAGGGGACCCGTGCAAGCACCTGCAGAGCGTGGTGCCGACGCGCCCTCCCACGCACGTGCCCAGGGCAACACGCATTCGGCACGCACCGCGCCCGCGCCTCCCCCCAAGCAGCTGCCCATCCCACCCTTGCAACTCCCAGCATGCTGCTGTGGGCCGGGGGAAACAGCCCCCTCTAGCCCCAGCTCGGTGGCCCAGTTGGGCAGAGATCACATGGCCCCGCTTCAGGGAGCAATGTCTCCCTGCGGCCGCTAGGGGGCAGTCCGGCTTCAAGAGCATCTCTCCCCTGCTCCGGTAACTAACTCAGAAAAGTTTGCGAGGCGCGGCCCCCCCCGGAGGGGTGTGATTGGGTTGGAAGGGGGAAGTTTCTGATTGGAGGCGGGATCTGCCACTTAGCCGCTGGGCGCAGCACCTGGTTAAAGGCGAGCAGGGCGGGCGCAGGTAGGGCAGATTCCCAGGGCTCCCGTTTGCTGGGGGAGTTTAGTTTTTGGTTCCCTCTGGATTTGATCGCGAAGGTGAGCGCTGCATTCCCGGTGTGAACCCTCCCTCCTGTGGGGGGGGCTTGATTCGCGTTAGCAGCACAGCCGGGTTCAGCTCTGCGCCTCTGGGAGGGGGCAGCCCCCCATCTCAGAGAGAGGGGCGTGGGGGAGACTCGAGGGCTGGGCTGGCTTCCTAGGGAGAAGCAAGTCACAAGGCAGCCCCCTTGTTCCCTGCCGGGGACACTGGGGGTCTTCTCTAGCTTTGTGAACCCCCCCCTCCCCCGGCACAGGGCGCCGAGCAGTCTCTGGGACTCTGCCCTGTGATCTGCCCGTAAACTTTCTTGGGGAAGGGGAAGATGCTGGAGTAAGCGCTGGTGTGTGCTAACCCTGCTGGTTTCTTTTCAGGAGCAAAGATGGGCTGCTTCACTTTCCTCAAGGTTATGATGATCTTGTTTAACCTGGCCATATTTGTAAGTACCAGCTGCTGCGTTTCAGGCTGTCTCTCCTCCCCACCGGAGGTCGATGGGGTCTGGGCCTCCCGGCACTGTGGATCTAGTACTATTATTTTTTAATTACGAGCTTTCCCTTCTTCTCAAGTCTCTGCTGGCCCCTGGGGACTTTGGGGGTGAGCCCGGCGTGTCCAGAGCCCCGTTCTCCCTGGCTCTCCTTCCTATGAATTCCGGCTCTGGCTGCGTGCCGCCTCGTGTGTGGACGGAGCCGCGTCTGCTACGGTCTAGCTAGCTCGCTAGGATAGCAGCGAGGACGCTGCAGCGCGGGCACAAGTAAGGACATAGGTAGCCCGCCCTACAGCGCCCACACGGCTAGATGCTGACGAGGGTTCACGGCAGGAGGGGGCTGGTTCATGCGCTCTGCGTGCTGGGGGTTGGCCAGCAGTGGTAGAGGGGCCCAGCCAAGGTGGCTGCGTGTCAGCTCCATTAATTGGCACAGCGAGAAGGGAGGTGCTCCCAAACCGGCTCGCACCAAAACGCTCCGTAGGGAGGGAAGGGTTGTGACGCTGATAGACCCTGCCAGATCTTATTGCCCTCTGTAGCCAGCGTGGGGCTGATCCCCCCCCCCCAGCAGCCCCCTAAACCAGGCAGCTAGCCGTAGGGGGCAGGGCTCTTTCCAGGGGCCAGGCAGGCTCTAACCAGCCTTTCGCCACGAGCCCCACCCTGGAGCTGGCCGGAACAGGGCGTCCGGCTGGACCTGCTCCAGCAAACAGAGGCGGCTACTGGACTGTGCAGCCAGCACCATAGTGCACCTGTTCCCAGCACCTGGATTTGCCGTGGCCACGCCACCAGGAGAACACGGAGAGCCAGGGTATGGCTCCGGAGTGAGACTGTCTCTGATTGTTCCCCTCCTGCCATGCTGGGAAGAGATCTAGCGGGTGCCTGCACCCAGGGGACCCTGCCACCGAAGCAGTGGGTCCTATTTTCTTTGTCTCCATCCCTCGGTGCTTGGCTCCGGACCCTGCTGTCTGTGTGGGGAAAGCCACTGGGTTCCGGGGCAGCACACCTGCCCAGGGACCCGGGCTGGCGTTGGCCAGGCTGTTGACTGCTGCTTGTAGTTCCGCTCAGTTCTGACCCCTCTGCCTCGATCCTCGTCCGTGGCCTCGGTTCACAAAGCCAGCGTCCAAGGCTGGCAGGGTTCGCGCTGCACCGAGCTGCACGCAGGGTGTGGAGATGTGGGCCGAAGGCTCTGGCCTCTCTTTTCCCCTCCAGCCGCTCCCTGGCCATAGATGGACTCCAGGGCTGGACTCCAGGCTCCCTCCTTGCCACGTGGGGGAGGGAGGATGTAGGGCTGGCCAGAAGTCTTCCATCAAACCATTTTTTAATGGAAAATTTTCCATTGACACTCCAGGGGAAGTTTCTGCTGTTCTCGGCATGGGGCATCAGAAAACTCACTTTAGAATCAGAGCTGGAAGAGACCTCAGGAGTCATCAAGTCCAGCCCCCTGTCCAAGGACCAACCCCAACTAAATCAACCCAGCCAGGGCTTTGTCAAGCCAAGACTTAAAATTCCACCCCCTCTCTAGGTAACCCATTCCTGTGCTTCTCCACCCTCCTAGTGAAATAGTTTTTCCTAATATCCAACCTCAACTTCAACCTCCCCACTGTAACTTTAGTTGATCCTATTTTTCTGGCAGGGGCCTGGGGTGGGAAGGAGCCCCATTCTTTTTCTGGTCTCTCTCTCTGCCCCCACCGGCCCTGAGGATCTTCTGGTCTCGGTTGCCATCTTTCCAGTTACGGCCTGTTTTTTCCCAGGGGCACCCGACCATGAATAACGTCCCAGTCCGAGTCCTGGCAGGCGGGGCTAGCGGCTCTGAAACCCAGGCAGCATTGACACTCGCAGGGCGAGGCCGAACAATGGTTCTGTCTCTCCCTTGCCCTCCCGCACGGCCGATGTGCCTGCTCCTCTCAGGTTCCCCCGGGGGGCTCGGAGGCAGGTTTCTCCATCCAGCGAGAGCAGCTCAGCTGCGGGGGTTATAATGGAGGTGGCGAGTGAGTCCTCTCAGGGCTCTTTTTCCCTCGCTGCCTCCAAGGACCCGGTTTCATTTGCCCGGTGGACAAGGCTGCCTGTTCTCCCTCAATGTGTTCAAAGGCAGCACTGTCTCCGTGGTGCCGGGGATGGACGGGGGGGGCTGCTCTGTGGTGTCCCACAGGAGAAGCAATTCTCACAAATAGTTCTCCTAGCCAAGCCCAGGTGGAGGGGGGGCACACTGAGGAGATCTGGAGGGGAGGCTGGCTGCGGGGATTATCAGCCACGGAAAGATCTTAGCACTTTGGCCCACGCGGTTCTCCCTTTCCCCTCCCGACCGCCAGACTGTTGCTCGCTGTGGCCCTCCGAGCTGGGCTGAGGTCCTTGTCTCTCTCCACGGATGGCCACCTGGAGGGGGAAGCTTGTCTGCTCCCAGTGAGCAAGCGCCTGCGGTCGCCTCCTTGATTTGTGCCGAAGCCAAAGTGGGCCTGACCGCGGCTGAGGCCTGTGGCCAGTCAGGGCCTAAGATGGCCGCAAACCGTGGGAGGCTCCAGAAAGCTCGTCCACCCGCAATGGCGGCCGGGGACTCTGCTCTCCCAGCCCGAGACATGGCGCTCCTGGGGGGCGATCTGACCCACCAAACGTGGTGGGGCTTGGTGGAGATGGCCTCTCCTCCGGCGGGCCCTGTTCTGAAAGGCGCTGGGAGGAAAATGGCCTCCCCGTGGGCACGGGGGCCAAACCCTAGCTGGCTTTACGACTGAGCTCGACGTGTATCGAGGGGGCGTCCACCGGGGCCGGAGACTCATTTTTCCAGGGACAGGCACAGACTTCAGACCCTTTCCTTGCGGCGTGAGGGGCCCTTACGCACGTCCTCTCCCCAGTAAATACCTCCGTCCTAGGCAAGAAGGAGCTGACGGGCGTGGGCGAGGCTGGCGCAATGACCTGGCACACTCCTTCCCACTCCCTGCAGCACTACGTTAGCCTTCCAGGGCTCGCAGTTGCCCCGCCCGGGGCTGGAATGCAAGTACAAAGGGGCCGGGCCCGGGGAGAACAGTTTGGTTATAAACTCCTCTCCGTGCCAGGGACGGAGCTGGCCTAAATCCGAGGAAGTGGCTGCCTCTAGGGTAGAAATAAGGATGCTCCCTGAGTCCTGCAGGCCACGTTGGAGCTTGTCTGGTCCAGCAGCGCTTGGGGGGCAGCGACTGAGCAGTTGTTCCCAGTAATCAGGGGATCTTTGAATCCCCACTTCTGGGGCTGGCTGGTGCAAATCGCCCCGCCTGTGAGCCAGAACAAACCGTGCCGGCTCCCTGACCTACCACGAACCTGCCCCCGTGGACTTGGCTGAAGTGACAACAGGAGCTGTCGCTATGGAGACCCGTGCTCAGGGACGCACGCTGTCCGGGTTTCCTGGGGGAGCCGGTGGTGGCTTGGAGACTGCCCCAAATGCAGGGACCTGTAATCTGCTCCAGGAGTCCTTCTTGTGTTTCACCCAGAGCCTCATCAGTGCCCGCTGGGCAGAGCAGACTCACCCCTGAGATGGAGGCAGTCCCTATCATGTTCACAACCATGCCAAACACATCACACAATGCGGAGCCCTCCTGTGAAATCTGGCCATCGGGGTGCTTTTACCTACACATCTTAACCAGCGCTGCTCAGATGGGGGCCTGACCCCACAGGGAGTTGTGGGGGGATCCTAAGGTTATTTTAGAAGGGTCACGATGTTGCCACCCTTCTGTGCTGCCTTCAGAGCTGGGCGACTGGAGAGCGGTGGTTGTAATGTGGGGCTGGGGCCCGGCTCGGAAGGCAGCGCCCCCCAGCAGCAGCGCAGAAGGAAGGGTGGCCACACCACACCAGGCCAACCTCCCTTCTGCGCTGCTGCTGGCGGCAGCTCTGCCTTCAGGGCCAGGTTCCCGGCCAGCAGCCACTGCTTTCCAGCCGCCCAACTCTGAAGTCAGCGATATTATTATTTTTTTTTTTTTATAAATATCTGAAATCATGACATTTAGTATTTTAAAATCCTAGGGCTGTGAAATTTGGTAGGGCCCTAGCTCTAGGGGAAGGAAAGGGGCAGCTGACCCAGGAGAACACCCGGAGCAAAGCCAAGGCCATTCACAACTTGAAGGGAAAGGAGAAGGGTCTTGCGTGTCTAGGTCCCGCCAAGACGGCGCTGCCTCCAGACACCGGGTCTCTTAACCCTCCTCAAGCCACCTCTGAAACAACGCTCCTCTCGCTTGCTTCCTAGCTTGGCGGAGGGACGCTCCTGGGCGTCGGGATCTGGGTGGCCGTGGACGGCAGCTCGTTCTCCAACCTATTTGGCTCTACCAGCGTCTTGCAGTTTGTGAATATCAGCTACTTCCTCATCGTCATCGGCGCCATCCTGGTGGTGCTTGGCTTCCTGGGATGCTGCGGAGCCCAGAAAGAGAGCAAATGTCTCCTGATCATGGTAAATACCCGGCCATGGGGGGCACCGACCCGGGCTTGCTCCGGGGCACGCTCCGCCTGGCCTGCGGGTCGAGGCGCACCTGGGCTGGGAGGGTGGAGGAAATGGGCTTTGTTCCTCCAGAGTGGGGTTGGGATCCATCTGGCCAGGGGCCTGGGGCTGTGTTTGCAGCCGCAGTCCTGGTGGGGACACTGCGGCCACCTTGGAATGAGGCGAATCGGCTGCCATTCGGTACGTGTCTGAGCTGCCCAGCGAGAGACCGGACCGCTGAGGGCAACCTGACAGTGGGAAATCCAGGGAGGGGTTTCTTTGGGCTCCCGGCTCGCTTTATAAACCCCGGAGGCATGGGAGGTCCCCAGCCTACGTGGGGAATAGCTGAAGCCAGCTGGGCAGCTCCCAGGGGTCTCCCCAGCCCTGCTGACCAGGGGAGGCGGGCAGCGCTGTGGCCAGCCCCAGCGAGACGGGCCTGGCGCTGTCCCGCCTCTGACCTCGGTGTGGTGTCCTCTCTAGTTCTTCTCCATCGTGCTGATCATCTTCATTGCTGAGATTGCTGCTGCGGTGGTGGCTCTAGTCTACACGTCTCTGGTAAGTCGGGGGGGAGAGAGACCCCAGGAGGGACAGGTCGGTGGGGCTAATGCAACGTCCGTGGCCGGAAGGGCTTTCCTCCAGGCGGGTGGCAGAGGAGCTGAGATCGGTACTCCCCGAGGGGGATTGGCAGCAGTTGCCAGGCCCGGTGCGGCGTGGCTCTGTCTGCGTGGGGGGGCGAGGCTGCCCGGTGCCCTATGGGGTTGAGGGACTTGGGGGGACGTGGATTTTGTCTAGTCACCCCCCTTCCCCGCCTTGCGGGGTCAGGCGTGTGCAGGCTCCAGTGTGAGCCCTGGGGAGCGAACCGGAGCGCGGCCAAGGCAGAAAAGCTGACGCCGCAGGCAGGACCGGGCTGTGCTGGAGGCCAGGATGGCGTCAGACCCACTCGGGGACGGTGGTTCCTGTTCCCACTTCCTGCTCGCAGACCTCAGGCATCTTGCACCACCGGGGAACGCGTGACCCGCTGACAAAGCAACTCCTGCTGGTGCTGGGGCAAGCCCCGCTCCCGGCTGGGCCTGGGCCTGGTGAAACCAGGGCAGCTCCCTGGCGATGCCGAGGGTTGCTGGGATACCTGAACGCAGGCCTCCTGGGCAGTCATGTTTCTCCAAGAGCCCCATCAAGCCTGGGCCTCTCCCCACATGGCCCCGCACCCGGGTGACAGCCTCTGAACTCGCTCCCCTCCTAGGCGGAGAACATCCTGGAAAGCACCGTGAAGCCGCTACTGCGCGATAAGTACGGGAAAGTCCCGAGGTCACGCAGATCTGGAACCTCACCATGAGCCAGGTGAGCGACACGGGCCCCCCGCCGCAAACCACCGCTCAGATGAGTCCCGAGCCCGGACGGCGCTCAGCCGCGTACAACCCTGGGTGTGTGTGTCCCAGCTGCCGCGCTCGGGGAGGTCTCCTGCGCGGGTCTCCGGCGACGGGGCAATAGACTTTGCCTTGGACGCTTTGGCTTTTCAGGGATTTGACTCCACCTGGGGAAGCCGGCCTGGCACAGGTCTCCGTGCCCGCTGGGTGAGCACCGCTCCCCTGGGAGGCCCTCGGCGGGCGTCCGAACCTGAGCTGGGAGCTAGGTGATTGCTCCTGCCCCGTAGAGCGGCTGCCATTCGGCTGCTGACAGGAGGAGCTCCTGTCTCAGCCCATCCACTGGTCTCCCCGTCCTGCACCACTGGGAGGGGGACCTTAACTTCAAAGGCACATGGGCTACAAGTATCTGGCCCTGACCCAGCTCCCCTGCCCATTGGCAGCTGCAGCCATCAGGACAAAATGCACCAGCCAGCAGCTGCCTCTGATAAGTTGTCCCTCGATGGCCCAGCTGGCTTCTCTCCAGCGTCGGGGCTGGACCCCGAATCCTGGCCCTGCTCCAGCATGGGAACCACATTCTGCCTCCCTGGTTTGGCCTGGATGCATTATTCCTCGTGGCTTCCTGGCCTGCTTCGCTGGGCCATGCTGTGCCGCCCCATCGCCCCGGACGCCTTCGTCCACGCACTGGGGACCGTTTGGGGTGTCTGGTTGGGGTGTGGTGGAGAGACTGTGACCCCCTCATTCTTCCTCCTCCTCCCAGGTGAAATGCTGCGGCTTGACGAACTACACGGACTTCACCGACTCTTACTACTACCAGCATAACAACCAAACATACCCGCCCTTCTGCTGCAGCCCCGTCCACAGCCCGTGCGACAGGATAGGGGCAGAAAACAGCAACGTCCAGGTATTGGCTACGCAGCCGCTTTTGCCTGATGGCTGCACGGCCCTGTGCTGCCAGAGGGGCCTGGGTTTTGCTGTGGAAACTGGGCCTCTGGCCCTCTCTGACCTCTGCTCTTGGGGTGTCGGGAGACGTCCTCTTCCCATCGCAGAGGAAGCTGGGACTAGTTGGTGAATCACAGAACTTTGCCTTGAGGCAGAGGAGGAGCAGGCTTGTACTGCATGGATTGGAGGTCTGAGCTTCTGCCCTGTTCCCATCTCTGCTACTGACTTGCTCTGCGGCCTTGGCCAAGTCACTTACCGGTTCCATGGCATAAGAATAGCCATACTGTGTCAGATCAAAGGTCTGTCTAGCCGAATGTCCTGTCTTCCGGGAGGGGCCAATGCCAGGTGCCCCAGAAGGAGTGAACAGGACTGGGAATCATCAAGTGATCCCTCCCCTGTTGCCCATTCCCAGCTTCTGACAAACAGAGGCCAGGGACACCAATCCTGCCTGTCCTGGCTAACACCCATTGATGGACCTGACCTCCATTAATTTATCTAGCTCTGTTTTGAACCCTGTTAAAGCCCTGGCCTTCACAACATCATGTGGCAGGGAGTTCCACAGGTTGACTGCACTGCATGGAGAAACCCTTCTCTTCCCTACCTGTAAGTGGGGGGGGGATGAGGACGCTTCTTGCAAAGGGCTTGGAGGCCTATAGATAATATACACGAGCAAGGCTAACACGCTAGGCCGGAGTGATCTGCAGTAAGGGATTTTTGTCTCGATTCGAGAAGGAATCAGATGTGAGCTATTCTCTTTAGACACTCGGCTGAAGAACGATATGGTCAGGGAAGGCCTCGTCCGGGTGGGTGGGAGGGAGTAGAGTGCAGAAGCAACAGTCTAGAGCCTTCTGAATGCACTGGCCATATAAACATATTTAACATGCATGCCCCATTGGTCCAGCAGCAAGGACCAAATCTCCAAAGCTGAGTCCTCTTCCAAACCATCCCATGCACCAGATCTATGGCTTCAAACCTAATAACTAGGCCCTAGAGCTCACGTGAAGCAAACATGACTGATCCAGCATGATGAGCCCTGTCCATGAGGGGCCTGCCAATCCCACTTAAACCCTGGCACGAGCGCGCCCCGTCCTGCGTGGCATCGTTCCAAGCAGCGGCAGCAGCTTCACCGGGGCCTGGCAATTCAAAGGGCCCGAGGCTTCCGGCCGCTGCTGCAGGGGTGGCATCCGGAGCTCTGGGCTCTCTAAATCCTGGCCAGCGCCTTGTGCGGCAGGCTCTGGGCACCGTGCTCTGATAACGCTGGGACTGTGCCAGCCCCGCCCCCTTCTGCCCAAGGCCCTGCCCCTTCCTGGGGCACAGAGCTCCACCCCCACCTCGCTTAGGGGCGCAGCAAGTTGTCAGCCCCACTGGGCGGGGGTGTGTGTGTGTGTGTGTGTGTCCAAATCAACTCCCCTCAAAGCGGTCTGACTTCCTGAAGCCGGTTACAATCGAGGTTTCTAGTTAGGTGCCCCCAAATCACTATTGCTTTGGGCTGGGAAGCCGACCCGGGACTTGCTGTTCCCTGAAGCGCCTGGACGTTATGGGTGTCCTGCTCGGTAGATACAGCCAGACGTGCTCCCTCCCTCCTCCAGCCACCGAGTCCGCACTCCCCATGGGACTCCCTCCAGCAGCTCTCGACGAGTCGCTCGGTGCCGGCAAACCTCCAGTGCAGCAGGGGGACTAGAGGGCGTGCCGAGTCCTTCCACTGAGGGGGCGTTCAGCCGCCAGGCTCCAACTGGCTCCAGCTTTCTAATCGTGTTGGTTTCCCGTTTTTTTTTTTCTCCTCCCCTTCCCCAGGGTTGCTTCCAGCAGCTGCTGAGCGACATCCGCAAGAACGCGGGCGTGGTGGGGGGCGTGGCGGCGGGGATCTGTGCCTTGGAGGTAAGTCGAGCTGGGGAAGGAATGAGGCGGAGAGGTAGGTCTGTGTGGCTGCCGCCCCATTGCATCCCCTCTGCCTCTCCAAACGAGCGGCACCTCCAATCGGAGAGTCCAGCGTCGCGCCTGACCTGCGAGGGCGCCCGCTGACTAAACCCTTCTCCGGGGCTGCAGGCTCGGGCAGCAGTCGCCTGGTCCCTGGCTTGTTTCCCCTGTTCCTGTGGCAGCCAGCTGTGCTGTCAGAGCAACTGTGACCACCAATGGCTCCAACCCTTGTCCCGCCACCATAGCACCTGGTGCCCGAGTGGGGATCCAGGAGGCTGAGCCACAAAACAAGAGAAGATGGGGAGGCAGGGGCAGAAATTAGGCAGTGGGAGCTACCTGGAGACAGGGTGCATGTGTAACCGCTACCAGGCGGAGTTGAACCTGGGACCTCAGGATAGGAGCTGCTAGCCTTTGAGCTAAAAGCCAGCTGGCTCTCAGCCCATGCTGTAGAGGTCTCTTGTTCTTATCTGGTGCTGTGGTCTAGGTGCCACTGCATGGGACAGTGAACCACACTAGGGCTATGTCTACACTGGCACGATCTTGCGCCAGAGATATGCAAATGAGGCTAAGCATGGCATATCGCTGAGCCTCATTTGCATACCTAATGAGCCGCCATTTTTGCAGAAGAGGCTCTTGCGCCAGAAGGAGCTGTCTACACTGCCCTTCTGCAAGAAAAACCCCTCTTGCGCTATGCTGATTATTTTCGGGAATAAACAGCATTGCGCAAGAGGGTTTTTCTTGCAAGAAGGGGCAGTGTAGATAGCTCTGCCGGGCTCTTCTGCAAAAATGGCGGCTCATTAGGTATGCAAATGAGGCTTGGCGATATGCCACGCTTAGCCTCATTTGCATATCTCTGGCACAAGATTGCGCCAGTGTAGACATAGCCTAGGGGTGTGGGTTACTCACATGCCAGCACAGCTGGAGCAGAGGGACCCACTCAGGCAGCCAGAGAGATTCAACCTCCTTTTCTCTCTCTAGATTGCCGCCATGGTCGTGTCCATGTACCTGTACTGCCATCTGGATAAGAAGTGAGGCCCGGAGAAGGCCGGCAAGTCCTTTTCCCTGGGCAGAAGAGGACGAAGGAAACTGTTTTTTGTTTTTTGTTTTTGTTTGGCCTAATTTTCTATGTGAAGAATCAAACATTTCTGGGGCCCGACGCACTCTCTGTCCTCTACACTGATTCGTTTTGAAATGATCTGAGAGCGGTAGAGCGCGCGCGTGTGTTTATACCTCGCGAGCCGTCTCAAGGCCGTGTACGTACGAACACCTCCGGAGTGGAAAGAGCTGCTCTCTCATGCTGGAGCAACTGTGCTTAAAGACTGAAAAGCTGCAGACGCTCTGTGGTCTGTGTGATCCTAGCCGGCCGTGGTGAGAACTAGCTAGGAGATGACCAACCCAGAAGGCTGCTTGTGCTAGTTTTCCCAGCCCCGCTTGCTCCCAAGATGCTTTGGCCCGGTCTGAGGGCGTAGGACGAGATTCTCCCCGGTGATCGGCTGGTGTCAATCACGATTATGATGGAGCTACCCCCAACTGACAGCAGAGGAACTGGGATAAGTGTCTAGATTAGTGGAGAAGGCTTAGACCTCTCGGGGTGGGAGAGAACACCCAGCCAAACTGGAATGGGACGTTGCTTCGTACTGTAAGCATGGAAGCCGGAGGTACTAGTGTAGCCAAGGGAAAGGGCCTCAGATTGTTCTGGCCTTGACTTTCCCTGTCTTTCATCTCTCTTTGGGGCCAGCGGGCTTGCTGGAGCAGGCCTCGGCCCCCCTCTGTAGCTTCCACTCCCTCCCACTGCATTGCGCGGGGCCGGGTTAGGTGGTACACAGCCACGCTGGGAGCTCACCAGGGGAGTCCCCGGCAGACCGAGTCTGCCCTGTATATTTTTACACTGTGAAAAGGAAAAATAACCCAGTTAATTTATAATCGTAGCTGTACATTATTTTCTTATTGTCGAATGGAAGTTTGCACAAGAGCTGTTCCAATAAAACGCTTTGACTAAGGATTTGATGCCGGGCGGCTGTCATGCCGCAGCAATTGTTTGTTCTCGGTGCTTAGCTGGGCCCTGTCAGAGCTTCACAATCTTTACTGTATGTATCCTCGCTGCTCTCCTGTTGTGGTTTTGTTTTGTTTTGTTTTTCAGTTGAGGAAACTGAGGCATAGAGACGTTAAGTGAGTTGCTTACGCTCCAGGAGGAAATCGGGGCTTGAACCTCAATCTCCTAAGGCTTCAGCAAGTGCTTTGGCCATGCTTCTTGCATGTCTGCTGCCCATTTTCCTGTGTGGCTGCAGGAGCCTGGGGAAACCATTAACTAGGCCCAACTACTGCTGCTGTTAGTACCTACAGGCCCTGTTGGGCATGCGGTTGTACCAGACCACTCTAAGCTCCAGGCCGGGACTGTCCTTCATGTAGCCATGCAAAAGGGTGTGTACTGGCCAAATGGGACAGGTGCCTCTAAACCCGCTGGGCAAGCAACATACAAAGCCAGACTCATGCGTCTATGGTGAGCAGCAATAGGCTCCCATCTTGGGCCTGGGAGAAGCGGGTGGCAGAGGCAACCACCCCAGTAAAGAGAGGGAGGCTCTCACCTTGCAGGAAGATTGCAGCCGGCATGGGTAGGGTTACCAGATGCTTTCACAAAAAATCCTGAACCTAGCAGGAAGAAAAGTGGTTGAGCAAAAAAAAAAAAAAAAAAAGGTGGCCGTGCCTTTAAAAATCGCTGTGTTCCTTGAATATCTTCCGTCCAAAAAAACAGAAAATAACAGATATTTTACATGTCCAGTATTTTTTTTTTTTTAACTGGGCTGAGACCACAAATAATGGATTATCTGGGCAAAAACCAGACCCCTGGCACCCCTAGCTGTGGGGGCTGGAGGCATGGGCTGGTTCTCCCGGGCAGGGAGGAGGGGGCACCAGGGTCTGTGACAGCAGCGGTGACTGCATGATGATGATGGGAGCAGCGGGCCCTCCCCTTCCCCAGCCTCGGCTTGAACCAGATCTGATCAGAAGACTTACAAATAGAAAGGAAAAGGCTGGGGTGGCAGCGGAGGAGACACACACACAACCCCATCTGCACAAAGGTGACAGGGTTCAGGACCCCCCCCAAGCCTCATGTGTACTACTGGTGGGACAGGGAGACTCTCCCCTTGCGTACAAAGCGAGAACTGCACTGATCTCCGGGACCAAGTAAGCAAAAAGCACTGCCTGATGGGAAATCTCTGCTCTGTATGTTAACGAGCCTGGCAGTTATCAGACCAATTCTAGGGAGAAATCCTCAACTCATATCCAAAATATGGAAGCTGCCTAACAGCATCCTGCGCACCTTCACGGGACTACCTGCCGTAGCCTGCACAAAATAACCTTGGTGTGCCACCCTGAGCCATCACTTTGCTCTAAAACAGATCTAGTGACCCCCTTGAACCATTGTTCTTATCCGGCAAAAGCCCAAAGCCACGCTCCAGGAAAGGGTTCTGGTACCCAGATCCAGCATCTGCCTCAGTTCCATTGGGACTTCATTGTCTCCTGCTGGATTGTGCTGGGGTGCTGCTCTGCCTGTCTCCAATGCTCCGGTCCCTCTGCTACCTCCTAGCCAGCCTGGGAGCCCTGATCAATTCAAACTTGATGGAGAGAAGCGATCCCTCTCTCTCCCTCCACGTTGCCTTGAGACCCTGACTGGTGCGATCAGTTACAGTTTGCTAAACCTGACTCTTGTAACCAAATACAAATTAGATTTCCTCTCTTAACTGGTCTCTTTGGCTTCCCTTGTACAGTTACTACATGGAAATAAATACTTGGCATGGATTAGCTGGTTACCACTCTCCCACCCTTCCTTGTGGGTGTTTGGGCTTCCCCATTCGCTCGGCAGCAACGTTTCTCTCACCTAACCCCTAAAGATCCCTGCAACCCCCCCAAAATCTGTAGGGATTGCTCATCCAGGGCATGTCTACACTAGGAAACTATTTTGAAATAACTAAAATTGATTTAATAACTCCCTGAAACAACAACATCGAACTAGCGGGTCCTCGTTACGGGGAAGCCTCGAAATGAGTCCGAGGCAGGCTCCGTTCATGTGGACGTGCTACCACAGACTTAGAGCCCCAGGAAGCGCTGGGGAGTGATTCGTTCACATTACTCTGGGGAGAAGTTATTTCAAAATAGCAGCGGAACATCAGCACCACCGCTATTTCGAAATAACTATGTCAAAATGAGTGTTATTCCCCGAGGAAAGCAGGAGTACAGGTTTTGAAATAAGAAGTCCGGTATTTAGAAATAACGGGCTTGGTAGCATGGATTCTCTGCTTATTAATTCGACCTAAGGCGGGGGGGAGGGGGTGTCAAAATAAAGCCCTAATCTAGACTAGGGATGTTAAATTTAGTTTAATCAACTAATCGACTAGTCGATGGGTTTTCCATCAACTAGTCGATTAGTCGATAAGCGGGAAGCCGCAGCAGGGCGTGAGCTAACCCGGCTGCGGCTCTGCCTTTTAAATGGATTAAGAGCTGACAGGTGTGCAGCGGGGGGACCCTATGCTAGCCAAGAATCAGCTGATTCCCGGCTCGTGCCTGGTTCCCGCTACCCCCCTGTCTCCCCTGTCCCCGTGGAGATGGTGCTGGGAGGAACCGGCTCTTGAGCCAGCTCCCCCCAGCACCAGCTCCTGCCCCCTCCTTGCTGCCTCTGATAGAGCAAGGGGGAGGAAGCAACTAGTCGACCAGTCGATTACATCCCTAGCATAGACCAGGGCCCAGTGTGTTACTGCCCGAACAGGGCAGGGCCGTAAGGGGTCAGCTCGGGAGTGTGGATTCACCCGGGGCCTCTCAGGCGTGCTTGGTTAAGGGGTGTGGGTGTTCATCTGATTCTAGGTTGGGAAGAATCCCTCCTTGGGCATCTCGGCCCTGCAGCTGGCTCCAGTGGGCGGGAACCGGCAGGCAGGAGAAGCCGAGCTCCGTATGAAACCACCAGTCACGCAAGCAGCACCGTGATCGAATTACAGACCCTGGACGATTCGCCCCATGGGCATCAGGTGAAAGCCCAGCTGGGGAAGGCAAGCCCTGAGGCCCCACCCCCTGGAGCCAAGCCCCGCCCACTCCCAGCCGGAGCCTTCCTGGTCACGCAGAGAGCCGGGGCTGCCGTGCTGCGCCAGGCGGGCTCAGGGCGGGGATGCGGGGCCGTGCGCAGGTCCCCCAGGACGCAATGGCCCATTTGCCTTCCATATGAGCAGCCTCGGGCCGTGCTGGTTACGAGAGCAGGAGGAACCCCTGTGCCTGTCCCCCTCCTTCCAGCACCTGCTGCCAGCGGGGAGATCAGTTACCCTGGGGGTTGCGTAAATGGCGGGGGGGTTGGGGAGGCTGGCGCACGCTGGGCCCAGCCACTGCAACAATGGGATGAGCCCACACGCTTCAGGGTCACCGAGCCCATAAGAACAGACTGGGTCAGACCAATCCAGCCCAGTGACCTGCCTGCCCACAGTGGCCAATTCCAGGTGTGCCAGAGGAAGGGAACACAACAGGTAATCCTCACCTGTCACCCACCTCCAGAGAAACAGAGGCTGGGGACACCATTCCTACCCATCCTGGCTAATAGCCATTGATGGACCTAACCTCCATGAATCTATCCAGCTTTTTTTGAACCCTGTTGAAGTCCTAGCCTTCACCACATCCTCTGGCAAGGAGTTCCACAGGTTGACTGTGCGCTGAGTGAAGAAAAAACTTCCTTTTGTTTGTTTTAAACCTGCTGCCTATTCATTTCATTTGGTGACCCCTAGTTCTTATAGTGTGGGAATAAGTAAATAACTTTTTCTTATTCACTTTTTCCACACCAGTCATGATTTTAGAGACCTCGATCCTCTCCCCCCCCTTAGTCTCCTAAGTTGAGGAGCAGACTGCCAATGCCCCATTCACCTGAACGCCTTCCAGCAGCCCCCGGCAGCGTGGGCTGATCCGGGCTCGGGGGCCACTCGGAGCCACCCAAGTGCCCAGTCGGGGGGACATGCAGCCTGAAGAAACACTGGCCCTGTTGGGCCCCTGCCCCTAGCACTTAGCCTGCATTCCCGGCAAGCGCGGCACGGGACAAAGATGGCCCCGCGGAGCCGTTTCCCAGTGGAAACATGCTGAGTTGAGGAAATGAAAACCTGGCCTGGAGCTGTAGCAGCCCAGCCGGCATTTTCACTGGAAATTAGCTGCGCGTCTGGTCTCACCTTCACCCTTTGGACTTTGCTATTATAATAGCAGGTTTACCCGGCGTGGCTCAGGTCCTTAACACGCTCCGCTTGTGGGCTTTGGAAAATAAAATGGAAAGGTCCCTGCTCCATTTGAATCCTTGCTCTGGGGTGGGCTGGGGAGGAGGGGTTCAGGGTGCAGGCGGCCCGGGGGAGAGAGGGCAGCCTCAGCCCTTTCTCACCGCAGCAGCTCGGGGCCAGGTGACAAGCACCTCTCCATGGCCGCTGCAGCGCCACCAGGCCCAGCCGAGGGAGGGGTGCATGTCCCCCACCTGGGGCAGGTCCAGGTTCGTCTGTCCCCTGTGCTCCCCAGCCAGTGAGGAATGCAGCAAACTCGGCACTTTCCCCTTCCTCCCTGACAGCCAGCAGTGTCCCTGTATGAACTGTGGGTTTAGGGGAGGAGCCTCAGCCCCCTTAAAGCGCATCGGGGAGTGGGAGGCTCGGGGCTGGGGCAGTCCTGGACAGGTAGGGGAGTCCCCAGCCAGCCCCTTTCACCCGCCTGGTGATTCTGTCTCTTTTCTGTATGGTTTTAAGAGCACCAATCCCATTCCAGGCACATCCCATTGGCCTGGCACAACCAGACCCTGACCTTGCTTTAAGTAGTGAAAGAGGAAGCTACATGCCGAATTTGGCTGTCTTAGCTCTTACTGTTTAGAAGGAGTTCTTGAACAAACAGACTCCCAGGCAGACAGATGTACAGACAAACTCAAATATATAGCAGATTATTATTGGCGTATATTTACTATCCGTGTGGAAAGAAGGCCTTTCGCCTTTACAACACTTCGCTCTTGGATGGCAGTTTTCATCCGCGTGCTTTACAAAAGAGGTGAGTAGCCTTGCCCCCATTTAACTAGTGGGGAAACTGAGGCACAGGGCAGTGAGACCAAGTCATCCAGCCAGCCACGCCAGGACTAGAATCCTATCTCCTGGGTCCCAGTCCAGGGTTCTAGTATTTTGGGACTATTTCCTTAGCTGATATTCTGGGTGCTCAACTTTCCATCCTGATCAGAGAGACAATGAAAATGCCAGATTTTGTGTGTGTGACGGAACGCCCAGATTTCAGCCCGCTTTAGCTGGGCGCAGTGGGCAGGCCGAGGCGGGGAGTGGCACGAGGACGGGGATTGGGAGTTACTCATTAACGGCAGAGGGGGTGGGTGGAAGGCCAGTGACCTGTATCCCAGATTGTTTGACTTGTGCTCCTTTGCCGCTCAGCTCCATCCGTGTGTGTCCTGCCTGCGCCTGTCGCATTGTGTCGGCGCCGGGCCGCTGGACAATACGTACAGCGCCGGTCACCCTGCCAGCTCCACCACGAGAAGCCCTGCCTAAACACACACAGCCCGCTGCCTCCCTCAAAGGGTTAATCCATTCTCCCACGTTGCCAGGTGATCCAGCCTGCCTGCGGCGAGCCAGGATTTGCATGGATGATGTAAGGTTTCTAGGTATGTTCAGCCAGAAGGCCATGGGGGATGGGGGTGTCTTTTCCTCGTTGATGCATACAGCCCTGGATACACTGTTAGCACCGCAAACAGCAGCTGCCTGTGTTTGACTTGCCGAGTGTGTTGCCACTCGGGAGCCCCGAGGGGGGATCGTGCTAGTGCAATTCTTAAAGCAGAACATTCCTGCTCCGGCAGCTGACGTCAGCTGATAGCTAGCTCTGATCTAACACTTGGCTCGCAAAGCCAATCGAGGAGACCAGAATGAATATCCTCATATAATGGATGGGGAAAATGAGGCACGGGGAAGTAAAGCAACATGTCCAAGCGGGATGAGAGCCTAGATTGCGTACGTCCCAGGGCAATTTGCTGTCTGTGAGGTCACCCAGGCCCGTTTGTTGCTGCGCCATGGACAAGACAAAGCATTGGAGGGAAACTGAGGTGCTGCGACTTGCCCAACATTTGCTCTGTTAAAGGCTCCAATTTCCAAATCGAAAAGTCACATGAGATGTGAGCTAAACGCACAGGGTGGAGCTCCGAGGGCACCCACGCTCCGGAGGCGAAGGAAGGGCAAATCAAGGACCCCATCCCCTACCCCAACGGCCAGCTTATGTTTATTTGGGTTCTTTGACCTGTCCCTTGTGTCTTTGTACTTCCTGGTCCTGGGGAGCCGAAAGAGGAAACCAGGGCGAGGCCGTTTTCTGCAGTGTTCCAAAGCCGAAACTGGATAGTCACTAGAAATCTCATGAACGGAGCAGGTCTCACCCGCTTGGCATTTAGAGCAAGCTAGTCCCACCTGGCACAGCAGACCCTGTAGATATGATCAGGACTCCATGTGAGCAGGAATATACAGATCTGGGGTGGAGCTTATATTTACACAAGAGAAATGGTGTGTAGTCTCCAGGGCCTTCATCCAAGGGGCTGAAAACACCAAGCTAACCCCCTTCTGGTGTAGGCATGATCATCCCCATGTTCCAAGAGAGAATCATAGATGTGTCGGCTGGACAGGTCCTTGAGAAGTCAGCAAGTCCAGACCCCCGCATGGTGACAGGACCCAGGAAACCAAGACCAGCCCTGACAGGTGCTTGTCCAACCTGCTCTTAAACACCTCCCTGACGGTGACTCCAGCCCCGCAGTCGCTATTCCAGAGTTAACCAGTAGAGTTAGGAAGTTCTCCTAAAGCCACGTCTCCACTTACAGGAGGCTTGACGCTCTGGCGATCGATCGTCCAGGGTTTGATTTAGCAGGTCTAGTAAAGACCAGCTAAATCAAACACGGAGAGCACCCCTGTTGGTTGCTGGTAGAAGGGAAGTCAACAGGAGCATTTCTCCCCTCCACCTCCCACTATGGGGCTGCCCCAAAAAATCAATGCAAGGTACGTCGACTCAAGCGACGCAATTCACGTAGCTGGAGTCGCGTCTCTTGCATCCATTTTCTCCACCAGTGTAGACCTGGCTGACGATCTAGCCTAAATCTCTCCTGCTGCAGATGAGGTCCATCACTTCTCATTCCTGCCCTCAGCGAACACGGAGAAAAATTGATCGCCAGCCTTCTTATAATAGCCAGGCCCACCCAGGGGGAGGCAAAAGGGGCAACGGTCCCAGATCCCAGTGACTCAAACAGGCCCGGGGCTCCCAGCTGCGGTTCCTGGAGTGGCAGCCAAAGCCGTGGGCCCTTTAAAGCGCTGCCAGAGCCCTGGGCGGTGCTAATGGCCGGCTGCCCCCAGCCCCTCCCCTTCCACCTGAGGCCCCGCCCTTCCAGGCTGCACACGCCCAGTCTTTGCCTCATAGTTCCGCGGCTTTTCTACACCTTTGCTCATTTCTGTTGCGCTCCTGCAGACTCCGTCCAATCTGGCCCCAGGTCTCCTGTGTGGGGTCCCCAGAACTGGCCGCAGAACTCCAGCTGTGGCCTCATCAAAGAGATTACTTGCCACGTCTTGCACCCCACAGCCCTGCTAACACGCCCTGGAGGGATAGTAGCTTTTTTCACAGCAGCTTCGCACGGCTGGGTTGTGTGGCGAGGGCACCAACCCCTGCCAAGCCGCGCTCCAGTCTCAGCACTTACTCACGCTGGTCCCGGTGATTAAAGGCATTTAGGCACCTCACCTGTGGTGATCTCAAGTACCTTTATGGCTCTGGCGCTGTGCCTCAGATCTCCCTCCCTAGCAGACCACGGCACATTCAAAGTGGGACCAGCCACAGCCCTGGAGAATGGGCTGTGGACAACCACAGATCGAAGAATGGCTCCACTCAGGTCTTCTCGAACCCTGCCATCGATGGCTGCATGAAGCAGATGTGCTAGGAGGTAGCATAGAATCAGAGACTCATAGAACCCCAGGGTCGGAAGAGACCTCAGGAGTCATCGTGTCCAGCCCCCTGCCCAAAGCAGGACCAACCCCAACTCCATCATCCCAGCCAGGGCTTGGTCAAGCCAGGACTTAAAAACCTCTAGGGATGGAGATTCCACCCCCTTCCTAGGGAACCCATCCCAGTGCTTCCTCACCCTCCTAGGGAAATCATTTTTCCTAAGATCCCACCTAGACCTCCCCCACTGCAACTTGAGACCATTGCTCCTCATTGTGCCATCGGTCACCACTGAGAACAGCCTCTCTCCAGCCTCTTTGGAACCTCCCTTCAGGGAGTTGGAGGCTGCTACCAAATTCCCCCTCACTCTTCTCTTCTGCAGACTAAATAAACCCAAATCCCTCAGCATCTTCTTGTAAGTCATGGGTTCCAGCCCCCTCATCATTTTGGTCACCCTCTGCTGGACCCTCTCCAATGCGTCCACATCCTTTCTATAGTGGGGGGCCCAGAACTGGACACAATCCTCCAGATGTGGCCTCACCAGTGCCGAATAAAGGGGAATAATCGCTTCCCTAGATCTGCTGGCAATGCTCCTCCTAATGCAGCCCACTAGGTCGTTAGCCTTGTTGGCTACAAGGGCCCACTGTGGACTCAGATCCAAATTCTCATGCATGGTCATCCCCAGGTCTTTTTCCCCAGGTCTTAGCATGCAGGCTCTGTCTGGAATCCTCCCCCCAGCTGTGTCAACTCTTGTGATTTTAACACAAGTCTCGTGATATTTGGTGTTTCGTCCGTAAAGCCCCAGTTTCCGGAGGCAAGAGATCGTATGAGGTTCTCGGCTCCAATCGCTTTCCAGATGGGGGGGAGGAGGGGTTGTTTCTAGCCCTTGTGACTTGGGAGAAAAGCTTGTGAATGTGCCCAGAACGCCTCTTAGAAGCCTGGAAAGCAACTATAGATCCTATCCTTGTAAAACAGCTCCATATTTTTAAGCCAACACTGGGATTTTTTAGAGGCCTACCTCATATTTGAACGCTAAGGGTAGGACTGCAGCACTGAATTCCCCACTAATGGCCAGCACGCCACAGAGCGTGGTTCACATGCCCGTCTTATAGCCATGGACCTCCGCCTTCGTGGCTCTGGATGCGGATATCCATTCTCCTTTTTGTGGGTGGGGATGTGGCCACAATTTTTGCGAACAGGAACAGCAAACAGGGAGTTTTGAGAGGGAGTTCTCCAGATAAAGGAGGAGCAAATACGGGACCCTTGAGGCAAGTGGCTGTCTGTAGTGTGTGTTTGTGTGGTTGGGGGTTACTTGCTGTGTGCTGAGCTTGTGTTTGTTTGTTTGTTTGAAGGAGCGTGTGCTGTGGTCAGCAGTTGGAAGCTGTGAACGTCTAAAGGGTTGAAGTCTAGAAGCCTCTGTTGACTGGCTGAGCCTTAGTCAGGGGGCGGGGCTATCAGGCAGGCCAGGGCTTTATAAAGCGGTGAGTCAGCAACCAGGGAGCTTTGCGATCAGGAGCAGCAAACAGGGAGTTTTGAGAGGGAGTTGGGAAGGGAGTGGGAAGGGGCCAAGGTACACTTGCCATTCTTTATAGTTTAGTTTAAAGGTTTTAAATCAGGAAGTTTTGATGAACTAGAAACCCTATCAATAACCTAGGTACTGTAGGAGAGAATGCAGGGAGAAGCCCAGCAGCAGAGTGGGGGCTATCCTGTTTATTGCACTCAGTGTAGCATGTATGATTACCTGTCCTGTGGGCGGGTGGCGTATGTGTGCGTTCGGTGCAAGGAGCTCCTGGCCCTCAGAGACCGCGTACGGGCTTTGGAGGCGAGGGTGGCTGAACTGGAGGAGCTGAGGGAGGCAGAGAGGTACGTAGATGAGGCTTTCCGGGACCCTGTAGAATTGTCCCACCTCCGATCAGACAGCCCCTGTGCTCTTAAGGAGGATGAAAGGCTCAGGGAAGGAGAGCAGTCAACAGGAGCAGAGGGAAACCTTCCCATAGTCGGGATCCTCCTTCCAGATCTTGGGGTATCCTCTCGCACTGAGGTTACCTCTCCGGGGGAGGGAACTCCAGTCAGTAGGAAAAGGCAGTTGTTAGTAATGGGAGATTGGATCATTAGAAATGTAGATAGCTGGGTTTGCGATGACCGGGAGAACCGTATGGTGACTTGCCTGCCTGGTGCGAAGGTTGCTGATCTCTCGAGGCATCTAGATAGATTTATGTATAGTGCTGGGGAGGAACCGGTGGTCATGGTACATGTAGGTACCAATGACATAGGAAAGGGTAGCAGAGATGTCCTGGAGGCCAAATTTAGGCTGCTAGGAAAGAGACTGAAATCCAGGACCTCTATGGTGGCATTCTCAGAAATGCTTCCAGTTCCACGCGCAGGGCCAGGTAGGCAGGCAGAGCTTCAGAGTCTCAATGCATGGATGGGTAGACGGTGTAGGGAGGAGGGGTTTAGCTTTATAAGGAACTGGGGGAACTTTTGGGAGAGGAGGAGCCTATACAGGAAGGATGGGCTCCACCTAACCCATAGCGGATCCAGACTACTGGCACTTAAGATTAAAAAGGTCGCAGAGCAGTTTTGAAACTAAGAGATGGGGGAAAGCCGATTGTACCCAGGCAGGGCTGTATTCATGCAGCTGAGACGCAAGAGCCAAGCCAAAATACAAACACGGCAGCCAGGCTTTGGCCAGTCAGGCTACAGTTACATTGTTTATACAGTGTCTTTATTCACACCCAAACCGGTTCCCGAGGCACAACGGTATTGCTATATCAGATTGTTCTTTCCTGGTGCTTTGTAGATTGCAGCTTCACAGAAATCAAAGTGACCTAACTAAAGCGTTTTTTATTTCCTTCCCGGCCCTGGCTTATCTCGAAGCTCTGATGTCAAGACCATGAGTTTCCTGTTTTTGCGTCAGGCCTTAGTCATGTAACAGGACTGGCTGCCGCCTCGTCCCTCCTCCTTTGACCTGCTAATAACTAGTGAAATGACCTGGGTGTCCGTGTGCAACATTGCCCTCTGCTGGATGTACTTAGAAGATCTCAACTGTGAGTCATAGACCCGCCACTGTCAAATGTGACTAGAGAAGCTTCATGAGCGCAAGTGATCGGAGCCTGACTCTTTTGAAGCAGGAGAATTGAGTTCTGGCCACCCGGACAGCTGCACAGAGTCATAGGAGGCTGTCAAGATGTAATGGGTTTCTTTTAATTTCCAAGAGCTTTCTTGGCCTACTGCTGGCTGCAGCCAGACCCAGTTCTGGCTGACTTCTTCAGGGTTGGTGAACAGCTCCTCAAAGTTAGTGGCAGGTAGGAAAATCCACTCCTTAGCTGCTGTTTGGGGGGGCTGGAAGCTGGCAACTCTATGTCTCTCTCTCTCACCAATGGAAGTTTGATTTGACTGTTACTCCTTGGTGTGGCAGTCGTGGGAGCTTCTCAGCCTCGGCTCTGGGGTGCATCTACACTGCGCGTTTATTTCAGAAGGGTGCATCCTCACTACAGGGAAGCCTTGAAATTAGTCCCTCCTGTGGATGCCCTACCTTGATTTAGAGCCCCAGGAAGCACTAGGGAGTAATTACTTTGAATGGCCCAGGGGAGGAGCCATTTTGAAGCACCCACACTACCGCAATTTCAAAATAGCAATTTCGGAAGAGGCATGATTCCTCGTGGAATGAGGTTTACAGAAGTCGGAATAAACCGTCCGTTATTTCAAAATAACAAAATTGCTGTGTAGATGCTCACATTGTTATTTTGGAATAACAGCCATCACTCCGAAATCACGTTTCTGTGTAGAGGCACCCTTAATAAACATGCACTAGTAAGTTTCTAGCTGGTCAGTTTCACTTCCTGGGTCTCACGCCCTAGCTCAAAGGCACAGTGTTTGCTGGGAATATTTATTGGTGCAATATATATTACTGGACTGGAGTAAAAAAATATCATCCTGAGAACATTTCTGTTGTTCTTTGGGTTTATAATAACTCTACTGTTTCTTTCGGGCAAGATCTGACTTGACCGTTTGCACTTCCCTGTTGGGGTTAGTGAAATTTGCCTAGCTAATTTCCCTTCATAGAAAAGTCCTATGGAATTTCAGAGAACGACCATCAGCCTCTGACTTTTTAAACCACGTTGTAAAAGATCTAGAATCACCTAATACATTCCCAGGCCTGTCTGAGCAATTTCTATGGGCCTCTTTTAGTTGTCATTTTGTGGAGAATCTTCTAAAAGAGCTGTTTTTGGTGTTTGGAATAAGCTTCTCTTTTGGACTCTCAGACCCCAGCCCAGTGATGTGTGCATGACTAGCACCAGCGAAGAAGGTTTCATTGCAAAAACAAAGCTGTGCCATTGATTTTTCTTAGTGTAGTCAAATTATTTCTGCTGCTCTTGGTATCACTTAAAAAATGAACACAGGTGGGGGGTGTATGTTGGTTTACACTGCATTCATTTCTGGTGCAGGTGGTAGCTACAGTTAACTCTCCAGCTCTGCTCTTCCCACTGAAGAAAACTGGGTTTACCAACAAAATATAGCGGAGCAGAGTTTTGAGAGCAAAAGCAGCCTCTTTTGGAACCAGCTTAGAAATTAGCATCTTTTTAATCAGCGGACACACTTGGATTTGACTAGACGCTGGTGCAACAATTTGGGAAGGGAACTAGACTTGTGAGCTCTTTGGCTGCTAACAAAACTCAGAGCTAATAGGTGTTATTTGTTCATTCATTTCCGCAGAGGTGAGTTGTAAGAACATAAGAACGGCCAGACTGGGTCAGACCAAAGGTCCATCCAGCCCAGTGTCCTGTCTGCCAACAGTGGCCAATGCCAGGTGCCCCAGAGGGAGTGAATCGAACAGGTAATGATCAAGCGATCTCTCTCCTGCCATCCATCTCCACCCTCTGACAAACAGAGGCTGGGGACACCATTCCTTACCCATGCCTGGCGAATAGCCATTCATGGACTTAACCTCCATGAGTGTATCTAGTTCTCTTTTAAACCCTGGTATAGTCCTAGCCTTCACAACTTCCTCTGGCAAGGAGTTCCACAGGTTGACTGCGCGCTGTGTGAAGAAGAAAACTGTCCCACGAGCTCTGAGGGGTCCCCGTAGGGCCTGCCTCCTATAAAGGAGGTAAAGGCAATCCCAGGAATAAACACAGCTGGCATTCTCAGAGCACTGAGCAAGTGCATGCAGCTAAGAGGCTCTGGTTATAAGGCAGATAACAGCACCTATGCCCTGTACAATGCAGACTTTGCCACATTGGGTCATGGGTTCGCCTGGGCTGGCTGGGGTTTCGCAACTCTGCCAGTGGCCTATATTGGAAGGTAACAAATAAATCACATCAGCTCAGCACCCAGACCATAATCTAATGGAGGTGCGACCAAGAAGAAATTCCTTCCTGCTTCCCTACAGGTGAGCATTCCCTGCTGTGCATTGTGGGATAGCCGCATGTGCTCCGGTAAGCAGCTGTGCAAGACACTGCAATCATGCTTAGAAAGGGGGAAAAATGCTCTAGGCCTTAACTAGAGTCGCTAGTGACACCCCCGTGTCTACAGCCCCCACCGTCCCAGTGAGGTGGGTCATCCCCTCCTTTGTGTGGCTTGGGAAACTGAGGCACAGGGAGGGGAAGCTGCTTGCTCAGGCAGCAAGTCAGTGGTGAAGCGAAGACTAGAATCAAGATACTCCTACCCTATTGAGGAGAGACAGCAGACTTCTGTGCCAAGGGCTTGAAAGTCAACCACACGGTGCCAGGACTAAACAGCTGCTGACTTGAACCGGGGAACCCCAGAAGTAACAGCATCAGCTGATACAAGGTAGGGCTGTAAGAGACTCATGCCTGCTGCAGATCAGGCATAGAGGAAGAGCTGTAGCCCCTCCCACCAGATTACCTATGCACTTTTGCATGTGCCCCCCTGGTGGGGCGGGGGAGTGTTTGCACGTGCAAATCCCACTGTTGCGCGTGCAAATGGGTGTTTTGTGCGTGCAACTCAGATCCAGGCAACAGCCCAGGCAGGCTTTTGCGTGTGCATTTTCTAAAGTGTGGGCCAACCTGCGCAGGTATCCACCTCCTTATTACGCAAGGCCTTGCTGGGCTCCTTTGCCCCGCGTGACGGTCATAGACACAGGCAGGCGGCGTCAGATCCAAGGTGGGGATAACGAGGCCCTGCGAGGCTCTTTATGAAGAGCCAGGAGACTTTTCTTTGGAACGGCTGGCGCACAGCTGGTGAAACACACCTGCCAGAGGCCCTGTGATAGCCAAGGTTGCCCAGATACTGCTCAGCGAAGTGTGCAGCCGACTTGAACACCGTCCCAAAAGGCACGCCAACCTCTGGCAACTGTACCTGCCACACCCCCGGGAGTTCTCTGGCAGTAGGGCAGTGAGGATCCTGGTTCCCATGAGTCTGGGGCCGGATGTCGTAGAACCCTGGTTTCGTGCCCAGCTTTGGGACCCGGGAGCAAAGAGAGGCATGAAAAGAAACAAGCCAGGGAAGGCTCAAAGAGAGAGACACAGCAGGGCTGAGTGACTGGAGGGATCCAAGAGAAGATCCATCCTCTTGCTTTTTACTGGCCTCTGAACCCATCCAGGAAAGGGTCTCAGCCTGCTGGCTTGGGGCACAGTCAACCTGTGGAACTCCTTGCCAGAGGATGTGGTGAAGGCCAGGACTGTAACAGAGTTCAAAAAAGAGCTAGATAGATTCATGGAGGTTAGGTCCATCAACGGCTATTAGCCAGGATGGGTAGGAATGGTGTCCTTAGCCTCTGTGTGTCTGGGAATGGGTGACAGGGGAGGGATCACATGAGGATTACCTGTTCTGTTCCCTCCCTCTGGGGCACCTGGCATTGGCCACTGTGGGCAGGCAGGGCACTGGGCTGGATGGACTGTTGGTCTGACTGAGTCTGGCCGTTCTTATGCTCCTCCTTAGCCCTCATGGACGGGCCTGGAGCTGCACAGGCGTAACTGACCAGGGGACCCCGTATGGCCAGTCCCTGGAAATGGGACGAGATCCCAGCATGTCTTCTGATTCAGGGTCAAACTGCCAGACTCCCCATATCCCATGTTACCCTGGGGGGCTCCTGCTCCCTTCTGCCTTCCTCGCCCTGGCTTGCCCAGCAGAGCCTGCCCACAGCAGCAGCGTGCAGAGGAGGAAAGTCTCCGAGGGGCGGCCGCGCTGGTTGGTAACGTTAAAACCAACGCGTGGCCCCGTGACACCGTAGAGACTAACAGATATAGAGGATCAGGCGCTGTCCTGGGCAAAGGCCACTTCCTCCGGGGGGCGGGAATGGGAACGACAGGCGCCCAGAATTTATAACACAAAAAAACGGGTGAGGGAGGCTTTTTTGTCGGACCGGTGCTAGCCAAGGCTCACCGCGTGGGCTGGAAGTTCGTTGGCAGAGCCGCTCCCCTACACACACAGGCGGTCGCCCGGGGAAGGTGGGGTGGAGAGATCAGATCAGCCTGACGGGCCAAACAGCCCTGGGGCCGCCCGGCCCAGCCACGGACGGCGATGGGCCATGAGCCGAGCGGGGGCTGGGGAGAGACACTCCCCGGCTGGGGGCAGAAGGCACTGCTGGGCCTGGCCAAGGCCTGGTGCGTCGTTTGCCCAGTGCACCACAGGGATAGCAGGAAGGACCCACGCGGGCTGGAAGGTGCAGAGGGTGCAGGCCTCGCTGCAGACACCCTTCGGCTCTGGGGGGCCTCTGAGCCAAGGGACACAGTGAGTGCCACCCACAAGCTGTTCCTAGAGATGCAGCCGGATCTCTTCCATGCACTGCTTCCATGCCCCCTACCCTGTCCTGGCCTCTCCGGGGTGGGATGGGGATGGGGCACAAGTCCTGCCCCAGCCCTCCTTGACACACTCCTTTTGGGGCAGCACCCTCTAAAGACCTGGCGGCAGCTTTCTGGGGCCGTCCAGGGCGGGAGGGCAAGGCAGGGGCTCCTTGCTGCCCCGCCTCCGACATCTGGCCAACGTCTGACCCACAGCATCCAACTCGCTGCCCCCCACGGCCCGACCTTTGGCTGCCCGGGCGAAAGACATCCAGGGAGGTGGAAGCCCCTGGCTCAGCAAGAGCCATGCTGGGTCGCGAGTTCATTTGCTTGATGATCCACCAGCCCATCCCTCTCCTCCCCCACATCTTCCTACATGTGGCCGTGACCTGCAGCTGCTGACTCCTGCCACAGGGCCAGAGGGCAGGCCCGTAGGAGCCACAGGGTGGCAAGAGGAAGTGACGGCAGCAGCTGGCAGGGTTATTTTTAGACACGCAGTCCCTGTTACTACATTTGTCCCCCCCCTTCCCCGCCCCTGCCATCACGAGGGCATTCCTGGGGGCTCTGGGGCGTGGTAGCAAATAGAAATGCTTCCTTATTGCCGTGGGGGAAAGTCAGATACCAAGGCTGGCTAATGTGTGCAAAGATTTCCTGCTCCGCCGGTGAGGGGGATAAGGGGCAGGGGAGGCTGGCTGCTTCATCGTAGAGCAGCGGGCAAGTTCCCTACGCTGGCGCGAGAGATCCTAGCATGCACCGCCAGCCCCACTGTACAGTAGGGCAAATAAGTGGGGGCTTAGCAGGGCTGGCATTAGGTCTGGATGGGGGAGATATCGGAAGAGATGAAGGGAGGGGTGCTGTAGAGCTGTAAGAAGAAAGGGTGACATTCAGACTCTGAACCCCGGATTGCATCAACACCAGTAACACCCCAGCCCGTACAGTGGTGCTGGAGATGCAAACCTAGAAACCTTGTCAGATTTCACCCATGGACTAGCTAGAAACGCCTGACTTCATTGTTTTCTAAGAGCCGGTTCCCCCACCATCAGGTGAAACGCACGAGCCCAGTTTACAACCTTCCTTTCACGCTGCAAAATGCAAACCGGCTCCCCACGCAATGACCTGCTTTTCTGCTGGACGCTAGACATCAGACACCTACTTGGTGGTACCTGTGTGCTACAGAAGCATGCCAGTAAGCCCACCAATAAAGTGAGATTTTTAACCCCACAATAGCACTCCACCGGCTTTAGAGAGCCAAAAGAAAAAAAAAAAGCAGGGTGCCCCCTCCAGGTGAACAGGGAGAATTGATCTCCTTGCAGAGATATTTGTATATGCAAATACGCACCAGATGCTGTGCCTTTTAATGGTTCAAAAGTACATGCTTGTGATAGAAATTGCTGCTCTGGTGTTTGCGTAAATGACTGCAAATTAGAATATTTTGTAAATGAATTACCTGGAGTGAAGCGGAGTTAAAGAGCACATTTTGAAATAATTTGTGATGCATCAAACTAGTCACCCTAAACTGAAAAGGAAAGGAAGAGATCCTTACCAAGTCAACACCAATAGTGCCAGGAGCCATGTTCTCCTGGGAGTAAAGAGCTTAGTAGGAAATATTTGATTTTAGTTCTGCTATAGTGTGACTTTAACATTATTTATGGTTTAACAGTTAAGAATGAAATACTGCTGCTACCTGAAACAAATCAAACATGAAGTTGCTAGGAAATTGAAAGAAGGAAAAGCTTAACCACATTTTTGCCAGCTATATACAGAAAAAGAACTCAATGACGCTTTAGCTCTTTATTTCATAATCACACCATCTGGGTGAGGGAAAGGCATTGGGTTACCAGCCTTTTTGTGAGACAGGAAAGCATCAGAGGTGAAATTCACAAACTCTAATCAGCTCCCAGTACCAAGGAAGAAACTACACACAAGCCAGGTGGAAACCAGAACAGCTCCTTCCAGCGCTCATTAAAGTTCTAATGCTGGTTAAACAACTTGCCAGGATTGATGACCTGCAGGGGTCTGTTTGTTTCACCAGCATCTTAACGAGAAATTAATGTAGTGGAGTTGGAGTGGGAAGAGCAAGAGAGAGGAAATTTCTCTCTCTCTCTCTCTCTCTCTCTCCTCACACACCCCATTGTGCATTCTAAATGCAATCAATCACACATTCCTACATGACCTTGGGCAAGTCACTTAATCTCGGTGCCTCCGTTTCCCCTCTATAAAATTGGATCAAAATCTTTCCTTTCTTTCTCCCTTTTACTGCCTTTAGGACTAGCTCTGCAGAGGGATGCAGCCAGCTAACTAACCCACTTGGTGCCTACATCCAAATAGATCCTCAGCCTTCCTCCCTCAGCTGCCACCTAAATTCCCTTCATGTCTCAGCTTCCAGCCAGGACTAGGCCAAAGCACATACATTTCTGCTGCTGGACATGCACCAAGCCAGGGCAGTTTGGCAGCGATGAGACTTTCCACTGATCTAACCTCACTTTGCCTTCCTTTAACCTCACTTCTTTGTCCTACCTTCAGTGGCCATCCCTGGAGACCAGTTGCCCACTGTCCTCCTTATATCGGCCCTGAACATGTTTGAAGACCGTTGTCAGGTCCCCGCTCAAGCCTTCCGGTCTCAAAACGAAACATGCCCAGTTTTTTTTTTTAACCTTTCCTCCCAGGTCAGGTTTGTTAAATGGTCGATTGTTTTTGTGACTCTCCAACCTGTCCGCTTCTTTCATCCGCCCCTCGGGCCCGTTCGCAGGGCCAGTCTGATCAAATCTTGGCCTCCCGCCGCCCATTACGCCCTGGGGCAAAGCATGGCTTTTGAAGACATTATTATGCTGGGGGGGAAAGGGGGGGGTGACGCGCTTATCGACATTTCGCTGGCAAGGAGCAGTGAGAACGGAGCTGTGGCCCAGAAAGGTACAGCTTAGCAAATATTTGCATACTGATAAAGCCTCCTCTAATAGCTTTGCAACAAAAGCGGGTCTATAACAACTACAGGCGATGCCACGGGGTATTTATAGGCTATTTTCAGGGGTGCTCCGGCAATGACATTGACGGCAAAGAGGCGGGCTGTCAGCTGACCCACGGGCTATTTATAGCTTTGCCGCTGACTCATGGTGTGACCTTCAGCAAGTCACTTAACACCCAGGTAGCTCAGGGTCACCGCCCCTAAAAAGGGAGTGAAACCTGTCTCCATTAAGCGCTTTGGCACCCAGCTAGGGATAGCGCGCTGCCGAGCAAAGAGTCTGGCTTCCGCTCATTTTCCCAGGCCAAGATTTTCAATGAGCAGAGCGCGCTTGGAACTCAGTGGCCCACCCAGTTGGGCCTCCAATGTGCTAGTGTAACCACCAGCAGGCGGATTTGAACCTGGGACCTCAGTATAGGAGCCTCTACCCTCTGAGCTAAAAGCCAGCTGGCTCCCAGCCCCTGCTGTAGAGGTCTCTTGAGCTTAATTGTTGTCGTGGTCTAAGTGCCACTACATTGGTCAGTGAAGCACCAGGGCTATGTCTACACTGGCGGGTTCTTGTGCCAGAAATATGCAAATGAGGCCAAGCGTGGAATATCGCCGAGCCTCATTTGCAGGGGTCGACAAACGGCGGCAAAATCTACTCGCCAGCCCGCACTGCCCATGCACAAGACCTGCATTGCGCATGCGCGCGACGCCGGTGAACGGGGCGACCGGCTGAAATCTACTCGCCACGGGCGAGTAGAAACAGCGCTTTGTCGAGCCCTGCTCATTTGCATACCTAATGAGCCGCCAATTTTTGCAGAAGAGGTTTGCTTAGAAGGAGCGTTTACACTGCCCTTCTTGTGCAAGAAAACCCTCTTGCGCAATGCCGCTATGCTGATTATTTTCAGGAATAAGGGCATTGCGCAAGAGGGTTTTTGTTGCGCAAGAAGGGGCAGTGTAGACGCTCCTTCTAGAGCAAGAGCCTCTTCTGCAAAAAATGGTGGCTCATTAGGTATGCAAATGAGGCTCGGCGATATTCCACGCTTGGCCTCATTTGCATATTTCTGGCGCAAGAACCCGCCAGTGTAGACATAGCCTAGGTGTGTGGGTTACGCTAGGTCCTAGACATAGGTCCTAGACATAGCCTAGGTGTGTGGGTTACGCCAGGTGGGTTACTTCGGGGAAGTGCTTCAAAAACACCTAAGGCCTTTCAGACGGCAAGCCCCTTCACTTTTCAGTGGGTGCTTTTGAAAGCTTCCCTGAGCAGGAGTGAAGACAGGAGGGCCCAGCCTAGGTGACTGAGCAGCAACATGGCACATGGTTTTTAAGACAGATAAATGCAAAGTGGTGCACACTGGGAAACATCCTCCCAACTATACAACATGATGGGGACTATATCAGCTGTTACCACTCCAGAGAGAGATTGTGGAGTCATCGTGGCGAGCTCTCTGAAAACATCCCCTCCGTGGGCAACGGCAGTCACAAAAGCCAACAGAATGTTGGGAATCATTAAAAAAGGACTAGGCTGTGTCTACACTGGCATGATTTTCCGGAAATGCTTTTAACAGAAAAGTTTTCCTTAAAAGCATTTTCGGAACAGAGCGTCTAGATTGGCACAGACGCTTTTCCACAAAAAGTGCTTTTGCGGAAAAGCGTCTGTGCCAATCTAGACGCGCTTTTCCTCAAAAAAGGCCCGCTCGCCATTTTCGCGATCGGGGCTTTTTTGCGGAAAACAAATCTCAGCTGTCTACACTGGCCCTTTTGCAAAGTTTTGCGCAAAAGGGACTTTTGCCCAAACAGGAGCAGCATAATATTTCTGCAAAAGCACTGATTTCTTACAGTAGGAAGTCAGTGCTTTGCGGAAATTCAAGCGGCCAGTGTAGACAGCTGGCAAGTTTTTCCGCAAAAGCGGCTGATTTTGCGGAAAAACTTGCCAGTCTAGACACAGCCGTAGAGAATAAGACAGAGAATATCTTATTGCCTCTGTGTCAATCCATGGTACGCCCACATCTTGAATCCTGCATACAGACGTGGTCGCCTCATCTCAAAAAAGATATCTTGGCATTGGAAAAAGTTCAGAAAAAGGCAACAGAAATGATTAGGCATTTGGAATGGCTGCCATATGAAGAGAGATTAAAAAGACTGGACTTAGAAAAGAGGAGACTAAGGGGAGGATATGATAGGGGAGGTTATAAAATCATGACAGGTGTGGAAAAAGTGAATAAGGAAATGTTATTTACTTGTTCCCATAACATAAAAACTAGGTGTCACCAAATGAAACGAATAGGTAGCAGGTTTAAAAACAAACAAAAGAAAACATTTCCTCACACAATGCAGTCAACCTGTGGAACTCCCTGCCACAGGATGTTCTGAAGGCCAGGACTTTAATAGGGTTCAAAGAAGAACTAGATAAATTCATGGAGGATAGGTCCACCAATGGCTGTAAGCCAGGATGGGTAGGAATGGTGTCCCTAGTCTCTGTCAGAGGTTTGGAATGGCCGACGGGTGGGATCACTTGATGATTCCCTGTTCTGTTCACTCCCTCTGGGGCACCTGGCATTGGCCACTGTCGGCAGCCAGGATCCTGGACTAGGTGGACCTTAGGAACGGCCCTACTGGGTCAAACCAATGTTCTTATGACCTCCCAGGGTTTAAAGAAAGCCTCTGGGCCTGGCTAGCCCTGCCCCATTTTCTCGGCAGCCAATGCCGGACTTGGAGGGGGGAGAAAAGGAAGGAGCCTGGCTCAGTTTGGGGCTGACTAGTGAGGAGGCAGGAGCACGGCTCAGCAATGTAAGGACTTGAGCCACAGCCTGTCTGCTCAGCCCCCAACCCCGGGAAAAGGGGGGACTCTACTGAGAAGCCCCAACTAAGGGGATTCTGGACTCTTGGGGGCCACGCCCCAGACAAAGGACTTGAATAGGAGTGGTTCAGAGTTCCTGGGCTGGGAACACAGGGGGACAGTGCCTCCTTTTTCGCCTGCTTACTTGGCGACCTAGCCACTAGGCTACACAGCCACTCTCCCAGGCCACACTCCCCTGGGGATGTGAAAATGAGGTTGTTGTACGAATCGAGTAGCTGATAGAGTTTTTAGCGACTATTCAATTAGTCGATAGGGGAAGGCAGCCGGCTCAGCCCCAGCTCGCGCCTGGACCAGCTCAGAATTGTCTGGGGCCAGAGGTTTGGAGTGAAAACACAGCAAAGGGCTTGCGGTTCCCGGCCCCGCCGCTACCGCGCTGCCTGGCAGCCGCCCGGGGTTGCTGCAGCTATTTTAAAGGCTCGTGGCTCCGGCCCCTGCCGGGGTGGCACCGCAAACAGGAGCCCTTTAAATAGGATCCTGCTGCCTGAGTCACCGCCTGGAAATTTGGTGGCCCGGGCAGCAGGATATAAATCAGGGGTGGGCAAAGGGTCCGCCACGGGCCAGATCCAACCCATGAAGACCCTGCCACTCCCCGCCAATCAGGGCCCGGGGGAGGGAAAGGTGGGAAAAGTCTTTCACTCCCGGCCCCCGCCCTGCAAGCGTCACATGCCCCTTGCAGGGCAAAGGCAGGGAGTAAGAGACTTCGCACGCTACCCCGCCCCAGGCCCTGATTGGCCTGGGGATAGGAGGAGCTCGTGAAGTCTCTTCCTGCCCTGCAAGAGGCGGGTGCCTAGAGAGAACCACCAGCTGTTCAGAACAGCTGGCAGGTCTTTCTAGGCTGGGGGGAGGGCAAAGACTTCACGTGCTCCCCTCCCCCGGCCAATCAGGGTCCGTGGGCAGAGGAGCACGGAAGTGTCCTGGCTCCGCCCCTTCCACAGAGGCCCCGCCTCTTCCAGGGCCGCCTGGGGCCACCTCAAAAATGAGTGAAGTGGCCCCTCTTCTAAAATGATTGCCCACCCCTAATATAAACAGAAAGCAGCCGGATGCAGTCCGTGGGCCGGATCCAAGTGTTAGGCGGGCCGCATCCGGCCCCTGGGCCGCATCCGGCCCAGCCCTGCTCCAGGTAGATGCCGTGTTGCTGACATTGGCTGTTAGCTCTCCTGTCCACGGAGCTGTGAAATTGACAAGCAAGGAGGGCAGTGGGAGCCCGCCGCCCCATGCTCCTCTGGACCCTGCTCCCGGCTGGAAGTCTAATATAGGTCGACGGCAGTGTTGAGTGCAGACATAGCTAAGTCACACAGGAAGTCCTGACCGTTCAGTGCTGCTCTAGTCCTTCCTCTCTGCCTTCCTAAACCCTGACATGACACAAGCCACAGTGGCAAACATCTCGCCAGGAAGTGCAGGATGCACAGCTGTGTATTCGAGGTGAAATCCACTGACTGGACGTCCTGTCTGCGGGGAATGGACAGGCTCCACATCCAGCTAACAAACGAGGGGTGTTTCATAGGCTTTTTGCGCTGTGAATGTAAGAAACCATCTTGCTCCCATTGATCTGTGTCCCGCTTCACGCCGGCAAAACGCCGCTTCACTCCACTGAGGCCGTCTCTAAATTACACCTCTCTGTCGGTGGAGGGATGGAAATAAAGCACTTTGAAAGTGCAAATGAAGCGGGGATTTTAAAAACTCCTCATTTATTGAGGAGTACAGGAGCTGTCGAAAAAATCACCCCGCTGTCGGCAGAACCGCGTCAAAGCCGCGGTTTCAGTTTCAAAATGGCGTTTGATCGAAACAGCACCAGAACGTGAGCACGCAAATGAAGCGCGGGATATTTCAATCCCAATTCATTTACACTTTCTAAGTGCTTTATTTACATCCCTCTGCCGACAGAGGGATGTAGTCTAGACGTAGCCTGAGTGTTTTGCCCAAGGGAAAACCCAGACAGAAGAAGGCTCTAAGCTTGAATGACAAGAAGACAGTCTCTGCGCCAAAGGATACATGGACACAAATCAGACATCAGAAATGGTAACACACATCAGCCTGTAGGGGAACATTTTAACCTTCCTGGGCACTCAATCATGGATTTAAAAGTAGCCATCCTTCTACAAAGGAATTTCACTAGCCAATTACAGAGAGAGCGAGCGTGGAATTTATCTACAAATTTGACACTGTTACCCTGGGTTTGAATAAAGACATTAACAGGTTGGTGCATTACAAAGCCAATTTCCCCTGCCTTTAATATCCACATTTTCACTTCAAAAGCTATGAATAGGACACATCCAGCCCACTTAATTGGCCTCATTAACACGGGTCCTACAATTGCCAGGGACTTCTTTTACTGTTATATATCTCTTCATTTCTGTTATTTCCACTCCAACTCATCTGATGAAGTGGGTTTTACCCCTGAAAGCTCATGATCCTCTACATTTATCAGTCTCTGAGGTCTGTTCATTGCTTTTAAGGTTACCAACTAACTCGGCTGCCCCTCTGAGACTTTTTAACAAGGTCCATGTGCCCTTGCGTTAGCCTCCGTGCTTCTGTTCTTTCCCCATCTCTGATTTCCTGGGCAGGAGGCAGGGGACAAGAGGATGCTGTGGGAAGCTGGGGCTGATTGTTTAGGCTAGCATCAGCTGGAGTGTAACAGCCAGGCCTACTGTTGTCTGCAGTAAGAGACTTCAGCCCAACTCTACCAATCGGGCCCCATCCAGAATGGCCGTCTCCATGTGCTACTCCCCTCCTACACTCCATATCCCTCTCTGTTGAGTCTCAATCCTGATTTGCCTCACCCCTTTTAATCCATTTCTTGACGCCCCCCATATCTGCGCCACTGTGGCTCAGCCCGCCTCCATCCCCAGAGAGCCCCGTCTAGTTCTGACAATGCACGTCAATTCCAGCCTGTGGTGTCGCTTGCCGTTCCGCCCCAGATCTTTCTTCTGCACAGGCTGCCCAGCCCCCCCACTGAGGTCTGAACATAGCTCGGCCTCACGCCCCCGGTGAGCTACGTCAGCGAAGATTTCAGAATCCAGCTGGGAAAGCCAAACTCAGCCAAGGTATTTCAATCACACAAGCTATTGAACCACCTAGTCTATTGCTCCCCTTGGCTCCCTGGTGGCAAGATGTGCGACTAAGATGTGCGACTGTCATGGGTAACCCAGAGCTCAGCAAGGTCTATTTTACCCCAACATGATGCCTGAAATACAACCTCACACCGACTTTCTGCTGGGCTTCACAAGCCTTTGGTTTCCTGTGTTGATAACCTAACATCCGCCTACACCTGTTGTTCTGAATGCATCATGCATGAAGTATGCAAGGTTTATATTTAAACCAGGAAAGTTACTCATTAAAACTACTCCGGTGGTTGGTGACAATAGCAAAGTTGCCATCACTAGATCTGGGGAACTCCATTTCACGTTTCATTCGCCCCAGTTCTGCGCTGCACAAGGGAATGCAAAGGAGGACGGGAAGCAAAATGGGATGACAACCCGCAGGGCTGTGGGCATGGAGCTAAGGAACCAAAGTCACTTGATTAGTCCCTTTTTCATGTCATACTCGTGGAAGAAGGACAGTTACGCTGGGCAATTTCCACCACAATCGCAAATGTAACTCCCACCCTGGGGGTGATGACTCACAGCTCCACCTCTCTGCTCCAGACCTATGCCCCAGCTAAAATCCCCACCTGTCTCTCTGACATCTCCTGGTGGGTGCCTAGCCATCAGCTCAAGCTAAATGTGGTTAAAACTGAGCTCCTAATCCTGACATCTTCGACTCGGCCCTCTCTCTGTTGACAGTCACAGCTACGTGAACTTACAAGACATTGATCAAGCTTGAGTGATGCCTTCAGAAATCCCTCTGGCTTTGCAGTTTTACTCTGTGTAACACCCTTCCCTAGGGCTGCCAGTTTTGGTTGGACATATTCCAACCGAAGGTTTCATCCCATAACAACTGTTAGTTAAAAATTCATCTTTAATTTGGAGGACAATCTTGGAGGATTAGCACCCGCACCCCACTCTGCTTTTGCTAAATGAGTGACTTTTTCAGGTTAGCGTAAACTCTTTTCTCAAGTGACCAAAACAAACAAAAAAGTGTTGTGCTGGATTAAGAGTGTCCACACAGGGGTTATATCGGTATAACTAAACTGGTTTAAATTGACACCTCTAAGGGTGCATCTACACTGCACCACTGTTTCGAGATAACTAGTGTTATTTTGAAATAACAAATGCGAGCGTCTACACAGGCATTCCGTTATTTCAAAATAATTTCGAAATAACGGACGGCTTATTCCAAAAATCTGTAAACCTCATTCGATGAGAAATGATGCCTATTCCAAAATAGCTATTTTGAAATAAGGCGTGTGAAGACGCTCCACTGCTGCTCTTTCGAAATAGCCCCTCACCAGGACCATTCTAAGTTATTCCTTCCCAGTGTGTCCTGGGACTCTAAATCGAGATAGCACATCTACATTAGGGAAACCTGCCTCGGACTCATTTTCAGGCTTCACTGTAGTGTAGACATGCTATTTTGAAATAACCTATTTCGGAATAACTATTCCGGAACAGCTTATTTCAAAATAAGTGTGCAGTGTAGATGTGCCCTAAGATATACTGAAAACACATTCTCCCATGTAGACAAAGCCTTAGATGAAAACCTTTTAGATGGTTTTTACAATTTACAAGTCCTACAATTGACAGCTTTTGCTGTTAAATATACTCCGGATTCTGTAATTTCCACTCCAACTCATCTGATGAAGTGGGCTTTACCCACAAAAGCTCATGACCCAATTAACTTGTTAGTTAACCCTTTGGATCAAGGAGCAGGTTTTCTCCATCGACGTACAGCGCCAAGCACACGGTCAGCACTCCGAAAGGACAGTAGTGACTGTGGGTACAGGAAGGATTGTTGTTAAGGTGGGAACTTACAGAGGGAGGTGGTAGATTCTCCATCCAGTGCAGCTTTTGAGATCCGACGCCTCTCTCAGTCGGACGTGAAGGGTTTGATGCAGGAATTCATGGGCGAGGCTCTACCGCTTGGTCAATGGAGGTCAGAGGAGATGATGGTAATGGTCCCTTCAGGTCACCAAATCTGCGACCAATCTCTCGAGTCTAAAAACCATGCTGGGAAAGCCCGCGGCCAACTTTTGTAGAGAGGTTCCTGGTGCTTTTCACGGCTACAACAGCCCTTCCCGTGGCGTCCTGGCACCTCCATTGTACAGAACGACCGAGATAAACTGGAGTGAGTTCAGAGACATAGAACAAAACCAACCCAAGGCCTAGGCTCGCTGGCAGATGGGGAAGGGCAAAGAAAGCGATGCAGGGTGGAAGATGTGCTCGTGGGCTGCAAAGAACTGGATGCTGCAAGCCTGCCGGGGAAAGAGGAAATTATTTAATGCGGTTCCTGGGGCAGGAGTAATGGGATGCTGTAACTTCCCAGCAGCGAGATGGATACATCTGTGCAATGCTCTCCCCAAAGGAAGCAGCAGCCACCTTGCAGCCCGAGACATTACGGACCACCTGATATGAGCCTTTATAGGGAACATTCATGAACTGGCTGCAGGCAGGGTGAGCTGGATATCAAAGTCGGTCATTTCCACCTTATTATTTGTAGCACAGTAGCAGCTAGGGTCTGCGAGTCAGATGGGTCTCAGTGTGCCAGGTGCTGTTCATAGACATAATAAGAGACACAGAGGGGTAGCTGTGTTCGTCTGTAACTTTAAAAAAACAACGAGCAGTCCTGTAGCACCTTAGAGAATAACAAATATATAAGATCATGCGCTTTCATGGGCAAAACCCACTTTATCAGATGAGTTGGAAGGGAAATAACAGAAACTGGAGTATATAACAGCAAAAGAAGTTACCTGTCAATTGTAGGACCCGTGTTAATGAAGCTAATTAAGCCAGGCCGTTGATAGCATTTGCTTGAATAACGCTCTTAACTGGTTAACGCACTACAAAGGCAATTTCCCTGCCTTTGATATTCACATTTCCATATAAAAAAAGCTATGAATGAGACACATCCAGCCTGACTCAATTAGTTTCATTAACACCAGTCCTACAATTGACAGGTCCTACAATTGACAGCTTTTGCTGTTATATATACTCCGGATTCTGTAATTTCCACTCCAACTCATCTGATGAAGTAGGTTTTACCCACAAAAGCTCATGACCCAATTTGTTAGTCTCTGAGGGCATGTCTACACTAGGGAGTTATATCGAAACAACTCCTCTTCTTTTGAAATAACAAGGTGAGTGTCCACACAGCAAGCCTGTTGTTTTGAAATTATTTCAAAATAACGGGCTTGTTATTTTGAAATAACAACTCCTTGTGATGAGGAATAACGCTTATTTTGAAATGGCTATTTCAAAATAGCAGTAGTGGGGATGCTCAGCTGCTGTTATTTTGAAATAACTACTCCCCAGAGTCATTCAAAGTAACTATTCCCCAGTGCTTCCTGGGGTTGTAAGGCGAGGTAGCATGTCCACAGAAGAGGAGCCTATCTCGGACTAATTTCGAGGCTTCCCTCCAGTGTGGATGTGCTATTTCAAAATATTTATTTTTGGAGTTATTATTTCAAATTAACCTTGTAGTGTAGACTTAGCCTAAGGCACCCCACAAAGAGTCCCTCCCACAAAGAGCCGTAAATAGGCAGCATGGAAAAAGGAAGGACAGCTATCCCCAAGTAACTGATGAGACAGACAGAGCAACTTGCCCAAGGTGTTTTTGGCAGTGGCAGGAATTAAACCCAACTCTCCTGAATCCCAACCCCGTGCCTTATCCACAAGCCACGTGTCTCCCTAGGGTCTTCTCCAGAACCAGGAAATGCACAAGCTGCCACCCGGCAAATAAAAACCAAATACAACTGTGCAACGTTTCCCTCCCTTCAACCAAGGTCATGGTCACGGTGAAGAGTGTTTCAAGCAAAAGCTTCTCCCCCAGCCTTTGTTTGGGGATCAACAAACTCCAGGAACTTGGCGTGAAAACCAGCTGGGCCAGTCCGGTTCTCCTACGGAACGTTCCCCCAAGAAAACCCAGCAGATCAGACAGAAGGGGATGAGGGACTCGGGGGCCAATGAGCTCATCACACCAAGAGCCTGGTGCAACAGCAATGCTGCCTCCGGCCATGGCTGCACAAGAGACAGGCGGCAGACCACATGGCATTGGTGCTATGAAAACACGCTACGTTTGCCCAGAGATAAGGGAGGCTTACAATGGAGACAAGCAGGGAAGCTTTCCGGCAGTGACTCTCGGCCCCGTGTTTGGGTGCTTGGTCCTGCCGTGAGGGCAGGGGACCGGACTCGATGGCCTCTCGAGGTCCCCTCCATTTCTGGGGCTCTGTGCGTCTATGAAAAGGCTACCCTCACTAAAAGGCTGATGGAAAACTTCGGCATGTCCAACCGTTTGCACTGGGGGCGTAGCTGGACAGTTCCCTCTGTGGAGTTAGCCCGTGTCAGGTGCGGATACAGCCGTGGGCGCCAGGTTTGTATTATTTTCGGTGGTGCCCAGAATGGTCCAAGCAGAGCTGTCCGGTCCATAGGGCAGACCGGGGCAACTACTCTGGGCCATGCACTTGGGGAGCCCTGCGCTTCAGGGGGATGCGGGGTCCAGGACAGCCTGGAGGGCTAGTGAGGGGCCTGGCACATCAGTGGGTGACCTAGCTCCAGACTGCCCCACTTTGCTTTGCCCCCAGCTCCTGGTGTCCCTCAGGGGATGTGGGGGCAGGGTCTTGGGGGAAGGGAGGGCATGGGGGCGGGGAGGAGGCATCATTCAATTGGCCACTGGATGCTTTCAAGATCTCATGGGTGGCAAAACGACCAATACAATGATATCATTAAAAAAATCACATTTCTACTGACATAGCCATGCCATACCAAATCGGTCTGAGCCGGCCTAAAGTATTGAGGCTCCTAATTTCCATTGAAATCGGTGCCTAAATGCCTTTGTGGATCTGCGTTTTAAGAGCCGTCCTGGGATGGCAGCCACCCCAGACATCGCATTGCTCCCACCAACAGCTCTTGCAAGCCGAAGAGCAAGAAATGGATGCATTACAGTTTGGCTGCAGGCCAAGGGTAGGAATTCGGCCTGTGCCGCAGCCACCGTGTACAATGGGAAACCACACCCCTTCTGTGGAAACCCTGGCAACCCCGAGAGCCAGGAGCCCTGCTAGGCTTGCAGGGAAGGAGGCACAGAAAAACAAGGCGTGCTGCGGGTTGAAGGGACTCTCGGCCAAGGAGCGAGACACATCGACTTGGCCGCGTGCCAGGGAATTAACAAGGTGCCAGGGAGGCAGGTCATGCGTCCTTGTTACCAAGCGCGTCCTGCAAAAACAAGCTCTCGGGTCCTTGTGCGCCGAGCCGGCAGAACTAATGTGCGTCGGGTGGCGTGGGACTTTCCCGTCACATTCTCCCACCAGGGTTTTCTTCTTCAGGGTAGGTAGCGACAGGCTGGCAGGTGTGACAAAGAGGTTATGGGGAGCAATTGCTTGCCATGCCCACCAAGAGTAGGCCAAGGAGGCAGCTTAGTTTGGCCAGAGAGATTGACGTCAGCAGAAAAATCCCGATTTAAATATCAGGGGACGGTTGGCCCCGCCCTCCAGCTCAGTGGGGGGTTGGTTGGTTGGCTCCCAGTATAAGGAAGGGGGAGGGTCTTTGAGAACTCAGGATCCTGAGACTGGCAGCCCCCAGGACCAATGGGAAGCAGCCAGCGCTCCAGGCCAGCCTGATTGCCAGGGCGGGCAGGCCAATGAGGGAGGGAGGAGTCTGGGGGCGAGTCCTGGCCTCAGTGATGCAGTAGGAGCTGGCTTGCCTGGGTCAGACCGAGCCGGGATGAGACAGCTGGGGGCTGAGCTGAGCTGGGAGGGGCCGTGACAGCCTGGGAGAGCCAGAGACATGGCCCAGCAGCAGAGCCAGGCTGGGAGCTGGGCTGCAGAGGCAGAGGGGCCAGAGAAGCAGCCCGGGAGCTGGAGGCAGCGCAGCAGAGAGTGGGGCTGGGTGCGGGGAGCAGCAGCAGAGAGCATCGGGGACGCTGGGTAGGCCCAGCGCAGGGCAACCCCCCCAGCCAAGAGGCCTGGCAGGCCAGAGTGGGGAGGGTCCTGCCACCCTGAGCAAGTGTCTGGAGGCCTGGGACCTACAAGGAACAGACTGACTGGCCCGGACACGCTGGGTGTGAGGTCCATGGGCGTCGGATGAAAGCCCAGCTGGGGAAGGCAAGATCCAGCCTCGCCCCTTCCACGCGAGGCCCTGCCCCTGGAGCCAAGCACCATCCACTCCCAGCCCGATCCTGCCTGGCCACATGGAGAGCTGGGGCTGCAGTGATGTGGCCCTGGCCTGGCCCTCCAGCCCAACTGTGGCCCCATACCCCCTGATGGCCAGGCTGTTGAGCTGGGGTGCCTTCCCCAGGGGCTGGGTGGAGCCAGGCTGCCGTAGTCCCAGACTTCCCTGGTAGCGGCCCCAGCCTCAGGCAGTCAGGTGTGTAAGCAGTTTTGGGAAGGCTGTGCCTTCCCTTCCCTCCCTTACCGACTGCCCACGGTGAGGGCTCCGGGCCAGAGAACGGGGTGACGTGTTTGCCAGCAACTTTTCCCATTTTTCCTTATTCTCCCTTTCTTTTAAATTGATTGTGTACTGAACTGTATTTGCTTGGAACAGTCTGTAATCATCAGTCGGCCAGGGAAATGTTCAGTGTGACGCGAGCACCCCGGAGTGGGGACACCCTAGCCCCTGCCTTAGGTGACCTCAAGGCTGGGGCATGAGTCCCCAGGAATCCCAGGCCCAGCCTTGTTGGGGTTACAAGGACTCTGCCACACAGGAGGGCAGAAGGGGAGCCCTCGAGGGCAGGGAGGCCTCTGGGTAAAGGAAGTAGGAGCAGGAACTCAGATCCTTTCACTGGCCCATTTCAGTGAGGTCGTGTAGAAACCAGGAAAGTTCCCCGCAATAATAGGACTATTGTCGGATGTGTAACCCACACACCGCCTGGGGGGTGGTTCACTGTCCCATCGAGTGGCACTGAGATCACTTACAAAGAGCATACATCTACTCTATAGCCATAGCTGAGAGCCAGCTGGCTTTTAGCTCACATGATAGAAGCTCATGCACTAAGGTCCAGAGGTCCCAGGTTCAGTTCTGCCTTTTGGGTTACAGATGAAAGGGGCTATAACGTCTGGTAGACCCGCCTGCAGTGCCAAGGCGCCAGTCATTTCAGCAGTAGTGCAATCAGCTCGCAAATGCGTCCTCTCTTGGCTGTGCTCCTTCAGCAGTGCAGAGTAGAACGAGCACACATCCAGCACCGTGTGCCGAGATGAACTGGCGTGGCTGCCCCCTGCTGGATAGAATGTTGAGCATTTACAACGGTCGCCCTCTAGTGGAGGATGCCTGCAGCAGGAGAGGGCGTCCCATTGAGACTCCCACAGGTGGAGAGGCGAGCCCATCTGTATGGGGGTGCAGATGATGGTTTAGCCCATGGCTAGCATTCCCGCTGCTGCCGGAACTGCAGAGTAATACTTGTGCAGTGCAACGTGCTACCCAGCGTAGCTGCCGTGTCCTTTCCCCACTGCCCATTATCACTAATGTGGGATAAGATTAACACTGCAGAGACCCTGACACCTGTACCATAGCCCTCGATAAGCCACTTAATTGCGGTTCTTATCTCCCTCTCCACTGATGCTCTCTCTAATAGCTGTTTGCAGTAGTTACTGGTTAATGCGGTACGATAAGAACTCAATTCCAAAGGGAAAATAACTGAGCGCGGTGGGGGGGGAGAGGGGCGGGGAAAACACCAGTGAGCACGCAAGGTCTTCAGTCCTACCCGAAAGCAATCAAGCAAATTAAGGCAAGGGAGTTTTACTTCCTTGTTGAAGGGTGGGTGGTGGGAAATCCCCTATGCAGCACCAGGCACCAAGGGCACCAGTTATGGGGACAGTAGGCCCCCCCTCCCAGAATTGGAACCCCTGGATTGCAGCTGCCTGCCCTGACTCCAGAGGCAGGTCTTAACTGCAACAGAGTTTGAGCTGCCTGCAGCTTTGGGGCAGGGAGTTTGTTATAAAAAGAGGGAGGCAGGGTGATTAAGAATAACAAAGGGCTGGGGATTCAAGCAATTGAAGGATCATTAGATCATCAGGAAAACATGGCCAGGTACGCCACTTAAAAGATAGGGGGACAACGAGTAGGAATGAGTGTTGTGCTGCAAGGATCTGCATTTGGATCACGGCTGTGAAACTTAATGTTCTTGAAAGTGGGGTGAAGAGGGACTAATCCAAAGAGTTACCAAGGGGTCTCTCAAAACTGGATGATCAGGCAACACAAGGATAGATGGAAGTCAGGGTTGAGAAATGCAAAGGAATGGAGAAATATAATCCCACAAAAATGATGGGGTCTAAAATAGCTAGGGCTCGACAAATCAGGCAATCTACTCGCCCGTGGCGAGTAGATTTTAGCCCGGTGCGGCCGCGCAGCGTGCGCTTCCACGCAGCGTGCGCTTCCATGCAGCTGGTGAGCGGGGCTCGCCACCACTTGGCGAGCCCTGAAAATAGCTGTTCCCACTCAAGATCTTGGAATCATTGTGGATAGTTCCCTGAAAACATCTGCTCAATGTGCAATGGCAGTCAAAAAACTAAAAAGCTAACAGAATATTAGGAATAGATAAGACGACAAAATACCATATTGCCTCTATATAAAGTCACGGTAGGCCCACATCTTGAATACTGTATGCAGATATGGCCACTCTGTGACGGATTTTGAGGGTGCGAGCGCCCCCTCCCGACCGGGGAAGGGGGTTCTGCAGACCCACCGCCTGTGTCTCTCCGGTCCGTGCCCCGGGCAGAAGCCCACGAGGCGATGAATACGAGTGCGATCACCCAGCCCCGTCTGGGAGCCGGGTTTCAGCGAACTCGATGCCCGGCCCCGCTGTGGGGTCCCTAGGGCTCATGGGCAAAAGGAACAAACTGCTGGGAGGAGGGATAGGGGTTCCTCGAGAGCTCCAATCGTCCGTCCCTCGGAGGAAGGGCGCCGGCTCCCACGCGGAGGCTGGCGGACACCAGTGGGAACAACAATGGGAGGGGAGGGGTGTGGGGGAACCGGGCCCACCCTCTCCACCGGGTCCCAGCCCGGGGCCCTTGAGTGGAGAGGGAGTAACGCCTGTACTCCCTCCGCCGCAGGCGGGGATCGTTCCCGTCACGCACCTGCCCACGGGCGCCAGAAGCGCTCTGCCCCGGGCTTCTTCCACTCCCCTCTCCCGGCCTCATCTCCAGCTGAGTGGCCCCGGCTACTCACCCCGTCCAGGTCGAGGGTCTGGCCAGGCTCGTGTTCTAGGGGCTCCAGCCCCTGGCTTCTTGCCCTCCAGCGGGGCGGGATGCTTGTCCTCCGGTGGCACGCCTGCCGGCTCTCGCTCCCTGTTCCCCTGGTCCTGACTCCTGGCTCCCTTTTGAAGGGGCCGGGTTCGGACGCTGAGGGCGCTGGCCCCCCCCGGCGTCCCCACGTCCCGCCGTCTGCGCGGAAGGAGGCGGCGGGCTCCGCCCCCAGCCCTCCGCGGGCCGGCGTGCTCAGCCCCTCCGGGACTTCCCCGGCGTGCCTCCCGCGGCTGGCGGTGGCCCCGCCCCCTCCGCCGCGGGGCCGAGCGCGTCGCGGTGCGCTGGCTCTCTGCCCTCCCAGGGGTTTGCCGGGGCCCCTGCAGGCCGGCCGGTCTCCCCCTCCCAGAGTGGGGAGGGTGCCCAGGCCTGACCCAGTGCGAACCCCGGCGGGTTCGTCACACACTCCATCTCAAAAAAGATATATTGGATTTGGAAAAGGTACAAAGGGCAACAGAAATGATTAGGGGTAAAGAATAACTTCCGTATGAGAGGAGATTAACAAGAGGGGGACTTTTCAGCTTGGAAAAGAAATGACTAAAGGGTTGGGGGATATGTTAGATGTGTAGAAAATCATGAATGGTGTAGAAAAATAAAACAAGGAAATGTTATTTATTCCTTCTCCAGGGCTGGCCCACAACATTTTGGCACCTGAGGTGGGGAGCTCAAATGACGCCCCCATGCCACCTTTTCTCCTGCCTGCCTGTTATGTCTCTTGTGCCCTCCTTCCTCCAGCACAGCACTCCACCATCTCTGTGCACCTAGAGCAGAGAGAATACATCTGCACCAGCAGAAGACACAATTTTCTACACTCTGGGTCCTAGTGGCACCCCCCAGTCTGGCACCTGAGGCGGCCTCCTCAGTTCGCCTCATGGTGAGGCCGGCCCTGTCTTTGTCTAAACGTACCACAAGAAGCTGACCCAATTCAATGTACAGGCAGCAGATTTAAAAAACCAAAATCAATTATTTTTTCATAGTCAACTTGTGGAACTCTTTGCCAGGGGATGGTGGAAAGGCCCAAACAACAACAGGATTATTTTCAGGAATAACGGCCCGGGCCATGCAGAGAGCAGAGCCGCCACCGCCAGAGCAAACCTGAGCGGGGAGGAGCTGCAGTAACCGGCGGCTGGAGGCAGAGCAGCGTCCATGGGGTTGATGCAGGCTGAGTCCGGGTGGGGCGAGCAGCTGGGCAGAGCGAGGGGGACCCTGTGCCTAGCACAGGGAGCCCCCCACAGCAAGAGGCCTGGCGGGCCCGACTGGCAGGGCCCTCCTAATCCTGACAGGGGGTGGCAATGGGGGGGGGAGGGCAGGACTCTGCCACTTCGAGCCTGCAGGCCACCACCAGAGCAACTGTCTGACCCGCAGCTTCCTTGCAGCCCGGCCAGGCCCAGCGTGCGGGACACGCTGTGAACTGCCTCGTGGCTGGGGTTGCCGGGGTGCGGTTTTCTACCAGACAGTGCGGTATTTGCGCCCTCTGCCCGGTAGAAAAATTCAGAAAATACTGGACACGTGCAATGTGCAATGTCCGGTATTTTCTGAATTTCCGGCTGGGCACCGGATGGAAGCCTGGCGGGGGCAGGGGAGCGACTGGGAGGCGGGGCCACGATTGGCGCTGGGAGCCCGGTAGTCGCGTGCAAAAGGAGGGGGGGGAGAGGGCTGGGACTCCCAGCCGCCACCCCCCGGCCCGGCTTTTGCACGGGACCAGAGGCTCCCAGCGCCAATCGCGGCCCCGCCTCCCAGCTGGGAGCCTCTGGTTGCGAGCAGATGCTGGGCGGGGGGGGAGTGGCTCCCAGCCCCGCCCCTGCCCCCGCCCCTACTAGCAACTAGAGGGAGTGCCTGCCGGGGGCATGGCCTGTTGGACTCCGGCTGCAGCCAGTGGCTGCACCCCCACCACCCCCCGCCAGCTCTGCTTCCCGCCCCCTTCCTCCCGGCCAGCCCTGCAGCCCCGACCCCCAGCCCCGCCCCCTTCCTCCCGGCCAGCCCTGCCCCCTCCACAATCAAGTGTGTCCGGTATTTTGTGGGGGGGCGGTTCTAACTGGTAACCCTACTTGTGGCCCAGAGCCGGCTGGCTGGGGTCCTGCACCACAGAACGGGGCCGCGTGGGGCCTTTCAGCTTCCCCTTGTTTCCCTTCTCTTGTAAACGGTTGAATAAACGGCGCTCGCTTTGAACGGCGTGGAACGAGGGGGGCCGGGAACCGTTTCTGGGCCGGGGGCCGCTGATCCACAGAAAGATCAGGCCGGGACGGCCCCCAAGGGAGAAGCCCTTCCCCCCCAAAAACCACAGCCCCTCGCTGACATGGCCCCTCACTGAGGAGAAAGACGATCCCCACATTCCCCACCAGAGCCTGCGGAAGTGGGGGGGGCAGGCTAGTAGATAGCCGAGGAGGGACGTGAGACAGGAAGCAGCGCTCACCCCTTAGGTGGAGGGGAGCCACTGCGTGGGTGGGAAAGTGAGTTCACATCCACTCAGGCGGAGCTGCTGCTCAGCAGAGATAGTCCCTGCCCACCCCACCCCCAAACTTCACACCTTTGTGTATGGAAACTCACCGCCCACAGAGAACAGGAAGAGAACCTGCCGCATGGGGGTTGGGGGCAGTGAACGAGGCTGCTCGGTCCTGCAGAAAGTCCCCCCCCCCCCCCGTGGACGGGACGGCGTTTTGAAAGCGGGCAAGGCGGTTGTTTGGCGCTGGGAACGCGATTTCCCCTAGAAACGACGTTAGGAACGGTAGTTGGGTTCCCGGGTGAGCCCCCAAAAGTCTCCTTCACCCACAGGGGTGTGAAAATACGCTGTATCCACAATGGAAAACACGAGCACCTGTGGTTTATTTGACCGTGAGTGCCGGGGCGTGAGGAAAGGCAGGTTGAAGGAGGGAGATGGAGATTCTGAAGGGGACTTAGGGGCAGGCCCCGGTGGCCACCCCTTTCTCCAGGGGCTCTGCCCCGGGCTGGCTGCAGGAGCCAATTTCCTGGCTGCCCCCACTCCCCAGGTAGCCCCTGCCCCTGCTCACCAGGAAGCAGAGAGTGGTATGAGCAGGGCCCGAGGTCTCCAGAGGAGCGGGGTGGGGGTGGGGTACAGCATGCAGCTGGAGGGAAGTGGTGGTTTCATTCAGTTCCTATGAATGCTCACCACTTCTCTCAAGCCACTGGCTGCACGACCGCCCCCTGCTCCTCCGGCCAGCGCCTCCTCCGCTCACCCCCCTCCGAGCCTCTTGCCGGCTGCCCGGGGCTGCAGGGAGCTTTGGTTTGTGCGTGCGGCTGTTTGTAACGGGGCTGGTTGTAATAAGGATGTTAAAATGGGGTTAATCGACTAGTCGGTGGAATTCCCATTGACTAGTCGCCGTGCATTTCGAAGGAGGAATGCGGAAGTGCCTAAGAGTCCCAAGCGGGGGCTCTTGTGCATTTCAAAGCCATGGAGGCCGGGGTCAGTGGGCTCCCCTGCCCCTTTGAAACTGCCGCCTCCGCGTGATTCCGAGGGGAGGCCGGGAACCTGGGAGCAGCTGGTGACTCCCCAGCTGACCCCGGGTTCCACACAGCACTTCCCCAGAAACCAGGGTCAGCTGGGGAGTCCCCAGCTGCTCCCAGGTTCCGGGAAAATGCCACGGGGAGCCCAGGATCAGCTGGGAATCCCCAGCTGACCCCAGGCTCCAGGGCTGCCCCTTTGAATCCCCGCAGAAGTGGTGTTTTAAAGGGGCAGCCCACCACACAACTGATCCCAGGATCAGCTGAGCAGCTGCTGCCTGGGGGTTTCAAAGAGGTACCCCTTCCTCCCCCCTTTGCTGCCTCTATTTCATAGAGGCAGCGGGAGCGGCAGAATTGACTGGGGAGGGCAAATGCTTATCGGCTAGTCCACTAGTCTTTAACATCCTTAGTTTGTACCTGGGGGAGTGCCTGTCAGGAGCCAGCCATCGGACAAGGGCCACTCTGGCCTCTGGTTACAAACACAGCTGGCGTGGGGCTCCCACCCTGCAGCTCTCTCACCCCACAAGCAACCCACCAGCTCGGCAGTGGGAAAACCAGCGCTGCTGTGCCGGCAACCAGGCCGATCCTTGCCTTATTGCCACAGCCTGCAACACCGCAGCCGTGGGGGCCACGGCCCTGGTGCAACAGAATTAGAGACCCACACACTCCGTCCGCCACTTGGCAGCTGCTGTGCAGAGCGCCATGCACCCCTGGAGGGCCTACCACAAAAGAAGCTGGACAGGAGCGAAAAGGGCACCAGCAAGGGGCGAGGGCCGCACAGCAAAGTTCGCGTGAACAGCCGGAGCTGGCGGCTGGCACTGCTTCAACAGCATGGCCTTGGGCCAGAGGCAGGTCAAAGTTTCCCCAAGAGAACAGTTTTTCTTGCTGGAAAATGAGGGTGCCTTGCAATCAAAGCCTGGCAACATGTCAACACAACCCGGGTTATCTTCCAACCAAACCCTGGTGGCCTGACGAGTGTCTGATGGAAACTTGCCTGGCACCCTCCTGCCAGCATGGCTCGTTGGCAGCACGCAGCCTCTCGGATCCTGCAAGCCCCAACTCTCTGCTAGGGTTCCCAGATAGTTTCACAAAAAATACCAAACATGGCAGAAAAAAAAAAAAAAAAAAAAAAAAAAGAATCATGGCCCCTTTAAATCACCATGCTTCCCCCCAACCCCACCAGACACCTTCTGTCTGAGAAAAAACAAACAGAAAATACCAGACATTTTACATGTCCAATATTTTCTGTTTTTTTTTTTAAAACCAGACAGAGGCTGCAAATACCGGACTGTCCGGGCCAATACCAGACACCTGGCAACTCTATTCTGTGCTGAACTGGGTTCCCGGGCTCCAGGAGGTTTAGGGATCCTGGGACTCCCTTCACAACCTGGTCATTTGCACTGCGCAGGGGGAGAAAGGGGGGTGTTACTTCTGTCCACTTCCAAACAACATTTTTCCTGAAATTGGGGAATTTCCCCCAGGCCAGGACTGGCAGTTTCTGATTAGCTCAGTTTCGGAGTTGCCGTGGAGGTTAGCACCTGCTAACTGGGCTGTGTGCACACTCCTCCCACACCCCCACTGGCTGACACATGCCACAGGGGCTTAGCAGAGCTCACAGGTTAAGGCTCCGAGGTCAAAACTCCCACAAAAACAGGGTGCTTGGTCCCACAGGGCTGGATTAGTCCTTTGTGGGTCCTGCCCCCGGACGGTGGTCCTAACTCCCTGGAGGCTCTGCCTTACTCCACTGTGGCCATGCCCACTGCTCCCCCCGCAAGCTCCCTTCCCTTCAGCCTGTGCCCCCACCCCCCGGCCCTGCCTGCCATTCACATACAGGGTGTGGGGCACAGAGGCGCACCCACGGGCTGGAGCACACAAAATCTCCTAGCCAGGGCCCCCCCGTCAGCTCCGGTGTGAGGGGAACGTGAGGAGTGACTTTCACTGACGTGGCTGCTGCCGGAGAAGGAGAGTTTTTTGGTGTGAGGCCCCCGACTAGATTTTTCTTTAGGGCGGCCCGCCCCCCCCAAAAAAGTTCCCCACCCCTGGAGCCAAAAGTCAGTATCTGTGCATCCAATGCGTCAGTCTGCCTTCCGAGGCATGAGATTTTCTTCTCCCTAAAGAGGGTTTTTTTAAAACTTGCTTCCGATTCTTTCAGCTGCACTGGGGCTGTTTGCAAACTTTCCTCCACCGAGACGAGGCCCGGACGCTTGAAAAAGAAACAAACACCACGGCGGAGGAGCGGCAGGGGGAAGAAAGTCATCTTCAGCCAGGAGCATGAGATCTCTGATAACACAGCAGCTGGTCACGCTGACTCTGGGAACAGGCAGCTCCCACCCGCCCATTGTGACACTGAAGGCCTGGGTACGCCAGGTGCTGTACGAACCCTTCAGAGACAGCGGTGCTGGCCCTCAAAGCTTGCCCCTGTTGTAAAACGAGGGTGTGACCCATGCCTCTCGCCCCGCCCCCGAACAGGCACTGGAAGCAAAGCAAAAGAAATTAAAGCAAATTAGAGGAAGGACTGAAATAGTCCCATAGTGGGCTCCTCCCACAGTGACAAGGAGGAGAGAGGGTTAGATCAAAGGATCGCACACCTCTCTAACTGCAGTAGGGTCCCTGCCACCAGCAGGGGGCTGATGGGTGGGAAGATGTACCCCTGCCCCCTGCTGGCCGGGCTCAGGGCTGTTTTGACTGTGCACATGTCATAGAGCCTACACTGATAACAGCTAGTGGAGAGTCTCTGTTAGATCACCACAGTGTGCAACACAGGAGCCGTGGAAGCCACTGAGCTGGTACGATACAAACAGGGACCCGTCCAACGCATGGAGAAAGGCAGCATTCAGCCCCCGGCCCGCTCTTCTCCCTGCTGCAGTCAGAGCCAGGCCCTGCCTCGGAGCAGCCCCCTCTTCCTCCGTGCCTTGTGGTTTCTAGCTCCTTGGGACAAGCCCTGCTGGCGCGGGGGCGGAGGGAGAGATGACCTCACGCCCTAGCCCTGTGACAAACCGGTGACTGCAGCCCAGCGGTCAGTTTCACCGTGGGGGAAGACAAAGCATGGGGGGGGGGGGGGGAGGAAACTACCCTCTGTCAGCAAAGCAAAACCACCCCCACAGGAAATATCGCTGCAGGCCACACACCCCTGGACTCCACAGGGTGCTGAGGACCTCTGGTGGCTTCAGCTGGTTAGGACAGATGGACAATAGGGTCGGGTGGCCTTGCGGCACGGGTACGTCCACACTGCAACACTATTCCGAAATAAGTAGCGCTATTCCCAAATAACATAGTCCGCGTCTACGCTGCAGGCAGTCATTTCGAAAGAGAGTCAAAATACTGTCAAGCTGGAGGACTTCTTACTCCGACTCCTGTAACCCCTCCTTGTACGAGGAGTAAGGGACGGCGGAGGAAGTGCTCGGTTTTGAAATAAGTGCTGTGTAGACGCTCTCTATTTTGAAATAAGATACGCAATGGACATAACTCGAAATAAGCTACACAAATTGAGCTAAGCCCTGCTGTGTAAACACACCGTTTAGGGACTAAAATATATATAGCATCATGAGCTTTTGTGGGCAAAACCCACTTCCTCTCACTCAGCTGAGGAAGTGGGTTTTGCCCATGAAAACTCAAGATGCTATATATTTGTTAGTCTCTAAGGCTAGGTCTACATTGGGAATCATTTTGAAATACACTTATTTTGAAATTGCAAGGCTTCCCTGTAGTGTGGATGTGCTATTAGTACAAGGAAGCGCTATTTGGGCATGTCTAGGCTGGCGGGTTTTTCCGGGATATCAGAGGCTTCAGCTGGTTAGGACAGATGGACAATATGGCCTGGTAGCCTTGTGGCAATGTCTACATTGCAACACTATTCCGAAATAACTAGCGCTATTTCGAAATAATTTAGTCTGCGTCTACACAGAGGTATCCCGGAAAAACTCCACCAGATCCAGGGAACGCATCTGCTCTTCCACTTTTTTTTGTGGACGAGCAAATGCGCTCTTTCAGGGAGCCCTGTATAGCTCGTTCTATGAGGAATAAGGGCTCTGCCGAAAGAGGGGTTTTTTTCGGGGCCAAATGGCGGAAAAGCCTCTTCCAGAAAAGCAATTGGAAAAAACTATGCAAATTGCGGAGCACAATCTGCGGAACTTTTTCCAATAAAAAGAGCGTAGTCTAGACCTAGCCTTAATGTGGACATGCAACCTTGACTTAGTACCCCAGGAAGCTAAGTCATTACTTTGAATGACTCGGGGGGAGTCGTTATTTCAAAACAGCAGTGGCTGTGTGTCCACATTAACCTTATTTTGAAATCGGTGTTATTCCTCGTAAATTCAGGGGTTATTATTTCCAACTAGCAAGCTTGTTGTTTCGAAATAATTCTCAAACCAACAGGCTTGCTGTGTGGACGCTCCCCTTGTTACTTCGAAATAGCGCTGTAGTGTAGACATGCCCTAAGCTGCCACAGGATGACTCGTTTTTAAAAGTTACAGACCAACGCAGCTGCCAACACATCCAGGGGCTCTCTGGGTTCACAGCCTCAGTCCAGAGGCCCCCAGCAGTGGCCAAAGCCTACAATAAGGCATCCTGACCCAGCGGTCTAGTTTTGGTCCGAATCTACACACTCTCCCTCTCTGTTGATTGCCAGGGAATTAACTGGGAGGGTGGTATAAGGCGCTCAAACAATTGTAATAGAGATGTAGCCGTGTTTGTCTGGTCTTGCTGAAACAAAAGACAGGACTATGCAGCACTTTAAAGACTAACAAGATGGCTTATTAGGTGATGAGCTTTCGTGGGCCAGACCCACTTCAAATTGTGGAAGAAAATCTGAGGAAGTGGGTCTGGCCCACGAAAGTGCATCACTTAATAAGCCATCTTGTTAGTCTTTAAAGCGCTGCATAGTCCTGTCTTTTGTTCAAACAATTGTGTTATTTCCAAGAGTTAGCTGGAACTCCTGCCCTGCTGGCCCGACGGCACAGGGAAATACTGACAGCCCGACTTGGGGCAGTTTCTGTTTTGGCGCCACTGTGCATCACGGTTCCCAGGAAGCCTGCAGAACTTCCTCACAGCAGCCCAGAAATTCTCTGGGGGAAGGCCTGCCGTACGGGGGAAGCGCTTTCCAGGACTTCCCCAAGCAATTCCTCTGCCGTAAAATTTCAGGGCCGGGCTGTCCAACCTGCAGAGAGCCAGAAGAGAAAAGCCAAGCCAGCAGCAGTGGCTTCTACACTTCAGCTAGAGAGACTCTTGTGGGGGAAAGAGCAGCTAGACCCCTCCCCTTCTGCCCCCGCCACTAGGGTTGCCAGGTGTCTGGTATTGGCAGTCCGGTATTTGCAGCCTCTGTCTGGCAAAAACACCAAAACCAAAACAAAGCAGAAAAAACCCTGTTTTTGGGGACGGAAGGCCGCTTGGGACATTAAAACACAGCATGGGGATTTAAAGGCGCAGTGACTCTTTTTGCACTTTTTTTTTTTTTTTGCGCTCAACAACTTTGGCCATGTTCGGTATTTTTTGTGAAGGTATCCGGCAACCCTACCCGCCATGCAAAGAAAGGAAGTCGAGTGCATCAAGACCAGACCCCGTTCTGTCCTCTCAACCCCCCACCCCCATGTGTTTCTCCTACCCGGATCACATGCCATTTGCTTAAGCTGCCTTAATGGAGACGGTTCCTAGAGGAAAGCCGATCCCTTCAGTCTAGCCTGGCAGACCTTGGCTCCTAGGAGACCCTACGGGATCTTCTCCCCCAGCAATCCGGGGTGTGTGCATTTTGTTGGCACGCCCATGGGAATTGCCGATTTAAGCTGGATGCTTCGGGAAGAGGGAGGACGGCCTTCGTGCTCAGGGCCTCAGCTAGGACTTGGGCGATCCAAGTGCCACCCCTGCTCTATGGGACCTTAGGCCAGTTGCTGGTGATCTCCGCATCTCCCCTTCTGCAGCGAAGTGCTGGCCCATTTCACGGGGCTGCTGGGGGCAGACGTTAATGGGGGGGTGGGGAGGGGATAAGGAGGCCCCCGCCGTGTGTGGTTACAGAAGAGACTACCTGGAGTTATTCCTTCCTACCGGGAATCCTCTCAGCTTTTCCCCCCAGGCCCACCAGTGTCCCATCATCCTTTCAACGGCCCACATCCCGTCCCAAGAAGGGTATTTAAAAACCAGGGAACAAGCCACTCCTCTCTGCCCCCCTGCAACAAGAGGTCATGGGGCGCACACTCACCTCCACGGTGCCTCCTGCTGGTCATTCGGGGAATCAGCTCTGCCTCAGAGCGCCCTCTGCTGGTCGGTGTCTGCTGGTTCGGCCACGTCCCTTCCTGGCCACAGCATCCTTCCTCCTCGTACGGTCCTCGGTCCGTGCCCCTTCGCTCTGGGGTCTGCCCCTCCCAGAGAACCCCCAATTCCCCGACACCCACCGCGACCCACGGCCCGTCGTCATCTAGCCCCTGCCTCAGGGGAAACTGCAGTCTGACATGGCCCAGCATTGGCAAGGGGGTGGGGAGTGGACCTGCTGCCTTCTGCCCTGGCTGCCTCCCTGCTCCCTCAGGCCTTGTCTGAGGCCCTGCAGCCTGGGAGTGAGGTCTGGCTAGAGGTCCCCGGCCTTGCCTGCCTCTCTCAACCCTGCTGTCTCAGGAAGCCTCCAGCTTCCCTGGCAGCCAGGCCCCTCCTGCTTCCCAGCTCCAGCAAACGGGGTGTCTGTTCTCCCCTCCAAGAGCCCTTATGTCCACAGCCCAGGCTGGGCCCTAATTGGCTGTATTGGCCTCAGCTGCAGGCTATTCGCTCTGTCTTCTCCCAGGGCTGGGTTTTAAACCTTAAAGGGCCAGCCGCCCCGTCACACAAGAGTTCAGCGGGGACCTCTTTGCTCTTCCCCCCCACCGGGACCAACTCTGGGCTTCCTCCAAAGGACCCATTGTCTTTGCCAGCCTGTCTGGATCCACTTCTCTTCCTCTTGAAGCGCAGGGGCCGCCTCCGCCCCCAAGGAAGCCCTGGCCAGCAAGGGCCCATGACCCCACCCACACTTCTCTCCGGGTCAGGCGGCGTGTGGGGCAGAGAACCCGACGTGCACCCGCCCCGAGATGGAGGCAGAAGACACATGGGTCAACAGGGCTGCAAGATTTATTTTGAAAAAAGAGCTCAATCCACTCCAGAAAGCGCCCATCCCTCGCACGGCTCCTGTCCTGCAGCCCCGGCACAAGCAGGGCCCTGGGGCCAGGCGAGCCAGCTCCTCAAAGCTGGGTGGACAGCGGAGAGAGATGCGTAGAGACAGCACTGAGCTGCTGGAGTCCTTTTCAAGGAAGAAGGCAAGGAAAAGTTTGAACCACCTAGGGCTGCAGAGCCAGACACTTCCTTAGTGAAGCCAATCCGGCCCTTCCCTCCCCTTCTGAGTGCTGCAACCCCATTGCTCAGAGCAGATGGGGAGCCGGCTGGAGAGAGTGTTTTATTAGAAGATGCACCTAGCTGTCCCCTTTGCTGGACGATACCACGTAGTAAGAAAAAAGGGCCAGGAAACAGCACATTATTTCACTGCAAAAACCAACTTGGGTGTCCCAGTGCCGACTCCTCTGCTCCAGGGGTTTAAACAAGAGTGAACTTGCAGCAGTTCAGGGCCGAAACCCACAAGGGATTGTAAAACTTGATTTAAAAGTTTGCCTGGAAAAAGGCAAATCGGGGGAGGAAATGGGTTTGTCTTTTTTTAGGTTGAAGTTCTAGGAGGCAGTTTTTTAACCCACGGATGGTGGTTGTTTTTTAAAACCTCAATCCATGATAAAGCAATATGCACTTCTGCTTTTTCCACCCCCCACAGTAAACCCCAAGAGGTTCCAGAAGACATGAAGGCCTGTCTCCCCTAGCCTCCTTGGCGCAGAAGCTCTGTTAGTAGGGATACTGAATCTTTAAACAAAAAGGCATGTCTGCTCCCCCGTGACTTAAAACAGCCATTTCAAACTCAAAACCAGGCAGAAAAACATTTTAAAACATTGAATGAACCCCATGCCTCCTCTTGGGAGGTCAGGGTTAGTTCCATGGTGCCCCATGATGATATCACAACTGCAGAAGTTCTCCAGTCTTCCTAGTCGTCACAGGGTTACAGAGTGAGGTCATTCAGTATGAAGAGTGGGAGGCAAGAGGAGGGTTATGTATAGTTCCCCCCCCGTCACAACATATACACCAAAAGAAAACCCACCTTTCGAGCCTTGTGTCTAGAGCAGAGAGGACAAACCCAACCCTCCAGAGTTGAGAAGTGACTAGCATGTAGTACAGCAGAGCCGCAGCGTCCTACACTTCACCCGCAGCAAACTGTGCCCCCGGCACCGCTCTCTCGCTGCTTCTCGGAGACCTAGCACGATCTCCCCGTTACGAGGGGGCCTTACAAAGTATGCTCCAGCAGAGCGAAGGAGCAGTTAGCACTCTCGGCATGCTGGGTGCATTTTGTGCGTTTCTTTAACTTAGGAGTTTGCAAAGATTCCCCCTACTGCCCGCTTGGGCTTCCTCGTGTAACTCAGCGAGGGTACCACTGCGGATTTCGGGGTGAGAACAGAAAAAAAAGCTTCACTTGTAACATACATAGAAAGGCCATCAAGACCCTGCTAAAGTCAACTGGCAGAGCGAGCGCTGAAGGGAGCAATGCACTACCCCCAAATCCATGGGAAACCCCTCTCTTGCAGCAAACCCAAGGGACGATCCCAGCTGCCCGTTTCAAAACCTCACCCCTACCGTCGAATAAATAAATAAATTAATGCAGCGTTCTGCGCGGGAGGCTGTCTGGGACTGGCAGGCTCATGCCCGGTGGCTTTAGGTCCTCAGTACAGCCAATCCGCTCCCAGTAGCTTAGTGTTTTAGCCACACGTACCTTGAAAATCATCTGGCCCCTTCCACATCCCTCCCCTTCCCTGGGGCCGCAGAAATGCAGACGGGCCCAGCTCCTCCGCTGAAGACCATCCCAACGTACCTGGAAAGCATGGCCGCAGGGAGGGGGCGTCCGGGGAACGCCAGGCTAGAATCTGCCGCAAATAGAACAGGCCAGGGGAGCGCAAGTGGCCCTCACGTTGGCCCCGGCCTGTCCCATTCGACCCTGGACCAAACCAGAGAGTTGCAAGTGATTCAGGATCTGGCTGCAGCCACTGGGCAGGGCATGGGCTAGCCAGCTGGCAGGGACTGCAGCCAGACATCCTCAAGCGTAGGCAGGCGCTTAGCTCCCATTGAAAAGTAGTGGAAGTTAGGCCCAGGGTCTTGGCCTGGCCTGCACCTGAGCCAACATCCTACTGGTCTCATTCCTGAGCCCCCAGCTCCCCTCCTCCCAAGTCACAGCGCCACAGCGCTCTGGCCCCAGCCGCCTTCGCTGCAGCCACACGCACGGTCTCCTTAGCCAAGGGGCTGGGACCCAGCTGGGGAAACTGAGGCTCCGATCTCAGGGAGCCCAACCTCCCGCCTGCCTAGTGGCCCAGAGGGGGCGGGTGCCTGACCTGGGCATGGGGCTGCCACTCCCCCAGCTGGAGCATCAATTCAAGAGGTCTATGCTCCCAGAGTGGGGCTAGCACCGGCTCCTCCACCCAACCTGGGAAGCGGCTCGGAGCGGCTGGAAGGGGAAGAAATCGTTCTAGAGGGGCCTCGGCCACAGGGCAGGACCTGGTGGACTCGGCTCTGAGGGGCACCAGGCGGCGGCATTGCTGGCTCCCGCCTGCTACGCGGCTGGGTTCACTCATCCTGCTGGGGGAACCCCGCTAAGGCACAGGCAGTGAGGAGGGGAACCCCAGACCCTCCTCGTCCCTGAATGGCTGCCCTTCCCGCACCTCCAGGCAGCGGGGCCGGCCGCCCCCACCCTGAGCGCACAGATCCTGGTGTCCCGGCGAGCGGTGGGCCAAGCGCACGAGGGCCCGGCCGGGCGGGCGCGGAGCCAGCAGTGCTCACAGCAGGGCCCCCACTGGCTCCGGGTTGCTCTCCGCTCTTGGGGCAGCCCCTCGTTGGAAGGCACTTCCACCCCTTCCCAGCTGGCTCCCGGCCTGTCGCTCCAGCACGACGGCGGCCAGAGGGAGGCCATGCCGGGCTGTGGTCTGGCTGCCTGGTGCGAGCTCGCACGGGGAAGAGTCACGTTGACAGCCAGGCAGGGACAACTCGAACCCGGAGTGCCCCCTAGGTGCCATCCTCTGATGTGCACTGTGTGTGTGTGTGTGTGTGTAGAATTCCATTTAAAGAGACAGGCCGCATTTCCTTGATCCTTGTTCCTCCGGATGTCGTGAGCTGGGCCTGAGCTTGGACCCAGTCAATGGCGCCCTCTCCAGAGCCAGGCTGCACCGGATCCTCTCCCCGCCCCTCACACCAGGCGTGCCACCTCCCCCAGGCAGCACCAGCCCTCTTGGCTCAGCCTCCACTCCGGCGAGGTGCCGCTGGAGGGGCAGGGGCCCGGCACGAGCCAGGTCCAGGGCGAGCGTTCATAAATAAAATCCGGCCTGACGGCGCCAGCACGTCCTGAGCAGCAAGACTGCCCCCCCCCACGGGACAAAGGGGGTCTCGAAGGAGCCGGTGCCTTGAAACACCCCCTCCTGCCCAACCCCCACCTGGGAAGGTAGGCAAGTTAGTAAAGAGTCCCAGTGTTAAAACACGGGCGGGGTGGGGATTGTACGTCCTACAGGGCAGCGCTGCCGGGGCGCAGTGCGACAGCAGCCAGGCCCCACGGAGGGGCAGACCCTGCGCCCAGTCTTCCACCCGTGGAGGGAGCAGGGGCGCCTCCTGGGGTGTAGCTGGGCCCCCACCCCACCGGCAGTCCACAGGCCGCGGCCTCCCCCGCGCGCTTTCCTCTCCGTGCGTGGTGGTGCTGTGGAGGCTGCGCCGGCTCACGTCTGCTCCGCGGCTGCCGCCTGCCCGGCCACCTCATCCTTGGCGGGGGGCTCCATGTAGATGGGGGTCACCCCGGAGGGCTTCTTTGACCTGCCGGGGCCAGACAGGAGGGTCACGCTGAGCTGGGAATCTGCTCCAGAGCGGTATTGAAGGGGTTCGTACGGAGCCTTTAGTGCTAAGAGGTTTTTTGGGGGGGTGTCCCCTCCCCCCAGGCAGGCACCCCCGAGGGTTTTCTTTGTGAGAGGACCCTGCTGAGGGCACTGGCCTTGGCTAGAGGTGGGTGCAGGAGGGGAGCCCGCTGGCTCTGCAATTTCATAGGCAAGGAAGGGATCTTGTGTACCCTCCCCCACCGGCAGGGCCTGGCCACACTCACAAGGAGGCAGGCAGGCCCACCAGAGATCCACCCCTGGCAGCGCGTGGCCATGCTCACAAGTAGGGGGAGGCAGGCAGGCAGGCAGGCTCACCACAGGGATCCGCCCCCAGGAGGCGTGGCCGTACTCACGAGTAGGGGGAGGCGGGCCCGTCCCAGGGATCCGCCCCCAGGAGGCGTGGCCGTACTCACGAGTAGGGGGAGGCGGGCACGCCCACCACCAGGACATGGTTCTTCTTGCGGAAGAGGCGCCACAAGCCTTTGTGGTTGCCGCGGACGTCCAGGTCCCAGATGTGCAGGCACTAGGAGGGGAGCGGCGCAGGCAGGTTAGAGCGCCGGCCCGGAGCGACCCGCTCAGCGCGGAGCCGACCGGCGAGCTGACGGCCTGCACCCCTCTCCGTGGCTCTCCAGGGCTGCTCGGCGGCGCGACAGAAATGCCGACCACGAGGGCTCCTCCCACGGCTGCCTGGGGAGCGTGTAACACTACCTCCCTACCCCCAGGAAGTAACCCCACGAGGGCAGCATCTCAGCTACTGGTACACGAGCCAGCTCCATTCGTGGGCCGAGAGGAGACTGCAGGACCGGGGGGGGGGGCCGGGGCAGAAAGCTGCCTCCTTCTGGGGACTTGAGCACATCTGGTCCGGTCTCTTCGGGGCACAATCAACCCCAGAGTCACCCTGCATGTGCGGGTCTAAGGGAACCAGCCAATGGGAGTCGGTGATAGGGGCCAGCTGAGCCAGACACATGGGGCATCCTAGCGTGGCTGCCGTGGGAGCCACAGTGAGAATGTGATGCCCCGGGGCTGGGATTTTCAGATGGCCCCGTCGCATCGAGGGGAGTTCTCCTGTACCACCCCAGGTGAGACAAGGGAGATGCCCTTCCCTGACCAGCACCATGCAGGGTGGGGGGGGGCAGATCCATGGGGACCGGCACAGAGGTCAGAGCAGGGCGTCACCTTGGCGAGCTGAGTCCAGGTGGTGAAGTCGGCTTCCCGCTCCATCCTGATGTACATCACGTAGGTCTTGCCTTCCGTGTCGGGCAGGAAGGAGTCCTCGCACGGGTTCTTGCTGTGATCCAGCACCGCAGCCTCACTGGCAGGGGGCACAGGGCTGGTGAGTGGGCAATTAAGGGCACCCCCCAGCTAGGGATGTAAGCGACTAGTCCCTCGACTAGCTGCTTCCTCCCCCTATCAGAGGCAGCAAGGGAGGAGGGGGGAGAGCAGGAGCCGGTGTTGGCGGGAGCTGGTTCCCCCCAGCACCATCTCCGCGGGGGGCAGGGGGTAGCAGGGACCAGGCACGAGCTGGGAATCAGCTGTTCCGATTCACTCCGAGTCCCCCACGCTGCGCTTCAGCCTTTTGGAGGCTCTTAACACATTGAAAAGGCAGAGCCGCAGCGGGGTTAGATCCCGGGGCCAGGAGCTAACCCCACTGCAGCTCCCCTGCTTATCGACTAGTCGATGGAAATTCCATCGACTAGTCGATAAGCTGCTTAAACTAAATGTAACATCCTTACCCCCGGCAGGCGATCCCCTTGGGGGCACACCCAGTGCGGGAGAGAAGGCTGGGACCACGTTAGGATGATCTGTCCCTCCAAGAGGATGGCTTTAGCTATACCCCTGTGAATCCCACGCCCCGGCCGGCCCAGTTCCAGGCCAAGGGCCACAGAACACACTTACCCCAGGAGCTGGTGAATTTCCATCTCGTAGGCGTCCTTCTTTAGGCTGCACAGGAGAGACAGTGTAAAGGGGCAGCAAACGTAAAGACGTTCTGCGAGACAGGCCACAGACGAACGGCACCACACTTCCTCCTCCAGCCCCGCCGGGGCCAGAGCCCCGGGGCGTGGAGAACAGTGGGTTGTGAGGGACGACGCCCCCGTGGGCCTCGATCTACCACACCTCCCGTCTCTCCCCCACACTACCACCGATTCAACGCCGTTCCCACTACGGCTGTGCAGCTTTCACCAGTTAATGGGTGAAACTTATCGGTTAAGGTTAACTGGTGGGGGCTGCTCCGACCCCATGCACGGGGGGCTGCCTGTGATGAGCCCAGGGGCCACACAGGCAGGGGCTGCTCCAGCTGGGACGTCAGAGCAGCCCGTCTGCAGTGGTGGGGGGCCAGCCCTGCTCATGCCCCTTTACATTGGCTGTACAATGGGTTAAACCCGTTAGCCCATAGAACGGGACTGTCCAGCCCTAATCCCCACGCCGCTGGGGAGCATGGGAAGGGACGGGGGCAGCGGTGGGCACCTCCCTTCAGAACCCGGGAGGGATGGGGGAGAAGAGGGGAGGGGTGGAGGCAAAGCCATCAGGAGCAGGGGGAGCTCAGAGCTGCCATAGCGGAGCCGCGGGAGAAGAAAAGGGGTACGAGAGCCCAAGCCCCCGGTAGCGCAGGAGGCTCAGGGCACTCACCTCTCCACGTTTTTCAACGGCACGTTCGGGACGGTGTTGAATTTGTGCTTCTTGAAATAGGCTTCCTGGGAAACGAGCGCAGAAAGGGACGTGGGCATCACCGGGCTCCGCCCTCCGGAGCCACGGCCACGCTCTGGGTCCCAGCCCTGCCCCGGCCCTCGCGAGCACGGGCCGAGGTCAGAGACCAGTAGGCAGCGCTGCCCCCTCCCCTCCCCCCAGGCGGGAGGGCCCTGCCGGCACCACTCACGTGGAAGTAGCCGTTCATGTTGAGCCCCACGATGCCGAAGTGGTACGAGCGCGAGACGTCGGGGATGATGCACTCCCGGCCCTTGCGCTGCTCCGGCATCCGCATCCACATGTCCCAGTCCCACAGCTGGAGAGGGGCGAGGACGCTGCTTTTAGAGGGGGGGATCCTGCTCCTGACCCGGGCACCTGCTGATCACACCCCCTGAGCTCCCGGCGATAGAAATACTTCTGTGCCAGCAAGCCCCCCTCCCCCTCCAAGCGTGCGCACGTGAACCTTACCCCCGGACACGGCTGCTGCCAACAGGCAGCGATTCGTTAGGCGGGAGCCCAAGCAGCGCCCCCTGGTGTTTATTACTGTAGGGCTCCTCCCCCACCCTGCCTCACAGCCCCTCCCCTACTCCGAGGCAACACGGGCTCCTGCCCGGGAGAGCCGAGGGCACCCACCTTCTCTGGGGTTGGCCATTTTGGCTCCAGTTCGTCCTTGTAGAGGCTTTTGCTCAGCACCCAGCCCAGGCCGGGCATGGTCTCCACGCGGTACAGCAGCGAGGGGTCCTCGGCCGTGTGCTCGTAGCCCTGGGGAGCCACAAGGCAGCGCTGAGCGTGCCCTCGCAAGGACGCCGCCAAGGGCGCCGTGGGCCCCTGGAGGGCGAGCACGCCAGGAGGCGGCGCTATTCCCAGCCCTTCCCACCTTGCTTTGGGCGGGGGCTTCCTGCTCACCCACTTATCCTGAACTCCTTCACTCTTGTGGCTGCCTCCCCCCTTCACGTTTGGCTTCTCCCCCGGCCTCTTTCCCTTCCCCGTTCACCCCTAGAAACCTTCCCGTTCCCACCCTCCCCGCTCCGCCCCCCTTCCTGCTACCACACGGCCTCTGCCCCTCCGAAGCCGCCTTCTGGGCCATTTCAAGGGGCTCGTTCAGAGCCGGGAGGCTGAACGCCAGCACCGGCCTGCACCACCCAGGGGTCAGACACGATGTGCTCACGGCCCCGACCTGGCTGTGAGCTCCGCCAGAGGATATGGAGGAATTGGTACCCTTTGCCCGGCAGGTGCCCCGCGAAACTCTGCCGATTCCAGCCCTGACTCGCTGCCACCAGATCGCCCCCCGGAGCGGGGTAGCAAGAGCACAGTGCCACGCCGGGGCAGATGCATCCATTACAGCGATTGGCGTTTCAGGGCTCCACCCCCCGAGGAGCCAGGCAGAGCTGGCGTGGGAGGTGCATAAGGTGAGTGGAGGCAACAGAGGGGGTCCCACGTTAACATGGATTGGGGGGGGGGAAAGGAATGTAGGGACACCGGAGCCGTTCGGACCGTGGGGTTACCGAGACGGGAGAAGCACGCAGCCACAAACCTACCTGGTCGTTCCAGGCCGAGATGCAGTACAGGCTGTCGTCCTCCTCCAGTAAATAGATCGACTGGCTCAGGAAGCTGGAAGGGGGGATCACCCCCGAAAGGAGACAACAATTACCGAGGGGAGCCAGCTACCGACAAAGGAACCAGCCCATGCCCCAGGGGGCTCTGCTTACCTGGAAGTGGATTCTCTCCCACCCATTGCTACGGGGCACAGCCCCTCTACCCCCTAACTGGGCAGAGGAGGTAATGGAGGGGCATCCACTCGGCCCGGAGGCTCTTTGCTCAGAACCACGAGCCAGGCAGAGCCCCCCGAGCCAGAGAGGATGCTGGGGAGAAGTTGACGCCAGGAGAAGGAAGAGGAAGACAGTTGCCAACTTCAGTGCAGGGCAAAAGCGGGTCAGCTGAGGCCAGAGGACACTCAAAGCATTTTGCTACCCGTGAGAAGTCACTTAAAGAACAAGCCTCAAATACTCAGTTACACGTCCAGGCCCTGCTGTGAGGCAGGCAGGGCAAGGACCCAGCCCATTTTACAGATGGGCAAAACTGAGGCATGACGCAGTCCAGTGACTTTCTCCCTTCCCTCCCAGGAAGTCAACAGCAGAGCCAGGAGTTTTAGCAGCAGCGACCCCTCGCCCTCCAGGAAGCTGTCTAGCAGCTAAAAACCTAGGCGGGATGGAAGTCCTGACACATGCCCTCTTTGTAATTGGAGCTTGGTTGCAGATAACAGGGTCAGCCCCATCCCAGCGTCAGAAGGATGCTCCCACCTCTCCTGGGACCATCCTGCAGATGGCAGTTTTCCAGTAAAGAGCCAGTAGCCACTTGTTTCTGGTGGGGCAAGAGAGGCAGACAGATGTGGCTAGGCTCCTAGGCGATAAGGGAAGTTGTGGGACCAAGCAGAGGACCCGACGTCAGCATGTTACGAGCCTCACCTGAAGAAGTCGATGGAGATGTCCAAGTCTTCTTCCAGTACCACAGCAAACCTGGCATCCTGGGAGGGAAATGAGAGACGTCAGCAGGACAAAGGGGACTCGGACAGAAGAGACACGTCTTGCAGCATCCCCTTGCGGCTCGTGGCCCCAACAAACCTCAACGACCTTAGAATCCTAGAACCGGAAGGGACCTCAAGAGGTCATCGAGTCCAGGCCCCTGCCCTCACGGCAGGACCAAGCACTGTCTAGACCTTATTTGCGCCAGGCCTGCCTTGACTCAAGCCCAACGTGGTGGGGCACAGCCACACGTGTTCCCTCTGAGGCAGCCATTTTGTTTGCCAAAGGACTCCATTCCACAGCCATTGCTCCAGCGAGATGGGCCGGACGTAGGGTTGCCAGATACTTTCACGAAAAATACCAAACATGGCGAGGAAAAAATTGGTTAAGAAAAGAAAAGAAAAGAAAAGAAAAAAAAAAAAAGACACTGCGCCTTTAAATCCCCACCCTCCCCATCCCCGCCAGATGCAGCAGGGAAAGAATGTCCCAAGTGGCCTTCCATCCGAGAAAAACATGTCCAGTATTTTCTGGGTTTTTTTTAAACTAGACAGAGGCCGCAAATACCGGACTGTCCGGGCCAATACCTGACACCTGGCAACCATAGGCCTGAGGGGAGGGGGTTTGGCAGCCCCAGGGAACTGTGCAGTTCCCAGAGTTTGGAGAAAGGCCCCCGTGCTGCTTCCCTGAGATTTTCCCTCCTTCTCCCCCACCACATTCTCGGGTGCTGCAGCACAATGAGAATTTCAGCTCTTATAAATGGGGCGGGGGCAGGTGTTGCTGTCCTGAAGTGCCAGCACCCAGCTTGTTCCTGAGGGGGTCCGCAGGCGCTCGTTCCCGAGCAGACCTGCCCGGCCCGAAAGCAGAGGTGCGGCTCACTCACCGGATGCAGGTTGAAGGTTGCAGTCAGACTGGCCTTGTAGTGCTGTGGGCAGAGACACAAGCGTTAGCAAACATGGCCGCTGAGGCACGGCCGTCGATGGTGTCCGGAGGGGACACATGCCCCGGCCTCCGATGGATGGTTACTATTGGAGTGCACCACTAAGAGTCTACTACTGCTGCCAGCTCCAGGACCGATGCTTTAATCCAAGCATGGGGAACGCATGCGTTCATTGCGCCAGGCCGTGGGTTCGAGCCCCACCACCGGCCCGCGTGGGGCGCACGGTGCACCAGGAAAAGGGGGGAGAATTTTCCTAAGTGGGGTGAGTGGAAAGAGACCCTCACCTGGGACACCCGGGCATTTTTAATGCTAATGGGAGTGTGCTGAATCCCTTTCAGGCCAAACAGCTCCACCACATCCATCGGCTCCTGGAAACAAAGAAAGAGACAAGATTTGCTCACCACACGGCCCCCGGTACGGAGCGGCTGTCTGCACCTCCATGCTCAGCCCCTGTGTGACCACGAGCGCACTGCCGTACAGAAGAGGGCAGGACTGACAAGCCACGGACTTTGCCCCATCTCCTAACGGCAGTGGAGGCTTCAGGCAAGAGTGGGAAACATCCCGTCATGGGCTTAACTGCGCCACGGTGACCTGCAGAGGCAGCAGGCCTGCCTGATCTCAGCAGCTAATGAGCTCGTGAAGCATGAGGATTGCTAACCCCTGTTCAGGTTAACCCAGCCTGTGTAATGGAAGATGCACAGTAAGAGGCTCACCTCTAGTGCTTATGCATCTGCCTACAGCCCTGTGAAGAATGGGGAGGTGCATTCCCGGGGTACACGCCACAGCTGTGCTTCATACATACACGACAGAGATCGGCTTCCTTTGCCCTCCAGCGTGAAACAAAGTCACCTCCCCAGACAAGTAATAAGCCCATTAGAGTGCCCCCTAGTTATCCCAGACTCCTCTTCTCCCTTCCCTCTCCGATCCCTACTGCAGCCAGGGAAAGGAAACTCAGATTGTATCAAGGGCTTCTCCTCCCCGGGACACCCCAGGAAGATGGCAGCACAGCGGGCAGCATTTCCTGGCCCAGTGCTGAGCCGTCCTAGCATCCATGCTGCTCCCCCCAGAGCCCAGGGATCCTGCTTCGGTTGCCGTGGCAACGGGATGCAGCTCTTGTTATCTGCGCTCACAAAGCATCAGTCACTGCGGCAAGTGTCAAAAAGAAGAGGATTCCGCCCACCCCCCAAACAAACAAACAAAAACGCTTCTGGTTTCATTCATTTTCTTCCGCTCCACTCCCCCATCGCCACATGGGGTGGAGAACACTTTATACTGCACTGCAGGAGATGGAAACACTAGATGCGATGGAGGAAAGAAGAGCCTCTGCCCCACAACACGAGCCAGGCCCAGTCATGGTGTCTGTTCAATGCCCACTAGACGCAGCATCTCCTAAGCCCCTTACGACTACTAGGCCGGGAACCGAGAGATCTGGGATCTGCCCCAGGCTTGGTCCTTGTGTGACCGTAGGCCACTCAATTGCCTTCACTGCGGCGTCAGGCACCCTCTTCCCAGCTGAACGAGGGGGGCAAATGCAAAGCGAAGGCCCCAGCGAAGCCCTCTGAGGTCTAGGGGGGTGAGAAGCACAACAGGAGCGTTCAGCATCTGGCTCTGTGCACGGCGAGGCCGCAGCCGACAGACCCTGGGAGAAGGTTTATAGGGAAAGGCCAACCTAGGGGCTAGCGGTGAGGGTCTGACCATTGCCATGACTATGCAGTGACCCAGCTTAAAAAGTCACATCACCGCTTGCAAGCCAGGAGTCTCACCCAGCTTTAATCAGACTGGAAGGGCAGGGGTACTTATCTGGTTATTTTAGATCAGGGTGCCCAAGTCTGGACTGGAAGGGGTCCAATGCATATGGGGCGCTGGGTAAGGAATCTGGACCCACCCTCTACAATATGGCGAGGCACAGGAACGCAGAGCTATGGGGCAGCAGAGTTTCAGCACTCCAGACCCGGCCCGGGACTGAAAGCCACGCAGGTCTGACTTCCTGACAATGGAGCGACCATCTTGGGGGCTTCTTACCTGGCCGATCAAGAGGGAAAACACAAATGGAGACAAAAGGAAGATTTCACCTCAGGCCCTGCAACACAGCCACGCAGGGCACATCTACACTGCATTAGAAACTGGGTCTGTGGGACCTAGATTCGTGGACCCAGTGCTTCCAAGTAGGGATGTTAAAAAAAGTGGTTCATTAGGTAACTACAGTAATTACTTGTTTAACACGTGCCCGCTTAACACATTTTCACAATAGCACGATTTTTGGGGTGGGGTGGGGGGGGGACCGTTTTTAAAATTACACAACCGTCCCTGAAATAACACGAAACTAATCAAGTGGCGGACTACTTCATGTAGCGGTATAAGTTGGTGAAAACAGTGGTAATACACATGAGCGGATGAATACACGTGTCTCAGCGCTTCGCCGCTCACTCACACGTTTATCTTTGTGTTTTAACAATCCGTGGCGACTTGTGTTGCTAGATATCTAACATGGACGTTGACGACCCAGCACCACCACCAAAAAAACACAAAAAACAAAACAAAAAAAAACCCCACACCCCACAACCAACGGACTTTGCCACCACCACCTGAAATGCAACCCCCACCTTTTCCATTATTTTTAATAGGAAAATTGACCCCGCATAGCACGTTTCCGCTTAGCACGAACATTTTCAGAAACGCATCTATAGTATTAAATGAGGAATTACTGTACTGAGATTTTCAGCAGTTACATGCAGCGTGGGGCTCCTGCTCCCTGGGAGCCGGCTGCCATTTCATGCAGCGGGCTCTGCATTAAGAGCTCATAACACAGGGTGGCAGCCGGCTCCTGGGGAGCAGGCCTGGGAGCCTATGTGTAACCACTGCCGGTAACCAGTAAACCCAGGCTTATCGGCCAACAGTTTCAACGGTTCTACTACTGTACCCCTACTTCCAAGCCCACGTTTGAGCGTCCACACCGAGTGGTAACCCCGGGTTTACAATGGCCGCAGCTGGGCCCCTGCAGCACTGCACCATGCATATCTTCTGACCCAGGTCGGCAGCTTGGTCGGTGATAAGAGGGCTTGGACCAGTGTCTCCCTGGGACTCAGGCTCTGGTCCCGCCCCCCCCAGGTCTCTAATCCTGTGTGTGGACAGAAGTGGGGTTTGGATTCAAACCGGCGTCAGTAGGCGTAGCGGGCAGCACGGACAGATGGTAACGGGGCAGGGAGGAAAGACTTGGAGAAAGGGGTTTCCTTGAGGCGGGACTCCTTCTCCGGAAGCCCAGGCTGGCTCCCAAGACCACCTGGACTTGCCATGAGAATACGTCGGATCCATTCCTTTCCTCCAGCCAGCAGGCAGGCTGTCCGATTGAGCTCGTCGCAAAGCCAAAGATCAGGCGGGTCTGGGCAGGCGGGTGGCAGCCGCCTGCTTTAAAGTCACTTTCTCCACCGCTTCGTTCCACTTGTTAAAGAAACCCACCTGCTCTCAGGCAGTGACGGCCTAGCCCTGGTCCCAGGGGGAAGGTGCACACGGGAACAGCCAGGCCTGGAAACAGGAGAAGCTGGGTGATTCGGGCAGGAGAGGGTGTCACTGACTGTTCGAAGCCCAATCAACAAAAAGTGTCAGTTTGGGCTGAACGGAGTCTGAGCTTTTCCAGAGCTTTCCGGGAAGCACAAAGAGTTGGCAGTAAATGTGAATCCAACAAAACAGTCTGTTGTCAGGCATTTTTAAAGGGTTAGATTAATGGTGGAGGCGACCCAGGTGCAAATGCGCCCTCTGGAACTGGGGCCGCAGAGTGTTCTAACCGCCCAGCTGTCGGCTGCCTTGGGGCGCTCAGACGCCACCGAAACACTTCCACTGCATAGAAATTCATGTCACATCGGAGTAAGAATCATAGAACCAGAGAGCTGGAAGAGACCTCAGGAGTTATCAAGTCCAGGCCCCTGCTCTAGGCAGGGCCAATCCCAACTCAATCAACCCGGCCAGGGCTTTGTCAAGCCGAGACAAACACCTCTAGGGATGGAGACTCCACTACTTCCCTAGGGAACCCAGCCCAGTGCTTCACCACTCTCCTAGTGAAATAGTTTTTCCTAATATCCAACCTGGACCTCTCCCACCGCAACTTGAGACCATTGCTCCTTGTTCTGCCATCCGTCACTACTGAGAACAGCCCCTCTCCATCCTCTTGGAACCTCCTTCAGGAAGTTGAAGGCTGCTACCAAATCCCCCCTCACTCTTCGCTTCTGCAGACTAAACAGACCCAACTCCCTCAGCCTCTCCTCATAAGTCATATGTTCCAGACCCCTAATCATTTTGGTCGCCCTCCACTGGGCCCTCTCCAATGCGTCCACATCCTTTTTGTAGTGGGGGGCCCAGAACTGGACACAATACTCCAGATGTGGCCTCACCAGAGCCGAATAAAGGGGAATAATGACATCTCTGGATCTGCTGGCAATGCTCCTCTTAATGCAACCTAATATGCCATTAGCCTTCTTGGCTACAAGGGCACACTGTTGACTCATATCCAGCTTCTCATCCACTGTAACCCCCAGGGCCTTTTCTGCAGAACTACTACTTAGCTGGTTGGTCCCCAGCCTGTAACAATGCTTGGGATTCTTCCCTCCCAAGTGCAGGACTCTACACTTGTCCTTGTTGAACCTCATCAGATTTCTTGTGGCCCAATCCTCCAATTTGTCTAAGCCCACTCTGGACCCTATCCCTGCCCTCGAGAGTATCTACCTCTCCCCTAGCTTAGTGTCATCTGCAAACATGCTGGGGGTGCAATCCCTCCCCTCATCCAGGTCATTAAAGAGCCTGAGCCTGAGCCTAGATCTTCACGGGCCCCCACCCGGGGGTAACCACTGCAGAGCAAAGGCTACACTGCTTTCCTTTCCTCCTTCTGCCACACGGAAAGAGGCTTTGTGAATCTGCCCTGCCCCAGGGTTTCTGGGCGTAACTGTTCAGTGAACTCACATCAAATTCCACCCAAATGCATAAATGGTGCCACATGCAGGGACAGTCGGGTTTGCCCGCAATAAGAGTATTCGGCCAACAAGTTTCGCTCTTGCACAAGACCGAGCTGAGATGCCGTGCCCAGCTTTTGGTGTAAGAGCGGGAGAAGTGTGAAATCCCACCCCAAGAGAGGAAAGGGCATGAGGCCTAGCCCCTGGGGCACTCCAAAGGGACCGGGAAGGGGACAGAGGCGCAAGTCACCCCATCACTGGGACACAATCCCGCCCGTTGATGTTACACCTGGCCGCTCTCCACGGAACAGACTGGCCCCGGTGAAGTCCCTGTGGAATCGCTGGCTTGTCTCACAGCTCGGAGACCGGGAGAAAGCACTTCACGTTCGAGGATGCATGGGGCTCCCTTTCCCAGCCCAAAGCACGGCACCCCCCATACCCCTCAGTCCACCTCTGCCGCCCACCCGACGCGCTAGCCAGGACCATTCGGTTTGTTAATTCGGCAGGAGCGGGTCAGAGAGGGGACTTCAAAGGGCATCTGACACCTGTCGCCCCCTGTTCCAGCCTCAGGGCACTTTAAGGATGCAGAAAATAAGTTATTTGAAGCAGGAGCCCCAGTCCTGGGCCCCGCCGCGCTTGGTGCTGTACAAAACAAATCCGTGGCCCTTCTCGATCCAAGCCGGAGACGAGAGACAGCAGGCAGCGGCCTTGGCACACCAACTGCCCAAGCGCTGTCGCACACAGACGCCCAACGGGAACACACCATGAACCTGCTCCGGCTCGGCCCCTTGGGACAGATTCACAACCCTCGCAAGGAGCCCCCCCCTCTCCCCCCCAAGGGAGATCTTACCTCATAATACCCATCGATGAAGACAGTGATCATCTGGGGGTTGACCCCCTGGGCCGACAGCAGGGACCGCAGCATCCTGGGGGCCAGGAGAGTGGAAATGGGTTTGGTCACAAGTGAACGCCAGGGCAACGGGCAGAGGGGGTGCCATGAAGCATCTCCTCTCAGATTGGGGGAGGGGGGGCGGGAAGAAGGGGAACCGGCCCGACCAGACCCCTCCTCTCAGCCGACCCTGCCGGGGGCGGGTTAGACATTCCCCAGCTTGGAGAGGGTCTGAGGAGGGCACCAAGATGAAACCTGGGCCACAGATGCAGGAGATGGGTTCCACGCTCCCACGAGGCCTAGATCCGGGAGGGGCTGGGGCTTGGCTGGCCCTTGCAAACCCAGACACTGCCCCGCCCCTTTTTCCGATGGCGAATGCCCCTTCCCGCGCACAGCTGGTCAGCAGGGAGGCGGAACAACCCCTGGCAGGCTAGACCGGGAACGAACCTGCTTCCAGGACAGCACCACCACCCCTGCCAGCTCCCCGGTGCAACAGCCACTCAGAGACGCCTCGAAACACTCTGGGAAAGCAAAGGAGATGCACAGGGGGCCTCTCCCGCTACCACCACCAGAGCAACTGCCCGGGTTATTCCAAACTAGGCCTGGGCCTAGCGGTCCACCTGCATTAGCAGGGCTGGAGGGATCTACCAGGGCTTTCCCCGGCCCCAGATCTGCTGCTTTCCCCAGGAGGGCCCTCCTGGTCCCCGTGCTCACCTGTACAGGTAGTTGGGTCGGTTCCCTGCAATGACAGCCACCGGCACATTAAAGACTTTGTTGTCCTGGAGCTGGAAGAGAAAAAGCATTGGGAAGCCACCAGCAGCCCCCGATGACCACAGACCCCCCCCACTCCTCCCCAAGGGCGGGACAGCCCTGAGAACGCCAGTGAAGATAAGGCAGAGAGGGCTGTAACAGCCACAAGGTTTAGGAGCGCTGCCCGCAGCCCAGAGAGCTCATGGGAGTCATTTCAGTGCCCCAGGGTAGGGCTTGGTTTTAGGCTCTTCCCTCTAGGCTTGAAACGGAGCAGAGACCCTCGCCCGCAAGACCCTGGCAGATCGAATGAGCCCACCGGTCCCTCTTGGACTCCTTCCCGCCCCACCATCACTGCAGGCTGGGACCCGGGCAGGCCTCGCCCGCCGGGCAGGGCTGGACGTGGTCCGTGCTTGGCTGGCAGGCAGCTAAAGAAACCCTGGAGCTGCGGGACGTGGCATGGCGACTATTGAGGCCAGGTTCTCTCTTTGGGCCTGATCCCAGGCTGCTGCAGATGGCAGCCGTCTGGTCAGAGCGGCCACGGGCGGCCTACCCGCATGCCGCCCTGTGGGCCAGAGGGTGCTTTTAGCTAGACTGTAACAGAGCCCTGGGCCGGCAGGGCACGCCAGTCAGACTGGCTGGGCCTCATAGGCCACTGAACGCCACCTCCCCAGAGCTAGAGCGAAGCGTTACGGCCCTCGGGCCACGTGCCGGGCACACATGAGACGGAAGGGCCACGAACGGCTGCAGAGAGCATTCGAACCCTTGTGCCCTGGCCACCTTCTACGGCTCTCAAGCCCTTCCCTTGCGTGGCAGGCCTCCCTCCCAGAATGCACCTGGCGGCCATTTTCCAGCCCTGCCTGGGAATGGACGGACAGGTGCATTCTGGGAGCAGGCGGTTGTGATTTCGGCTAGAGTGCTCCATAGACCCCTCTGTCTCCTGTGGGCGTCCTGCTCCAAGTGATGAGCGGGTCAAAGGCTTTCCCCTTCCCCGGGGCTGGGGAAGGGTGCTCCGGCGGTGGCCACTCACGGGCTCCGGGTTGAACTCGATGGGCGTGGGGTCCTTGCAGCTGCAGACGCTGCCGTAGCCTTCCACCTTGCTGCAGAACCTCCGCCGCCGGCGATTCAGCTCCGTGTCCGGCCAGCGGCACTCGGCGTCTGCGGGAGAACGGGAGACTCGCGAGTTCAGACCCTCGCTGCCGGAGGGGAAGGAGGTGGCCGCTGCCTGCTCAGTGCCAGGGCTTCTGTGCCAGCTTCAGCCATCGCACCGGGGGCTCACCACCTCTAGCGACGGACAGGCAGGCTGCAGGGATCTGGTGGCCACCCAGGCTGAGCGGATGCCAAATACGGCGTCGGGCACCCCGGCTCGAAGCCCCGCCTGGGCACAGAAGGCCCAGGCAGCCGGATCCGTGCAGAAGGGAGGGGCGCTTTGAACGGGATGGTCCCGAGACATTTCTTGCAACTGCAGTCACAAACCGTCCCTTGGGAGCAGGAGGAAGAAACCCCATCCGCTCTCGCCTCCCATCAGATGGGTGCTGGATTGTTATTGTAGGGTTGCCAAGGGTGATCACCAGATTTACAATGGAAGCACCAGCTCCATTTTAAACCTCCAGTTTTGTACTAGCGAGGCCAGTGACCAAACAGCCCCCCCAGAAAGGGCTCCGGCAGGATTGACATCACCCCCGCCCCGGGCAAACTCCCCACGGAGGGGCTGGCACACAGCAATGCCTCACCAGCTGGGCTCCCATGGCTCAGGGACCATATTTAGAGAGGGCCCTGGCTCCCCATAGAATCACAGAACCCCAGGGCTGGCAGAGGCCTCCAGCCCCCGCCCAAGGCAGGACCAACCCCAACTCCATCATCCCAGCCAGGGCTGTGTGAAGCCGGGACTTAAAAATCTCGAAGGATGGAGATGCCACCCCCTCCCGAGGGAACCCATCCCAGTGCTTCCCCACCCTCCTAGGGAAATCGTTTTTCCTAAGATCCCACCTAGACCTCCCCCTTGCCCTTCATTCACCCTCCAGAAGGCCACACAGTCCGGATTACCTGTCCAATAGCACCACTCCCAGGGCCCGGCTGAGCTCCGAGCCCCCTTTGCTAGGTGCTGCACAGCCAGTGAGAGAAACAGTGCCGGCCCCTTGCGGGGGCAGGGGCACAGAAAGGGGAATGGACGTACACAGGTCAGTGGCAGGAAGAGAACCCAAGTCACAGCCCAGAAGTCTATCCACTAGGCAGCACTGCCCCCCAATCATTTCTCATCTCCACGTCGCCAGCTCCCTGGGTTTGCAGCAGAATCCTGTTCCACTCCCCCCGACCCACTGGGAATGGGGGCTGATCTCTGACAGCTGGGTGCCAAGAGCTTTTGAAAGGCAGAGCCGGAGTCTCCCCCCCTCCAGCATCTGCCTTGCACACGCGCCCCCCCTTCCCCATTGCAGTGCCTCGCTTGGGGCATGGCACACCCAGCTGCACCCTGCCCTGCCCTGGGGGAGCCCCCTGGTTCCCTACCTTCCACGGAGGTCAGCTGGACTTCGGTCTTCAGCAAGACGGGGTCTCCCCAGGCCGAGAGCGCCGGGGACTTGGAATGCTTCTCGCCGTACACCTCGCCTGTGGGGCGGACGCGCCGTCAGAGCCGGGCCACTGCCGAACCGCGCTCGAGGGCCCACCGCGCCCAGCCCCAGGACAGAGCCAGCCAGAACCCACGTGATGTCTTGGTACCGCTTCCCTCCAGGAACGGCAGGCGCCTAAGGAGGAGACGTCCCCATCCCCCAACCTGCCCCAGGGAGTAGGCCCCACCACGGCCAAGCGCCGTCAGGGTGAGGAGGCGGTTCGAGAGATGCTCCTCCCCCGGGCGCTGAGGGGAAGCCCTTTCCATCCAGTGCACCCTAGAGCCCTTCTCCATCCCTGCCCCCGCAGCCCCAGGAGCAGGGCTCTCACCTCCTTTCTTCCCCACAAAGCTCCACATGTCCCGCCAGCTGAGGGACGAGGCCGCTTGGCTCCCCAAGGCCTTGAGGAGGCTCTTTGCCGGGTCTTTAAGGTGGAAGGAGCCTTCGTCCTGGAATGGAACAAAACCCATCCTGAGGCGGCGCCTTCCCCGGCTCCGACCCGGCGCGACGCCTCCCCCGCCGCAGCCCCCAGGGCTTTCCGCCGTCCCCCTCTAGCTCCCACCGGGGCTCCGTCGGATGCCCACCAGCTGCAGGGGGATTCACCCCCCTGCGGACAGACGGCGCGAGGCAGACTCGGGGGGGGGGGAAGTCGGAGGAGCCACCCTTTCCGACTCAGGAGCGTTGCCTTGCCAAGATCAGACAGACAGACACGGCCCCCGTGCTGCAGTCCCCTGGGTCAGACGAACACACTTCATCCCTTTGGAGAACGTCTCTTCCAAGCGATTTCCCACCCAAGACAGGTGACGTGCACGTAAGCGCCCGCCAGAAATCAGACAACAAAACAGTTTCAATACAAGGGCACCGGGGTGGTTTGCACGCAGCGCCTTACGGAGAAGCGGTAGCCACAGGATGCATTACGGGGCAGAAAATACCTCCCCAAACAAGAGTGATACAAGAAAGGTATAAAAGCGACAGAAAAGGGAGCGGGGGCGGGAAGAGTGTGTTACTCTCTTCCCATTCAGGTCGGTGGGAGACAGGAGTCACCCCATTCTGGTCAACAGCGCTACCCTGGGGTTGCATGTAAATGTTGTTTTCACACAAGCACCCTTGTGCTTTCTGCGCATGCACAGTCCCAGCAAAAGGGAGTTTTGGAGGATGCCTACAAACAGCAACTTAACAGTCCCTCTGCTGGAATGCTGAGACCACTACCCGCCACGCTGACCAGTACGGATCCCCGGTTTCCTTGTGCTTCCCCGTCGGTCTGCATCAGCTCGATGCCTCTGGTCTTATACTGAAATGGTAAACGCCCGGGGGCGGGACCTGTCTCTGTTCTGCGTTTGTACAGCGCCCAGCACAGGAGGGGTCTGGCCCGGATTCCTTGGTGTTCCCACAATAGAATCGACAGTGTAAATCGGAGGGGAATGGCGCCACCGTCAGACATACGCGGTAGAACGTTCACGAGACAAGACTGCAGGGAGGCAGAGCCGGCCTCGACTCGCTTCCGTGACTCGAGCTGCGGTCTTCAGCCCCACCTACCTTAATGGAGAAGATCAGGATGCGGCCCCGGGCCACCATGTTGAGGAAAAGGACCATGGCCTCGTCCTCATGGGGCGAGTAGGTGTCGAACACCCGCTTGGCCATCACGTGCCCCTGCAGGGGTACAAACACACGGGAGGGATGTCAACATCACTGTTAAAAAGAAGGTTAAACATTCCGGTTCACCGGGATCCCGTGGGCAGGGGGGCTGCTACAGCCCGCCGGTTAACCAGTTACCAGTAATCATCACCTGGTAAGGGTAATGCTTCCTGGTTAACCGGATACTTGTTAACATCCCTAGCACAGCCTGCACGATGCATGTAGACCATGACCCCGGGCATCAATACTCCCTAGAACTCCTCATGGGAGGGGGAAAAAAAAACAAAAAAAACAAAACCAATACGGCCAAATATACTGAGTCCTCCACTTAGGAAGGAACAATCAATCGCACGTGTACTAAATGGAAAGGGACTGCCTAGGAAGGAGCACTGCAGAAAAGGATCTGGGGGTCACAGTAGATCACACTGTTCACTCATGTTTAGCTTGTAATGCCGTTGCCAAAAAAGGGGGGGAGGGAGGGGGAGAAAAAAAAAAAATCACTCTGGGATACTTCAGTAGAAGTGTTGTGAGCAAGACACGAGACGTCATTCTTCCATTCTCCTCAGGTGGAGTGTTGTGTCTAGTTCCGGGCACCACATTTCAGAAAAGATGTGGGCAAAATGGGAGAAGTCCAGAGAAGAGCAACAAAAATGATTAAGTGTCTAGAAAACATGAGCTATGAGGGAAGACTGAAAAAGAGAGAGAGAAAAAAAAAAAAAAACCAACAAAAAAAAAAACCCACGGGTTTGTTTAGTTTGGGGACAAGAAAACATGGTGGACATGGCAGCAGCTTCCACGTAGGTAAAACAGTGGTGTCCAACCAGTTCTGAAGCAAAATGAACTAGTCACATTATTCTGAAAATGTACATAATTTTGTGAGCCAACTAGCCACACTCAACCAGCCAAACAGCCTAGCGTGTTGGACACCACTGATCTAAAAGGTTGTTACAAAGAAAAGGGAGAAAAAGTTGCTCTTTAACCTCTGAGGATAGGACAAGAAGCAATGGGCTTAAATTGCAGCAAGGGAGGTTTACGCTGGACATTAGGAAGAACTTCCTAGCTGTCAGGGTGGTGAAGCACTGGAATAAGTTGCCTAGGGAGGTTGTGGAATCTCCATCACTAGAAATTTTCAAGAGCAGGTTGGACAGACACCAGGCCAGGCTGGGCTAATTAGGCGGTCCTGCCTCAGAGCAGGGGTCTGACCTAGAGGAATTCTCCTGGTTCCCTCCAGGCCTATGATTCTGTGATTCACCGACTGAGGTTTACAGGGGTGTCAGACGTGCATCCTGGCACAGAAACAGGAGAAGCTGGTGGGCCACGGCCCTATCGCTTTCCGGGGAAAAGGCAGTGTGGGGGGAAGGGGCATGGTTCCGGTGGCCCCCACTTTCGGGGACCTTCATCATCCTAGTACGCAAAACCAGAGTTCAGTCTGCACCCCATGAGCCAAAGCCGCCCCGGCCAATGGAACGACTCCCGTTTAAGTCCACGGCCCTACCTCCCGCCTACAGAGGAGAAACCCAACCCCTGGCACCTTGACTCCATGCATGGTGCGCGCCCCGAGCGAGGAAGAGTGTCCCGGGCAGGAACGCCAGGCAGCCCCACACCCCAGCCGTGCCATTTACCGTAGCCTGATTTAACACAATGACGTGGATCCCTCTGCCTTGCTCCCGAGCCTCATCTTCCAACACCTGCGGGAGGGGGGAAAAAAACGTGATTGTAGCCACGAACCCGGTTTCCCTGGGTCACAGCTGCACCGACAGGGAGAATTCGCTGCACTTCAAAATTCTGGGTTCTCCATGCTCCAGGAAGAGCTACGGCCCAAGGGCCGGGGGATGGAGATCAGGTCTGTTCTGATATCTCCCAGGCCGGTTCGCCGCCCTCGGCCTCCTGGGCCAGCCACTCACCGTCGTCCCGTCCACAGCCACATAGACCTTCGACCGGCTGGAGTACACCTCGATGTCCAAGAGCTTCCTGCTGCTGGTGGGGCGGCGCGGGGTCTCTAGGTGCTGCACGCCTTCATCTAAGGGGAGAAGGGCACCCACAGACTTAGCCCTGCCTGCACCCGTGTGGCTGGGCGCCAGGAGCATCAGCCGGATCCCCAGGGTGGGTGAGATCCCCAACCGATTTGCACGCCACGCATTTTATTTTGCCCCTCCCAACGGGCTGCAGCATCCCTCTTTACCGGCCTGGGGGGGAGGGATGTTCTAAACCACATCCTTCCGACACGCCCACTCGACACAGCCCCTGGTGCCCGAGGGACCAGGAGGCAAACCTTGAACATCTCCAGCTCTTTAATTACTGCAGATGAGAGAGCAGGGCAGCCCCTGCCCTCACTGGCCCTTGCTCATTTGGGCTACGTCTACACTGGCGCGTCCTCACGCAAAAACTCTTTTACGAAAGAGTTCTTGAGCAAAAACTCTTCCAGAAGAGAGTGCCTACACTGGCATGTGCGTTTGCGCAAGAGATGTGCTTTTGCGCAAGAGCATCCATGCCAGTGTAGACGCTCTCTTGCGCAAGAAAGCTCTGATGGCTATTTTAACCATAGGGCTTCCGTGCACAAGAAATTTATGTTGCCTGTCTACACTGGCCTCTTGCGCAAGAACAGTTGCGCAAAAGGGCTTATTCCTGAGCGGATGCGCCAGAGTTCTGGTGCAAGAAGCCCTGATTTCATACATTAGAACGTCAGTTTACTTGCGGAAGAACACGCGGCCAGTGTAGACAGGCAGCAAGTTTTTGCGCAAGAGCAGCCGCTTTTGCGCAAGATCGCGCCAGTGTAGACACAGCCTTGGTGTCTCAGTCCTGTTCTGGGTGGACAGGAGTCCTCGTGGCCAGAGACCCCATGTCTGGTGGTCTGAACCGAGCAGCCCAAGGCGGAGAAGGGAGCCATGCCCGCCTTCCCAGAACGCCAGCCATTCTGGTACTTCTGGGAATAGCAGGGGCCCAGCTCTGCTGGCAGGACCTGGCTCGCATGGTGCGTACAAGGGCACACGGCTCAGAGAATAGCATCCTTCTCAAAATGGCATTCTGCCCCCCCGCACGGCTCTGCTTTAGTCTCAATTCCGGACAAGGGACACACCGCCAAAAAGAGAGGGCTGTCCAGCTTCACACAGGACAAATGGCCCACCAAGAAGGAGCAGACCTAGAATGAAACAGTCTTAGCAGTAGCAGCGAGGAGCCCTGTGGCACCTCGCCGCTTTTGCAGAGTCAGACTAACATGGCTACCCCTCTGATACTTGTCTTAAGCAGTGTGCATGGGGTTCCCTCAATGTTATGGCTAGGGCTGGTCAAATATTTTCCCATCAACAACGGTCTTTCCAGAAGAAAAGTGGGATTTCGGTTACACAATTCTCACACACTCTGGAAAAAAAGTTTCAAGGTTTGCATCAAAACCACCAAATTCCTGAAAAGTGAAATATTTCAGGGCTGACATCCTGCCCCAGGGCCTGGTGGGAATTGTAGTCCTGTCTCCTCCTCCTCCCATTCTCTTCTGTGGGCTTGGCTCCCTCGGTAAACTACATCTCCCATAATGCAACCACCTCCCTTTACCCTGAGGGGAGACCCTGGTGCACCATGGGAGACGTAGTCCCATAAGGAGCCTCACCCACAGAAGGGTGGGCACACAAGGCACCTGAAATACCATCCCCATGAGGCACGGCGGCAGCATTTCTAACGACAAATATTTTTGGTTTAGATTTTGTTTGCCAAAAAGTTGCCCCCGCCCCTGCCATGGAAAGTTTTGGCAAAGCCTGTTTTCTAGCCAGCTCTAGGTGCATTGCCTGCCTGCTGCTGCGCTGACCTGGGCCCCTCCGACTCACCATAGTCTTGGGCAGACTCCTCCTCATCCTCGCTGGCAGCTCTTCTAGTGTCCAAGATCAGCTTGATATTCACAATGACAGTCACAAGCAGGAAGAGGACGGCCCCCATCTGCAAGGCAAAAAGTTCCGGTCCCATTCCATGCCACACGGCGACATGCCGGGAGAAGATCGCCATAAGCTACACAATGAGCCTCACAGAGGATCTCCGGCAGCCATAGCTTTCCCTTCACATCTACTGGAAAGGGTGGCCTAGTGGCTTGGGTGTTCGCCTGGGACTTGACACACCCAAGTTCCATTCTCAGCTCTGCCACATGCTTCCTGTCAGACTTGGGCTCATCACTTAACTTTGCCTCAGTTTCCCCACCTGCACAATGGGGACCCTCCTCACAGAGGTGTGAGGAAAGAACGAACCCCCACATTAGGAAAGAGTGGGGATGACAGGGAATTCGGTGTTACACCTGCCCCAGAAACCTGAACTCCCCATCCGCCCTGCATTACAATCTCTGAAGCGATTCATAGGCCTAAGTGGGCACCCTCAGGAGAGAGCCCCGTGGGCCGCACAGAGCGTCCCATCGCCCAGCTACCTGGGATGCTAGTGCCATGAGCGTGCCCGTCGGCAGGCAGACCTGTGAGGAGATGGAGGTCGCTATGGGAACTTCGAGGGTGTTCCCCATGTCAACCCCCTTCTCCTCTCCAGTGCAAGCCTTCCCCAGATCAGAGCATGGGATCGGTCCAGCCCTAAGAGGCCATTTCTCAGACAGAAGGGGTGGCCAGGGCCTTAACCCAGGGGTTTTCAAACGAGGGCTCACGCCCCAGTCCTGGGCGGTGGAACATGGGGTGCAGTGGCTCGTGGCTGCAGGGGGATCAGGTGAGCAGGGCGGGGGGGGGCACTAAGGCAGCTCCCTGCCTGGCCTTCACCGCAGACTGTGCTGTGCCCCAGAAGCGGCCGGCAGTAGGCCCGGTTCTGGGGGAAGGGTGTGTGCACACAGGGCTCCACGCACTGCCCCTGCCTTGAGCACTAGCCCCACACTCCCATCGGCTGGGAGCCGGCTGCTTCTGGGGTGCAGCCTGGTCTGTGGTGCCAAGGACAAGCAGGAAGCTGCCTTAGCCCAGCCCCCCCCCCGCGGCACTGCTGCCTGGGAGCTGCTTGAGATAAACCCCTCCTGACCCAGCACTGACCCCCCCCCCAGCCTGAGTCCCCACCCCGAGCCCACACGCTAGTCACATTAGGTTGGGTCGCAGCATCAATTTTCTTCAACTGAGTCACGAGGGGGGGAAGAAAAAAAAAAAAACAAAACCCACCACACAAAAAAGCTTGAAACCCGCTGCCTTAACCTCACAGATGGAGGCTCTGAGGCTGCGGGTTCAAATCCCGGCGCTGCCACGCTCCCTGCAAGACCTCAGGCAAGTCGCACCATTACTCGCGCCACGTCGGCGTCTCCCCGCCCCGCGTGGCACAGGAGGAAGCGAGCCCTGAACTGCCGAGGGCTACAGAGCCACCCACGGAGTCACAAAGGCGAGAACTCGCGGACGTAGCCAATGGCGTTCCCGGGGAAGCCGCCCCCTCTGCCTCACCGCAACGGGACAGAGCAACCCGCCAGAGACCAGGGTCCCCCGCTCAGTTACCCACTGGGATGCCTGTCAAACCAGTGCTAGCGCTAGCTAGCGTTGCGGGAGCCATCTGCCAGTGCAGGAGTATTTACCACGGCAAGATTAGAAACCGACCAAGGGAAAAGGCCACTTGCTCAGGTCTAGCGCGTGCTCATCAGACAAAAGGGCCTAGATCCACCCAGCCACGTGGCCTCAGTCCTGCCTGGAATTGTGTTCTCGGACTGTGTGCGCGGGTGGGGGGGGGATGTGAAGAGTTAAGCCTCACCTGTTCAGGGTGAGGTTACCAGCTATGGTTAATTGGTGGGAGATGCCCCCTTCCCCGCAGGGCCTGCCACGGGTGAGGGGGCACTCCAGCCCACCCAGAGCAGTCCCTGTCCATGCGGGGGTGGGGGTGCACCAAGCCCCACTTCCTACAGTCCCCTCATTTTATCAGTTAAACATTAGGTTTAAATGGATTAAACAGAATTTTACACCCCTAGCAAGGGCAGGAGGACTGTTTGTTTCAATAGCTGGGTTTCACTACCCCGTTTCTATAGCTGGGTTTCACTACCCCTGTTTCTAGATCAAGGATGCTTGCCCCCAACCATTCAGGTATCTAAAAGGGTGTCACAAGGAGGAGGGAGAAAAATTGTTCTCCTTGACTTCTGAGGACAGGACAAGAAGCAATGGGCTTAAACTGCAGCAAGGGAGGTTTAGGTTGGACATTAGGAAAAACTTCCTACCTGTCAGGATGGTTGAACACTGGAATAAATTGCCTAGGGAGGTTGTGGAATCTCCATCCCTGGAGATTTTAAGAACAGGTTGGACAGACATCTGTCAGGGATGGTCTAGATCAGTGGTTCCCAAACTTTTCGGCATCACGCCCCCCTTCCTGATTTTAGAAAAAACCCTCACGCCCCCCCAGCAAAAAAAAAAAAAAAAAAAAAAAAAAAAAGCAGCAAAACTTGTGAGGAAAGAGGAAAAAAAAAAAGGAACTGAGCGGGGGGAAGGGGGAGGCTGGGTCGCCTCACACCCCCTGGAATTTCTTCATGCCCCCCAGTTTGGGAACCCATGGTCTAGATGGTGCTTGGTACTGCCGTGAGGGCAGGGGACAGGACTTGATGACTCTCGAGGGCCCTTCCAGTTCTAGTGTTCTAGGATTCCTGTCCTATCCACAGTGCCTGCCCACGCTCATCAGACAAAAGGGGCCAGATCCACCCATCTACATGGCCTCAGTCCCACCTGGAATTCTGTTCTCTCGGTCCGGGGCCGCGGAGGGAGGGAGGAGAGAAGGGACACGCTTGAGTTTGATTACCCTCTTCCTCACTAGATCAGAGGCGCTGTTCTAGGAGCCAGGCTCTGGGGTAAGACAGCAGATTAAAAACCAAGAGCCAATTAGTTGTTGATGTTTCTTAAGCCTGGTGGAAAGGAGCAGGCCAGGAACAGAATCTGCCTCTAGACACCCTCTCTCTCTGCCGCACCTTCTGTTCCAGCTTTTCACTGCAGCCCTGTTCTGCCTCTTGCCTGGAGCTCTCCACCTACCAGAGGGAGCCTGCCGTGCACCATCCCAGATTTCGTTATCGACGACAGCGTCGTTACCTTGGTACCGAAGAGCGTTTACACAGCAGCGCTGCACCGAAACCCATTCCCCACCTGGGAAGGCTCATACACGTGTCCAGAAAGGCATGTTTCCTGCCACTCGGGCTGGGAGGGTGCCGAGGTTATAGACTAACAGCCAAGCCACAAGACAGAGGGGACTGCTGGTTACAATGAGCTAGAATATCCACCCCGAGGGTTACATGCCGCTCGTTACATCCGTTACAGCGCTGCTTTTGGATGGCTGCAGGAGCAGGGGAAAAGGGCTTGGTTAACAGAGGAGCAGCACGGCCCAATAAACAGGACCTATCCAAAGCCATAGTCCATTTCAGTCAATTTCACAGTCATAGGCTTGTAAATACACTTGCATTTCACAGTGTCAGCTATTTAAATCGTGCAGTATCGTAACCATAGGGGTCCCAGCTGAAAATGGGACTGTGGGATGGGGGTGCTGCAAGGCTAGAGAGTGTGTGTGTGTTGGGGGGAGGCGGGGATGTCACAGTTTTGCCTCCCTCACTTGTGTGCTGCTGCTGGCAGCGGTGCTGCCTTCAGAGCTGGGCTCCCGGCCAGCAGCCGCAGAGCTTCTTGTAGCCAAGGGAGGTTTCTGGAGATGGGTGACACTCAGCCTTGAGAGAAGCCTGTGTGGAAGAAGAGGAAGTCCTGTCCCTCCCCACCCTATACCGGGCAAGGAGCTGGAGCCCAGTACACAAAATGAGCCCCCACCTGGGGCATCCTCAGTTCAAGATCTAGAGCTTGGTAATGAAAGGCACGTATGCGGGGATGTCTGACCACAGCGGCTCCCTCACCATGGGACACCGGGTAGTCACCGACCTCAAAGGCCAGCCCTGCTCCCCCCGCCCAATTGATGACTTCCTCTCATCCCATGCCATCCTCACATCTGCACCGCTGTTAGCACGGACGCGGTCTTCACAGCTGGGATCCTGCCCAGCAACAGCTGCTCTCCAGCCCCCTGGCTGTGAAAGCTGGTCTCTCCCGGTGACATCCAGCTAGCATAGGGGAGAGATCAGATTTCATGGCCCGTGACACGTTTTTCTATGGCTGCGAATTGGGCAGGGCCCCACTAATCTGGGTCAATGACGGATAACGTGAAGGGGAAGGAGAGGCTGAGAGCAGCCAGTGAAGGCTTCGCAGGTCTCGGATACAGCCCGTGTCTCTCTCCCCTGCCACGAAAGTGCTTCTTAAAAATGTCTCATGTGGTCCACTATAATCAGAACATGCCTGGCTCAGAGCTGGCCATTTGCTTTATCTACAGATACAAACAGCTGTAAAACTTCCCACATGTCCCATACGGAAGGAGCTATTGTTAAATTCCCAGGCCCTGTATTCGGGTTATAGATTAGCCACGGCTTATCAATATCTACTATACATTTTAGAGAGTCGGTCTGTTCAAGAACTCCTCACCGGTAAAAGCTGGGACCACTAAGTTCGGTACACAGCTTCCTCATCAGATCTTAAAGCAAGGTCAGGGTTTGGTTGTGCCAGGACAGCGGGATGTGCCTGGAATGGGATTGGTGCTCTTAAAACCATACAAAAGAGAGACAGAGTCACCAAATCATGTACAGTCCGCCAGAAGATCCCAGTGACACAACCCAAGTTTGACAACAGCGTTACAGGCAAACAATATGTCCCTTCCATAGGGACAGAAAAATCAGTCAGAGGATTCCAGACTCCGTGAGGAGTGGCTTGAGGGAACAGGGGGAGCTGCCAGAGTCTGGTGTGCAGAGGTACCAATTTGCACCCAACTCCAAGGCCCAGTGGCACTCCAGTTGGGCTGCTGGAAGGAGGCCACTTCTGAAAAGCTGAACCATTTGGCCAGCCCAGGATCACACAGGAAGCCTTTAAGAGCCAAGCCCAGAACTCAGGACTCCTGACACGCACGGTGGTGGCTAAAGTCAGCCACGCCACCCTCAAGCATTCAAAAGCAGGGAATCAGGTCCCAAGCACTTACAAGATTGCCTTGATAAACAAATACATTTTAAAAACAGATTTGGGTAGGGTTGCCAGATGGTTTCTGAAAAAAATACCAAAAAAAGGCCCCCGAGAGTTAAGAAAAAAACCAAGCAAATTAAAAAACAAAAAAAAAAAAACCCCAGTGTGGCCCCTTTAAGAAATGCTTTTGAGGCTTTTTGGCCCTAACAGGCTGCCGCCCGCCATATTGCCTCCCTGCGTGGGGCCAGACAGCTCCCCCGGTAAGCACTAGGGTTGCCAGGCTGCCTCTATATTGAGCCGGATAGCCTGGGATTTTCGCCTCCTGGCTGGGGAAAAAAATTAAAAATACCGGACATTTTAGGTGTCCGGTATTTTCTGAATTTTTCTTTTTTTTTTTTTTAACAACAGGGCAGGAGGTGAAAATACCAAACTGTCCAGTTCAATACCAGACACCTGGCAACTCTAGATTTGGGTTGTTTGCATGGGGCTTCTGGGTTGTGTGTCTTTAGGGGCCCTGTTTTCCAGCTCTTCTCTGCAAGCACCGAGGCTAGAAATGTCTTGTGTTAAAAAAGTGAGAGTCTCGGAGTTGTGGCGGAAAAAAAAAAAAAAGGCACCAGCACCAAATATTCTAAGGCCTATGCTCAGAGAATTGTAAGAGCCACTCCTCCTACACAAACAGCCCAAACACAAGCTCTGACTTACCCGGCGTGGCTCGGGTCCTTAACTCAATTCATTTTTGGAGAAAAGGTCCAGCCTCCATTTGAACCCCAGTCCTCTCTCACCACAGCAGCTCAGGGCTCCAGCTGGAACAGCAGGGAGGGGCGCATGTCCTCTGGGTGGGTCAAGTCCATGCTCACCTGCTCCCTGCACTCCCAGCCAGACTGAGGAATGCAGCAAACGCTGCACTTTCCCCTCACTCCCTGACCAAGGGAAACAGCAGTGTTGCCATATGAATCGGGAGGGTGGGGAAGGGGGGACTTCAGCCTCCCTGCCCTCCCTAAGGGCACTTGGGGGCTGGGGTAGTTCTGGACAAGAGGGGGAGCCCCCAGCCAGCCCCTTTCATCTGCCTGGTGATTCTGTCTCTTTTCTGTATGGTTTTAAGAGCACCAATCCCATTCCAGGCACATCCCATTGGCCTGGCACAACCAAACGCCTGACCTTGCTTTAAGATATGAGAAGAGGAAGCTGCACATGGGGTCTTGCTGTTTAGGAAGAGTTCCTGCACAAACGGACACTCAAAGATGCAGTCGGTAAATTTTACAGACAAGATTAATGAGGCGTTTACAGTCAAAACTTAGTTCTGCTAAGAAAGGGCTACCCACGGCCCTCGCAGCGCTGAAAACCTCTAGCCTGGTCGCACAGAGGACCACACAACGAAAAACTCACTGGCTCTAGTTTCCCTAGCCAACGCACAGCGGAGAGCCAACAGGAGTGAGTCTCACAAGGCTTTCCCCCACAAGCCAAATCCAGAGCTAGAACTCACAACCAGGCACCTAGTAAGTCCACCCTCCCCTCCAGGAAATATTACAGGGCATCCAAGATACGTTCTAAAATCTGTGGCTGTATAGTGAAACGATGTCAAGCGGAATTTTTTTCCCCCGTGGCGGACTTCCATTTGCGCAAACTGTTGTGGAATTTTTATTTTTTTTTGCATGATGTAAGAGCGGGGAATGGGAGGACTTAACACATATCAGTTTCTACAAGCGTCAACGATGTTCGTGCAGAACGGATGTTTACCGGGGCGACTTCTAGCGGGGTGCCCTGTATTTCAGAGTTGCTGAGCTGTGCATGGCCTGGCAATCAACAGCATCTAGCCACAGGTGAAATCGATAAAGGTCCCCTCTGTCTGCAGGAAAAAAGATCTTTCTTGGGCACTTGCCATAGTTAGAGGAGGGTTTGACTCATTCCATTCTACCTTGTAAGGGTGAAACACAATGCAGGTAGCTTCTCAAAGGACAATTTATTCTCTTCCCCTGCGTTAGGTCACAGGCGGCAGCATCTGCAGCCCGACACAGACGCCATAATCCATGGGGCTTTGCACGTTTATCTTCTCTAATCCCTGCCTCTCCCTCCGCCCCGGCATGAGTCGCATTACTCCAGGGCACTCACCTGGCACAGCCGCCGGACAGCCCTCTGGTTCATCAGCTTGTACTTCAAGGCCAGGTACCAGCTCCGGTTTTTCCGGGGGACAAACTGTTTGGCTGGAGCGTTGGGTTTCCACTCATCCATTATCACGGGGCCAGGAAGAGGGGGGAAAGGAGCGGGAGGGGGCAGCTGTCAGGATCTGGTAGGTTCTGGTCCCATTCCTTTGAGGGTCCTTGCTGAGACAGGATCAGCACGTAGTAAGACCTGTGGTTGAACCAGGATGGGGTGAACTCCTCCACTCACTCCCGGCCTGATGTTCAGTGGAGCCAACATCAGAGCAAGAATTGGGCCCCTAGCACGTGGACTCAGGAGCCAGGGTGTCAGGGCTGCAATCAGCCGACAGGCAGCAGCAGCGCTTGGTGCAGGGGCTTGCTAACGGAGCAGAGCTTTGTCCCTGTGCCACCAGTTGCAACCTGGCAGAGGCAGGTAGTGACCTAGAGCCATTTCCTGCCCTCCCTGGAGCAAGCTGGCGGCTTCACTCCAGTTCCTAAATGGAACCGGCATCTGCAGCATGGACAGCAGCATAGCAGCTGGCCAACAGGAAACCCAGACAGCCTCAATGGGGCCTGGAAAGCCAGCTCTGCCCAGCCCCTCACCTGGGGCATTAGCTAGGGGCAAGAACCCTCTTGCACCGTCCCACCCCACACTGCCCCAGGGGCTCATGGAGAATTTCACACCATGCCAGGGGAGCCTTTAAACTCCCCAGGAGGTCACGTACTCTAGACCAGATCTGGGATTACAGGGGGGCACAGCACCCCCGAACTCTCCGCTCCCCTTTAACGCCACTTGCCCTGCACCCACGGGGAATCCAGCCACAGGCCAGGATACGGGGGTGGGTGGGGGCTGTCTGCCAGCAGGGCACCTCTCAGACAGGCTGAGACATCTCCCTGGGGAGGGGGGGGGTGCAAATCCCAAGCGAGTCGGGCCTGTGCGGGTGTAGGAGGGGGTTAGGGGGACCGGCAGGGGATCCACTAGCCCAGAGCCCCCCCAGTGCTTGGGAGAGGGGGGAAAATGGGGGACGCCCCCTTCCTGCACCAATCCCTTCCCCGCCCCTTTCCAGCGGAAGCGGAACAGGGATGGCTACAATGTAGCTGCGGGCAGAGGCCGATCCCGGGATCGCAGCGCCCGGGAGGGGGGCGGGGGGCTGGTACTTACGCGGGGGGGGGCTGCACCGTGCAGGCGGGGCCCCTCTCAGGGGCGGGCGGGGCAGCCCGGAGCCGCCTCCTGCCGCAGCTGCTCGGGCAAGGCTGAAATTGACGCGCCCGCCCGCTTCCGGCGGGCTGAGCAGCGAGCAGGCTGCTCTTAAAGGGGAAAGCTGCGGGACAGGAGGGCCCGGGCAAGGGGGGGTCCCTTCCGTCCCACGTGCCCCCCCCCCCACACTTTGGGGCTCCACCCAGCGGCTCAGAGCCTCTAGGGCGCGGAGGGCCAGTGCCTGGGGGAGAGAAACCCGCCCCCCCCCGGCCAATCCCCACTCGCTCCTTGCGCTGTCTGAGCCCAGAGCCTCGCCTCGCTGAAGAGACGGATAATGGGGAAGGAATTCGCTCCCATTTAGCTGTGTGTCATGAGCCCTGTACTGCAGGCGGAGATTTCCCTGTAGCGCAGAATGCTCAGCACAGCTGTCGTCCCAGCGATGTATAGAGGCAAGGCGGTAGCTTTATATACCCCCGGCCGTGTAGTGTTGTGTTTGTTTTTTTAACAGGCAAACTGAGAGGCAGAGGTGGTGAGTCATGTGCTGAAGATCCCCCCCAGCAAGCCAGAGGAGTAGAAGCCAGGCCTCCAGCAGGGTGGCCTAGGCTTGTGGTATTTTTTGGATGAATCTTGAGATATTTGGGGGCGCCCTCTGAACCCCCAGCTCCTGGACTCACGTGATTGTGTGGGTAAAAAAATCTCCCTTTGCATTGCAGAAATAAAGGTTCTAGTTCTTACGGTGGCGGAATAAAGCTTGAAAATGTGAACGCAGTTGTGCAAAGGGCTCAGAAAGCACAAGAAAGAAAGTGCCCCACCCTTTAACAAGAAATCATGAGTTTTAAGCAAACTTTAGGATGGGGGGAGGCGGGGCCCAAGGCGTGATTTTTGAGTGATTGGGGCAGGCATGATTCCCGAACGGTCTTCTTTCTTTTCTCTGAAGCAGGAAGCCACATTTATTGTAGATTTGTCTACAGTGCCCACATACGTGGTAAGAAAGCGCACTGAACTTGATTGCTATTTATTATTGCTATCACTAGAGGCCACCAAGTGAGAGCCGAGCCCGTTGTGTTCAGTGCTGTATGTTCACATAGGTTAGGAACCATGAGGGAAGGGATAGAGAATACAAGAGAAAATATCATAACGCCACTCTGTAAATCCATGGTAGGCCCACATCCGCACCTGGAATAGTGTGTGCAGTTTTGGTCACTGTTGTCACTAAAAAGATACTGGAAAAAGTACAGAGAACAAATGTATTGTGGGGAGACTGGAGGTGGGAGACTGTTCAATTTAGAAAACATGACAAAGGGAGGATATGATTGAGATCTATAAAATCATGAACAGCATGGAGAAAGTGAGTAGAGAAGTGTTATTTACGCCTTCACAAGAACCAGGGGGCAGCCAATGAAATTACTAAGCGGCATGTTTAAAAACAAACCAAAGGAAGTATTTCTTCACACCATGCAGAGTCAACCTGTGGAACTCACTGCCATAGGACGACTTGAAGGCCAAAAACCTAAATGGGCTCAAAAAAGAAGTACATAAGTTCATGGAGGATGGGTCAATCAATTGCTATTAGCCAAGATGGTCAGGGCTCCCCGTCCATTTACTCAGAGAGTCCCTAAACCTCCAACTACCAGAAGCTGGGCTGGGATGATGGAACAGCTCACCCCAAATTGCCTTGCTCTGTCCATTCCCTCTCAAGCATCTGGCATTGGCTGCTTCTGGAAGACAGGATGCTGGACTAGATGGACCATTGGGCTGCACCGGTATGGCCGTTCTTAGAGTCTTATGTGAGACAGTCTCTGCCCTCAAAGAGCTCGGAATCTAAACAGACACAACAGAATTAGTATCCTCGTTGCACAGCTGGGGAAACTGAGGCACGGGGTGATGCGGTGACTTGCTGAAGGTCACACAGGGAGTCTGCTGCAGAGCCAGGAACTGTACCTAGATCCTCTGAATCCCAGACCAGAGCTCTAACCACAAACCCTCCTTCCCTGCTAAACCAGTCTTGACAGTCCAGGACAGGAAGCAGCCCCATAACAGAGAAGAGGCTTCAACTAGAGGTCAAACGAAACTGTCGGAGCAAAGTGGCTACCATAGACTGGCTGTTGAAGAGAGAAGCCAGCCTGTGGAGGAACATTTCCACCTAGGGTTGCCAGGTGTCCGGTTTTCGCCCAGATTGTCTGTTATTTGGGTCCCCTGTCTGGTAAAAAAACCAGAAAATACCAGACGGAAGCCCAGTGGGGACAATTTTCCCCTGTCACATCTGGCGGGGGTGGGGGAGCGAGGAGCGTGGGGCCATTTAAAGGGCACAGAACCCTTTTTTTTTTTTTTTTTTTTTGCTTAACAACTTTGGTCTCCTCCTTTTTTTTTCTCAACAGAATGTTTGCCTGGTGTTTTTTTGGGGGGAGGGGAGGGGTGTTCAGTATTTTGGGTTAAACCATGTGGCAACCCTATTTCCACCGGGGATGGGACAAGCCCCATTCCTCTCTGCTCTTGCGTGGGGCGTGCTTCAGAGACGCCCTTAGGCCTGGTCTCCTCCTTATAGAGCTGCGCAATGTTGTCATCAGATGCCTGGAGGGACGAGCGGGCTGATAGCTGGGTGAGGGCGCTTTAATTAACGGATGCACAGAGCCTGTGAGAGAGGTGTGTGCTCTGTCCATACCAGTGAGCCAGGCCAGATCGGGCGCGCGTGTGTGTGTGTGTGTGTGCGTGTACACTCATCTGCTATGTTTAGAAGGGTGACTGCTGCTTTTATTTTGGGTGACTGTAGGCGCCACTGTCCAGTCACATGGGGGAAGGGAAAGGTCACAACATAAAGACTGGGTCTCCCCCTTTAATAAGAGGGTAGCCATGGCACTGTGGAGACTTTGAACCCCCCCCCCTTTCCCAGGACTGTAAGGGGAAGGATTAGGCTGTAGAGATGGGGAACCTATGGCCTGGGGGCCCCCCAGCTTGCCTGGATCCAGCCTGCGAGGCTCAGGGTTCCCCCCCGGCATTGGGGAATCCATGTGCCAGCTTTCCGGCTGGAACACACAAATCTACTAGGCTGCCCTGCCCCCGCCGCCCCCCCCCCGGGCTCTGGTGTGCAAGGGGAATGTGGGGAGGGTCTTTCTCCGTCTCAGTCGGGGATCATGGCAGAGAGGGGCTGGTTTTCCTTTTTTGCTTCTCACTTGTGTGCGGCCCCCGACTGATTTTTCTGTGGGTCAGCGGCCCCCGACCCAAAAACGGTTCCCCTACAGGACGGTGTAGCTCTCTGTGAGGGGCACCCCCGGCTGTGATCACGCCCCGGCCCCCAAGTAGGCAGGCGTCTCCCTGGCCCAGAAGGCAGGTCGCTGGTTTCCTGTCCCCTGCCATCTCGTTGCGACAGAGGGCATGGTTACAAGGAGGCAGGGTGGCCTAGCACATAGCCCCCGGGACTGCGGGATTCTGCCACAGACTACCCATGTGACTTTGGGCAAGTTGCTTCCCCACTCTGTGCCTCAGTTTCCCCTTCTGTAAAACGGGGACACCGTTTGCAAAGGGCTTGGGTAATCTAGGGACGAGGCGTGCTAGAGACGAGCCAAGAGTTCTCCCTGCGGCGGGTCACACTATTTGTCAGCACAACTCACTCTGTCTGTGGGCCGGGCCTTGAACCCACGACCAGTCCTTTGGCGCTAATGGCAAGACCCCCAACCCTTCAGACTCCCCTATAGCTCCCCCCTTCCTTCCAACTTCTCCCAGGCCGCTGAACAGCCTGGCCCACGCAGGGGGGTGGCGTTAGTGTGCACCGCCCACACACGGGCGGCTGCATGGCCCGAGCACAGCACGGCCACATGGGCAGCTTCTCCTGGGGGAGGTAACCCCCGCCCTGCCTCTTCCCCCCACAGCCCTGCCCGCACTCCCCGCCTGCTCCACCGAGGCCCTACCCCTTCCCTTTGTGAGCCCCCTTCTTGCTGGGCCCCCTCCCCATTGCCGCTTGCCATCTCCCTCCTCCCCTCTCTCATCACTGCGGGGCCGGGTGGGGGGAAGAGACACAGGGAGGGCCCCCACAGAAGATATGCGGGGGCAGTGGAAACCTCTGGAGGGGGGGAGTGGAGGAGAGGAGGGACTCACTGGGCAGCAATGGTCCCTCTTTTCCCATCCAGGTGTGGAATAAATGTTGTTCCGTGCACCAAGGCATGTGCGGATGTGCACCACCAGTAGAAACACTGGCTGAGGGTGCTCTGCTGATCAGCTGGGCAGCATTTGAATCTCTCCTGGGCATCTGCCCAAGCGCTTGGCTCACCAGGAGTCCTGCCGGGCAGCAGCTAGTGGGGGGGGGGAGGCCTTGGCGAAGAAGCTGGAATGGGAAGAGACGGAGCGCAGGGGGGACCACCATAGCCCAGTGTCTGGTGGCGGGACAGCAGCCAGCAGCCGCCCCTGGCCTCGCACATCCGCTGCCCATGAATGGCTGCGTGTGCACCGTCCTTGGAGCGCGATGGGGCCACCGCCCCGCGAGAACAGCTGTCGCAGGAGCGTTCTGGCCCCCAGATGCTTCAAGAGCCTTCAGTGCTGGTGGCTCCTGGGGACGATGGGCAGAGGGGAGTTCTCCGTTGCTCTCACCGAGCGCGGGGCTGGATTCTCCACTCCTCTCCTCCCAGGCAGGGAGCTGCTGGTCTGGTCACTTCCCCTGTGGGAGCCCAAATGGAGGCTGATGCGTAGCCAGTGTCTTGCTGCTCCCAGGTCCTACACGATTTGCCTGCCCCTTATCAGATGAGTCCCAGGGCTCCAGCTGCAGAGATCCAGCCACAGCGCCTAGCTCAGCAGGGCAGGGAATCGCTTCAGGGCCCAGCAACAACAGCTCTTTCCCTGTCAGCACGGGGACTGGGGCTGACCTGACCGGCAAGTGGACCATGGGGCATGCAGGTGTAACTCACACCCCTAATGTGGTTCACTGTTCCATGCAGTGGCACCTAGACCACACCTAAGACCAAGAGCCCTCTACAGCAGGAGCTGAGAGTCAGCTGGCTTTTAGCGCAAAGGCTCCTATATTGAGGTCCCAGGTTCAAATCCACCAGGTGGTTCTACCTCCCGTGAGGTACCGCTCATCTCCAGCAGCTTCCCTTGCTTGGGACCCTGCACACCCTGGCTACGTCTACGCTGGTGCGATCTTGTGCCATAAGTATGCAAATGAGGCTAAGCATGGAATATTGCTGAGCCTCATTTGCATATCTAATGAGCCCCCATTTTTGCAGAAGAGGCTCTTGCACCAGAAGAAGTGTCTACACGGCCCCTTCTTGCGCAAGGAAAACCCTCTTGCGCAATGCCGTTATTCCCGAAAATAATCAGCGTAGCGGCATTGCACAAGAGGGTTTTCCTTGCGCAAGAAGGGGCCGTGTAGACGCTCCTTCTGGCGCAAGAGAAAGGGGTAAGCAGTGAGGTGGTAAAGTTTGCAGATGATACCAAACTGTTTAGGATAGTCAAGACAGAAGCAGACTGTGAGGGACTCCAAGAAGATCTCACCAAACTGAGTGATTGGGCAACAAAATGGCAAATGAAATTTAATGTGGATAAGTGTAAAGTAATGCACATCGGGAAAAATAACCCCAACTATCGTACAGTATGATGGGGCTAATTTGCTACGACAAATCAGGAAAGAGATCTTGGAGTTATCGTGGACAGTTCTCTGAAAACTTCCACACAGTGTGCAGTGGCGGTCAAAAGGCAAATAGGATGCTAGGAATTATTAAGAAAGGGATAGAAAATAAGACCCAGAATATCTTACTGCCCCTGTATAAAACTATGGTACACCCACATCTTGAATACTGTGTACAGATGTGGTCTCCTCACCTCCAAAAAGATATTTTGGCCTTGGAAAGGGTTCAGAAAAGGGCAACTAAAATGATTAGGGGTTTGGAACGGGTCCCAGATGAGGAGAGGTTAAAGCGACTGGGACTTTTCAGTTTAGAAAAGAGGAGACCGAGGGGGGATATGATAGAGGTGTATAAAATCATGAGTGGTGTGGAGAGGGCCGATAAAGAAAAGTTATTTATTAGTTCCTAAATAGAAGAACTAGAGGGCACCAAATGAAATTAATGGGTAGCAGGTTTAAAACTAATAAAAGAAAGTTCTTCTTCACACAGCGTGTAGTCAGCCTGTGGAACTCCTTGCCAGAGGAGGCTGTGAAGGCTGGACTATAACAGAGTTTAAAGAGAAGCTAGATAATTTCATGGAGGTTAGGTCCATAAAAGGCTATTAGCCAGGGGATAAAATGGTGTCCTTGGCCTCTGTTTGTCAGAGGCTGGAGAGGGATGGCAGGAGACAAATCGCTTGATCATTGTCTTCGGTCCACCCCCTCTGGGGCACCTGGTGCTGGCCACTGTCGGCAGACAGGCTACTGGGCTAGATGGACCTTTGGTCTGACCCGGTACGGCCGTTCTTATGTTCTTATGTTCTAAGAGCCTCTTCCACAAAAATGGCGGCTCATTAGATGTGCAAATGAGGCTTGGCGATATTCCACGCTTAGCCTCATTTGCATATTTCTGGCACAAGAACCCGCCAGTGTAGACATAGCCCCTGAGTTTGCTGCTGGAGGGGAAGGGCTGTTTCCTCCAGCCCAGACCCTTCCACTAGGCTGCCACTGTATCAAGCCCTAAGGAGGCACCAAATCGCACCTCCTTAGGGCTTGATACAGTGCTGTGGTTTGCCTGCTCTAGCTTGCCTGGCGGTGGCAGTGTTCCACCACTAGGGGTCACTGCAGCCTGTCTCAGTGCTGCAGCCTGGGGACCTGGCCCTGCCTGGGGCATGCTGGACATTGTTCCACTTTCCAGTCCATTCTGAAAACCTCACCTCTAGCACATTGGTCCAGGAGCCAAGACTTCCCTTTCCCCAGGCGGTCCCTGCCCTGGAGAGGTCGAGGCTCCCTCTGCCCGTCCCAGCCAGTGTGGGGGCGAGGGGCCAGGACTTTGGGAAAGATTCAGAAAAGGGCAACGCAAATGATGAGGTATTTGGGGGAACAGGTGCGATATGAAGAGTGATTAAGAGTGGGACTTTTCCACGTAGAAAAGAGGGGGATAGGATAGAGGCCTGTAAAATCATGACAGGTCTGGAGAAAGGGAATAAGGAAAAGTTATGGACTTGTTCCCATAAGAAATGAAATGAATAAGGCAGCAGGCTTGAAACAAAGGGAAGATTTTCTTCACCCAGCGCAGTCAACCCGTGGACAGGTGCCACCGCACATGCTGATTCTGATGAAATTGCATTTTTGCATGAAAAATTGTTTCATCAACAACAAAAAATCAGCCGTGCCCATTAGTCAGAATTTGGAGACTCTATTACAAACACTAATAAGTGCAGCCAGAGAAAGAAAAGGCACATTCGATAGCTGTCGGCTCCTACAGTGTTGCCTGTAAGCCGAGCGGCTGTGCGGCTACGCAGGAGAGATTCAAATGCTGCCCAGCTGATTAGCAGAGCGCCCCCAGCTAGTTTTTTTTGTTTCTATCGGTGGTGCCCATTTGCACACGCTTCGGTGCACATAACAAAGTTATTCCACACATGAATGGAAAAGATTCGAGGGAACTTTAGGGTCCTAAGTGCATAATTACCAGTTTCCCAGCCATGCTTAGACCACGTGATGCAAATACTCCATCCGACCCATCGATAAACAGCTAGAGCCCTGCAAATCCAGGGCCATTCCCTTTCTAACCACATCCACGGAGGTGGCTGCAGATCTCTGTGGCCCATTTTCACAGATGTGGCTGCGGATACCAATTCTGTATCCGTGCAGGGCTCTGTAGATAGTTGCTCTGTGCACCACGGGCCAAATACTCCAGGGGTGTAATTTGGCCTGGCTCCACTGAAGTCAATGGAGTGACGCTGGCACCAGCTGAAGATCCCACCTAATCACCTTTTTTATGCACGTTCCTTTCCGCTTCCCCCTTCCTCGCACTGTGCTCTAACCGCTGCATGTGGCCAGGTGACCTCTCCAGAGCGTGGCCCCTGACCCCGGCTAGTCACGCCCAAACACTCGGCAGCTGACAAAGCGGCTCAAGACTGGACAAGTGGCCTCCAAAGATGATGCTCCTGGCCCTGCTGGCCGTGAAATCCCCGGGCGCCCTGGGGAAGGGGAAAGCCAGGGGGTCTATTATGCCCTTAAACTGCCAGCTGCGGCCAACACCCTTGCAGGGGAAGGCTGGCTAATCCCTGGGGGGCCCACTGGCGCGACGGGTACAGCTGTGGCTACTGACATCTCTAGAGAGCCCTGCGTCAGATCCACCTTTGCCTGGAAAGAGTTCAGAAATAGAGTCACATCTAATCTGCCTGCCCTCCAGCCCCTTAGCTGGCCTGTTGAAGTGGAGCCGTGTGCAGCATCACTCCAGATGTGGAACTAGCCTGGACGTGTCTGCTCTGCTGCCTGGTCCCTCGGACTGGGGAAAGCAGAGAGGGACGTGGCCTTGGAATCGATGCGCTCTCTAATCTTGCCATCCATGTGCGGAATGAATTTTGTTCTGTGCACCGAGGCACGTGCGGATGTGCACCACCAGTAGAAACACAAACTGCCGGCTGTAGGCGCTCTGCTGGTCGGTATTTGAATCTCTCCTGGGTGGCCGCCCCCCAGCGCTCGGCTTACAGGGAACCCTGATTGTAATACAACAGGAGCAAAGAGCAAGCCAGCCGTCTGGTGCAGCTCAGTCATCAGCGGGCAAGCCCTTTGCCAGGCTGCAGCGTTACTGTCGGACTCTCTGCATTTCCCCCAAGGTGCCTTCCATACGCTGAGCGAGCAAGGAGGGGCTAGTGGTTAAAGCTCAGGGCTTGTAGACAACCACCCTGCTTCGCAGCTCTTCCAGTCACTGTCAGTGCAACTAGCGCCCACACCGGCTGATTCTGTGGACCCCTCAATGCCCACTGAATCAAAGAGCCTGATCCCTCAAAGGATCAGGCTTAATCCTCCCTCCCCCCCCGTGCCTCAGTTTCCCCATCTATCTGCAAGATTAGCAGTATCGCCCCTCCCTGTTGGAAGGTGTCAGTCATATGAGGCTGGGGAGATCTGTGCACGTCCGGAGTGTAACGTACGAGGATCAGAATCTCTTTCCGGGGGGCATCAGGGACGGCTGACGCTGACCAGCTGTTACGGGTAGTTAGGTTGGCTCATGAAAGTGGATCTAGAAAAGGGGGGAAGGGAGTGATTGCTAATGGGAAGCAGGCTGCGTAGCTGTCCAGAATTCCCTCCCTGGCCCGAGTTAAACTGTGCAAAGCAAGAGGGGAAAGCGCTGAGTAATCGGAAGAGCTCAGAGACATCTCCACCGCCTCGTGTCATCTACTCAGCCCGGGAAGCATGCAAGGGGAGGCAAAACTGTTCTGCTGGAGGCCCAGAAATGACTCCCAGCTGAGACAGGCTTAGCAGGGCCCCTGCCGGCTCAGCAAGGAGGAGCATGGAGGGGAGCAATGTTCCCTGTAATTTTTTTCCATCCATGTGCAGAATAAGTTTTGTTCTGTGCACCAAGGCATGTGCAGATGTGCACCACCCATAGAAACACACGCTGCCAGTGGTAGCTGCTCTGCTAATTAGCTGGGCAGCATGTGACTCCCACCTGGGTGGTCGCCCAAGCGCTCAGCTTGCAGGGAACACGGCGTGTCAGCCTGGCCTCCTTGCTCTGCTAAAGCCCAGCCAGAGCAAATAATAACCATGCCGAAGGCTAGGGATAAAGGAACTTCCTCCGCACTGGAAGGAGTGTCCTTGAAGAGGGCAGGAAGCGGCATGTCCCGGGCACTTCAAGGCGACGCAAGTCTGGGGCTGCAGTGGGTACTGCGTGCCAACTTGGCTGTGCTTTGCAACACTTCAGTGGGAAGCCGGGGAGAGCAGCAGCTGCCAGCTAAGCTGGTGCTGCCAGACAGGATATTATATTGTATCTGCAGCGAGGCTGGGGAGGACCTGAAATGCTTGCTTTTTGCCTGGGAAGCTCAATACTGGGATTCGGGCAGCACAAGACCCCCTCACGCTGCCTGTGCCAAGAGCAGACATCACCCTTCCTGCTGCCATCAGTGTGCCAACTACAGCCTCCCTCCGCCTCCCTCACTGGCCTCCCCACAGCCCCCTGCCAAATTTCCTGCACTAAGCGCTGACCGTTGACTCCAATGGCAGCCCTGTGTAGTAAAGAGTTTTAGTCACCTGCCTCAAACCCACTCTGCTAAGAATGCAGAATGCTTTTTATACAACATACCGTTAACCTGTGGAACTCTGTGACACATGATATTACAGAGGAAATTAAAGAGAGAGCTAGACTCTGCAGGTACACTGGGTGCTATAAAAGGAAAAAGGGCTCTGCACATTCTCACCTCGTGATAAAAATTTTGAGCCAATCACTCCCATTAAAGTCAATAGCAAGACTCCCATTTATTTCAGTACCATGACATGTTCTTCCTCTGGGAACAAGAAGAAATAGTCCCCAATATAGAATATTACATATTTTGTCCAATGCCTAGGTCCATGACTGGAAATCATAGGCACTAACGCACAGCCCCTGCAGATCCCTGGTCAGGGTAGGGGGCCGGGCCTGGCTCTGTGCTCCTGGAAGGGGCGGGGCCTCAGGCAGAAGGGGCGGGCCTTCCACCCTCAGAGCTGCCAGGAGCATGTGATGCAGCCCTCCAATGGCGATTTAAAGTGCCTGGGTCCATCGGCGGGGCCTGTTAATGCAAAGCAAACACATAACCATTGGAATTGAAGTTCCAGGTTTTGCATTTACCCCTGAATTCCCCAGCGCTGTTTATGGCTATTGATGACTTGTATTACAGCAGCACCCGGAGGCTGTAGCCAGAATCAAGGCCCCGTTGTGCAAGGTGCTGTACACACACATAGCGAGAGGAAGTCCTTGCTCCAAACAGACAAAAGAGTCAAAGGGTGGGTGGGGAAACTGAGGCACAGAGCGGGGGAAATGACTTGCCCAAGGTCATGCAGCCGTCTCGAAGCAGAAGGGGGCGACGCACCAGCTGAACTCTGTGGCCAAACTCCCATGGTGGTAAATGGCCTACGATGGTGTTTCCTCACGCTAAAGCCATACTAATGCTTTGGCACTGTCTGTCAGAGGAGCTCAGCAGGTTTTTGCAAATAAGAGGTCGGTATACAGTCCTGTTCCCGGCATGGGACATGTGGGGAAACTGAGGCACAGAAAGGGGCGTGGCTGCCTTGCCCCACCTCACCCTGGAGAGCTGGAACAGATCTAGGGTTAAAGTTCACCATTGCCTCATACCCAGGCCTGTTCCCAGGGCCATCCCTAGAAGCATACGGGGCTCAGGACAAATCCATCTGTATGACTCCCGCCCCCCCCGCCCTCCCTTAACATTTTGGCTACAAGTGAAATCTGGTTACAGTGAACTTCAAGGGCAATTGCAGGCTGCAGGTTAGATACTGAGTGGGGTTGCTGCTGTGGCTGCCGGAGACAGAGCCCGAGTCCTGCAATACTGAGCACGACGACAAAGAAATCCAGTGCTGGCTTCCCACCTATGAGTGTGGGCCTGATCCCACTTCTGGCACCAGACCTCTGCTAGCCCCCAGGATGGACTGGCCCCCTGAACCCTTAAGCACACCCTCTGGACCTGCCCCCCAGCACCCATACTCCCACTCCCACCCACCCCAGCTGGCCTAGCATCCCCCCCACAACACACACGCACTGAAGTGCAGGGCCCCCCAAAGTGTGGGGCCCCGAACGGTCACCCCAATTTGCCATACTCAAGAAACAGCTCTGCCCATCCTGTTACCTCAAGACTAACCTTCCTCCATCCATATGGGGCCTGCCATCAAAATAGCCGTGTTTGGCACTTCCCGAGGGCTTTACAGCTTCCAAACTCTGCCGAAATATTCCCCACGGAACCCCAAAGCACATTCACCAGTAGGAAGACAAACTCTACTGAATGTCAGTGTTTTACGCTGCAGCCGATGCTTACCAGCGTGTGGCGACACAGTACAGGACAGGAGGCGAGGAACTACCAACCCCAGGGGGAATAATATTGGCAAAGTCAATATGATGCGTAGGTAGCAGGAGGACGGAGGCTTTGGAAATACCCTTCAAGCTCTGGGATTAAGTATCCAATCTAAGTGCTCCACTTAGGAAGGAACAATCCATTTCACACGTACAGAATGGGGTCCGGTCTAGGAAGGAATCCTGCAGAAAGGGATCTAGGGGTCAGAGTGGACCACAAGCTAAATATGTGGCGCTGTTGCAAAAAAAGCAAACGTGATTCCGGGATGCATTGACAGGAGTGTTGTGAGCAAGACACGAGAAGTCATTCTTCCGCTCTGCGCTGATTAGGCCTCAGTTGGAGTATTGTGTCCAGTTCTGGGCACCGCATTTCAAGAAGGATGTGGAGAAATTGGAGAGGGTCCAGAGAACAGCAACAAAAATGATTCAAGGTTTAGAGAACATGAGCTATGAGGGAAGACTGAAAGAACTGGGCTTGTTTAGTTTAGAAAAGAGAAGACTGAGGGGGGACATGATAATGGTTTTCAAGTATCTAAACGGGTGTTACAAGGAGGAGGGGAAAATACCGTTCTCCTTGGCTTCTGAGAATCATATATATAGTAGCCCAGTGTCTGTGAGTCTGTAACGCTGACGTACGCAGCCACGCCCCCTGGCTGTGTACGTCAGCGCCCCGGCCCCCTTCCCCTCCTGCCGTGGCGCAACACTCAGCCGAGCTGCCACTGAGGGAGGGGAAGGGGGCGGGGCGGTGACGTACATGGCCAGGGGGCGGGGCCATGTATGTCACCACCCCCCCTTCCCTTCCCGCTGTGGCGCTCAGCTGAGTGCTGCGCCCCTCAGCCAGGCCGCCGGGGGAGCCAGCAGCGCAAGGGGCCGTTTGGGCTCCCCCGCGGTGGGAGGGGAAGGGGGAGCGGGTCGGTGATGTACACGGCCCCGCCCCCTGGCCGTGTAGTCACCGCCCCGCCCCCCTTCCTCGCAGCAGCCCGACTGAGCAGGCAGCACTCAGCTGAGCGCCACGGCGGGAGGGGAGGGGAAGGGGAAGAAGAGGGGAGGGGAGAGACGGAGGAGAGAGAGAGGCAGGAGGAGGAGGAGAAGAGAAAGGGAGAGTGAGAGGCAGGAGGGGAGAAGAGAAAGAAAGAGACGGAGAGAGAGGCAGGAGGCAGAGGAGAACTGAGAGAGAGGGGGAGGCAGTAGGAAGAGAGAGAGGGAGCGAGAGAGAGAGAGACCGGAGGCTCAGGAGAGGAGACCAAGGTGGAGGAGAGACCTGAAAATCCCATCTTATGATGGGCTAATTGGCTAGCAGAACAAGAAGCAATGGGCTTAAATTGAGGCAAGGTAGGTTGAGGTTGGACATTAGGAAAACTTTGCTGACAGGGTGGTTAAACACTGGAATAAATTGCTTAGGGAAGGTGTGGAATCTCCATCACTGGAGATATTTAAGAGCAGGTTGGACAGACACCTGTCAGGGGTGGTCAGGATGGCGCTTGGTCCTGCCGGGAGGGCAGGGGACTGGACTCAATGACCTCTCGAGGTCCCTTCCAGTTCTAGTGTGCGATGATTCTACGATTCTTTGCTATTTCAGAGATTTGTTCTTTGACTTTAAGGTGAGAAAGGACCCTGGTGACCATTGAATCTGGCCTCCTATATAACCCAAGCCAGAGAACTCCATCCAGCGATTGCAACATCAAGACCAACATTTCTGATTGAAAGCTTCCGGGGGTAGCCGAGTTAGTCTGTACAGGATACACTTAAAAGACGACAAATAGCCTGGTAGCAATTTAAAGACTAACAAAACATGTAGATGGGATCATGAGCTCTTGTGGGCACAGCCCATGATCCCCTCTACATGTTTTGTTAGTCTTTAAAGTGCTACCAGACTATTTGTTGTTTTTAAGTTTATTTCTGATTGAGTTAGAGCACATGTGTTTAGCAAGAAAGATACCGGCTTTAAATCTTGATTTAAAGATCTGAAGTAGCGAAGAATCCAGTACACTCTCTGTGAATTGTTCCAGTGGTTAATTACCTGCCCTGCTAATAATTATTGCTAATTATTTCTCTAGCTTCAGCTTCCAGCCATGGCTCTCGTCATGCCTTTTCCGCTAGCTGGCAGGTCGTCTCCTCTCAGGAATCTCTCCCCCGTTGTCATCTGAAGGGATCTGTCACCACCGCTAAGCACCAAAGCATGTCCAAGCGGGTTCAGTGATCTCTGGGCCATTTTTGCTTTTTTTATTCTGATTTGGGTTTTTTTCCCCATCTTCTCCTGGAATCCTGGGAGTGGCAACAACATTATCTGGGAAAAGCTGTGACCAAAAGGTGGGATCGGGACACAAGCTGATCTCCAATGGCGAGATATTCCAGACCTGCGGTTCCAGTACCAAGGCAGGGACATCTAAGCGCTATCCCAGCTCTGACACTGGTTTGCCGGGTGACCTTGGGCAAGGCACTTAAACCACCCAGGATTTATCCTTACAACCCCCATTGTACAGGGGGAACCAGGAGAGCCTAAAACCTAGATCCTCAAATCAGTGGCGTTTCAGAGCCTAAATACCTTGGACTTTAGATCGGGCCAGGCAGGTAAAGATGTCTCCTGGTACAACGTAAGCCAGCACAATTTGCCATGGCTCAGGCACGTGGTGACTAAACCAGGACCCCTCCTCCCCGCCTCACTGCGTGTGGGACACCTCTGCCAGGAACCAATAACCACCTCCACCAAGGCGTAACTTCAGCTGGTGGCAACATGGTGGCTTGTTCTTGGCTGAACAAAAGCTGGGGAGAAAACTCGGACTCAAATCCACGGCAGATAAAAGCCTCAGGCAGCTGGCACTGCCACCCAGCTCTGCCCTCCGGCACCTCCTGAGGCTCTGCCGGCTCTTTGGTACTTCCCCGGGAGTGGGGAGGGCTTTGGGCCCTAAGGCACGGCCCGTCTCTTTTCCCCTCACCTAGGTGTACATGGGGCAAGTTCGGCTGGCACAGGCCTGGAGACCACAGGGTGAGTGAAATGCTGCAGCGCCTAGGCCGTTGCCTTTGGAGGCAGACAGCTGCCAGCTGCATCCCTGTGGGAGCTGGGCCTAAGCACCACCCAGGAAGCCAGTGAGAGAACAGGGACTTGCACCCAGCTCTGGCAAGCCTCGCTAGTGCCCTGCAGTCAGCCCGCTGCCCCTCCGGCACCCCGACAGGCCGGCTGACATTTCCCCCCTCGCTGGGGCTACCAGCCGGATCTGGGGAGTTCATTCCGCTGTGCATCTCTCTGGCACGCACACTTCCCTGGCCTGCACACACACACTTCCCTGGCCTGCACACACACACACACACACACAAATACACAAACAAACACTTACTTCCCTTGCCTACACATAGTTCCCTGCCCCCTCCCCTCCACTTACTTCCCTTGCCTGCTGCGCCAAGCAGGATTGGTCCACACCGCCAGGCGCCCCCGCCCCTTTTTGCGCGTGCGCTCCACTCGGGGAAATAAGGCAGCTGTGCTGCGCCTACACACGGAGCCTTACGGCCGCGGGGTGTAGCGGCCCGCGGGGCAGCGGCTGGGCTGCCTGCAGCTGGGCAGGTGGAGGCGGCGCGGCGGGGCTGGGGCTGGGGCTGCCGGGGAGCGCCGGGCTGCAGGGCCCCCCCCGCCTTCGCACCGCGCGGGGCAGATGCTGCGTTAAGCGCCCCCGTCGGGGGCAGGAGCGGGGATGGAGGGGCCGGGCTGCGAGCCGCTGCCCCCCGACCTGAAGGAGCTGGAGGGCAAGGTGGGGCGCCGGCCCCCCGACGGGCTGGTGCGGTGGCTGCGGGAGGACCCGGCCGCGGCGCTGCTCGGGGAGAGCCCGGCCCGGGGGCAGCGCCGGGGGCTGGCCGGCAAGATCAAGGCGCTGAAGCTGGAACTGGTGAGTGGGAGGACCCCCGCCTGCTCTGCCCCGAGCCCGCCCCCACTTTCCTCCCCCAGCTCCTCTCCATCTCCCCTGCCCTCCATCTTCTCCCCCACTGCCTGGTCTCCCTCCCCGGCTTCACAGCCTCCTCCTCATCTTCTCCCCTGCCCGACCCCCAGCTCCCTCCCCATCTCCACCTGCCCCCATCTTCTCCCCACTGCCTGGTCTCCTCCCCGGCTTCACAGCCTCCTCCTCATCTTCTCCCCTGCCCGACCCCCAGCTCCTCCCCATCTCCACCTGCCCCCATCTTCTCCCCACTGCCTGGTCTCCTCCCCGGCTTCACAGCCTCCTCCTCATCTTCTCCCCTGCCTGACCCCCAGCTCCTCTCCATCTCCCCTGCCCCCATCTTCTCCCCACTGCCTGGTCTCCCTCCCCAGCTTCACAGCCTCCTCCTCATCTTCTCCTTCCCATCTTCTCCCCACTACCTGGCCTGTCCCCCAGCCTGCCCCCATCTTCCTGCCCCTGCCTGCTCCCCATCCTCCAGCTCTCTCCCCATCTCCTCCTGCCCCCATCTTCTCCCCACTGCCTGGGCTCCTCCCCAGCACCATAGCCTCCTTTTCATCTTCTTCCCCACCCTGCCTGCCCCTCCTCATCTTCCTCCCCACTACCTGGCCTGCCCCCAGCTCGCCCCATCTTCTGCTCCCCATCCTCCAGCTCTCTCCCCATCTCCCCTGCCCCCATCTTCTCCTCCATGGCCTGGTCTCCTCCCTAGCACCACAGCATCCTCCCCATCTCCCCACCTGCCCCTCCCTATCTTCCTCCTTCCCCTCACTCCCTGCTGCCTGGTCTCCCTCCATGGAGCCACAGCCTCTTCTCCATCCCCCCCCGCTTTTGCCGGTCTCTGGGGCTATACTCCTTCTCCCCGTACTTGCCCCTGTCCCTTCCCACCACCCCTTGGGGCCCCAATCTCTCTACACCCCCATGCCACTCCCACCTGCTGCCTGTGGCTTCTGGCAGCCCTGCTTTCCCCCTTGCCTGCCCCTTTGGGCTATGGCCTCCCGCCTCCTCTTCCCTTCCCTCTTTGGGCTACAGTCCCCCTCCCCATCTGCCCCTCGCCCTGTCTGCCCCTCGGGCCTGCAGCCTCCCATCACCTCCTCCGTTCTCCACTGGGGCCACATCTCCCCCTTGATCTCCCTGGGGGGAGGGTTGGGACAGTTCTCCCCCTCTCTGCTCTAGGGCCAACACTGCCCTCCTGCCCCTTGGAGTCACCCCCCACCCTCTCTGCCCCATGGGGGGCTAAGGGCAGCACTGCTTCCCTGCCCCGTGGGAGGGTGGGGACCGTAATCTCACTGCCTGCTCCGTGAGGTCACCGATATTCTGCCCTGCCCATCGCTGGGGCATCTGGCCTCCTCTCTCTAGAGCCAAGACTGGCGTGGCGGTTGGGGGGGAGGGGTTTGTGGTGGTGGGATAACCCTGGGTTCTGAGCTCTGAACCTGGGGATGTTGCCCTGGGGTTGAGATGCCAGACCCGGCTGGAGTTCCCGGCTCCTCTGGCAATCGAGCTGCCGGCCCGGGGGGGCAGGAGGAGGCAGGGTGGGGTCGGGACTGTCCCCTGATGTCCCCTTGGCTGCTCTCCCCAGCCTAGCCAACACCCTCCAGAGGAAAACGCTGGGAAGGGGGCCACTGCGCTCCTGGCCTGTCTAACCATGGCTGTTTAAAAGCTTATCGTCAGGGAAAGGAGGAAAGTCTTGTGGATAAACCACATGGCTGGAGTCCAGGAGACCTGGGGCTCTTCCACTGAATGTCTTGGACAAGTCCCTTACTCTCGTCCCATGCCTCAGTTTCCCCACCTGAAACTCCTACCTCTAGTGGCTCGGCTTTTGCTGGCAGTTGTGTGCTTGCACTAGTCTCTCCCCTTGTCCATGACTCAGCTTCCCCTGCTATAATGAGGCGGGTGGGCACATTACGATATCTCCTAGCGGCTTGGGCAGGGCGACTTTTGGCTCATTGAATGTCAAGCGCTTTGAGATCCTTGAAGGGTAGAGGGCATAGAAGGGCAAAATATGATCTAGCCAAAAACGGGGGTAGGCAGGTTTTTCTCTCCGAAAGAGCAGGGATCATCTTTTAAGTGTTATGGGCAGGGAATTCTGGCCCCCTTCCCCTTCCGTGTGTTGGCTGCTGTCTTGAGTTGCCTCTTTTCGCTGTCTGTGGCTGCTCCCCCCCCCCCCCCCCGCACACACACACACACTTCGCTCTGCAGAGCCTGTTCACTGACGGGGAAGGGGGAGCCGGCCTCCCGCATTGTCAGCTGTGTTCTGAACACGGACTCCTAATGCTGCAAACGGCAGGAAGCAAGCAGCTGGCGAGTGACTCACGGCATCGCTACGGGGTGACTTGGGAGTCGGAGAGCAGTTATTGTCGTCAGGCGACCCGGCAGGCCGGAGGTTAGCGAGGAGGAGGGGGGAGTGATCCGCTGTAGGGGCAGTGAACCGGCCAATTTCCAACCCCCTTACTCTAGTTTAATGATTACAAGGGACCTTAGTTTTATAGCTCACTGGAAAGACACACTACATCCAGCAACACACTGATTTCCCCCACCACCGTGCAAGAGCATTGTCTCAGCCCTGAAGCGGAAGGGAAAATAGTCACTACCGCTTCTTGCAGCATCCAGAGAAGTCTCCCTTCTAGAGCACTCGCTCTGCCTGGGAGAAAAGCTCCTGTTGTAAGCCATCGGGCTGCTACGCTCCACCCCAGAACCAGCTGCACGTAAGTGGCGTCTTAGGGCCCAAAGCTTTTGAAGTGCATTGTGATGCAAACAGCTGTGTGTGCTCAGTATATTAGCAGATGGGAGCTTGAGCTTGGAAACCTGAATTCAGAGCTTCTCCCTTTCATTGATCTCTGGGGAACCAGGATTTGCATCCAAAATGTGGTCCAAGCACAAATGATCAGTATTTAAAAAATTCCCCCAGAAGGCCTCCCTCGCTTCGATGCTAGCATATGAGAACTGAGAAGAAACCCCTAGGGGGAGCCACTGACACTATGCCTTCAGCTTTAAATATCTCAGGTATAATTAGCAACGTGGGCGGATTTTTATGTAGCAGGACAAATTCGTCCCTGCTGGAGCGAGGGAGGCTTACGGCCTGTTGTTTCTTGACGGAGTCTCTTTCATGTGCTCTGGTTGGGTGGGAGAGATGTGATGCTGTTGCTTTAAAGAGAGCAGAGACTGGGGGTCGGTCAATCTTCCCAGACTTTTATGCTGGGAAGAATCAGCCACCCAGGTTCACAGACGCTAAACTCGCTGCTTGTTACAGTCGCAAGCCAAAGCGGGGACTTTGTAAGGGGGAGGAGGCTGAGTGGATGGGGAATGACAGCATCATCTGAGCCATCCGTGCAGGTAGAGACCCCAAGCACTGAAGATGCTCTGGAGGCTGATCCACTCCACAGCCGAGGTGATCTAGGTGCACCGGCAGGGCAGGGGCTGCACAGTAGTGCCCCACAATAGTGTCAAAACCTTTGTTATATTTGACTGGATTCAGGTCCTGGCTGCTTTGCCTCTGTCACAAGCGACGTGGATCCCTCTGCTCAAAACCGATGCCCTCTGAGCCTCCTTTCCCTGCCACTGGCTGAGAGGGCATGGCCGGCAATAGGGACAAAGTACCTGCCATGGCTTCAAGCTGCCGGTTCTTCTTAGAGGCACCCTCCAGAAAAGCCCTGCTGTCTTGGCAGGCTAACTGTCCCAGCTGTGTTGCTCGTGGCATCTGGGCTCCATGAAAATGGAGCGCTATTGAAAACCTCATATTCACTCTTGCGGCTCTTTACCAACTGGTCAGTTTCACGTTTCCAGGTAGCTTCACGTCCTGTTTCTAATGCTTACGTCAAGTGGGGTGCTGGCTATCTTTGGTACTTACCTCCCCGTTACTGTAGGATCCAGATGCCTCGCAGTCTGTAATTTACTTAGCTTCTCAGCCCCTGTGTGAGGCAGGGTAATGAGATAGGAAGAGGTTATACTAGGTTGGATCTTAGGAAAAACTCTTTCCCTAGGAGGGTGGGGAAGCACTGGGATGGGTTCCCTAGGGAGGGGGTGGAATCTCCATCCTTAGAGGTTTTTAAGTCCCGGCTTGGCAAAGCCCTGGCTGAGATGATTGAGTTGGGGTTAGAACTGCTTTCGGCAGGGAGCTGGACTCGATGACTCCTGAGGTCTCTTCCAACTCCAGGGCTACGTCTAGACTGGCATGATTTTCCGCAAATGCTTTTAACAGAAAAGTTTTTCCGTTAAAAGCATTTGTGGAAAAGAGCGTCTAGATTGGCACGGATGCTTTTGTGCAAAAGCATCCGTGGCCAATCTAGATGCGGTTTTGCGCAAAAAAGCCCCGATCGCCATTTTTGCCATCGGGGCCTTTTTGCCCAAAATGGTTCTCAGTTGTCTACACTGGCCCTCTTGCGCAAAAGCATTTGCGCAAGAGGGCTTTTTCCCGAGAGAGTCATTGTATTTGCGCAAGAACACTGACGATCATACATTAGATTGTCAGTGTTCTTGCGCAAATTCAAGCGGCCAGTGTAGACAGCTGGCAAGTTTTTTGCACAAAAGCGGCCGCTTTTGCGCAAAAACTTGCCAGTCTAGATGCAGCCCAGGCATCTCTGATTCTATTAAATAAATCTTCCCCTAGAGCAGAGGATTGGTGTATAGTTCTGCCTTGTCATTTTTTTTTTTTTTTTTTTTTACCCTGCTCGATGTAACTGTGGCTGTTGTCCATATAAGAGTCAACTCCCTTCTTTGGGATCTGCTGACCTCCACTGTGGACATCGGCTCTGTGCTTACTCGGTCTTCCCAAACTCAAAGTTCAGTTTCATTTCTCCTCAGCATGGCTCATGCTGCAGCAGATTTGTGGAGGAAAACGTTGACAGGTTGACGAATTCTCCGAGGAGAGGGGGATTAAAGGAGCTACCGGCAGCTGGTATTCAAGAGCATTTTCCCAACCTTCAGAATAATTGCAGGGGGGAGTTTTTTGCTTCGCCAGTTTCATAGAACCATAGCACGCTAGAGCTGGAACGGACCTCGAGAGGTCATCAAGTCCAGTTTCCTGCCCTCCCGGCAGGGCCAAAAGCTGGACTGAGAAGGGAGCTGGGTTTGGGTGAAGATTCAGAGGCCAGGTCGAAGTCTCTGGATCCTATGGCAAATGACTGCGCTTAGAAGGGCTGAATGCTGGTCTGCATTGGAGAGCAACCCACGTCCGGCATGTTCAAGCTAAAATCCCCCCTGTTGGTTAATCCACCTTGTATCTCCTCTGGTTCTGGGTCCGGGGAGCCAAGACTGGAGAGGCAGGTTTTAAGGGAGGGGTTCATTTAGTTCCCAACCCTGCTGCCCTACTTGACCACTTTGGGAAAAACTGGAGGGAGATCTTCTGTATCTGACCCTCCCGGGTGCGGCAGCATTCATGGGACCGCCAAGTTGTGGTCTACAAACTGTGGCACGTAGGGAAAATTTCCTGGTTCCTGCCACGCTGTGTCCGTGCAGCCTACCTGTTCCCAGCTCTGCTCTCTTTCTCTGTGCTTCTGGGTTACGCTGAGCAGTGACATAGTTGGTGACCTGTAAGTGACCATCCCCGGGGCGCGGTTCGCACCTCTGGGTGCCGGTGTGAGGCTACCGGTCACCATCATGGCATGGGTTAGGCTTGGCTCGCATTGCAAGAGGGTGCTTCATGGTCCTCGCTGCTAGAGCCTGGCTCTGCATTTTAAGGACCGGCGGAGACTCGGGGGAACAGTCGAGAGGCCCGGCTGTATCCCCCTCAGCCCACCCCCAGGTTTGGAAACGCTGCCCTTTGGCAGCAGCTGCTCCCAGAAGAACACCTGCTGTTGCGTTTCCCATTTGTTCTGTGCTTTCCTGAGGCTCGTGACCACTTCCTGCACAGCGCTTCCTTCCTGGGCCTGGATTCCACCATCTGTTCCTTCCCCTTGCTGAGATCTGCCCCGATGTGCCCTTGGGGTCAAGCACAAGCTCGCTGACAAGTCCTCCGGCCCCCTCCTCCCTCGCAGTGTGGGACGTGCAAGCCGGGCCAGTCGTGCTGAACGCTCAAAGGAATCTCGACTGGGATGTTTCCTCCCGGCTTCCCCTCACCCGCCATCCTCCTCCTACCGGAGCTGGGGTTGACTAAGGGAGGGAGCAGCCGGAGACGTGGGGGGTGGGCGATTGTGCTGCTCCATTGCCAGGGCGTGACCACAGCTGGCTTGTGGGTAGGGGCGGTGACTCCAGGCTTGGGTGGGAGGGTGTTTCTCTCAGGCCCCTTTTGGAGGGGAGTCCGGGAGGAATGAGAGAAGATGGGATCCTAGACATGGCATCGGCGGGAGCATCCATGCTGCACAGAGCAGCCGCTGCAGCGCCCCGTCCCCGAGCCTCAAGCTTCCAAGTAGGGTTGCCAGGTGTCCAGTTTTTGCCCGGACTGTCCGTTATTCGGGTCCCCCATCTGGTAAAAAAACAGAAAATACTGGATGTGTGAAATGTCCGGTATTTCCTGTTTCCCTCGGGCAGAAGCTGGGTGGGGACAATTTTCCCTTGCTGCATCTGGCGGGAGAGTGAGGAGGGCAGGGCCATTTAAAGGCGCAGCGCTTTTTTTTTTTTTTTTTTTTTCCTCAACAACTTTGGTCTCCCCATTTTTTTCTCAACACCTGGTGTGTGTGTGTGTGTGTGTGTGTGTGTGTTTTGGGGAGGAGGGATGTTCAATATTTTTTGTTAAACCATCTGGCAACTCTACTTCCAAGCTGAAAATGAGTGCGGCCATCCTGGCTAGAGGCTGGGCTCTGACACCCAGCGCGGGGGTAGGCTCTGGGGATGGCTACACCGCTGGGTTTACTCCTTTAGTTTGAGTCAGTTAGTCCAGGTGCAGACTCGGGGCTGGGAGTTTCCCCTGCAGGGTGGATGTGCCCAGGGAGGGGAAAGATGCATTAAGGCAGCAGTTCCCAGGTGTAGAGTCGTGCCACCCTCTGGAATAAGAGCTGCTAAAGGTTGACAGGCGAGCGTCTCCTTCTGGTACCTGTTTCTTTCCAGGTGCTGTAGGCTTCTCCTGGGTCTCTGCTGACCCCCTAGGCCAGGACATTTTGAATTTGGCTGGTGGAGAGAGACCCACGTGGGGGGAAATGAGAGGAAAAAGGAGGCAGGCTGGGGAGAGGTAAAGGACGTGAGGCTTAGTTGGGAATTTTTGATCCCACTACTTTTTTTTGGCCAGGAGATGCTGATTTGTGAAACCAAAACTTTTTTTGCAGGAATGTGCCACTCTTGCTCCACTTCTCATCCAGAGAGATCCCTCAGGGCCAGGCTGGCGTTGCTGGCAAGCCCGGAGAGACCCACAACCCCATGCAGTCGGCTGGGATGGGGGCGAGCCAGGTTCCCATCCCCACCCCGTGCCTATGTGTACATCTCGAGGAGAACAGCTGTGACCGGAGAGATGGAGAAAGCCCGCCCCCTTGCCGGAATTAAGGATGTGAACATGCCATTATCCTGCTAATCGTGGAGCTGATACAATTGGTATCGGCTATCCGATTAGTCGACACGCGCCGTTCTGCAGAACCACAGTGGGGTAGCTCCAGGGGCCGACTGGAACCGGGGCTGAGCAGTTCTGGCTCATGCTGGCTCTGGAGCCACCCACTCTGCTGGTCTGTATTTTAAGTGTAGTAAGAGCCGCGGGGCTCTTGCGTTTAAACTGCAGAGGCGCAGCGATCGGCGTGAGCTGGGATTGTTCCGTCCCAGCTCACGCTGAGTTGAGCAGCCCCAGGGGCTGGTGCTGGAGCAGTCTCTGTTCGCAGCAGCCAGGGCTGGCCATGGGCAGGGGTTGCTGCCTGAGGCCAGCCCTGGCTGCCGCAAACAGGGGCAGTTTGGTGGCAACGGCCCCTGTCCATGGGGGGCCCAGCTCCCCACTGGGACCTGTTCTCCCCCTCCGTCCCCGCTGCCTCGGATAGAGGCAGCATGGGGTGGGGCAGGCAGCACCCAGAGATGGTGCTGGGGGGAAACCGGCTTTTAAGCTGGCTACCCCCCAGCACCAGCTCCTGTCCTCCACCCTCCTCCTCTTGCTGCCCCTCATAGAGGCAGCAAGGAGGGGGCACTGCTTGAGTCCCCCACGTGCTCCCTGCAGCACTTCTGCTTTTGAAATGTACAAGAGCAGACGCGCCCGCAGTGGGAACCGGCGCCAGTGGGAACTGAAGCCGTTCCTGCTCTTGCCAGTTCCTCACTGCGCCACTGCCTCCCCTGCCCCCGGCGGACACGGTGCTGGGGGGGACCAGCTTTAAGCTAGTTTCCCCCTCTCTTCCCCAGCACCGGCTCCTGTTCCCACCCCCGGCCCGGCCTCTCTCTGATGGAGGCAGTGGGCGAGGGGGGGTGTGAAGTGACTAGTCGAGTTGCTGCTTGGCTATCGGATAAGCGTTTGCTCATCAGCTGGTCGACTAGTCGCTTACATCCCTAGCCGGAATCAGCAATAGCTCGCTCCAGCGCTCACCCCGTCGACTGGCTGTTCTGGGGGGTGGGGATGGGGGACGGTCTCTCTCTGGATTTTCAAGAGAAGCTTTACGAGGGTCCTGGGTTGTCCTGATAGCAGACAGGAGAGTTTCTGAAGTCCCCAAAGTGTCGTGGTGGGGAAGAAGGGTGGTTTTCCCCTGGCTGTTGTGTGCTGGGTCTGGCTGGAGTGCGGCTGGCTCTGGGGAAGGGCTCACTGGAGCGGTTGAGAGGTGGGGGTTTCAGGCTGGCAGAGGGGAGTTTTTGCTGCTCCGCAGGCAGCTTCAGGTCCAGTTCCCCCTCATTCCAAGGATGCACGTTCCCAGTTCCCCCCCGAGCCAGGGAGTCCCAGCTGTCTACTGCAACTTTCCCCCAGGTCTCCTGCTCCACGTTCACTCCTCCCTCTTGGCGAAGGGCTTCCCCAGTCCTTTGCGGGGATTCAGGCAGGCCCCAGTGCTCCTAACTCACCCTCTGCCACAGGCTGCCTATTTGTTTTCTCCCCTAACCCCTGGGGTTTGTCCCGTTCCGGAGCTAGCTCCCAGATTAACACCTGCCTCAATTCCCCAGCTAGCTGGCTGCTCCCTTGGGCACCTATGGCCAGAGAGGGGCTGTCTCAGGGCCTCAGGCCCCACTCCTGTTGAAAGGGGGCAGAACATCCCCGGGCCGTGCACTGCGGCGTCTGCATTAGCTTACCACCTTCCCCGCCCATCCCATCCTGTCCAGGATGTTCAGCAAATCCCCGTGCGGCCTAGTTCCAAATGCGCCGCTCTCTGTGATCGGCCTTGCGGTCGCGCCCGGGCTCTCCCAGCATGGGCCGAAGAGCTGGTCCCTGCCCCGCGGCGACACCACGGACACGGCGGAGGGATGAGCGGAGGGAGGACAAAGCGGGCCAGGTGGCCAGCAGCAGTCCCGGCCCGCCCGTTGCCTCATGTAGCTTTCGGCAGGAAGCGGCGGGAGGCGAGTTCTAGTCTGTGGGCTGAGGTTTCCATCCGGCCCTGGAGCGGATGATGGCATCGCCTGAGGGGTCACAGGGAGATACTTAGCCTTGCCTGACTTCATCCTTAGCCACCACCCCTCCCCTTTCCTGGCACGTGTGTCCCTCAGACATGTCCCACCTTAGGGCCAGGCCCCTAAACCACCCTCCCCTGCCCCAGACCTCTTCCAGCTTTGCTTCAGCCCCACGCCCCTGCCCCAGCCTTCCCGGCTTGGCTGGGGTTTGCAGCCGGCTCTGGAAGCAGCACAGCAGCTTGTGGCAGGGAGCGGCGCGTAGGGCCAGGAATGTCTTGGCAGGCCGGGGTTTCTGTGGACGAACCAGATGTTTATAGCAACGGTTGATGCTGCAGCAGGCCTGGCCCCGGCCCTCCACTGGCGCAACTCGGCAATTCGAGGAACGCCGTTGCAGAGAGCAGCGCGTGCTCTCCCCGGACGCCGCCGCGCCTGTATCGTGTCTTGTGGGGCAGCTGCTGCCCGTTGGTTTTAGGGGTGTGGGCGTGCCTCTGTGCCTCCCTCTCCTGCGTGGTTGGCAGGTCAGGAAACAAATTAAAATGTCCTTGTCCCTTCTGCACCCCCTCTACCCGAGCAGGGCTGTTTCCTCCAGCAGGGGGTGGCAGGGATGGACAGAGGGACACGTCCTTTCCACACACACCCCAGAAAGCAGGACTGTTCCCTCCAGCAGGGGACGATAAGTGTGGACAGATGGACACCTCCCCCCACATACACATATGCCCCAGGAGCAGGGCTGGCCCTTCCCGCAAGTGGTGTGTGTTAAGGTGAGGGGATGACTAGACAGACACACCCACTCACACATGCAGAGCAGGGCTGTCTCCTCCAGCAGGGGGCAGTAGGGACAGACGGACACCCCACCCCACACACACACATAGAGCAGGGCTGGCCCCTCCAGTGGGGGTGGTAGGGGCTGACACGTTGCTTATGTGCACGTGCCCCCCCCCCCCCATGTGTGGGGGGATACTCCTGGTGTTACACTGCAGACTAGCCCCACCAGCCAAGGCCCCAGCAGTGACCAAAGTGTTGTGCCCCCCTGTGGAGGGTGAGGGCTGGTGGTAAAGAGGCTAACAAGCTGGGGAGTGGGTGCCTAGGGCCAAATAGGCCTCAGCCCCTGGGGGTAAACACCCTCAGACCCTCTGGGCTGCTCTAATTACTGCTCTGGGGTGTGAGAAGATCCACCACAGCCCTGTCCCTCCCATCCCTCTCTTTCAGCAGACCCCTCCAGTGGGGGTATGCTGGGTGGAGGGAGCGTTGGCACAAATACCTTGTCCCGTATATGTCACTGCTGGGGGACCTGGGGGTGAGTTGCAAGAGACACTCAGGGCCTAGGTGTGTCTTGAACTGGTCTCTCTCTGTGCTTCAGCTGCCTTCCCTCGTGTCGGGGCTGTTCCGCTTGTTCAAGTGCAGAAGGTGGGGGCTTGCAAGAGACTTTAAAACACCCAAGTTACAGGGTACAAGGTGGTCTATGGGCTCCGCACAGAGGAGTTAACCAAAAAATAAAGAAAACAACCCGATTGCGTCTAACTTGACATTCCCTGTTCTACTTACATCTCTGTTGTTTCAAGGTTTAGTCTTTCCCTAGGCATGGATATCACTGGAAATCCCATGCCTTCAGAGCATTCTGTCTGGAGGGGCGGGGGATGTTTGGCCAGGCTCCTGTGGGGTCACTGACATGTTTGCAGAGCCTGTTCCTGTCCTGCCCGCTCTGCTGGGGGCTGGAGCAGCAGAATGGCCCGGGGAGCTGAGAGGAGCTGGCAGTGGCGGAGGGAGGGATAGATGCACAGTGTATCGGTGTCTCCCCGTCTGTGATTTATTTGTCCCTCCCAACAGCCCTGTGAGGCAGGGCCGTGCTGTGATCCCCTTTGTCGAGATGGGAAACTGAGGCACAGCACGACTCAGTGGTGGGCCGTCTCTGGGGTGAAGGTAACAGGGGCAGGGGCTCTCTTTCCTTGTGCCTTGCACGGCATGGAGGCTACTCTCCACACGGGATCGACATGAGGCCTGCCCCTCCTCGTGCTCACCCTGCCTGGACAGCCGTGTCGCCCCACTGGAGCGGCACCCGGCGCATGCTGAGGTGAGCGAGACGAGAAACAGGCCCAGTGGGCAGTAGCAGACAAGGCCAGGAGGAGGGTCTGTATCCTCCCCTTCCCCCCCGCCTGTGAGGCTGGCGCAGTATCAATCCATTCCCCGCCATTGCAGGGGCCTTGGGCTTTGCTGGCACTTCCGTCTCTTCTGTTCTCTGCCTGGGGCACAGGGCAGCCTAGCGTCCTACAGCCTGGAAAGCTTTGCTTTAATTTGGCCACTGGCCATGGGTGTGTGTGGGGGGAGCCTGTGATATGCAGGGGACAGTGGGGCTGACAGAAAGGGGGCGGGGCTGAAGTGGAAGGGGCGGGGCCAGGGACAGCCAGTCCTGGCAATGCAGTGCTTCCCCCCAGCCCTCAGAGCTGTGTGGAGCTGTGCTCCAGCGGTGAGTTAAAGGGCCCAGAGCTCCAGCCACCACTGCTGCCACAGTAGCAGCTGGGAACCCCAGAGTCTTTGAATTGCCGGTCCCCGGGGCAATTGCCCCCTTCCCCCCATTGGCAGGAGGGCAGGCTGGATGGTCTGGCTGGCCCTTCTGGTCTTTAACTCTCTGTTGGGGACGCTCCCTGTGCCCGCTGCGGCGGCTGTAAGTCTCCAGTGTGCACCCCCCCACCATAGGCTCGCCCGGGGAGAACTGCCAGGACACAGGCTGACCCGAGTGCCCTTTGTCTCCCCGCCCAGGCCTACCTGCGAGCCATCGACGTCAAGATCCTGCAGCAGCTGCTGGTGGTGAACGAGGGCATCGAGGCCGTGAAGTGGCTCCTGGAGGAGAAGGGGACCCTGACCAGCCATTGCAGCAGCTTGGCCAGCAGCCAGTACAGCTTGGTGGAGAGCCAGGAGACCTCGCGCCGGGGCAGCTGGACCAGCCTGCAGGACCCCAGCGAGAAGCTGGACAGCATCTCGGTCGGCAGCTACCTGGACACACTGGCCGACGAGACGGACGTGTACTGCCCGGGCGCCGCGGAGCCTGTCCTGTGCTCCAGGCCGGGCCTCCCGCAGGACTGGGCCAGGAGCGACCCGGACTGGGGCCCGCCCAGCAAGGCAGAGCAGGACAGATGCAAAGTGGACCCGGCGTGGCTCCGGTCGGACCGTTCCTCGGCCCGGCATGCCCAGGAGCACAGCACCGGGGATCCAGCCGAGCAGCCCGCCGGCCCTCCGCCCCCCACGGCGACTAACGGCTTCTTGGGCAGGCAGACGCCTGCCTCGGGACCCAGTAGGGAGGCCAGATCGCCGCCCGCGGCGGGGGAGCCGAGCCGGGGCAGTGCAGGCCTGAAGGCCTGGAGGAACGGCACCATCGACTTGGAGCCCTGCAAGCTCAACAGCAAACTCCACCGGGAGTACGATGCCCACTGGCGCTGGGTGCAGTCTCAGGACGACGTGACGTTCTTGTAGTGCCCGGAGCCCAGCCTGCCGGCGCTGAATCCGCCATGTCCTGCCGTGCCAGCCCTGCCGATCCTCGCCCGGATGTGGGGGGAGGCCAGACTGGCGGCACTGAAAATTACCCATGAGCCTCGGCAGGAATAGCTGGCGGAACGCTCCACACCATCCCCTTTCCCCGGGGGTCTACGTGGGACCTCGCTCTGCCAGACAGTAGCTGGAAGGTGCTGTTGGACTTACCTGAATAGCGAGATCTCGAAGAGGGGGGATCACAGGGAGGAGCAAGGCTGCCCTCCGACAAAGCCACCTTGTTCTCAGCCCCCTTTGATTAGTGCAGACGCCAGCACTAGAAAGAGAGCACTTTCCCTCCTTGGCTTGATCCTGCAGCCCAGCCTTCCCCCTGGGTTTAAGGAGGGGCCGGAGGTAGTTACAGCATAGGTCTGTTCCTGGTTCTGCCTCGGACTGGGACGTGAGCCCCTTAACTTTGCTGGGCCTCAGTTTATCCTTCTGCAAAATGGGCCAACGGGCTGCCTGCCTCGCAGGAGTGGTTATTTAGTGAAGGGCCAGCAGTGCTGCACAGGAGGCAGACCACAACCGAGCTGGGGGGCGTACAAGTCCAGCAGAGCCGAGCCCCAGAGCCCTTGGGCATTGCATCCTTGGCTGCGGCCAGGCCTGGGGTGTCTCAGGCTGGGTTTGACCTCACGGGGGGATTGGGCCAGGACAGCAGAGAGGCTGTGGGGAGGGAGAGCCCCTTGTTTCAACAATGCATCCAGGTTGCTTCTGGAGCCGCTACGCTTTCCTTACCTACCCCTGCCTCCCCTCCCGCCCTGCTCCCGTCCTCACCCCCTCCCTCCCGCCCTCTAACTAGGTAACAGGCCTGGGGTGGCCTAGTGGGCCCCTAAAAGCCCCAGTTGCATTTGGGGCAGGCACAGTGGAGAACAGCCACAGGGGCATGCTGGGAGTGGGGCTCGGGGTGGAGTTGGGGGGTATACTCTAGGCAGTGCTGCAGAATATGGGGCATGCTGGGGAGGCTGTTGTAACTTAGACAGACCCCCCAGCGCTGCCCAAGTTAGACCCGGGGCTCTAGACCTGCTCAGGATCATGGGGCGCAACGCTGGATTTAAAGTCTCCATAACACCCCTCTGGGCAGTGGGATATAGGCAGCACCTCTTGGCACAGCACCGAACCTCCCCGTGGCGTGTGTCCAATTTGTAACGGTCCAGCCTCCGGCCTCGGCCAGGGAAGTCCAGGTTCTCCTCCCCCCAATCTGTCTGCTTAGCCCTGGATTGCAGACAGAGCTGGTGCAGTTTACATCTGGCGCACCGAGGCGTAAAGACGATGTGTGAGCCAGCACACGATCCAGCTCGTTCTCCCCGAGCCGGGGTGGGTTTTTTGGGGGCCAGAAAGCAGCAAAGGGATTCCATCTTTTTTTCTTTAAAACCACCCAAATTGGAAGCTGCCCGAGGAGCTGCCTGGCACCATTTTGACACAGGCACTTGAACTGCATTTGAAACCAGTTTTCTTTACGTTTCCAAACGTCGCTCAGTTCTGGGCATTGGTGGACCGACAACCCACCGGTCCAGCTTGAGATGCCGACCTGCCCCAGTCGTAACTGGGGGGTTGGGGAACCGGGAGAGGGGTTCCTAGCAACCCATCACCCAGGAGGCCAAGGGGGAGATGTTTTAAAGGAGACACGAGACCATGTACCCACGGTAGGTCATAGAATCATAGAACCATAGAGCTGGAAGAGACCTCAGGAGGTCATCAAATCCAGCCCCCTGCCCAAGGCAGGACCAATCCCAACTAAATCAACCCAGCCAGGGCTTTGTCAAGCCGAGACATAAAAACCTCTAGGGATGGAGATTCCACCACCTCCCTAGGGAACCCATCCCAGTGCTTCCCCACCCTCCTAGGGAAATAGTTTTTGCTAATATCCAACCTAGACCTCTCCCACTGCAACTTGAGACCATTGCTCCTTGTTCTGCCATTTGTCACTACTGAGAACAGCCTCTCTCCATCCTCTTTGGAACCTCCCTTCAGGAAGTTGAAGGCTGTTATCAAATCCCCCTTCACTCTTCGCTTCTGCAGACTAAACAGACCCATCTCCCTCAGCATCTCCTCATAGGTCATATGCTCCAGCGCTCTAATCATTAGATCTCTCTTTGTATCTGTTTCAAGCCCAACCCAACCCAACCGTTGCTCCTGGTACGCACTGGCTGGACACCAAATCAATCGACCAGGCAGAAAGATTCTCGGCTCGGGTGTATCCGCTGATGGCCCGTCTCTTTCTGTGCTGAATCAGGCTTGGTCTGGGAGGTTTGTCTGAATCTCAGGCCAAAAGAGCTCTGCAGGTGCTGACTGCATTTGAGACCCACTCAAACTGTGAGAGCAATGGACACCTGCTTTTCTCGTATCCCCGAAGCAGATCAAGGGGCCGTGCCCATATTGCGCCTGCACTGCCAGGTGCCTAGTGCCCCTGGGAATGGCACTGCCTGCGTGACCAGGCAGCCTGACTCCTGGCCCATTCAGCCCTGCGGGATTTAGCAGCTGCGCCTTGGCTACGTACTATCAGTTCCCTGCCAAGCCCTGACGTCCATTTGGTGCTTTGGTTTTGGGTGTGGTTCAGACTAGGGATGCAAGCGACTAGTTGAGTCACTACTTGACTAGTTGCTACCCCACCCCCTTGCTGCCTCTGTATCAGAGGCAGCAAGGGGGGAGGAGCAGGAGCTGGTGCTGGCGGGAGATGCTTAAAAGCCAGCTGTCCCCAGCACCGTCTGGGCAGGGCACGCAGAGGCGCAGCAGGGGACCTAGTGTGAGCCGGGACTGCTTCCCAGAAGCGGCGGCTCTGCTTTTTAAATGTAGTAAGAGCCACCGGCAGCTCTTACTACGTTTAAAAGCAGAGCTGCAGCGTCTGGGACCCAGTGCAAGCCGAGACTCAGCTGTTATGGCTCGTGCCCGGTCCCAGACTGCTGCGGCTCTGACTACTTTTAAAAAGCAGAGCCGCAGCGAACCTCCTTTATCGACTACCCGATTAGCTTACTAACTGCTGTTTAACATCCCTAGTTCAAACACGTCTTCACAGTGCAGCCGAGAGCAGCACCTGGCTTATTTCCCCCTCCCCCAGCAGCAAAACTGGCTCCTCCGGGCTGGGTGATACTTCGACCGAGACTAACCGTGTGTTGCGTGGCTGGCGAAAGCAGAACATAACTGGAATTCGTGGCAGAGGGCTGGGCCACCAAAAGGCTGCCTGGGTCTCTGGAGATCACAGCGACAAAACTCAGCAGCCCCTCTGTGTCGCCGCCACCGGACCAGCACTCAGCGGCAGGGAAAAGACCGACCCTAATGAACCACCCTAAGAGGCTGGCATCTGTCTCCGCCTTGCCAGCCTCTCTTGCTTTGCTGCCCCCCATAAATGTGTGTACATGTAACGCCGACAGGCAGAACCGAACCTGGGACCCTCTGGAGCCTGCATGAGCCTCTGCAGTAGAGCTAAAAGCCAGCTGGTGCTCAGCTAAGGCTGTAGAGCAAACCCATTCTCTACAAGTGGCCTCAATGCGGCTGCATGGGGCTAGCGACCCACACCCAGTTGGTGAGTGGGTTACGTACACAGCTACCTTCATTTCCCATGTAACCAGCTAAGCCAGGGGGTTGGGGGGGAGGGCACCCTGCTTTATTGATCAATGTGCCAACTAAAGCTTCCGTGCTCGTGTTGCATGCCAGCATGTGGGTGACTCTGCTCTGAAGGCTGGGGAGGGGAGGGTAAAACACAGGCCACGAGGCGCGCCAGGAGCAGGGACGGCCGATGCTGTTAAGCCAGCCACTGTCAACATGACTATCCTGCTTAATAAACGATAACCTTTGGAAACCCGGCACAAAGCGTGGCACTCTTTCCTGGAGATTTGGAGCCCAGAAGTCCTGGGCAGCGGGCGACCCCATGGCCTGGGGAGGCGAGGCGAGGCCCCCCTCCCTCCCCCAGCCCTGCCCTTTCCACACCTACCACAACCTGCTTCCCCGTTGCGGCCACGTGCCCTTGTCCACAGTCCCAGCCTGTCCTGGCCTTGAAGCTGAGAAGAGCCAGCAGGCAGGTTTGCACGAGGGGGGGGCCGTGCCACCCACACCCCCGGACCAGCCAGGCCCCTGCAGCCGAGCGCAAGCCCCGGCGTTGGACAGACAGTTTTCCCAGTGCTGGGAGGACAAGGCGACGTGCGGTCCCCAGCCTCTGGCATCACTACAGCAGGCTCGGGGAAGGGGCCTGAGGGACTCTGGTGGAGCATGGGTGGGACCGTTTGGGAAGGCCGTGCCTTCCCTGCCTAGGATACCCGTCGCCCATGCGGGAGGGTGAGCAGCAGAAATGCCTAACACTGGCAGCAGATGGCTTACAGCAGGGAAGGAAACCTTCTGTGCTCTGCATCCAGACGTATGAGGCATCTTATGTTGACCTCCAAAGTCTCGGTATTTAGACCACACTCAGCAGCATAAAAACAGCACAGAAGTGACGACCTCTCACGGCAACTTTTCCTTGCCCTCTGCATTCTGACTGCAAGTCTAGCTGGTAGCAACCTGGGTATCACTTTAGTGGCGGGCGGGATCCCTGATTTGGGGGGGAACTCCTATAAGTATCGTGGAAACACACCCGGAGCGTGGACTGGAGTCGGTCTAGTTGGAAGGCATTCCGACCATTTTTAGGAGCACCATGCGGTGGCTGGAATTTTGTGGGCTAGCTCCAATCCAACCCCCAACCTTTTGAAATTCTTGGCAAAACAAACTTCTGAAAAAAAGCCTTGGATTGGTCAAACGGTTTTGGTTTTGAGCTAATTGAAACATTTTAGTTCGATTTAGGCTTTGGAACACATTATAATAGCGCATGTAGTACCAAATTAAAAAGGAATTGAAACCAAAAGTCTTATTGAAATGAAAAAAATATAAACAGTTTTGATCTGGAAATGTCAAACCGAGACATCTCAAGGGTGTCAAATCCCCTTTTCCTCCCCTCAAACTGAACTTTCAGCAAAATGCTGTCTGTTTCGCAAAGCGCTTCAGTTTCAGCAGAACCCTTCCCCCAACGTTTTCCCGAAAAGCTCTGGTTTCTTTCTCTGAAATGGTGATTGGAAAAATGAGTTTATTTTTAGCCCTCCAGCAAATCGAAGAACCTAGAGGAAAGTTAGTGGCATTATTTGCATGCAGCTTGGTAGTTTGCTCTCTCTTAGGTAAGGAGTGTCCTTGGGAACTTTTAGAAAATGGGCTCCTTCGGGTGGCTCCCATGCTGTGGTGAGTTGTTGGTGACAGCTGTTGGTTGAACTGTGGGCAAAAAGGGCAAGGAAGGGAAGGATGGTCTAGTGGTTAGAGCACAAGACTGCCATGGGAGACCTGAGTTAAGTTCCTTTCTCTGCCACATACCTTCTAGGGTGGCCTTGGGTAAGTCACCTAAGCAAGTTAGAAACCTAAATAGCTGGGCCATAGTGTCTCCGTGCCTCAGTTTCCCATCTGTAAAATGTGGACGACAGCAATGCCCTGCCCCGCATTGACAGGCATTAAAAGATTGTGAAGTGCTCAGAGACTACAAGCTCTAGTCTAGAGGATCCTAACTATTGGAGACTTGGCAAAGCTCTTCAAACAGACCAGAACATTTGTGGTTTTCCTACGACAACCCAAGTGTTCTGAGAACAGAGCCAAGCGTCTCAAGTCTCCAGAACTTAGATCCCCCTTGCTCTGCCCAGCAGAGAGCAGAGGAGATGACTAACCGTGCAAGCTGTCCCTTTTCGTAGGAGCAGAGGACAGATTTGTACTCTCTGGTCGAGTCTGGAATGACTGGGGTGGATTTTTTTCCAGCCACAAGAGCAGTTGCTCATGAAACCACGTCGTGTTCCAAGGAAAATGCAAACCATATTCTCCCAGAACAGGCTGCAGTCTTAGAGTTCATTAGGACCCCCTGCTTTTAAATACGAGCACTTGCAGATGGCAACGCAGATGTCCAGACTAGTGGAGTTATGTAGGATTGCCTATTTTCCTTCAGGATTAAAAGTCCATGGATGCTCCAAAAACTAATTGGGCAGGGGGGGATGTTGTAAATTGGTACCAGACAAAGAAGCCTTTACTTTCACTCACTGATTCTATATCAGGCCAAGACAGTGATGAGAGGCACAATGGGCCTGATGGTTCAGGAATTAGCCAGTGAGCAAGATGGATTCAATTGACTGTTGTGTCGCAATCTTCCTGTGCGACCTTGGGTGAGTCACTTAATGTCTGTTGCCTCAATTCTCCATCTGTAAAATGGGGTGTACACCACCACCCTGCCTACGGATTGTGAAGCACCCAGATACTAGTGAAGGCCAGTGGGGGCCAGAGAAGTACTACTGAGGAGGCAGATGTGTGTTAGGATCAGTGCCAGGGTGTGATAGATCTGACAGTTGTGATGATCTGACAGCTGTTGGCTGCACTTCTGAAAAAGCTGCTGGAAAGAGGGAGAGGCTTGGGAATGGAAGGAACTCCGTGTTTTCCAGAGTAACTCACCCGGCAGCCTAGGAAATCCACTCCAGGAAAAGCCGAATGGGAAGAGACGGGGGCTATCTGGGAAATTATTTGACGGGAGAAATGCCAGAAGCGTGTCTTCCTTTGGGATCCCCTCAGTGGCTTTAAAATAAACAGCAGCCCAAGCTGCCGTTTTAATGTCCTAACATTCCCTAGCTTAGATGAGGCCTAAAGCCACGCACTGAACTTGGCGCCTTGGCTCTAATTACAGCCCAGCCTTTTATCCCATGCCCAGCCCGCCGGAGCACGGTGCCACCCGAGCAGAACGGTTGCCTCACTCGGATTCATCCAAGTATTTGTCAGTTTCCTTTTTAAAATCCGAGCGGGCCATTCCCACAGAGACAAGAGCTGCGCGAACGCGGAACCTACTCGCACGAAATGAAACCTGACATTTCTCCTGAGCGTTGTTTTCCTTTTGAGGCCAGGGAAGTTCCGATTTCCGTTTCCCCATCTGCCAATAACTGATCTCCTCCCCTGTGTTTCAACTCTTCCTTAGATGCTCTGAAATCCCACAAGAGAGGCTCTTCTGCTATTTCCATCCTAGCTGGAAGGTTCAGAATGATCTTTCTGCAAGATCTGCAGCCCCCTCACCCTGCTAGTCTGCTAGTTCAGGGAAATCACTGGATGTTGGGGTGTGCCTCTCCACCAGTGTTCCCTCTAACCCAGTGTTTCTTAAACTGTGTTTTGTGGTACACTGGTGTGCCATGAGGCAGTTGGAGGTGTGCCACGGAGAACAGAATTCAAAATGGCTGCCCTTAAAGGGGCAGGTGACCTTTTTTTTTCTTTTGCTCAATAACTTTCCTCCGACCCTTTTTTTCCTCAACTTTCCCCGACCCTTCCCCGAACTTTTTTTTTTTTTTTTTTGCGCTCAACACAAAATCCTTGGTGTGCCCCATAAAAAAAAAAATATTGTTTGGTGTTCCTCGGTCTTAAAAAGTTTAAGAAACACTGCTCTAACCCTTTCCATACATGTGTGGATTTTTTCTGTCCATGTGCAGAATAAATCTGTATATGCCCTGAGGCATGGGTGAATGTGCACCACCAATAGAAACAAAAACCCTCGCAGTGGGTGCTCTGCTAATCAGCGGGGCGGCATTTGGATTTCTCCTGAACGGCCGCACAAGCACCCAGCTTACTGGGGATACTGCTCGCCACTGAATCTCTGACTTGTCTCAGGGTCCCCCCTGGCTAACTGAAATGCCCTAAAGGCTGCTGGGACAGGGATGCTTTACAGCCCGTGACAGCCTCTTGACATGCCAACTGCACTCAGGCAAAACTTCCCTAGAGTGACAGGTAGGTCCTGGTGAGCAACTGCCCAGGGGTGGCGGGTGATGGCCCAGCTGGGGAAGGCAAACCCAAGCCCCACCTCTTCCACTCAAAGCCACACCCCTTCTCCCCAAGACCACGCCCCTTCAACAACCTCCCTTCCCAGCCAAGCCCCGCCCAACCCCAGCCTTCAAGCCTATTCCTTCCTGGCCACCCAGCAATTTTGGGAAGGCAATGCCTTCGCTTGCCTACATCACCCGCTGCCCATGCAACTGCCACGCTCTGCGTGTCACTAATCACTAACCCATAGAAACCGTCTCATTCAAAATAGCTGTTTCGCCCCCCCCCAATTAAATCCTGTTGCAGAACGATCACTCACCGATCTCGCTGGCTCAAGGAATTAAGACCATCTCGGAAGAGGAAACTTGCCCCCCGTTTCCTCCCATTGTTCAGTCTACCCCAAACTTTCCAAGAACGTGCTAATGCGGGCCAAGATGCAACCCGGGGCGTGTCAAGCAGACGAGGTTAGTTTGGGGGGGGACTTACACGGGCCTCCCAATCAGGCTCCTAATCCAAACTGGGCATCATTTCAGAGGGGTGGCCATGTTAGTCTGTTTCAGCAAAAACAATGAGGAGCCTAAAAGACTAAGGATAAAATCAATACGCTTATGCCCTAATCCATTTGTTCGTCTTTAAGGTGCCATGGGACTCCTCGTTGTCTCTAAATCAGTGCTTACCTTGTCAGGAAGGAGATACGGGGCCTTCCCCAATTGCTTGCTGGGGCTCAAGCAATTTTTTTACATTCAGAACTAATGCAGCAAGTCCAGAGGTGGGGACTCATTCCTGTCCAAAAAGGAAGTGCTGCCTTAAATGCTCTCAACAGAGTTTTCCCTTTGTCCCTCCGCAGGCCCTAACCCCACTCAGAGTAACGATCAAGGATGGATTTGGTCTTTAGCTTGATCTCTCCCACACACCACGGTGTGAGAGTCATATTACCACGCTAATCAAAAAGCGATCAAGCCTTCAACTTAACGAGGCTCTATCCCTCGCTGGGGCATCGCCCCGTCTAGCCCCCTTGGGCATGTCGCTTCCCAGCCCGATCAGATGATTGGTCACCTCTAGCGGAGCCATTTCCGCAAGTCATTGGCTGCTCCGTTACTTGCTTGGAGGGCTTTGCCTTGCTCAAATCATTCCGCCCACGCAGCCTTCGGGGGCGGGAGGGGGGGGCGTCTGCAACAGAATCCCAGCTCAGTCACAGCAAACCAGGCCAAAGTCTGTCTGGGGAGAGCAGCCCGGCCTCCTTCCCCCACACGGGGATCCAGCCCCTCTCTCAAACAGCTGCGGCCTTGCCTGGACTGCGTTCTCATGACCTAGCTGGGCGGGAGAGGACACATCCCCCGAGGGGGCGTCCAGACACCATGTGAGCTGCTGATGCAGCAAATCAAGGGGTGAAGTCCCTCTACTTCCGCCCTGCGTCCATCCCCACCCCACCCCGGCTCCCGACGCAGTTGGAAGTCGTGCAAACTTTCTGCTGGGCCGGTCTGGGAGCCACGGTCACAGAAGCAGCTGGGGCTTGTCTGACATACCCAGCGTGGCCAAAATAGAGAAGGGAGGGGCCGCTCTAGCTGGACATGGCAAACGTTCAGCGCTTGTTCCGCACCCAGCACGGAGGAGCTAGGGGAAACGCAGGCGGGAAGGGATCTGAGGGCAAGAGGAGCTGGGGGGAGGAGCGGGAAGAAGTGTGGGATGTGGTAGAAGCCCCCACCTAGCAGGGAGCTGGACAATCCAGACTGGAGCAAAGCCCTGAGACCACTGGCCTGCGGTGGCCAGCATCGCGGGGGTGGTGCAAGCCACATGCACTTTCCCACCTCGCGGGTTGGCAAGTCGCATGTTAGTCCTTGTAGAGTGGGGCCCGAACCAGCCGCCAGGCGCTGACTAGGTGCCCATGTGCCAGTTTCACTGGCCAAAGGCAGGCCTTGGGCAGAGCTGGGGGAGGCTGGGCTGGCAGGGCGCTGCTGCGGGTTGGGGCCGAGGGTCATGGGAAGGCTGAGGGGCACAGGTAGGGGGTGCTCCTAGAACAGTCACAGATGCTGCAAGTTGGGACCAACATGCATTGGCCGAGCTGTGTGCCGGGAGCCCAGGGCTGGGCTGTGGGGGGCTGTGGGTCAGGACTGAGGGATGTCGGTGAGCTGTGTGCGGGGAGCCCAGGGCTGGGCTGTGGGGGGCTGTGGGTCAGGACTGAGGGGTGTCGGTGAGCTGTGTGTGGGGAGCTCAGGGCTGGGCTGTGGGGGGCTGTGGGTCAGGACTGAGGGGTGTCGGTGAGCTGTGTGCGGGGAGCCCAGGGCTGGGCTGTGGGGGGCTGTGGGTCAGGACTGAGGGGTGTCGGTGAGCTGTGTGGGGAGCTCAGGGCTGGGCTGTGGGGGCTGTGGGTCAGGACTGAGGGGTGTCGGTGAGCTGTGTGGGGAGCCCAGGGCTGGGCTGTGGGGGCTGTGGGTCAGGACTGAGGGGTGTCGGTGAGCTGTGTGTGGGAGCTCAGGGCTGGGCTGTGGGGGCTGTGGGTCAGGACTGAGGGGTGTCGGTGAGCTGTGTGCGGGAGCCCAGGGCTGGGCTGTGGGGGGCTGTGGGTCAGGACTGAGGGGTGTCGGTGAGCTGTGTGCGGGGAGCTCAGGGCTGGGCTGTGGGGGGCTGTGGGTCAGGACTGAGGGGTGTCGGTGAGCTGTGTGCGGGGAGCTCAGGGCTGGGCTGTGGGGGGCTGTGGGTCAGGACTGAGGGGTGTCGGTGAGCTGTCTGTGGGAGCTGTAGGATCGTGGGTCACAGCTGAGGTTCTTCGGCAGAGCTGCCCGGGACCAGCACGGTGCAGTTCTGGGAGTCCCACCTGGCCAGGGCAGGGGGCTCTCTGCCACCTCGTCAGGCTTCCCCATATGAATGTGCCTTCTCTGCCCCCCCTTGTCCCTGTGCCCCACCGGCTGCTCCGAGCGCAGGTGCCCCCGACCCATGGGCAGGCCCTGCTCCGCCTCTGAGCTCACCAAGGATACAAGTCCCGTCCCCCAGCCTGGCCTGCCCCAGCTCTGCCTGGAGGGCCTGGGCTCCCCGGGCCAGCCGCTCAGCCCCCGAGGGCTGCACTTCGAACCCAGCCCGGAGCAAGGGACGCCCTAGCCAGCCTGGAGGGAGACCCCCGGGCATTGCCATGGAAACCGAAGCAGGGAAAGCCATATCCCCTGGCTGAGGGTTTGCCGTCCTGCCTTAGAAACCGCCCCCTCCACAGGGCCTGAGGAGGCCTAATTTACATAAATATGTTGATTAGGCAAATGGCTGGCGGGGGTGTGCGTGTGGACAAGGCGCTATTGTCTGGGCTCTTAGCAGAGGGGCATCTCTGCGAGCGGGGCTCTCCCCACCGGGGGGGCGCCCGGGATCAGTAGCCCACACTGCACAGAAGCCCCTTGTCTCTGGCTAATTGGATGAAAAGGCATTGCCCCGGCTCCGCTGGGCAGGAGAAAGGCAGAGGCGGGAATGCTAAATCCACGCAGGCCGGCTTCCCAGCCCACCCGGCCCACCCACACACAGGCGCTTCACAGCTACCATTGTCCATGGGGCTGGGGCTGGCCAGCCCCCCCACGCTCTGCATTCCCCGTCCCCCCCCCCCAAACACACACACAGCTCCGGGCCCCCTCTCTGCCCGGCCAACTGGCTCGGGATTCAGCCGGCGCCGGAAAAGGGAAGGATTCTTCGAACGCTCCCGACACGTCTTCCTTTGGCGGGGCTGCGAAGGGGCCCTCGGTCCCGTCCCTTCAGCCAGCGGGGCAGGGGAGCGCAGAGCCGTGCCAGCTGGCTCAGTGCAGGGTGGGTGGCACCGGCTCCTGTTGCTCCCACTCTGGTGCTGACTGGGCATAACCGGGCCCCCCTCCGTGGTGCTCAGAGTGAGGGTGGCCGGCTTCCGGGGCGGCAGGCCAAGACAGCTCGCCGCAGCTGGCTGTGGGCTCGGAGTGGGGCCGGCAGGTGCTGGGTGTTGCTTGGTGCATCTTGGGAATAAGGAAATGCTGCTGCAAAGGCTGAGCAAACAAAACATCCGGCCAAAGCAATGGCACAGGGCAGGGTGGGTCGATGGGTGATGGGCTGCTGCAGACACACCCCTCTGCACCCTCCTCAGCTCTCTGCTCTGGATCCTCAGGCACTGAGGTGTCCTCAAGGTGCTGGGCCTTCCTTCCCAACAGCGTGGGAAAAGCCGGCATGCTAAGAGTTAAAGAGACAGCAAAGCAAAAGGCTTTGCACAGCCATCTGATCCAGACGCGGGTGCTTGTGTGGCCATCATCCATGCTGACTCATGAAATCATGAGTCGATGTTAACCCCAGAAGCAGAAGAACGGCCAGACTGGGTCAGACCAAAGGTCCATCCAGCCCAGTGTCCTGTCTGCCCACAGATGCCCCAGAGGGAGGGATCACAACAGGTAATCCTCACGTGATCCCTCCCCTGTCACCCATTTCCAGACAAACAGAGGCTAGGGACACCATTCCTACCCATCCTGGCTAATAGCCATTGATGGACCTGCAAAAGCGGCGAGGAGTCCTGTGGCACCTTATAGACTAACTGAAGTGTTGGAGCATAAGCTTTCGTGGGCAAAGACCCACTTCGTCAGATGCAGACCTAACCTCCATGAATCTATCTCGCTCTTTTTTGAACCCTGTTAAAGTCCTGGTCTTCACCACATCCTCTGGCAAGGAGTTCCACAGGTTGACTGTATGCTGAGTGAAGAAAAACTTCCTTTTGTTTGTTTTTAACCTGTTGCCTATTCATTTCATTTGGTGACCCCTAGTTCTTATAGTGTGGGAATAAATAAATAACTTTTCCTTATTCACTTTCTTCACACCAGTCATGATTTTAAAGACCTCTATCATATCCCCCTTTAGTCTCCTCTTTTCTAAGCTGAAGAGTCCAAGTCTTCGTAATCTCTCTTCATATGGGATCTGTTCCAAACCCCATTAGCATTAGCCCATTTTACAGATGAGGAAAACTGAGGCCCAGGATCAATCCAGGGACTTGCCTAAAGTCACACAGGAAGCCTGTGGCTACCCGAGGAATAGAACTGAGATCTCTCACACCCCAGTGACCCATCCCTTAGCTTTTCCTTCCCACCAGTGCCTATGTCTCTAGGGATGTGCCTCTGGGTATGCGCTCGCAGGGCAGCGGGTGCATATGTGTTAACCGCCAAGTACGGTGAGAACAAAACCAAACCTAGGGAAATACTGCTGGAGCCCGCTGCCTAGCAACGCCGCCAGGATCGCCTGATTCGCTGTCACGCTGGGCCTTACGCTTAGTTTCTGCACTGCAGATTTAGCAGCTGCCCTGCGCTGCACTGCATCCTGTGCTGGCAAAGCCGGCAGGAGGGGGGGGGGTGTTAAAACTGCCGGCTGGATTTGGTAGCATCCCCCACAAGCTTTGCCCTCACATTTCACAGGTGAAAAGTGGGCTTTGCAAGGGGTCAGATCCCAGCACCTGTGCTGCCTAAGTGGAGCACTCTAGTGGCAGCAGCAGCCCTGGTCTAGCGGCTGAGTTGATGGCTTGGCCAGGGAAAGAGGCAGGAGCCGTAATAAGGGATAATTCCTCAGAGGACTGGAGGTGGCCTGGCTGCCTGATTAGCCTGTTCCCTGCCCTGAGGAAGAGGGGGAAGCAACCTAGCTGGGCCCTATACAAGTGGGTAGCAGGAACAGGGGGAAAGCAACTTCCTCTGGGAAACATGCACCTGCGAGGTGCTTCCCAGTGGTCCACCACTGGCAGCTCTGCTCCGGGAAAAGCAAAATTGGTGCAGGGGGCTCTCTGGGGAGCCCTGAAGGGCTGGGAGGTCTGAGCCAGGCGGCCTTGTTGCAGGAATTCCTGGCATGACTGGCTGAAGGGATAGCTGTGCTTGCCCAGGCTCTGGGGGAAGGGTCTGCGTAATGCCAACGGTGACCATGTTGTCCACAGCCAGGATCCAACCGGGGACCTCTGGAGCTGAATACATGCACCTCCGCTGCATGGGTTAAAAGACACAGATCCGTTAGCCCAGGCTGTAACAGGCTCGCTAGTGGGGGGACAGTGCCACTCCACACAGGCCTAGATTACATCTGCAAGGGATTGGGGGTTGTTAAAAGGTTTCAGTTAAAGAAACTGCCCCTGCTGAAGGCAGCATCTTTGGCTACCTCAAGGAGGCACAGACAAGGTCACCCTAGGGCAGGGGTCTCCAACCTTTTTAAGCACAAGATCACTTTTTGAATTTCAGTGCCATCCAGGGTCTACCTCAATACCTTTGCCCCGCCTCCTTCGTGCCCCTTTTCTGATGCCCTACCCGTGCTCACTCTGTCCTCCCTCCCTCCTCCATCCTTCCTCCCTTTCACCAGGCAGGGCAGTCAGTTGGGACACAGGCTCTGGTCTTGGGCTAAAAGATTTAGCGTGTGAGAGGGGCTCTGAGCCGAGCCTGGGGCAGCAGGTTGGGGTGCAGGAGGGGGTTCAGGATAAAGGCTCTGTAAGGGAGTTTGGGTCCAAAGGGCTCAGGGCTAGGACAGGAGCTTGGGGTGCAGGAGGGGGTTCATGACGGGGACGGGGGTTCGGGATTCTGGCTCCAGTTGGATACCGCTTACTTCTGGTGGCTCCAGGGTAGTGGTGCAGTGGGGCTAAGGCAGGTTCACCCCTGCCCTGGCCCTGCACCACTCTGAAAAGCAGCCAGCAAACTCCATCCCAAGTCCTGTTGTGCCCCCATCCATTCTGTGGAGATAGGATACAGGGCGGGGAGGGGGGACCCTGACATCAGCGCCCCTCCTCTCCCTCCCCTGCCCTGCACAGCAAGGGGGGGGGGGGAAGAGGGGAGCAGCTCCAAGGCAAAGGGCAGGAGATGCACAGCAGAAGTGGGGAGGGGCAGCTGAGGTGCCGGCACTTGATAGCCTCTTGGCCAAACCAGTCAGGATCACCTGTCAGAGGGTCCAAGATCTACCAGTAGATCCTGAGCTACTGGTTGGTGTCCACTGCCCTAGGGCGTGAGCTGACCCGGCAGAACACAGCTTGCCCCACAGTAGGGGGTGCTAGAGGGTGGGCCCAATCTATCACAGGCTGTGGCTGTCCCTGCCTGGTGGAATGGGAGCTGCCGCAGCTCGGAGTAATTCGGAGCCGCCTCGGGGCTTCTCCACTTGAGCCAGGTGCTGAGACAACCCTAGGCATTGCAGAAAGTAGCTCAGAGCCTCCATCCTCTTCCTCAGCGGCTATGCCTGGCACAGCAGGGGGCTCAGGTGCAAAGGTTTCCTGACCAGCGTGTCCTTGTGGGCCACGGCTAAGTTCCAAGGGCCCCTCCATCTCTGTGGGCTGCATGCGGCGAGCCTGGGAAGCCATGCTAGGGTCCCAGCAATTGAGGAGTTCACCCTGGTGCCCAGGCTTGGCAGAGCTGATCTGCCGAGCTGGGGCTCTGTGTTTGTCCAGAGAGGTGGAGAATGCCCCGTGAACCCCCTTTTACTCCCATTAACGCTTCTCAGTCCTCGCCTCCAGTGCAATCAAGATAACGTGGACCCTTGCCTTGACTCTCAACACGGCACTGCTCTCAAAAGCTGCCACCCCCGTGACCTAAACCAACCCCCAGTGCCTTTTCTCTTAGGCTACGTCTACACTGCATCCCTCTTGCGCAAAAGCCTATGCAAATGAAGAGCAGATTAGCATATTGTCGCGCTTCGTTTGCATAATTAATTGGGGCCGTTTTTGCGCAAAGACACCCTCTTGCGCAAGAGCCATTCTTCCTGAGAAAATGAGGAAAGAGGGAACCCGGGATATGTTTGGAAACGAATGAAGCCACGCAACATCGGGAGAATAGTTGCTCTCCACGGCTGCTGGGGAGACACAGGCAGCTGGGCAGTTTGCTTGCACGAATTTCCGAGCCAAGCAAGTCTAATGACTCTGAGCTGTCCTGCTGATGCACCCTCTCTCCAGCCAGCCAGCTCCTTAGCCAGTGTGTTTCCTTACAGACAGCCTCCAAACCGTCTGATCCCATGCCGGCGGCAGCACAAAAAGCTGAGCTACCGTCCCTCCACCCCTCCCAGGCTTTACTCAGGTTTGGATGTCTGTTTCCTGAAGAGGCAGCCATGCCCCTGGGAGATACATGTCAGCCTTGGATGTCTCCCTACCCCCCCCCAACACCTGGCACGGTGCCCCCGACAAACAGGGTTGCTTCAGGAAGTTCTGGGAAAGCAGTTCCATCTGGGCACATGGTCTCCCTCTACTCTCTTGTCATCTGGAGGCTCTGAAAGCTTCCTACAGAGGAAGAGCCATTTCTTTATCCCCCTTGGGGAAACTGAGGCACCAAGCAGGACTGTGACTTGCCCAGGGTCAGAACGAGGGACATATCACCAGTTGCCTGGTGCCCAAGCCAGTGCCCCGTCCACTAGGCAACACTGCCTCCTTGCTGAGAGAAGATACTCTCCGGAAAAGCCAGGACTGTTTTGCAAAGGGATCTGTGCTGGAGGCTGGCGCTTTCCTGTTTATCCAAAGAGCGAGGGGCTCTGACGTGCCCCAGCAAGCGGGGTGAGAAAGGGAGAAGACAACAGGAGAGCAGCTCTCCCTCCAGGGAGTCTGAAAGCCGCGACACAGCAAATACCTGCTGCAGAGAGAAACTGAGGCAGACAGAGGGCGGGGTCTAGGGCCCCTAGTGTGTGCGACAACATCCCAATGCCCAGGCATGCCACTGCAGACTCGCCCCCTGGATCTGTCGGGGGCAGAGTAACCAGACGAGCCCCGTCCCACTGGGCACTGGCACCCGGGGGAGTGTTCAGACCGCTCCCCCACAGCTAAAGAAGCCGTAAGAGCACAAGGTCAGCAGCTTGGATCCTACGAAAACCTGAGCCATGCGCTGGCAGTGACCTCGGAGCACATCACAACCTCGCCAGGCCTCCATCACTCCCGCTGGGGACGGTGTCAAGAGCTCTCTCCAAGCGGGGCTGGGCAATAAAGTACCGTTTTGAATCCCCCGGAGACACAGGCGAAGAGGCCAATGGTAGTGTGAAAAGATGCAGTGGGGATTTACAATGTCCTTGCTCCGGTATCCCGAGCAGAGGGCTGATGGCCGGGGAGCATGTGTGACCCATTCGAGCGTCCGTCGCTCCTGGGGGATGGATTTGCCACGAAATGCCACGAATGCAGGAAGAGCGGCATGGATTTGGGGGTGAGGCGAAGGTTGTGTGTGTGGATCGGACATGGCACTAGGGAAAGCAAGGCCGGGAAGGGGGCGTCTGAAACCACAGCCATGCACTGTCCCAACCGGGAATTGTTGCTAGCCCCGTTTCTCTCTCAGGAGATCAGGTTTCCGAACAGGACTCATCCCTCCCTGCATGCAGCCAGGGGCCCGGGTGTTATCCCCATTTGGCTGTGACCTCTGCTGGCCTCAGTTGACCCACAACAACCGGTCTGTGTCTGAGCAGGACATGGAATCTGCTCTAGCAGCTGCACCGCTCTCATCCATAAGGCGCAGTCAGATGCTGAGCCCAGCAGCTGCAGGGTGGAAGAAGTGATGGGTTGTCTGCAGCTGGCACCGCCGACCTTGGCCAGTGGCACCCTGGCTGCATTGGCAAATGCAGGCCGGGCTTATGTTTTGTTCCAGATTCTTTTCGTTCCATAGCAGAGTCCCTTCCGCTCCTGGGGCCCCGGCCACGTTAGATGATCCCTAAGCTCTTTGCTCGCCTTGCTCTGTCCCAGTGGATCCCTGCGCAGGGTCATGCCTCCTTTTCGGTCCTCGGCGCTGCTCGCCCCTGCACCGGGCTGCTACGAGGTCCACATGGCTGGGACGTCAGGATGGCCTGGCTATGCCCTGCCCCAGAATGGTGCTTGCCCCTCCAACTTTTGCTTGGGGACAGGTTTCCATACACCCTGGGGGTAGCAATGACCAGGGCCTAGTGTGTGCAATCCATACACCCTGTGTAGCTCCCATGCTCCGCATACAAAGCACATTGCTCACCCAAAGGGGCCTGCCGGAGGAGTGTGGTCTAGTGGTTAGAACCCAGCGCCTGCGCAGAAGACAGTTCTCCTCATCTGGCCCCTTGGCCTGGTGTGCTCAGGGTGATGGCAGGCAGCATTACACCACGGTCCAGGTGTGGGGGAGGAGAAATGGTGGGGGAGAGTTGAAGAAGGACCAGCCGGCAGGAAAGCAAAGGGGATGGAGACAAAATATCCAGAGCCCGAATGCCCGAGTTGAGTGAATGATGGAGTGAGCCATGGAGGCTGCTCCCACCCATGTGGAGGTGGGGGAGGAGATGCCTGGGGTTAGGGGGAAGGGCTCTGTTGGTGTGGGAGGGGCTAAGAGGGTGCTGGATGTTCTTACAGTGCCATTTATATGCCTAAAGCTGAGATTGTCTCCCAAACGAGCCCTCCCCCAAAACCACTGAGTTTAACACCACACTCATGGGCAAGGGATGGTGACCTAGTGGTTAGAGCTTGAGGCTAGCACTTAGGACATCTAGTTTCTAGTCCCAGTTTGGCTACTAACTGCTGCTGTAATCCTGGACTCATGGCCAGAAGGGTCTGACCCTAACAGCAATTCTCTTCCCATCGGACAAGGGGCGCTTTGTCACTCCATTACTTATTACCTGGTCTTGAAACATTTGCCTATCTCCACAGGTGTGATTCTCAGTGACGCTGAGTGCTCACTTCTATTAACATCAGCAAGAATGTGCCTCTTAAAATCAGCCCCGGCATGAAACGGGCACAGTCTCTAATCTCCCACATCATCTTGCAGACAAAGGAGACACCCCTACAAGGGTGTACATATACTGTTCAGCCACTAGAGGTCCTTATGTGCAGTATAGCATTCCAGGCAGGTGGTGGGTGCTGGTAAGCAGGGGAGACAAAGTTGGAACTCAAGCTAGGTGCAAGCCTCTCTGTTTAGAGCTGTAGCTGATTCCTTTAATAAACACCTTGTATTTCAGAAAGGTGGTGATTCTGGATAATGGAACCACTTGCTGCAGTTATCTCCTTATCTCCCAGTGCCGTGAAAGCATTTTGACAGGACACCTCCCCCCCACCCCCAGGACCAGAGTGCCTTAGTAGTCGCTGGAGCAGCAATGCTACTTCCTGGTTCTGCTGGCTCAGAGGAGGTTGTTTTGTTCCTCTTTGCTTCCCCACTCACAGAGCCTGCAGTGGCATTGGCTAAGCCAAGCGGAACACCTTTGTGTGATTACAGTTTCTCGAAGCCCTTGCTGGCTGCTGGCCAGGCCTTCACGCTGGACAATAATCGCTGGGCTCTGGCTTTGTTCAAAACCTTTCTGCACGCTCCGTGGAAACAAAACAGAAGCCGAGGGTCCTCAGCCTCATCCCATTGCTCTCTCGGCTCAGGGGAGGGAGTCAGGCAGGGGCCTGGAGTGTATCAAGAAGAGAGCGGTAGATGTCTGGGGGCTTGAACACCATTATTCTGATGCCTTTTAGCTGCATGTCTCTTCTGCCCAGCTGCTCGGCCGAGGACTGGAAAGACCCCTTGATTCATGTGTGTGCTCCAACGTTCCTCTCCCTGCTACGTTAGTGCAAACGCCACACCACTGAGTCAGTGATCCCTGACTCTCGAGGGCGTGCTCACCACACCACCAACTCCTTGGGCCCTATCCCCGTGGCTCTTTGGTGTTAATAGGAACAGTAGGACCTAGTGGGTAGAGTATTGGACTAGGACTCAGGAGACCTAGATACTCTGCCCCTGACTTGCTGGGGGACCTTGGCAAGACACTAGCCTGCTCTGTGCCTCAGTTTCCCCTTCTGTCAAACTCACTTTCCTTTGTTGAGCAGTTTAAGATCTACTGGGGAAACGCCAGGGACTGTTGTTATTTGGCTAAGCGGTGTCTGCTGTAACACGCATTATATTTCAGTTCCCTCCAGTTTCTCACGCTGGGCCCATCTCTGGGGTATTGGAGCTCCTCAAAGGTAGAAGCAGCACTGCCATCCCTTCTGAATCCCACGGCGATGCCTAAGCGGGTCCCACGTTATAGCAAGGTCCCATTTATAAATAATCCATACATGATTAGTCAGTGTTTTAAGAAATGGTTAATCAATGGGGATAGAGTCCAGCAGGGCAATAGGCAATTTATAACTATGGTTTATAAGCATCTCTAACCCGTCTTCTGGTGTGATTGTACTAATCCATTCCACATGCTGTTCCTGTTTGCAACATGCTTGGAATTTCTATTAACCCTTTGTAAATGTACAGTATGACCCCTCAGTCTTCTAGATTTGATTCCCAGTCAAATCCCTTAATCTCTGTGTGTCTTCATTTTCCCATGTGTAAAATGGGGGTGTGGCAATAGACATGATTAAAGTTCCCCACAGCCACATGGACAGTAGATCAGGAACACTACTGGGCCACTGGTAAGTGATGCTTAAGCACGGGAAGTGGGGGTGTTTAGGAGATATAAGTGCTGACCCTATCTCTGACACCGAGTGGCTGTGCAGCCTTTGTCAACTCACTTAAACTCTCTACCCTTCCATTTGTAAAATAATTCTAGGCACCTGCACGATGGTGTCCTAGAAAAGTGTTGCTCCAGTGAAAAGCATCGTTGAGGCCAGTTACTGGCAGGGTGGGATTAGAAGTCAAGATCAGAACTCAGCCCCCCCCAACCCCGACCCCAGTTCTTTTGTAGAGGCCAGTGATCTTTTTGGAAGCTGCGACCCCTCCTGCCCCCCCCGCCTTCCTCTTTCAGAAGTCACAGCTGTGGATTTTCACTTGCTCGTGTGTTTCCTTGCACATGATTTCTAGTTGCCTGACCTACAGTAAAAATCGCAATGGCAGGGCTGAGGCATGTGCGTAAGCAGGCACGACACACTGGTGCAGGCTTTCGCGTCTTTTCGACTACTTTTTTAAACGTGCCCATTTCCCTTCCCCTTTGGAAATCCTGGGGACACCTACTTCTTCTACAGAGCCTTCCACCCGAGGGTCTCACAGTGCCCGAAACGATCATAAATCGTGCCTCGTAGCCCCTTTGATAGGTATCTTCTCCCATAGGGGGAAATCAAGTCACAGAGCCCTGGCTCCTCACAGGCAGTTAATCGCCTTTCTCCCATTGATGCTGATGTGCTTAGCCTGAACTCCCACAGGCAGAGATAGGCAGGGCCGGTGTGATTATTTGCAGGGCCTAGTTTGAATATATGGAGTGGGAGCAGAGCCTGCCTATCTATCTATCTATCTATCCCCATCCACCCCTCTATCTATCCCCATCCACCCATCTATCTATCTATCTATCTATCTATCCCCATCCACCCCTCTATCTATCTATCTATCTATTCCCATACACCCCATCTATCTATCTATCTATCTATCATTACACCACAGTGCACCCATTACAGACTTCCTTATGGTTCTTGGTTTAAAATGGACCGATAGATTTCGACCTTATATGTGTATGTCATCGGGAACATTTTACTGCTACAGAACAAATGTCTGTCCGTAGGTATTTTTAATATAATTGGAACTTTTAATCATTATCATTTTCATGTATAATAAACGAAAGGGTCTAAATCTCCAGTACGTGAGAGTAGAGCCTGAAGCGGGGCTGATACTGCAGCGCAGGCCGGGCCTTGTGTGGGGAACCGACTCCCCACACCTCACGCCAGCCCTGGAGGAGGGCGGGGACCCTGCCTCTGCTGACTCTAGTTCCTTGGCATTAACCAGACAAGCAGCTTCCCGGCTGCTAACGTGGCTGCCCCAGCTGTGAGAACTTGTACTCACTGGTTTGTGCTGCCCGCATTTCTGCCGGCTCGTCTGATTGGCACCTCTCGAGCAGGCACTTGGAAGCTACATGCCTGATGAGCCATTCAGAGGGAGACCACAAGTGGGGCAGAAAAGGGAGAACAGCTGGGATGTTTCTCAACTGGCTACGGGAGGGGGAAGGGGGCAGGGAAGAAGAAAGGCCTCTCAAAAGGCAGCACCTGCCCAAATGTACTTTGAATTGTGTTGCCCGCACGTGCCCCCAACTTGGTGCCTACTTCCCGGTTGTCGCGCTAGGAAGGGGGAGGAGACGAAAGCACCTGCACCATTCTCCTCAGGGCCGTGCTCTGGAGGATGGAGGGGGCGCTCGGAAGGCACTGGCCTTTGCAAGGAGAGACACGCCGAGCTGACGCTGCGAGGCCATCGCGCTGGCATAATGCCCACAGGCCTGGGGCCGTTCCCAGCTGTAACTAAGCTTGGCTGCTGGGTTCCGCTTTCAGCCGGAGCAGAAGGGTGTGCCCACCCCACAAATGCCAACCGAGAGAGCACAAGGGGCATCTCCTCCCTGGCCAGATCAGTGGTCCCTGAGGGGCTGAGTCTCTTTGCTACTAGGCAGCAGAGAGGGCAAGTGTCTGGGCCCCGTCATGCCCGAACCCAGTTTGGCTTGAGCTTAGCTACAGCTGGGAACCTCCATCCAGCCCCAGGCCCGTGGGCAATATGCCAGCACGACCGCCTCGCGGCGTCGGCTCTGTGTGACTCTCCTGGGAAAGGCTGGTGCCTTTGGAACCCTCCACCCCTTATCCTCCGGAGCACGGCCCTGAGGAGAATGGCGCAGGCACTTTTGTCTCAGGGCCCTCATCCCGGCTCCAGGCTCCTCAGCCCGTCTACACGGACGGGAGCGGTGAGAAGGGTCCTACAAAGCTCCCCAACCAGACGGGGAAGGATTCCCTTGGTGCTGGGAGACGCAGCCGGGCCTTGTCCAGGTCCTGGTGTAGGAGCTGGGGGGCACGGCTGGGAGTGAGGTGCAGCTGTTGCAAGGCCAGGCAGTGTCCGCCCAGGCAGGTTGGTGGCTGTAACCGAGGCAGGGCTGGGAGCCTGGAACAGCTCAGGATCGGGAGGGTGCACCCTTGTGCCCACCCCGCCAGCCCCCACGCTGGGAGTGCTGCATTGGGCAGAGCAGAAAGCGCCCCCCCACCTCTACTTGTCAAGGCAACATAATAAACCTGCAGCTGTGGAGATAATAACACCCCTGTCCTTGCTGTTAATTAAATAAACCCAAACGGCAGCAGCTGCCCGGCCTGCCTTCCTTTCCCAGCCTCAGTCTGCCAGGGACATTCCTCTCAGCTCCACGCTTCCAGGATGGGGCAGCTGCCGTAGCTTTCACACGGGGATCTCCGCTCTGCGGGGCTTTGCTTGGCAGCCGGGCCAAAGGAAACCCATTCTGCAGCCAGGCAGAGCGTCCCCCTGCTGCTCCCCTTCCCACAACATGCTCTTGGCAAGGGGGCTAGCAGCCCCTGGGGCTGTCATGTCACACAAGCCATGGTCAGTGCTGAGCTGTTCACCCCTCGGCTGCTGGTTCAAATCCCACCCTAGGCTGGTAGCAAGCTGTGAGCCAGCAATTTTTTGGTGGGCACAGGGGGTGCCCAGGGTTTTGCAGGGATCCCCTGGGTCGGAGATCTGCATAATATGGGCAGCACTGGGCTTAAACTGCAGCAAGGGAGGTTCAGGTTGGACATTAGGAAAAAGTTCCTAACTGTCAGGGTAGTAAGACACTGGAATAAATTGCCCAGGGAGGTTGTGGAATCTCCATCTCTGGAGATATTTAAGAGTAGGTTAGATAAATGTCTATCAGGGATGGTCTAGACAGTATTTGGTCCTGCCATGAGGCAGGGGACTGGACTCGATGACCTCTCGAGGTCCCTTCCAGTCCTAGTATTCGATGATTCTATAATTCACCCATGGATGGCACATGCAGTGCTGACCAAGGGCCCGTCTCCCCCTGGTCATCAATACGTGTGAAATTGCCTGTATGGACAATACTGAAAGGGTTGTTTTTACTGAAAATTACAGTTCTGAGGTCTAGGAATGAAGGCCGTGTTTGCCCTACAAAACTAACTTGACTTAACGTCGGGGGGGGGGGGGGGGAGCTGCTAGGAGAAGAGGGGGTGTTCAGACTCCTCCGGAATCCCCACCCAGAGCCACTCAGCCCTTCTGCTGCAGGAGCAGGTAAACAGCTGGCCACATCTGGCGCACAGGTGCCTGGCGTCCCAGCAGAACCATTCCGCTTGCCGCCTCTGGGGAGGGAACAGTCTGGATATTTGGAACGAGTGATAGAATCCTAGGACACTAGAACTGGAAGGGACCTCGAGAGGGCATCAAGTCTAGTCCCCTGCCCTCACGGCAGGACCAAACACTATCTAGATCAGTGTTTCTCAAACTTTTTGGCCCGTGGACTACCTGGCTCAATGTAAACCTTTCCACGGACCACCAGCTGCTAATGGAAACTCGCCGTTAATTAAATAATTACGTCTGAGCCATTTTGCTAGTGCTGCAGGTAGGGAGTCTGGTTTAATTTAAATTATGAAACAAATTAAGCATTTTAACTTTCTCATGTTAGTTTATCAAACTTCATTTTAAATAACGTAAAATATTAATTTATGTCTAACACAAAAGGTTTCAATGTTTTCTTTATTTATGGCAGGGGTGGGGAACCTTTTTTGGGTCAGGGGCCATTGACCCACAGAAAAATCAGTTGGGGACCACACAAGTGAGAAGCAAAGAAACTCCTCCAAAACCCCCACCACTCACTGATAGAGTTGCCAGATGGTTTAACCAAAAATACCAAACACCATCCTTCCCCCCACCCCAAAAAAAACCTACCGGGGAAAAAATTCTGTTGAGGTGGGTGCAGAAGTGGGTGAGGGTGCAAGGTCTGAGTGGAAGGTGGGGTACAGAAGCAGGCTTGGAGTAGGGTGTCCGGCCAGGGGGAGTGAGCAGGAGCAAGGGACAGTGCAAGGAGAAGCCGTGGATGCAGGAGCTGAGTGGGGGGTAAGTGTCTGGCCAGGAGGCAGGGTGCAGGAGCAGACTGAGGGCAGGGTCTCTGGCCAAGGGCAGGGAGATGGGGGCAGGGGGTGCCTGGGGATAAAGCTGGGGGCAGAGTGGCTGAGGGGTTTAGGAGATAGGGGCAGGGTGCCCCTGGGAATAGGGCTGGGGTCATGGTGGCTGGGGGAAATTGGAGGGGTAGGGAGCAGGGAGGCTGGGGGGGGGCACAGAAAGGCAGGGCTGGGCAGGTAGGTCACCCTGGGGTGTCCAGCCCTGCAGGGGGTGGGGTCCCGCAGGGGTCCAGTCCATGGCGCCCTGGCTGGGGAACCTCCTGGCTCATGTTTCTCCCCTGCCTCCAGGCAGCTTGTGATCTGGGGACAGGGGGGTATCCCAGGGTGCAAAGCGCCGCTGCAGCTCTGTGCATTCTGGGTGGCTGGAAGGATGTCGGCTGGTGCCAAGCGGGAATATGGGACTGGGGGCGTGCGTCAATCTCCCAGGATTCCTCCTGCTCTAGCCCATAATTCCTCTAGCTCTTGCTAGCCTGCTCCTTTGGCCATCTCAGGTGCTTCCACTGTGGCCGGCAGTGGAGGGAGCTGGTTGTTTGTGCAGAGCGTCTTCACCTTGGTTATTTAACGGCCACAAACCAGGCCGGCTGGATCTATTTCTGTCTGTTAGCCCTGGAAAGACAAAGGCTGAGTCCCACTAACTGAGCTCCCGCACCCCATGGCATGGCCAGCCGTTAAAGGCCCCTGTTCCGGCAATTCCAGGACCAAAGCAAGTGACTTAAAAGGGAGTAGGCTGCATCTGGCGGCTTGCTGACCGCCTGTGCGGGCTCCTCGGTGATCTGTAATGAATGGCGACCCAGTTCCACACCGGCCCGCGCTCACGAGCCTGCGGCTATTTTTAATCTGCAAGAACCTTAGAGGACGCAGCAAAGCTCATTATCTCACCGCCGAGGGCTTTAGTGAGTAGGGCTGGGGTCTCCGCACTATTCCCGGCGGGGCCAGGAAAGGGGTGGCCTTTCAGTAGCATCTTTCGCCCTAACTCACAGTTAATTCAGCCCCACAACCCCTGAGCAAAGTAGGGAGGGAGATCATATTGTCCCCATTCTGCAGGTGGGAAACTGAGGCACGCTGAGATCACCCATATCTCAGTCTGCTGCCCCAGCCACAAGCCAGCACTCCCTCCCTACAGGTTCCTGTTTGTTCTTGCAGCCTGCTAGCCCAGGGTAAAAATGGGGTGACTTGTGCCTGGCTGCTTAATGGAGCAGCCTGTTTTCTCTCTCTCTCCATCCCTGGGTGCTCGTGCATTATTGTTTTGGCTGCTCAGAAATAAAGTGGTTACGGTGCAACGATCCACGTCGCCATCCATGCAGCCCACGGCGGTGGGCGAAGGTAGGGCTGGAGGAGGCAAACCTCCAGCCGTGCCCCCAGCCCTGCCCCTTCTGCCCAGGCTCCGCCCCTGCAGGAGCCAAGCCGCCACCCCTACAGAACCACGGGGAGTGGAGAGTATGGGACCCAGCACAGAAGGGGCAGGCGCTAGGGGGCAGCAACACTCTGCCTCTAGTTTGCCTACCGGGGCCGGAGTGTGGGCGGGGCCAGGCTGGCGGTTTGGGAAGGCAACGCCTCCCCCTGCCTAGCGCACCAGCTGCCCACGATGCAGCTGTCGAGCCCCCGTTGCTGGCCAAAATAATGCTCATCCTTTCCTTGCTGGGATTTTCTTTAGGCCTCGTTGAGCTGATCTCTCCGGCATTTGCTCCATTCGAAGCTGTGTGTGGCCCCGGCCCCTGGCAGACACTCAGGGGCGTTCAGACAGACGGCCCAGGCTGGGTAAACGGGGAACAGCCAACCAACGCCTTGCTGGGAATGAGTGTTTGCTGAGCTCCGGCGGCTCGGAGCCATGTGGACCTCTTGGCGGAAGAAGGGCTGGGGCGGGGGGGAATCACAGCTGGGGACCATTAGCAGCCTGCATTCCTGCAACTCCCTGGAATGTTTGGATGAGCCGTCAGCCCGTCCTTCCAGCCGGCGGGTTAAAAATAGGCCGAGGCGGGTGGAAAGCGTCTGTGAAGCACATCCGTGAGAACCAGCTGGAAAACCAGCAGCCGGATGCCACGCTGGTATGGGGTGCCGCGCACATGCAGCGGTGGAGCAGGGATCATCAGGCCTGGATGCAGGAATTTTTGGTGTGCGCTGTGGGAGGGGCCGGTGGCTGCTCCTCCCCCACCCATGGCCCAGCTCCACCCCCTCGTGGCATAGCCCTGCCTCCAGCCTTGTTCCTGGGTGAGGAAGGGGGAATCAGTCCCAGCTTTCCTCAGCTGGCTGGAGCATAGAGGAGGGAGGCTGGGACAACATGCCGCCCTGGCCTCCCCACAGCCAGCTGGAATTGGCCACATGGCGTACCGTGAAGGACCGTGGGGGAGGGGAGGGTGTGTTCGCACCCTTCGCACCTACTCTGCATGTGGGTCTGATCACACCCTCCGGCCCGTGCAAAACGGTGCACAGCAAAGCAAACGTCATAAGAACATAAGAATGGCTATACTGGGTCAGACCAAAGGTCCATCCAGCCCTGTATCCTGTCTGCCGACAGTGGCCAGCGCCAGGTATCCCAGAGGGAGTGAATCGAACAGGTAATGATCAAGCGATCTCTCTCCTGCCATCCATCTCCACCCTCTGACAAACAGAGGCCAGGGACACCATTCCTTACCCATCCTGGCTAATAGCCATTTATGGACTTAATCGCCATGAATTTATCTAGTTCTCTTTTAAACCCTGTTACAGTCCTCGCCTTCACAGCCTCCTCAGGCAAGGAGTTCCACAGATTGACTATGCGCTGTGTGAAGAAGAACTTCCTTTTATTTGTTTTCAACCTGCTGCCCGTTAGTTTTATTTGGTGGCCCCTAGTTCTTCTATTATGGGAACAAGTAAATAACTTTTCCTTATTTACTTTCTCCACACCACTCATGATTTTATAGACCTCTATCATATCCCCCCTTAGTCTCCTCTTTTGCAAGCTGAAAAGTCCCAGTCTCTTTAATCTCTCCTCATATGGGACCCGTTCCAAACCCCTAATCATTTTAGTTGCCCTTCTCTGAACCTTTTCTAATGCCAGTATCTCTTTTTTGAGATGAGGAGACCACATCTGTACGCAGTATTCCAGATGTGGGCGTACCATGGATTTATATAAGGGCAATAAGATATTCTCAGTCTTATTCTCTATCCCTTTTTTAATGATTCCTAACATCCTGTTTGCTTTTTTGACTGCCGCTGCACACTGCATGGACTTCTTCAGAGAACTATCCACGATAACTCCAAGATCTCTTTCCTGATTAGTTGTAGCTAAATTAGCCCCCATCATATTATATGTATAGTTGGGGTTATTTTTCCCAATGTGCATTACTTTATACTTATCCACATTAAATTTCATTTGCCATTTTGTTGCCCAGTCACTTAGTTGTGTGAGATCTTTTTGAAGTTCTTCACAGTCTGCTTTGGTCTTAACTACCTTGAGCAGTTTAGTATCATCTGCAAACTTTGTCACCTCACTGTTTACCCCCTTTCTCCAGATCATTTATGAATATGTTGAATAGGATTTGTCCTAGGACTGACCCTTGGGGAACACCACTAGTTACCCCTCTCCATTCTGACAATGTACCATTTATTCCTACCCTTTGTTTCCTGTCTTTTAACCAGTTCTCAGTCCATGAAAGGATCTTCCCTCTTATCCCATGACAACTTAATTTACGTAAGAGCCTTTGGTGAGGAACCTTGTCAAAGGCTATCTGGAAATCTAAGTACACTATATCTACTGGATCCCCCTTGTCCACATGTTTGTTGACCCCTTCAAAGATAAAGGGGTCAGCTGCTTTATCAACGACCCTGGTGCTGATTTGGTTTCCTAGTGAAAACCCAGAGCTGCCAGGTCCCCATAGCTCCACCTCCCGGAGTCAGGTGCTCCCACGGACATCTTGGCTTCCGCTTGTTTAAGAGAAGGGCGTTTGTAGCCTCCATTGGTGTAGCAGGAAGATGGACGCGGTGACCTGGGGATGCCTCTACACAGGCTCAGCAACCAGCTGGCAAAGCACAAAGATCTCATGATTTTGGGGGGCTCCCAGTCAGGCTTGCCTGCACTGCACGCTGCCTTGGATGGCGACCGGCGGCAAACGCCTGACCGACAGGCACCGTTGCTCCCAATGGCCAGGGGCCATCTCTAACACAAATGAATCAATGGAGAAATCAATGAATGAGACCCAGTGTGCTCAGAGCAGAGGCCGGAGCGGAGTCAATGATGTTCCCCTGCCTTTCGGGGCCAGCCGTCCCTTCCGCAGAGCTCCCTGCAAACAGCGATTTATTGGCATCCACCCTGGACGCACCAGGCAAAGCAAAGCAACGGGCGAGACTGGCGACGGCAGTAAAGCCAAGAGGGGAAATGGACATTTTGGACTCATTAGGGGCGGGGAGGGGACTCCAGCGTTGTCCTTTTTTGTGAGGTGGGTGGCAAGGCAGACAAATGCCCGGCTTGGACGCGCTCCCCCAGCCTCTGCGTCATTCCCTTGGCGAGGGACCGGCAGGGAGCAAGGCAGAGCATTGCGAGCCAACTAATTAGCTGAGAAGCTTCTGCTCGTTGGCAGTCCGGCGCTCTGGGATGGTGCCAGAGCTGGGATGGCGCTGCAGCCGGTGGAGGAAGGCCCGAAGGGGAGGCAAGCAGGGTAGCGCATGCATCTCTCAGAATCCCCGCTTCTGCTTGAGAGGGAGTGTGGTCTAGTGGGCAGGTTGCTTGACTGGGGAGTCCCAGGGCCAGGACTGGTTTCCCAGCGGTGCTGTAGGGCCTGGGGTAGGTCATTTACCCTCACTGTGTCTGTTTGCTCTTTGCTGTCTAGAGAGTAAATTATTTGCGGTGGGGGCTGTGTGTCTGTACAGCACCTTGCACTTGAGCTGGGCTGGGTTCTTTCTCTATGCCATGTGCACAACGCCCGCCCATCCGCCCGCACGCCCCATGGCCCAGCCCAATGCACACGAGGCCATTGGGAGTCTAACACCTCCCGGCGTGGGCATGTGCAAATTAGGGAGCACTGCTTCATTTGCATATGTGAAATGCATGCCTGCCCATTTCTGGGGATGGGCCACGAGCGACTGGCGGATGGGGGGACTAGCTCATTAAGGCAGCTCCTCAGCGAAGCCGCGCCCATCTCAGCCACTCAGCGCCTTAGCGCTCTTGGGGATGGTCCCCGTTCTGCTCCCCCTCCTCGTCCCTGGCGCGAGTGGGTCTGGGGAGGAGCCAGGCACCAACCAGCCGGTACAGAACCAGCTGTTAACTAAGAGCCCGTGGTAGAGATTCCGTGCCCGGCCCGGTTAGCCTCAGCTGCTTGTGAAACGTGTCAGAACGGGACAGCTCCATTGTGCCAGAGTCCCAGAGCGGGTTCTGGTGGCCCCAGAGAAGTTTCCACACAGTTAAAATGGGGATAATCATCCCTCCCTTTTAGCCCAAGCGGTTAGCCAGAATCTGGGGGGTTTCACCCAGCCCCTCCAGGCCAATGAACTGGCTGCTATGTCTGTCTCTGCCTCCCTTCCCTCTACTGGATGGGACCCAAGTTACCTGGATGTGTGTCATGGGCCCCGTACTACTGGAGAAGAATCTCTGTTTAAGTCAAGGGTTGCTGCTGATGCTGGAGGACAGGCCCTGTGGTTCTAGGGGGTCACTGACATGTTACGGTGCTGAATCAATCAGCGCTCAGGAAATGCTTTGAGATCCGCGCTCAGGGGTGCTGTTGTCCTGCAAAATGTGCTGAGCGGTGGCACAAGAGCGAAAGGCCCGGTCAGTTTCATTGCCCTTCCACCTGCTCAGTCTGAGATCTTGGGACACTGGCCCTCGGGTTTGCACAAGTGGGGAGATCGTTTGAGAGCCAACCCTGCCTGCGTTGGGCTCCCAGGCCTGGGACTGATTGAGCTGCCAGGGGCCAGGAGAGGAGAGACCCTAGATTCTGGGTTTCTGTGTGTCTGGGATGACTGGGGGAAAAAGGGGGGGGGACTCCCAGCTTGTCTCTGATGTTTAAAAACAGAGAGAGCAAAGGCCCTCGATTCCATTCCAACGAGGTGCTTATCACCCAATACCCGTCTTACTGTGTTCACTCTCTGCCCCCTCTGGCCAGGCTGCACGATTCTGCCCATTGCACAGCTGGCAATGAGGCACGGAGGCTACGGGACTGGCTCACGGGCTGCGGCAGAACTAGGGACTGTTCCCTGTGAAGAAACAGGATGGAACGTGGAGGAGCGACCAAGAGAGAGACAGAGACAGAGAGATGCAAATGAGAAAGCAAATGAGAAAGCAAATGAGAAATCGGGAGAGCTCTGTGGCAGTCCATAGAATATTCCCTACACCCTGGCCACCACACGGACGGAGCTACCCTGGTGCACACCAGTGGGGCATCTGTCTTTGCTGTATCCTGGGCAGATTTCGGGTCTGTGCCTCACTGTAGCTCTGGCGCGTGGCTGGGTTTTGCTCTGCACTGAAGTCCGGGATTTTAATTCCAGGACAAAGGCCCACCACAAACTCCTGATGGGAGGCAAATCTCCTTGAACCCAACGTGCAGCACGAGCCATTCCCCGTCCACCTGGGTTGGACCTGACCCAAAAAGGAAAAGGGGATGTTTGCTGGGATTCTGGTCCCCTGCCCCCCCACATCCCTGGCTGCTAACTGCGTCCTAAGCAGCTTGCCTGCTGATCCAAGCACTCGTCTCCTGCAGGGCCGTGAGTCTCAGCACTAGATGTCCAGGGGGTTCTCAAAGAGGCGGCGTTTCCAGCAGTACAAGGGGGTCATGTCCTCTCCAGGCATCTGTCCAGATTCACAGCGGCCGTGGCATATTTCAGCGAGGAGCCAGCTTCTCTCGGCTGCCGCCGGGGGTGGTTTTGCCACCTGGTGTTTGCTGCCTGGGCGCCCCATTGGGGAAACATTTTCCACTCAGAGGTGAGGGGGCCTGCGGGTGGGAGACGACCGAGCTCGGTGCCAAGGAACCTCTTGTGAGAGCGAGCAGTGTCCGGGGAGTGCGGGAGGGAGCCAAGCAGGGGGATGCAAGGAGACTTGTGTTAATGCTGCTCTGTCCTACCCCATAGCCCTCCCCCCCCACAGCCCATCCCTGGTCTCCCCACACGCAGCTTGGCCAACACCCCTCAGTCCTGACCCACAGCCTCACAGCCCCACAGCCCGGCCCTGGGCTCCCCACTTGCAGCTCGGCCAATGCCCCTCAGTTCTGCCCCACATCCCCCCACAGCCCAGCCCTGGGCTTCCCACACGCGGCTCAGCCAACACCCCCCGGATAGCTCTTCACCAGAGACGCAGCCCAGGCTGGAAATTCGGGGTGTGTGTGGTGGTGGTTGATCTTCCTCTGCCTGCACCTTGTGTTGTCATTTACCGCAGGGCTGGGCGGGGGTGTGCGTGGAAACAGCTGGTCTGTGGCACTTGGCACAGGGACCAGGCAGGGACGGGTGCTAGCCTGTCACACACCCCGCCTGGGCACTGGGATCTGCCCATCTGGGAACGGCGGGGGGGTGGGGGGAGCCAAGAGCTGGCTGGGTGGAGGAGATGGGTGGAGACACCAGTTGGGCGGGACGTCACACCTGGGCCTGGGGAAGGCGCTCTGCCATCCTCCACTCCTGTCACCAGCTGCTGCTCTGCGGCTGGCCCCAGTTTGCAAGCCCCGAGGTGGGGGGGGGGTTCTCTGGAACGGGGTGGGGGGAGGCGCTTTGCACCCTCTGCCCATCGGCACCCTAGCCACAGCCCACACAGGGCACTGGGGCAGGGACACACGTGGGGTGCTGCGCTGGGCGGGGCCGTCCCCTGAGGAGGTGGAGAATCACAGTATGAACCCCACGGGTGTGTGGCCCACGTTTCCCCTGTCCCAGAGCAGCCTGGAAACGACCTCCAATCTACTGGTCCCCCTCTCCTGCCCCAGCTCTGTCCTGCAATGCCCTCTCTGCCCAGGCTTGCTGGGGGGTTGCATAGGGCCGCATTACCCAGAGCCCACTGTATCTTATACCCTGCTCCGGGGCCACAAGCTTTCTGGAGCATGCTAGAGGTTCGGCCCAGACCACCCAAAGAGGATGGGCAGATTAGAACCACCGGAAATGCTAGACCAGGTCAGATCCATGGGCCATCTTGTCCTGGGTCCCGGCTCTGATAGGGGCCAGCCCCAGCTGCCATGGAGGATGAGGTAAGAACCTGGCAGAGGCACAGACGGGGAAAGCGGGTCTGTCAGGCAACTGACGTTAAAATGAACCATCCAATGCCTTTGTGCCAGTGACCTCCACAGGCGCTGTGCACAGCCCCGGGAGGAAGGCAGGAAGATGGATGGCCCAGTTGCTGGGATGCTGACGTGAGAGCTGGGAGTTCTTGTCCCTCCACTCCCACTGACACTCTGTGCCTCAGTTTCCCTGCTGTAAAACCGGGCGGATAATCCTACCTCACAAGGTTAGCGTGAGAGCTCAGAGATTGGGAGGTGCTCTGATGCGGGGGGGGGGGAGAGAAAGGATGAAGACCCTCATTAGTTACCTAACGTGTCGCTTCATTCTGCTGGCCACTGCTCATCTTCCACCGCCACGAGAGGCAGACTTTGTAACCGGGATTATTAAAGAGGGAAAAGATCTAGCCCTTCCCTTCTGGGCGGTGTCCCCTGTAAGCCGAGCACCGGGGCAGCCATGCAGGAGAGATTTCAACACCGCCCAGCAGATGAGCCGAGCGCCAGCAACCTGTGTTTCTACTGGTGGTGCACATCTGCACATGCCTGAGTGCATAGAACAAAATGTATTCCACACGTGAATGGAAATAATTAGAGGGAACATTGCTTCTGGGCAACAAAAAAAGTACATGGGGAATGGGGTGGGGTTGGGTGGGCCCGGGCCCACCTGTGGCTAGCCCTTGGCAGGTAGTGGTTGTTGGGAAGACAGCTCCAGTCCAGCACCCGGCCCAGCCTGTTTATCAGCAGTGGGTGGCTTAGTGGACAGCCCTCCAGGAAGAAGATGGCCCACAGAGCTGCCAGTCTGGATTAAGGGTGCTAAAAAAAGCTGCAGTGTCTCTCCCCGCGTGCTCCCCTAAGGTGCTTAGGGGAGGAAAGACGGACTTACAAGGAAATCGCCGCCTGTGGCTAATAGGCGGGGGATGGAGGAGGCAGGGGTGTGCTGGGGAGGACCCACCACGGAGGGCGTGTACTACGTGCCTCAGGGGCCATGCAGCCGGGATGGGACCTGCCCCCGGGATGGGACCCGCCCCTGGGTGATGCAGAGCAGTCCCCGGCCTCGGGCTTGTCACGGGGCCCTTGAGGGAGCCAAGCCCCCGACTCCCACTGAAAGATGAGGTGCCTAACTGCACACCTATTCCCAGCCAGAACCTGTCCCTCTGTCTGGTTGTGCCTGACTCCTCTGAGCTCCAGCCATGGCTGGAGGTGGGGTTTGCAGGGGGTGTTTTTCCACTTTATTTATTATTGGTAGGGGTGGGCAAGAGGACGTGCCAGGTCCTGGGTGCACAGGAGAGGCGTTGCTGCTTGGTTTGCTCAGCGTACCTTCTCCTCAGAAGCCGGCTGACCGCCGAGGGAACCGGGGTGTCACTACAATGCAACGATTATTAGAGGAGCCCCCAAGGGCCCCACCCAAGATCAAGACTAGGAGCTGCGCAAACAGAAACAAAGAGCCAGTGCCAGCCCCAAAGAGCTGACAGGCTAAACTGCACAATGGGGAAACTGAGGCACAGAATGGAGACATGCCTTGCCCACAGTCACTCTGTAGGGCAGTGCCCCAGCTAGGGCTAGAGCCCTGCCCATCTGAATCGCAGGCCAGCAGCCTTCCCACTAGACCATACTGCCCCTACTCTTTGAGGGGCAGCTAGATAAGGTTGCCAGGTTTTCCGGGCTTGGCCCTTGCTGGAGGGAGCTGTCCTGGGATATCTCAGTGCCCAGCTGGGACATTGAAAGTCCTGGGGTTTGCAGGCCACAGCCCAGGGGCTCCCCAGCATGTGTCTGGGGGAACCCTAGCTCTGGAGGGCAGGGGGAGGGGGCAGCACCCAGTCACTGCCACACTGGTACCGGCTGCAGGGCATCAGGACTGGGGAGAATGGGGTGGAGCCATCTGGCGCCGTGTCCCGCTTGGCGAGTCGGTGCCCGCTCCTGGGGGTGCGATGGGGGCAGGTGGCAGCTGGGGGCCAGACTCCCCCAAGAGGCTCTTTAAACTCTAGAGAAAGTTGTCTCTGTAGAGGAAGTTAAAACCCGTCTTCTCTCTCCCACCACAGAAGCACCTTGTGGTGGAAGCAGGCCCCGGCACCGGCCCTGCACCCGCACTGTGTACCCAAGCCCCTTGCCGGCACCATGCCCAGCCCAGGAGCCCTGCTGCTTCACAGGTGGGTCTCGCCACGCCGGACGGAAGGCGCCTTAGCCGGACCGGTGGTTTCAGGAGGAGGCTACCAGGGCTCCCTTTCTGAGGTGGCAGCACCATGGGATGGGGTGTGAACCCGCAGCCCAGGCCGAGGAAGGAGGCTCAGGGCGGACCTGCCCCCTAGTGGCAAAGACTCTTCCATGCCAGACGAGCATCTTCTGTCTCCACTTCCTTCTCCTGGACACAGCACGGGTGTACCAGGCAGGGCAGGGCCTTTCTGCTCACTTGCCACTGGTGGATGCTGGGGGGACGCCGACAGGCGGAACCGAACCTGGGACCTCCGGAGCTTAGCGCAGGAGCCTCTGCAGCTTCAGCTAAAAGCCAGCTGGCTCCCAGATAAGGGGGCAGAGCAGGTGTGGGGAACATATGGCCCGGGGGCCGAATCCGGCCCCCGGCTTGCCTGGATCTGGCCCCCGAAGCTCGGGGCTCCCCCCCAAGATCAGAGAGCCAGTGCTGGCATGCCAGCCCTTGCAGCCCCCCAACTCCCACTTCGCTGCTGCACCCTACGTCCTGCCCTGCTCTCCCACCTCAGCCTGCTTCTGCACCCTATCACGCTCCCACACACAGCGACCCCCCACCACTGCAAACCCACTTCCTGGCCGCCCCCTCTGGCACGCTGAACCAGCACTAGGAATCTATGATTCTATATACACAAATATCAAACTTTATGATTTCTCTTTTCATTGGCCTCTCTTAGAACAATACACATTGTTTTGGCAATGCTATGGGGCCTCTTCAACTTGACATAGCTTAGGGCCTCGGCATGTCTTCATTAGGGATGTAAAATCTGCCAAGAAGAATTAATTGTTTCAGCCCCATTGCCCACCGGGTCCGGGGTCTTGCCAGCCAGGCTACTATCGGGGGGATCCTCTGGTTAACTGGTTAGCCGGTAAGCGTGCCGGAAGGTGTATGCGATCGGTTAACCAGTTAACCTTTAACATCCCTAGCTTTAATTTGGCCCGGGGAGGGAAGGGTTTGTCCCTGGTGTCAAATGATGAGTCAGACCATACTGGGTTTTTGCAGGTTTCAGAGTGCAGCTAAATCCCAGGTATGATGGGAACCCCGGCCAGGGGGTGATCACTGCCTTTGGCTTCCCCTAGACAGGCCTGCTTCTGTCCCACCACTGTTCAGACACGCCCCCTGCTCACTCAGCACTGCATAAGGGTGCGGCTGAGAGACGCCTGGGTCTTATTGCTGACTTTGCCACGGCCTAGCCAGGTAAGAGCATAAGAACGGCCATTCTAGGTCAGACCGAGGGTCCATCACACCCAGCAGCCTGTCTTCCGACAGTGGCCAGGGCCTGATGCATCAGAGGGAATGAACAGAACAGGGAACTTACCGAGTGATCCATCCCCTGGCGTCTAGTCCCAGCTTCTGGCTGTCAGAGGTGTAGCGCCCGGGGTTGTGTCCCTGGCCAGTGGCCAGTAGCCACTGATGGACCTACCCTCCATGAGCGTATCGAACTCATTTCTGAACCCTGTTATGCTTTCGGCCTTCACAGCATCCCCTGGCAAGGAGTTCCACAGGTTATCTATGTGTTGTGTGGAGAAGCATTTTCTTATGTTTGCTTTAAACCTGCTGCCTAGTAATTACATCAGATGACTCCTGGTTCTTGTGTTGTGCGAGGGGGTAAATAACACGTCCCTAGTCACTTCCTCCGCACCATGCATGACTTCACAGACCTCTGTCGAACCTCCTCCCTTAGTCGTCTCTTTTCTAAGATGAACAGTCTCAGTCTTTTAAATAGCTATTTTGAAATAAGGGGTGTGTAGACGCTCACTGCTGCTATTTGGAAATAGCTCCTCCCCAGGACCATGCTAAGTTATTCCTCCCCAGTGCCTCCGGGGCTCTAAATCGAGATCGCACGTCTACATTAGGGAAACATGCCTCGGACTCATTTTGAGGCTTCCTTGCAGCGTAGACGTGCTATTTCAAAATAAGCGTGCAGTGTAGACGTACTGGGATTCCTCACCTTTCTTGCTTTGCATTTCAAATGGGAATCGTCAGCCGCTGACTCCCAATTATGAAGTGACTCACAACTTCCCATGTTCCTCAGGCCCTGGGGGATTCAATTAGCAAGCCATGTGCTGGCCCAAAGCAAACAGCAAAGCCCTTTGATCCACCCACCAGCCCAGAGGAGCCGAGCAAGAATGAATTAAAGGAACGTGACTTCAGTTTCACTGGGCTCACTGCAGGGCTGCCAATAGCTAAGGTGTAGCAACTGGCCACAAGAGGGTGCGCCAGGCCTGCTCTACCTACCACGTACACGTTGGTTTTGTTTTTTCAGGGGCCAGATGGATTCGGTGAAGACAGACAAGTCCAGAAGCCGGTAATGCTCTCCCGGCCCGACAGAGTAAGGGAGCACACGAGGCTCTTTGGGATCAGCTCGTATTTTTCAGACATCTGACCTGGTTTCTTGCAAACCAAGCCTCGGGGCGGTCTCAAAATATTTTGGCTTTACTCCTGGGAGACGCAATAATGGGAAGCTAGGCAGCCTCGCAAGACCGGATCAGAGAGCTGAGGGTGGTGCTGCTGAGGATGGAATTGTTAAAGAGGGCTTGTGTCACATTATTGGATTGTGAGAGGAGCAGCCGGGTCACTGCTGCACCCATGGGGGGGGTTCGCCCCAAAAGTGGTACAAAGGGGGCCATGTGAGGGGTCAAACAAAAGCTTACTTTCTTCTGATTCTGTATCTGCTCTTCATATATCTGTATTATTTCTGTATGTGGAGTTAGGAATCTATAATCTGTATGGAGACTGGAAGTCTCTCTGAATGTGCTTGAGCATTGGGCAAAGTTCGGCCTATAGACATGCTAATTAGCGAGGCTCTGTGGGACAATGGCGCTCAATAGGCCAAGGACACACCTCAAGAATGAGGGCTGACACCTAAGGGCTGCCAGCAGGGAACACAGGGATAGGCTGCTGGCCAGGTGACCTGCTGCAGCCAAGAAGAGACCGGGAAGGAAGTATAAATATGCCATGTGGTCGACTCCATCTAGGTGCTCAGATCTGCTCCTGACCCCACATGCGGCCTCGCAGGGAATCACGAGCCAGGAAGAACTGTGGATCCATCCTGAGACAGGATGCCCAACAAGAACTTTTAAGCCAGCAGCTATAACATCTCTGCTAGAGCCTGCATCGAGAACTGGGAGATTCGATGCATGTAATGTATTATCCTTTAACAACCTTACTCTCATGCTTTTCTTTCTTGTAGTAATAAACCTTTAGATGGTAGATTCTAAAGGACTGGCTCAGCGTGATTTGTGGTAAGATCCAGAGTGTAAATTGACCTGGGAATCTGTGGCTGGTTTCTTGGAACCGGACAGAACTTGTTCGGGGAAGGTGGGAATGGGTTCTAAGACCCCTCACCTGTGCATGAGGCCCGGGGCCATCTGGGGCACGGATATTGCTGGGGTGTCGGAGGGGTTTTGCTCATGAGGCTTCAGGCAGACTGCTGAAGCGCTCTGGGGGACTGGTTTGTGGCCTATTTGGGAAGGTCTCCAGTCTAGGGCTGTAAGGATCCCCAAATTTGAGCAATTCGCCCTGAGCGGACGCCCTCAGCTGTGCCCAGACCCGGCCCGGTCTGTCACAGTGGCGTAGTCTGCCTCCCCCAGATCACCACGCCTTCCTAGACCCCCCACCCAACAACTCTTCCCCGGGCCAGATTCCTCTCCTGCACCATATCCCTTCCTGACCCTGCACCCCAAGCCCCTGCCCCAGATTACAACCCCCACCTTCACCCAAACTCCCTCTCAAACCCCACACCCTCCCCTGCACCCCAGTCCCCTACTCTGAGCTCCCTTCCACACCCAACCTCCGTCCCAGACCCTGCACCCCCTCCATAGAAAAGAGCAGCCCTTGACCACTTACCAAAATCATGGAGTGCCCCCCCCCCATCAAAAATCATTGCCCAGCCCTGCTATAGATGTGCACTGAGAGGCAGGTGGAGTTGTAGGCGTTAGATCTCCACTGAGCATGCTGAGAGGCCGCTTGTGGCTCTAGGGTTAGTGTGCAGGCAGACTAAGCCTGACCCTGGGTTGGTACCCTGAGCTACCTGGTGTCCCATCCAACTCAGTCCCTCCGGAAACTTGTCTCTCTCCATTCCCACCTCCCATACCACCGAAGAGGTTTGGGGCCACACGCGAGTCTTCATGTCCCTGATGGAAACTGGACAGAACTCCTCCACCCATAGGAGAAGGGCTAGTAATGGGGCTACCTCCCCTCCGGATTTGGCAACCCGAGAGAGCTCCCGCTGTGGCAAGTCTCCAGCAGTGCCCCCTGGCTCCCGCGCTTCCTGGCGGATCTTACGCTGCCTCAGAAGCTCGCGGTGACCCTCCCTCTGCCTCTCGGTATTTTCAGAGGCGAGGGTTCCCCGCTTAATGAGCCCTCCTCCTCATCAGACAGCCACTGGCCGAGAAGGAAACACTCTCCCACGGTCCACAACGCCCTTTTGCCCTCAGTGGCAGTCCACCAGGCGTGGGGGAAGTTTTTTTTTTGGGGGGGGGGAGATCCAGCCACTTACTCCGGGTTCTGGCCCAGGGACCGTAGGGCTACTAGTGGGGCTCCTGCCCCTGTCCCCACCAGATGGTAGCCTTTCCCTAGGCCACTTCCCTAACTGCTCCCGCACCTTCCCCCGGTGCCTTGGGAGAAACCTCTTCTGTTTGCCCTTGCAGTTTCTCTGTCTCTGTCTAGGGTTGCCAGGTGTCCAGTATTGACCCGGACAGTCCAGTATTTTCCCCTCCTGTCCAGTAAAAAAAATTCAGAAAATACCGGACACTTAAGATGTCCGGTATTTTCTGATTTTTTTCCCCGGCCAGGAGGCGAAAATGCCGGGCACCTGGCAACCCTACAAACACTCAGCGCCCGGCCTCCCTCCTCCCCCGAGCCCCAACACCCCTAGCCCCCCGACCCCAGCCCCCATGCTTACCTGGTTCCCCAACGCTGCCAGCACAAAATGGCTGCTGGCAAAAAGACCAAGGGGAAGCAATGACTCCCCTGGGTCTTAGTGCTTAATCACTTCCCTGCTCCTATTCCTGCACTCACTCTTAAAGGGGACATGCTGTTTTAATTTTTTTTTTTTTTTTTTTTTTTTTTGCTTAATAAGTCTTGGCGTCCTTTTTTTTTGTTTGTTTTCTTGCCCAACAACTTTGGTCTCCCCCCTTTTTTTTTTCTTCAACAGAATTTTTTCCCGGTGCTTTTTTTTTGGTGGGGGGGCGGGTGTTCGGTATTTTTGTTTCAACCATCTGGCAACCCTATCTCTGTCTCTCCTCCTCCCCCCCACAGCAGCAGTCTCCAGCAGTCTATTCAGGGAACAAGAACTTGTTCACCCAGCCGCCCTGTCCCCGGAGTCCCAGCTGAGGGGTGGAACTTGGTGGGATCCCCCTGAGCAGAGGGGGGGATTTGTCCATGCGGACCTCCCGCTCAGCTGCTTGTCAGGGGAAGAGGAGGGTGGAGGGCTGGGAGCCCAGGGAGCTCTTGGAAGCCTGGGGTCCCGTTCTGTCTCCGGTGGGACTCAGTGGCAAGTGAGAACTGGATTTCCCAGATTCTCTGCGTTTCAAAGCCAGAAGGCAACTAGGGTTGCCAGGTGTCCGGTATTGACCCAGACAGTCCAGTATTTTCACCTCCTGTCCCATAAAAAAATTCAGACAATACCAGACACCTAAAATGTCCTAAAATGTCCGGTATTTTCTGATTTTTTTCCCGGCCAGGAGGCGAAAATCCCGGGTGCTCATCTGGTTCCACAGGGGAGCTGTCTGGCCCGGAGCAGGAAGACAAGATGGCGGACGGCTTCAAAAGCATTTCTTAAAGGGGCTGTGCTATTTTTTTTTGTTTAATAACTCCTTTTTTTTTTTGCTCAACAACTTTGGCCTCCTCCTTTTTTTTTCTCAACAGAATTTTTTCCCCAGTGGTTTTTTTTTTTTTTTTTTCGGTATTTTTGGTTAAACTATCTGGCAACCCTAACACCAACCCCGGCTCTGTGTCCAGGCCGTAACTTGTGTGTGAGCCACAGCGTCGCATCTGCCTGGTTCAAAGACTCCCAAGGACAGAGCAGCTGCCAGTCCCAGAGAAAATGGTTCCAACAGTCATTAAAGCAAGTTGCTTCTTCCCAAGTTCCCAGTGGGAAAACCCCCTCTTTAACTCCTGAGCAGCTCAGCCATCCATACACGGCCGTCCCACAGCCTGCGAGTCTAGGAGTCAGAGCCAGGGACCAGCCCCTGAAAGCTGCGTGTCACGTTAACATGCTAGACACAGCCGCTAATTAGCAGTGGGAATTGGTGTCATCGCTCCAATCTTTGTTCACTACCAGAGTGTGTGTGTGTGTGTGTGTGTGTGTGTGTGTGTGTCTGCGGGTGCCTGTTGCTAATGGGCCTCATTAAGCCACATTCACATCATATCGTGGGTTAACGGCACATCCATGTCTCATAATTGCTTTTAAAAAGGGAAGAGGGCGCCCAGGCCTGGCAATTAGGGAGTTGTAAGGGGGAAGGGGGCGAAGGGGAGAGCTCATTTTCATGTGCACCAGGTGTAACAAGCACCCAGGGGGCTCTCTTGCACGATGAAAGCCACCTGCCGTGGGAGGACCAAAGGAAACGAACGAGATGATCCCAGCCAGGGTTTTGCACGAGGGCCAGAAAAAACGGTGAGCTGGCTCCAGCCACAAGGACGGATCGTTTCTGGAAGAGACGGCCATCCGAGCACGGCTCAGTTCTTCTTTAAGCGGGCGTGTAAACAAACCCTGGGTAACTGCGTTAACCTCTGCTCAGAAAAAGCTCCCCCTGCCCCCAGGCACCTCTTGCAATAGGACTGGAGCCAAGTCGACCAGAGAGCAGTAAAACCTCGCATCTAGCAACTGAGCACGCTGCCTTCCAGGAAATGTGTTTGTAATGCCAGCAGGATGCCTGCAGGCAGAATCCAATCTGGGGCTACTGGAGCTTAGTACATGAGCCTCTAGAGCATGGGTTCTCAAACTGGGGGTGTGTGCCCCCCTTTAGGGGCGCGAAGAAATTCCAGGGGCGCGAGGCAACACAATGCCCCCCCATCAAGTTTTGCTGCCCCGGTCAGTTCCTTTTTTTTTTTTCTCAAAAAGTTTTGCTGCTGGGGGCCGGGGCTGAGGGTTTTTCAAAAATCAAAAAGGGGGCGTGATGCTGAAAAGTTTGGGAACCACTGCTCTAGAGCAGGGCTACTCAACTTCGGCAGCCCCAGGGGCCACAATGATACTCACAGCACATGCCGAGGGCTGCAACTTAAGTGTGGTTGCATAGACATGCAAATAGATGCAAATAGCTTCTTTCACACGGACGGGCATGAATACAAAGATTAAGGCAAGACTACACAACACACAGGCCCTGTTCAAGTCAGTTCTGCTGGTATTAATAAAATGCAATATTTACCCGATTTCCACCCATAGGACAGCACTTTTAATGAGCAATGACAGTCCAGGAATTGAACTACTAACACGCATATCCACAGGAGATCATTCTATTGATGCCTTTTTTGTTTTGGCTCCCACCCGCGAGCTGTGAGTTGAGCCCCGCGTAAACCCAAACTGCACCACGGGCCGTAAACAAATAGGCCGTGGGCCGCATGCGTGTTGAATAGCCCTGCTCACGGCATGAGCTAAAAGCCAGCCGGCTAATAGCTAAGGCTGGAGAGCAGACCCTCTGTAAAAGCGGTCCACGTGCCACTAACCGGGACAGTACATCACACCCCTATGGTATGTGGGTTACAGGTTCTTTAGTCTTCTATCACATTCAAGGAAGCAGCACTTCGTCAAGCGGGGGTTGAGATCCCACTGCGCAGAGGTGAAAGCAAGAGCTGGCGGAGCTATTGAAAGAGCTGGCGGGGACCCGGGTTGCCATAGGACAGTACCTGTAAGAAATGATTTCATGGATGCGCTGCGCTAAGCACCAGGTAGCGACAGCATGGAAAGAGAGCCCTTGTCCCAAAGTGCGGGCAAACTAAGCAAGACCGTGGAGTCGAGTCACTTCCTCTTCCTTTTCGCCCTGTCGCAAAAGGCCCGGTGTCCGAGGCTGAAGGCCTTGGTGTGGTGCCACTTGCAGGCTGGCGTTCGAGCCCGTGCCACGCCCGGGCAATAAGGGCTACAAGGTGCTTTGAAAACCTCCCTGGGGTGTCTACCTGCATCGTTAGGTGCCTAAATACCTTTAAAAACCCAGCCTTTACCTGCTCTGTGCCTCATTTCCCCACCTGTACAACACAGATAACAGCAGGGCCTGGCCTTTCCGGGGCCTTGTGAGGCCTATTGCATGGGAAATTGTGAGCACGTGGATGCTGGAACAGTGGTTTTCAGCCTGGGGTCTGGATCCCCAGACTATGTCTAAGATTTTCAAAGGGGCCTGCACCGCCATTCGAAATGTTTTAGGGGTCCGCAAATGAAAAAAAAAAGAAAAGGAAAACTACTGGTCTAGAGTAACAAGGGCCATAGCAGTATCTTAGACAGACTATTTCACTTATAAGCCAACAAGCATATATTGAAAAGGACTAGTATCTATGTCAGGGCTGGGCAATAATTTTTGGTATATGGTTGTAGACTGGTCCCCTGGAAGGGGCAGGGCCTAAGGTGGAAGGAGCAGGGCCTTAGGTGGAAGGGGTGGGGCCACAGTGGAAAGGGGAGGTTCCCTTTAGATGCCACACGCCCCGGTCCCGATTGGCCTGGGGTGGGGGAGCGGCAGGGAAGCTGTGAGCTGGATCAAACAGCTTGGTGGGCCAGATCCAACCCGTGGGCCGTAGCTTGGCCACCCCTCATCTATGTGCATGTGAAACTTGGATCTAAAATATTAATATTCAATATACAACTTTAATACAGAGACAATCCATGCCTGCTGGTAGTGGGGCAGAGTGAGGGCAGCCGGCTTCAGCAGTGTTACTGAGCATGCTCTGTCTGTGTGAGCATGCTCAGTACAAGCCAAGAAGCTCATTTTGGGGGGCATGTGACTCCTGTACATCCCCACACATCACCTTTGCTTTAATACATTCATATTGCTAGCTGAGGTGATGCGTGAACATGCCCTAGATTTGGTGGGGTAGCCATGTTAGTCTGTAACTTTAAAAACAACAAGGAGTCCTGTGGCACCTTAGACACTAACAAATTCATTAGGTCATGAGCTTTCGGAGGTAAAACCCACTTCATTAGATGAGTTGGAGTGGAAATTGCAGACTCCAGGATATATATAACAGCAAAAGATGATACCTGTCAATTGTGAACCTGTGTTCATGAAGCTAATTAAGTCATGCTGGATGTGTCCCCTTCATAGCATCTGATGTGGAAATGTGAATGTCAAAGGCGGGGGAAATGCCTTTGTAGTGCGTTAACCAGTTAAGATCTTTATTCAAGCTTAAGTTGATAATGTTGCTTGTAAATGAATTTCAGCCCAGCTGTCTCCCTCTGCAATCGGTGATAATATTCTTTTGTAGAAGAACGGCTACTTTTAAATCCATTACTGAATGTCCAGGCAGGTTAAAATGTTCCCCCATTTCTGATGTCTGGTTTGTGTCCATTTATCCTTTGGCGCAAAGACTGTCCAGTTTTGGCCAATATCCATGGCAGAGGGGCATTGCTGGCACTTGACAGTACATATCATGTTAGTGGACGTGCAGGTGGATGAAGCCCTGATGTTGTGGCTTATGTGGTTAGGTCCTGTGATGGTGTCGCTTGGGTAGATGCGTGGACAGAGCTGGCACTGGAGTTTGTCGCAAGGCTGAGTTCCTGGGTGAGCGTATCTGAGGTTGTGGTGCGTGGCTGCTGATGAGTATTTGTTTCAGGTGGGGGGTGTCTGTAGGCGAGGGCCGGCCTGTGTCCCCAGGCCTGTGGGAGTGAGGGATGGTTTTCCTGGAGAGGTTGTAGATTGTCAGTGATGCGCAGGAGGGGTATGAGCTGGTGGGGTGCTGTTATTTTCCTTGCTGGGCCTGTCCTGAAGCAGGTGACTTCTGGGTCCTCGTCTGGCTCTCTCTGCCCTAGATTTGTATGCAGCGGTTGGGGGAAGGCAGAATTTCTGGCGTGAGACGGCTGGCATACGACAGCGCTGGGGGCATCAGCCACGCCTCTCTGTCTGGGGGTATGTGCCATGGGGCAGGAGTCACCGCAGCAGCGCCTCCTGCTGGTAGCGCCAGGGAATTTGTTCTGTCGTCAGCAGGGCACCTCCTTCTGGCGGATGCCCCCCCCCCCTCCACACTCCACGCTCCAGGTCTGCAGTGCTCCCTTCCGGGGGTGTATCCGCAGTCCTCAGTTCCACCTGTCACCCCAAGCCTTGCCCCTCTGCCTCAGGGACAAGCCACAGTCTGGACAGGCTACCATTCTTGGTGGCAAGGTGTAGTGTAAGGAGGGGGGGACCCAGGCCTTCCTACTACTCTGGGTCCCAGCCCAGGGACTCAGCCTAGGGACCTTGTCCTGCCTTCCTCTATGCCCCTTAAACTGCCTCCTATTCCCTGGGCCACTTCCCCTGTGACACCTTGCACCTCCCGGCCCTTATAGCAAGGCCTCCAGCCTGGCATGGATCAGATGGGAGTCTCTCTTGCTCTATCTAAAGCCAGCCTAGCGCTCCTGTACTGCAGGTGCCTCTCCTTTGCCAGCAGCTGATCCTGCACCCCTACTACTCAGGACCCCGACTGCCCCTCTCTGCTGGACAGCTCCTTATATATAGGGCTGCCCCAGCAAGCTGCCCTCAGATAGGCTTCTTAAAAGCCTCTCCCTGATTGGTCAAGCTCCACGCAGGCTCCCTCCAGCCTGCTTTCACACCTGTCGGCCAGTGTGGGGCAGCCGCCCCACCACAGTCTGTCTGTCCTGCCGTTGCCGGGTGTGATTGCTGCTTGCGCTGACGCACCGGAGCTGGTATGCGATGTCGTGGTAGCCGTGTCGGTCCCAGGATACTAACGTGACAAGGGGGGGGAGGTAACGGTTTGTGTCTCCCACCCACAGAAGCTGGCCCAGGAAAAGCTACTATCTCCCCTGCCTTGTCTCGCTGACGTCCGAGCTAGCCCTAATCATCCTAGTGCAGAGCCGGGAGCAGGGAAGACATGGCAACCTGAGCTTCAGCACGAGCTGGATTTGTGAGTTCTGGGCCGGTTTGTACAGCTTCCCTGCCCCCTCCCTTCTGGGAGCACAGAGCCTCCCCCCGCCATCTTTTCCAGGACTCCTACAAGTCTGTTGGCCCCCTGCAGACCCTATGTCTCTCTGTAGAGACCATCGTAGTAACTAGGCCCTGAATCATAAAGCACTAGGACTGGAAGGGACCTCGAGAGGTCATCGAGTCCAGTCCTCTGCCCTCACAGCAGGACCAAGCACCGTCTAGATCATCTCTGACAGGTGTCTGTCCAACTCGCTCTTAAATATCTCCAGCGATGGGGATTCCACAACCACCCTAGGCAATTTATTCCAGTGTGTAACCACCCTGACAGGAAGTTTTTCCTAATCGTAGAATCATAGAATACTAGGACTGGAAGGGACCTCGAGAGGTCATCGAGTCCAGTACCCTACCCCCATGGCAGGACCAAATACTGTGTAGACCATCCCTGATAGACATTTATCTGACCTACTCTTAAATATCTCCAGAGATGGAGATTCCACAACCTCCCTGGGCAATTTATTCCAGTGTTTAACTACCCTGACGGTTAGGAACTTTTTCCTAATGTCCAACCTAAACCTCCCTTGCTGCAGTTTAAGCCCATTGCTTCTTGTTCTATCCTCAGAGGCCAAGATGAACAAGTTTCTCCCTCCTCCTTATGACACCCTTTTAGATACCTGAAAACGGCTATCATGTCCCCCCTCAGTCTTCTCTTTTCTAAACTAAACAAACCCAATTCTTTCAGCCTTCCCTCATAGCTCATGTTCTCTAGACCTTTAATCATTCTTGTTGCTCTTCTCTGGACCCTCTCCAATTTCTCCACATCTTTCTTGATGCTAATGTCCAACCTCAACCTGCCTTGCTGCAGTTTGAGCCCATTGCTTCTTGCCCTGTCCTCGGAGGCCAAGGAGAGCCATTTTTCCGAAAGGCGAGAGAGATGCCAACAAAGAGCATTTGAAGTTACTGGGGATGAACTCATTTTGTGTGTTTGGGCTGAACCCAAGAGGGACGGAGCAGCCGTGCCCCACAGAGGAACGTCTAAATGTTTAAAAGGCCACTGGAGTTTATTGACACGTTGAAACAACCATGAAAACCTTCCTCTTCCCGCTGGCTTTGATGACTCACCCCTGCCGTTTTGGGAACCCTCCGGCTGCTCTGACCAGGCTGCTTTGAAGTCTCTTCCTTTAAAAGGGGAACAAGGCTCCTGTTTTTGAACGGCACGGTCACGCCGGCACAGATCCGTGAGCCGCTGGGAGCGGGGCGCAGAGTTTGTTCCACTTCAGATGATCGGCATAACAGAAAGCACTTAACATGTCTATACACCTCCACACTTCTCCCTTGCCCTGTGCCCCCTATTACACTGATGGGTCTGACTCCAGCTGGCCTACGCAGGGAGAGAAAGGGCTTAGCTGATGGTTTATTGGGCACAATGCAATACTGATAGTATCTCCCTAAAGGAGGGAGAAGCTTTGGCTGGTTGGAGTCTGGCTGCTTCTATTTGATCAGCAGTTCCTGTCTGTAACTAACGCATCTGGCCCTGGGCGAGAGATGGGTGCGATTCAGTTCTGCACCTTTCAGAGGTGACTTTAAGTCACTTTTTTGGCCTCCTGAATTTAGGCAGCTCACCAGCAAACCTCCCCCAGCTCTGGGGGCTTGCTTAGGTTTACCACAGCTTCCCAGGTTGCTCTTTTGGCTGCTAGGTTCTCTCCAGGGCTGTGTGCTCTAGCCTTGGCCTGCCGTGCCCTGGGCACGTTTCCTGCTCTCTACGCCGGGGGTCCTCGAAAGGCAGCCTCTGCAGCGCCTGCAGAGCACCCCCCGCCAAGCGCCCTTTTGATGCCACTCCCGCATTTTTGCCCGTTGGTGGAGAGGGGTCTCTCTGTTGGCTAGTACTCAGAGAGGGAAAACGTATAGGACCTAGCATTGCGCAGCTGCAAAGAGCAGCCCAGGGTAGGCAGGGCTGGCAGAACCATGTTCACATGCTGTGTTGTGTGATGGCACAGGAAAGGTTCGCAAACCCAGAGAAAGGCAGCAGAGGGCAGGAGAGGACCTCGCTTTATCTGGCCAGGCGGGGTCTAACACCCTCATCTGAGCGGGGGGCCTCTAAGCATCACAGAGAAGAAATCATCACGATAGTGATAATTCCCGTAACACTAGAACGAAGGGGTCACTGAATGGAATGAATAAGCAGCAGGTTTAAAACACACAAAAGGAAGTTTTTCTTCACGCAGCACACAGTCCACCTGTGGAACTCCTTGCCGGAGGATGTTGTGAAGACCAGGACTTTGACAGGATTCAAAAAAGAAGTAGATAAATTCACAGAGGATAAATCCATCAATGGCTATTAGCCAGGATGGGTAGGAATGGTGTCCCTAGCCTCTGTTTGTCAAAGGCTGGGAATGGATGACAGGGGAGGGAATCACGTGAGGATTCCCTGTTCTGTTCACTCCCTCTGGGGCGCATGGTATTGGCCACTGTCAGCAGACAGGACCCTAGGCTAGATGGACCTTTGGTCTGACCCAGTCTGGCCGTTCTCATGTTCTTAATTACTGAAAGGGGCTGGGTTCTGCATTATACTGCCCAGCAGAGCTCCAGAGCTGATCCAATGATGCTAGAACAGATTTGTGGAGATGGTTTGGGAGCAGATAACTGGAACTCAATTCCTACTCATCACCCCGAGTGGTGACTCTATGGATGACAGCCAGAGCCAAGGCGACCCTGAGTGACATCCCAGCCCATTCGCCCCTGGGCCCTGTGATTAGAGTCTGCTGGGAAATTGTTTGAATCAGCCAATCCATCCACAGAAGCCATACCCCGTGGCCGGCCATGTGGAAGATGTTGTAGTGATGGGTACATAGAAAACACCAAGCGAGACAGACAGCGTCCCCCCTCGTCAGCTTAACTTGCACGTCCCTGGTCTGTCTGTCCCTACCCACCGGTTGTCTCTTGGCACGTGTAGTAAGATAAGGGCATGAGACATAAACCCATATTGCACAGGCCTGATCTGAGGTCTGAGGCCTAGCTAACAATGGACAATACATGGCTAAAGAAAGGTTGAGATAAGCAGGAAACAGCCATAGAATCGTAGAACCATAGAGCTGGAAGAGACCTCAGGAGGTCATCAAGTCCAGCCCCCTGCTCTAGGCAGGACCAATCCCAACTCAATCAACCCAGCCAGGGCTTGGTCAAGCCGAGACTTAAACACCTCTAGGGATGGAGACTCCACTACTTCCCTAGGTAACCCATTCCAGTGCTTCACCACCCTCCTAGTGAAATAGTTTTTCCTAATATCCAACCTGGACCTCTCCCACCGCAACTTGACCATTGCTCCTTGTTCTGCCATCTGTCACTACTGAGAACAGCCTCTCTCCATCTTCTTTGGACCCTCCCTTCAGGAAGTTGAAGGCTGCTATCAAATCCCCCCTCACTCTTCTCTTCTGCAGACTAAACTAGTTTAACTAGGCATAAAACTAGCTGAGACAGCACAACCCCAGGTGGAGAGCAGTAATTGGGGGCTTATCGTGAATTATAAACACACAGCTCATTGAAAAAGGTCATGATACCCAGTTCCCATAAACACCAACTCAGGGTCAGGAAAAGGGTCTAAGATAAACAGCCTGATAGATGTTTACTCCTCACAAATACTAACTCTGGTTCAAGAAAAGGTCGAGGTTGATACATGAAGGATGGAGATGGTCTATTCAGGTCACGAGGCACAAGGTGATTGGTGGTAGCCTGGCAACATCAGAGGGTAACAACCTCACACGTCAGCAGTGATGTGTTTGTACCTGTATATAAGGTGGTGTCTTGGGGGACAGTTTTGAATGGCTTAGGGGGGCAATGGAAATGTTTCATTGTGTCGAGCCATTCCATTGTTACGGGGTACAAATGCAGAGTGGTTCAGTAGAGTCTATTGACAACTATTAATGTACTTTGCTCTACAATAAACCTGGCCTGGCGCCGTTGATCCTTATCTGGTTTGGGATCTTTGGGGGCTCTCTTGGGGTATGTCTACACTACATGGCTCCGTCGACAGAGCCATGTAGATGAGCTTTGTAGACATAGCAAAATGAAGTGGCAATTTAAATAATCGCCGCTTCATTTACATGAAAATGGCTGCCGCGCTGTGCCGATCAGCTGTTTGTCGGCACAGTGCGGTAGTCTGGACGCTCGGCGGTTGACATCAAAAGCCTTTGTTGACTGCCCCGGTAAACCTCATCCCACGAGGCATAACGGGGAGGTTGACAAAGGCTTTGGATGTCGACCGCCGAGTGTCCAGACTATCGCGCTGTGCCGATCAGCTGTTTGGCGGCACAGCGCGATAGTCTGGACACTCGGCGATCGACATCAAAAGCCTTTGTCAACCTCCCCGTTATGCCTCGTGGGATGAGGTTTACCAGGGCAGTCAACAAAGGCTTTTGATGTCGCACCGCCGAGCGTCCAGACTACCGCACTGTGCCGCCAAACAGCTGATCGGCACAGCACGGCAGCCATTTTCATGTAAACGAAGCGGCGATTATTTAAATCGCCGCTTCATTTTGCTATGTCTACAAAGCTCATCTACATGGCTCCGTCGACGGAGCCATGTAGTGTAGACACATCCTTGGAGTCTGCTATGGAGACGAAGTGCACAGGTCTACACGGCACACATCACGGAGCAGACACGCAAGCAGCCTTCTGGTTATCATCATCGACGGAGCCATGGACGTGTGAAGACATTGCAACAGTGAATCCGGCCTCTGCTAACTAACAGCACTGCTGAACAGCTGCCTGAGTAACGAAAGCACGTAGAAGGATTGTAAGTGCTTTGGGAGGGACAGGCCTTCCTTTAAATGGAGTGCACAGTGCCTAGCACTACGAGGCCTAATTTATGACTGGGCCTTTAACAGCGACAGCCCTAGAAATATTTATGTTCGAGATACAAATAGGCAGACACAGAGGACCAATCCCATGCGATGGGCTGGGATTATAGATTAGAAGACCGTTGGCGGGAATAGTCCTTAAGCTGTCATGGGTCTGACCCTTGTCCAAACTCCAAATACGTCAGAATCAGACATTTCAAGGCCAGAAGGCATCACTAGATCGCTAGCACAAAGGGCTCTTTGACACTGCCATGCCACTGCTGCCACCAATAGCTGGCTCTCTTGTATCACACATGCCAGAAACTTTCATCCAGCCACGCCTCTAGCAAGGCCAGTAATGTGGGCTGGACTAATGAATGCATTTGTGATGGGCTGGTGTACGTCTGTATCAGACTGTGACTTACTGTGAGCAGGAGCAAAATTGTCCCCCTCCCAGCTCTTCCCCCGGCAGCTGCATTCTCTGGTGGCAGCCCCACCTGGTAGTTATGGGGTAGGGGAATCTGGGCCTTCCCACCCCACTGGGCTCATCAGAGGGGCTTTCTTGAGCACCAAGGTGCAGGAATCTACTACCTGCAGTCTGGCGAACGCTCTTCCATCCTCCTGCTTCACCCCTCTCCTTGGGGTGTGTCATGACGGGCGGTTGACCCCAGAGGCTGGATCCACGGGTCTCAGCGGGGGAGGGAGTCCCGGCTCCGTGCAGTAGATCTTCTTGGCATGCCTTCCTGGGAGAGCCCCTCTGCCGCTGGCCTGCCTGTCTCGGCCAGCCGCCCAGCTAGGTTGAGGAAGCCTCGGTCCTTCCACCTCCTGACACCTGCCCCACAGGCCTGCTGGGGCAGGGCTTCCTAGGCCCAGTGTTGGTCCTGCATTCCTGGAGCTCCAGTGAGAGGTTTATTCACCCCACCCCAACTTCCCCGGCCGTCATTAGCACCGGTTTTAAGAGCAGGACTTGCATTTGGCGGGGCAGGGGGCTGTAACTGCCCAGAGATGCCCAGGAGAGACCAAGGCAGCCTGTTGGAACAGCAAACCCCTCTTGGGAGCAGCTACTGTACCATCCATCTGAGCAATCAGGTGGCTAAGGAGTCTGGCCAGTCTAAAGGGAACTGGTTCTCCTGGTCCGCCGCTTTAATCATCTAACTGGGGCTCGCAGGCTGGTCAGTGGCTCAGATGACAGAGCGGCCTGGCCCCTTATTTCTGCAGACTAAACAAGCCCAAATCCCTCAGCTTCTCCTCGCAAGTTATGGGCTCCAGACCCCTCATCGTTTTTGATGGACTCTCTCCAATGCATCCACATCCGTTCTGTAATGGGGCCCCCAGAACTGGACGCAATCCTCCAGATGTGGCCTCACCAGAGCCAGATACAGGGGAATAATCACTCCCCTAGATCTGCTGGCAATGCTCCTCCTAATGCACCCTAATATGCCATTAGCCTTCTTGGCTACATGGACACGCTGTTAACTCATGTCCAGCTTCTCATCCATGGTCATCCCCAGGTCTTCCCCCCCCAGGTCTTAGCATGGAGGCTCTGCCTGGAGCCCTCCCCCTGGATGTGCCAACTCTTGTGATTTTAACACAAGTCTCGTGATATTTGGTGTTTTGTCCGGAGGCAAGAGATCTCACGAGTCTCTCAGCTCCAATTGCTTTCCAGGAGCTGAGTTTCTAGCCCCATCCTTTCTGGAACGGGGGCTCATCTATTATAGACTCATAGACTTTAAGGTCAGAAGGGACCATTATGATCATCTAGTCTGACCCCCTGCACAATGCAGGCCACAGAATCTCACCCACCCTCTCCTAGAATAATTCTCCCACCTATATCTCAGATATTGAAGCCTTCAGATAGTTCTGGAATGGGGGCCCAGAACTGGACTCAATAATCCAGATGTGGCCTCACCAGTGCTCTTCCAGAAAGGCCTCCAGTCTTGCTCTGACAACATCAGGAGACTGAAAACCTACCGCTCCACTATTTGGTCCAATTATTGATCAGACATGTACAGCCGGTGGGTGATTCATGAACCAACTAGGAGCCTGCATTGGAGGCATTTTCTGTCTGCTGGTTACTGCTTGACTAGTTCTCCACATTTTCTGTGTGCGTTGTGCAGAACTAAGTCCCCCTGGGTCACGCCTCATTGGGTTGAAGAACTGGGCTGGAAAATGCTTAAGGCTGGAGGATTTTTACTGCTTGGGTTTTGCTAGGCTGGACGTAGCGTGAGATTGATTACACCGTCCGACACGCTGTGGGAGCGATGGAAAATCTGCACAAGTCCCACACAGATCTCGAGCCTGACAGAGAATCGCTAATGCCAGGCGTCTTGACCCGCTGTTCCAGCACCGATGTGTCCTCACACAGCCCCGTCTCGTCACACGGAGGCAAAGCCTTCTCCTCGGAGCTGGTGCTGGGGTTTTGCCTAGGAACCAGGGGAGTCAACGGGGTGTGAACGTTTGCAAACAGAGGAAAAAATGAACCTGTTTCAACTGTTGCAGATGCTTAAGGGGGGAGGGGAGTCGTGGGTGACATGCTGGTTGTTTTCATCTCTTGTCTGGGATGAGCCAGTCTTGGCCCACACTGGGGATTGGAGCAGGGACGTCCCAAATCAAACCCACGAGCTGTTGTAATGTGAACTCACGAGCAAGGCTGTAACGGAGTCATTTCCTCCAGTACCATCCCTGATGAGTGGGTGGTGCTCTCCCTCAGATTCAGGGACAGCTTGTTACTCGCGCTCCCAGGAACCTCACAACCAGGGGCGCTGGAACAATTGGTAGAGCGGGGAGTTGAGAGCCATTGAACCAAACTGCAAACCTTGTGTAGGATGAAAACTCCTTCCAGCCAGGGGGTGCTCTAGCATCCCCCCCCGCATTTGTAGTTCTAGCACTATGCTCACAACTGGATTCAGGCTGGTGGACTGCCGTGTACAGGGACTTCTGGCTAGGCATTGGGAAGAGAAGGTGAAGACGTGGGGTACTGGCTTTGGTGGGGCTCAGAGATAACACATGGGGCTGTCTGAACTAGGGATGTGAATAGTTAACAGGTGAGGCTTACTGGCTACGGTTATCCAACGGGGGCTGCCCCCCTGCCTGCTCCCATTTAATCGTTTAACCTTTAATCGATTAACTAATTAAACAGGTTTAATTACATCAGCTTAGAAAAGAGGAGACTAAGGGGGGGGATAGGATCGAGGTCTATAAAATCATGACTGATGTGGAGAAAGTGAATAAGGAAAAATTAGTTACTTATTCCCACACTATAAGAACTAGGGGTTACCAAATGAAATGAATAGGCAGCAGGTTTGAAACAAACAAAAGGAAGTTTTTCTTCACTCAGCACACAGTTAATCTGTGGAACTCCTGGCCAGAGGATGTGGTGAAGGCTAGAACTTTAACAGGGTTCAAAAAAAGAGCTGGATAGATTCATGGAGGTTAGGTCCATCAATGGCTATTAGCCAGGATGGGTAGGAATGGTGTCCCTAGCCTCTGTTTGTCTGGAAATGGGTGACAGGGGAGGGACACCCTGTTCTGTTCCCTCCCTCTGGGGCATCTGGTATTGGCCACTGTCAGAAGAGAAGACACTGGGCTGGATGGATCTTTGGTCCGACCCAGTGTGGCCGTTCTTATGTTCTTATGTGATGAGGTTTGATTGGTGAGGCCAGTTACTTTGGGTGCTGGCTGCTCTGGAGGAAACAGACTGATAAGTTAACCAGGCTACTCATTCACCTACCGTTGCTTAAACTCTCAGACCCTGGCTAGCCAGACGGCCTGGGGCCGAGCGAGCACAATAGCTCTGTGGATCAGTGGAAATTCACACCCAGGAGAGGGCTGCTGCTTGTCACGGGCGGACAGGCTCAATCCCTGTGCGGAAATAATGCTTCTCTAGCAAGGGTTCTGCCGGTTCTGTTTAATCAACAGGGGCTTCCAAGGCAAGTCAGTTACAGCAACACAAGGACGGGTGGGTCCCAGGAGATGGGCAGGGGGTGGGAAGCAACCCACCGACCCTCCCCTGCAGGAGAGCCCCCGGATGGAGTTGGCTGGATCCCTGGGACAGAGTCCTCGGCCATGTGCCCCAGCGTTAGTGCAGAGAGAGGGACTTTCTCTCTCCGGACACCAGCACAGCTTGGGGTTCAGCTCCCCCACGCCCCACGCCACGGACACAAAGGGGCAGAGCCTTGTCCCACCGCTGCTCTGGGCTGGATGCCCCTGAGCTTGGGGGACTCCGCCGGCAGCATGGGGCTGGCACATCTGGCTTTCTCCATGCACCCGCTCCTGGCTTTCAGGGGTCCGACCAGCAGGCTGACCCCCAGGTGCCAGAGTGACCCCAGCTGAGAGCAAATTAGAGCAGCCCTGAGGCGATTGTTTCTCCTCTGGAAACATGCAACTGGGACAATTGTGTCAAAGGAGCAGGGCACAATCCCGCCCATGGTACTCGGGATGGATTTGGCCCACTAGGTCAGACACAAGCCCATGTCTTGCTACCCAAGTAGGAAGAGCACATCCATTTAGTCATGGAATCATAGAATCAATCATAGAATACTAGGACTGGAAGGGACCTCGAGAGGTCATCGAGTCCAGTCCCCTGCCTCATGGCAGGACCAAATACTGTCTAGACCATCCCTGATAGACATTTATCTAACCTACTCTTAAATATCTCCAGAGATGGGGATTCCACAACCTCCCTGGGCAATTTATTCCAGTGTCTGACTACCCTGACAGTTAGGAACTTTTCCTAATGTCCAACCTAAACCTCCCTTGCTGCAGTTTAAGCCCATTGCTTCTTGTTCTATCCTCAGAGGCCAAGATGAACAAGTTTTCTCCCTCCTCCTTATGTCACCCTTTTAGATACCTGAAAACTGCTATCATGTCCCCCCTCAATCTTCTCTTTTCTAAACTAAACAAACCCAATTCCTTCAGTCTTCCCTCATAGGTCATGTTCTCTAGACCTTTAATCATTCTCGTTGCTCTTCTCTGGACCCTCTCCAATTTCTCCACATCTTTCTTGAAATGTGGTGCCCAGAACTGGACACAATACTCCAACTGAGGCCTAACCAGCGCAGAGCAGAGCGGAAGAATGACTTCTCGTGTCTTGCTCACAACACACCTGTTAATGCATCCCAGAAATGTAATGGAGCTTGGCTGGATCACAGTCTCATTGAAATCAGCGACGGGCAAGACCTACAAGGGTCTAGGACGTGAGAAATAAACTCCATATCATCCTGAAACGCTCCCACACTGACCTGCTGTCTGTTGGGATGGCTGGCACACTCGTGAGTGGGAATTTAGGGCCAACTAGAAGACTGCCCTTGGGTCCTTAACTCAAATAAATTTTGTTGTTCTCCATTTAAATGAGTGCTCTGGGGAGGGGCTGGGAATGAGGGGTTCAGGGTGCCCCATGGAGACAGGACAACCCCAGGTCTAGAAACAAGATCAACAAAGAAGGAAGGGAAAAATGAGGGCGGTGTAGTCTGGAGAAGAGAGGACTAAGCAGAGAGATAACAAGTCTTCAATTACTTAAAAGGCTGTTATAAAGAGGAGTGCGAGAAATTGGTCTCCTTTCCCACGGAGGACAGGACAAGAAGTACTAGGATTCAGTCACAGCACGGCAGAGTTAATTGGACATTAGGAAAAAGCTTCCTGACTGTTAAGCTCCATAATTAAGCTCGGGGAGGTGGTAGAATCTCCATCACTGGAGGTTTGTAAGAGCAAGTTACGCAAACCCCCGTCAGGGATGGTCCTAGCTCTGCCTCAGGGCAGGGAACTGCAGCTGTTGACTCTCAAGGTGCCTAGCGGGCCTCCCTTTCTGTGATTACCCACAGACAAGGGGCTGGCTTGCTCAGACGGGGTGGGTAGAATGTTTCATCGCCAGGGTGATCGTTAGAACTGGGCCCAGGTTATAGAGACCAAACTGTTACATTTGATGGTTGCATGATAGGACTCCGGGGGGAAAGTTGGGAATTTCGGTTTGGGGCCATGTGTCCGAAGCACAAGGTCCCCCCCCCCCAATTGGCCAGTTCGGGGGACAACTCAGCAGAAAGGGCAGTCGCTGCGCTGTGGAAACGGAACCACCTTTCCACGCCTGGAGGTAAAGAGCTGAGGCAGGTGGGGGAAGGAGCATTGCATGGAGAAAGTTTGCATTGGGACTGCTTTGTGGATGGTCAGAGGCCCTTAGATCCCAGACCTGGCTATCTGTCCATCCATCCATGCTCGCCCAGACCCCACATTCCATCCTCAAATGCACCCTTCCATCTTTTCCCTTCACTCTCTCTATCCATCCGTCCCCCAGCATCTCCATCCATCCATCCCCCCCACATCCTTCTCCCCATCCTCCCTCCCTTCCTACACAGCCCTCGCATCCATTCACTCCTGTCTCTCCAGCCCCATGCACCCCTTCTCCCCATGTTATCCTCCCATCCATCATCACTGTGTCTGAGCCCCTTCGACACAAGATCAATAGCATTAGCCGAGTTCCTCGTGGGCTTCAGGGAGTCTGCCTCGGCTCCCTCTTTGGGGCAGAGTTTATGTTGAGGGCTGTTTACATTTTATTAATTCCCTTGGGAGTCGGCTGGGCCAAAGGGGGAGAACCCAGCACCTTTCAGCAAATGCATGCGACAAATAATGTGTTCTGGAGCACAGAGCCATGGGAGATGTTTCTCCTCAATGTTCTAAGTGATGCCTCGTCCCATCGGGACCCTTCCTGGCATGGCCTGCGATGGGGATAACTCTCCCAGCAGGCCCACGGGTAAGTCAGTTAGAGGTGGTGTCAACAAGCCACCTGCAGGAGAAACAAAGGAGGTTAGCAGCATAGCAATCTTCTCCTTGCAGGAAGCGGGAAGGCCGTCCCAGAGAAACACGGCCACGCCTGCCCGCTTTCATACAGAAGGCCATAAAGACAGGAGCAAGGAGACCATTTCTGTCTGCCACCTCTTGCTTTCCAGCTCCCGCTTCGGAAAGCCCAGGCATCACAGCCCGGCGGCGAGACGCACAAAGAAAAAACGAGCCCCCCCCTCCCCCCCCGCCATGAAAATCTTTTCGAAAGCCTCTTTGTCCCCGGCACACAAATCAATTTCCTCTGAAAAGACACAAAGGATCCCCCTGCTTGTCTAGCTCCTTCTCCTCCGCAGAGCAAGAAGATGGGAGAGCCAGGGGAAGAAGTCGGCCCAGCGAACTCGGGACTCTCGGAACGCAGCATCCCTCCCCGCGGGGTCTAACAGCATCAGTTGCATTTTATTAGACATTTGGCAACGCGTAGGGTGCGGACTGTTTGCTCCCTGGGTCCGTGGCTCTTTTCTAGTCCCTCGCACGTGTTTCCTTTTGGTCTTTTCCTGTGGCAACGAGTCACGGCAGATGGAATGATGCCCAGGCTGGAGCAGAAAGGGCTAGCATGCATCTCCTGCTCTTGTTCTCCCCTGGAGCCAAACAGCCACTGATGCCGAACCCGCTGCCCACACGCCCGACCCAGCTTTGGGCAAGCTCTTCGGGAGCAATGGGTTGATGCTATGTGTTCTCGCTCCTCTCTACCCTTCACGGAGGGTTAGCTCAAGGCCCCCGGCCAGCCCAGCATGAGACACGCAGCGGAGGCAGTACAGTGACTTATAACAAAAGAGTAAAAAGGAGACCCTGGCCCACCCCCGGTCCCTACCGCCAACCCCCCTTCCCCCAGCCCTTCCCAGCATGCTTTGCGTTCTTCGCGGCGGCGGCTCATCACGTCTGCTGGGGGAGATGGCACGTCTCGGGGATGGAGATGACCACGTCCTGGGGGCGGTGCTCCCGGGGGGGCGGCCCGGAGATCTCGCTCATTTCGTTCACGCTGTGGCTGATGCAGTTGACATCGCTCTTGTCGCTGCTGTCGTCCGGGCTGGGGCCGAATATCCAGTCTGGGGCCAAACGGAAAGAACAGAAGGGTGAGATGTGCATGCTTGTAACCGGCAGCAGAGGAGGACGCCCTGGGCCCTCACTTGGCAGGGAACGTTCCCTACAGAATGAGGATCCCATCACACCCATCATTCCCCCCCGACACACACCTCTGGACTAGCTGTCTGATCATTGCTTCCCATGCCGCGGGTAGGACTCCACTCGGCGCTTGTCTCTAATGAATTATCTCCAGGGAGCTGGGACCAGGAGTGGCAGAAGCTCCCTGAAAGGGTGTGGGGGCCACTGACGCCTGCCCTGCGGCTCTGCCCTGCCCCTCCCCATCTTTGCACCGCCCCTTCTCTCTGAGGCTCCACCCTCACCCTGCCCCCCCACTCGCTCCTTTCCACCTGTTGCTCACCCTTAGTGATGGGGCCATGGCGCCTTGCTCCCCCCCCGGCACCGGCGGGGATGCAAACATGCCTCTGCTCTTTCCAGCTGGGGAGAGGGGGGGTTACAATTCAGCCCGGGCGTTGCCAGGGCACATTAAATCCACGTGGAACCACTCAAAGGAATGCAGATGAGACCGCTCCGCTCATCCCTGGGGGACAAACCCACCGAACGAAGCCTCTCGGACGAGAGCGTGCAGCTTTGAAGCTCCTGGACTGAGACCAGGCCCGTGTTTTACACTTAAAAAGGCCCTTTCAGCGTGGACAAAGCAGGCCAGAATTCAAGCCAGGCAGGATTCAATGGAGCCACTGCTAAAACGAGCGAACGGGTATCACCCTGGACGGAGGCCTAGGCTGGCAGGCGGCGTTCTGTCTGAGGGGCTGCCAGGAGCCATATGATAGCTCTGCGGCTACAGAGCTGAAGTAAAAGGCCTAATCCGACACCCCACAGTCATGCCTAGGGTTGCCAGATGGTTGAAACAAAAATACCGAACACCCCCCCGCCAAAAAAAAAACCCACAGAGAAAAAATTCTGTTGAAGGAAAAAAATGGGGGGGGGGAAGGAGAGGGGAGACCAAAGTTGTTGAGCAAAAAAAAGACTCCAAGACCATTTTGTGCCAGCAGCCTTGCAGAACCAGGTAAGCATGGGGGCTGGGGAGTTGGGGGGCGGTTGGGAGCCAGGGGGGGCTCCAGGGGCGCTTGACAAACGCACAGGAGCATGGACCGGGCTGCCCCTCCTCCTCCTCACACGCAACCAGGGCTCCCAGCGCCAATCGCGCCCCGCCTCCCAGTCACCCCCCCCCCGGCCCCGCCAGGCTTCCGTCCGGCGCTCAGCCGGAAAACCAGGAAATACCGGACGTTGCACATGTCCGGTATTTTCTGGATTTTTTTTACCAGACAGAGGTCCCAAAAACCTGGCAAAACCCAAAAACCTACGCTGGCCAGTTCCTGCTCCGGATCTTCCCCGGCCAGTCCCTCTCCCCCCTCCCCCCCCCCGCCGCCAGCTCTGCATCCCGCTGGCCGGTTCCTGCCCCAAAAACTGGACTGTCTGGTAGAAAACCGGACACCTGGCAACCCCTATATGCCAGAGGCTCAGTTCCTGGCATCTGTCCTCCAAAGCATCTAGGCAGAGTCGTCCTGTGCAGAGGATGGTTTAAGATGGATGCCCCAGGCATCTGGGGGCCTCAGAGTGGTTGCCTCAACTGTCCTATGGACAGGACCCAGGGGATTATCTGGGGCCTGGTGCGGGCAGGAGCAGGGATTGCCCCCACGCACTCACTGGAGCAGCCCGGCACGTCCTTTCCACTCTGTCCTGCCACCCTCTCCCAGCCCATTGGCCTCAGCTTCTCCACAACAGCAGGAATCAGAGCGTCCTGGCCCTAGGTAATCCCCCGGTTTGTATTGGTGGGGGAGGAGCAAGGGTGGGAAGGGGCGTGGCAGAGCAGGGGTGGAGCTTGGGGAAGGGGTGGAGCTTGGGCAGGGCGGGGTGAAGTAAAAGTGGGAGTGTGCTAATAAAGTTTGCGGATGACACAAAGTTGGGAGGTATTGCCAATTCAGAAAAAGATCGGGATATCATACAGGAAGATCTGGATGATCTTGTAAATTGGAGTAATAGGATGAAATTTAATAGTGAGAAGTGTAAGGTTATGCATTTAGGGATTAATAACAAGAATTTTAGTTATAAGCTGGGGACACATCAGTTGGAAGTGACGGAAGAAGAGAAGGACCTCGGAGTCCTGGCTGATCACAGGATGACTATGAGCCGCCATTGTGACATGGCTGTGAAAAAGGCTAATACGGTCTTGGGATGCATTAGGCGAGGTATTTCCAGTAGGGATAAGGAGGTGTTAGTGCCGTTATACAAGGCATTGGTGAGACCTCATTTGGAATACTGTGTGCAGTTCTGGTCTCCCATGTTTAAGAAGGATGAATTCAAACTGGAACAGGTACAAAGAAGGGCCACTAGGATGATCCGAGGAATGGAAAACCTGTCTTATGAAAGGAGACTCAAGGAACTTGGCTTGTTTACCTTAACCAAAAGAAGGCTGAGGAGATATGATTGCTCTCTTTAAATATATTAGAGGATAAATGCCAAGGAGGAGAAGAATTATTTAAGCTCAATACCAATGTGGACACAAGAACAAATGGATATAAGCTGGCTAGTAGGAAGTTTAGACTCGAAATTAGGCGAAGGTTTCTAACCATCAGAGGAGTGAAGTTCTGGAACAGCCTTCCAAGGGAAGTAGTGGGGGCAAAAGACCTATCTGGCTTCAAGATAAAGCTAGATGGATTTATGAAGGGGATGGTTTGATGCGGTAACATGATCTTGGCAATTAATTGACCTTTCACTATCAGTGGTAAATAGGCCAATGGTGGGAAGATAGGAGTTGCTATAGAGAACTTTTTTCTGGGTGTCTGGCTGGTGAGTCTTTCCCACATGCTCAGGAGTTCAGCTGATCGCCATATTTGGGGTCGGGAAGGAATTTTCCTCCAGGGTAGATTGGCAGAGGCCCTGGAGGTTTTTATTTCCTCTGTAGCATGGGGCACGGGTCACTTGCGGGAGGATTCTCTGCATCTTGGGGTCTTTGAACCATCGTTTCAAGGACTTCAATATCTGAGACACAGGTGAGAGGATTATTCTAACAGTGGGTGGGTGAGATTCTGTGGCCTGCATTGTGCAGGGGGTCAGACTAGATGATCAAAATGGTCCCTTCTGACCTTAAAGTCTATGAGTCTATGAGTCTAAGCAGAGGCGGGGCCTGCGGTGAGGAAGTGCCCTGGACCCCGTGCCCCCCTACAGACGGCCTGCAACTAGGACTAGCTACAGTTGCAGACAGAGTACGGGACTAGATGGATTATTGGGTTGATATAATCTGGCCCCCAATGTGCCTGTGTCAGTTCTGTCCCGTCGCGTGTCGTTGCTGAGCACTGTTAAACAGCTGCCGTGCTCCACGCCAGAGGTGGCTGCAGCTTACTGGCATGAGGTGCAGTTCCTTGATATGCAACTGTTTGAGAAGCATTTCGGGATTCTGCAGGGTGAAAGTGGCTGGGTCTGGACTATTGTTCAGAAACCAGAACGAGTCCTAGCCAATTGGCAGTTTATTTTCAGCACAATGTGCTTCAGGAGCATGTGACTGCCGCTTCATGTGCTGCTTTGATGTGCCGCTGCAGAGATGTGTGTGCTCTGGAACCATCGAGCATTGGTTGGTGGATTAGCACCCTGCTTTATTTCAGCCAGAAATGCTCACGAGGCGGGGTGGCCAAGGGGACTAGTAGTCATCGATGAAGCTTTCAACTTCTGATGTTGCTGGCCCTGTAGTGTGCCCGGAAATCATTTACTGGCTGCTTAGTGGCTTGATTGTAAAGAGCATGGGGTCTCAGCCTAGTATACACTCCTGCTAGCGTAACCCGTCGCTGATGGACCCCCTGCCATCAGTGGGTGGGATCAAACCTTTAACCTCTGGAGCTTAGGCCAGGTCTACACTTACATGCTCTGGTGATCAATCTCTCAGGGTTCGATTTAGTGGGTCTAGTAAAGACCCGCTAAATCAATTGCTGATGCGCCCCGCGACCCAGATGTGGTTGCCTCATCTCAAAAAAGATATGTTGGCATTGGAAAAAGTTCAGAAAAGGGCAACAAAAATGATTAGAGGTTTGGAACGAGTCCCATATGAAGAGAGATTAAAAAGACTTGGACTTTTCAGTTTAGAAAAGAGGTGACTAAGGGAGGATATCATAAAGGTCTATAAAATCATGACTGGTGTGGAAAAAGTGAATAAGGAAAAGTTATTTACTTATTCCCACAGTATAAGGACTAGGGGTCACCAAATGAAATTAATAGGCACAGGTTTAAAACAAATGAAAGGAAGTTTTTCTTCACTCAATGCACAGTCAACCTGTGGAACTCCTTGCCAGAGGATGTGGAAAAGGCTAATGACTTTACCAGGATTCAAAAAAGAGCTAGATAGATTCATGGAGGTTAGGTCCATCAATGGCTATTAGCCAAGATGGGTAGGGATGGTGTCCCTAGCCTCTGTTTGTCTGGAAATGGATGACAGGAGAGGGATCATGTGAGGATTACCTGTTCTGTTCACTCCCTCTGGGGCATCTGGTATTGGCCACTGTCAGAAGAGAGGATACTGGGCTAGATTGATCTTCGGTATGGCCGTTCTTATGATCCCTGTACTCCACGGGGTCGCAAGGAGTAAGGAAAGTCAATGAGAGAAATTCTCCCGCTGACCTCTCACATTGGGGACACTGCAGAAAGTTGACGCAAGGTACTTAAGATGCGCAACTCCAGCTACGAGAATACCGTAAGTCGACTTTCTCCAGTAGTGTAGTCTCTGAGCCTCTACTGCATGAACTAAAAGCCACCTGGCTCTTAGCTACGGTCATAGCAGACACATCAATCCCTAGATGGTCTAGTTGCCCCTAGAGGGGGACAGAACATTACCGCAAGCAGGCATGGGTTACACCAGCAGCCAAGAGGACAAGCGCCAGCAATTCAGAGCTTCCCATGCCTTCTTTCATAGTCCCACCTTTTCGGAGAGGACCCTGGGCCTCCCCATAGGCGCATCAGATCTCAGAGGACAGCAGGGTGGATCTTCTTCCTGGCACCTGTTCGTAGATTAGAAGATTTACGGTCGTCTCATCTGACCAGCTGTTTAATTCCGACCACCATGAGCTCCTACCTCTTGCCTGCCTGGAGCCCAGTAACTCCTGGGAGCTCCTTACGGGCTGGGGAGTTGCTGAGTCCTGCCCCTAAGGCTTTCAACGCTATAGGTGCACTCAGTGCCAGGTGGCTTCAGTTTGACCTTTGACCCCTACCCATCCAGACTGGGGTTTTTTCCTATGTCATCAGTTTGACCCCCAGTTCTTTTTTGGCCCCTCCCCATTTTTAAGGGGCCATCCATGTCATCTGTGTGGGCAGGGCCATTGAGGTCCCTCTCCAGGGGGTCAGATGGACAGGCCTCCTTGGCCCGTGCTGGATTCCCTGCATCCGAGCCAAGCCAATGGGATCATACAAAAGCAGCATAGATTATCTCTGGCACAGCCTGCATGTGAGTTAATGCCCCCCGGGGGCAAGCAGGATAACTATTTCACACGCCAGCTCTCTCCAGCCAAGCATTGATACTGCCAGCCTTGTTCCCTTGTCAGAGCTGCAGAGGATGAGTGTGGGGCAATAGTAGCACTGATACACGGCAGTGATAACCCAGGCCTGCTGGCAAACCTGGGCAGCGATGAAATATGCAAAGCGACCATCTGGGTTTGCCGTGCATTATGCAAGGTGACAGAGCAGGGAGGCAGCCCTGGGCTGTATTGGTTTCTAGAAGCTGATAGGTACATGCACTTTGCCATCCTTTATTAGGTGACTGGTCCCTTTACTCTGCTATCCTTCCCTCCTGCAGGTAACCAGCACAGGATGCTTCTGAAGAAGCTGGGAGAAAAACAACCCACCATGCACCTGGCCAGTTTTGCAAGACTGTATTGTGGGGGCAACATTACTTCCTGACTCCAGTTAGCAACTAGTTTGTGGCTTACAGAATGAGTGGTGATTATTCTATACCTAATATTCATTGCTCCAAATGTAAGTATTGGCCATGAAGCTATCCGGCTCCTTTTAAAAGCATATCTGGTCTCAATAGTTGATTCATCCTCATGTAGCAGGGAGTTCCACAGGTTAAATGCATGGCACGTGTGTGTGTGTGTGGGAAATCTTCTTTTACTTATTCCAATATTACCAAGAATTAATTCCACTGAGTGTTCTTTCATTTTTATAACTGAGATGGCGTAAATAGAAGGGGTTGGATAGTTTTCTCTAGACTCTTCATAATTTTAAATTCTCCAGTCTCTCCTGCCCGCTCTGATGCTGGTGTATTCCCTCGCTCTGCTGGCGTCAGTCTAGGTACTTGTTGTGAATGGAGCTAGGCTTCAAGCAAGTTGCAAGTAAAGATGGGACCTAGCTAGAACTAGGCAAATAATTAAGAAGCAAGTAACGTAAGTAACAATTGTCACCTCTTTTTCTGTCTGCATCAAATAGGGAACAATTTCTCCAGGTGTACTTGGTCAAAATGATTCACGGAATAATTTCCGCCTGAAATTTTAGGTCTGTAGTGAGCAGTTTAATAAGACAGACATTTTGATTGGCCACACAGCTTACAGGGAACGGAGGTCTGGGGTGCAGGAAGGTGCTCTGGGGTGGGACTCAGGGGTTCAGAGGGTGCGAGGGGATCAGGGCTGGGGACTCAGGGTGAAGGCTCTGGGCAGCACTTATCTCAAGCAGCTCCCGGAAGCAGCGGCATGTCTCCCCTCTGGCTCCTAGGCGGAGGCACGGCCAGGCGGTTCTGCATGCTGCCCCATCAGCAGGCACCCTCCCCCTTCAGCTCCCATTGGCCATGGTTTGCAGCCAATGGGAGCTGCAGAGCCAGCATTTGGGGTGAGTCAGTGTGCAAAGACCCTGGCTGCCCCTATGTGTAGGAACCAGAGACAAAGTGCTCATTTGGATCTAGGCCCTGCAGATAAGGAGCAAATCTGGCAACGGCTCCCGAGAGGAAGGCATTAGCCTCGGTCACAGGGGATAAACAAAGTGTCACTCTCCCCGTTCTGACATGCAATCACACCTTTCCTCCTTTGCTCTGTCACACAGACACACACACAGGTTTGGGGCAAACATACTCTGTGCTACGCAAACACACCCTCATAGGCATTAAGACACAGTCGCAGGCACACAAACACACGCACCCCCCGGCCTCTTGTCTCCACATACTCCAAGGATGCACATGGATCCCCAGCCTGGTTTCTCAGGGATGCGACAGTGAACTTGAATAAGTTGCCGTCGGCAACGTGCTTATGACTCAAGCAAATGTTATGGTTCCCTCCCAGCATGGCAAGACCACAAAGGCAACACACAATCACCCCCCCCACCCCCAAACCAGATTGATTTCTTTCTGCTTCTCAGTCGGAGGCCACGTCGGTGAGGTGGGTTTCTTTTATTTGCTTCTCACTTTTGTGCAGCCCCCGACTGATTTTTCCATGGGACAGTGGCCCCCGACCCAAAAAAGGTCCTCCCCCCCTTCACTAAACAAACTGCAGCTCCTCCCATCTCAGCTCCACAGCAGAAAGTGCGGCTGGACATCACCTTGGCGGCCGTTAAAAGGCGGACGCACCGAACTTGACAGCGCTGTATCCCCTGAAGGATGCACGTGTGTGTCTGAACCACCGACGGCCACGCGGCAAGCCCTTCCGGGCTTCGGATTCCTTCCCCGCCACCCCGGCTCCTGACAAAGCCAGAGGGAGCTGTCCGGGTGCATCACGCCCTGTAGCCGCCTGGCAGCCATTCGGGTGCCTCCGTTGGAAATTGTGCTGACTGGGGAGGCCAACCCCAAATTCGGCTGGCTCGTTCACGGGTTCATGCTCTGCAAATAGCTCTGGCCGGCTTTGTCCCTTTTAATGTCACTAGATCCTCTCCGGAGGAAGCAGAGCCACAGACCAGGGATAGGAAGAGGCAGGTGGGTGGACACTAAGACCCAGCGGTGCCCCAGATTTTTGGGTACCCTATGCAGTTGTGTATTGTGCGTATGGACAAGGATGGCCCTGGGCAGGGTCCCGAGGCACAACGGTAATACCAGTCTCGGACCTAATGGAATAACCTCTGTTCCTGTGCTATAGAAGGCCCAGGGAGAAATGACCGAAGTCATCGCTTTGGGAAGTTACCAACACGGCCCTGCGCTCCAGAGGAGACCGCAGACCTTACAGAAGTTGCAACGAAATGCAACAACCTTTCCAGCTTGTCTGGTTCTAGGCAGGCGGGAAAGGTGAAAAATGGAGGCTACGAAGCTGTGGGAGGCTCCGTAAATTCGTAGCAAATAAAGATCATCTTAAAAAAACCGCACAGCAGAATCTGTGGGTTTTTGCCCAGGTTCCCCAAATTGCCCAGCATGCTGGGTGCTGAGTCTGTGGAAGACCTGGCCATTTCCTGGGGAAAATCTGGTCTTTATTCATTTAGGTAATGAGATGAGCTCTGTTGGAAATCATGAGCACTGAGCATTTGGAAATCCAGCTGCAAGTTCACTGCGGGGCAGTTTCCCCAGCCCAGGTAGGACTAATGTCACCCCCAAATCGCTTGGGCCCTTCCTTCAAGGGACAATTGAGTAAATTAAACCAAAGACTTGCAAAGTGACCCCAAAAAACCTACTTCCCTGGCCACCCCAGGTGCTTTCACCCTGCACCCCTCTCTCGGTTCCTGTCCCTGTCCCAGGAGCTAGCCTCCCTCTTGCCGCATGCCCAGCTGAGGGCTTATCTTCATTTACCTGGAGATTGACACTCTGGAGATTGATCTCTCAGGGTTTGATTTAGCAGGTCTAGTAAGGACCTGCTAAATTGACTGCTGATGGTGCCCCGTCGACCCCAGGTCACAAGGATTAAAGCCATGTCTCCACTCCGGGGAAGATCAATACTGCCACGATCAATCTTCCAGAGTTCGATTTAGCGGGTCTAGTTAAGACCCGCTAAATTGAACTCAGAGGATGCCCCTGCCAGCGGCCAGTACTCCTGCTCCTGCAAGGAGTAAGGGAAGCTGATGGGAATATTTGCTCCCATTGGCCTCCCACCATGGGGACACAAGGAAACTCAAAACAAGGTATGTCAACTCCAGCTATATAATTAAACGAGCTGGAGTTGCGTATCTTGATTCGACCTTCCCCTTTAGAGTAAGGAAGTTGATAGGAGAGTTTCTCCTGTTGATCTCCCGTGTTGGGGATGCCACAGAAATTTGACTCAAGGTCTGTTGACTCCAGCTACGCTATTCTCGTTGCTGGAGTTGTGTATCTTAGGTCAAGTTTCTCCCGTAGCATAGACCTGGCCTGAGCTGTCAGCTCTGTAGAGTAGACACCTGACCCCTTCCCAAGTGAATCTGTCATGGAATGAGTTGCTGGTTCTTATGGTTCAGAGCACCCTGCTACATTCAGACAGGTGCTTTCGAACGTAGGCTTTAAAAACAAAACCGAGAGGGCGATTAAATGCACAACAGGCAGGGTGGGAGATGAAGGCAGTTACAAGAATCATAGAATCATAGAACACTAGAACTGGAAGGGACCTCGAGAGAACATCGAGTCCAGTCCCCTGCCTTCATGGCAGGACCCAGTACTGTCTAGACCATCCCTGATGGATGGCTATCTAACCTGATCTTAAATAATCTTAACATGCGTCACCATCAAGCATGAAGGAAAACATCCAGAGCAAAGCAGGGCTAATGAGCCACGAGCACACATTACTAATTCCAGGCCACGCCCCGTATCCAGTCCCTGACACTCGCGGTTACAGCAGCACCGGATGCAAAACGAAAGGGGTCACGCCACTGTCTTCCCAGGGAAAGGCCCCGGTGAGTCTCTGTCCTGGTTTTGGGAGCTCAGGGAACCAGGTGTTGCAACAAGCTGGCAGGCGAAGCTCAGAGAGTGATGATCGGAGCCCAGATGAGGCTTCTGCTGTCATGATAAATCAAGTGGCGCATCTGAGGTCTGCCGACGCCTCTTGCACATCCTTGAAGGACCTTCTGAAGGGAGAAAACACGCCGGCTGTAGTATGTGTTTCTCTGCCCCTTTCTGTTACTTGGGACATTTGCATGGAAACCATCTCAGTTGCTAAGGCGGGGAAGGAGTTACCTGTGCCGTTGGGAGCTCCAACAGCCTGCTTAGCAGCTGCTGGAAGACAAGGTCTGCAGAAGAGAAGAGTGAGGGTGGATTTGGTAGCAGCCTTCAACTTCCTGAAGAGAGGTTCCAAAGAGGATGGAGAGAGGCTGTTCTCAGTGGTGACAGATGGCAGAACAAGGAGCAATGGGCTCAAGGTCTAGGTTGGATATTAGGAAAAACTATTTCACTAGGAGGGTGGTGAAACACTGGGATGGGTTCCCTAGGGAAGCGGTGGAATCTCCATCCCTAGAGATGTTTAAAGGCTGGACTCGATGGTTTCTTCCAGCCCTATGATTCTATGAAGGTGGGGGATAACGCATCCACAGGCCTTTCCCACACAGGTGCCTAGTGGGGCCCGATCCAAAGCTCACCGAACTCAAGTGAAAGACAACAGTAGATGAGACGCCAGCTGAAAGCAACTTACAATTTCTTACAGGTCCTGTCCTCTTGCAAGCTGGGTCCCTGCCAGCTCTTTCAACAGCTCCCGGCTGGCTTTTGCCGCTGCTCAGTCAGCTCTTGCCGGAGCTGCGCAGCACAGTGCACCCGCTTAGTTTCTCCTCTGCGCAGCCCACACGGTTCAAGGGGAGAATGATCTCTAAGCGAAGGACCAGATTTATCTGGTCCGAAGCCAATGGACTGAGACCGGGGATGGATGTAACGGGGGATTATTTTCCCCAAATTTTCCGTTGGCTCCCAACAGCTGTCAAGGCTCCTGAGGTAAAAAATCGAAACAGCTGGTCACGCTGTTGGTATTTATGCTCTGTGCTCAGATGCTGGATCCGTGTCCAGAGCTTATCACAGAGCACAGGATGTTGGGGCACCAGAGGGATGCCCCTGGCAGTGCTGACAGGCTGGGGGAGGGGAGAGTGAAGCGAGTGTACTGGATCTGCTCACTCAGCACTACTGCCGCAGCTTTGTAATCCCTCTCCTGTCTCTCCCGTCTTTCAAATCACATCGTGCCACAGAGCCGGCGGACTGCGGGGCACGCGGGAGCCATCGGTGTGTTATAATTAGCTTTCCTGAAGGGCAGTCTGACCTATTTCTGAATCCGAGGGGCCACGTGGAAGATGAACGGAGCCCGCGCTCTCTTGGTGGGTCTGGAAAGAGGAGGGAGCTGCGGCCGAGGGAAATCCTGGCTGATGAAATGAAGCAGAGGTGGCTCGCCAGCCCCACGCCGCAGAACAAGGGTCTTTGCTTTGCTTCTGAGGAACTTCTGCTCTTTGAAACCACCTCACTCCTCAGAAACACCGGCCCGCTCTTTGCGAGCGCTGGCCAGGCCTGCCCATGGGGCAGGGGAAGGGGCAGTTACCCCGGGACCAGGCAATTCAAAGGCACCCAGGGCTCTGGTTGTTGCCATAGTAACAGCACCGCAGCTGTTTAAATCACTGCCAGCAGGGCCGCTTGGGCAGGGGAGGAGGGGGCAAATGGGGCAATTTGCCCCAGGCCCTGGGCCCCGCAGGGGTCCCTACGAGAATGTCTGAAGTCTGAGACAGGGAGTGCCAGGAAGGGGCCCCCGAAATTGCTTTGCCCCAGGCCCCCTGAATCCTAAGGGCGGCTCTGACTGCTGGAGCTTTGTTCACACTGGGTAGTGCTAAGGGCTGCAGCGGGGGGGTGCACTCCAGGCAGCGCTGAGAGCAGACTGCCTTTGGCTCCGCCCCTTCCACTCTTGGCCCCGCCCCCCAACCTCAGCCCCACCCCTTCCAGGAGCACAGAGCTGCCCCCATACACCTTGCCCAGGGGCCCGCGGAGGCTGTGGGCTCCCCCGGCGCTGGCTACTTCACTCCTGTCTCTCCAAGTATGTACATATCCCTGCCACCTCTCTGTCGACAGAGAGATGTAGATTAGGCACGTTGAAATTGCTAATGAAGCAGGGATTTAAATATCCCATGCTTCATTAGCATAAACATGGCCGCCGCTTTTTTTTCCAAACGGTGCTTTTTCGAAAAACAAACGGCAGTCTAGACGCAGATCTTTCGAAATACAACCCTTTTCAAAAGATCCCTTATCCCTCATAAAATGCGGTTTACAGGATCTTTTGAGAAAGGGTTTATTTTTCGAAAGATCTGCCTCCAGACTGCCGTTTTTTTCGGAAAAAAAAAGCGGCAGCCATGTTTATGCAAATGAAGCACGGGATATTTAAATCCCAGCGTCATTTGCACTTTCGATGTGCCTAATCTACATCTCTCTGTCGACAGAGAGGTGTAGTCTAGACACACCCTGAGTGTCTCCCTTCATGCACCTGACAAAGTGAGCCGTAACTCACGAAAGCTCATGCCCTCATACATTTGTGAGTCTGTAAGGTGCCACCGCCCACCGGATGCCTTGTGGCAATTTCACAGCCTTGCCTGCCGCTGGCAGCCCTCTGGAAGATTTCAGCTGCAAATCTGCGTTGTGGTGCCGTGGGTTGGCAAGCGTAGGGTCAGGGATTTAGAATACGTTCACTTCTTTCTAAACAGAGAGAGTCTTTTCCATGTCCCAAGCAGCGCTTGTCACGAGTAGCGACCTGTCCCTGTGAGTTTGAGGAAGTTCCAAAAGGGCTCGTCAGATGACTCATTTATGGCAAGCACGTGGCATCTTAGCATCTCAGTCAAAAGCCGGGTGGATTAACGCAGTGTATTCCTAACAAAGTCTGATCCAATTTCACCCAATCCCATTTAGCTCTCCCATCCTCCCAGATGCTAAAACAGAGGAGTCCGCTAATTGTTCCCTGTTCTTTGGTGTGATCAGATAATATATGGATCACTTTTTCTCTGAGCGTCTCAAACAACTTGATAGAGACCAAAGGCCAACGATATCCCAATGTCGAAGAGGTAGAGACAGATTACAATATAGTTACAAATGGGGAAACTGAGGCCCGCATGACTTAAGTGACCTAACCAAGGTCATGTGGGAAGTGCAACAGAGCCAGGGTCAGAAACCTACATCTCCTGACTTTTAAACCCAAGAGCATCCTTCCATCAAACTCACAGCCAGATGGGATTCAAATAGCTCATGCATCTGACCGAATGCTGTTCTCTGCACAGATTTAGAAGCCCCCTGAATGAATAGATTCTGCAAAGCACCCGGTGTCAATGCTGAGCCTGTCCATCATTGACAGTTTTAATGGTGCATTGTGGGAAATGTAGTCTGGCCAGGGAGCCTGAGCCCCAGAGGAGAATGGGTGCCCAGAGCCCCTGAACTACAACCCGGAGTCACTGCAGCAGCATTTCCAAATTAAAATATTTCCCTTTCCGGCTGAACTATTTCTGTGCGTTCTGTTTGGTTGTGTGACAATTTGAAAGTCTCCAGAGAAAGCAGATACTTGCTGTGAAAAATGTAATATAGTCAAAGAGCCCTCTCCCCATGCCTCCACCAAAATTTAAATTGCTAAATGGGGGGCTCCCACATGCTCCCTCCCTGCACCCCTTGCCCCCGGAGGCCGTAGTTGCCCCCAATTGTGATGGAAATCAGTAAAGAGGTAGCTGGGGATTGCCCCTAACTCAGTTTGGTCTGTTCAGTCACCCGAGATCTGCACGCTGCCAGAGTTCATCTGGGGCATTAAGTAAACAGCTCCTCAAAACTGGGGGGAGGAGGGGGAACAACAGGATCGGGCAATGGGAATGCTGAAAAGAGAGGAAAAAGGTGATGCTTATGTTCCCCGTTTATTTCCCTCCTTCCCACCCCGAGTGCCACAAGCATAAAGTCACATCCAGGCTGTCTTCCTTTGCTGTGCTGCATGCTAGACGTAGGTCCAGTGCTAATGGTCCAGGAAAAGGAAGAGCCGGGGAGAGGAGACAATTAGGAGCAGTCAATCTGCACTGTGAGGAATTGGTCCGTTGCTCTGAGGCCCCAGTGGAAGCACAGCCCCAGTTTGCAAGGTGCTATACAACCCCGGCAAATGCCTGAAGAATGTACAGTCTAATTCCCAGAGCAGATGTAACAAGTGAGAGTGATGTGCAATAGGGAGGAAGTGAGGGTGAAGGTCGGAGTAATAAGATTTCCCCCCACAAATCCTATTAAAGGCCTGGGCACGATCCTTTTGACATCAGTGCTAAAACCCTAGAGGATGCCGGGACAGGTGCAAAACGGAGGAAGAACTATTTACAGCCTCACGGGACAGTAGATATAGTGCGGGGGCGGGCAATCATTTTTGATGGGGGGGCACCACTCCAAGAATGTGGTAAGTGATTAAGGGCAGCACTCTTCCATGATATGCATGGAGGAGGGGCAGGATCTGGGATGGTGGTTGGGTGCAGAAGGGAGCTGGGGGTAAGGGAGTGGGGTGCAGGAGGAGGTATGGGGTCTGGATGAGTGTTTGGGTGAAGGAGGGGGGATGGGACAGGGAATTGGGGTACAGAAGAGGGTGTGGGGTCTGGCTGAGTGTTTGGGTGAAGGAGGGGGTTGTGAGATGGGACAGGGAATTGGGGTACAGAAGGGTGTGGGGTCTGGGTGAAGAGGGGGTTGTGACCTGGGGCCCGGGATTGGGGTGCAGGGTCCAGGAGGGGATATGGATATGGGAGCAGGAGAGGGTTCTGACCTGGAGGAGGGGGGTAGGAGAATGCAGGGTCTGGGTGGGGTTGTGTCCTAGGATAGGAGAGGGCGCAGAGGTTTGGGTTGTAACCTGGGGCAGGAGATTGAGGTGCAGAGTCGGGGAGGGCAGGGTATGGGTGCAGGAGCAGGGGTGCAGAAGGTTTGGGTTACATGGGGTAGGGGCGCTGGTGGGGGGGCAGAGGGTTGGGAGAGGGAAGGGCTGGGGTGCCAGAGGCAGGCTCTGACCGCGAGGTGCTCCCAGTCAGCAACCCTGCCATCCATGCCCCACACTCTGCTCAAAATGGCCGCCTGCGGCACACAAGCGAGGCCCTGCCTGTTTGAGGCTAGACAGCAAATGGACACCAGATAGACACGCCCCCGTCGTGTGGTTTCTTCATGTGGAATAAAAGAACAAAAGGCACGAAGGGGACAAGGAACAATGGCATGACGTTAATGAAGGGTCACCGTACGCTGGGTATCATGGGACCCCACCGCTGAGTTAGATCCTGAGGAGACAACACTATGTTTCCAGGCCTTCCTACGCAATTTACAGCCAGGAATTGATTTCAGGGCCACGGCGCGTCCCGGAGAGGGCGGTGGGACGTTACGTAACAGAATCCCTGGCTTTTTATAGCGCAAACTCAGGCCGGATTTACTCCTGCGTGCACTAATCCGAACCGCCATTTCCACGGGAATTATTCTGGGACCCCCCCGGATGTAATTAGCTGGTAATCTGCAGGCAGATGTAATTAGGAGATCGTTAGCAGGGGTTTACTGCAAGGACTTTCTGCTTTTACAGTGTAAGTAAGGAGGGAAGTAATTAGCCAATTACTCATTATTTGGGTCCAGCAATGGCAGAGTCCTTCTGAGAGCTCTTCTGAGGACCCGGTAATGCCCAGCATGCAGCTAGACGAGGCTTTGCAAGAGGCACTGGATGTCTGCACCGTAATCAGAGTGTCGGAGCTTGTCTCTCCCCGGCTAATCTTTAGCTGACACCGCTTTCCAGACAGCATTTGACAGGGCTTCCCTTTGCTGCAGCTCATTAAAAAACTTCACTGAGCGCTGGGAGATCATGGATAGCTCAGCCAGGAGGTGACTGTCCTAAATATCCCCTGTCCTTGTGTCGTCTTAGCTGGGGGAAGGAGGTTGAACCACCGTTTCTGCATGATCAGCCTGGGGAACTTCTTAAGAAACCGAGCCTCTTAAGAAAGGATGGACCCTTCCTCCCCCGCCCCCCGCGAATGAAGAGCTTTCCCCCTGACAATTTCCAGCTCACCCAGACCATAAAACCAGTGAGAAGACTCCAGATCAGCTGGGGAAGGGTGGTTCAGAACTGAGGTTCCTGACTAGAGTAGGAGGCGCCTCCCGACTTACGGAACAGGTCAGAGGGCAATACTGTGGGGTTTTTTTGGAAAAGCAGAGCAGGGCAACCGGGAGGAAGGAATTACGCAAAGCCTGTGTTTTGCAATACTAGGGTTGCCACGTGTCCGGTTTTCACCCTGACAGTCCAATATTTGTGGCCCCTGTCCAGTAAAAAAACAGAAAATACTGGACATGTAAAATGTTTTTCTCGGATGGAAGGCCGGTGGGGACATTCTTTCCCTGCTGCGTCTGGTGGGGGTGGGGGAAACGGGGAGTGGGGGGATTTAAAGGCGCAGTGCCTTTTTTTTTTTTTTTTAATTTTGCTCAACAATTTTGGTCTCCTGTCATGTTTGAGATTTTTTGTGAAAGTATCTGGCAACCCAAGAAAATGGCAAGCCCTGTGTAGATTGATCCTGGCATTGCTGAATTAACACAAGGCTGTCTCTGCTGCTGGAGCTAAGCACACAACCAGCTGTGTTTGCAACATGCTCATGAACCTTGATAGGTGGCTGTAATGGGGGTCCACTTACCCCCAGCATGCCTCTTGGTAAGCCAGTGAAGCATCACAATTACATCCATGCCTCAGTTTCCCCTTGTGAGCTTTCAATGAGTCTAATGAGGCTTATAAATTAGGGATGTCAAAATGTAGTTGACTACATGATTAGCTGATAAGCCTGGATTTATCGGTTAATCCTGTCGACTACACGCACTCCCCTCCCTTGCTGCTTCTGTATCAGGGGCAGCAAGGGCAGGGGAGGCGGGAGCCAGTATGTGCAGGGAGCTGGCTTTTAAACTGGCTCTCCACATGTGCTGGCTCCATGAAGCTGTATGCCCCCTGCCCCACTGCTTCCACAGAGACAGCCAGGGCCGGGGGGTGGGTAGGAGGGCGGGCAGGAGCCAATGCTTGGGGAGAGTCGGCTTAAAACCGCTCCCCACAAACACCGCTTCCCACCACCCCCCAGCGTGTGAACGTGTCACCGCTGCAATTCAACCGGTGACACGTTTAGAAATACCCGATAGTTATCATCCCTGTTACGTATACTAGCATTATCCGTCCCGTTGAGACGGTAGATGTACACTCAGGTTGGGCTGGTGTGGGGGGGGGAAGCAGACCTGACTGCCATCTTGCCTGTGAAGGACTACTGCTGCCATGGCAATGTCCCCGCTGCTCCGCCCCCACTCATACCCTCCGGAGAGCGCCATGGGGCCGCTGGAGTCCCACATCCAGGCGCTGGCGGGCTGGATCCTGGTCAGCCTGCCTGGACCCACTGGCCAGACTCCCTGCGCTTGTGGCGAGGCGCGGCCTCCATTCCTCACTCAGCCTTGGGCCTGCTGACTTAGCTGAACCCGTCTCAGCAGGGAAGAGGGACGATTTCAGGGTCACAGCGGGAGGGTGGGGGGCATTTTGGGGCCGAGTTTGTGAGCACGGGGCATGGGGCAGTACCGAGGGACTGACTCAGGTATTTAACAGGTTGCTGGGGGGGAGATGCAGCGCCCTGGCTTCCCCCTCAGCATTGGGGTGCCCGTGCGGGCATTCCAGCTCCCAGGTCCCCCAATGTGGGGCCAGACTACACAAAATCTACTCGGCTGGACCCCCCTTCTTGTGTGCGAAGGGAATGTGGGGAGGGTCTTTCTCCTTCTCAGTCAGGGGCCACGTCAGTGAGGGTGGGTTTGTTTGGGGTTCTTTGTTTTTGTTTTTTGCTTCTCGCTTGTGTGTGGCCCCCAACTGATTTTTCTGTGGGTCAGCGGCCCCCGACCCAAAAAAGGTTCCCCGTCCCTGTTCTAAAGAGTAAAACACTTGAAAGCTGGAGTAATCAGTCCTTATTTTTTACATTGCACCACATGAAGCAGGTCAAAAATCAGAATTTTTTATCCTAGAGGAAATTCTGAGATAAATTTGGTTTTATCCTGAATTAGAACAAAAAAGTTGAAACTTAGGATTTTTCTTGCATGAAAAGAAAAGAAAAGAAAAGAATATTCTGAACATATTTCTTTCAACCTTCACCATGACCTTTTGTTTCAACTTTATCATTTCAATTAATTCCAGTAAGGCAAAATGGGGCCATGAAAACAAAACAGTTTGATAAAAGTTTCAACAAGGCCAATACCTTCCTGTGACATGTTCTGACTTTGTCAAATCAGTCTTTTCAGATGGGACATTTGTGAGTTACCCAGAGCAGCTGTTTGACCTCTTAGGCTTCCAATTTTTTCTAAATACCTGGCAATAAAAGGCGTCTGTCTCCTTTCCTCTTTAGAACAAAGCTCCCAAATCAGCCGTGATGGCTTAATATGAGAGGTCCTGCTGAAGAGAAGCGTGAGCAGCTTTATAAATGTTTTCAAAACGGCTTTGGAAACGGACAGGTAGAGAGGCAATCCATTCTCTTTACGGGGTTGTTACCATCATATATGGCCTTGAGGAAACTTTCAGAGTGATACGGAGGAAGCATTAAATCTGAATGCTTCCAGGAACCCTGCTCCACTCCGAAAAATGGTCATAAATATTGCATTTTATCAGCGTGCTGTTACTCTGATAGCGTGTTTCCCCTCTCTTGCATCTATCAGCTTCTCGTGAGTTCATAAATTTGGTCCTTACCGTGGCTGACATCTTTAAAGCCAATTTGGCTTTGTTAAATGTTCTTTCAAAAATAATTTATATGCATCATTTAAGTAGGACTCTTACATTTTTTAAATTCTATTTGGTTTTAGAAAAGAAGAGTCAGCTACATTTTCTGCAAAGGAAGTTTGACTGTGATCAGCCTGAAAGATAGGCACACCTCAAAGACACACACAGGGCAGGGGACTGGACCAGATGACCTCTTGAGGTCCTTTCCAGCCCTACCATTTTCCGAAAAGTGAGCTCTCTATGGCTTGTTCAGAGCTAGACTGCTACCAAAGAGGGAGTGTGTGTGTTAGATATGGAGGTTTCATTGGCATTCATTTGGGATGACCAGTATAATTCACTCACAGCTTATCCCTCTTAGGAATGATGCCCCTTTTGCCATATTTATGCTGGAAAAACCGATAGCCCACACCAGTAGTCTCTGATCTAGCTAATCTTTATGGAGCAAACATAGGCCTTATCTCTAAAACCGCAGGCTGTTCACCTGGTATGCGACTTCAGCTGTGTGAATAACGTAGCCGAAGTCGACGTACTTAGGTCTGCTTACCGCAGTGTCTTCCACAGCGGTAAGTCAACAGCTGACGCTCTCCCACTGACGCCGCTGACTTTTCTCATTTTGGTGGAGGACTGGAGTCGGCGTCGATGAAAGAGCGCTCGGCAGTTGATTTATCATGCCTATACTAGACATGATAAATTGACCCCTGCTGGATCGATCACTGCCCCTCAATCCGGCCCATAGGGAAGACGTGCCCATAGATAGGAATGGCGAGCTGGTGGTTAAAACACTTAGCTCAGGCTCAGAGGGTTCAATTTTTGACTCTGCCACATTCTCTGAGGGGATGGTTGGTAAATTGCTGTGTCTCCATTACATTCTATCCAATGAGGGTGATGGGATCATTCTTCTTGTCTCCCCCCTCCTGTCTTCAAGGCAGAGACTGTCTCTTACGCTGTGTGTGTGCAGTGCCTAGCACAGTAGAGACCGGATCTACATGGGATTCTGGGAGGCATGAACAGGAGTGTTGTGAGCAAGACATGAGAAGTCATTCTTCCGCTCTACTCTGCGCTGATTAGGCCTCAACTGGAGTATTGTGTCCAGTTCTGGGTACTTAGATACTGCTGTAATGGGGCTTATATCAGTACTCGAGGAAGATATAGAATCATACAATCATAGATCACTAGAACTAGAAGGAACCTTGGGAGGTCATCAAGTCCAGTCCCCTGCCCTCGGGACCAAGTGCCACCTAGACCATCCCTGATAGGTGTCTATCTAACCTGCTCTTAAAAATCACTAATGATGGAGATTTCATGAAATCTCCCTAGGCAATTTATTCCACTGCTTAACCACCCTGACAGTTAGGAAGTTTTTCCTAATGTCCAACCTAAACCTCCCTTGCTGTAATTTAAGCCCATTGCTTCTTGTCCTGTCCTCAGAGGTCAAGGAGAACAATTTTTCTCCTTCTGCCTTGTAACAATCTTTTAGGTACTTGAAAATTGTTATCCTGTATTATTATTATTATTATTATTATTATTATTATTATTATTATTCTTCAGGTCCAAATGCAAAATGTAGTTCACACTCCATGACTGGGGCAGAAACAGAAAGGAAACTTACATTTATGCATCTTCTATGGTTTTATTTACCTCTAGAAGATAATCACATATCACTAGACTTGGCAGAGTTTGATTTTTTTATATATAATTTTGACAGATAATCTCAATATTTGTTTTGGAGTACTTTTTATTTTTTATTGATTGACATTGTCACAGCTGCACAAAATTATGGGGTTTAGGAATTTAATTTTTCTCTATTTAAATTCTCACAGTTGTGGGAAAGATAATTATTTAATGACAGGAGATTTTGAGAATCAAGTCAAAGCTATATAACTAGTGAAACAAAAACTGCCAGCATCACCTGTCAAAATATGCAAAGTAATATCCTTAAATCCAATAAGTTCTCAGGCAAGAGAAGAAAAATGCTGCTTATCTGTAAATATCTAATATAATCAGTGGTAATATTTTTTCTTTGGTTTGCATGTATACAGTGAAATTGACATGTATTGACATTTACCTACAAAAATCCCATTGTTTCAAGCCTAGATAACACCATGAGGGGCACAGTCTAAGGAACAGAACAGATCAGGATACTTCTCTCTGCCCAATTGGCAAGCTCTGAAACAAACCGTAGGTCTGAATTATCACTAGGCTGCCGTGGCTTAGAATGAAATGGGGGTGATTAAAACCAACCCAGACTGAACGAGAGTCTCGCAGTTACTTATTTTCTGGAGCACTAAATTCATTCCCAATTCTTTTCCCTAAAGGGTGCACAGCAGCATTATTTTGGACTAATGGCCGTTATTCGGAAATAACAATGCGAGCGTCTACACAGCAATTCCGTTATTTCGAAATAAATTCGAAATAACGGATGGCTTATTCCGACTTCTGTAAACCTCGTTCCACAAGGAATAATGCCTGCTCCGAAATTGCTATTTTGAAATAGCGGTAGTGTGGACACTCCATTGCTGCTATTTCGGAATAGCTCCTCCACAGGGCCATTCAGAATAATTACTCACTAGGGCTTCCTGGGGCTCTAAATTGAGGTAGCGAGTCTGCATTAGGGGAGCCTGTCTTGGACTACTTTTGAAGCTTCCCTGTAGTGCAGATGTGTGATTTTGAAATAAGCTATTTCAGATTGTTTCTTCCGGAATAACTTACTCCGAAATAAGTGTGCAGTGTAGACGTACCCAAAGAGAACTGAAATGTGGTGGATGGAGGTAAGACTGGGAAATAAAAACACACAGAGCAGGTCAAAAGGGCAAACAAAAGTGGGTCTCCATTTGGAGAGCTGCATGAATCTTGCAGTTCACAGGCTGGAATTGCAGGCGTTGTAAATTGACTTTGTCGGGGCAATCCCGATCAACACCTGCTGGGGATCTGACCCATCGGTGTCGATTTCCAAGGGAGGATTTCAGCTGAGAGCTCAGTAACAGATTTTTAAGAAATTCTCAGATCGGGGTGGGGAACCTTTTAAGGGTTGGGGGCCGCAGAAAAATCAGTTGGGGGCCACTCAAAAGGGAGCAACAAACAAAAAAGTCACTGACGTGGCCCCCGACTGAGAAGCAGAAAGACACTCCCACATTCTCCTCGCACACCAGAGCCTGGGGGGGCCTGGGGTAGTAGTTTTTGTGGGGCCCCTAGGCTCTGGGGTGGGGTAAAAAAATGAGGGGTTCAATGTGGGGGAGGAGGGCTGCTGGGAAACAGGCTTGGGGTGTGGAGACTGGGTGGGAGGGAGGGTGCAGGAGCCTCGGGGGCCAGATCCAGGCAAGCCGGGGGCCGGATCGGGCCCCTGGGCCGTATGTTCCCTTAGATCATCCAGTGCCAGAAGACCTGCCCCCAGGGATTCCCCCAGTCCAGTAACTCCTGTTTGAGCTAGAGTGGATCTTTTAGAAAGATGGATCCAGTCTTGACTTGCAAAGGACGAAGACTCCACTGTGTCCCTAGGCCAGTTGCTCTGCCAGTTACCGGCTCTGGCAGGGACAGCAACGTCCCCTACAAATCACAGGCACAAACTAGGCAAGGCCCTGGCTTGTTTTCTGCACCTAGATGGGATTTTCTCTGTGCCGTGACTCACACACAATAGTATCTCCCTGGCAACCAGGCGATTCTCTCATTTTGCTGTGCCACGCCAAACTTTTTTTTTTATTATTTTGTTAATAAAGGTGATTTGCATTGATCTGCCAGGAGACGCCTCTTCCCGGGATTTCAGTAATTAAATTCTTCAGATGTTGGAGACAGGCTCATCATATGCAAAGCCGCAAATCATCCGCAGCATCTGCTGTTGATATTCCCCCAGAGCTCCAGGGAGCGGCTTTCTGAGTGTGGCTACCTGATTTTTCGCACAGAAAGGGGCCAGATTTGGGGGCAGCTTCACCTCTGACTCCAAATGGTTTTGGATCAGGCCCTAAGCTATTGAATGCATCTGTGTATTTATAAACTACCCAGCGGTACATTAGCTTGGTCCATCAAAGGGAAATAAGACTTTATTTTCATGCTAAAATCCTGCTTCAATTCCGGATTGCACTGCCTATTTCTAGCTGGATGAAGGGATTTGGGCTTATTTACTCTGCAGAAGAGAAGAGTGAGGGGGGATTTGAGAGCAGCCTTCAACTCCCTGAAGGGGGGTTCCAAAGAGGACGGAGGGAGGCTGTTCTCAGTAGTGACTGATGGCAGAACAAGGAGCAATGGTCTCAAGTTGCAGTGGGGGAGGTCTAGGTTGGATCTTAGGAAAAACGATTTCCCGAGGAGGGTGGTGAAGCACTGGGATGGGTTCCCTAGGGAGGGGGTGGAATCTCCATCCCTAGAGGTGTTTAAGTCCCGGCTTGACAAAGCCCTGGCTGGGATGATGGAGTCAGAGTTGGTCCTGCTTTGGGCAGGGGGGTGGACTAGATGGCTCCTGACCTCAATCTTCTATGATTCTCTGAGTGTTTCTCCATCCTTAAATATAGCTCAGCACCCAGCTCCTGACCTCATCCCGAGGCCGCTCCGTGCCTCAGTTTCCCACCTGTCAAATGGGGGCAATGTTCCCCGCCTCCAAGGCAAAATGTTTTGTGGTATACAGATGGGCTTGTTACTGTGCAGTGACTTGGAAGGCTCAGTGGAACACCCTAGAAAGGGACCAACAAGTGCTCTGCCGGTGTGCTGGGACCCAGCCCTGCCAGCTATGACTCACACAGGTTGCTCGGATGAACGGAGATGCTGCCTTTAGTGGCCGCCACAGCATCGGGCCCCATTCTGGTATCTGCCCTCAGGCTCAGAAGTACTTTACTCCCCAAGCAACCCCCCGGAAACTGGCACTACTCATGTGAGCAAGGGTTTGTGGGACACGACTTTAGTCTGAGTGAGATATGAAACATGGGGTGCACTAAACCCCAAACCTCCGAGTAATAATAGGGTCACAGAAATCATAGAGTCATAGAACACTAGGGCTGGAAGGGACCTCGAGAGGTCATCAAGTCCAGTCCTCTGCCCTCATGCCTGGACCAAGCACCATCTAGACCATAGGTTCCCAAACTGGGGGGTGCGCTGGGGGGCCGCAAGGCAACCCAGCCTCCTTCCAATCCCTCCCCAAGACTTGCTCGGGTGAGGGGAGTTGGAGCATCTGGGCAGACTTCAAAGGGCAATGCCTGCTCTGCTCTTAAAAGGGGCAACTTTTTTTTTTTGCTTAACAAGTTTTGCTGCAACATTTTTTTTGGGGGGTGGAGGGGCGAGAGGGTTTCTCAAAAATAAAAAAGGGGGCGGGATGCTGAAAAGTTTGCTAACCACTGGTCTAGACCATCCCTGACAGGTGTCTGTCTAACCTGCTCTTAAATATCTCCAGTGATGGAGATTCCACGACCCCCCTAGGCAATTTATTCCAGTGTTTAACCATCCTCACAGCTAGGAAGTTTTTCCTAATGTCCATCCTAAATCTCCCTTGCTGCAATTTAAGCCCATTGCTTCTTGTCCTATCCTCAGATACCAAGGAGAACAATTTTTCTCTCTCCTCCTTGTCACATTTTTAGGTCCTTGAAGGCTGCTATCACGTCCCCTCTCGGTCTGCTCTTTTCCAATCAGAGATGGCAAAGAGAAATGGGAGCAGTTAAGACCAGCTCTAAACTGTGCATTTTTGAGTGCTTTGTCCAGTCTGCTTTGAAATGAGCTGAGTGACAGAACTCCCAGCCTTTCTCCGGGCGATTTTGCTTCTATGATCCCTCATGCTTTGTTTCCCCCACCCTGTCATATTCAATGTCCACTTCTCCAATTTCCTCCTGGCAAGCCTGCGTCTCCTTCCTGCCTTCGTGATCCACTCAGAAGAATTTGTCTCCCTTTGGGTTTATGACAGTTCAGGAGCCCCAGAACACATTGGAGCTGAATTTTTATAAAGCTCTGGTGAAGAAATATTCCTTTGTCTCTAAGGCCCTTTCCGGTCGCTGTTTCCTTTGTTCACCCCAGGGGTGTTGGGACAATTTTGATAGTGGGGGGTGCAGAGAGCTCTTGAACCTAACTAGAAACCTTGTATATAAGGGTATGTCTACACTACAAAGGGTTTTTTTTTGGAAAAACGGTTGTTTTTCTGAAAAAAACTTCAATGATGCCCACACTGCAATCGCGTTCTTCTGAAAGAAAATCGAAAGAATGGAGGGGTTTTTCCGACACTGGTAATCCTCCTTCTATGAGGAAGAAGCCTTTTCCCGACAGAGCTCTTTCTGAAAAAGGCGTGTGTGGACCGGGAAGAGGGGAGTTCTTTCACAAGGAGAGGAAAGAGGAAAAAGCACAGGTGCCCTGGTGGCCACTCCGTCCATAGCAATCACAGCTTACATGCGAGAGAGCGTCCATTCAGTGTGGATGCTTTCTTTCGAAAAAGCAGATCGCTTTTTTGATGCGCTCTTGCAGTGTGGATGCTCTCTTTGGAAGAAGATTTTCCGGAAGATCTCTTCCAGAAAAGCTTCTTCCGAAAAAAGTCTGCAGTCTAGACATAGCCTAAGGGAAAACACTTCGACCCAGGTGTGTACAGCTCTTCCTCCCCCCCAGACACCTGTAGTTCTAGCAGCTGGGGTTCAGACCAGAAGCTCCTTATAAAAGATACACTGTTAATATGACTGACGAGGAGAGACTGAGGGATTTGGGCTTGTTCAGTCTGCAGAAGAGACGAGGGAGGAGGGATTTGAGAGCAGCTTATAACTACCTGCAGGGGATTCCAAAGAAGATGGAGAGAGGCTGTTCTCAGTGGTGACCCATGGCAGAACAAGGAGCAATGGAGAGGGTCCAGTGGAGGGCAACCAAAATGATGAGGGGGCTGGAGCACATGACCTATGAGGAGAGGCTGAGGGAGTTGGGTCTGTTTAGTCTGCAGAAGCGAAGAGTGAGGGGGGATTTGATAGCAGCCTTCAACTTCCTGAAGGGAGGTTCCAAAGAGGCTGGAGGGAGGCTGTTCTCAGTAGTGACGGATGGCAGAACAAGGAGCAATGGTCTCAAGTTGTGGTGGGAGAGGTCCAGGTTGGATATTAGGAAAAACTATTTCCCTAGGAGGGTGGTGAAGCACTGGAATGGGTTGCCTAGGGAGGGGGTGGAGTCTCCATCCCTAGAGGTGTTTAAGTCTCGGCTTGACAAAGCCCTGGCCGGGTTGATTTAGTTGGGATTGGTCCTGCCTAGAGCAGGGGGCTGGACTTGATGACCTCCTGAGGTCTCTTCCAGCTCTATGGTTCTATGATTCTATGATTCAATGGTCTCAAGTTACAGTGGGGCAGGTCTAGGTTGGATATTAGGAAAAACGATTTCCCTAGGAGGGTGGTGAAGCACTGAGATGGGTTCCCTAGGGCGGAGGTGGAATCTCCATCCCTAGAGGTGTTTAAATCTCGCCTTGACAAAGCCCTGGCTGGGATGATTGAGTCGGGGTTGGTCCTGCTTTGGGCAGAGGGTTGGACTCCATGCCTCCTGAGGTCTCTGCCAGCCCTGGGGTTCTATGATTCTATGAATATGCACCAGCATACACCGGCCAATTCATGTGTATCCTGAAAGCTTAAATCACGCTTAAAAACTACATCCGCCTTGAGATATAGATGTGAGTGTACACAGCTGTCTGTGATGTTCTCTTACATGCAGGTATTTAGAGGCAGACGGATCCTCTGTCTCTTAATGCACATTGAAAGTAGCAATTCACGGCTTCTACTTTAATCTCCCCCTGCCAGGCTGCGGCTCTCTGGGTATCATTTTATTCCTTATCTTCCCCATTGGAAATCTGATTAGCACAGAGGCACCGAGAGGGAAAGGCTGCGCTGCCGCTGAGTGCACCGATACTGTTCTCGTGCAAAATGTGCGAATGCACCCCAGGCTGTTTTACCATTCCTCCCCCCCCTCCTGCCCCATCCCCGGAGTTGTTTTATGCAAATGCATTCAAATGAGCCCTGCTCTTTAAAGGCTGATGGGTTTGACAAGGTTAACACACACCGTGGCAGCCCCCATCCCCAGAGCATGCCATAATTTCAAGTGTATAAACGGTGAGAAAACATGCAGGGTGTGATAAGTAGCAGGCGCTCCGGCTGGCGCTGTACTGTGTATTGGATTCTGGAGGTGGCTGAGTAATTCATTAATATTTCCGTCTGCATGTGGCGGAAACTGACGGGGTTTTTTTTTTTTTTTGGTCTGATCCTAAAGAGGATGCAAGATCTTCTCTTCAGAGCCGCAGCTCTGGTTTTGACAAGAGGAATCTCTGGGCGCTATTTTGGGAAATCCAGGCGCTCCGCCACACAATTAACGGGGTCCGAAAAGAGTCAGTGATCTCTTACAGCGCTGACGAAACTAGGGAAGATCTGGGTCCCGTCCTGTCAGAGAGCCAGGACTCTTTCAGGCCCCAATTCAGCACAGTTCTGGAGCACATACTTAAAGTGAAGTGTGTGCTTTAGTGCTTTGCTGAGCGGGGCCTTTACTAGCCATGTTTAGCTCTAAGGTGGCACATTAAACGCCGTTCGTTTGGGGGTCGCTTACGTGAAGCCCTATGGGGACATCTCGGGGGCAAAACTGCAACGCTGACTGCTCAGTCTAGGAAGTCAGGGGGTGAGTAAATAAGGGAGGCAGTATGGTCTGATGGTTAGAGCACCCAGCGATCAGCTAGGTCATTGCAAAGTGAGGCCAGTGCGGTTATCCTGGGGGAGGAGGGAAAACACAAGCGTCACCCAGAGGCACTGAGAAAGGGAAAGTGAAGTCTGCTCTCCAGCCTGTGCTGAGAGAGAGGTGGCTTTTAGCCCCTGCGGTAGAAGCATGTGGTGTTAGTTCCTAAGGTTGCAGGTTCAATCCCTCCTGCTAATGACTTTACACGTGGGGGCTCACCGGGATGAAGAGCAGACTTTCATGTCCAGTGCTTTGCTGAGCCGGGGCTCTAGAACAGGGGTTCTTAAACTTCATGGCCCCACAACCACGGCTGACAACAAACATCACTTCTCAACCCCAGGAGGGCCTGAGTCTGCCCGGGGGGGTCAAAACAGATGCTCAGGGGCATTAGCCCCAGGAAGGAGGCCTGCAACCTGAATCTTGCTGTGCAGGGCTGAAGCTGTTGGGCTTTGGCCCTGGACATTAGAGCTCAGGAGTTCAGCCCTGGAGCCAGCAAGGTCTAAGCCAGCCCTGGCGATCCCATTCAAAGGGAGTTGGGACCCACTGGGAGCTCTAGACTGGGGCTGTCTCTGTGTTGCACAACACCCTGGCTCTGAACAGGACTGGGCCCCTTTGGGCTCTGCAATCAATCACACAGTCTAAGGCAGTGACTCAGTCTGGAATATTTTGGGATGGGAAAATCAGGGTCCACTCCAAAACCCGTGAGGTCTGAGGTCTGCCCCAGCGCCCGGAGACACCACTAGCAGCTCCCGGAGCTCCATATGGCTAACGGGGGGCGTGTTAAACACTGTTCGTTTGGGGGTCGCTTACGTGAAGCCCATCTCGATGGCAAAACTGCAAGACCGATGGCTCAGTGTAGGAAGTTGGGCGGCGGGGGGGGAGGGAGCAAATAAGGGAGGCAGTGTTGCCTGATTGTTAGAGCAGTGAAGACAGAGAGGCGGCATGGAGTCTATTCCCAACTCAGTCTTTGACCTTGGGCAAGTTACTGTCCCTTTCTGTGCCTCAATTCTCCCCGTCTGAGTAATGGGAATAATGACACAGCCCTTACTTGTAAAGCCCTTTGACATCTGCTGATGGAAAGCCCTAATAACAGCAAGGTAATATCGCGATTATGTTGCCCAGGAATGTATATACAATATTAAATGGTCAGGAAAACACAACGTCCAAAGATATCATGGGTTAACGTGTAGGCTTCAAAATCAGAAGGTACTGCTGCAATTATTTATAGCCTGACCTGGATCTCTCAGGCCAGAGAATTTACTGTTAGTACCTCAGGCCAAAATAGTGTGGGAGCAGACCTCCATCTCTGGGGGAACCCTCGTGGGTACCAGGGATGCCTTCCCCTCCCCCACAACCACTTGGCACGGCCTTCCACTTGTGTAGAAAGCCTGGGCATTTAAAAGGCATTAAAGGACGCGCTTAGCTTCTTTATCAACACAGAGCTAGTCTGCCCTGTTATTTTACGTAGCTATGGTCCTGTTGTGGCAGCAGCCGCAGGACCCCGAGCCTCGGTCCCTACCGTGCCAGGTACTGTACAAACCAACGCCTGTCTTCTAGGGCGCTCACCGGCTCCAGGCACAGAGGCCGTAGTTTAGACTCATGGGGAAGTGGGGCCCGATCCGAAGCTCATGGAGATGGTAGAAAGACCCCCATCAATGGCAATGGGTTTTGGAGCGGGTCCTTTGGGCTTTGAGTCGTAGAATCATAGAATCCCAAGGTTGGAAGAGACTTCAGGAGTCATCGAGTCCAGCCCCCTGCCCAAAGCAGGACCAACCCCAACTCCATCATCCCAGCCAGGGCTTTGTCAAGCCGGGACTTGAAAACCTCTAGGGATGGAGATTCCACCCCCTCCCTAGGGAACCCATCCCAGTGCTTCCCCACCCTCCTAGGGAAAGAGTTTTTCCTAAGATCCAACCTAGACCTCCCCCACTGCGACTTGAGCCCATTGCTCCTCGTTCTGTCATCGGTCACCACTGAGAACAGCCTCTCTCCAGCCTCTTTGGAACCCGCCCTTCAGGTAGTTGAAGGCTGCTCTCAAATCCCCCCTCACTCTTCTCTTCTGCAGACTAAATAAACCCAAATCCCTCAGCCTCTCCTCGTAGGTCATGTGCTCCAGACCTCTCATCATTTTGGTTGCCCTCTGCTGGACTCTCTCAAATACGTCCACATCCTTTCTATAGTGGGGGCCCAGAACTGGACGCAATACTCCAGATGTGGCCTCACCAGAGCCAAATAAAGGGGAATAATCACTTCTCTGGATCTGCTGGAAATGCTCCTCTGAATGCACCCTAATATGCCATTAGCCTTCTCGGCTACAAGGGCACACCGTTGACTCATATCCAGCTTCTCATCTACTGGAATCCCCAGGTCCTTTTCTGCTGAGCTGCTACTTAGCCAGTCGGTCCCCAGCCTGTAACAATGCTTGGGATTCTTCCGTCCCAAGGGCAGGACTCTGCACTTGTCCTTGTTGAACCTCATCAGATTTCTTTTGGCCCAACCCTCTAATTTGTCTAGGTCACTCTGGGCCCTATCCCTGCCCTCCAACGTAGCTATCTCTCCCCCTTGCTTAGTATCATCTGCAAACTTGCTGAGGGTGCAATCCATCCCCTCATCCAGGTCATTAACAAAGATGTTGAACAAAACCAGCCCTAGAACCGATCCTTGGGGCACCCCACTTGAAACTGACCACCAACCAGATATCGATCACTAACAATCAGAGGTTAAGCCCAGCAGGGAACCACTAAAACTGACCCATATTTGCCAGGCCACCATGATCATCCAGCCCAGCACACTGAACGCGTAAGGCCGACAGGCAGCACTGAATCTGTGACCTCTAGAGCTTAGTGTATGAGTCTGTCTACTTGTCCTCACAGCCAGCTGGCACTCAGCTAAGGCTGTGGAGCTCACTCATTCTCTCTCTCTGTCAGTGGTCTAGATGCCACAAGATGGGGCAGAGACCCACCCCCAGCAGGTGTGTGGGTTACCCGTGAAGCTGAAGAACATACGGCTCCGGCACTCACCTATCAAATCGTGAACTAGGTCCTTGATGAGGTGGCCGACTATGGCGTAGGCCACGGCCACCACCACCAGAGCCGCCATGAGAAGGTAGAGCACAGCCTTGGGCAAAGGGATGGCGTCCCGGGGCGGAGGTTTGTACTCCTTGTAGAGCTGGTCGTGGTCTGAGTACGAGTACTGGAACAAGTGGTCCAGGTCAGTGGTGAAGTTGCCGGAATTCATGGAGGGGCCGTCGGGAAGGTAGCTCTCCTGCTTGGGGTCCTGGAGGACGCTCACCACGGAGCTGGTGCTGGCTTCCACCTGCTGAACCAAGCGGAGGGTCCTGTTGACGCTGGGCAGGAGCTGAGAGAGGAACGTGCTCCAGTCTTTGATGGCGCTGATGTTGCAGAGGATCATAATGGGGATGGAGAAAGAAGCCTCCAGACCCAACCGTGGAGCAAGCTGCGGGGGAGTCGATGAGCTTTCGGTACACTCAAACCCGTGGGAAAAAGATGCAGGTTCTTACATGATCAGACACACACACATGTGGACACACACTGGCGTTACATTCTGACATGCCCCAAGTCAGATCCGGGGGTCGTGAGGACCCTTACTGAGAAGCAGGCGCTGGAATAAACCTGGATCTGTCTCATTCCTGTTTTTCAGCTGTTTCCCTCCGACAAATGAAAGCTGGAGTGAGAGAATTCTCTTGATACGTTCAGTCCTCCGGAAAGGAAAGAGAAGTTCCCCTCTTCCAGCTTCTTTTTAGCAGGCGACCATCCTCCGAGAGAACAAAAATCGCCAGGGATGGTTGCTTGTTTCCAGTCCCCCGCACTCAGCGTGGTTATTTTAGCAGCCGACACGCACTCTTCTCCCCCATCTCCACCGACATTCTTAGCCCCGCGTCTCCAAACAGGCACATCCCAGAGACTGTCCCCAAAGAGGAAGCCAAATACACAAAAGCAGGAAAGTCCAGCCAAGCACCGGGCACTCCAAACAAGATCCGCACACGCAGATCTCCTCCTGGCCGGTGTGTTGTCACGCGGCAAACATTTCGCCAACTTCTTCCATCGGGGTCTCCCCTGTGGATTCCCTTTAAAAAAAAATCACAGTCAGAGGAGATGGGTATGAAATTAATGAACACACAGCTTGGTCCAGCCTCTGCAGAAAAGTCCCTCCACCATGCTGAAAGAAGATGGGTCTGTCAATTTTGCTTTATAGGTGGGTTCGGGGGGGTTGACCTCCTACTCCGGAGCGCTCGGGGTTCCTGCTTGTTTTATTTAGCACATGTATCCCTACTGGTGTGATTCAGAGCTGCTGCCTAGTCTCTCTCTCTCTCTTTCTGCTGCTGGCTCCTCTTCTAACAATTCCAGCCGCTTTTCCAAGCCAAGCCGCTCCCGGAGGGAACGCAGCTGTCCGGTGAGCAAACGACTTTCTGAGGCTTCGCGGAGCCACCAGGAGATTTGGTGATGTCGGCAGAATAAACCCTTCCACTCCCCAGCCAGGGTTCTTAAGCTGGGGGATAAATATCCCTGGCAGCTTCCCCTCCCGCCCCCCTTCCAGATAAACCCTTTCAATGTCACAGCACAGCGCTGGAAAGGCACCGAGAGGCTGGCTCCGTCTGCAGGGAGTGAAAACCCAGCGTCTGGAGGGAGGTTCATGTGGGAAACACGGGGGAGGAGAGGGGAGCCCTTGGGGGGGGAGGGGGATGGGTGTTTATCGTATTCCAGCTGTATCCTGAGGATTGGGCCGTTACGAGGGCAGCTCCAGCTTCTTGTGGGGAGAAAACAACCCCCCGGCCAGATCGTCCCTTGGACTGCACAAAAATTGCAAACCAAAGCCTTTGTCTCCAAGCTGGGGGGAGGAACTGAACGGCAGTTACTGGGGAGAGAGATGAAAGGTCCCCGATTGGGAGCCGATAGGCTGAATTTGTGCCACCTTCAGCCAGGCAGGGCTCCCTCCGACCTCCCCCTCCTTGGCGAGTTTCACCTCACGACAGTGGGTGCTTTGCCTGAGAGAGGACTGCATGGTTGGGCTAAAATGCCTTCCAGTCCTGCAGCCGGTGGCAGGCCGCAGGCTGCAGGCCGGGTGGAAGGCCCCCTGCAGTCAGTCAGTGGCAGTCTTTGTGCAGAGTTAGTTCAAAGGGAGTTGGATCAGGTCCTTCCACCTGAAATATGTTTGATTCCTCTCAGAACAGTGTTTCCTGGAAGCCAGATGCTTCCCCGGCCCCGAGAGATTCCAATGCCACCCAGCTGATCAGCACAGCGCCCATCGCCAGCAGCCTGTGTTTCTATTGGTGGTGCACATGCGCACGTCTCGGTAGACATAAAATTATTCCACGCATGGATAAAAAATTGCCTCAGAATAGGATTTCACTTGGAATTTAGGCTTAGTAAGGACTGTGGGACTGAGCCCCGTCTGCTTAAGGAGGGGCGGGGAAGAAATTTGATATAGGAAATATGTGACCATAAATAAATAAAAAGATCCTGGATTCATTTTTTCAACTATTATTTTTAGTGGAGTCCCCCACCCAGGAAAAGGGTCTGTCCAGGGGAAACAACACACAGCTTTAGCAAAAAAATGCATTGAGACAAAACTGAGCCACATGGTGATAATTATTATCGTACTAACTTGAGCTAAGTTACCCTTGTTCCCGTCAGGGATCACCGCCCTGGTGTACTGGGCACTCTGATTCACTGGGGTACAGTTCTTGCAACTATGCAACCACCTCACCTCTTCGGTCGCAAGCCGATTGTGTGTACGCCAACCGGGTGCCCCCCCATCCACCGCGTAAAGCCAAGAGTACTGAAAATCTGGGGAAAATGGCCTTTCCCTTCCAGCTGGGTACTCATAAGGCCCTCATCAGGGTAAGATGTGAGCGCCTCATGACTGATTTATCCAGGAGGCAGGGAAGACAAGAAGCCTTCCTTGAAGATCTGTTCAATCAAACACACATGGTTAGACCAAGTACAGGACTCGGGTTCTGCCCCTCCATCTCCTGCCTGGGGTCATGGAGTCATTTTTGCGGTCAGAAGGGGGGTCGCAGTGCAGTGAAGCTTGAAACTGCTGGACGAGATGCTCATATGGCCTTAAATCGACGATGCCCATTTTACAGATGGGAATTGAGGCGTGGAGCTGAGTGCAGTGACTTGCCCAAGAAAAGCCCATGGCTGAGTCTGAAACTCAGACCTCCTGAATCCCAGTCCAGTGTACGATCCACTGCCTCCCCCTTCCCACCTTGCGGCAACCCGATCCAACGAGCGTGCGCCTCTCCCTCGATTCATATTGTCACACAGGTTTTGACAGCCATGGGGGTGAGGCGGGATGAGAGGCCACCCTCGGATCTGGTGTGGAAAGCACACAGGGATGGCTTTTCCTGTTTTTAGGCACCTATGGACTTTGCCCTTCCAGCCCAGGGTCTCTACACACATTGGCCAGGTTGAGAGCCTCTCTCTCTCATCTCCTGCCTCCAAAGTCCTCTGCTCTGGGTGCGTCGGCAGGAGAAGCAAACAACAGCAGCACCTGTTTTTTAAAGCGTGCTTCCTCCGTTCCTTTTTCTTCTGCACCGTCCCTTTCCCGCTTTCCACCCTGGAGCTATTTATTCCTCCTGCTTTTTATCCTACCCCGGCAGAGACACACACCCCGCCCTGGGACAGCGGTACAGCCCCCCCCCCCCCAAGGGCACGCTCACCTTTCTTTGTTAATTAAAAGATGGACTAAAGTCATTGTTTCACCCAGCTGTTTAGCTTTTGGGGTTGCCATGGTGCTCATCGCTCAACCAATCAGAGGCGAGGGAAGCAAGACCATCCGTCTCTGCAGAAGTCCTGGGGTCTAATGAGGCTCTGGAGTATCAAGTCAATTACACCTCTGCGACAGTCAATTACACCCCTGGTGGTTGCAGGCTCTGGGCATTACTGCAATAGAACGACTTCCTCAGGGAGCTGCCAGCGTACACCGCGCCCAATCAGTTCAAAGCGAAACCTTTGCAAATAAAGCCCTGTGCCACTTTCCGGGCAATCGGCTTGCGACCGAAGAGGTGAGTGGTTGATAGCTGCAAATGCTCTGTTTCCCCGGCAGCACTAAATGACCCCGCCACCAGGAAATAAAGCGATTGAGAATAAGACAACAAGCCATTAAAACAGAGTCCAGGGAATGGATGGCAGAACTAGTGACGGATGGCAGAAGAAGGAGCAATGGTCTCAAGTTACAGTGGGAGAAGTCTAGGTTGGATATTAGGAAAAACTATTTCCCTAGGAGGGTGGGGAAGCACTGGGATGGGTTCTCTGTGGAGAAATTGGAGAAGGTCCAGAGAAGAGCAACAAAAATGCTTAATGGTCTAGAAAACGTGAGGGAAGACTGAAAGAACTGGGCTTGTTTAGTTTGGAAAAGAGAAGACTGAGAGGGGAATGATAGCAGCATTCAAGGACCTAAAAGGGTGTGACAAGGAGGAGGGAGAAAAAATGTTCTCGTTGGCCTCTGTGGATAGGACAAGAAGCAACGGGCTTAAATTGCAACAAGGGAGGTTAAGATTGGACATTAGGAAAAACTTCCTAACTGTCAGGGTGGTTAAGCAATGGAATAAATTGCCTAGGGAGGTTGTGGAATCTCCATCACTGGAGATATTTAAGAACAGGTTGGATAGACATCTATCAGGGATGATCTAGATGGTGCTTAGTCCTTCCGTGAGGGCAGGGGACTGGACTCGATGACCTCTCGAGGTCCCTTCCAGTCCTAGTGTTCTTGTTATCCTATCAAAGAAAGCTATCAGATTCGTCTGACATGACTTGTTCTTTACAAATCCACTCTGGCTGTTACCTATCACCTTACTATCTTCCAGATGTTTGCCGATGGATTCTTTAATTATTTGCTTTAATGATTTTCAACACTGTTGTTTAAAACACATCTGCCTGCCAGTCACTTCTGAGCCAGCGCATTCAGTGTGCTCTGAATTCAGGATCACAATCGGTTCACCGTGTTCATTTACCTCTAGGCTGGAGGTTAGGGGAAGGTGGTTTTGGAGCCACCTTGTCGATAGGGGTTGTGGGAGCAAATGACCCTACTTGTTTGTAGATGGAGGCTGTGAACAGTCCTGGATCACATGCCCCATGGTCTGAACCCAACGAATAAGCTGGATCAACTGGTTGTACATAATACTCCTGTGCAGAAACACCCGTCCGGTAAAAGCATGTAATGTTCCGAACCTGATGGCCTTTCAGAGCTATCCACAGGTTGCGGTTTGTCTGGGTGTGTAAGAACATTGTAATTATAACGATAGTGTGACAGCAGCATCACCTCGCTGTGCTTCAATCTGACGAAGGGGGAAACGGAAGAGTTCAGAAAGCACATTAGGAGACAGTCGCCATGACTCACTCACAGGAAAGCAAAGAGAAATGAACTGCAAAGTGAAACCCGCAAGTGAAGTGAATTAGCAGCTAGGGTAGACACATTAACAAACGGAATTGCCCCCAAACAATTAACTGAAGCATACTTGCTCCGTTTGCTAACCTTGCTGCTGCCGCCTGTACCTTAAAATAACTTAATGAAGTTAGCTTCAGGGGGTAGCCAAGTTAGTCTGTACAGAAAAAAAACAACAAATGGTCTGGTAGCACTTTATAGACTAACAAAACATGTAGATGGTATCATGAGCATTCATGGACACAGCCCACTTCTTCTCTCTTGGCTCAGGCCTTGCTAATTTTCTAAGTTGCTGTTCAAACCACACACACGAACCCGCCTCTCCTCGCTTCTGCGCCTCCTTTTTTTGTTTTAAAAGTTGAAAATTAGGGGTTTTACAGAAACCTCCAAAAATTAACGCCACCAAAAATAAAACAACCAAGTCCTGGCCTTAACATTCCCAGGCTCACCATAAAAAAAAAGACACAGAATTTAAAAAGAAAATCTGTCCATGAATCATATGAGGGAACGTGCAAACCAAAATGCTAATAAAGGGGGAGGGATAGCTTGGTGGTTTGAGCTATTAGTTTGCTAAACCCAGGGTTGTGAGTTCATTTCTATTTACAGATCTGGGGCAAATCTGTCAGGGAGGGTACTTGGTCTGGCTGTGAGGGCAGGGGGCTGGACTCAATGACCTCTCAAGGTCCCTTCCAGCTTTATGAGATGGTATATGTCCATCAAGCATAAATGTATTCATAAAAAAGTAAGGCAGCCAAACAACAGTGTTCACCAGCCACATCATCTCCTGCCTCAGCTGTGAGCTCAACCCTCTCCTAGGGCTGGGTTTAAACCCTTATTGGGGCAGATGCCCCATCACAGCTAGCCTATAAGTTGGTGGCCTGAATCCCATTCCTAGTGGCTGTTGGATGGCACTGTGGCCCACTGTCAGGTTCCAGGTCACACCATAACTGCCCCAGGTTTTTTGCACTGTCTTTTAAAGCATCTGGCACTGGCCGGAGTCTCCATCGTAGGCCTGATTGGTACGGCAATTCCTATGAAAACCTAAGCACAGAACCTCATCTAGATCGCCCACAGGGGTAGGGGAAAAAATTGCCATGGGTTTAAATGGGAGCAGGACTGGATCCCTTCAGAAAAGGTGTAGCAGCAGGGCAGGTGGGGATCTGGCATCTTTGCAACCCTTGAGTTCATGAAAAACCAACTTTGCATTTCCTCTGCGGTGAAATTAGCCAAGTAGGCTCTCTTTCATTTTCATTCATACCCATATAAATTCAGAGCTACTAGAGAGTCACTTACTTGTTCATCAGACACCTCCTGCATCTCCTCTACTAGAAAGACACTTTAGTGTATTTTCATAATTATGGTTTCCATCCCATTAAGAAGAGAGAGACGGGAGAAAAAGAAAACTACCGATTTTAATAACCTTATTTTTCAATGTCCCTATTATTCAAAAGAAACTGTTTGCATCTGCGCCAATCAGCGGAGGATTAAAAGGCTAGCAGTCGGTTTCACTCAGCATACACTGCTAATGGTTTCGATAAATCACTTTACATAAAATTCATAATCACCACAATTCCAGCCCAATGCCATTTGACAGAGGGATTGATTGTGGATGCAAAATGGATGGCAGGATTAGCTGCTGGTCCTAAAGCAATTGAACAAATTACAGTTAAGGACACAGGCATAAAAGAGGTGGCACATCTTTCACCTGGGAGGGCTTGCTTTTGACTTCCGAGGACAAAGGCAAATTAGGTTTTAGTGGGTCAAGAAATATTTTTGCCCCCTGTCGCATGATGAATGTCTAAAATATCTGCTCTAGTTGTACCCCAGGCATTTATTTTATCCTTCCCCACACACACACTTTTGCAGACTACCATCTGTGTAGCTACAGCAGCAGTACTGATGCTTCATTTGCATACAGTGCACTGGTCCAGATGAAACTGACTCAGAGTGCAAAGTTTACCCATTTCATGAGTCCAGCCATAGTGAACATGACAATGGCCATATTGGAGCAGGCCAATGAGCCATCTATTCTAGTATCTTGGTGGTGATAGTAACTAGTGCCTAGGGAACATGGGAAACCCAATGCAGTCTAGTGGCTTAAGTGTTGAGAGCTGGGTTCTAATCCTGACTCTGCCAGTGGGTGACATGGTCAAGTCACTTTCCAATTTGTAGAATGCAAGTAATTATGCTCATGCATCAAGGGTGTTACAAAGAGGAAGGAGAAAAATTGTTCTCCTTGGCCTCTGATGATAGGACAAAAAGCAATGGGCTTTAAATTGCAGCAAAGGAGGTTTTAGGCTGGACATCAGGAAAACCTTTCTGTCAGGGTGGTTAAACACAGGAATAAATTGCCTAAGAAGGTTGTGGAATCTCCATCACTGGAGATATTTAAGAGCAGGTTGGATAGACATCTATCAGGGATGATCTAGATGGTGCTTGGTCCTGCTGTGAGGGCAGGGGACTGGACTTGATGACCTCTCGAGGTCCCTTCCAGTTCTAGTGTTCTATGATTCTATACCTCTTTTTGAACTGAAGTGAGCTCTAAGAATGGGAAACGCTAAGTTTTCTGAGAGTTACTATATAATGGAAGGATTCTCCCCACCATCTAGAGCTGGTCAGAGACACTTAGACAAATCCATATTTTTTGGAATGTCTAGTTCCATGAAAAGGGAACTGCTCCCCAAACACAGGTAGCTTTTGCTAGAATGGTTTGGGGGGAAAAAGGTTCTAACCATGTTGAAATGTCCCATTTCAAGAATGAAACATTTCACTTTTTCATTTGGAAACCACTTTTGCATTTGGAAATTCTTTTTTTCTTTTCTAAAAGGGAAATGAACTGTTTTGAATGACCCAAAGCAGCGTTGTTTATTTTTAATTTCCCTTCATGGATAATTGCAAAGTTTTTTGGGTTTTCCTCCAACTGGGAAGGAAGCCAAATTCTGAAGTCTCAAAATCCTTTGTGAAACAGAACATCTATCCCCTGCAGAGCTCTGTGATCATCTTCCAGTAGAATAGACAAGGAATGGACAAACCTTGTGATTTTTTTTATCTGAGCTAAAATGCTGTTTTCCCTCTGCCGAGCAGCAGCACCATCAAGCACCTTGCCAGCTGGCTTCTCACTGGAGGGGATGGATTTATTTACACCTATAAATCAGTCCCAGAGGAGAGGTGGCCACAACCAGCATGCAGGGCCGTCCCAACTCAACACCAATGTCCCATTTCACAGAGCACTCCTACCTCAAGAATTGACTCGCGTAAAAGACGTTAAGCCAGAGGTCGAACGCCCTTGCTGCAGCTGCCAAAAGAACCACATCAGGAAACCGACAATCCGGCATTTCTTCCAAGACTAAACATTTGCCCGCCTGCTAACTTGCAAGACTACACGTAACAGCACCACCTGGGGGCCCCTGCTATAATCGGACGTACTAATCCTACGGAGTCCTGTGACTTTGTGATGGACTCATTTACTGAGTGTGCTCAGGGCCCCGTCTGTGAGGCTGTGAGCACTTCCTGAGAGGCACAATGGGAGTTAACTCCCTGTAGCTTTTTCTATCCGTCTGTCTAGGTTCTCAGACTGTGCCCACCCCGGGCACTGGTGCGCTTTACACGCTTACTAGTGTGCAAGTGAGGGGACCTCAGTCAGCCCCTCTCCTTTCCCCATTCTGCGGGAAGGGGCCTCTATGCACATGACTGGGAGCAGGCTGGCTGCAGGAAGCTGGGTTTTTCGTTCTGCTGAGGTTCATGTCCAGGCTCATCTCTTCCCGCATCGTGGGCCAGATGCCAAGAAAATCCCGTCCCCTTGCCACATGAGTTGCACCCTTGAGGCCGAGAAGGATGACGGAGCGGTGGGTGGCTGAGTCAAGCCGGGGGCCGCATTCTGAGCGGGCTTTAAAATCCAGTTGCTTCCTTCTGGGTGCCAGTGCTCAGCCTGGACATCAGGACAGCAGGACGGAGGGGACTGAGACTGAAAAGATGGAGCTGCTGGCAGCTGAGAGGAATGTCCTTTGTCTTGTGGTTATCTGGGCCGCGTCTGACCTCTGCCAGGCTCTGAGGAGCAGGGTGAGGCTGCTGGGGGGCCATGCTTTGGTCATAAGAGAGGTGCTGCTGTCTTCAAATCTGGGGGAAGGGAGCGAGTGTTAGGGACATTAAACCGAAGGGCGGTGCTGCAAGTGTGGCCTGTCAATTAGTGAGCGAAGCCCCTCTCACGCCTGCCTTCGTGAAACAAAACATTCCAGTGGCTCCCTGGCAAGCAGGACCAGCCTTCAGAGAGACAGGGTGTAACCCATGCACCTGCTGGGAGTGGGGCTCTGTCCCATAGAGTGGCACTGGGCCCAATGACAGAGAGAGAAAAGGAGTTTGCTCTATGGCCTTTGCTGGGAGGCAGCTGGCTTTTAGCTCAGGCTGCAGAGGCTCATGAGCTAAGCTCCAGAGTTCCCCGGTTCAGTTCCGCCTGTCGGCGTTACAGGTTCACATGGTGCTGAGTGTAGCAGACACACATGGGCAGGTTAGAGGGGAATTGTGTCTCAGTGGGAATGGTGCAAGTTATACCTGGCCCCTTACTCACACCTAGAGCAAGAGTGGGGAACCTTTTTTGGGCTGGAGGCCACTGACCCACAGAAAAATCCGTCGGGGGCTGCACACAAGGGAGAAACAAAAAAAACCCAACAACCCACCCCTCACCAGCATGGGCTTCCCAATGCTGGGGGGAGCCCTGAGCATCAGGGGCTGGATCAAGGCAAGCAGGGGGCTTCATCAGGGCCCCCAGGTCTTAGGTTCCCCACCCCTGGCCTAGAGATACAAACTTACCCTGTTTATTTCTATTTGCCTTGTTCCCACAGCACGACCAAGGGTTCCAATCCTCCTTTCTCCACCGCCGCTACGTTATTCAAAGCCCTGGGTTAGCGGGAGTCCCTGCCCGCAAGCACAATCCTTTCGGTGACTTGCTGCATTTTGTGCAGCGTCTCACCGCCAGCAGCTTTGGCCGCCCCCCTGCCTCCCTCTCCCAGGTTCCATGAGCCCCTTGTCCCTGACCATTGTCCGGCGGAATGAGACCCGTCAGGCTTTATCCGACCCGTTTATCTTGCCTGGCTGAGGTGAAATTGCTTCCATAGAACTCGGTACAGTGGCTCCGCTTTGAACTGTGGGAGGCAGCAGCCGCTGACAATGAACATGGCCAAGCAGCATTGTACCGATGCACAAAGCCTGTGGCTCGTTACCAAAGAGTATCTGTAGCCTGGTGAGCAATGTGCAACACTGGAGAGCTGCTTGGAACATGCCCAGTTTTCCCTTGAAATTGCCCTCCACCCAAACGGCATGTTTTTCCAACTTTACCTGCATAACTCTTCTCGATTGCCAGCAACCCCCTGCAGCCATTCTTAGGGTTGCCAGCAACCCCCTGCAGCCATTCTTAAGGTATGTCGACACTGCAGAGTTTTTGGAAAAACAGCTGTTTTTCCGAAAAAACTTCACTTATGTCCACACTGCAATCGCGTTCTTTTAAAAGAAAATCGAAAGAACAGAGGGGTTTTTTTTCCGACAGTGGTAAACCTCTTTTTACGAGGAAGAAGCCTTTTTGCGAAAGAGCTCTTTCTCAAAAAGGTGTGTGTGGATGGGGAAGAGGGAGTTCTTTTGGAAGAAGAGGAAAGAGGAAAAAGCACAGGTGCCCTGGTGGCCACTCCGCCCATAATAATCACAGCTGACATGTGAGAGAGCATCCATTCAGTGTGGACGCTATCTTTCAAAAAAGTAGATCGCTTTTTCGATGCGCCTTTGCTGTGTAGACGCTCTCTTTCGGAAGAAGGTTTTTTGGAAGATCTCTTCCAGAAAAGCTTCTTCCAAAAAAAGCCTGCACTCTAGACATAGCCTTAGTTCTCACCATTTTCTTCACATAGTGTCAATTTACAAAAACAACAACCCAAACACCAATTAAAAAAACTTTAGGGGAAAAAAACAAACAAGTTTTCCTTTTGTTTTTCTGATCAGAAAACCGGAACATTTCCACCAGCCTGGAGATTCTCCGAGAAAAAGGTTAATTTCAAAAAAGACCAGTTTAACTGCAAAAAAAAAAAAAAAAAAAGTTTGATGCAAAAATTTCAACTGGCCCAGCTAGACTGTGTCCCAGCCTCTCCCTACACAGACCTTGCATAGTAGGATGCAGGTGAATGGGGGTGTAACAGGAATGCAGCTTTTAGCACCCCCTCTGGCTGTTCATGAGATAGGCACCCTCTGGCTTTTTCTGAGGCTACATCTAGACTGCAGGCTTCTTTCGGAAGAAGCTTTTCTGGAAGAGATTTTCCGAAAAAACGGCTTCCGAAAGAGCATGCATTTGGCTAGTGCATAGCTTCCCAGCTTGCAACCTCTGGGGGCCATGAACAGATGTCAAGGGGCGTGCCCATCCTGCTTTTCCCATAGATGGAAAGGGGATTCCAGGATAGCCCCCCAACTGGATGGGAGGAAAGGCCTGGGATGGAAAAGGCTGAGAACGACTGGGAAAATGTATATGGACGCCCACCACTGCCCTCTGTTGGATGGAATTGAAACTACCACACCGAGTGTCCAGTAGAAGGAACCGAATGCTTTTGAAGCAGGAAGTGCTGAGTTTCATCCTCCAGGCTGCCAGGAAGCTCCCAAATAGAGACAAGAAGTGCCTCCATCTGACAAGCAGGAAGTGGCCACCGATTTGTTGTTATGCTTTAATGTACAGAACAATCCCCGGCCCTCGCCAGAGATTGGGCAAGAAGCCTTTTCCATCTACCGTTTCTATGCTGTATAACCTTGTCCAATAGCCCAGACTTTTCAGCCACCAGATCAGCAAATGTGTCTCTAGAAGTGACTCAGGTTTTAGATTTTATCTGGTAATAGTCCAACATGCACCTGGAACACCACGGATTTTATTTCATTTGGTTATTTGTCCATCGTAGGCTTAGAGTTTGAACTTGGATAATCAAGGTGCATGAGAAACCCCCCCCACACACACCTTTTTTCCTATGTATAACACCTTCTCGATGCACCTTACAAATGAATAGGTTTACACTCATGACACCTTTTGGAGGTAGGCAAGTATGAGCTTTCCCTTAAATTGGGTGAGGAAACTGAGGCACGGAGGTGTGGCATGCCTGGTCCCAAACCCATATACATCCCTAAATGGATTCCCACTGACTTCCATGGATAAGGCCCAAGGTCACGTAGGGACTCAGTGTTAAGCCAGGAATAGAATTTAGGTCTCCTGACTCAAAATCCTCTGTCTCAACCACCGACTCATTCTCTCTCCACTATAAAGGCAGATGGCCACTTAACAGTGGATGACAGCAGTGCCCAGGGAGGGGCCATATAGAGATGATGGAAAGCTTCTTCTCCCTCTTGGAGTTACTAAGAGCCAGAATTGCCAAAGGGACAGCTCTCACGGTGCAAGACTGCAGTGTTACCTCGTTAAATCGTATGTTGATGAATGCCATAAATTAGATTCCAATCAGGCTGCATTCTCCGGGGGAGCTAAATTGTGTAAATAGGCAGAGCGGGATTTGTTTCAAATATCAAATAACTTCTGGGGAATCCACTTGAGGGTCTGGCTCCCCTCCCAGAGATAATAAATAAAAAAGATGAAAGAGGAAGGTATTAAGTGTGAATGGATTTTAATTGAGTCAGTGGTAAATGCATTTCATAATCTTTAATTAGCTGAGGTGCTTGCCGGAAACATAATTGACAGGAAACTCACTCCTGCAGCTGGAAATCAGTGGAATGTTCTCCACACTCTGCTGAAAAAGTGGCTGCTGTTCTTTATTAAGCCTCCGGATTAAGGGGAAGGACTAGCAGCTTTAGGGGCTACAAACAGCCGTCTAGACTCTCCCGTCCCACATGTGCAAAATCCGGAAAGGATTCTGTAGGGCTGCTCCAAAGTCCTGGAGTGGCGCATTGCTGGGGGATCTTTCCCGGACTGTCTGGGCTGGATCAGTCACTGGAATGAGTTTCTCAGACAGTTTTGCATTGAATATGAACCAGCCAGCCCCTGTTTTCAGCTGCTCTCCGCCTCGGGTGGCGGTGTATCTGGAAATGAGCCTGAAGCAAGATAGGTGTTCGGTGTGCAGAGCTTCAGTTGGCTGCAGGGGGGTCATGGACCAGAGAAAATGGACCCTTTGAGTTTCAGAATTATTAAGTGGGGTTTGCGGAAAGAGGGGTGTCAAACAAGCCAAGGAGAGAGCAGAAACCTGGGTTTGATAGCAGAGATTCAGGCCTGTATACCTGCTCCAAACTCAGTAACGTGCAGGCTGATGTTAGATTTGCACAAAGATTCTGGGGAAGATACGGCCTTTCTATAGACTAACTGAATTTTTGTTACAATACGTAGTCCTGTGGCACTGTGACGGGTCGCCCCCGACCCACACGGGGGACGGCTGGGGCCGCCGCGCCGCGGGAAGCGGAGGGCAGACCCAAGCCCCTCCCTCCGGCCGCGGCGCAGGCAGGGGAAGCCGGCGGGGCTGCGTTCAGCCTCCACGCCTCCGCCGGCAGGGAAACACTAGCCCCTCCCCGGCGGCCGCGCCGAATGGGGACGGGGCGGGGCTAGGCGGCCGAACCACGGCCGGCAATGCCACGGCGCGCCGCCGGAAGGAGAGGGGCCCCGGGCAGTGTCCGGTGCGGCGGGCCAGTTTAAAAGGCCGCCGCCAGCGGAAGAGGCGGTGGCCTCGCAGGGAGGAGGAGAACCCCGGTCCCAGGATGGACCCGGCGGCACCGAGGCCAGCAGTCGGCCCGGCCTCGGCCCGAGATTCCCGGGGCGGTCACCGCAGCTGGCGTTTGGCCAGCCCGGCCCGGCTCTGACGGGATTGGACCCCACTCAGCAGCCCTGGAGAGGGCGGCCTGGTCGGGAACGGACCCGGCGGCAGGAGCGGACCCCCGAGGTATCGCCGAGACGACTACAGGCCGGAACGTCTGGACCGGGGTAGGTCTTGGAGGTGGGGACAACGACCCGAGGGAACTCGGGAAGGGAGGAAGGAGCCCGGGGCCGGGCGCTTTTGGCGACCATGGGTAGACGTGTTACGGGAGGAGTGACCCCCGTCTACCGCGTCGGGGCGCGAGCAAGCCCCGACGCTTAGGGCCCGGCTGGGACCCGGAGAGAGGGTGGGACCGGGTCCCCCTCCCTCCCCCGAAGGAGCACTCAGCTCTGAGCAACGCCGGCTTGGGCGCGCAATAGAACCGGGGCCCACCCCGAATAGGTGGAGACCGGATTGAGGGGCTCAGGCCCCACCCCGCAGGGACGGGTGACAACTGCTGGGTCCGCTGACCCCCCCTTCCTTCCGGGGAAGGGGTGATCGAACCCGATTGCCCGGGCTCCCGAGTAGGGGCCGGGAAGGACACAGACAGAAAGAGGCAAAGGGGTCTGCCGAGCCCCCCTCTCGTCCCGGGAGGGGGTGATCGCACCCCGAACCCCTCACACGTGGTGGAGAATGTGAGTAGGCGTCGATCCCACTGAGCGGGAATGTGAGTCGAAAGGTAATTTTTACCTAGGGAAAGGAATTCGAGTGACAGCGTGATGGATCCGCAGCAGTTGTTGGACTGGGTGGGGTAAACCCAGCGCCAGCAGCAGCAACAGCAAGCCCAGATGATCCAGCAACTGGCGACGCAATTTCAGGACCAGCAACGGTTGCTGGTCCAAGAACTGGCCACCCAACACGAGAAATGGCTGCAAGTGGCTCGCCCGTCCGGAGAACCGACAGGGACTGCCTGGCAGGGAGAGGACGGCGAACGCGGCCTCGGGGCTCTCCTGTTGCGGCTGACCAAGATGGGGCCGGAGGACGACCCCGAGGCATACTTAACGACATTCGAGCAAGTGGCAACCGCCGCGAGATGGCCGGAGAGCCATTGGGCCACTTTGTTGGCCCCCTATCTGACCGGGCCTGCACAAATGGCTTACAGGGGCTTGGCGACCCAGGACGCGCTCCAGTATGGGAAAGTAAAGGAAGCCATCCTGGACCAGCTGGGGATCACCAGCGACACCTACAGGCAGCGATTCCGTCACGAGCGGTTTAAACCCGGAGAACGGCCCCGGGCTTTCGCGCAACGGCTACGCGAATGGGCATGGCGCTGGTTGGAGCCCGAGCAACGCTCCGGGGCCGAGGTCGCGGAGACGATCATCCTGGAACAGTACGTGCACCTTCTGCCCCCGCAGGCACAGAAGTGGGTCCGGAGACACCAGCCCGCGACCTTGGCCGAGGCCGTCTCGCTCACCGAAGCCCAGTTGAATGCGGAAGGGGGTGAGGCGAGAGAACGGCGTGAGTCCATGCCAGGACCCTCCCGGAGGGAGGCGCCGCGGGAACAAGGGGGCGAGGCAACCCCACCCAAGGGCCCCCCTAGGCCCGCCTTTGGCGGAGGGCGCCGGTTAGCCCCCGTGTGGCCCGGCAAGCCTGGGGGCAGCTATCGGGAGATGAGAAAGGAGGCCGGAGAGAAAGCGGGCGTGAGCCCCAGGGCAGGGAATCGGAACGCCTGCTATCAGTGCGGACAGGAGGGGCATTTCAAACGAGACTGCCCCCTGATGGATTGCACCCTAGGCCAGACGACACCGGGCAGGCCCCCCCCAGAGCTGCCGCAGCCTACCGTGACCATGTGGCTCGGGCAGAGGCTCGTGAAGGCCCTTGTGGACTTGGGCTCAGCGCTCACCCTGATCCGGGAAGACCTCATCCCCGACGCCCCGGCCACCGGGGAGACTGTCTGGATGAAGTGTGTGCACGGGGACGTAAGAGCCTATCCCACCGTGTGGGTACACCTAGCGGACGGCCAGATGGCGCAAGTCTGGCGAGTGGGGAAAGCGCCCGTCCTGCCATGCCCGATAGTGGTGGGCAGGGATTGGCCAGGGTTCGCCAGGCTGCTATAGAAAGGTGCGAGCACCCCGGCGGGAGAACTACCGAGGGAGAAGGCGCCGGTGACTGAAGGCTATGTCCATCCACGGACCCCGGTAGAGCCGGACGGGAGATGTACGACCCCCAGGGCCAGACACCAGGAGGAGGGGCTAGTGGGCTCCCCAGACTTTCTGGAGGAACAGCGGGCGGATGAAGCCTTGAGATACGCTTGGGAACAAGTGAGCAGCGCGGAGGGGACCGAAGGCGGCCAGCAGGGACCCCAATTTCAGGTAATACAAGACCGCTTGTACCGACTATCGGGGTTCGGGGAAGGGGAAGAAAGGCGAAGGCAGCTGGTAGTTCCCCAGGGCCGGAGGAGGGAGGTCCTAGACCTGGCCCACACGAACCCCTGGTCGGGGCATTTGGGCCCGGAAAAGACATTAGCCCGAGTTTTGCAGCGGTTTTATTGGCCCGGGGTCTATCGAGCTGTGCGGGACTTTTGTGCCTCCTGCCCCAGCTGCCAGAAGGTCTCCTCGGGTAGGGTGCCTCCTGCCCCTTGGTGCCCCTCCCGGTGGTGGGCGTGCTCTTTGAGAGGATAGCGCTGGACTTGGTGGGGCCCCTGGAGCTCTCCCGGGTGGGGTATCGGTTCATTCTGGTTGTCATCGACTACGCCACCCGGTACCCCGAGGCTGTGCCCCTGCGCAATACCAAGGCCCCGACTCTAGCCACTGAACTAATCAAGATCTTTGCCAGGGTAGGGTTCCCCCAGGCCATTTTAACCGACCAGGGCACAAACGTGACCTCCCGGTTGATGAAAGAACTGTGCGCCCTGTTGCGGATAAAAACGCTTGGAACATCGGTATACCACCCTCAGGCAGACGGCCTAGTGGAACGGTTTAACCGCACCTTGAAGGAGATGCTCAGCGGTGGTACAAGAAGGCCCGCGGGACTGGGACCAGATGCTGCCCACCCTCTTGTTTGCCATCCGGGAGGTGCCCCAAGCCTCCACAGAGTTCTCCCCATTCGAACTATTGTATGGGCGGCAGCCGCGGGGATTTTAGATATCCTAAAAGAAGAGTGGGAAACACAGAGCACCCGGTGCCAGGGCACGGTGCAGTACATTCTGCAACTCCGTGAGCGGCTGCAGCGGGTGGGGGCATACGCCAAATTAAACCTCTTGAAGGCTCAGACCAGACAGGCCCATTATTACAACCAAACGGCCGTGGCCTGTCAGTTTGAACCAGGGGACCGAGTGCTGCTGCTCTTGCCCACCAAAGAGTCCAAGCTCTTCGCAGAATGGCAGGGCCCTTATGAGGTGATCCGTAAAGTAGGCGACGTAGATTATGAGATCCGCCTCTGGGAAAACGGAGGGACACACAGGTCTTCCACGTCAACCTCCTTAAGAGGTGGGTGGCAAGGGAAGGGCTCCTGGTGGCACCCGTGGAATGCGAGGAAGACTTAGGCCTGTCCCGGGAGAGTTGTGCGGAGGAAGGCTCACTGGCCCTAGGACCCGAGCTGTCAGAAGAGCAGCGACAACTGTTGGAAGCGCTCCTACGACGGTTCTGCCATGTCCTGACAGCAACCCCGGGGACAGCCAAGGTAGGAATACATCGTATACGCACGGAGTCGGGGCGAGTAGTGCGGGAGGCCCATCGACCCCTCCCCAGGAAGGTATGGGAGACAGTCCGCCGAGAAGTGCAGGCTATGAAGCAGTGGGGGGTGATAGAAGAATCCAAGAGTGAAGGGAGGAGCCCAATAGCGCTAGTCCCCAAAAGCGATGGAAGTGTACGATTTTGTATTGATTTCCGGCCAGTCAACGCCATATCGCAATTTGATGCCTACCCCATGCCTAGAGTAGAAGAATTGTTAGAGTGCCTGGGGCGGGCCAGATACATATCCACCCTGGACCTATCAAAAGGGTACTGGCAGATCCCGCTAGACCCCAGAGATAGGAGGAAAACCGCCTTTGCAACCCCGTTCGGCCTCTTTCAGTTTCGCCGAATGCCTTTCGGATTGCATGGGGCAGCGGCGACCTTCCAACGAGTCATGGACCAGGTGCTCGAACCCCTGAGGGGGTACGCGGCAGCTTATATCGACGATATTGCAGTCTATAGCTTAACCTGGCAAGAACATCTCGGACACCTGGAGGCCGTGATGAGGGCCTTGCACGAGGCGGGGCTCACGGCCAATCCCAAGAAGTGCCATTTTGCCCAGAGGGAGGTGTCCTACCTAGGCTACACAGTAGGAGGGGAACGGTTAAAACCGCTGACGGACAAAGTGGAGGCCCTCCAGAGCTACCCGGCCCCAACGACTAAAAGGCAGGTACGGGGCTTCTTAGGATTGGCGGGTTATTATCGCAAATTCATACCCGACTTCGATACAGTGGCAGCTCCATTAAGGGAGTTGACTAAGGACGTAAATCCTAATAGAGTTCAGTGGACGGCCCAAGTGGACCAGGCCTTCAGGGAATTGAAGCGTAGATTAATCCAGGCCCCGATTTTAAGACAGCTGGATTGGGAGAAACCTTTTCTTTTGTGTACAGACGCGTCCGAGCGCGGACTAGGAGCAGTGCTGGCGCAGGAGTACGACGACGAAGAACATCCTGTCCTGTACCTTAGCCGGAAGCTTCTACCCAGAGAAAAGAATTATGCGACGGTGGAGAAAGAGGCTTTGGCCGTGAAATGGGCCAAAGAGACATTAAGGTACTATTTGTGGGGAAATAAATTTAAGCTGATCACAGACCATGCACCCCTAGTCTGGCTGAACTCCATGAAAAATTTTAACCCCGCCTGACGCGGTGGTATATGTCCCTGCAACCCTACCAATTTGAAGTAGAGTACCGAGCAGGGGCAAGGCACCAGAACGCCGATTTTTTCTCCCGGGTGTTCGAGCAAGACGAGGAGGGGGGCCTCCCCACCATAAGGGGGGGTGTGTGTGACGGGTCGCCCCGACCAAGACGGGGACGGTTGGGGCCGCGCGCCGGGAAGCGGAGGGCAGACCCAAGCCCTCCTCCGGCCGCGGCACAGGCAGGGGAAGCCGGCGGGGCTGCGCTCAGCCTCCACGCCTCCGCCGGCAGGGAAACACTAGCCCCGCCCCGGCGGCCGCGCCGAATGGGGACGGGGCGGGGCTAGGCAGCCGAGCCACAGCCGGCAACGCCAGCGCGCCGCCGGAAGGGGAGGGGCCCTGGGCGGCGTCCGGCGCGGCGGGCCAGTTTAAAAAGGCCCGCCTCCAGCGGGCAAGAGGTGGCCTCCTTGCAGGGAAGGAGGAGAACCCCCGGTCCCAGGATGGACCCCGAGCGGCACCGAGGCCGGCAGTCGGCCCGGCCTCGGCCCCGAGATTCCCGGGACGGTCACCGCAGCTGGCATTCGGCCAGCCCCGGCTCTGACGGGGATTGGACCCCGCTCTGGCAGCCCTGGAGAGGACGGCCTGGTCGGGAACGGACCCGGCGGCAGGAGCGGACCCCCGAGGTATCGCCGAGACGACTACAGGCCGGAACGTCTGGACCGGGTAGGTCTCGGAGGTGGGGACAACGACCGAGGGAACTCGAAGGAGGAAGGAGCCCGGGTGCTTTGGTGCAGGCGGTAGACGTAGTTGGTTACGGCGCGAAGGAAGGCGTCTGCGGCGGGGGCTGGGACCCGGAGAGGAGAGACCCCCGGCTGGACCCCTCCCTCCTGAAGGACCGGGTGCTCCTCCCTGAAGCCGGCTTCAGCTCTGAGCAACGCTGGCCCGGCCGGTAGATGGGGCCCAGTTGAGGGCTCGCAGGGCGGCGGTGACAACTGCTGGGTCCGCTGACCCCCCCTTCCTTCCGGTGATGAGCTTTCGTGGGGCGGACTCACTTCTTCAGATCATATTCTGAAAGCGAATTGGCATGACCATTATATAACAGAGGGATACAATGACAAAAGTAAAAAAATGACAAACCAACAAATCAGCTACATAGACCAGAAGGTGGGGGCGAGGGAGGGGAGTGACAAGGAAGGAGGAAATTGCTTACTGTAAGAGTCAGTTAAGTGGTTAATCTGGGGTCACTACAAATATCAAAAGGTGGGGAGGCTGTCTTTGTAATGTGTAAGACAATGATCATCTCGATTAAGGCCCATTCGCAACGTGTCGAATTTTATCTTAAATAAAAGTTCTGAGGTCTCCCTCTGTAATCTGGTGTTAAAGTCTCTTTGTTGTAAGACGCATGTTGTCAGGTCTTTAAGGGATTGGCCAATTTGAAATGCTGGCTGACAGCTTTCATGGGCAAAACCCACTTCCTCTAATGAGCCTGAGTGGGGAAAAAAGGGGGGGACCTAGAATTTATAACAGAAAAAAAAGGGAGTAAAAAAAATACCTGTTCATTGTAGTGCCGGTGCTAATGAGGCTAACTGAGTGGACTGTCAGTGTCCCATACTTCGCTTTTGATGTTGACAGGGCCGGCCCGAGCCATTTTGGAGCTCCAGGCCCCAGGCGCGCGGCGCCGCCCCTGGGGCGCACGGTCCCGCCTCCAGGGCATGTGGGCAGACGCACATGTGTCCATGTCGCAGAGACTGTCTGGTTTAGCCAGTATACAGGGCAGAGGGACATTGCTGGCACTTGATGGCATAGATCCCATTAGAGTAGTGGTTCTTAACCTGGGGTGCACACCCCCCCTTGGGGTGCTAGATGCCCTTTCTGGGGGTGTGAGACATGCCAGATTTTTATGATCTATCTTAGGTTTAAAGAACTGACCCACTTCAACCATTTTTTAATAAGAAGTGCGAGAACATATTTTGAGAACCAAAGGGGTGCAGGCTGCAGTAAGGTTAAGAACCACTGCATTAGAGCATGTGCAGTTGTACGAGCCCCTGATGGTGTACCTGATGTAGTTAGGTCCTGTGATGGTGTTGCTTGTATCGCTATGTGGACAGAGATAGCACCGGGGTTTATTGCAGGGGTAGGTTCCTGGGTGAGTGTGTCTGAGATGTGATGTGTATCTGGTCTTCTAGCCACAAAGTCTGTTCCCCTTCACACCCTCGATATCACTTCTTTCTGCATCCTCCTTCCCCTTTCTCTCCCAAATCTCCTCTGGTCTTTTCCCTGCATGGCATTCCCTGCAGCAACTCCCAACATCCAACCTCGCAGGCAGCCACTAAAACGACCAGTGATGAAATAGTTAAGGTGGAAGTTGATTCTCCCATCAGATCACTAGCAGATAGGGGAATTGCTCTAAGCTCTAACCCATGGCTGTCTGAAGCTATCGCTGCATCAGTTACACTTGGCTTATGGTTTGGCAGGTTCTCTCTGCTGCCAGCTAGAAGCGGACTTTGCCTTTCAAACAGCAAGGCTTAGATTCTGGAGAATCTGATTATGTCACTCAGGCCACATAAATGCTTCATGCCAGCTGGACGCTTGACATCACCTCCTCCCTCAGGCTGTTGAAGGTTGCAAATGCTAAAGAAGAGACAGATTAGGAAGGAATTTAAATGGCATAACGGAAAAGTGAGAGAAAAACCCTAGGCTGAAGTCACAGATAGTTTCCTATGAGGCCCCACCTAGAACAATCTCCCCAAGGAAGAGACTGATTAAAACTAAACTAGACAAACGTTCTCTAGGAGAGAAATCCTGCTCTGGTTCTTTAGGGAATGGAGACACTAGCCAAAAAGGGGTATTTTATAAGAGACTTCAGCTTAGGATTTCCCTGTGAGTATCACAAGCCAGCAGCGCAATAGAGCAGAGCTTGCTAACACTCAGCATCACTTGTCATCACCTATAGCCCCCAACTTAAACCCGTCCAACACATTATCAATAAACTACAACCTATACTGGAACAGGATACTGTACTCCGAGAGGCTCTGGGAGACAGACCATAGTCTCCTATAGGCAACCACCTAACCTCAGGATGATTCTGACCAACAACCACAGGACATACCACACTAATACCAACCCTGGAACTTTCCCTTGCAACAAACCCCGGTGTCAGCTTTGTCCACATATTTACTCTGCTGACACCATCATTGGACCTAACCATTTCAGTTATGAGATCAAGAACACATATTCCTGCCCATCCAGAAATATAATTTATGCCATCATGTGCCAACAGTGTCCGTCTGCTATGTATATTGGACAAACTTCTCAGACACTTCGCCAAAGAATCAATGCACACAAAACAGACATCAGACAGTTTCACAAAGAAAAACAGTTTCTTGCCATTTCAACCAGACTGGGCATTGTCTCAACGACCTGACTACCTGCATCCTGCTTCAAAGAGATTTTAACACAAGACTTCAAAGAGAAGCCTCTGAACTGTCATTCATGCTTAAATTTGACACTTTACGAATGGGCCTTAACAAAGATGCTAATTATCTTACCCATTACAAAGATAGCCCCAATTATCACCTCTAATATCATTACCTCATAGACATTAACCTCCACCTTCCCCCCATCCCTCCTCTGTTCTAAAATCTGATTTGTCTATTTTATATGGGTTCACTTTTTGTTTGTTTGTATCCCTTTGGTATGTATGGTCGTGCCAATTTTCTTCCACAATTTGATCTGAGGAAGTGGGTCTGGCCCACGAAAGCTCATCACCTAATAAACCATCTTGTTAGTCTTTAAAGTGCTGCATAGTCCTGTCTTTTGTTCCCCCGCTATTAACTCTGCCCTGCTGCAAGCTTGCCTTCTTATAGAAAGTTCTTTCCCAGCATGCAGCTCTGCGGGGAGGGCGGGCCCTTTAAAATGGACAAAGACAGCCTGCTACAGCCCGAAAGGCGCCATAGTGGAACCAGCCGCATGCTCCTGGCTCTGCTAGCGCCTGTTTGGGTTCCTCTGTTTGGATCCTCTAAAGAGGGACCCTATTCACCGAAATGGTTGGGATGAGTGCGTGCGCGGTGAGGAGACGTTTTGCTCAGCTCGTCTGCTGGCAGTCTCACGTTGGCAGTGACGACTGGGGGTGAGTCTATGGTTGGCATGGGGGGGGGGGGTTCCCTAGAGAATAGAGCACAGGATTGGGGCTGGTTCAGTCTGCCACTGAGCTGAACCTGACTTTCTGTGAGCCAGATTACAAATAAAGGAATCGACTCGCTGTCGTGTTTGAGGAAAGGCTGGGAGGCTTTAGGTGTAAAACACAGCCCCCCCTTACTCAGTGGTTCTGCTCCTCCCCGTGCACGCCAGATCCTCCCCGTGACTACCTTTAGCGACAAAACCAAGTGTCATGGGCGATGGGTGAAGTTAGGGCTGGAGAGGCAAGCCCCCCCAGCCCTGCCCAGGCCCCGCCCCCCATCACTATGGGGAGGTGGAGTGGCATGTGGCCCCAGCCTCTCCAGTCCTGGAGCACCAGGGAGGGAGGAAGGCGGGCAGTCCCAGAGCATGGGGAGAGCAGGCACTGGGGGGCAGCAACACTCCACCCCCAGTACACCTACGGTAGGCAGTCTGGGGTTGGAATGTGGGTGGGGACAGGGGCAGTTTGGGAAGGCAATGCCTTCCCCTGCCTATGATACCACTGGCTATGTCTACACTGGCGGCTTCTTGCGCCAGATATGTGCAAATGAGGCTAAGCATGGAATATCGCCAAGCCTCATTTGCATACCTAATGAGCCACCATTTTTGCAGAAGAGGCTCTTGCACCAGAAGAAGTGTCTACACTGCCCCTTCTTGCACAAGAAAAACCCTCTTGCGCAATGCCGTTCTTCCTGAAAATAATCAGCGTAGCGGCATTGCGCAAGAGGTTTTTCTTGTGCAAGAAGGCAGTGTAGACGCTCCTTCTGGCGCAAGAGCCTCTTCTGCAAAAATGGCGGTTCATTCGGTATGCAAATAAGGCTCGGCGATATTCCACGCTTAGCCTCATTTGCATATCTCTGGCGCAAGACGCCACCAGTGTAGACATAGCCACTGCCTCTGCCAAGTTTCCATTGCTTTCTGCACCTGGCCACGTCCTGCAAGAAAGAGGGAGCAGGCTTTGATTCTGGCTAAAATGGCGAATGCCATTCTACTTGCTGGGTGGAGTCTGCTGTGCCATACACCCAGGCAGACCGCATCAGTGATAAGACAGGGAAACCGACGGGTAAATCTGGCGTGTGGGGGCTTTATCACTCATCAGCTGGACAGAATCTAACTTGACTCGCAGCTCCCATGCGGAGTTTGCCAGATTGCTGATGAGAAAAATAGTCTCTTTAGGTGGAAAGGGAGGAGACTGGCTATGGAAACTCTGCGAGAAGAGAGCGGGAGTTTGGCGTGTCCTTTTAAAATTGGAGGTGCTTTGAGATCCTCGCATGGAAAGGGGCTCTGGTGATTCTCAGGCACCGACGGGGCACGAAAACGCCTTGCTAGAGAAACGCTTTCACCGTGACTGGTTGGCTCTAGACACGGTAGGAGAAGATGGGCAGTAGAAGACACAACACCAGACTCAGGAGACGTGGTGCTGCCAGTTTCCCTGCATGCCTGAGGTTTGACAAACCACTTCTCTCTGCGCGCCTCAGTTTCCTGCCTGTAACAGAGGGATCGCAGCTCTTTCCTGCCCTGCAGGGGTGTCTGAGGACAAGCGTGTGAGTGAGGGTGAGGCACTGTGGTATGATGGCATGATGGAGTGGGGATGGTATTCGCTCTGTTCCCTTTGTTATGTTGCATGTGATTTCTACTGTTCTGTGGTAACCCCGTGTGTGGGCCTCAGTTTCCCTGGGCACTGCACCAATAGCTAGGTGGGGATGGGAATTTCAGTGTGAGTGTCTCCCTCAGGTACACCATGGCAGATGCTTTCTGTAACCTGAGCCTGGGAGGGGGTGACACCAGGTGACACCTTTTGCCCAGGAAGCTGGACAAAGGCTGTGGGACGGGGCTGACTGGAGGGGGAGACAGGCTGCTGGGTGTGTGAGTGGGTCTCAACTGGCTTGGGGTGCAGAGATGGGGGGCAGGGCTGTTGGCTTTGAGCCCCCTCTCCCCAGGATGGGTCGTACCAATGGTTTCTGGTTCCTGTGCTGACAAGTCTGTTCTACGCTGTGTACCTGTAGACTAATAAACCTTCTGTTCTCCCTGCTGGCTGCGAGTTACGTCTGGCTGAGGATGGGGGTGCAGGGCCTGGTGGCTTCCCCCCCACCTCGGTGACACGTGAGAGGGGCTGGAGAGGCAGCTAGGCAGACTGATCGGACAATCAGCCTTTCATTTCCCTCAGCCATCGAAATTAACCAAACCCAACTGAAAACCACCCACATCCAAACAGACGCCGTTCCGGGCCTCACGCAAAGCTCCTGTTTTCTTTCTTGATTAAATGTCATGTTCCCATCTTGCGAAGGGGCTGTCTGGAGCCATAATGAAACACGCCTCACGTCTGCGGGTTTCCAACCCCGCTTTCTCCCCCGTGCGGAGATCAAAGCCAGCTCTCCGGCTCGTGAGCGGGGATGCCTCTGGCATTGCCTCTCTGCGGGCATGACACAAGTGAAATCGCTCTCCTCTGAACGGTGGTGTGCGGCAACCCACGCATCTGGGCTTGCTGGCTTGTCTCCCTCCCTCCCCCGCTTGCTTCTCTACATCAATAGCTTCCTTAATCTTCTTCCTGATGGCTCTTTCTTTTTGGGCACCCCTCATCTCCTGTGGTCCCCCATGTGTTGCCTTCTCACTCGAACGGATGGGCCAAACATTTCAGTCCCCAGAGGCCTACACGGAGTCATTCCGTGGGGCTGCTTCCCCGCTGCCGAGGCGTTAGAGGCACCTGGGCAAAGAAAAGGCAAAGTTGGTGAGAGTTCCTGCTTGTGTTTCAGCCGTGCCCGTAGGGGCTCTGGTGTGCTAGGTAGTGTGGATCTGTGCAGCCGGGGAAGACCCTACCCCACTCCAAATGTGCAATCTAAAGAGGCCAGCAGTGGGAGAATGGAAGGGGGGGGTCATCCTCATTTGATGATTGACAAACTGAAGTTCATATGGGAAGGCTGTGGCAGAGCTATCTCTGGAGCCCCAGACATAAAAACAGCCATAATGGGTCAGAGCATGGTCCACCTAGCCCAGCAGCCGGTCTCTGACAGTGGCCCATACCAAAGCTTCACAGGAGTGTACAGCACAGGGCGTTTTGGGAGTGATCCACCTTTCTTCTTCACTCCTGGTTTCTGGCAATCAGTCGTGTAGGCATGCAGGGTGCATTCCTGGCCATCTTGGCTAATAGCTGTGGATGGCCAAATCCTCCATGAACTCATCTAGCTCCTTTTTTGAACCCCGCTAGACTTTTGGCCTTCACAACATCCCCTGGCAAGGAGTTCCACAGGTTAAATGGAGCACCGTGTGACGTACTCCCTCCTGCTGAAATTAAAACTGCAGCCTAGTCATTCCATCAGGGGGCTCCTGGGTTTTGCATTGCGGAAGTGGGTAAATAACACTTCTGTCTTCACTTTTTCTGCACCACTCGCTATTTTATAGCCCTCTCACATATCCTAAAATGTTACCTAAAATGTCCAGTACTTTCTGATTTTTTCCCATCCAGGAGGCGAAAATCCCGGGCTGTCCAGCTCAATATGGAGGCAGCCTGGCAACCCTAGTGCTTACTGGGTTCCTCAGGGGAGCTGTCCAGCCTGGTGCAGGGAGGCAGATGGCCTGTTAGAGCCAAAAAGCCTCACTACACGGTTTTTAAAGGGGCCAGGGTGGGTCTTTTTTTTTTTTTTTGCTTAACAACTCTCGGGGTCCTTTTTTTCTTGTTGTTGCTCAACAAACTTTTTCTTGGTGTGTGTGGTTTTTTTTTTGGTTCAATATTTTTTCTGAACCCATCTGGCAACCCTAACCATTTTCTTCAACTGGGTCATGAGGAGAAAAGTTTGAAAACCGCTGCGCTAAGTCGACACGAGAATTCTTCTGCTGATCTAGTTACTGCCTACTGAGGGGGTGAATTTACTACAGCGACAGAAAATCCCCTTCTGCCACTGCAGCAAGTATCCATGCTACAGCAAGGCTGCTAACCGCTGTAGCGCTTGTCGTGTAGATGTACCCGTAGTTATTACTACATACAGGTGTCAGTGGCTCCCCAAGATGCCAGGCAGGGAACTAGCAAGGCTGTTGCATCCCTTGAGTTTCTCCAGCTTAATTGGTGCGACCTAATTTGGCCCTGTTCTATTTGATTGTGGAGTAAGTTAAAACCAGCCCCTTTAAGGTTGGGCACTCACAACATAAGTAATCCTCTGTTGTGCCGCTGTGAGAGGGCATCATTATGCCACGGACCAGAGATCGGTTGTCCCCCACCCTGCACACACTTCCATTTAGTGAGGTAATTCTCTGCTCGTGAAAGCAAGTGCCTAATGGTGCCAGCTTCAGCCCCAGTGGCCTCCCACCCACATCTCCCTGGGGCGGCCTGACAGTGCCCTGGCTGTTCTTGTCCTCCGGGCTGTCACGCAGCTGTGCCGATTCATGTACAGGCCGGACTCGAGCGCTCCCTGTCCTTCTAGGGCCTGGTCCTCACTGCTGGCCTGTGCCATCGTCCTACAGGAGCATACCTGGGAGTCTCCTAAGGCTTTGTGGGTGGTAGCACCGCGTTTCTGGTTGGTTTACCCCAAAGGTGCATCCTTTGGCTCTGATCATATTTGGCACTTATGTAGTATTAGAAGATTTGCTCAGGTCTTTAACTCAATTCGTTTTTGTTTTTCTTCCTTTGAATCCTTGCTCTGGGGTGGGGCGGGGGAGGACGGGGTCAGGGTGCTGGCTGCCCTAGGGAGAGAGGACAGCCCCAGCCCTCTCTCACTGCAGCAGCTTGGCACCAGCTGAGAAGCGCCTCCCCATGGCCGCTGCAGCCCCCCTCCTCAAGATGATACTGGAGAAATGGCCTGAGGTAAACAGGATGAAGTTGAATAAGGACAAATGCAAAGTGCTCCACTTAGGAAGGAACAATCCGTTTCACACGTACAGAATGGGAAGCGACTGTCTAGGAAAGAGTACGGCAGAAAGGGATCTAGGGGTTATAGTGGACAACAAGTTAAACATGAGTCAACAGTGTGACACTGTTGCAAAAAAAGCAAACATGATTCTGGGATGCATGAACAGGAGTGTTGTGAGCAAGACACGAGAAGTCAGTCTTCCGCTCTACTCTGCGCTCATTAGGCCTCAGTTGGAGTATTGTGTCCAGTTCTGGGCACTACATTTCAAGAAAGATGTGGAGAAATTGGAGAAGGTCCAGAGAAGAGCAACAAAAATGCTTAATGGTCTAGAAAACATGAGGGAAGACTGAAAGAACTGGGCTTGTTTAGTTTGGAAAAGAGAAGACTGAGTGGACATGATATCAGTTTTCAAGTATCTAAACGGGTGTTACAAGGTGGAGGGAGAAAAATTGTTCTCCTTGGCCTCTGATGATAGGACAAGAAGCAATGGGCTTAAACTGCAGCAAGGGAGGTTTAGGTTGGACATTAGGCAAAAGTTCCTAACTGTCAGTGTGGTTAAACACTGGAATAAATTGCCTAGGGAGGTTGTGGAATCTCCATCTCTGGAGATATTTAAGAGTAGGTTAGATAAATGTCTAGCAGAGATGGTCTAAACAGTACTGGGTCCTGCCGTGAGGGTGGGGACTGGACTCGATGACCTCTTGAGGTCCCTTCCAGTCCTAGTATTCTATGATTCTATGATATTTCAAAGGGTAAATGTAACGGGTGGCCCTTCATATCCAGACGTGATCTTAAGCATCACCTTTTCTCCCTCCCTTAAATCTTTCGTCCATTGATTATTTACAGGTCGGTTACAACCCTGTAATGGTAGTTTAGCAGGTGTAGTGCTGTACTCAAAAGGTACGTCTACACTACAGGACAAAGTCGAATTAAGCTATGCAACTTCAGCTACGTTAGCTGAAGTTGAAGTAGCTTAACTCGGCTTTTGGCGCTGTCCACACTGCAGGAAGTTGAAGGGAGAACACTCTTCCTTCGACTTCCCTTACTCCTCATGGAAGCAGGGTTACCGGCATCGACAGGAGTGCTCCTCTCAGTTTGAATTAGCTGTCTTAACTAGACCCGCTAATTCAAACCCTGCAAGATTGACAGCTGCAGCTTCGAACTTCTTCTGCAGTGTAGATGTACCCGCTGCAGTTCTTGTGCACATACAATGAAAGTGTGTCCTTAAATGGAATAATCATAATGTGTCATTACAGCCTATGGGGGGAGGAGGGGAAGAAGGGGTTCTCGATCTGCCAGTGAATTAACAAAATCTGCATCGCAGAGACATTTAATTTACATAAGAGCTGAAGAAGATGTCTTCCCTTTATTTAGTCATGGTGAATATTCAAATGCTAGATTAACTAATTAGTGCTTGCTTGCTGGTGCCAAAATGTAAAAATAAAGAGCAGCCCAGACATCCTGCACATTTCCATTTTCTAATCATGCCCAGGTCGTCGAGAAATCGACCAACCTGGGCTTCGTTCTCCTCAATCCTGCTCTTTATTTTAAGTTAGAGATGCTCAAATTGCAACCAGCTGTGGGTAACCTGCAGGGAGATTAGCCCGCAGAGGCAATCCCTATTGGGGGTGGGTACCAAGAAGATCTGTCCCAGAACACCAACCGATGGCTTTGCTGAGCTCTGAGAAAGTTTGGGTTCTGCTTGTGTTTTTGTGGCTGTATCCGGCTGTCTCACAGCACTGTCTGATGGAACACCATGAACATCAGTCGTGCTTAGAGCTTACCAACATTTATTCTATGACTAGATTTTTTTTTTTTCAATTACACATGCCATTTTGGTCGACCCCGAACTCTTCATTTACTGGATGTGAATCGTTTTGGCCCTTCATGAAATGGCTGGCAGAGGTGGTGGTTCAAATCCCTGCACTGGGACAGACCACAAAGGGACTTTTTCATGTCACCAATTTTTTTTTAAATCAGATTCTATTTGACCTGAGCCATTTTGGGGGGTGTGTGGGGGGGAGGGGAGGGGTGGCCATGATGCTAAGATAAGTAAGATCTCCCCTGCAGGGTTTTAAGTCAAGAACATATTAGTGGCCACCATCATCGCGTAGGAAGAAATTGCTGTTCCTGACGGCAGTGCCTTTGGATTGTTGTTTGTGGCTTTAGGAAGTTTTGTGGAGTTGTGTCCTTCTGGGCAAGGTCCCTGTCTGATGAGCAGCATGACAGGCAGTGTGGGAGGCTGTGGTGGAGGGGGGGAGAGTGTGTCTGATGTGGAAGGAAGCAGTGCGTAGCCAGGGAAATGAACGTGGCTTTTTAATCAAGGTGCCGAGCAGAATAGGGCTAATCAGAACTAATCAAGGAGCATTCCGATGTGAGGGGGAGGTGCTGATTACAATAGAGGGCTGTGTGGATGACACAGCAAATGCACCGGCTCTTCCAGCAGAAATAACTTTGCGCAAAGATTTGTATAGCCTAGGAGTCTGATCAGACTCGGTCGCATCCAATGCGGACAAACCCTTTTATGAGCTGTACTGTGGCCCCCAAGGTGTGAGGTACTGTTGAGAGACAGCAAGAGACAGTCCCTGCCCCAAAGAGCTGACAAGCTAAATAGACATGACAAAGGATGGGGAGGGGAAACTGAGGCAGGGAAAGGCAAAGTGGCATGCAGAAGGTCACCCAGCACGTCCGTGGCAGAGCTGGAATTAGAAGCCAGGTGTCCTGGTTCCCAGGCTAGTGTGCTGTCCTCTTCCTCCTGTCAAAATCGGACCTTGATAGGCCTCGGAGAGTGTTGCAGGCCCATGCTTTCCACGGGGTGCTGCAAGTGTTTTTAGGACTCTTGTTTTGCTTGATTATCTGAATTGTGCCTCGTGTGTTCCCTTTGGATGGGCTTGTGTAACCCGCTGATCACGGCGTGCTCCTTACGGGGCCTGATCCACAGAGGATCGGGCTCTGCTACAGCTCCCAGGCAGGGGGGAATCACTCCTTTCACTCATGTGCTGGAGGCTCACACTTCAACTTCTGTAGCTTTCCAGCCCAGTCCCTGGGGGTGACCAAGACAGTTGCTACACTGGAGACATTTCAGCTGCCCCCAGCTCACAGTCCAATGAGACGCTGCGGGACAGAGCCTGGCCATGCTGTGGGTGGGATTAATGTCATTCACCTCCCCCCCCCAGGTGCTGAAATGGGGCCTGATCATGCGTGCTCAATGGGAGGTCTCCGTGTGTACACGGTTTGCAGGACTGGGCCCGTACCGCATAAGGCCATGTTCCGCTATGGGTGCTGAAGGGCTGTAATGTGGATGCTTCCTACAGCCCTGGCAGGAGTTTTTCTGTCGCTGGCAGTAATCTGGCGGACAAATTCTTGGTAACCTACTCCCGTGCATGTCAGGGGTTAGGTCGGCAAAGCTGCAGCCCTCCAGAGGTGGATTTTTTACCATCACCCTCTGGCCATCGTAGCCACGTTACCCTAACTCTCAAGTGCAGACCAAGCCACAAAAGGTGCCATTTCTACCCAGTCCCCTCTTTGCCTCGCTTTCAAACATGCTCCTCAGAAGCTTTTCAGTTTGGCTGCAGGGAGCCGGTTGTGAGCCGCCCCATGAGAGTCAGCAAAGCCCAGGACTCCGTTCCCCCATTTTCCTTCAAACCAGATTAAGAACCCTTGAACAGCAGCAGGGACCTGGTCAGAATATTATCCGCCAGCCTTCCCCCGGAGCTGCAATATACACAGATCTGCAGTACTTAGGGGAGGCGGAAAAGAGGGTTTTTTCAAAGATGCTCTAGAAATGTTCCATTTCCTACCCCCCATCAGAATAAATCTTGATTGATTGGAAGTCTGAAATGATCTCAGCCACAAAGCAGAGCAAACAGTTTTCTCTGTATAGTCATATTATAACTTGTTTTTATATCCAGGGTTTTCAAAGGCTCTGGAGGAGCAGCTGATGGAATAGAGATTAAGCAACACTAACGCTGGCAAGCAGTAACTGGCCAGTGTCTTCTAGCTTGAAATGATGTGACAGGATCCGCAAGGGTACAAGCTGGAACTGGGGTACGGCTGTGCCCCCTTAACTCTCTAGCCTGCGCTGTCCCTCCTAATTGCTTTGCTAGTGGCAAGCAGCACACTGCTCCTGGGGTGTGTGGTCACTGCACAGTATGGGCAGCCCCCAAAGGCTAGAGTGCACAAATGCTCCCAGAGCTACTCATGAATCACTGAGAAAGGCACCCACAAATCTCCCACCCCCCCAGACTTGTTCCCAGAACTATAACATCTTGCCCGGGTCAGAAGCCTGAGCCGTCGAACCCTGCAAATCCGCAGATATCCGTGGCTCATTTTGGTGGATCCGGATCTGGGATGAGGATACAAACTTTGTATCTAGAGCCCTGCAAATTTGCGGATATCCGCTTTATATCTCCAGGTCAGAGGACGGTGTCCTTCAGTACAGTGAGCCAATGTGGATGAATGATGCTGGCTGAAAACTTTTCTTCGATCTGCTCACATCCCTTCTTCTATTGTGACACTTGTGGCTAGATCGTGAAGAGCTCAGCCCCCAACGTGCTGCACTCATTTGACTATCTGGCCTCAGTTGCTCTGAGCCTCTGCTCCTCATCCATAAAATGGGGCCAATAATTCTTCTTTTTGCCAATCCTTTTTTTTTTTTTTTTTTTTTTTGACTGGACGCTCCGGAGGGCAGGAACAGTCTCTTACAATGGGTCTGTACAGCACCTAGCAAAACAGGGCCCTGATCTTGGTTGGGGTCTCTCGGGGTTCTTGTAGCACAACAAATGATTAACCGCCAAGCTGCGTGTTGCCATAGCAACGCTTGATCTACCATGTAGGCCTGCGAGTCAAATTGCAGGTGAAATTTTAGATGGGCAAAACGGGACCACTCCGATTAGCGACAAACCTAGGGGATAGCACTAAACAGCCCGCCGGCTTTTGCAGAACCAACCCTCCGGCCTGGCACTGAATGCACAGGCACTGGTTGTGGGTGTGTTGCCAGCCCACCCTGCATGATCAGTCATTGCTGGCTGCCCCTAAAAATAAACCATGTAATCCTATCAGCACACTAAGCCTAAATACTTTGTTATCTTGTCTTTAATGCCCCAGTTCTGATTAATGGCTACTAATGCGCTGGACGGACATACAAAGGGCTTTGGATTGGTCATAGACCCGCACTGCTGTTTCTTTGGAAGCCGGAAGTTGGCATAGCAGAGGATGGACAACCGATACCGGGTCAATTTCCTGTGAAACTGGGCAAATCCCAAGCCCCTTTCCTATGGCAGGCAAGGGGTGGAGAAAGGTGGGCAGGAGAGGGCCAGTCCCATGGGGAAACCGATCGCAGTTCCTGTCTCCCTGTTGCCCTAGCAACATGTCCCCAGAGCACTGCCTGGCCAGCCTTGGATGAAAAGATGCTGCGGATGGCAGACTCCCTGAACGCAGGCTCCACTGGCCAAGCTGATTTTCCAAACCGTGGGGTGAGCAGGCGCTAAAATGACTCAGGTGCACAGGCTGGACCCCCAGGCCTGCACCACCTGCAATTCAACAGGAGCGTCGGGTGCATCTCGGGATCAGGCCGAAAAGTGAAAGCAGGCAAGAAGCTGGCGACAAAGCAGCCAGAGCATACGAAATCCCCTCAGGCCAGGCACTGCATCTGCCTCCTGTTAAACAGAGCCAGGGCAGAACATGCTGGAGAACCCTGCGGGGAGCTTGGGGAAGGAGTCAAGGGACCAGGAATTGCCAGCTGGAATGGACTCGAGGGCCAATATTCAGTTCCCCACCACCAGCTGCTTCTGAGGAAGGTGTGAGGAGCCCACAGGAGGCCTGGGGGAGATCTAGGTGGGATCTTAGGAAAAACAATTTCCCTAGGAGGGCGGTGAGGCACTGGGATGGGTTCCCTCGGGAGGGGGTGGAATCTCCATCCCTAGAGGTGTTGAAGTCCCAGCTTGACCAACCCCTGGCTGGGATGATGGAGTTGGGGCTGGTCCTGCTTTGGGCAGGGGGCTGGACTTGGTGATTCCTGAGGTCTCTGCCAGCCCGAGGATTCTATGAACCCATCCAACGTCGGTCTCATCCCGGTCTCTAATAGTGACAGATCAGCTTGACCCCGACACGTGAGGTTCAATAGCCCTCTCAGAACCATGACGACAGCACCAGAAGCTCCCTCGGCGTGGGTGGGAGGGTCCCCACCGGCACCTGACGTGTCCCCATCCCCCCTACTCCGCTCCTTCCCCAGAGGCCACACCCTGACACTTCCCCTGCTCCATCTCTTCCCCCGAGACCCCTGAGATCTCCCTTCCCCTGAGACCTCACCCTGCTCCTTGTCTACCCCTCAGGCCCCGTCCTGCCACTGCCCCCACTCTGCCCCTTCCCCCAACACCCTGCACCTGCTCCCCCTTGTCCTCTTTTCCCCAAGGCCCTGACCTCACCCTTCCTCTTCCCCCAAGGCTCATGTCACCCCTTTTCCCTGAAGCTCCTGCCCATTTCCCTGAGGCCACACCCATGCTCCCCCATTCCCTTATACTCTGCCCCCTCCACCTCTTCCCCTGACACCCTGCCCCACTCACTCCCCTCCACCCATCCCCCCATTGCTTGCCCTTAAGGCAGGTAAAAAGTGATGAGGCCATGACCCTGTGTCCCTCCCCCCCTTCCAGTGCCCTGACAACAGCTCTGGGTATCCCTGGTCCATACAGCTGTCCAGCCCCTCTCTGGGGATGAGAAGAATGAGGTGTGGAAATTCGTGTTTGTTTGGCACCAGAGGGGAAACAAAGGGGTCTCTTTCTCTTTCTGATCAGACGTGACCAGAGGGCCTGGGCCTGAAATGCCCTTCCCAGTTCAGCTTTGGTCAGAACAGGTGCATCGCCGTGAAAGGCATTATTCCTCATACATTCAGGGGTCATTATTTCGAAATAACAAGCCCGTGATTTCAAAATAATTTCAAAATAACGGGCTTGCTGTGTGGACGCTCACCTTGTTATTTCGAAATATCTCTGTAGTGTAGACATGCCCAAGTGCTACAGCACCTCTCATTTTTAAAGTGACAGACTAACACGGCTCCCCCTCTGAGACTTTTAAGAAATAGCCATGACAGTTACAATCCCGAATACACTCACAAGCTGACAGTTTTTTCCTTTTCTGACAACACTGTTCATCCACCAGCTGGCCTGTTTCCAAAGGGGCTGTAGGTTTCCAAAGTGCCACACCAGCAGCCTTCCAGCCCTTTGTAAGCTCGAAAGCTGGTCTCTCAGCAACAGAAGTGGGTCCAATAAAAGTTAACTCCCTGCAGAGCTCAGTTTAACTACAGAGCTGGTGCAGCAGAGATGACAACATGGCTTCCCGTCCATATACCATGTCCCTCTGCCTCAGTCCTGACATGGATGGACCACGGAAGCGTGGTCTCCATGGCCCATTCAGTCAACATTTTTTGCAAGATTCCCAATCAGCGGGCTAAGGGTAGTTGTGCCATGGACATGACCTCCCAGTCGACCTCCCTTTCCTTCAGCTCCTTCCCAATGGGGAAAGTCTTTTCATCACAAGTGTTTCCAAAAAGGGCATGAGATTTTCACACATGATGAGCAAGACGCGAGAAGTCATTTTTCCATTCTACACTGAGCTGATTAGACCTCAGTTGGAGTACTGTGTCGGTTCTGGGCACTACATTTCAAGAAAGATGTGGAGAAATTGGAGGGGGTCCAGAGAGGAACAACAAAAATGATTAAAGGTCTAGAAGATATGAGCTATGAGGGAAGACGGAAAGAACTGGGCTTGTTTAGCTTGGAAAAGAGAAGACTGAGGCTATGTTTAGACTGTAGGCTTCTTTCGGAAGAAGCTTCTCCAGAAGAGATCTTCCGAAAAAACTTCTTCCGAAAGAGAGCGTCTACACATCAAAAGTGTATCGAAAAAGCGATCTGCTTTTTCAAAAGATAGCATCCACACTGAATGGACGCTATCTTGCATTTAAGCTGTGATTACTATGGATGGAGTGGCTACCAGGGCACCTGTGCTTTTTCCTCTTTCCTCTTCTTTCGAAAGAACTGCCTCCTCCCCGTCCACACACGCCTTTTTCCAAAAGAGCTCTTTCGCAAAAAGGCTTCTTCCTTGTAGAAAGAGGTTTACCAATGTCGGAAAAACCCCCTCTGTTCTTTCGATTTTTTTCTGAAAGAACACGATTGCAATGTGGACGTAAGTGAGGATAGCACAAGAAGCAATGGGCTTAAATTGCAGCAAGGGAGATTTAGGCTGGACATTAGGAAAAGCTTCCTAGCTGTCATGGTGGTTAACACTGGAATAAATTGCCTAGGGAGGTTATGGAATCTCCATCACTGGAGATATTTGGGAGCAGGATAGGTAGACATCTATCAGGGATGGTCTAGATGGTGCTTGGTCCTACCGTGAGGACAGGGGACTGGACTTGATGGCCTCTTGAGGTCCCTTCCAGTTCTAGTGTTCTATGATTCTATCATTTACCTGAGTCCTGCACACAAGTGTCTAAATGCCTTTTGAAAAAAAGGGGCTGAACCTTGCTGTGAAGAGACTAGATCTTTTCCCCTTCTGCCCATTAATGGGAAAATCATAGCAACACAATGGCAATAGTGACCTTCTGTATTAGTGCCACCTTGGCCTCCCTCTGTGCATAGAAACTCACGTGAGAAGAGGTAATGGGCTTAAATGGGCTTAAATGGGACCAGAAAAAGCTTATGACCAAAATACAAGGAATTATTAATGCAACTCGTAATCGGCCTGGGGAGCTCACTGCTGCATGAAACCACCGAGGGAGATTTTTCAAGGGGGATAAGATATTTATAGGAACCAGAATAACGTTGGCAGTTGCAACAGCCAGAATCGAGAAAATCGCCCTAATGCGGTTAAGTCCATCCTAAACTCCTAGGGTGCGTCTAGACTGGCAAGATTTTGCGCAAAAGAAAAATTTGCCACCTGTCTACACTGGCCGCTTGAATTTGCACAAGAACACTGACTTTGTAATGTACAAAATCAGTGCTTCTTGCACAAATACTTTCACGCTCCCGCTCAGGGATAAGCCCTCTTGCGCAAGAATACTTGTGCAAGAGGGCCAGTGTGAACAGGCACCTTAATTTTTGCGCAAGAAAGCCCGATGTCTAAAATGGCCATCGGGCTTTCTTGCGCAAATCACATCTATACTGGCCACGGATGCTTTTGCGCAAAAGCACTTTTGCGGAAAAGCATCCATGCCAATCTAGATGCTCTTTTGAGGAAATACTTTTAACGGAAAAACTTTTCCGTTAAAAGTATTTCCGCAAAATCATGCCAGTCTAGACGCAGCCCTAGTGTAGTCCAGGCCTTGCGCTCCACGCCAGTGTTTCTCAACCTTTAGTGCTGGCAACCTCCTTTGGCCTTGAAAAAAATTGCAACCCCCCCCACTAGAAATGAGTGTTAATGCCCCCCCTTACCTTAAGCTCAGGGCTGAAACACGTAGGTGATTCCGTTGTGACTATTTTCGTCCCCTTTCTGGCCCTTTTAGCTCATCAATCTCTTCACAAAGGGCTTTGGAAACAAGGGACAATAGACTCCAGTGGAACAACTGCTCTTGCTGAGATAAAATGTTTCCATTCATCTCAGAACACTCTCCTAAAACATTTCATTTAGCGTCACTGGTGCCAATGACCTGCCATGTTCCACCCCAGAAGTGGCTGCATTTCAGTGATGGGTAAGGGTTGCCAGGTGTCCGGTATTCACCCGGACAGACCGGTATTTTCAGCTCCTGTCCGGTAAAAAAATTCAGAGAATACCGGACACCTGAGATGTCTGGTATTTTCTGAATTTTTCCCCGGCCAGGAGGCGAAAATGCCGGGCACCTGGCAACCCTAGAAACACTCAGCACCCGGTCTCCCCCCCGGGCTCCCCTGTTCCTATCCCTGCACTGCTGCACTGACTCTGAAAGGGGACATGCTGTTTTAATGATGTTTTATTTTTTACTTAAGTCCTTGGAGTCTTTTTTTTTTTTTGCTCAACAACTTTGGTCTCCCCCCTTTTTTTTCCCCTTCAACATAATTTTTTCCCAGTGTTTTTTTTTTGTTGGGGTGTGTGTGTGTGTTCAGTATTGTTGTTTCAACCATCTGGCAAACCTAGTAATAGGCCCTAGATCGGGTTATGGTCTCTGTGCTGAAGGATGCCATGGAAGGATGGAGCTATCTTAATGCTTAGCCGTGGGATAGCCAGCAGGTTTTTTTTTTTTGTGAGGACGCATCCTGGTGCCCCTCTGTTGTTATGGCAGCCATTCAAATCCAGCAGTGAGGTGTCAGGAGTACAACGCTGTGCGTCTCCTCCCAGAGTCTCTGACGTGGCTGGCAGCAGCAGGGCGCTGCTGGCTGCACATCTATCACTGTTCTGACTGCTGGAAAGGGGAGGAAGTGGCATATGGGCTGATGAATGTGGCGTAGACACTCTCTTGGCCCTGCATGCCAGCTCCCAGCCCATGCTGCCTCTCCCTCTTTCTGCGGGTAGCACCCATCCAGCCAGGAGACAGAAAGGGAGGGGGAGATGCTCTGGCCCTCTCATCTATCTGTCTGGAAGGGAACTCCCTGGCACGGTGTCAGGGCCAACATAAGCAGCCATATGCTGGCCACCTTCCAAGCCCCAGCATCGGGGAGGGCGGAGAAGGTCTGTACTCCTTAGCATGGCTCCTGGGCTGAGATGCAATCCTGAGGGATACAGGACAGGCTGCCGTGAGTTAGAGCTGCTGGACCCCCAATTTACATGCGTGGCCATTTTGACACCCCCACCGCCGCCAGGGCAGCACAGAATTTGGCCCCATCCCCTGCATGCTCGCCACGGACTGACTGCTCGTGCCTGGGTCACGGAGCAAGGGACAGGCTTGCAGCACCAGTTTGGGACACACATGTCAAATGAGACACGTGTCCCAAATAATTCGCTCCCACCACATCCTTCCCTGAGCCTTTGTCCCTCCTCTCCTGCTTTGCCATGCTCAGGGCAGGGAGAGGGAACGGTCTGCAGGGTCGGGGCCTCAGGTAGAAACCTCTTTGGGCCTTGGCCTCACACACACCTGTGTGTTGGTAGGGATAATAATCGAACAGGGATGCTTTCGGTCACAGGGAGCCCTCCTGGGAACCGGGGGGGAGAGGGGGGACCTTCAGACTCACGAGCAGGAACGACAAGACCATACTCGGGACTGGCGCTGATTTGTGAGTCCGACACCCTGCCTATGTGCACCGTTTGATTCAGGGCCGCCACGTGACCCAGTTTGGAGTCAGCACGCTCAGTGCAAACATATGGCAGGGCCTAGGCTGTATGAGGGCAGCTGAACTAATGGCATTACGGAGGGAGGAGGGAGAGAAAAGAGGAAGCAGGGGCAAGGGAATGGAGTCGGGGATGGAAAAGAGCTTTCGGAGAGGAAGGATGGTACAGTGGTTAGAGCATTAGCACAGGCCTTCAGTTCCTCGCTCTCCACTGATTTTCTTTGTGACCGTGTGCAAGCCACTTCACTGCCGCATGCCTCAGTTTCTCCATCTGTAAAAGGGAGGGGCGGTTAATAAATCTGCTTTCCTTTGTAAAGCACATGAAGATCTATGGGGGAAGCCCCATAAAAGAGCTAAGTACTGTTACTTGCCAAATTGTTGCAGAAATCCCCACTGATTGCATATTTTCTCTCTTCAGATAGGCCTTTTTAAGCTGTTCCTGGGCTTTGCTGGACTCTGACAATATCATGATCAGATGGAGATTACGGGGAGCACTGCGCATGTGCCGCTCCTGGTTCCCTAATTAAGATGGAGTTGAGTTTTGCACTCAAGGCACGGAGTCACCCACACTGTGATGCATGAAGAATATAGTTTATCTCTTACCCAGATGGACAGCACTTACTCTTTGAGGCTTCAATGAATATTCTGAGCATTTACAAGTAAAACCCATTACATAATGTATGAGCTCAAATTAATTCAAAGCGGGTCCTTTCAGAAAAGCAGCACTCCGCATTAGACCCTTTTTGATCGTAATAAGCGCCTTTGTCACAAGCTGTGAGATCTGAAGTTGAGGGGCAAGGCATTATCCCTACATATGTACTATAGCTTTGCCCAGCGTCGGAGGGGTTGGGAGAGTGAATCCTCAGTGGTTCCCAAACTTTTCAGCATCACACCCCCTTTTTGATTTTTGAGAAACCCCCCCCCCCCCTAAAAATAGCAACAAAACTTGTTGAGCAAAAAAAATAAATTAAAAAAAAAGGAACTGACGGGGCCAAAAACAAAAATAGCAGCAAAACTTGTTAAGCAAAAAAAAAAAAAGGAACTGACCAGGGCTGAAAAACAGTCACGTACCCTTTAATTCCCGGGACCAGTGTAAAAAAAAAAGGTGCTGGTACTCTAGGGGAAAAGTTGTTGACAAAAAAAAAAAAAAAGTTGACCTTTTAAGAACAGAGCCGTCATTGCCCTTTTAAGGTAGCCATTTTGAAGTCTGCCTGGGATGCTCCATCCTCCCCCCTGTCCCAGCCAGTAGGGTTGCCAGGTGTCCGGTATTCACCCGGACACTCCGGTATTTTCGCCTCCTGTATGGTAAAAAAATTTAGAGAATACCAGACACCAGAGCTGTCCGGTATTCTCTAATTTTTTTCCCCGGCCAGGAGGCGAAGATGCTGGGCACCTGGCAACCCTACACACTCAGTGCCAGGCCTGGCCCCCGTGAGCCCCCCTCAGTGCCAGGCCTGGCCCCCAACACCCCCAGCCCCCCAACCCCATGCTTACCTGGTTCCGCATGGCTCCCGGCACAAAATGGCTGCGGGGGGAAAAAAAGACCAGTGGGAAGCCAGAGCTTTGGAACTCAGAGAGTGAGCACTGCCTCCCCTGGGTCTTAGTGCTCAACCTCTCCCCTCTTCCCTATCCTGCCTCTTAAAGGGGACATGCTGTTTTAATGCTGTTCTATTAAAAAAAAATTTTTTTTTGCTTAAGTCTTGGAGTCCAGTCCTTTTTTTTTTTTTTACTTAACAACTTTTGTCCCTCCCCCCCCTTTTTTTTTCTCTTTGACAGAATTTTTTTCATGGTGTTTTTTTTTGGGGGGGGGGGGGGGGGACGTGTTCGGTATTTTTGTTTCAACCATATGGCAAACCTACCAGCCAGCCCGAGCTGCGTGTATTCCGGCGGATGCCCAAGCCAGGAAAACAGAAAATACTGGACATTTCACATGGTATTTTCTGAATTTTTTTACCAGACGGACTGGGCTCTTTCTTGGGGGGGCAGGGGGAGGATTGATGAGGGGAGGGCTGGGTTGCCTTGTGCCCCCCCTGGAATTTCTTCATGCCCCTCTAGGGGGGGCATGCCCCCAGTTTGGGAACCTATGCCTCTAGCTGTTTGTTCGTGGTGAGTTCATTAGCATGGAGCTCTGTTTTGCAAGGCACACCATTCTTGATCTCTTGCCAGGCCACAGACAGTGACAGGTGGACAGAGGAAGTAGGTGGCATGTCACCATTTCAGTCTGCTGCTGGCCTAGGATTTGCTTAAAACAATTCCTTAATTCCCCTCTTCCCCCCCCGTCTTTCACTCCTCCCCCCATCACCACCGAGGACAGTTATTTCCAGCCAGCATTGTTATTTGTCAAGGAAACAAGTTGCTTCCATAAAATATGAAACTTCTCCCAAGTGTAAAAGTAAAAGTGAAGTGGACATTGTAACAATGTCCGATGCCACAGATTTAGGCTTTGTAATAATAATAATAACAATAATAATAATAATAATAATAATTAATACAAATGATGCTATTTACAAATGTAACACGAACAGGAATGTTTTGGTGCCTCACAGGCTAGGTGTGTGTTTTTATCTCTCCCTAATGGCCCATCCACTTATGGGATAAATACCTACTACTGCTACTGGAACTCTCTGGTTAAGTCAACAAGCAGTCCTGTGGCACCTTAGAGATGAACAATTTATTAGGTCATGAGCTTTGGTGGGTAAAACCTACTTCATCAGATGAGTTGGAGTGGAAATTACTGAATCCGGGGAATATATAACAGCAAAAGCAGTTGCCTATCAATTATAGGATCAATGTTAATGAAACTAATTAAGTCAGGGTGGATGTGGTGCATTTGATGTGGAGATGCGAATATCAAAGGCAGGGAAGTTGTCTCAGTAGTGTATTAACCAGTTAAGATCTTTATTCAACCCTACATTGATAGCATTGAACTTGTAAATGAACTCCAGTTCAGCTGTCTCCCTCTGTAATTGGGTGATAAAATTCTTATGGCTGCTTTCAAATCCATGATCGAGCACGCAGGCAGGTTACAATGTTCTCTTACAGGTTTCTGTGTGTTGCCATTTCTGATGCCTGGTTTGTGTCCATTTAGCCTTTGTCACAGAGACTGTCCGGTTTGGCCAATACACATGGCAGAGGGGCATTGCTGGCACTTGATGGCATGTATCACATTAGTGGATGTGCAGGTGGATGCGTCTCTGGTTAAGTGTTGCAAGCCCCTCCCCCAGCTTGTGAGCTAAGCAATTGATCTTAATCTCATGCTAGGCTGGCCAATCCCCTTGGCCAGCTTCAGTCAATCCAGGCTTTGTCCAGCCTCCTGCCCCTGTTCTGCTCTATCTCGGGGCTCAAGTTACAGTGGGGAGGTCTAGGTTGGATATTAAGAAAAACAATTTCCCTAGGAGGGCGGGGAAGCACTGGAATGGGTTCCTCAGGGAGGGGGTGGAATCTCCATCCCTAGAGGTTTTTAAGTCCGAGCTTGACAAAGCCCTGGCTGGGATGATTTAGTTGGGGCTGGTCCTGCTGTGGCCTCTTGACTGCTGAGGCCTCTTCTTACCCTGAGATTCTATGAGTCTTTGCCCATGGACTTACAGCTGGGCAACAAACAAGATGTTTTTCATGCACCTGCCCCTCAACAGATCCAGGCAAATTAAACTGTAAAGCACTAATTAATCACCAATTTCCCCCTTTGCGGTTGGTTAATTATCTCTGTCCAGATCAGGGATTGAATCAAACAAATAGCTTTTGTTCAGTATTCACCAAAAAATTCCTTGGTCCATCGTCCACTCATGGTCACTTGCATGGTGAGCGTTTGGTATCTCAAATTCAGGCTGTTTTGATTGGTGGTGTCATGCACATGATAAGTTTCCTCTGATGGAAGAGCAACTTGGAAATCGGTTTGGGGTGTGAATACTCATGCTGACAAATTTGCCAGGTGCATCTAGCAAAGAGTCTCTGAGGTTCACTCACATTTTATTGTTTTCTTCTCTTTCCAAGGCTGCTCTGTCAGCGTGGGAGTGAAGGGTGCGAGAGACACACCTGCACTAGCTCTGATAGACTGTAGCGGTGGCAGCATGAAGCTAGCCACCCCAGCTACACGCCTGGTATCTCAGATGTGCACATACTCAGACTGGCTACCCCTTCCTCCCAGTTGCACTGCCGCGGGTCTGTGCTATTCCCGAAGAGAGCTAGCACAGGCCAGCCTCCTCCAAGTGGGAATTACAGCTCCTGTTCCAAATGTAGAGGCGCCTGTAGAACATTTGTGGGAAGCGAACACAAACGGGACATGAATTTGGTCAATATGAATTTATTTCATGATATTTGAAAGGGTGCTGTTTTTATCCCAGGGTGCAACTCTCCGGTGCTTGGGTTGGTTTTTCTTCTTTATAGTTTGGATCATGTAACAGGATGGATGGATGGATGGCTACAGGGTTATATAGGAGACTGGATGGACAAATGCATAGATTATAGAATCATAGCACGCTAGAACTGGAAGGGACCTCAAGAAGTCATCAAGTCCAGTCCCCTGCCCTCCTGGCAGGACCAAGCACCATCTAGCTCAGGAGTGGGGAACCTCAGGCCCAGGGGGCTGGATGCAGCCCCCAGCTTGCCTGGATTCGGCCCCCAAGGCTCAGCATTGGGGAGCCCATGCTGGCATTCCAGCCCCCCAGCCACCCACCCGCAGGGCTGGAGGACACAAAATCTACTAGCCTGCCCCCCCAGGCTCTGGTGTGCAAGGGGAATTTGTGTGTGGGGGGTGTCTTTCTCCTTCTCAGACAGGGGCTTCTCACTTTGCTTCTCACTTGTGTGCAGCCCCTGACTGATTTTTTTGTGGGTCAGTGGCCCCCGACACAAAAAAGGTTCCCCAGCCCTGATCTAGATCATCCCTGACAGGTGTTGGTCCAACCTGCTCTTAAATAGCTCCAGTGATGGAGATTCCACAACCCCCCCCCCAGGCAATTTATTCCAGTGTTTAACCACCCTGACAGGTAGGAAGTTCTTCCTAATGTCCAACCTAAACCTCCCTTGCTGTAATTTAAGCCCATTGCTTCTTGTCCTATCCTCAGAGGCCAAGGAGAACAATTTTTCTCCCTCCTCCTTGTAACACCCTTTTAGATGCTTGAAAGCTGCTCTCGTGTCCCCTCTCAGTCTTCTCTTTTCTAAATTAATCAAACCCAATTCTTTCAGTCTTCCCTCATAGCTCATGTTCTCTAGACCTTTAAGCATTTTTGTTGCTCTTCTCTGGGTTGTCTCCAATTTCTCCACATCTTTCTTGAAAGATGAGGAAGGAGGAATGTATGGGGACAGATGACTGGGAGTGGACAGTTAGCTAACCAGATAAACAGAAGATCCTGTAATTAATGTTGCGTGCACAGAATTTCCTTTTCTGCCCCCACCCCTGAAATGGGCAGCAGAGCTACCGGCTGCCACTAGGAGGCGCTGGACTCAGCTGGCAAATAGAGAGAGGAAGGGGTTCCCGGCAGCTATAATTCTTAGCCTGCCCTGAAGAAAGGAGGCACTGTGAAGGAAAACACAGAGAAGACTGGGAATCAGCATTAGGCTGTTTCTCCCTCTGGATTTCTGGACTTCGGGGGTAGGGTGTGGGGGGTGTCTGGGCTGGGGGGCCGGGTGTGTGGCTACGGCTATACTGCCTTTTTTTGTGGAAGAATATATGCAAATTGTGCTCGCATTTGCATATCTTCTTCCGATTCTTTTTGCAGAAGAGGTTTTGCCACTATTTAGACTAGCTATACGCCTTATCCTGTAGACAGGACCAAATGTCGCAAAAACCCCCTCTTTCACAAGACCCCTTATTACTCATAAATTGAGATTTACAGAGTCTTGCAAAGGATGGTTTTTTTCCAACATTTGGCCCTGTCTACACGGGGCCAAATAGCAGCAAAACCTCTTTCGCAAAAAGAATCGGAAGAAAATTATGCAAATGCGAGCACAATTTGCATATCTTCTTCTGCAAAAAAATGGCAGCGTAGCCATAGCCTGGGTGGGGAGGGTGTGGAGAAACAAGAGCTGGGTTGTTGCAGGGGTTTCTTTAACTCTCTACTTCTGGGGGAGTTTTTGCATGTGCCTATTGTAACAGACATACTTGCTGACAGGTATTTTGAAATAAATTACTAACAGAATTAAAACTGGTGTGATCACAGAGGGCTGTTTTGACAAATAAAACATGCAGAATGTTAAAAAATGGTGAGCAGAATTTGAAATTTTTGGTGCCGAATTCCCTCAGGAGTCAATTAACTTTGCAATATCACTTTGCTCCTGACCCCTTGGACCGGCAGTGGACAACATGATCACATGGCTAAGTTTTGCAGTGATTGTTTTAGCATTGCAAAGAGGCAACCAATTAAGCCGCACAGAGACAGGACAATTCCCCCGTAGTACCTATGTTCCTAATTAATTTTCTAAATATGCAACAAGGTGCCACGGCTGCAGTCTGAATCTAGTTGACCTTTGGAGATGGAGAATGCACTTATTAAATGCCAGACCGGGCTGGAAACATGCGGAGGATAATTCTCTTGACTTTTCCCTGTCAGGTTGGTTTTCTGAGTGACAGGAGCAGCAGATGAGGTGCTGTTCAGAGCAAGGAAAGTCAGGAACGCGGGTCGAGAGAAAACAGCCTTCTGCCTCCAGTGAAATTCATTTCAGAGAGCTTGTTAAAGGAGGAATTGGAGGAGAATGTTTCTCCAGTGTCTTACCATACACCTGCTTCTCACACCCTGGAGGCAGGCTCCAAGGAGGAAAAACTATCAGCTCCCACGCAGATTCCTTTGTGCAGGTGCATCCATTTTAAATATCCTGCATGTTGATTAATCGGATCGTCAATTGCTTCGCTACACTCATGGTTCATTATGAAAATATTGACGAGACCAAATCACCAAATAATAAACATGTGCCTCAGATTAAAAAAACGTAATAAGAGGCTGAGAAACATGCCACCCTCGGGGGTGAGTCTTAGCAGCTTTCCAACGCTGCAGTCGATTTTGATCCAAGAGGGGAGAAAACATCACACAGCGCTCTCTGCAGCGCTAGGCATTCATCCTAACGCAGTTCAGTGCCTCGCTGGCTAAGTGTATGAAGGGCCAGTTTGATGAGGCTGCCTGCATTGGGGTGCAGCCGATCTGCCACCGCTAGTGGCATATATCCCCCGTAGCTGGTGGGGATTCTTTGTGGGAAGGGCTTTGCGTTACTACAGAGAATTCTTTCCCAGGTGTTTGGCTGGTGGGTCTCGCTGAAATACTCATGGTCTAACTAAGCCCATGTTTGGGGGTGGGAAGGACTTTTCCCATGGGTCAGATTTGCAGAGAACTTGGGGATGGAGTGAGGGAGAAGGTTTCTTTCTTCTGCAGCATGGCGTATGGGTCACTTGCTGGTTTCAACTCATGACAACGATGGATTCTCCAGAACTTGACAGCTTTGCATCATGATTTGAGGACATCGGTAACTGAGCCAGTGGTGGATCTAGGACAGGAGTGGATGGATGAGGTTCTGTGGCCTGCAACATGCAGAAGCTCAGACCAGATGATCATGATGGTCCCTCCTGCCCTTAAAGGCAGAGTCCTGCCTTTTGGCTTGCTCTTGGACTCCTGACCCCAACTCTGACCCATGTCTCTGCCTGCCACTGCTCTGACTACTAGGTATGATTGCCCAAGCTAGGAGTCTGAGGGGGCTTTGTTTGGGGAGATGGTATTGTTATGCCAACAGGAAAACTGCCTGCTGTGCATGTGGACTGCATCTAAGCTACCTATGTCAACATAGGCTCTGGCATGTGGATGCACCCTCGGCTTCCATTGAAAAAGTGTTTCAAGTCCTCAGGTTTGCAAAGAAAAGGCTGAAAACATGATCTGAGTGTGTCCTTAGGCTCAGCAAGCCAAGACACATAAAAAGACCACAAATGAATGAGATGTTTATTTATTTCTCATTATTTTAAGACAGTCTCATGGGTTGTTTTTTTAAATTTGGCTCTTGATGTTGGTCAGCCTGAGGTCAGGACAGAGAATTTTGTGTTGATGTAGCATCTATCAGAGGCTGTTTCATTTTTGCAGTTCCAGGAAATTAAGGAGGAGGCAGCAGCTGACAGGAGACTACAGGGTTAGTAGAAGGCTGGATAAAATCTGGCAGATAGAAGGGGCAGATAGACACACTATTTTTGTTCCTGGGTAAGTAACAGGTTTCTTTATACACAAATCTGTGTACAAACAAGTCTCTGGCCATTTAATGCCAGGGATGCTGATGTTGGAGAGACATGCCATGGTCCTGGATCTTCCTGGCCACGACCTCCTTTTGGTCCTCCAATCTCCATCCAGGCAGAACTTTGAAATCTGGAAAACTTCCCTGAGAATCTACAACCCCTTCCTGGAAGTTGTGGGAAAGGGTCTGCCAAGAACCCCTGGCCATGTTGGAGCTCGGGGTTGTAAAGGAATCCCCTAGTGCAGCGTTTCTCACACTGGGGGTCCCAACCCGAAAGGGAATGTGGCAAGGGGAGAGCAGTAGGGTCACCAAAGTTTGGGTTTTCCCAGCCATGACCTCTTCTTCAGTCCTCAGGTCCCTGCCCAGGTAGACTTTGGAAATAGGACAAATGTCCATGATTTCTCCTGGCCTTCAGAGCTGGGTGGCTGGTGTGGCAGCTGCTCTCAGCCGCTCAGCCTGGCAAGCATTGACACTGCCAGCAGTGACTAAGAAGGAAGAGTGGCAATACCATCGCTTGTTGCACTTCCTTCTGTGGTGCTGCTGGTGTAGACATTGACTCCTGAGCTGGGTGTCCTGCCAGCAGCCACCCTGCTCTAGTTGCTCAGTGTGGAAAGCAGGGCTACCCCCAGCAGCGGCACAGAAGGAAGGGTGGCAGGAGCAGACTCGACTACAGGCACCCGATGTCTACACTTTGGAGGCTAAATGCCAATGTAACTTGCATGAACCAAAGTTTGCTGTGTAGACATGTCCTTAGAAGCGCTCGTCCAATCTGATTTAGTTTGCATGTTGCCATTTTTTGGAAACTAGGGGGGTAGTGAAAACATTATCAAAATAGTTATGAACATTTTCATCAAACTGTTTTTACTGAAAACATGATTAAAATCATTGTTGAAATTTTAAAATTTAGTGAAAACTAGCTTTTGGTAAATGAAAAATGTCCATACATATTTTGTTACCTTACATTAAAGTTTCAAATGTTTTTTCATGCAACTTTTAAACTTTTTTAGTTAAAAAAGGAATCGTTCAAACCCTGTGAAATGAAAACGACTTTACATTTTCAAAAATGTTCACAAAATTGTGTTTCTCTATCCACCTTTGAACTAACCATATATTAGCTAATTCAGTCAGTACTCCATGGTGTTGATTACTCTCCTGTTTTTATCATGAGTTTTCAATATTTGGTGTTCTCCATGAAGTCCCTTCCACCAAAGGAAGGGTGGCAGGAGCAGACTCGATTACCCTCCCTTTTGTGTTGCTGGTGTCGGCAGGCTGCTTCTGCACTTGGGACCCGCCTTCTCTTGCTGCCCGGCTTAGAAGTGAGAGCCACCACCAGCAGCAGCACAGAAGGAAGAGTGGCAATATCAGACCATGCCACCCTTCCTTCTGTGCTGCTGCTGGCAGTGGTGCTGCCTTCCAAGCCGGCTGCCCAGACAGTGCCGCTGCTCTCCAGACACTGAGCTTTGAAGTCCAGGCAAAATCTCAGACATTTTTAAATATTTCCAAAATCTACCCACAGGGAGATTTGAGGACCAAAGAAGAGGTCATGTCAGGGAAAACCTGGACAGCTGGTGACCCTGCTCACGACCTGCCTACACTGGTTTTGCTACCCCCTTTTTGGTTGGGAGCCCCAGCTGGAGAGAGTTGGCTCCTGGGGATTCCCTAATGACGTCCAACATGGCCAAAAGTTTCTGGCAGACCATTTCTCACAACTTCTACCAACTAGGTCATCGATAGGGCCCTACCAAAATTCACCGTGCATTCTCATCCGCTTCATGGTCAGAGGTTTTCAAATTGGTCAGTTCCATAATTTCAGATGTTTACTCATAAAATGTCACGATGTTCTAACCAGTGGATCCTGACCCAAAATGGGATCATGCGGGGAGTGTGGTTGCAATATTGCTGTGAGGATGCGGTCTCACGAATGCCACCCTCATTTCTGCCCTGCCTCTCAAGGTGGTTCTGATCTCTCTGCCAAGAGTGGCCGTGTAGGGGAAGGACAACTCCTGTCCCTGCCCAGCCTGGCCAGACTAGCAGCTGGGAACCCCAGACTCCTAGCAGCATGGGGAGATCAGATGTCACACGCAGGGCAGATTTCACAGTCCGTGACACGTTTTTCAGGGCTATGAAACTGGTAGGGCCCTGCTCCTACATTCTCAGGGACCTTTGTCCCCACAGTGGTCTTCACTGGATGGGAGTCTCCGTCTGAACGGTCTGGCCCTGCTGCCAACCCCAAAGGGAGGTCTTTGATTCTTGTCTTTTGCTGTTTCTTTTCACACCAGCCTCCCAATGGATTAAGGGCACTGGCAGCCCGAGCTCAGGTTTTGGCGGAAAAGGCATGAGGAGGAGGCTTTCTTGGTCTTTTCAAGTCAAGCGTAAAAGTGTAATTGGGCAGGTGAAAAAAGAATTTGAAGAGGGACTAGCCAAAAACTCAAACTTACAGGAAAAAAAAAAAGAGTTAAGTACTTTGGAAGCAGGAAGCCTGCTGAGCCATCAGCAGGGCCAAGAGACGACTGAGGTGATAAAAGAGCATTCAAGGAGAGAAGGCAATCGTGGAGATGCTAAGTGAATTCTTTGCCCCCCCTCCCCCCCCTCTTCGCTGCCGAGGCTGTGAGGGCGATTCCTCCCCTCCCCCCCAGCCATTCTTGTTAGGGGTAAGATCTGAGGAACTGTCCCACACGGAGGCAGCAAGATGGGGTTTGGAACAAATTGATGAATTCAATGTTAATAAGTCCCCAGGACTAGCTGGCATACCCCCAAGAGTTCAGAAGGAACTCAGGAAACAGCAGCACTACTGACTCTGCCATGTCACTTAGCATTTTCATCAGCGACTGTACCAGATGACAGGAAGACAGCTAATATGACACCATTTTTGTAAAGGCTCCAGCTGCAGTCCTGTCAATTACAGGCTGACAAGCCTAACTTCAGCACAGGCAAACTGGTTGAAATGCTATGTGAGGGGGTAGTTGAGGCCCGGAGGCCCCCTGCTGGAGGCCTTGTGGCCCTGCCACACCCCGCCCTAAAAACAGGCGGTGGAGAGGGTCTTCCCAGCTGTGTGGGATGCAGCCAATCAGAATGAGCTGCATGGAGCAGCCAATCAGGGCCCAGCAAGATAGTATAAAAGCGCTGCAGGGGGCAGAGGCAGTTTAGGTCCTTGCTGGAGCTAGAGGAATGTGAATGGGGTGCCTGGCTGGCCGAGGGAGCTACTGGACCTTTGACAGAGCAGAAGGGGGCCTTTTGAAGTGGCCTAGCAGGAGAGCTGGGGCCAGGAAGGCCCTGAGAGAGCAGAAGACATCGCCTCCAGGGAAGGAGCCCTGGGCACAGCTCTCTGCCAGAGCAGGGGCAATTTGAGGGAGCCCCCAAGCGGCTGACCATTCAAACCAGGGTACTCTGATAGGTCCTGCTGGACTGACTGAGAAGTGAGCCCAGGGCTAGAGATATTATTCAATGCACCGAGAGAGGCTGTTGGACTCGCACCCGGAAGGGGGTTGCTTTTAATTTCACACACAGATGGTCCAGATGGCTGAGTTGTGGAAGCCTCAATGCAAGGAAGAGAGAACGTGCCGGAACATGCTTTTTAATTGTCCCTGGCCCTTCCCTTCTGGTGCCACTGCCTGTGGGCGGAGCTGCCCCTTGGGACACTCAGGGCCTGGGACAACCCCACCTCGGCCCCAGGCCTTGCATCCACCCTGCCTCTTCCTGCCCCTGCTTCACCCCCTCACTCCATCCCTTGCCCCACACTTCTGCTCCTCCCTGCCTCTTCCTGCCCTTGCTCTGGTCCTGCCCACCCCATTCTGCTCCTTCCCCAAACCCTCTGATGCCTTCTTTCCCAAACGACGCCAGGAGCTGGAAGGAGAGGTAGAGCAGGGCCAGTAGCGCTGCCACTGGCTCCTGTGCTGCCCGGGCCCTGCGTCCCCCTGATCTGGGGGGGCCCTCACAGCCCCAGAGCCTAGGGGACTGTCCTGAACCTACTCTGCCTGTGGGAGCATTGGTGCTGTGATGAAAACCGAGGCGCTTGTGGCGGTGGATCCGCGAGGGGCCATCCAATGCCGGCCTATTCGAGCTCTGAAATTCCTCTGCCGCAGGCTCCCCCAAATGAGCAGCGGCTTTGGCGACGATGGCGTGGGGTGAGTGCAGAGAAATCATTTCCTCCCCTGGAGTGACCGGTTGCCATGAGGAGACCAAACGGCTGCCCCCGCACAGCCCCCCAGGGAGGGAGTGTGTGCGCCGTGCGGGGCCAGGGCTGAAAAACGCCTCAGGAACAGCGCTCCCGGGTGTTTCCCAAACTGGTTAGCGCAGTGAGTGCCGACAGGCCTCACACGGGCGACGTGGCCCCCCTGACCAGACGGAGCGAGGGAATGGAGTTTTGTCTCCGTCAGTGGAAAGCCGGAGTGAGCCATATCCTACACAAGTCTCAGCTTGACAAAGCCCTGGCTGGGATGATTGAGTTGGGGTTGGCCCTGCTTTGGGCAGGGGGCTGGACCCGATGACTCCTGAGGTCTCTGCTAGCTCTGGGATTCTATGATTCTAGGAGTGGCAGGTGGCAGAGCAGCTCTTGCTCCGTATCCCACAGCCTCTCCGAGACGACATCCGTTGGAGCTGAGAGTGCCCGGCTGGCGTTCGTGCAATCAATTCCGCTGATGAATCCTGTCACAGAGACACGACACCAGTTTCTGAATGAACATCCTGACTTTTCCCATGACCTTGGGAGGAGCCGTGGCCGGGGGGAGAGGAGAATGAAATACTTTTTTTCCCCACACCCTGTGAATGATGGTCGAATGTCAGGGATGACTGTATTTTGGAAATGAATTTTCTATTTCATCACTCTACCCAACGCCTCCAAGAAGTTAGCTCACGATTAGCAAATTAATATTTTCCTCCCCTCTCTCAGCTGGCAGCAAACCATGACTGGGAGATGTTTGGGACCACCCCTGACTATCTTTGAATATTTCTTTTCATGCACGGGTTTTGATGCACCTTGACGTCCGTCAGCATGCACAATCCCAGACATTACGGCCACTTTTACTGGCAAGCAAAGTGCAGGCTTCCTAGAGTCCTATCACCTTAATTGGTGAGGAACAAGTAGGGTATTAGTGCATTTAAGAACATAAGAACAGCCATAGTGGGTCAGACCAACTGTCCATCTAGACCAGTGTCCTGTCTGCCGACAGTGGCCAATGCCAGGTGCTTCAGAAGGAATGAACACAACAGGGAATCATCAAGTGATCCAAAAGTAAAGTAGTGTCTAGTGATTCCAGTTCAGAAGGGGGCCTCTGTCAGGTGCTGTACAGACACGTAATAAGAGACAGTCCCCTGCCCCAAAGAGCTTACAGGCCAAATAGAGGAGCCAAAGGGTGTGTCTAGACTACAGGGCTTTTTTAAAAAAAACTTCCCCTGCATCTAGACTGCTGCTGCGTTCTTTTGAAAGTAAATCGAAAGAATGTGGCAGTTTTTTCGACCACGGAAAACCTCGTTTTACAAGGAAGAACGCCTTTTTTTGAAAGTGCTCTTTCGAAAAAAGGCGCTATGTAATGCAAACTGTGCTTTTTCGAAAGGGAGCATCCAGACCACCTGGGTGCTCTCTTTCAAAATAGCGGCTTGCTTTTTCGAAAGTACTGGTTGTAGTCTAGATGCTCTTTTTCAAAAGTATCTTTCAAAAAAAGGCTTGCAGTCTAGACGTAGCCAAAGAGTGAGAGAAAGGAAGTGCTGCATCTTGAAGAACGCAAGAGCTGACAAAGCTCTGTTTCAGGGGTGGTTAGATTAGCAGCGGAGTGACTGGACCTGGAAAATTTGGATGCTGATCCAAATTTCCTTAAAATGTCCAGAGTACAGCCTTCTGGGGTTTTCAGTTTTGTTTGGCCCGATTCCGTGGTTCTACATCTCATGTGTCTCACGGATCCTGGATCCAAAGAGCATTCCTGGTGTTCCGAGACTGACTTCAGTGGGCATGCTGCATGTGCAAAGACTGCGGGAGCAGGCACTGAAAGGCACCTGGGGCCCTAATAGTCCTTACTAGCAGAGGCCCACTCCTCTGTAACCATATCGGACCCGTGAGACACAGTGTGCAGGGAGCTATCGTGCGCAGACCGAGAACACGCTGATCACTGCTGTTGTTCTGTGGGGCATGCACAGGTGAGATAGGAACCATTAGAAAGATGTGCTGGAACAAAGGTCTTAAAGGGCTCTCTGCCCTAGCCAAAGCGATGGGGTTCTGCCTGCTTACCTGCGTCTCCTGTGTAAATTGAGCAAGGAGAGCCATGGACACCGAATGTAAGGACACCCCTCCAACTAGCCACTGGGGGATATCGTCACATGGCAGTCACGACGGGGGAAGGAGACTGAACAAGTGAACGTGGCAGCCGCCCATCGGACACAGGAAGCTGAGCCCCTAGGGAGGGCGGCCTGGCTTCCTTCAATCATTCTTGTGGCTTTTCTCTGACTCCTTCCCAATTTATCACCTTCCTCCCTGAATCGTGGATTCCAGAACCGGACACTGGTCGGTAGGGAGGCAGGTAGGTAGAACTGGAACAATGAGCGACTGAGATGAGAGTCAGGAAGTGTTAATCCTAGTCCCAGCCCAGCCACTGACTCCCGGTTCAGTTTCCCTAGCTGTGTAGCCAGCGGCGGCCCGAGGCGGGCTGCGGTAGCTGGCGCCCCAGGCGGAACGCGCGATCGGCGCCCCTGCCTGCATGGCTGTCAATGGCCGTGATGTCATCGTTGGGCACCCCAGGCACCCCGTTGAAGACAGTGCCCTAGGCGACTGCCGAGTCGGCCTATGCTCACGGGCCGCTCCTGTGTTTAGTGGGGAATAGCCAGGAGTAGTCCTAGCCCAGGGGTGGGCAACCAGTTAAAGACGAAGAGCCAAAATAGCGGTGGATAGAGTGTGAAGAGCTACGTATTAGATATTTATTGCTATCTATCTATCTATCGATAGATATAGTACACAACATGTAGCGATAAAAATAATATTACAGGACATTTCAGACAAAAACTAATACAAAAGTCTAATTGCTTCAGCCTGGCAAACAATAGCCTTTGAATTTTCTTTAAAGAAACTCAGTGTAAACCAGGTACATGCCGATTCTTTTTTTCCTCTGGAATTTAAATATGACATCTGTGTTGGCTGCCTTATTCTGCATCCACTAAGACTTTGAGTTTAAGGTGCTTCAGCCCCTCTGCTCTAACCCAATCTCTCTCCCCTTCCCCAGAGCCCTGCACCTCCCCCGCCCCGCTCTAAACCAATCCCTATCCTCTCCCCCAGAGCCAGGCACCCCTCCACACACACACTCTCACCTAATGCCTGGGTCCCGGAGCCGCTGCCGTCACCACCATGCGCTTCTCCCCCCAGGCACTGGGACGCGTGCGCAGAGCGGCCAGCTGTGAGCAGTCCGGGTGCGCGGCTCAGAACCAGCAGGAGCCGCCTTTCTTTAATCGAAGAGCCGCATGCCGCTGGAGAGCCGCAGGTTGGCCCCCCCTTGCCCTAGCCATTGAGATGGGCAGAGCCAGTGTCCCCTGTAAGCAGAGCGCCTGGGTGGCCACGCAGGAGAGACTCCGATGCCGCCCCGCTGATTAGCAGAGCCCCGACAGCCTCCCACTGCCAGCAGCAGGTGTTTCTATGGGTGGTGCACATCTGCACATGCCTCGGTGCACAGAACAAAATGTATTCTGCACACAGATGGAAACATTGGGCAGGGCAGAAAATTATTTCATCCTCCATGCGGCCTAGTGCAAAAAATACCCCCTGCCCTAGCCCTCACAACCAAGGAGCAAAAATGTCCGGCCTATCTGAGCAGAGCAGAAAAATCCACAGTGCCCAAGCAGCATAGCAGTGTCTGGAAGTTGGCCATCTTGCTCGTCCACCCTAGAACCGGCCCTGGGAAGTAGTGGCACCCACCTGCCTCCCACGGGGTGGTGAAGCTGCATCAGTTGCTCTGGGTAAGCGCAGTGGAGGTGCTGAAAACCCTCTGCGCTCCTTGCGCATGGAAAGCAAATGGCCCGTGGGCTCCTTTGCGCTGCGCCACTAGCTAATTTTGCTATGAAATTGACAAATAGAGGATGGTTGGAACAAAGGCCAGCTCACCCCCCGACAGCTCAGCCAGCAGCACTGGAAAGTATTCCTAACTAAACCAAAGTCGTGTTTCTTCCTGGTCTGTCTCCTTGAAAGATTAGACCCTTGGATACAAGCCTTCTTGGGGGGAAATCTCAACACCTTGCTTTGCTGTGTCCCCTGAGGCTCATTCCTCCAGGGGACAAGTCCTACCTCCTCTGTGGGATGCCAGCTCCCGGAAATCGCTCTTCCAGCCACCAACAGCTCTCTGACAAATCAGACCCTGGATGAGTCATGGCCGGTTCCTGCATGTAAAGAATAGGTGTGTAGGGGTAAACTGAGGCAGTCCATGGTATCCTGCTAAGAACGCTTCCAAATCCTAAATTTGAGGCCTGGGAACACACAGAGAACAAACAGCTATCATGACCCTGGTCGCCCTGGTAACCACATTCCAAGAGGGCCTCACTCCGATAAGACCCTGGCTGGTACCAAAACAGACTTCACGGAAGCTGTTCTAACTGCCTTCTTTAAGCCTAGATAATAAGCCTGGATCCCAAGGACCGCACCAATACAAGGCTGTATCACCCCCGCAGTAGACGCATCATAATTTCAGCAGACAAAGTTGCCATCAATATGTCTTGTTTATGTTGGCTTATTTAGCTTGTTAGGAATAATTATCTGTATTATTGATAAGATGTTTAATTGGCAATGGGTGGAGATGCTGTGTAACCTTCGTAGTTTATTGGCTTATGTGCTCATTACATCTTGCCGCCAGAACCTATGAAATTGCTTCCACTCCGCCCACCTGCTGCCTATATAATTCAATGTAATGTTTTGATTAACTAGTGCTCTCCAGGTTAACCCCTGGTTGGTACTCCACCAGCGCTGGTGCATAATAAATCCTCTGCTTGTTTTCACCTGCATCCAGAGTGTCCAGAATTATTCCCTACAAGGTGCAAACATTTTTGTTAAACCTAATGTTTGAAATCAAAAATCACTTGGTACACAGGTTTAGAAGAAAGGCCTGATACATCCGGGCTCATGCTTGGATAACTGAAAATGCAAAGTCTTGCTTTAAAAAGTCACAAGAAGTAAGCAGTATCTAATAAACACTTACCCAGATTTTGGTGTGCGAGTTTTTAGGCAGTCGGGTATAAGCATTTGGATATGTCACTGTGACGGGCCGCTAGCGACCTGCACTCCGGGCCACAGAGGGAGGCGGGAGGAGAACGGGGCCACGGGCAGAGAGCCTGGATGGCCCAGAGGTGCCGCGCCTGGTCAGCAGGGCCAGAACGTGCCCCCGCGCCCGCCCCTGGCGTGCGGCCGTGGGAGGCGGGCGCCGGGAGTGATGGCCAGGGCGAGGCGGGAGAAGCCGTCATGTCACAAGGGGGCGGGGGCCCCGAGCCCCGTCACAACCGGCGGGCCGGTTCAAAAGGGCCCGCCAGCAGCAAGGCAAGGGGCAACTTCCGCCGCCGTGGGTCGAGGAGCACCGGCCCCAGAGCGAACCGGTGCAGCCCCCACAACCTCCAGACAGCGGGACACCGCCCCCGGCCGGGCACGGACAGCCTTCACAGCCTTCACAGACGCCCGTCCCAACGATGGGACGGGCGCCCCAAGGAGCGACGCGGGCGGAGTGGACCCCGGGACGGCATAGCCACGGACCGGTGCTGACGCAGAGCTTCGGAACCCCGGTAGGCACAGAGGGGCCAGAGGGTGGGCCCCAGGGACCCAAGGGGGGGAGGAAGCAGCCCGGGGCGGGACCCTTCTGGCGCCCGTGGACAGACACGTTTCGGGGGTAAACCCCCGTCTGTCGTGCAGGGGTGATGGTGAGCCCCTGCACTTAGGGCCCCGGGCTGGGACCCAGTGGAGAGGGCGGGCCCGGGTCCCTCTCCCCCTACTCCTCTTCCTCACAACCCCCGCAACCCGGCAGACTACGCCAACGCGCAACTGCACCGGCGGGCCAACCAGGCTCAAGCTGGCGGGATTAGCCCCACGGAGGAGCCAAACTTGGGGCCTAGGGCCCATGCACCGAGCCGCGGTAAAGACGCCGGGACCGCTGAATCCCCCCTACTCGGCGGAGAGGGAGTGATTGCACCCAACCTACTGACCCCGGGGACCGGGAATCCCGCCCAGGGGTCAGACCGACGGACGAAGGGGTTTGCTGAACCCCCCTGCCTGGCCGGCAGGGGGTGATCACACCCCGCGACTCTTCCACAGTCACCAAGGCTGGATTAAGACCTGATGAGGCCCTAAACTGTGACAAGTTTAAGAGGCCTTACAGCATTACCAAAAATGTGTATTATTCTAACAGAAAGAACAATTAAAATAGAGATGATAGAAAAGTTTTATATTTCATCTATACCGGTACATAGGAGAGGAGGCAACTGAAAACTAGTAATTTTTTTTATTTAGAGGCCGCTCATAAGCTGAGGTCCTAAGATGTATCTTACTTAGCTTGTGCATAAATCCGGTGCTGTATGTCTCCCATGGGAGGTTTTACAAAGATAGTCGCGGTGGAGCGAATATGTGACTGGGTGGGGATTGTCCCTTGGTCTGTCGGTAGCCGGTGTAGGCTCTCTGCAGGAAGATAGTGTCTGCCAAGAAAGAATGTAGGCTGCTTCCCGGACTGTCCCTCATCAGCAGTCCTGCTCATCTGTCTTGGTACTGTCGGTATCTTTGAATACGTCCCTGGAGCGTCAGATGGCGTTGGACGCCATGAGCTGCTACATCAGGTTCCTGTAATACTGTGCTTTGGAATTAGCCAGATACAGTAAAACCTGTGTTATCCGGCACGCTCGGGGATTAGGGCATTCCGGTTATCTAAAAATTCTGGTGATCTGAGGGTCCCTTTTTGGAGCTGTGACCCCCGCGCCGCAGGGGCCACCAGCTGCCCGGCTCAGCCCCCGGCCGGCCAGATCAAAGCGCCGAGCAGGATTAAAGCCCCTAGGAAATTTGCCGGTTTCTAAGTTTTCTGGATAGTTAAGTGCTGGATAGCGCAGGTTTTATTGTAGCGGTTCCCAAACTGGGGGGCGTGAAGAAATTTCAGGGGGGGCGCGAGGCAACCCCAGCCTCCCCCCATTAACCCCGCCCTCCCCCAAGTTTTGCTGCTATTTTTGTTTTTCAGCCCTGGTCAGTTCCTTTTTTAATTTTTGCTGCTATTTGGCGGGGGTGGGTTGGGGTGGTGAGGGTTTCTCTAAAATCAAAAAGGGGGCGTGATGCCGAAAAGTTTGGGAGCCACTGCTGTAGATGCTTTCTCAAAAGCTTTTGGGGATCAAATGGGAGTCTTTCCAATGGGCTTTGGAAGAGGCTGACTGGTGAGAGAGAAGGAGAGAGAAGGTCTCTGAAGCAACCTGAAAGACTCCAAAGGATTTTGAATCTAATCTAATCTAATCTAATCCACATCCCTCTGGAAAAACTTCCACACCCAGCATCTGAGAGGAGTAATTCACAACTTGGGTGCACCTTCACAGGCTAGCCCGGCTCCAAGCTAGGGCCTACAATTGGCAGTGAGGCCAGGGTGGTGCAGGCAGCAGGAGGAGGGCTAGCTGTGCAGCAGCAGGTTCGGATTTAGTGGCAGGTGACCCAGGCAACCATGTGACCATGGCTTGGAGGGTGCTGAGCGCGGGGGCTGTAAGATATTCAACAGGTGAACAAATGGAAGGAGGGTGCCAAAGAGGCTCCTTCCGATCAGGAATCCACTCAAGCAGGGACTCACGTCTCCACACGGCCGTGAAGACATGCCCTTAGGCAGTGGACTATACACCACATGTGATACATTTGGCATGTGTCGTTCTTTCAGGTTGTCCCCAACGGTCCTTCCCTCTCTGGCCCGCACTCCTCCATGGCTATGCAGCCACGATTCCCTTATCTCTGTGTTGATTTGGGTGAAGATCCGACTTAAAAAGGAAAAGAGAGAGCCGGCGGTGTGTTTGCTGCTGTATCTGCTAACTCACCCCAGCGTCTTCTGTGGCTTGAAGAGAGTTGACTTCAGGTTGTCTTCCCTCATCTTCGCTCCTCGGAGCTGAACCACGGCTCGGCGATCTTATCGGACGTTGACGGGCAGATTATTTCGCATGGATGGTTGGTGTCGTGTTTAACTCGGAAGGTCTTTCATGGCTGGAAGGCGCAGCGTGATGGGACTTCTGAGTCATCGACTTGCTATGGTGCTTGTTTAATATTGTGAAATATTCAGGCCCTGATCCAATGCACAACCTGCAAGCGGACGTGTTATGCTTTGGTGGATGGCTCACTCAGAGGGGTGAGATCTGTTAATCTAGGAGGGAACTGAGAGGGTACACATCACTTGGAGCTGATAACACTTGACTGAAGCAGGTTTAAAACAAACAGAAGGAAGTTTTTTCTTCCCTCAGTGCACAGTCAACCTGTGGAACTCCTTGCCAGAGGATGTGGTGAAGGCTAGAACTTTAACAGGGTTCAAAAAAGAGCTAGGTAGATTCATGGACGTTAGGTCCATCAATGGCTATTAGCCAGGATGGTTAGGAATGGTGTCCCTAGCTTCTGTGTGTCTGGAGATGGGTGACAGGAGAGGGATCACATGAGGATTACCTGTTGTGTTCCCTCCCTCTGGGGCATCTGGTATCGGCCACTGTCAGCAGACAGGACACTGGGCTGGATGGATTGTTGGTCTGACCCTGTATGGCCGTTCTTATTTTCTTATGTTCTTGTGAAGCTCTGGAGAATATCACACAAGGAATAATCCTGCATGCAACAATGGCAGAATTTGCCAACCCAACAGACTTTTTCCCACTGCTAGCTGATAATACATCTGACACTAATGGAACATAAGGGAGATTAAGGTTTAATTGCATGTCAGGAAATGCCCAATTAAGGCTCTTATAGTCACACTATCTCTGTAGTCTGAGAGGGGTCACCGTGTTAGTCTGTAACTTTAAAAACGAGTCGTCCTGTGCCACCTTAGGGTATGTCTAGACTACAGAGCTTTTCTGGGAAAAGCTCTGCCATGTCCAAGGAATGCATCTGCTTTTCCGGAAAAAAATCTGGAAAAGCAGATGCATTTTTTTGGCATCCCTGTAAACCTTGTTTTATGAGGAAGAAGGGATGTTCCGAAAGAGGTGGGTTTTTTCCCAATATTTGGCCCCGTGTAGATGGGCCAAATGTCGGAAAAGACTCTTTTGGAAGAAAAGTGGAAAAAGATACACAAATTGCAGTTCGAAAGTTGTGTATCTTTTTCTGACTTTTCTTTGTAGTGTAGACACAGCCTCTGAGACAAACAAACATATCTAGATAGTATCATGAGCTTTTTTGTGGGCAAAACCCACTTCCTCAGATGAGATGATCTTCTGTAAGTCTTGTAAAAACAGGAACTTAAAAAAAACAACAACAATGGTGGGTCAACATTGTGTCCTGACTGAGACCCTATAATTGACAAAGATGAATGAAACTGAAAAGAAGTTGCTGATTAGAATCCAGAGAACAATAGTCACCGTTTTCAGGAAAATTAAATGATATACTTGTATTCGTAGCTTTTTAAGGGCAAAAGAAAGCATTGTGATCATCCGGTCCAGCCTTTGGAGTAGGACGGGATGAAAATCTGCTTTTCTGGGTCAACAGACATTTTAAAAAACCAGAAAAAGCAAACACTGCTTTGCAGGGGTTCCCATACGTTTTGGCACGTTGAAAAGTCTAAAAATACATTCTAGCCTTTCAGGTTGGACAAAAGGTTTCATTTGACCTGAAAGGAAACATTTCATTTAGAGGCTGACCTTTTAAAAACTTTTTTTTGTTTTAAAAAAAGAAAATCGGAGGAGCTGCTGAGCCAGCCACTTCAAATACACAGGTCGCTGGACCTATGCCAACCCTAACAGTTCTCCAGCAGTGGTCTCATAACGCCTGACAGATGTGGCTCTGGTCACAGCTGTGAACTCCACTGCCCAGGGGTCACAGGAACCAGAAGCCACCCCGCCCCTCCTGCAGCTTAAATCCCGTGCATAGATCTGTAATGTCTTTTCTTGGGGAGCACATCTAGCAGCTCTCCCTTGTTGTGTGCTACTACCCAGACCGTGCCAGCTATGGCCTGTAGATCAGGGGTGTCCGAATGCGGGGTTGGGGGCATGGGTGGTTGGTACAGCTGGGGCTGGGGGAGGCAGGCCCCAGCCCCACCTACAGCCCCACCCCCTCTGCTGAGGTCCCACCCCCATGAGGTGGGGGGGAGGCGGGGCAGCACACCAAGCATGCCCTCCCCATAGACGGAAGGGGGCAAGCGTGTGCACCCCAGCCTCCCCAGCCACCGGAGCACCAGGGAGGGAGGAGGCCACACGGCTCCAATCTCCCCAGCCTGGAGCGCTGGGGAGGGTGCCGGGGGCAGCAGCACTCCACCCCCCAGAATGCCTACAGCAGGTGTTCTGGGGGCGGAGAGTGGGCCGGGCCATGCCTGGTGGTTTGGAAAGGTAAAGCCTTCTCCTGCCTTACATACCGGACACCTATGGTTGGGGGCAGGGCTGCTGGCCTTTTTACCAGCCATAAGGGCAAGTATGGTGGATAGGGGGCAGAAAGGAGCAAGTGATGGGCAGGGTCTTGGAGGGGGTGGAGACTTGGGGGCAGGGTCTGTGGGGAAGAGGAGGCATAGGGGTGGGGCTTTGGGAAGAAGCAGCATGGGGGGGATTTGGGGAAGTGACGGCATGGGGTGGGGCTTTGGGGGAAGTGGCGGCATAGGGGTAGGGCTTTGGGGAAGTGACAGCATGGGGCGGGATTTGGGGGAAGTGGCGGCATGGGGCGGGGCTTTGGGGAAGTGACAGCATGGGGCAGGGATTTGGGAAGTGACGGCATGGGGCGGGATTTGGGGAAGTGGCGGCATGGGGCGGGGCTTTGGGGGAAGTGGCGGCATGGGGCGGGATTTGGGGAAGTGGCGGCATAGGGCGGGGCTTTGGGGGAAGTGGCAGCATGGGGGCGGGGACTCCTGGAGAAGGGGTGGCACTAGGGCTGGGTCTCAGGGGGAAGGGGCAGCATAGCAGCAGGGTCACGGTTCAGGACCAGCTGGCCCTCTCACTTTTAGGGACCTTCCATCACCCCTGCTGTAGATGTGCTCCTTCATGCCTGGAGGAATATTGGCTCTCCTGAGCCTGTGGAGAGAAGAGGCTATGCCGGCAGAGCTACGGAGCAGTCACCGAAACGTGGGCACCTGGGAAACGACTGTCCAGGGGATGCAGGTGAAAAGGCATGACGGGGAGCGCGTGTCACCCCCGGTCCCATGAGAGACAGCAGAGAACAGCAAGTGCCACATGGGATTTTCTAAAAAAAGCACGAAACCGATGGGGTGAGGATGCTGTTATGAGGTGGATACCTTCCCAGCACCAGCTCGGCTCTGAATCTGATTGGCTCAGCAACACCTACACACGGCGCTTTCCCGATTCTCATCACCTGGCTGATTCTGGGTGTGGCTTAGAGAGCGCCTGTAACAATCCCATTGCTGTAGGCAAAGGTGTGCGTGTTTTCACCCGCTGTCGTGCCGTTTTGCTGATGAGCCATTCTGACCCGTTCAGGCTTTGGGGAGGTTTTATTTTAGAAGTGGCTGGGAGGGGGATTGTATTTTATTCAAAGTTTATTTCCTTTCTTTCTATTTCCGTCTCCTGCAGAGCAGGTCTACACACAGCCTTGCAGTGGAATCTCCCTCCGTCTGGGGCTTGTTGTCATGGCAAAGTAATTTTTATATTTGTAAGACTTTATAGGTCATGAGCAATTTAGCACTTAATCAATTTGGGAAAAATAAGCAGAGGACTTGAGAGAGCTGCGGGGCTTCTAGCAGGGAAGCGCGGGCTCTGCGGCGTACCAGTGCGAGAGGGCGGGCGGAAAGGGATGATAATAATTCATGTGTCCATGGGAAGGGGGAAAGATTCTAAACAGGGATCTGTTCAGACAATTCTGACCCTGGGGCTGCTCAGGCCAGAACACGGCAGATCCCTAGGGTGCCAGGAAAGGACCATCTGTACCATGACACGGAGGTAGGGATGTAAGAGTTTAACCGGTTATCGGTTTCTGTTATGGTTAAACTCTTCTTCCCCCAGATGCACACCAGCTCCTAGCTGCCAGCTCCACTCCTGAACTGCCTGCTTCATAGAACCATAGAACACTAGAACTGGAAGGGACCTCGAGAGGTCATCAAGTCCAGTCCCCTGCCCTCACGGCAGGACCAAACACCGTCTAGATAGTGGTTCTCAACCTTTTTTTATAAAGTACCCTTTAAAAAAATATAAAGTACCCCCAGTACCAAGTTTTCTACCATGGCAACACATTTGTTTAAACAACTTAATCATAGCCAGGGGGGCGATGACATTTTTGGGTGTAAAAAGTACAAAAATAATGAAGTGCTGTAAAACTTAAAACAAAAATTCAGTTTTCTCCAAATTTCAATTGTGTTGAAGTGCCCCCCAGACTTCTCTCAAGTACCCTTAAGGGTACTGGTACCACTGGTTGAGAAACACTGATCTAGATCATCCCCGACAGATGCCCATCTAACCTGATCTTAAATATCTCCAGGGATGGAGATTCCACAACCTCCCTAGGCAACTTATTCCAGTGTTTAACCACCCTGACAGCTAGGAAGTTTTTCCTGTTGTCCAACCTAAACTTTCCCTTGCTGCAATGTAAGCCCATTGCTTCTTGTCCTGTCCTCAGAGGTCAAGGAGAACAATTTTTCTCCCTCCTTCTTGCAACACCCTTTTGGGTATTTGAAAGCAGAAGCCTTATACTGCAGAGCCCACAGTGCGGGGTGACAGCCATCTCCCTGGGAACCGTGAGGGCACCCCTTCATCATCCTTGCCTCCCTAATACCACCCGGCCACTAACCGTGTGACCACTAGGATTTTTGAACGGTTACACGGTTACTGGTTTAAAACCTTTTTTTTACATCCCTACGTGGAGGCAGGCACTGTGGGTATGTCCGTCCTGGTGGGTCCCAATAGCCGTTCGGCGTATGTCCACACTGCACACTAAGCTCGGACTTGGGTTTGAACCCAAGCCCCTCACGCAAATCAATCGGGCAGGTCAGCAGGCGCTCAGGACCCCCATCCTAGACCCTGCTGAGAAGGTGCATCAGCATTTCCGTCTATTGTCACTCTGCTCCCCAACATTCTGCAGCCTGGACGCCGCTCAAGATGCAGCCCCGAGGCAGAAGATCTGTGTAGTGCAGTACGGACCCATTAGCCCGGCTGTGAGACCTGGGTCCAGCCACTGTAAGCCCAGATTCCAGTGCAGGGTGGATGCTGAAGCACATTGATGAGGACAGTTTCTTTGGGTGTCTGTGATGAGGTGGACTAAGCCCCCTACAGGAGCCTGGAGGCCTCGCCACACCCCACCCCCGTGAGAGGAGCAGAAGAGAGGTCCTCCAAGCAGGATAGAGTGGCTGTTTCTGCAGTAGCCAATAAGGGCCCTGCAGACCAGTATAAAAAAAGCTGCCGGGCTAGGGCCTGGCAGTTCCTCAAAGGAGCTCAGCCCAGACAGATCTACTCACTGACTGGGAGAACAGCAGCACCACGGACAGCTCCAAGTACAAGCTGAACCTTAGGCCTGGGTGAGGAGCTCTGGGAAAGGACGTCTTGATTTAAGGTGGAAACAACTCAATGTCCCGAGATTGCAGGGGGGCGTGGGAACTGCTGCACAGTACGAGGCTGTTGCTCTCGGTGGAAGGCTGCTCTGCGGGTGTGGTTTCCCAGCAGGGTGGGGGTCCCATTATGAGGACTGTGTTGAGCCTAGTAGACAAACCGTCGAGCTTCTTGGATGGAGCAAGGCAGGATGGACATAAGCAGCTTCTCCACTGGAAAGCCAAGATTTCCTCTTTTAGCACCTGCTGCGTGAATTGCAATGGTTCCTGAAGGAATTTATCAGACTGGAGAGTCCTGAGTCCCTGATTCTGATGCTTTCTAATGCGGAATCTGATCTTTTCCAGACCTCCTGTCCATTCTCATTGTTTATCCCCTCATCTTCGGAAGCGCCCTCCTGCTGGGGTGGGGACACCATTGCACAAGGCGCTTAACAAACACAGCAGGGAAAAGACTCCCCGAGTCTCCCAGCTCACACTTTTAGGTCCCAATTCTGCAAATCCTTAGGCACAAGCTTAATTTTAACCCTGAACGGTCCCATTGACTTCAAGGGGACGATGCACAAGCTAGATGTTAAGCCCACACATAAGTGTTTGCAGAATCTGGGCCCTACATTATCAAAATGGCAGCTTTCTTTTTTTTTTCTCGTCCGTTATACACAGGTTGTTATAATAACATAGAATAACAGCTTCTTTTTTGTATTGGATACCCTCATTAGAATGTATTTTCTACGAGTCGGGAGCTGTCTAGTCTGTAGTGATCTTCCACCCACCCACACGGCGCTTTGTCTGAATCCTCCCAGCTACATCTCAGAGCCTCCCTGCTTTTCAATTTTCTTAGAAAATTAAGAGCAAGGACACATTTATTTTTTCCCCTGCATAAGGAGAGAGCAGAGCAATTTGCAAGGTTTCCTCAGTGGAGTGTGTTCTGATTGGCTCCTCTGACCTGTTCTTTCCATCTATTTCACTCTGAGCACTAGGCGAGATTTCTTACTGGCGGGGGTGGGAAGTCAGTCCCATGCTTGTTTCATTCCTCGGTGAGTGTTTGTTTTTTTAAACACACAGAGGGCTTTGTTTTGCCTGGAACCTAAACATTTGGGATCCAGGTGTGTTTTCTCTCCAGCAGGATTTTGAGAAATCCAATCCTTATATGCTTATATTTAATACTAGCAGATTTACCGGGCGTTGCTCAGGTCCTTAACTCAAATAAGTTTTGGGGTTTTTTTTCATTTAAACCATTTTTTCTAGGGTGGGGATGAGGGGTTCCCAGTCCTCTCTCACTGCAGCAGCTTGGGGCCAGGTGAGAAGCATGTTTCCATGGCCGCGGCAGCTCCAGAGGGCACAACTAGGGGAGGGATGCATGTCCCCCGGCTGGGGGATAGACAGACAAACAGACAAACTCTCTGAAATCTATAGTAGATCACTGTCCATTTCTCCACCCCTGCTCTCCTAATGGGGTTATAGCTGTCCCAGTCCCCATCTCTGGCCCCTTGCTGCCCCCCTGTGGTCATTCTACAGTACAACGCCCTCCTACCAAATCCCTCCCTTTCCATTTTATATGAAACAATCAAATTCCAGGCACATCCCATTGTCTGGCACAACCAAATCCTGATCTTGCTTTAAGTTAGGATAAGAGGAAGCTGCCTATCAAATTTGGTGGTCCTGGCGGCTCTTACCGTTTGGGAGGAGTTCTTGAACAAATGGACTCACAGACAGACAGACAGATGCAGATTTCTAAAATATATAGCAAGAAGAAAATGATGATTATGTGGATTAGCACCCCAAAACCCACAATACAGGGTGGCTAAGCATAAAGACGGGCAGACATCTGTTTTAGATAAACTTAAAAACCAACAAATGGTCTGGTAGCACTTTATAGACTAACAAAACATGTAGGTGGGATCGTGAGCTTTCGTGGGCACAGTCCACTTCTTCAGATGACCGGAGTTTTGAGTTTAGGATGTGCAGACCCAAAATAAATAGGGAAGAAGGGAGGGGGCGGGAAACAAGGAGCAGAGGTTATGAAAATATCAAAGAGAAAACCAAATAGGCAGAACTGGTAATCTATAAGCACCTAAAGATTGGATAGCTGAAAGAAGCAGATAAGGATCATAGGATCGGCTATCCCCCTGAAGCATCCGTTTTAGAGATAGGTATAACCTTTCAGTAACGAGTGTTGCACCTTTACGCCCACCCTGCCTTTATCTTGTCTATGGAGAATATAAGATCTTGGAGGCAGGGATCATGTGCTCCTTAGTGTTTGTACGGCACCTAGCATGATGGGACCGCATTCTTGATTGGCTCTTAGACTCCACTGTAGCAAACATAATTACTAATAATACAAATCAGAAGTTTTGCTGGCTCCGATCCATAGCTGGTGCCAGACTTCACTAAGCTCTGGGCAATGTGTGTGTGGGGGGGCTCCTCTCTGGGACTTCGGAAGGGGCGGGGCCTCAGGCAGGAGGGGCACCTAGCCTCTCCCAGCCAGCTCTCAGCCTGGAGCGTGCCGCAGAGGACTCTGGAGGCAATTTAAAGGGCTCAGGGCGCTGGCCACTGCTGCGGTAACAGTCTGACACCCCAGGCCCTTTTAAATAACTGGGCCCTGGGGCAGCTGATCTCTTTGGCGGAGGCCCTGCTCAGATATCTTGCTTGTTCCTGCCTCTCTGGCAGATGCTCTCCCTTTGCTGCTGTGGGCCTCCGCATTCTCATCATTAATTGAAAAAGACAGGTGTGAGCAGGCAGGCTCCTAAATGTGCTGGTATTTCTGAGAGGAAGGGAGAGTTCATTTTTAAAAAATGACATGAAGCTTCCCCTGCAGACTGAGGGCCCACAAACCCGACATCTCTGCGCTCGAGACTCACACAGAATCAGCTATGTAGCTGCAGGGCTCTCCTAAGGTCTAGCCCCTGCTCAGCCACTGACTCAGTCTATGGCCTTGGTCAAGTCACTTAATCTCCATTTGGTTCTGTTTCCCCATCTATCGAGCAGGACTGATCCCGCGGCCCTCTCTTTGCAAAGCGCTTTGAGATCTGTGGATTAAAAGCACCGCAGAAAAACTAGTTAACATCAGTGGTGCACTAGAGCCGGAGAGTGAAACTGACCAGAAACAAAGCCTGATGCTAATCCGTTTAGTTTATTATCCAGTGCGGAATGAGAAGGAAAAAAACCCACCAGCGGGAAGTGAAAAAATAAATAAGAATTTCAGTTCCAGGGCTGGTCTACAACAGGAACGGTTAGGGCACAGATATTCAGGCCTGCCTGTAAAGACCTTTATAAGACCGAAGAATCAAAACCACAGTGCATTCCAAATGATGTATATTGAAATAAGGCACATTCCAGCAATTTGGGGCTGTTAGAAAGGCCATCCAATCTATGGCCTCCAGATAAAGGGAAGAAGAGCCTAGAAACTTAGGCTGGAAGCTTTCTGTCTGGCAAGGACCCACTCCTGACCTCTCCATTATTTATCTGTCTGGTTTTGTCTGGTTCTTTGATTGCCTCTGTCTCCAGTATAATTAATTTTGCTGGGTATAAACCAATGAAGGCGGTGGGATATAATTGCTTAGATAATCATGTTACAATATGTTAGGACTGGTTAGTTAAATTTCAGTAGAATGATTGGTTAAGGTATACCTGGAAATATTACTATATATTAGGAACAAACAAGAAGTGAGTTGGGGGGGTGGAAACAAGGGAAAAAAGAAAGGAAACTGGATTCACACTCTCTAGAAGTGAACCCCAATAAACATCAAATTGTTTGCCTCTCCGGACTTCAGGTATTGCTGTTCTCTGTTCACGTGAGAAGGACCAGGAAAGTGGGAGGATAAAGGGATAAACCCTTTGTCAAGGCTGGTCCCCACTCTGGCACGACAAATGTGGAAGTGGGCGCCCGCAAAAACACCCCAAAACCTTATCCCTACAGGCTTCGGTACAAAAACTCCCCCCTCAAATCCTAATACTTGGATTTTGGGGAATATCTGCTGCCATCATCAAGTGCTTATAAACCCACAACCAGGGGTACTCCAAGCTCTTTTCCCCAAAAGAGCTTAAAAAAGAGAAAAGCAAGTTGCAGTCTGTGGTAGCCGCCCCCTAATCAAAGGCACACAGATACCCCCAGACAAATTTTCCAGGACACAGAAATGAACCAATACCAGGTTAATTAGAAAAAGAAAACAAACTTTTATTATTAAAACAATACTACTGTTGCAAGCATAGTTAAGGTGGCTAGATGGTAAGGGCCACCAATTGATATACTCAGAGAAAATTCCATGGGTTAGAAGGCTTCATTACAAAAGAGAGAAAAGAAAAACAATTTTAACAGCTCAGACATCAATTCCAAATTTCCAAACCAGAAAACAATAAAACCTGATGGGCTAATTATACTTTGCCCTACTTATAGATTGTGAAAAGACTTTTCTTGGAGAGAGAGACAACCTTCCATCTCCCTGTTACCTGGAAGAAACTGCTCTGACTCAGACAAAGAAGGGAAAGTTAAAAATTCCTTTGTCCCAGTTTGAAATCCCTACCTGCATTGTTATTGGCTGACCAGACACCAGGCTAGGGACAGGAGACATAGTTAACCCCTTAGTCCCCAGGTGCTGGCCAGCCCTCGTGGTTATGACACCCTCTAACAGGAACATACATCGGTGTAGCTACATCTCTCAGGTGAAATCCACTCCCAAGAGATGTAGCTTTGCCGATCTAACCCCAGTTTACTCAACGGAAGAATTGTTCCGCATACCTGTGCTGAGGGGAGATGCCTGTCTAACGCTGTCTGCACGGAAGTGCTGCAGGTGTGCAGTGGCAGTTGTGTTGCTGTAGCAGTTAAATGTAGACATACGCGCAGTAGTTAAAGGGGGTGTCAGTAACAGTGGTAAAGAATTTGTTTTAAATAACTTAGCTGCATATTCACTGTGTCTCTTTCAACTCAGCAGAACTTTGGTCTGTATCAAACTTTCGACCACTGCGGCTGTCTGACAGCACAAAGCAACGCTCTTCAGATGCCTGCAAAGAGGAAGTGAAGAACATCGGATACATCCCACTCAAACTTCAGGGAAAAATAAGAAAGGCAGAATGTAATTGCCCAAACTGGACTCTGACCAGGAGCGAGGCTCTTAGGCCAGGTCTAAATTAGACCCAGAAGGTCGGCTTAAGGTACGCAACTCCAGCTACGTAAATAACATAGCTAGAGTCAACATACCTTAAGTTAAGCCAAGTTTGGTGCCGTCTTCACAGGAGGAAGCCAGTGGGAGAAAACACTCCGTCAGCGCCCCTTACTCCTCGGGACTGTGACGAGTACTGGCACTGACTGCAGATAGCCTCAGCATTCAATTTAGCAGGTCTTTGCTAGTCCCTCTAAATCAAATGCCAGAACATCGATCTCCAGTGCATAAGTATAGACGTAGCCTTAGATACTGCAGCAGAGAGAGTGCTATTCTAGCCTACGTAGGTTCTTAGGCAACAGGACTTGTAGGTGAACCACGGTTCTAGTTCTTGTAATCTGTGACATGGGATCTTTAATGCTCACAAGGGGCTTTAAGTCACATCCAAAAAACAATGCCCCCACTGTCTCCATGATCAGTACTGCAAAGAGCCTCAACTATTGAAACACCAGCCCTGTTTCTGTGAGGAGAATCCTGCAAATTGGCGGATATCCACTTTATATCCATGGGTAGCTGCATCCATGGCTTATTTTTGCAGATACAGATGCGAGTGTGAATACAAAATTTTGTATCTGCCTAGGGTTCTATTGGTTAGACTTTCTTAGAGCTTTCCCATCTGAGTCTTGATCAGGCCAGTCCCTGCTTAGCTGGTACCAGCTAGGGAAATCATAGTCTGTGGCAGAAAGAGCCGCTGAGAAACTCAGAAAGAGCCGCTGAGAAATTCTGTTATCAGAAGCAGGCGTCATGGAAATCAGTCAATAGCTTCCCTCTTTCCCCCAGGCTACCTGAATCGCTGCTTTCCATGCGCTGTGACTCGCTCTTTAATTTAGAGTTTATACTAGGGAGCTGCAGCGCTGGGGAATATTTCCCCAGCTGGTGATGCTGCTGCAAAAGGCCCTTCTGCCCCTGAGCAACTCGGCATGCCAACAACACGAGGTAATTATCCGGTGTGAACAGGGCCAGCCTCAGACCAAATGGTGCCCTGAATGAGGAGCATCTTCAGTGCTCCGTCCCTGTACGTGTTAAACACTGGAATACCTGATTTTTGTATTGCATGTGTAGCCCGTTTCACAACTTCGGTGCACGATTTGCATGCACGGTTTATCCTTGTCCTATCAGACGATGCATTTGCACTGCGGCATTGGTACCCCTCTAGTTATCCGTGCCGTCTGTAAGGAAATACAAACTAACTGTTCCCGTGAAGCTTATAAAAAAACTCTTAATCTTAAGAACAATTGGCATGTGTTGACGTTAAGAAAATGAACCGAGCACTGGCGGCCGGTGGGCCAGGGTTCCAGTAGGCGACAGACTTAGAACGTTAATCCCAGTCCGATGAATCCCGGTCACATAGTGACTGAGGAGAGCTGGTGGCGGTCTGGGGATTACTGGAGGGGCGGGGCCTGCGCAGGGCGGCAGCAGGGGTCACCTCCCCGCACTCACCATGGCTACAGGAGCTGGAGCGACCTGTCAGCCTGCCCCACTCCACCCTGCCCCATCACCTCCTCCCAGCCCGCTGCGCTCAGCTTCAACGCGGCAGCAGGAAGCAGAACACTCCAGCCCCAGGGTGCTCTGCTCCTGCTGCCATAGTGAGTACAGGAGGCAGGGGGTGACCCCTGCTGCCGCCCCACACCAGGCCCTCCAGTAATGCCCAGCTAGCATTGCTCGGGGAAAGGGGCTTTGGGAAGGGGCAGGGCGGGGTGGAGCAGGAACAGGGCTGGGGGGAAGGGATGGAGTGGGGGTGCAGCAGAGGGGGGGCTGGGGCAAATCTGTGGCAAGGGGTTACCCTGAACCCCACACCTGGGGTACTGGGGGAAGGTTGCTTTTCTCACCTTTGCCCTTGCGAATGGGAGCACAGCGTCAGGGGAGACCCAAAGCCTGGCCAATGGCATTTTCAGGCAATAAAATAGCAAGCTGTGTCAGTCGCTCATTGGTCATCGACAAGCAAAAATACGTTTTAATGAGCCCGAGCTTCGAAAAGCTGTGCTCCCCACGTGGGCCTGTGACCGGCAGCGTGAGCAGAGCCCTTATATAGCTAAGCCACACATTAGGAAAAGTCCTTCAATCAATCTATCTATCTATCTATCTATTCCGATACACCCCATCATCTATCTATCTATCTATCTATCTATTTATCTATGTGTCTAAGGGTATGTCTACACTACAGAGTTTTGTCAGAAAAACGGCCATTTTCCGACAAAACTTGAGGAACATCCACACTGTAATTGCATTCTTCCGCAAGAAAATCGAAAGAACAGAGGGGGTTTTCCGACATTGGTAATCCTCATTCTACGAGGAAGAAGCCTTTTTGCGAAAGAGCTCTTTCTCAAAAAGGTGTGTGTGGACGGGGGAAGAGGGAGTTCTTTCGGAAGAAGAAGAAAGAGGAAAAAGCACAGGTGCCCTGGTGGCCACTCCGTCCATTGCAATCACAGCTTACATGCAAGATAGTGTCCATTCAGTCTGGACACTCTCTTTCGAAAAGCAGATCGCTTTTTCGATGCGCTTTTGCAGTGTGGACGCTCTCTTTCGGAAGAAGTTTTTTTGGAAGATCTCTTCCAAAAAAAGCTTCTTCCAAAAGAAGCCTGCAGTCTAGACATAGCCTAAGTGTGCCTGTGTGTCTGTGAGTCCGTTGGTTCAAGAACTCCTCCTAAACCATAAGAACTAAGACCGCCAACTTTGGTGTGCAGCTTCTTCATATCATAACTTAAAAGCAACGCAAGGCTTTGGTTGTGCCAGGACAATGGGATATGCCCAGAATGGGACTGGTTCTCATAAAAGCATACAGAGAAGAGACAAAGTCACCAGGCAGGTGAAAGGGGCTGGCAGGGGGCACCCTCTCTCCCCCAGGACTCCCCAGCCCTGAGCCTTCCACCCCGCAGCACCCTTTAAGGAGGTTGGGAGAACTGAAGCTCAATCTCAATTTGTACGGGGGACTTTGCTGGCTGTTCCCCTTTGTCAGGGAGGGAGGGGAAAGTGCTGAGTTTGCTGCATTCCTTGCTCTGGCTGGGGAGCGCAGGGGCCAGACGAACCTGGACCTGCCCCAGCTGGGGGACATGCACCCCTCTCCCAGTTGTGCCTGCTGGAGAGCCGCAGCCATAAAGAGACACTTCTCACCTGGCCCCAAGCTGCTGCAGTGAGAGAGGGTCAGGATAGGCCTGGGGCAGATTGAGATATGTTGAGGCCCTAAGTTATCTCAAGTTTAAGAGGCCTGTGATGGGGTAACAGAACCCCGCACTGCTGACAGCGGCGGCATAGCTCTCTGGGGTGAGCACCCGCGGCGGCTCTGCGGCGCCTACTCCGGGGTGGCTGAGCTGAACCCATCCGGCACTAGGAGCCAGGGGGAGCGCTGCCCGCTGGGACCTACGGCGCAAGACACCCGACAGCGAACCGGGCCACGCTGGTCAGGACTGGAAGATAAAAGGCCCAGGTCCGGGGCAGAAGGGGGGGGAAGAAAGCCCTCCGAGTGGGCAGGACTTGCGGCACGCCTGGGAGAGGGGATGGGTCCGCCGGTCCGCCCTGCCCGAGGAGGGGCGATGGGGCTCTACACCTGACCCTGGGGCTGCTCTGCTGGTGTGGCTTCCCCAGTGGCCCGGGGAGAGCACCACGGCCCCACCAGCCCAAAACTGGGGCGAGGTTACAACCACTGAGGATGAGGCGCGAGGTCCCCTTGGGCTACCAACCTGGCCCATTCCTGTCTTGCTATCAGGTACTACCAAACTTTGAGCCACAGGGAATCTGGGCCAGGCCAAGCTGCTGCCCAGCCATAGGAACTGCACGGACGCTGAGAAGACGGGACCGACTCGAATGCTCGGAAGACCCGGCAGCGGGAACTTCTGCTTGGCAGCTGGCTCAGCTCCGTGAGCCAAGGGAACTTCCATCAGATATTTGCTATGAGTAGGTAGTCTAGTAGAAGTAGGAAGTGACCCAGGACAGGGCTGTTAAGCCCAGAGGGAGGTTGGTGTGTTTCAGCGTGACCCCGCCAACTCCTGACAGGGGGACTGCCTCCTGTCTTTAGGGTCCTGGGTCGGGGCCCCCCTACTTCTTCTTAAGGCAATTTTACACACTGAGATACTTAATCCAAAGACGCTGGGGGAACCGACAGTGGCCCCGGACTCAGAATATGTATAGACAGTTGATAGGGCATCGGGAAGCACCCGAGACTTTGGGACAGGCACACCAAGAGACCCTGGGTGGTGGAACTTACGGCATAGACCCCTCGTGGGGAGCCAGGGACTCTCACAAGGTCCCATACAATTACTAAAAAAAAAAAAAATGTGGATTATTCTAACAGTGAGCACAATGCAAATAGGAATAATAAAGTTTTCTATTTGCATAAATACCAGCATATAGGTGACGATGCAGCTGAAAACGAGTATTTTTTTTATTTTGAATCCCTTCACAATCTGAGGCCCTAAACTGTAGCTTACTTAGCTTGTGCACAAATTCGGCACAGGGTAGTCCTCTCTCTTTGGGGCAGGTTGCATGCTGAACCCCTCACCCTGGCCCCACCCCAGAGCAATGATTCAAATGGACCAGGGTCCTTTTCATTTTATTTTCCAAAAAGCAATAAATGGAGTTATGGATCTGAGCCATGCCGGGTAAATCGTCTAGTAAAGAAAGAAGTGAATGAATGATGAGGTCATGGGGGGATAACGGGAAATACCACGCTCTGGGCACAGCAAACATCTCTTTTCCCTACCTCACACAGTCTTTAAACTTGCATAGCCCACTTCCAGCCTTTGTTCACCAGTCGCTGTTTCCCTGGTGGCAGGGCCTTGCCGCTGTATTTGGCTATAAAGAGCCATAGATATAAACTAATGCTCCTACTCCTCAGTGGATATCAATATCTGAAGAGCTACCTTGATTGACAGCAGCTGAAGATCTGGGGCTAGGATAATACTAGGGTTGCCAGATGGTTTAACCAAAAATACTGAACAACACCCCCCCACACACACACAAAAGAACCACCAGGGGAAAAAAAATTTTGAGGGGGGAAAAAGGGGGAGACCACAGTCGTTGAGCAAAAAAAAAAAAAAAAGGACCCTGAGAGTTAAGCAAAAAAAAAAAAAAAACCCAGCATTAAAACAGCTTTAAGTGCGTGCAGTCAGAATAGGGATAGCAAGAGTTGAGAGAGGTTGTGCACTAAGACCCAGCGAAGGCATTGCTTCCCCTTGCTTCAGTTCTTTAGGCTTTTTGCTGGTGGCCATTTTGTTTTCTTGATGGAGCCAGAACGCAGCTTCCCTGCGGAACCAGGTAAGCGAGGGGTCCTGGGGCGGGGAGGGAGCCGGGGTCTGGGACCCGGGGGGGGTTGGGGCCTGGGCCCAGTTGCTGAGTGTGTTGGAGGGTTGCCAGGTGTCCGGTATTTCTGCCTCCTGGCTGGGAAAAAAATCAGAAAATACAGGACATTTCAGGTGTCCGATATTTTCTGAATTTTTTTAACGGACAAGAGGCGTAAATACCAGACTGTCCGGGTCAATACCGGACACCCGGCAACCCTACATAATACATAAACAGAAGTCAATGCATGGCAGGTGAATTTGGACCTGTGTCTCCGGCCCTTGTGTCAGGCCTTGTTCATCCAGTGGTAACATATGAGACATCACGGGTAGCTTCATTACTTGCCTGCGCTGTTTTGCTTCTCAGTGCCTTGGGTTTGCCTATGGGATTTGCAGCTCAAAACATATTAGAGATGCAGTTTATAGAGGAAGATTTGTAAGATCATCCTCTACTGGTCCACCCCATTCCTTCCTGGTTCCCAGCCCACGCTGGAGAAGGCAGCAGCCGGGTTGGAGGGAACTGGCTTTTCTCAGTTCAGTAACCACACGAAGCGAAAATTCTTCCTGGTAATTAGAGATCAGCCCCGGGGCTTTGCTAAGTGCCCATCTCTACTGGTAACCTGGGAATCTATCTGAAGCCTGGCAAAGGTTTTGCTAACAATAAAACAAGAAAGGCCTATGGGGCAGGACTCTAACAAAGCAGGAAACGAGTGCCCAGCTGCACTGAGTCAGATCTCTTTGTGTTATCTTTTCATCTGGCTTTGATTTCATTCTCGGGGGAAGGCACCCCAAGCTGCCCCATTCCCCCTCCCCCGGGCCCCAGCTGGCTCCACCAGCTGGCTTCAAAGTGTTCAGCGTTAGTCAGAGATGTCTTGGAAATGCCTCAGGTTAATTCACACTGGCTGGAATGCGCCGAGCTTGGCAATCCGGGGAAGGGGGAAGGAGATTCACTTGTCGAGCCATCGCTTCCCGTGGGGAATCGGCAACGTGACTCAAGTCGACTTTCATGGGAGCCACCGGACAGAATCTTGAATGGTCATTTCTGGCCTTTCAGGGACCCACCTGTCCCCCTTATTAGCTTTCCTATCCTGGGGAGTAGACAAGGACATTCGGAAGGGACGGATCCAGCAAAGCGCGGAAGCAACAGAAACACGTATGAACTTGTAAGGTAGCGCCAAAGGTCCATTAGATGGAAGCAAAGTCACACATGTTTATGTAGGCTTGAAAGTCCCTCCTCCATGCCCCCTTCCTTCCAGCAGGAGGCAGCCCTTAGAGGTCCCAGCCAAGAGCTGGGTGGGGAAAACGCACTGGGCTTTGTCCATACATGTAGAGACAGTCCCCCCTAAACAGGCTGCTGTCTAAGAGCTGGCCAGCAAATGAAAGCTAGGATAATTACAGCCATACAGCCCCCCTGGGGCGGATGCAGTTCTATCAGCATTAAGATGCGATATACCAGTATCGCTAGTCCCATATGGGCAGGGAAATAAGTATTTGTCTACACACTATAGAATCGTTGCTGGAATAGCTTTGTCCATACAGCTCTGCAGACACAGCCCCCTGAGTTGCAACAAAAACTGACAAAGGGGATTCTTCTGCTAGCATAGCTACACCAGCTCCCAGAAGGATATTCGCACTTTTCTGTCAGCCTAGTGGCATCTACACCAGGGAGTTCACTGGCTTAGCCAGGAGAGCTAACAGCCTTGCCGGGCCCCTGGGAAAGGTGTGGGGAGGAGGCGGCTCTGTGCTCCTGGAAGGGGCAGGGTGTCCAGTGGAAGGGGCAGGGCAGGGCAGCCCTAAGAGCTGCCCCGACTGCACCGTGTGGCACTTCAGCGGCGATTCAAAGGATCCACTGTTCCAGCCACTGCCACTGTCACAGTAATGGTGGCATCTGGAAGCCCTTTGGAATCCAAGGCAGCTGCTTGCTTTGCCCGCCCTCCCATTGGCCATGAATTGCCATTCCTGGCCAATGGGAGCTGCAGGAAGCAGTGTCCTGGTCTGCACCAATTCCCGTAGCTCCCATTGGCTGGGAACAGCGATCCTTAGCCAACGGGAGTTGCAATAGTCGGTATCTGCAGAGGCGCAGGTAAAAATAGTGTCATTGGCCTGCCAGGGGCACACCGTGGCAAACCCGATCGGACCCGTGGGCCAGTATGAGTTCACCCCTGATCTAGGCCCAATATGATGAAGAGTCTTAAAAACTGTGCTCACTATACAAACTGTTCTGAACCCCAACAGGCCGGACACATTGCCAGGTCAAGATGAGTTTGGCTCTTACCCAAAACATCTCGCTGTCAGCCAATCCTTTGGAATCGAAAACTAAAGGTTCATTATAAAAGAAAAGGAGAAGAGAATCGTTAAACTGTCAAAGTGGTCAGATGCATATCTAAGCCTTCAGAGTCCATACATCAGGTTCTTAGCATCATTGGTGAGTTTGCTCACTTGTAGAGTCTCTCTGGAGCACATCCAAAGCTTGGATGGTTCATTCGGTCCTTTGTGCAAAGCTTCGGTTTGTAGAGAAGCTGTCCCAGAGGTATGAAGTGGGACTGAAGACAAAATGGAGAAGATGCATTTTAAATCCTTGGGCATGGGACTCAAATTTCCTGTATCCCAGACACAAGCTTGCAGCACATGGAAAGCCTCTTGCAGTCCCCTGTCCACCAGCACGTCCCTATGTGTCCTTGTGACTCAGAGGTGTAACCACTACCTTCTCTCCATGGGTTCACGGTAGGCCATCAAGCAGGCTGGCTAGTGCTGCTGCCAGTCTGTCTGGGGGTATCCCTCAAAAACACAGCCCAAGTCTGAACTACAAATATGCCACACATATTTATAACTCGTGATATGAGGATGATACACACATATAAACATGCTACCATTGTTCGCCAATCATAGCATTTCAAATGACCCCTTACATGTCATATCTTAGAATCACAGAATCATAGAGCACTAGAACTGGAAGGGACCTCGAGAGGGAATCAAGTCCAGTCCCCTACCCTCACAGCAGGACCAAACACCGTCTAGATCATCCCTGATAGATGTCTGTCTAACCTGCTCTTAAATATCTCCAGTGATGGAGATTCCACAACCTCCCTAGGCAATTTTTTCCAGTGCTTAACCACCCTGACAGGAAGTTTTTCCTAATGCCCAACCTAAACCTCCCTTGCTGCAATTTAAACCCATTGCTTCTTGTCCTATCCTCAGAGGCCAAGGAGAACAGTTTTTCTCCCTCCTTCTTGTCACACCCTTTTAGATACTTGAAAACCACTATTATGTCCCCTCTCAGTCTTCTCCTTTCCAAACTAAACAAACCCAGTTCCTTCAGTCTTCCCTCACAGGTCATGTTCTCTAGACCTTTAATCATTCTGTTGCTCTTCTCTGGACCTTCTCCAATTTCTCCACATCTTTCCTGAAATGGGGTGCCCAGAACTGGACACAATACTCCAAGTGAGGCCTAATCAGCGCAGAGCAGAGCGGAAGAATGACTTCTCCTGTCTTGCTCACAACACTCCTGTAGAATTCATTGCAACTGTGAAATACTGGTATCCATAATAGTATAAATAGTTGCCCATATTCCATACACCGGGTCTGACTGGGATCAAGTCACTGTTTGATCTTTTGGTTATGGCTATGCAGGGGTGTGTGCATGTTGGATTGGACAAGCTGAGAGAAGGCTCACAGGTGAAGAGAGACTGATCTGTCCTGAGATTCCCTGCCATGCCACGGCGGTCAATAGAGCCACGGCATGATTCTAGGCTGAGATACCACTGGGGGTAATGCCACTTTTCAGTGCCACGTCTCATCTCCACATTTCCAAACAGTAAGGACGCCTGCCCCTCCTCCAGGCACCCGCCCGCCTTCAAAACAAACAAATCAAGTCCCTTCCCAGACAGGGTAGCCATGACCCCTGTCTCACCTCAGAGCCGCTGGGTGATAATTGCTTCGCCTTAGCTGGAGCAGATGACAGCAGCTTTGAAGCAGCTGGAATCAGCCTGGGGATTCTGTGCGGAGGGAAGCCATTCAGCCCCCCTCTCCAGCATGACCTGCAGCTGGGCGGGGTCAGCACAAGCAATTTGCATGTGAAAAGCTCACTGGGGCAAGGATGTCCGGAGACCAGGCTGGGTCCGTGCTGCCTCCATCCTGCTGCACAGGGGTGACACTGGTTTAGGAGACGTCGTGACTTCTATTCAGCCTGACAGCGTTTGCTGCCAGCTGCACGGGGCCTGTTAACCTGCATTTACCAGCCCTGTGATTACCAGGCACGCTGTCCTTGGGGAAAACACTCCAAAGAGAGGCTGGGCAGCACCAATTTGGCCTGCCCTAGTTGTCCAGGCTGCTGCCTCTGTGGATTCCCTCTCCAGAGGTGTGGTTCTCCCCATCCTCATTGCCCCAGCTAGCGCTCAGGGGCTGCTTCACCATGCCAGCACTGCTTGGGGAGGGACCCCGAGCTCCACAGAAATCAATGTCAAGACTCCTATTTACATCAGGACAAATGGGGCGCAGCAGCATTTCTGATCCCTTGCATTTTCTCCTGAATCCTGCCCTCGCTGGTCTGGTTCTTAAGCCCCAACTCCTGGAGTCATGTGATTATCGTGCTTGGTTTGAGGCACGCGCACTCGACTCAGACTCTAGTGGAGCTGGAAGACTAAGACTCTAGGCCTGGCTCTGCCACTGGGTGATCCTGGGCAAGCCACGTTCGCCCCCCCCCCATGCTTTGTGTCTCAGTTTCCCCATCGTATAATGGGGATAATGATCCTCTTTATAAAGCACTGAGAGATTGCCTGTTGAAAGGCACTGGATAAGAGCGATGTGTTATTGCTTCAAAAAGAAACGAATGGAAGTTTTGACCTTTGTGGTCATAGCGAGAAGCTTGACAACACAACTCCAGAGGGACAATAAATGGGACTGTTTTTCTAAAATCTCACAATGTTAAGCCGATCTCCTGGGTACAGCCTGACTCATGATTTCGGAACCACAGGGGCTGGTAACACCCTCAGCAGTAATTGGCAGGTCTGTTCTGTAGCCACCCTCCAGGCGTGGAGTTTGCAAGACACTGACCGATCCCAAGATACCTTTCGGGGTCCTCGAGGTTGATTAGCTGCAGCATCATCTCATAAACATTCCACCAGCAGAAGATGCAAGCAGTAAGTGTGAGGACAAGTGTAACGCTGACAAGCAGAACCGAACCTGGGACCTCAGTGCAGGTGCCGCTACAGTAGAGGGAAAAGCCAGCTGGCTCTCAGCTATGGCTGTAGAGCAAACCGATTCACTCTGTGCGTGGCTCAGTGCCACTCCGTGGGACAGTGACCCCCACCCAGTAGGAGTGCGAGTTACACAAGCATCCCACAACCAGCCTCTCCAACAGCTGGACTTATGAATGATGATTATTAGCGCTGAGGTCGTGATCAGAGGCCGCAGATAGACTGGGGTTCCCACTGTGCTAGGCCACACACACACACACTCTCTCTCTCTCTCTCTGTCCCTGCCCTAAAGACTGTCTCAAGATCAGTACAAGCAGAGCAGTTTTCTAGCATCTGCCCCCACATTACTAGCCAGAGAGCTGAACGATCACAAAGCTGGCTGAAGTGGGTTCTCTCGAGCTACGTTTTGCACCAGCTGAGAGGATCTGCCCCCCTGGAAAAAAGAAAATCCAAGCTTGCAAATCCCTCTCCTCCAGTATCCATTTGACTCAGCTGGCTGGCTAAGACCCCAGCTTTCTCCTTCAGGAAGCGAATGCAGTATAAATTCTCAGACCGGGAAACCTCCAGGCAGTTTGTCTGCCTGCCTGCCAGCTGGGAGCCCTGATCCCATGCAGACCACGGGGTGAAAATGAAAAAGCGCATTGAAATGAAAAAGGATGAACGCGCTGCTGAGTACGTGGGCGGGCGCCGGGCCGGCTTGGAGGGGACCCCCAACCCGGGACCCGCTGAGAGGTCTAGCAGCTCTGGGCCAGAGAAGAGCGTTAATGAAACAGCAGGGCCCACCAGGAGGAGGAGCCTCGGCGGGGGAAGCAGGGCTGGTCCTGTCAGCGCAGTGCACTGCCCGGCGGGCCTCAGCCCTCACTCGTGTCCGTGCAGCGAGCAGGCACTGAACCGGGCCGCGAAGGCGCTGAGCTAGGCTTAAGGCTCTCTCATGCCAAGCAGCACGGAGCCTGCTCCAGTGATGGGCTGAGACACCCGCCAGGAGCCCCACTGAAGCAAGAACTCCGGGCGACCCTGTAGGGGGCGCTCTCCTCTCTAACTCTGTGCTGACCCCCCCATGGGGCTGGGCTGCAAGGAGTCCATGCTGGCTGTGCCAGGAGGGGGTATCTTCCTGGGAGTCAGTGCTGAGCTCGGGTGCAGGACCAAGGGCTCGGCTTTTCTCTCGGGCTCTGTGGTGGAGCTGTGGCCCGGCGGAGCAGGGCTGTGCGCGCCCGTTGCACTTTAAGAGCTTCCGCCCTTTGGCGAGGCACCACTGCCTGGGGAAGAGCTCCGCCTGGAAAAGCAGATCCAGTGGGTTTCAAACACAGAGGGAAAGTGAGCCCGGCCCGCGACCGCCGTTCAATGCCAGCAGCCTTGTGCCGGAGACAGCTCTCCATGGACAGCGGGGAACGTAGGCAAGAGAAGGCACAGCCTTCCTGAAATTGCCTACACAGCCGGCTGCCGAAGGCTGGGGGCCACGGCATGGCAGCCCGGCTCCCCCAGCCACCAGAGAGGGAGGGGGCTGTGGCGTGACATCCCGGCTTCTTGGTTGCTAGGGAAGGCGGGGGCCGGGGCCGGGGCTGCAGCAGAGCAGCCCGGGCGGGCCAGGTGGTCAGGAAGGATCAGGCTGGGGGTGGGCGTGGCTTGGCTCCAGGGGCGGGATCTCAGGCAGAAGGGGCGGGGCTGAGGCTTGCCTTCCACAGCTGGGCCTTCACCCGCCGCCCACGCAGCTCTCTTTAAAGTCCTGTCGATTCAAAGCGTGGGGCTTTCTTCTCCCCTTGCCGAGGAACAAATCTCGTTCTGAGACCCTCCCATCACAAATCGAATGCAGCTTGACGGGGCCTAAGTGGAGTATGCAAGGGACTGGACTTGATGGCCTCTCGAGGTGCCTTCCAGTTAGTTCTAGGATTCTGCGTGTGTGCTGGGGCTAATAAGAAAGCACCTGGCTGCTCTCAGCAAAACTCTCTCTCGGAGTCTGGGCCCCGATCATAAGAACATAAGAACGGCCAGACTGGGTCAGACCAAAGGTCCATCTAGCCCAGTGTCCTGTCTGCCAACAGTGGCCAATGCCAGGTGCCCCAGAGGGAGTGAACAGAACAGGGAATCATCAAGTGATCCCTCTCCTGTCATCCATTTCCAGACAAACAGGCTAGGGACACCATTCCCACCCATCCTGGCTAACAGCCATTGATGAACCTATCCTCCATGAATCTATCTAGCTCTTTTTTGAACCCTGTTAAAATCCTAGCCTTCACCACATCCTCTGGCAAGGAGTTCCACAGGTTGACTGTGTGCTGAGTGAAGAAAAACTTCCTTTTGTTTGTTTGAAACCCACCGCCTATTCATTTCATTTGGTGGCCCCTAGTTCTTATATTGTGGGAACAAGTAACTAACTTTTCCTTATTCACTTTTTCCGCACCAGTCATGTTTTTATAGACCTCTATCCTATCCCCTCTTAGTTTCCTCTTTTCTAAGCTGAAAAGTCCCAGTCTTTTTAATCTCTCTTCATATGGGACCCATTCCAAACCCCTAATCATTTTTGTTGCTCTTTTCTGAACCTTTTCCAAAGCCAATATGTCTTTTTTGAGATGAGGCAACCACATCTGTAGGCAGCATTCAAGATGTGGGCGCACCATGGTTTTATACAGAGGCAATAAGATATTTTCTGTCTTAATCTCTATCCCTTTTTTAATGATTCCCAACATTCTGTTTGGTTTTTTGACTGCTGCTGCACATTGAATGGATGTTTTCAGAGAACTCTCCACAATGACTCCAGCTCCTGCAAGCTACTGAGCTCCACCTGTGAGCCTTCAGTTTCAACCAGTGAGATGCATCACTCAGGATCGGGCCCCTGAACAATGCCCTTTGTGCTGGTGGCGATTGCCCCTCCGTGCATATTACACCTAGGAATCAACTGCCATCAGCGTCTGCAGAAGGCGCAGGGTGGCATGTCAGAGAAGGGTGGCAATTAAGAGTCATGGAGCTTAATTTGACATGGATTTTGTGCTCTCCCTGTGCATAAAAGACACACTGAGGGTATGTCTATACTACAGAGTTTTGTCGGGAAAATGGCCCTTTTTCCGACAAAACCTGAGTTACGTCCACACTGCAATCACATTGTCCCAAAAGTAAATAGAAAGAACAGAAGGGTTTTTCCTGGCATTGGTAATCCTCTTTCTATGAGGAAGAAGCCTTTTTCTGAAAAATCTCTTTGGGAAAAAGGCATGTGTGGACGGGGAAGAGGGAGTTCTTTCACGAGAAGAGAAAAGAGGAAAAAGCCCAGGTGCCCTGGTGGCCACTCCATCCATAGTAATCACAGCTGACATGCTAGAGAGCGTCCATTCAGTGTGGATGCTCTCTTTCGAAAAAGCAGATTGCTTTTTTGATGCGCTTTTGTGTGTGGACGCTCTCTTTCGGAAGAAGTTTTTTTGGAAGATCTCTTCCAAAAAAGTTCTTCCGAAAGAAGCCTGCAGTCTAGACGTAGCCTGAGTTATCTATCCTTTTGCAGCATGCAGGCTGAAATCAAACAAGACTTGCAGGACTCGGCATTATATTTCCCACATAGCCAAAGCTATTTTAAAAATCGCCCTAGTTCGTCAGATTCTCCCCAGCTTTTTCTATGTGCCACTGGTACTCACAAGGGAGGGTGGTAGCTGCCCTGGGATGCTGCCCTAACAGAATCAGACAACCTCCAACAAGCACGTGAGGACAGTGCAATCGACCGGACCATGTGCACCACATCCCTCTGGATTTATTGTGTGTCATAGGCCTGATACTGCTAGCAGGACATGGTGATTCTCCTATCACCCAAGTGATGGGTGCCAGGAACTCAGGAAGATCTGAGTTCTGACCCTGCTGTTGCTGTGATATTCCATAGGGCCACATGTAGTACAATGACAAAGGTTAAGTCCGAAATAGCCACGAATTTGCTACTATAGCCACGTAGATTCAAGGACAAGTGCAGAGTCCTGCACTTAAGATGGAAGAATCCCAAGCATTGTTACAGGCTGGGGACTGATTGGCTAAGCTGCAGTTCTGCAGAAAAAAACTGGGGGATTGCAGTGGACAAGAAGCTGGATATGAGTCAACAGCTTGTTGACCCTTGTAACCAAGAGGGCCAACGACATATTGGGGTACAATAGTAGGAGCATTGCCTGCAGATCTTGGAAGTGATTATTCCCCTTCATTCAGCACTGGTGAGGCCACATCTGTTGCATTGGATCCAATTCTGGGCTCCCCATTACAGAACGGATGTGGACGCATTGGAGAGAGTCCAGAGGAGGGCAACAAAAATGATAAGGGGGCTGGAGCACATGACCTACGAGGAGAGGCTGAGGGATTTGGGCTTATTTAGTCTGCAGAAGAGAAGAGTGAGGGGGGATTTGATAGCAGCCTTCAACTTCCTGAAGGGGGTTCCAGAGAGGATAGAGGGAGGCTGTGCTCAGTGGTGACCGATGGCAGAACGAGGAGCAATGGTCTCAAGTTGCAGTGGGGGAGGTCTAGGTTGGATCTTAGGAAAAATGATTTCCCTAGGAGGGTGGGGAAGCACTGGGATGGGTTCCCTAGGGAGGGGGTGGAATCTCCATCCCTAGAGGTTTTTAAGTCCTGGCTTGACAAAGCCCTGGCTGGGATGATGGAGTTGGGGTTGGTCCTGCTTTGGGCAGGGGATTGGACTAGATGACTCCTAAGGTCTCTTCTAATTCTAATCTTCTGAGACTATCGTGTGAGATACACCAAGAGTGGTGTTCAGATGAGGCACCCACCCACCCACCCACACAAACACAAACACACATTCTGGCTCTGTCTCGCTGTCTGTCTGTCTCTCCCAGCCAAGGGCCGAGCCACCCAGAGCCACATGGATCTACATTGCAAACACCCACAAGGCTCAGGCGTGTTTGGATCTGGGGTTGAGTTTGGACTAGCTAGCCAACCTGCGGACTCTTTGTTTTCCAAAGAAAGGCCTCTCAGAGTGGGCAGGCAAACAGCTCCGGAGAGCTCCAGGCTTGGTGGCCAGGCAGCAGAAGCCCATCAAACTGGTGGGAGGATGAGATGCACTGCAGTGATGGGGCGGGGAGGAGCGAAGACGAGAGGAGGGGCATCTTATTTTTAGTGTGTTTGCGGGTGCGGGGTCAGGAGGCAGAAGTTGGAGCTGCTGATTGAAGGGAAGGGCTGCTCTGCCACAGCTTTCCTTAGGCGAGTCACTTGGCCGTGCAGTGCCTCAGCTTCCTCTCGGTGAAATGGAGATAACAGCCCTGTCCTTCCTCCCTAGGGCATGGTGAGGATAAACACATTAAAGACTGTGAGGCACTCACATGCTGTCTTAAAACAGTCTGTATTAATAGGAGAAGCAATACGGAAAATGATTATACACACACACACACCCTCCTCATTGTTCTCAGAGTTACGGTTCTTTTCCCAGGAACCATTAATTTTTAGCATTGGTAGTTTTCCCCTGTCCTTACCATTTGCTACAAAATGCAACTTGTCATTTACGGTAGGTTCCGGCTCTCAGAGGGCTCTGAACCCAAGAACTTGTTCAGTTCAATTACCTCTGGGAGCTATAATACTCTGTGGAGTTTTATCGTCTCCGGGTTCCATATAGATCCATTTCTCCCCAGCGGTTGACAGGTTTTTAACCAAGTAATTGAGTTGATTTCGGCTGTACCTGAAAATCATCCAGCCAGCCAGAGATAAGGTCAGAACAATGTAGCAGGTGCCCCACCATTATTTCTGGCTATGAAAGACACTAAGGCGTTGTGAATAGTTCACTGCTCCATTTGCGAGGACAATAAAAAATCAGCCAATTATGTTTTTTTCTCCTCTATAAGCACTTTGGAGCCTGCAGTTGTAATGACTATTAGTCTAGTGCTTTTGTAAGAAATCAACAAGAAAAGGACAGATCTTTATTATTATTTTTGGTTACAGAATATTCTTCAGTAGTTAACAGGTAAAGTCCAGGGTCAACTGAGATAAGCTGCAGATCTGGATCTCCCACATTGCAGATGAAGCAGTGTTTATCATGCTGTGCCTTCAGACTCCTCGTCTGAAGGGTGTGACAGGGTGTGCATACCCAGCACTGGGCCAGAAGGGATTAATATCCTGTGGGCAGAGGAAGTCCCGCCTCCCAGCTATACTGGGCATGCTCCAAGTGTTGGGCTAGTATAAAAGGGAGCAGCTCAGTCTGGGCTGGATGTGGAGAGGAAGGACCTGCTGCAGGAGTGCCAGAGACCCTGATGATGGCAGTGGGAGATTGGATCGAGCTTCCAGAGCTGGTGGCATGTCAGGGAGTGACTGGTCCTGTGGCGTCTGAGGACCCTGAAACCTTGGGGATCACCCCAATGCCAGAGATGGCAGGAAGTGGCCCAGGGAGGGTGTGTGAGTGACATCTCCCACCTGAGAGAGCTTGGCATGTTGAGGTGGGATTCCCTATTGAGTTAGTGTTGGGTCACTCCCCCACTGATAGGGCCCTGGGACAGGACGTAGTGGAGTTGGGTGGGCCCGGGCCTCCCATTAGTGCTGCTGCCCCAACCTCATAGACTCTGCCCACTAGGCTGTGCTGCCCCATGACCGAGGCACGGTCTCGTAGACTCCAGCCATTAGGCCATGCTGCCTTGGGGAGACAGATTGACTCAGGTCACTGACAGACTGGCAGCGGTGAAAATGTTCACACTCTCCTGTGACCTCCTGCTCTTGGGATGGGGTGTGCCTATACCACGACAAGGGGGATGTACAAGGCACTGGTGTTGTTTGGTTTAAGACTCTCAGGGTATGTGCACACAGCAGAGAAAACCCCCTGGCTAGTCCATGCCAGCTGACTTAGGGTCATGGGGCTGTTGCACTTCTGTGTAGAATCCCGGGCCTGGGCTGTGCTCCTGTGTGGTTGACTCTCACAATCTGATCCAGAGCAAGATGATAGCTGGTGGCTTTGATAAAGCTCCAACCCCTGGAGTCAGGTGATCATGGGGGAATCTTAGTTTCCATTTTGTTTTTCCTTTAAACAACTGATTTCTAGCCTTCACTGTTGGGGAGAAAAACTTGACAAGCAAACAAAAGAAATAAAATGAACCGCAGATGTATAACTAATTATTATTTTAAATCCCAGGACTTTTGTTTTTTAAACTCGTGGGTTGTGCCCATCTGAGGTGATAATACTGAGGGCACACGAGATCTTTCACTGAGCTGGGAGAGGGCTCTGCCTTTGAACCAAGGGAGATGCGTCCTAGAGCCGCTGCATGGCTTATTTAATTTTTGGGTCGTCCACACAGCTGTTGCCGGCAAGAGTAATTCTCAGGTCCAACACTGGGTTCTCTAAATACAAAACACTTTGCACCAGTATCTGTCAAACATAAGCAGTTTATTTCCTGACAGATTTCAGCTGTACCCCTTAACTCTGTGGTTCTCAACTGGTGGTCCATGGTTACTTTTTCGGTGGTCCACAGGAACATTGTCCAAAGTCACATAGAGTGGGCAGGCACCAAAATCTGTTAGTAAGAAATAAATTTCAAACCAAAATGTTCGTTGTCTGCTCTTTTTTATCATGTCTTAAAAAGGAGGTGGACCACGAACATTTTTTGATTGGCCTGGTGGTCCGTGGACTGAAACGAGTTGAAAACCACTGCCTTAACTAAAAGAACGACATGATAAGAATAGAGGCTTTTATGTCCCTTCTGCAAGCTGGGGACCCCGGTCAGCTGCGGACGAGTGGTCGGTCGTCTAGGCTTCCAAGGCCCCAGTACCAAAGTCCATCGCTGAAGTCCGAATTGCTATATTGTTTTGCAGCTTATATACAGTGTTTTCACCTTGTTTTGCAGTTTGGAAATTTCTGGGGGTTACTTATCATTTGTTAATGTATGGCTTAGCTGTTAACTATCAATCTGGTACTACTTGTCATTTGACCTTGTTTACATGATCAGTACATCTGGTTAAACAAGATTGTTATATGTTCCTGCCCTTTTTCCTACCCTTATCTATAATTTGTTTTTGCCACAATGGCACTACCGCCTATCTTAAATGGCGTGTGTTCCTAGAGGCTTGCTTCTGGCTCATCAGATATACGGGATGAGGGGATGCATACCTCTACACCCCTATACTGTCCCGTACAAAGTTCTTCCACAATTAACCCTACAACAGTGTGGAGCCTTTCCAGAATGCAGGCAGAATGTCTCCTTTTCCTTCACGAAAGGCAGCACCCTCCAGCAGTGACAAGAAGTGAGGCCTCTGGGAGGAAAACGACGCAACATGGCTTCCCTAGAGGAGACGTCCTCCATACATATCCACACAGCCGCCGCCGCCTCCTTCAAGTCGGAATGCCGCTGCAAAACTCAGCTGTGGCTCAGCAGCTGGTCTGCTAGGGGCTGACCCTGGCCTACGATCACCCCCAGCTGCTCCCCTCTCTCATGACCTGCACACCAGAGGTGCAATGAGTACATACTGATGTGCTGAGACGTAGGCAACCTGGTCAGAGAGGGGAAGTTACTATACATGGGATTGATAAGACTTCCTTCTATGAATGCCTGGTTCTCGCTTCATAGGGAGCCATGTGGGGTACGTCTAGATTACATACCTCTGCCGACAGAGGCATGTAAAATAGGCTACCCAACATAGTCAGTGAAGCTGGGATTTAAATATCCCCCGGCTTCGTTAAAATAAACATGGCCGCCGTGCTGTGCCGGCTCAGCTGATCGTTGGCACAGTGCGCGAGTCAAGACGCGGATCCGTCGACAGGGGAAGCCTTTGTCGACCGCTCCTGTAAACCTCGTTGCACGAGGCATAAGAGAGCGGTCGACAAAGGCTTCCCTTGTCAACCGATTGACTCGCACGCTGTGCCGACAATCAGCTGAGCCGGCACAGCGCGAGCGCGGCGGCCATTTTTATTTTAACAAAGCTGGGGATATTTAAATCCCGGCTTCATTGACTATGTCAGGTAGCCTATTTTACATACCTCTTTCGGCAGAGGCATGTAATCTAGACGTACCCGTGGAGAATGAGCAGGAAGGAGACACAATGGTCCCAGATAAGCAAACACTGAGGGTCCGTTACGAGACAATGCCGTACTACCAGACTCAAGGTGGTATGGTCCAGCTGCTCTGCCAGGCTGAGAGGTTGGAGCTCAGAAGGATGCTAAGGAGTTAAAAAACCTCCTGAGGAAAAGAAGGGGGGTGAGCTGCGAGAGGCTGTTCTCAGTGAGCTGAGAGGGAGACAAGCTGACACAGAGAGAGGCTCAGCAGGGAAGTCTGTTGGCTCCTCACATGGAAGATGAGGCACCGGGTAGGCAGGCAGGGGTACAGGCTGGCTTAGTGTTTCTAAGACCATGTTGGGTGGGCAAAATGTCCTTGAAGCTGAGGCTTGTCATCACCCCTCCTCCCCCGGTCGTTGCCGTGAATTAAACAAAACCATTGAGGGCCTCTGTAGAACCAGAACGCTGACTCAGTAGCAGCTTCCACCCAAACACGGGCACCGCCCAGGACACAAGCACACATGGGCCGAGGGGTTCGGCTGGGGGTTGTAGTAGTGGCGTGTGTGAGAGAGAAGCAGGAGAAAAACCACACACCACAGAGACAAACAGCAGGAATCACCAGACCCGGCTCGAACAAGCGCTGAGAGGGTGGCAGCTCTGAGCAAACCCTAGAGAAGGAGAGTTTTGGGGCAGAGGGCTGGCGGGAAGGGGGCTGGGACTGTGGGCAAGGAAACTGTCTCCTGTGATTCTATCCCTGCTGTTCAGGGAAGCAGAACCATGCCCCTCCATTGCGAATAAATAGGGTTGCATCAATAATGCCTGACTCTCCACTTCTCCTCCTAAGGAAAACAACCTGCAGGGCCCAGAACTCTGGCCAGCCAGGGTCACGCAGTACGTTTCTGCTGAAGTGGTTTTGTTCTAATCTAAATCAATAATACTCAACCAGGAAGCTGTTTGGTGACTGTACTAGCTACTGGTCACCTGAGGAAATGATTCCAGTTACTGCCAGGGGACTTCTGCTGAGGGCCCAGTCTGAGAGGGGGAGAATCGCATGATTCCACCTAGATCCGGTTGATAGGTTGGGATTCAGAAGGGATCAGAAGTGACATCTGGGGGTCAGAGCTGCTGCGGTGACAACCAGATCTTCAGTTGGCCCATGGAAACAGGGAGAATTGAGGTGGATTTCTCTGGATCCTGCATGCCATCGCTGATGAATCTTAGCCGCACTTCTCTTCCTGCCTTGCTTTCCACCGGAACAAGGAAAGTTTTCCAAGACCTAATTTGAACCAGGGTTTTACCGTGATCCCGAATAAGCTGCTGCATTAGCTTGCAGTGCATCCCAGAAAAGTCCTTTATATTGAAGTTGCAGTTGTTTTCATATTGGCTTCGTCGCCAACAAATTCCCAGAGCCAAAATGGGCTTGTTCAGTTTGTTAAACTCATTCCTTTATTAAATTCAGTTGTACAAAAAAATAACAACCCCCTGCGGCAATAAAGAGGGATTCATTTGGATGTCCCTGTGCAAGCCAGGGGACTCTCAGTCTTCGTTTCATAGGGTCATCTAGGTCATCAAGAGGTCATCTAGTCCAGCCCCCTGCCCTCGTGTCAGGGCTAAGCGTTGTGATGATGAATGAGTTAAAATGCTAAATAGGGAAATTAGAGGTGGAAAAAGCTTTACTGAGAGGTTCTATGTCCATCCTCTTGTTAGGGACTCCAGAACCAGCAGGATGGGGCCTGGCGAAGAGCCTCAGTAGACCACAGAACATTACGTGGGGTCAGTTCCCTGTTCTACCGCAGTCTCCTTGTGTGATCTTGGCCCGAGCCCCCTGGGACAGACATCTCTGTGGGGACACTCAGGAATGTGATGGCAAGTCAACAGCAGGGGTGACGCCAAAATGTACGAGTCTCTTGTGTGGATGCTTAAATTCAGGAGTAAAGAGGCCTCAGTTTGGTGTAACAATGTTCTGCACAAAAAAAAGAGTGTGTTTTTAAACTTGGTTAAAGTAGCTGGGAAAGTGCGGGGGGGAGGGGGAGAGAAGGGGGCAAAAGGAGGCAGTTGCCCTGGGGCCCACTGATTCTGAAGAGCCCGCGGCCCCCGGCCACTGGGCAGCACCCGGTGCCCCAAGCCCTTTAAATCGCCGCTGGAGCACTGCGAGGCATGCTCCAAGCAACCGTGAGGGCTGCCTGGGGGCGGGGGAAGGTAGCATGGCACGCTTCAGGCGGTGCTGAGGATTGGGGTGGGCGCAACATGGTCCAGGCGGTGCTAAAGGTCGCCCCCAGCCCTGCCCCTTCCGTCAAGGCCCCGCCCATTCCAGGAGGAAGGAACTCCCCCACTCCCTGCCCAAAGGCCCAGTGTGGCTGTTGGCCCCCCGAATGGGAAGACACGGTAAACCGAAGCAGCCACTTGAGCTTATGCTACCAGAGGGCCTGGGACTGAACTTGACCTGCTAAGTAGTCATGTCTCCACTGCTATGTTAATCTGGATTAAAAACACGCTTTTTTTTCCCTCCTGGTACGTAGGCCTTCCAGGGCTGAGCTCAGCAGCACCTAAATTACCTTTAAAAAGCTAGGCCTTGGTCTTTTATGTCTGCAAAGAACTATGGGTGTCCAATACCCAAAAAGAATAGCAATAAAGGTGAATAATGGCTGGGAAGAGGCCTGCACCATCCCATTTTGGATGCTGCCTATGACCAAGACTGAGAATTAGGGTTCGATCCAGTACCCACTATGGTCTTTTTGTTAGTGCCGGCGGGGGGTAGACGAGGCCCTTCTCTCTGGTCGTGGGGCTGCATTTTAGGACAGAGATGCAGATGTGTCACAAACTATGGAAAGTGCTGAGACTGAGAGCTTTATGGATCATCGATTGCATCAAGTAATGATGGTTCTGGCTAGCCACAAGGGTCGCTACACAGCACTGACCAAGTCTCTGATCCCCCACAATTTAAATCAATGGGAGCTTTGACATTAACTTGGATGGGCACTAGCCCGACATTCTTGTCCCAGGATCAATGTAAAATCTGGGATGAGCACTTGTCATTGGAATCACAGAATACTAAAATCGGAAGGGACCTTGAGAAGGCATCAAGTCCAGTTAGGGTTGCCAGATGGTTTCAGCAAAAATATTGGACACACTTGACATGACATCACAATCGACATTCCATCGGATTTCGAAAATACCGGACATTTCTATTGTCTCATTTCTATTTTCTCAATTTGTTTCCCAAACAGAAAGCTCAAATACTGAACTGTCCACTTCAAAACTGGACACCTGGCAACCCTAAGTCCAGTCCCCTGCCCTCACGGCAGGACCAAGCACCATCTAGACCATCCCTGATAGATGTCTATCTAACCTGCGCTTAAATATCTCCAGTGATGGAGATTCCACAACTTTCCTAGGCAATTTATTCCAGTGTTTAACCACCCTGACAGGAAGTTTTTCCTACTGTCCAACCTAAATCTCCCCTTGCTGCAATTTAAGCCCATTGCTTCTTGTCTTATCCTCAGAGTCATGGAGAACAATTCCCCCCCCACCCCTTGTAACACCCTTTTAGGTACCTGAAAACCGCTATCATGTCCCCACTTAGTCTTCTCCTTTCCAAACTAAACAAGCCCAATTCCTTCAGCCTTGCCTCATAGCTCACGTTTTCTAGACCTTTAATCATTTTTGGTCTTCTCTGTCCCTCTCCAATTTCTCCACATCTTCCTTGAAATGTGGGGCCCAGAACCAGACATAATCCTCCAACTGAGGCCAAATCAGCGGATGTTTCAAAATCTGTGAAGGGTCATGGGTGTGCATTAGGAGGAGCATTGCCAGCAGATCCAGAGATGTGATTATTCCCCTTTGTTCGGCTCTTGTGAGGCCACATCTGGAGTGTTGTGTCCAGTTCTGGGCCCCCCACTACAAAAAGGATGTGGACGCATTGGAGAGGGGCCAGCGGAGGGCAACCAAAATGATTAGGGGGCTGGAGCACATGACCTATGAGGAGAGGCTGAGGGAGTTGGGTCTGTTTAGTCTGCAGAAGTGAAGAGTGAGGGGGGATTTGATAGCAGCCTTCAACTTCCTGAAGGGAGGTTCCAAAGAGGCTGGAGAGAGGCTGTTCTCAGTAGTGACGGATGGCAGAACAAGGAGCAATGGGCTCAAGTTGTGGCGGGAGAGGTCTACGTTGGATATTAGGAAAAACTATTTCACTAGGAGGGTGGTGAAGCACTGGAATGGGTTACCTAGGGAAGTTGTGGAGTCTCCATCCCTAGAAATATTTAAGTCTCGGCTTGACAAAGCTCTGGCTGGGTTGATTTAGTTGGGATTGGTCCTGCCTAGAGCAGGGGGCTGGACTTGATGACCTCCTGAGGTCTCTTCCAGCTCTATGATTCTATGATTCCTCAGAATTGTAAAGCCACCCAGATTTTCAACTCCCTTTTAAACAGGAGGGGTATTGCTCGGGGGGGCAGGAGACAGGGTTTTATTTATTTGCACATTATGAGCAGGAAGGTAGGAAATGGCTCCACTCATATATATAAGAGTGAGCGGCAGGGGCAAGCTGCCATGACAACAAAGCATGGCTGAATCCCTTAGGCAGGCCAGACACAAGAGTCGCTCCATCCTCCGTTCCGGTTTGTTCAAAGGAAATTCCATTAGTGCCGCTGGAAGTACCTTATAGAACAAAGCTCACAACAGCTAATTAGAGCCCAGCTAATCAGTCACTGGCCTGGCTGATCTGTGAGGGGTGTCTGCGAGGGGAGGGCATGCAGGGAGGGCCAACCAGAGGACCAGGGAGGGGGCATGAGGGAGCACCCCATTTAGCCATCAAGATTTTGGCAGGGGTACGGGGGGAATGGGAACCTCTGGGGTGCTACCCAGGTGGTGGAACAGAGTCTTGGAAAGCTTGGCCCTTGAAAGGCCCAGACAGTATTTAATCAGCCAGCGAGCATTTTTTTCACAGGAAACATCCAGCAGTGATGCCCTTAGATACCTAAATTCCATCATCAGACCCACAGAGCACAAAGCCAGGCTGGTTTTGCGGTTCCGTTCCTAGCTCTACTACAAACTCCCCAAGTGGATGTGGTCCAGGCACTCATAAGTGGCTAGAGATTTTTGCCTGTGTAATATGACACCTTAAAGGACTTATTTTTAGACAATACCTACCACTCCCCCCCTCCAAATAATGGTCCCCTTTAGGGGGTTGCCAGCTGGGCATCCAAAATTCAGTCCCTTTCCAACAAGCTTGGCATCAATCTCTGTTTCCATCTGCAAAAAGGAAGATCACCACAGTCTCTCCCTTTGTCCATCTTCACTGTTTAGATGAAGTGCTCTTCGGAGCAGCGGTGGCCTCTTCCCGTGTGTCTGTACAGCGCCTAGTGCAATAGGGCTCCGATATTAATCAGAAACCGAAGGCTAAAGTAGCAAGTTCAATTTTTCAACCTGTGCAAACGGGACCTATAATGAAGGGAGCTAAACCGGCCACAGGGACTTCCAGTGGATGCTTTTAGAAAAATTCCATTAAACCCCTACACTTCACTGTTCTGTAATTGTCTACCACCTGAGCATGTGCTGAGTCGGTGGCCCTGAAAAACAGAAACCCGGTCCTCTTTGCTTTGCCATCGCACAAGTTTGGCCTGAGAGTTGAGAAGAGGTGTTTTAACCCGGAAATCCAGCCTGTATGTCCATTTTGAGGCATAAAGAAAAGTAACAGAGAAGTAGAAGTGTTAGTTTGATCTTGGTAAAACAAAAAAAGCAGTCATGTAGCACTTTAAAGACTAACAAGATAGTTTATTAGGTGATGAGCTTTCGTGGGGCAGACCCACTTCTGAAGATCATATTCTGAAAGGCTGTGTCTACATTGGCACCCCTTTCCGGAAAAGGGATGCTAATGAGACACTTCGAATACAAATCGCGGGATTTAAATATCCCCGCGGCATTTATTACATAACTGCCGCTTTTTCGGCTCGGGTTTTGCGGAGAAAGCGCCAGTCTAGACGCGATCTTGCGGAAAATAAACCCTTTTCCGGAAGATCCCTTATTCCTACTTGAAAGGAATCGCGTCTAGACTGGCACTTTTCTCCGGCAAAACCCCGAGCCGGAAAAAAGCGGCAGCCATGTAAATGCAAATGCCGCGGGGGATATTTAAATCCCCCGCGGATTTGCAATTCCAAAGTGTCTCATTAGCATCCCTTTTCCGGAAAAGGGTGCCAATGTAGACACAGCCAAAGTGAATTGGCATGACCATTATATAACAGAGGGATACAATGAAAAAAGTAAACAAATTACAAACTAACAAATCATAGAATCATAGAATACTAGGACTGGAAGGGACCTCGAGAGGTCATCGAGTCCAGTCCCCTGCCCCAAAGACAGGACCAAATACTGTCTAGACCATCCCTGATAGACATTTATCTAACCTACTCTTAAATATCTCCAGAGATGGGGATTCCACAATCTCCCTGGGCAATTTATTCCAGTGTTTAACCACCCTGACAGTTAGGAACTTTTTCCTAATGTCCAACCTAAACCTCCCTTGCTGCAGTTTAAGCCCATTGCTTCTTGTTCTATCCTCAGAGGCCAGGATGAACAAGTTTTCTCCCTCCTCCTTATGACACCCTTTTAGATACCTGAAAAATCAGCTACATAGATCAGAAGGTGGGGGGAGGGGACAAGGAAGAGGCAAGGAAGGAGGAAATTGCTTATTGTAAGAGTCAATTAAGCGGCTAATCTGGAGTTACTACGACTATCAAAAGGTGGGGAGGCTGTCTTTGTAATGTGTAAGGTAATTATCATCTATATTAAGGCCCATTTGCAGCCGTGTCGAATTTTAACATAAATAAAAGTTCTGAAGTCTCCCTCTGTAATCTGATGTTAAAGTCTCTTTGTAGTAAGATGCATGTTGTCAGGTCTTTAAGGGAATGGCCAGTGTGTAACCAACGTGTGTACCCGTGCCCTCTTTAGCCACCATGTGCAGGACCTAATTTCCAGCCTGGGAGAAATGATTGGCCTTGCCCATTTCACTCTGTCACCCTTTCCTCGAGGCCCTGTTTATTCTTTGGCAATGAAAAAGGAAATCGGAACGACATCGAAAAGCAACAGTCCTGGTTGTCCGGTGGAAGGAAGGCTGTGGCGCCCTCTGGCCTCTGACAGCATAATGCACTGGACCTTCAGAACATGATGAACGGCCATATTGAATCAGACCAAGGCTCCATCTAGCCCAGGATCCTGTCTTCTGATAGTGGCCAACGCCAGGTGCCCCAGAGGGAATGAACAGAACAGGGAATCATCTGTAATGGGACCCTCTCCATGCTTTATGAAAATTGGCTTATCCATATGAATATGCATACCTCAAAGATGCTTTATGCAAAACAGGCCACGTAACACATCCATTTTACAATCTGCTGAATCTGTATGTCCTATGTTTGTGCATGGATCATTCTTGAATGTGGAGTTAGACATATGAAGAGTGGATCTGTTTGTAATTCTAAATGTGCTAATGAAGGCCATCGCGGATGCTCTGGAAACATCATGACTCAGTTCGCAAAGGACCTGTGAATGGTCATGTTTGTCCTATAAGCCCAAACTGTGGTTGGTCCTAGAAAGACATGTGACCATTCCTGGTACTGGAATCCATCTGTAACCTGGTATTTTTCCATGGGACTAGGGGTGCTGAACAAAGGGTTCCCGCTCTGGGGAAAAGTCTGTTTAAGCAATAGGAAGCCATCAGTCCTTTGTCTTCAGCTGGCCTTTGAAACTGTCTGGACCACCCATTCGAGGAGGATACAAAGAACATTGAAGAAGCTGTAGACCTGGGTCAGGGTAAAGATTAACTCTGACTTGAAACTTTTTATCTGAGATAAGTACAGCTGTTTAGGGTAGCTAAACCCTGTTTAGTTTAGAAAAGAGGAGACTAAGAGGGGATATGATAGAGGTCTGTAAAATCATGACAGGTATGGAGCAAGTGAATAAGAAAAAGTTATTTACTTGTTCCCATAACCTAAGAACTAGGGATCACGGAATGAAATTAATCAGTACCAGGTTTAAAACAAACAAAAGGAAGTTTTTCTTCATGCAGTTCACAGTCAACCTGTGGAACTCCTTGCCAGAGGATGTTGTGAAGAGCAGGACTTTAACAGGGTTCAAAAAAGAACTAGATACATTCATGGAGGTTAGGTTCATCAATACTTATTAGACAGAATGGGTAGGAATGGTGTCCCTAGCCTCTGTTTGTCAGGGGTAGGAAATGGACGACTGGAGAGGGATCACTTGATGATTACTTGTTCTGTTCACTCCCTCTGGGGCATCTGGCATTGGCCACTGTCAGAAGACAGGACACTGGTCTGACCCAGTATGACCATTCTTATGTTCTTATGTAAGAATTTCCATGTACAGCAGACTTCCGATAATCCGGAACCTATGGGACCTAGGTGGTGCCAGATTATCAGATATGCTGGACTATCAGGAGGTACTATAAGCTGGTTATATGTATACTGTATACATTATATACTGTATATAAAGTGCTCTTAATCCTTTTTATTGTACATACTGTATACAGTATACTGTAATGTTTTAGGTTTTTTAAGCCTTTTTTACCCTTTTTGCTCAGTTCAGCTGCTGCCGCTGTTACCTTGTGACTCATTTTTTGCCGAAGCTCACTCACTAGGCTCTTGCCATTTTGATGCCGGACTATCAGGAGTGCCAGACTATTGGATGCCGGACTATTGGAGTTTTACTGTAACAGGTTTCTTAGTGGATTGGAACCAGCTGTCATTTTTTGTTCATTGTTTTTAGTAACTTACTTTGATCTGTTTTCATGTGCAGTCACTTAAATCCTACTGCTTGTACTTAATAAAGACACTTTTGTTTATTATCAAGTGCAGTGTAAATAACTGTTACTTGGGGGGCAGCAACCAATGTGCATATCTCTTTTTCATTGATAAGGTGGCCGGACCTTAAAGCTTTCACTGTGTAAAACTTTTACATAAGGCAAGATGGATTTATTTGGGGTTTTGGTCCCTTTTGGGGGTTGGTTTCCTGGGTTCTGAGCCTTTATAGCTGAATCCTCCCGGAGCTGAACTGGTTCAGTGTTGCTCTGCGCAGGGGTTCGGTAACCCCAGCTCTGTGCCTTGTCTGGGGGAGACCAGGGAATCTGGCTCGGCAGGACAGAATGGTGGGGAGTCCCAGGAGACAAATTCAAGGGGGCTTCTCTGATTCAACCTATCACAGTCTCTTCCTGGTCATTCATTCCCAACTTCTGGCAAACAGAGGCTAGAGACACCATCCCTGCCTATCCTGGCAAATAGCCATTGATGGACCTAATCTAGATGAATTTATCTAGTTCTTTTTAAAGCCCTGTTATAGTCTTGGCCTTCACAACATCCACTGGCAAGGAGTTCCACAGGTTGACTGTGCATTGTGTGAAGAAATGCTTCCTCTGGTTTGTTTTAAACCTGCTGCCTATTCATTTCATTGGGTGGCTCATTCTTGTGTTGTAAGGAGTAAATAATACCTCCTCATCTACTTTCTCTACATCACCCATGATTTTATAGACCTCTCTCATATTTCCCCTTAGTTGTCTCTTTTCCAAGCTGAAAAGTCCCTATCTTATTAATTTCTCCTTATATGGCCATTGTTTCGAACCTATAATCATTTTTGTTGCCCTTTTCTGAACCTTTTCCAATGCCAATATGCCATTTTTGAGATGGGGTGACCACATTGGCAGACAGCATTCAAGATGTGGACATACCATGGATTTATCTAGATGCAATATGACCTTCCACCAGCCTTCTCCAAGCCTTCTGCTGCAGCCAAAGGGGTAGGCCCCTCATTTCTAGCCCCAGCAGTGAATCATCAGCCCCCAAGCATTAAATTCTGCCCAGCTGGGTCAGCCAATGCTCAGCACTTGCCTACTGGGCTCCCTGCCCCCACCCTCTGCATGGCCCTTAAAGGGGCACACAGCCCTGCTACAGTCCCTCTGGCGTTCCAGCAGGAAGCAACATTTTTCAGTCCTAGTGTGCAATCCTAGCCATCTGCAAGTTAATGGTGAAACTCTCGCTGCCAGGTTTAAACACCTCATTGATCATCATGTAGTCTGATCTGCTTACTACATGCACTCAATTTCAGCCAGTCATTCCTGCTGCGAATAAGACTGTTCTTCCTTATTACATGAATGAACGCGCTTCAATCCTGTCTCTGATGGATGGCCTGGAGCAGACTTTTCAACAGACACCTGGAGTCATCAGAAGTCTCTGGTGCGTCCTGACTGGTCTCCAGCTCCGTCAATGGAGATAACCGTTCGGCTGCGTGAGTTCATGTGTTTGCTCCCCCTGCTCTACAAATGGCATTAAGGCCATCGAGGACCTGCTGGTCCCATGATGAGAGAGGTGAGTAATTACTGAGATCAAGCTTGCAGTCCCCTGGTCTGAGAGAAGAAACCCTCCTTATCCAACAGCAGTAAGACTGGGACCATCTCTGCTGATCCTCTTTGAGAGGCAGGCCTACAGCGCTTCAGGAGAGCAAAACCATGAGCTAGATTGCCTCCTGCTCTCAGATCAGCGTGGTAGAGGGGGCTTCAAGGGAACCATTTGTGGCCCCCTAATTCTCAAGCTGCCCTTTCTAGCAACTTCTTATGTTTCTAGCCCTCCTGGCGGTGGAGAGAGAGTTTAAAAATGTGACCCCTAAAGGCTCAAGTGTCATGAAACACATACAAAGCACGCCATTTGGGTTATTTACGATCTCATGATTTTTTTCAGCCAATCTCACTTTTTGTTGAGGATGCCTAACTCATAATCTTTGATCAGTTGGGGCAGATGATTCGATGTAATGTCCGAGCTCCGGACTCTAAGGGGGAATCTAATTCATTCTTCTTTGCTTACTAGCCAGTGGCCTCTGCATTTTGATTCCCTGGGCAATGGGATGTGAAAGGCAGCCAGGCCAGTGTCCCATTGTGGCTTGTAATGAAACTCTGCTGGCTCATTTGCTCTGTTTGTGTCCATGCAACAATAATCTATCTTGGTGGGAATCCAGAAGCCCAAAGATTGCTGTGAAACTTAGAACTACGGCACCATAGCAGGGTTGCCAAGATGTGAAATCCTGGATATGAAAGCACTGGGGTCCTTAGCAGCAATTTGTAGTGGATGTTTGTGACAGACCCAGACCAGCTGGCTGCTGCAGACTAATGAAGAGAAAACATAGTGGGGCTTGGGTGAACAGTTTTCTCTTCCCTGAGTAGGCTTGGCCCTGTTTAGTGCAGCATAATCAGGCAGGCACCTGGAGTCAATTAGAGCTTGCTGGAAGCCTCAGGCTAATTAGACACCTGCAGCCAATTAAGGCCTGTGGGGCTGCTTTAAAAGGTCTCCCCCCAGGTAAGGAAGGGGGAAGGAAAAGAGCGAAGGACAGGAAGGAGGAAGTGCTGTGTGGAGGAGCTGTGTGGGTGTGAGGTGAGGACTGACCAGCAGGTACCAAAGGAGAGGTACTGGGAGGGATTGTTTGGGGAAGAGGCTCAGGGAAAAGCTGCCAGTTGGAGAGAGGCAGTAACCCTGCCTGTAGCTGCTGCCTTAGGGTCCCTGAGCCAGAACCCAGAGTAGTGGGCAGGCCTGGGTTCTCCTCACGACATCACAAAGATCTGCCCCTGAGAAGGGAGACCAGGACTCCAGAGCGGATTTTACCCCAAAACGAATGAACTGGCCTGAGATGAGTATGGCTCAGTAGAAATTGGCTCCTGCCTCTAGTAAAGAGAAAAGGCCATGTGGGGGTCCAGAGCGGGCCTCTGAGGCTAACATTATTCGCCAGCAGCGTGAGCCCCAGGGGGAGGCAGCCACAATGTTGCAGTCGTTTTATTGAGCTAAACTAACAAAGTCTCTATTTTTTCAAACTTTCAATGGCCCTAGAAAATTTTATCCAAGTCTGGTCTTTGCAGACAGCTCTCCTGAATAAGCAGCTGTCAGGCCTCCGAGATGTGGCTCCGAGACTCTTTAATCTTTGGACAGGAGCATTCGCCTTGTCTGTCATGCTACTCAAAGAAATCGTGAGAGACATTATCAAATTAAGTGTGATTGCTTTAGAATCTCCTTGCACTTCTCCTCTCCTCCTTTTTGTCAGCCCCGGTTCAAACGCATTCAGCATGGCCTAGTTTGAAATAGCCTGATTCATGCAATCACTTTCAGCTGACAGAATCGGCGCTCCCGGTAGGGAAGTGGACCCGACTCATGCCAGCAGCCCCATTTCTATAGCAGCCTGTGAAACCATTGTAAGGGTACAGTAGGATTGCACCTCTAGGCAGATGGAGCTTTTTAGGCTGGCAGCAGGGGGATCGACCAAAGCAGACTGACGAGCTTCAAAAGAATCTCACAAAACTAAGTGATTGGGCAACAGAATGGCAAATGAATTTTAATGTTGATAAATGCAAAGTAATGCACATTGGAAAACAGAATCCCAGCTATAGATACAACATGATGGGGACTAATTTAGCTACAACCATTCAAGAGAGAGACCTTGGAGTCATTGCGGATAGTTCTCTGAAAACATCCACTCCGTGTGCAGCGGCAGTCAAAAAAGCAAACAGTATGTTAGGAATCATTAAAAAAGGGATAGAGAATAAGACAGAGAATATTTTATTGCCTCTGTGTAAATCCATGGTACGCCCACATCTTGAATACTGCATACAGTGTGGTTGCCCCATCTCAAAAAAGATATATTGGCATTAGAAAATGTTCAGAAAAGGGCAACAAAAATGATGAGGGGTTTGGAACAGGTGCCATATGAGGAAAGATTAAAAAGACTGGGATTTTTCAGCTTAGAAAAGAGGAGACTAAGGGGGGATATGATAGAGGTCTAGAAAATCATGACAGGTAATGGAGAAAGTGAATAAGAAAGAGTTATTTACTTGTTCCCATAATGTAAGAACTAGGGGTCACCATGTGAAATGAATAGGTAGCAGATTTCAAACAAACAAAAGGAAGTTTTTCTTCATGCAGCGCACAGCCAACCTGTGGAACTCCTTGCCAGAGGATGTTGTGAAGAGCAGGACTTGAACAGGGTTCAAAAAAGAACTAGATACATTCATGGAGGTCAGGTCCATGAATACTTATTAGCCAGGATGGGAAGGAATGGCATCCCTAGCCTCTGTTTGTCAGAGGCTGGAAATGGATGACAGAAAAGGGCTCACTTGATGATTCCCTGTTCTGTTCACTCCCTCAGGGGCACCTGGCATTGGTGACTGTTGGAAACCAGGAGACTGGGCTAGATGGACCTTTGGTCTGACCCAGTTCTTATGTTCTTAAGACCTCTCGATAAGCATCTCTGCTCTGTTGAACTCCAGAAAGGCCCAGGATCAGTGAGTTGTCCAGGGGAGTGTGATGCGGAGAGATGAAGTGAAACATGGCGTGACATCAGAGAGGACAAGAAACAATAATGTCATGTACTGGTGGGCTGTGCTACTGCCCACTACTGGAGAGAGTTTGAACTGTAGTTTGTGTCTCCATGGTCAAATACTATTATTCCACCCATAGTTTGTTGCTTAAGGAGTACTAAGCATGCTAGGGACCTGCTCGCCTTAGTGAGTGCATCGGGGTGATTTGATGCCCTTTATTTTGATGCTCTGGAACTGTATTGCTTTTTAATTACTTCCACCCCTCTGCCACCTCCCAGGAAGGCGCACTCTGCTTCCTGATTAGCTCCCTGCTGATCCCTTTGAACTCATCTCTCTTTACTCAAAGCATCCCCACCAAGATCAAACCAGTCTTGGTTTAGGTAAAAGGCAAGCTGGATTTTTCTATGCAGAGAGTGTGCCTGCTTTGCCAATTACCTTCCAAGACATGTACGGGTATGTCTAGACTACATTGTTTTTTCGAAAAAAACTGCCCTTTTTTCCAAAAAACTTCACCTGCATCCACACTGCAATCACATTCTTTCTAAATTAAATCAAAAGCACGCAGGGTTTTTTTCGACATTGGTAAACCTCAAATTATGAGGAAGAACGCCTTTTTCAAAAGAGCTCCTTCGAAAAAAGGCATGTGTGGATGCAGAAGAGGGACATTTTTCGAAAGAAGAGGCAATCAGAAAAAGCACAGGTGTCCTGGTGGCCATTCTGTGAATAGCAATCAGGGCTTTCTTTCAAGAGAGCGTCCATCGATCCGGTTTTGAGGTGTGGATGCTGTCTTTCGAAAGAAGCTTGCAATCGAGACATACCTGTAGACTCTACCTTTAATGATCAATGTGCCCGGAAAACATAACTGCCAAGACAGGTGAAACAGAAGGTGTGTTTTGGAATAAAAAAGTGCTTTTTCCTAATGCCATATGGGGCTTCACTTGGTAAAGGCTATGAATAGCCCTGTGGCACCCTAGAGACTAAAACCCACTTCATCAGATGTGTTGGAGTGGAAATAACAGAATCCAAAGAGATATGTAACAGCAAAAGTATTTACCTGTCAATTGTAGGACCCATTTTAATGAGGCTAATTAAGTGGGCTGGATGTGTCCCATTCATAGCTTTTGATGTGAACATGAGGATGTCAAAGGCAGGGGAAATTGGCTTTGTAATGTATTAACCAGTTAATGTCTGTATTCAAAGCTCAGGGTAATAGTGTCAAATTTGCAAATGAATTCCAGCTTAGCAGTCTCTCTCTCTCTGTCATTGGTTAGAGAAATTCCTTTGTGGAGAATGACTACTTTAAAATCCATGAATGATTTGCCCCTTTAATATTTGCATGCTAGCCCATCCTGCTTGTCATCGAGTGCACAAAGGCCTGTTTGTATATGCGAATGGAGAACTTTGCATGCTCAACCGAGACTGTTCAAATTTTGAGATCACCACCCGGGAGCCTGGCTTTCATATAGTGCTCTTTGGCCTTGCTCCAACCAGCGACAAGTTTCCATTTACTTCAAACAAGAATTGGCTCAGCTAATGCTTAGTTCATGCCTCCACCATTATATTTTTCCTTTTAATCCTGACTTTTCTTGAAACCTTTTCAGCTGGAACCCACTCTCCTCTCCTGCCCAGCGGTTTCATTCTTTACCATGTTTAGAACGACGAAGGCTTAAAGGGACCATGGACAGCAGCTAGTGTGCTGTTTGCAATGCAGGACCAGCGCAGTCTAATTGCTGTGCAAATGCCAGCAGAAACGACACACAGATTTTGACTGGCAGGGCATGTGTGACGTAGTGGGGGGTACCTGGCTGGTTTCTATGCTGGCTCTGTGGTAACCCCCACTGGCTGCCGTCGGTACCACAGCCCAGAAGGACAGGGGATGAGTCATTATGCAAAGAGGGTCTCTCAACCTGTCTGACCAGCTACCCCCCAGGGAGAGAGACAAAGGAAGGGGGAATGCTGCCCCTGGCTGGGGGCAGGGCTGGAAGAGAGTGAGTTAGTTTCGGTCTGGGAGCATGGAGGAGACAGCCTAGGGAAGGAGCTGGGGAGTGGGCTGGGATTGTAGGGCCCAGCCACCCCCCATCTCAAGGGGGGCTGTGGCATCCTAAACCCGGTTCCTGTAACCAGATGACATCTGTGCTGTGCTGTATCCTGGAGAAGCAATAAACTCCCTCTATTCTACTGGCTGGTGGAGTCTGTCCGTGCCATTACGGGGGTGCAGGGGACGGGAAGACCCCAACGCGCCGTCACAGCATGCAGTGGCAAATGTAATCCCACCTTTCACCTAGCTTTACAACTGCCTAGAACATCATTTCACTGCCCCAGAAATGCAATTTCTGAGACTTTTTTTTGTTGCAGAGGGTGGACCTGGAAGTTTACTGATGTCATGTACGTAAACTCATGTAAGTTTACTGACGTCAATGGAAAAACTCCCACAGATGTCAATGGCTTTTGGATCAGGCCCATATAGTACAAGTTTCCCAAAATGGCCTTAACCAATGATGCCAAATGAAAATGAATGCACTACCCCAGCCCATGTTTGGCCACTTTTCCTCCATAACAACTCATGATGGCGGGGCGGGGGGGGGCTTAAAATAATCTTGTCGTTTACATTGTGGAAAGCGACTGTCTAGGAAGGAGTCCGGCAGAAAGGGATCTAGGGGTCATAGCGAACCACAAGCTGAATATGAATCAATAGTGTGACACTGTTGCAAAAAAAGCAAACATGATTCTGGGGGGCATTAACAGGAGTGTTGTGAACAAGACACGAGCAGTGATTCTTCTGCTCTACTCTGCACTGATTAGGCCTCGGGTGGAGTATTGTGTCCAGTTCTGGGCACCGCATTTCAGGAAAGATGTGGAGAAATTGGAGAAAGTCCAAAGAAGATCAACAAAAATGATGAAAGGTCTAGAAAACTTGACCTAAGAGGGAAGACTGAAAGAACTGGGCTTGTTTTGTTTGGAAGACAGAAGACTGAGAGGGGACAAGATAGCAGCTTTCAAGTACCTAAATGGGTATTACAAGGAGGATGAAGAACAATTATTCTAAGAACATAAGAACATAAGAACGGCCATACCGGGTCAGACCAAAGGTCCATCTAGCCCAGTATCCTGTCTGCCGACAGTGGCCAGCACCAGGTGCCCCAGAGGGGGTGGACCGAAGACAATGATCAAGCGATTTGTCTCCTGCCATCCCTCTCCAGCCTCTGTCAAACAGAGGCCAAGGACACCATTTTATCCCCTGGCTAATAGCCTTTTATGGACCTAACCTCCATGAAATTATCTAGCTTCTCTTTAAACTCTGTTATAGTCCTAGCCTTCACAGCCTCCTCTGGCAAGGAGTTCCACAGGCTGACTACGCTGTGTGAAGAAGAACTTTCTTTTATTAGTTTTAAACCTGCTACCCATTAATTTCATTTGGTGTCCTCTAGTTCTTCTATTTAGGGAACTAATAAATAACTTTTCTTTATCGGCCCTCTCCACCACTCATGATTTTATAGACCTCTATCATATCCCCCTCAGTCTCCTCTTTTCTAAACTGAAAAGTCCCAGTCGCTTTAACCTCTCCTCATATGGGACCCGTTCCAAACCCCTAATCATTTTAGTTGCCCTTTTCTGAACCCTTTCCAAGGCCAAAATATCTTTTGGAGGTGAGGAGACCACATCTGTACACAGTATTCAAGATGTGGGCGTACCATAGTTTTATACAGGGGCAGTAAGATATTCTGGGTCTTATTTTCTATCCCTTTCTTAATAATTCCTAGCATCCTATTTGCCTTTTTGACCGCCGCTGCACACTGTGTGGAAATTTTCAGAGAACTGTCCACGATAACTCCAAGATCTCTTTCCTGATTTGTCGTGGCCAAATTAGCCCCCATCATACTGTACATATAGTTGGGGTTATTTTTCCCGATGTGCATTACTTTACACTTATCCACATTAAATTTCATTTGCCATTTGTTGCCCAATCACTCAGTTTGGTGAGATCTTCTTGGAGTCCCTCACAGTCTGCTTCTGTCTTGACTATCCTAAACAGTTTGGTATCATCTGCAAACTTTACCACCTCACTGCTTACCCCTTTCTCCAGATCATTTATGAATAAGTTGAACAGGATTGGTCCTAGGACTGACCCTTGGGGACACCACTAGTTACCCCTCTCCATTCTGAAAATTTACCATTTATTCCTACCCTTTGTTTCCTGTCTTTTAACCAGTTCTCAATCCAAGAAAGGACCTTCCCTCTTATCCCATGGCCATGTAATTTACAGAGCCTTTGGTGAGGACCTTGTCAAAGGCTTTCTGGAAATCTAAGTATACTATATCTACTGGATCCCCCTTGTCCGCATGTTTGTTAACCCCTTCAAAGAACTCTAATAGATTAGTAAGACAGGATTTCCCTTTACAGAAACCATGTTGACTTTTGTCAACAAATTATGTTCTTCTACATGCTTCACAATTTTATTCTTTACTATTGTTTCGACTAATTTGCCAGGTACTGAAGTTAGACTTACCGGTCTGTAATTGCCGGATCGCCTCTAGAGCCCTTTTTAAATATTGGTGTCACGTTGGCTACCTTCCAGTCATTAGGTACGGAAGCCGATTTAAGGGATAGGTTACAAACCACAGATAATAGTTCAGCAATTTCCCATTTGAGTTCTTTTAGAACCCTTGGATGAATGCCATCCGGTCCCGGAGATTTGTTAACATTAAGTTTTTCTATTTGTTCCAAAACCTCCTCTAATGACACTTCAATCCGGGACAGTTCCTCAGATTCATCACCCACAAAGGACAGTGCAGATTTGGGAATCTCCCCAACGTCCTCAGCCGTGAAGACTGAAGCAAAGAAATCATTTAGTTTCTCCGCAATGGCTTTATCGTCCTTGATTGCGCCTTTTATAGTTCAATCATCTAGGGGACCCACAGGTTTTTAGCAGGCTTCCTGCTTCTAATGTAAAAACATTTTGTTATTTCTTTTTGAGTTTTTGGCTAGCTGTTCCTCAAAATCTTCTTTTGCTTTTCTTATTACATTTTACACTTGATTTGACAGTGTTTATGTTCCTTTCTATTTATCTCACTAGGATTGGACTTCCACTTCTTAAAGATGCCTTTTGTCCCTCACTGCTTCTTTTACATGGTGGTTAAGCCACAGTGACTCTTTTTAGGTCTCTTGCTATGTTTTTAATTTGGGGTATACATTTAAGTTGGGCCTCTATTATGGTGTCTTTAAAAGTTTCCATGCAGCTTGCAGGGATTTGGCTCTAGTCACTGTGCCTTTTAATTTCTGTTTAACTAACCTCCTCATTTTTGTGTAATTCCCTTTTTGAAATTAAATGCCAGGGTGCTGGTCTGCTGAGGTGTTCTTCCCACCACAGGAATGTTGAATGTTATTATATTATGGTCACTATTCCCAAGCGGTCCTGTAGCAGTTATTTCCTGGACCTGATCCTGCGCTCCACTCAGGACTAAATCGAGAGCCTCTCCTTGTGGGTTCCTGCACCAGCTGCTCCAAGAAGCAGTCATTTAAGCCATTGAGAAATTTTATCTCCGCTTCTCTTCCTGAGGTGACATGTATCCAGTCAATATGGGGGTAATTAAAATCCCCATTATTATAGAGTTCTTTATTTTGGTAGCCTCTCTAATCTCCCTCAGCATTTCAATGTCAGTATCCCTGTCCTGGTCAGGTGGTGTAATATATCCCTACTGCTAATTTCTTATTTTTGGAGCATGGAATTACTATCCATAGCGATTCTATTGAACATGTTGATTCATTTAATATTTTTATTTCATTTGATTCTACATTATCTTTCACATACAGTGCCACTCCGCCACCCACCCGGCCTGCTCTATCCTTTCGATATATTTTATATCCCGGTATGATTGTGTCCCACAGATTTTCCTCATTCCACCAGGTTTCAGTGATGCCTATTATGTCAATCTCCTCATTTAATACTAGGTACTCTAGTTCACCCATCTTATTAGTCAGACTCCTAGCATTTGTGTAGAAGCACTTTAAAAATTTGCCACTGCTTATTTGTCTGCCCTTCCCTGATGCATTGGATTCCTTTGTGCGTGGTTGTTTGTCTGCTCTGGCCCATGGTTTGCCCTCTCCCCTCCTCTCTTTCTGACTACAGCTTAGAGAATCTCTATCAATGGATTCTCCTCTAAGAGAAGTCTCCCTCCGATTTACGTGCATCTCCGCACCAATCGGCTTTCCCCATCTCTCAGTTTAAAAACTGCTCTGGCCTTTTAATGTTTAGTGCCAGCAGTCTGGTTCCACCCTGGTTTAGGTGGAGCCCATCCTTCCTGTATAGGCTCCCCCTCTCCCAAAAGTGTCCCCAGTTCCTAATAAATCCAAACCCCTCTTCCCTACACCATCGTCTCATCCACGCATTGAGATTCTGAATCTCTGCCTGCCTACCTGGCCCTGCGCGTGGAACTGGAAGCATTTCAGAATGCCACCATAGAGGTCCTGGATTTCAGTCTCTTTCCTAGCAGCCTAAATTTGGCCTCCAGGACATCTCTCCTACCCTTCCCTACGTCATTGGTACCTACATGTACCACGACCACCGGCTCCTCCCAGCACTACACATAAGTCTATCTAGATGCCTCGAGAGATCCGCAACCTTCGCACCAGGCAGGCAAGTGACCATACGGTTCTCCCGGTCATCACAAACCCAACTATCTATGTTTCTAACGATCGAATCACCCACTACTAACACCTGCCTCTTCCGAACTGGCATTCCCTCCCCCTCAGAGGTATCCTCAGTGCGAGAGGATTCTCCTTCACCTCTAATGATAGGACAAGAAACAATGGGCTTCTTGTCCTAAAGGGACGTTTAAGTTGGACATTAGGAAAATCTTCCTGGCAGGGTTGTTATACTATGCATACTATGTCTAAGGGGTCTGACTGTCATTACCATAGAACAATGATTTTCAACCTGTGATCCACGGACTTTTGGGGGTCTACAGACTATGTCTATGATTTCCAAAGGGGTCCTTGCTTCCATTTGAAAAATGTTAGGGGTCCACAGTTGAAAAAAGGTTGAAAACCCACTGGTGTAGACACTACTTGTGTTGACACGAGGGGTTTTCCCATTGGCGTAGGTAACCCACCTTCCTGAAGGGGCAGTAGCTTGGTCAATGGAAGAATTCTTCCATCAGCCTAGCATTGTATAAGGGGGTTATGTCAGCATAGTTACATTGCTCAGTGCTGGGGATTTTTCATATCCTTGAGCGATGGAGCTGGGTTGCCTTAGCTTTATAGTTAGGCCAGGCCTTAGTGTTCATGTAAAATGGAGGGACTAACATCACTAGTTGCCAGTGCAGACAGGCACAGTGAAAACTTCCCTTCCAGCTCTGCCAATGCATCTCACTCCTGTACTGCACCATCTCCTGCTATTCTGATCCTCAGCTCCCCACACAAAATACTCTTCTAAGGCACCTTAATCTTGACCTACAGAACCCTGCTATCGTAATCCTGAACTTCCTGCACACCTCTGCCAATGCGCCGCCAGTCTGTTCTGCAGTAGCCCCTGCACCTCTTGCTATTCCAGTCCTGGCCCCACACAACTCCACCAATGCACTGGAACAACCCAATTCACCCACGCTAGACCTGAATGCAAACCAGTCACCAGCCTCTATCCTGTTACTAAGCTCTAAATCATCTAGATTGCCCTCCTTCTCCTCACTCCAGCTAGTTGCAGTCTTGCTGGTAAGCATGAATCTTCACCCACCTGTGCCGGAGAGTAACACCTCATGCACAGACATCCTTCAGGGTCCACTCTCCCACCTCCTCCACCTCCTCCTCCCTGTCCTGAGCTCGGGGAGCCCCCAGTGCGGGGGCAGAGCCCATGTGCCATCTTGAGTTCAATCTCGGCATCCATTTCCGCATCCTCCTGTGCCTCCTTGTTACTGTCATCGAGGTGTTTCATGAGCACAGCCACCACCACGTTGATGAGGACAAACTGGGCGGTGAGAACGAAGCTGACAAAGTAGAGTGGCGAGATGAACTGCAGGTTGCTGAGGCAACTCCGGTCATCATGGGTGCAGTCACGCAGCGTATCCTTGAAGAAAGAGCAGGTGTAAGAGGCAGCAGTGGGAAAAAATGAGGGAAGGACTAGTGTAAGGTCTCAGATAAATTGCTTAGGGAGGTTGTGGAATCTCCTCCATTTGAGATAAGAGCAGGTTAGACAAACACCTGTCAGGGATGGTCTAGACTCTTGGTGTCTGACAGACTAGCCACTAGCACATGTGGCTATTTGGCTGGCTGAATGTGGCTAGTTCACTATAGCCACTGTAGTGGCTACTGCTTCATAGGGTTGCCAGATACTTTCACTAAAAATCCTGAACATGGCGGGGGAAAAAAATTGGTTGAGAAAAAGAAAAGCCACCATGCCTTTAAATCCCCTGGTTTCCCCCACCAGATTGGGCAGGGGAAGAATGTCCCAGTCAGCCTTCTGTCTGAGAAAAACAGACAATACCGGACATTTTACATGATATTGGCACTGGAAAAGGTTCAGAAAAGGGCAGGAAAAATGATTAGGGATTTGGAATGGGTTTGTCATGAATAGGAGCTGCAAAGGAGAGTCTGACTTACCTGGAGAGTGAGGAAAGAGTTAAGCAACTCTGGAGATGCACCTGAGGGAGGGGGCTTTGGGCATTCAGCCAATGAAATGCAGATAAGGAATTTCAAACTGAGAGAGGGTTTTTTTTTAAATGATGAGGGGTTTGGAACAGGTCCAATATGAAGAGAGATTAAAAAGACATGGACTTTTCAGCTTAGAAAAGAGACTGGGGGGGGGGATATGATAGAGGTCAATACAATCATGACTGGTGTGGAAAAAGTGAATAAGGAAACATTATTTACTTGCTCCCATAACATCAGAACAAAGGGTCACCAAATGGAATGAATAGGTAGCTGGTTTAAAACAAACAAAAGAAAGTTTTTCTTCACTCCGTGCACAGTCAACCTGTGGAACTCCTTGCCAGAGGATGCGCTGAAGAGCAGGACTTTGACAGGGTTCAAAAAAGAACTAGATAAATTCATGGAGGATAGACCCATCAATGGCTATTAGCCAGGATGAGCAGGGATGGTGTCCCTAGCCTCTGTTTGTCAGAGGCTGGAAAGGTGTGACGGGAAGGGAACACTTGATAATTCCCTGTTTTGTTCACTCCCTCTGGGGCATCTGGTATTGGCCACTGTTGGCAGACAGGACACTGGGCTAGATGTATCGTTAGTCTGACCCAGACTGGCCGTTTTTATGAGTTGCAGAATGCAGCTACCTTAACAAGTGAGCACTGGGGGGGAGGGAAGATTCATGGCAATCCAGTTCATCGCCAACCGGTGCGCCACGCCTTGGGCAGCTCATCTGAGGGATGGGGTGGAACGGGAAGCAGTGGAGAAGGCATGCCGTGATCGCTCACGACTGTCCAGGCCTTTCTAAGGTACACGTCAGAGATTAGTGGCTGCTGACAGTAGCCCTCCAGGTGTAGAAAGCCCTGTCTGGCAATGATTTTTATACACACACGCCTGTCAGTTTCTATCAGCACCGTATGGGCTTTAAGTCAGAGAGCGGCAGAATTTAATGGATTTTTTCCTATGTCAGATGATTTATTTTTTAAAAAACTCCTCAAACTTGTTTGGGTTTTTTCACCCAAACAACCCAGCAGCTTCTAGCGACCTTGTCAAGGTGGTTGGGTCTGAATTGATTTTTCCTGACAGCAGTCTTACCTTGAAGTCTTGCTAGCTTAGAGGCCTCTTCCAGAGGAGTACTGAACACCTGCAACTCCCGCTGAAATCTAGGAGAGCTTGCGGCACTCAGTACTTTCCAGGATTAGACCTCCAGAGATTCGGGAAGACTTTTTGATGGGGAAGTCAATCAGACAGCAGCGGTAACAGCAGTGTGAAGTTGTTCCCGCACAATCGCTAAAATTGAAAAAGTTCATGTAGGGTGATATTGTTCCTATAAAGCTTTTTGGAAAGTCTGCTTCGTGAGGGTGAACATGGAGGGTTTGACAGTCACAGAGAGCGGAGTCTTTATCCACAGGCCAGACAAAAGTCTAGCCCATGCCAACCGCTGCTGCGAAAACAATCTCCCTGGCTCTCCAGTCTGACCAAGTCATCTCCCTCGGCTACTTCAGCACACACAGGTTTCTTGTCTTTACCTTTAAGGACCTTAACAACAGGCCTCTGCCCTACGTAGCTGGTCTACTGCAGTGATTCTCAACCTTTTTGGTCTGTAGCCCACCCCGCTCAATGCAGACCTTTCTGAGGGCCACCAGCCAACCACCCATGACAACAAAATGGGTGCAGGAGCAGGCTGGGGGCAGAGGGATCTGGGTGGGAGGTAGGGTGCAGGTGCGAGCTGAGCCAATGGGAGCAGAGGGGAAAACCTCCAGGCGAGCGGTTTCCTGCACTGCCCTCCCTTCCCCTCGGCCACTTCCTTCTCCCGTGAGCTGGATCCAGCCCACGAGGCTCACCCTGGCTATTCCCACTCCCCGCAGCGGGAAGCCAGCACTGGCGCGCCAACCTCACACCGAGGAGGAGGGCCTGTGGCAGAAGAGCCGGTGCAGGCTCCCCGCTTCAGGGTTGGGGACGAGTCCCGCGCCCGCGGCCCGGCTGCAAGATGGTTGTGAACCACTCGGGGTCCACGAACCACACTGTGAGAACTGATTCATTGTCCTCTTTGCACCCCTTGTGCTCCCAGCCCCTCCCCTTCATTATCGCTGTGCTTTTTCCCCTCCCCTCCCCATGCATGAGACAAACTAGGGAATAGCTATACAGCCACCAGTTTCCTATTGTCTCATGAGATTGGGTAGGGGGGGCTAGCCTATGGCCCAGGCAACTCAAGTTCTTGCTCTGCTGCAGACTTCCTCGGTGACCTATGGCAAGTCAGTGAGGTCCGCGTGCTGTAAGTCAGTGGGAATTAGGTGCCTTGGTACCCTGGAGGATTCTCAAAATCAATGGGGAGCTGGGCGCCTAAATACCTTTGAGGAGCTGGGCCTTAGCCTCTCTGTGTCCTAATGACATTGCATGAAAGAGGGAGAGCCGCCCAGCTGCTAGGGGAAGAGGAACTCCGTAAGCCTGGGCAAGCTAAGCCCACAGATGAGCTCACCACTTCCCTGTTCCTTCCCTGATTTCATCCAGCTGCCCCTTCTGGTCTCAAACCCAGACTGTAAGCTCTTCGGGGCAGAGACTGTCATTTCGCTTCATGCCTGCACCGCACGATAGGGTCCTGATCACTGGACTGGAGCCTCTACTGCAGGGCTACTCAACACATGGCCCGTGGCTCATTTGTTTGCAGCCCGCAGTGCGGTTTGGGTTTACGCTCAACACGCGGCCCATGGGTGAGATTCTTTGAACATGGCCTCCACTGGGAACACGCTCCACAATGGCGAGGCGTCTTCCAGGCAGGGTAAGCGTTTGAAAGACGCAAGCTGACGGGCTGGCTGGAACAGACAGATACAGGATGTCAGTGTTTCTAGCCCCCAGGGAGGAGGTGCCAGGAGCGCCAGGGCATTGTGTGAAAGAAGCTATTTGCATATATTTGCATGTATATTTGCAACCACACTTACGTTGCGGCCCTTGGCATGTGCTGTATCATTGTGGCCCCCGGGGCTTCCAAAGTTGAGTAGCCCTGGTCTACCGTAATACAGTGTTTCTCAACCTTTTTTTTTATAAAGCCCTTTTTAAAAAATTGTAAATACCTACAGTTTTCAGACACACAAAATTTTTCTATCATTGCAACACATTTGTTTAAACAACTTAATCGTAGCCAGGCGGGTGATGAAATTTTGGGGTATAAAAAGTACAAAAATAATAAAATGCTGTAGAACTTAAAACAAAAATTCAGTTTTCTCCAAATTTCAGATGTGTTGACGTCCCCCGCCCCCCAGACTTCTCTGGAGTAGCCCTGAGGGTACTCGTACCACTGGTTGAGAAACACTTGTAATTACATTGGGTCTTGTGAGGCTAAGAAGTGCTAATGGATACCAGCAGAGGGGCTCATGGCTCCAAAGACAATCACACACCTTGCTAAAGCCAATGGAGTTGCCAAGCATTAGCTCAACAGAAGGAGCAATCAAGATCCTTTCTGGAGCAAGGATCACAGTGAACAGTGGAAATGACTGCCCAAGGACTAGGACACGCAGCTGCTCAAAGATTAGCCAAGGGGACTCTGAGGTTTCCCTAATTGCAAATGCAGGGGCTAGGATATCCCCTTGTAGCCCGTGAACGTGTTGGAGGCAGAAAAGCTTGGAGAAGGAATTGTGACTGCAACCCCATGAGGAAGCACAGAACTTCTTGGGCACTGGGCTTGCTGGAGTGGCAGGCGTGGGGATTTCTGAATAAGGAAATTGCCGGTTGGTTATTTCTACTCCACTCAAGGACTTTGTGAGCATTTCTTTGTAAATAAACAAGATCACACTAAGCATATTCCTGACTCTGAGCAACCCTTTCACCTACTTGCCAGACACCAGATATTAACAGACCACTCTGCTCAAAGGGGCAAGAGCAGGACAGGAGTAAGAACTAAATCAACAGAAATCCTGAACTCTGATGAATCAAAGGATTCAGAAAAGGAAGCCATGTCATTGAATGCCATTCCAGGGCGGCTCTGCTAGCCTGCTCTAGGAAGCTACTGCTTCTCCATCTTTGCTACTACAAATAACTGCGATATCCATGAGAAAATGTCATTTCCTGCAGCAGCTACAAAGCTGTGAAGTTTTACATTCACAGCAAGTCAGAGTGGTTTTCTTGAATGGCAGCTGAGCCCGTGAAAAGAAGTTTTTTCCTTTTTGCGTTGGCTTTTTTTCAGCAGTTAATTATTTCTCTCTTCCTATAAGTGGCTTCAAGGGAAGGCCATTTGAGCTCTTTCTGACAGTGATGAAAAGATATTTCAACTCTAACTGACACCAAGGCAATGGGATTGCACTTAGATTCCTCCTGTGGCTTGCCAAGGCATTAACTGGTAAGTATATATAAGTAATTACTTTATCACCTGAATATACCCAAGCCTTGCTCAGCCTTAATGCATGTCTGTCATGATCCTGCAGAGATCTGGCTGAAAGGATCCAATTGCAAGATTGGGGCCTTAGCAGAAGCAATCTCTCTCTTTCTCTCTATAAGTAGCTTTATTTTTTTAATCGGACAAGGACAAAGATTTATCTCAATCCAGAGGCCTCTTTCTCCTAACATCTCCCGGCTCTCTTTGTCTGTGTCATTCTCATAGTGCATCCTGTCTGCCACCTAGATTGTAAGCTTTCTGGGAAAGGAGGTCTTTGTTATTTTTTGGACAGCACCTAGCACAAAAACATAAGAACATAAGAACGGCCGTACTGGGTCAGACCAAAGGTCCATCCAGCCCAGTAGCCTGTCTGCCGACAGTGGCCAGCACCAGGTGCCCCAGAGAGGGTGGACCGAAGACAGTGATCAAGCAATTTGTCTCCTGCCATCCCTCTCCAGCCTCTGACAAACAGAGGCCAAGGACACCATTTTATCCCTGGCTAATAGCCTTTTATGGACCTAACCTCCATGAAATTATCTAGCTTCTCTTTAAACTCTGTTATAGTCCTAGCCTTCACAGCCTCCTCTGGCAAGGAGTTCCACAGGTTGACTACACGCTGTGTGAAGAAGAACTGTCTTTTATTAGTTTTAAACCTGCTACCCATTAATTTCATTTGGTGTCCTCTAGTTCTTCTATTTAGGGAACTAATAAATAACTTTTCTTTATCCGACCTCTCCACACCACTCATGATTTTATAGACCTCTATCATATCCCCCCTCAGTCTCCTCTTTTCTAAACTGAAAAGTCCCAGTCGCTTTAACCTCTCCTCATCTGGGACCCGTATGGGACAAAAGGGCCCTAATCCTTGAATGGGGTTCCTAGAAGCCACCATAATAGAAAATAATGAGTAGTCATGTGGCACCTTGGAGACTAACCAATATAAATGTCTAGTATCATGAGCTTTTGTGAACAAAACCCACTTCCTCGGATGAAATGATCTTGAGTGGAGAAAAAAAGAGGGACCCTCAGAATAAGAAAGGAAAGGTGAAAAAAATAAGAGTGCCTATCATTTGCAGTCCCGGAGCTAATGAGGCTGAGTGGTCTGGACGTGTCCCATGCTTAGTTTTTATGTCAATAGAGTGATGAATGCGAGGAAAGCTGGTGTTATAATATGCTAACCAATTCAAGTCTTTATTCAGCCCAAAGGAGACAGTGTCAAATTTGCATGTGAAGGTCAATTCTGTACTCTTTCTCTGTAGCTGGCTTGTTAAAATCTTCTGTTGACTGAGCACTGCGTGAAGGAAAACTTCCTTTGGTTTGTTTTAAACCTGCTACCTACTAACAACATTGGTTGTTCATTCTTATGTTATGGGAACCAGTAAATAACTTTTCCTTATTCATTTTCTCCACACTGCTCATGGTTTTATAGACCTCTCTTCTATCTGCTCTAAGCCTCCTCTTTTCTAAGCTGAAAAGTCCCTGTCTTTTTAATCTCTCTTCATATGGCACCTGTTCCAAGCCCCCATCATTTCGGTTGCCCTCTTCTGAACATTTTCCAATGCTAAGATATCTTTTCTGAGATGTGCATATTTATGAAGAAACAGGAGTGGAAAATAGAACACATAGGCAAGGTGGAGGAGTTAATTTTGCAGTCCTTTTTGGTGTTTCCTATTGTGGCAGGGGCCCATTTTTCCCTATAGCTGCCTCTGCATATCTCCCCTTGGTGGGAAGGGCCTTGGGTAAAACACCCCCTATTTACTGTGTCTGGGCAGTCAGCCTTCCCCTTAGCAGGGGGTTAGGCTTGTCATTTCCGAGAGGTAGGGAGCCCAGCCTCACTTTCTGGAGTACCTCACACCCCTGCTGTCTCAGTCATGCAGAAAGGCTAAGTTATAGCTCTGCTCCTCCCAACAGAAGAGGCTTTTAAAAGGTCTCAGGCAGGCCTGAAGTGGAACCAGCTGACTCTGATTGGTCCAAGGTAGCCCTGTCCCAGCTGAACCTACTCTGCCTGAGACAACCCCTTGGCAGCTGCTCCTGCTTGTCCTGCAGTAACGCACTTCTAATTAACAGGGGAGTTGGCTCTTTACCCTTCAAGAGCTGCCTTTCCCACCCACTCGGCTGCACCCCTCCACTTTGTCTACATTGGCGATCTTGTGCCAAAGCAGCCGCTTTTGTGCAAAAACATGCTGCCTGTCTACCCTGGCAGGGGAGTTCTTGCGCAAGAACACTGACATTCTAATGTGTGAAATCAGTGCTTCTTGCGCAAGAACTATGACGCTCCCGCTCAGGAATAAGCCCTTTTGCGCAACGGTTCTTACGCAAGAGGCCAGTGTAGACAGGCAACATGAATTCCTTGCGCAAGAAAGCCCGATGGCTAAAATGGCCATCAGAGCTTTCTTGCGCAAAAGAGCGTCTACACTGGCACGGATGCTCTTGCGCAAAAGCACATCTCTTGCGCAAAGGCACATGCCAGTGTAAGTGCTCTCTTGCGCAAATACTTTAACGCAAGAACTCTTGCGTTAAAGAGTATTTGCGCAAGATCATGCCAATGTAGACGTAGCCCCTTGGTTTAACTTTGTTGCCCTGTTTACAAAAGATGAACTGTACAACCTTGATGGATCCTGAACTGTATTTTTAACTTAATTCCCTAGATTTAAAAAAACCCTAAATATTCCCCTCCTTCACACTCATAGGAAAAAAGGCAGCCTGCCTCTAAAAGGCACACATGGCTTGCCCACAAGTGGCCTCCTTGGAGTGTCTGTGAACATTGCAGCCCTTCTGCTGCGCTGTTCACTACATGGCCTTACATGGCCCTCACATGGGAATCTGAGAAACTTACACGAGTCTCTAGTGATCAAGCAACAGGGAGAAAAACTCACTGTGATAGTTATGAGGACTTGACAAGAGATGGAAGGCTTCCAAGGTGGTAATTCGACAAAAGTTGTCCCGTCTCTTGTAAAGTGTAGATAAAAAGCATTTGTTGGCCTATTCATGCATAAGACAAATTCTGCTGTTCTGCTGATAAAAACACCCCAGTAACTTCATTGATGGCAGTGGAGTCACTGGGCAGTTATTGAGAGCAGTACAATATTTGGCCCGGTATCTCAGAAATGGAGAAATTTTGCAGTTAACAGAATGCCTGTCCTACAAATAATTTATCATTTGCCCCCTGTGATCCATGGAACAAATAACACACCCTTATTCTCCTCTGAAAAGTAACCACATCTTTACTTACAAGCATAATATATCTGCTCCCAAATCATTAGTGCTATTGGTTTGGTTTTCACCCAAGAAACCAGAAATGCCCTTGAAAATGTACCAGAGGGACTGGCTTGTGTCTGTATTTGTACAGAGCCTAACACAATGAGGTCCTCGTCCCTGATTAAACAGTGGAGGGAGGGGCTTCTAGGTGCTACCACAACGCAAATAAATAATAACCCCTTGGGTATGTCTACACTCGCGGTTTCTTGCGCCAGAAATATGCAAATGAGGCTAAGCGTGGAATATCGCCGAGCCTCATTTGCATACCTAATGAGCCGCCATTTTTGCAGAAGAGGCTCTTGTGCCAGAAGGAGCTGTCTACACTGCCCCTTCTTGCGCAACAAAAACCCTCTTGCGCGATGCCGCTACGCTGATTATTTTCAGGAAGACCAAACCCAGTATTTCAACACCTGTTAACGCTGCAGAGCCAAGACAGAGAATGGGATCTGGATTCAACAGGAATGTTTGCTGTGCTGATTTTGAAGCTATAATCCCCCCCCCTCCTCTCCTTGCTGTGGCATCACTCTGGGGAAGCATCGAACCCCCTATGCTCCCCATTTACCCTTTGTAAAGTCTTAGTTGCACCATTAATATCTAAAGGATACCCTGCAGCAGCAGGTGTGCCCTGCCCCAGTGCCTGAGAAACAGCTACTGGCAGTGGGATAAGAACCCCAGCCTCTTGACTGAATTTAACTCTTCCTCCCAAGTTCAAGTAGGCAGCAGTTTTGAGGGGGTAGCATTCAAGGCTGGAGCGTTGACTGTCTCACGTTTATTTTCCTGCCAGCACCTGATTCTTGCTATTGTCAGACATGCGCTGGCACTTCATTAGCCGTGTGTGAAATTATATATGACACGGTGCATTACGGTTGCTGTTTCGATGGAAGAGGTTCTTCAGCGGTCATCTCTGCAGAGGGGTTTCTTAGTGTGCACTAAATCTGTCCAGACTTTCTGTTTTTGTACAGTGCCTAGCACAGTGAAGTCCTGGTCCGTGAAGCGGGGGAACAGTGGGGGTACTCCTAGGTGGAGTGTTCCTGTCAACTGCTTGAAAATTCCAGGGCGAACCAATTTGGAGTAGGATGAAAGGAACACACTAAAGGGGGTGTAATTCCTGAGAAAGGTTGAAGCAGCGATTGATCATTGTTTAGGTCTTGTCCTACCCAGTGTACCTGACAGTAAAACAGCAAGCTTCACTCCACTACAGACCCCTGGCAAGACTGCTTGGCCCACAAGTAACATGGCCAGGTAACATGGAGACAGATTACTGAGTCCCAGTTGGGGATTTAACCACAGACCATCCTTCCCCCAGGCTGCTCTGCTGTCAGCGCGACAGGAGAGGCTGTGTCGGGCTGCAGGGAGTTCCTTGTGGGAGCAGCGCCTGCAGAGCAACTTCAGAGCTCTGCTTCTGAGACAGGCCATGTCTCTGCCCTGCGAGCGACCAGGGCACTGGGCACAGCTCAGAACAGCACGTGACCAGGCGTGTGGGTGTGTAAACCTGCGCTAACAGGCACCAACTTTCAGAGGGCTTGGATTGACAGGCTCCATCATGCAGCCAGGAAAACCCAGGGGGCCTTGCCTCCAGTTTGTTCTCCGATCTGCCCCTAGGGCGGGCTTGGGTGTGAGCGCCCCACTGCTCTCCCCGCTTGTAGTACTGGTTCTCCACCGATCCTCACTTGCCCCCTGCCCCCAGTTATGTCCCCCGCGGAGTGTTTCTCTCTGATTCTCCATGGCTCCAGTGGGCTCTCGCTCCCGGGCGCTTGGCTCATTTTTATCCACCCCGTTGGCGCGGCTTGGCCTGCTTTATTCCTTTAACAAATCCCCTTTTCCTCGGCCCAGCCCTCGGAGGGGTCCTGTGTCACCTGTCCCCCCTTCTGCCCCCCACCTCTCTGTCTCCCCAGGTCTGTCCCCCACACCTCTCTGTCTCCCCGCAGGTCTGTCTCCCCCAGGTCTGTCTGCCCCCACCTCCCTGTCTCCCCCAGGTCTGTCTGCCCCCCACCTCCCTGTCTCCCCCAGGTCTGTCTCCCCACCTCTCTGTCTCCCCCAGGTCTGTCTCCCCCAGGTCTGTCTGTCCCCCCACCTCCCTGTCTCCCCAGGGGTCTGTCTGTCCCCCCACCTCCCTGTCTCCCCAGGTCTGTCTGTCCCCACCTCCCTGTCTCCCCAGGTCTGTCTGCCCCCCCACCTCCCTGTCTCCCCAGGTCTGTCTGCCCCCTGTCTCCCCAGGGCTGTCTGCCCTACCCCCGTCTGTCTGTCTTCCCCACTCATGTGCCCCCGTCTGTCTGCCCGCCCTGCTCCCCGGCTCCTCCTGGCAGGCTGGGGCGGGATCCCGCAGCGGATCGATGGGGGGAGGCGGCTGGTGTCGGCGCTCGATTGGCCGCGCCTGGCGGGAAGCGGGGCCGCTCGGGATAGAGCGGGGAGCCCGGGCGCCAGGCCCCGCCCCTTCCCCCGCGCCCAGAGCGGCCCGGCGCCCCGCCGACCCCAGGCCCCAGGCCAGGAGTGACCCCAACCCTGTGACCCCCCGCCCGGTCCCCAGCCCCCTCTAGGCCCCCGCGTGATCTTCCCCAGACCCCCGCCCCTGCCGACTTCCAGGCCCCGCGTGACCCCACCCCCCGGCCCTGCCCACAGCCCCCTCCTCACAGCCCTTCCTGGGCCCCCGCGTGCTCCCCACAGCCCTCCCCGCCGGCTGCTCCTCCTTCCCGCCTCCCTGGCAGGGGCGATCCCCATACAGCCCCGCCTGCCCCGTGCAGCCCCTCCCTCCCAGACCTCGCCCCCATACAGCCCCCAGCTCGCCCACTGCCCTGGCCATTTCCCCCTCCCCGGCTGGGGGCGGATGGTGCTGCCGCCGTCTGCGAGAAGATGGTAAGAGGGGCTGCCCCCGTAATCAGTGGTGCGACCCCCAAGGCTGCTGCCCTCCTTCATCGCCATCTCTCTCCTTCCGCCCTGCAGAGGAGGAGCCTGGCCCCCAGCCAGCTGGCCAAGAGGAAGCCGGGGGGCGATGGCTCGGAGGACGATGAGGACTGGCACCCCGAGGCGGTGAGCCCTGCACCCTGCCCCTCTGTCACCTGCCTGGTCGATGGTTGTTTGCTGCCCCTCTCTCTCCTGGGCTGGGCTGTCAGGATAGTGCCCTCCCTTGGCTGGGCTGAGAAGTGCATCGGACCCGCCCTTCCTGCCCCAAACCCTTGCTGCAGCTTTCCCTGTTGGGTGCGGAAGGAAGGCCTTGCCCGATTGGATTTCTCACCGAGCGATCAGACAGGGGCCAATGCACGGCGGGATCCAAGTGGCCCGTGCGCGCCCTGTCTCATGAACAGGCCTGGTTTTCTCAGTAGCCACCACCTTTGGTGACACCTTGGCCCGCAGAGCGCAGGGTAGGGCCTTCCCACTCGGCAGGGCTGTGATTATGGACTTCACTCCACCCGGGAATTGGTCTGAGGCTGAGACTCACAGCACTTAGACCATGATCTTAAGTCCCAGTTATCTAGGCAGGTGTTCTTCTAGACCAGTGGTTCTTAACCTGGGGTGCACGCACCCCCTGAGGGTACGAGACATGCCAGATTTTTATGATCTATCTTAGGTTTAAAGAACTGACCTATTTCAACAATTTTTAATAAGGGGTGCGAGAACATATTTTGAGAACCAAAGGGGTGCAGGCTGCAGTAAGGTTAAGAATTTAGCCGTTGGCAGCTGATCATAATTTTGAGAGAGCGTTTAAAAAATCCAGTGGAATTCACTAGATCCAGGGTGAGATCCAAAGTTTAGATCCACTCAAGTTTAGACATCACGAGGCTTTGGGGCTGTTTGGCTCTGGACCGGACCTGAACAGTCAGTGTAGGTGTATCGCAGCAGAACTGGTCTCTCTCCTTGGATATAGACAGAACCCTCCACCTTCCAGGAAAACCACTGGATGTGGTTGGGGGAGGTGGAACTGCCAGAAATAAAGAATCACAGATTTTAAGGCCAGAAGGGACCATTTATGATCATCTGTTGCAGAGATTCTCAACCTTTTCCTGTCAGAGGCCCTCCCAACATTTGATTAAAAATGCCACAGCCCAGCTGTGCCTCAACTATTTTTCTGCATGTAAATGCCAGGTGTGGCTTTACGAGGTAGCAAGCAGGGTCATTGCCTGGAACCCCTCGCTACTGGGGGCATCGTGCAGCTTAAATGTTCAAGCTTCAACTTCAGCCCCAACTGGTGGGGCTCAGGGCCCAGGGCTGCAGTTTTACATGATGGCTGTGAAGGGTGAGGCTTACTGGTTAAGGTTAACTGGTGGGGCTGGAGCAGGTCCCCGCCTTCCACGGGCAGGGGACTGCTCCAACCCCACGGGGGGCCCGCCACAGGCAGGGGCTGCTCTGGCATCTTGTCCAGAGCAGCTTCTGTCTGCAGCAAGCCCAGATGCTCCACAGTCACAGGGACAGCACTGGCCGTGCTGGAGCAGCCTCTGCCTGTAGTCGAGGGGGCAGGGTTGCATTCCACCCCAGCAGCGGGCGGGGGGACCACTCCAATCGGTTTGGAGCAGACCACCCACTCATCACCCTTTAATAGGTTAATTGGGTAAATATATTTAACCAGTTAGCCAATTAAACGGGATTTTACATCCCTAGAGCCAGCAGGGATGCTAAAAACATTTATAATCAGTGTGCTAGCCAGCTTGGGGGATGCTGACTTTTTTCACAAAAGAAGTTTGCTAATTGAAAACAAGCCAAATGCATTTTCGCCCACCCTTATTTCTGGTAGGTGCACCCAAATATTGCATGTCTTAGCAGTGTGGACAGCACTAGTTTGGGAGGGGCTGATGGTTATATTCACAATTAGATGAGTATCACATTCACTTCTGGGTAAGTAAAATTTTGGGGCCCTCGACCTTGGCAGTGTCCTTACAATGACAAGTAATGATGTTCCGTTTTCAGACTCATTCAGTCGACTGGCTGCATTGTCTGCGTGATTAGAGGCTTACAGAGCATGACGGTGATACATTTCTCCTGTGCTGAACTCTCTGAACCCCCCACAGCCTGTCCTCCTTCTCTTTCCTAGACTCCGAAGAAGCGGAAACCTGGCAGTGAGAACCAGAGCTGGGAATGTTACAGGTCACCTTTCCGGAAACCTTTGGCCCAGTTGACCAATCGACCACACTGCCTGGATAGCAGCAAACATGTGAGTGGATCCCTTGAGGGCATGTTGTCGCACGTGACAATGAGTAGTTGTGCACTGTTCGCCTGAGATCAGAAGGGCTCGTGTGCTACTGTTAGGTATACACCTTGGGCGTGATCTGTACATGTGGCACTTAGGAAAACTTGCGTGGAGTGAACCAGAAAGCCACAGGAGGAGAGTTTATGTAAACTACACATCTTCTGGGTGTGGTGCACTGTCCTACCTACTGGCACCTACAACACTTGCAGAGAGAATAATGAGCCTGCTCTACAGTCTTAGCTGAGAGCCAGCTGGCTTTTAGCTCCTGCATTAATCTCCAGAGATCCCAGGTTTGCCTGTCAGCGTTCCCTTTGCATCATTATTTACATTATAGTAGCACCTAATAATAATATATAGAGATATACAGGGCTTGCCAAGCGGCGGCAAGCCCTGTGGTTTGGCATGCTGTGCATGCACAGACTGCGCTGCGCGGGCTTGTAATCTACTCGTCATGGGCAAGTAGATTACATTCATTGTCGAGCCCTGGAGATATACCATCTCATAGAGCTGGAAGGGACCTTAAGAGATCATCAAGTCCAGTCCCCTGCCCTCAAAGCAGAACCAAGTACCATCCCTGACAGATTTGTCCCAGATCCTTAAATGGGCCCCTCAAGGATTGAGTTCACAACCCTGGGTTTAGCAAGCCAATGCTCAAACCACTGAGCTATCCCTCACCTGAATTCAGGTTCTAACTGGGCTAGGCACTTTATTCATGAATGAAGTCACACATAACTTCCGTCTGGAGCATATTCACTGGTACAGTCAAGTAGTAGTAACATATTTAATGTATTTAAACAAGATGTATATGATTCTGAGGTGTCTAATCAGATCAAGCGGTATTAGTCAGTTTCATGCTTTGAAGAGTCCAGTGGGAAAACACATTAAATATGGCTTAAAAAAAATCTTGGTTAAAAACACCAGTGTGATTTGTCTTTGCAGGACCAAGGCCTTAACAAATGGCTTCTTTGTTCTGTAGCTGTCTCTGATAGCAAACAACTGTAATGTCTGTTTTTCTTTCTCCGTTCCTAGGAGGCATTTATCCGCAGCATTTTGTCAAAGCCCTTCAAAGTACCCATTCCAAATTATCAAGGTAAAATGAAGGGTCTTTAACAGATCTGTATCAAGTCTCTCTCTAGTGAAAAAGATGACATGTTGGTCTGATATTTTCCTCCTTTTGTATATATGTGTTAGTTTGAACAGAAAAATATAGCAACGTTAGTGAAGCAGTCTTGTTTCTTACTAGCATTCAGTTTGGATAATCCTACATTTCAAGGCTGGATTCTAGATTCTGATTGGTACATATTTTACCAAGTGCCCGAAGAGGTTACAGTCTAATACTCCTAGTATCACTAACAGGAGGAACAAGGTGTGTGAAACCAATACATGTGTGCCAGTTTTCTTTATACTTGGTTTGATACTTGAAGTCTCAAGGTGATCTTTTGAACAAGCTTAAATACACTTGAACCTCTTTTATCCAGCAACCCTGGGAAATAGGATATGCCGGATTAAGGAAGATTTTGGACCATTGAGGGCGCTGGTGGGGGGGAAGGAGGGATGGGGCTGTGGAGTCAGGGTGTGAGGGGGATGGGGTGCTTACCTGGCACCCCACTGCCAGGGCACATGTGGCTCTGTGTCCCCCTGCCGCTCCCAAGCACTCCCACCCCCCCGCTATGGGAGTGTTGGGGGAAGAGCCTCGAGACCAGTGCTTCTCAGTGCTGCAGTTCCCCCAGCTAGGAGGGAAGAGGAGCAAAAGTGCGCAAAGCCACTTCCTCCTCCCCCTGCCAAGGTCCAAGCCCTGGTGTTCCCAAATCACGGACACCCAGATTACAGAGATTCAGGTGTATTTGGATCACAGACTTTCTGCTTGGAACAAATGGGACAATTTCCCCCCATTGATCCAAAAACAGGTCTCCCAGTTTTGCTCAAACACTGTTTTAAAAAAAGGCCACATTTGGACTGAGACCAAGAATAGAAATGACGATACAGTTGTTAGCAGCTGAAAAGGTAGGTTTGAAAGGACATTGCAATTTAGTCTTCATTGTATCGTGGTCCAAGACTGCAGAGCATATTTTTATGGTGGAATTGCTAGATGGCATTGTTACACGTAGTTATCTTTTCTTAGTATGCAAGCAACATGCTGTCTTTTAAGAGAAGCTGAATTGTTGTTTTGTGGTGAATATTCTTTGGGAGGAGCTGTTGCAAGCAGCAGCAGATTATGCTCCATTTTAATCTCCCTAATTAGAGTCGATCCGTGGAGCAGAATTTTTTCTTGGGAATCAGGCGTTGCTATTTGGGCAAAGATTTCTGAGGGAGGGGTTTGCCCGTGTGCTGTTTGTGACCACCTCTGTTCCATGACTGGTGTAGCTGTGTAAAGAAAAGAAACTACACTAAGAAATGACAGATTCAATGTCGCTCATTTTATTCTTAACAGGAAGCTAACCTGCATTTAGAACCCCCTCCACCAGCCAGCTCTGAGAGCTGCCCAGAGTATGCCCCAAAGTGATCTGATGGCGATTTAAAGCTGGGAGCCCCGAGCCCTTCTGTGTCTCAACTGTCAGCTGCCCCCTTTGCCCTTCTCCCCCTGCCCCGCATTGGTGGGCCTCCTTTGGTCCTGCTTGTCCTCAGGGCCGGATTAAGGTGGGGAGCAAGCCGGGCAGGTGCCCGGGGCGCCAACCTATGGGGGGTGCCTGATAGCAGTTGAAAGGGGTGCTGCGCGCCCGGCCGCGTGGTGCCCCTTAGAGCTGCCATCAGGTGCCACGTGCCTGATGGCAGCTGTAAGGTGCGCAGCGCGCTGTGGGGCGGGGCCGCGCATGCGCTGTGTGCCCGGGGGCGGAGCCGCGCATGTGTTGCGCGCCCGCTGCCCGGGGCGCAGGAATGGCTCGAGCCGGCCCTGCTTGTCCTTATACAAGGCTCAGTTATGGCCTGGAGGCACCGTGGAACATCTTCACTCAAATGCTGTGGAAGTGCCTATAGAAGATGAAATGCATTTGCAGCGCTGGCAGGGGACGTAGCCAGCACCCCCACAGCCAGCTCGGGCAGTGTTACCCAGTGTGCAGAGAGGGTTGGGTTGTGACTTTGTACCTGCTCTCCCAGTGCTCCCCATAATCTGCACATAGATTACTGCTGCTTCTGTGCAGGTGCAGTGAAGGACAGGAGTATCTGCCTTCCCTCTCAGCCTTTTGCATGACTCCCTTTTCTCTGGGAGTCCTTTGATTCCTGCTTGTAATCGGTTTCAGGGTCGCTGGGCTTGAGGGCCCTGGGCATCAAACGGACAGGAGTCAGGAATGCGCTCCATGATCCTTTTGAAGAAGGGGCTCTTGTTCTTTATGAGCCCCCGCCGCTGAGTGCACACGACCAGCTGAAAATAGACAAGTAAGTGACCACAAAGCGGGTACCGTAGCTTCAAGCTCATTATCTAGACTTCCATTCCCAAAAGGCCCTGACCCAAATTTGTATCAGCACTTTGGAGGTTTGGTTTGGTTCTGAGACCTGTGGCTCTGGAGTGTCTCTGGCTCGTAGCAATAGCAAGGAAAGAACACATCTGCCTTGGATCATTAGTGGTGTTCTATCCAGGGGATGGACTTGTGGATAACCCCAATGTCCATTTTACACATCAGTCCATTCCTAAGAGGGCCTTATCCCTACAGAGGAGCTATTAAGAGAATGTCAGCTGCACATGCTAGGTCAAGGTATGCCACTGTTGAGGTACAAGCCAACAAAAATGATGGACTGCAAACAGAGGATTAGAATGGGAACCATCAGGCAACCTTACCTAGCGTGATCACTGATGCTTCCATTGCAGGGATGAGTTTATTTTTGTTAGTCATTGCTTCATTTCCCATAACTGTATGTCAGAGTGGTAGGATGGTCCAATGGTTAAGGCACTAGCCTAGCACTGGGGAAACCCTGATTAAGTTCCTGTGGTGCCACAAACTGCTTTCATGACCTTGGGCAAGTCACTTAGCCCCTCTGTACAATGGGAATGACAGCATTACTCTGTCTCATGGGGGTGTTGTGAGAATAATCTACAGTAAGGATTTGTGAGGCGCTCAAAGCCCATGGTAACAAGTAACTAGGAGAGTTGCGTCCTGTAGCCTTCATCTCGGAGTTACAGGATATTTCTGGTTAGCACTATTACAAAAATACTCAAGTCACAGCACCTAGTCACAATGTGGCTGCTGCCTGACACGGTCCCCACACGTTCGTGTGCGCTGGTGGGTGTGGGAGTCTCTGAATTGTGTTCCTCCTTTGCATTCAGAGAGACAGTTATAACATGGTGCCACCTACATTGCACAGTGGAACTGTGGTGATTGTCAGGGGCAGCCACGTTTAACCAAGTTCCTAATGTGGCTGATTTTTGCAGAGCATTAGTGGGATGGCCGAGTTAGTCTGTACAGGATAAACTTAAACAACAAATACTCTGGTAACACTTTAAAGAGCCCACGAAAGCTCACGATCCCATCTACATGTTTTGTTAGTCTTTAAAGTGCTACCAGACTATTTGTTGTTTTTTAAGTTTATTTTGCAGAGCAGATAGGATTGCTGGCAGCTGCCTCCCTGACAGAGTCCTCACAACAGCAGTGAGCAAAAAAAAAAACCCCCAAACTAACTGGACCACGGCATTCATTCTATTCTCTCTCCTTTCTCATTTGCCTCCTGCAGGGACAAAGTGCCTGTCCATGTTGTGGTGGACCCTGTTCTCAGCCGCGTTTTACGGCCCCATCAGAGAGAAGTGAGTTTTGTGGGCAAGTCCTTTCGACCTGTCCTTAATTCCCACCCCATGGGCTTAAGCTTTGCAGAGAATTCTAGGCAGGCGGGGGATCTACAACGCTACACAGGACCTCCATGAGGAGGGTCTGTTTCTAACTACAGTAATGAATTTAAGATCATCTTTAAATACGCCAAAGACCTATTCCACCAGAGAGATTGTTCCTTGGCCGTGGCCCATTTCATTCCCCATATACGGGTGCTGAGGTGTAATAGTGATGGGCCCTGTATGAAACAGACAGGTTTAGGGTCATCTGGGTGTTAAAACTGATATTATGCTAGATCATTATAGGAGATCAATTTAGGATTGTGATTTCCAGGTAATAATTAATATTAGCTGGTGTTCGGGCCTGCTGTACACACACCTGATGTACATGTGTTTAGATTAGACTTGCACAGTATCTATCTGTCTTTGTTTAGATATGTTCTTGCTCACCCACAAGTTAGGGAGTTCGTTTGACTCTCTGGCCAGCATTGTGCAGGAATTACGTGGCTGAATCTCTGGCATGTACGCTTCTGGCCTTAAAAAAAATCTGAATTTGTCTGCTTCCTGATGATAACATTCCCCCCAGTTATCTGTTACATCCTAAAAGTTGCCTAAAAACAACATCATTTCACTCCAAGATCAGCTCCTGGTGTCAGATCTGCTCACTTAGCGACTGATGTTTTCATTACTTCAGTATTGCCCCGCAGAACCATCATAGCTGTTGGGGAATGAACCAGATTCTGCGCCGGCTCGTGTAGCATCAGTAGAACTTTAAGGAACGGCCAGATCCCACAAGGAGCTCAGTGTAGAGCAGTGTTTCCCAACCTATGGATTGGGACCCAGATGTGGGTTGTCATTACATTTCAAAAGGGTTGCCAAGTGTCTCCCCAGGTGGCTCTGCCCCCCCCCTGTTTTTGAATTGCCTTGGGTCACCAAGTCTTCCTGAATTGTCAAAATGGGTCCCCATCTGGAAAAGGTTGGGAACCGCTGGTGTAGAGCATCAAATAGAACTCCTGGAGCCTTGGGGGGCGTCTACACGCAACATTATTTCAAAATAATAACTAGCGTTCTTTCGAAATAACTTGGTCCATGTCTACACAGCAGGCAGTTATTTTGAAATAATGTCAGAATACCCCATCAAGCTGGAGGACTTCGTATTCCGACTCCTGTAACCCTCGTTGCATGAGGAGTAAGGGAAGGCGGAGGAAGAGTGCGCTAGTTCGAAATAAGTGCTGCCTAGACGCTCCCTATTTCGAAATAAGCGACGCGATTGACGTAGCTCAATTTGCGGAGCTTATTTCGAGTTAAGCCCTGCTGTGTCTAAGTTCCAAGCTCTGTTTACCTTGAAGCAGGGCCAGCCCGCAACATTTTGGCACCTGAGGCGGGGAACTTAAATGACACCCCCATGCCCCCTCACGTGGGCCAAAACTTTGAAAGGTCTCAATTCTGCCTTCTTCCTGTTCTACTCCTCTCATGCTACTGCTCTGCTACCTACATATGCACCAGCAGCAGACACAATTTCTACACTCTGGGTCCTAGTGGGCCCCCCCCCCGGCATAGTCTGGAACTTGAGGTGGCCGCCTCAGTTCACCTCATGGTAGGGCCGGCCCTGCCTTGAAGCACACAGAGATGTTTTCCAGCAACACACTTAGGTAGGGTTTGTGAATGGCGTGGTGTCCCAGTCAGGAAGAGCCCAGCTTGGTTTACAAAGCCCTTGATGCCATTTGTATAGTCCCGGTTCAAGACAGAACCACACCTCCAGGCCTTTTGCCATTGCATGTTAACTGGTTTGACGCTAGCTGTAAATCAGGGGTTGGGAACCTCAGGCATGGGGGCTGGATGCAGCCCTGGCTTGCTTGGATCCAGCCCCCATGGCTCAGGGCCACCCCCAGCATTAGGGACCCCACACTGGCACTCCAGTCCCCCCCCCCCACTGTCCCACCGCGGGGCTGGAGCACACAGAATCTACTAGCCTGGGCCCCCCTAGACCCTGGTGTGCGAGGGGAATGTGGGGAGGGCCTTTCTCCTTCTCAATCGGGGGCCACATCCGTGAGGGGTTTTTTTGCTTCTCACTTTTGCGTGCTCCCCCCCCGACTGATTTCTCAGTGGGTCATTGGCCCCCCAGCCCATCAGCAAAGCTTTGCTCTGAAATCTCTGTTGCTAAATGTCCGCTGTCAGTAATACGTTTGGCTCCTGAGTCAGCCAGGGTAGCTGTGAGTATGCCTTCCAGTGAAAAACATCTCCTACCCTAAATCCCAGAAACAGCAAACCCTAAAGGTAATGTGTTTCAAATAAGCCCCCCGTGCAACAGGCTAGGTGCGTAATACGCTGTTGAGGTTCCAAATGGACACAGGACATGATCAGCAGTTGACTGGGATAACAAGAGGCTGGCTGTGAGCTCTTCCAAGCTAAGCAGGGTCACGTTGGTTGTATGCCCGGCCGCGAGACAAGCAGGAGCTGCGGGGGTTGGGCTAGGCAGTTCAGTAATGTGTGTTGTCCTCTCTGAGTCAATACTGGACCAGTGAGGCGTGTCAGCCAGAAGGTGCTTGGCTCCAGCTGCGTGTCTGTCAAGCTTTCGCTTGTCAGTAAGATACCATGGCCCTTTCTCTGGGGGAAATGGGAGCCTCATTGTCCAGGTCAATCTATATCTTACCATCTTCGGTATTCCTCATGCACCTCTGAGCAGTCAGATTCTGCCTGTCTAATATCTCTCCTGTGATTTCAGTTGGACACTTCACTTCCTGTCTCAAACTGAGGTGGAGCATTGTTGTGCCTTGTTCAGCTGTTGTATAGTTCCACCCCAGAGGTGGCCACATTTCAGCCATAGGTCTCATGCTTCCTCTGCATCATTAATGTAGCGTGGTGTTCCTTGGAGGGTAAATCTGAGCAACTGCTTGTGATCGCCTCCCTCCCCCAATGCAGCGCGGCTGCGTTACTGCGCACGGCGGTCGTGCTGCGCCCGCCCGTCCATTCTCATCAGCTTTTCGCGCAGGGGGTGAAGTTTCTCTGGGAATGCGTCACGAGCCGGCGGATCCCTGGGAGCCACGGCTGCATCATGGCTGACGAGATGGGGCTGGGCAAGACCCTCCAGTGCATCACTCTGATGTGGACACTGCTGCGGCAGAGCCCCGACTGCAAGCCTGAAATCGACAAGGCCATGGTGGTCTCTCCATCCAGCCTGGTGAAAAACTGGTACAACGAAGTCGGCAAGTGGTTGGGAGGAAGGATCCATCCGCTGGCCATCGACGGAGGCTCCAAAGACGAGATCGACCGTAAACTAGGTGCGGGGGCTTGTCTGTCTCTAGGCCTGTAGCAGATCTTCCAGCCGAAGGAAAAGACACTTCAACAGCTGGTGTAAAGATCTAGGGTCCGATTCAAAGCCCACTGAACTCATTGGGAATCCGCTCATTGGCTTATGTGGATTGGGCTCCGGTCCGTGCACCTCTGTGCTCATTCAGTGGCTGCTCTCCTGGTGCAAGCCCCCAATGGGATTCACATGGCGTGTTGGATTCATTTTGAGCCTTCCCAGGCTAGACAGAAGCCAGGGCAGGAGATGGGAGGCTGAGGGAGGGACCTAGGGGTGGTGAGTGGGAGATAAAGGGAAGGGAGCAGAAAAGATGTGATGGGAGGAAGCAAAAGGCCAGCGGGGAAGGGCGCCCAGGGACATGAGAGAAGTGTCTGAGTGCTGAAGGGGGAAGTTCAAAGTGGGGTTTGTGTAGGGCCTGCTCAAAAGCAGTTGGAATACCTGGAAAGCCTCCCCTGGACTTCAGAGGACAAAGGATCAGGCTCAGCTGTTTTCTGCCTGGCTTTCAAATACTGTGCCCCTCACGTCTTCCTCTTCCTTCCCATAGCCGGCTTTATGAACCAGCGTGGCTTGCGAGTGCCTTCACCTATCCTGATCATTTCCTACGAGACGTTCCGCCTTCACGCCGAGGTCCTGCGGAAGGGGAGCGTCGGGCTGGTCATCTGTGACGAGGTACAGAGAAGGCGGCGGAGGCTTCTGTCCCTGCAGAGCCTGTTCTGCTTTCACGTGGAGAAAGAATCAGGCCTGGCCGCATTGGCCTCCCTGTCTTGGAAATGCTCTTGGCTGCTCGCGCCCAGGCCCCGTTCAGCCAGAGACCCCCCCAGGGGCTGTACGGTCCGTAGCACTGTGGGAAGCTGAGTTACAAGTCGGCTAAATGACTTGCCCAGCCTCGCGCTGCAAGTCAGGTCTCCTGGCGCCCAGTCCTTTGCTCTGACCAGATCACGCTGCCTCCCCGGAGGTTGCCTACAATCCTCAGGCTGGATCTGTGTTCCCCCACCTGCTATACTGAGGACTGCTCAGAACAGGTTAGGGAACAAAGGGCCCGCTCCAACGGCCATTGACATCCATGGACGTTAGAGCAGGACCAACAGAGCATTGGATTCTTGTGTGTGAGACGGGCCCGCTTTCCTGAGCACTGGGCTAGCAGGAGGGGCCGGATCTGCGGGGCTGTACGTGCGAATGCTTGCCTGAAGGGGAGCCCCTAAGTGCTGGTGGGGCCAGCAGTACTGGGGCGAAGGCAGAACTGGGCAAGGTGAGCGATCCTAGCTAAGGAGGCCGTACTCCCCGGGCGCTGGAGTCCGCTCTGCTAGGCCTGGACTGTCGGGAGCTCTGGTCCCGCCAGTAAAATGTAGTTCCATGCAGATCTTTCCCCCTTTTGCTCTGCAATGCTGTGGCGGTGGCCAGCTGCCATTTGGGTTAGCGCCTCGTTTCAAGCAAAGGGAGCCTTGTGCCCAGCCCCGTGAGAAGCTGTACAGCACCCTGCCCGTGCACTTCGCACATCCTCTGCCTCCCTTAGAGCAGCTTCATTGAACGCTGGTGACACTCAGTGGCTCGATTCGGTATCCGCTGTAATGCAGACTGAGGTGAGCCTGCCAACGAAGCGCACTGTTATCTGTGTAGCTATTTATACTGAGCCCCTCCCCGTGGTATCTGGACACCTTGTCTTTCATCCTAGATTTTGCAGCATTACAATAACCATCTCAGCTACCACTTGGAGGCAGAGGATATTCTATTGTTCCCATTTTAGGAAAGGAAATGTTTGCTTAATTTGGGCCATATAATAATAATAATCAGGGCTTGACAAATAATGTAATCTACTCGCCCGTGGCGAGTAGATTACAACCCAAAAGAGCCAGCGCAGAGCGATCTGCACGTGTGCAAAACGATCTGTGCATGTGCAGAACCATGCAAAACTGCGTGGCTGGCGAGCGGGGCTCGCCGCTGCTTGGCGAGCCCTGATAATAATGATTATGATGAGGTTAGCACCCAGGGGTAGCACTAGTCATAAAGCAGGGCCTCTGTACCTGTGCAGAACGGACAGTCCTGTCCCGAGAAACATCCCGTTAAAATAAATCCCCGCTGAGAGCGCGCTCAGACCTGCTCTCCCACCGAGAGCCACAGGATTCCCTGTTCGCTTTCTTTTTCGTTTTTAGGGCCACAGGCTAAAGAACTCGGAAAATCAAACCTACCAGGCTCTGAACAGCTTAAACACCCCTCGGCGAGTTCTCATCTCCGGGACCCCGATCCAGAACGACCTGCTGGAATACTTCAGCCTGGTGCACTCCGTTAACTCGGGCATCCTTGGTAAGGAGCGGGAGGGCGTTAACCCCTGTGCAGCGGATAGAACCATCAAAGTGTAGGGTTGGGAGGGACCGCGAGAGGTCATCGAGTCCAGCTCCACATGCTGAGGCAGGGTGAAGTAACCCTAGCCCAGCCCCGTTAGGTGTTTGTCCAACCTGCTCTTAAAAAACCCTCATGGAGGGGAATCCACAACCTTCCTTGGGACCTTATTGCAGAACTTAGCTGCCGCTAGAAAGTTTTTCGTACTATCTCTCCTGCTACAGAGGAAGCCCCTTGCTTCTTGGCCTGCCCTCAGTGGACATGATCATTGTCCTCATTATAACAACCCTTAGCATGTTGGAAGACTCTTCTCAGATCCCTGTTCCCCCCCAGTCATCTTTTCTCAGCTTAAGCTGTGACTCAAGAGGCAGGTGGCCTGACTGGTGCCAGCCCCACCTACCTGTGCTGGAGAAGTCAGCAGGACCAGTCTTTGTGATGGGCCTGAACTAGGGATGTAAGCTACTAGTCGACTACCTGATAAGCATAAGCTGATTGGATAGTTGAGTAGCCACGCGACTAGTCGCTCCTCCCCCCATCTTGCTGCCTCTATCAGAGAGTGGAAGCGGGGAGAGGGAGGGAGCCCCAGTACCATCTCTGCAGGGGGACAGGGGAGGCAGAAGCATCCCTACTGCTGTGCCTCTCTCTTTGAAATGTACAAGAGCTGCAGGTGGTAGCAGGATAGTGAGCGCCCCCCCGGCCCTTATCGACTAATTGAGTAGTCGTTGGAAATTCCATTGACTACTCGATTAGTTGATTAATCGACATTTAACATCCCTAACCTGGACTGCAAAGTTCAAACGTGAATATGGGCATTATCCTTATTTATTGTTCCTGTATTCCCAGCCAGCCTGGGGCCCCTTTTTGTGTTATGCACTGCACAATTCGTGGTAAGAAAGAACTTACGAGCTAAATAGAGTAGGCAGACGAAGGAGCATTTCTCCCATTTCACAGACAGGGGACTGAGGCAAAGAGAGATGAAGGGACTTGCCCTGGGTCACACAGGGAGTCTGTGTCAGAGCTGGGAACTGAACCCCAATCTGAAGTCCCTGCATACTGCCTTAACAACAAGACCAGCCTTCCTCCTGATTTCTTAGTCCTGTGTTGGTGATGTCCCAGGTTTTGATTTGGGACTGTTTCCTTCAAAGATGAGGAAGCCTGTGATTTTGGGTTTCACCTTGTCACCCCATTTATATAAAGGGGAAGAGCGACTTAGAGCCGATTGGCATTGTGAACAGGTGAGTTCTGACATGTTGTCCCCTGAAAGCTAAGCCTAGCCGCCTCCCCCATACATCCTTACAGGGGGGGAAGGAGAAAAGCATTTGAAACAGAGGCACGGTTTGAGCGTTTCAATTTCCTCCTTGCCGGAGGATTGAATTCTTCTGGCTGCCATGTGCAGATTACAAGATTCTGTGTCTGGGTTCTGTCTTGCATTCGCTGCCCTTGGTCGTCCGTGATTGGGTTTATTTGAAGAGCACAGCGTATAACTAATCTGTTCGAGCGTTATGTTCTTTGCTGCCTCAAGAGGTTCAGATTGGCTCTGATGCTGTCTGTTAGGGAGGGCAAAAGCTTATCCCAGGAAGAGCTTCAAAGTGAAGAGCTTCAAATCTCACCAAACTAAGTGATTGAGCAACAAAATGGCAAATGAAATTTAATGTTGATAAATGTAAAGTAATGCACATTGGAAAAAATAACCCCAAATATGCATACAATATGATGGGGACTAATTTGGCTACAACTACTCAGAGAGATCTTGGAGTTATTGTGGATAGTTCTCTGAAAACATCCACTCAGTGTGCAGCAGCAGTGGAAAAGCAAACAAATGTTAGGAATTATTAAAAAAGGGATAGAGAATAAGACAGAAAATATCTTATTGCCTCTATATAAAACCATGGTACGCCCACATCTTGAATACTGCTTACTGATGTGGTCGCCTCATCTCAAAAAAGATATACTGGCATTGGAAAAGGTTCAGAGAAGGGCAACAAAAATGATTCGGGGTTTGGAACAGGTCCCATATGAAGAGAGATTAAAAAGACTGGGACTTTTCATCTTAGAAAAGAGGAGACTAAGGGGGGATATGACAGAGGTCTATAAAATCACGACTGGTGTGGAAAAAGTGAATAAGGAAAAGTTATTTACTTATTCCCACACTATAAGTACTAGGGGTCACCAAATGAAATTAATAGGCAGCAGGTTTAAAACAAACAAAAGGACATTTTTTTTCACTCAGCGCTCAGTCAACTTGTGGAACTCCTTGCCAGAGGACATGGTGAAGGCTAGGACTTTAACAGGGTTCAAAAAGAGCTAGATAGATTCATGGAGGTTAGGTCCATCAATAGCTATTAGCCAGGATGGGTAGGAATGGTGTCCCTAGCCTCTGTTTCTCTGGAGGTGGGTGACAGGGGAAGGATCACATGAGGATTCCCTGTTGTGTTCCCTCTCTCTGGGGCATCTGGTATTGGCCTCTGTCGCCAGACAAGATACTGGGCTAGATGGACCGTTGGTCTGACTCAGTATGGCTGTACTTATAGCTCTGTCCAAGAGCGAGGATAAATAAACTAATCCATAAATCAGTCGTTCAGCTTTTGCTGTTATTCCAAGGCCTCTGGTCTCTTTGTGGTGAACCCTAATGAGGGGGCATTAAATGTATCCCTACCGAACTCTCTCACCAGTCCGAGAGCAAGTGTGGGCCGTGTCTGATTCTGCCCTCGGAATTTCATCAGAGGGAGGGTGGGATGGGGATAGAAAGTGATTGTATTTCCTCCTCTTTGTCTCCATGAGTTTGGAATTGGCTTGAGAACTTATTACAGGGAGGCAACATGGTCAGTTGATCTGTATCTTCAGCAATTTGTGTAACCTCTTTGTGCCTTGGTTTCCCCAGGTATAATAATAAGCTGTTGGGGGGGTTAGCGTTCATTATGCTTTGTAAATGTTGTGGAGTTCTGTTGCTCACATTCACCTGCACTGCTTGAATCATTGCTGCTGGGGCAAACAGGGTGACGCTTGCTAAACTAGGGATTCAGTGTTTCCATCCAGGACCCACAGCCTTGTGGCAGTGCAAGGGACAGAGGGGAAATCCACCTTTCTGTGCAAGGCCCACGTGCGGGAGACGAGACGTTGTCGTCACATTGGTCCTTTCCCCTCTCTTTGGGACAGGGACAGCGCAGGAGTTTAAGAAGCATTTTGAAATCCCGATCCTAAAAGGCAGGGATGCAGATGCAAGTGAAGGGGAGAGACACAAAGGGGAGGAGCGACTTAAAGAGCTGATCAGCGTTGTGAACAGGTGAGTTCGGACTTTTTCTCCCCTGAAAGCTAAGCCTAGCCCTCTCCCCCTCCCCCGATATGGTGTCAGGAAAAGTTCTGTTGTGAGTTTTGCACGTTGAATAGCTGATGTGCCAGTAAATCCCTAGTAACACTGAAACCTAAGGATATACTTAATCATAGAACACTAGAACTGGAAGGGACCTTGAGAGGCCATCAAGTCCTCTGCCCTCACAGCAGGAGCAAGCACCATCTAGACCAGTGTTTTCCAATTTTATTTGGCCATGGAACCCCTAGGGTTGCCTAAAAAAAAAAAGACCCCCAGCGCGATTTGAGGGGGGAGGAGGAAGAGTCCCGGCACAAAAAACGCTCTGTCTTTTTAAGAGGGGGCCGGGGAGTGCCGGCTCCTTGCTGCGGAACCCTTACTTTTGCTTCGCTCCGCGGAGCACCAGTTGGGAAACACTAATCTAGACCATCCCTGATAGATGTCTGTCTAACCTGATCTTAAATATCTCCAGTGATGGAGATTCCACAACCTCCCTAGGCAATTTATTCCAGTGTTTAACCACCCTGACAGTTAGGAAGTTTTTCCTAATGTCCAACCTAAACCTCCCTTGCTGCAATTTGAGCCCATTGCTTCTTGTCCTATTATCAGAGGTTAAGGAGAATAATTTTTCTCCCTCCTCTTTGTAACACCCTTTTAGGTACTTGAAAACTGCTATCATGTCACCTCTCAGTCTTCTCTTTTCCAAATTAAAAAAACCCAATTCTTTCAGTCTTAACTCATAGGTCATGTTTTGCAGACCTTTAATCATGTTTGTTGCTCTTCTTTGGACCTTCTCCAGTTTCTCCACATCTTTCCTGAAATGTGGTGCCCAGAACTGGACACAATACTCCAGTTGGGGCCTGATCAGTGCAGAGTAGAGCGGAAGAATGACTCCTCGTGTCTTGCTCACAACACACCTGTTAATGCATCCCGGAATCATGTTTTCTCTTTTTGCTAAACTCTTCCAATGTGCAGTTATACTGTGCAACAGGACTGTCAGACTGACACTCCTGGCTCCCACTAACTCCAGTTCATTCACATTACAAGTCATATGAAGATTTTTCTAATTGTCCCACGTTTCATATGCCACTTGGTGCCTTAGCATCCTGCTGTTTTTCTTCTGCTTCTTTTATCAGCCTGATGCTAAAGATTGGACAATTAAGACAGCTGTCAATTCTGATGATGACACATGAGGCAAACAGAACCCAGCTCATGGCTATGGTGGTTCTGTGGTGCTAAGAGGAATAACCCATGTTTGTGCCAGTTGGGTAAAAAGTTGCAGCCCGTGGAGTATTTTAATACCTAGTCCTTATCAGCCATATTTCATCAGTTGATCTCAAAGCATTTTACAAAGGAGATTGATAGCACTGTCCTCATTCTACAGATGGGGAAACTGAGGCACAGAGAAGGAAAATAATTTGTGCCAGGTCACCCAGCAGGCCAGTAGCAGAGTTCGGAATAGAATCCAGGACTCCTGAGTCCCTGTCAGTACTCTGCCCACTAGGCCACACTGTAAGATGGTGTAATTTTTTTTTCCTTTTTTACACCGTTACTTTTCTGATTATGAACTGTAAGTAACCACGCTAACGAAATCTTTGACAGGTTACTGATTGACAGCAGCAGTGCCTTCCCTAGAGTCTGCTTTGCATTCACAGTCTTGCTGGAGGCTTGGTTCTATCTAAGCTTTTGCAACCATTGCAAATACCATAGAGCAGTTCATAGACACGGTAAATTGAATTCCACGTCGAACGACCGCTCTGCAAAATTGGCCGTGACCTTGACGCAGCCTGGTGGTAAAGAGACTCAGTGACACGTGCATGTGGGGGGGTAGAACTTACTCCTCCTGAACCTGCTGGGCCTCTGCTTTGGTTCATGGTGCAGGGGATTTGACGCTGCAGCTCTGGACTCTGTTCAGCCTCCATTGCTTGGGGAATTCCTGCCCTGTCCCCCAGTCGATGTGGACACCCAGGCTTCAGCAACTCTCTGAAGAGAAAAAACAAGTGGTCCTGTGGCACCTTAGAGACTAACAAATATATAGAGTGTCGCGAGCGTTCGTGGGCACAACCCACTTCTTCAGATGACTCATCTGAGGAAGTGGGGTTTGCCCACGAAAGCTCACGATACTATCTATATATTTTTGTTAGTCTCTGAGCCCTGGTCTATATTTTGGGCTTTATTTTGAAATGACGCCCCTTAGCTCACATTTATAAGTGCCGCGTCCACATGACCAAGCCTGTTATTTCAAAAGAAGCAGTTGGTTATTTTGAAATAATAACTCTTGCTGTGCTCGGGGGAATAACGCTAATTTTGAAATAATTATTTTGAAATAGCAGTTGTGTGGATGCGCCGCTGCTGCTCTTTTGAAGTAACTCCTCCCCGGAGTAATGTGAACTAATCACTCCCCAGTGCTTCCTGGGGCTCTGGAGGTAGCTCGTTCACATAAAATCATAGAATACTAGGACTGGAAGGGACCTCGAGAGGTCATCGAGTCCAGTCCCCTGCCCTCATAAACGGAGCCTGCCTTGGACTCATTTTGAGGCTTCCCCGTCATGGGGTCACGCTGGTGCGATGTTGTAAAATTGAGAGTTAAGTTGAATTTAGTTATTTCGAAATCATTTCCTAGTGCAGACATGGACTAAGATGCCACAGATGTTTTTAAGTTACAGACCAACACAGCCACCCCTCTGTCACCGGAGAGAGGACAAAGGCTGCTGAGCTGGAATCAGTGGTGCCTACAGTCAAGGCAGCCTACAGTGGTGCCTACAGTCAAGGCGGAACTACACTGTGTGGCACATTGGCAGCAGAGGACTCTCAGCCTAGAAACACCTTTCTGCCACTTGTGTATATAGGGACCAAGGATACCCCCCAGCTGATCACACCTAGCAAGTTAGGGGGCAAGGCAATTGCTTAGATGGGCATAGATTCTGTAAGACTTACACTGTAGGGATGTAAAAATGCAGTTTCGAATGTAACCGTGTAACTGCTAAAAATCACAGCGGTTGCAGGTGCTGCATGCTCCCCGAGAGTAGGACTGGCAGGGGGCTGCTGCCAGCCCCGCTCCAGGGAGCCAGTGTGTAACCTGTGAGTCCCATGGGGCTGGAGCAGCCCTCCGCCCAGGAGAAGGCAGAGAGCTGATCTAGCTCCTACCAGTTAAATTAACCTTTGACATCCCTGTTACACAGCCATGTTACTCTGGGATGTATTGCAGCTCACTGTCGGCTTTTTGATTTCCATGTCACCTGTGTTTCTAATCCCTGTTTCCTTCCTTGCAGATGTTTGATCAGGAGAACTTCAGATATCCTGTCCAAATACCTACCTGTGAAAATCGAGCAGGTGGTTTGCTGCAGGTACGGGACAGTCTGCCCAAGTCAGGGATAGAAAAGAAAGAACAAAAGTAAAGGCCAAACTCTCAAGGAATAGTTTGGATTTTAGGGTCTTGGGTTTTAGTGGCGTCTCATGACCAGCGTTCCCTGTAAGCTGTGCGCTTGTTCAGTTATTCAGGAGAGAATCCAATGCTGCCCCGCTGATTAGCAGCACGCCTACAGCTAGGTTTGTGTTTCTCATGGTGGTGCACATACACACATGCCTGGGTGCACAGAACAAAATTTATTCTGCACATGGGTGGGGAAAAAATTGCACATGGATGGAAAAGATTAAAGAACATTGTTTGTGAAGGAGTCTGTGGAGGACTAAGGCTCTCCTAGTGAGGGATGTGTTTTTTGTGGCCCAGAAAATCTCCAGCCGAGATGGAGGAAGAGGACTGAGAATGGCTTGCAGAGCCGCCCGCAGCTGTAAAGTTACCGCCCTGCGCTAAGTCCTTTTTCTGTTTCAGGCTGACACCTCTGCAGGCTGAGCTGTACAAGCACTTCCTGAAGCAAGCGAAGCCCGCCGAAGAGCTGAAGGAGGGGAAGATCAGCGTGTCATCTCTCTCCTCCATCACGTCCCTGAAGAAGCTCTGTAACCGTGAGTGAGGGGTGATTTCGTGCCATCCTGGTAGTGCCTGCGGTGCATTGGAGGCAGGAGCGTCACCAGTCCCGTCAGCCAAGCTCTCTGCTCCAAAGAGCCTGTAATCTAATGACCCCATTGGCTGCAGTCCGGCCATCCACTCCCTGCCTAAATCAGCCCCACATCTGGAGGGCTGGAACCTGTGACCCTCCTGCCTGGCAACACAGGCCGCTGTCACTTGACCCAAAGGAGATTTCCTATGGCTAAGAGTACTGAGAGGTCCAGCCATTAGAGGGCTAGATCGCTTCTCTCAAATACACCCAGCCCTAGAGCTGGCTGGCAATATTTTAATAGAATCAGAGAATCCTAGGGCTGGCAGAGACCTCAGGAGTCATCGAGTCCAGCCCCCTGCCCAAAGCAGGACCAACCCCAACTCAATCATCCCAGCCAGGGCTCAAAACCTCTAGGGATGGAGATTCCACCTCCCCTAGGGAACCCATCCCAGTGCTTCCCCACCCTCCTAGGGAAATCGTTTTCCCTAAGATCCAACCTAGACCTCCCCCGCTGCAGCTTGAGACCATTGCTCCTTGTTCTGCCATCGGTCACCACTGTGAACAGCCTCTCTCCAGCCTCTTTGGAACCCCCCTTCAGGAAGTTGAAGGCTGCTACGAAATCCCCCCTCCCTCTTCTCTTCTGCAGACTTAAATAAGCCCAAATAAGACTAAGTTTTGGCTAAACATTTTGTTGTTGCAAAATACTAATGTGTTGAAACAAAAACTGTGAAGCAGGGTCCCGGGGCCTTCAGGGCAGGGGGCTGGCGATGGGGGGTTGGGGTGCAGGACTCAGGGAAGGGCTCTAGGAGTGTGGGGCAGATGCTGGAGGCAGGGGATGTGTGGGAGTGAGGGTTGGGTGGTGAGGCAGGGCTTAAGACTGGAGGTCCCCCCAGCCACCGGGGCATTTTCTGTGCCCCCAACCCCTCCCCCGGCCACCAGGGGCCTTTTTTCCTGCCCCTTCCCCCAACCCCAGCTCAGTAGCTAAGGGCTGGGATGGGGGAAAGAGTTTGGGGCCAAGGGGCTACTTACTCAGTGTGCCGGCAGGCGGGATGGCGGAAGCCCAGCCCGGGTAGCACTCCCTTGGTGGTGTGGCTGCCCCCCGTGCGGCTCTGCACACTTCACAAGGCCACAGTGGTTTCCCGGTTTGGTTTGTTCTTCAGACCCTGCCCTGATCTACGAGAAGTGTGTGGAGGAGGAGGAAGGGTTTGCCGGAGCCTTGGAATTGTTCCCTGCTGGCTACAGTCCCAAGTCCCTGGAGCCCCAGCTGTCAGGTAACCGCACTGTAACGCCGCTGTGGGAAGTGACGGCGTGGGAGAGGGTGGCCGCCTGCGACAGGGCGTGTGGACTCTGACTCAGTGTCCCTGCTTTGGGGTGACCTCGTAGGGGGAGGCTGGTTTCCTGCACAGCGCTGCGTGTGTGCTACCCAGCTCTGTTCATGGTCACTTCCCCTGCTGATCTCAAAACATTTTACAGAAGCGGGTGAACATTATCCCCACTCCTCAGGGAAACTGAGGCACAGAACGATTAAGTGACTCAGAGGCAAAGCTAGGAATGGAGCCCAGGTCTCCTCCCTGTCCACTGGACCGTGCTGCCTCCCTACACAGTGGCAGCGGTGTGTTTTAACGCTGTCTGACCTGCTCTTTGTGCCAGGAAAGATGCTGGTGTTGGATTATATCCTGGCTGTGACAAGAAGCACCAGCAATGACAAGGTCGTCCTGGTCTCCAATTACACCCAAACGCTGGACCTCTTTGAGAAGCTCTGCAGGACCCGGAGGTCTGTCATGGGTCTTATGCAGGGGTGGACAATACTTTTTAATGGGCGGGGCCACTCCAAGATTTTGGCAAGTGGTCAAGGGCCGCATTTCTACCGAGGGGGTTGGGCGTCTGGGACATAGGTTGGGTGCAGAAGGGAGTGTTAGGGTTGCCAGGTGTCCGGTTTTGAACCGGACAGTCCGGTATTTGAGGGTTCTGTCCGGGAAACAAATTGAGAAAATACTGGACAGATAAAATGTCCGGTATTTTCTAATTAGATAAGTTTTATTATTATTAGGAGTTTCAGTACGTAATTGCGAACTGCCTGGCTGGGAGACACGCTCACCCTGTGTCAGTGTGTCTATTAGCCAGGCAGTACACAGCTACGCAGGGTGGGGGGGGGCGGAAGGGAGGGAGGGAATCCCCGGGGCCGGACTCGCTCGTGCTTCGCCGGGACCGTGCGAGGGATGGGCAGCGCCCTGGGATCTGTGTGCACCCAGGTCAGTCCTGCTCTCTGCCAGCTGATTCTCTCTCCCCGCTCCCTCCCCCCACAGTGCCCTCCAACCAGCCCTGCTTCCGTCTGGTTCTCCCCCCGCCCAGTCTCCCGGCCAGCTCCACTCCCCCCGACGCCCTCCCGGCCAGCCCTGCTTCCCGCCGGCGATTTCCCCAACCGATGTCCCCGGCTAGCCCTGCTGCCCCTCCCCTCCCCCAGCCAGCCCTGCTTCCGTCTGGTTCTTCCCCACCCCCGCCCAGTCTCCCCCGGCCAGCTCCGCTCCCCGACGCCCTCCCGGCCAGCCCTGCTTCCCGCCAGCCAATTTCCCCCAACCGATGTCCCCGGCTAGCCCTGCTGCCTCCTCCTCCCAGCCAGCCCTGCTTCCCGCGGCCGATTTCCCCAACCGATCTCCCGGACAGCCCGCTGGCCAGCCCCACTGCCCCCCCGCCAGCCCTGCTTCCCACTGGTCGGTTCCCCCCCATCTGAGATCAAATGTGTCTGGTATTTTTTTTGAAGCCACCTGGTAACCCTAGGGAGCTTGGGGTAGGCAACTGGGGTGCAGGAGGGGGTGTGGAGTCTGAGAGGGAGTTTGGGTGAAGGAGGGGGTTGTGATCTGGGGCAGGGGCTTAGGGTGCAGAGTCCAGAGGGAGAATGGGTGCAGGAGAGGATTCTGGCCTGAGGGAGGGGCTCTAGGAAGGGGTGCAGGGCCTGGGAGGGAGTTGTGACCTGGGTGAAGGGGGGGCAGAGGGTTTGGGTGATGGCTTGGGGCAGGGGTATGATGCCAGAGAGGATTCTTGACTGGGGGAAGGGGGTAGGAGAAGGTGCAGGGTCTGGGAGGAGTTTGACCTGGTGGAAAGGGGTCCAGAGTGTTTGGGTGGTGGCTGGGGCAGGTAGTTGCGGGAGGGGGGGAGAGAATGGGGAGGTGCCAGGGGCAGGCTCTGGCTGGGAGGCACTTACCTAAGCAGCTCCCAGCCAGCAGCCCTGCAGGAACTTGAAGGCTGCAGTCGCAAGCTGCTCCTCCTGGCTCCAGGCAGGGGAGGAGGAGGCTTCATTGGCTGCCCCTGCCACCAGCCGCTGCTATTGGTTGGAAACTGGCCAATGGGAGCTGAGAGATTTTGCTGAGGGGCAGGACAGAGCACAAAGCCTCGCTCCCAGAATAGAGCAGCCACATTTAAAGCGGCTTCAGGGGCCCAGCGAGGCATCCGTGGGCCGGATCCGACCCGCTGGCAGCCTCTTGCCCACCCCTGGTCTTACGTAATTATGGCAGGCCTATCCTTGCCGCACAAACCTTCCCCTCGGGCCTGTTCTTGAGGTTCCTCCCTGCAGGACCTCTTCTGACCTCTCGCCTCAGGGGAGGCCCTGGGAATGGCTCAAACGTGACCCCTCCGGTCTGGCTTCCATTGGGAGCCAGCAGAACAGCCCTGTCCGTTTCTATAGGCGCCTAGAGCCTGGCACAGGGCCAACTGCAGAACTGTTTCTGGGCTCTGATCACTGTAAAACCAGGCAATGAAAAGGCTCCGCCTGATCCCATTCACCAGTGTGTTGTCCCGGGCCAGGTATTTATATGTCCGACTGGATGGCACCATGTCCATTAAAAAGAGAGCGAAGATCGTCGAGCGGTTTAACAGCCTGTCGGTAAGCAGTGCTCCCCGGACCCGTCTGTGGCCCTGCCCGTCTGGGCAGGTGTGTTCAGGTGGGAGCAGGCGGAGGTTGAATCCAAGCATGTGTTGCCCCACAGAGCCCCGAGTTTATCTTCATGTTGAGCAGCAAAGCAGGCGGCTGCGGCTTGAACTTGATCGGGGCGAACCGACTTGTCATGTTCGACCCGGACTGGAACCCGGCCAACGATGAGCAAGCCATGGCGCGCATCTGGCGAGACGGCCAGAAGAAGACCTGCTACATCTACAGGCTGCTCTCGGTGAGCCCGGAGTTACCTCCTTTTAACCTCGCAGGAGGGGGGTGGTAGCCCAGGCTGCAGCTGACGATCCTGTAGAATAACGAGCCCTGCAACTGGAGAGAGATGCCGTGATTGGAAGCCTTTCACGAGGGCTGCCCTGGGGTGCACATTGCACTCGATGGCATCAGTCCTCAAATCTGCTGCCATGGAGAGCTTCGCCATGGATCTCAATGGGATTGCTGTTGGGCCCTGACTCTGTACTGGTGGCTGGGGCAATAGAAATGACCAACGCGTTATAAATACGCCACTAATCTTTTAGAACATAAGCAGGGCTCAACGATTACAAGCTGGCACAGCCGCGCAGCATGGTCAGCGCATGCGCAGCACGGTCTGCGCATGCGCAGTGTGCCGAACCACGAGGCTGGCGAGCGGGGCTCGCCGCGCCCTGGCGAGCCCTGAACATAAGGATGGCCAGGCTGGGTCAGACCAAAGGTCCGTCTAGCCCAGTGTCCTGTCTGCCTACAGTGGCCAATGCCAGGTGCCCCAGAGGGAGTTAACAGAACAGGGAATGAAGTGATACCTCCCCTGTCATCCCTCTCCAGCCCCTGACAAACAGGCTAGGAACACCATTCCTACCTCTCCTAGCTAATAAATATCAATGGACCTAACCTCCATGAATGTATCTCGTTCTTTTTTTAACCCTATTGAAGTCCTGGTCTTCACAACATCCTCCAGCAAGGAGTTCCACAGGTTGATTGTGTATTGTGTGAAGAAAAACTTCCTTTTGTTTGTTTTAAACCTTTTGTGGTATGGCTGTGGGCCGGGCAACACTCCCATCCCTGTACATCCCTACAGCCTCCCCTGTCGATGTGCTCCCATTTGTTGTTTGGAACAAGCCCCCATTGTTGAAGGGGCGTTGGAATTCCTACCTGTTTGTCGGCGGGGGTGTCCGGGCAGCTGTGGATGCCGCAGCCCACAAGGCCAGGCCTGCCCTACTAACTGGGCCAACAACAGAATCCGCGAGTCTGTTTTCAGAGCTTTAACCACTCCCTCTCCTTGGCTGGCTTGCCCACTGCTCCTCTGGTGCCCTGTTGCTCTTGGGGCAAGTTCCCTGAAGGGGAATCTCTAGCAGAGTTTCATAGAATCATAGAATACTAGGACTGGAAGGGACCTCGAGAGGTCATCGAGTCCAGTCCCCTGCCCTCATGGCAGGACCAAGTACTGTCTAGACCAGTGTTTCTCAAACTGTGCTCCACGGAGCCCCAGGGCTCTGCAAGACATCTCCAGGGGCTCCGCGAGGTTGACAAATTGGAAACATCGTTAGGTACAACACATACAATCAGTAGACCGCTGGGGCTCCGCATAAACTTTTACGCATGTAAAGGGCTCCGGAGCCCCAAAGGTTTGAGAACCGCTGGTCTAGACCATCCCTGATAGACATTCCGAACCTTGAGGTCCTGGGGTAGCAGTGCTGTACTCAGAGTGCTTTTCCTGCACGTCGCCTCTTTCCTGCAGCCATCTGTGGCCCGGCCTGCAGCCGCATCACCCCATGCTGGGAGCTCTCCATGGGCACTGTTTGAAGTAGTGTTGATGACCTGTCTCTTGGATTCTGTACTGAACCTCTGCCCCCAGCACAGTGGCTCTGGGCAGCTGGAGGAGAAGGTGAAATTGAGGCGCTGATCAATTATGGGCATTACCGACCTCCGGCACTTTGTCTACAGATAAAGACTCAATCCCAGTGTCCTGGCCAGGTCCCCGGTTTAGCCTTCTCCGTGCTGCCCTTAATTTCACTGGCCGTTCTCTCTCGTAGACGGGGACGATTGAGGAGAAGATTTTCCAGCGTCAGACCCACAAGAAGGCGCTGAGCAGCTGCGTGGTAGACGAGGAGCAGGATGTGGAGAGACACTTCTCGCTAGGGGAGCTGAAGGAGCTGTTCACGTGGAACGAGACCACCGCCAGTGACACCCATGACAAGTAGGTTTATAAACTTAGGGATGGATTAGGGCAGCCAGTGACCGTGGTGTAAACAGTGGCCTCCCACAGGAAGGTGGCGAGTGCCCCCCTGTGCATTTAAATCCAGGCAAGCCATTCCTTAACTGCAGAGTAGGGAACAATCGTGTAGTGCGGAGGGTGGAAGGAGTGGCTGATCCACTGGGGATTTTCCAGCTCGGGATGGAGCGCTCAGAGCAGACCCGGGGGGCTGGAAAGGGCCAGGCAAGGCTGTGAGAGTGGTGATGTCCTTAAACGATGAAAGGAAATTGCAAAGCATTTAGGTCCTAGAAGGTGAAAGAAGGACTTTCTAATGATCATAGACAGCGGGGTTCTAATGATCATAGATTCATAGGTGACTAGGGTTGCAAGAGACCTCAGGCTATTGATTTCAACCCTTTGCTTGACGCAGGACTGATCCCAACTGAATCATCCCAGCCAGGGCTTTGTCAAGCCAGGCCTTGAAAACCTTTAGGGATGGAGATTTCCCCACTCCCTAGGCAACCCAGTCCAGTGTTTCACCACCCTGCTAGGGAAACAGTTTTTCTTAGTTTCCAACCTAGACCTCCCCCACTGCAACTTGAGACCATTGCTCCTCGTTCTGCCATCTGCCACCACTGAGAACAGCCTCTCTCCATCCTCTCTGGTACCCCCTTCAGGGAGTTGAAAGCTGCTATCAATGGGGGCTTCAAACAGGGAATTCAAGTCTACAGCCATGTTCTGTTTCTGACCTGGGATCTTACAGGTGATTAGATCTGAAGTCTGTAAACGAAAGAGTAGTCTAAATGAAGCATTTTCTCAACTCCTTCGGAGCTGCTGCTGGGTCCATGTGGTTCACCTCTTTTCCCGTTACGTGCTCAATGTTGAATTTGGATGGATTATAAGGGTTTCATTGTATGTATAAATATTCATGTGCGGAAGCTTGGGTGCTTTGGAAATAAAAGCCCCAGCTTTTCTAAATGGAATCATGGTAACCAAGCCTAAATGACCCACTTATGTGTGTCCCATCATGTGAATAGCTTTTGTAACATGTGTGCATGCACATTAGATCATTGCTTTTCCATGGGCTTTTTGCGGTGCCGCTTGCTAGACAAATGGGTGCAGGTTAACGCAAAGGTTAACACCTCTTAGCCAGAATGCAAAACATTAGGATTCTGTACCTAGTCCAGCAGGTGTAACATGCCCTGGCCCGCCTTCTAGAACGTCTCTTTCTTTTAGGTTTAAGTGTCGCCGCTGTGTGAATGGCCACCAGGTAAAACCTCCCCCTGAAGGCTCGGACTGCACCTCTGATCTCTCCCAGTGGAACCACAGTGCGGACAAGCGTGGGCTCCAGGACTCTGTGCTGAAGGCCGCATGGGATGCTGCTGTCACCTTCACATTCCATCACCATTCCCACGAGGAGCAGCGAGGGATTCCCTGATGATGCATTTCCTATGGTGGGGATTAGGGAAGGCTCCTATGGAAGTCAAGCCCACTAGTGTCGCTTTCAAGGCAGAGATCTGAGAACGAGCCTGCCTGGGCTGATATCTGGATCCAGAACAGCAAGACAATGTTGCTGTTTTCTTCCACCCAGAAATTGGTAGGCCCTGAAAACTGTCAAACCATGCTTGGGACTGCAGGAAGCACCAAGGACTGTCTGTGCCACTCTGGTATCTAATGTGTACTGGAGAGACAGCTGTTTGTCTGGGATATGATGTGCTTTGTTCAGTGTAACCTAGGAGTTTAATAGTGTCAGGACATAACAGGTTCTGCATCTGAGAGCCCACATGCAAGATCCAGTCCACAATTTGTATCCCTGTCTTTTTATTCAGCTAAGCCCTGTTACAAAAAACCAAGGTCCATCTTTATGGGTAGGTTCATTCCTGGCTGCAGATCTGGTTTTCAATGTGCAACTCCCACCTACTGAGGATTTTTCTGGTAGCACTAACTCACAAGCTAGATATTATTGAATGCCCAGGCACTGATGAGAGCTGGACTCAGCTGGCAGGGTCTGGGTCGAGTAGACAGCTCTGGGAAATACAGGCATTTACCCCAAGATCAATCCAACTTAAACCATTTTTTAAAATATTGGTTTAACTGTTGCTATTGGATGGACCAGCCTGAGACACCTCTAAAGGATCCTATTTTCAGAAAGTGCATGACTCAAGCCCCATGAAAATCACTTTTCACTTTGAAAATCTTGGCAGAAACAACTAATTTGTGTTATTTTTAGCAAGATCATCTTTCTACAGTGCAGGCAACGAATAGCCCCTAATGTACTAAAATTTCTACTCAACTACGTTTTATAAAATAAAGTTGCTGAAGGACAAGCAAACTCTTCTGTTTGGGGAAAAAAATTGTAAAATAAGTGTGAGAGAAGTAAATACAAATGAAGGAAAGCCAGGCCTTAGGGAGGACTTCTCTCCGATGTAAAATGAGTGAGAAAAAGTGTTTTTGTTGTAGCAAAGTGTCTTTTGCAAGGGGGATCTCTCTCTTTTCCAAAAATATGACTGGCTGGAGCATTGGCTGTTTTAGTTACAGTGTGAGAGGGGAGTAGGGGTAGGGAAGTTTGTGTTCCAAGCACAAAATGAAAGATTGAGTCAGAACTGCTACGGGAATGCTGCAGTAACTGCAAGATTCCAGCAGCTATTACTAACCATTCCGCAGCACCCTCAGAGTCCTGCTGTAAGGTGAACAGGAAGGTTGGGTTAAAGGGGTCCTGTTCAGTGGACTAGAAGCAGGTAAGTTGCTGCTTCTACCCTTTCTTTATTACTTTTTTTTAATATAACCTCACTTGCTGAGTTTGTTTCCCTAATCCAGTTGCACTATGAAACTGACGCAGTTAATTCTTGCTTTGGAGGGAAGGATTGTACAAGATCTTCGACTCAGTACACTTTGATCTCAGTTCTGCCTACTCCTGCCGCATGTTCTGTGCACCGCGGGAACAGGAGTGCTAAAGACTGGCAGCACTGTTCTGTACGACTTTATTTTAAGTGTCACGATTGTACAGCAGAGCGTGGGTGTGCGTTACATCACACTAATGTAGTCAGCAAAGGCCTGCGACGAGTCCCACGTGTTGCTCACCACGCTGCACACGGCTTTGAGACGACGAAGTGCCTCTTGAGCCGTTGCAGCATCTTGGTCCAACCAGTTCTGAAAGAGGCGGAGGTGGGTGAACTTGATCTGCCCGCCCCTCTGCAGGATGTGGCTCTCCAGCTTCTTTGCAAACTCCAGGAGCCCGTCTGGCTTGATGCAATTCGAGCTTTAAGAGTAAAACAAACAGTAAAATGCAGTTAAGATGAGGAGGGGGAGGGGAGGCTAGGCTAGTGAGTGGGTCGCATGAGTGGCCCTCCTCCATCTCAGCAGGCCGCAAGATTGTCAGAACCAAGACAAAGTCTCACAGGATTGGGTAAGTTTTGCTAATTGCACTTGTGTATCTAGAATTTGGGGGGTGTCAATTTAACTGCAGGGGTGCTTTGGCTGCAGAAGCAGCGCAGGGCTCTCGCAAAGTTGTGTGCCATCAGCACCTACCTCACTTCACACGCTCCTTCTGTAAGCGTGTCACTTTTATAACACCCATAGAGAAAAAAACCTCTGCAGATGAAAACCAGCAGAATCTGGCAATGCAGGCAACGGTAAGCAAAATGGGCCCCAGTGGCAGGCTGCCTACCACTGAGTTAAGATCTTAAGTGCCTGCACATTAGAATTAATTTAATGGAGGAAGCATGCTTATTTGGAAGCATCACGGTAACAATGGGCAGGCGGTGGATAACAGGTCATATACAAACACTGGCTCCACCTTGCCTTTAAAAGGGCTGAGCTGGCCATTCTCCCACCAGGGACCAGCAATTGAACAAGTCTGGTGGTTTTGTTATTAAGCTAATTCCTAGCCCTTTAAAACTGAAGCTTAGGTGCGCCGCAATGGAGGACGTTCACATTTCTATGTCTCCCCTTACTGCATAGGCATGGCTACCTACCCTCGAAGGCTCAATGCCTGGGTTAAGCAGCAGCGAGTTAGCACACCCCTAAGTGTGTACTTTATAGACTATCGGCTCAGCTAGCAAACAACAGAGCCATGCTCAAGATTTACCCTGCTCTCTGGAGTGAGTTTAAAAAGGGACATGACAGTCCAACGGTCGAGGCAGCAGCATACCTGACATCCAGCTGGCAGATGGCTGAGGAAGAATCTTCAGAGAAAATGTCAGCCAAGGCCACCAACCTATGATTTCCTAAGGGTGGGAAAACAACCAATGACAGCTGAAGCTGCAACCACTGTAAGCATTGAAGGAGGGAGGGAGGCGCAACTGCACTACAGCCCCAAGGGACTCGAGCAGCTTCAGCACCAGCAAATTACTGCTAGAAACAGGGCTGCAATCACACAGCGCCAAATGGTAAAGCGACTGAGTTACACCGACTGTTGGGCTCATTCCCACTGGGAGCCCAGCAGTGAGAGAGAGGTGTGATAGATCCATTACAGGTCCACTGAGCCGTTCAATTCTTCATCCTCACTACACCTTTAACTGTTACCTGAACATTATTAAAGCAACAAGGCCCTCTAGGAAATCAGGAAGAGCCCTGTAACTTTAGAAAGCTCTAAGTTGCACTGAGGAAGCGTCTGCACTAGCTTTCACAGCTAGAGTGTCTGCCTCGTGCAACTGGGATTAGCTTTATTTCTAACTCTTCTAGAATCAGACCATTCATCTACGACGGCTGGAATCTCACCTGTGGCAGTGGCCAAGCCCTACCACTTCAGAGAAAGGAGAAAAAAAATTCCCCCATGCACCCAGATAATTGTGCAGAACCTCTCAGTGTAAGGGTTACAGTATTTAACAGCTCAGCCAGCAATGGCTCTACTGCCCTGGAAGTTTGGGGAAGGGGATGCCCTTTGGCAGTACATACCAAGTCTGTTCCCAGGCAGCTTGAGGCTCTTCAGAGTTGAATTGCTCTTCACTATTTTGATGATGTCGGATAGAAACTCAGGGGTGCAGTTTTCAAACAGCCGACAAAAGGAAAATGTAATTTCTACCAAAAACATACAGGGAGAGCTGTATCTTTTGCCTCTTTCACCAGCGCCAGTAAACTCTTTATTACATACTGCACACAGCTTTGATGCTTTGTTTATTTAACATGCAAAAACAGAAACCATCATTGCTAAGGATCTAGTTACAACATGCTTAAAAATGAAGAGTGCAGGCAGGACCTTGAATGGTGTTCTGTTAGCTGGGTAAAACCTGGATCGTAGCTGAAGCCTTTCCTGGCTACAAGACTATGGCTACAGCCCTGCAAATTCACAAAGACCCATGGCTCATATTTGCAGATACAAATTTTTATCTACACCTCTGCAAATTTGCAGATATCTGCTTTAACTCTGCAGCCATCCACAGATGCGGATATTCGCAGGTCATTTTAGCAGATACAAAAATTTTGTGTTTATGCAGGGCGCTAGATATGGCACCAGGCATATTACATCTAGCAGCCAAGACCGTAACTCCGCTGTTTGGCATCATAGACTGGCTTCAGACCCTTGCTTCTTCTTAGCCGCAACTCGGTGTGGTCTCATTTCCTCCCAAGTCGAACTTCCCCATCTCCTTCCCATACCTGAGAGAATATTGGTCCAACCCTTGATGGCCCAGGATCACATTGTGCCCAACCTTGGCCCCCATCCCCCCGACCAGCAGTGATGCTGCCCACGTGGGTGGGCAGGTGCTCACTTTACCTTGAAGGACAGGGTCTTGGAGCAGGAGGAGAACTTCCTTCTGGTAGTCAGCAAGGTTCACATCATGGAAGCTCAGTCTCTTCAGGCCCGGGTTACACTCTGCAAGACAGATAAGACCCCAATGATCAGGGGTTGTGTGCCCGTGTGTCAAAAGAGACCGGAGCTATCTGCTGATGAAATCCCACCCGCTCAGCTAAATGTCCTGGATAAACAACAGCTCACAAGTCACAAAACTTACAAATTCAGGGCCAAATTCTGCCTTCAGATTCACGCAACACAGTAACTCCCATCTCCCCACTGTAATTTTCATCAAAACAAAACAGGACGAAAATCCCTACTGCCGATTCCACTTTTCTGTATTAGGGTATCAGGCCAGCTGTCTGCATGGCAGACACAAAGAAGAGAGTAAAATTTTCCACCCTAAAGAGGCTTTGCTGAGGCAGCTATGCCAGTATAGCTGTGCTGGCAGAGCCCCCCAGTGGAGATACAGTTGATACCAGCCCCTGTCTGAACAGTTGTTGACACAACTCTACACAGGGTTTTGTCAGCATCGCTCTTTCAGTCACGGGTGTGGAATTTTGCATAAACCTGCATGAGACAGCTTTGCCCATAAAACTTTGTAGTGTAGAGCTGGCTCTCTAGGCAGCAAGGGTGGGAGAGGGACAGTGAAGCCAGAAACAAGCTGCTTGCATGAGACCGTGATCGGTTTTGTCCAAGAAGCTCACTACACAGTTTTATTGGGTTACCTTTGAGTGTCTGCAGAAGGAGCCCAAACTCCAGGGGGCAGGAAATTGTAGCGCTGTCCAGGGACAACTGCTGGAGAGATCTTGAGGCTTTCAGCACAGGCAGAAGGAGACTGGTCTGCAGAGCTTCTCTGGGGAATCGGATCTCTAACTGCTCCAGACAGCTCTCTGAGGGGAGGGGGAAAAGAGGTTTGTCTGCAAACACTTTCCCTCAAAACACATTTGATAAATTGCCTAGGGAGGTTGTGGAATCTCCATCATTGGAGACTGATGGTCTAGAGATGGTGCTCGGTCCTGCCATGAGTGCAGGAAACTGGACTTCCTTCCAGTCTTACGGGTCTATGAATGTATTTGGTTCCCAGAGGAACTAAGCCATCCAGCGTGACTACTTGTCATTTAGCTTTGAAGAACGTACCCATCCCTGGCTGCAAGGAACAGCTGTGAACACACTGACTTTGGCTAACTTTCCTTTGTAACTTAGGCACCTACATCTTACTGATTTTTCAACAGGACTTATGCTCCTAAACACCCAAGTCCCATCTGAAAATGTTACCCCCTTATCCCCAAATAGCGGAATTAGATTTTCATTCCAGGACACGGGTTTTCACAGATCCCACTCCAAGCCAAAAGCCTGAGGCTTGGGCTACTCTCAAAAGTTAGCTGCGTTGGTCAAGGGTGTGAAAAAAACACACCCTGGCCTGACATAGCTACGCTGGCCAAACCCCCAGCATAGATGTAGCTGCTTTGACGGAAAAGTGCTTAGCTAACATTTCAGGGAGGTGATAGTCCTACATCAAAGCAAGAGAAACGTCTGTCAGCAAAGTCTTCGTCTACATAAAGGGGCTATGGCAGGAGAGGCTGCATAGCGTGGACATAGCCTGAGTTACACTGGTCTTCGTGCTCTGAAGACCAACAAATCACTTGAAAGAAGGGGGGCATTGGCTTGCTGCTTTGCTACAGCACCTGGAAATCCAGGGGCTCGCCAATAGCTTTGCACTTGATCTCACCTATCGTGATGGTGAACAGTTTTTTCTTCTGACTGACACCAACCAGCCTTATGTTTTGTCGTCAGTAGCATGAAATGCACACACGGGAACAGGACGCCGGCACAGACCCTGCAAATCTAGACCACACGGGTAAGAATGCCTCCAGCCCCGATGCTAAGTTCTGCCTGGCCTTGGTAGTAGTTGATGTTTCATATTTTACATGAGACACAGACAGCGCCGGCCAGGACTTAAGCATCCCACCCTGTGTGCAAAGGAGGGTGAACTTACCGCTTTAAACACATAGTGAGATCTCAGTTACTAATCAGTCTATCGTCTACCTGGAATTTCTGCCTCCAAGGAGCTCCAATGCCCTTCCAGCCTGTTCCCCTCCAGCTGGTTTTTGAGATCAAAGCTGACGGAGAGCGTGTGAAGGCAGGGGTAGGCACTCAGGATGGACCGCACAAGCTCCATGGAGGGGATGTGTGAAAACACGTCACTCACACGCACCACCTGGAGGCTGCCATCACTGCGGTGAGAGAGGGCCCGGAGCCCAGACAGGATGCAGAAGATATTAGCGCCCAGGCCTGAAACCAACATTTCAATAGCAGGCAAGGTGGGTGTTACACACACACACAGAGCAAATCAATCAGCAAGGCTGGAACAATGACAGAGTTTGAATCGTCGACATTGTTCTAACCGACCCCAGGGCTGGACTGCAGAACGGTCTCCCCAGGGATGAGGTACAAGCCATCGCTTCAGCCACTTGAAAGTGGATATTGCACGACAATAAGGAACAGGGAACAATCCTGCGCTTCAGGGATGGATTAGAGGAGTAAAAAATGAGTCACTCTAGGCCAGGGCTTAGCAGTCCAGAGATTTTCAATATTCGACATAGGTCACTTGCCCATCTTCCCTAGCCAGTGCTACAGCCCAAGCAATGGGGCTTCTGACAGTTCCTTTTGGGAACTATTCTATAGTCTAAGGCTCTTTTCCTGTCACAGCTCCTCATACCGAACTCCACTGATTCCACCAGAGCCTAGGGGAGGTGCTCTACTGCAGGCAAGAGTCTGGAGGGCTAGGACCTCTCAAACAAGGGATGTAAAATCTCGTTCAAATGGGGACAGGTGGGCTACAGCCTTCTCCCCACTGTGGTGCACTGCTCCAGCTGGGTCAGGTCCTCCGTGGACGGGGGCTGCTCCAGCCAGACTGGATCTCTGCCCGTGGCACACAAAGCTGGACCTGCTGCAGGTAGGGTCTGCTCCGATTGGACTGGAGCAGGCCCTGTTGGGAGGTGAGCTGCTCCAGCCCCCACTGTTTAACTGTAACTAGGAAGGGTGATGCTTACTGGTTCACCATTCCCATCCCTATATCAGACCTCACCATTGCTCTCTTTCACCCCCACTACTCCTAGTTGGACTCACGTGTCCCTTTAATCTGATGGGTTTACATCCCAGTTCCTTCTCCAAAGTAAAGTTACCATAAATGTACATAGGAACAAAAAAACAATAAGGGACGTTTTTACTATGCAGTGAAGAATCCCCTCTGGACCTCCTTCAAATATTATTTTATTATTAATTATGGATAATGTGGTACCGAGGAATAGGGCCCCATTATGCTATGCACTGTACAGACACTTTTCTTCCTCTCTCTTCTCTCTCAGCTCATGTCATCTTCCTAATTCTCTACTTGCATCTTGGCACCTTTTCCTTTAACATACAGCCCCCCCTCTAGATTGTCGCCTTGTATTTTAAACCCTGTTGTTGTCCCATGCACTTCCCTACTTAAAGACAGGCTTGCATGGTTTGAACTGTCCTTGCTCCCTTTCCGGGTGAATTTGAGGGTATGTCTAGACTACATGCCTCTGCTGACAGAGGCATGTAAATTAGACTACCCAACATAGTCAATGAAGCGGGGATTTAAATATCCCCCACTTCATTAAAATAAAAATGGCCGCCGCGCTGTGCCGGCTCAGCTGATTGTCGGCACATCGTGGCAGTCAAGACACGGATCGGTCGACCGGGAAAGCCATTGTCAACCGATCCTGTAAACCTCCTTTCACGAGGCATAAGGGATCGGTCGACAACGACTTTCCCTGTCGACCGATCCGCATCTTGACTGCCGCGTTGTGCCGACAATCAGCTGAGCTGGCGTGGCGGCTATTTTTATTTTAATGAAGCGGGGGATATTTAAATCCCCGCTTCATTGACTATGTCAGGTAGTCTAATTTACATGCCTCTGTCGGCAGTCTAGACATAACTAAGAGTGCCCAGTAATGCCTGTTCCACCCCACCAACATTTCAGAGCAGATCTTAGCTGTTTTTAGAATTTGGCTTCAGTCAGACACCAAATTGCCCAACACGCCTGAGAGTAAAAGCTCTGTTATTACTACTAACCATTGTAAGACAGAACCAGCTTTTCTAGAGACGCCCAAGAGCTCAACAGGTTACCCAAAGTCCGACAGGTGTCCCCGGTCAGCGGGATGGAGAACAATTCCAGGGCGGACACACTTCGGAAGCGGCATGCCGGTTTCAGAGGAAGGATCCCAACAGATCCTCCTGTGCAGCCAACGCCCTCCAAGCTAGGAGTGTCTGCTGCAGAAGGGGCCCAGCCATCAATGGTTTCCCCCTCCTGTACACTGCTTTCATAGAGGGACTCTGCTATTTCCTCCTCCTCCCTAGCAACGGCGAAGACAAAATCATAAAGGTCTTCTGGATCTGCGTGAGCTCTGCGGTTTCTCCTGGGGCAGCGGCGCTTCCTCCCGACTGGAGGCTTGAACCGTCTATAGGGCTTTTGGAAAGCGGGGCTAGCCGAACACCTTTCCGTGAGGGAAGGAGAAGAGTCTTTAAGGTTGCAATGTCCGGGGGGCGCTTTACAGCTTACGTCATGACAGGCGAGGTTTTGCAAAGGATGGCTCCTCGAGCCACAGAGCACTGGGGTTTTAACAGTGCAACTACTGCTCCTGGACAGTTCTGTAGAAGCGTGAGAGTCAGGATCAGCTTCTTGAAGCAGTTTGGGTGAAGCAAGTTGGACCATCTTGCTTCTGGTCTCACGATCACCCCACTGGCCTGTCTCTGACTGCTGGCCTGTCTCTGACTGCTCGGTGGATCCGCAGCACAGCTGGTTTGACCTGAACAGGGCATCATCCTCTTGAGTTAACAGGCTTTGGGCACCAGACTCCTCTCTGCAAAGACTGCAAGGGCAGCCCTGGTCCACAAGTGTCCTACCTGGGTGCCAAAACCCAGCACTCATGGTCAGAATGAGGACTAAAAGTATTTTGTCAGGAACAGGCCAGGAACACATGGACACCTGGCTGACCGCTCCATGGTGGATCAGACGATGAAGCAGCAAGCTCAGGGACTGTCTAATGGACAGATCGGAGGTCAGCAGATGACGGAATTTCAAGGTTCTCAGGGAGCTGGCCAAGTTTTCTAGTACTTTTTGGTTGGGCTCAGCAGTGAGCTCTGCTACCCCCTGCAGCATATTGCAGATGGTGAGCTGTGTAACATGCCGGGAGCTGAGGAGTAGGGGCGAAAACCGCTGGTCACTCAGGCGCTGATCTGAAGAAACATCCAAAACTCCATGCAGGACATTCGAGAAGAAAGTTTCAAGGAATTTCTTCCTCCAGCTTGTTATGTTCTGTAAAAATATCCCAGAGTTAATGGACTGTATCCTCATTTAAACAAGGTCACGCTGGGAAAGAGGGAGATGGAGGGGTGGTTGTTCACCTTTGGATGCCAAATTCAGATTCCGTCCAGGTCAGTAAGTTGTTATCCTCTGACAAGTATTTAGTGGATTCAGTCATTTCACAAAAACCACCACTGCCACTTGTTGCTTTTAAAGTGACAGACTACCACGGCTACGCCTCTGAGATTTCGTAACCACTTTCCCAGATATCAGTCTCAGGCTATGTCTAGACTGCATCCCTCTGTCCGCAGAGGGATGCAGTCTAGACATACCCTCAGCAGAGATCAAGGAATTGAATGTGCCAGGGAGACTGAAATACACTCTGACCCCAACAAGCAGTTCCTTCAGGAACGCTTGGGGGGACAGTGGTGGCTAACAAGCTTCTAATGCCGCAGCCTGTGCTACATGGATTCTGTGCTGCAAGCCAGCATTTGACACCAGCTAAGGTTCTGATTCTGAAAGATACTGGAATCCATCTTAACTAAAATCAGGAGGGCTCGGTATGTCAGAATGGGAATTCCAGACACCAGCGGCTTATTCCCCATGTGTTTGTATCCGCACAGCAGAGGTTTTGCAACTGGGGCATCGGGGGCTGTGCCCACATCGCAATGAGAGATGAGGGTAACCATTCTAAGGCCAGAAGGGATTTTACATTCATCTAAGTCTGACATCCGATATAATGCAAAACAGAGAATTGCACCAACTGGCTCCTGCAGCAAAAGCCTACAATGTCCCGCTGAGTTAGAGCATCTGTTTTAGACAGATGTCCGCTACCGATTTACAGACAAAGGGATGGAGACTCCACCATGTCCCTTGGGCAATTTGTTCCAATGGAGAGTGACACTCACTGGTTTAAAAAAAAAATTGCACCTTATTTCTAATCTAAACTTGTTTAGCTTCCAGCTGATGGATCTTTCCAGGCCATTGTCTGCTAGATTAAAGAGCACTCTCCAGTCAGAATTCTTCTCCCCAAGCAGGTACTTCTAGAACTATTAACCTTCTCTTTGTTAAATTAAACCGATTAAGCCTCCTCAATCTCTTCCTGGAAGGCAAATTTTCCAGACCCATATCATTCTTGTAGTTTTTTTCCAATCACTTTGTTTATAGCCTTGTTAAAGAGTGACCATTACAAGTGGACACATTAACACCATATACAGTGGTCACAACACCCCTCAACATTCACCCACTTATACAGCCAAGGACTGCATGTGTTCCCCTCGCCACCACGTTACACTGTGAACACACATTCAGTTGGCTATTCACGGTGACCCCAAATCCCTTGCTAAAGTATGCTTTCCAAAATACAGTCCCCCATTCTATAAGGGTATCCTGTGTTCTTGGATCTTAAATGCAGGACATTCCTAGAGTGGAATAAAATCAGAGTAAAATAAAAGTACTTTCATTCCAATTCTATGCACCTTTGCTGTGAGGCCCTAGAACACTGGTGGGCAATAATTTTCAGATGGACCAAACCACAGATTTTGGTAACTTTTCATGTTCTGGCTCCAGGGCGGGGCCTCAGGTAGAAAGGGTGGGGCTGAAGGCTAGAGAGATTGTGTGAGTGAGAGTCTGTATGTGTGTGTGTGTGTGTGAGGCACAAAGACTGCCCAAGTGTGGGAGTGAGTTGTTTGTATGACAATGATTGTGTGTGTATGACACAGAGAGTGTGGCACAGACTGATCATGTGACAGAGATTAGGTATATGACAGACTGCGTGTGGGTGTGTGATACAGAGGGGGCGTGTGCTGGCTACTGCTGAATATGTTTCTGAGAGATGCCATGTGCTGTCTCTTTAAGACAGGGAAAACTCTCCTGCTCTGTTATCTGTCCTCTTCCCTGCTCTGCAGAGAAAGGGCACGTGGGGGGAGTGGGGAAGAGAGAGTGAGTGTGAGAGAGAGTGTGTGTCCGTCCGTCCGTCCTTCAGAAAGGAGCAGCGCCACTGTGTGTCCCTCTCCCTGAACCCTTGCTCTGCAGGGATGGGATAGAGGGGTAGGGAACACCCTAACTTCAGCATTCTCCTCCCTCCTACTCTGCACAGCTAGCAGGAGGGTCCTGGAGGAAGCTCAGCTGCAGGACAGAGCAAGGTGGGGGGAGGGGCAGCTAAACACATGCTGCCTGCTGTAGAGTGTGCATGCTCTGCTCATCAGCTACATGGGCCAGATGAGGCGTTGGGCTAGATTTTGCCAACTCTGCCTCAGAACACAGAATGCACCTACTTGCTCTCCAGCCGGGGGCTTCAGCCCAATATATTAAGCCCTCAAAGTGCTATAGCATCCTCCTGGATGAAAAGATCTAGCTAAGTACCAGATAAGGGTTTTTGGGAAAGTGCTGAATTAAGGATGTAATAGTATAGTCGATTAATCGATAAGCAAAAACTTATCAGTTAATGTTATAGACTACATGCATTTCTGCACACACACCCCCGTACATTTTTTTAGCAGGCTGGCCAGCAGCCTGGCTTGTGCTGGGTCCAGGACCTACCCCTGCTGCAGCTCTGCATTTAAAGTGTATCATGAGCTGGGTGGGCAGACAGCTCAACTGAGTTCCCAGCTCGCACCAGGTCCAGGTACTCAGACACCCCCTGGACAGGGGCTGCTTCCACCCCGCACTGCTGTCTCTGTATCAGAGGCAGAAGCACGGGGTGACAGGCAGGCAGTCCACAAGGGAAGCTGGTTTTTAAACTGGCTCCCCTCGCAGACCAGCTCCCGTATGGCACCCTGCACTACTGCCTCTGATACAGAGGCAGCAGTGCGGAGTGGCAGGGGGCTCCTTGGGAGTGCGGCCGGAGCACACTGGCTGCCGGCTCCACTCCTGGGGACTCCACAATAGTTGAGTAACTGATAAGAAATCATGAGGTTAACTGACTATTCAATTAACCAATATTTAACATCCCTATTTTGAATACCATGGTAACACATTAGTCCCTGATCCTATAGGCATTTATACATGTTTAACTTTAGACACGTCAGTAGTCTCACTCAAGTCAATGGAATTACTCTCATGCTCAAAGTGAAACAGATGCATAAGCGTTAGCAAGATTGGAGTGTAAACTTTGTGTCCTTACTAAATTGCTCTATCAGAACGTTTCCAACTCACCTCTGACTTGGGTGGTCTGATTTTCATCACATCGTTCCACAGTTTGTGCCATACTGGCTCGGTTGAGAGTCCTGAAAAACAAACTTTTATTTTACATCAAATCCTCCACCTCAACAGCTTTGCTCAACTCTCCTTTCTCGGGTTTCACAGTGATGTTAATTTAACACAAATAAGATTAGAAACATGAGTTGTATTTTTGAGACTATTCAGAGCACTAGACCAATATTGATTTAAAATAAGACATTTTATGTTTGCTAAAGAGGTGCGATGAGGTTAAACTAATTTTTAAAACACATTTCCTACAAAAATAATCTTTTCCCATGTTACATATTACACATATTGTTATTCTTTTAGTTTTGGTAATCTAATTAATTATTATAAAGTAATTAAAACTTTTCTGGGCTAATTCCTGCCTTAATATTAGGGATGTAAAATCCCATGTAATTGGTTAACCAGTTAAACATGAAATTTAACCTGTTAACCAATTAAGGGGGCCAGGCTGGAGCAGCCCCTGCCTATGGCCCCTCCAGGCCTGCTGCAGACAAGGGCTGCTCCAGACACCCAGGGCAGCCGCTGCCTGTGATGCACCCAGGCCATCCCGGATAGCAGCTGTCCCTGACACCCAGAGCAGCCCCTGCTGCACTCACTGGGCCCGCTGCAAATAGGGGCTGCCCATGGGGTTGAAGCAGCTCCCTGCCCACAGTTAAGTACTTCCTGTTAAGTACTTTCCATGGGAAAGTTTAACCATAGGAGCAAAAAGCAGCAATGTTTGATTGCAAATATTGCATGCAGTGTTATTAGTCACAAAACTATTTCCAATGGAATTTAAACAATACTAACCATTCTTTACAAATTGTTAATATTGTTAAAAAGCCAAAGTTTAGGATGAAATTTGAATTGATGGTGTCTTTTAAAAACTATACAGTTGGGACTGTCACTGAATTCTCATCTATTTAAAGAGACTGAACACATCGGATACCTCCAGTCCTTTATATAATTATTTCTTGCCAGCAATGGTCAGCAGTCACTGAAAATCATTATCTTTAATGCTGTTCAGTGTTCCATAAGAAACGTGTGGCATTCTAAAATCTAAATTCAGTTCCAATTAAGGAACGCGTCAACACCCTAAAGCTTCTCATACCCAAAAGTAACTGTTATTCCTCGTTGACAATCTCAACAAAGAGGCCAAGAACCGAACGGACAATGGAGACCAAACAACCCTTTAACTTCAGAAAAGAAATTTCTATAAATAAAACTGACCTTTTTTCACAGCAGTTTCCTCAATCCTTTCCAGGTAATAGATATTAAGCAAAGGCAGGATGCCCTGAAGTATCTGTCCTGGGAGTGCTTTGGGGATGGAGGAAGAGAACAGATGCAGAACACTTTATAAGTCTGAAAAGTATGGAAAAGATTTAGAAAGACACCAAAGTAAAATGAAGAGTAAAGTTCCCACTAGGGTAACTCCCGGGGACATGCATTATGGCCACATGAATGTGCATTTTGGCGCTTGCACTTGAAACAGGGACAGGAACCCATCACCACTGTAGCCAGGAAGGTCCAGTGAAGTTCCACAGTGGAGCCTCCTGTCACACCTCAGGTCCCGCCAGACACGCGGCATTGGAGCAGGCCTGCAACCCCCCCCGCACAGCATCGAGACACACTGAAGTTGGGGCATCCCGCCCCCACGTACTAGGACAGGGATAAGACCCCTCCCCGCCGATCCCCCGTCCTCTGTACTAGAACCTACATGACCCCCCCCCACGTACTGGGACAGGGCTAAGACTCCCCGACCCCCACCTCAGGCAGGCCCCTCCTCTGCACTAGAACCGACGTGACCCCACGTACTGGGACAGGGCTAAGACCCCGCCGGCCCCCCACCTCAGACAGGCCCCCTCCTCTGCACTAGGACCGACGTGACCCCACGTACTGGGACAGGGCTAAGACCCCTGACCCCCACCTCAGACGAGCCCCTCCTCTGCACTAGAACCGCCGTGACCCCCACGTACTGGGACAGGGCCCCCCCCGGCCCGCCACCTCAGACGAGCCCCCTCCTCTGCACTAGGACCGACGTGACCCCCACGTACTGGGACAGGGCTAAGACCCCCTGACCCCCACCTCAGACGAGCCCCTCCTCTGCACTAGAACCGACGTGACCCCACGTACTGGGACAGGGCTAAGACCCGCCGGCCCCCACCTCAGACGAGCCCTCCTCTGCACTAGGACCGACGTGACCCCCACGTACTGGGACAGGGCTAAGACCCCTGACCCCCCCACCTCAGACGAGCCCCTCCTCTGCACTAGAACCGACGTGACCCCCACGTACTGGGACAGGGCTAAGACCCCTGACCCCCACCTCAGACGAGCCCCTTCTCTGCACTAGAACCGACGTGACCCCACGTACTGGGACAGGGCTAAGACCCCGACCCCACCTCAGACGAGCCCCTCCTCTGCACTAGAACCGACGTGACCCCACGTACTGGGACAGGGCTAAGACCCCGCCGGCCCCCACCTCAGACGAGCCCTCCTCTGCACTAGGACTGACGTGACCCCCACGTACTGGGACAGGGCTAAGACCCCGCCGGCCCCCACCTCAGACGAGCCCCTCCTCTGCACTAGGACCGACGTGACCCCACGTACTGGGACAGGGCTAAGACCCCCGGCCTCCCCACCTCAGGCGAGCCCCTTCTCTGCACTAGGACCGACGTGCCCCCACGTACTGGGACAGGGCTAAGACCCCCGGCCCCGCCACCTCAGGCGAGCCTCCTCTGCACTAGAACCGACGTGACCCCATGTACTGGGACAGGGCTAAGACCCCGCCGGCCCCCACCTCAGACGAGCCCCCTCCTCTGCACTAGGACTGACGTGACCCCCACGTACTGGGACAGGGCTAAGACCCCGCCGGCCCCACCTCAGACAGGCCCTCCTCTGCACTAGAACCGCCGTGACCCCACGTACTGGGACAGGGCTAAGACCCCGGCCCCGCCACCTCAGGCGAGCCCCTCCTCTGCACTAGAACCGACGTGACCCCACGTACTGGGACAGGGCTAAGACCCCCGGCCTCCCCCACCTCAGGCGAGCCCCTTCTCTCTGCACTAGGACCGACGTGCCCCACGTACTGGGACAGGGCTAAGACCCCCGGCCCCGCCACCTCAGGCGGCGAGCCCTCCTCTGCACTAGGACCGACGTGCCCCCCCCACGTACTGGGACAGGGCTAAGACCCCCGCCCCCACCTCAGACGAGCCCCCTCCTCTGCACTAGGACCGACGTGACCCCACGTACTGGGACAGGGCTAAGACCCCCGCCCCCCCACCTCAGACGAGCCCCTCCTCTGCACTAGGACCGACGTGACCCCCACGTACTGGGACAGGGCTAAGACCCCCGCCCCCACCTCAGACGAGCCCCCTTCTCTCTGCACTAGGGCCGACGTGACCCCCAGCCCACCGGGACAGGACCCCGACCCCCTCCACAGCCGCAGGCTGGAGCCCCCGCGGCCGAGCCCCCCCTTACCCCAAACCTCTCTCTCCAGGGCGCCCATGGCGGAGCTCACCACCACCCCACTCAGCTCGAAGAGACTGGGGGGGCTCCCGGCAGCGGCCTCTCCCTCCGCCCGCGCCTCCATGGCGGGCGCCGCCCTCCCTCAGCCCCGCGCGCTACGGACGGGGCTGCCCACAGCACAGGGGAAGGCAGAGCGCGAGCCCCGCCGCCATCTTGGGGATTAGGGCCCGGCTTCCGCTTCCGGGTGAGTGAGGGGGTCACGGGGAGGCGGGGCTTCCGGCGGGTGACCCTGGTGAGTCCTTCTTGGCCTGGGAGGGAGCTCGGCCGGCGCGCAGCGGCAGGGCGGCAATGGGGCTGCGGGACGAGGAGATGCTGGAGGGCGGCAGCGGGGATCCTGAGGTAAGGCAGATCCAGCCCGCCCTGTCCCGGCGGCTGCAGGGCCGGGGTTCGCCCCTGCCCCACCGCGGCCTAGCCACCGGCACAGCCCTTTCCCCCTTAGCTGTGTCCCCTGCCGGCCCCCGTACCCCTGACCGCGGGGCCCGGCGCGCGGTACAGCCCCTCTCCTAACTGTGTCCCCTGCCGGCCCCCGTACCCCTGTCCGCAGGGCCCGGCGCGCGGTACAGCCCCTCTCCTAACTGTGTCCCCTGCCGGCCCCCGTACCCCTGTCCGCAGGGCCCGGCGCGCGGTACAGCCCCTCTCATAACTGTGTCCCCTGCCGGCCCCCGTATCCCGCTCATTCTTCTCCTCCTTACAATAACTGTGTCCCCTGCCGGCCCCCGTACCCCTCTCCGCGGGCCCGGCGCGCGGTACAGCCCCTCTCATAACTGTGTCCCCTGCCGGCCCCCGTACCCCTGACCGTGGGGCCCGGCACGTGGCACAGCTCTCCCCCCCCCTCGTATCTTTGTCCCCTGCCGGCTCCCGTACCCCGCTCCCTCCGGGCGGAGCTTCCCGCTGTAGGGCCCGGAGTGTGAGGGGCGGCTCGGCTCCGTGTCCACCTGCCGGGGCGGAGCAGCAGCGCAGACCACCCCCGGCCACGGGGCGCTCGGGCCAGGCCCGCCCGGGCAGGGTCCTGCCGGGGACGCGGAGGCTCCAGGCCACGGCCGCTGCCTTCAGCGGTGAAACCGGGGCCTTTGAATCAGAAACAAACCTGGGAACCGCCGCTTGGCTCCGGGCCTGGGACTGGCGCCCCCGCCCCCGCCCCGGGCATCGCCCTCGCGCCCCGCAGACTCTAGCCCAGTGGTTCCCACACTTTTTGGCATCACGCCCCCTTTTTGATTTTTGAAAAACCCTCGCGCCCCCCCCCCCCCAATAGCAAAACTTGTTGAGCAAACAAAACTTGGGGGGCTGGGTCGCCTCGTGCCCCTCCTGGAACTTCTTCACGCCCCCCAGTTTGGGAACCCATGCGCTAGATGTTCCTAAGGGCATTAAGGCTTTCTGGGTGGCACAGCATAACTGACTGGTGTCTGGCCTGTCTTTTCCCCCAAGGAGAGGAGGAGGAAGAGGAGGCAGAGCTCGTGGTAAGAACTACTGAAGCTTAGAAAACTTTTCCACCCAAGGGGGGGAGGGGCGGGGAATGCAAGAAACATAAATGTTTTAGAATGGAAGTGAGCTATGCTTGTTGTTTCTGATCAAACAAGCTTGTTCTTTTGGATTTTGTGCTTGTTTGTCTGAAGCTGGGAATGGGCCACAGGCGGTGTATCACTTGATGATTCCCTGTTCTGTTCATCCTCTCTGGGGCACCTGGCATTGGCCACTATCTGAAAACAGCACTGGGCTGGATGGACCTTTGGTCTGACCCAGTGTGGTCGTTCTTATATTAAGCAGATATCAAATTAAAAGAAGGAAAGGGGCTGATGAAAGAAAACACTTGTGGTGTTTCATTTTTCTGTGCAGCATACAGGGAATAGAGTAGGCGAATATATAAGGAACTGGTTTTCAGTGAATTTGTAGGTGTACATCTGTGCATGCAATTTTGTACCATGGCTATCATATGCTTAGGCATATCTGGTAGTGTATGCAAAATAAGTGCGTGTTTATACATGTGCAAATGCATGAGGTGTTTACCAATGTCTGTCTATGGGCTTGCTGATTATCAGGCCTGCCTTATAATGTTTAGTTTATATGGTGATATGTTTTTCATTTTGAGAGCTATAAAAGCTTCTAGCACCATTGGTGGTGGTGGTGCGGGTGCCTTTTTCTTGTCTCCTCTTAGAAGAGGTACGAAGCAGGGGCAATTTGTCCAGCTGAGGATATGCCCCCCAAGCTTAGGGCTTGGATGTGGACGTATAGCATTATATATAAATGTTACTTGTCAGCATACAATAGAATTTGATTTGGCAATATTGTCTGAACTCTTAAAGCCTAGTCTTTGCATCGAACCATGTAGAATTAATACTACAGTAGTCGGGGTTATTGGACTTTTTGTTCTCAACCTTTTAACTTGATCTTCAGGATCCTTTAACCACAATAAGGGAGCACTGTGAGCAGACGGAGAAGTGCGTGAAGGCCCGGGAGAAGCTAGAGCTCTGTGATGCGCGAGTGTCCTCAAGGTCCCACACACAGGAGGACTGTACGGAAGAGCTGTTTGACTTCCTGCATGCCAGGGACCACTGTGTAAGTCCAGCAGAGGCTGATCTCTAGTCATTTCTGTTGGCTTGCAATCTTTAATGGGGGCGTGACTGAAATGCCTTATTTCTATAGTACCTAGCTGTTACCTCATACTCTTCATCAGTAGATCTCAAAACACTTTGCAAAAGAGGTCCGTATCATCATCCCCACTCTACAGATTTGGGTAACTGACGCTCAAAGGTGAAAGTCATCCAGCAAGCCAGTGACCGAGCCAGAATAGAACCAGGTCTCCTGCTTCCCAGTCCAGTGCCCTGACCATCAGGCAGACCACTTATATAAGGCTCTTGATGCTCTAATTAGTTTGATTGCAGTATAGAGGGAATAATCTACTGAAGCAATGTCATGTATTTAATTTTGAAGAACTTTGGACCTTGATTCTATGGGGTCATTTCTTTTCTCTTAACTACTTATTTGTTCTTGGGTTTTTTTGTTGTTGAAATTGTCTGATTATAACCATTACATTTATAGGACATCTTGTATGAGATAAGAATGCTCTAGGGGAATGGCTGTTTATTGTCAGAGGGCCCTGTGCTGGTTAGTATGCACTGCAGTACAGCTACTAAATACAGCTCATCTCTGAAGCAGGTGGATTAATTTAAAATATTAGCATTTAAGAACATTTGGCTTTAAAAAAAAAAATCCTACAAACAGACTGCTAGTTTGTCAGCCTATAGTAGTTGGTTTGAAGTACACTTTTGAAGCCATCATAAGTTTGTTTGAAGAAAGGCCAAGGTGGGACCATTTTAGACCATTAGAAAATTTTGGATGGTCAAGGGACACACACTTCTCTGTGATCAATCCCCTAAATAACTTGCCCCAGTTTTAGTCACTCTGAGATGCAGCTGATAGGAACATAAAGACAGGGAAGTGAAGAGCAAATGTGATGTTTGTCCAGTCCTTAAGACATTTATATTCAGTAAATTGGTCAGTTAGTGAAAGTTTTCTTCTTCTTCTTACCTTTTTAGGTGGCTCACAAACTCTTTAAGAGTCTGAAGTAAATATTGGAGCAAGACCCACCATCTGCCTCTCTTATTCAGCTGGAACTTGGTGCAGTTTCTTTTTGGATTCCAAGTGCTGCTTGCTGCCCATTGTTGTGAATGTACAGTATACGAGAACAGCTTCCTAGCTGTGCTGCAGTGATCCAGGTGCCAACGGTTCGCAGCATTAATGTTCTGTGAAAAAATGCGCAGCTGTAAACAACACCATCTACTGTTTCTGTGGATTTTTTTTCCCCATATTAAACATATTCAAAGTTCCTGTGGAAATGGTTTCATTTTATGGCTGAATGAGGATGATTGATACTCATAACCAGACAGGTGGGAGGGGAGAAGTTTGTTTTTTTTCCCCTGTTGTAGAATTCCCTTGTGCATAATCATTGTCAGCAGCATGCCATGCCAGGATCAAATAGTTCATATGACCTTCTTGCTTGTTAGAATCTCTTTACAGCTCCTTCTGGGCCCTAGTCTTCCTGTATGTGGAGACTAGATTGTAAATCTGTCAGTATCTTGCCTGAATTAATAGAAACATACAAGGTACTTATGTCCCTTCCCCTACAAGAGATGGATGTGCTACCTGCAGACTAACTTCAAGAAAAGAAACGTCTGCAATACAAAAGGTTCCCATTGTTTTAAACAGCCCTCTGACTTGAAAACACTGTCCCTGGTATCTATACTACAGCAAGAATTACAGGCAGAAAACATGTTAGGTATCAATCGGATAGGTATGTTCAATGCATTGATACAGCAGCATTTTCACCAGCATCTTGTGAATGTAATCACACTGCCCAAATACTTCCTAGCTTCAAGATAAAGGGGTGTTCTTTGCTTCTATCTATACCTTCCTTACGTTCATTGTCTGCAAAAAGGCCAGGCTGATCCCAGTGTCTCCCTAGGTAAATGTGGCTTCCATTGTAGGAACTTAGGGCCCATCTACTTTACTGGGAAGATTGATACTGCTGCCGTCAATCTTCAGGCATTTGATTTAGCAGGCCTAGTGGGGAAATGCTAAATTGAACACTGAGAGCACCCCTGTTGAGGCTGGCACTCCTCACTGTGGCAAAGAGTACAGGAAGGTCATGGGAGCGTTTCTCCTATTGACTTCCTGCAGTGAGGAGTGCACCCTAGCTCGGCTTAAGGTACATAGGTGGAGTCAATGTTTATGTAGCTGGAATTGCGTACCTTAAGCTGACCTCCCCCACAATGTAGACTTGTACTTCCACATTTTACCTCCTGTCTGGAAGGAAGCTGTTCCCTTCTTCCTCACCCCCTTTGATTGGTGACAGATTTCTAAGTATATTTTCTATACCTCTACATTCCTCCTAAAAGGTGTACAGATAGCATGCGACAGCAATGAGGGTTGGTACAGCATAGGCTTGTATCAGGGACCTCAACCTCTGTGATGACTGGAAGGTGCGTGAGCTTTCTTGTAACCCCATTCACCACTTGGGTTTGAGAGGTTTTAGGGTCATAGGTGTTTGGAAGGTGTGCACAGGGCTATATAGAGCCACAAGAGCCTGGCTAAACTAATAAAATAATGACTCTTTAAGGTGTCTCCTGCAACTATTTGCAGTGCATGATAGCAAAACATGGTGATTTAATTATTAGTCTTATTAACCAATCAGGATACATTTACTGTTAATTGTAGTTCATAATACTTGGTCAATCATTTTGCTGGGAGAATAATATATTGTTTAAACTAGAAGATTTACCCAGTGTTGCTCGGGTCCTTAAAGTCTTGTTTTTCTTAATTTATATCAGTGTTTCCCAATTGGTGCTCTGGGGAATCCTGGGGATCCACAAAGCGAAAGCAAGGGTTCCGCGAAGAGCTGGCACTCCCCCGGCCCCTGTTAAAGAGACAGAGCCATGGCGAGGGCTTTTTTTTTTTTGCTCAACGAAACGCTGCAGGGGCCTTTTTTTTTTTTTTTAAAGGCAACTCTAGGGGTTCCGTGGCCAAATAAAATTGGGAAACACTGATTTATATCAATGCTCTGGGATGGAGCTGGAGAGGAGGGGTTTGGTATGCAGGTTGCCCCAAGGAAAGAGAACAACCGCATCCCTCTGTCACTGCAGCAGCTTGGGGGCAGGTAAGAAGAACTCCTGCTGCCCCAATGGGTTCCCATCCTGGTCCCCATATCTGCCCCCAGGTTCCCCAACCCCACCTTCCATGGGTGCTAGTTCTATCTCTCAGGAAGCTAGTAGTGGCTGCCCCATGGGGGACTCCAAATCTCACCCACCACCCACAGCCTCCTGCTCAGTCACCACAGCTTCCCCAGCCCTACTTTTCCAGGGTGCCAGCTCCGTCCCTCAGGAAGCTGGTATTGCTGCCCCCAGGGTGGGCAGGGCTCGAACCCTCAACCAATGGTTCCTTGCTTCATTCCTGTGGTCATTCTGCAGTATGACTCCCTCCTACCAGACCCCTCCTTTTCTGTTTAATGAAAAACACTCGTATTCCAGGCACATCCCATTGCCCTGGCACAACCATACCCAGACCTTCCCTTAAGTTAGGAGGAGAAGCTTGAAAGAGAAACCTCTGAACTGTCATTCATGCTTAAATTTGACACTTTACGCCTGGGTCTCAACAAAGATGCTAATTACCTTACCCATTACAAAGATAGCCCCAATTATCACCTCTAATATCATTAGCTCACAGACGTTAACCTCCCCCCCCTCATCCCCTCTCTGTTCTGAAATTTGATTTGTCCTTTTTATATGTGTTCACTTTTTTTGATTGTATCCCTTTGGTATATATGGTCATGCCAATTTTCTTCCACAATTTGATCTGAGGAAGTGGGTCTGGCCCATGAAAGCTCATCACCTAATAAACCATCTTTAAAGCTTTAAACCATGCTAGTCTTTAAAGTGCTACATCGTCCTGTGTTTTATTTCTCAAAGAGGTAGTAAAGAAGTGATGACTACACAGGACTATAGTAAAGAAAACAAGGAATTCACACGGCTGTGGGCAACATTGATGGCTCCTTGAGTGGCTGGGCTACGGCGTGTCCCTGTAGCAGGCAGTGGATCAGACCAATGCGCCATGTGTCCCCCTTTTGGGGGTTGGGAAGCAGGCCCAGCCGGGCTAAGGGATGTGCCCAAGGGCAGGCAGCGAGCGGGGAAGAGCCGGAGCTGGGGGGCTCTGGCAGGAGACTCCCAAGCTGCTTGGCGGGGATGGGGAGTCCCCTGGCACGGGGCGGGGGCGGGGCCTCACGCTTGGGGGGAGGAGTCACAGAGCCCGGCGGGCGGGGCAGGGGAGGGAACTGACGCCCCGGCGGGGGCCGGAACCTGCAGCGGCGGCCCCAGTTCCCGGCCGGACCCGGCCCAGCGGCGCGCACCATGGCGGCGCTCAGGGGCCGGCGCGGCGGCTGCTGCCGGGGGCTGGCGGGCCTGGGGCTGCCCCCCCGCCGCTTCCGCTACAAGAAGAAATGGGTGAGAGGGGGCCGGGGACCCGCGGCCGCCTGCCCCCGGAAGCGTTCCCCTTCCCCACGGGCCCCGGAATCTGCCCCGGAAGCGTTCCCCTCCCCACTGGCCCCCGGAATCTGCCCCCGGAAGCGTTCCCCTCCCCACTGTCCCCGGAATCTTGCCCCCGGAAGCGTTCCCTCCCCACTGTCCCCGGAATCTGACCCCCGGAAGCGTTCCTCCCCACGGTCCTCCCCGGAATCTGCCCCCGGAAGCGTTCCCCTCCCCACTGTCCCGCCGGAATCTGGCCCCAAGCGTTCCCTCCCCACTGTCCCCCGGAATCTGGCCCCCGAAGCGTTCCCCTCCCCACGGTCCCGCCCGAATCTGCCCCCTCCCGGAAGCGTTCCTCCCCACTGCCCCCGGAACCTGCCCCCAGCGTTCCCCTCCCCACTGTCTCCCCGGAAGCGTTCCCCTCCCCACTGTCCCCGGAATCTGCCCCCGGAAGCGTTCCACTGCCCCCGAATCTGCCCCGGAAGCGTTCTCCTCCCCACTGTCCCCAGAATCTGCCCCCAGAAGCGTCCCCTCTCCCACTGTCCCTCCTGGAATCTGACCCCTGGAAGCGTTCCCCTCCCCACTGCCCCCGGAATCTGCCCCCGGAACCATTCCCGCTCCTCCCAAATAACCATTCTCCCCTCCTCCATTGCCCCCTACGGCATCTGCCCCCGGGACCGTTCTCCTCCCCACTGCCTCCCTCCTCCGGAATCTGAGCCCTCCCCCAAGTGACTCTCCCGGAATCGTTCTCCCTGAATCCGCCCCACAGCCTTTCCCATCCCCAGCAACCGCCCCCAAAACTGTTCCCTGCCCCCATCAAAATTATTCTCCCCAGATCCTTCTCTTCCTCCCATTGACCTCCCCAAAAGCTGCCCCACCCCCCATTATTCACCCACTGAAATTTTTCCATCACACTCTGGGACTCGGACACAATACGAGAGCCTGCTACTGACCCAGCTTCACGGCTGCCTCGCCAGCTCCCTGAAATGTTTCCCTTCCCCCCCCCCCATCCCCACTAACCTCTCTCTGTCTCCAAAAATCATTCTGCTCCCCACTATTCCTTCCACTAATTCTCCAAAATCATTCTCTGCCCCCCCCAACAAACCCCATGTCAATCCCCTGAAATCCTCCTGGCACACCCCTAAATTCAGTCTGCTTTCCCCTTGTCTCCTCCACTGCTCCCCTAATCCTCCCTGAAATCATTCCCCCCTACACACTATACCCTCCTTAATCATTCCTTCACCCATCTGCTAATTCCAGCCACCCAAAATTCTCTCCCCTCCCCTTACCTCTTCCCCCTCACCCCTGTTAACTCCCTCAAAAATCAGAATCCTCAAGGGCACACTGTTGACTCGTATCCAACTTCTCATCCACTGTTATCCCCAGGTCCTTTTCAGCTGATTCGCTACTTAGCCAGTCAGTCCCCAGCCTGTAGCAGTGCTTCGGATTCTTCCATCCCAAGTGAACCTCATCAGTTTTCTTTGGGCCCAATCCAATTTGTCTAGGTCACTCTGGACCCTATCCCTCCAGTGTATCTACCTCTCCCCCTAGCTTAGTGTCATCCACAAACTTGTTGAGAGTGCAACCCATCCCCTCCTCCAGGGCATTAATAAAGATGTTGAACAAAATGAACAAGATGTTGAAAAAGTTATCCAGCCTTTCTTTACCGTATTTTCTCCATCTGTGCAATGGGCAGAACAGCTGCCTCTTAGCAGGGCTGTTTTGTGGCTAGGTTGTTTGGGACACAGTTTCACTACTTCTGTATTTGAGACTAATCAAGAGTATGGCTTTACTTGCCACACTAAACAGGGCACTTCTGCGAGCGCTTGTTCTAGGGGGAATTTTAACTTCTCCCTGGGACAGGCACTCACAGAAGTGCCCAGTGTAACTGTGGCAAAGCAGAGCCATGCTCTTAAGCGTTCCCAATGACAGAAGGCCTGAAACATTTGTCTCTGTATAAAAGTGTTTGGTTCTTTGATGTGCCTAATTTTTTAATTCCTCCAAAGGCTGCCACTGCCCCCAAGATCTCAGCCATCCGGATGGCTCTGCAGAACTTCGACATGAACTACAGCGTGCAGTTTGGCAGCCTGTGGCCCTCGATCCGCATCAGCCTCCTCTCGGAACAGAAATACGGCGCCCTCATCAACAACTTCTCTCACGCCGACAGAGTCAGCCAAGAGCTGGAACTGCTAAATGCTGTGGATTTTGTTTATGAATCTCAGAAAGCAGCTCAAGAGGATTTGCCTGTAGAACAAGTCCGAGACGAGGAAGCAGCGCCCCAAGAAAGCCACAGTGAGCAGTTGTCTGTGGAAGAAACACAGACACCAGCGTTGCTTTCTCCATCCATCAGCCCCAACATCAAGTGTTACACATTCTCCAGAGGAGATGTCAGTCGGTTTCCTCCTGCAAGGTATGGCGCTTGGAAGCATTGTGGTCTAGTGGCTAGAGCAGGAGATCTAGTTTCTAGTGCTGGATCTGCTACTGACTTGTTGAGCATGTGAAGTCTTTGGCCCCTGCCCCCTGCCCCCCAAGAGAGAACTGCCAGCTGTTCAAAACAGCTGCCAGTTCCCTGTATGCACCGCAGCGTTGCCCTTGGTGGCGGGAGGAGACTTCACACACTGCCTCCAGGCCATTCCCGTGTCAGGAAGTGTCCTGGCTCCGCCCCTTCCTTACAAGGCCCCACCCCTTCCAAGGTGACCTGGGGCCACTTCAGAAATTTATGAAGTGGTCCCCTTTCAAAAATGAGTACCTAGTCCTGATCTAGTTCATCTCTGGGCCACCAAAGAACGTGTCTTTAAAGCACGCTGCTCAGTGGATCTGGCCCGAGGAGTCTCTCTTGCCCACCCCTGACCTAGATCAACATCTAATTGTTCCCCATCTGGAACATTTTATTTTCTCTGGAAGCGTACTGTTCATATGTGATGGGTAATGATCTCTGGCAATATGGCATTCATGTGTGTTAACCTGAGCTTTCCAAGCTCTGTCTCCTGACTTTTGTTCAGTTTCTCCTAACACAGTTTGTTTTTCCTCAACTCTTGGGGTTTCTAGACCAGACACTTTTGGGACTCTCGACTACTATCTGCTGGATGCAGCGTCGCTCTTGCCTGTCTTGGCCCTCAACGTGCAGCCTGGGGACCTAGTTCTTGACCTCTGTGCGGCACCCGGGGGCAAGACTCTGGCTCTTCTGCAGACAGGGTGTTGCCGTAAGTAAAGATGGCTATTTACACACACACACACACACACCCCAGCTTCTCCTGTCCACAGGTGGTGCTTCAGGGTAGGGATGTCAAAATCCGTTTCAAAAGCTAACTGTGTAACTGCTAGAAATCTTAGTGGTTACACGCTGCAGCGTAAAGCTTACTCCCAGCCCCATTCCTGGGGGGGGAGACTTTGCTGCTGCCGTGAAGCCACTTCCCTGGGAGCAGAGCCGGTGAGAGCTGCCGGTCTCACTCCTGGGGAGGCTTCCCTGCAGGCTCTGCAGCCGGCTCCCAGGGAGCCAGTGTGCAACCTGCAGCAGTGGGGCTGGGCCTGACGTGGACTCCTGCCTGCAGTGGATCCCGCAGGGCTGGAGCAGCCCCTGTCTGGGGTGGGTGGGGAGCCTCTCCCCAGCCCTAGCACAGGGGTGGGCAATACATTTTCAAAGGGGGCCACGTCAGAAATGTCCGAAGTGGCTTCGGGCGGAAGGAGTGGGGCCAGAAGACTTCTTGTGCTTCCCCCCCACCCTGATTAGCCTGGGGAGGGGAGCGTGAGAAGTCTTCCCCCTTCCCGCCCCCTTAAAACAGCTGGCGTTCCTTCTAGGCGCCTAGCGGGAGGAGACCTTGCGCACCCTCCCTGCCCCCAGGCCAATCAAGGTCTGGGGGTGGGGGAGCATGCGAAGTCTCCTCACCCCGCAAGAGCGTGCGGAGGCTAGAAAGACATGCCGGCGGTTTTAAAACAGCCGGCGGGTCTCTCTAGCCGCTGTGCGCCCCTGGCAAGGCAGAGAGAGGACGTGAGAGACTTCGCACCCTGATTGGCCTGGGGTGGGGAAGCGGCGGGGTGGCCGTGGGCCGGATCCACCAGCTTGGCGGGCCAGGTCTGGCCCACAGAGGACCCTTTACCCACCCCTGCCCTAGCAATTAACTGGAACCAGTAAGCCGTACCTGTTTAGGGTGATGCTTAGCGGTTAACCTTTCACATCCCTCCTTCAGGAGATAGGTGGGGTTGGATGGTTAATGGGTGATCGTTGCTCGCTCTCACAGGATTGAAGTAATCGATTCCTTACAGATCCCTCTCCCCAAGTTATACTGGCATGGAGTGCGATGCACAGACCTAGCCGTTAATGTCAGGTGGACGTTTCCCGTACGATCGCGCTGCTGTGACGGCAGGGGCTGGCGATTTCGGTTTGTCTCTCTGCGCTCGTTTTCTTCCCGTCCTTTCTCAAGGTGTGTTCCGTTGTGTGTCTCTTTCACGACAGGGCAGCTGGCTGCCAACGATATCTCGGCTTCCCGCAGTAGCAGACTGCGCAGAGTTCTCAATAGCTACCTTCCCAAAAGCCTCAGCGCGGGCGTGCGTATCACATCCTGGGACGGAAGGAATTGGGGGGACCTGGAGGGGGACACTTACAACAGGGTAAGTGACTGGAAAATAAGGGAACGGTAGGTCTGTCGAGCTGAGTTTCCTGCCATTGGTAGAGGAAGATGCTAGACGCTTCTGAGGAAAGCAGTTATTTGTTTTTCCAGCTATGCAGTGGGGGAGGAGAGGGAATTTGCTTCTTAACTCTTGCTCTGCGAGAGCAAACCCTTGTTTAATTTCCCTTTACTGATATAGTTCTGAATGCGAGAGCATGAAATGATCAGCCCTTTTAAAATCTCTCTCTCAACCTGGCCTCATGACAATCCGGTGCATGTACTGCCCTTTTACCATGGCGAAGGGAACTATATAAACAGCTGTCTGGATCAGACCGTGAGCAGAATTGGGTAAAGGAAAAGGACTCCGAAGGACTGTCTCAGCTGTAATCAGATCCCCGTCCTCTGTCCTGCAGGTGCTGGTGGATGTGCCGTGCACGACGGATAGACACTCGGTCATGGAAGAGGACAACAACATTTTCAGTCGCCTGAGATTGAAGGAGCGTCAGATGTTACCGATGCTGCAGATGCAGCTGCTTCTGTGAGTGAGCTTGACCCTCGCTGATGCAGCCGATCTGTCTGTCCACCCAGGTTCTTACGCTGGCCGGTGGCTGCTGGGCTGAGCATAGAAAACCGTTCGCCAGGGTGTGTCGGTGTAGGAGAGCGGCGTCGAACGAGACCTTGTTCGGAGAATTCACGCAGCTTCCTGTAACTGCGGTGTCTGAGCACCTCTCGGACGCTAATGAACTTGTATCCTCACAACATCCCCGTGAGACAGGATGCTTTCATATCCCCATTTTGCAGATGGGAGACTGAGGCATAGAGCAGGCACCCAGGGAGTCAGTGGCAAAAAAACAAATATTGAAGCCGATCTTTAGAATCCGAATATAGAATCTTTCTTTCTCTTCATCCTTTCTCAGCTGGACCTGTGTCCCAGGAGCATGTGGTTGAAATGAACCCTTGTCTACTGTTTAAGGCAGGGCTACTCAACTTTGGAAGCCCCTGGGGCCACAATGATACTCACAGCACATGCTGAAGGCTGCAACTTAAGTGTGGTTGCATAGACATGCAAATATATACAAATAGCTTCTTTCACACTGACGGGCATGAATACAAAGATTAAGGCAGGACTACACAACACGCAGGCCCCATTTAAGTCAGTTTTATTACTAAAATGCAATATTTACTCGATTTCCACCCATATAACAACACTTTTAATGAGCAATGACAGTCCAGGAATTTAACTACTACAACGCATCTCAACAGAAGACCATTATACTGACGACTTTTTTGTTGTGGCTCCCACCCACGGGCTGTGTGTTGAGCCCTTCGTTAACCCAAACTGCACCACGGGCTGCATGTTGAGTAGTCCTGATTTAAGGTCTCCTTTCCAGCCTGGTGATTCCTCCTGCTTCTGTTTCTGTGTGGGCCAAATGCTGATCAGTGCAGTGTTACATTCTTGTGCAGCTGTGGTGATAGCGTAGAGCAGGGTTTTTCAAACTCTGGGTCGCAGTTTGCAAGGGCAAGCCTCTAGCTGGCCGCAAGACACTTTGTTTACCTGCGCCTCCGCAGGCACAGGCGATCGCTGCTCCCATTGGCTGCAGCTTGCCATTCCCGGCCAATGGGAGCTGTGGGAAGCTGTGTCCATACAGCCATCTAAACTGCAGCATCCAGAAACCCCGTCCTCCTCTCCCGAGCCAGGTTGGCTTCTCCCATTTAGCAGACAATCTGTACATCCAGTCCCAGTGCGTTCTTACTCCTTGACACCCCATAATTGTCTTTTTCTTCCTCTCCCATCCAGCGCTGGGCTGCTCGCTGCCAGGCCGGGCGGGGAAGTGATGTACTCCACATGCTCCCTATCTCAGCTGCAGAACGAGTATGTCGTGGAGAGAGCTGTTGAGATAGCAGAAATCGAATACAACATCAGTGTCCGCGTTGAAGACTTAAGCTATGTCAGGAGACTCTTCCAGGACACGTTTTCTTTCTTTGCGGACTGCAGGCTGGGGGAGCTCGTCCTTCCCCACCTCACGGCCAACTTTGGACCCACGTACTTCTGCAAATTACGCCGGGAACGGTAGGGGTGTCGGCTCCTTGACCCTTCTGATCTCTGGGGGAGGGCCACTGCCGTTCCCCCCGCCGATTCTCCGTTGTGACATTTGAACTGAGGGGATCTCACTCTTTCCCAGGCTAGAATGAAATACCCAGAGTTTCCAAAGAGAGATGAACTTGCTTTGTGAATGCACCCAATGGGATGTTTGCTGCCCTGCCACAAACACGGAGAATAAATAATGCCGGCATGATGTTTAGAGTGTGGTGTCTCTTTGTTCCTGGAAACAGGACTCGCTACAGTCTGTTTGCACCTCGATTGGTTTTCTTCTCCAACCCACTCAGTAACGTAACCGTGGCGTGAGCAAGTGCGCAGAGCATGGCCGCAGGAGGCTGAGCCTCCTGGATTTTGCGTCAGGTTCTGCAGCCATTGGACCTGGAGCGGGTCGCTTTGTGTGTCATGTTTCTTCACCTGTAAAACTGCAGTGATCTCTCCCTGCTTCGCCTCTGCTGGCGTTTGGAAGGCAGTCCCTGTCCACACACGCACGAGGCTCTATAGACACACATGCTATTACATAAACCCCCACAGTCTGATAAGGATAGGACTAGATGAGCGATGGCTCTTGTGTAGCACTTTCCAGCAGTCGATTAGCAAGAGTTTTATAAAGACTGGTAAGTACCACTGTCCCCTTTTCTGGAATGGGGTGAGTGACGTTTAACAAGTGTTAGAGTTGCCAGGACATGCAATGAGTTAATAGTAGAGCTAGGGGTATAATTTAGTCCCGGGTCCTGTTGTGGTGGCTTGTTGACTTGCAGTAGGCAGCTGTCTGTATTATATCACCTATAGTCACCACCTTCGTTAGCAGACTCAGCAGAGCGGCCCAGGAACATTCCCACATGAAATAACTTTCTGCTTGTCCTAGGGATGGTAAGGATCGGTTATTGCATAGTCAAGTAACCTCATGAATGCTTATCAGTTACTCAACTATTCTGTAGTCCCCGGGGGCTGGGCTGGCAGCCAGTGTGCTCCGGCCCCACTCCCGGGGAGCCCCCTACCACTCTGCACTGCTGCCTCTGTATCAGAGGCAGCAGCATGGGGTGACAGCAGCCACTGTCTGGAGGGGTCTGAGCTCTCAGACCTGGCACGAGCCAGAACTGAGCTGGGCTGCCTGCCCACCTACCTCCTAATACATTTTAAATGCAGAGCTGCAGCAGCGGTAGATCTTGGACCTGGCATAAGCCAGGACTGAGCTGAGCTGCCTGCCCAGCTCCTAATACACTTTAAATGCCGAGACGCAGCAGGGGTAGGTCCCGGACCCCGTGCAAGCTGGGACTGAGCCGGGCTGCTGGCCAGCCTGCTAAAAGAATTACTGGCGGGGGGAATGCGTGTAGTCTATAGCATTAACCAGCGAGCTTTTGCTTATCGGTTAATCGACCACACTATTACGTCCCTAGCTTGTACTTTCCCATGGAAGCAGCTGCTCTGGGGTGTTCCAAAAGGCCTATCAGAGATAGGGGTTCAGTAACTACTGAAAAGCCTTAGAAGATCCTGTAATCCTCAAAAAATGCCTTAGGTGTGGAACACCCTTTCCGTGGAAAATCCCCACTGTAGGTATCGCCCGCAATCGTGAATGGAAGAGGATGTGCTCTGGCCAATCATGATTGAGAGGGCAGGCAATTCTTAATAGAACTGCACCCTCAGAACCTCCCATTTGGAATCAAGAGACATAAGCTCTAACGGACGCTGTGTCTAGACTATGTCCCTCTGTCGGCAGAGGGATGTAAATGAGGCGGGGATTTAAATATCCCGCACTTCATTTGCATAATCGCATCATGGCGCTTTTTTGAAAAAGTGCCATTTGAAAGTAAAACTGCGGTCTAGGCGCGGTTCTTTTGAAAACGGCAGGCTTTTTCGAAAGATCCTGTAATCCTCAAAAAATGCCGTTTTCGAAAGAACCGCGCCTAGACCGCGGTTTTACTTTCGAAATGGCGCTTTTTTGAAAAAGTGCCATGACGTGATTATGCAAATGAAGTGCGGGATATTTAAATCCCCGCTTCATTTGCACTTTCAAAGTGCCTCATTTACATCCCTCTGCCGACAGAGGGATGTAGTTAGACACAGCATCAGTGTTGAGCAATTGCTTGACCACCTTGTGCAATTGCAAGACCAACTAACCAACGCCAGTCAGGTTTATTAATGGGGCCCAGGAAAACTGTTCTATGCGTTGCCAGTCTCCAAAGAGGAGACCCATGCTGTGATGTCACAGTCACCTTATGTCAATGGTGTGTGCCTTCTTAAGCCATCTTTTTAAAATCAACTTGCTTACCAGCACAAGGCACTGGATGGGTCATCTGAAACTGGATTCAACTGGTCAGCATCTTACCTTGTTTGTTTCTGGTACCTTTATCTGTTCCAGAGCCAGGCATTCCAGGTCCTGATGCACCCTGCGTTCTGAACACATGCTTTGCTCATACAGGCGTGAAGACGCCTACTAGGTTTGTATGCATAACTCCTTTCCTATAGTCATGAGGAAACAATCGCACACCCTGAGACTGACAATTTTCCTCTCTACTCAAGCCAAGGCTTGCTTCAGCCAGTGCAAGATGTTATGGGACATGCAGTGTAAGTGTACAGGATTACAACACGGGTACAGGCCAATTTGGGCTTTATAACTGCTTATTAATCTGTATACTGAGTGCATGGGGTATGTGTGGTAGGTAGGATCAGCAGCAGAACATGGACGTATGTTAGCCTGCATCTGCTAGTCAGCATCAGCTCCAATTAGCAATCCCATGTGTATCGGATGACAACATGACAGACTAGAGATCAGTGTATCTGTGATCTGAGGGAACGTGTGGGGTTGCTGGAACTTTGAGCCTTCATGTAAGTTTCTGTTGAGCTGCAGGTCAACGTGGAAAAGCCCTGCAGGGCGTCATCAGGATGGGAGTACCACGGTTTTAAAGAAATGCCTGTAAGGGTCTGTGGAAATGATTCCATTTCCCTCTGGCATTGAGTAGAGTGTTGTACCAAAGAGACAATGAAAGGCTTTGCCCCTGGGGTGGGGGGAAGTTGTTATGGGGGATGAATGCAGACAGAGGATGGGCAGAGCCTTGGTCGTGACCTAACATCTGACCATGCGTCATGCTTGGGGTGGAATAGTTGCCCATTCATCTTATGGAGGGTGGGGCCAGACCCACAGGGACTGGCAGCTCTGTATACCAGTGGTCCCCAACCTTTTGGGGCTGCCGGGCACCCAGGGCGGGGCCGCCCATGCACCCGGGGCCAGCAACGCGTATGTGCCATGCACCCGGGGGTGGGGCCGGCCCAGATCATTCCGCAGGCTCGCATAAATGCCCCGGCGGGCGCCATGGCGCCCGTGGGCACCGCGTTGGGGACCACTGGTACCGTATACCATAGTTTAGACTAAGGGGGGCAGGTACACCAAGGGGCTGGGCCCTCCTCAGCTGTTGTGATCTAATATTTTCCCATGTTTTTAATATGTTTCAGCCGAAACAAGGAATTCTGTAGCACCTCAAAGACTAACCATTTTATTTAGGCATAAACTGTCTTGGTGGTTAATCTTTATGGTACCACAGAACTCGTTGCTTTGGGTTTTGCTAACGTTTCCCTCTTAATTAAAATAAGCCATTGGAAGGGAGCCAGGCAGCCAGTCAATAGGAAGCTAAATGTAAAAAATTAAATTCCATGGGGTGGATCCGAAGAGTCCGTCTTTACAGTGCTTCGGGCAGGAGAATGATGGACAAACTAAAAAGCTCACCAGGCAGAAACAACTCCATGGGAACATGATAGCGGGGGAGTTCCTGCCTAGTCCCCATTTCAGCCTTTAAAACTGTAAGACTCAGGTGGGCAGAGGCCCTGGGCTGGCCTTCAATGAGATGAGTTTCACCCATAACAACCTGGAACAAGTCTAGTTTGTATTTGACCGACTGTAGCTCAACCCTGCTAAAGTACTAGCTGCCTTTGGGCATAGTAGGAGGGGAGTCACTAGGTGGCGTTGTTTGTCAAGTTCTGGGTCGTTAAATGTTGCTTTTAGTTTGGTGTACTGTAGAGCAGTGTTTCTCAACCTTTTTTATAAAGTACCCCTTTAAAAAAATTATCAGTACCCCCAGTACCTACGGTTTTCAGTCACACACAATTTTTTCTACCATTGCAACACATTTGTTTAAACAACTTAATTGTAGTTGCGGCTCCTACTGGTTGCAATGGAGCCAATGGGAGCCACGAGGCTCCATGGCCATGGTGCCAGTACATAAACAAATCAGGGCAGCCAGTTAAAGTGTTTCTGAAAGTGTTTCCCCGGTACACTTTCAGAAACACTGCTCTACAGCAGTGTTTCTCACCCAGTGGTACGAGTACCCTTAGAAGTACTCGAGAGACGTTGGGGGGGAGGGGGTACGTCAACACAACTGAAATTTGGAGAAAACTGAATTTTTGTTTTAAGTTTTACAGCATTTTATTATTTTTTGTACTTTTTACATCCCAAAATTTCATCGCCCGCCTGGCTACGATTAAGTTGTTTAAACAAATGTGTTGCAATGGTAGAAAAAAATTGTGTGTGTCTGAAAATTGTAGGTACTGGGGGTTCTTATAATTTTTTTTAAGGGGGTATTTTATAAAAAAAGTTTGAGAAACACTGCTGTAGAGGCTTGCTTGGGGAGAACTATTTCAAGCTCTGTCTTAATCTCACTAACTAGAGTCCATCCTCTGGGCAGAGCCGATAATCCCAGGAACCAGCCTGGGGCTTGCCAAATAACTGCCACAAACCAAGAATGATTGCCCCCCCAAACGTGGAAAAAACAACCTCAAAAAACCAGGGGGCAGGGCTTGTATCCAGGTGTCATAGTTTATAGCTACCCCACATCTACACAAGTTGCCCGTTATTTCAAAATATTTTTCGAAATAATGGGCATGCTATTTTGCCATCCCGGTAAACCTCGTTGCACGAGGGATACGGGATGTCTCAAAATAGCGCCTTTTTTCAAAATATTGGCGCTGTGTAGACGTGTCACATTTAAAATAAGCTATTTCGAAACAGATTCAAAATAAGATACACAATCTGTGTAGAGCAAATTGCGTATCTTATTTTGAGTTTAGGGTTTTTATAGTTGTGCATTAAATTTTTCCTTCTTCAGTGACATACCTTGCACTTTAAAAATATCAAGTAGTTCTGTGGCACCTTAAAGACTAAAAATATATAGGATCATGAGCTTTGGTGGGTAAAACCCACTTCCTCAGATGAATAGGAGTGGAAATACTTGTCTGATGAAGAGGGTTTTACCCACCAAAGCTCATGATCCTATATATTTGTTAGTCTCTACGGTGCCACAGAACTACTCGCTGTTTTTAAAGTTACAGACTAACATGGCTACCCCTCTGATACTTTCCACTTCTCTTTATTTAATGGTTCATTGTCAAAGTGGAGGGATGTATCGAGTGTGGTCCCATAGGGCTCTGGTACTATTCAATATTTTCATAAGTGTCTTGGATAATGGAGCGGAGAGAAGACTTATAAAAATGTGCAGATGACGCCAAGCTGGGAGGTGTTGCAAGCACTTTGGAGATGAAAGTGGGTTGGGTGAAAATGCCGGGACAGAAGGAACAGGAGAGGGTTTGTGGCTAGTAGATTGTTATTACATTGCAGTTTATAGAGCATGTGTTCAAAACAGAACTCACGTGGCTTGTTGGCAGACGAGTTAAAAAAGAAGACAGGAAACGACCAGCAATAGCTGAAGTGACCTTTGACATTAATTGCACCATTGTGATCGGGCTGTAAATCTAGCCAGTGAGCAAGCGTTGTAGTTGCAAGAAGGATATTGTTCTTCTAATTAGCCCAATCTCATTGTTCTTGGAAAGGGGGCTCTTAAATTCTTGAGGCTAGATATGCCATGCAGATGAAATCTCCAGCATGGGCCATCTTCAGAAATTGGACCCTACAGCTCCAGCAAAAATCTCTTCTGCTGGAGCAAAAGGAAAACTCCTTTAATCAGAAACAGTAGTAGGCTGTTATCATCTATATGGACCAGACACCTGAGGCAGAGGCAGCATACGCTGTCTACACAGGTTTCATAGACCATGTGGCTTAGCAGAGAAGCTTAGTCTATTTAGACATGATTATTTTAAAATAGTGGCCTGTTAGCCTTAACTAAGGAGGCATGTGGAACTGACCAGAATAACCTTGGAATAAAGGAGGAAGGTCTCCTTGGAGCTAGAAAGATGAATAATATTAAAGGGCAATTGGGCAAGAAAAACAAACACGACTATGGGGCTGGAGGCTTGGAAGTAAGAGGAGTAATAGAGATGTAGCCGTGTTAGTCTGGTCTTGCTGAAACAAAAGACGGGACCATGCAACACTTTAAAAACTAACAAAATGGTTTATTAGGTGATGAGCTTTCGTGGGCCAGACCCACTTCCTCTGATCATATTTTCTTCCACAATTTGGTCATGCCAATTCTCTTCCAGAATTTGATCTGAGGAAGTGGGTCTGGCCCACGAAAGCTCATCACCTAATAAACCATCTTGTTAGTCTTTAAAGTGCTGCATGGTCCCGTCTTTTGGAATTAAGAGGAGTAATTAAGAACCTACTCCAAACCCCACTGGCATTATTGGAAAGACTCCCATTGATTTCAGTGGACTTGCCTCAGTCCCTAAGACAACAAATGGGCCAGATCTTCTGCTGGTGCAAACCAATGTCGTTTCATCCATTTCAACTGTGCTACCCTGATTTACACGAGCTGAGAATACGGTCTGGTTAGCTTGTCCGGGAACAAGTCTGTTATTGCGCCAGCATATGCAGTCCATGCAATGGTAAAAATTTGCAGATGGCACTAAGCTGGGAGGTGTTGCAAGTACTTTGGCACTGAAAGTGGATTGGGTGAAAATGCCCGGACAGAAGGGACAGGAGAGGGTTTGTGGCTGATAGATTGTTATTGTGTGGCAGTTCTCTGTCTGCAGCAAGTGCCTGGGGACTTCCTCAGCTTTCAAGTATTGTGGGGTCGGAGCAGAAGCAGCTCTGACCCCACAAGTGGCCAAACCCCTGCGGACGCACCATCCCGCATGGAAACACCACCACCGCTTCTCTTGTAGCAACCAGGGGGGAAATTTGCCGGAGGCACTGACTGGGCAAACAGGGCAGCCTGGTTTCACTGCAAACCAACCAGTCCTGGCCTGCTGTGATTTTAACAAGGGAGCCTCAAAACATTCCCCCTTTGGCTGGAGCAAAAGGAAAGGGGCTGCAAGAGCCTGTCCATTCGCTTCCCCGTGTAAACGTGATTCAGGAAAGAGGCAACCCCCATCGGCAAACAGACATCTGCCAAGGTGCTTTGCGGGCCATGGTTGGACTTTAACTTTGCTCCTGGCAGAAACAGGGCTGTAGTGATGTGGGGGAGGGGGCAGCTCTTCCAGCGGGACAGCTGCTACTGCAAATTCCCCAGTTTTAAAGACAGAGGCAATGGTCACCAGGCAGAAGCTTTCCAGCAATGCAGGGGATGGTTCAAGCCGCCACCCCATCCCACACGCACTGTAGTGTGAGACTTTTACGTTGCCTCTGTCTAAAACTGGGGAGTTTGCATTAGCAGCTGTCCAGCAGGGAGAGTTCCCCATTATCACCACAGCCCACTAAAGCTCATACCACCATCTATGTTTTTTGTTAGTCTCTGAGGGTGTGTCTACACTGCAACACTATTCCAAAATAACTTCATCTGCGTCTACACAGCAGGTTGTTATTTGAAATAGTGTCAAAATACTGTCAAGCGGGAGGACTTACTCTGACTCCTGTAACCCTCATTGTACGAGGAGCAAGGGAAGTCGGAAGAAGAGTGCTCTATTTCGAAATAAGTGCGGTGTAGATGCTCCCAGTTTTGAAATAAGATACGCAATTGATGTAAGAACCCTAAACTTGAAATAAGATATGCAATTTGCGCTATGCAAATTGCGTATCTTATTTCGAATCTGTTTTGAAATTTGAAATTTGGTGTGTCTACACAGCACCAATATTTTGAAATAATGCGCTGTTTCAAGATATCCCTTATCCCTCGTGCAACGAGGTTTACCGGGATGGCAATGATTTGACATCGCTGGGCTCCCGACTGCTGCCAGGGCAGCTGGAAGGCCTGGGGCCTTTTAAATCACTAGCCCCGGGCGGCTTGTGTACATGCGGGGTAGCTATTTCGGGATACTGGAGTGCCCTAAGACGCCGCAGGACGATTTGCTGTTTTTTAAGCTTCTTCAAGGCTCAGAGAGTTAGCAGTGTTCCTCTGTATACAGATGTGGTCTCCTCACCTCAAAAAAGATATTTTGGCCTTGGAAAGGGTTCAGAAAAGGGCAACTAAAGTGATTAGGAGTTTGGAACGGGTCCCATATGAGGAGAGGTTAAAGCGACTGGGACTTTTCAGTTTAGAAAAGAGGAGACTGAGGGGGGATATGATAGAGGTATATAAAATCATGAGTGGTGTGGAGAGGCGGATAAAGAAAAGTTATTTATTAGTTCCTAAATAGAAGAACTAGAGGACACCAAGTGAAATTAATGGGTAGCAGGTTTAAAACTAATAAAAGAAAGTTCTTCTTCACACAGCGTGTAGTCAACCTGTGGAACTCCTTGCCAGAGGAGGCTGTGAAGGCTAGGACTATAACAGAGTTTAAAGAGAAGCTAGATAATTTCATGGAGGTTAGGTCCATAAAAGGCTATTAGCCAGGGGATAAAATGGTGTCCTTGGCCTCTGTTTGACAGAGGCTGGAGAGGGATGGCAGGAGACAAATTGCTTGATCATTGTCTTCGGTCCACCCGCTCCTGGGCTCCTGGTGCTGGCCACTGTCGGCAGACAGGATACTGGGCTAGATGGACCTTTGGTCTGACCCGGTACGGCCGTTCTTATGTTCTTATAATCGTGGGGTCCTGCAGCACCTTAGAGCCTGACAAGTACACAGATCTAGCAGCAGGAGCTTCCCTGGGCACAAGCCACTTGCTCAGAGGGGTGGAGTGGGGATCATTGGGAAGGGAGGTTCCCTGTTGAGGCCGGGCGCTCCGCCGGGCCCCCTTGTGCTTGTCAGAGGAGCGAGTCCCGCAGCCAGGGCGGGATCCAGCCCGGGTTTTGCAGCCGCGCGTTCACACGGGGCAGGACCTCCAGGCGCCGGAGCGCGCGGGGCGGAGCCGGGCCGGGCGGTCCCCGGCGCGCCGCGATGGGAGCCGGCGCCTCGCTGCTCTGCGCCCTGCTGTGCGGCTCGGCCGCCGCCGTCCTGCTGCTGCTGCGGGGCCGCGGGCGGCTGCGGGCGGCGCTGGGCGAGGCCCGCGGGCGGCTGGGGCGCATGGACGGGGCGGCCGCGCGGGGCCGGCAGCAGGTGGGCGCCCCGGCGGGGTGCGAGGAGCTCGCGGCTCCTGGCCGGGGACGGGGTACCAGGGGCTGGCGCTGCCCGCGGGATGCAGCAGGCGGGGGTAGTGCCAGCCTCGGTCCTCTGGGGGGGGGGCAGATCTACATCCTCCTCCCCCCCCAGCTGCATCCCACAAGCTTCAATCCAGAGCTGGGTGCCTGCCGGGCTGCCAGCCCCCTTCCTGCCCAAGCCCTGGCAGGTGCCTCCCACCTGGCAGAAGCCCCAGACGCCCCAGCCCCACAGGGCAGACTCCCTGAGCTCCCTTGCCCCGGCCTTGTTGGCGGAGAACGGGGGCGGCAGAGGTGAAAGTGGCCGTAGGGACCGGTCGCCGGACTGGCCTGCGTATAGCCCTGCCTTTGGCTCCCCCTGTTGGTGGCCCTGCCCGAAGGGGTGTGGGTGGGACGGGGGGCAAAGGGCACAGCTGCCCCTGGGCCGAATGATTTAAAAGGTCCAGAGGCAGCGGGGAGCCCAGCTCTGTCAAATCGCTGCTGGCATCCTGGCGTGCCAGCAGCGTTGCCTGAAGCTGGGCGCTTGAGTGACCACTGGGGAGAAATTCAGATGCTGCCCAGCTGATTAGCAGAGCACCCCCAGTTAGGTGTTTTGTTTCCAACTGGTGTGTGTGTGTGTGTGTGTGTGTTTGGGGGTATGTGCAGGTGGCGCTGAGTATCTTGTCCCATCCAGCTTTGCACATAGGCATGGATTAGGCCTACTAGCTGCCACCGGGGCTACTGAACATTGAGGTGTTGTGTGCTCAGAGTGCTTTGCTGGGTCATGTGCTTTGCTGAGTGTGCGACCCAGCTGTGATTTGTTTTTGGAGGAGGCTGGAAGGTGAGAGGAGGGGCTGGGGGAAGTGGGAAGGTCTGGTCTACAGTAGAAGCAGCACTCGTGAGCCGAACCGCCCAAAGGCACTTCTGTTTTTATGTGCTTTTCTCCATCCTGCCTGCGAGTTTCTCATGATCTTTGAGAGGAGCCTGCAGGCCTTTTAGCTCTCTTACCTCCCCATAGCCACCCCAGAAGTGACCTGTGAGTCAGCTGTTGCTTTTCTGGTTTTACCCTCTTTCTGCTCTTATCCAAGGGTCATGGCCCCCATCCTGCCATTTGACCGTCACCCTGCAGAGTCCTTCAACACTAGTCTGGGTCATGTGTCAAGAATCACAGTTTGGGGCTTTTTTTGCTGTAGCAAGACTAAACAAAAAAGCGGGTTTCAATTTTTTTTTCAATATAGGGCAAGAAATTGTGCTGTTTTGGGCCCTTCCGTCATCCAAAAACTGCAGAGACAAGTTCATTTGAATTTTTTCGATGCTCTTTAGGCCAGTGTTTCTCAACCTTTTTTTATAAAGTACCCCTTTTTGAAAAAAAATAATTATAAGTACCCCCAGTACCTACAGTTTTCAAACACAAATTTTTTTTCAACACATTTGTTTAAACAACTTAATCGTAGCCAGGTGGGCAATAAAATTTTTGGGTGCAAAAACTACAAAAATAATAAAGCGCCGTAAAACTTAAAACAAATTTCAGTTGTGTTGACGTACCTCCCCCCCCCAGACTTCTCTCAAGTACCCCTAAGGGTACTGTATTACTGGTTGAGAAACACTGCTTTAGGCAAATAGTAATTAACAGGGCTTGACGAATGGCGGCGAAAGCCGCTTGCCAGCCCCACACTGCGCATGCGCAAGACCCATATTGTGCATGCGTGCACCAGAAACAAATGGGGCGCCCGGCTGAAATCTACTCGCCATGGGTGAGTAGATTCAATGCTTTGTTGAGCCCTGGTAATTAACATCGATTATACACATCGATTGCAGCACCTGCTGCTAAAATAACCCCCTCTGGGGCAGGGGCAGTAGTGGTTTGAGAGCCCAGCACTCCATGCGTATAGAGATGAACATATTCCGTGTTTAATTCCTCCTCAGAGCCCTGGTGTAGACGCAGAATCCATCCTCTCTTTCTCCTTGGTGGAGCTCTCTGAGAAACTCAGGCATGGTTCTCTTTCTCCAGACTGGGTCTTCTATGCCTACGTGGATAAGGTGAGGGATGCACGGCTTGTGGGTTGGTGTGGTTTTGTCCTGGGAGGTGTGAAAAGGTAGCATCGCTCCGTGCAAACAAAAGATACACAAGCCTTTCCAAACAATTCACGGGGAAACAACGCAGATGCTCAGAATTACAGTTTGAGATGTCTGCAAAGAAAAGCTAATACAGTAAAAGCTCGGTTATCCAGCCTGTTAAGGCCATGGGGCGTGCTGGGCAATTGAATATTCTGGTTAACTGAGAACTATACTTTACCAATGGAATACCAGTTTTCAAAGAATTAGAATACAGTAAAATGATTGAAGTATAATATAATGCACAGGTACTCCCCAATCCAGAAGCCGGACTGCACTGCAGTGTGGCTGGTTTCTTGAAGCATTTAGGTGTGTACAGGTAAAGTTTTCGATGCAGTAGGTTATCTTGCAACCCTACATACCGCTATGATCAGCGCATGTCGTACACCCAGATGGCTGAAAATACACGTACCACTAAAACTTACTGAAGATAATTTAATCTTCCTTTGATGATTCAGGAGGCACTTCAGGATCTCGCAGTGCCTCAGGGTCGTCATTATCAACTAGGGTTGTAAAATCCCGTTTAATTAGTTAACCCGCTTACCGGTAAACGTTAATCAGCTGCTTCCGAACCTGCGCTGGGAGTCAGCAGTCCTCCCTCCCCTGCTACTGCTTCTGCCTACTCGCCCCTGCCCGAGGCTGTGGACTCCCAGTCCACGAACCTGCGTGGGCCGGGATTTGGCAGCACGTTAGCTCCCTCTTCCCCTCCGCAAAACTGCTGACTCCCAGTCTTCATGGGCTGGGAGGCAGTGGCTCTGCAGGGCTGGGGCAACCTTCTGCCTGTGGCAGGCCACTCCCAGGTAGCGGTTCCCTGGTTCCCTGGTAATCGTTACCCATTCAGGTTGATGCTTACTGGATAACCGGTTACCCGTTCGCATCCCTATTATCAACATCAATTATCGTTGTAGGTGTAGAAGATCTAGGAGATAGGTTCATTACAGGTTCAGCCCAGTGAGACACCCTGGAAGCTGCTTTTTTGAATAAATCCCTTGTTTCAGGCTTGCTCATGTGTCTTCTGCCTCTTTTGCCTAACGGCGGTGCGCAGAATATGCAGTTGCATAACACGTTGGGCGGTACGCTCGTCCCAGTTACTAGACTGAAGATTTGTATTGGGAGAGATGAGAAATGCTGGTTAATGGAGCTTTCGCGTTATCCAAGGGACCGATAACAGAGTTTTTACTGTATTGTGGCAGTCTCTAGAGCAGTGTTTCTTAAATTGTGTTCTGTGGCACGGTGTGCTGCAAGACGGTCGGAGGTGTACCGCAGCCTCTTTTAACTTCCCCACTCCTGGCGGAGACAGAAGCTCAGTTGTGGCCCACTCACTAGCCTAGGTTGCCCATTGCTGTATTCAAGTCTCATTTCAGTGGTAGATGGCTACCTAATTTACACTGCCTCGCTCTCTTTCATCTGTAGATCTTCAAGCAGATCGGTATCATTATCCCCATTTTACAGATGGGGACACTGAGGCACGTTTTCATCCATTTTGATGAACTTTTTTAAAGGATAAATAAAGCATCAAGCTTTTCATTGTCTTCCAATACCATGTATAAGGTTAAGATTTTGGCACAGGGATTTTTATTAAAATTCATGGGCAGGATGTGGACCGTAAACAGTCACAGAAGCCAAGCCCCCGTTACAGTGGGAGTGGACAGTCAGAGTCAGAAATCACCGAGATCTGCTAAAATCACAGAATCCATGGTTTCTGGGGCAAAATGGTATCCTTAATCCTGGCAGAAGGAAGGAGAGTAGAGGTGAATGGGCGAGGAAATGTTCACATGTATTTAGAATTTATTTAAAAAATAAAATAGTTCATGGCTAACATGTTATTTGAAAAAATGTAATCACTGAAAGTTATCCAAATAAATGTAAACGGTGTTCTGTACCAGATACTTAGCTGGTGTCAATGAGAAAATTAGCGCCCCAGCTACATGGCTCAGGGGTGTGACAAATCAAAACCTTTGAGTGACTTAATTAAGCCTGCCTGTAGACAGCACTGGGTTGACAGAAAAATTCTCCCATTGATCTAGCTACCACCTCTTTGGGAGGTGGATTTACTGAACTGATGGGGGGACCCCATTTAACTGTATTTCACACACACCCCAAGTAATTGTCCTCGGAAAAAGCTGTCCGAATGGGGAAAAACATTGACCGAGGTATTTTCTGCTCTCATGTAAGCTGCCTCAGAATGCAGCCCGGTTGAGAGGTTATGTCTAGAATGACCATCTCTTTCGCTGGCTTTGTTTGCTTTCCAAAGGCCCTTCAAGTGACCAAGGAAGTCAACTGCGTGACTGATTACCTCCAGGAGTCCGAGTCCTGGCTTCAGGAAGTGAAAAGGCAGGAGAAGAAGGGCTTGCTGTACGGGGTCCCAGTCAGCATAAAGGACTCCATTAACTGTAAGGTATGGCAGGCGTCAGTTAACGGTTTGAAAGCTGCAGGATCATAAGCCCAATGGAACGTTGTGAGCAACACACTGTCTTGATTGCTTATCTCCGGGTGTCTGTGTATTCATGATTTGTCGTGTCAGGTTGCAGCTTTGGGGTCAGGCATATTCTGTCAAGTAATGGCTGGATCGGTTAAGACAGGTGGTCACAAACATTTCCATAATGTTGGGCACTCCGTAATAGAGAAATCCTTTCCAGGACACTTCCCTCTCGTTAATTACTGCAACACAGTACTGTGAATTGCTTGCAGGGGAAAGCAATATTAGGAACGTATTTAGTTGTGAATAGGTAGAGCCCTGCTAATCCCGCAGATATCTACTTTATATCTGTGGATATCCAGGGTTCATTTTTTGCAGATGCAGACACCAATTTTATATCTAGAACCCTGAAAATGTGTAGCTGTCTGCTTTATATCTGCACCTGTGGATGTGGATATCCGCGGATCATTTTTGCAGCTGCGGATACCAATTTTGTATCTGTGCAGGGCTCTGTGAATAGGCATGGCAGGACTCAGTTTTTATTTGTTTGTTGTTTTCATAGTAATATCAAATGTCGGTTGATTTTTACGCATTCTTTTTTTTTTTTCAAATAAAATTTTCACATTTGTGAAGAATGATGGGGGTTTTTCCCCTCCTATTTTAAATGTTCACTGTTAAAGGCGATTGGGAAGCTCAGACAATGTGAGAGCCAGACAGTAATTACTGAATGATAGTGCTGTCAAGATTCAAGAAGTTAAAGCATTATAACAGTTACAACTCAAATTGTCAGCATCATGTGTCAAAATGTACAAAGTGAATGCCCTTAACTCAAATTGTAAGTTCTCACGCAGCGATTGATTCAGGTTTTTGGTTTTAACTTTGCCTATCTGTAGGCAAATTTTAATTATTGTTGTAAAAAAAATTTTCTTGGCTTGTGTGTGCAGTGAAATCAACATTACTGAAATGTACCATTTAAAAAAAATCTAATCCTTCCAAGCAGATTCTAATACCCTTCCTTGTAAGGCAATACTCTCCTGTTGATTGCTCCTCCTCTCCCCCCCCCCCTTTTTTTGGTGGGGCTTCAGCTGGGGTCATTCTGCACAGCCATGCCAATTGGAAATACTCTCCTAAAGTGTGTGTTTGTGTACACCTGAATGCATATATTGTTATGCATACAGACAGCCGCACACACTTACACAATTTCATTATGTAAACTGTGCCAAATGTTGCTGCTTAAGCATGAGAAAATTGCCATCTTGCATTTGGAAGTTTGAATCTACCGTCCTTTTCTTTGTTTTTTTTCAGGGCCACGATTCCACCCTGGGCCTTGCGAAGTATCTCAATAAACCCGCTGCCGAAGACAGCGTGATAGTGCAAGTGTTAAAGAGACAGGGGGCACTTCCTTTTGTGAAAACCAACGTTTCCCAGTCCCTGTTGAAGTAACTGGAATCATTTTATTTGATCTGAACCATTTTTGTTGCCGTAGGGAGTCATTGTCTGTTTTCTGGGCAGGATTATACCTACCTAGAGCTGGTCGCAATGTCAATGAAAAAACATTGATGCCATTTCTAATTTGAATGAAAAAAGTAGAGGCAAAACCTGATCTCCCCCCAGTTTTCACCTACTTGTTTCAACTAGTTCTAGAGCGGTGCAGAAATAGTTTATTTGAATTTCTGCAAGTAAGTGGGTATCATTTCCCCCCCTTTCCCAATTATCAATCATCTATAAATTGAACTGGAAAAGATCAAATTAAGATCAAGATCAAGTTAAGTTAAGACTTAGTGTATAAGTCTTAGAGTGGTAGCTGTGTTAGTCTGTAGCTTTAAAAATGATGCTTACCAGTTAACCATTCACATCCCTTTTGAAATCAACAGAAAGGCTGCCATTGACATCCCTGGACGCTGGCTCAGGCCTTGAGTGAGCCGTGTGTGTTCTCGATGTTCTTTCTCTTCTAGCTACGACTGCAATAATTTAATCTTTGGCCAGACCGTGAACCCTTGGGACCACACCAAAACGCCCGGCGGCTCCTCCGGAGGAGAAGGTGCGCTTGTTAGCAGCGGAGGCTCCATCCTGGGCATTGGGACGGACGTAGGAGGAAGCCTCCGTATTCCAGCAGCTTTCTGTGGGATCTGTGCACTCAAATGCACGGGGGGCAGATTGAGGTACGGTGCATCGCTGGGGCTGGCTGGCTGGCAGTAACTCATGCATCAGTGGAGACCATTCCTGTCTGGCTGGAGTCATTGACTTCAATGAGACCACAATTTAGCCCCTATGTCTACAGCAGGGGTCTCCAACCTTTTTAAGCCCAAGATCACTTTTTTAATTTAAATGCCATCTAGGATCTACCTCAAACCCAAGCACCTTTGCCCTGCCTCTTTCATGTCTTTTCTCTGAGGCCCTGCCTCTGTTCACTCCGTCCTCCCTCCCTCCCCCAGCCTCCTTCCTTTTCACCAGGCAGGGGCAGAGAGTTGAGGCACAGGATCTGGCCTTGGGCTAAAGGATTTGGAGTGGTAGCGGGGCTCTGAGCTAAGCCTGGGGCAGGGAATTGGAGTGCAGGAGGGGGTTCAGAGAGCAGGCTCTGGGAGGGAGTTTGGGTCCAGGGACATAGGGGGGGTACCTGACTGGGGCAGGGGTTCAGAACTGGCTCCAGATGGACACTGCTTACCTCAGGTGGCGGTGCAGTGGGGCTAAGGCAGGCTCACCCCTGGCCTGGCCCTGCGCCACTCCCAAAAGCAGCCAGCAAACTCCCCCCATCCCAAGCCCTGATGTCATCCACTTCCGTTCTGTGGACATAGGATACAGGGTGGGAGGGGGGGCACCCTGACATCAGCACCCCCTTCTCTCCCGTCCCTGCTTTGCACAGAAAGCAGAAGGCTCTGGGGGCGGGGGGAGGCAGCTCCAAGGCAGAGAGCGGGAGATGCACAGCAGTGGGGGAAAGCTGCCATGCTGCGCTTGATCGCCTCTTGGCCACACCAGTCAAGATCACCTGTCAGAGGCTCCAAGATCTGCCAGTAGATCCCGATCGACTGGTTGGTGACCACTGGTCTACAGTGTCTAACACTGTCTCACAACTTCACTATGTCAGCATGTGGAGTGGGCGCATCTTCGTAGAATCATAGAACACTAGAACTGGAAGGGACCTCGAGAGGTCATCAAGTCCAGTCCCCTGCCGTCATGGCAGGACCAAACACCATCTAGACCATCCCTGACAGGGGTCTGTCCAACCTGCTCTTAAATATCTCCAGAGATGGAGATTCCACAACCTCCCTAGGCAACTTATTCCAGTTGGGGTCCAGTTCGTATCAAGGATGAACAAGTCATAGAAAGGTGGTTGAGAATCTCTGCTGGTTCTCCACATTGTGTGGCATCGCCCACAAACATTAAAACAAATCTTCCCCGTTGTCTGTCTTTATATTCTTCCCACAGCAAGAAAGGAATGGTCTCCAGTATTCCTGGGCAGAAATCAGGTAGGACTTTGTCTTTGGGTTATTGGGGAATCTCTTTCTTTGGTTCTTGCTCCTGTTAAATGAGATACATGGGGATGGGGCTCGGTGGAGGGACATACTGCCCCTTTTGGGTAGGAAGAAAAGCCACTCACAGAGCGAGAGAACTTTACTCCGAGATGTTCTCTGGAGATGAACTGGGTTGTATTCAGGTCAAGAGGTTGGGGTTGCTTGTAGCTAGTCCATTAACACCCCCAGAGGCACGTAATCTACTGCAGTTGCATGGGAGTTCACATAAAGCAGTAGACCAAGGGGTCATATGATGATGGAGGATAGATATAAGACAGTGATAGAGATGCAGCCGTGTTAGTCTGGTGTAGCTGAAACAAAAAACAGGGCTATGTGGCACTTTAAAGACAAACAAGATGGTTTATTAGGTGATGAGCTTTCGTGGGCCAGACCCACTTCCTGGGTCTGGCCCACGAAAGCTCATCACCTAATAAACCATCTTGTTTGTCTTTAAAGTGCCACATAGTCCTGTTTTTTGTTTCAGATATAAGACAGTGAGAGTCCAGCCTGCAGGGCAAGTGGCTAGAGAAGATATACCTTTGTGTGGACTCTAATTGTGCATTCTGCACTTTCATGCTGAAGGAAGCACCTGGCCCATGCCTCTGGTGCTTTGCTGGGTTTTTTCATGGCTTGTTCTGAGACCATCCAGAGCTGTTATCGTGAGAACTGAGAGGGCAGGAAGGAATTCTGGCTAAGAGATCAATCTTCATGCTTCAGGGCATAAGTCCACCTCTGGCTGCTGGGGTCAGGAGGAAATATTGCTTGGGGACAGATTATTCCATCTATGCCTGCTGCAGAGGTTCTTGCACCTTCCTCAAATGCAGTTGGTACTGTCCATGGTCAGAGACAGGGTCCTGGAATAGGAGGATCCCAATCTAATTCGGTGTGACAATTCCTAGGCCCTCTGAAGATGCCCACAAGGTCCATATGTTTGATTGCATGAACCTTCTCTAATTTTTTTTGTTTTGTTTTGTTCCAGCTGTAGTAGGGGTAGGGCCTATGGCGAAGGACGTGGATAGCCTGGCCCTGTGCATGAGAGCGCTCCTGTGTGAGGACATGTTCCGCCTGGACCCCACCGTGCCACCCATGCCCTTCAATGGGGAGGTAAAGAATCAGACACGTCTCCAAAGGAGGAGAAATGTCCCAAGTGTGTCCCATTCATGAACAGCTCATTATCCTTTATCTTGAAATATAGAGCAGCAACAGTCGCTTGCATTCTGTTGGGGGGATCTCAGAGCACTCTAGCATATTACGCCTCCCCCAACTCCGTTCTCTCCTGTGAGGGTCATGTAATATCATTTTCATTGTACAATGGGGAAACTGAGGCACACGGCAGGGGTGTGACGTGCTTGGGACATGCAGTGCCATCGGTGGTCAGGTCAGAAGCAGACGCAGGTTCTCCAAGCCTCCAGCTTTACCTGCAAGACCATCCTTTGTATGAATTTCATAGCTGATGCACATTTGGGTACGAGTTCTCCCTCTTGGCATAAGCCTCTGGTGCTCAGATGTCACCAGGGCCAAGCTCTTCTCGGCCTTGGTGAGGTCTCCGCTGGAGAATTGCGTCTAGTTCGGGGTGCCACTCTTTGGGAATGATGTGAGCTCATGGAAGAGAGTCCAGAGGAAAAGCTACGAGGAAAGTTAAAAACAAAACAAAACTGGGCATGGTTAGTCTTGAGAAAAGAAGTCTGCAGAGGGCGGAGCCAGTGAAAGTTTTCATATAGGTTGAGGGCTGTTAAAGAGGATGGTGATGGTTGTTCTCCTTGTCCACAAGAACTAATGGACTTAATTTGCAGCAAGGGAGATTGCGGTTAGATACTAGGTTAAACGTTCTAACCTGCCCCACCACCTTACCGTCAGGGCTCCCTTTATCCCTCCTGCCCCGGGGGCGCCCGGCTTTTCGACGTCCCATCCCGTCCTGACATGACCCGACCCGGCCGAGGGGGGAATTGAACCCACAACCCTGTCCTCCCCAAGTTCTGGAATAAGTTTCTAAGAGATATTGGACAAATGCAAAGTACTCCACTTAGGAAGGAACAATCTGTTTCACATATACAGATTGGGAAGCGACTGTCTAGGAAGGAGTCCTGCAGAAAGGGATTTAGGGGTCATAGTGGACCATAAGCTAAATATAAGTCTACAGTGTGATACTGTTGCAAAAAAAAGCAAACCTGATTCTGGGAGGCATTAACAGGACTGTTGTAAGCAAGACTCGAGAACTCATTCTTCCGCTCTACTCTGCGCTGATTAGGCCTCAATTGGAGTTTTGTGTCCAGTTCTGGGCACCACATTTCAAGAAAGATGTGAAGAAATTGGAAACGGTCCAGAGAAGAGCAACAAAAATAGTTGAAGATCTAGAAAACATGAACTATGAGGGAAGACTGAAAGAATTGGGTTTGTTTAGTTTGGAAAAGAGAAGACTGAGAAGGGACATGATAGTGGTTTTCAAGTATCTAAAAGGGTGTCACAGGGAGGAAGGGGGAAAATTGTTCTCCTTGGCCTGAGGGTAGGACAAGAAGCAATGGGCTTACATTGCAGCAAGGGAGGTTTAGGTTGGACATTAGGAAAAACTTCCTGACTGTGAGGGTGGTTAAACACTGGAATAAATCACCTAGGGGGGTTGTGGAATCTCCATCCCTGGAGATATTTAAGAGCAGGTTGGACAGACACCAGTCAGGAATGCTCTAGATGGTGCTTGGTCCTGCCATGAGGGTAGGGGACTGGACTCGATGACCTCTCGAGGTCCCAGTTCTAGTGTTCTATGCTTGTGGAATTCTCAACATAGGCAGTTTTTAAGAACAGGTTGGACAAACACCTGGTAAGGATGGTCTAAGTCAGGTGTGGGCAATAATTTTTGCCTGGGGCCACTTCAAAAAATTTTGAAGTAACCCCGGGCCACCCTGGAAGAGGAGGGGCCTAAACAGGAAGGGGTGGGGCCTAAACAGGAAGGGCGGGGCTACACTACCACCAGACCATGATTGGTCTGGGGGTTGGGGAGTCCCTTTGCCCCCCCCTTCCCACTAGGCATCCATGCCCTGGAAGAGGCTTGGCATGCTCCCCCACCCCCAGGCCAATCAGGGCCTGGGAACAGGGAAGTGTGGGAAGCCTCCTCCCGCCCTGCAAGGAGCACGTGTCACTTTGAAGTGCAGCGGGCTCCTCGCAGGGCCGGGGCAGGGCGAAGGAAGCTTCACGCAGCTCCCCCGCCTCTAGGCCCGGATTGGCCTGGGGGCGGTGGAGTGTGCGAAGCCTCCTCCACTCTCCCCCCACCCTGCGAGTAGCACGTGGCACTTCAAAGCGCCACATGCTCATGGCAGGGCGGGAGGAGGCTTCACGTGCTCCCCCGGCCCCAGGCCTTAATTGGCTTGGGGGCGGGGGAGCAGCAGGGCCTCTGCGGGCCAGATCCACCTGCTTGGTGGGCTGGATCTGGCCCACTGAGGCCCTTTTGCCCACCCCTGGTCTAGGTTTTCTTGGTCCTGCCCCAGCGCTGGGAGCTGGACTTGCTGATGTTTTGAGGTCTCTGGCAGCCCTGTGTTTCCATGAGTATATGGGCAGAAGGAGGATGTACATGCTGGCACATGGGAATTGCAAGTCTTGCCCATGCGGATTGGTTTAATAGGTGCATGTTCTTGGCTTTACAGCGTCAGACTGTCATTGTTGGTAGGCCATATCTTCACTCTGCGAGAGATCGATGTTGCTGTGTTTGATCTTCCAGAGTTTGATTTAGTGAGTCTGGTTAAGACTCTCTAAATCGAACTCAGAGGGCACCCCCATCAGTCCTGTACTCCTGTTTTTGCCAGAAGTAAGGGACACCGACAAGAGCATTTGCTCCTGTCAGCCTCCCTCTATGGGGACGTGTCCAAGCTCAGCTTAAGGTAAGCCAACTCCAGCCTACGTATTCTATGTAGCTGGAGCTGCCGAACTGCAGGGTCTAGGGTAGACCTGGCCTAAGTTCCAACCACAACCAACCTTCCCTTATCCCTTTCTTCCAGGTGTTCTCCGGCTCACGGCCCCTCCGCATCGGATATTACGACACAGATACTTTTACAAGGCCAGGTCCTTCCATGAGACGGGCAGTTTTGGAGACCAAGCAACTTCTGGAGAAGGCAGGCCATACGGTATCTCTAACAATAATACACTTACGTGTCTGGTGGTAGCTCTTATGAGCCCTAGTCATGGACTAGGATCCCATGATGCTATGTAACCACAGCACAAAAAGACAGGCCCTGTTGCAGAGCTCTTACAATCTCAGACAAGATACAGATAAGGCAGCGCAAAGAAACAATGAGACATTATTGGTTGGCACGCCAGCTGCCTGTTATCAATGTGCATATCAGCTGCTCCTTGTTTCTTTCATGCCTAGCTACAAAGAGCACAGCTCCGGGCTTCAGTGCGTAAAGTCAGCTCTGAACAAATGGAATTTTGCCGTGGGTTTAAACAGGGGCAGGACTTTGTCCTGGGCTCCAATGCAAAGCAGCTCCCTTGACCTCAGCAAACATTTACAGCAAGAAATAAACTGTCACATGTCTAGTCATTTGTGTATCTGGGGGCCGGGGTTGATTGAGAAATGCAATACAGGCTGTCCTTGCTATAAGTCCAAGATAGGTTCCAAAAAACTTGGATGTATAGCGAAACAACTTAAAACGGGGAAATTTTTTCCCGTGGCTGACTTCCATTTTGTGGATATTGGGGGTTTTTTGGCACGACTTAAGAACAGGGAGTGGGAGGACTTACAATGTATCAGTTCCTACAAGCGTCAACGCCGTTAGTGCAGAAGGGATGAATACCGGGGCAACTGATAGCGGAAGAGCCCTGGTTTTTAAGTGACCTGTTTAAAACTCTCCAGTCCCTGATGAAAGGGTCCTGCTGAACGTAATAGAAATTGCGTAAATTCTATCTATAGAATTTGATAGAAAATGATATCCCTGGAATCAAATTATGTAGCAAGGTTCAAAAAAAAAACCTACAGAGAGTACTGCAGACATAATAGTGCAAGACATCAGGTCTCTGCTTCTTGTCGGGTGTCCACCGTGATTTGGAAGAGGCGCTGCCGTTGTTGGCTACCGATCTGCTTTTCCTTGGGCCAAACTCTCTGTGGGTGTGAACGAGTCCAGCGACTCCATCACTGTGTACTCAAGTACTCTAAGTAGATCGGGCTCCCCCCAGGCCTCTGCAGAGGAACTGGTTTCTGAAATAGCAGCTTTCTTTGTCCTTGGCGGGGGCGGGGTAGGTTTGGGGGCTGGAACATCGGGATTGGATATTCCTCGGGAGGAATCGCTGACTTCTGCTCAAGGAATTCAACTTTTTTAAGTTTAAAATCCCAGTGACCCATGAAATCGGGGCGCTGCCAGTCGTTCGTGCCGGTAAACCCTCAGGCCAACCTGGCACTTGAGTAAATTGTGTTAATGGGCAGGTGTAGGAGTTCCTGACTGTTCCTTGGTCCCCGTTTTATGCCATTCGCTGGATTGCATCACTAGAGTGTCTCTTACCCGCTCTGAATTTCTCCCTTTTAGCTGGTGCCTTTCAATCTCTGGGATATTGAGCATTTTGTGTTCGATATTTCTTTGAGAGGTTTGTTTGCAGACGGAGGCTCCACCTTTTTGGATCGCTTGTAAGTATCCTCTTGAGTAACTACGTGCATGTGTATTTCTAGAGACACGGGAATTGTGCATCTAGAGTGTCATTAAAAATACAAATGGGAATGAAGGCGGGTTTATTGGGTAAGGCCAAGTGACAAAGGAGGGCGAGGGATAAGGACTCTGTAGACCTGGGGTCAGTGCTTTGCCACTGATTCTGCATGTGACCTTGGGCAAGTCATTTAATGGGTCTGTGCCTCGGGTTTCTATTTGTAAATGAGAGATGATTCTTTCCTGTCTCTCAGGGCTCTTGTGAGGATGAAACCATTAACCGAGTGTGAGGCATTTTGATTCTGGAGGGATGGGAAAGTGGCAGGGTGAGAGGCGGGGGCTGGCTAGATAGAAAAGCAACATCTGCTGCGTATTGAGAGGAGCTGACACGCCCCGATGTGAGTGGTGTTGGTTGCTTAAGAACAGGCATTTGGGTTCACTCTTAGGTTGTCTGATGTGTCCAGAAAAGTCAGGTGTGCAGAGGCCAGTGGTGTAGAGGAATAGGGCTCGTTAACCTGCCATGCAGGGGAGTTGATGGTGTGAACACTGAATACAGCCAGTGCTTTTCAAACGACGGGTCACGACCCAGTCCTGGGGGGTGGAATGTGGGGCACTGGGTCTGGCGGCTGCAGGGGGATCGGGTGACCAGTGGGGGTGCTAAAGCAGCTCCCTGCCTGTCCTGCACTGCGGAAGCAGCCGGCAACAGGCCCAGCTCCCAGGAGCCGGGCGGGGGAAGAGTGCGCACAGGGCTCCGGGCACAGCCCCTGCCCTGAGCACTAGCTCCGCACTCCCATTGGCTGGGAACCTGCTGCTGACTGCTTCTGGGGCGCAGCCTGGTCTGTGGTACCAAGAGAGGCAGGAAGCTGCCTTAGCCCCCCCTCCCCCCAGCACTGCTGAATAGGAGCTGCTCAAGGTAAGCCCCTCCTGCCCTAGGCCTGACACCCCCCAAAGCCAGAGCGCCCCCCCCCCCATGCCCCAAAGCTCATCCTCAGCTCATCCCCAGCCCCACTCTAATCAAATGATGTTGGGTCGCAGCATCAACAGCTTTTCTTCAACTGGGTCGTGAGGGGAAAAAAAGGTTGAAACCCCCTGTACTAAACTGAGTGTCTTGTTCTCTTTCAGCAAAGGGGAGCTAGAAGAGCCCAACATTAAGCAATTCCTTCTGTTGAGCAAAGCGCCAGGCTGGCTTCGGAAGCCTCTTGTCCTGGATTGCCAAACCAATAGTAAGTCCTTTATTTCTCACCTACTCAGCATTTATCGAGCAACCAGGGAGCCTGATTCTCGAGTGGCACTGAGACCCGTTTACACCCCTCAGCCGGCGTGAAGAGAGCTGAAAGTGGTGAATCATTTGTGTCCACTTGACAGCCCCGTTGTGCTGCCAGCGTGGGGTGAGCCGGAACTTGGCCCTGAAGAGTTTAGCAGGGTCGGCCGGGGGGGGGACCTCTGACAGCCCAGGGACAAGATGAACCCCCTGCGTGAGCTGCTTTATATGCAGAAAAAGCAGTCAGTGGTTTGGGGGCACGCCTAAGAGATCTGGGTTCGATTCTGGGGGGCGGGGCTCAGTTCCCAGCAATACAGGGGCGACGGCATCCCCTGTCTGAGAGAAAATACACTCACCATTAATGAGATACGGCAGTCGGAGGGGGAGCGGCAGACAACTAAGAGAGATGCATTTTCCTCTTTAATCGTCCCTTTTCTGTCCACTGCTGCCCAAAGGCCTCTCCCTTTAGGCACTGCCTCAGCTGACATGGGTACCATACCCACCCAAACCACTCCCCGCTCTCTCGCTGTCTCTAGGCCACCACTTGCTGGACATCAGGGGTGAGGGGCCTACAACCCGGGGGCCAGATTCGGCCTCTGGCTTGCCTCAAGGCTCTCCGAGCGTTGGGGAGCCCCTCCCCAGAGGTGAGGGGGGCCCACAAAATCGACTAGCCTGGGCCCTCCTAGGCTCTGGTGTGGGAGGGGAATGTGGGGAGGGTCTTTCTGCTTCTCAGTTGGCGAGGTGGTTTTTTGTGCGGCCTCTGTCTGATTTTTCTGTGGGTCAGTGGCCCAAAAAAGGTTCCCCGCCCCTGCGTGTACATCTTCTTCATTCAGCTCATTTGAGAGGTGGCTCCGATACAAGGCTCATCTTTGTAGTGAGATTATTATTGTTCATCTGGATTCAGCAGTGCCCACAATATGCCCGGGCGTTTGCCACAGACACCATTTCAGAGCTGGGCGTGTCAGAAGACCGGCAATCTACACGGGGGGAGGAGGAGAGAAACAGCCACAATCTGCAGATGACAGGTTGTCTGGAGAGCCTCGTCTGCGTTCTAGCTGAGCTGTGCCCAGAGCCGAGCTGGCATTTCAGAGAGTCTCTGGATGGGAACCCCCTTCTCGCGCCGTAAGAAGCCTGGCCCCTCTGGTTCACACTGCAGCAGGGAGATGCTGAAAGTAGCAGCACGGCTGTGGTGGCTCAGGCACCAGCTTGGGATCGGTATGTGCAGAAGGGGGCTCGATCCAAGCTGGCTTGATCCAAGCTAGCGTGGGTACCTCTTCCAGACTGGGACGTGCACCCCCCAGCTGCAGTGTAGCCGTAGCAGGAGTGAGAGACGGGGTGTGATCGGGTCTTGCTGTCTTCCAAGTGGGCCAGGAAAGGCAATTTCTTCCACTTTGCCATGTTCTTGAACTAGAACCGAGCGACACATTCACCATTGGGGCCAGTTGGATGGGGAGGTGAATGGTTTGTTGATTGACAAGGAATTCCAGGTAACTTACTGGACATATTGTAGTCACTCGCCTGCAGGGCTGGCGGAGAAATACACCCAGTGTGTTCACAGGTACTTGGTTTAAAAGTCTCAGCGAGGTGGCCATGTTAGTCTATAACTTTAAAAACAATGTGAAGTCCTGTGGCACCTTAGTGACGAACAAAAAAACATAGGACCATGAGCTTTCCTGGGTGAAACCCACTTCATCATCTGATCACCCACAAAAGCTCACGGTCCTATATAGTTTTGTTCATCTCTAAGGTGCCACAGGACCTCCTGAGGTACTTGGTTTGTCACTTGGGGGCATGGAGGGGGTTAATGGACTGAATTATTCATTATTCAGCATCATCTGAGCTGTTAGATGTTTCCCTGTAGCTTTGTCAAAATTTGGGTCAAAACCTGGGCTTGGTCACGCAGCTGTTGGTTGGTGAGTTGTAGAATAGTGACATCTGGGAGCCCCGTTACACTAGGTGCTGTACATATGAATAGTAAGGGTACAGGCGACCCCCGCACTTACGACCTAATTGGTTCCTGGAGAACGGCTGTAATTACGAACCCTTATTTCCCATAGGCGCAATGTTATAAATGGCGGTTCCCTTCCTGGAAACCCATTTCATACCCTACAGATAGCAAAACTGGCTACAGAAATGGAGGAAAACTAAACTAAATAGTTCAAATAATGCTCAAAAATAATTAATAAGTGAAGACGTGTTGTAGGACAAGCAGCAGCTGCAGACTGGCGAATCTGACTGACTTTGTACGTTTCCTGTTTTGGGATGATGCGTGGAGTCTGCGTCGTCGTCATAAATGCGAGCTGCAGACGTAAATTGAGGGGTTTTAGGAGCTCTCTCACATGAAAAGAATGGTTGTAAATGCAGGGAGTTGTAAGTCGGGCGGTTGTAAGTCAGGGGTCGCCTGTATATTTAAACTCAAGCTGGAAATCACGCCTCCACCGTAAGCATGGATGGACCCCCTCAGAGACGTGCTCTACATGGACATGGCAGACAGGGCGAGAGCTGTGAAGGGGTCGTGTCCCCGTTTTGACCTGTCCGAAGGCATGCCTCCAAAAAGGGACTCCAAGAGTCCGTGCCTCTAGGCCCCCATCTCTAAGCACGACCGTATGGTATTTCCCAGAGGTGGGACTGGAGCCCAGTGGTCCTGATGCGCAGCCCTGCTCCAACCTCTGACATGCACACTGCAGCTTTACTGGTCCAAACTGACGTTTGTTGCAGCCAGAGTCATCAACAAACAGAGCCTGTATTCCATGTCAGCTTTTTTTTCCCCCACCTCCTTGTTTCCCCTCCAGGTCCCTAGACTAGCAAACACCATGAGAAGCATGAAGGAGAGGTAAGTAACTCGGCGTCTGGCCGGATGCATGCGGGCTTTGTTCTACTTTTCTGTGTTTTGAGATGAAAAATGAACACCAGGGGATTGTACCTAAGCAATCAAATGCTCCCCCGGAAGCACCTGGCAGTGGTTACTGTCAGGACAGGACACTGGGCTAGCTGGACCATCGGTCTGACCCAGGGTGGCTGTTCTTATGTTCAGCCTTCCCCGGCTGCTCTCTGGGCCACAGCAGCGTTGCATGCTGGGGCCCTGCCACTGATGCACCCTTCCCTCGTGCCCCAGGCTTTCCTGGCTTGCTCCTAACACAGCGCTTGCACTGTGTCCCAGGGCCTGCACTGGGGAGCACCCCCACCATCTGGCAGAACCAGGACTGTTAGGGACACTCGACACCAATCTGGCCCTGAAATGACAATTCCCTCGGGAAGGAATCAGTCCAGTCCACAAAGTGCCAACCTGTTACCCTCTGCATCCACAGAGGTGGAGCATTTCCCGGGATCAGTGCCACTTTAAACTATTACAGGTTGGTCCTCCCTGGTCCAGAATCCTCAGGACCTGACTGAACCCGGATGAGGGATTTTTCTGGATCGGGGAGGTCATTGCTGGCCCCGCCTGCTGCTGGTCGCACCCCCCTGCCCCTCCCACTGGGCTTCCTGGCTCCCACTGCAGCCCAGCTGAGTTGCTGCTCCTTCCTCTCCCCCCACAGCCCAGCTGAGCTGAGCGCCAGCTCCAGCTGACCACGCACTGGCTTCCTAGCCCCTCCAGCCCCTGCAGTGCACCGGGATTCTCTGATACTGGGACACCCGAAGTCCTTCTGGGCCAGGGACATTGCCGGACCAGAGAGACCCGGTGTATAAAGATACAACCTGTAGAGCACAAAGCCAGGGTCCTCCTATGAGAGCGGTATAACTGCTGAGACAGGCAGATGGACAGCCGGGTACACCCGGGTTCCCCCACTCTTAACTGTTCATGGATCCTAAGCTCAGAAGGGACCATTGTGATCATTGTAGTCGGACCTCTCCACCTTGGCGTGGCGGAATTCGGGGGGTTACTCTAATTTGGACGGATAATAGCAAGGTTTTTAATGAATTTTTCCTTGTAGCCAATTTAAATGTTCACAGTTGCAGGAGATAATGGGGTGGAGTTTGGGCGCTCTCTCTTTAACGAGGGTGGTCCTCAAGATGTACAGAGTTCAAGCTTCAAGCATGAATTGACAACACCACCTGTCGAAACATACAAAGTCAATAGCCTTAAATCAAACTCATACGTTCCCAAGCGGCATGTTTCTAACTTGGCCGTTCCGTGCAGCGCAGTGACCACTTCCAGAAATATTTTCCATCGGCTCGTGTGGTTTCCATGGAATCGTTTGCCAATGTTTGCTGATGGAAAAAATAGACTCTTTCCCAGCCTGTTTATAACGCAGGCTTTAGAACTTCCCCAAGCTAATTCCTACAGCAGATCTTTTAGAGAACCACCCCAGCTCTGTTTAAAAATGGTCAGTGAATGGAGAGTGTCCCTTGCAGGTATTGCCAAAGCATTGTCTGGAGTGTGCTAGCTTTTCCTTTGATCTTTCCTCCCTTTGACAGGCTGTATCTGCAGCCCAGTTCTGAAACCCTGTTGTGTGATATAGAATGGGTGAAATTCTGGCTTCATTGAAGTCGATGGCAAAACTCCCATTGATTCACCCCGTATCTTTAGCCAGCCTCAGTCAAACTGCAATCATTCTCCCATGTCTCTTCCTTGTGCACTATTACAGCAGAAAGTAGGGTAGGAAAGCCACTTCTTTTCCCCCGTCTCTTGCAACTGAGGTTCGTTCGTTTAATTTTCTTTCTGACATCCTTAGGTCGGTGAAAGAACTCTGGAAACTTCATTGTGAGATTGAGGTAAAGCACTGTCTGGAACAGTTGGTACGGCTCTTTGATTCTTTTTTGCCAGGCCTGCTTCAATGCTCGCCGAGGTCCGTAGAAATCCAGTTACTCAGGTCAGAAGACAGGAGAGGGCAGACGAGGGATCCCGGTTCTAGTCCTGACTCTTCCGTTGGCTTGCTGGGTGACCTTGGACAAGCCGCTTGATTGCTGTGTGCCATTTCCCGGGGGTGTTGGAGTTTACCCACCGTTGGAAACCACTTTGAGATGGGTGGTTGAAAGATGCCAAGTTAAATATGATGGATGGGCTTTGAGAAAAGCCTGGAAAACTGTTGTTCTGAAACTGTAATAGTGGGATGTCCCAGCAACCTCCCCCTAAAAGAACACTTATAATGGTGTTTAATGGCGGAGCCCCACTGAAGCTACTGCTAACTCAGAGACCATTGATGTCCACGGGAAAGGGTGGTTGTTTCATAGGCTTCAGCAGGGATTTGGATCTAGTCCTGGGTTTATAATTGCCTGTATGTTCTTGGAAGGGTCATTTTTATGAACCTATTGAGGTAGTTTTCTCCATAGGAGTACCGCCAAGGATTCATCGCCGAATGGAGGAAGCTGGATCTGGATGTGATGCTGTGTCCGGCTCTGGGCCCTGCTTTTCAGATTGGATTTCCTGGGAAGCTCTCAGGTAGAACTCCTCGGGAGTCCTAGAGTCTGGCCCATCTCGGCTCTTTAGGTTGTTCAAGGAACTGACTCCTCAGTTATTGCTCTCTCTGTCTCGCAGTCCACTGTGAATTGCCTGGAGCGTAGCCTACCTGTCAGAGCTCCTGTCTGTCCATCTCGGATCTATCTAGCACTAGGATATTTTTCACCATGAAAAAACCAGAGTGTTCGCAGCCCCCTGGAATCACAGAAGTCCCCTTGGGATTTTCCCCCGGAGTGAGCATGCCACTGACACCTGCCTGCCCACCCTCTGGGGCTCCCACCACTCTGTCCTGCTGGACCAGATCCTCTGGTCTCCCCCAGGCAAGGCACAGAGTTGGGGCTACCTCGCCCCTACAAAGCAACACAGACGCTGAGCCAGTCCAGCTCCGGGTGGGCTCAGCTATAAGGGCTCAACACTCAGGAAACCAACCCCCATAAGGACCAAAACCCCAAATAAATCCACCTTCCTTTTTGAAAAAGTTTTCCACAGAGAAAGCTCATAAGTAGGTCCTCCCACTTTATCAATGAAAGAGATACGCACAGTTGTTCCCTCCTTCTCTCCCAAACCCCCCTTCCGCTAACAGTTATTTACACTGGCTTGACTGATAAACAAAAGTGTTTTTATCAAGTACGAAAAGTAGGATTTAAGTGGCTGCAAGTGAAATAAGTCAGATCAAAGTAAGTTACTAAATTGAAATGAACAAAAAACACTTAGCTAGTTCTGATCCGCTAAGAAACTGGGTACATGCAAATTCCTGCGCTAACCAGCTATTCTTATCTCGGGTAGATAGGTTCAAGTCAGAGTTGCTCTCTACTCTGGCCTGGTTCTACAGCTTCTTCAAAGTTCTAGGGTGGGCTAGGCAATTTCAAAGGGCAGCAGAAGGCAAAGAGGAAAATGGATTCCCATTGCTTAAATAGACTTTTTCCCCCAAGCAGGAATGGTTTGTTCGGCCTCCTCAGCCCCATGGAAAAATACAAATTTCAAGATGGATTCCAATACCTGATGGCATGGTCACATGTCCCTCTAGGACCAACCATAGTTTGGGCTTATAGTACAAACTCAACCATTCACATGCCGCTGATTTGAGTACTGAGTCCTTAAGACCCAGAGCATCAGCGATGGACCTCATTAGCACATTTAGAACTATCAACAGATCCACTCTTCATATTTCTAACATCACAGACAAAATGATACATGCACAAAAATAGGACATACACATTCAGCAGATTGTAACATTAGAATTGATAGTTACACAATCTGTTTTGCATAAGTTATGCATATTCATAAGCCAGTTTGCATAAAGCATGTGAGGGGTCGTGACACCCTGCATTAGAATATATCCTAGCACCGAGAGTGTTCTCTCTAGAAAACGCTGCCACTGCTAGGAAGTTGAACTGTTGCTGAAAATGGGTCTAATTCTAATGTAGATTGGACCAAACCTCCTGCAGTGTTGTTTTAGAAAGCGTGAGTGAGGCTTTGTTTCATGCCAAGAGTGATTTTTGTCCTATCCACACCAGTAACTCAACAGGTTTCAATGTCGCTTCCGGAGGCACTCGTGAAAAATTCCTTTCGACGCTGGTTCCGTTTCCGAGCGTTAATGCCGGAGGCTGTAGTGTAGTCTTGCTGCAGTGGTATCTCTATAGAAGTCTCCGATTTTTGAGGACACTTGTCCACCTGTAAGGCAGACCACAGCCATAAAGCACTTCGCAAAGGGTGTAGGATAACTTTTTCAAAAGCTTCCTCCATCCTGTTTTCAAAAATGACTTCGGAGACCAAGTCCCAATGAGACCGAGCTACGTAGATCCACATCCTCAAAGATATTTGGACACTTAAGTCCCACTGACTTCAAAGGGACTTAAGTCCAACTCCTCACAGGCATTTAGGTGCCTATGCCACTTCTGAAAATGGCATGAGGGGCTCCTAAGTCACTTGCACGCTTTTGAAAATTGTACACCTGTCAATAGCCTTCCCATCACAGCCCAATGCTTTCACGGTACTGTGGTTCTTACAGAGAGTGACGTAGTCTGTGTATGGAATAGTTTGGGGAGCAGAGACCTAAGTTCCAAGATGATAGGGAAGGGTAGCTGGCAGATGTTTTAAGAAATGTCTGCTGGAAAAACAAACTCCCCATGAGAAGACAGCAGTAGAGGAGGGTCTGTCAGGCCTTTTATGGTCCAGCATTCCTACCATGCAGCGTGTGAGGAGTTAGCACTGAAATCTTTCCTAAGGTTGCAGAGTCAACGCCTCCCTCATAAAGGGAGTCGATCACCAGTGGAAAAATCTTTGCTCTTGGTGTTGTACCTGTCACATCAGGAGGCACTCGTGAAAAAATCCTTTCAATGTTTCCGAGCCTTAATGCCGGAGGCTGTAATGTAGTCTTGCTGCAGTGGTATCTTTGTAGAAGTCTCTGATTTTTGAGGACACTTGTCCACCTGTAAGGCAGACCGAGGAACGAGTACAGCTTGGTAACCTGAATGTGCAACCTCTTACTGTGTCCCACAGTGGCAGCAAGTTACACTATTTTGTATAACTACTTGGACTTTGCCGCCGGGGTTGTGCCGGTCACTACAGTGACAGAAGAGGATGAAGATGAGCTGAAGAACTACAGAGGATACTATAACGATTGGTGGGACAAGCTCTTTGTAAAGGTCAGGCGCTAGCCGTTCTTGGGAGGCATGCATCTCCGTCAGCGGCTTCCCCTTGACTTTGGCCATCGGTCTCTAGCCTCTCTGTGTCTTTCCCGGCAGGCTATCCAGGAGGCGTGGGGCTGCCCGTGGCGGTGCAGTGCGTGGCTCTGCCGTGGCAGGAGGAGCTCTGCCTTCGGTTCATGAAGGAGGTGGAGACGCTGACCCGGAAGAAGCAAAGAAACCTTTGACCAACAGGCAGGACAGAGCGCTGCTGTGTTACGACATTGCTCGTTGGCTCCTGCCAGCCATCTGCGTCAAGCAGGGATGTTCATGGCGCAACCGTTGTTGAATTAAATAACTTGCTGGTGCTTTCTGTTCTCCAGCTAATCACTATATCCAGCACCTACCAGGCGGCGGGTGGGGGAGACGCGCCCGGCTGGGGTGACGCTCGCATCGGCGCTGCCATTTTAATACAATACGTTGCACTTGCATAGGCAAAGATTTCTGAGCGTTTGGCAAGCATTCACTAACTGCGGCTGTGTCAACACTTCCTGCATCGATGGGAGGGGTTTTTCCATTGCTGTACAGCCGGTCCCCGAGTTGCAAACGGTCGAGTTATGACCGTTCGCATTTATGACCACAGCTTCCACGGAGTGGTCGTAAAGGCGGTCCCCGAGTTACGAACACGACCCGCGCTTACGAACAGCGCGGTTGCTATGTAACTCAATGGGGTCCGAGTTACGAACAGATCGAGTTACGGCCAAGTGTTTGGTCCGTAACTCATTCGTAACTCAGGGAGAGGCTGTAGTTGATCCACCTCTTTGAGAGGCAGGAGCTAGGTCGACAGAAGGGTTATAAATTGTGTCTATACTGGGGGTTAAATCAGCCTGATTATGGTGACTATTCACAGCCCTGGGCGACGGAGCTGGGTTGATCTAATTTTTGAGTGTTGACCAGGCATCAGACTCCTGAGAAAGTATTGTTACCATAGGCAGAGAAACTGAGGCACAGAGCTGTTTGCAAGTTGGTCCAGGCCTTGTAGGGTCTGAATTTCACTGCAGAGTTAAACCTCCAGCATTGCCCATTGTGCCGCCGCCCTCCCTTCCATACACACAACTCTATCACCTGAGTTTGGTACTTCACGCCCAGGCGGGCAGGCCTGGCAGAGGGGGCAAGTTAGAGTGTGGGTTCTGCTTATACTTGGGCCGGTAACTCACCCGCTATGGAGTGAGGATGCAGACAACATTGCTCCAGTGCTGCTAGTCCTCCTGTGCCTTCCCACAATTCCCCCTGCATGCTCAGAAGGGCAGAGGAGTTCTCGCCCAGTTCGCTGGGAGGGAGTCGGAGAGCAACTTGAATATAAGCAAACACCATAGGTGCTCAGGGGCAAGATTAGAAAGGCAAAGGCACTAAATGAGTTCAATCTAGCTAGAGACATAAAGGGTAACAAGAAGACATTCTACAAATACCATTAGAAGCAAGAGGAAGACCAAGGACAGGGTAGGCCCATTGCTCAGTGAAGAGGGAGAAACGATAACATGAAACTTGGAAATGGCAGAGGTGCTTAATGACGTCTTTGTTTTGGTTTTTGTGAAGAAGATGGATGGTGACGGGATGCCTAACATAGAGAATGCTAGTGGGAATGGGGTAGGTTTAGAAGTTAAAATAAAAGAACAAGTTAAAAATCACTTCAAAAAGTTAGATGTCTGCAAGTCACCAAGGCCTGATGAAATGTATCCTAGAATACTCAAGGGGCTGATAGAGGAGATATCTGAGCCTTTAGCTATCATCAGAAGAGATTCCAGAAGACTGGAAAAGGGCAAATATAGTGCCCATTTATAAAAAGGGAAATAAGAACAACCCAGGAAACTACAGACCAGTCAGTTTAACTTCTGTGCCAGGGAAGATAATGGAGCAAGTAATTACAGAATCCATCTGCAAACCTTTGGAAGATAAGGTGATAGGTAACAGCCAGCATGGATTTGTAACAAACAAATCATGGCAAACCAATCTGATAGCTTTCTTTGATAGGATAACGAGTCTTGTGTATTAGGGAGAAGAGGTGGACGTGCTATACCTAGACTTTAGTAAGGCATTTGACATAGTCTCACATGACCGTCTTATCAATCAACTAGGGAAATGCAACCTAGATGGGGCTGCTATAAGGTGGGTGCATAACTGGCTGGACAACTGTTCTCAGAGTAGTTATTAACGGTTCACAATCATGCTGGAAGGGGGTTCTGCAAGGGTCTGTTTTGGGATCGGTTCTGTTCAATATCTTCATCAATGATTTAAATGATGGCATAGAGATTACGATTATTAAGTTTGCAGATGATACCAAGCTGGGAGGGGTTGCAAGTGCTTTGGAAGATAAGGTCAAAATTCAAAATGATCTGGACAAACTAGAGAAATGGTCTGAGGTAAACAGGATGAAGTTTAATAAGGACAAATACAAAGTACTTCACTTAGGCACTTCCCATTCTGTATGTGTGAAACGGATTGTTCCTTCCTATCTAGGAAGGAGAATGGCAGAAAGGGATTTAGAAGTCATAGTGGATGACAAGTTAAACATGTCAACAGTGTGACTGTTGCAGAAAAAGCAAACATGATTCTGGGAGGCATTAACCAGGAGAGTTGTGAGCAAGACTCGAGAAGTCATTCTTCCGTTCTGCTCTGCGCTGATTAGGTCTCAGTTGGAGTATTGTGTCCAGTTCTGAGCACCACATTTCAAGAAAGATGTGGAAAAATTGGAGAGGGTCCAGAGAAGAGCATCAAAAATGATTAAGCATGAACTATGAGGGAAGACTGAAAGAATTGGGCTTGTTTAGTTTAGAAAAGAAGACAGAAGGGACATGATACTGGTTTTCAAGTATCTAAAAGGGTGTTACAAGGAGGAGGGAGAAAAACTGTTCTCATTGACCTCTGAGGATAGGACAAGAAGCAATGGGTTTAAATTGCAGCAACGGAGGTTTAGGTTGGACATTAGGAAAAACTTCCTGCCTGTCAGGGTAGTTAAACACGGGAATAAATTGCTTAGGGAGGTTGTGGAATCTCCATCACGGAAGATATTTAAGAGCAGGTTGAACAGATACCTGTCAGGGATGTTCTAGATGGTGCTTGGTCCTGCCGTGAGGCAGGGGACTGGACTCAATGATCTCTTGAGGAACCTTCTGGTTCTGTGATTCTGTGACTTTGACTTCTCGAATGCTACACAAGGTTGAAATGTGCAGCCCGCGTATCTTCTTCCCTCTGTAGGTCCGTCAGCTTGTCCCAGGAATCGCTTCTGTCCGTGGGCAGCAATGAAAACCTAGCCCATCTCCAAGGCAGGTCACGTCACTCGTTATTGGTCCTTGCTGTGCTGGTGGCTGGCTCAGGGTGCTCCATTCGCTGCAGGTCTGGCGCCTCTGTCTGGCCATTCTGAGAATAGCTCATCAGGGCGACTTCCCGTCTTGAAGTTGTGCTCTCCTGCCACCTCTTTGTCTGCAGCCCCTGTCTCTTCCAGGGTGCTGTGGTCCCCTGGTGACTCAAGGCATTAGTGTGATTTCCTCTTCCAGGTGTAGGAAAGTCTCTCCTCGCACACAGACACAAGCAGTTTCCTCACTCACTCCCCTGCTGGCATCACTTCCCCAGTGCCTGGCTGGGGAACCAGGCCTCACTCTCTGCTCCAGGGACTCGGTAGTCAGCAGTTGAGGCTTGTTCCACCCCAGACCTTGCTGCATTTCCCTGAGCCCTTTCCCAGCCTTCTGGCTCACTCTGCTTTCTCCGACTGCTGCCTTCCCTGCTGCCTCGACCCAGCAAGTGCATCCCAGCCTTTCCCAGCAGCCATGTCTGTTGGCAGTCTGCCTACGCAGGAAGCCGACATGGCTTTGCAGTGTTTTGTTAGATAGCCTGAATCACGCGGAAGCTGGGGAGAGAGGGCTCAAACACAGCCAAAGACAGACCCTTTGTGTCAGTCTGGCTAGCCGCCAGCCTTTTCACTTCTGAGCCCTAACCATGCTGTTTATACAAGAACCAGGCAGGCCTACATGCCTCCCTGTCAGACAAAAGCCATTACTCCACCTCCATTCCTCTGTTGCTGTTCTGGAGGCTTGCAGGCTCTGTTAGAGGGGTGCCAGCCAGGTGGGATGACCCCCCGGCCCCAATGTTTCTGCTCACTAGCCGTATCAGCAGGTAGATGTTAGTAAATGGAGAAGCTGGACCTGAAGCAGGACACCATGTAACATCCAGCATCTTCATTTATCAACAACTCCCTGCTGATACGGCTAGTGAGGCAGAGAAAGGGTAAAACCCTGTGACATGCAGGACACCATAGCTGATCACTGAGAGCCAGGACAAGTCTAAGCTGCAAATGCAGGAGTACAGTGCAGTTTGACCTTGTGACACAAAGTGGGGATTTTATTGTTGCATGTGATTTCTATTGTCCTGGAGTAACCTCTTGTGTGTGCCTCGGTTTCCCAGGGCACCAATGCCTAGATGGGGATGGGAATTTCAGGTGTGATAGCCTCCTGCATGTACACAATGGCCGATGCCCTTCTTAACCTGAGCCTGGGGTGGGGGTGGAGGGTGACCAGCTGACACCTTCGGCCTGGGAAGCAGGACAGAGGCTGGAAGAGGAGCCTGGTTTACGGGCTGGATTCCTCCTCCAGCTGGAAGTGGGGCACTGGGCTGGCTTTTAATACAGGAAGGGAGCCAGGGCCCTAGCTCTAAGGTGCTCTCTCTCCCCAGGATGGATTGTGCTGATGGCTTCTGCATGCTGTGCTGGCAAGCCTGTTCTATGCTGTGTCCCTGTCAACTACTAAACCTTGTCTTCTCCCTACTGGCTGAGAGCCCCATCTGGCTGCGTATGGGAGAGGTGCAGGGCCCTATGGCTTCCCCACACTTTGGTGACACTAAAACGCCCTGACATGTAGGACACCATAGCTCGTCACTGACAGAGAGACAGGACAGGTCGGTGCTGCAAATGCAATCTGGGAACATGCCTGAGCAGGGATCCCATGCAGTCTGACCTTGTAGTGTCAGTGGGACCCCATAGCTAGGTTTTAAACCTCTGGACAAGCCTGGGCATAACACAGATGCTAGGAGAGGAAGACATCTTGCTCTCCCATGCCATAGAGCTATGCTGGAGGGAGACACTGGGGCTTACGTATTTCAAGCCACATGGTGTGAGTTCTATGCCCAGTCCTGCGAGTTCTATGCCAGCGGTTGACATGGATTCTTGAGAGGTTCCTCCAGGATGAAATTACCCCTGTAGAGGAATAGCACACACCGAAATGGGATTTAAGGGGTGAATTTCAGTCCCATGACTACAATCTCCATGGGATTCTTCCACCCCTATTGGAAAATAGGGGTGCCATGTGTCCAGTTTTTGCCCGGATATTCTGTTATTTCTGGCCCCCTGTCCGGTAAAAAAAACCCAGAAAATACCGGACATGTAAAATGTCCGGTATTTTCTGTTTCTCTTGGATGGAATGCCAGCAGGGACATTTTTCTCCTGCCACGTCTGGCAAGGGTGAAGGGAGTGAGGAGATATTTAAAGGTGCAGTGAGGAGATATTTAAAGGTGCAGTGACTTTTTTTTTTTTTTTTTGCTCAACCAATTTTTTTTCAGGATTTTTTCTGAAAGTATCTGGCAACCCTATTTGAAAAGGGCATGAAAAACTGCAACCTCTTCATAATCCCTGCAGGCCTTGGCCCAGCAAGGCACTTCAGTAGCCACTTAACTTTAAACACCTGAGTTGCCACCTTTCAATTCACTGGGACTAAACAAGTGCTTATAGAGAAGCACCCGCAGAAGGGCTCTGCCGGACCCAGGCTGAAACCAATCAATGGCACGTCGGATTGAGGTCTAGAAGATCAGTGTGGAAATCCTGCTGTAATTCTACCTTGAATAATATAGGTTGAACCTCTCTGTTCCAGCAATAGCTGTGGTCCAGCATGATTATAGTGAGCCAGATGTCTTATCATGGGTGTGGCCACATTTCCCAAGGTCCCATAAAGTTTGTTTACAGCCACCAGTCCTGGCTCTCAGTATTCTGTGCTGTTATTTAGCTCTAACGTATCCCTACAAGTCTTCTAAGAGCCCAGCAAACACTGGAAGTGTTGATAATGCTGCTAGACGATACAGACCTCCTGAGGTCCGGCAAATTCTCGGGTCTGGCACCGGTCAGGTCCTGAGGGTGCTGGACTAGAGAGGTTCAACCTGTACACACATAACCTAAGCTTATGACAGGTGCTCCCAGAGCTGGGATACCATTGCTGTGCGATGGCTGTGAGCTACAACAGCAACCTGGATACTGATATACAAATGGAAAGCCAGCCTCCCATTGTGCTTTCAAATTCCTTTTTCCTATCCCATCCTGCCATAACAAGCAGCATCTGAAATGAAGCTTTACCCAGAGCAGCTGATCCAGAGCCAAACATGGTACATTATAAGCTAATGAACTGTCTGCTTTTTCTTATTCCTCCTTACACAAATACCCCATTTCAGTACAGCTATTTGAATGTGATGCTGGCACTGAAGTCTGAAATAAAAGCCTCTTACTCCGCTCCACACAGGGCGTTTGGATCTCTGGCAAGTCAGAGACACGAAGAGGAAATTCAGTTTTAAATTAGCCTGGTAACAGAGCAATCAGCAATTGCCAGACTCGGGATCAGACTGATGCCCATCTATTCAGCATTGATAGGATTTTGTCTGTGAATGGTTCACTGCTCTCTCTTGAGTTTTTATGAACCAGGGGGCAGATCCTTGGCTAGTTTAATTTCAGTGCTCCTATGCTGATTTACACCAATGGAGGATCTGCCCCAGTGAGTATTAAAAAATACCAATTTGAAAAATAGACACGTTTATCCTCTGTGCTACTCATGTGTTATAAGTTGTGTGTCGTGTGTTGCTACCCCTTTCTCAAAGGGTATGTCTACAGTACAGCATTATTTCGAAATATCTTATTTCAAAATAACGCATCTACACAAAATGCATTTCGAAATAGCTTTTTGCTATTTCGAAATAGCATGTCCACACTGATTGGACGCTGAATCGCATTTAAGGCCAGCCAGAACTGGTTCCGGCAGGGCATCAGGTCAGAAGTTACCTTGTGGCCAGGGTGGCCAGCAGGGCACCCTGGGAAGGGCTGGAGGCCCCCCTATTTCGAAATAAGCATCTACACAGCGCTTATTTCGAAAGAGCAATTTTGAAATTGGCGCTATTCCTCGTGGAATGAGTTTTACCAATTTTGAAATAAGCCCTCCACTATTTTGAATTAATTTTGAAATAACAATTGGCTTGTGTAGACGCTAGGAAAGTTATTTCGAAATAACGGCTGTTATTTCAAAATAACTTTGCTGTGTAGACATACTCTAAGTGTGTCTGCCTAGATGCATTACTGGGATCTGTCTGTCTGGGCCAGCACCATGATAGCTGAGCTGCCAGCTGCTTTACATAGAGATAACAAAAGGCACACACGGATATAAGAGAAACAAACCAAAAATGACCACTCAGGGAGATGAAGAGGGAACACAGAGTGTTACAGAAAAAAATTCCACTCAAAACAAAGGACATTCTCACCTCTCTGCCTTAACTATGTTTTTAGCTGTGGTATTGAGCCCAGAATTTGATCATCAACAGGCAAGAGATGGAAACCCAACACTGATTGTATAAAGTTTATTATTATTGTCCTATTCCTGCTTGAGGAAGAAGCGGATGTAGCTTGATTTCAGTTAGCAAGCTTGACCCAGTCGGGCTTGGAGCAGAAAAGTCATTTTCAGAGAGCGTATGAGGGAAATGATCACAAATATAAATTCATAATGTAATACAGGTTGGGGAAAATGGCATGCATTTTACTCTGAGGATCGAGACGTGCTTATCAATTTATATCTCGCAACAGCCATCAATGCAAATACTGAGACAAACATTTGTCGTATAAGATGCATTTAAGAAATCAAATTTTCAAATGTAAAATATGGTCTTTACATTTCCCCAAGCAACCTCACTGATTTATTCCTGGCAGTCATTCCTACAGCATCCCTTTTAGACTGAAACAATCAATGCCGAAGTGCAATCGCTGGCCCACTAATCAGCATGTTGTACATGTTCACTGTTGTTGAAAGATAGTATTTATTTGAGCAACACACAAGGATGCACTTGATTTTCCCTGTATAGGAGGTACGTTCTGTGCCCCTAGAACATTAAAATACTTGATGAAGCCAAAGATACGTTTCAAAGCAGGGAGAGTATCTTAGGGCTGTGTCTAGACTGGCCAGTTTTTCCGGAAAATCAGCCGCTTTTCCGGAAAAACTGGCCAGCTGTCTACACTGGCGCTGAATTTCGCAAGAACACTGACGATCTCTTTTAAGATTGTCAGTGTTCTTTGAAATACTATGCTGCTCCCGGCAAAAGTCCTTTTGCACAAAAGCTGCGCAAAAGGGCCAGTGTAGACAGCGCAGTATTAAAAAGCCCCAATCGCGAAAATGGTGATTGGGGCTTTTTAACAAAGCGTCTAGATTAGCACGGACGCTTTTCCACAAAAAGTGCTTTTGCAGAAAAGCGTCGTGCCAATCTAGACGCTTTTCATAAATGCTTTTAACGGAAAACTTTTCCGTTAAAAGCATTTGCGGAAAATCATGCCAGTGTAGACGTAGCCTACATGTCTAGCTCTAACATTATTATTAATTGTGTTACAATAGTGCGTAGAGCCCCTCGCCAGAATTCAAAGCCTGGTTGTGCTGTTCACATGGTAAAAGTCAGGGTAGGAACTGCCAAGTATCTAATCAAAATAGGAGTAGGAGAAAGTCAGGATTATAGAATCATAGAACCATAGAGCTGAAAGAGACCTCAGGAGGTCATCAAGTCCAGCCCCCTGCTCTAGGCAGGACCAATCCCAACTAAATCAACCCAGCCAGGATTGTTATCCCAGTTTTACAGATGAGAAATGAGGCAGAGAGATTTAAGTGATTTGCCCCAGCTCACATCAGGAGGCCATGACACATCTGTGGAGTCCCAGGTCTATAACTTAATCACTAGGCTGTCCTTCTCCTATCGCTATCTGCTGCACCCTTTGCCTTAATGCACATCTCCGGTCATTTTCCACTACAGTATGAGGGAGAGAAAAAGCAGCACTTCTAGCTGACTCACCATCGGGTTTAAGATTAGAGCCAGAATCCTGTACACCAAAACTAGCAGGCAGGAACAACGGATCTGGGATTTCAACATGACATGCATATCACTGGGAAGTAACAGAGAAGGGAGGAAGTTGGGGCAATTCAGCTGTTTGATACCTACATTAATCAGGGCCAGTTCCTAACCAGAGCCTGACTATATGTCAGTATTTCTTAAACTGTGTTCTGTGGCACACCGGTGTGCCGTGAGGCAGCCGCAGAGAACAACAGGCAACTTTTTTTTTTTTTTTGCTCAATAACTTTCCCCCTGGCCCACCCCCCCTTTTTTTTTCTCTCAACAAAAAGTCCTTGGTGTTCCTCATTTTAAAAAAATTGTTTGGTGTTCCTTGGTCTTAAAAAGTTTAAGAAACACTGCTATATGTGGATCATGGACAGATAATTGCACGACCATTATTAGGGTTGCCAGGTGTCTGGTTTTGAACATTTCAGTATTTGAGGGTTCTGTCCGGGATACAAATTGAGAAAATACCGGACATATAAAATGTCCGGTATTTTCTAATTAGGTAAGTTTTTTTATTATTAGGAGTATCAGTACGTAGTTGCGAACTTCCTGGCTGGTAGACATGCTCACGCTGCTGTCTACCAGCCAGGCAGTACGCAACTACGCAAGGGGGGCGCGGGAGGGAATCCCTGGGGCCGGACTCGCTCGTGCTTCGCCGGGACCATGCGCAGGACGGGCAACGCCCCAGGATCTGTGTGCACCCGGGTCAGTCCCGCTCCCTGCTGGCCAATTCTCCTCCCCCCCCTGCTCCCCTCCCCGGCCAGCCCCGCTCCCACCGACCCCCTCCCAGCCAGACCTGCTTCCCGCCGGCTGGTTCTCCCCCCGTCCTCCTCCCGATTTCCCTCGGCCAGCCCCACTGCCCTCCTCCTCCCTGCCAGCCCTGCTTCCCGCCGGCTGGTTCCCCTGCCTCCCCCATCTGAGATCAAGTGTGTCCAGTATTTTTTTTGAAGCCACCTGGCCATTATACTCACCAACATTCCTGTGGTGGGAAGAACACCTCAGCAGACCAGCACCCTGGCATTTAATTTCAAAAAGGGGAATGACACAAAAATGAGGAGGTTAGTTAAACAGAAATTAAAAGGCACAGTGACTAGAGCCAAATCCCTGCAAGCTGCATGGAAACTTTTAAAGACACCATAATAGAGGCCCAACTTAAATGTATACCCCAAATTAAAAACATAGCAAGAGACCTAAAAGAGTCACTGTGGCTTAACCACCATGTAAAAGAAGCAGTGAGGGACAAAAAGGCATCTTTTAAGAAGTGGAAGTCCAATCCTAGTGAGATAAATAGAAAGGAACATAAACACTGTCAAATCAAGTGTAAAATGTAATAAGAAAAGCAAAAAAGATTTTGAGGAACAGCTAGCCAAAAACTCAAAAAGAAATAACAAAATGTTTTTAAGTACATTAGAAGCAGGAAGCCTGCTAAAAACCTGTGGGTCCCTAGACCATCGAACTATAAAAGGCGCAATCAAGGACGATAAAGCCATTGCGGAGAAACTAAATGATTTCTTTGCTTCAGTTTCACGGCTGAGGACGTTGGGGAGATTCCCAAATCTGCACCGTCCCTTTGTGGGTAATGAATCTGAGGAACTGTCCCGGATTGAAGTGTCATTAGAGGAGGTTTTGGAACAAATAGAAAAACTTAATGTTAACAAATCTCCGGACCGGATGGCATTCATCCAAGGGTTCTAAAAGAACTCAAATGGGAAATTGCTGAACTATTATCTGTGGTTTGTAACCTATCCTTAAATCAACTTCCGTACCTAATGACTGGAAGGTAGCCAACGTGACACCAATATTTAAAAAGGGCTCTAGAGGCGATCCGGCAATTACAGACCGGTAAGTCTAACTTCAGTACCAGGCAAATTAGTCGAAACAATAGTAAAGAATAAAATTGTGAAGCATGTAGAAGAACATAATTTGTTGACAAAAGTCAACATGGTTTCTGTAAAGGGAAATCCTGTTTTACTAATCTATTAGAGTTCTTTGAAGGGGTTAACAAACATGCGGACAAGGGGGATCCAGTAGATATAGTATACTTAGATTTCCAGAAAGCCTTTGACAAGGTCCCTCACCAAAGGCTCTTGTGTAAACTACATGGCCATGGGATAAGAGGGAAGGTCCTTTCTTGGATTGAGAACTGGTTAAAAGACAGGAAACAAAGGGTAGGAATAAATGGTAAATTTTCAGAATGGAGAGGGGTAACTAGTGGTGTCCCCCAAGGGTCAGTCCTAGGACCAATCCTGTTCAACTTATTCATAAATGATCTGGAGAAAGGGGTAAGCAGTGAGGTGGTAAAGTTTGCAGATGATACCAAACTGTTTAGGATAGTCAAGACAGAAGCAGACTGTAAGGGACTCCAAGAAGATCTCACCAAACTGAGTGATTGGGCAACAAAATGGCAAATGAAATTTAATGTGGATAAGTGTAAAGTAATGCACATCGGGAAAAATAACCCCAACTATACGTACAGTATGATGGGGGCTAATTTGGCTATGACAAATCAGGAAAGAGATCTTGGAGTTATCGTGACAGTTCTCTAAACTGTGTTCTGTGGCACACCGCAGCGCGTAAACTGTGTTCTGTGGCAAATAGGATGCTAGGTATTATTAAGAAAGGGATAGAAAATAAGACCCAGAATATCTTACTGCCCTGTATAAAACTATGGTACGCCCACATCTTGAATACTGTGTACAGATGTGGTCTCACCTCAAAAAGATATTTTGGCCTTGGAAAGGGTTCAGAAAAGGGCAACTAAAATGATTAGGGGTTTGGAACGGGTCCCATATGAGGAGAGGTTAAAGCGACTGGGACTTTTCAGTTTAGAAAAGAGGAGACTGAGGGGGATATGATAGAGGTGTATAAAATCATGAGTGGTGTGAGAGGGCGATAAAGAAAAGTTATTTATTAGTTCCTAAATAGAAGAACTAGAGGACACCAAATGAAATTAATGGGTAGCAGGTTTAAAACTAATAAAAGAAAGTTCTTCTTCACACAGCGTGTAGTCAGCCTGTGGAACTCCTTGCCAGAGGAGGCTGTGAAGGCTAGGACTATAACAGAGTTTAAAGAGAAGCTAGATAATTTCATGGAGGTTAGGTCCATAAAAGGCTATTAGCCAGGGGATAAATGAGGTCCTTGGCCTCTGTTTGTCAGAGGCTGGAGAGGGATGGCAGGAGACAAATCGCTTGATCATTGTCTTCGGTCCACCCTGGGGCACCTGGTGCTGGCCACTGTCGGCAGACAGGATACTGGGCTAGATGGACCTTTGGTCTGAGATCAAGTGTTCTTATGTTCTTATGTTATGTTCTTATACTCCATGCAATCACCATGTCCCACAGCAGGATGGCTTCAGTAAAGCAGCTGGCTGTGCACAGCTCAGATGCTCGGTGCCCAGCACCATGTGTCCAAAGCAACTGGAAATGCATGACCCAGGTGTAATTTCCTCTGCCAGACCAAATCAGTATCCGAACAGTGATCTGTAAATAATCTTGTCCATGGCCATCCAAAAGGCCAGAGCGAGTGTAGAACCTAAGCGTCTTAACGCCTAGTCCATAGCTCTCTGGGGTAGACCACAGTGCTCTCCTAAACAACTTAGGCCTACTACAGCAGCTGAACTACATGCCTTTATTTCAGACTCTATTCATCCTGGTAAAATACACTAATGATCACAGGCCAGTGGACCCCTGACACCAATGCTTTCCCATCATAGAGTTAAAGGGGGCAGAAGTGATGCAAGGTGTGGCTACAATGTTGGGGAAGGTGCGCCAGGTTTTTTTTTATGTCCTCCATTTTGTTTTCCTCTTTAAGATGGCGGCCAGCCTCCTGGTCACTATCTCCTGTCAGAAAAGAGCGGGGGAAAAGAGGAAAGGCGGAGAGGAGGAAATGGGTCACATGATTCTAATCTGCCCGATTACCAGAGGGTTCTTAAGGGGAGTTCACCCACCCCTCAGGGCTCTCTGCATGTGCATCATCAGCACAACCCAGTAGGGTTGCCAGATGGTTTAACAAAAAATACCAACCCCACCCCCCAAAATGGGAAAAATTCTGTTAAGAAAAAAAAAAAGCCCAGCTAAACTTGTTGAGCAAAAAAAGGACTGACCAGGGCCGAAATATAGTCGTGGCCCCTTTAATTCCTGGCCCGCTCCATCCTCCCTCCCGCCCCAGCCAGCCCGAGCTGTACCGCTCTTCCGTCGGCGAAAACCAGAAAATTTTACATGTCCGGTATTTTCTGAATTTTTTTTACCAGACAGAAGGCACAAATACCAGGCTGTCCGGTTCAATACCAGACACCTGGCAACCCTGCAACCCAGAGGTGCTAGGGCAACAGCTAGCAGGCTGTTTGGCTTTGTAGGCTGCAGGACAGAAGCCAGCCTAGTTGCCGACAGCCCTTTGGGGGTGCAGGTAATCCAGTTCCACAGCTTAACGACTGCTAGCACAGGGTTTATTTTGTTTAATTAGGCGTCTGCAACAGGGCCAATCATACACACACATATACATACCATCTCGTCCTCCAGACCACATGCCGCACACAGGACAGCATGTCAAGTACAGAAGAAAGGAAGAAAAAAGACCAGAAGCAAGAAGACTGTCCACCTACCTGGGTCTCTGCAACTCCGTCCCGTCTTTGCTGGTTCCTTTTCCTCAGCTTGAAGACGTTCACCTACCTCTTTCTCTGGACATCAAGACAGTGGTAGGGCTGTTTTAAACCACTCCTGTTTTGGGTTCAGGCCTCATGCCAGGCTTCATTTGTGACAACCGGATTTTAAGCTTGCTTTCTAAGTTTAGAATTTTGTTAAATAAAACAGTTGGGCTATGTCTACACTGGCGGGTTCTTACGCAACAATGGCTGTTCTTGTGCAAGAAGCCGCAGAGCATCCACACTTCCCGCCTACTCTTGCGCAAGATGATTTATAGTACGGCGTGGTAAAAGAGGGCTTTCTTGCGCAAGAGCTACGCTGTTTTTTAACAGCTCTTGCACAGGAGCTCTTGCACAAGAGGGAGGTGTGGACGCTCGGCAGGGATTTCTTGCGCAAGAAAGCCCTATGGCTAAAATGGCCATCAGAGCGTTCTTGCACAAGAGAGCGTCCACACTGCCATGGATGCTCTTGCACAAAAGCACAGCTCGCACATGGCAGTGTGGATGTTTTCTTGCGCAAGACTTCTTGCACAAGAACCCTTGCGCAACATATTCTTGTGCAAGAAGCCGCCAGTGTAGACATAGCCTTGTTGTTTCAGCCATTTCTGTTTGACTTGATTAATGCATGGTGATACAGAGACGGTGCAGGTGTAGAACCTGTGTCCCAATAAGCAGGATTCAGTCCTGGTCTAACAGCAAGATTCCAGGAGTTTAAACGAGCCTCAATAAATCTGCTCTCTCCAGTTTTAGAACACTGCTGTGTGCTGCAACCGATTAATTTGTACAAGCGGGCTGCTCACCAACCAAACTCACTGATCCGCTGCACGATTAAACTGCAGCATGAGGGGACAAACAAGCGGGGACTGGATGGAGGAGCCAAATTCACTAGCATTAATGAAGCACTGGAATGGGTTACCTAGGGAGGGCTTGGAGTCTCCATCCCTAGAGGTTTTTAAGTCTCAGCTTCACAAAGCCCTGGCCGGGTTGATTGAGTTGGGATTGGTCCTGCCTAGAGCAGGGGGCTGGACTTGATGTCCTCTTGAGGTCTCTTCCAGCTCTAGGATTCTATTAAGCCTGCAAGGTGAACAGGAAGTGATCTTGCTTCTGGTCTTGCTGGTGCACACGGAGTTGAAATGAATATCGGGCAGGGGATTGGCAGTTAACATTCATCACTCTAAGTGTGGCGAGGAGTCCTGTGGCACCTTATAGACTAACAGAAGTGTTGGAGCATCAGCTTTCGTGGGCAAAGACCCACTTCGTCAGATGCATGTAGTGGAAATTTCCAGAGGCAGGTATAAATATGCAGGCCAGAATCAGGCTAGAGATAAGGAGGTGACTCAATCAGGAGGATGAGGCCCACTTGTTATGTTTACATTATGCTAAGTAATATGTAAATGAGGTTGCGTTGAATTGCCGAGCCTCATTTGCATAAATGAGCCACCATTTTTTCAGAAGAGGCTCTTGCAAGAAGAAGGAGCGTCTACACTGCCCCTTCAAGAAGAAAACCTCTTGAGCAATGCCGCTACACCTATTACTTGAGAGGAAGAATGGCATTGCGCAAGAGGGTTTTTCTTGCGCAAGAAGGGGCAGTGTAGACGCTCCTTCTTGCGCAAGAGCCTCTTCTGAAACAAATGGTGGCTCATTAGGTATGCAAATGAGGCTCGGCGATATTCCACACTTAGCCTCTTTTGCATATTACTTGAGCAAGAAGCCGCGAGTGTAGACATAGTGCCCATAACGAACCTCCACCTCCACCCCCAAACACATCACACACACACACACACACCTGGGAAAGTCCCATAGAACTCAGCAGAGAATTAGCTCCCCTGCTGCAGGGTTCTGTAGGGTTTTGGGGTCATTTCCACTCATCCCTATTACAGGGATGGCCAAGCCACAGCTCCTGAGCCACATGCAGCTTTTTACACTTAAGTCGCCGCTCATGGAGCCCCTCCAGCCCGGGGTGGAAACAGATGCCAGGACTTACAGTGGCCGGGGCCTGGCGGCCCTAGCAAGAAGGGGGAGTGGGCTGGGGGGCTGGGACATCCCCCCCGTCAGAGCTTCACGGGCAGGGCGCGGGGAGCCCCCGATTGGAAGGACCTGGCCGCTGCAGCTGGGAGTCCAGCCCCTTGCACATCGCCGGGCCGGGGGAAGCTCCCTGTGGCCCCCCTGCCCCTAGCGGCAGCGGCAGGCGCCAGCCGCGGTGTGTCGGCACAAGGGGCAGGAGCGCGCGGCCCCGCAGCCGGGCTCAGAGCAGCGCGGCGCCAGCTCCTTGCGCGGCGCCTGCCTCGTGTGAACGCGAACCCGGGCGGGGCCGTTAGGAGCGGGGCCGTTGGCGGGCGGGGGCACGAGCGGAGGAGCGAAGCGAGGCGGGGCCGGAGGCGAAGCGGGGAGGGCGCCTGGAGCGGCCCCTGCAGAGAGGTCCCTGCGCTGGGAGGGGGTGGGGGTGCAGGGAAGGGGGTGGGGTAGTGGGGGCTGGGGAGGGGTACAGGGATGGGTGCAGGAGGAGGGGGTGGAGGAATGGGGCTGGGAGGTGGAGGAGGGGGGTAGTGGGGACTGGGAGGAGGAGGGGTGGAGGGAAGGAAGGGGTGGGGTAGTGGGGCTGGAGAGGAGGAGGGGTGGAGGAAGGAGGGGGTGGGGTAGTGGGGCTGGAGAGGAGGAGGTGGAGGGAAGGAGGGGTGGGGTAGTGGGGCTGGGAGGAGGAGGGGTGGAGGGAAGGAGGGGTGGGGTAGTGGGGGCTGGAGGAGGAGGAGGGGTGGAGGGAAGGAAGGGGTGGGGTAGTGGGGGCTGGGGAGGAGGAGGGGTGGAGGGAAGGAGGGGGTGGGGTAGTGGGGGCTGAGGAGGAGGAGGTGGAGGGAAGGAGGGGTGGGGTAGTGGGGCTGGAGGAGGAGGAGGAGGGGTGGAGGGAAGGAAGGGGTGGGGTAGTGGGGGCTGGGGAGGAGGAGGGGTGGAGGGAAGGAGGGGTGGGGTAGTGGGGGCTGAGGGGATGAGGAATGGGGTGCAGGAAGGGGTGGTGAGGTAATGGGAGACTAGGAAGAAGGAGGGGTACAGGGATGGGGTGAAGGGAAGACGGGTGGAGGAACGGGGTGCAAGGGAGGAGGAGGGATGTGGTGTGAGGGAGTTTGAGGAAGGAGCGAAGATGAAGTGGGGAGCTGTGGGGGAAAAGGGTATGGGGTGGGGTATGGAATGTAGGAGAAGACAGGTGGATAGGGATGTGGGGGCAGGAGAGGGGAGGAGGTGTGGGGATGTAGGGAAGGAGCAAGGATGTGGGGTGCAGGAGAAGGAGGGAGGTGGGGTGTGTGAGGGGATGTGGGGAAGGAGCAAGGATGCAGGGGTGCAGGAGAAGGAGGGGGAATAGAGGCAGAGTGTGGGAGGGGGTGCAGAGAAGGAGGAGGGATGGGGTGTGAGTAATGAGCGAGGATGCAGTGGGGGTTCAGGTGAAGGAGAGGGGATGGAGGTGGGATGCATGAGGGGGTGTGGGGAAGGCTGGATATGGGAGGATTCAGGATTTGAATCCCTGCCTGCTTCAGCTTTGTTAGAAGTTGCTGGGATTTACACCCCCAGGAGCTTTGTCCCCTCGGTTTCTGGAGGCAGTCTGACCCAATGGACCACAAGAGCTGGTGCAACAGGCTGACCTTTGCTGCTCAGCCTGGGGCCTGCCTCTCACACCACTAGCTCCCACCGATATCAATGGCAGCTGCTCAGATCCTGCAGCGACAGGAGACCAGCTGTGGACTAGTGTGGGGAATGGATCTCACCCCCGGTATGGCTGGACCTTGCAGAACTGCTCCTGGCAGGAAGGGAGCAGGCAGGCCCTGCAAAATTATCCCACTCCCACAAGCAGCACCAGTGGGCTGCAAACCAAGCACACAGGCGCAGCACTGCTATAAAAAGCACTGGATGTGGCAGGGACCTATGGAAAACCAGAGCTTTAAAACGAAACCACTTTAGAAGCACCAACAACCAGCACTTCCATTTGCTCACACTGTAGTTAGAAAGGCACATGTGGCACCCGCCTTTATGCACGGTCATTCTCAGGCCCAGCCAACAGGGGCCTTCCTTCGTCTCCAGTGGTAGCGGTTTGTGCGTGGCTGCCATAGAATCATAGAATACTAGGACTGGAAGGGACCTCGAGAGGTCATCGAGTCCAGTCTCCTGCCCCCATGGCAGGACCAAATACTGTCTAGACCATCCCTGATAGACATTTATCTAACCTACTCTTAAATATCTCCAGAGATGGAGATTCCACAACCGCCCTGGGCAATTTATTCCAGTGTTTGACCACCCTGACAGTTAGGAACTTTTTCCTAATGTCCAACCTAAACCTCCCTTGCTGCAGTTTAAGCCCAGTGCTTTCTGTTCTATCCTCAGATGCCAAGATGAATAAGTTTTCTCCCTCCTCCTTATGACACCCTTTTAGATACCTGAAAACTGCTATCATGTCCCCCCTCAGTTTTCTCTTTTCTAAACTAAACAAACCCAATTCTTTCAGCCTTCCTTCATAGGTCATGTTCTCTAGACCTTTAATCATTCTTGTTGCTCTTCTCTGGACCCTCTCCGATTTCTCCACATCTTTCTTGAAATGAGGTGCCCAGAACTGGACACAGTACTCCAACTGAGGCCTAACCAGCGCAGAGTAGAGCAGAAGAATGCCTTCTTGGCTATGTCTAGACTGGCATGATTTTCCGCAAATGCTTTTAACGGAAAAGTTTTTCCGTTAAAAGCATTTGCGGAAAAGAGCATCTAGATTGGCATGGATGCTTTTGCGCAAAAGCATCCGATGCCAATCTAGACGCGGATTTGCTCAAAAAAGCCCCGATCGCCATTTTCACCATTGGGGCTTTTTTGCGAAAAACAATTCTGAGTTGTCTACACTGGCCCTCTTGCGCAAAAGCATTTGCGCAAGAGGGCTTTTTCCCGAGCGGGAGAGTCATTGTATTTGCGCAAGAACACTGACAATCATACATTAGATCGTCAGTGTTCTTGCGCAAATTCAAGCGGCCAGTGTAGACAGCTGGCAGGTTTTTCTGCAAAAGCGGCTGCTTTTGCGGAAAAACTTGCCAGTCTAGACGCAGCCCTTGTGTCTTGCTCACGACACACCTGTTGATGCATCCCAGAATCATGTTTGCTTTTTTTGCAACAGCATCACACTGCTGACTCATATTCAGCTTGTGGTCCACTATAACCCCTAGATCCCTTTCTGCCATACTCCTTCCTTCCCATTCTGTATGTGTGAAACTGAGTGTTCCTTCCGAAGTGGAGCACTTTACACTTGAGTTTATTAAACTTCATCCTGTTTACCTCAGACCATTTCTCCAATTTGTCCAGATCATTTTGAATTATGACCCTATCCTCCAGAGCCGTCGCAACCCTTCCCAGCTTGGTATCATCTGCAAACTTAATAAGCGTACTTTCTATGCCAATATCTAAATCGTTGATGAAGATATTGAACAGAGCCGTCCCAAAACAGACCCTCATGAACCCCACTTGTTATACCTTTCCAACAGGATTGTGAACCATTAATAACTACTCTCTGAGTACGGTTATCCAGCCAGTTATGCACCCACCTTATAGTAGCCCCATCTAAGTTGTATTTGCCTAGTTTATTGATAAGAATATCATGCGAGACCGTATCAAACGCCTTACTAAAGTCTAGGTATATCACATCCACCGCTTCTCCCTTATCCACAAGGCTGCCATGAACCCTGCTGGTGGATAGTCGAGGTTGGTGTTCTAAGAGCTTGGAAGTGGCCCCACCTTACTTGCCGTGTCGATTTCAGGGCTGCCTGGCCGCTGGTGAGACCCCGTCTCACTATGATCCCCGAGAAGATGCGGCAGTTGCTGCCGGAGGTGGAGTTGGATCCCAGAATTATCTCCGTCCTGCTCTGCAGCTCCACCGTGGCCCTCCTGGTGCTGAAATGGATGGTGAAGAAGCTAATACAGCAGAGGATGTGGGAGGCGAGGGGGTACCGAGTACGTGTCCTGAGACAGATGGAAGAGGCTGTTCAGCAGTTCAGACAACAGGTGACACCCCAGGGTCTTCCTCTTGACCTCAGAAGGGATTGTTCATGCTCATCTAATTAACAATCTCATCTACTATTCTGGCTTGAATTTCAAAATGCCTCTCCTTGGAGCTGGGAGAAGGAATGAACCCTGAAGTCTGCCCAAAAGTTTCCTTTATAACGATGCAGGGGCTTTAGATGTCTCCACCCTGGCCGGATAGCACACAGACCAGGTGTTAGCTATTGCAGATTCCTTGATTATCCAGAACCCCAGAAGGGCTCCGAGTTTGCCAACCCCACTCACAGATTAAAGAACTGCTCAGCCTAAGGATGGCAGAACCAGCCCAGAAATTATTTGCAAGCCTCCTACATAACCCCATATTATTTACCTAAGTTGCAGCTTGGTATGTCTGAGCTATAGCACCATCTCTTGTCTATGCAATGACCACGTAATGAGGCCCTGAGCTAATTTTTTCTGCCATGTTACACAAAATTCATCTTTACCGTGCACTCTGCCTGTAGCAGATGCTAGTGGTGTAGCAGGCTGAATTTGATGTAATACATTGGCTACGTCTAGACTGGCATGATTTTCCGCAAATGCTTTTAACGGAAAAGTTTTTCCGTTAAAAGCATTTGCAGAAAAGAGTGTCTAGATTGGCATGGACCCTTTTGCGCAAAAGCACTTTTTGCGGCAAAGCGTCCGTGCCAATCTAGACGTGGTTTTGCGCAAGAAAGCCCCGATCGCCGTTTTAGCCATCGGGGCTTTTTTGTGCAAAACACTTTTTAGCTGTCTACACTGGCCCTCTTGCGCAAATACATTTGCGCAAGAGGGCTTTTGCCCGAACGGGAGCGTCATTGTATTTGCACAAGAAGCACTGATTTTGTACATTACAAAGTCAGTGCTCTTGAGCAAATTCAAGCGGCCAGTGTAGACAGCTGGCAAGTTTTTCCGCAAAAGCAGCTACTTTTGCGGAAAAACTTGCCAGTCTAGACACAGCCACTGTGTCATAGACCAGGCTGCATCAAGTTAACCATTCAGAGCTAGGCAGATTACTGCTGTAAATAATGTAGCAGCAAGAGATCCTTAGAAATGAGTCCAGACCACGTTTGGCTTAGAAACTTGCAGGTGATCATGTGTGTCTCATATATCCTATGCTGCACTGATGTAAAAACTGATTGGCTGCGTCTAGACTGGCATGATTTTGTGCAAAAGTGGTTGCTTTTGCGGAAAATCTTGCCACCTGTCTACACTGGCCGCGAATATTTGCACAAGAACACTGACTTTGTAATGTACAAAATCAGTGGTTCTTGCGCAAATACTCCGACGCTCCCGCTCAGGGATAAGCCCTCTTGCGCAAGTATTCTTGTGCAAGAGGGCCAGTGTAGACAGCCACGTTAAGTTCTTGCGCAAGAAAGCCCGATGGCTAAAATGGCCATCGGCTTTCTGTAAGAGAGCGTCTACACTGGGCACGGATGCTTTGCAAAAGCAAATCTTTTGCGCAAAGGCACATGCCAGTATAGATCGCTCTCTTGCATAAATACTTTTAACAGAAAACTTTTCTGTTAAAAGTATTTGCGCAAAATCTTGCCAATCTAGACGCAGCCATTTTGTTTTTGTCCTCTGCCACATTTTCTTGGACAATTTTGAAAAAAAGCAACTGTTTGCTCAGAAATTAGAGCTGTTTGGGATTGAAAACAAGAAACCTCCAAGGTTTTTTGGGAGGGGTTGTCATGATCATGAGGGTTAGCCATCAGCCTGGGAACTAAGGGTTTAATCTTACCTAAGTCAGGTAGATTCAGCCAATAGGAAGGTAGGTAGGAATCTCAAACTAGGACAAAGGAATTTTGGGGTTTCCCGCCTTTGTCTCTGGGGCAGTTTCTCTTCAGCTGCTGAGGGAGTCAGACAGAATGTCTCCCTCCAAGAACAGACTCTTCACTCTTCTGTAAGTAGGGTAAAGTTTAGATAAATCCGTTAGGTTTTATTGTTTTATGGTTTGGGAAATGGGATCTGATGTCTGTGCATTTCAAAATGGGCTTTGCTTTCTTTTGTTAATAAGTTCTAGGCCCATAGTGGGGTTCCCCCACCATGAGTATTACTTTGTGACTTTTCCATCTAGTCATGGTGCTTGCAACAGGAATATTGTGGGGATAATAAAAGTTCTTTCTCTTTTCTTTTTATTAATCTGGTATTGGTTAATTTTTATGTCCTGGTTTTTACTTCAGGGGTGAGATTTCCCAAGTGAGCTCTCCCCTGGTTTTCTTATCATTACTTGGGTGGTGGCAGCAGAGTTTTATCCCCAAAATCTAGGTTGTTAAGATTTTGGGGGGAAGTTTTTTACCAAAGCCTGGAAAGATAAGGTTTTGGGGTATTTTGAGGGCCCCCACTTCTGCATTTATCATGCCAGAGTAGGGAAGGAGCCTTGAAAGGGGTATTGGGGTGGAATTTGATGATCTATGCAATGAAATGCAACTGTCTTGAATTCAGAGGGCTTCAGATGTCAAGGGGAATTGTTCACCCAGGTCTCGCAAACCTACATACAAGATAGGGACAGAATTTTACCCCATAACTGTGGAACATTTCTTTGTGATAGTTGGTCGGAAAATGGGGAAATATGTATGGGGGTAAAACAACTGACTGAAAGATTTCATCTGACTTGTTTTTGATACACACCAAACAGCTTTGTGCTCTGTACAATGGTTATCATGTATCTATTATACCTTACAGAATCCAGAGGTACAGGCCAGTCACATCCTCTCTCTCCCACTTGTGGAGCTGGCTAGGAAACTGAAGGAAGGTTCCCTCTCACCAGAGAGTGTTCTCTATATGTACATGGGCAAGGTAAGGAAGATAGCCCTTCAAGCCAGCAAGGATGTTAAAGCACTGGATTGGGACTCGGGTGATCTGACTTCAATTGTAGATTTTGACACGGGCCTCTCTGTGTGATCTGGGGCAAGTTAATGAATTTCCTTGCTCTCAGCTATCCAACTGTACAGTGGGGATTAAAACACTCCCTTTGACTTGTCTGTTTGGTCTGAAAATGCTTCCAGGCAGGGACTGATATATGTTGAGTCTGGCCAGTGCCTAGCACAATGGGTGCTCTTGATTTTGTTTGGGACCTTCAGGCCTATTCTGACAGATGCAATAATAGAAAACAATGCTAGGTTAAGGATAAACGGAGATGATTTGCTTATAATTTCTATTTGAAGTAAGTTACCAGAGTTGGTTAGGCTTAGGGCTGTCTCTCTGTACCAGGGCAAATTTCCCATGTAGGCATTGTTAGGACTTTTGCCAGCAGCAATGACACTTAAGTTTTGTTTGTCTACTTTAGGGATGTTATAATTAGATTAATCAACTAATCAAATAGTTGACTATCCACTTTGAAACAGCCTGTCCGGCTGTTGCTCCATTTCAAAGGTGGAATGCCACCGCTGCGCCCCTGCCCCCTCCCACGGAGCTGGATCTGGGGGGAACCGGCTTTTAAGCCAGCTCCCCCCAGAATCCCCTCCTCTTCCCCAACCCACTTGCTGCCATTTTCTGATAGAGGCAGCAAGCTGGGGGGAAGTAACTAGTCGACTAGCGTGTCGACTATCCGATAAGCTTTTGCTTATCGGATAGTTGATTAGTCGCTTACATCCTTAGTCTACTTATGTATTTGTTCTTGATTAGGTCCCTGGGTTGAAACTCTTATTGCAGGGAGATAATGTCTTCTTCTGTGAAGTGCTGAAAACTGTAAAATTTGTGATCTATCACTTTAAGTTCTCAGAATTTTCTTCCTCCTGTGATCTGACTAGAGGGCTCTGTAGGGAAGTATAAGATAAATGTAAGATCTGCCTTACGGGCAGCCAGCTCAAATAAGGTGGAATGAATTGTGCCTGTTTGTTTTAGGAAGCAGACTGCTTTGTTTCTCTCTGTTTGTTTTTTTTTACATTCTTGTGTGTGTGTTTATGGGTCTGAATTCTGAGAATTAAAGTCATGTTACTTTGCAGCCTTTCAGCAGAAGTATTTTATGTATGTTTGTTTTTTAATCAAATTCCTTGGCTACGTCTAGACTGGCATGATTTTCCGCAACTGCTTTTAACGGAAAAGTTTTTCCGTTAAGAGCATTTGTGGAAAAGAGCGTCTAGATTGGCACGGACGCTTTTGCGCAAGAGCACTTTTTGCGGAAAAGCGTCGCCATCTAGACGTGGTTTTGCGCAAAAGCGATCGCCATTTTCGCTATCGGGGCTTTTTTTATAAAACAGTCCTGAGCTGTCTACACTGGCCCTCTTGCGCTAATACATTTGCGCAAGAGGGCTTTTTCCCGAACGGGAGCAGCATAGTATTTGCGCAAGAACACTGACAATCATACATTAGATCGTCAGTGTTCTTGCGCAAATTCAAGCGGCCAGTGTAGACAGCTGGCAAGTTTTTCCGCAAAAGCAGCTGCTTTTGCGGAAAAACTTGCCAGTCTAGACGCAGCCCTCTGTTTCTATGACATGAAACAAAACATGTTCCTGTTTAGTTTAACCCCTAGGAACAAGGCACTCTCATCGCAGGATAAGAGTGTCCCCAATGGAGTTAATCAAGTATAACTACTACACTTTAACTTCACACCCTACCTTAATCAGAAATAACTTTCAATTGTAGACCTGGGTACAAGGTTTTCCTTATGCTTGTCTATACTAGCAAGTTACTGCACTGTAACTTTCTCACGCAAGGAGTGAAAAAATACCTCCCGAGCACAGCACGTTACGGTGCTTGTAAAATGCCAGTATAAATAGGCTCCCAGCACTGGGAACTATGTCCCTCAAGGAGGTGGCTGAGCACTGGGACAGCTCTCTCCCAGCACTGGTGCTGTGCAAGTTAAAGTTCTCCTGCAGCAGCACTGCAGCGTTGGGAGAGATCTCTATGTAAACCGCCTCCACTAGGGGAATAGCTAAGTGCACTATCTCCACTGGTGCTTTACAGCACTGCAACTTACTGTGTTCAGGCAGTGGGGGTGGTTTTTTGCACTCCTGAGCAAGAAAGATAACATAAGAACGCCGTACTGGGTCAGACCAAAGGTCCATCTAGACCAGTAGCCTGTCTGCCGACAGTGGCCAGCACCAGGTGCCCCAGAGAGGGTGAACCGAAGACAATGATCAAGCGATTTGTCTCCTGCCATCCTTCTCCAGCCTCTGACAAACAGAGGCCAGGGACACCATTTCTATTCCTGGCTAATTAGCCTTTTATGGACCTAACCTTCATGGAATTATCTAGCTTCTCTTTAAACTCTGTTCTAGTCCTAGCCTTCACAGCCTCCTCTGGCAAGGAGTTCTACAGGTTGACTACACGCTGTGTGAAGAAGAACTTTCTTTTATTAGTTTTAAACCTGCTACCCATTAACTTCATTTGGTGTCCTCTAGTTCTTCTATTATGGGAACTAATAAATAACTTTTCTTTATTCGCCCCTCTCCACACCACTCATGATTTTATACACCTCTATCATATCCCCCCCCTCAGTCTCCTCTTTTCTAAACTGAAAAGTCCCAGTCGCTTTAACCTCTCTTCATATGGGACCATGAAGATACAGCATAGTAACTTGCCAGTGTAACAAGATCAAAGCCAAACCCTTAGTTGTAAAGCAAAAACTTAGATGCAGGTGAATTAAAGGTCTAAAGAGGGGACTGACCCTTTCTTTCCCACCTGTGTTTTCATGACAAGGCCTTAGAAGTGAATCGGGATGTGAACTGTGTGACAGACTTCATTGAAGAGTGTGTGCACTTGCTCCAAGAAGTGAGGAAGCAGAAGAAGAAAGGGCTGTTGTATGGAGTTCCTGTCAGCATCAAGGATCCCATTGGATGCAAGGTGCTTCTGCATTTCCATTTTGTAAAGAAGCTTGTGATGTTGAGATAAGGGAGAGCAATATGCTGGGGTTGATAATAACATACACGGACCACTGTATTGATAAGTATAAAGAGCAACTGATATGGTAAAGAGCTAGTTTGTGTGTCTATGCACCACTGCTCTCCTGGGTAGAAGTAAAACAGTTCCTGTGTGTCAAAAGCTCTATGCTGCTGACAATGAGTAGAGATTCTCCTTTAGTTTATTAGGCCTCTGTGCTTTGGGAGCAGGGGCATCTGTGAGTTCTAATCTCACTGATGCAATGAAATTCTAGATGACTGTGGATTTGTTACACAGTGTCATTAAACTTAATTGAAAGCATTGGATCAGCAATGAAATATCAGTGAGCTTGACTATGGCTCTGTCATTAGAATGTGAGTGCAATGAGGCAGCACTGACACAGCATCATGGCCTGCTCGGCAGAACGATCCCTGCGGTCTAATGAGTCAGCTGCCTTGGGCGTGTGGAAATATCGGGGAGGAATTTGCAAAGGGCTGCAGGAGTGAGAGGTGTTGGACTGTAGGACAGTATCTCATAGCTGGGAATGGAGAGCAGGCATGTTGTGGAGGGTGAGGGGCAATCAGTCACTCTTAGTGTAGCAATATGGCCCTCAGGAGAGAAAGGTGGGCTTTCAGTGGAGCTGCCAGGCCTTGTATCATCAGTGGTGGCCATGAACCAGAGGACACTGGGAGGGAGCTGCCTGTCTGTCTCTTTCCACCCCTGCATTAGTACCCCTTGGTGATCATGGCATAAATCCTGTGTATCTAACATACTCTGTGTCTGCCCCTATTCCCAGGGTCACATCTCCACCTGTGGCTTGGGACAGTACCTCAGCTACCGGGAGCAAGAGGACAGCATCTTAGTGAAGGTGCTGAAGAGGCAGGGAGCCATTCCATTTGTGAAAACGAACATCTCACAGTGCTTGATAAAGTAATTGGCCAGCTCTCTTTGCAACAAGTATTGCTACTCTTCGGCTCCCCTTCCCTTGCCAGGGCGATCAGTGTGGGAGAAGGGCCTTAGAAATCAGCTGAAAGACACTCATTGGCCTTTCGATATGGCCCTCAATGCTTCGAGAGAGACACACACATGCCCCCTCTAAAGGCCAACCTGTGATTGCCTGGCCCAGGTGACTAACCATGTTGACTCAGATCCTCAGTTATTTAGGAACCTAACATCCATTGAAATCAATGGGAGTTAGGCACCTAAATACTTCTGAGGATCTGGGCTGTTATCTTCACTCAGAGCAAGGTGGCCACAATTGGACTCTGAACAGCCAAGAGCCAGTGGAAGTTACTGTTTCCCTTCTCTGCTCAGCACAGGGTGCCCTGCACTGCACCAGAGTGGGCCTTCCCAGCCCTGCTGGGGACTCTGCTTCAGGAGGTGCTGATGGAAAGGGGTGAGCAAGAGCCAGGCGGTTCTTAGTAAGGGGTGAGCAAGAGCCAGGCGGTTCTTAGTAAGGGGTGAGCAAGAGCCTTGTGGTTCTTAGTAAGGGGTGAGCAAGAGCCAGGCGGTTCTTAGTAATTCTGTGCACTTGGGGCTGCTCAGTTCCTGCTCCCCCTTCCTGCATTTACCTCAGATATCCTCACAGAGGGCAGCAGCACGTGCTCTGGCAGCTCCCATGGAGCCCAGTGACCTCACTGGGGGGGGTTCCCAAGTGTCCTCTTGCTGTTCCACCAGCCGCAATCGTCCAGACACCTGTGCAGGAGGAATATGCTGCAGTTACTGCTTCCCAGTAAATAGGGCCCTACCAATTTGGACTGTGAAAAGTTCTTCTCTGTGAAATCCAATCTCCCCCACGTTGCTAGGAGGGGCCCAGCCAGAGGCCCCTATCTGCTAGGCTGGGAAGGCTGGGGAGAGACAGGACTGGTTCTTTCCCTGCACAGCTAGTCTCAGTGGGGAAATCAGCCCACGCCCAGAGGCAGCACAGACATGCTGCAGCAGCCTCAGAGCTGGTCTCAGGGCTATCACTGCCCCCCCGCCCAGCTTCTGCTGGTGTCCAGCTCTGGGGCTGGTGTTCCTCTGGGGGCACTCATGGCTCCTGCTGGAGTCTTGTGGTGCCTGCCCCTACAGCTCCTGCTCTGGGAATCGAGGTGTCCGCAAATTGGCCAGGGCTCCTGGGCACAGTTAATCCATCACTGGCCAGAACTAGCAGCTAGGAGCCCCTGACTGAGGTATCCCCAGCAGCAGGCAGATCAGACCCACCTCCACTTCCAGGAACCTCCCTCAGCTGCAGAAAGCCGACACCCAGGTCTGAAGGATGCACAGAAATGAGGGTGGCAATCCTGTGCCCCCATAACAACCCTGCAAACTCCCATAGCCCCCTTTTGGGTCGGGACCCCCACGGTTATAACACTGTGACATTTCAGATCGAAACAGCTGAAAACATGAAACTGACGAATTTTCAAATCTTAGGGCTGTAAAATCCAGAATGGATCATATATATGGTAGGGCCCGATCAATAAAGGGCTATACTGTAGGTGGATCAGCTACCCACCTTTATTGAGACCATGGAGTAGGAATCAGCACGTTTGGTCTTGGCCGATCTGCTGGGCTCTGCTTAGCGTTGGCGTCGGTGGTCTTTTGAGCTGAGATCTGGGTGCTGTAGAAACTTCAGACATGTCCTGGGAAGGTGAAAGGTTAAGCAGATCTCCGAGTCTCCTCCATCACTATAGATGGGAATGTGAGGTAGGGAACTCAGCTCACGTCCATTGACCGACTTGCTACTTTTGATCTCTCCCAGCTACGACTGCAGCAACTTAATCTTTGGCCAGACGGTGAATCCCCTGAACCACAAGAAAAGCCCTGGTGGATCTTCTGGAGGGGAAGGAGCGCTGATCGCCGGAGGAGGGTCCATCCTGGGCTTTGGGACAGATATAGGGGGGAGCATTCGCCTGCCATCCAGCTTCTGTGGGCTGTGCGGGTTCAAGCCGACGGGCAACAGGCTGAGGTAGGTGCTGAGAGCTGCCTCCAGCCTGCCAAAGGGCTTGCATGGGATTGATTGTTTGCTGATTTCTGTAGAGCTCTGCACAAGTAGCAAGGAGGAATAGTGGCCGCACCAGTGGGGGTGAAAACACATTGCCCAAAGACGCCCTGGTCCCCAGCCTTGAGATTCAAATCCATGCCCAGCCCCCTCTTTCTGAGTATTGGCGCATATCTTGGAAGGCTGTGTCCAGGTTCCATTGAAATCATTGGCAGACTCCAGGTGAGCTGGGGGCTTAATTCCACCCTGCAGGATACAAGGAACTGCCAGTGGCTTCATGTAGGACTCGGCTCTATGTTCTGTGGTGGAGAATAGGACCCCTGTGGGTTAGTGGGAGGGGCTGATGTTGAGCTCCTCCCCTTCCATTCTCAGTGGTTACCCCGTTGAGACGGGCACGTCTATTTCCAGAAGGTCTGCAGAAAATGGGAGTGGCCTTTCTTCATTACAGTTGCTGAAGGCCCTGATCCAGTGAGCAGTGAAATCCATGGGAGCCTTTCCTTTAGTTTCAGTAACTTCTGGGTCAGCTGCAAACTGATTCATCCCACACTTTGGAGGGGTTCTCCCTTAGCACTGAACTTTGCAGTCAGAGTTGGATTAGGAGCTTGTGCAGCCCTGGGACAGAGAAAGTAGGGGCCCCCTTCCCCACCCCTTCTGCCTGCAGTCCCCCCTGCCCTTCTCCCCTGCCGCACCTGCTCATGAAATGGGGTCTGGATATGGGGGCTTGCTCTGCACCACTGCCTGCCTGGCTCTCCTATGGAGGTGATGGGTTGGGGCATGGGGGCTGTCCCTACACCTCCACAGGAGCATGAGGCAAAGCAAGGCCAGCCGTGCACCCTGATCTCACTCCCTGCGTGCCAATTGGTGAGACCCCATTGGCTCAGTGGCTAATTCTCCACTGCTGCCAGTTTATCTGTTGACAGATCCTAAATCTATTTCCCTTGCCTGTCTCCCTTCCCCCCTTCAAATACCTGCAGTTGTTATCTGCACTATTTATGTATTTGTTTATTTCTGTCTCCTACGGTCCCTGTGGAGTTAGCGGCCCTGTCAGTTACATCCAAACAGGTGAGCCATTTTTTTTCAACTATCTTTTCCGTTTGAACCTCTGAAAGGGAGGACAGCAACAGATATTAACCACTGTCAGTGTCTCAGATAGGAACTAGACTGGAACACAGGTGTTTTGGGTTCCATCGCTGAGTGACTTTGGATAAGTTACTTAACCTCTCTGGTCCAATCACTTTGCAGTTTCCCATCTGTAAAGTGAAGGTAATAATGGTTCCTTTGTCTCTTGTCTACTTACTCCCTGCCCCGAAGAGTTACAGTTCGGTCTTGTAAAAAGCTGAGCTCTGACAGGTTTTTAGGTTCTACTGTAATCAGGGGAGCTGACAGCCTTGCAGGCCCCTGGGCAAGGTGTACCGGTGTGTGTGTGTGTGTGTGTGTGTGTGTGTGTGTGTGTGTGTGTGTGTGTGTGTGTGTGTGTGTGTGTGTGTGTGTGTGTGTGCGCGCGCGCGCGCGCGCTCTGTGCTGCTCAGAGCCGCATGGAGTGGTGCTCCAGGAGCAATTTAAAGGCCCAGAGCTCCAGCCATCAGTAGCAGCAGCCAGGAGCCCCAGACCCCTTTGGATCGCTGGGCCCTGGGGAAACTGTCCCTTTTGGTCCCTCCATGTCGCCAGGCCTGACTGTAATACAAAGAAATAACAATTGTAACAGAAACGCTGCTTCCTTGATGTGCTACTCAGTTGTACATGAAATCTGGTAAATGCTCACTTAGGTGCAAGTTTCAGATGCAGCTGGGATATAGTGACTGAGACTTGGGATCCACCAAAATGTCCCCGTCCCTAGGACTAGCCTCCTTAATGTTCCTCTTCAGGTCCTGCAAGAAGGGCACTCTCTTTCCATGAACACTTTTTTCTGTCCTCTTGCCCGTGGACTCCTTGCTGTGACCCTCTCTGGCCACACTTAGCTCTGGGACAGACTCAGCACCTCAATTTTTGCAGTACTCCCTCAGGCAGACACAGTTTGTGGCAGCCCTATTAGACCATAGAAAGCACCTTTGCTTATGCAGATCTAACTATTGTCAGCTCTGCCTCTTGGACCGTATCCACATTTGGGGCAGGGGGAAACGGTGCTTTTCAGTGTGTGTGGGAGGGTTGCTTCTTTCTCAGAGAGTTGGTACGTTAGGAGTAGTTTCATCGGAGATGGATTATGGGCAAAATACAGATGAGGCTGTCAAACTTCAAAATAGATGGAGTTTCTTATTCCGTGAGCTACATAGTTTCTTTGGCAGCTTGAAAATAAGAGTTCATCTTTTGGTTATCACAACCGTAGACAGATATGGGTTCCGTTGTGTCAGCTACAGGTATACTTACCCATATCTGGCTACCTGGGCGAAGCTCAAACATTTGTCTCAGTGGTTAGCTACCCAGGTGTTCTATTTTCCTCCAGTTACAGGAATGGTCGGGCCAATGGCGAGGGATGTGGACAGCCTGGTTCTGTGCATGAGAGCACTCCTGTGTGAGGATATGTTCCGCCTGGACCCCTCTGTGCCACCCTTGCCCTTCAATGAGAAGGTAGATCATTGAACGGTGACCAGTTAACATTAGAGCATCTTACTGGCTTAGTCTCCTCCTGCTGAAATCTGCATTGTCTAAAGAGCCATGAGCTGAGCCAGCTGGTGTCTTCACATCCCGCTAGCTGGTATCCATAGTGTCAGGGCATGCATGAGAGGACACCCTCTGGGATCCCTGTGACATGGAAAGGCCATAGAATGTGTGGAGCTTGAAGGATGCTGTTGGCTAGGACCTCGGAGACAGAGAGAATAACAGAGCTGGGTGTCCATGATGGAGTAACAGCCCCTGGGCTTGTTGGAAGAGAGAGTCCATTGGGGATGACTGGGGCAGGATCTTTTGAGTTGGGAGAAGGTATGGAGCAGAATCAAGACTACATAGGATTGGGCTGAGGGTGGAGGTTTGTCCATCATTAGTCCCAGCTGGGAGAGTCTGGTCAATAGTAGTTTAACCCTATTCGTTCCACAGTTCTAGAAATATTAAGAGCAAGTCTGCCTCCATTCAGGTGTACTCCAGTTCCACCCCCCTTCGGATTGGGTACTATGACACGGATGGCTATTTTCTGTTACCTCCTTGCATGAGAAGGGCTGTGCATGAAACCAGGATGTTGCTGCAGGAGGCTGGGCACACGGTACGTTTGGAGGTACCAACCTCTTCATTCATAGCCAGCTTCATTCACATAGGCCATATAGATTCATGAATCAAAGCGCTAAGGAGAAGCAATCTGACTGTCTGCAAGGTATAGGTTAATTAATCCTCTGAAGCCTACCAGGTCTCATCAGATGGCAGCAGGTGTATTTTTACCTAGTTATCACACTATCATGCTTGGGACTCGGATGAAGCATATAATGATTAAAATACCTTTACACAAACACACGAGGGTCAGCTAACAAGAAGATCTTGTAACTAGAGCTAATTGGAAACTGGAATTGTTCCATGAGAACTTCCGATATTTCAGAAAAATATTTGTTTCTGAATCAGAACTGAAATGTCAACCTTTCCCATGAAACAAAACCCTTGAAAGCTTTATTTCAGATCAGTTGATGTTCTGTTTCATTTCAGTTTTGGTTTAGTTTCTATTTTGACTTTTTCATTTTAAAATACATTTCATTCTGAACATGCTGCAATAGAACTTTTCAGTGTTATTGATGATAATATTATGAGCTACTATGCAGCTTGTACTCTTAGAAGTGTCCTAGCTGCCGATTGGTGCTGAGCTAGAGTTCTGTTTATACTATACATTTTGGCTAGATGGGGGTAGGGTGGTCCTGTAACGAAGACACTGCTGTGAGACTTGGGAGATCTGGGTTTAATTCCTGGCTGTGCTTGGCAAATTGCTTGATTTCCTCCTTTCCCCCCTTATTTGTCTGGTGTAGTTTGATTGTAAGGCCAGGCCTGCATTGCAACAGGATTGGGTGGCCTAAGTCTCTTAGGACCTTTTAGATTGCAAGTCCTTTGGGGGCAGGGACGGACTCTTACCATGAGTATGTGCAGCACTGAGCACAACGAGGTGCTGATTTCAGTTTGGGCCTCTGGATTCTACCAGAAAGTAAGTGATCCTAATGCAGGATAATCTCCTTGGTTTTGAACCACCCTCATCTTTTCCCCCCAGCTGATTCCATTCGTCCCACCCCAGATCGACTACGTCATGAACGAGCTCTTCATGAAGGGACTGTTTGCTGATGGCGGTGCCGCTTTACTTGAGAAATTGTAAGTCTGACCCGGGCCCGTCATGTGACAAGGGATGGGTGTAACTAACGACAGAGGGCTAGGTCTCCGGTGAAGCCCTGGAGTGAGTAAAAGAGAGAGAGGCTCACGTTGTCATTGCCTAGCAGTGCTGTGGGCCTGACTGCGCTGTCTTTCACGGAGTTGAGCCTGCTTGCCTGCAGCCCAGGGCCACTAAAAACTCTGCATGCTGAATTCCTGGCTGGCTATGCCTGGTGCGGGGCGGAGGGGAGGAGGCAGTTCTGCATGCCTCTTATTGCCCTTATATAAATCCATGGTATGCCCACATCTTGAATACTGCGTACAGATGTGGTCGCCTCATCTCAAAAAAGACATACTGCATTAGAAAAGGTTCAGAGAAGGGCAACTAAAATGATTAGAGTTTTGGAACGGGTCCCATATGAGGAGAGATTAAAGAGACTGGAACTTTTCAGCTTAGAAAAGAGGAGACTAAGGGAGGATATGATAGAAGTCTATAAAATCATGAGTGGTGTGGAGAAAGTGAATAAGGAAAAGTTATTTACTTGTTCCCATAATACAAGAACTAGGGGCCACCAAATGAAACTAATGGGCAGCAGGTTTAAAACAAATAAAAGGAAGTTCTTCTTCACACAGCGCATAGTCAATCTGTGGAACTCCTTGCCTGAGGAGGCTGTGAAGGCTAGGACTATAACAAGGTTTAAAAGAGAACTAGATAAATTCATGGAGGTTAAGTCCATCAATGGCTATTAGCCAGTATGGGTAAGGAATGGTGTCCCTAGCCTCTGTTTGTCAGAGGGTGGAGATGGATGGCAGGAGAGAGATCGCTTGATCATTACCTGTTTGATTCATTCCCTCTGGGGACACCTGGCATTGGCCACTGTGGGCAGACAGGGTACTGGGCTGGATGGACCTTTGGTCTGACCCAGTATGGCCATTCTTATGTTCTTATGCTGATGTTCACCCTGCCTCCCTGGGCTGGAGCCATGTCACCATGAGTGCAGGGAAGCTCTGTCCTTTCACTCACCTGCAGGCTGTTCCCCTGCTGCTCCCATTGGCTGGGAATCTCGGCCAATGGGAGCAGCAGGGGCAGTGCCTGCAAGCACAGAGTGGTGTGGAACCACCTGTTCCTCCCCACCAAACAGAGCTGTGCCATATAAGTACCCCAATTCCCTGCCCCCTTCTACACCCCCACCCACTCCTGCACCCTTCCAGACTCCATACTGCCACCCCAGCTCATTCTTGCACCCTGCCTTTCTCCAAGATCCCGTACTCCCACCCCCAGTCTGCTCCTGCACACTGAACCTCTTATTTTTGTTCCTACCCAGAGGCCATGGGGGGCCCACAAAATCTATCCCTGGGCTCCCAGAAGAGTAAATCCGGCCCTGCCAAGGGGGCAGTGTTAAGTTTGTAAGGGAAGAGTTGCTGGAGCGTAAGCAATTTTTTTTCATTCACAACTGATGCAGCAAGGGTGCCGGGACTATGAATTGTCAAGCCCAGAGGTGCTGGGGCTCAGCCCTGCCAAGCCCTGGCACAAATTAATCACTGCCCTGAGGTCACTACTGGCTCTGCAGGGTTCAGGCCCTCCAGCTGCCCCGGGGATCTCTGGGTGAGGCGAGTGCCGCTCCAGCCACAAGAGGTTGCAATACTCTTAGCTACCACCAGGGGGCTGTCTGGAGCACATAGAGCAGTGTTTCTTAAACTTTTTAAGACCGAGGAACACCAAACAGTAATTTTTTTTTATGAGGAACACCAAGGATTTTTGGTTGAGGAAAAAAAAAAAAGAAGAAAGGTCGGGGGAAAAAGGAAAGTTATTGAGGGAAAAAAAGGGTCAGGGGAAAGTTACTGAGCAAAAAAAGGAAAAAGGTCACCTGCCCCTTTAAGGGTAGCCATTTTGAATTCTGTTGTTCTCCGCAGCACACCTCCGACTGGAAACACAGTTTAAGAAATACTAACAGGTTATGTCTATCCTGAATATGCAGCCAGGCTTGTGTTCTGTGTTTGTCCATGCTGCTTTGTAGTCCTCAGTTTTCAGCAGCTGGACCCAGATCTTACAGCTGTGCTAACATGTCCATTCTGCACCACGCAAACCTTCTGCCTCGGCTCGCGCTGCATCCACATTGCAAAATGTCAGGGCTTGGACCAAGTCGCAGTGGAATTTGGGATTCAATCCACCCCACAGCAGGGTCTTGAAGCCTCGAAACTGGCGTGCTTGCAGATCTGAGTCCCACAGGTGTTGGCATAGATGGAAACGGGGCTTGTGCTCAAACCCGAGTCATAGCTTAGGCATAGTATGCAGTGTAGACCTGCTCTGAGACTGCAAGGAGCAGAAGAATGAAGCACAGAGCTGGCAATATGGCCTTCAGCTGGGCTAGTGGGGTTCAGCCACAGAGCATGGGGCCAAATGCTATTTTCCTTCCTGCTCCTGCTCCACTTTGCTACCTTAAGTTCCACCACTGTGCTGGGCACCAGCTGCTAGTGGCCCAGTACTACTGGGCTTGTTTGGGCATATCCAGGCATTTATCTAAGCAAGGGGCTAGCCGGTCAGCCAGCTGGACTGATGCCATGAAAAAGAATATCCTGGTACCCTAGGCACTGCTGCAGTGAGGCTAGGAGGCAGGCTTTTCCAGCATGATCCCATCTGTAGTGCTTTATTTCTTGATATGAGCAGGACAGATTATACAGTGGCTAGTGCACAGGACTGCAAGTCAGCTGATCTGGGGACTGCCTCTGGGAGATCCTGGCCTGGTCTCCAGGGATCTCAGTCTTAGGTTTACATGTTTGCAAAGAGCATTGATCTCCTTGGCTGAAAGGGGCTATCTGAGGTCTGTGTTTAACGAATGATAGACACAGGCTAGGAATCAGCTCTGGGTCATCCTCACTACCTCCTTTCTGTCTCCCTTCCCAGTGAACTGGACATGGTCGATCCCAACTCCTGCTCCCAGATCAATAGCTACAGACTCCCCTTCCTCCTGAAGAAGATTCTGGCTTTCTTCACCAAACCCCTCGTAAGTTACACCGTCCCTTGGAGTCCAGCGAAACACCACTTGGAAAATCTAAACAATGGGCATGGTCCCCTACCCGTATAGGCACGTGCACAGTCTCCATAACCTTCGCTCATCTGAGTTCCTCACAGTCCTCTGGGCCGCAGGACAGGGATCCCACTGTAGGTCAGCTGAGTCAGAGGTGACACTAGAAGTCAGTATCAGAGGTGGAACTGAGCTTAGCTCTTCTGACATCCGAGGCCACTGGGCTATTTTTCCTCTCTTTGTGAACCTCTGTAAACATTAATGTTGTTTTTCTGGTTGATTCAATACTCAGCAGGTCATTTGCCCTTGGCAGAGGCCTACTGCTAAGCTAACCCATTGCTAATGTGCAACTTACATGAGTAATAGGGTTTGTGCTGGCCTTCTGCATCAGGCAGGATGCAAACTGCTTCCCATTCTCTTCCAAGCCACAGCCTTAAGGGAAGGCAGTGTCTCTAGTGGCTAGAGCAGGCACAGAGGACTCAGAATTCCTGAGTATCATTCACCGTTCTGCAGCTGATCTTGGGCAAGTCAGTGAACCCTTGTGCCTCAGTTTTGCCTCAGTTAGTATTGGGGCTAACAATACATGCTCACATCGAGATCGTCAGCTGTAACAGGCTGGGCGAGCACAGTAGAGTGTCAGAGTTAGTATATTGATTTTCCAGAATTAAATGTTTGGGAAAGATACACAGAACTGATCATTTACAGTGTTTGTGCTTGCTTGACAAAATGTGCTAGTGTCTCAGAAGCTGTTTGAACATAACATCTTCCACTGAAAACCTTTCTCGATGACCTGATCTGATTCTGGCGTCCCAGCGGTGATGCTTGTTGACATTGCTATGTTTCTTTTCAGTTCCCTCGATTCGCCAGTTATTTGAATGCATTGTGTGGAGTGTGGTAAGAGGCCATTTTTCAACTTTAATAACAGCATCCTGTTCGAGTAACTAGAAAATGGTGATTTCACAGTACAGTTTATATCCATTATAGAGCTGGAAAGCTCTTTCCACCATTAGTCCTCTGTTTCAGAATGACTTCAGCATGCAAACATCTGGGTCTAGTCTACACCACACCCCACCATCGATTTAAAATAATGCAACGTCAGCTACACTAATAGCATAGCTGAAGTCGACATACTTACCGTGGTGTCTTCCATGTGGTAAAATCAGCGGCTGATGCTCTCCTGTCAACTCCACCTATTCTTCTTGTCTTCTTGTCCTGGTGGAGTACTGCAGTCATGAGAGAGTGCTTGGAGGTCAATTTATCATGTCTAAGCAGACGCGATAAATCAACTTTTGGTGGATCGATTGCCACAGCATGGATCCATTGTGTAATGAAGATAAGATCATTTTGTTCCTGGGAAATCGAAAATCGATGGGAATTATAACATATATTCTTTCAGAGAATCAACAGGGGTGAATGAATGGATTGAGAAGTTGCTAGTGCCATCTGTCTGTACAATTGAAAGATTGCAAGTGCTCCTTAGAGCAAATATAAAAATTGCTAATATCAGCTGCTGAGAGTAATAGTCCTGCAAATAATTCTTACTCATTTGCATGACATCACAGAAGGGCTTGTTGTGTGTGTGCAGAGCGGATAAACAACTGGTAGTTATTGCTCTATGCTCTTTGACTTAAGTACATCACATCAAAGTTCCTGTTGTGCCTTCATTTTGAAAGCAGCTGCCATAACATGTAACACATTCTAGAAAAGATGGGGGTTGAATGGAAGAGAAACTGAGGTAAGATTGTGTTGGAGGAGGATTCAGCTGAGAGAAAAAAATTAAATTGCAAAGAAAAATATAGGGACACTTCAGATTTGATGTGTGTTTTCTAATTAAAAACCAAGGAATCCATGGGGTAGAAGAGTGTAAAGAAAATGGACCAAATCTTATTCTCGTTTGTAACTCTCCCATTGGTGAGTAAGGCCAACTGGTTCCTTGTAGAGTGTATGTTATAAAGTGCATGGCAGAGAGGAGGACAGATCTGTTGGGTAAATAGGCACAAATTCAGTGGAGCCAGGTGGGCATTAGCTCAGTATTTGGCCCAGAATGTCCACTCCAGTGATGAGAAGACATCAGAACAACCATCCTCTCTGCTCACCATCCACCCCACCCATGATGTCTGGGCGAAAGGGTCTGATAAGGATTGAAGCTGCCAATGGTCTACAAAGACCCTGGGGGCTGAGAACCGATGAGCAGAGGCTGTGTTCACCTGATTGAACCGAGACCTGGTCTACAATACAGTGCACAGTCCACCTAAAATATCACTCCCACTGATGGAACTTGCCTACTTAACAGCTTCATCTCCACGAGAGGCATAGCGCTGAGGTCGATGTAGTTGGGTCGACGCTGTGTCGGTGTAGGGACGGCATTGCTTATATTGACTGGTGCTGCCTTTCAGAAGCCATCCCACAATGCCTCATCCTGGCAGTACAGTCGGTGCAATTGTAATAGAGATATAGCCGTGTTAGTCTGGTCTTGCTGAAACAAAAGACAGGACTATGCAGCACTTTAAAGACTAACAAGATGGTTTATTAGGTGATGAGCTTTCGTGGGCCAGACCCACTTCCTCAGATCAAATTGTGGAAGAAAATTGGCACAACCATATATACCAAAGAGATACAATCAAAAAAAGTGAACACGTATAAAATGACAAATCAGATTTTAGAACAGAGGAGGAATGAGGGGGGAGGTTAATGTCTATGAGATAATTATATTAGGGGTCCCTTTCACATATATGGTCATGCCAATTTTCTTCCACAATTTGATCTGAGGAAGTGGGTCTGGCCCACGAAAGCTCATCACCTAATAAACCATCTTGTTAGTCTTTAAAGTGCTGCATAGTCCTGTCTTTTGTTTCAGTCGGTGCAAGTGTGACTCCTGGTGAGAACATGTGTGGCTGACACAAAAAGCACAGTGTGAACATCCAGAAGCAATTCAGTGATTGCGATGGCTGTACATCAGTGTAACTTAGGCTACATGTACACTCTCACTTTTGTTGGCAAAACTCTTATCAGGGGTATGAAGAAAACAATCCCCTGACTGGCTTAAGTAACAGTGACAGAAGCTCTGGTATGCACAGCAATATGTCACTGGTGGTGGCAGACAGTGTCTGGCCACATAGATACTGCCACTCATTGGTGGAAGTTTAAATATGCCTATGGGAGAGCACTCTGCTATCTGCATAGAGCAGCTAGAAGGAGAGCTTACCGCTCTGTGTAGCTGTAAGGTCTCTATTGTAGACATAACCTGAGGTCCACTTAATTTTGTAGTGTGGACTTGCCCTGAACATGCGCCAAGTTAAACATGCATAAGTGCTCTACCAGATCTAGATCCCAGAATTAGGACCTCAGACTTAACGAGCAAAGTACGCAAGCAGTTCCCCAGGCATGTAGGCCCCTGCTGCTTTACGGATCCCCTCTGATTTCCCTGCCACTCTGGGCAGACTCTGAGCTCCTTGCAGGATCGGGCCCTAGTCATGACTGGTCATTTGAAAAATTAAGCCCCACAATATAGATGTGCTACGAAAAATCATTCTCTTCCCAGAAGTTAAAGGACCCAGTACATGCCTGCAGTTCTGATCCAGAGCCATGTGTTTTTATCCCTTTCAAATTTTAGAATCAAGGGACTTGGTTCAGGCCATGGCAGGAATAGGGACCAACTATGAAATTTAGACCACACTTATAGTCTCTTGGATCCATTTCAAATTCCCTCATATTTGAACTAGTGTGTTTTGTGTAAAAGAGAGTTCTGCTGTTTGGTGTATCTAGAGGGGCAGGCAGTATGTTAAGAACCAGACTGAGGCCGTACTGTGCTTTATTGATATCACAGTCATTCAGACATGTCCCATATGAAGACACTGTGTCCACATTTGTTAGTAAACCAGTCACCTACCTGCTCAATAATTGGTGTCACTTTCTTCTGTCTGGCTAATTTTAGGTCGCCGAGAGAATTCTCAGAGCTGCATGCTGCATTGATGGTAATGTGACTTTGTCAGTGCGAAAGATTATAAAAAGCCACTGCTGACCAGATTTTTTCCTGAGAAATTAACTGTTTCCCCAGTATCATAATGGCCTTTTAGATCACAACACGATCAGTTGCATTGTCATCAGTTGAAACAACATTTAAACCTCCTAGTCCCAAATTCCTGTAAACCCTCCTTCCTACCATGCATCAGCACCCATTGTAGCACATGCAAACTGACCTTTCCTGAACTGGACTTCTAGGGTTTCTGCTAGCATCTTCCATGCCACCAAGGATTTTGAATGCAGTCCCAGCAGCCTGAAACATTACCAGGAAATTACCAGCCATTTATATAAGGAGGGAATTTTCTGTGAATATTTTATTCTTCTAACTATACTCTTATCATGCCTAGCATAGTGGTATACGAATACTTGCACAGTACTTATGATATGCATGTATTTACTATCCATAAATAGTCTAGTAAACAAGCTTTATAGTGCACATGCTGGTCAAAAGTAAATGTTATGCACAAATAGTCACAGTGCTAGTGACTCTCAAATTGCAGAGCTAGAATCAACAACAGTACAAACTTTGAAGATCAGAGAACTACCCACTCAAATATGCAATTTGAAATTTGCAGAGCTGTTGGTTAGGCCCTGCACACAAGTCATCGAATCAGGGAACAGAAATCTCACGTGACCGATCAGTCTATTAGGTCTTAAATTATAGCAAGGGAGGTTTAGGTTGGGCATTAGGAAAAACATCCTAACTGTCAGAGTGGTTACACACTGGAATAAATTGCGTAAGGAGGTTGTGGAATCTCCATCTCTGGAGATATTTAAGAGCAGCTTGGATAGACATCTATCAGGGATGATCTAGACAGTGCTTGCTCCTGCCGTGAGGGCAGGGGACTCGACTCGATGACCTCTCGAGGTTCCTTCCAGTTCTAGGATTCTATGATCAACTGATCAAAGGAGGGAATGTCAAAATATTCCCAATAAGCTATTTAGAAATAATCTGCAGGCTAAGATTTATGCACTGGGGAGTTTGGTAAATTACGTGGAATAAGGAATACATAAGATAATTTTCCAAACTGCAGAGGGACCAGCACAAGACCTCTTACTACTTAAATCCTCCTAAATCTTCATTGACTAAATGGTTCCTAGGGGTATGTCTAGACTACATGGCTCCGTTGACGTTTCATGAGGCATACCGGAGCGGTCGACAAAGGCTTCCCTTGTCGACCATGCCGTCTAGACTGCCGCTCTGTGCCGGATCAGCTGATCGTCGGCACAGCGCGGCCGCCATGTTTATTTTAATGAAGCGGGGATTATTTAAATCCTCGCTTCTTTGACTATGCCGAATAAACTATTTTACATGGCTCAGTCGACGAAGCCATGTAGTCTAGACGTACCCTAGGAGTTGTTCTGACCTTCCATATAGGGGTCAATCCCACCTCTTATTTTTTCCAAATGACACCCAGCTCACCTTCTGGGGACTTGATATTTATAAAGCACCATTAGATTCTCAGAGAAAAAGCCAAGGGTTATATTTACTCCTGATGAATTGAGGCAATCCTGATGCTGCCTTGTTCTAGATATACCGGTGGGAATTCCTCTCCAGATGGAGAAACCTTGGATCTGGATGTCGTCTTGTGTCCTGTGCTAGGCCCTGCCTTCACTGTGGGGTATCCTGGGAGACTCATTGGTAAGCTGCAATGCTATGATGGTAGAAAAAACTGGACTGAAGCCTCCTACAAAATCTGAACCAAACTGCACCTCTTTGGTGGGTCAGGAATCTTTGATTGACTCTTTTTTCCTTCTCCCCAGTTTTAGCCTGCATCGGAAAACTGCTCAAACCATAACATCTGCACCTGTTTGGGTGTCTTCAGATCAAGGCCACTGTATAAAGAGAGACATTATTTGCCAGATCCTCAAATGGGGAGAAATAGGTTCAACCTTCGAAGTGGATCTATTCTGATTTCTCTCACTGTTTTTGCAGTGTCAGGGTCCTAGACTCCCAGTTAGGTTTTTCCTCCCAGGGAATTCCAGATTGTATATTGTAATAGGATGTATGGGCATTATAGATACAATTGCTGTCAGGAAGTTCCAGGGGGCAACGCTGTGCAGCAAGGAGGCAGCCATGTAGTCCCTGTTGGCTACAGATTTGATATATTGATATCAGAAGTAAGATACGAACTCCTGAGAGCTCCCACTCGATGCTCAAAGGTGCCTGTGTTAAATTAGATAGTGTACCTGCATATTGCTGCCTCACACTGGAGGCAGTGAGAATTGGGCATGTGTGTATCATAGACCCTGCACTGTGGATAGCCAAGAGTGACCTTTTGTTAGCTCAACTGGCTGGTGTCTTTGCTCTTTTGGAGCAGGAGGATCTGAGTTCTAGCCCTGCTTTTGCCAGGGCAAGCCCAGTGTGGAGTCACAAAGTCCTAGATGGCCATGGATTTATTACCATAGTCTATGCATCCTCTTTCCAGCTGCTGTTTCCTCTACCATGTTGTACAATGTCTTAAACTTCCCTGCTGGAGTTGTGCCTGTCACCGCCGTTACGGAGGCTGATGAGGAAGAGCTGAAGCATTACACAGGGCACTACGGTGACCCCTGGGATAGAAGACTAAGACAGGTCAGTTTCACAGTGATAAATTCCTGTTGTTTTCTGACCTATATGGGTTAGAGTTTGGCGGGCAGCACAGCCTTCTTTCAATAGCTCTTGCTAAATCTCAAGATTTCACAGGTGAATGATTCCCTATATCCAGTGGAGTCTATGGCTATGTCTACACTGCAGGCTTCTTGCGCAAGAACTGTTTTGCGCAAGAGTTCTTGTGCAAACGGTCTTCCACAAGAGCGCGTCCACACTGCCATGTGCTTTTGAGCCAGAGATGTGCTTTTGCGTAAGAGCATCCATGGCAGTGTGGACGCTCTCTTGCGCAAGAAAGCTCTGATGGCCATTTTAGCCATAGGGGTTTCTTGTGCAAGAAAGTCATGTTGCCTGTCTACACTGCCTTCTTGTGGAAGAGCTCTTGCGCGCAAGAGGGCTTATTCCTCGTGGGGAGAGGAATAACTCTTCTGGAAGAAGCCCTGTTTTTCTACACTGTACTGTAAATTTACTTGTGCAAGAACGCGTGTGCAGTGTAGACACCCAGCAAGTTTTTGCGCAACAACAGCTGTTCTTGCGCAAAAAGCCTGCAGTATAGATGTAGCCTGTATGTTTCAGAGCAAGGGTTAATGGCCACTGTGGTGTGTATACATCAATCTAGTACCGTGGTTCTCAAACTTTTTGGCCTGTGGCCCACCTGGCTCAATGCAAACCTTTCTGTGGACCACCAATTGCTGATGGAAACTTGCTGTTAATTACATAATTATGTCAGAGCCAGTTTGCTAGAGCTGCAGCTACGGAGAATGGTTTAATTTAAATTATTAAACAGATTAAGCATTTTAACTTTCTCATGTTAGTTAATCAAACTTCATTTTAAATAAAGTAGAATATTAATTTATGTCCAACACAAAAGGTTTCAATGTTTTCTTTATGGTAGGGGTGGGGAACCTTTTTTTGGGTCGGGGGCCACTGATCCACAGAAAAATCAGTTGGGGGCCACACAAATGAGAAGCAAAAAACTCCTCCAAAAAATCCCAGCTCTCACTGATGTGACCCCCAACTGAGACACCTCACTCCTCTGGCGCTCCGCGAAGGGGAAGGGACAGGGAGGACTGAGGTTCAGGGCTTCCCATAGGCCAGATTTACTTTTCTGGGGTTCCAGAGTTAGTAGATTTTGTGGACCCCCTTAGGCTCTGGGGGTGGGGACAAAAATGAGAGGTCAGTCTTCAGGACAGGGCTGCCAGTGAGTGGGATGGGGATGGGGTACAGGATCTGGGTGGGAGGTGGAGTGCATGGGAGGGTGAGGGTGTGAGGTCTGGGTGGGAAGTAGGGTGCAGAAGTAGGTTGGGAGTAGGGTATCTGGCTGGCGTGAAGGGCAAGAGCAAGGGAGGGTGCAGTGTGTGGTCAGGAGGGTAGATGCAGGAGCAGGGTGGGGGTAGGGTGTTTGACCAGGGAGGAGGGGATAGGAGCAAGCAAGTGTTCAGGAGAGGGTTTGGGGTAGGGTGTCTTGCCACAGGGGAGGGTGCAGGAACAGGTTGGGGGTTAGGGTGTCTGGCGAGGAGGGAGGGAGCAGGAGCAGGCTGAGGGTAAGGTGTCTGGCCAAGGGGGGAAGAGGGCAGGAGCAGGCTGGGGTTGTGGGGTCTTGGGGAGGAGCGGTGCATGAGAGGGGTTGGGGGTGGGGTCTGAACATGGAGGGGTGGGGGGCACACACTTACTTTCGCGCCCTGCATTGCTCCTAGGTACATATCCTGGTCACGGCCTCCTGCTGCTCCCATTGGCTGGATTCAGGCCAATGGGAGCAGTGGGGGAAAGCCTCCCGCAGCATGTCCATGCGCTGCTGTTCTGCTGTTCCCCCAGCTGGTTGGCATTGAGCCACAGGCCAAAAAGTTTGAGAACCACTGCTCTAGGGGTTAGGGCTTGCACTGGGGGGGGCTTTTGGCAGACCTGCAACATTTATTTGCATATTCATTATTTGCATAATAAACGTTGCCGGTCTGCCAAACGTTTGTGAATGGGTTTGCTGGTCCCCAGTATCAAAAAGGTTGGGAGCCACTGCCTTAGTCCACTCCTGGGTTCTGTGGAAGGATCCTACCCTGGTTCTTTCACAAAGAGAAGGAGGCTCTATAGGCCCCATTCCCTCTGCAGCACAGGTCCTCCGAGTGTCCCGAGGAACATTCCACGGCTTCTCTCTCATCTGTAGGCTGTGGAAGGCGGCGTGGGGCTGCCCGTGGCGGTGCAGTGCGTGGCTCTGCCGTGGCAGGAGGAGCTGTGTCTGCGGTTCATGAAGGAGGTGGAGAGACTGGCTCAGGGGCAGAAAAAGCAAACGGGGGATGACTTACAGCATGGAGGATCCCAGACTGATGTGGCACCAGAAGTATCCCTAGAAGATTTGGAGAAGGACGTGCAAAGAGCGCTATCTCACACAGAGCGGCAGAGCGATGTGCAGATCTTCTGCTTGACTGCAAATGAATGTGCAAAAACTACTAGCTCAAACGGATCTGGTTGCTGACGTGCCTACTGCCTGATGCACAAGATGCACTCTGCCCCCATTAAAATACAGTCACCTCTGGGAGCCACAAACATTATTTCACAGCACCAATGCATCTATATTTGGGACCAGCAGTGAAGAAAACTACGTGCAGCTGAAAGAATTTGGATCAGCTGACTATAATTACCCACATCTCTGTTTGCGTAGGACACCAAAACCCACTCCCCAACTGTTGTGAAAAGTGATAGGGTTTGGTAATGAGAACTCATGGTTAAGACCTACATTTTAACTCCAAATATTGGCACATCCAATAGCACGGCGCCTTCTGGCACAGAACTGGGGTGTTCAATGTAGAATCTATGAAGGGAGAAACTGAATAAATCCCTGTTTCCAGTTACTAGAGCACCTGGGATTTGTGAACGTTGGAAGGCTTCTCTGAACAGCAAATGGCTAAATCTCTCATAATGACCCTCTCCTCTTTGGGGAAGTCTTCAGCACTCTAAGGCTATGTCTACACTGCCAGTTTTTGCGGCAGAAAATATGCTAATGAGGGACTCATTTGCATGAGTCGCAATCTCATTTGCATATTTTCTGCAAATCCTTTTTTGTGCGTGGGTTTTTTTGCATAAAAACAAGCAGTGTGGACATTTCCTTTTTGCGCAAAAACCCCTTTTTGCGCAAGATTGGTATACCTCCTTTTTTGAGGCATAAAGCAAAAAGGAAATGTCCACACTGCTTGTTTTTGCACAAAAACCCCTAGTGCAAAAATGGATTGGCAGAAAATATGCAAATGAGATCACGACTCATGCAAATGAGTCCCTCATTAGCATATTTTCTGCCGCAAAAACTGGCAGAGTAGACGTAGCCTCAGAGTCACTGGCCACATTCCTAAACATTGTCAGAAAAGCAAGGCACTAATTACAGTTATTGTCCCCTGGGGTTGCAGGGCTTGAGTGGTGCTAGAGTCCAAAATCCCCATGCAAACAGTCGGGGAGAAAAGAAAAGGGACCCCCCCAAACCCAGCTTTCACTTGGGTGACCCATGGCTGCCTTTGCATTCAGGGCTCCAAAGGCGAAGGGCTGCCACCCAAACCATTTCTCTAAACATTTTGGAGGAAAAAAAATAGACTAGACATTGACTCCAAACACTTCGGCCAGCTGAGCTCCCAAACTACTTTTCAAGACATTAGAAGCCTAATTTGCGGTGCTTATTAAGCACTTTCGGTGCTGGGCAGCTCAGACCCCTGGTGCCGCTGTGCTGCAGCGATAGTTCTGAATGTCAATCAATCCCGTGAGCCCCACCACCTCTTTCATTACAAGTGAAGCCCCGTGCATGAGCATAACTCCAGAATCTGCTTTATCCTAAACCAGCCAACTAGCAAACCCCACCCGGCGCTTGCTCTCTAGCGCCTGCTCACGGGGCCTGGGACCTGACTTCCATAGAGAGTTTTGCTGTGGCTTGAGGCACAGCAAGCATGGGCAGCATGCAAGGTTCCTCCAGGGCAGGGAGTGGGGGATAGCTCCTGAAAAAGAGTCACAGGGGGTTAGTGGTTAAATCGCTAGGCTGGGCCTCACGAGATTTAGCTTCTGTTCTCAACTCTGCTGCAGACTTCCAGCCTAATTGTCAGAGATGCCATGTAGTCGCTGTTTCCACTGGCTTCGATTAGCGCCCAGAGCACTTGTACCATCCGCAAATCAGCCCCGCATTGGATCTTAGGCTGGGCATGCTGATCACCATGTGCCTCAGTTTCCCTCTGGAATAGAAGGCTGATCTGAATTTCCCACCTTACAGGGGAAATTCAGTCCCTCAGTGCTTGGGAAGGACTCCGGAGCAGCAACTCTCTGTACAAAGAGATGGGGAGCAAAGGGCCCTTCACACCCAACTTAAACTTGTGTGACCCGTGGCAGCCTTAGAAGTCAGGTCTACAGAGGTGCAAGACTGATGATCAAACCCTGTGTCTCACATGTGCATCTTCTCTCAATAGCCAAAGATCACTGGGGCTATGTCTAGACTATAGCTTTTTATCAGAAAAAGTTCTGCAAATTGAGCACTGCAATTTGCGTAGCTTTTTCCGATTGCTTTTCCAGAAGAAGCTTTTCTGCCATTTGGCCCCGTCTAGCCATAGAGCGAGGACTACAAGGCTCCCCAAAAGAGCGTGTCTGCTCTTCCGCGAAAAAAAGCAGAAGAGCAAACACGTTCCCTTGACACGGCGGAGTTTTTCCGGGATACCTCCAGTATCCTGAAACCCCCCACAGTCTAGACATACCCGGTGTGTGTTACTCATGGAGGAATGGCTCTTATAAAACCTCCCTAAGGCACAGCTGTTTGGCATGCACCAGGCCCCCCACCCAGGGAATTAAAAGCACCGCTTCAAGTCTGCGTGAATGTCACCCGAGCAAATCCAGCCACACTTCCTAGGTCTGCAGACACCAGCTCTATGTGGCAGTGGCCATGTTGCATTGCTGGGAAGAAGCATTCGTGTTCTTGTCTGTGCCAGTGTGGCAGGCCCGTGTCGCCTCTCTGAAAAGGATCTGATGGGTTCCAGCATTAGGGAGTGGGAGGGGCCCATAGCTCTCTGGCGTAGACCATCTCCTGCCAGACAACACCACACAGAACAGTAGTTCCCAAACCATTATCAGGTGGTTGCTTGCAGAAAGCTGACGGGGCTGGTTCCACCACCTTCTTTCCAGCTGCTAAATTGCATTTAAAGGCAGCTCAAAACACAATTGGTCAGGGATACTGGAACAACTTGTACAGTGAGGGTGCTGAGAGCTATTGAACCAAACTGCAAAGCCAGTCTGATGGAAATTACTTCAAGTCGGGGTGCAGCAGCATGTCCTGCACCTCTATTCCAGCACCTCTGCATTTGATCTTTTCCCGATATGACTCCCTCCTGGGAGCTATTGCCAAAGTCACCACATGGGGGGTATGGGGTGGCGCCTGATGCATCAGGAACTGGAGAAACAGGGAGACTGAGTGATCAGCAACGGGCAGGGGGAGCTAGTTCACGAGACAGGTGTGCTAGGAGGATGTGATCTTGCCCCATAAAAAGCTTTGGCCACCTGGGTACTAAAGTCCAGATCCTCAAAGGTATTTAGGCACTTAACTCCCAATGGGAGACCAGATCCTCCCCATCTGGTTTCCCTCTGCTCATTGGTAGAACCCTGCATGGATACAAAATTTGTATTGGCATCCACAAAAATGAGCCGCAATGGATATCCATGGATTTGCAGGGCTCTACGCAGAATGCGGGGGGTGGAATACAAGGGGCACAGTGTGGCCAGCTGGGGGAAGTGCAGGCTCTTTGAATGCAATTTTCCCAGGGGAATAAGACTCCTCTAGGCCCCTGCCCTGTTGGGGCTCCCTCTCCCCATCAGCCAGCCAGTGGCAGAGGCGGCTTTGGCTTTCACTCATCCCTGCGGGCTATGAGGCTGTGACCTGGAGGCCAGCTAGAGCCGTTTGTCAGGACTCATGAGACCGGGCTCCTAGTGTTGGCTCTGGTCAGTTTCCCTAGTTGTAAAGTGGGGGTAACGATCCTGTGACCTTTGCACAGTGTCTTGAGCTCAGCTGGGGTTAAGCATGAGGGCCCTTTCACCCCGCTCTGTTTTCACTGGTGATCTCCGCCCTGGCACTCTCACATGAGCATTTCACCATCATTCTCCCATTTTCCCAGCTCTCTCTCAAATCATCGCACTTTCTGCCTTTCTGCCTCCCACTTCCTCTCTGTACCTCCCCACCTGCCACTTTTCTATTGCCCATCACTGCTGTCACCCTTTCTGCCCTGGGGGGCTCTCCAGCCTCTTCCTTTCAGCACACACTGTGGGTCTCCCCTATTCTTTTCCTTAGGCACCCCTTTTGGATCCCAACCCGCATGTACTCCATGGTCCAAGGGTCTCCCCAACAGAGCAGAGCAGGCCAGAGAAAGACACCCCTTTCCCTGGATTCCCTGAACCCTCCCTATATGTGTGACTTGGCACTAATTCTCTTGGGGCAGACCCCCTGGGCACAGAGCGGATTTCTCCTCCTGGGGTGCTTTTAGAGCTAGTCCAGACACACATTTTCTGCCTGCTGAAAATTTTGAGATGTATTAAGACAAAAGGTTAAAATCTGGAAAATTTTCCCAAATCAAAATTTTTTAAAAAAATCGATTGAAAAATTTTGGGTCAATTTTGACAAAATTGTTTAAAAAAAAAAAAGCTTGTCTCCCACAAATTTAACATTTCAAAACCATGTCAAGTAAACCACATATACCCCTTCTTGGCACTGTTTGGTTTTGAAACTCAAAATGTGCTGGCTGGACAGTTTTGACTCTTTCTTCCCCCATGCGTTGCGTGAGTGGAGAAATTTGTTGAACTCAACCCTTTGTCACAAATGGTTTCCATTTCGAGGAAGGGACGTTTTCCAAACACACACCTAGAAAATCCTTATTGAGCTCTAGTTGCTTTGTAAGTGCTAACGTAACACTGATAGACCCCCGGTGGTCTGCAGGCGGAATCAAACCTGGGATCTTTGGAGTTTAGTGCATGAGCCCTGGGGGAGGGGGGAAGGGGCGTGAAGAAATTCCAGGGGTGCGAGGCGACCCAGCTTCCCCCATCAATCCTCCCAAGTTTTGCTGCTATTTTTGTTTTTTGGCCTTCGTCAGTTCCTTTTTTTTTTTGCTCAACAAGTTTTGCTGCTATGGTGGGGGGGGGCCCATGAGGGTTTCTCAAAAATCAAAAAGGGGGCGTGATGCTGAAAAGTTTGGGAACCACTGCTACTGCATGAGCTAAAAGCCAGCAGACTCATTATGAAAAGAGGAGACTCATTATTCTTTCTGTAAGCAGTCTGAGTGCCTCTAGATGGGACAGTACTTCATACCCAGAAGGGGTGTGTGTGGGTCACACTAGTATTATAGGCTAAATCCTGCCCCCACCTGGGCCTGTGGTTCAGAGATTGCTGTAAGGTTTAGTGAACCCTGACGATTTAATTAAGAATTTTCTCCCACTTCCTCCAGTCTGCCACAGGAATGCAGGGAGGAAGCAACCTTTCCACTTGCTCCCTCTGTGTCCTGTTGGTCTCAGTGGCCATGCTGTGTGCGTGTGGGGCTGTTCTCATATAGGAAATGGGAAGCCAGGAGTTTCCACTTGTGGAGCTGCCTGTGAGTTCTCCCAACAGGAGGGGGTGCGTCTAAACTGGCAAGATTTTGCGCAAAAGCGGTTGCTTTTGCGCAAAAACTTGCCTCCTGTCTACACTGGCCGCGAGAATTTGCGCAAGAGCACTGATGTTCTAATGTAAGAATTCAGTGCTTCTTGCGCAAATACTCTGACGCTCCTGCTCAGGGATAAGCCCTCTTGCGCAAGAATACTTTCGCAAGAGGGACAGTGTAGACAGAAAGGCCATCGGAGCTTTCTTGCGCAAAAGCACGTCTATACTGGGCACGGATGCTTTTGCGCAAAAGCAAATCTTTTGCGCAAAGGCACTTGCCAATATAGACGCTTTCTTGCGCAAATACTTTTAACGGAAAAACTTTTCCGTTAAGAGTATTTGCGCTAAATCATGCCAGTCTAGATGCAGCCGAGGGGTTTGGTCACTGCTGGAAGACGCAGAGGGTTAGATCCTCAGAACCAATAGATCTCCTGAGATCCATGCTGATTCTCCCCAGATCTGTGGGACTGGATCCCTGTGTTTCCCTGCCAGCATGGTTCTGGGAGGCATCATTCCTTTAGGAGCTCTGCTGGCTGCTGCTAGAGGGGAAATGTGGGTGATCACGGTGGTACTTATGTGGGATGCCACACTCCCAACAGCCCTGCCCGAGCTGGCACCCAGCTGAGCCTCTATCTTCCAAGCCACCCGGACCCACAGGACCTGCCCATCCACCACACATGTTGCTTTCAATAGAGGTTTGGATCCTCCCCTGCACTGCAGTCAATGCCGATTCACACCAGTTGGGGATCTGGCCCTGAGCCTGTAATTAGTTTGTGCAGTGCGACTGCAGAAAATTATTGCCTCCTTGTGATTGACACCCCCTTGCCTCCTTGCAGATTAACTTGGGACCTAAGTTCTAGCTGGGTAATGCCGGCATGGCAGCAACCGGAGTCCAAACAACTTTGCATGTAATGTGAACATTAAAAAAAAGAAAGAGAGAGGAAAATAAAATGTAAGTAGCTAAAAATATTCCTGCAGTTGTTTTACACAGCTGAATGAAGATAATTGTATTGGCAATTGTGAGTGATTACTGTATTATCTGCAGTCAGAGAAAGTTATTTTTTGAACGCTAAGGGAATTAATGAGACATAAAACGATGCTCATAGTGACTGCATTCATCAGCAGAAACGCTTTGCAGAACACTGCCGCACTGTGATTACTCCAACCGGCTTGGCAAGAGAGTGGGGGCAAAGGAGTGGATTCTGGATATTGCCAAAGATTTACATACATTTACATTCCGAAAGGCTGATCAAGGCCCTGGCTGATTACGTGGGAGCAGCGTCTGGCTGATCTCCTGGCTCGAAAGCCTTTAAGTGGGGACAGTCTGGTCACTTTCCGTTTAGTGGTGGCACCTGCATATAGATTAAAGCAAGGGACGTGGGTGTGTATGAAATTCAGTTTAAGTGATCTGGGGTAATAAAATCTTTCAAAATGCAGCCAGTGGTTTTGTATAGCTTGAAATGTTCCTCAGAATCAAAGGCAAACAGTCAAATCTTTAAGGGAGACAAGGTGCGGGCGGTAATATATTTTATGGGGCCAACTTCTGCTGGTGAAAGAGAGAGCTTTTGAGCTACTCAGGGCTTTCCTTCAAGTCTGGAAAAGGGATCAACATGGACACATTAACATTGCAAACCACACGTCTTTAAGGAGCTCTCTGCGTTTGCCGCCTTGCTGTGCATTGAACGGATTGGTTCTGAAATCACTGAATAGCGTGCGAGTTGATTTGTAGGAGCCTGATCACGAGCCCACCATTGTGGTCTTGGATCCACATGTGAACCTTTGCAGCTATCTTGATTCTTTGTAGTATTTCACTGTCTGCAGAAGGAGAAGAGCTAGTTAATGAAGGAAGCATAGAGACGGCTGTTGGACTAAGCAGCCCTCGATGGAAAGTCTGAGAACATAAGAATGGCCATACTGGGTCAGACCAAAGGTCCATCTAGCCCAGTATCCTGTCTTGTGTCTGATAGTGGCCAATGCCAGATGCCCAGAGGGAGTGAACAGAACAAGGAATCATCAAATGCTCCCTCCCCAATGACAAAAATTAGCCTACCCATCCTGGCTAATAAGTAGTATCCTATCCTTCATGAATGTATCTAGTTCTTTTTTAATCCTGTTAAAGTCCTGTTCTTCACAACATCCTCTGGCAGGGAGTTCCACAGGTTGACTGTGTGCTGTATGAAGAAATACTCCCTTTTGTTTGTTTTAAACCTGCTACCTGTTAAGACTGTACAGCAGATGTGTCTGGGAAGCCCTGCAATGAGCCTGAATTTAAAGAGACTATAAGTCAACTGTGTACAAATGACTAGGTAAAAGGTCATTTCAGCAACAGAGAAATCTGCCTTTGACAGCCGGTCGGGGGAGTGACACCAGCTGGATGGTTCTGGGAGCAGTTATGCCACAGAGATCCTTTGTGGCTGTCTCTTGGCATGGGAGGTTGATGAAGGGTGCTCCTCGATCCTACTCCAAAGCTCTGTCTACACTACAAGGTTTTTGCGGCAGAGAATATGCTAATGACATTGTGACTCATGCTAATGAGTCCATCATTAGCATACTCTCTGCCGCAAAAACTTGTAGTGTAGACAAAGCCATGCAAGAAGGGGAGTTCATCAAAGATGAGCTGCTGTTGTGATTTCCAGCTGGAGAGACTGGATCTGGTTTTAGTGTCCAGCCTGGGGCCAAGTGTCTTTACAGCACTGCTAACTTTGGGGGGGCTGCTCCAGGGTTCCAAACTGACCCCTGACCCCTGTGTAAATGGGAGCTGTCACAGTGGCTCTCATATACAGCAGCCCATATGTGTTGCCATGTGGCCCAGAAATGCCATGTGCTACAGGCCCACCCTCTCTGTCTCCCAGCCCCATCATGGGCAGGCTGAAGGCATCCCAGCCTGAGCCCCTGGCAAATTGCAGTGTGCAAGGATGGCCCACTAGTTGGAGCTCAGGCCTTTGGTGAGCTGGGCTCCAATAGAGATGCCACATGTGCCCTTTGACAAGTCTCTTAGGCTATGTCTATCCAGCTGTGCCTTAGCAGCTTGTGGGGGATGTACCCATAGGCAACCACCCTATCCCATGCTGGAACCCACCCCACCATCAGGGTGCCCCTCATCCCTCTTTCCCCAGGGCTGCCTGGCTTTTCAACATCCTGACCTGACCTGAGGGAGGTGGGACTTGAACCCATGCCTCTGCAGGTGAGTGCCCTCTCCCATAGGCTGTGCCAGAACCCACCCCACCACCTTACTGTCAGGGCACCCCTTGTTCCTCCTGCCCAGGTGCAGCCTGGCTTTTGGCCAGCCCAGCCCAACCCAGGGGAGACAGGACTTGAACCCATGACCCTGCCCTCCCCAGGCAAGTGCTCCACATGGATGGTCACTGGCAAGTCTATAAGTGGGGGTGGGATCAGGCAGGTTGGTGTAGCTTACACCAACCTCACTTCTCCATGCGACCTGCTACCGAGCACATAGCTGAGTGGGTGTGTCTGGTGAGCTGCAAATCACATGCACAGCTGCAGTGTAGAGCATTTATTTTGTCCGTGCCTCAGTTTCCCATCTGTGTAATGGCGGTAACAAGACTTCTCTACCTCACGGAGGTTCTGAAGATAAAGACTGTGAGATGACCAGGAGGCAGGGACATCGTTTGCTCTGGAGTGGGGGGCACTTGCCTCCTTGGTTTGCTCCCCCCAACTTGTCTTAGGTCCATTTTTACCCCTCCTATAAGCTTTGCAGGATATTATACAATCACATAATGTTCTTTATGCTGACACCCCCTAACAGAAGCCACATAAGTACCAGACGGATTTAATGGCCCTTAAATGTTCAAACAGGGGAGGGAAGCTGTCCTACAGTTGGATGATTTTTGCCTAGAATTTAGGTATTTTGAGTAATACTAATTCATTATAAGAAAAACTTAAAAAACAACGAATAGTCTGGTAGCACTTTAAAGACTAACAAAACATGTAGATGGTATCATGAGCTTTTCTGGGCAAAACCCACTTCTTCAGATGACTGGAGTATAATGAGTGCAGATCCAAGAATAAATAAGGGAAGGGGGGAGGGGCAGAAAGAAAAAGAGAGACAGTGAGTAGTTAAAACTTAAAAAACAACAAATAGTCTAGTAGTCTAAATACTCTTAATTTAATAGCTATTTTAAAACAACAGTGAACCCCGGTTTTGCTTGGTCTTAGCCATGCCTCTACTGCCCCTGCAAACACTGCTCCTTCAGCAAGGCCTGAAATTCAGCCAGTGAAGCTGACGGGCCCCAAAAGAGAAATGCGCTCTTGTAGTTTAAAACTCCAGGAGGCAGGCTGTAACAAAAACTACACACCTGGAAATTCACTCTTAATAACGTGTACAGCTGCAATCCCCTAAAAGAATTCAAGGTAAGAACATGTGCTTTAAAAAAAAAAAGAGGGCCTCTTTGATTCTTAACTTGCCTTGCTGTTTGATTTTGTGTCCTGTCCAGGTAGAGGAACAGAGGTCGTCTTTCTAATCTAAACCACCAGAGGGTGCGATTGAGCTTCCATCCTGACATTTGACAGGTCACCTAAACTCTGGGATTTTTGGTAAGAACCTGGCTCTGAAACCTAACCCCTGGCTGACTCCTGAGCAGCTGGTGGGGGTGGGCTCTAGTCATGCTTCCCGGGGTATTTTTGATAATGGAAGGGGCTTTAAATCTAATCACTGGAATGAAAGGGACCTTGTCAGCTGTCTTAGGGTCCCAATGTAGGTGTGGGGGGAAATGTTGTCCACATTGAAACATTGTGTTTGAAAAAGAAAGTGAGTGGGCAGGTGAAAGGTGGATAGAGATTCTGGAATCAATTGATTTTTTTGAGGGCTGCATGCAATGTAAGTAACAAGCTTAGATTGAATCTTCCCCCGGCGTAAACAAGACAGCCTGATGCAAGTGCTGGAGAGCCAACCAGGAAGTGAAACTGATGACAGTCACTCACGGCAGACTTAGTTCAAGTCTGGGTTAGCCCAGCGTGGAGGCAGGCAACTTGGCTGGAAAGCCCAGTCCAGCTACTGTGTCCTCACTGGTGCTGCATTCCCCTTGTGCCTGTCGCTAGGACTTCTGGGGCACGTCCCGTGGGTCTTTGTCATCTGGGCCACTTGCTGATCCCTTCCCAGGGAACTGTGGGAATATGAGTCTGGGCCTTCTGGGGGGATAGTGGGAAGGCACTGGATCCACCTTGCAAAGCGAGACTAAGACAGAGAATATCTCTGTACAAATCCATGGGACGCCCACATCTCGAATGCCGCGTACAGATGTGGTCGCCTCATCTCAAAAAAGATATATCGGCATTGGCAGGGCTAGCCAGCTGCGCTGTCCGGCGTTCTGCGCATGCGCAGATCGTTCTGTGCATGCGCAGATCGCCCAAACCCAGCTCTTCCGGGCTGTAATCTATTCGCCACGGGCGAGTAGATTACATAGATTATCGAGCCCTGGGCATTGGAAAAGGTTCAGAAAAAGGCAACAAAAATGATCAGAGGTTTGGAACAGGTGCCATATTAGGAGAGATTAAAACAACTAGGACTTTTCAGCTTAGAAAAGAGGAGACTAAGATATGACAGAGGTCTATAAAATCATGACAGATAATGGAGAAAGTGAATAAGGAAAAGTTATTTACTTGTTCCCATAACATAAGAACTAGGGGTCACCAACTGAAATTAATAGGTAGCAGGTTTGAAACAAACAAAAGGAAGTTTTTCTTCACGCAGCGCACAGTCAACCTGTGGAACTCCTTGCCAGGGGAAATCAAGACTTTAACAGGGTTCAAAAAGGAACTAGATACATTCATGGAGGACAAGTCCATCAATGGCTGTTAGTCAGGATGGGTAGGAATGGTGTCCCTAGTCTCTGTTTGTCAGAAGCTAGAAATGGATGACAAGAGAGAGATCACTTGATAATTCCCTGTTCTGTTCACTCCCTCTGGGGCACCTGGCATTGGCCACTGTTAGAAGATAGGACACGGGGCTAGATGGACCTTTGGTCTGACCCAATATGGTCGTTCTTATGTGCTTATCTAGGGTTAAGGAGCAGGGCAAGAGGCAGGGGCGGAGCAGCGGCAGCCGTGCATTGCAGCTGACCAGCTTCACATTGGGGCAAAACTCCCAGGCTCAGCTCTCCAGTGGTGGTTAGGCCCTGAGTTCCTCTGGAATCTATGAATGGTAGGGGCTGATGTACGTTAGAGGGTCTGGGCCCCCGTGACCGGATCAGGCACGCGGTGGAGGCAGGCTCAGAATGTCAGAAGTGACATGAATACAAGAGCCCACGAAGATGGGGGCAGGGGAGGGATCACTGGATGGTCCCCTGTTCTGTTCATTCTTGCTGAAGCACCTGGCCACTGTTGGCAGACAGGATCCTGGGATAAATGGACCTTTGGTGTGACCGAGTGTGGCTTCTGCAAAGGGCTCTCGAAGCATTACTAATTAAGTAAGTCAATGAGCTGTATCTCCGAGAAAAGTGTTTATCTGAACAGAAGGGAGGGGACTTGCATTTTATTCAGATTTAGTGTAAAAAATAACCCCCTTCATTGACAGGGTTGCCCAGGGTGCCCAGGCCCTCCAAGAGTGTTCAGGGTGGCTAAATATAAACCTCTACAACCCAAGCATTACAGTAAAACCGCCCACTCCGCCCCTGCCCTGTAACCTTAACTCTGACCCTTAGAACTAGGACCAAGCAGAGTTTGCAGCTCCATTTTTGCTTGGGAGCACAGCTCCTGACCCTGCTGCTGCAGTGTTGTCTTATGTTCTTAGGAGGAGCTCTTAGATTATCAGCTGTTTGTACAGCTCCTAGCACAATGAAATTCCCAGGGCCTCAGTCCCCTTAAAGCAAAGCCCCATTAAAGAGCCCTAACTATTATTTACACTTCTAAATCTTAAAACCATTAACAAAAGCCACTTAATTCAATTACTTTCCCTGGGCGCTGCTGTTATTACATTGCTGGGGTTTCTGGACCACACCACAAAGCAAAGAATGAACTAGATCAGTGTTTCCCAAATGGAGTTCCATGGAACCCCGGGGTTCCGCAAAGTGAAAATAAGGGTTCCGTGAAAAAATTCCATTACAATAACATTTTATGATTTTAAAAAACTAATAATTAAGATTATGTGATTTTTGTTTTTAAATAAGTGCAATTGAACTAAATGTTGATCTCATGACCTTGTTTAGCATTTGTTTATTATTATCCTTACCTATTTGTGGTCTACTTTTTCAGCTCCATGTTATTAGGGGTTCCACAAAATTCTTTCAAGTTTAAAAGGGTTCTGTAGCCAAATAAAATTGGGAAACACTGTACTAGATAATACAATGGGCAGCTGAGCTGGGAGGGTCACTTGTTTTTATGAGGCTCTTTCCTGGGCTACCAGGAGGTCTCCTGGGTATAATTCCACCTGGGAGTTAAGCATCACAGTGATTGTGGGTGGAAGAAAAGTTCTTGCCCAATCCTCGGCTTCTCGTCCTCTTGCCGGGCAGCAGGAAGATGCGACACCCGCAGAGCACAGAGACCTTAAAAAAAAAAAAAAGAGTCTTTCCAGTCGAATGACGTGATTAGGTTGGGAGTTGTCAATATCCCGGCATAAAAATGCTGACGTGGGGAAGTCAATCAGCTTTGTGCGGCGTTGTAATATCTCATTTTATCCGCGCCACGCTTTATTAAATTCTCATAAACCTGTCAATGGGGAGAGACATCATTTCACTTTACCCCATTAGCTCCACACAATGACGTCGGGGAAGGGAGGCGAGGTGGGGGGGGAGCAAATCAACCCCCGGCCCCCTCGACGGCACCGAACGTAGCTCCGGCAGGAGAATGTAATAACAGCGGCGCCCAGGGAAAGTAATTGAATTAAGTGGCTTTTGTTAATGGTTTTAAGATTTAGAAGTGTAAATAATAGTTAGGGCTCTTTAATGGGGCTTTGCTTTTCGGGGACTGAGGCCCTGGGAATCAGAAATGCTTTGCTGTGTTGTTACTTCCCCGGCTTCATGCCTGCAAAGCATATTTTGCAATTTTAAAGCCGCGAGTGTTTATCATCCCTCCTTTCTAACTTCAGCCGGAGCTTAATTCGGGAGCATTTGCATGAGCCCTTCTTAGTCAGCCTCCAATCAGTTCTTCTCACCGCCAGGAATAAAGTATTATTCCTCTGGAGCTGCTAGGGAGAACTTCTTGACTGAAGGCTGCTCAAAAGTCCCCCAGAGCCTGTGTCCCCAATTGCTATTCCTTCCCCAGATCTGGAGTAGGGCCTGATTCTGCTCCCGCAAAACCAGCGGCGTGATGCCAGGGTTCAGGTAGGAGGAGGCAGGGGGTTTAGAGAATGCATTCTGCTTAAAACCCTAGTGGAGTTTCATTTAGGAACCTATCCAAGTTCTAGAACAGAGGCTGATTGGAAACTGCCTAACCCTGAGGTGGACAGTAATTGTTGAAGGGGGAGGAGGGACACTTCCAAAATTTCCAAAGTGGTCGCGGGCCACCTCAGAAGGGGCTGGGCCTTGGGCAAAAGGGCGGGGCCTTTAAATAGCAGGAGTTAAAAGGGCTCACTCCTGCTATTTGAAAGGGCTCACAGCTCCTGGCCCACCACTAATGAACTGCCTGGCACCTGCTGGGAAGGTGCGAGCCCTTTAAATAGTAGGAGTTAAAAGGGCTCATGCCTCCCCAGCAGCTCCCAGGCAATCATTAGGAGGTGGGGCCAGGAGCTGCCGGGGGCCGGATGAAAGGGCTAAGTGGGCTGAATCCGGCCCACTGACAGCCTCTTGCCTAGCCCTGGCCTATCCCATATAAGGCTAAACAGTGTTACCTGATGCTGCAAGATTGGACATTTAGGGGATGTCTAGACTACATGGCTCCATCGACAGAGCCATGTAAACTAGTTTACCCGGCATAGGCAAAGAAGCGGGGATTTAAATAATCCCCGCTTCATTAAAATAAACATGGCCGCCGCGCTGTGCCGACGATCAGCTGATCCGCACAGCGCAGTCTAGACGTGGATCTGGGGAAGCCTTTGCTGACTGATCCTGTAAACCTCATTTCACAAGGCATAAGGGATCGGTTGGCAAAGGCTTCCCAGCCGACAGATCCGCGTTTAGATTGCGCGCTGTGCCGGATCAGCTGATCGCCGCACAGCGCGGCGGCCATGTTTATTTTAATGAAGTGGGGATTATTTAAATCCCTGCTTCTTTGCCTATGCCGGGTAAACTAGTTTACATGGCTCCGTCGACGGAGCCATGTAGTCTAGACATATGCTTATAATATTGTGCTTCTGCAAAGGGCTCTTGAAGCATTGCTAATTGAGGGTATGTCTACACTTGCACCCTCTTTCGAGAGAGGGATGCAAATGAAGACATTCGAAATTGCAAATGAAGCCGGGATTTAAATATCCTGCGCTTCATTTGCATATTCACGTTATGGCGCTATTTCGAAATAGCGCTATTTCAAAATAGCAGACACTGTTAAGACGCGGTTATTTCGAGAGAAAACCCTTCTCTTGAAATAACTGGTAAACCTCATTGTATGAGGAATAAGGGTTATTTTGAGAGAAGGGTTTTCTCTCGAAATAACCGCATCTTAACAGTGTCTGTTATTTCGAAATAGCGCCATAACACGAATATGCAAATGAAGCACGGGATATTTCAATCCCGGCTTCATTTGCAATTTTGAATGTCTTCATTTGCACCCCTCTCTCGAAAGAGGGTGCAAGTGTAGACATACCCTAAGTTACTGAGCTGTATCTAGACCCTGGTCTACACTAGGGAGTTATTTCAAAATAGCCTCCCTTATTTTGAAATAATAAGCAGAGCGTCCACACGACCAAGCCTGTTATTTTGAAATAACGGGCTGGTTATTTCGAAATCTGTACTCCCGCGTTCCCCAGGGAATAACTCTATTTTGATTTTTGTTATTTTGGGAGTTACTATTTCAAATTTAATTATTGCAAAATAGTTTCCTAGTGTAGACGTGCCCTCAGAGAAAAGTGTTCATCTGAACAGAATGGGGGACTTGCAATTGATCCAGATTTACTCTAAAAAAAAAGTCATTAACAGGGAGTTAAGATTGCCCATGCCCTACCAGAGTGTGCAGGGTGGCTAAACTTAAACCTCTGAGACCTAGGCATCACGGTAAAACCATCCCTGTAACCTTAACTCTGACCCTTAGCACTGGCAGCAGCAGTGGGATTAAACAGAGATTGTACCTCTTTTCTTGCTTGGGAGCACAGCTCCTTACCCTGCTGCTGCTGCAGTGTGGTCCGTCCCCCCATGTCCTTTCTACACCCTCTGGGATACTTGCTTGGTCTCAGGGGGAGGAAGGGACTGTTGGTGGCTAAGCAGGGCTGGTAAGGGGCATGGAAAGGGCAAATCTAGGAACCTGAATCCTTGGGTGGAGCAGCAGAGGAATTAACTTGTAAGCCGTAAACTCGTTTTAGCCTTGGGTACAGCTACTGCTCCCCTTTAATAAAGTCATTCGGAGTGGAAGCTCCTGGCCTGGGAAAGTGAGTCCCCTGTGGAAAAGGCTCCAGGGCACACCCAGAAACCACACACATGCCCAGGGCCATCTAGATTGAGGCTTGAAGTATCCTACCTAACCTGGTCCCGAGTCCCAGTAAAAATCTGGGTATCCCTAGGACTCCTACGCCAAGGGCAAAATTCCAGCTACCCTTCAACTGCTGGTGCAGGATAGTGTCTACATTGTAGAAAGAGCCTTCTCAGCAACTCTTTCAGCCAGACCCACCTGGGCTGTGCCACCTGCTGGCCAGATCCAGCCGGTATATTATTGGCAATCAGCACAGTGACGGAGTGCAAATGGCCAGTGGTTCACATGGCCCCTGAACATGGCCTCTTGTACCCGGTGCACTAAAGAGTAATGTTGTGAAGCTGCTTAGCCAGACCCTCTGAGACCCTGAGTCTTAGACTCATGGATTCCCAGGCTGGAAGGGACCGTTGTGAACATCGGCTCTGACCGCCCAGGCAGAATGGGCCATAGACCTTCCCCAGAGCTTTGAGAAAAATGCCCAATCTTCATTGAGCAGTTGTCGGAGGTAGAGAATCCACCATGACCCCTGAGAACCTGTGCCCTGGCTGAATGACTTGCACCGTTAAAAATGTACATCTGATTTCCCATCTGAACTGGTCTCGCTTCAACTTCCAGCCTTTGGATCCTGGTAGACCTTTCTTGGCTAGACTAAGAGCCCATTATTAAATATTTGTTCCCGGGTCAATGCCTATAGACCAGGGATGGGCAAGATATGGCCTGCGGGCTGGATTCAGCCCATCAAGGCTTTTAATTCAGCCATGGCATGGCCTACAGAGCAGCTTGATGGTGCTCAAAGCAGCTGGCTGCTCCATGTGGCTCTCTGTGCGGCATGCCAGGGGCAGGGGGTGCGGCTTCACCTGCTCTCCCTGCCCCCAGCACAATCCCTCAGCTCCTATTGGCTGGAAACTGACCAATGGGAGCTGAGAGATTGGAGTGGGGGTGGGGAAAGCACACAAAGCATCATCCCCAAGAGCGTCAAAGAGAGCCACATGGAAGAGTCAGCCCCTTTGAGACTGGGGCTGCCACAGGCAGTGAGCCTGCCTGAGGGTCTTGCTGGGTTGCTGGCTGGGAGCCACCTAGTTAAGTGCTTTCTGGCCTGTCTCCTTTTAGCACCCCCCCCACACACACACTTCTGCACCCCAACTCCCTGCCTCAGGTCACCACCCCTTCCTGCCCCACATCTTCAACCAAACCCTCTGCATGTCCCCCTTCCCCATCCAGGTCACAACTTCCTACAAAACCCTGCATCCCTCCCTATACCCCTCCCCCAGACCAGAATCCTCTCCTGCACCCATACCCCCTCATGGGCCCTGCACCCCAACACTCTGCCCTGGGTCACAACTCCCTCCCAGACCCTTCACCCCCAACTAGATCTCTCCTCCAGGCCAGAATCCTCTCTTGCACCCAAACCCCCTCCTGGACCCTGCACCTGAATCTCCTGCCCCAAGCTCCCTTCTGCACCCAACCTCCGTCCAAGACCCTGCACCCCCTTCAAAGAAAAGTGCAGCCCTTGACCACTTACCAAAATCTTGGAGTGGCCCCCCACCAAAAATTATTGACCACCCTTCTATAGATTTTGATCAAGTCACATCTTTAACCTTCTCTTTGGGAAGCTAAACACATTGGGCTCTTTGAGTCTAGTTTTCTAAACCTTTAAGCTTTCTCCCGGCTCTTCTCTGAGCCCTGCCCAGTTTATTCACATCCTTCTTGAGTCATGGGCATCAAAAGTGGACCGAGTCTTCTAGCCCCCCGGGGAGCTTCCTCAAAGCCCCCGGATTAAACAAAGGGTTCTGGATCCATTGTCTGGAGAGTGACTCACTCTTTACTTCATGGCTAGGGCTTTGCTTTGCTGCGGTTATTTCCACACCTGGAAATGCTTTTTCCACCTGGGTAATTCTGCCTGAAACTGAAGAGCAGAAATCCTGTTCCAAAGGCCAGGCCCACAGAAGCTTCAGAGAAAGACACACCCCCCCCCCGCCCCCCAGCACAAGGAGTCAATGGTGATTTGAAAGGCTAAAATAATAGGTTACAATTACCCATGATCCCCGACTGAACATTTAAAAAATAAATACATGGAGGAAAAAGACACACCACTGTCACTATTAATTCCGCCTTGTCACAACTGACATGTGCCTGGGGTTTGTTTATTTCCTGTGTTTATAACCCAGCTGGCATCCTTCCCTGCCTCCTTAAAGGATAAGGTAATGTTCACACCTGTGGCCAGCTACTACCTGAAAGCAGCCCTTTCAAGCACCCCTCAGTTTTAAAGAGGCTTGTATCATCACACCACACAGAGGTGGGGACATACTAGTCTCCTTGTTTTAGAGCTAGGGACTGGAGCCATGGAAAGATTAATTAACTTGCATAGAATATTTAGCTATGAACAGGTCTCAAACCCAAGTCTGCTAGACCAGAAACACCCACTCTAAGCACTGGACTAACCAACCTTCACAGAGCCTAGGTTGCTTTCTACTAACTTTCTCCACTGCTAGGTAGGTCTCTTGCCATGCTTTTCTGGAACTTCCCAGCATGCCATTCATGAACTGTCCCTTTAAATTGGGCAGAGCTAGCACGCTGCAGCCCTGGAGCAGCCATTTTGCACCTCGCAGCTACAAGTGGCATCTCACGCTCGAGCAGCTGGTAAGTCCCTGTTATGTTTTTTCTCTTCCTGGTTGACGAGGCGATATCCATTCTCCCCACAGTAATGTTTGCAATTTCTGAAACATGGGCAGTTTCCCCCTTTTG